>OZ014524.1:3635000-8435000 GCA_963966055.1 Lathyrus aphaca | reverse complement strand
ACCAGGTTCTTGCATAAGTTGGAATTATCCCGAAGGATTATCGTAGGAAGGCTTGCTCCTTATCATGGTAAACATAATGGTATAGTCCTAAACTTTATGGTTTATCAAAATCGTATATCCTACATGTGAAGGGATTGAGTAGTAAACATCTAGAACTATCCTAATATAGGGACCCACCCAAGTTAGGTCATGCTTGCATATACCATAAAGCCATTTGGGTTTCCCAAGCTAGTCATTATCCTTATATATAAGGAGACCTCTTAAACAAGGTTTCCTTATATTTGACATTATCCTTAACCAATATGTAGGTTTTATATTCATAACTATCCTAAACTTGTAAGAGTTTCCTTGCATCTATCATTATCTTAATATAGCACTTGCATTTCATCTCAAGAATTTTTTTAGCATATCTTACAAACAAAGGAAAAAATATTTTTGCATACCCCATGCACTTTCATGCTTGCATACACACTCATTTTCATATCTTTTCAACTACCTAGCTAGCAGATTTCCTGGTATTCACTAAGGGACTTAAAGGATATCTTAAGAAACCATGAAGGAACTTAATGGAGGCAAGTACCATTGAAAAAAGAAGGTAATCCTTCAACGTTCCAGCCTGAGGCCTACCTAGAGCCATATATACAATAACCTTGGATGTTGCCTCCGCAATAGAGTCTGAAATGGTATCTACTTCAACACCAACTTTACACTCTTCATTAATCACAACAAAGGGAGTTTGGAAGGGAACTGGATCCTATGCCAATGTGTCATGACTTACTCGGAGGTTCCTTATTGAAGCTGCAATTACTTGATCATATTCAGATCCTACAAGTGATGAATACAAAATCCAAGCCCTGATCGACAATAAGTAGTTGAATTTCAAAGAAGGAGTCTCATGGGTTAAAAGTCACCCCTTATATTTATAAGTGGAATGACATCAAGGAGCATCCTCCACATACAAGGATCAACAATGGAGATCATCCTTGGGATCAATAGACCTTATCAATGCAAGTTGTAATTTCTTTTTTTCTAAGTGTTGTTTGTAGTAATGATTATACCTTTTGGAATATAATTTTAATAAATGAGCATGCATGTTTTTGGCAGCGAACCATTTGTTTCCACTCGTTATTATGCCATCATAAAAAAAATCAATCATACATTTTCTTTTCACTTCTCACTTATTGACAAACTTAGGAGGATAATGATGTAAAATAAACAAACGAATTTGTGGATGTATGCTTTAATGGTAAGAACTGGCTGACAATGTAAGGCACTGTTTCACTCCCTAAACACTGGAGAAATAAGGAGATAATTTGTAGTTAACCCCCTAGAAGTCGGTGTTCTTTCTATTTTGAAAAAAACCTTAATATTTAACCAGGGGAAAGGTAGATTTTAATTATTTCAACAATGCGTCCTAATGCAAGGGAATCAATACATCCAACCACACAAATAAAGGTTTAAACATATCTTCTTCCTCGCGTACATCATTACAAGTCGAGGAAGTATTGAAGTAATAAATCTCATAATGTCTTCTTCCTTACACCATTCAACATTGATGAAGCAATCAAGGGTAACATGACATTCACAACTTTCAGAAATCAAAGACAAAGTTACTTAGGAATTGTTCAAAAAAAGGAAAAAAAAATGCTTAAAAAAAGTTGACTTTGACTTAGGCAAAAATTAGGGTATATCGATGGACCATAAATTCAAAAGAATTAGTCAATGCAAAAAAAAGGATTAAAAGCAAAGTAAAAAAAATTGAACAATCTTATAAGCAGAAGTGAGTGATTGTTATCTCAAAGATCTCATCAAGGGTTTAAATCATTGTTACCTTGACTAAAGAAAATCTTTTGCAGGATGAACGCATTTGTTGGGTTAATTGGATTAGGAATGGAAAATATCAATGAGAATGGGATGGGTTATATATCAAATTTTAAGCCTTATATATTTTGTTTCATAAACCGTAAACCAGGACACGCTATAACATACAAAATCCAAATTGAAGCTAGGGGCACTATAAAAGCATACTTGGCAAAGTCGTTGTTAAACTGACTCAAAATTCGAATGTTTGTTAAATCATCATTTTTCCATGTTCATTCGCGCCAACCTCATGGCCGAATATCATTTATCATACGTCTCATATCTATTTTGGATTTAAAAATTTGCATGAACATGGTGTTTTAATTACTTTTCAAAGGAATTAATTTTATATACAAATCAATACTTAGCATTTAAGGAATATCAACAAGGTTTTAATCAAGGGCATGTCTATTCAAGACGATTTTGATTAGGGGCAAATTATCAAGGAATCGTTCTAATTGAGGCGAAAAACCTTATGATCTTGGGGGCACATCATATGAAGATCCAACTCACTAGGGGCAAAACTTTTCAAGATTTGACGCACCTATGTCAAGAAACGATTTCATAGCTCTAATGATAAGGGGTATATATTTTCAAGAGGCTCATACTGGGGCATACCAACTCAAGGATGCAGTGAGGTCAATCATTCCAGAAGTCATCTAATCAGGGGCATACTTTTCAATATTCAAATAATGGGGAAAGTCATATAAAGGTCATATTGCAGCATTGTGGCACCCAAGTCCCTTTCATGCAATTCATCTAGATCGCAAGGATTAGGGGCATACCTTTCAAATAAGGGGGATTGAAAAGATCAAGAACATAAAAGTTTGGAAAGTGCTAGCGCACTAAACGCCCTCTCAGCATGCTCTTAGCGCACTTAAGGAAGAAGCTTTTGGTCTATGGACGCTTCGAGCCCGCTGCGAGCTCTCTAAGCATGCTAGGACGTTAAACCACCTTTGGAAATTATGGCACTAAGCACACTCTGCCACCGCTTAGCGCCCTGCCAGTTAGAGGTAGATTTTTTACACTTCTATAAATATCTCCTTTGAGATATTTTTAGGGCACACTTGCATGTTTCACATTTTTTTCATTCTATATCAGATCTTTAGGGTTTTAAGAGAGATTTTTCTTGAAGCATCAAGGATCAAAATTTTACCGCATCAACTCTCGATTCTTCGACTTTTGATTCTCGTACAACTTCTTTCTTTTCTTGTAACATAAGTTACCATGGAAATGGTTGGCTAAGTTCTCTCTTGTGTCAAGATTAGAGGTATTTAATCTTTCTATTATTTATTTCTTTTGATCTATTGTATGTAAACATGGTTATGTTTAATATATGATTAAGTAATTTATGTTTCTTGTAATTGTATGGTTTGGTTTGAGCTAGAAATAGTATTTCTAAACCTTAATCTAATTGCTTCATCTATTAACAATCAATTGTCGGAGACGGACTTGTAAATAAATATTCTCTTTGTATTGAACTTCACGATTATTGTATTGATTGGTAATGCACGAGAGCGATTATCGAATTGATAAAATAACTCTCACGATATCGACACCGAAAGGATACATATTGAGAGGGTCGTGATTTAATTAACTGTAATTGTGTCCATATACTCAATTGATTGAATACATTTGAAAAGTATTAACAAACCCTAATCTTGGCATATCTTTTATAAAAACAAACAAACTCTTTTATTTACAAGCTTTGCTACCAAAACAAGTGACAACCATATGATATCTAACAAAACAACTTTGAAATAGTTCGCTTATAACCTTTGAACTATTGAGCAGCGAGATATTTTTACAATCTATGTGGAGACGATAACAAAAACCTCTCACTCTAATACTCTTCCAACAAATTGGCGCCGTTGTCAGGGATTGTTGTGATATTGCAAAAGTATTTCAATATATTTTAGGTTATAAGTTATGTATTATATCCCTTACCTCAGTTTTATTTTGCTTGTGCTTTTAATCTGCTTAGTATAGTGTGCATTTCTTGTTTATGCGAGGAAAATTATAGGCATATCAACTTTTTTTTGATCCCAAGATTGAAAGGACCACTCGTAATAACAATAATAGAAAAATGAGGCAACTAGCTAGGAAAAGACAAGCTCAAGGAGAATCTTCTTCATCAACCATCAATACAACGCCAATCATGGAAGCTCCACCACCACCAGCAGCTTCTACATCATGTGTTAATAGTCTGAGGCTCAACCCTCAATTTGCAAGAACCACCAACAATGGGAGACACACCGAGATGAAAACTGGGATCCTATCTTTAATGTATCGAAATCTATTCACATTAATGGACCATGAAGACTCGTTTGCTCATCTCAACAAATTCTGTAAAATCTCTTGTTCAACGGGAGCTCTGAAGAACAAAGAGGATTCATTGTAAAAAAGTTTATTTCCTCACTCATTAATTGGGAAGGAAAAGGATTTTTATATCGATCAACCTACGTTGGTCATGACAGATTGGAGTTTCTTAGAGGAAAAGTTCCTTGAACGGTTCTTCCTGCAATCTAGGTTTATGGATGCGAAGACTTCTATTTCAAAATTGTATCAAGGAGCGAATGAGACTCTCAATGATGCATGGGAGAGATTCAAGTCGATGTTAAGAAAATGCAAAAGACACGGTTTTGACGATTTAACGCAAGTTCACATGTTTTTCAATGGACTACAAGCCACTAGTAAAACTCTTTTGAATGCTACAACGAATGGTTCATTATTGTCAAAAAGTGCGAAAGAGGCGGTGCCCATCGTTGCTAAGATGTCACTAAATGATCATCAAAGTTAACACAATTGTGGAACCATTCTGGAAATAAAATGAATCACAATTATTGCATACAAAATTATGTTTTTGTTCATTAACAATCTTTTGTTTTTCATCATTGAAATCATTTTCCAATGTCTCATTTTTTTCTTCTAAAGATGAAATATATTTCTTTTGAGATGAAATAGTTTTGTGCATAATTTTGCATTCAATTAAGAGTTAATCTATTGTACCTTGTGCATCATCATCATAAAGAAAACTTCATTATTAACCTCATAATTTTCATCATCCGAATGATATGAATCCATTAATGAAAGATTAACATGTTGATTGCTTTCAGAATCGGAAGATGAACTTTTCTATGCTATATATGCTTTCTTTGACTTCTTATATTTATTTCTCTTAAAATATTTCTTCTTATTTTCAAGTGTATGACATTCACTTTTAACATGTCTTTTTTCTCCATATTCAAAGCATGTAACCTTCCTTGTTGGTTTTTCCCTTCATGTAACCTTCCTTGTTGTGCATGCTTAAATACGAAAGAATTCACCCATACTAAGTGCACCTTGTAGAAGATTGATTGCCTTTTTGTCATAGAGTATTTTTTTCTTATCATCGTCATCCCACGAGCCTTTAGGCTTTTTCGTTCCAACACCGTTAACAACACTTGTAGGAACAAAGGGGTCATTTTGGACAGCATCCCATATTTCTTCTTGTTGTGCTTCTAAGTGAGCCTTCATGCGAATTTTCCAAAAATCAAAGTATTCACCACAAAACAATGGAGGTTTGTTGTTACTACCTCCGTCTCTAAAAACCGAGTTTACATTTGCGGAAGCCATTATGGATCTTTAGGAACAGGTTACCTATAACCTACTCTGATGTCAATTATAAGTATAAATGCCTAAGAGGGGGTGAATTAGGTACTTAAATATTTTTCCGATTTTTCGATGGTTTCAAGTTTTACTTTCCTAAAGGTTACTATGTGATGGAAAGTGGTAAGTTGCGGAAAGTAAAGAACACAAGGATGTATCATGATTCCCCTCACAGTCTGAGAGTACTCTAGTCCCCTTTCAACATGAAAGAGATTTAAATATTGTTAGATCTCTAGACAAGACAACCTAGTCTTTCTATAAACCACCAAGAACAATCCTCTTGGATCAACCAAGTTGAAATGAGAACAATCATCTCACTTTCAACCTCTTGCTTCCAACAATCTTGGACAACAACTAATACAAAACCAAGTAATCTTAATTCCAACAATCCTGAAAAAATAAAATATGAATATAACAAGAGTTTTTAAGAATAATAAAATGTGTAGAACAATTATCACTTTGAGTGATGTATCAACTGTCGAAAGTAGGCCCCAATTATTTCCCAAACATGATCTTAGCTTCCCTTTACTTTTGGGATAGTACATATAACAACTTCCATCTTCCTTGTAGGATGGTCACCCCGACCTTCTTCGACGTAGCTGCCATAGTTGGCCTTAGCCCTATAGGAATAGACTTTGACCCCACTGTTTTGGATGACAATTCTACAGCCTTTGACACTAGCTTTGCCTCCTATTCTCTATTCATCGCTCACTATCATGATAAAGATACCACTCAAGTTTCTGATGTATAGCACATAGCCTTTTTGACCCTCTGGTTGTCGAAGTTTAGTGTTTGCTCCCGCTCCCTTCAAGTTTCCAAGAAATACCTCACCATAGCTAACCAAATTCATGCTGGGAACAACCTTTGTTTAAGTGAAATGGTTTTAGCAAGCCTTTATGAATCACTTAGCGAGAGTGTGGAATTCTTGAAAACTGTAAAAGAAACAGGAAAATTGAGCTTGGAAGGACCCTTTTGGCTTCTACAATTATGGCTTAATGCTACTTTCGAGGTTTCTCTTCCTGTCAAGAACGAGGTGGATGAGGAAGGAGTAAAGAACAGGACTGTCAAATAGCCTAGGTTAGTACAACTAACCCCATCTGATGAAGGAACCAGCCTTCGATGATCCTTCACCAGCTACGTGATGATGTTTGCCAAAAGGTACAATTTTACATCAACCATGGCACCCTTTGCCAACAGAACTATTGGACCTAAATGGTTCACTAAACAACTCCCCCTTGAGATGCAAAAAGATGAAGATACATTTTTTGTTATTTGGGAATCATTTTTGACACCAAGGCTCCTTTTCTCCCACCATAACATGAACAACACCAAGATCTCTCTTATCATTTATCAGCCTAACCTTGTTGCTCGCCAGTTTGGGTTGATTCAAATAAGAGCAAAATCCATCTACCTAAAGAAAGGCTCCATCATCTTTTATAATTCTTTCCAAGACACAGAGAAAAACGTAGAGTTTACGGAGAAGTTAACTGATGAAACTCAAGAGATTCGACCGGTGGTTTTTCGACCATCTTTCTTATGTACTAAAAAATTTGATGTTTGGTGGAAAGATTATTACCTCACCATATTTTTTGACGTGACAACCTTTACAACTCATCTGCCGAACGCTTTTGCTTTTGTGCAGGATCGAACAAAGAAAAGTACTCAACAACACATTAAAGAAATCCAAAAATTTCAAAAGTATTTTGAAACCATTTACAGACCAAATGATCTTAGTCGAACCATAGGCGAAGCAGCAGTGACTTTAAAACACAAGCTTACAGAAAAACTGGGGAAACTGACGTTGCCTTCGTATGTTCGACCAGAAATACGTTATGATTTGGCGTACAACTATTATCCACCAAAGTTTCCCCCTCTACCTTCTGCTGAATTTGGTGTGGCATTGAGCCCTCCATTCCCATATTGGTTCGTTTGTGGATCCGATCTGAAAATGCTTCGTGAATCTTGTAAAAAACCTATTGAGCGTGTGGTTCCGACTAAGTATCATTTGGACAATTTCCCAGGGCACCTTCATAATGGAATAGAACACGTTCGCGTGGAATCTCCCATTCTTGAAGGTGTTAAAGAAAACATAATTTTCTATTTCATTATAACTTCATTCTAACTTCATTCTTACATGTTTTCCCTTTGTGTTTATTTATTTCTCTATTTTTATGTCTTTTAGATGTCAAGATTACTGCTAAGAAAGCTCCTGTCGGAAGTAGTCCTGGAAAGGTGCTCGAAAATCCATCATCTACTGTAAAAAAGGTTTCAACAAAAGCATCAACCTTTCTTTTATGTAGTAGATTTATTTTACACACACTAACCAAATTTCTCTTTGGTGTTTTAGGTGAATCGAAAACCACCAACTACCCAAAAAAGAAAACAAGAGGAGGCAAAGGTGATTACTGAAGAATCTGGGGACGAATCTCCAGAACAAAAACCTCTTAAGAGAAAGAAAGTCCTGAAGATCAAGACGGTTGCCTCCCAAAGGTCTGTTGTTAGATCTACAAAGAAAACTCCCCCCATCAGTCCAACTACCAGAGCTCATACAAAAGATGCAGAGAGTGGGAATTCTAGCTTCCATACTGAGACCCCTCAGGTAAACTTTATTTCGACTAATGGTATTCACTTTTTACTTGCATTTTCTTTTTTTCCTAACTTTTTGCTTGTTCTCATGTACAGGTTATGGTCGAAGAACAACCTGCAGCAGAAGGAGCGCCACAAATTCAAAGTGCCTCTGCTTCTAAGGCCGTTAGTTCTACTCCCAATTCTCCAAAGGGTTCGACCAAAGAGTCAGGGGCAGAAGTATATCAAATAAAAACCAATCCTCAAGCTGAGACAATTTTGACAGAGAAGGTCCAAGAGGAGGCTAACCCCAAAGATGACGAACCTGAACCACAAACTATAGAAGATTTTGACACCAACATGGATGACCAATCTGGTGATAATTCTCCTCCTCATCCAAGATTAAATATTGAAAAGGATGATGATATTTCCGTGGATGATAAGGTCGAAGATACTAATGAAGGAAAGACTACTGAGGAAGAAAGTGATAAGAAGAAAAACCAAGATGTTAGGGTTGGAGAAAGTAACAAAGAAAAGACTGTTGAGGAAGAGGAGGACTAGTCGAAACAACGAGATGTTGGACTGACTTCTGGAGGAAGTGTTCAACCAATTCCTGCCCAAACCCAAGGAACTTATCCATCAACTAGTTCGAACAGTCTCTCTCGCGAGGAACTTGTGAGCTTAAAAGTGAGAAAACCTTTAGACTATCTGAAGGCTATGCTCAGCGCTCGCTACAACTTTCAAGACTCTTCCTACAACAGTTCAACTACTTCTGGGGCCACTTCTGAGGTTAGGTCACTTGATGCCATCATGACTGAAATTAAGACCAAAATACTTGGTGTGGACTTATTCAAGATTTTGGGCAAAAATCCCACTGCCCAGTTCAACTTGAAGAAAACCCTCAAACAAGTAAATATTCTGGAGGCCTCTGCTGAAGAAAGTCGCCTAGTGATGGATCTAACCCACATGATTGACATGGTGAGTGAAGATCTGCACCGTCAAAAAGAGTTCTCCCAACAAATATCTAACAAGTTTGACATTCAAATTGCAGAGTGGGATGTTGTGGCTGCTTCGAATGATAAAGTTTTAGAGCTACAAAAACGTTCTGAAGTTTATTCTAAAGATGTTGCTGAATGCGACATCAACATCCAAAATTTGGAGAAGTAGATAGCCAATCTTCAACAGAAGATTTTCCAAGAAAAACAACGCAAAGCAAACCTCAAGCAACCCAAGAAAGATGAGATTGATGAAGAGATTAAAGTGGGACTTCACCATGCAGATAAAGCTCAACAACTAAGTCAGGAGATCGACAACCTTTCTCATAACAAGAGCCTCTGCGAATGTTGACTCCAGATCCAAAAGAGGAAATTTGAAGAGCTTAAAGAGTCTTTTCTTAAAGATTAAATTGAAATAGGAATAGGCTTCTTATTTACTGGCAGCCTTTGAGGCTTTTCATTGTAATGATATTGACGCCATTTGTTTGGAGAAACACATCATTTTGTTTTATATAATTATTCTATTTCTATTTTAACTTCTTGCAATGTTGGCTTATACGTTTTCAAATACTTGCCATTTATCTTTAGTATTCTTTTATCTTTGTCTGTCTCTTCGACCTCATATGCGCCATTTGAAAAAACTTTTAAAATTTGGAAAGGTCCTTCCCACTTAGGAGACCATTTTCCCATTAATCTATCTTTTCGATCCATAGGAAGAATCACTTTCCAAACAAGATCACCCAATAAAAGGGTCTTAAATTTCACTTTCTTGTTGTAAAACTTTTCGACTATTTCTTTTTTCCTCTTAATCAGATCTAACGCACGCAACCTCTCTTCGTCCAAATTAACTAATTCTTCCATCATCATGCTCCAATATATTTCTGATGGGATTTCATGATGCCTTTGAGCTCGTATCGACTGTAAATAAATTTCGATTAGTAGCACTGCATCATGTCCATAAGTCAATTTGAATGGAGTAGAACTTGTTGCTTCTTTGGGAGACATTCGACAAGCCCATAAAATTTGATCCAAAGTCTTATGCCAGTTTCTAGGTTTTCTACCCACGTGCTTTTTGATCAAATTTATCACAACCTTGTTTGCTGCTTCGTCTTGTCCATTTTCCTGGGCATAATAAGGTGTCGAAGTTAAGAGTTGAAAACCTGTTTCTTTTGCAAATATTTGCATGTTTTTTCCAATAAATACAGATCATTGATCAGTAGTTATTGTTTCTGGTATCCCAAATCTGTAGATTATATATTTTTGTATAAACTCTATAACCGTCTCCTGATCCACGTTTACCAATGGTATAGTTTCAATCCATTTAGTGAAATAATCTATTCCAACTAAAATGTACCTATGCCCTTTTGAAGAAGCTGGTCGAATTTCTCCAATTAAGTCCAAAGCTCAACCCCTGAATGGCCAAGGCTTAATAATTGAATGCAACTCACATGCAGGGACATGTGATATACCTGCATGTACTTGGCATTCCTGACAACCTTTTGCAAATTTGACACAATCTTTCAATATTGTTGGCCAGTACATTCCTTATCAAAATAATAACCATTTCATTTTATGGCCTGCTTGGTGCGCGCCACATGCACCATTGTGCACGTTCGACAAAGCTATGTAAGCTTCATCTTCGCCCAAGCACTTCAGTAAAATTCCTTCTGCAGTCATTTTAAATCATTCATTTCCAAAAAGCACGTAGCTTAAAGCTCTGTACTTTACCTTTCTTTCGACTTTCTGATTTGGGTCTTGTAGATAATCCTTAATAGGTTTTCTCCAATCTTCAATTTCTGAATCATCTACATTGAAGATTTCAAAATTTTCTTCATCCTCAAAACCTAATTTTATTGTCTCTAAATCTGATGGGGACAATTTGGTGGATATAACTCTTCCCCTTACTTTAATAGTTTTCTCCAAGTTTTCTTTCGACACTTTGTAGCCTGATGCAAGTTGAGCCAGATCATTTGCTTCTTGATTCTCCAACCTAGGAATTTGTTTAATGGCTACATTGTCGAATGTTTTAAGGAGTCTGTTAGCTATTACGAAGTACATAATCAGATTCTCTTTGACATATTTATATTCTTTTGTCAATTGTTTTATCACCAACTCAGAGTCACCCATTATTTTGACTCTTGTTGCCCCCAATTCCAACAAGTTTTCAAGTCCAGCAATCAGAGCTTCATATTCTGCTTCATTATTTGAACATAAGCCTTCAACCTTGTACTTGAATTTTATTGGAATTTTTTCATGAGAAATAATTAGTATTCCAACGTCACTTCGATTCTTATGACGGGAACTGTCTAAATATAACCTCCATGGCTCTAATTCGACATATTTTATTTCATTTTCATTTATTGAATGGTCATCTATGAAGTCAGCAACCATTTGTCCCTTAACAACCTTTAAAGGTAGATATTTTAAGGAATGTTCTGTCAATGCCAAATCCCATTTCCCAATTCAACTATATAAAATAGATTTAGATAACATATACTTTATGGTGTCGAAATGAGAAGAAACATATACATCAACAGGTTTTATATAGTGTTTTAACTTTGTACAAGAAAAATATACACACAAACATAATTTATCTATCACGCTATATCTAGTTTCAACATCATTTAAGATTATGTTGAGATAATAGATGGCCCTTTCAGCGCCATTTTCATCTTCTTGACACATCATGCTTCCCAAGATTTTGTCTGATGTTGAAATGTATAACCTCATACTTATTTTTCTACAAGGGGACATCAAAACTGGAGGACTAGCTAGATACTCTTTGATCTTGTCGAAGGCATCTTGTTGTTCTTGCCCCCATGCAAAGTCTTCCGTCTTTAGTCGAAGTATAGGAGAGAAGACTTGCGTTTTTCCACTAAGGTTGGAGATAAACCTTCTGAGAAAGTTGATTTTCCCTAGTAGAGACTGCAATCCCTTTTTTGTTGATAACGCTTTCGCTTCCATTATGGCTTTGGCTTTGTTTTCATTTATTTCGATCCCTTTCTTGTGGACCACAAAACCTAAGAAATCACCCGCCTGCACACCAAAAGCACATTTAAGGGGATTCATTTTTAAACCAAACCTCCTCGTCCTTTCAAAGGATTGTCGAAGATGGTCTAAATGATTTTTTTTCCTGAAACATACTTGATTACAATATCATCAATATAAATTTGCATGAAAGTATCAATAAAATCATGAAATATTGAATTCATAGCCTATTGGTAAGTTGCTCCAGCATTTTTTAAACCAAGGGGAATTACTACCCATTTGTAATTCCCTATTGCTCCAGGACAACGGAATGATGTTTTAAAAACATCTTCTTTTGCAATAAAGATTTGATTATAGCCAGAGTATCCGTCTAACATATTTAAGTACTCATGGCCTGCTGCAGAATCTATAAGCATTTATGCTACTGGCATAGGATATTCATCCTTTGGGGTAGCTGTGTTCAAGACTCGAAAGACAATACATACCCTTAGCTTGCCATTTTTCTTAATTACAAGCACTATATTTGCAATCTATTCGACATACCTGGTTGTGCGGATGAATTTGCATTTTAGAAGTCTTTCAACCTCTTCTTTTATTTTCGACATAATTTCTGGTGCGAAGCGTCTTGGAGTCTGCTTTACTGGAATTTTCCATCCATTATTGGTAGCTTCAATTCAACCAAACTTCTATCTAAACCAGGCATCTCGTCGTAGTCCCATGCAAAGCAGTCTTTGAACTCTTTCAACAAATGGACTATTTTGACCTTGAACTGAGGGTCCATCCTAGCACTTATGTAGGTTGGTCTCTTTTCTGCCCCCAGTCCCAGATTTATTTCTTCCAATGGATCATGCGCCACCCTCTTCATGTTAGTTGACACTGGATCTTTTTCGAACCCCAGAGGTGCGTCATCATAGATGGCGTCAACCTTCTTTGGTTGCCATTTTCCCATCTGGTTGTCATCATAGTCTTTGTCAACGTCCCTTTGAGGACATTGTTCGTCAAAATTTTCTTTGTTGGCTTTGATGGCCATATATTTCACTTCAGCTTCAAGAGCCGCTTTGAGTTTATTTTCGGCTATATAAGCCGTAATTCTTTCAAGAGTTTTTGCTTCGCTCATCATCATCATCAAATTCGCTCCCCCAACCTACTGGCTCAATATGAGAATTTCTCCATATGTGACTTGGTTCGCCAATTATTTCTTTGTCCACTGAAAACTATGTGTTGGCTGAAGATACATGGAACAGTAGGTGTTGTTAGTTACCTTCAAGTCGAATTCTGTTGCGCTACAGGGAGGTATGTGAGCCAAATTCTTGTCAAAACTTCGATTGTTTGCATTGTTTATTTCAGTCATAAAATAGCTTTGATCTGCTTCAATATTCTCAACAATTCCATCAGGACGCCAGATAGCTATTCGCTGGTGCATTGAAGAAGGTACGGCTCCTATTCCATGAATCCATTCTCTTCCAAGCAGTAAGTTATAATTCGCCCTTAAAGCAATGACTATGAACATTGTTGGTCTTGTTATGGTTCCAATAGTCAAGTCCACCTGGATAACGCCCATGGTAGTTCCTACTTTCCCTTCATAATTCGACAACACCATATTGTGAGGCTTTGCGTCCGAATCATCCTTCCCAATCTTCTTTAGCATGAAGCGGGGCATCAAATTTACTACAGCTCCACCATCCACCAGTATCTTATTTATACCAACATTCTTGACCTTTCCCTTGATGACTAAAGGCTTCAGGTGTCCCTTCATTGAGTCATTTGGCCTTTCAAAGAAAGCATTCTTCTCTTCGACACAACCGTTATTCATTATATAATAGCACACTGGCCTAGGTCCCATTGTATTATCTTCCATATTCTCCTCTTCATCTTTGACCTCTATAATCCTGTCGTAATCCCTAGGAAGGACAGACACCACATTGCAGACCACATTGAATGAGCCCTCTGAGTCAGACTTGAAATCATTAGTTACTTCATTGTCTTCTGGCACTTTGTTATTGAGTTTCGACATCTCTAACATGCTGCTTGGTTTGTTCTTTTGGGAAGGCTCCTCTTCGCCTATGGCCTAGGCATTTTTTCTTGATTTTTCTTTGTTTTTGTTAACATTTTCCTTTTCGATCATGCTTCCTTCTGCAGCTTCTTTTTTGCCCTCTTCTTCCTTTGAAATCTTCTCCATTGGGATCTTTACATAGGATTCTTCCCTTTGTAGTTCTCTGATGGGTATGGTCTTGGTTTTGGTCTTTCAATTTCTTTCTTTCCTTCTACTGAAGTTCCTCTCTAAATTTCAAAATTTCTCCACTTCGTTGGTCCTTGAGCATCCCCAATGGGCTGGACCCATTTATCGTCAGCAACTTTGCTAGATGGTTTGTAAGTGTTGCAGTGTCTTTCCCCAAACCTCTGGAGGTGATGCTTGCTCCTTCTTGGGTCATATCTTCCAGTTTTGACTGCTGGGATTGTCCTCTAATTTCCTTTTTTCTTGGTCTTATCCACTGCTTCTAAATTTGTTGTTGCCTTCCTATCGAAGATTGCACTGTAACATGGACATAACATCACTTCAGTCTTCTTCCTCTGATACCTTTGGATGAATTCTTCTAGATTGTCATCCTCCTTTGGATATGCCAGCCTCTGGTACTCTTCTCGACGGCGATCCTCATCAGCTTTCTCTTGGTTTCTCTGAGACAAGTCCGCCATGTTGATGTCTATCTTCTGTCCATCAGTAATACTTAATTTATTCATTTTTTCACCAAGAGCTCCTGTGACTTCATTCTGGATCTTTGTCAGATAGAAACTTTTTTCTTTGATTTGTGGCTCTTTAGGATCCTCCATTATTTTGCGCAGGATTCCATAAGTGGCAGGTTTTACAGGGCCTTCAACAACTTCTGCCTTAATTCTTGTAATGTCCTTATTGACAGGTCCCACGGTGTTGACGTAGTTTGCAACATTACTCATCTTTATTTGGTCAGGATCAAGACCCTCATCATCCTTGTTTCAATGATGAGGCCTTCAGAAGCCTTCTTTTCAACGCTAAAGAAACTGTTAGTTGTCTCTTCATTAGTGCTCACAGGAACATCTTCCCATCCAGTTGGTTGGATTTCGTTAATGTCAATGCGAGAGCTTGTGGGAGCAGTGTATTTCACGAGATAATCGAACTTTCCACTGGGCTCCCCTAAAGTATCCCATATTATTCCATCTTCAACAATGTTATTGTTATTTCCTTTGTTGAAACCTTCAGTAGTTTCCACGCTTTTCTGGTTATCAAAGTCTTTAGTAACTTCAATTTTGTCCTGACTGTCGAAACCTTCAGTAGTCTCAACTTTATTTTGACTGTCGAAACCTTCAGTAGTCTCAACTTTGTTAATATAGTCATTCAATTCCTTCACATCAAGATATTCATTAACCTTGATCATTATTGGCAAGGTCACACAGTCTTTGGATACTTCTTCCACTTCAGGATGGTCTAGGAGATCATTAGCAATCCCCACCATGTTAATGTGGGTGTCGAAACCTTCAGTAGCTTCTATCATTTCAAAACTATCCTCAGACGCCTTTTCGAATTCGACCATATTCACAATGAATGGTTCAGCATAATTGGCCTCAACAACCTTCTTAGGATTTGAATCAATCCTCATTTGTTGTTTTGATTTGTCTCCAAATTTCAGTCTTCCATCATGGATTGCATTCTGAACAAGATCCCTGAAAAGGAAACATTGAGAAGTTTTATGACCCAAAAAGTTATGGTATTTACGAAAACCTCTCTTTTTCTATTGGTCGATAGGAGGCTCTTTAGCGCCTGGTGGTTTTATTAACTGACCATCTTTAACCAACAAGTCGAAAATTTCGTCACACTTGGTGACGTCGAACATATAAGTTCTTTTAGGAAACTTATCATTCTTTTCCGGTTCAACTGGATTCTTTCCGTTCGACAGAGCCATTACTTTACAAGTGTATGATGGGTCTTGCTTTAGTTCTGCTAAGTCAATTTCTTGTTCGTCGAAAATAACTGGTTCATTTTTGTCATGATCATCATCTTAGCATACTCCTACATAGACCACCCTCTCTTTTTTACTTTTATTTTCTCTAAATTTTTCAGCTTTTAGCCTTTCGATTTGTCTTACCCTATATGCTAATTGTGCCATGTCTCTCAAATATTGAGTGTCTAATTTCTTTCTTATAGAATAATCTAGATCTCCTGCAGCCATTTCGACTAACTCCTGTTCTGGCACTTGTGTGAAACATCTTGCCTTTAGCAATCTGAACCTATTTAGGTAATCATCTATAGGCTCTGAAAATTTCCTCTTAACACTGGCTAATTCTTTCAAACTTATTTTAGTTTGTCCCATATAAAATTGTTTGTGGAACAATCTTTCTAACTGGGTCCACGTGTATATGGAGTTTGCAGACAAGGATGTAAACCAAGTAAACGCATTCTTTGTCAAAGAACTTGGGAAGTATTTCATTTTTAAATTTTTGTTGTGGGTTATTCCCCCTGCTTCGATCAAATAACGTGTTACATGTTCTATGGTGGATACACTAATGTCCCCTGCAAATTTTGTAAATTTGAGGATTTTCCACCTTGGGGGTAATTCTTGTTGTAGAACATATTCAGATAATGGGGAAGCATAACTAGGCCTTTGTAATCCTACATTTACCCCATTTTGCGCCATTATCCTTTCGACCATGGTCGCTATATTGTTTTTGGCTGGCAAGTTATTATATCGTATTAGTTGTTGCAATACATCATCATCATCTTGGCCTCTCTGGACTATTACCCTCCTAGGTTCTCGTTGGACAGGGATTTCGACACAAGGTTGTTCGACCACTTCTCCTCGGTTCCTAGGGTTGGCCTGGGGATTGTCTAAAGGCCTCTGATCTATTGTGGGTTCCTCTTCGACATTCACTACTGGGTTCTGAATTATTTGTTCTCTTTGTCGAGTTTGAGGGACACCAAAAAATCAGCAATACACGTCATTTGTGTTGCTAACATTTGGTTTGTTTGGGTAGTGTTTTGTATCAAAGGATTAAAAACTGCTCCCATTTGTTGTGTCAACATTTGGACCATATCATGATTACTTTCGTCCATTTGTTGTCGTATTACTTGCGCAGAATTATTCGTAATTCATGGCATTTGAAAACCTAGCGGGGGTTGATTCAATCTACTCATATTCCCACCATATCCTAACCCCTATAATGGATAAAACATATGAACCATAGCATCAGAATACAAGTATGGTGCATTCTGCAAATTTTCCATCACTGAAGTTGGCATTCCATAGGGTTGTTCCCTCCCAAACATAGGTATGGAAAAATTTGTCTGAAATGGCCTAAAATTATTTCCTCCAGTAGGAGGTGTCCCCATGGGCCTTGAATGCCCCATTGCGGAGGAACTAGGCGCATTCTGAGAGAATGAAACCGCTGGTATTGATCCTGTTGATGAAGGGATAGTCTCTTCTAGAACAGGAACTGATTCCATATTTCCCCCTGTCGAAGGGATAGGGTTAGATACTGGAATAGTTTCATTTGGATTTGGATTATTTGGCGGATTTCATTCTTCTTACTCTTGTTCTTTTAGGTCTTTCTACGTCGGTTACGACTAATTTACCGCTTCTTAGAATCATACAACGAAGTAGAAACTTTTTAACTAAGAGTTATTCTATTAAATTTTCAAAATTTGCACTGGTCCCACTGGGCGTGCCAATTTGTTCGCTGTTGAATTTGGCGAACAACCTCTGGTTTTCCAATCTCACTGAATTGGTTTACTTGCAGGATCAACCATACAAATCCTAGGACACATGTGCAAATTTAAATGAACTTCTAAACTCTTAGAATAAAAATCTTTTGATCCTTTATTTGGTTTGTTAAGTCTTTCATATATGAATGATTTTGATTAGGTTACTTAAGTAAAAGTTTTGACAAAGTAAATTTAACAAAGTTGAAATTTGCATAAAGTAAATAATGAAGAATAAATGGCTGGTAAATGTAAAGGAAAAATTAGTAAAAAGCTTTGAAATTGATAAAAACTTAAAAGAAATGGTGTTGTTCACACGTACATTTTCCAGATAAAACTCTTTTTCTCTCACACAGGTACTTTAGAGTATTTTGCAGGAATTTTGTACAAGTTTTTCACACACTAAATCTAACAAACATTATCATATTTATATACAAAATAAAATAACTGCTATCAACGGAAAAATCCTAAGACTAATAACACTTGGCTTTCTGCATGTTTTTCTTTCTTCAAAAGCTTCCACATGTCATTCTACTAAGCAGAATAACTGTCTGAATTTGAATTTATCCTTAATGTTGAAACAACGCGTCCCTTCAGTCTTGTCGAATTTGTCGAAACATAACATATCAACTAAAAATTGTCGAAACAATGCATCATCTCTCTTTGTCGAAATGTCGAACACTTCAGTTGTCACTCAACTCTGTGGAACTGTCGAAATATTTCTTTAAATATATTTCTTCAACTCCCTTCCTTTGCAAATATCTTCTTCTGTCGAAGAACATCGTTTTATCTTTCAAGTCACGGTGTCAAAAATATGTGTACATCAGTCTTATTACCCTAGTGAATAAATCAGTCACACTTATGTTCTTTTCTGAGTTTGTAACCTCAATTCTTTCACCTTCTCAGCTCCTCCAAAAGATTTCTCCAAGATGTCTCATGCTTCCTTCGATGAGTATACATCACTTACCTTCTCAAAATTATCTGGATCAACACATTAATGGATTATAAAGAGATCTTTATAATATTTCTTCTTCAAATCTTTATGTGCATCCTTTTGTTCATATGTGACATTTTCGCTAATTGGTGTCACTTCATTCTCCAAAAGATACCAAACATCTTGATAGCAGAAGACAACCATCATCTACTTACATCAGTTATCACAATTCTTATCATTTAAGATTGATAGATTTACTATAAAATGTTTGTTTGGGTGAGAAAACATTGTTCTATGCGTCTCAATAATCACAGTCAGTACTCTAAATATTAGATGTTACAATCAATCTTGACGGAACAAGATTCAGTCTTCTCTTTATTGAACTAAGATTCTTGTTCTACACTATTTACTCAAGTGATTCCACCACACATTTGATTGTAAGATGATTCCCATACACAATGATTTGAAAAGAAAAATAACTTTGAAGTTATGAGAGAAGATAGTATTGAGAGAAGATAGGTTTTGCAAGAGAAATGAAAAATGTGTTGATCTTAATTCTTTTTAATTCAAATACACAATATTTTTCTATTTATAATTAGATTAGATGCAGATCAAACGATATTAAATTAACTAACTTCGACAAATTGTATTCGACGTTATCAAATAGATATAGAGCTTCAACAACTACAAATTATATTTAATTCTATTAAATACATGCAACTTTGAAAACTATCGTTTGTATAGTTTGTATAAGTTTACCATTTTTTTCTATTTAAAGAGAGAAATATGTAATATTTCCATAGAAGAATTTATTAAAAATTATAGAATAAATTAATAGAATTTGAAGTATGTTGGTAAGGAAATAACTTATGCAATTTAAAATTGAAAAGAGGTATCATAAAAGAGACAAAGTAAATATTTAAAAATTAAATATATTTAATTGCGGTTATAATAATCCCTCGAACATAAATACTTAAATTGTAGAGAGAAAGTTAAGGGGATAATTTGATAAAGCAATTAATGACTTATTTACTCATAAAACGTTTTTCTTTTTAGTAACATAAATGCTCCATACGACAGCTATATATCAAATAAACATATGCGAAACAAGATTATCACAACGGTCCCATGGTCTAGCGGTTAGGACATCAGACTCTGAATCTGGTAACCCGAGTTCAATTCTCGGTGGGACCTTTTTCTTTTTTTTATTGCTTTTATTATTTATGTAATTGATTGACTATGTTAAAATACAATATCATTTCACTCAAATTTGACTATACATTTTGATCTTAAGTATCACTTGAACTATAGATAAAAAAGAAAACTGAATTAATGTAATTAAAAAAATATTAAATTGTTTAATTTGTACGATTTAAGATTCCTTATTAAACTTATATTTAAATTTTTCTTTTTTTCTTAAAGAACGAAATAAACAAATATCACTCAACACTGCATAAGGAGTGAAGAATCACAATTAGGATCGTTTTCGAATTATATGTGCAACACAAGTTCGATTCACTAAGTCCAATTATTTTAATTTCAGTTCAATAATTTCTTTAAACAACCCTAAGTCACAACTTCACCCATTTTGGTTTAGAATATTAGACATCTTGCCTCCCAAAATCAGCTAAATATCTTTTTTTATCTTTTCATAAAATATTGGATTTTCTCAATTTTCGAATTCGTATCGGGAATTTCACTCAATACAAGATATTTTGTAGAAATTACCGTGGTTTCAACATTTTTGTATGCAATACATTAATATTGAAATTTCTGGTACCCACCACTGAATATTTCAAATTTCAGGTATATATTATACCAGATTCTAATTTTACAGAAAATTTGAAATTTTATCGAATTTATTAAATTTTCGATATACAAGAAATTTTAGAATCCCTAAAATTTCCGATATGTGTCCAGAACTTGAAAATAAAACATATATTTTCATTGTATTGCTCACAAAATCCTGCATAAATGTATTCAAACGTAAAAAATACATAATATCAATAGATTACATATAAAATTAAGATGACTCCTAAGTTTTTCCTCTCAGTGTCTAATTCGTCCTGCATATGTTGATTCTCATATTTTTGCCTCTTCAGTACAATTCTCTCTCCACCGGACAATGACGGGAGGCAAAGGACTATCAAGTTTTAATTTTACCTGAATTCAATGATTGTTGTTGACAAAACCAACAACAATGATTTTATGTCTCCTCGTATACATATATGGAGTTATGGTAAGAGAAAAAAATGTATTGTTAAGTGTCCTTGACAAGGAGACAAAGACCATATTGTATCTGGTCACAATAGGATATACATGTCAGGAATCAACATCCATTTCTCTTTATCCTGAACACCAAAGTGTTCTATTTTTAAGGAATTTCTAACTTCATAAACAATACCATAGAATAATTTAGAAAATAATTTTGGGTGTTGATGAATTTGAAATATTTTTAAAATTAAAAGATTTTTTGAAATTTTGATATCTAAAAAATTACAATAAAATAAAGAAATATCTAAAATAGCATTTTAAGAATAACTATTTAAATTAAATTTTCATTTGAAACTTTTATAAAAAATTTCTTTATAATTGTTTTTACACAAATTTATATTACACTGTAAGAATTATTTAATTAAAAAGTCAAATGATAGTGTTTAGTGTATATATATTTTTCTTTCATGTGTGAGAAATGGGATGAATGTTAGTATTCATACGATTATAAATTAAGAAGAGGAATTTCAGTGATTTCTATTGAAAGAAGCACTAGAGAACACAAGTGTTTATAATAGTAAATTTAGTGGGATACTCATGCTATCGTATGAGGTCCGTCAGAATTTATATTATATGATTGTCACTATTACTTATCAGATTTATATATATTTATTAAGTTAATTGATATTTATATTATTAAAAATATATTGCATAAACAATTATTTTTCAAAGTTTAATTATTTTTTAAAGTAAAATTTTTATTTTATTATACAAATTATTTATAAAGTGTATTTCAAATAATATATTTTTGAATAAGAAGAAAATAATGGATATAGAATAATAATTATAACAATTTTAAAACAAATTTTTTTATTGAAACAATTATTTTTATAACAAAAAATATCAAATTTTTCTAATTATTTTTTATTTTATGAATCAATATTCCAAGAAAAGATTAAGGTAAGTAAAATAATTGAGTAATAAGATATGATGAAATAAATTATTATAGTGATAAAGATAAAATATTATATCAATTAATAAAATATATGAAAAAAATTCATATGCTACTAGCCCAATTTGAGAAAGGCCCATTGTGATGAAACGATATACCCTTAAGGGTTTGTCCATAAGTCATTAACTTCCATAAGTTGCATCTAAACGTTTATCTTTTATTTCAGTCTTCATCGAAATGTTAATATCACAATAGTAACATCAAAATATTTATTCTTTCTTTCAATCTTCATCAATTGCATACGTGATCATAATGCATAATTGGTGTATTTCAAAGTCCAACCTCCATCAGTGGAAGTTAGTGCAAAATCAGACAAAAAAAATATTGTAGCCTTTTTAAGTACAACTTTCACCAATGGAAGTTAGTGCAAAAACATACCAAAACAATATTGTAGCCTTTTAAAGTACAACCTCCACCTGTGGAAGTTAGTGCAAAAACATACCAAAACAATAGAAAATTCAAAGTAGATATACACTTTCTTCATATCAAATCTTGCAGATTACAAACAAACTTTCAAACACCCATCAGTGGAAGTTAGTGCAAAAACAGACCAAAACAATATTATAGCATTTTTAAGTACACCCTCCACCAGTGGAAGTTAATGCAAAAATAGACCAAAACAATATTGTAGTCTTTTAAAGTACAACCTCCACCATTGGTAGTTAGTGCAAAAATAGACCAAAACTATATCGTAGCATTTTTAAGTACAACCTCCACCAGTGGAAGTTAGTGCAAACACAGACCAAAATAATAGAAACTTAAAAGTAGATATACACTTTCTTCATATTTCAAATCTTGTAGATTACAAAGAAACTTTCAAACACTTTAGAACCTATAAACACAAATTACAAATTATGCAGTGTACAAACACAACATTATATGTATTGTGTGTTGGAAAATTGGTATATTTCAAAGTCCAACCTCCATCAGTGGAAGTTAGGGCAAAAACAGACCAAAACAATATTGTAGTCTTTTTAAGTACAACCTCCACTAGTGGAAGTTAGTGCAAAAATAAACCAAAACAATATTGTAGCATTTTAAAATGCAACCTCCACCAGTGGAAATTAGTACAAAAACAGACAAAAACAATATTGTAGCATTTATAAGTACAACCTCCACAAGTGGAAGTTAGTCCAAACACAGACCAAAACAATAGGAACTTTAAAGTAGATATACACTTTCTTCATATTTCAAATCCTGTAGACTACAAACAAACTTTCAAACACTTTAGAACCTATAAACACAAAATACAAATTCTACAGTGTACAAACACAACATTATATGTGATCTTACCTGATCAGAAAGGCCTTCTAGGGGTCGAGCAGGAACAAAGTGAGGTGGGAGAGAAGATGGGGTGTACCTGCAATACACTCTGAAGCTTAAGTGAGATTGGGTACAAGAAAATGGTAAAGAGAGAATGAATCAGAATACCTGACCCTTTAGTGAAAAAGGGTATTTATAGTGGGCCCCCAGCGCTGGGCCAAAGTCCTTTCTTGGGCTGGATTAGCTAGGCCCAAGGAAGAACTACCAAGGTACGCGTAGGAGCGTGTAAGACCTAGCACGTGGTCTTTGTTCCTGGTCCAACCGCCCATATCTTCCAAGAGATAAAGAGGGGAACAGTTGGATGACGTGGCACGCGGGGGGAAGAAGTGATCTCCCAGGCGCCTGTGTAACAGGTCGAGGTGGGTTCCCGACCTCTTTATAGGATGCTCGTGACATTTGCTTCTGCACGACTATTGCATGCATCTGCCCGACATGACTGGGTCTTGGTCTTAAAGGGATTTGGGCCTGATCCCAGCTATGTCTTGGAGGCCCAGTCCAGAATAGGAGACCCCCAAGTCAAGGCTCTGGGACAGAGAGATGAGTTGAGAAAAAGTTAAGTCGGGCATCACTGCTATGTCGGGGATAATAGTGCGTTATGTAAGTAGTCGGGATCGAACGTTCGCCCAAAAGGATTTGATCTGTCGAGTTGGGGAGCCGTTCGGGGAACATATTCGGTGAGTCGTGGCGAGCCTAATATCACATTGGAGATCGCGTGAGCATCATTCCTTGTCGTGAAGTTTTGTTTACGGGATTGCGTGAGCATCATTCCTCGGCGCATGACATCTATAGATGTTGGGGATCCTTACGGGTGCTCGACGCTGTTCAGAATTCTCGCAACCACCATCGGAGGAAACAAAGGAAATACTCGCAACCCGAGCTGTTTCACACAACTAGTAGATATAAAATAATGTGTAGCGTCACAATCAAATAAAACAAGACAAGGCTGATTGTTAACGAGACAAGTACCCACAATGAGTGAGTTGTCGGCTTTGGCATTTCTAGCATCCATAGTATACACCCTCACTTGCACTTGGGTGTTCCTTCGTGGGCAATCCCTAGCAAAATACCCCTCTTTCTGACAATGGAAACAAACTACCTCATTCGGATCACAACATCCATGATGATTTTTGTGGCACCTGGAGCACGTCGGAGGAGCACTAAATCTAGGACTCGACACCTGTTTCCCTTTGAAGGGTTGAGGCTTTGGCCTAAAAGATTGATTTGCTCTTCCTCGGTCATTTTGAACCGCTCTTCCAATACTAGCTTCGTTTTGCACTTTCTTCAAACTATGTTTGGCAACATAGAACTGCCTTAACAAATCGAAATAGGTAGTGAACTCCCTTTGAGAGACACTATGAGAGATTTCAACCCTCAAACCAAACAAGAACTGGTCAATCTTCCATCTTTCATCTGGAGCATACATAGCTTGCCTAGAGTAAGCAGCCATATCCTCGAACTTCTCAGCATAACTGGCCAAAGTCATGCTCCCTTGTCTAAGCTGTTGGAATTCAAATTCTTTTTAGGTTCTCAGTGAACTCGGGAAGTACTTCTCCATAAAAATTGTCTTAAATTGTTGCCACACTTTTGGAATTCCTTGCACCGTCATAAGATTTGAAGCACTTTCCCACCACCTCGCAGCAGGGCCTTTTAGTAAATGCGACGCAAAAGTGACCTTGTCTTCTTCACCACAAATCACAATCTAGAAAATTCTCTCCATTCCGGTTCCCATTCATGTGCCTTAACCAGATCCAACCCACCATGAAACTCCTGAGGGTTCATGCGGAAAAAGTCTCGGAATGTCCCACTTCTAGCTTCAGGAGCAGCCACATGAGGATGAAGGCCCCCATTCATTTGGTGCATCATTTCCTGCATGAATTGATGTTGTTGCTGGTGCATCTGTTGCATGAATTGGAACATAGGAGCATTCTCGTCACCACTCGTCTGATCGCTACCCGGAGGAGTGACGCTGGGTCGAGCACGAGCTCCACGCCTACCAGCCATATTCCTAAACGTCATCAAAACATGATTAAGTTGATCAGGCTCAAAACCATAAACATGACATTTAGTCCTACAGTGATATTACATGTATGAACAGAAAGGAAACACTTATAATAATCCAAGGCTAGGTTTAAGATACGACCTACTCTGATACCAACTGTAATACCCATATATAAAAGACATACATCAAAGCATATTTTTCATATATAAATTTAGGTTTGGTATTGAAATACAACAAGTACTAAATAACACATTGTATAAATATAACCACTACAACATAAGGTACTAGAAAAAAGTCTATAAATAGTACAAGATGTTCACAAAAATACAAAATCTAAGAACTAGATCCAAGGATCTCAAAAGTCCACAATGGAAGAAGCCATAAACAAGCAAGGATAATCAAGTCGCCTTATCCTTACCCTTTACGGAATCTGAAGTACCTGAAATAACAACATCAACATGAGGTGAGATAAAACATCTTAGTGAGTTCCTTATCTTAGAGTTCGCTCGACTCTAAAGGTTTGATTCCAAAAAGAATCTCAAGCTCTAACCGTTCTCGCACACGGAACTGGGATCCAAAGGAACTAAGATCCATACTACCTCTCGAACATAAGCTAAGTGAAACATCTACCTCAAGTCCTTACGGATGCTCTTTTGAAACACATAGTAACCACATTGAGACTTACACAAGACCTTATGGAGGATTCGATATAGCACTCTCTTTAATCTTTACGGATGCTTCATGTGGGACTAAAGGTAACCCACCTCAAGGCTTACTCAAGATTAACACTTAATAGTATAGTACTCGCCTCAAGTCCTTACAAATGCTCTAGTGAAATACATAGTAACCACATTGAGACTTACACAAGACCTTACAGAGGACTTATAGTCTACACGTCTCAAATCAACGCCCATGTATACACATCTGGTACCTCAAGTCCTTACGGATGCTCTAGTGAAACACATAGTAACCACATTGAGACTTACACAAGACCTTACGGAGGATCCAAAGAGATACTAAAATCTCAATTCTCGCTAGCCTAAGGGAATCCTAGAACCCTCACAAGTTGTACATTTTTATTACATTGAGTTCACAATTCCCTAGCTTAGCATTTTTACTGCATAATCGAAAAGTCGAGTAAAAGTCGGGTGAAAATAACATTTATCGGCATCCCGTGAAAGTACATAATTTTAGCTTTCAATCGATATAAGGAACACTAAAATAGGATAACTGAGTAAAAAGTTATGGATTTTCAAAGTTTAGAAATAAAATATTTTCTCCCATACTTACAGTGTTAACCGGTTAACGAATCGGTTAACCGGTTAACCAAGCCAAACCAGAGGCATGTTGCACAAGTTCAAGACGCGTTTACCGGTTAACAGGTCGGTTAACCGGTTAACCAAACACATACAACAACAAAATACATGAAAACCATGACAGTAACATCCCAACACCATTCTAAACATTGGCAAACATCAAAACATCATAGCAGCAATGTTCCTACACCTAGAGGCAACATATTCAAGCATTTATATCGATTTCTAACCGTTTAATCTACCGATTCTAGGATTTTTCATAATTTGACCTAAAATTCATAAACTCTAAAAACTCTACCAAACCAAGAGTAAAGTTCCTAGCTATGAACCCACCTCTAGCAAGAAGATTGGAGAAGATTGAATGGTGAAAGGATGGGTGGAAGCAACAAGCTTAGGAGTCCTCTTCTTCTTCTTCAAGACTTTTTCTTCTTCTTTCTTTTCTTCCTTTCTCTTTTCTCCTTCTTTCTCTATTTCTATGTTTTTTGTAAAACAAAAGAAGTAAGACTTTAGCTCTTAAAAGGAAACATAACTTTTTCTATCGATGGGTCCAAATAGAGAGTATCCAAAAATGTCTCTTAATTCAACATTTTATAAAACCGCTGAGTCAGCTAATATTAGTTAATAAAATAAAATCCCGTTGATTACTCTATTTAATTTTATCAAAATATCTTAGAGTAATTCAGAACTATATTATTATCAAATAATATTATTCAGAGCATTAAATAAATTACGGGGTATTGCATCATCCCCCCTTAAAAGAAATTCGTCCTCGAATTTAAAAGATTACCTAAACATGTGAGGATATGATTCTCGCATCTTCGATTCCAATTCCCAGGTAGCATCTCCTGGATGCGTCTCATCCCACTGTACTTTAACGAGTGGTATCTCTTTGTTCCTTAACACCTTGGTTTCTCTTCCAACAATACAGCTTGGTTGGGGTTCGAAGATCAAATCCACTGCTATCTCGATAGAATCCGGCAGAATAGGCTGAAGAGGATCAGGAACGAACCTACGAAGTTGAGATACATGGAAAACATCATGCATTTTAGATAGAGAGGGTGGTAAGGCCAATTTGTAAGCAACTTCACTAATCCTCTCCAAGATTTGATACGGTCCTACGTATCTCGAACTTAACTTGCGCGACTTGAATGGTCCTTTTAATCTCAATCTCGGAGTGGCTTTCAAATACACACGATCACCTTCATCAAACTCCAAAGGTCTCCTTCGATTGTCTGCATAGCTCTTATGACGATCTTGTGCTTGTTTAATCTTTTCTCAAATCATCCGAATCTTTTCCATAGTGTCTTGAATAACTTCGGGTCCCAAAATCCGGTCTTTGCCCACCTCCAACCAACACAATGGTGTTCTACACTTCCTCCCACATAAAGCCTCATACGGAGCCATTCCGATACTCGCATGATAACTATTATTGTAAGAGAATTCTATCAATGGCAAGAGTTCCTTCCAATTTCTTTTACTTTCCAAAATGCATGCTCTTAACATATCCGTCTTAGGATGATTAGAAGTACTCAAATGCAATTTCATACCCATGGCTTGTTGGAACACCTTCCAAAATCTAGAAGTGGATTTAGGATCTCTATCCGACACAATACTAGACGGAACACCATGAAATCTCACAATCTCAGCAATAAACAACCTCGCAATATGACTTGCCTTGTACGTAGTCTTAACGGCTAAGAAATGTGCAGATTTCGTTAACCGATCTACAATCACCCAAATAGAGTCATAACCACCTTGAGTAATTGGTAAGCCTGCCGCAAAGTCCATATAAATACTATCCCACTTCCAAATTGGGATGTCCAAAGTTTAAAACAAACCACCCGGTCTTTGGTGTTCAATCTTTACTTGTTGACACACCGCACATTCAGATACAAATACCGCAATGTCCTTTTTCATTCCGGACCACCAATATTCCTTCTTCAAGTCATGATACATCTTCAAAGAACCCGAATGTATCGTAAAAGAACCTTTATGGGTTTCCTCTAAAATATTTCTTTTTAACATGACATCATTCGGACCGCAAAACCCGGTTGAAGTAACATTCCTTGCAACTTCTCATGAAGAACTTGTGCTTGTTGAATTTCATCCCTCGAGATAGAATTGATATTCAAATTTCCCATTATCACACCAGTCGGAGTCCAAACAAACTGAAGATTGAGATCTCAAAACTTTTCCAACAGTTCATACTCCAACACCATCAGCTCGGCACTATGAATCACTTTTCTACTCAAAGCATCCGCCACTTTATTCTCTTTACCCAGATGGTACTTCAATTCAAGGTCATAATCTTTCAAATACTCCATCCATCTTCTTTGTCTCATATTTAATTCATTCTGATCAAAGTGGTACTTCAGACTCTTATAGTCACTAAACATCTCAAAACGTACGCCATACAGATAATGCCGCCACACTTTCAAAGTAAACACCACGGCCGCCAGTTCTAAATCATGAGTTGGATAATTCTTTTCACGGACTTTCAATTTTCTGGAAGCATAAGCTACTACTTGGCCTTCTTGCATCAGAACACCTCTTAAACCCATCTTAGAAGCATCACAAAACACTTCGTAAGATTTGTTAGGATCATGAATGATCAAAACTGGAGCAGTTGTCAATTTCTCCTTCAACCACACGAAACTTTGCTCACAACTAGAATCCTATTCGTAGGCAAAGTCCTTTCTTGTAAGCTTAGTTAGTGGTAACACCATCTGAGAAAAACCTTTAATGAACCTTCTTTAGTAACCTGCCAAACCTAAGAAACTTCTCACTTCTGAAACATTCTTTGGTCTCTCCCAATTAATCACAGCTTCAATCTTCGATGGATCCACTGCTACACCTCCCTGAGATATAACATGTCCAAGAAACTTGACTTCTGACATCCAGAACTCACACTTGCTAAACTTGGAAATAGTTGCTTCTCTTGCAGTATCAATAGGACAATCCTCAAATGCTCTCCGTGCTCTTGTGGAGTACGAGAATAGATAAGAATTGTAACACCCCAAAATTTGCCCTCTTATTTATCATCAACCTCGAGCGATTTACGCTTCATTTTTGCATCATTCCATATATCATTGCATCACATTTGGAAATAAATAAATAAATCATCATCCTTTGCATATGCATGAGGTGAGTGGTCGATCGAGGCTTGCCAAACATTGGAGTTCAAGAGAAAAATAATATCCCAAAAATAATCCAAACCATTTCCAAGCTAACCCACCAAAAGGGAAGATTTCACCTTTCCCTCCCTTTTCTTTCCCTTTTCCTTCCACTTTCTTTCCACATTTCCTTTCAAACTTTCCCTCTTATTTTTCCACTTCAATTCCACTCCATTTCCCTTGGAAACTTCTACCATGTTCTATAACATTCTAGAGTATTCCAAGGAATAATATTCCAAGGAATATTCCTTTTCCAACCCTAACCCTAACTAAATACCAAACCATAATTTTGGATCCCAAGCCAAATTTTTGGGCCCCAAACCTTATTCCATTCCCAAACCTAGCTCCAAGCCTAGCCTCTATATATTCATTAATCACTTCAATGCAAGGGTTCCCACAATTTTCCAACTTTTCACTCTTTCACAATCACTTTTTCTCTCTCACTTTTCCTCCATTTCCATTTTCACCAAAGCTTTTTTTGAACAAGCTCTTCAAGTTTCACATTGAAACTTGAAGATCTTGAAGCTTAAGACTCCAACCTCCATTGATTATGGATTGTAGAATAAGAAGCTATTGATTTTGGTGAAGGTTTCGACTTATCGGAAGGGCACGAAGGTTCAAGCATCAAGAACGCATTTATTTTACGAATCCGCGGTTTTCTTGGTTTTCTCTTCGATCAAGCTCCGATTCTTGCAACAATCACCGAAGCACTCCTCCGCTTCATAGGTTGGTAATCTAAATCACTTCTTCTTTAACACAATATTGTTGAGCCTTAATGATAAGGTTCTTTGACAGGTATCAAAGGAGACGACAACGTCAAGGTTATGGTTGAAACTTGAAGGTTTATACAAAACCAATTCATTAGTTAATCGACTATACCTGAAGCAAGTCTTGTATTCATTCAAGGTGAGTGAAGATAAAATGTTGGCTGAGTAGTTCGATATGTTCAACAAGCTGATTCTTGATCTTGAAAATATTGATGTGAAGATCGATGATGAATATCAATCGCTGTTGTTGTTATGCGTTTTGCCTAGAACACATGATCACTTCAAAGAAACCCTCTTGTATGGAAGAGAGTCTCTGACCTTTGAAGATGTTCAATTACCTTGTACTCTAAGGACTTGAACGAACAAAAGGAGCATAAACCTTAGACGATTGGTGAAGGTTTGGCCGTTAAGGCGAAATTCTTACGAAAGGATGGTAAGTTCGACAAGAAGATGGGCAAAAGTCAGCAGAAGTCTTATAGTGGTGAAGCATCTGGTGTTTGATGTTATCATTGTAAGAAGGAGGATTATATTCGAAAGGTGTGCCCTGAATTCCCGAAAGATCATAGAGGTAAGAATAATGGCAACACGACCATTGTTCAAGATGATTTTGAATCATCTAATGTTCTTGTGGTTTCAAGCGGCGACTCAAGAAAAGAATGGAATATGGATTCAGGTTGCACTTGGAACATGACTCCAAACAAAGATTTGTTCGAGAAGCTATGTTATTAAGATGATGGATCGGTGTTATTGGGAAACAACAAAGCTTGAAAAATTGAAGGTACTTGATCTGTAAGATTCAAGCTCCATGATGAGTCAATAAGGTTATTGACTGAAGTTAGGTATGTACATGACTTGAAGAGAAATTTGATTTCTCTTGGTGAATTCGACAAGAAGGGATATGTTTTTTAAGGAGAGAAAAGTATTTTAAGAGTCAAGATGGGGTCAAAGGAAGTCTTGAGAGGCATGAAGAAACAAGGCTTGTATATCTTTGAGGCTGAAGTTGTAAGTGGTTCGACAAATGTTGCATCCGTGAAACTGTTGTCGAAGACAAAATTATGGCACATGAGGTTGGACCATGTAAGCGAGAGAGGCCTGGTCGAACTAGGGAAACAGAACCTGCTAGGTGGTGACAAAATCGAGAAGTTGGAGTTTTGTGAAACTTGTGTATTCGATAAATCATGTATGGTGAAGTTTAACAAAGGTAAACAAAGAACACATGGATCCCTTGATTACATCCATGCTGATCTTTGGGGACTTGCAAGGAACCCTTCACATTAAGGTGCAAGGTATTTTCTATCCATAGTTGATGATTATTCCAAAAAGTTATGGGTATTCATTCAGAAGACGAAGGATGGAAATTTTGAGAATTTCAAGAGTTTGAAGGTTCTGGTCGAAACTCAAACTGGCAGAAAGGTCAATAGGTTGAGAACTGATAATGGTCTTGAATTCTGCAATGAAGCTTTCGACAGTTACTGTGTCGAGTATGGGATTACAATGCATAAGACTGTAGCAGGTACTCCTCATTGTCGCTCCCAAAAGATGGGACTGAGCCCAATATGAGGTACAGACGCGAACGGTCGGTGAAAGGATGATGTGAGAACACACAGGAGTGAACTCACAGGAAAAGAAAAGAGTCGCCAGCTAGGCATTTTCATCCCGGATGAAAGGTAATGCTGCATAAACCTAGAAAAGATATGGATAAGACGGTTGCGAACCAGAGAGACTGAGAAAGGGGGTTGGTTACAACCTGGGAAGGTATTAGCACCCAGATTGTACGCCGTACTCGACGGGATCCATGCTTAAAATATTTGTGTTTTAAAGGGGTAGTGTCTGTGCAATTTGTGTATCAAGGCTGGAAAGAATGCAAGTGTCAGTGTAAAAGAAATGTGAAGTGTATAAGAGAAGTGTCAGTGTAAGAACAAAAGTGAAATGCTCAAGACCATGAGGCTAAAAGAATAAAGCTGGAAAGAGGGGGAATATACAGAGACTTTTGTTCGATAACTGTTAAGTTATGCCTACGTATCCTCTCGTGCAATGAGGAAGTCAGAACACCGTAGTTCGACCCAAAGAGACTGAAAGATGAATTGACTTGTGAACTGCTTGCTTGTCTATGCTCAAGTGTATGATTTGTCTGGCTCAAGTGCTAACTGTCTTGCATTAGACGGAAGAAGCGAGTTCTCGTTTGTGAATGAGTGTGATGAGAAAAGAATCCCAGAGGAGACGATTATTGTTTGTTTTTTTGTGTTTTCAGTCTTTTATTGCTTTTTGAAGTTTGTCATAAGTTAATGAGCTTAAGCCTAAACCAATGGGTTAGTAAACTCATCACATCTTCCCTCTGATTAGGGGTAATGAGAATACCTTAAGTGTGAAGTCAGCTTCTCACACTTAATCACCTTTGATGTAGGATTAAGATCATTAACCTACTTGTGATTATTTAGATGTTTTTGTTGTTTTTGTTTAGTGTTAAGTAATGAGGTTAAGCCATAATCAGGGATTAAACAGACTCATTACACCATCCTAATAGAAGGATAATAGATGAGAATGTTTAAGCTGAGGAAAGCTCCTCAACTTAATCCATGATGAGGGATTAAACTCATGACAAAACAAAGCCTTTATTAAGTGGATTTTAGTTAATGATAAGATGATGAAGTGAGTTTTAGGGTTTGTAAGACAACTTGAGGGGGACTTGTCCATTAACACTAGGGTTAGTCCTTCTTAACCAGTTAAGGAAGAATTAGAACCCTAATGCAAGGCCCAAGTTACAAGCTTGATGTCTTGATGATTATTAGGTGAATTGATTAAGGGATTTAAACACATTAAGGGTTTAACACTTAGGATTAAAGTTATACACTCCATCCTAATAGAAGGATGCAGGCATAAGCTTAATCACAAAGCCTTAAAGCCTTTAGGGTTTAGTCCCTGATTATGAGGTGAGAAGAGAAGACTCAAAGAGACACAAAGGTAAAAGCTAAGTGGGGGACTAATCTACCCTAATTGTTATGCTTGGTTGTTCCTAAGGTTTGTGAGGTTTACAAGAAAGATCTTCAAAGGCCACCAAGGAGGAATCAGATGAAAGGAGCAAAGAGAAGCAAAGTAACTTGCTTCATTTAAGAAGTCAAGTTACTTGAAGAAAGAAAGTAAGGAGAAGAAGAATGAGCAAGCTCAATCTCAAACACAAAACAAAATACAACAATGATGCATAAAAGAGATGAAAAGAAATTGTGAGAAGTGAAGGCAAATTCACTTCTCAAAGTGACTTACCACCTGAAAAGTTAGTGAAAGGAATGCAATGCAATGCAAAATGAGATGGAATGGCATGATGCACACCAAAACCAGAAGCATGTGTGTGATGATAATTATGCTATGGGATGATGCAAACAAGAAACAAGGCATGGGGATGATCATACAAACATATGGATGCAAATGAAGCATGCTTAGAACCATGAACATACATGAAAAGTTATGGAATGCAAATGACATACAACATGGCAAATGAAAGATGCAATGATTAAACATGATTCTAATATGTCCTAAGATGTGTTATGAATCAAATGGATGCATAAAATGTCATGGCAAGTCATGGTATGCAAGCAAATGCTAGATGAATGCAAAAGGAAGCCCATATTAGGGTTTATGATCAATGCACAAAACAAAAATCAAAACCAGAAGCAAACATCAAGATAAAAAATTGTTAATGCATTCAAGGGAACCCTAAACCTATACAAACTCACTGCCCAAAGGAGGGGATCCAATTCTTAACCTAATGAAAGTTATGAATTTCCTAAGATTGCTAGGGTTTTAAGGTACCTTGTCAAGAAAAATGTCAAACAAATTGAAAATGCAAGATCAATTCATGCCAATTTAATCCTATAAACTACATGATATGAAAGATGCAATGCAAAAAGAATCATTGTCCAACTCTTAAGGACTAGGCAGAAATGAATTTTCAAAGATTGGATCAAAATAATGCCTTGAAATGAAATTAATTCCATGAAAAATTATCAAAAGACATCAAGATCAAAAAAGAAATTTGGTTTGAAGGTTGGACAATGTTTCTAAATGGTTTTAAAGGTTTCATGAATTTTTTTTGTGATTTTTAAATACCTAAAAGTATTTTTCATTAATTAATTCTCATTAATTAATTAAAAATAATCTTTTAAATGATTTAAAAATATTTTTAAATGCAAAAAATAAAAATAAAAATGTTTTTGGTTTCTGAAAATTAATAAAAGCTTGCATAAAAAATTTCAGAATTTTTCAATGATTTTTACTATTTTAAAATAAATGAACAAAACAAATGGATTTAAATGAAAATAAAATTGAATTAAACTGAAAATGAGAAAGTCAGCATAATCAATGGCCAGCATTAAAACTCACACGCGCGGGAGTGGACTTGGCGCGCATCTGGACGGCCAAGATTCAAATTCGCGTAATTAAGACTAAACCCTAATTAATTAACCCTAATTACTCTCAGATGACCGGAACAGTGTTCCGGTCATCTTCTCCGGCCAACCCCTTCCCTGAATCCCTCAAAACGCCATGAAACTTCACCAAAAGCTCCAGAAACAATCAATGACCAACAACAAAACATAATCCAGCAACAAACTCCATTTATTTCAACTCAAAATCAAGATACGAATCAAACATCAAAAATTGCCAAAATTTCAGAAACACAATGGGTGGTTTGAAAGATAGCTGAAGTTCTGCTCAAAGGGGGGCAGAAATCGTATTTTGGTTTCAGTGAGTTTCAAGCTATGGTGATGGGTGGTTTTTGATCAGTGAAGCATGCTGAGTTTGTTTGTGAAGTTTGTTTGTGTGTTTGCAGCTTGTGGAAAGTGTTTCGAAAGCTTTTGCAAAATGGGGTGGTAAATGAGAGAGCTGTGTTCTTGGTGCTTTCAGGCTGGTGTGTTATGTGCTTTGGCTTGCTTTTGGTTTGTATAAACAAATGGGATTGGTCAGATGAGTTGATGTGTACTGCTGTGATTGGTATGGCTCAAGTTGCCAAAATGTCAAACTTGTGTAAGAGAGGCATGGGCTACTAGCTAGCCAAGGACAAATGGGGTATCCTACGCAGCAAGAAGTGTGGAGAGCCCTAGGATTGATCATGAAGTCAGCAAGCAAGTGGATTCATACTTGAGTGAGTTTTTGCAACTTGCTTCACTTTGGCTTCTTTTGAAAATTCTTGCTCCATAAGTCATGAAAATGAGTGATCCCTTGGCCCATTATGAATTTTAGAGGTCTTGTGATCATGTTGTGAAGAAATGGTACACATTTGAGGCCTTTAGAACACTTGTTCATGCCATTTTGCAAAATACCTCTTTGGTAGAAAACTTCAAATTTTGTGATTTTAGCCAACTTTGACAAGCCATAACTTTTGATCCAAAATGAATTAGGTCATGTTCTTGTACTTTTTGAAAAGGGAATGATCCATTCTACAACTTTCATGACCAAAGTTTTTCCATTTGAAGCATTTTTGAATCAAAAAGCAAGGGTTGAAAAAGTTTCCTAAAATGGCAATTTTCATCATAAGTCAACCTTCCCAAAAAGTCAACTTTGCAAATGACTTGAAATTCTTCAATTTTGTGAACTTCCAACATCTTCTATGATCAAATAAAGATCATACACAATCAAAATGATGATGAACACCCTTTGGTTGGGTCAGTGGGGGCCTCAGATGCCCTGATTTTACACTGACTTGCTTAAAAAGTCAACTCTTGATCATATGACTTCCCCATGGAATTTCTTCATGAAAATTGATATGCATGATCCCTATATCATATAGAGACCAATAGAAACAAGAATGACCAAAAAAATTGGAGTTATCCCCTTTGAAACCAAAACCCTAATTCTAGGTCATCTGTGCAGTTAAGCCTGGCTCTGCTTCCATGCCATTCTCAGTTCTTGTGATTCTTTGACATCCTTGACTTTGAGGGGATATAATATGATGCTTGAACATACATGGACCCCTTTGAAGTGATTGATGACCTTTGGAGTGGCTCAAGAAGCTCTTGATTTGCTCAGATCACAAACCCTAGATGCAGATGACTTTGAACCAATGCAGTGAATCAAAAATGTAATATGAGATGCTATGATTGGATTTATGCACATGAAATGATCACAAGCCATGGTGTGAATGGGTGAGGGCAAATTTGGGGTGTTTACAGCTGCCCCTATTCAAACATGAGTTAGCTGTGCAGGATGTAAGCAACGGCTTAACAGGCAAACAAGATAACTTGTGGTTGAATACCAAAGACAGTCCAAAATTTGCACTCACAGAATGAAGAAGAAAAGGGATATAGATTGTAAAATAAAATAGAGTATATTGTAAAGTGTGGGCGACGGAGGACGACCGTCGAGCAGGGGACGGCTGCTGGGGAAAGAGCAATGACGGGGACGGCCGACATGCTGGAAAAAATGCGGGAAATAAAGCAATGACGGGGACGGACGACATGCTGGGGATATGAGAAATAATGATGGGGACGGCCATCAAGTAAAGCTGTAAGATTCTCTGGGGATTAATGAAAAATGATGGGGACGGCCATCAGGTTCATAAAGTAATGTGAATAACGATGGGGACGACCATCGGGCTAAACTGATGAAGGACGATCATCAGGAAAAGGAAAAGGGACCACGACGGGGACGACCATCGGGTTAAAGAATAAATGAAATAATGATGAGGGACGGTCATCAAAGGTGAAGGAAGATCACCTAGCAGGGGACGGCTGCTCTGAAAGGGGTAAGATGAGGGACGGTCATCTAAGGTGAAGGACGATCACCTGGCAGGGTACGGCTGCCGAAAATATCGCGACATAGGACGAATGCCGGATAAAAGGTCAACGATGGGGACGGCCACCGGATGAGCATGATGAAGGACGGTCATCAAGAGGTGAAGGACGATCACCTAGCAGGGTACGGCTGCTCTCAGGGTCTATCATGACATAGGACGAATGTCAGATAGAAAAGAGATTTTGTCTTGCGGGCTATCTACTGGGGAATAGTAAACACGGACGAGTGTTTATATCCAAGAAATAAAGGTATGAGTGTTTTGATGTCGTGTATAGATTAAAGATGCGGACGAGCATCCTTAAGACTACGATACGGACGAGTATCGGGTAGAAACAAATACTGACATGTGTTCAGAGATGATGATACGGACGAGTATCAACTGGTTAACAAGGAACACGGACGAGTGTCGAATCTGAGGGGACTCTTCTGGGGAATAGTAGACACAGACGAGTGTCTAAATTCAAGAAGACATGAGTGTTTGACACGTGTATGGATTAAAGATGCGGACGAGCATCCTTAAGACTATGATACGGACGAGCATCAGGTAGAAACAAACGCTTGACACATGTTCTGAGATGATGGTACGGACGAGTACCAACTGGTTAACAAAGAACAAGGACTAGTGTCGAATCTGAGATGATATAAGTGGTGCATACAAGATACGGACGAGTACCTGTATAAGAGTAATAAGTATGAATGGTGTATAGATGAGTGTTTAACCTGCTGGGGAGAGTGACACGGACGAGTGTCGAAAGGAAAAAAGTATAGTATAAACAAAATCTGATATACAAAGTGTTTATGTTACTGTGTTGGGGAAAATGACACGGACGGATGTCAAGGAAATGTATATATATAAGCATCTGTGAGTGCAAAGAGGACGCTTTGGTCTTCTACTGGGGATATGACACGGACGGGTGCCAAGGAGTATATACTGATGTTTGTGAATGCAAGGCAACTACTTTAGTTTAGCTCTCCGCTGGGGAATCTGGGGAGTTTTCTGTATATTGTTGATGGATTGTCAATATTCACAAGTGTTTGATTCAGAACATGGCTTATGATTATGCAATATGTTTGATATTTGCCGTAATGCTCCGTATTAGACGGAATGCTACGCTTTGTGGGGTGAATATGATGCAAATGCTATGATTATGCAAAGATACTGATTCGGGCTTCGAATCCTGTTGCTGTGAAGATCTCTGGCCGATCTGCTCGAAATGGACATCCCAGCTGGGGATGAGATCATTGGTAGATCTGACCAGATGTATCTGCTTGGGGGAATAGGTCACTGATAGACCCATCCGGGTAATGAAGGACCCAGCTGGGGTTTGTAGAAGCTTTCGTCACTCTGTTGTGATTCCTTCACACGTTGCTCTTCTGGATAGAAGCTGAAACTCTGTGGGGAAGTGATTCCCTGGCTTTTGTACTTAGCTGAGGAGGAAGAATGATTGGTACCTCGGCTGGGGAGAAATAACAAGTGGCAACTCAGCTGGGGAGAAAAACACTTTGGGTGCTAAGACTGAGTGAGTGTTGATTTGCCAGCTTGCTGGGATGAAGCTTACATGCCCCATGTTGCGCTTTTGAATACCCGCAATCCTGCAAAGACAGAGGGACGCACAAGTAATCCCGAGGTACTCTCTACTGGATCCCATCATGAGAGTTCAGACACTCCCGGGAATAAGTACATTTCCTACAAGCACATAGTTTCAGAAAGATGCATCTGTATTTATGCAATCAATATATTAATGACATCAGACATTTTTGCAAATAAAAGAGTGCGAGACAACGTGTGACTAAAATCTGATTTAATTCATATGCCCTGAATTGACAAGATACAGTCAAAGAAACATATCTCCTAAAATGAGGAGATTGTTACAAATTGAGAAACAAAATGCTGGCAATGTTGGTGACGCTTCGAGGAGCTTCCCTTTTGCTATGACTCGTATGACATTTGACGTTCTTCTCGTCTTGCTTTCTGAAGAAGGCTGATTCTGAGTGAAGCTTGATCCTTTCGAGGTTTGCCAAGTTGTAGGTGATACAGACGAATTCATAATACAGTTGTTCGCCCATTCCCTTGTTTTGCATGGATCGCCCTTTCGGGTTTTCAATCCATCGGGATACCCATTTTTGCCTGAGTTGTCCAATGCGGCTTTTCAACTCAGCGGGTGTACATTCTTTTGTTTATTTTCCCTTATTTTTGCCCGAGTCTTTTATTCTGTTTTTGACTCGCCGGGATGCCCTATTTTTGCCTGGACTTACATTCTGTTTTTATGTCAAGCGGGTCATTTTATGCGAAGTATTTTTTAACTGCATCTGAATTTACAGGGGACGGGAAGTCTTCACCATCCATGGTGCTGAGCATGAGTGCTCCACCCGAGAAAACCTTCTTTACTACAAATGGTCCTTCATAATTCGGAGTCCACTTGCCCCTGTGGTTTGTATGAGGAGGGAGGATTCTTTTCAGCACAAGATCTCCTACTTGGTACTCTCGGTGCCTGACTTTCTGATCGAAGGCTCTCTTCATTCTTTTCTGATACAACTGCCCATGACAGATTGCAGCCAATCTTTTCTCTTCAATCAGACTCAGTTGTTCGTAACGGGATCGGACCCACTCTGCTTCGTTCAGCTTAACATCCATTAATACCCGTAAGGAGGGTAACTCAACTTCAACAGGCAGGACTGCCTCCATACCATACACAAGTTGATACGGTGTTGCCCCAGTGGATGTTCTGATTGACGTGCGGTACCCATGCAAGGCAAACGGTAGCATCTCATGCCAGTCTTTGTAAGTGACTACCATCTTCTGCACAATCTTCTTGATATTCTTATTAGCTGCCTCAACAGCGCCGTTCATCTTTGGCCTGTAAGGAGAAGAATTGTGGTGTTGGATCTTAAAGTCCTGGCATAACCCGGCCATCATTTTGTTGTTTAAGTTGGAACCATTATCAGTAATGATTCGCTCGGGAACTCCGTATCGACAGATGATATCTCTCTTCAGAAATCTGGCTACCACTTGCCTTGTAACGTTTGCATATGAAGCTGCTTCGACCCACTTGGTGAAATAGTCAATGGCAACCAGGGTGAATCTGTGGCCATTTGAAGTAGTCGGTTCAATCTTGCCAATCATTTCAATTCCCCACATAGCAAAGGGCCAAGGTGATGACATCACATTCAAAGGATTGGGAGGCACATGCACCTTATCCGCATAAATCTGGCATTTATGGCATTTTCTGGCGTAGGCACAACAGTCGGCATCCATTGTGATCCAGTAATAACCTGATCTTAGCAACTTCTTGGCCATAGCATGTCCTCCAGCGTGGGTACCAAAGGATCCTTCGTACACTTCATGCATTAACAAGTCTGCTTATGTTCTGTCAACGCATCTAAGGAGTACCATATCAAAGTTTCTCTTGTACAGGGAACCATCAGTGTTCAGAAAGAAACTACCAGCAAGCCTTCTCAAAGTCTTCTTATCATTGGAAGATGCCCCGGGTGGGTATGTTTGATCCTCCAAGAAGCACTTAATGTCATGGAACCAAGGCTTATCATCTTTAACAACATCTGCTGTGAACACATATGCTGGTCTGTCAAGTCTGGATACTGGAATCTGAGGTACAAAGTTGGCAGCTTGAACTTTGATCATGGATGAAATGGTGGCAAGAGCATCTGCAAATTGATTCTCGTCCCGAGGGATATACTCAAGCTTGACTGTTGTAAAGAAAGTCAATAACCTCCTTGTATAATCCCTGTAAGGTATCAGATGATCCTGGTGTGTGTACCATTTGCCGTTGGTTTGATTAACTACCAGAGCTGAATCTCCGAGTACAGTCAATGTCTTGATCCTAAGGTCAATGGCTTCCTCAAGACCCATAATGCAAGCTTCGTATTCAGCTTCGTTGTTAGTGCAGTTAAAGGTGAGCTTTGCCGAGAAAGGCATGTGAACCCCTTTAGGTGTAATGAGTACTGCACCAACACCACGGCCATTCATATTAACAGCCCCGTCAAACATCATAGTCCATTCTTCCTCTGGGTCGGGCCCTTCAGTGTGAACAGGCTCTTCATGATCTTTTGTTTTAATGAACATGATGTCTTCGTCAGGGAAGTCAAATCTCATAGGCTGGTAATCATCAATAGGTTGCTCAGCAAGATAATCAGACAATACACTGCCCTTGATGGCTTTCTGAGATGTGTACTGGATGTCATATTCTGTGAGGATCATTTGCCATCTTGCAACCCGTCCGGTAAGTGCTGGCTTCTCAAAAATATACTTGACTGGGTCCATCTTTGAGATCAATAAGGTAGTGTGGGTCAACATATATTGTCTCAGTCGGCGAGCAGCCCACGCTAAAGTACAACAAGTTTTCTCGAGCAGTGAATAACGCTGTTCACAGTCGGTAAACTTTTTGCTTAGGTAGTATATTGCATACTCTTTTCGACCAGACTCGTCATGCTGGCCCAGCACACACCCATTGACTCTTCTAATACTGTCAAGTACATGATTAGAGGTATTCCTTCAACTGGAGGCATAAGGATTGGAGGCTCTTGTAAGTATTCCTTGATCTTGTCAAAAGCCTTCTGGCAGTCTTCGTTCCACCTGACCGTTTGTTCCTTTCTCAACAGTTTGAACAAGGGCTCGCAAGTTGCTGTAAGGTGAGATATGAACCGTGAAATGTAGTTCAATCGACCTAAGAACCCTCGAACTTCTTTTTCTGACTTTGGTGCAGGCATCTCTTGAATAGCTTTGACTTTATCAGGGTCAACTTCAATCCCTTTCTCACTTACAATAAATCCCAGCAGCTTACCAGATCGCACCCCGAATGTGCATTTGTTGGGGTTTAACTTTAGCTGGTACTTCCTCAAACACTTGAATAGCTTCAGCAGATTTACCAGGTGGTCTTCTTCAGTGAGAGACTTGGCGATCATGTCATCCACATAACATTCGATTTCTTTATGGATCATATCGTGGAATAATGTCACCATAGCCCGTTGATATGTTGCACCAGCATTCTTCAGTCCGAATGGCATCACCTTGTAACAGAACGTGCCCCAGGGTGTGATGAAGGTTGTCTTCTCCATGTCTTCAGGTGACATCTTGATCTGATTGTATCCTGAAAATCCGTCCATGAAGGAGAATACCGAGAACTGAGCCGTATTATCCACCAATACATCGATGTGAGGTAATGGAAAATCATCTTTCGGGCTAGCCCTGTTCAGATCCCGGTAGTCAACACACATCCTTATTTTTCCGTCTTTCTTAGGCACAGGTACTATATTAGCAACCCACGGTGGATAGCTAGTTACAACAAGGAACCCGGCGTCCCACTGCTTTTGTACCTCTTCTTTGATTTTCATTGCCATGTCTGGGCGAGTACGGCGTAGTTTCTGTTTAACCGGCGGGCAATCTTCTCTTAAAGGCAGCTTGTGCGTAACAATGTCGGTGTCCAACCCTGGCATATCCTGATAAGACCAAGCAAACACATCCACATATTCTTGAAGCAGGTCTATCAGTTGTCTCTTCACTGAGTCTTGTAAGAAGGCCCCGATTTTAACTTCTTTCATATCTTCATCTGTACCAAGATTAATCGTTTCGACCTCCTCCTGATGAGGAGTGATAATTTTCTCCTCTTGCCTTAACAATCTGGATAGCTCTTCAGGAAGCTCATAATCTTCTTCAACCCCTTCATCAGCTTGATTGATTGGATTGTCAAAGTCATACGAAGTCGTAGCCGTGCTGTTGTCGGTGCGGTCTGAAAGGCACTCTCTACAAGGGTTCAGATTTGTTCATTTTAGTGATTGATTTTAATCTTGTTTAGAAAGAGTGAAATGAAGTTATCATTTTGAAAACATTGCTATTTATTTTTGTACAAAAAGAAAAATGGAAAAACAGTGAGCGGAAAAGAAACAAAAGACTCATTTGCAAAAGATGTCCGATTATCATTGATTGATCTATTTGCACAAAATTACAGATGGCCCGATTACAAAATGAGTCTTGTCATCTTGGGCAAGACGCAATACTTGATGCATGCTTAAAAATACAGGAAATAATAATTACTCTGCAGGAGTAACTCTTATAATTTCCTAGGAAGACCAGTTTGAGATACTGCTCCCCGGGATCCTTGGACGTATCCAGCTCTCCAGGTTGTGGTCTCTTTCATCCTCGTCTTCCAAGTTGTTCACGGCATCTGGGGTGAGCATCCCCCCACTGACGAAATTGGGCTTCTTAGCAGCCTCTGCTTGATCTTGTTGAGTTGGTTTGTAACCCAACCCAAATCTATCCTCCTTTTTCTCTATAGGCAGCAACTTGCCCCAGCCTTGGGCAGTCCCCTCTTCAACAACCTTCCGGGCTTGCTGATAAGATGTCATTGAGGTTCCAGGTACAGCGGATGCTTCGTTTATGTTCAAGGCCTCAAACCCTTGACTCATAGTTTCGTGGATCTCCCCATCCATCTCAATGTATTTGTATGTAGCCAGATGGCTAACAAATATATCTTCCTCTCCACAAATAGTAACGACTTGGCCCTCCCACTCGAATTTTAACTTCTGGTGAAGGGTTGATGTCACGGCGCCAGCGGCGTGTATCCATGGTCTACCCAATAGACAACTGTAGGCAGACTGTATATCCATCACAAAGAAGGTCGTTTTGAAAGTCTGTGGGCCAATCATTATAGGCAATTCAATCTCTCCCAGAACTGATCTCTTAGAACCGTCAAAGGCTCTCACTACCAAGTTGCTTGGGCGTAATGCCAATCCTTCATACTCCAGCTTCACAAGGGCTTTCTTAGGTAGGACATTGAGGGATGACCCTGTGTCCACCAGTACATGGGAAAGAACTGCACCCTTACACTCCAAGGTAATGTGCAAAGCCTTGTTGTGATTGCGGCCTTCCGTTGTCAAATCAGTGTTGGTAAATCCTAGTCCATGACTAGCGTTGACGTTTCCAACCACTGCCTCTAACTGATTGACTGTAATCTCCTCTGGCACACAAGCTGCGTGCAAGACTTTTAGTAGTGCGTTCCGATGAGCCTCGAAGCACATTAGCAATGATAAGATGGAGATTTTGGAAGGTGTCTGGTGAAGCTGGTCCACTATCTTGTAATCACTTTTCTTGATGATTCTCATGAATTCATCGACCTCTTGATCAAAAGGGGTCTTTAAAGCTTCTTTAGCAACTTGTTCTTCTTGCACCATGCTCTTCCCCTTTGCCTTGGCAGCAGCTTCTGCTTCAGCAATGGGTCTTGTAATTTGCGGGGCAAAGAGACGTCCGCTTCGAGTGAAACCTCCGCCTCCCCCCACATTGTCTATCTGTGGTGAAGAAGTTGATGATTCCAAAGTGATTTTCTGCCCTTCGCAGTATAGATCTGAGCCATAATGCCAAGGGATGGCATTATTGCTTTCGTAAGGAACTGGCCCAGGCACTGTGATAGTGACTGGACTGATAGCAGCTGCAGAAGGGACCGCGATAGTGCGTGGATCATAGTATATTGTAACTGGTGCTCTGATAGGAGTGGCATTTTGTGAGTTGTTGGCAGGAACATTGGCAGGATCATAGTATATTGTAACCGTTGAGACGCTTTCATTAATTGTTGTTGATGTTGTAGGAGGCACTGTTGACTGGATGGATGTTGAAGTTGTAGAAGAGATGGTTGTTGATATTTAGTCCGTTGAAGTGACAGATGAAGCATTTGTTGATGAGATTGAAGAGTTGTTTGGAACAATTGTTGTTGCAGTTGTAGAAGACTCGGGAATTGTTGTTAAGGAGATTGCTGGATTTGTAGGTATTGATGTTGTGATTTGAAGTAGGCCGCTCTGGATGAGGCCATCTATGCCATTTCTCAAGTTATCACACCCATTTACCGAAATGTTGCAATAACCGCACCGAGCTCACACCCGGGGAATATCTGACATTCAAGGAGTTGAGCTTTAATCTCTACCAGGGGTGTCCGGATCTGCCCCACACTGGTTATTAAGAAAGACGGCTTACCTTCTTCAATAGCATTAATTTTGGGTCCTCCGTGGTTGGGCATAGGGTTCTTGCTGACATTTGGCGGGGGTGCAAAGTTTAGAGCTTTAGAATCCACTAGATCCTGCACTTTCATGTGCAAAGCTCTGCATTTCTCTGTACTGTGGCCAGGTGCGTTGGAATGAAAAGCACATCTGGCGCTGGCGTCATAATTTCTGGGCAGACTGGCAGGATCTGGAGGTGCCAATGTCCTTAGCTCAACCAGGTTGAGTTTCAGGAGTTGTGGCAATAATGCGGCATAAGGCATAGGGATCGGATCAATCACCCTATTGGCCTGAGATGGTCTCTGTTGAAAAGGTCTTTGCTGATTGTTGTTGTTGGTGTTGTTGTTGTTATAATTTCTCTGAGGTGGATACTGAGCTTGTTGCTGGTAGTGGGGTTGTTGCTGTGGCTGGTACGCTGGTTGTTGTTGAATTGGAGCGGGAATAGTGACGGCTGCCACTGACCTATGATCATACTGGGGTCTGCCCCTGCTGGCATGGATAGCATTAGTCTCATTGGTTCTTCTAGGCCCCACAAAAGGCTTTCTGGGGTTGTTGGATGAGCTCGCTCCATTATCGGAAATCTTACCCATCTTCAGTAGGCTCTCAATTCTTTCTCCAGCTATAACTACATCAGCGAAGCTGGTGGAAGAAAAGGAGGCTAGCCTGTCAATGTATGTCCCTTGAAGGGTGTTCATAAACATGTCGGCCATTTCCCTTTCCGACATGGGTGGTTGGACAGCAGCAGCAAGCTGTCTCCACCTCTGGGCGTATTCCCGGAAGCTTTCTCTGGATGACTGGGACATTCCCATCAGGAGGGTCCTGTTGGGAGCCATATCCAAGTTGTACTGGTACTGTCTGATGAAGGCCTCAGCTAGGTCCTTCCAGCATCTGATGGTCGCTCTGGTCAAATGAGAGTACCATTCCCTTGAAGCTCCTGTTAATCTGTCTTCGAAATAAAACATCCACAGTTTTTCATCCATGGTGTATGCCTTCAGCCTCCCCAGAAAGGATTGCAAGTGGGTTCGTGGACAGGAGGTTCCGTTGTACTTCTCAAAGCACGGAGGTTTAAACTTGTGGGGAATCCTTACCCCGTCCACTAATCCCATGTCCATGACATCAAAGCCCAAGGAGTTTTGAGACTCCAGGGATCTTAATTTCTCAGCAATTTCTTCTAGCCTTCTGTCATAGGCTTCATCCCCAGCTCCCATCACGGTGAATTGATCCTCTTGGGGGTCTTCTTGTAGTACTCTGACTGTAGTAACATTCCCTTGTACATTAGCAGGGATGTTGATCTCTGGGTGAAGATGGGGCCCATACACAGGTGGGTTGACATGAGGCTGAACCCTCTCATTGTTGCTCGTTCCACCAGTCCCTAGATGGGGGTCTTCCTGAGTCTGCCTTTCTACTAATGCCCTTAATCTTTCTTGGCTCTGTGCCAATCCATTCATCACCTCCTTGAACTGAGTCATCTGGTTTCTCATTTCCAACCTCTCATTGGCCATTTGAGTCCTGACTTCTGTAAGATCCTGTTGTACCTGGTCCATCTGTATACCCGGAAGGTTGTTGCGAGTGGGATATCTGTGCGGACGGTTGAGTGGGAACACCCGACGGCGAGCAATAGTTCCTGAAGCACAACAGAGTTAGTGACAAACAAAACAAAACCTACAAAACAAAACAAAAGGTTAGTATGCAATGCAGTATGCTTATTTGTTTCCAAGGTATCCGGCTTGGCACTTGATTTTGACCTTTCCAGACCCCGAGGAAGATGCTTTGATGTTGCTCGAAAGAGAGAGACTTAAATGAAACCAACTGATAAATGTATTACAAACAGGAGATAATACATAGTTTGTCTCTTACAATACATGCCCCTGAGGGGTCAAAAAGTACAATGAAATGAAAGCAACAACAAGCAAAAGTCAGACACCAAGACCAAACTCATCCTCCTGAACTTCCTTCAGAAGTGCTTCAGTTACAGGGTCAGCTGGATGCTCTGTGAGGTTCCTGATAAGGAGATTCCTGGTGGTGATAGCAGTGGTCATCCTCTTGTGCCTGCTCTGGTCCTTTGACCTCTTCACACCAGCCCTAATCTTCAACTCTGAGATCTCTTTCTGGGCTGCTAGCAGGGCTTCCTGTTGCTTCTTTGCATTAGCCTCCAACTGCTCAATCTTGTCCTGAGTTCTCTTATCTTCCTGAGTGCGAGCTTCAGTGATCCTGACCCACCTAGCTTGACTTTCTTTCAGATAGAGATCAGTCCTGGCCTTCTGAAACTGAGCCTCTTTACAGGCATTTTTCAAAATCTGCTCCCCAGCCCTTGACTTTTTGATGTAGTCCTCTGACTTATCAATCCTGGCTAGATGCTCCACCTTAAGCTTTTCTAGCCTTTCAACGTCCAGGCGACCATCACTCCTCTCCCAGAGGGTCTTCTGTAGAGCTTGAGTCAGGTTCTCATTCCTCTCTTTCAGTTTCTCAAATTCCTCTAAGCTGACAGTGGCTGGAGGTGGTGTTGTGGATGGTCCAGGTGCATCCTCAATGGTGAAGGGCATCCCAGAAATTTGAGCCCTGGCATGAGACCATTCATGATACTGTGTTGAGGCCACATTGTTGCATCTCCCAAGAATGGCCATCCCTTTGGTCTGGACATTGTCCCAAGCCCAGGATGCCTGCCTGACAACAGCTAGATTAGGCTTAATCTCACAATAAAGGGTTTCAGCCAAGTCTTGTGTTCTGGGAGGGTGGACCAATGCATAGCCCAATTGTCTTTTGAATAACAGAGGGTTGTAGTTGATGCAACCCTTCACTCCTATCAAAGGTACATTGGGGAACTGCCCACAACTAGTGATGATGTCCCTGCCTTTGGTGATCTGAGTGCACCACCTGATGTCATCTGAGGTCAAAGCAATAAGTCTTCTAGCCCAATTCTTCTGTTGGTGAGGGTTCAAGAATGCATCAGTTTTGGGCAAGTGTTTGAGCAGCCAGGTATGGAACAGGGGAGCACAGCATCTCACCAACCTTCCTGTTTGCTTTTCATTCCTTTGGTGAACAGAGTAGTAGAAATCTCCCAGTAAGGTGGGCACTGGGTTCCTCAGTATGAAAAGGTGAATGGCATTCTTGCTAATAAACTTAGGCTCATCTGCAAAAAGTATAACCCCATATATGCTGAGGGCTAACAAAGCAAAGACTGCCTTCCATTCTCCCAAGGAAGCCTTCAGGGTAGCCTGAGAAGTCAAGAAATCCAAGTGTAGACCAGAGATTCCAGCCTTTGCTGTCATGTTCTGCTCAATCAGAAAAGGTTCTAGATACAGTGCTTTTGCTACTTCTCCATTGCTGGGAGAAGCCATCTCTGGGTTGAAGGGGATTCCACCCCTGACAGGTACTCCAATCAATGATGAGAACTCCTCCAGCAGAGGCCCTAACTGAAAGTTCTGAAAAGTGAAGCATCTCAAAGGAGGGTCATAAAACTGTAGGCAGGTGTGGATCAAACTCCTCTGAGAAGGGTCCAGGTCTATAACCATATCAAGGATGCCTCCACAATGCTCTCTGAATAACGAGATGTGGTCTGGAGTGATAAGTTCCTGGATCTTCCTGATGCCAGTCAACTCAGGCTCAAAGAAATGATATGAGATGTTGCTCTTCTTGGGTGCCATGTTTGCTGATGAAGAGCTGAAAATAACTGTTGATGATGAAGACTGATGCTGGTGATGAGCCACTGACAGGCTGAGACTGGTGATGACAGTAGCTGAAGCAGGCAACTGGTGAGAATGGCTAAAGCAGATAGCTGATGAAGATAGGTCTATGCAGATGAAGGGATCAAAACCAAGCCAAATATGATATGGATACCCTGAAAAACAAATAAACACATGTTAAATGATGCAATGATGATGTATGCAAATGATATGCAAGGGTTTGTGATCAAGCTGGATCTGATTACTGCTTTGATATAAGTCCATGTATGTTCAAGAAATCCAGATGGAGGTTCATAAGTCCAGTAACCAAGGTGGGGGACTCAAATAAAGAGTCACATGTCCAGGGTTAAAATCACAAGAACTGTCCCAAAATGGAGTACTCTTAATCAAAACAAAGTAACAGGGTATGTTGAGGTCAAGGGTACCTGCAAACATGTAAACAGCCCAACCCCCTCACACGTGGTGTTCTAAAACAAGGATCCTCAGACTTGGATCACTTATGAGAAATGTAAACACTTCTAACCCGGAGGTACAGTGTTTACAATAACCATAAAAGATCCTCCTCTAATTCACCTCAGTTTCTGAAGGTCAATACTAAAGGTCATCCAGACTTAGCAGGCTTCCCAGATAGCCCTAGCACTACAGGAAATCTGTAGCACAGAGTTCTCAAGAAGAAACACATATCTGAACCGTGTTTCATATTCCCGCACCAGACCGAAATGGAATGGGAAAGAACATGAACCACTCTAGCCTAGGTGTCACTCAGGTCCCAGTTATAGGACCTTAACTCTCAATAGAACCCCACCCACCAAAGCAACAAAACCAGATCCAGCCAGAACAGTATGACAATATGATATATGTAAAGCTGTAAAGAAAGCAATAAATAAAACTGTACATAAAGCAATAACATACATACATAAACACACATAACACCCTAGTAAACACAAATCAAACAAGCGCTAGGAGGAACCCACAAAAAGAAACAGAAGCCCTGGTTACAGTATTAGGGTCCCCAGCAGAGTCGCCAAGCTGTCGCTCCCAAAAGATGGGACTGAGCCCAATATGAGGTACAGACGCGAACGGTCGGCGAAAGGATGATGTGAGAACACACAGGAGTGAACTCACAGGAAAAGAAAAGAGTCGCCAGCTAGGCATTTTCATCCCGGAGGAAAGGTAATGCTGCATAAACCTAGAAAAGATATGGATAAGACGGTTGCGAACCAGAGAGACTGAGAAAGGGGGTTGGTTACAACCTGGGAAGGTATTAGCACCCAGATTGTCCGCCGTACTCGACGGGATCCACGCTTAAAAGATTTGTGTTTTAAAGGGGTAGTGTCTGTGCAATATGTGTATCAAGGCTGGAAAGAATGCAAGTGTCAGTGTAAAAGAAATGTGAAGTGTATAAGAGAAGTGTCAGTGTAAGAACAAAAGTGAAATGCTCAAGACCATGAGGCTAAAAGAATAAAGCTGGAAAAAGGGGGAATATACAGAGACTTTTGTTCGATAACTGTTAAGTTATGCCTACGTATCCTCTCGTGCAATGAGGAAGTTAGAACACCGTAGTTCGACCCAAAGAGACTGAAAGATGAATTGACTTGTGAACTGCTTGCTTGTCTATGCTCAAATGTATGACTTGTCTGGCTCAAGTGCTAACTGTCTTGCATTAGACGGAAGAAGCGAGTTCTCGTTTGTGAATGAGTGTGATGAGAAAAGAATCTCGGAGGAGACGATTATTGTTTTTTTTTTGTGTTTTCAGTCTTTTATTGCTTTTTGAAGTTTGTCATAAGTTAATGAGCTTAAGCCTAAACCAATGGGTTAGTAAACTCATCACATCTTCCCTCTGATTAGGGGTAATGAGAATACCTTAAGTGTGAAGTCAGCTTCTCACACTTAATCACCTTTGATGTAGGATTAAGATCATTAACTTACTTGTGATTATTTAGATGTTTTTGTTGTCTTTGTTTAGTGTTAAGTAATGAGGTTAAGCCATAATCAGGGATTAAACAGACTCATTACACCATCCTAATAGAAGGATAATAGATGAGAATGTTTAAGCTGAGGAAAGCTCCTCAACTTAATCCATGATTAGGGATTAAACTCATGACATAACAAAGCCTTTATTAAGTGGATTTTAGTTAATGATAAGATGATGAAGTGAGTTTTAGGGTTTGTAAGACAACTTGAGGGGGACTTGTCCATTAACACTAAGGTTAGTCCTTCTTAACCAGTTAAGGAAGAATTAGAACCCTAATGCAAGGCCCAAGTTACAAGCTTGATGTCTTGATGATTATTAGGTGAATTGATTAAGGGATTTAAACACATTAAGGGTTTAACACTTAGGATTAAAGTTATACACTCCATCCTAATAGAAGGATGCAGGCATAAACTTAATCACAAAGCCTTAAAGCCTTTAGGGTTTAGTCCCTGATTATGAGGTGAGAAGAGAAGACTCAAAGAGACATAAAGGTAAAAGCTAAGTGGGGGACTAATCTACCCTAATTTTTATGCTTGGTTGTTCCTAAGGTTTGTGAGGTTTACAAGAAAGATCTTCAAAGGCCACCAAGGAGGAATCAGATGAAAGGAGCAAAGAGAAGCAAAGTAACTTGCTTCATTTAAGAAGTCAAGTTACTTGAAGAAAGAAAGTAAGGAGAAGAAGAATGAGCAAGCTCAATCTCAAACACAAAACAAAATGCAGCAATGATGCATAAAAGAGATGAAAAGAAATTGTGAGAAGTGAAGGCAAATTCACTTCTCAAAGTGACTTACCACCTGAAAAGTTAGTGAAAGGAATGCAATGCAATGCAAAATGAGATGGAATGGCATGATGCACACCAAAACCAGAAGCATGTGTGTGATGATAATGATGCTATGGGATGATGCAAACAAGAAACAAGGCATGGGGATGATCATACAAACATATGGATGCAAATGAAGCATGCTTAGAACCATGAACATACATGAAAAGTTATGGAATGCAAATGACATACAACATGGCAAATGAAAGATGCAATGATTAAACATGATTCTAATATGTCCTAAGATGTGTTATAAATCAAATGGATGCATAAAATGTCATGGTCATGGTATGCAAGCAAATGCAAGATGAATGCAAAAGGAAGCCCAAATTAGGGTTTATGATCAATGCACAAAACAAAAATCAAAACCAGAAGCAAACATCAAGATAAAAAATTGGAAATGCATTCAAGGGAACCCTAAACCTATACAAACTCACTGCCCAAAGGAGGGGATCCAATTCTTAACCTAATGAAAGTTATGAATTTCCTAAGATTGCTAGGGTTTTAAGGTACCTTGTCAAGAAAAATGTCAAACAAATTGAAAATGCAAGATCAATTCATGCCAATTTAATCCTATAAACTACATGATATGAAAGATGCAATGCAAAAAGAATCATTGTCCAACTCTTAAGGACTAGGCAGAAATGAATTTTCAAAGATTGGATCAAAATAATGCCTTGAAATGAAATTAATTCCATGAAAAATTATCAAAAGACATCAAGATCAAAAAAGAAATTTGGTTTGAAGGTTGGACAATGTTTCTAAATGGTTTTAAAGGTTTCATGAATTTTTTTTGTGATTTTTAAATACCTAAAAGTATTTTTCATTAATTAATTCTCATTAATTAATTAAAAATAATCTTTTAAATGATTTAAAAATATTTTTAAATGCAAAAAATAAAAATAAAAATGTTTTTGGTTTCTGAAAATTAATAAAAGCTTGCATAAAAAATTTCAGAATTTTTCAATGATTTTTACTATTTTAAAATAAATGAACAAAACAAATGGATTTAAATGAAAATAAAATTGAATTAAACTGAAAATGAGAAAGTCAGCATAATCAATGGCCAGCATTAAAACTCACACGCGCGGGAGTGGACTTGGCGCGCATCTGGACGGCCAAGATTCAAATTCGCGTAATTAAGACTAAACCCTAATTAATTAGCCCTAATTACTCTCAGATGACCGGAACAGTGTTCCGGTCATCTTCTCCGGCCAACCCCTTCCCTGAATCCCTCAAAACGCCATGAAACTTCACCAAAAGCTCCAGAAATAATCAATGACCAACAACAAAACATAATCCAGCAACAAACTCCATTTATTTCAACTCAAAATCAAGATACGAATCAAACATCAAAAATTGCCAAAATTTCAGAAACACAATACAACCTCATTTCTCAATCTTTTTCAAAAGTAAAAGGCTCAGTAAACTCAGGGAAGCATGCTTTATCATTTAGAAACAAGAAATAAAGGTTCTGGAAAAACGAAATTCCATGGCTACCTGAATCGAAGCTTTGATTTCTGGCACTTTCTGGCTGGTTTCTTGCTTCCAATCACCTCCAATGGACCTCCTGAGAAGCTTTCAATGCTTGTTTGGAGTTTACAATGGGTGGTTTGAAAGATAGCTGAAGTTCTGCTCAAAAGGGGGCAGGAATCGTATTTTGGTTTCAGTGAGTTTCAAGCTATGGTGATGGGTGGTTTTTGATCAGTGAAGCATGCTGAGTTTGTTTGTGAAGTTTGTTTGTGTGTTTGCAGCTTGTGGAGAGTGTTTCGAAAGCTTTTGCAAAATGGGGTGGTAAATGAGAGAGATGTGTTCTTGGTGCTTTCAGGCTGGTATGTTATGTGCTTTGGCTTGCTTTTGGTTTGTATAAACAAATGGGATTGGTCAGATGAGTTGATGTGTACTGCTGTGATTGGTATGGCTCAAGTTGCCAAAATGTCAAACTTGGGTAAGAGAGGCATGGGCTACTAGCTAGCCAAGGACAAATGGGGTGTCCTGCGTAGCAAGAAGTGTGGAGAGCCCTAGGATTGATCATGAAGTCAGCAAGCAAGTGGATTCATACTTGAGTGAGTTTTTGCAACTTGCTTCACTTTGGCTTCTTTTGAAAATTCTTGCTCCATAAGTCATGAAAATGAGTGATCCCTTGGCCCATTCTGAATTTTAGAGGTCTTGTGATCATGTTGTGAAGAAATGGTACACATTTGAGGCCTTTAGAACACTTGATCATGCCATTTTGCAAAATACCTCTTTGGTAGAAAACTTCAAATTTTGTGATTTTAGCCAACTTTGACAAGCCATAACTTTTGATCCAAAATGAATTAGGTCATGTTCTTGTACTGTTTGACCAAAGTTTTTCCATTTGAAGCATTTTTGAATCAAAAAGCAAGGGTTGAAAAAGTTTCCTAAAATGGCAATTTTCATCATAAGTCAACCTTCCCAAAAAGTCAACTTTGCAAATGACTTGAAATTCTTCAATTTTGTGAACTTCCAACATCTTCTATGATCAAATAAAGATCATACACAATCAAAATGATGATGAACACCCTTTGGTTGGGTCAGTGGGGGCCTCAGATGCCCTGATTTTACACTGACTTGCTTAAAAAGTCAACTCTTGATCATATGACTTCCCCATGGAATTTCTTCATGAAAATTGATATGCATGATCCCTATATCATATAGAGACAAATAGAAACAAGAATGACCAAAAAAATTGGAGTTATCCCCTTTGAAACCAAAACCCTAATTCTAGGTCATCTGTGCAGTTAAGCCTGGCTCTGCTTCCATGCCATTCTCAGTTCTTGTGATTCTTTGACATCCTTGACTTTGAGGGGATATAATATGATGCTTGAACATACATGGAACCCTTTGAAGTGATTGATGACATTTGGAGTGGCTCAAGAAGCTCTTGATTTGCTCAGATCACAAACCCTAGATGCAGATGACTTTGAACCAATACAGTGAATCAAAAATGTAATATGAGATGCTATGATTGGATTTATGCACATGAAATGATCACAAGCCATGGTGTGAATGGGTGAGGGCAAATTTGGGGTGTTTACACTCATCAAAGTAGTCTAGCTGAGAGATTCAATCAAACAATCCTCACAAGGGTTAGATGCATGTTGGTTATTGCTGGATTGAAGAAGGTGTTTTAGGATGAGGATGTTTTGACAACAACATATCTAATAAACAAATGTCCTTCGACTGTGTTAGATATGAAGACACCTGAAGAAGTTTGGTCGAGACAACCACCAGATCTCGACAAACTAAGAATATTTGACTGTGTAGCCTATGCTCACATTAGGCAAGACAAAGTCGAACCTAGAGCTCTGAAATGGATGTCCATGGGATACCCCAATGGAGTCAAAGCTTATAGGCTATGGTGTCTAGAGCCAGTTCCTAGGAGGTGTATCACCAGTCAAGATGTAGTTTTCAATGAAGCTGAGATGGCTTTCAAGAAAACTGATGATGTTGTCGAAGAGCATGAATATGGATAAATTCCTAATGAGGTGGAGCATAGTGATGCTGAATTACATGACCCAGATGGAGTCGAAGAAGAAGAAGAAGTTGTTGTCGAAGATGAGGAGACTGATAATGACTACTTGCTGGCAAGAGACATGTCGAAAAGAGTCATCAAGCCACCTCAAAGACTTGGGTATGCAGATCTTATAGCTTATGCCTTAATCTCTGCAAGTGAGGTTCTGGACGAAGAACCTAGAGACTATAAAGAAGTTATGAGGAGTAAAAATAAGAGTGAATGGATGAATGCCATGAATGATGAGATGAAGTCTCTTCATGATAAAAACACATGGGAACTGATCGAGAAACCTGTTGGAGTCAGGTTAGTCAGCTGTAAATGGATTTTCAAAGTTAAGGAAGGAATCAAAGGAGTGACATCGAAGAGATACAAGGCAATGTTGGTTGCAATGGGGTTCACTCAAAAAGAGGCTGTCGACTTTAATGATATATTCTCTCTTATTGTGAATCGTATGTCCATTCGAATGTTGCTTTCCATGGTGGCACAGTTCGACCTTGAACTGGATCAAATGAATGTAAAGAATTTATTCTTGTATGGTGATCTTGATGAAACATTCCAGATGAGGCAACCTGAAGGGTATGTCAAAGAGGGGAAATAAGAGTATGTGTGGAAACTGAATAGATGTTTATATGGGCTAAAACAATCTCCTCGTTGGTGGAATAGGAGATTCAAAATGTTCATGACGCGCATAAGTTTCATTAGAAGTCAGTTCGACCACTGTGTTTACTTCAGATGTCGACCTGGTAATTCATTTGTTATTTTGTTGCTTTATGTGGATGATATTCTAATATCAAACAACAATGTCAAAGATGTAATGAGGGTGAAGGGTGAACTTAATAAGGAGTTCGATATGAAGGATCTGAGAGTTGCGTCCAGGATTCTTGGGATTGACATCCGAAGAGACAGAAAACATTTGAGATTATGCTTATCTTAAGAGGCATACCGGAAGAAGATTAATGATAAGTTTGGTATGTCAAATTCAAACCTATTGTGAGTCTGATAAACCCTCAATTCAAGCTGAGTATAGATTAGTGTCCCAGTACTGATGTCGAAAGAGCTTATATGAATAACATTCCATATGCTAATATAATAGGTTCTTTGATGTATGTTATGGTCTGTATTAGACCCGACATATCATATGCAATAAGTCTTGTAAGCAGGTACATGTCGAATCCTGAAAAGGCTCACTGGCAAGCATTGAAGTGGATTCTAAGGTACATAAATAGGTCTCTGAATAGAGTCCTAATTTATGCTGGAGCCTTGGGTGAAAAGTAAAGCAACAATCGAAGGATATGTCAACTCTGATTATGCAGGTTGTATGGATTCAAGAAAATCTATTTCTGGATATGTTTTCACTATGTTTGGCATAACAATTAGTTGGAAAGCAACACTTCATAAGGTTGTTTCCTTATCAACCACTGAAGCGGAATATATCTCCCTAACAGAAGCTATAAACGAAGCATTGTGGCTTGAAGGTTTTGCAAAGGAGCTGAAACTTTAAGGTCGAGGTATCACTGTTAAATATGATAGTCAAAGTGCAATACATTTGTCGAAGAACTCAGCCTATCATGAGCAAGCCAAACACATTGATGTGCGGTTGCATTTCGTCAGAGGGGTAATCGAGCGTGGAGAAGTCCAAGTGCTGAAGGTTTCGATAGATCATAATGCTGCTGATATGATCACCAAGACATTGCCCAGTTGCAAGTTTTTCCACTGTATGTAGTTTATAAAGCTGCATGAAGAAAACTAGTTTTGTTTTCTTGTTATTATAGAGTTTTTTCCAAGGTGAAGATTTGTGAGATATTGTAACGAATTATAGGGTTATCATATCGTCGAAGTCCACTTAAATGATGTTGTTTAATTGGGTCTTGTGTTATGGATCCAATTGATGTGAGGTTGCATTTCGTCAGAGGGGTAATCGAATGTGGAGAAGTCCAAGTGCTGAAGGTTTCGATAGATCATAATGCTGCTGATATGATCACCAAGACGTTGCACAGTTGCAAGTTTTTCCACTGTATGCAGTTTATAAAGCTGCATGAAGAAAACTAGTTTTGTTTTCTTGTTATTATAGAGTTTTTTCCAAGGTGAAGATTTGTGAGATATTGTAACGAATTATAGGGTTATCATATCGTCGAAGTCCACTTAAATTCTCTTGTTTAATTGGGTCTTGTGTTATGGATCCAATTGTTTAAGTTAGCTTGTACCCTAAGTTAGCCTGTAATGGGTAATTGTTAAAAAGCCCATTAGGTTAGTGTGTTAGTTTTCTTATAAATAGCATATTAGTCTCTCATATTTTGAATAAAGGAAAATAGGAAGATAAAACCCTAATTCAATAGTGAGAGATGTTATTTGTTATTCTTGTATTCTTATAATCTTGTTGAAAGAGAAAGGAAAGAATAACAGTTTGTTGTTATCTTTGGTAACCCTAAACCCTAATCCTTGTGGGTTTCCTAACTGATCAAGGAACCAATTATACTTTGTTTCTAAGGTATCTGATTCACAATATCATATATACAACATATATTTATGTAACTATTTTTTTTAATTGGGATTTTTTTCATATCTACTAAATAAATATGTAATTATAATATACAATTTGTAAATATTTTTCACTAATTTATTAACTAAATTTAACATTATTTAATGATATCTTCAGAAAAAAAGTATATGTTTTAATAAATATATAATTTAAGATAAAAAATATCAATGAAAAAAATATTTATCAATAAATATTTACAATTATGTTATATATACTACTATGATTTTTATTTCTTTCACATGAATATTTTTAAAATCAATTTTGTTCGGACATACATGTTAGAACAAGATTTGATTCTACTTCTCTTTTGTAGTTTTGATGATAACAATATTTATAAAAACAAAATGTAGCACTTAAAATTATATTCTATGTGTAGGACAAAAGTTCTGATGATAAGAAAAAAGCTAAAGTGATTCACATCTTCTACAGCGAAATAGTGAAGCACATCATTCTAAGAAGATCTGATTTCAAATCAAATAAGAAGTTCTCATCAAGTAAAGAACCAAGCTGCGAATTTTCAAATATACTCTGATGCGAATTCAACATATTCTGATTCTCCAAATCATACTCATTTATGAGAGAATCAAGAAATAATGGCTGGGAACAAGATCTCTTATTTTTGGAAATACTTTTATGATATTTATCATGCATCCAAAAATGGCTTCGTATGTTTCCAACAAATCTCTTCATCAATAGTCTATAAAAAGAGATCAATTGAAGAAATTGAAGTTTCTTCCTCTCGCGTGAATTTATACGATCAATTTCTTTTTCCTATTCTTAATTTTGTAAAAACTATCATTGTGTGATAATAGCTTTTTGAAGCATTCTTTGTTACAAACCTTGTAGAGAATATTTGATTTTCCTTGAGTGAGTAGGGTAGTCAGTACATTCAAGAAGACTTTGACTATAGGTCTTAGTGATTGTATTCAAAGTTTTGAATAGTGGATTAAGACCTCGTTGAGAGATGTGAAATCACCTTGGCGGGTGGACTGGATGTAGTTTGAGTTCAAACAAACCAGGATAAATCAAAGTGTTATTTGCTTTCATTAGTTTAGAAAATCCAATTCCAACCCCCTTCCTTGTGTTTTTGCACCTTCAATACAATTCATACATGAAACAAATACTTTGTTATCATAGACCACTTAATTTTTTTTAACTAAAAATAAAAAATAATTAGAAAATACAAATTATAATATTCTTTTATAAAAACCATACACCACATGTGTATTTTAGATACTTGAAAGAAATCAATATATTCTACCTTTGATTATATTTGAGAGAGAGAGAGAGAGAGAGAGATTCATAATTGATAATTAAAAAAAAAAATTAGACAAATATTTTTTATTAATACATTAAAAGAATAGGGTAAATACTTGTGACTGATAAGTATACTAGAGATAAATATTTATCTCCAATATATAAAAAATACAATATAAATATTTGATATTGATTAATACATAACAAGAAATAAAATGTTTGATGGAAATCAATCATAATCTATGGAGAATTTTACTCAATCTTGATAATCAAGATTGTTATCAATCACACAATGACAATGAAAAAATGATTGAGAAAGAAAGAGAAGAACGTTGGAAAAGATGAAAAATATATTCTGCAGAGTTTCTCTCTGCCCACAATCTATAGGAAAAACTTCTTTATTCACTTTGCAACTGCAAAATTCTATGAATACAATATTTTGAGTTCTTGCTTACAAAATAAGGGTTACTCTCTATTTATAGATTTAGGCTAGCTTGCTCCCTAAGTCAAATCCCAAAAAATATAAAAGCCCAAAATAGTTAACACTCCTAAAATAGGCCTAAATTGAAATCTTGTGTGAAGCAACATGCTTCGAAACTTTGACATCCTATACAAATCAACACATACTACATGATTTGACACTTCCTTGTTTCTGTCGAGTTATACTACTTTGACACAAGGAATTACATTCTCAATACACCTCCTAATTCATTGTGTCTAGGCTATCTATATTCATCATATCTCTTAGTCTTCTAAATACTTCGACCTACACTCCTTTTGTCATGAACTCTGCAACATGATTCTCAATTCTACAATGTTTCAAATTCATATTCCTTTTTGCTATATGCTCTTGAAGATAATGTAACCTCATTTTGATGTGTTTGCTTTGTCCATATGCTATCAGATTCTTCTCCAGATTGATAACAGGCATGTTGTCAATCTTCATGGTAATTACTCCATGAGTCTTCAATGTAATCTCTTCGACCATATTCACCATCCATGTTGCTTGACATGCACAAAGAGAAGTAACTATGTATTCTGCTTTTCCTGATGACAATGCCACCATTGGCTACTTTCTCGAACTCCAAGCAACTGGTGAACCACCTAACATAAACACATATCTAATTATGGATTTTCAATCCTCAACATCACTACACCAACTTGAGTCAGTGTACCCATTATCTTGCATTTTTTCCTTCATCAGCTATAGGAAACAAAATTCCATAGCTGAGAGTTCCTTTCAAATACCTTGTGTCCTCTTCGCCATTGCTAGATGCCATACTTTTGGCTTCTGCATGGATCTACTCACCATACCTACATTGTATGCTAAGTCGGGCCGTGTGACAAAGGTATCTTAATGAACCAATGAGTCTTTTATACTGCATTAGTTTGACATCATCTTCATTTAAATCTTTCGACAGTTGCAATCTAGACTCAGCTGGAGTCGAAGTTGGGTTGCAATCTTGTATCTCAAATCTCTTGAGTATTTCTCCTGCATATCTTCTTTGATGCATCATCAAACCTCTATCACTCTTGTAAAATCCGATGCCAAGGAAATATGAGAGATTTCCCAAGTCTGGCATTTCAAACTCCTAACTTAGGTCATGCTTGAAATCTTCAATCTCCTTTTTACAACTTCCTGTTATCAATAGGTCATCGACATAGAGACATAATATAAGAAATTCATCATTGCTTCTTCTTACATATACTTCACGCTCAGTTGTTCATTTCATAAATTCTTTCTCCCTTAGAAAGCTATATATCTTCTTATTCCAAGATCATGGAGCTTGCTTAAGTCCATATAGGGCTTTATGCAGTCTGTACACCTTTCTTTCTTCGCTTTGTTTCACAAACCCAGCTGGTTGTACAACATAAATTTCTTCATCTAACGGGTCATTCGGGAATGCACACTTCACATCCATCTGACACATCTTCCAATTGTTCATGTTTATTAGACCAACAACCAACCTGATTGTCTCGATCCTAGCAACAGGTGCAAAAACTTAGTCGAAGTCAATTCCTTCCTTTTGAAGAAATCCTTTCGCCACAAGTATTTCCTTGTGTCGAGTTACTTTCCTTTGGGATTCAACTTCACCTTGTATACCCACTTCACATCGAATGCCTTATTTCCTTGAGGCAATTCGACAAGTCACTACGCCAAAAATAGCTTTTCGCAACACAACAAAGACAACACTTTTAGAAACAAGTGCTGCTATATGTTTTTTAAAAAATTCACTGAAAAAAAACGCTTTTAAAAGGTCACCTTAGAAAGTGCTGCTAAAGGCCTTAAGTTGGCTCCATCTTTGAAAGCGCTTTATATAAAGCGCTACTAAAAGTTTACCATAGAAAGCGCTTCTAAAGGCCTTAAAAATGCCCCACCTTAGAAAACACTTTCTAAAAGTGATGCTATAAGGAAATGATTAGAAAGCGCTTTCAGTGAAAATTCACTGTCTTAGGGCTTTCATTAATTAAAAAATAAAACCCCCCAAAATTTCAAAAGTCCTTATCATTTGTTTCACACATTTTCAGAACTCTCCGACCATTTCATTCTTGCTCTCCCAAGAATCTGTTTCAATCATTTATGTCATCATTCTCTGTCGTGCTTTCATTGTTGTTCGTTCTCAGGCCGCGGTTCTTGCTTAGGGTTCGTGAAGAAGAAAATCAGGTACGAAAACATGCTTACCATTGTTGTTGTTCTGTTGTTGCCATTGTTGTTGTACTGTTGTTCTTTTTCTTATTGAATGCTTATTTTATGAAAAATAAAATGTGTTTGCCATTGTTGTTGTTTTATTGTTGTTCTTATATTGTTGTTGTCACTGTTGTTTCCATTGTCGTTCTTTTGTTAGGGTCATATGCCTTAAACTTTTGGAGAGTTAGATTGAGCTTTAAGATACAAATAATACATGTTAATTTTTCACATATTTTACTTTACTACAAAACAATATTGACTATTTTCCTCCATATATGTGGTTGTTGGCTAATAGAAACATAAGTAGACAAATTCTAAAACTATTTTTTCCACACTCTCTAGATTTAAAAGAGAAACCACCACAAAAATAATGGACAAGAAAACAAACAACAAAAGAAAGAAAAAAACTTTCGATTTCATACTTGTTATTGTTTTCTTTTTTCTCGTTGAAGTGGACCACCCACCACCACTATATATCTGAATTGTGTGGAAAATCATTGGCAGGTTACGTGATTAAAGAAATAGGTAACTGATTCTGGTAAGAGGACAATGATTTCTGTTAGGAAAAACCATTCCATAGACCATACGTGTCTTCATCTCAATTTTTTGTAACATGGCATTCTCTCATCTTACTTTTACTTTTTATAGTCAATTTGTGTTCTACAGTTATGGGTAGCACATCACCTATGCCTCCACATGCATATGCATATACTTTAGATATATCCACTTCATTTCAATGTTTTTTTTATTAATAATGTCCAACTTTTGTTGCCATTGTTCTATTGTTGATGTGTATTGTTAGATTGAGCTTTAATATGTAGTAGAGTTGTGTTAACTAGTTAATTAAACTAGGAGGTAAATAGTGGAACTTACATTGAAATAAGCTTTTTCGTTTTCTGTTTTGAATATTGAAGTTAGTTAAACTGTTTAAATGTTAGGAAATTAGTTGGTACAAAAAGTTAAAGTTAGTAGGTTAGTTTTAGGAATTGTTATGAAAAGTTGAAGTTAGTAGGTTAGTTTTAGGACCTGCACTATCTTCATTCTAATATGAAAGCAATACATTAGCAAAGCTTGCTTTTTATAAAGAAAGTAGATTTTAAGTAATCCATGTTTTGTTCAATTTGAAAATTTTGTTCTCTTTTTGACTTTGGTTGTCCAAAATAGCCTATGATAACATGACATAATTATGATATACATATTCTAATTTGATAAGGATTTTTTATGGAGAGATATAAAGTTCATTATCATTCTTTAGATTATAAAAAATGATATACTTTTTTGATTATAACTATTTCACAGTTTTTGGGAAGTATCCTACTTTTGGGATTTTTTATTGTGATTTTGGTTGGGTTATGTATGTTATGCTTCTGTTTTTATTTTCGTTTATATTATCATATACACCATAAGTTATTAACTTATTGAATTTTCTATATATAGGGGTTACTTGTGAGGAGTGCAACTTTGTTCCAAGAATCTTACATTGTGTGGGTCTAGACGCTATTATGAACCATTACGCAAAGGGATTTTGTATGGTAATGTTAGACTCCTAGAAAACCCGCATCTAAGGATAAAGGGATTTTGCCGCACAACGAGTCTGTTGCATCAAAAAAAGAGGTACATTGAAAGTGTTATTCTATGATCCGAATTCAAAAGTTTCATGATTTTCTACTTTAACTAACTTATTTAATTTTTAGGTTACTGCCCAAGTTTCGCAACACGTCAGCAAGAAAAGAGCTCCTACAAGGACCAGGCAGGCAAAAAAAACACTTACACCTTGCTTTAGGATGTGTCTTGAAACACTTATGGCAACATCATATTTTATGGATGGTGTTATTCGTCAAATAAACATGGACGAAGGTGTTTTTGGTTTTCCTAATTCCAAAACAATTGCAAAAGAGGACATGAAACAGATTTTTAAGCATCTTGAATTAGGCATCCATGTTATGTATTCATACATCTGGTACTCCGATCAATCTATTATTTAATTAGTTGAACAATTTATTTACACATTTTAATGAAAATAGTCTAATGTTTATTATGTTTTTATTTAAGGTGCTTATATAAAAAATGATGCGCAGGAATAAATTGTCAAACCGATTCTATTTCGTGACTTGTTTCCGTATCAATGCCATGTTAATTGATACGAATCCATATTCGGTAAGAGATCACTTACTCGAGAGATTTATGGCCAGAAATATAGAAAGTTTGTATTTTTGTATCATATAATACTGGAAATGGGTAAGATTTTCATTCTAATCTTTGTATCTTTTGCATAGAAATTATCCATCTAAACTTTTGTTATATTTTACAGTGGACATTGGTTGTTGGTTGTTATTAATCCTACAAAAGAAGTGGTGTATTATCTGAATTCATTGGATCATGAATGGACAACATATCAGAATATGAAGGATTTGGTTGATACGTAAGTGAGATTGTTCTAAATACTCGTGTGTATTTGTATATTTAATTATTTCTGTGAGATTGTTCTAAATTTGTGTTTTTCCTTTATAGAGCAATACTAGTATACCGAGCACAAAGAGACGCTTGAGTATCACGGTCTAAAGCAACCAACATTACATGGATCAAAGTGGCAGTATATTAATTTTCACAATGTTGTTTATAATAGTGATGCTACTTGATAACACAAGACAACTATATATTAATTCTGATTTGTTTTTCTATATGTAATGTCCTCGTCAGCGTAATGGTATAGACTACAACTATTTCATTTTGAGGTTTATGAGAGAAATCTTTCATTTGGATCAATTAGAGATTCTCATCACAATATGGATTTATAACTTAGGAATTATTTTAATATTTATCGGATATTTCATATAATTTATTATTTTAAGAGATTAGAATGGTTTAATTATGTGAATTGTTTATGGATTAGAATTTTTCGGTTTAATTATGTGAATGGTTTATGGATTATAATGGTTTAATTATGGAAATGGTTTATACGAATAGTTTATGAACTAGAATTGTTTAATTATTATATGAATGGTTTATGGATTTGAATGGTTTAATTATTATGTGAATGGTTTATGGATTAGAATGGTTGTTATGGAATTTTCTTAAAATGTGAATCATATAAGGATTATAATGGTTTATGTTATTTATAAGGATTAGAAATGGTAATGGCTTATAATTGAATTATACAGGTTTCTGGAGAGAAAAAAAAAGAAAAATGCGATTTTAAGAAAAAATCATTAAAAAAAACGTGAAGAAAAGAAAGCGCTTTTAAGCAAAAGCGCTGCCTATAATAAATAAAAGAAAGAGCTTTCTACTAAAAGCGTTGTCTTAAAGTGGAAATAAAAAATACATTAGATAGCGCTTTCAAAAGCGTTGTCTAAAGGGGGACAAAAAACAACATTTTTTCCGGAGAAAGTCCTGCCTAAAGATGTCAATAGAAAGCATAAAAGGATATATAAAATGCTGCTAAAGGTCCACTAAAGAAAGCGTTTTTTCAAGAAAGAGGGTTGCTAAAGATTCACTTTATAAAGCACTTTTAAAGGTAAAGAGTTGCCTAAAGTAAGCCTTAGCAGCGCTTTCTCATAAAAAAAAGCATTGTCTTTTCCTACGACACCACCACCTTAGGCAAAACTTTTAAGCGTTGTTAAAGTCCAAGAAAAGCGCTTTCTTTTCCCTTATTTGGTATAGTGAGTGACCAAGTGTTATTAACTTCGATGGATTCTACTTCCTCATTCATTGCTTTCACCCACATCGAATCTTTCAATGCCTTAACTACATTGACTAGTTCGACATCTACATAGAAAGTATAATGTACCAGCTCACCTTCATCATCGACTACATCATCTAATGAATCACACATTCTTGCAGGCATGTGTCTTGTTCTTTGAGGTCTTCTTGGGCCTGCTTCACCTCTGACTTCTTCTTGTCAAACATCTCTTTCGACTTCACTAGTTGGTTATTAACATATGATTCTAATTGAATCTTTCTTGACATTTTTAGTCTAATCTCATTCCTTAAGCTCATATATGATCACATCCTTACTGATCATAACTTGCATGTTCACTGGGTCAAACAACTTGTATCCTCTTGTCGAATGATATCCTATCAGAATCATTTGACTCAACTTGTATTCAAGTTTTTTTCTCAACTGATATAGCACATGTCAATGTGTTATAGATCTAAATACTTTGAGATAACTCAACTAGGCTTGACACCAAACCAATATTCTTCTGGCGTGATTCCTTCTAGCTTCTACGTCAGATATCTATTCAAAATATATGTTGTAGTCGACATAGATCTCCCTATAATTCTTTGGGTATACTCTTTCCTTTCAACATACTTCTAACCATATTCATGATGGTTCTATTCTTTCCTTTTTGCAGTTTCATTTAGCTGTGGAGTGTAGGGTGACACATATTCTCCACATAATTTTTCGAAGTCTTTTGACACATATTCTCCACCACCGGGTGGCACCACCTCATGCACAATTCCTTCTTCCTCACATAACTTTTTGAAGTCTTTTGACACATATTCTCCGCCACCATCAGTCCTCAAAATCTTGAGCTTTCGACCACTTTTTCTTTCGACCATAGATTTAAACTTGGCAAATACCTCGATCACTTCCTTTTTCTTCTTGATCAGGAAAGTCCATAATTTTTTACTGAAATTATATACGAAAGTGATAAAGTATATGTTCCCTCCAATTGAATCCACCTGGATATGACCACATACATCAGAGTATATGACTTCAAGAATTGCCTTCAACCTAGTTCATGTATCCTTGTTGAAGTTATTCTTGTGTTTTTTTGCCTGCACACATTCTTCACATACTTTGTTTGGGATGTCGATTTTTGGTAATCCCGAACCCATATTTCTTATCTTCAAATCTATGATGTCTTTGAAATTGAGATGGCCAAGTCTATAATGACACATCCATTCATCTTTGCTGGCTCCAATTGTAAGACGCTTATGCTCCATCACATTAAGCTCAATCTTGAAGGTTAAATTCTGAGACATAGCTTTCAAGATCAACCTACCACTTGCATCGAGAACTCTCATAATCTTGCATTCAATCGATACCTTGTAGTTCTTTTTGATAAACTGCCCTATGCTGAGTAAATTACTCTTCATGCTTGGTATGTATAATACATTGGAAAAGACCATATGCAAGTCATTATGTGTGACATAAGTCACTTTCGTACCAAAGAAGCAAGGATGCTTCTATATCTGATCACATTAAGAAAGATTCAAAGAAGAATATATGTGAGTCACTATGTGTGACATAAGTCGCTTTTGTACCAAAGAAGCAAGATTGTTTCTATATTTGATCACAATCAGAGAGATCCTAAGATGACTCTATGTTGGTGTTGTTGTTGTAATGATCTCTTGTATTTTATGTTCTGTGCGTGATTCAGGTGTTCTACTTCTGAAGCCTATTAAGCTTCTGAAGTTGTTATCTTCTAAATACTAAGTGTTGAAGACTCTGAAGGCAAAGTTCTATTGAACGACACTATCGCTCCCAGGATTTTCATCCTAGTACAAAAGCGAAAGTGGCGTGAAGAAAGAAGAAGAGTCGTTAACCAGACATTTTTATCCCAAGGATATGGAAAGGTAATGCTGCACAAACCTAGGGGAAAGGAAAGAACGAGGTCTTGTGAACCAGAGATAATGGGTAAGGGAGTCGGTTACGTGAAGGGAAGGTATTAACACCCCTTCACGTCCGTCGTACTCGACGGGACCCAAACTTTCTTATACTGTTTCAAAGGGTATAAACATTTGCTTCATCTGCTGCTGAACTGGGAAAAAGAACAGAAAAAATGTAGGTAAAATAAAGAATTGTGCTCGAATGGGCCCTACCCCACTTCCTATGTATCTCATGAGAATAAGAATCAGAGTCAACATAGTTCCCCTAACTTGGGAGAAAATTTGTTTGTTTGTGTTTTTTATGATTAAACTGCTTATGCCTATGCTCGGGTGTTGCAGGCTCGTCTAGAACGAGTGCTTTACCGTCTTGCAAAAGACAACTCGAAATGAGTTCTTTCGTTAAAAGTGAAGGAGATGATAAGAGAATTCCCGCGGGAAAGACGCTTGTTTTTGGTTTGGAGCTTTTTAGAAGCTTTTTATTTGAGTTTTCATAAGAGAGTGTATTCAAGTCTCATTCAATGGAGTGTGTACTTATTACATCACTCCGAAATGGAATGGATAAGAAGCACACCTAGGTATGGAGGAGATCCACAAACCTAGTTCCAAAGGATAAGGCTCAAGCACACTAGCCTATTTTATTTGTTAGGTGTTTTTGTTGTTTTTGGATTAAGAAGTGTTTTTTAGTTTATGTTTATGAAGCATCCTCATGCTAAGACTTATTCATCATGATAGATACCCTACACCTCATTCCCATATGGAATGTGTGCAAGTATCCTATGACAAAGTCCCTTGGCACATGAAAACTCTTATCCTTTATTAGGTATTTTTGAGATGAGAGAAAGAAGACTCAAGTGGAGAGAAAGGGTTAAATTATAAGGGAAACTAAGCTCATCCTATGTTATTATTCAATGGAGATCCTAAGGTTAGTGAGGTTTGAAGAACTCTAAACTTAGAAGAAGAGAGAAGAAGAACACGTTCTAACTTACTTCAAAGGTTGAAAATGAGATGAGAACTTAAAAGGATGAGGAGAAGTGAAATGTCAAAGAAGCATCACGTGCTTTTCACAAACACAAGTTGAAAGCTTTGAAAAGAGGAAGAGAAGAGGTTGTATGTGGATGTATATCCCCACACTTGACTTACCATTAGCCCCTGAAAATGTTAGCAAAATAATTTACAAGTAAAGGAATAAGGAAAGAATAACAAAGAAGGATCAAACAACTCCTAAAATGAGATTAGGGTTCACACAAAGCTCAAACCTAAAGCTAAAGGACCATAAGGGTTACATGACTTCCAAAGTCAGTAGCTAAGTGTTATAGGCCTATAAGGATGCTAGGGTACCTCACAAGATCAAACTATATAAAACTATGCACAAATAATTCACCTAAATGCAAGTTTTGGTGTTTTGACTGGTTTTATAACTTTGGCAGATTTTGTCTAAGTGTTGGAACTTTCAATTTATTTTTGTAATTTTGATCAAATTCTAACTTGAAATCCATGAAGAATTGAAATGCAGTGTAGTTGAATATTTAGTAGTATGTGATGAAATCTATCATTCAAGCTTTGGTTCACAAAAATCTTATGCTTGGATCACAAGTTATGATACTTGGAAGTAGGGTACATGCACACTTTTTCTTCATAACTTAGAAAAATTTTCAATTTTTCTAAGTTAGCCACTTTTACAAGTTATCTCCAAATTCTTAATTTTTTGTGATAAAATGCATCAATGGGCCATATATTCTTGTAATATAGGTCATGAAGATCATTTTATATCAAAAATTCAAACTTTGACTTTTGTTCCTCAGATGAAAATTACACTATGAAACCCTAATTTCTGATTTTTCGACTGGGCATCCTCTGAGGTATTTCAAACTTATGAATGGACTTCCAAGGTATATGTGATATATTCAAACCATTCCATATGGTATTGGCTCATGTCTAGATGAAAATTTCAACTTTTGGATCCCCGATTGGTAAAACCCTAATTTAGCACTGCATATGGCTTTGAGGGTTGATCCACTTGAAAACATGAAATATTGTGAATGATCCTTTATGTTTGTGATATGTTGATCATTATGAATGATAGAGGAGATAGAGAGCTTGAAAAGTAGGTCCATTCTTGATTGATCATTTTCCTGAATTCCTCAATGAATTGCAAAACCCTAATCATTGATAGGTGAATCACAATAAACAAACTTTGGTATGGACCAATGGATTAGTAGTGCATAAAACATGTATGCAAATGATGTAAAAATGTATGCAAATGTCAAAAAATATTGAGGTCAAAATATAGGGTATGACACTTATATAGAGATTGAAGTTTCACCTTCTTTATTGATGCATCACTACCGTAACATTGTACTAGAGTGTCCCAGGCAGTCTTCTCCACCGTTGAATATGCAATCTTACCAAACACATTAACATCCACACAATGATGAATGTAGAGCAACGCCTTCTGATCCTTCTTCGTCGTCTCTTTATGAATATTTCTTTGTGCTTCAATTGCATCTGTTGCAACCGCCACGTAACCATCAATGAAGAGATCAAGAACATCTTGAGCGCCAAACAAAATACACATCTTAATCATCCACTGATTCCAATTATTTTCATCAAAGACTGAAAGTTTTGTATTCAAGCTACCATTTCCACCGTTCATCTTTGATCTTGTGCAAGAATTCACTCAAATCTCACAAAACACTAGTGTTTCACAATCCCTCGGAATCAAGAAATGTGATTACGATTTCGAACTTTAATTCACTATAAGCAAAAAAAGGGCATTTGATAAACTCTAAAAAAAAAAGAGAAAAAAACTCTCTTTGTAAATCTCCCAAACGTAACCCTTAACACAAACCTCAAAACGATTGAAAACCAAACCGTGCGAATAAGTGAAAAAACCGCATAACACAAACCCAATGTCATACGCATTCACCGTGAAAAAGCTCAGAAAACAAATTGAACCAAAATCCGTAATCCTTCACCACCAGCAACTATACACAAAAACCAAAAAAAAAAGAGAAAAAGTTGAGAGGAAAAGGGATGAAGCCATGAACCACTCGCCGGAAATCCTTCACCCTCAGCATCACACCGCGAACCTCCATCATTTTTGAATCGTGAAACCACCGAGAGATTGCAAACCGCCGGAAACCGCCATGAATCTGAACACAGACCAAACACCACTGCAAGGAGCCGTTGTCCACAACTGAGATCCGGCGAGTGAATCGAAAACGAGCCAAAACCGAGAGATTTCGCGAGAGACCCATCCAAAACTGAATCGAACCATCAACGAGTCCGTGAGAGAGCGATTGTGAAATATGAAAAAAAAAGCTGAACCGCGAGAGATCACTTCGAGTTGCTCGCCGTCGATTTGTTTGAAATAGGGGTGGGTCTTCTTTTTATTTATTTATTTTATTTCGTTTGCATTCACAGAAGATGGAGAAGAAGATAATGTTCCTCTGTTGTTACATTTAATTTTGTTTTCTTTTTTTATTATTTATATTTTGTTAATTTTATTTATTTATTTGTTTTAGGGTTTAAAATCCTTTGGACTTAGTCCATAAGTTTGTTACTTCTCTTTACACATACTGTTAAACACACCATCTCACACAGCACGCCAAACACCACTGTTTCTTTTTTTTTTTTTTTTAATTTTTTTTTAATTAATTAGTTCATTTTCTTTTTCAAGTCTCTTTAATGTTGCTATTATCTTTTTTTAAATTTCGTTTTGTTTATAAAAATGCCTTAAAAAAGAATATTTAGTGAATCATTTTTTTATTTCTTTGTTTTTTATGGGCCAATGACATAATAAAAGGCCAATTTTTCGCCCGATTTCATTAAATCGGTGATATTTGGTCAATAAGAGGCCCTCTTTGTAATTAGTTTTTTTTTATTTTATTTTTTTATTTTGACCAATAAAATTTCAATTTAATTAATTTTATTCTTTATTCTCAAATATTACCAATTTATTTATTAATTTGTATTTATTATTTTTTATATTTTTTGCGATTCATTTCAATTTATTTATTTAATATCGCATTTCAAAAATAATGCTTCGACTCCTCATAGAACAGTTTCTTTAAACCGGCTCTAAGGAAGTGAACGAAGTAAATTTCGACGCGTCCCAAAAAGGTCCAACGCCTTCGAATAGTTGTTCTCGATTAAAAGGTCCAACGCCTTCGAATAGTTGTTTCCGATTAAAAAGGCCGAACGCCTTCGAACAGTTCAAAAACACTGCACACACGCTTCCTCTTGGGCAAACTACAATGATACCTCTTTATTTCTCGCAATCCCCTGTATTTATTTTGTATCCCTCTCCCAGTACTTTGTACGCATTTTATTTTCTGTATTTTATTTAATTCTGAATCCTTGGTCCAACGCCAAGCGATTGCACTTGCACACTCGCACTTTATAATTCAGTTATTCGTTTCGTTTAGGATCCACTTTACCTTGCGAGCCGAGCGCATTGTGCCTCGCTAACAAACCACAAAATAAACCTCCACTTGTATTTACCCTTTAACCTCAAAAAACCAAAATGTTTCGATTAGATCCAAACCCTTGATCCAACGTCAAGCGGTTTTAGGAAATAAAACATTCTAATAATACGAGAAGATTTGTACGCCATGAGCCTTAAGCGGTAGAAAGGAGGATAACGAGCTCTCGTTACTCGCTCCGATTATTTCGACGCAGGACGCTCGTCTTGTTGGACGAGATAAACTATCCATAGTCTTTAGTACATTCTGATTCCTAAACCCTTTCATCGAAGAAAGGTAATAAAATCAACAACCAATACCCTTAGTAGGCCGAACTACGAGGCTCTGACTTTCCCATTGCACACGGGAGTACGTAGGCACGAGGATCTCAATCCTTGCCGAGCACCTAGGATCAATCTAACTTATAATTCAACTCATTTCCCTCTAGCAAGCAATTCGTTTAAGCATAGGCATCCTTTCGCGCGCGTTAACTTAGATGGTTCCCATCGAGTAAGATGGATGTAGGGGGTGCTAATACCTTCCCCCTGCATAACTGACTCCCGAACCCAGGCAATGGTTCCGTTGACCTTAGTCCTCATCCTTCTCTTCCCGGGTTGTATCTATATCTTCCCTTTCCCTCCTCGGGAATAAATAGAATTAGGTGGCGACTCTTCAGTCTGTCCAGCGCGTGGCTCCCGTCCTTTCGGATCGCGTGAGGTCGTATTTTTCGGGGTACGACAGCTGGCGATTCTGCTGGGGACTGGTTCAGCCCTATGCGAGTCAGGCCTAGTCTAGGTTCCCGCTCTTGTTTGAATGTTTGCTTTTATGCCTTGCTTGTTTATTTTTATTGCTTCCTTTATCGCATTCCATCTTATATATCGTGTGGCTCCTTGGTACTATATTTTGGATCGATACTTTGCAAAAGAAACTTGAGGGAAAAGCTCTATACCCGGGCTTTCGAGTGCAAACATAAGTTAGCGAGGTTGTGTAGTATGGGCTCCCGAGAGAACCACTCTCGTGGGTTGTCGATACGAAAACCTCACTTGGAGTAGATTCTGATGAGAATACTGATAATCATCAAGTCCTTGACGTGTGTGCTCAGTTGCTTTCATTAGGGTCATCAACTCTGAGGACCTTTAGAACCTTTTGGTTAAAACATCGGTTGATGGTTGCGTAGTATTGGGCACCGGGGTTCGCCCTCGCGTGGCTCGATATGAAAACCTCACTTGGAATAGACTTACTCAATGGAGTTGATTGACTGTCAAGAGCTGACATGTGCATCAAACATTTGAGCAAAGTCCATAACTCCAGGACTTTGTTTTAAACCTCGTGTAGGTGATCACGTAGTATAGGCTCCCGAGAAAATTTTCTCTCATGGGTTGTCGATACGAAGATCTCACCCAAAATAGATTCGTATGGCGGAGTCAATCAACCGTCATGTTTATGGCGTGTGTGATGAACAACCATATGAATTGATAACTTTAGGATCCCTAAAACTTTAGAGTCTACCCAGTGAGTTCCTGATCAGAGTATCCTCCATCTGTACCCTGGACTCATGAGACCCTGATCTTGTGATCCTGGATTCTGACATTGCATATCATCCCATTTGCATCATTTATTCATCTTGCATTTCATTCCAAAAGCCGAGAACTCATTTCATGTTCCTCCATCTTCAGTAAATCAAGCTGGTTTCCCGACGCCCGTATCGTGCTAGACGACCGTACTTAACTCGAGCCAACACTAGAAGACTGATGGATGTGATTCAAGAAGAGCAAGCTGCTATGAGAGAAGATATTGACTCGGTCAAGAGCAAGATTGACCAGATTTATGAGACTTTGCAAGCTTTGGCAAGAATGGAAGAACGCCGCGAAGCTGCTGCCACAATAAACAATGCTCAAGTGTAAGGATCTACCTCACGAGCAATGCCTTCAGTTCCAGTTCCAAATCCTTTGGTCTACGGTTTTCCTCCAGGTTTCACCCCTGCTGTTGAAGAGGACACTTCCCAACCAATACCTGCTTCTGGTGTCACTATTGGTGCTATTCCTCAAGCTCAACCTATTCCAACTCAAGTCCAGTTTCCTCAAACTGAAGAGAATCATCAAGTTGAGTATGAGATGGATACTGTTGTTCCAATCACCAATCCCCATGCTATTCAAGAGTCCGAAGCTATGAAGATGTGCCGCGAGTTAGCTGAAAAACTCCGAATTATGGAAGGACACAACTCAACCTCTCTGAGTGCCTCAGACATGTGCTTAGTTCCAGATGTTGTGATCCCTGCTAAGTTCAAACTGCCAGAGTTCGAAAAATACAAAGGCCTCAGTTGTCCTGAGCTTCATTTGAGGATGTATTGCAGAAAAATGGCCGCTCATGCTAAAGACGATAAGCTCATGATCCATTGCTTCCAAGACAGCTTGTCTGGAGCGTCTCTAGAATGGTACATGCAGCTCGAACGCAACAATGTTCGTACCTAGCTCGATCTATCTGATGCATTCAAAAAGCAGTACAAGTACAACACTGACCTTGCTCCTAACCGTACTCAACTCCAGAGTATGTCTCAAAAGGAAAGCGAATCCTTTAAGGAGTACGCCCAACGCTGGAGGGAATTAGCTGCCAGAGTGCATCCGCCTTTGGTTGACCGTGAATTGATCGACATCTTTATGGGTACCCTACAGGGGCAATACTACGAGAAGCTGATCAGCAGCGTATCTTCTGGATTTTCAGACATGGTGATGGTAGGAGAAAGAATTGAAGAGGGTCTGAAAAGTGGAAAGATCCAAGGGGGTTCTAGCAGCCAATCTGGAACCAAGAAGCCTTTCAACGGGTACAAAAAGGGCGAAACAAATGTCGTTGCTGCTGCAAGTGGGAATCCTCAAAAAAGTGCACCTACTCCAATTCCCTACTATCAGTACCCGTATGTTGCTGCTGCGCAATATGCTCCTATGCCATATCAGCCAATTCCTTCAATGCCTTATCAGTAGGCCATTCAAGCTCCATTTCCGCCTCAGATGGCTTATCAACCACGTCCACATCCTATGATTGCAGCTGCGCGGTATGCGCCCAATCCGTACCAGCAATCGGCCCATCCACAACGGCCTGGTCAACAACAATGCGTTCCTCAACAGCGTCCACCATATCAGCAAAGAAGGCCTGAAAGAAACTTTGATCCACTGCCTTTATCATATGGATAAATCTTTAACGGGCTGATGGCAAAGGTGTTGCACCCCAAAATTTGCCCTCACAATACAGGACTTTGTGTTCTAAGAAGGTTCACAAGGTTCACAAGTTTCCCAACACTTACAAGACCTTTCATGAGGTTCATGAAGTCTACAAGTTACTTTATGAAGGTTCACAAGGTTCACAAGCTTCCCAATGCTTTCAAGACCTTTCATGAGGTTCATGAAGTCTACAAGTTACTTTATGAAGGTTCACAAGGTTCACAAGCTTCCCAATGCTTTCAATACCTTTCATGAGGTTCATGAAGTCTACAAGTTACTTTATGAAGGTTCACAAGGTTCACAAGATTCCCAATGCTTTCAATACCTTTCATGAGGTTCATGAAGTCTACAAGTCACTTCATGAAGGTTCACAAGGTTCACAAGATTCACAATGATTACAAAGCTCTCCTGAGGTTCATGGGGTCTACAAAGCCACTTTATGAGGTTCACAAGCTTCACAAGCTTCACAATACCTCCCATGAGGTTCACAAGACATTCTATGATGGTTCACAAGGTTCACAAGGTTCACAATTGGTCAGAAGAGTTGACAATTCCCTCAGACAATGCACCTCCTAAGAAGTGCATTCAAAACTAGGGTTTTGACTTTAATCAGGCTAAATGGATTTCCAAGACCTCAAGTGAGCTTCATAACATCTTATATGTGTGTAAGAACCCCCATGACAAGTTTCAAGACTTTTCTCAGAAGTTTGCTCAGTCAGATGATCAGATAAGTCAAAATCAGTCAATGCAGTCAAAAAGTCAAACTGAGGTCAACTGTGGTCAAACCAAAGTCAAACTTCATGATTTTTTACCAACATCAAGTATATGAAGTAAAATTCATCATTTGATCAAGTTTTGATCATGATTCATCAAGGAGATTTCAGATCATCAAGAATCAGGAGTTTCTAAATTAGGGTTTCCTCAGTAAAAGTCAACTGAACTTTGACCAGCCATAACTTTCACATACTTCATCACCAAGTCTCCACTCAAATCTCATTTGAAGGAAATTGAATTCTCTACAACTTTGTGTCTCACAAGCCAAGCCCAAAAATGCTTCATTTGGAAGGTATGAGCTAAGACATTATAGGTCCTTTTGAAAGTCAACAAAAAGTCAACAACTTCAAAAGGGCATAACTTGAGATTGGTAAATGATATGGACATGAAACCAATGGGGTTGGTTAGAGGACTCTTCAAGCTTTCCAAAATGTCCAATAACACCCTCATATCATTAAAATTGAAAGATATGTGACCTTGCAAAGTTGGGAAATTTTGTGATGGTTTATGATGAAAAAGGAGGTCTAGAACCAATTTCTTCCAAATGGGCTTGTCAAATTATGACCCAATCCATACAATATCATCATGCACGACCCAAATGATTAAAAATCAGAATTTTTATTATTTTATTTTTATTTATTTTGATTTAATTCATAAAAAATCATTTTAAATAAATATAAAATATGAAAATATATTATTTAATGGAGATTTGGTTTCTAGAACATCTTAAATATTGATTGAAGTTGAAAGGGAAGGAAATCATGAGATTGATCCAAAAATAGCAAGCCTTCATGCACAAATATTTGACTTTTAAGACATGATCAATTTCAATCTTTTTGAATCAAATTCTCCATGCAACCATTCAATTTTTCTGACCTAAATGATCCTCCTATAAGTACTAAACCTAACTCAATCACAAGGGGACGAATTCCAGCAGCCAAAGAGTAAGTTCCATTGATCAAAAATTCCTTCAAAAGCTCACATTCGGTTTTGCATTTACAGGGTATTAGAAGGTAAAATAAGAACATAGACATGTTCCTTGGACCTCAATGAAGCATTATCATCACTCATACGCATCAATACCTTGCCATAATGTCCAACCCGTGGCTTGCTTATGCTTAAAAATAATTTTTTCGATTCCATTAATGTGTTGCTTTTCAATGAATTTTGCTTACATAATCTTGTTTGTTGATAGCTATAGATGGATTCTGGATCATTTGGTGAAGTTCCATAGCCTGAATCGTGATTCACCATACTTAGGGTTTATGGCTTCAATTAGGGTTTTGTAATCCAGCCAATATAAATGGATTCTAAGAACGTGGAATGATTGGAAAGCTTGTTAGAAACTTAATGGAATGATCAATTTCATAAAACCATGCTGTTTTGTCATTGTTTGAATTTTGTAGGTTTTGCTGCAATTTAAAAATCGCAGGTAAGTTTGTATGTGAAATCGCAGGAAAATTCGAAGGGCATGAGGAAGAAGACGACTGGTTTTGGCGCGGATTCCATATTCAAATTTTTGATTTAAAATATTATTTTAATATCCTGTTCGTTTATCACAACAGCTGTGTTGGCCCAGTGGTGGGAGGCTTGTGTGTGTAACCTATGGGACCTGAGTTCGAGTCTTGGTCTCGTACCTTATTTTTTCTATTTTTTCAGGATAACAAGGAGACTTAATATATTATATTCTGTTGCCATTATACTATCAGGAGGGCTCTTCCAGCCGGGTGGTGATGCATATGCTTGTGTGTGTAAAGGTCCTGGGTTCAATTCTCACCCCAGGCCTTTTTGCTTCTTGATTTTTCCCTGGTTTTTTCAGGCAATACATAAAAGCAATTACTCTCTTCTCCCTTTCACCTGCGTGTGTAGTAGCCTGGTGGTATTTCTTGTTGTTGGCAAACAAACTGACCTGGGTTCAAACCCCAGTCAGGTAAGTTTTCACATTTTTTTGCTTTTTCTTTTATTTGTTTTAATTATTCTATTATTAAATTAAATATAGTCTTATATATATGTTTTCTAAATAATTAAAAAAAAAATAATGAAGCATGTTTAATATTTTCCAAATTCTAAAATATATAAATTTTCTGAAATTATTTTCTTTATCATGTGTAAATATAATATATGCATATTATTAAAATAGTTTTGTATATTAAATTAAAAAACCTAAAAAATATTTTCTAAACAAAACCCTAATTTATTTTCTAAATGATTATTAGAAACCTAATTTTTATAATTTTTGTACATGTTCATTTAACATAATTAATTTTAATAAATATAAATATAATCAAACTTTTCTTTATGTAATTATAAATTATCTATAATATAAATTTTTGTTCTTTTAATATATATATATATATATATATATATATATATATATATATATATATATATATATATATATATATATATATATATATATATATATATATATATATATATATATATACGTACATAATTTTGTAATTATAAATTGTCTATAATATAAATTTTATTCTTTTAATATATATATATATATATATATATATATATATATATATATATATATATATATATATATATATATATATATATATATATATATATGTTTAAAAATAATTAAATTTATGCTAATATTATAATTACAATTTTTTATTTAGAATTAATAAATTGCATATAATTTTAAAATTTTATAATTAAATTGTTTATATTTTTTTAATGATGTCTAATTCTCATTTGCTATTTTATTTTGTTCACTAATTCATTATTATTATTTCACTAACTTTATTTATTTTTTATTATTAACTTTGGCTTATTATTATTTCACTAATACTATTTAATTTTTTTTTTTTCATTATTATTTTAACTAACCCTATTTTTAATTATTCTTATTACTAACCCCTATTTATTTATTTATTTATTGCTTATTTATTATTTTTGTTTATTATTTATATTTTGCTATTTATTTTTAATTTGCTTATTATTATAATTATGTAATTGCTCCTTGGTGTAAATTTTGTAATATTTAATTTATTTAATTTTTTGCTATGGTTAGTAATTTAGGGAGTGCAAAACATGTATTCTATTTAAAAATTAATTTAGATCATTTTAATTAAAGATAAACAATATTGAACACTCACACACGTAAGTCGATTTTTAATCGCCATCTCACCTTTCTAAGGCTATCCCTCATTGTTGCCTAATCATAAGGTCAAGTGGGGTGTATAAAGCAAGTCCCTTATAAGAAAAATCATCAAGTCCCTAATGGTTGCCTTTAAAAATCAAGTCCCTTTCGAATAATGATGATAGTCCCTCCTAAATGCTTAATACACCCCACAGTTGCCTTCATAAACAGATGTCCCTCACATGTCCCTTACATCCAAGGTAATGACTACCTATTCCTTAATAATAGGGATAGTCTTACCACTTAAAGGATAAAGAACAGAAAAGACTTAAACTTTAGGGTAGGTTCCTCTTATGTACTTGCTCACTTCATTCAAAACTTTTCAAACTTCCCACAATTTCAAAGAAATTTTCAAACACATGTTTTTACGCATCCGTACATGGATCATTATCAACTATTATGAAAAATTTTCTATTCACACACTACACTTTCAAAAAACAATTCAAAAGTGAGCTAAGTAACTAAGAGCCCATGGATAACCATGGATGTAAAGGGTGCTAAAACCTTCCCTTTACATAACCTACCCCCCGGACCCAAAAATATCTCTTAAGGTCTTTCCTGTTCTTTTATACCCTTTCCTTTTGGATAAAATAAAAGTCGGTGGCGACTCTTGCTATCCGCAACATAACTAAAAGTCAGTTCTCCCACCGTGTTACAGAACTGGCGACTTTGCTGGGGATATAAATTTAAGAGGGGTACCCTTAGGAATTAAGATCACTTTAAATTGTTTGCCTTGTTTGCTTTATATTATCATGTTGGGGTGCTCTTATGTGTGAAAGGTCCTAACCCGGATCTAGTGTACCTTAGGTAAATGGCAATAGACCAAGGAAACTGTACGACGTATATCGATACGGTTGATCTGGTGGCCATAGTTAGTGCGACTTCTTGGTTGGTGCTTATGTTCCTTAAGTCAAGTTGAGGATAATATGAGGCTGCCATATGTTGTCAATGCACTAACTAACTTTTAGAACCCTAGTTAACTCATCTTGGCCTTTAGAAAGTAGTGAGGTAACCGGCTTTGGTACAGAATGAAGTTGGTTGACACTCGATACTACGCTCATTGAGATCTTAAACTTGGAGGGTTTTGGTTGGCAAGTAAGTTGCCTTCTGAACAACCACCTTTGTGAAGGATCAATGATATTGAGATCCCTTAGAACCTGGTTACTTTTGTAGGACAGGATGAACCATCTTAACTTCAGGGGAGGGTACTTACCTTAAACCTCATGCAAGCCTTTAAACCTAGGGCTATGGTGTGACTTGTTTGTGTGTGCCACATGTTTGTGATTGAGCATAACCTCATGACATCATCATGCATCATAAGCATAGCATTTTCACTAACCATTTCAAGGACCAAAGGATTTATCTTTGTTCTTTGTTGCAGGTCATGGCTTCTGCTCGTAGAAACACCATCAGGATCAACTTTGTGGGGATACCTCCCAAGCTTAAAGAGTTGGTTTCTCAAGTGTCTGATCATTCCCAGTTCATCAAGAGACATGGTCACCTATTGGATCTAGTCACTTCAGGGTTCAATGAAGACATGATGAGTGTCCTGTTTCAGTTCTTTGACCCTAAGCACCATTGCTTTACATTCCCTGACTATCAGCTGGTTCCAACCATGGAGGAGTTCTCTAAACTTCTGGGTATACCTGTTCTTGATCAAAGACCATTCACAGGCTTGGAGAAGGAGCTTAAACCAGAGGTTATTGCTGCAGCTCTACATCTGAAGAAGTCTGATATTGTTCTAGAAACGAGAAGTGGAGTCAAGGGTATTCTTGCCAAGATGTTGATAGAAAAAGCTCAGTTGTTCTTGAAGGCCATGAGCTATGATGCTTTTGAGGAGATTTTAGCCTTACTAATTTATGGCTTAGTATTGTTCCCCAATCCAGATCAGTTCATAGACGTTCATGCCATCAACATATTCCTGAGTCACAATCCAGTGCCTACATTGCTTGGAGACATCCTGCATTCTCTTCATACCCGTACTATAAGGGCAAGAGGAACTTTGATGTGCTGCATACCTTTGCTTTCTAGGTGGTTTATTTCTCACCTTCCTCGCTCAGTAATGAAGAATGAGCAAGGGTTCAGATGGTCCAAGAGGATCATGTCACTTTCTCACTCAGATATCCATTGGTGCTCCAGATCTATGGAGAATGTCACCATCATTGACCGTTGTGGGGAGTTTCCTAATGTGCCACTACTAGGCATAAGAGGAGGCATCACCTACAACCCCTCTCTAGCTTTACGACAGTTTGGTTACGCCCGGAGTGATGGTCCACATGACATGTTGATTCAGGGCATTGTGTTTGATTACGACAACGACCTTCAGGGTTACCGTCAGAGATTCATACGAGCCTGGGGAAAAGTAAACAGGGTTGATAGCAAGACACTAGAGCCTAAGTACACTATTCCTATGGAAGCTTATCTCAGATGGGTACGATATCGTGCTCAAATTCTCATGATGCCTGTTGCTGAAGGAGACACAGCTTATACCATCCTTCACCCAGACATGCCTACTGATATGGAAGACTTGCAGAGATCATGGATCCAACTGAAGGAGCAAAGGGATACTTTCGAGGAACATTACAAAGCAAGCCAAGAAAGGGTCCTAGAACTAAAAAAGCAACTTCACGAGGAACGGAACCTTAACTCATACCTCAATACAAAGAGGAAACGTCCATGGGAGACTTAAAACCCCATCTTTTGTACTTATTTCATTTTCATTTTTTGTAAGCCTAAAAGGCAAAACAAAGTTATTACTAATAAAAGTTTACTTTCGTGTTTGTCTAAGCAAATTTAAATTCCGCGGTCCTTGAAAACATTGCATGTGCATCTACATATCATTTCATTGCATCACAGGTTTATAATTGCGCGCAGGTTTCTCATCTTCTCGCTGTTTATTTCAGCAATGGCTCTTGAACAAACAGTTAAGAATCTCCAGGCACAAAATGCACAGTTCCAAGAGCTGATCCTGAACCTGACCAAGGGGCAGGATGAATTGAAGACACTGCTGGCTAAGAAGAAGAGTCCTGAAGACAACAAGAATGATCAGCTGAAACAACTACAAGCTGAGATGACAGGAATGAGGATCCAGATGAATGGCCAGGTGGCCCTTATCCAAAGTTTAGCTCAGGGGCAAGAAGAGCTGAGAACCTTTGTCCAAAAATTTCAAAGTAATGGAGTCAGGAATCTAATTGTCAGTCAACCTCCATTAAAACAAGCTGATTTGGATGAAAGGAAGATGAGGATAAAAGAGGGTAAGAAACAGGTTGCCATTGGTTATTCTTCAGTTGAAGAAGAAAGACCTGATAAGGTTAATCTACTTCAACACAAGGAATGTAGAAGGAAGTTTATCAAGTTCAGCACGCCAATGTCACAAGTCTTGCAATGCCTGTTGGAGATGAAGCTAATTTCCTTGGAAAATTCTCCTAAAAATCCTAACATCTCTTCTCCTCGCTATAATCCCAAGGCAAGGTGTAAGTATCACTCCAATAGTCCTGGACATGATACTAATAACTGTTGGGCATTGAATAAGAAGATTCAAGATCTGATTGACGAAGGAATCCTAGAGGTTACTCCAGAAGGGCAAGTTGAATTTTACTATCGTCCATCAAACACCGAAGCTGCAAGGCAAGTAGCCCAAAGTAAAAAGAAAGGAAGAGTACCTATGCCTGTTGAGATATGGGGCACCTTGGGGCATCCAAGTGGTAAATTTGATTTCATGGTGAAGTATACTGCTCCTCAAAGTTCACAGATTGCAATTGAGGACATTCAGCCAACTGGATGGGACAACATTTGAATTTTCATTTGAAATTTCTTTGTTTTGTTTAAACACTTACTATTATGTTAAACTTTTGGTTTCATTAATGCATTGCGTATGTTTGTCTTGAATTAATCCATTCGTTTCACTATATTTTAAAATATGCTTCTTATTTGTATCTTGTGATATTTAACTCCTGATAAAGCTATAAGCCTGTAGAGGGAGGATGACGAAAACAATACCATAATATTAGGCAGTATGCTTTTGAACAGACTATGCTGACGATGTACAGGCATTGTTTCAATTCCTAAACAGTGGAGATATAAGGAAGTTAATCCCTAGTCAACCCTTTTGAGCCTATGAAGTAGGAGTTTTTATTCTCGCACAAATTAAAACCCTTATTCATAACCCGGGGCAGGGTAGTTACTCGGTTAACTCAAATATGCCAATTATCTGTGTTGTACACAACTAATGATGGTTCTCTGTAATCATTAAACCTGACAGTCAATATCCAGCAAAAGAACAGTCTTGCTAAGTCAAAACCTATGAAGGAGACTTAGTAAAACATTAAGACATCCCGCTGACTGTAACCTTGAAATAAGCAGTTCAGGCAAAAAGAAGGGATAATAATGTCAAAAAAAAAAGAGGTCACTATGAATCCTCAACAAAGAAAGATGACTGAATGTTCAAATAAATTTTGGGTTTCTGAACCATCATAAATTTCAGTGTTACAATTCCAAACTCATTTGAGCCTCAATGAATAAGTTAACTGAGTATAGGACTGAAGAACATCATGGAGAATGGGTTGGGTACAAATAAATTTGAGCCTTTATCCTTTGTTTCTTAAACCATGAACCAGGCCACGTTATAACCCTTTAAAAGTCCTAACTGAAGCATGGTTAGTTCGAAAGCATACTGCTACAAAAAGGTATCCTGACTCCTTTAGGGCTTGTCATAAAACTTGAGTTAATATCACAGTTTTCAAAAAAAAACAAACAGTTTTTCTAAAAAAAATAACTTGTTTCAAAACTTCAAGGCAGACATAAGCATTGCATTTTTGAATATATTTGTTTGCATATACCTGAGTGTTTGACAAATGGAGAAACTTACAGGATGAATGTTCAATGAACCAAAGTCCTTCCGATAAACAAAGTTGCGTCCTGGATCAAAGTCCATGTATACAAAGGGGCATAATCATTATCTCCCAATCAAGGGGGCAGACCATGATACTACCTAACTCATTTGGGGCAATCAGGACAAGATTCAACTATGTTTAAGCAGCCAGAGGCAGATCTCCCCATCTACCTGAAGTGCCAAGGGTAACACTGCAAAGTTCATGATGCCAGGGGCATATGCTTATGGGGAATTCTGCTTATTTCTCTTGAGGTAGCTCATTTCAGATACTTCCATTATGGGACAATTCATCCCCAACCAAGGGGCAATGCTTTCTTTTCAAAACTAGTAGCCGGAGCGTATATGGTCCATTACAATTTGAAGATACATTCCTCTCGTTAGATTACCTTGATTTGGAGTTCTCAGCAGAAGTCATTGTGGGAATTAATGGTCTACGCCAGTAGTATCAGATGGTGTCAGTATCATGTCTTCAGATCCAGCTATGAGGATTTCTGGGAGGGTATTCAGGAAAATTAAAAATTTCAGGAGCTCTAAATCCAACTGGTTATACACTCTCGAAGTTGAAACGATTCTGTTTCCAAATTCAGCTTTACTTTTCCCTCTGAATCCAGATTTACTTTTACCCTAATCGAAACGTCCATCAGTTGTGTTTGAATGTATGTATGCTTTTAATATGATTGATGTTTACCAGAAATGCATAAGAATGCAGTAATAGTATTTACTAAGGACGAACGAGGGAAGGATTTCAACGAAGCTTCGCCGATTTATCTTTACAAGAAAACTACAAAACCCTCAGTAGGACGAATCCATCTTCATAAAGTCTTATCTCCCCTGGAATTTATATCCATCTCTTTTATCCTCATACGGATATTCGGGAATTTACTTTCCAATAAGGGTACGACGAACAAAGACGGGAGGTTATATCTGCCCTACCATCAAACGAAGACGGAGGTTATGTATACCTTACTATCCCCAGCATACGGGAGGTTATCTATATCTTACTATCCCCAGTATACGGAAGGTTATGTATACCTTACTATCCCCAGCATCCGGGAGGTTATCTATACCTTGCCATCCTTAGCATACGGAAAGTTATGTATAATATATTCTTCAACAACGAATCGGGATTTATTTTCCCTGGCCAGCAGTTGTTATACAAAGACATCCAGACACTTCCGGCAGTATCATATCATACATACATCATTTACATCATATCATAACATACACATCCATAAGTACATAATACATTTACTTAGGTGCATCATACTATGCATGCATACATATTGCATAAACTAACATTCTCCTTGCAGGATAGTTACATGCAGATAAAACAGCATCAACAATTTACAACAGGTCAGAAGTGATCCATACACTACTCAAGATGTCCTCGAATAGCAGGCAAACGGTCTGTAAAAAGATCCATTCCCTGGTTCAAGACTCTTTCATAAGAACAAATCCTGACGTTCTTTTGACCCTTAAGAGCAAATCCTGACGCTCTTTTGGCCCATTGTTCAAGACTCTTTCAGAAGAACAAATCCTGACGTTCTTTTGACCCTTAAGAGCAAATCCTGACGCTCTTTTGGCCCCTTGTTCAAGACTCTTTCAGAAGAACAAATCCTGACGTTCTTTTGATCCTTAAGAGCAAATCCTGACGCTCTTTTGGCCCCTTGTTCAAGACTCTTTCAGAAGAACAAATCCTGACGTTCTTTTGACCCTTAAGAGCAAATCCTGACGCTCTTTTGGCCCATTGTTCAAGACTCTTTCAGAAGAACAAATCCTGACGTTCTTTTGATCCTTAAGAGCAAATCCTGACGCTCTTTTGGCCCCTTGTTCAAGACTCTTTCAGAAGAACAAATCCTGACGTTCTTTTGACCCTTAAGAGCAAATCCTGACGCTCTTTTGATCCCTGGTTCAAGACATTTTACTCAGAAGAACAAATCCTGACGTTCTTTTGATCCTTAAGAACAAATCCTGACGTTCTTTTGGCCCTTGGAGAATAGGAAAACGGTCTGTACAAAGATCCATTCCCTAATCCAAAATATTTCCAGAAGAGATAATCGTCACGAAGATTTATTTCTACTGGTCTATTTAACAAATTCAAATTATAAACGATTCAGAGACGGCCTATACGAAGACCTAGTACTGAGATCCAGTATCAACACAAAGTTATCATCACATCCAGTTCTTTAGATGGCATCTCTAAGCCCATCACCAGTTCTTCCTGATGGCATCTCTAAGCCCATCTCCAAGTTCTTCTAAGTGGCATCTTTAAGCCCACTCAAGCATATACAACCAAACATCAATATCATGCTATGCACTGGTGAGTGCAAATTTTTGGGCTTTTGTGTTCAATCCCCTTCAACCTTCCAGGTCACGACTGGCAAACATACCAATCTAACCCCTCAGGTTTCAGAAAATTGAACAGGGGCAGCTGTTGCACCCCAAAATTTACCCTCACAATACATGACTTTGTGTTCTAAGAAGGTTCACAAGGTTTACAAGTTTCCCAACACTTACAAGACCTTTCATGAGGTTCATGAAGTCTACAAGTTACTTTATGAAGGTTCACAAGGTTCACAAGCTTCCCAATGCTTTCAATACCTTTCATGAGGTTCATGAAGTCTACAAGTTACTTTATGAAGGTTCACAAGGTTCACAAGCTTCCCAATGCTTTCAATACCTTTCATGAGGTTCATGAAGTCTACAAGTTACTTTATGAAGGTTCACAAGGTTCACAAGCTTCCCAATGCTTTCAATACCTTTCATGAGGTTCATGAAGTCTACAAGTCACTTCATGAAGGTTCACAAGGTTCACAAGATTCACAATGATTACAAAGCTCTCCTGAGGTTCATGGGGTCTACAAAGCCACTTTATGAGGTTCACAAGGTTCACAAGCTTCACAATACCTCCCATGAGGTTCACAAGACATTCTATGATGGTTCACAAGGTTTACAAGGTTCACAATTGGTCAGAAGAGTTGACAATTCCCTCAGACAATGCACCTCCTAAGCAGTGCATCCAAAACTAGGGTTTTGACTTTAATCAGGCTAAATGGATTTCCAAGACCTCAAGTGAGCTTCATAACATCTTATATGTGTGTAAGAACCCCCATGACAAGTTTCAAGACTTTTCTTAGAAGTTTGCTCAGTCAGATGATCAGATAAGTCAAAATCAGTCAATGCAGTCAAAAAGTCAAACTGAGGTCAACTGTGGTCAAACCAAAGTCAAACTTCATGATTTTTTACCAACATCAAGTATATGAAGTAAAATTCATCATTTTATCAAGGGTTGATCATGATTCATCAAGGAGATTTCAGATCATCAAGAATCAGGAGTTTCTAAATTAGGGTTTCCTCAGTAAAAGTCAACTGAACTTTGACCAGCCATAACTTTCACATACTTCATCACCAAGTCTCCACTCAAATCTCATTTGAAGGAAATTGAATTCTCTACAACTTTGTGTCTCACAAGCCAAGCCCAAAAATGCTTCATTTGGAAGGTATGAGCTAAGACATTATAGGTCCTTTTGAAAGTCAACAAAAAGTCAACAACTTCAAAAGGGCATAACTTGAGATTGGTAAATGATATGGACATGAAACCAATGGGGTTGGTTAGAGGACTCTTCAAGCTTTCCAAAATGTCCAATAACACCCTCATAGCATTAAAATTGAAGGATATGTGACCTTGCAAAGTTGGGAAATTTTGTGATGGTTTATGATGAAAAAGGAGGTCTAGAACCAATTTCTTCCAAATGGGCTTGTCAAATTATGACCCAATCCATACAATATCATCATGCACGACCCAAATGATTAAAAATCAGAATTTTTATTATTTTATTTTTATTTATTTTGATTTAATTCATAAAAAATCATTTTAAATAAATATAAAATATGAAAATATATTATTTAATGGAGATTTGGTTTCTAGAACATCTTAAATATTGATTGAAGTTGAAAGGGAAGGAAATCATGAGATTGATCCAAAAATAGCAAGCCTTCATGCACAAATATTTGACTTTTAAGACATGATCAATTTCAATCTTTTTGAATCAAATTCTCCATGCAACCATTCAATTTTTCTGACCTAAATGATCCTCCTATAAGTACTAAACCTAACTCAATCACAAGGGGACGAATTCCAGCAGCCAAAGAGTAAGTTCCATTGATCAAAAATTCCTTCAAAAGCTCACATTCGGTTTTGCATTTACAGGGTATTAGAAGGTAAAATAAGAACATAGACATGTTCCTTGGACCTCAATGAAGCATTATCATCACTCATACGCATCAATACCTTGCCATAATGTCCAACCCGTGGCTTGCTTATGCTTAAAAATAATTTTTTCGATTCCATTAATGTGTTGCTTTTCAATGAATTTTGCTTACATAATCTTGTTTGTTGATAGCTATAGATGGATTCTGGATCATTTGGTGAAGTTCCATAGCCTGAATCGTGATTCACCATACTTAGGGTTTATGGCTTCAATTAGGGTTTTGTAATCCAGCCAATATAAATGGATTCTAAGAACGTGGAATGATTGGAAAGCTTGTTAGAAACTTAATGGAATGATCAATTTCATAAAACCATGCTGTTTTGTCATTGTTTGAATTTTGTAGGTTTTGCTGCAATTTAAAAATCGCAGGTAAGTTTGTATGTGAAATCGCAGGAAAATTCGAAGGGCATGAGGAAGAAGACGACTGGTTTTGGCGCGGATTCCATATTCAAATTTTTGATTTAAAATATTATTTTAATATCCTGTTCGTTTATCACAACAGCTGTGTTGGCCCAGTGGTGGGAGGCTTGTGCGTGTAACCTATGGGACCTGAGTTCGAGTCTTGGTCTCGTACCTTATTTTTTCTATTTTTTCAGGATAACAAGGAGACTTAATATATTATATTCTGTTGCCATTATACTATCAGGAGGGCTCTTCCAGCCGGGTGGTGATGCATATGCTTGTGTGTGTAAAGGTCCTGGGGTTCAATTCTCACCCCAGGCCTTTTTGCTTCTTGATTTTTCCCTGGTTTTTTCAGGCAATACATAAAAGCAATTACTCTCTTCTCCCTTTCACCTGCGTGTGTAGTAGCCTGGTGGTATTTCTTGTTGTTGGCAAACAAACTGACCTGGGTTCAAACCCCAGTCAGGTAAGTTTTCACATTTTTTTGCTTTTTCTTTTATTTGTTTTAATTATTCTATTATTAAATTAAATATAGTCTTATATATATGTTTTCTAAATAATTAAAAAAAAAATAATGAAGCATGTTTAATATTTTCCAAATTCTAAAATATATAAATTTTCTGAAATTATTTTCTTTATCATGTGTAAATATAATATATGCATATTATTAAAATAGTTTTGTATATTAAATTAAAAAACCTAAAAAATATTTTCTAAACAAAACCCTAATTTATTTTCTAAATGATTATTAGAAACCTAATTTTTATAATTTTTGTACATGTTCATTTAACATAATTAATTTTAATAAATATAAATATAATCAAACTTTTCTTTATGTAATTATAAATTATCTATAATATAAATTTTTGTTCTTTTAATATATATATATATACGTACATAATTTTGTAATTATAAATTGTCTATAATATAAATTTTATTCTTTTAATATATATATATATATATATATATATATATATATATGTTTAAAAATAATTAAATTTATGCTAATATTATAATTACAATTTTTTATTTAGAATTAATAAATTGCATATAATTTTAAAATTTTATAATTAAATTGTTTATATTTTTTAATGATGTCTAATTCTCATTTGCTATTTTATTTTGTTCACTAATTCATTATTATTATTTCACTAACTTTATTTATTTTTTATTATTAACTTTGGCTTATTATTATTTCACTAATACTATTTAATTTTTTTTTTCATTATTATTTTAACTAACCCTATTTTTAATTATTCTTATTACTAACCCCTATTTATTTATTTATTGCTTATTTATTATTTTTGTTTATTATTTATATTTTGCTTTTATATTTTGCTATTTATTTTTAATTTGCTTATTATTATAATTATGTAATTGCTCCTTGGTGTAAATTTTGTAATATTTAATTTATTTAATTTTTTGCTATGGTTAGTAATTTAGGGAGTGCAAAACATGTATTCTATTTAAAAATTAATTTAGATCATTTTAATTAAAGATAAACAATATTGAACACTCACACACGTAAGTCGATTTTTAATCGCCATCTCACCTTTCTAAGGCTATCCCTCATTGTTGCCTAATCATAAGGTCAAGTGGGGTGTATAAAGCAAGTCCCTTAAAAGAAAAATCATCAAGTCCCTAATGGTTGCCTTTAAAAATCAAGTCCCTTTCGAATAATGATGATAGTCCCTCCTAAATGCTTAATACACCCCACAGTTGCCTTCATAAACAGATGTCCCTCACATGTCCCTTACATCCAAGGTAATGACTACCTATTCCTTAATAATAGGGATAGTCTTACCACTTAAAGGATAAAGAACAGAAAAGACTTAAACTTTAGGGTAGGTTCCTCTTATGTACTTGCTCACTTCATTCAAAACTTTTCAAACTTCCCACAATTTCAAACAAATTTTCAAACACAAGTTTTTGCGCATCCGTACATGGATCATTATCAACTATTATGAAAATTTTTCTATTCACCTACTACACTTTCAAAAAACAATTCAAAAGTGAGCTAAGTAACTAAGAGCCCATGGATAACCATGGATGTAAAGGGTGCTAACACCTTCCCTTTACATAACCTACCCCCCGGACCCAAAAATATCTCTTAAGGTCTTTCCTGTTCTTTTATACCCTTTCCTTTTGGATAAAATAAAAGTCGGTGGCGACTCTTGCAATCTGCAACATAACTAAAAGTCAGTTCTCCCACCGTGTTACAAAAGGGAACTCTTGTTTTGAAAGACTTGCCACCACAAACTGGTACCGCCCGAGACTATGATGCCAATGCCCGCTGTGAATATCACAAGGGTGCTCCAGGTCACGCAATCGAGAACTGCAAATCGTTTAAGCACAAGATTCAAGATCTGATCGACTCTAAGGATCTCACCTTCACCCCGAGAAATCCAAATGTCCAGAACAATCCAATGCCGCCGCACTGGGCCAACAAGTGAAGACATTTGAAGGGTTTGTTGAAGACCAAGCTGAGTAGTCTCCGACTTTGAAGCATTCAATGAAGAGAAGTTCATTCCTCAAATCAAGGCAGCCAGTGCCATTTATGATTTCCGCATTTCTGTTATTTTTGTAATGTTTGTTTAAGTACTATTTGCTCTGAACATTGTTATTTGTACTTGGTTATGTTAATGTTATGTTTATGCATGTTTTGAATCAATTTATTTGCATTCACTCATGTTTATCATTTATTACAAAAAATCACAAAAATATTTCCTCACTTCACTTTAGCAAATATTTGAGGGAGGATGATGAAAACAAAATACCCATAAATGTTGCGGTATGCTTTCGGATAAAACCTCGTCAATGATGTACAGGCATTTGTTCAAATCCCCAAACACTGGAGATATAAGGAGTTAATCCCTAGTCAACCACTTCGAGCCTAGAAGTAGGAGTTTCTTTCGGATACAAACCCTTACATTTAACCCGGGGCAGGGTAGTTGTTCAGTTAACATGACTACACTTTCAAATTGCAAGACGAGACATCCCGTCAGAGGACCATCAACAAATGACTTGGCAGTCACAACATTCAAACAAAAAAAATAGAAAAGAAAAGCCACTAAGTTGAGCACCCGAAGGGAGACTTAGTCGAAAAAAGAAATCAAAAGAGGAGCTCAAATCCTCAACAAAAGCAAAACAAATATCAGTGATCACCAAATCGAGAATCAAAGGGTCACCAACAAAATAGATGACTGCCTTCTTCAAGTAAGCTTTAAAGCTTCATCTTCACTCTTGCAAAGTCAAAACAAATATATAGGCGGAGTTAACTGAATGTAGGACTGGAGAACACTACGAAGAATGGTTGGGTACAAATCAAACTTTGAGCCTTATATCCTTTTGTTTCTCAAAACCATTAACCAGACCACATTACAACTCTCGAAAGTCCTAATTGAGGAACAATTTATTCTGAAAGCATGCTACCAGCAAGGTTGCGTAAATTGACTCCCATATATTTGTTAATCTTCAATCTCGATTGCACATTATTCTTGCTGCATTTTTTTACGCACCTCCTAAATCAGCACCTCGTGTGGACTAACTGTCGCTCCCGAAGATTTGCATCCCGGTACAAGCGCGAACGGTCGGCGAAGGGAACAGTGAGAACACACAGCCGTGAACTCACTGGAGATGAATAGAGTCGCCAGCTAGGCATTTTTATCCCGGAGGAAAGGCAATGCTGCATAGGCCTAGAAAAAGATGGATAAGACGGTTGCGAACCAGAGAGACTGAGAAAGGGGGTTGGTTACAACCTGGGAAGGTATTAGCACCCAGATTGTCCGCCGTACTCGACGGGATCCACGCTTAAAAGATTTGTGTTTTAAAGGGGTAGTGTCAGTGCAATCTGTGTGTAAAAGAGCTGGAAAAGAATGTACAGGTGTCAGTGTAAAAGAAGAGTGAAGTGTATAAATGAAGTGTCAGTGTAAGAACAAGAATAAGATGCTCATGATAATGAGGCTCAAAGAATAATGCTGGAAGGAGGGGGGAATATACAGAGACTTTTGTTCGATAACTGTTAAGTTATGCCTACGTATCCTCTCGTGCAATGAGGAAGTCAGAACACCGTAGTTCGACCCAAAGAGACTGATAGATGAATTGACTTGTGAACTGCTTGCTTGTCAATGCTCAAGTGTATGACCTGTCTGGCTCAGGTGCAAACTGTCTTGCATTAGACGGAAGAAGCAAGTTCTCGTTTGTGAATGAAGGTGATGAGAAAAGAATCCCGAAGGAGACGATTATTGTTTGTTTTTGAGTTTTCAGTCTTTTATTGCTTTTGGAAGTTTGTCATAAGATAATGAGCTTAAGTCTAAACCAATGGGTTAGTAAACTCATCACATCTTCCCTCTGATTAGGGGTAATGAGAATACCTTAAGTGTGAAGTCAGATTCTCACACTTAATCACCTTTGATGTAGGATTAAGATCATTAACCTACTTGTGATTATTTAGATGTTTTTGGTGTTTTTGTTTAGTGTTAAGTAATGAGGTTAAGCCATAATCAAGGATTAAACAGACCCATTACACCATCCTAATAGAAGGATAATAGATGAGAGTGTTTAAGCTGAGGAAGACTCCTCAACTTAATCCATGATTAGGGATTAAACCCATGACATAACAAGCCTTTATTAAGTGGATTTTATTTAGATTAATGGTATGATGATGAAGTGTTTTTCATGATTTGTAAGACAACTTGAGGGGGACTTGTCCATTAACACTAGGGTTAGTCCTTCTTAACCAGTTAAGGAAGAATTAGAACCCTAATGCAAGGCCCAAGTTACAAGTGTAATGTCTTGATACTTATTAGATGAATTGATTAAAGGATTTAAACACATTAAGGGTTTAACACTTAGGATTGAAGTTATACACTCCATCCTAAAAGAAGGATGCAGGCATAAGCTTAATCACAAAGTCTCAAAGCCTTTAGGGTTTAATCCCTGATTATGAGATGAGAAGAGAAGACTCAAAGAGAGGCACAAAGGTAAAAACTATGAGGGGAGACTAATCAAAACCCTAATTCATTGGCATGCTTGGATGATCCTAAGGTTTGTGAGGTTTGCAAGGACAATCTTCAGAAGAACCACCAGGAAGCAGATGAACAGGATCAAGAGAAGCATAGTGACTTGCTTCATTCAAGAAGTCAAGTCACTTGAAGGAAGAAAGTGGGAAGGAGAAGAATGAGCAAGCTCAAACTCAAACACACATAAAAATGCAGCAATGGATGCAAGAGAGATGAAAAGAAAAGTTATGAGAAGTGAAGGCAAATTCACTTCTCAAGTTCACTTACCACCTGAAATGTTAGAAAGAAATGCAATGCAATGCTAAATGAAATGAAATGACATGATGCTAGACCAAACCAGAAGCATGTTGATGATGATAATGATGCTATGAGATGCTGCAAACATGAGGCAAGGCATGGAGATGCTCATACAAGATTATGAATGCAAATGGTACAAGCTTAGAAGCATGGATACACATGAAAAGTTATGAATCATACAAGACAAATGACATGGCAAATATGCAATGCAATGATCAAACATGCTTTCTAAATGTCTTAAGATGCCAAATGAATCATAAGAATGCACAAAATGCAAAGACAAGTCATGTTATGCAAGGAAATGCAAGAAGGGTGCAAATGAAAGCCCAAATTAGGGTTCATGGATCAAACATCAAACACAAACCAAAAACAGAAGCAAACCTCATGATAAAAAAATGGAAAATGGCACCCAAAGAAACCCTAGGCCTATGATGAACCACTGCCCAAAGGGGAGCTCTCAACTCTCAACCAAACTCAAGATATGAATTTTCTAAGTTATTAGGGTTTTTTAGGGTTCTCAACAAAACAAATGCCAAACAATTTGAAAATGCAAGAACAAATCATGGCCATTTTATCTTTGAAAATACATGCTAAACACAAGACAAAGCAAAAAGAATCAATGTCTCAACCTTCACCAATAGGCAGAAATGAATTTTTGAATCCATGATCAAAATAATGCATAAAAAATGATTTAATTCAATGAAAAATTCTTAAAATGCATCAAGATCAAAAAAGAAATTTGGTTTGAAGGTTGGACAATGTTTCTAAATGTCTTAGAACATTTCATGAATTGTTTTGTAATTTTTAAATACCTAAAAGTATTTTTAATTAATTAATTCTCATTAATCAATTAAAAAAAATCTTTTAAATATTTAAAAATACTTTTTTAATGATAAAAAATAAAATAAAAATATTTTTGGGTCTTAACAATTAATAAAACTTTAAAGAAAAAGTTTCATAATTTTTAAGAATTTTTTGCTATTTTAAATTAATTATGCAATTTAAATGAAAGAAAAATGAATAAAAATCAAATAAAAAGAAAAGTCAGAGGGATGGAGGGCCAAGATGCGCCCAGGATTTGAAAGTGTTGACTGGCGCGTGATCCTGTGGTTGGGATTGACTCTGAGATAATTAGTTTAATTATGAATTAATTAACTAAATGAAAAAGATTAGGGCTAATCAAACGCATCTGGGCCATCCAAAAGAGAGGGAAGTCAGCAAGTCAACGCTCATCAATGGCTCAAATTCAAACTAGCATTAATTACGTGATTAGGGTTTAAACACTCTCAGGTGGCCGGAGAAGACTTCCGGTCGTCTTCTCCGGCCAGCTCCTCACCTGAAAACTCACCAACTCCCTCAAAACGCAATGAAAATGAAAACTAAGCACATAGAAATGAACCCCATGATCTCCTGAATCAAAACCCTAACCCCAAACAAATTTATTCTTCATCAATCGCATGAATCGAAGGCAAACATTTTTAGGGCAAACCAGTTTCAGAGTCAAATTAAATGTTCAAATCACAACCATTTCAAAAACTAAAAGCACCAGGATGATCAGGACAACACAAAGAACAAGTTTGTAACAAGAAAAACAACTTCTGGAAAAATAAATTTCAGGCTACCTGAGATTCGAAGCTTTCAGTTTAGGAACTTTCTGGCCACCTCTCTTTGTGCAAGCTGCTCCACTTGGTCCCCAGAAGACGTTTGAATGCTCAAATGGAGTTTAAGTTGACTTGATGATGAGTTTCGAAAGCTCCTGCTTCAGTTCAGTCAAAAATGGCAATGGAGATTCTGGCACTTTCAGGTCATGGTGAATGAAGGTTTGAGGTCCTGATGATGAATGGAGAAGGTTTGTGGTGTTTGTTTGTGTGTTTGTGAGCTAGGATGAGAGTTTCGAATGAAACTGCAAAATGGAGTGAGAAATGGCTATGGAGTAATCTGGCTGTTTCAGGCTTGTGCTTTGGGTGGTTTCTACTCAATGATACATGGTGAGTTGAATGGAGGAAAAGGTTTGAGTGTTTGCAGGCTGTATAGAGAAATTCGAAAGCTTATGCAAAATGGAAGGTTTTTGTGAATGTGAGTGTGTCCAATGTTTCAGCCTTGCCTTGTGTTATGTTTAGCTTGCAAACTGTCCACATAATTCTCTCTCATTGGTCAGTTGACAAGACATGCCCTTTATTGATTGGTAAGGCAACTTTTGCAAAAAGTCAAATAATGTGTAAGAGAAGCATGGCTCATGATCTAGGCAAGTACATGGGCATGGGCTGGCGCAGCAAGGTGAGGTGAGAGGCTAGCAAAGCTCAGCATCCAAGGCTGCAAGTAGGAGGGAGCATGATCATGAGTTTTGCAACTTGTGACATTTTGGTTCACATGTGACTTCTTTGCCTAACCAAACATGAAACCATGACATTCTTGATTCATTTCTGACTTTTAGGACTTAGAGAATGTTTATGCAATGGTTTGAGATGAATTAGAGGCTGCAATGTGCATTGGTTCAAGACTTTGCAAAATTTCCATTTGAAGCATGCCTTAGAAATTAATGATTTTTGCCAACTTTGCATTGCCATAACTTTTGATCCAAGAAGAGTTTGATCATGTTCTTGTACTTTTTGAAAAGGGGAAGATGAGATCTACAACTTTCATGACCAAAGTTTTTCCATTTGAAGCCTTTTTGGACCAAGAATCAAAGCTTGAAAATTGACCTAAAATGATGCATTCTTGAAAAGTCCACTATGCCCAAAAAGTCAACCTTTGCAAAAACCCTAAATTCTTGATTTCTATGAACTTCAACCTTCTTCCATGATCAAATAAAGATCATATACACTCAAAATGATGAAGATCACCCATTGGTTGGGTCATTGGGGGCCTCAGATGCCCTGATTTTGCACTGACTTGTCTGGAAAGTCAACTCTTGATCAGATGACTTCCCCATGGAATTTCTTCATGAAAATTGATATGTATACTCCCTATACCATATAGAGATCAATGAAAACAAGAATGACCAAAAAATTTGGAGTTATGGCCTCTGAAACCAAAACCCTAATTTTCAGTCAACTGTGCAGTTCAACCTGGCTCTGCATCCACTCAAACCCTAGCTCTTGTGATTCCTCTGCATTTTTGACTTTGAGAGGATGTAATATGATATAAGAACACACATGGACCCCTTTGAAGTGATTGGTGGCCTTTGGGGTGCCTCAAGAAGCTTTGGGATTGCTCAGATCACAAACCCTAGGTGCAGATGACTTAGAAACTATCCAGTGAATCAAAAATGAGATGTGAGATGATATGATTGTGTTTATGCATATGAGATGACCATAAGCCATGGTGTGAATGGGTGAGGGCAAATTTGGGGTGTTTACAGCTGCCCCTATTCAAACATGAGTTAGCTGTGCAGGGTGTAAGCGACGGCTTAGCAGGCCAACAAGATAACTTGTGGTTGAATACCAAAGACAGTCCAAAATTTTCACTCACAGAATGAAGAAGAAAAGGGATATAGATTGTAAAAGCAAAATAAAGTATATTGTAAAGTGTAGGCGACGGAGGACGACCGTCGAGCAGAGGACGACTGCTGGGTAAAGAGCGATGACGGGGACGGCCGACATGCTGGGAAAAGTGCTGAAAATAAAGCAATGACGGGGACGACCGACATGCTGGGGATAAAAGGTAAAGCTAAGACGGGGACGGCCGACTAGCTGGGGAAGATAAAATCATGATGGGGACGGCCATCACGATAAAACTGTAAAATTTCCTGGGGTTAATGAAACATGACGGGGACGGCCATCAAGTTCATAAAGTAAAATAACCAACGATGGGGACGGCCATCGGGCTAAAAAGGAAAAGGGACCACGACGGGGACGGCCATCGGGTTAAAGAATAAATGAAATAAACAGATGATGGGGTACGGCCATCAAAGGTGAAGGACGATCACCTAGCAGGGGACGGCTGCTCCGTTGGGAAATAAAGGAATTATGATGGGGACGGCCATCAAAGGTGGAGGACGACCACCTGGCAGGGTACGGCTGCCGAAAATATCAACGATGGGGACGGCCATCGGATAGAAAAGGTCAACGATGGGGACGGCCATCGGACGAGCAAGATGGAGGACGACCATCAAGAAGTGGAGGACGACCACTCAGCAGGGGACGGCTGCTCTCGAGGTTTGTCATGACATAGGACGAATGTCAGATAACCAAAATCAACAATGGGGACGGCCATTGGATAAAGTTGATGAAGGACGATCATCAAAAGGTGGAGGACGACCACCTAGCAGGGGACGGCTGCTAAAATCAACGATGGGGACGGCCATCGGATGAGCATGATGGAGGACGACCATCAAGAAGTGGAGGACGACCACTCAGCAGGGTACGGCTGCTCTCAAAGGTATCATAACACAGGACGAGTGTTAGATAAGAAGAAAATTTGTTTTGTTGGCGATCTACTGGGGAGATAGTAAACACGGACGAGCGTTTACATCCAAGAAACAAAAGGGTATAAGTGTTTGGTATTGTGTATAGATTAAAGATGCGGACGAGCATCCCTAAGACTATGATACGGACGAGTATCATGTAGAAACAAACTGACACATGTTCAGAGATGATGATACGGACGAGTATCAACTGGTTAACAAAGAACACGGACGAGTGTTGCATCTGGAAGAATTCTTCTGGGGAATAATAGACACGGACGAGTATCTATATTCAAGAAGACATAGGTGCTTGACACGGTGTATGGATTAAAGATGCGGACGAGCATCCTTAAGACTATGATACGGACGAGTATCATGTAGAAACAAACACTAGACGCAATGTTCTGAGATGATGGTACGGACGAGTACCAACTGGCTAACAAAGAACAAGGACTACTGTCGAATCTGTGGGGATATGAGCGATGCATACAAGATACGGACGAGCATCTGTATGAGTGTACCATGAGTAGTGAGTATTGTATTGTGTAGATGAGTGTTAATCTCCTGGGGAGAGTGACACGGACGAGTGTCAAGAGAGAAAAGTATAATATTAACAAGTGTATGGGTGATGAAAGTGTAAGCGACTGCGCTGGGGACATGACACGGACGGGTGTCCAGAAAGTTGTATATATGTATATGTGAGTGCAAAGAGGGTGTCTTTGGCTTTCTGCTGGTGATGTGACACGGACGGGTGTCAGGACGTATCTGTAATGAGGGTGATTTGTTTGTAAAGGGTGTTCAGGCGACTTTACTGGGGAAAGATGGCACGGACGGGTGCCAAAATGAATATATACTGGTGTTTGCGATTTGAAAAGGCAGCTGCTTTTGCTGGGACTCTGATGGGGATGTTTGTATAATGATGATGAACGGCTTATTATTCACAAGTGTTCAATTCACAACATGACTTATGATTATGCTATGCATTTGATTTTTGCCGTAATGCTCCGTATTAGACGGAATGCTACGCTCTGGGGGGTGAATATGATGTGAATGCTATGATTATGCAAAGAGGCGCAGATCCGGGATTCGGATCCCATTGCTGCGAAGATCTCTGGATGATCTGCTTGAAGTGAACATCCCAGCTGGGGATGAGATCATTGGTAGATCCAATGATGTATCTGCTCGGGGATATAGGTCACTGAATGACATATCCTTATAATACGGGACCCAGCTGGGGTTTGTAGAAGCTTCCTGTACTCTGTTGTGACTTCTTCGTGCGTTGCTCTTCTGAATAGAGGCTGAAGATTCTGTGGGGAGACGATTCCCTGACTCCTGTATTCAGCTGAGGATGACATGGCAACTCGGCTGGGGAGTTGTGAGAGGCAATTCAGCTGGGGATAGCAACAAGAGGCAACTCCGCTGGGGATGGGGCATTTCAGATGCTGAGATTGAGTGTATGTTGATTTGGCAACTTGGCTGGGGAAATGGACACCTTCCAGTGCCACGCGGAAGATAGACCGAGTTGATAATGATTTGCCAACTTGCTGAGATGTAACCTGCATGCCCCAGGTTGCGTTCTGGATACCTGCAATCCTGCAACGATAAGGAAACGTACAAAAGGTCCCGAGGTATCCCTTACCGGATTCCGTCATAGGAGTTAAGTACTTTCGAGAGTAATCATATTCCCTGTAAGCATGTGTTTTTTTTATTTTTATTTTTAGAGAAAGGCATCTGTACTTATGCAATTATATTTTTAGAGATATCAGACAACTCTTTGCAAAACATAAATGTAAGAAACGAGACATGACTGAAAATCTGATTTTATTAATTCGTGTGCCCTGAATTGGCGAGATACAGTCAAGGAAACATATCTCCTGAAATGAAGAGACTGTTACAAATTGAGAAATAGAGTGCTGGCGATGTTGACGACGCTTTCAAGGAGCTTCCTCTTCTGCTATGACTCGTATGACAATGACGTTCTTCTCGTCTTGCTTTCTGGAGAGAGTTGATTCTGATTGAAGCTTGATCCTTTGGAAGCTTACCAAGTTGTAGGTGATACAGACGAACTCAGAATGCAGTTGTTCGCTTATTCCCTTATTTTGCATGGATCGCCCTTTCGGGTTTTCAATCCATCGGGATACCCATTTTTGCCTGAGCTGTCCAATGCGGCTTTTCAACTCAGCGGGTGTACATTTTTTTCATTTATTTTCCCTTACTTTTGCCCGAGTCTTTTATTCTGTTTTTGACTCGCCGGGATGCCCTATTTTTGCCTGGACTTACATTCTGTTTTTATGTCCAGCGGATCATTTTATGCGAAGTATTTTTTAACTGCATCTGAATTCACAGGGGATGGGAAATCTTCACCATCCATGGTGCTGAGCATCAGTGCTCCACCAGAGAAAACTTTCTTTACAACAAAAGGTCCTTCATAATTTGGAGTCCATTTGCCCCTGTGGTCTGTATGAGGAGGGAGGATTCTTTTCAGCACAAGATCTCCCACTTGGTACTCTCGGTGCCTGACTTTCTGATCGAAGGCCTTCTTCATTCTCTTCTGATATAACTGTCCATGGCAGATTGCAGCCAATCTTTTCTCTTCGATCAGACTCAGTTGTTCGTATCGGGACCGAACCCATTCTGCTTCACTCAGTTTAACATCCATTAATACCCGTAACGAGGGTAGTTCAACTTCAACAGGTAGGACTGCTTCCATACCATATACAAGCTGATACGGTGTTGCCCCAGTGGATGTTCTGATTGATGTGCGGTACCCATGCAAGGCAAACAGTAGCATTTCGTGCCAGTCTTTGTAGGTGATTACCATCTTCTGCACAATCTTCTTAATATTCTTATTTGCTGCCTCAACAGCGCCGTTCATCTTTGGCCTGTAAGGAGAAGAATTGTGATGTTGGATCTTGAAGTCCCGGCATAGCTCTGCCATCATTTTGTTGTTTAAATTGGAACCATTATCAGTAATGATTCGCTCGGGCACTCCATACCGACAGATGATATCTCTCTTCAGAAATCGGGCTACCACTTGTCTTGTAACATTTGCATATGAGGCTGCTTCAACCCACTTGGTAAAATAGTCAATAGCGACCAGGATGAATCTGTGGCCGTTTGAAGCAGTTGGCTCAATCTTGCCAATCATATCAATACCCCACATAGCAAAGGGCCATGGTGAAGACATGATGTTCAAAGGATTGGGAGGCACATGCACCTTATCTGCATAGATCTGACATTTATGACATTTTCTGGCGTAAGCACAACAGTCTGCATCCATTGTGATCCAGTAATAGCCTGATCTTAGCAATTTCTTAGCCATGGCATGCCCTCCCGCATGGGTACCAAAGGATCCTTCATGCACTTCATGCATCAGCAAATCTGCTTCCGTCTTGTCAACACATCGGAGGAGTACCATATCAAAGTTCCTTTTGTATAAAGACCCATCAGTGTTCAGAAAGAAACTACCAGCAAGCCTTCTCAAAGTCTTCTTATCATTGGAAGATGCCCCAGGCGGGTATGTTTGATCCTCCAAGAAGCACTTAATGTCGTGGAACCAAGGCTTATCATCTTTTACAACATCTGCTGCAAATACATATGCTGGTCTATCAAGTCTAGACACTGAAATCTGGGGTACAAAGTTAGCCGTTTGAACTTTGATCATGGATGAAATGGTAGCAAGAGCATCTGCAAACTGATTCTCGTCTCGAGGGATATACTCAAGCTTGACTGTTGTGAAGAAAGTCAATAACCTCCTTGTATAATCCCTGTAAGGTATCAGATGATCCTGGTGGGTGTACCATTTCCCGTTGGTTTGATTGACTACCAGAGCTGAATCTCCGAATACGGTCAATGTCTTGATCCTGAGGTCAATGGCTTCCTCAAGACCCATAATGCAAGCTTCGTATTCAGCTTCGTTGTTAGTGCAGTTGAAAGTGAGTTTTGCCGAGAAAGGCATGTGAACCCCCTTTGGTGTAATGAGTACTGCACCAACACCGCGACCATTCATGTTAACAGCCCCGTCAAACATCATAGTCCATTCTTCTTCCGGGTCGGGCCCTTCAGTGTGAACAGGCTCCTCATGATCTTTTGATTTAATGAACATGATGTCTTCATCAGGGAAGTCAAACCTCATAGGCTGGTAGTCATCAATGGGTTGCTCAGCAAGATATTCAGATAGTACACTGCCCTTGATGGCTTTCTGGGAGGTGTATTGTATGTCGTATTCTGTGAGAATCATCTGCCATCTTGCAACTCGTCCGGTAAGAGCTGGCTTCTCAAAAATGTACTTAACTGGGTCCATTTTTGATATCAATAAAGTAGTGTGGGTCAACATATACTGTCTCAGTCGGCGAGCAGCCCACGCTAAAGCACAGCAAGTTTTCTCGAGCAGTGAATAACGCTGTTCACAGTCGGTAAACTTTTTGCTTAGGTAGTATATTGCATACTCTTTTCGACCAGACTCGTCATGCTGGCCCAACACACACCCCATCGACTCTTCTAATACTGTCAAGTACATAATCAGAGGTCTTCCTTCAACTGGCGGCATGAGGATTGGAGGTTCTTGTAAGTACTCTTTGATCTTGTCAAAAGCCTTCTGGAAATCTTCGTTCCACCTGATTGTCTGTTCTTTTCTTAACAGCTTGAACAAAGGTTCACAGGTTGCTGTGAGGTGAGATATGAACCGCGAAATGTAGTTCAATCGACCTAAGAACCCTCGGACTTCCTTTTCTGTCTTCGGCGCAGGCATCTCTTGAATGGCTTTGACTTTATCAGGGTCAACCTCAATCCCTTTCTCGCTTACAATAAAGCCCAGCAGCTTACCGGATCGCACCCCGAATGTGCATTTGTTGGGGTTTAACTTCAATTGGTACTTCCTCAGACGCTTGAACAACTTCAGCAGATTCACCAGGTGATCTTCCTCTGTAAGGGACTTGGCAATCATATCATCCACATAACATTCTATTTCCTTGTGGATCATATCATGGAATAATGTCACCATAGCCCGTTGATACGTTGCACCAGCATTCTTCAGTCCGAATGGCATCACTTTGTAACAGAACGTGCCCCAAGGTGTGATGAATGTTGTCTTCTCCATGTCTTCAGGTGACATCTTGATCTGATTATATCCTGAAAATCCATCCATGAAGGAGAATACCGAGAACTGAGCCGTGTTATCCACCAATACGTCAATGTGAGGTAATGGGAAATCATCCTTCGGGCTGGCTCTGTTCAGATCCCGGTAATCAACACACATTCTTACTTTTCCATCTTTCTTAGGCACAGGTACTATGTTAGTAACCCACGGCGGATAGCTAGTCACAGCAAGGAACCCGGCGTCCCATTGCTTTTGTACCTCTTCCTTGATTTTCATAGCCATGTCTGGGCGAGTTCGGCGCAGCTTTTGTTTAACTGGTGGGCATTCTTCCCTCAAAGGCAGCTTGTGCACCACAATGTCGGTATCCAACCCTGGCATGTCTTGATACGACCAAGCAAACACATCAACATACTCTTGAAGCAGATCTATCAGTTGCCTCTTCACTGAGTCTTGCAGGCAGGCCCCGATTTTGACTTCTTTCACGTCTTCGTCAGTACCAAGATTAATCACTTCAATCTCCTCCTGGTGAGGAGTAATAACCTTTTCCTCCTGTCTCAACAACCTGGCTAGCTCTTCAGGAAGCTCATATTCTTCGTCAACCCCTTCATCAGCTTGATTGATTGGATTGTCAAAGTCATACGATGTCATAGCCGTGCTGTTGTCGGTGCTGTCTGGAGGGCACTCTCTGCAAGGGTTAAGTTGGTTCATTTTAGTGATTGATTTTAATCTTGCTTTAGAAAAAAGTGAAATGAAGTTATCATTTTGAAAACACCGCCATTTATTTTTGTACAAAAAGAAAAATGGAAAAACAGTGAGCAGAAAAGAAAAAGACTTGTTTGCAAAAAGATGTCTGATATTTCATTAATTTAATCTTGTTTGCACAAAAGTACAGATGGCCCTGGTTACAAAATGAGTCTTGTCATCTTGGGCAAGATGCAAGACTTGGATGCATGCTATAAAAAATACAGGAAATAATAATTACTCTGCATGAGTAACTCTTATAATTTCCTGGGAAGACCAGTTCGAGACACTGCTCCCCGGGATCTTTGGACGAATCCAATTCTCCAGATTGCGCTCCTCTTCCAGCTCGTCTTCCAAACAGTTGATAGCATCGGGGGTGAGCATCCCCCCACTGACAAAACCTGGCTCTGCAGTAGCCTTTGCTTGATGTTGAGTTGGTCTGTAACCCAACCCAAATTTGTCCTTCTTCTCCTCCACAGCTAAGACCTTGCCCCAGCCTAGGGCAGTTCCTTCCTCAACAACCTTCCGGGCTTGTTGGTATGATGACATTGGAGTACCAGATACAGCAGATGCTTCATTGACATTCAAGGCTTCAAAACCTTGGCTCATTGTTTCATGGATCTCTCCATCCATCTCAATGTACTTGTAGGTAGCCAGATGGCTAACGAAAATATCCTCCTCTCCACAGATTGTGACAACTTGGCCCTCCCACTCAAATTTTAACTTTTGGTGAAGGGTAGACGTTATTGCGCCGACGGCGTGAATCCAGGGTCTACCCAACAAACAGCTGTAGGCGGGCTGAATGTCCATCACATAAAAGATAGTTTTAAAGGTCTGTGGGCCAATTGTCACGGGCAGCTCAATCTCTCCCAGAACCGATCTCTTTGAGCCATCAAAGGCTCGTACCACCAGGTTGCTGGGTCTTAATGCCAGTCCATCATATTCAAGCTTCACCAGAGCCTTCTTTGGTAAGACATTCAGGGAAGAACCTGTGTCCACCAGCACATGAGAAAGGACAGCTCCTTTGCATTCCAGGGTTATGTGCAAGGCTTTGTTGTGGTTGCGGCCATCCGCTGTCAAGTCAGAATTGGTAAACCCTAGCCCATTGCTAGCAGTAACATTTCCAACCACGGTTTCCAGTTGGTTGACAGTAATCTCCTCAGGCACGTAAGCTGCGTGCAAGACTTTAAGTAGTGCATTCCGATGGGCTTCGGAGCACATAAGCAGTGAGAGGATGGAGATTTTGGATGGCGTCTGGTGAAGCTGATCCACAACTTTATAATCACTCTTTTTGATGATTCGCATAAACTCATCAACTTCCTGATCGAATGGAGTCTTCAGGGTTTCTTTGGCAGCTGAATCTTCCTGCACCGGGCCTTTACCCTTTGCCTTGGCAGCAGCTTCTGCTTCGGCTGTAGGTCTTTGAACTTGTGAAGCAAAGAGACGTCCGCTTCGAGTGAAGCCTCCGCCTCCCCCCACATTATCTACTTGTGGTGCAGGTGTTGATGTTTCCAGAGTGATTCTTTTTCCTTCGCAATACAAGTCAGAGCCATAGTGCCAGGGGATGGCCCTATTGCTTTCATATGGTACTGGTCCAGGCACCGTGACAGTGACTGGACTGATTGCTGCTGCTGAAGGGACTGTTATTGTTTGTTGATCGTAAAAGATTGTAACTGGTGCTCTAGTGGGAGCAGCACCTTCTGAATGGTAAGCGGAATTATTTTCAGGATCATAGAATATGGTAACAGTAGAGACATCTTCATGATTGATTGCTGGAGTTGTAGGAGGTATTGTTGGAAGGACTGTTGTTGTTGTTGATGGAGATTCGAAATGGAATGAAGCTGAAGTTGTAGCAGGAGAAACTGTTGAAAACTGATCATTTGGGAGAACAGGTGAAGTACTTGTTGATGGTGCTGATGAATTGTCGGGAACAATAGTTGCTGTAGTTGTAGGAGGTTCTGAAACCGTTGTTGATGAAGTTGTCGGATTTGCCGGAAATGATGTAGTGATCTGTAGCAGGCCACTCTGAATAAGGCTGTCAATGCCATTCCTCAGGTCCTCGCACCCATTCCATGAAATATTGCAGTAGGGACACCCTAGTTCACATCCCGGAAATATTTGGTTTTCGCGGAGTTGGGCTTTGATTTCCACCAATGGTGTCCTGATCTGGTCCACACTTGTTATTAAATAAGACGGTTGGTCTTCTTCAATAGCATTAATTCGGGGACCACCATGGTTTGGCATTGGATTTTTATTGACATTGGGCGGAGGTGCAAAATTCAGAGCCTTGGAGTCTACCAAGTCTTGTACCTTCATATGCAGAGCTCTGCATTTTTCTGTACTGTGACCAGGTGCGTTGGAATGAAAAGCACACCTAGCATTGGAGTCATAGTTTCTCGGTAGACTGTTGGGATCCGGAGGTGCCAACGTTCTTAGCTCAACTAGGTTGAGTTTCAGAAGTTGTGGCAGCAAAGCAGCATACGGCATTGGGATCGGGTCGATCACTCGGTTAGCTTGGGATGGCCTCTGTTGGAATGGCCTCTGTTGATTGTTGTTGTTGGAGTTGCTGTTGAAGTTCCTTGGAGGATACTGATTCTGATGATACTGAGGTTGTTGTTGGAAGTTTTGTTGCGGAGGTTGATAGACTGGCTGAGGATGTGCCGGAGCAGGGATGGTGACTGCTGCTATTGACCTTTGAACATATTGGGGCCTACCCCTGTTGGTGTGGACGGCATTGGTCTCGCCAGATCTTCTCGGGCCTGCAAAAGGCTTTCTTGTACCACTGGACGAGCTTGCACCGTTGTCTGAGATCTTTCCCATTTTTAACAGGCTTTCAATTCTCTCCCCAGCTATGACAACATCTGCGAAGCTGGTGGAAGAGAAAGCAGCTAACCTGTCAATATACGTTCCCTGAAGAGTGTTCATAAACATGTCTGCCATTTCTCTCTCAGACATTGGTGGCTGGACAGCAGCAGCAAGCTGTCTCCATCTTTGGGCATATTCTCTGAAGCTCTCCCTAGATGACTGTGACATTCCCATTAGGAGGGTCCTGTTGGGTGCCATATCTAGATTATACTGATACTGTCTGATGAAGGCCTCTGCCAGGTCCTTCCAGCATCTAATTGTTGCTCTTGTCAGATGGGAATACCACTCCCTCGAAGCTCCAGTCAAGCTATCTTCAAAATAGAACATCCACAATTTCTCATCCATTGTATAGGCCTTCAGCCTTCCCAGAAATGATTGCAAATGAGTTCGGGGGCATGAAGTCCCATTATACTTTTCGAAACAAGGAGGCTTGAACTTGTGGGGAATCCTGACCCCTTCTACCAAACCCATGTCCATAACGTCGAAACCCAAAGAATTTTGAGATTCTAAGGACCTCAACTTCTCAGCTATTTCTTCCAACCGTCTATCATAAGTTTCCTCTCCGGCACCCATTACTGTATACTGGTCCTCCTGAGGATCTTCTTGAAGTACTCTGGCTGCAGTGGCTGTCCCTTGAATGTTGACTGGGATGTTGGCCTCTGGATGGAGATGGGGTCCAAAAACTGGGGGATTGACATGAGGTTGGACCCTCTCGTTGTTACTTGTGCCAGCAGTACCCGCATGGGGCTCCTCTTGATTCCTCCCTTCTACCAAAGTTCTGAGCCTCTCCTGGCTTTGAGCTAAGTTGTTCATCACTTCCATGAATTGTGTTATCTGAGTTCTCATCTCCAACCTTTCGTTGGCCATCTGGTTTCTGACCTCCGTAAGGTCCTGCTGCATCTGATCCATCTGAATTCCCGGAAGGTTGTTTCTAGTTGGGTACCTGTGTGGCCTGTTGAGGGGAAATACCCGGCGGCGAGCAATAATTCCTGAATATCACAACAGAGGTTAGCAACAACAAAACAAAAACCTACAAAACAAACAAAAGGGTTAGCATGCAATGCAGTTATGCTTATTTGTTCTCAAGGTATCCGGTTTGGCCTTCAGTTTTGACCCTTCCAGACCCTTGAAGATGCTGCTGTTGAAGTTGCTTTTGATGTGAACCCAGATAGAAACCAACACAAATATATTACAAAGGTGAAATAATACAATTTGTTCATTTTACAACACAAACCCTCAAAGGGGCCAAAATACACCACAAAAAGCAAAAGTACATGGAAAAGGAACAACAACAAGCAAATGATCAAACTCCAAGGCCAAACTCATCCTCACGAACTTCCTTGAGAAGTGCTTCGGTCACAGGATCAGCCGGATGCTCCGTGAGACTTCTGATGAGAAGGTTTCTTGTTGCAACTGCTGCAGTCAACTTCCTGTTCTGACTTTGGTCCTTAGACCTCTTCACTCCAGCTCTGATTTCTAGCTCTGATATCTCCTTCTGGGCTGCTGCCAGGGCTTTTTCCATCTGCTCCATCTTGTCCTGAACTCTTTTGTCTTCTAGAGTACGGGCCTCAGTGATCCGGACCCACCTGGCCTGACTCTCTTTCAAATACAAGTCTGTTCTTGCTCTCTGAAACTGGGCTTCTTTACAAGCATTCTTCAGAATCTGCTCACCAGCTTTAGACTTGTTGATATACTCCCCAGACTTCTCAATCTTAGTCAAGTGTTCCACCCTCAATTTCTCCAATCTCTCAATCTCCCTCACACCTTCACTCCTCTCCCTGAGGGTCTTCTGCAAGGCTTGGGTTAACTTCTCATTTCTTTCCTTCAAGCTTTCAAACTCCTCCAGATTGATAGTGACAGGGGGTGGTGCTGAAGATGACTCAGGCATGTCTTCTATGGTGAAGGGCAATCCAGAGAATTGGGCCCTAGCATGGGACCACTCATAATATTGGACTGATGCCACATTATTGCACTTCCCCAGAATGGTGATTCCCTTAGTCTGAACATGATCCCAGGCCCAGGCAGCCTGCCTAACAGTTGCCAGACTAATCTTGTTCTCACAGTAGAGGGTCTCAACCAAGTCTTGTTCCCTTGGAGTATGAACCAGTGCATAGCCTAATTGCCTTCTGAACAGCAGAGGGTTGTAATTGATACTTCCCTTAACTCCTATTAAGGGCACATTGGGAAAGTGCCCACAGCTTGTAATGATATCTCTGCCCTTGGTGCTTTGAGTACACCATCTGATATCTGCTGAAGTGAGAGTAGTGAGCCTCTTAGCCCAGTTGCTTTGCTGATGAGGATTTAGGAATGCATCTGTCCTGGGTAGATGCCTGAGAAGCCAAGCATGAAATAATGGAGCACAAATCCTCACTAATCTTCCCCTCTGCTTCTCATTTCTCTGATGTACTGAGTAATAGAGATCACCCAGTAAAGTTGGCACTGGGTTCTTCAGGATGAACAAATGGATTGCATTCTTGCTGATGAATCGAGGCTCATCTGCAAACAACACAATTCCATATACACTTAAGGCCAACAGAGCACAAACAGCTCTCCACTCCCCCAGGGAGGCCTTCAAACTAGCTTGAGAAATCAGGAAGTCCAGATGAAATCCAGGGATCCCAGCTTTGGAGGTCATATGCTGTTCAATCAAAACAGGCTCCAGGTGCAAAGCTTTTGCTATCTCTCCATTGCTGGGAAAGACCATTTCAGGGTTGAAAGGGATTTCCCTCTTGATAGGCAAACCAACCAAAGATGAGTATTCTTCCAAAAGAGGACCCAACTGAAAGTCTTGAAAGGTGAAACATCTCAATGGGGGGTCATAAAACTGAATACAGGTGTGGATGAGGCTCCTCTGTGAAGGGTCCAGATCCATAACCATGTCCAGTATATCTCCATAACTCTCCCTGAACAAGGGTATGTGATCTGGAGTGATCAGGGTTTGGATCCTCCTGATGTCTGATAAGTCTGGTTGGAAGAAATGATAAGTGATGTTGCTTTTCTTTGGAGCCATGATGCTGAGGACTGAGTAGGATAAGTGCTGATGAAGATGCTGAGGAGTGGGCCACTGGCTGGCTAGTGCTAGTAACTGAAGTATATGGCTGACAAACTGAAGCAAGTGCTGGTGGAGACAGGTCAAAACTGCAGATGGGGTCAAAACCAAAACCAGAGATGAAGGTGGATACCCTGAAACACAAACAAGCAAATGTTAATATGATGCAATGAGTATGTATGCAAATGATATGCAAGGGTCTGTGACTGAGCTGGATCTGATTAACTGCCTTGGTATAGATCCATGTGTGTTCAAGAAATCCAGGTGGAGGTCTAAAAATCCAGTAACCAGGGTAGGGGACTCAAATAAAGAGCCACATGTCCAGGGTTTAGAATCACAAGAACTATCCAACATGGAGCATTCTTAACAAAGTCAAAGTAACAGGGTATTCTGAGGTCAAGGTACCTGCAAACCTGTAAACAGCCCAACCCCCTCACAGGTGGTGATCTAGAACAAGGATCCTCAGACTTGGATCAGTTATGAGAAGTGTAAACACTTCTAACCCGGAGGTACAGTGTTTACAATAACCATAACAATTCCTCCTCTAATTCACCTCAGTTTCTGAAGGTCAATATTAAAAGGTCATCCAGACTTAGCAGGCTTCCCAGATAGCCCTAGCATTGCAGGAAATCTGCAACACAGAGTTCTCAAGAAGAAACCCATATCTGAACCGTGTTTCATATTCCCGCACCAGACCGAAATGGAATGGGAAAGAATATGATTCACTCTAGCCTAGGTGTCACTCAGGTCCCAGGTATAGGACCTTAACTCTCAATGAATCACCCACCCACCAAAACAAGAAACCAGATCCAGCCAGCAACAATGACAGTATGATATATAAATGCAGTAAAGAAAGCAGTAAAGTAACTGTACATAAAGCAATAAATACAAATAAATACAAGCACAAACAAGCACATAACACCCCAGTAAACACAAATCAAACAAGCGCTAGGAGGAACCCACAAAAAGAACCAGAAGCCCTGGTTGCAGTATAAGGGTCCCCAGCAGAGTCGCCAAGCTGTCGCTCCCGAAGATTTGCATCCCGGTACAAGCGCGAACGGTCGGCGAAGGGAACAGTGAGAACACACAGCCGTGAACTCACTGGAGATGAATAGAGTCGCCAGCTAGGCATTTTTATCCCGGAGGAAAGGCAATGCTGCATAGGCCTAGAAAAAGATGGATAAGACGGTTGCGAACCAGAGAGACTGAGAAAGGGGGTTGGTTACAACCTGGGAAGGTATTAGCACCCAGATTGTCCGCCGTACTCGACGGGATCCACGCTTAAAAGATTTGTGTTTTAAAGGGGTAGTGTCAGTGCAATCTGTGTGTAAAAGAGCTGGAAAAGAATGTACAGGTGTCAGTGTAAAAGAAGAGTGAAGTGTATAAATGAAGTGTCAGTGTAAGAACAAGAATAAGATGCTCATGATAATGAGGCTCAAAGAATAATGCTGGAAGGAGGGGGGAATATACAGAGACTTTTGTTCGATAACTGTTAAGTTATGCCTACGTATCCTCTCGTGCAATGAGGAAGTCAGAACACCGTAGTTCGACCCAAAGAGACTGATAGATGAATTGACTTGTGAACTGCTTGCTTGTCAATGCTCAAGTGTATGACCTGTCTGGCTCAGGTGCAAACTGTCTTGCATTAGACGGAAGAAGCAAGTTCTCGTTTGTGAATGAAGGTGATGAGAAAAGAATCCCGAAGGAGACGATTATTGTTTGTTTTTGAGTTTTCAGTCTTTTATTGCTTTTGGAAGTTTGTCATAAGATAATGAGCTTAAGTCTAAACCAATGGGTTAGTAAACTCATCACATCTTCCCTCTGATTAGGGGTAATGAGAATACCTTAAGTGTGAAGTCAGATTCTCACACTTAATCACCTTTGATGTAGGATTAAGATCATTAACCTACTTGTGATTATTTAGATGTTTTTGGTGTTTTTGTTTAGTGTTAAGTAATGAGGTTAAGCCATAATCAAGGATTAAACAGACCCATTACACCATCCTAATAGAAGGATAATAGATGAGAGTGTTTAAGCTGAGGAAGACTCCTCAACTTAATCCATGATTAGGGATTAAACCCATGACATAACAAGCCTTTATTAAGTGGATTTTATTTAGATTAATGGTATGATGATGAAGTGTTTTTCATGATTTGTAAGACAACTTGAGGGGGACTTGTCCATTAACACTAGGGTTAGTCCTTCTTAACCAGTTAAGGAAGAATTAGAACCCTAATGCAAGGCCCAAGTTACAAGTGTAATGTCTTGATACTTATTAGATGAATTGATTAAAGGATTTAAACACATTAAGGGTTTAACACTTAGGATTGAAGTTATACACTCCATCCTAAAAGAAGGATGCAGGCATAAGCTTAATCACAAAGTCTCAAAGCCTTTAGGGTTTAATCCCTGATTATGAGATGAGAAGAGAAGACTCAAAGAGAGGCACAAAGGTAAAAACTATGAGGGGAGACTAATCAAAACCCTAATTCATTGGCATGCTTGGATGATCCTAAGGTTTGTGAGGTTTGCAAGGACAATCTTCAGAAGAACCACCAGGAAGCAGATGAACAGGATCAAGAGAAGCATAGTGACTTGCTTCATTCAAGAAGTCAAGTCACTTGAAGGAAGAAAGTGGGAAGGAGAAGAATGAGCAAGCTCAAACTCAAACACACATAAAAATGCAGCAATGGATGCAAGAGAGATGAAAAGAAAAGTTATGAGAAGTGAAGGCAAATTCACTTCTCAAGTTCACTTACCACCTGAAATGTTAGAAAGAAATGCAATGCAATGCTAAATGAAATGAAATGACATGATGCTAGACCAAACCAGAAGCATGTTGATGATGATAATGATGCTATGAGATGCTGCAAACATGAGGCAAGGCATGGAGATGCTCATACAAGATTATGAATGCAAATGGTACAAGCTTAGAAGCATGGATACACATGAAAAGTTATGAATCATACAAGACAAATGACATGGCAAATATGCAATGCAATGATCAAACATGCTTTCTAAATGTCTTAAGATGCCAAATGAATCATAAGAATGCACAAAATGCAAAGACAAGTCATGTTATGCAAGGAAATGCAAGAAGGGTGCAAATGAAAGCCCAAATTAGGGTTCATGGATCAAACATCAAACACAAACCAAAAACAGAAGCAAACCTCATGATAAAAAAATGGAAAATGGCACCCAAAGAAACCCTAGGCCTATGATGAACCACTGCCCAAAGGGGAGCTCTCAACTCTCAACCAAACTCAAGATATGAATTTTCTAAGTTATTAGGGTTTTTTAGGGTTCTCAACAAAACAAATGCCAAACAATTTGAAAATGCAAGAACAAATCATGGCCATTTTATCTTTGAAAATACATGCTAAACACAAGACAAAGCAAAAAGAATCAATGTCTCGACCTTCACCAATAGGCAGAAATGAATTTTTGAATCCATGATCAAAATAATGCATAAAAAATGATTTAATTCAATGAAAAATTCTTAAAATGCATCAAGATCAAAAAAGAAATTTGGTTTGAAGGTTGGACAATGTTTCTAAATGTCTTAGAACATTTCATGAATTTTTTTGTAATTTTTAAATACCTAAAAGTATTTTTAATTAATTAATTCTCATTAATCAATTAAAAAAAATCTTTTAAATATTTAAAAATACTTTTTTAATGATAAAAAATAAAATAAAAATATTTTTGGGTCTTAACAATTAATAAAACTTTAAAGAAAAAGTTTCATAATTTTTAAGAATTTTTTGCTATTTTAAATTAATTATGCAATTTAAATGAAAGAAAAATGAATAAAAATCAAATAAAAAGAAAAGTCAGAGGGATGGAGGGCCAAGATGCGCCCAGGATTTGAAAGTGTTGACTGGCGCGTGATCCTGTGGTTGGGATTGACTCTGAGATAATTAGTTTAATTATGAATTAATTAACTAAATGAAAAAGATTAGGGCTAATCAAACGCATCTGGGCCATCCAAAAGAGAGGGAAGTCAGCAAGTCAACGCTCATCAATGGCTCAAATTCAAACTAGCATTAATTACGTGATTAGGGTTTAAACACTCTCAGGTGGCCGGAGAAGACTTCCGGTCGTCTTCTCCGGCCAGCTCCTCACCTGAAAACTCACCAACTCCCTCAAAACGCAATGAAAATGAAAACTAAGCACATAGAAATGAACCCCATGATCTCCTGAATCAAAACCCTAACCCCAAACAAATTTATTCTTCATCAATCGCATGAATCGAAGGCAAACATTTTTAGGGCAAACCAGTTTCAGAGTCAAATTAAATGTTCAAATCACAACCATTTCAAAAACTAAAAGCACCAGGATGATCAGGACAACACAAAGAACAAGTTTGTAACAAGAAAAACAACTTCTGGAAAAATAAATTTCAGGCTACCTGAGATTCGAAGCTTTCAGTTTAGGAACTTTCTGGCCACCTCTCTTTGTGCAAGCTGCTCCACTTGGTCCCCAGAAGACGTTTGAATGCTCAAATGGAGTTTAAGTTGACTTGATGATGAGTTTCGAAAGCTCCTGCTTCAGTTCAGTCAAAAATGGCAATGGAGATTCTGGCACTTTCAGGTCATGGTGAATGAAGGTTTGAGGTCCTGATGATGAATGGAGAAGGTTTGTGGTGTTTGTTTGTGTGTTTGTGAGCTAGGATGAGAGTTTCGAATGAAACTGCAAAATGGAGTGAGAAATGGCTATGGAGTAATCTGGCTGTTTCAGGCTTGTGCTTTGGGTGGTTTCTACTCAATGATACATGGTGAGTTGAATGGAGGAAAAGGTTTGAGTGTTTGCAGGCTGTATAGAGAAATTCGAAAGCTTATGCAAAATGGAAGGTTTTTGTGAATGTGAGTGTGTCCAATGTTTCAGCCTTGCCTTGTGTTATGTTTAGCTTGCAAACTGTCCACATAATTCTCTCTCATTGGTCAGTTGACAAGACATGCCCTTTATTGATTGGTAAGGCAACTTTTGCAAAAAGTCAAATAATGTGTAAGAGAAGCATGGCTCATGATCTAGGCAAGTACATGGGCATGGGCTGGCGCAGCAAGGTGAGGTGAGAGGCTAGCAAAGCTCAGCATCCAAGGCTGCAAGTAGGAGGGAGCATGATCATGAGTTTTGCAACTTGTGACATTTTGGTTCACATGTGACTTCTTTGCCTAACCAAACATGAAACCATGACATTCTTGATTCATTTCTGACTTTTAGGACTTAGAGAATGTTTATGCAATGGTTTGAGATGAATTAGAGGCTGCAATGTGCATTGGTTCAAGACTTTGCAAAATTTCCATTTGAAGCATGCCTTAGAAATTAATGATTTTTGCCAACTTTGCATTGCCATAACTTTTGATCCAAGAAGAGTTTGATCATGTTCTTGTACTTTTTGAAAAGGGGAAGATGAGATCTACAACTTTCATGACCAAAGTTTTTCCATTTGAAGCCTTTTTGGACCAAGAATCAAAGCTTGAAAATTGACCTAAAATGATGCATTCTTGAAAAGTCCACTATGCCCAAAAAGTCAACCTTTGCAAAAACCCTAAATTCTTGATTTCTATGAACTTCAACCTTCTTCCATGATCAAATAAAGATCATATACACTCAAAATGATGAAGATCACCCATTGGTTGGGTCATTGGGGGCCTCAGATGCCCTGATTTTGCACTGACTTGTCTGGAAAGTCAACTCTTGATCAGATGACTTCCCCATGGAATTTCTTCATGAAAATTGATATGTATACTCCCTATACCATATAGAGATCAATGAAAACAAGAATGACCAAAAAATTTGGAGTTATGGCCTCTGAAACCAAAACCCTAATTTCCAGTCAACTGTGCAGTTCAACCTGGCTCTGCATCCACTCAAACCCTAGCTCTTGTGATTCCTCTGCATTTTTGACTTTGAGAGGATGTAATATGATATAAGAACACACATGGACCCCTTTGAAGTGATTGGTGGCCTTTGGGGTGCCTCAAGAAGCTTTGGGATTGCTCAGATCACAAACCCTAGGTGCAGATGACTTAGAAACTATCCAGTGAATCAAAAATGAGATGTGAGATGATATGATTGTGTTTATGCATATGAGATGACCATAAGCCATGGTGTGAATGGGCGAGGGCAAATTTGGGGTGTTTACACTAACAATCCATTCGTTACACTATCACAACATTTAAATAAATTGACTTTTTCAAAACTTACATGAACTTTACATTAACACTACCATTTATGTATGCATAATTTAATTGCAATTCAGTGCTTGACATCAGTACAATCCCAGCAAGAGGCAATCAAAAGAGAAAATTTGAACTTCATTGGTGCCAACATGAATCAAGACTACTTCAACGGTCCAATCAGGGACAAAGCATCTTCAACAGCTCAATCAGGGGCAAGATCACCTTCAAAGGCTTAATCAGGGGCAGATCATGCCATGGCCATTGTCAAAGCTTCCCCACCAGATTTATTTCAAATGCCCTACAGGCAGGGGCAAGCAAGCAAGGAGCAAATCTTCCTATTCCTTCTCCCCAGCTAAGCAAGCAGTTCTTGCTAGACATTGGAAATCGTTCAAAGAAAAATCAGTCTTCATGTGCCAATTAAGTCGCTCCGCTCATCAGCAAGTGACCGAATTTGGAGCATACAAATCCATCTTATGACCATACATCGTCGAAGATCGAGTGTCGGGAAATCAATCCCTCCACCCACCCAAAGTCCAATCGTTATTGGCAACTACCAAACCAAAAGTCCACCAAGCTGGCACCTTTCATTTTTTTTCATCACCTCATATGCATCATTATGCATCATTTACATCAATCGTTTACAGCCTGTGCATCATATGCATACCTAAATAAATCAGATTTTTATTTTCCCCAGCAGTTTTAACTTACATCTCAAGTGCATAAACATTTGCATCGTATCTCCACCTTTATGGAATACCATTTCAAAACGATCACGCATACGTGCATAGCTCAGGATCCAGGATCAACCCAAGATTCCAGGCCTTTCCCCAGCGGAAGTCAGGGTCTAGGGCCAACCGAAGATTCTAAAGATATTCCTAGGTGTTATTCAGTGGACGTCCCCGGTGGACATTTCTCTTCCCGATTATTTAATTTTCTGTTACTCGTCATCCTTTTGGTGTCGGGGTCACTTTATCATCCTTTTGATGATAGCGATTATTTAATTTTCTGTAACTCGTCATCCTTTTGGTGTCGGGGTTGCTTTATCATCCTTTTGGTGATAGCGATTATTTAATTTTCTGTTGCTCGTCATCCTTTTGGTGTTGGGATCGCTTTATCATCCTTTTGGTGATAGCGATTATTTAATTTTCTAATTACTCGTCATCCTTTTGGTGTCGGGTTCGCTTTATCATCCTTTTGGTGATAGCAATTATTTATTTATTTATTTTTTTCTGTTACTCAGCATCCTTTTGATGTTGGGGTCGCTTTATCATCCTTTTGGTGATAGCGATTTTATTTAATTTTCTGTTACTCAGCATCCTTTTGGTGTCGGGGATGCTTTATCATCCTTTTGGTGATAGCGATTTTATTTTCAGTCTGTTGCCTTATCATCCTCTGTTGATAAGTGATTTATTTTCAGTTATTTGCCTTATCATCCTCTGGTGATAAGTGATTTATTTTGACAATTGTTCCTTGCTGTGTCACCCATTATTTCCAATTTTAATCATCTGTTATTTTCACTCTTTCATTTCTTTTTGGACAAATTCGGAGTCTTTTAGTATCTAATTGTCTTAAACCTTGAAAATATGAATGCATGCCAGCTCATTTTACCTTGTCTAAGCCAATTCGATAGGGGCATCTGTCATACCCCAAATGTGTCCTACTTTTGTCATTTTATCTTACTGTCTAACCAAATATCTCAAAAATCAAAAAATACGTACCATTTTATTCTTCTGTCTATTATTCGAAAAAATATATATATTGTTTTATTTTTACTGCCTAATTTCTATTTGAAAAATAAAAAAAAATTGTCATTTTTCTTTTATAGGCTCGTTTGAGTTGTCAGTACGTGGTGCGGAGGTTTTGCGTTCATTTTTTATTTCTGTCCATATCCATTTTTATCCATGTCCATATTTAAATTCATTACATTTTTATTCCCACTTTTTCATAATATTAAGCCAAAATTTACTTTTAACTCTAATTCCATAAAAAGTATTCCAATCTTCTTCTTTTTTTATCATCTACCATTTTATTTTATTCATGAAAAATCAAAAAATTTCACTTTGTTTTCTATTTTTATTACTTCATTGTTATTGCCTATTTTTATTTTGTTAATTATATCATTTTTATTATTACCATTATTAATATTAATTCTGTTATTTTTATTTTTATTTTTATTACTATTATTGTTATTATTATTATTATTATTAATCCTTATTACTTCTATTTTATTATCATTATTATTGTCATTTTTTATTTTTTATTTTATGTTAATATTCTCCATTGGGTCCACCAAATTTCTTTGACACACACAGTCTGCAGCCACAACACTACAATCGTACCAAAACGCAGTGCACCAACAATAGCAATTCCGTATACAGATTTTTAGGGGAATCTTCTGCACCAAAATACAACGTTTTCCCAGCCATTACAGATTAATATAGCTCAACAAATTGTTTTTACAGCAACAGAAAATATCTCCAACCTTCAATCTCTATTCTACCCTCACCTCATTCTATATAACAAACATTAAAATCATAAGCAAAAAAAAAGGGGCATCTGATAAACTCTAAAAAAAAAGAGAAAAAAACTCTCTCTGTAAATCTCCCAAACGTAACCCTTTACACAAACCTCAAAACGATTGAAAACCAAACCGTGCGAAAAAGTGAAAAAACCGCTAACACAAACCCAACGTCATACGCATTCACCGTGAAAAAGCTCATAAAACAAATTGAACCAAAATCCGTAACCCTTCACCACCAGCAACTATACACAAAAACAAAAAAAAAAAAGAGAAAAAGTTGAGAGGAAAAGGGATGAAGCCGTGAACCACTCGCCGGAAATCCTTCACCCTCAGCATCACACCGCGAACCTCCATCATTTTTGAATCGTGAAACCACCGAGAGATTGCAAACCGCCGGAAACCGCCACGAATCTGAACACAGACCAAACACCACCGTGAGGAGCCGTTGTCCGCAACTGAGATCCGGCGAGTGAATCGAAAACGAGCCAAAACCGAGATATTTCGCGAGAGACCCATCCAAAACTGAATCGAACCATCAACGAGTCCGTGAGAGAATGATTGTGAAATCTGGAAAAAAAGCCGAAACCGCGAGAGATCACTTCGAGTTGCTCGCTGTCGATTTGTTTGAAATAGGGGTGGGTCTCCTTTTATTTATTTATTTTATTTCGTTTGCATTCACAGAAGATGGAGAAGAGGATAATGTTCCTCTGTTGTTACATTTAATTTTGTTTTCTTTTTTTATTATTTATATTTTGTTAATTTTATTTATTTATATGTTTTAGGGTTTAAAATCCTTTGGACTTAGTCCATAAGTTTGTTACTTCTCTTTACACATACTGTTAAACACACCATCTCACACAGCACGCCAAACACCATTGTTTCTTTTTTATTTTAATTTAATTTTTTTTAATTAATTAGTTCATTTTCTTTTTCAAGTCTCTTTATTGTTGCTATTATCTTTTTTTTTTTAATTTCGTTTTGTTTATAAAAATGCCTTAAAAAAGAATATTTAGTGAATCATTTTTTTATTTCTTTGTTTTTTATGGGCCAATGACATAATAAAAGGCCAATTTTTCGCCCGATTTCATTAAATCGGTGATATTTGGTCAATATGAGGCCCTCCTTGTAATTAGTTGTTTTATTTTATTATTTTATTATTTTGACCAATAAAATTTCAATTTTATTAATTTTATTCTTTATTCTCAAATATTACCAATTTATTTATTAATTTGTATTTATTATTTTATTATATTTTTTGCGATTCATTTCAATTTATTTATTTAATATCGCATTTCAAAAATAATGCTTCGACTCCTCATAGAACGGTTTCTTTAAACCGGCTCTAAGGAAGTGAACGAAGTAAATTTCGACGCGTCCCAAAAAGGTCCAACGCCTTCGTATAGTTGTTCTCGATTAAAAGGTCCAACGCCTTCGAATAGTTGTTTCCGATTAAAAAGGCCGAACGGCTTCGAACAGTTCAAAAACACTGCACACACGCTTCCTCTTGGGCAAACTATAATGATACCTCTTTATTTCTCGCAATCCCCTGTATTTATTTTGTATCCCTCTCCCAGTACTTTGTACGTATTTTATTTTCCGTATTTTATTTAATTCTGAATCCTTGGTCCAACGCCAAGCGATTGCACTTGCACACTCTCACTTTATAATTCAGTTATTCGTTTCGTTTAGGATCCACTTTACCTTGCGAGCCGAGCGCATTGTGCCTCGCTAACAAACCACAAAATAAACCTCCACATGCATTTACCCTTTAACCTCAAAAAACCAAAACGTTTCGATTAGATCCAAACCCTTGATCCAACGTCAAGAGGTCTTAGGAAATAAAACATTCTAATAATACGAGAAGATTTGTACGCCATGAGCCTTAACCGGTAGAAAGGAGGATAACGAGCTCTCGTTACTCGCTCCGATTATTTCAACGCAGGACGCTCGTCTTGTTGGACGAGATAAACTATCCATAGTCTTTAGTATATTCCGACTCCTAAACCCTTTCATCGAAGAAAGGTAATAAAATCAACAACCAATACCCTTAGTAGGCCGAACTACGAGGCTCTGACTTTCCCATTGCACACGGGAGTACGTAGGCACGAGGATCTCAATCCTTTCCGAGCACCTAGGATCAATCTAACTTATAATTCAACTCATTTCCCTCTAGCAAGCATTCGTTTAAGCATAGGCATCCTTTCGCGCGCGTTAACTTAGATGGTTCCCATCGAGTACGATGGATGTAGGGGGTGCTAATACCTTCCCCCTGCATAACCGACTCCCGAACCCAGGCAATGGTTCCGTTGACCTTTGTCCTCATCCTTCTCTTCCCAGGTTGTATCTATATCTTCCCTTTCCCTCCTCGGGAATAAATAGAATTAGGTGGCGACTCTTCAGTCTGTCCAGCGCACGGCTCCCGACCTTTCGGATCGCGTGAGGTCGTATTTTTCGGAGTACGACAATGTGCACTTGTCACTACATTCCAAGATGGAATAATAGAACAAGCACACTCAAGTAAGGAGAAGATCCCCAAAACTTGAACCCAAAGATTAGGGCCTAAGCTCACTAACTTGTTTACTTATTAAGTGTTTTGGTATTTACAGATGAAGAAGTGTTTTTTATGCTTTTCTTTTATGAAGAAGATACCTTGATCAGACTTGTGCATCACAAGGTAAACTTGTACTATCCCAAGATGGGAAGACTACAAGCATACCTCATGGGATAAGGCTATTGCTCAAGGCATCACTTCAAACTTATTAAGATGTTTTTTATGGTTATGAGATGAGAAGAGATGAAGAACCACAAGGATCACAAAAGTAAACTCTAACGGGAAAAGTCTAATCCTAATATTCACATGCTCGGATGGTCCTAGGTTAGTGATGCTCACTATCCTAATGAAGGAGAAGAAAAGAAGAAGATGAAAGGAGAAGCACCAAGGTGGCCTAAGCACACCTCAAGTCAAGAAAGAACGAAAGAAGATGAGGAAGAAGAAATAAGATGAATAAGAAGAATTGGATGAAATAGAAATAATATAAGGAGATGAGAATGCGAAATGGAGTAATCAGACAATGCACAAACAGAGCCTACACCAGTAGGACTTCCAGATGCAGCAACATGCAATAAGCAAAATCAGGCCTCAGTGGTACCTAACGGAGAAGGTCCGATGCCTCTTTAACGCGCGCAAAAGAATCCAGAAACACTTATCAGAAGTCCAAATTAAAAAAGGGTCCAGCATTTAAGCACGGGTATCCTTCATCAAGTCCAAGCAAATCAGAATATCCAATATAAGCGTCCAGCCTCAAAGTCAATCATCAAAGGGAATAACAACAAGAATTATTCCAAGCGATACCAGGGATTAAGCACAGCCTGCATTAAGAAAGCCCACCAGTCCACACAAGATTATAAGTCACAAGATACAGACTAATCATTCTAAAAAAATCAACAAGTAATCATAAATCTAAACCAAAAAACTTTAAATGTAATTCTATTAACCAAAAATCTTTATAGGAAAATAATAAGAAAACAAGATTATTAAATAAAACTAAAATAAATTAAATAACCAAAATTGACAATAATTAAACCAACTTCTAATTAAATCCTAAACTAAAACCTAATATTAATTAATTAAAAAAGTTAACAACTAAAAAACACAATAAGAGGAAAGAACAATGGGATGGGGCTGCGCCGGGAAATTGGGGTACCATCAGGAAAATTGTTGGGCCTAGCCTAACATCAATATACAAATGAACTTCTTAAAAAAAAGAAATAAGGATGGCACTGGAATTCATGGTGCTTGTAGAAATTCACCGGACTTCAAAGCCCAACCACAATCAATGATAAAATAGGAAAAAAAGGTTAGAATATAATAAAATAAAGAAATGGTCAACAAAGATTAAACTGAAAAAAGATTAAAATAAATAATAAAAATAAATATATAAAAGAAATCAACAAAGGGAGCGTGTATCAAATTCTCAAAAGAACAGAGGAAAAAATCACCTTTGCCGATAGCGACTTTGACGAAGAAGTCGCGGATTCCTCTTTGACCTTCAACATGGAAAATCTCAAAACACCGGCGATGCTTTTCTTCAAGCTCCTTCCAAATCAAAAAAGACGCATCGACATCATCACCTTCTTTTTGTTCTCAGATCATCGTCAAACCGTTCGAGACTCCGTCGACGGCGGCTTTGTTCCTCGAATCGTCGGCGACGACGAGCGATGGCTCATGGCACAAACTCAGAATCTAGCTCCCTCTCTCGATTTCGCGATTGGCTTCACCGTGATTCTTCAACCCTATATGGCGACCGTTCCGCCTCAAACTATCGGCGACGCCTCTCTTTCGGCTTCGTCCACCTCAGGTTCGCCTCAGCTCTTACTTCTGTCCATTCTCACGGTGGCCTTGCGATTTCAACTCTTCAATCTTTGTTTCGTCTTCACCTTCCTCTTCTATTCTGAAATTGCTTTTCTTCGTTTTCTGTGTTGGTGTTGTTGGTATGTTTAGAGTGATGAAAGTTAATGAAGAAGGTGGTGTTGTTTATGAAAGGGTTGGGTTGAGAAGTGTTGAAGTTTGTGTTGATGAGGAGAGTACAAATGATGAAGCTGAAGAAGGTTGTGGGAATGAGACGGGTTTGCTGGGTCTGTGAGGTTTGAGAGAGTGATGTTTAAGGGAGGTTTTAGGTTGAGGTGTGTAGGTTTCAGAGAAAGAGAATCGGGAGAAAAAATGAGGTTGTGTTGGTTCTGTTAATGAGGATTCGGTGGTGATGCTAGATGAAGGTGAAGGTTTGGTTTCAGATTTGTAGAAAAATGAGTGAGAGAGGGAAGGTTGCGATTCAGATTTTTTATATTTTGATGATTGTGTTGTGATTTTCGTGAGGTGCTGGCGTCTATGTACTGGATTTGTGCAAGAATTGAATCCTTTGTGTGTTATGCGTGAAGGTGGTTTTTGAATTGTGCGAATATTTTTGCTTTTGGTGCTCTGCTGAGTGTGTGTTGCGAGGGTTGGCTGCGTGTGTATGAATTGGCGTGAGTTTTGTGATGGTGTGATGTGAAAAAAGTTTTGTTGTAAGTGGAATACGTGTGTTTTGTTGAAGTGGTGGGTCCAGCTTGTTATTGAAATCGTTGGGGTGAGGTCATGATGTATGGCTCTTGTTTTTTTTATAGAAATGCAGTAGAATTGGTTGGGCTGAAAATATGTAATATTTACAATATATTTTTGTTGTATCTTAAGGAAATAAGAAAGAAAGAAATAAACTATATTTTGTAAAGAATTTGGTATTAGTTTTGGATAATGGGCCTTATGTAAATGGGTTAATGGTGAGAAAAGTGGTATGAATAAAGAATAGAAAATTGGAAATTGATATTGGAAAAGTAGAAAAATGAAAAAAAAATATAATAGAATAAAAGTAAATCGGCAAATGGATAGGGAATGATGGAAATATTGTATGTGGATATGAGAAATGGTTTGTGAAAATGGTTAACGGAAAAAGTTTAATGAATGATAAACGAGATTAATAAAAATGGATGATAAAAAAGACTTTAGGAACTGAAATGAATAAATGAAATAAAAATGAGAAAATTGAATAAAATGAAATGTGGACTTTAATTCAAAAAATAGATGGACAAATTGTTAGAAAAATAAAATAAATGGGCTTTGGATTTTGATATGAATTTGGAAATTAGAAATGGATAAGGAAAATGGGTATGAATTGATATTTTATGGAATGAAACGACAACCACCAATATGTACACAACCATAAAACTTCGATTTTCAACTCACAACCTAACTGGCACCGCCTCCACAAAAAACACTGATTGAGAACAACACAGCTACCACCGGCAATTCACCATTGTAATAATGACTATCTGAATTAAGCGTCTTCTGAATTTCTGATTAAACAAATCATAAACCACTGCTTAAGACCCCGATAAATTCCTCACAGCAACTTGATCTTGGACACACTTTGACTAACAAATAACCCACTGAAACCAATAACTTGAATTGAAGCAAGCTCCTGAGATGCTGAGAAGAAAATAGTGGCCTTGTAACTTGACGAAGAGAAGACCTCTTATTCACACTTAATTACTGATGATGTGCCAGATGCGCCAGTGAATGGTCTTCACGCGTGAAATCCTTGAAGATTACTAAACTAGGGAAATAAACCCTAATTAGTGACAGGAGAAAAGAGAGGATGATGCCACTAATGGCTGCATAGCTGAAACTTTGAATTCTCTGATAATCTGCAAATAATGTCGTGAAACCCTAAATCTCAGAAAATCTCGATCCCATGCCTTAGGAACTTATGCAAATGGTATGCAAAATGCTAATGAATGCAAAACAAAAAGCTGACAAAGATAGAAAAGCCAGAGGGCAAATTTAGGGTGTTACAGTTACCTGCTGGATATAGTTACTTCATGGTTTAATTAAGACATGATGAGTGTCCTATTCCATTTCTTTGATCCTAAACATCATTGCTTCATATTCCCCGACTATCAGCTGGTTCCTACAATGAAGGAGTTCTCCAAGCTACTAGGTATGTCTATCCTTGATCAGAGACCCTTCATAGGCTTAGAAATAGAACCTCAGCCTGAAGTTATTGTTGCAGCCCTACATTTGAAGAAATCAGACATTGTCCTAGAAATAAGAAGCGGAGTTAAGGGTATTCTTGCTAAGGTATTGATGGAAAAAGCTCAGGTGTTCTTGGATGCTCTGAGTTATGATGATTTTGAGGAGATCTTATCCTTGTTTATCTATGGCTTGGTGTTGTTCCCTAATCCATACCAGTTCATAGACATACATGCCATCAACATATTTCTGACTTACAATCTTGTGCCTACCTTACTTGGAGACATCTTGCACACTCTTCATACTCGTACTACTAAGGCACGAGTGTCATACCCCAAATTTATCCTACCCGCACTATTTTATTTTACTGTCTAAATCATCATTTCAAAAATCCAAAAAAAAACATGCACCGTCCTATTTTTCTATTTAACCTATATTTTAAAAAAAAACAAAAAAATATGTCTTTATTTTCCAAATGCAGAGTTGAAGCGAAAATCAGATTTCATTCAGATTTATCATACTATGTGTGCAAGGTCCGATTAGAATTATTATCCATTTCTTTCTTTTCCATTTTATTTTATTTTTTTTTCTATTTTATCCAATTTTTTCATTTATTATCACTTCTATTATTTTCTTATTTTTAATTTTTTCCTTAAATTATGTATCTATTGTTATTTTCCATTATTAAAATTATATCATTTTATTCCATTTATTCTTCCAATTTTTTTTATTATTATTATTAATTTTAATTCTTATTATTATTATTATTATCATTATTATTACCCATTACATATTTAATTTTCATTTAGGTTTAATTCTTTTTAATTCATACACAACCACATAAAAATTATATTAGTATTATTACTAGTGATTCCATCTATTATTATCATTATCATCATTATCACTATTTGTCATTTTTTATTTACCATTATTATTAGCATTATTTCTTACTATTACTATTATTATTATTATACTTATTATTATTATTATTATTATACTTTTATTTTTATTATTATTATTATTATTATTAGTATTAGTATACTTTTACTTTTATCACTATTATTATTATTATTATCATTATTATTATATTTCTAGTTTCTACAAAAGTCTAATACAATTCACAGTATCTGATGCGTGTTTTTCGCAAGTGTACGAACACGTCAGAGTAATATAAAAGATTGTCGAATCCACAGAGACCAAGTGTCAATCTATCGTACCTGTTGTTATGGTGTGTATCTAAGGCAACTAAATATAGGGGTTTTAAGAAGGGTGCAATGGTAAATAAAATGATAATTTTAAATAATAAATAAAAGACAGGCTCGAATGTAATTCACGTAATCAATTATAATCCAGTACTTGTTAATGGAACTACTTATGGGCAATGTTTTCTCCTTTGAAAAGAACTAATTTAACAGGAACTGTCGCTTTCGCGTATTCAGAACCGAATTATACTCTCTAATCAACCCCTCCTATTGTCACGGATAAAAAGGTGCGTACTGCGTTAGAGTAGTAAACCTATTTTTAAGAAATGTAGTATCTTAACTAAGTTGAAAAGTATTTTAACCTGGATTTCTTAGTAAAAAGAGGTTCTTACGAACCAGACTCTAAACTTCCTAACGCGTCCGAAAATCGTTTTAAAATCTCTTTTCTTTTTAATCTAAAAACTCCTAATGAACTAGACAAAGCGCTTTTGGCTGTTTTTGAAATAGTTAAAAACAATTAGATTGAAAGATAAAATAGCCCTTAGGTGTTTCCACGAACAATTATACGGATTACTGGTTTAATTACGATCCTTACATCCTAACCTTTATGGAATTAGTTAGACATGATAAAGTAAAGGTTCTTTTTATAATTTTTCATAAAAGTAATTTAGTGCCAGTGCGGAAAGTAAAGTAATTTAGTGCGAGTGCGGAAAATAAAGGAATTTAGTGCGAGTGCGGAAAGTAAATGAATTTAGTGCGAGCGCGGATAATAAACGAAAGTAAAGCGAGTGCGGGAAATAAACGAAATAAAGTGAGAATGCGGATAATAAAGAAAGTAAAGCAGTGCGAGAAATAAATAAAAGTAAAGCAATGCGGAAAAGTAAAATACGAACTGGAATTAAAATGGCGGCAGGATTAACTTCCTCCAGAGTGCTCCAAAACTCGATCACACAGACAGATTACAGACTCGATCACTCGATTGCAGAAACACCCCGATATGGAATGGTAACTGCTTTAAAACTGATATATGCCTAGAGGAATCTAAGTTTGGATGAAGAAAAACGAAAAACTAAAGTCCTATTTATAGGAAAACTAAATGCGGGAAATGACCAGGATGCCCCTCCACTAAAAAGTGGAGGGAACTGCTTTTTTGCCTTGTGGCGCCCGCCATAGTACTAATAGGGAATGGAAGAGTGGGGATCGTGGGTCTTGGCAATTGTGGAGTGGTCTTGAGACGTGGCCACGTCATGGCTAACCCCATGGCGCCCGCCACGGTGGGTGCCGTAAGTGCAAAATGCTGAATTTCTAGGTTTTCGTCCGTTTCCACTCCTTTTTCGCTCCTTTTCTCGATTCAAGCCCCGATTACATAAAAAACCTGAAAACAAAAGAAAACAAAGTAATAACATAACAAAATAACAATAAAAGCTAAGAATGCATGTGAAATCGGAGTCAGAAACACGGTGAAATTTAGTGTGATCAAATTCTCCCACACTTAAACCTTTGCTTGTCCTCAAGCAAACATTAAATCTCAAGAAAATATGGTGTCAACACGTGTCTTTGGGCTAAAGGGCTTCTAAGTTCAAGTCAGGATGCAGTGACAGGTACTAACTAAGTGAACCAAGGGTACCATAGTAACACAAACATAAACTTCAATCCTATATTAACCACTCCATATCATCCCACAATACCTAGGCCTATCTTCTCATCTTTTTGTGTCCTTTTCATTCAGGCGCAATCACATTAAGCCCGTTATCCGTACATGCTTCATAGTAGAGTGACCGGTTAGTGATTCTGATCCATAACATATGGTTTCTGGCACATAAGCATGTGTAAACCTGTTTTATTTGACCTAATTGTAGGAGCGGGGGATCGGATCGTAATCCGCCCTACCAAGTTCAGTGCCAGATACCTCTGAACCAACTAACAATAGGTGACTGCAAGTTTTTTTCTTTTTGTGGCCAAAAAAATTTTTCTTCTCTTTTTTCGGTTTAAATGACTTTGTGAGGGTCACCTATCCCAGAGTTTTGCCTTTTTTTTCTTTTTATTAGCACTGGACCATTCACTTATGTTCATCGGCCCCCTACGTAGAGCATGCTTAGGCCGGAGCTGACTGCTAAAATAAACTACTTAGGACAATTTTTTAAATGATAATAAAGGCCATGGTGGTGGGGTTTAGGAGTGATTCCTATATTCAAGAGGTCAATGGTGCTAAAACGGTGCTGATGTTTCAAAAAGTTGACCTAAGTCACCACATCCTAATCTAAACCTGTCTCAAAGCCCAAAAAACATGTGAAACAACATTATTTTCTTTTTGAAATTTTTCTGGTAAGGCTAAGGAAATGGGAAAAAATGAAGATAAACTAAAAATACACTATACTGATGACTCGTCAGACTCATGCATTATCTAAGAAAATTAAACTAAATAAATTACTAAAAAAGGGAAATAACTGAAAGGAAATAATTAACTAAAAAGGGAAATGACAGAAAGCAATAAAATCCCCTCCCACACTTAAATCGAACATTGTCCCCAATGTTTCGAAATAAGATAAGGGGGGTAACCTGAAAAAGACTACTGAGGAGGAGCACTGGTGCCTTCGCCGTCCTGCTGTGATGGTCTGGAACGACGGGATTTACTACGATGCTGGTCCCTCCGGTCGAGTCGTGCTGATAAGGCAGCCTGAGCACTCCGGACCTCTCGAAGGTTACCTAAGATGGAACCCTGAGTAGCCTCTACAAGCTGGTAGTGCCGGCTGTTGAACTCTCTCTGACGGTTCTGCTCTAATGAGATATCGTTCAAGGTACGGCAAACGTTGCTATAAGCACGATCCGAAACCAATCGCGATTGTTGCATGAAGCTCATGTTGTCCGCCAGTTGTTGTGAAATAGTAGAGAGAAGGCCGTCTCACCTTTCCTCTCTAGATGTCATATCACGCCACATCTCCCCGGTGACATAGAATCCAGGAGCAGCACCTGCAACAGGGTTAGAGGAAGATGGTGCGGTGTGTGACTGTGAAGGACGATGGGGGTACATGTGAGGGATGGGAGACTACTCTCTCTGATCATACTCTTCATCAGTGTCATGTGCCTCCCCATCAGGAATATTAGGAGGAAGTGGACCCAAAACAGGTGGAGCATTCAGATCATAGGTCCAGTTCCTTTCAATACGTACATCAGTACGTCTACTGCATGGTAAAGCAACAGATGGGATAGCTACCCCATGAACCATCAACTCATAACCACCTTCTCTCCTCGTTCGGCACAATTTCATGTCTTTCAGAAATTTTAAATTAATTGTGCGAGGAGGTAGTGGTTCAAGTGTAGCTATCTCATCGTTCAGGCCAAGAGCCCGAGCAATAGACGTAACAAGCCCTCCAAAAACAATCGGTCCTGTTTTATTAGTAAGTAAAGCCATGTGTGCAAGCATAAACGGGACCGGATTGATATGGGTTCTAGTGAGGCATCCTTGCAAAAATAGGAGTTCTCTAGCATTTACCTTGTTTGGACTCTCCCGGCCAAAAATAGTACATGCCAAAAGATATCTGAAAACTCTTATGGCTGGGTTGTGAATGGTCGACGCAAGTATCCCTTCAAAAGAATTAATTGAAGTACTTGAAAGCCTTTGCCAGAAGGAAAATACCTCGGCCGACCATTCCGCATCCAATGGTGCCTCACAAATCGCACCTTCCCTATGAGGGATTCCTAACAAGCCTGCTAGCTCGTTGGTACTGAATTCATATTCAATTCCAAACAGTCTAAAAATAATAGTACCGACAGTGCTAGCAGTGTTAGGACTGACAGTGTATATCAAAGAACTCAAAAACTCAATTGTCAGTCTCTCATAGGTAGGTTCCTGATTAACGAAAATATTATGCAAGCCTAAAAAATCTAATAAATTAAAAACACTATGATAAATACCCAAAGCATACAGACAGTTATCGTCGACGTACCTAGTCGAGAGAATTTCTCGACTCTGAAGCCTCTGAATAATTTTCCGTTGCCTATCACCCGGTCTTCCATCACGAAGAAGAAATCAATTGAACTCCATTGTTGATTGCTCCTTAGGAAGTGAAAATGGTAGAAAAATGGTTTATGAGAGAAATGATAAAATTTTGATTTTTATGGTTTGTGGTGGATGAAAATGAAAATGGATTTTGGATAGGTTTTATGGATGGTGGGTATTTTGGAAATGGGGGAGCTTTAATGGGGTTCAAGGAGGTTTTTGAAAGTTGCAAAAATGGGTTTTTGGAGAAGGAAGGTATGAAAATGGTGGAAAATGAAGTTCAGTCCCGAAATAGGGGAGAACGCCATGGCGCCCGCCATGGGCTTGTGGCTCCCGCCATGGGCTTGTGGCGCTCGCCACAAGGCTATTTCCTGGGCCTTGGATTTTTTAAAATCCTCCTTTGGGCCTTCTTTGCACCTTCGGTCTTCGGGGGGTCTGGATAGCGTTTTCTTCTCCTTTTCAAGGCATGAGGCTTGCATTTTTTTTTGAAGACAAAAATGAAAATATTTTTGTCTTATATTTTTTTTTTGCACGACATAAATAAAATAATTAAAAATCAAAAAGAAAAAATCGACATTAGTGCATAATATGTATATATAAGATGAATTCAAAGTACATGAAAATATAATAGATGCAATAATGTAAGATATGTCTGGAGATGCGATAAATAAAATAAAGCGTGAAAAAGAAGAAATTAAATACTAGGGTAATATTGTCAGTGTAGAACGAATCATGTGGTAGGCTTCTTCTCCTGGTTTGATCCACGAATCTCAGTTATCTCCCTCCGAAGCTCTTCAATCTCCTGATATAGAGCATCGGCCTCTGAGGCATGAGTGAGATCAGAAACCTGAATCTGTAATTCCAAGTCCGCTACTTCCTGCTTGAGCAGGGCAGTCTCCTTACGGAGCTCATAAATCTGAGTTTGTAGATCAGGTGGCTGCAGAGACATATTGTTAGACATAACAGTGATTCGGGGAGTAAGAGGTGTAGGAGTGTACTCAGCGGCGGGAGGTGATTTCGGCTCTTCGACAGTCTCTCCATAACCCTCTAGAGCATAACTCCAATTGGCAGGATCATGGACACTGGTCATCAGCGGATCTGGTAATGTAAAGTAATGTATCGCTTCGCCGTCGATTAGTAATCTAAACATGTTGGGCTCAAAAGAAGCCCTTCTCATCAGTCCTCTGTCAAGACAAAAGTCAACATCCAGGGTGGTGTAGCAGCAGAAGGTCCTGAGGTGCAATAATTTGCGAGACAAACCCAATGCAGTAGCTATCTGTGTAACAATCCCACCGACATGTATGATGCCTACGGATGATCTGGCAACACTAGCAAGGCCCTTCAACAGAAAGTTGCCACAAGCAACTGAGCGAGACTGAGTCGCACAAAACAGTAGGAAAATCTCCTCTTCACTTAGCAGGGTCTCTGTATCTGGAAAACCTAGGAAAGAATGCGCTAGAATCATCTGGAAGTACCTTAACATAGGGTTGTGGATTACCTGAGAAAACTGAGTGGAAGGATCTTGGCTCCCTCCACCTGATATTTTAGACCAAAACTTTTCCACTTCTCTGCTCATAAAATACCCCATCGGTGTCTCTGGAATAGCATCAGGAGTAGTCTGGAAACCTAGTAAATCACCAAACTCTTAGTGAGAGAAGGAGTAGTCAATCCCGAACAACCTGAAAACAGCGAGTCCATCGGGTCCAGCCCAAGGGTCATGATGAAACGAGCTGAGGAACTCAAGAGTCAAGTTCCTATAAGTGTTGTTCCTGTCGTCAAACTGGTCCCACTGGAGTTGATGGCATAAGAATCTGACGCTTGGCTCTATCCCCAAGGCATCCATGCAGTAATGGTCAGGGTACCTGGTAGGAGCCATAGGGCGTCTCATGTGGACATAGTAACGTTCTCTCTGTGTGTCGTCTCTAAAGGCCACGTGCATGTCATCAGGGTTCTTCATTCTGTACAAGGTTAGCAAACAAGTCCTGAAAGCACATAAAACATTCGATCGTTAGTCCTGACATAAAATAAACAAATTAAAATAAAGTAAAAATAAATAAAAAGTACATAAATAAGAAAACCATGGGTTGCCTCCCATGCAGCGCTTGTTTAACGTCATTAGCTCGACGACCGATTTTTATACATCATTGGAAGGATATGGTGGATCACTCAGAGTATGGCAGGTGTATGTTGTTGGGATGTCACCTCCTTCGTAGGGCTTCAACCTCTGTCCATTGACGATGAACGGTTTACATGTTTGGTTCTTGATTTCAATAGCACCAGATCTTAGGATCTTAGATACCTCGAAAGGGCCAGTCCATCTTGAACGAAGCTTCCCTGGAAAAAGTCGTAACCTAGAATCCAACAAGAGAACATGATCGCCGATTTTGAAGTCTCTTCTTATGATTATTTTGTCATGCCAAGCTTTTGTTCTTTCTTTGTATATGATGGCATTTTCGTAGGCGGATTGTCTGAGCTCTTCTAATTTGTGGATATCAAGGATACGTTTCTCACCAGTAGTCAAGTAATCCAAATTCAAAGTTTTTATGGCCCAATAGGCCTTATGCTCCAACTCAAAAGGTAAGTGACATGATTTTCCATAGACCAGTTGATAAGGGGTTGTTCCTATAGGAGTTTTGAAAGCGGTTCTATAGGCCCATAATGCTTCTTGAAGTTTCTATGACCAATCCTTTCTAGATATAGAGACAGTCTTCTCGAGGATTTGTTTGATCTCCCTATTAGATACTTCCACTTGTCCATTGGTCTGTGGGTGGTATGGTGTTGCTACTCTATGCTTAACTCCATACTTGCCTAAAAGTTTATCAAATATTCTTGATATGAAGTGTGATCCTCCATCACTTATGACTAAACGGGGTGTTCCAAACCTGGGAAATATATAGTTTTTGAATAATTTGATGACTACTCTGGTGTCGTTTGTGGGTGCGGCGATAGCTTCAATCCATTTAGACACGTAGTCAACGGCTACTAAGATGTACTAATTTCCAAAAGATGGTAGGAACGGTCCCATAAAGTCTATACCCCATACGTCGAAGAGTTCTACTTCTTGGATATTTCTTAACGGCATTTCATTACGTCTTGAAATATTTCCTGTGCGTTGGCATCCGTCACACTTGACAATGAAAGCATGGACATCACGCCACATAGTAGGCCAGAATAGGCCAGCTTGAAGAATCTTGGCGTAGGTCTTAGATGTGCTCGCATGTCCACCATAGGGTGCAGAGTGACAATGCTCAATTATATTATTTACCTCTTCTTCTGGAACACAACGGCGGAAAATGCCATCTTTACCTCTCTTGAAAAGAAACGGCTCGTCCCAATAGAAGTTTCTCACATCACTGTAGAACTTCTTCTTCCGGTGGTAGTTTAGATCAGGGGGTATGATGTCAGCGGCTAGATGATTAACAAAGTCTGCATACCAAGGTACAGTACTTATAGCTAAGGATTTATGAGAATGCTCATGTAGGTCTGGGTTATCATCTTCAATAGTTTCTAGTTGGGCTATCAGTCTATCATAGGAAAAATCGTCATTTATGGGTACTGAGTCAGGTTTCAGGTATTCTAGCCTAGAAAGGTGATCAGCTACTACATTATATGTGCCTTTCTTATCACGGATATCCAAATCAAACTCTTGCAGTAATAGAATCCATCGAAGTAACCTAGGCTTGGCAACCTTTTTACTTAGTAAGTAACGAATGGCAGCATGGTCGGTGTAAACTATAATCTTGGCTCCTACTAGATAAGATCTAAATTTGTCTATGGCAAAAACTACAGCTAGGAGCTCTTTTTCGGTTGTTGCGTAGTTGAGCTGTGCAGCGTCTAGGGTTCTACTGGCATAATAAATTACGTGTAGCTTTTTGTCTTTTCTCTGACCTAGAACGGCTCCAACAGCATAATCACTGGCGTCACACATTATCTCAAACGGTTCTGACCAATCAGGGGGTTTCATTATAGGTGCTGAAATCAGATCTTGCTTCAGAAGATTAAATGCTTCAGTACATTTTTCATCGAAGATGAATTCAGCATCTTTCATTAAAAGACCAGTTAAGGGCTTTGTTATTTTGGAGAAATCCTTGATAAAACGTCGGTAAAATCCGGCATGTCCAAGAAAACTTCTTATCTCCCTGATAGTCTTCGGCGGTTTTAGATTCTCTATGACTTCTATTTTTGCTTTATCTACCTCTATACCTTTTTCGGAAACTATATGTCCTAAAACAATCCCTTCGGTGACCATGAAATGACATTTCTCACAATTTAGCACAAGGTTTACCTCCACACATCTTTCCAGGATTTTCTCAAGGTTGATAAGACAATTTTTGAAATCTGACCCACAAACTGAGAAATCGTCCATAAATACTTCCATGATTCCATCTAAATAGTCGGCAAAGATAGACATCATGCAGCGTTGGAAAGTGGCAGGAGCATTACAAAGTCCAAAAGGCATTCTTCTATAGGCAAAAGTTCCAACTGGGCATGTAAAGGTAGTTTTTTCTTGATCTTCGGGGTGAATAGGTATTTGGAAGAATCCTGAATATCCATCTAGGTAACAAAAGTAGGAGTGTCTGGCTAGGCGCTCCAACATTTGGTCTATGAATGGTAATGGGAAATGGTCCTTCCTAGTTGCTTTATTCAACTTTCTATAATCTATGCACATACGCCAACCTCCATCGGTTCTTTTTGCTACAGGTTCGCCCTTCTCGTTTTGCACGACTGTGATGCCTCCCTTTTTTGGTACTACATGCACAGGACTCACCCATTTACTGTCCGAGATCTGATATATTATACCTGCCTCTAGTAACTTAAGAACTTCAGTCTTAACTACAGTACTCATTATAGGATTTATTCTTCGTTGGCGTTCTCTGGAAGGTTTTGAATCTTCTTCAAGAAAAATTCGATGCATTCATACGGATGGGCTTATTCCTTTTAGATCAGAGATCTTATATCCTAAGGCTGAGGGGTACCTACGTAAAACATCTAATAATTGATCGGTTTCTTCTTGGTTTAAGGTAGCACTGACTATAACTGGACGGTTCATATCTTCATCGAGAAATTCATATCTCAGGTTTTTAGGCAGTTCCTTAAGTTTTACGGTCGGTTTCATAGGGCAAGGCATAGGATCTGGGGTAAGAGATAAACATTCGTGAAGGTTATCATCAATGTAGGGTCTTTTATAATTGTCATCTTCCAAAATAAGGGTTGATGGCAATTTTATAGATTCAGTTTCTTCTTCTTGTTCTAATTCCCTAATGCATTCTTCGATGATATCTAAGGCATAATAAGCATCTCCTATCACAGGTGCCATAAGAAATTTTGAGATTATAAATTCTATCTTCTCGTCACCTACCTCAAAAGTTAGTTTCCCTTTTTTAACATCTATTACGGCTCCAGCAGTCGATAAGAACGGTCTACCTAGGAGGATTGGTATGTCGTCATCTTCTTTAATGTCCATGACAACAAAATCAGTAGGTATAAACAGCTGACCTATCCTAACAGGGACGTCTTCAAGTATGCCTATAGGGTATTTAACGGATCTATCGGCTAATTGAAGTGACATCTTAGTAGGTTGTAATTCTCCTAAGTTTAATCTCTCACAAACTGCTAAAGGCATTAAGCTCACACTAGCTCCTAAGTCTAGAAAAGCTTTTTCGATGACATGATTCCCCAAAATACAAGGAATGGAAAAATTTCCGGGATCTTTATCTTTCTTTGCTAACCTATTTTCGGAAATAGAATTACATTCCACGGGTTTTGGATCTTCAAGTCTACATTTATTCGTAAGTATGTCTTTGAGAAACTTAGCGTAAGAAGGTATTTGGGTGATGGCTTCTGTAAAGGGGATTTCTACGTGAAGTTTTTCTATAACCTTAACGAATTTTTGATATTGATTATCGATTTGGGTTTTCTTTAATCTTTGAGGGTAAGGTATTGGTGGTTTGTATGGCGGTGGTGGTACATAGGTTTTATTTTTAGGTTCTTCTCCTTTTTATTGACTTTCCGGGGTTTCAGACTCCTCTGGTTCCTTCTCTTCATTCCTCTCAGAAGGTTCGGGCTCACTTAATCTAGGGTTTGAAGGTTCTTTATAAGCGGTTCCACTTCGTAGAGTAATGGCATTAGCTTGCCCTTTCGGGTTTTGTTGAGGTTGTCCAGGGAACTGTCCTCCATGTGTAGTCTGAGGGGCTTAGTTTAAAGCTACCTGAGAGATCTGGGTTTCAAGCATCTTATTATGAGTAATAATTTGATCAACCTTGGTTCCTAACTGGGTAATTAGTTCGTTAACATGGACGTTTTGGTTCATGAACTCTTTGTTTTGTTGTGTTTGAGCAGCGATAAAATTTTTTACAACTTCATCAAGGCTCGGACTTGGTGGTACAGGTTGCATAGGTTGATTTGTTCTTGGGGATTGGTAACCTTGTTGTCTCGGAGGTGCAGAATTTTGAATAGGGTTATTATTTTTGTAGGAGAAGTTTGGGTGATTCCTCCATCCAGGGTTATATGTGTTTGAAAATGGGTTCCCTTGGGTATAGTTCACTTGCTCAGTGTTGGTCTCATTCAACAGATTGCATTCGGCGGATTGGTGTCCTTGCGTTCCACATATCTCACAATTCGGCGAAACTGCGGCTACAGTATTCAGAGTTGTGTACATATGTTCGACTTTAAGGGCCAACGCGTCCATTTTAGCCTGCATCATGTCTATAGAGCTTAGCTCATGTATTCCTCCTTGGGCTTCCTTCTTTTCCACTGTCACTCGTTCTACTCCCCATGATTGATGGTTTTGGGCCATATCCTCGATAAGGGCACTAGCTTCAGGGTAAGGTTTGTTCATCAGTGCGCCACCAGCGGCAGCGTCGATGGTCATCTTAGTGTTATAATGAAGTCCATTATAGAAGGTTTGAATGATTAGCCAATTCTCTAAGCCATGATGAGGGCATGCTCTTAATAGTTCTTTATATCTCTCCCAGGCTTCGAACAACGACTCTCCTTGGTGTTGGGTAAATCTAGTTATTAGGTTTCGAAGAAGAGCAGTCTTACTTGGGGGAAAATATCTAGCAAGGAAAACTTTCCTAAGGTCATCCCAAGTTATTATTGAATTGGGTGGAAGGGAATCTAACCATGATAGAGCTTTATCTCTGAGGGAAAAGGGAAATAATCTTAAGCGTATCGCCTCAGGAGAAGCTCCATTGGTTTTAAAGGTGTCTGCTAACTGAAGAAAGTTTTTTTAAATGTTGGTTCGGGTTATCAATAGCGAGACCTGCGAATTGTCTCTGTTGCACTAATTGCATCAGGGATGGTTTAAGTTCAAAATTATTGGCTGGGATAGCGGGGTTTACTATACTAGAACTAGGTTCCTTGTTTGATGGTTGGGCGAAGTCCTTAAGAGGTATTCGGTTTTGATCTTCGGCCATAGCTCTCCTATTCCTATGGAAAAACAAACGTGCGCGAGCGTAACGTTCAGGTTCAGCTAGAGGGTCTACTAAACTTCCGGCACTGCGAGTCTTTCGCATTGACCGGTGGGTAACAACCTTAGTCTAAACGGTATAACTACAAGGTAATGAAATTTGACGAAATTGGTCCCCGGCAACGGCGCCAAAAACTTGATGCATGTTTTTCGCAAGTGTACGAACACGTCAGAGTAATATAAAAGATTGTCGAATCCACAGAGACCAAGTGTCAATCTATCGTACCTGTTGTTATGGTGTGTATCTAAGGCAACTAAATATAGGGGTTTTAAGAAGGGTGCAATGGTAAATAAAATGATAATTTTAAATAATAAATAAAAGACAGGCTCGAATGTAATTCACGTAATCAATTATAATCCAGTACTTGTTAATGGAACTACTTATGGGCAATGTTTTCTCCTTTGAAAAGAACTAATTTAACAGGAACTGTCGCTTTCGCGTATTCAGAACCGAATTGTACTCTCTAATCAACCCCTCATATTGTCACGGATAAAAAGGTGTGTACTGCGTTAGAGTAGTAAACCTATTTTTAAGAAATGTAGTATCTTAACTAAGTTGAAAAGTATTTTAACCTGGACTTCTTAGTAAAAAGAGGTTCTTACGAACCAGACTCTAAACTTCCTAACGCGTCCGAAAATCGTTTTAAAATCTCTTTTCTTTTTAATCTAAAAACTCCTAATGAACTAGACAAAGCACTTTTGGCTGTTTTTGAAATAGTTAAAAACAATTAGATTGAAATATAAAATAGCCCTTAGGTGTTTCCACGAACAATTATACGGATTACTGGTTTAATTACGATCCTTACATCCTAACCTTTATGGAATTAGTTAGACATGATAAAGTAAAGTTTCTTTTTATAATTTTTCATAAAAGTAATTTAGTGCGAGTGCGGAAAGTAAAGTAATTTAGTGCGAGTGTGGAAAATAAAGGAATTTAGTGCGAGTGCGGAAAGTAAATGAATTTAGTGCGAGTGCGGATAATAAACGAAAGTAAAGCGAGTGCGGGAAATAAACGAAATAAAGTGCGAGTGCGGATAATAAAGAAAGTAAAGCAGTGCGAGAAATAAATAAAAGTAAAGCAATGCGGAAAAGTAAAATACGAACTGGAATTAAAATGGCGGCAGGATTAACTTCCTCTAGAGTGCTCCAAAACTCAATCACACAGACAGATTACAGACTCGATCACTCGATTGCAGAAACACCCCGATATGGAATGGTAACTGCTTTAAAACTGATATATGCCTAGAGGAATCTAAGTTTGGATGAAGAAAAATGAAAAACTAAAGTCCTATTTATAGGAAAACTAAATGCGGGAATTGACCAGGATGCCCCTCCACTAAAAAGTGGAGGGAACTGTTTTTTTGCCTTGTGGCGCCCGCCACAGGCCTATGGCGCCCGCCATAGTACTAATAGGGAATGGAAGAGTGGGGATCGTGGGTCTTGGCAGTTGTGGAGTGGTCTTGAGATGTGGCCACGTCATGGCTAACCCCATGGCGCCCGCCACGGTGGGTGCCGTAAGTGCAAAACGCTGAATTTCTAGGTTTTTGTCCGTTTCCACTCCTTTTTCACTCCTTTTCTCGATTCAAGCCCCGATTACATAAAAAACCTGAAAACAAAAGAAAATAAAGTAATAACATAACAAAATAACAATAAAATCTAAGAATGCATGCGAAATCGGAGACAGAAACACGGTGAAATTTAGTGTGATCAGTATCCCACAACTTTTTTCTTTTGGTCACAATTCCACATTACAATGCGCAAAGTTATCAGCCTGGCATTTTACAATCAGCATCACTATTATCTTTCCATTTTCTTAACAAACCGTACAACATCCATGTGGCCCCACCCTTTCTAACGGATTCCATCCAAGCATTTTGTACAATCCACACAAAAACCTCAGCACCCAAAACGCAACGTCCTCACACGAAGAGCCATCCAATGTACGATTTCATGCAGCATCACAAATTGGTTTCACACAATGATTATAAGAACGCACATCCTGTCATTTGAGAAGGGAGTTCTCTATTCATTATAGGAAAAGGGACCCTGCACTCTCCGCAAAAAGGGGATTATCTCCATAGAACCCTTTCAAAAATCAATTCAACCTCACTCTTCATAAACACAAAACACTCTTTTTTCCCTCTCATTCTTCTTCCTCACACTCTTCATTCAACAACCTTCAAACAAACAAAAATGAAAAAATCACTAAACCATAAATCCGAAAAATCAAATTCAAACACCAAACAGACCCAGAAACCTTCCAAATATGAGCCAAGCATACTCCGAAGCCACCATTTGAGATCTGAAATCGCAAAGTCCACTGCCACCACAAAAAAACTCGCCACCGCTGAACACTACCTTCACCAAGATCAAACACCCGAAACCGATCTAACCACGGACACCAACCGGAAAACACTTATAGCTCATCGTTAAATCACTCAAACCACCACGAAATCTGTGGTCGGAGAGGCATACCGCCGGCGTTTGTGAGAGTGAATCGCCGGAGATGTGCGAGACGGAGAGAGACTTGAGAGATTCGTGCGGGACCTGAAACAAATCAAGAGGAGATTGAATCGAGACCTCGGACTTTGGGGCTTACATTTTTTATCAAACATTGAAGCATGCTGGGACATCAGCAACAAAGCTTCCTATAGCCTTTCCTTCTCTGCTGTGTGGAATAATCCTCAGCCAGTATCCAGGTATCCTCACTGAAAAGGATTCAATCTGCAAAAGAGAAAGTCCTCTGGCCTTCCACTACAAATTGTTCTTAAGCCATCATGCAGCTGATGTTGAAGCTCCCACTGGGACATCTGTTGGAACTTCAAAAGCAAAATCTCCTATATCCAAATTTGCTTTGATTGCTGAGTTGAAGAACAGCTGCAAAGAGCTGGAGGCCAGGAAGCAAAAGCTTGAGGAGATTATTCAAAGGCTGGAAATAGAAGAAAGTGCTCAGAAGGCTACTGATTCTGATGATGAAACTGAAGAAGAGGAAGACACTGAATATGAAGATTCTGAGTGAAAAAAATGTTTGTGAGGAATATGTACTGTCTGCTTCAGCATTGTATTTTGAGTTTGTATTTTTGTAATTCTCTCTGACTATGTAAAATTTGGCCCCAATTTATGTCTAACAAGGGGGAGAAGAGAACTGAACAACAACAACAATGTCTGCTGCAACTTACTGATTAATGAAAAATGCATTTTGTTTGCTTCTGAACTAAGTTGTTTTTTAATGAAAAATTTCTGTTGAAACAAGTCAGAACACATACAGGTTTGAGGGGGAGTAAACTCACACATGACTCAACAGAAAAGAAATGATGTACTCTGATAAAAGAAAATTTGTTGCACTCTGATAAACCAGAAGATTATGTTAGCCAAAAATTAGCCAAAGGGGGAGTTTGTAGATGTTTAGAATTGGCAGAATTTTTGACCAACAAGAAGTGTTGAACTTAGTTCAGGATGTCACATCAGATGTTGTGACATCATCAAACAGAGTATAAGTAAATGAACTTAATTCAGGATGTCACACCAGATGTTGTGACATTGTATTAGTTAATGAAGTAAGTTCAGTTTTCAGGATGTCACGCCAAATGTTGTGACATTGTATCAGTTAATGAAGTAAGTTCAGTTTTCAGGATGTCACACCAGATGTTGTGACATCTCAAACCTGCTACCAGAATTAATTAATGCTTAACAGAACTGAGTAAATTCAGGGAAGTTATCTGGAATTAATTATGAATGGATAAAACAGAAGAAGGCGCATCTGTAGGGAGATTGGTTATATGATTTCAGTATAAACAGAAGAACTGACTCACCTAGAATCAAGGAAGTAACAAACCCTAATTCAAGGTGATGGCAGCATGCGTATCAGGATTGGATAACCTACAGAAAGCCCAAAAATCCAAGCATCTATTTAAGCAACAGAAACTCTCAGAATAGAGTACGAAATTAAGAAGACTAAATAGGGTGTTTGTGTTTTAATAGCAAGTTGTATATGTGTATCACTTTATGAGCTTTTAAGCAAAAGTGTATTGTGTCTTGATTGAAATTGTGAAGTAAGATCAAGCTGTTTTGTTTGAAGTATGACTTTAATTTTATTAAACTTGTAAACATATCACTGTGTGATTGAGGGGGAGTGAGTTGGTACTCATATCTAAGTTGTGTCTTAGGTAGAAATTGCCTTGGGTAGATATTAAGTGAAAGATTAAACTGAGTGGTTTAAGTCTAGAATTAATATTACTTATATTGGATTTCCTTCCTGGCTTGGTAGCCCCCAGATGTAAGTGTGGTTATACACTGAACTGGGTTAACAATTTCATGTGTTGTTTAATTTTCCTGCACTTTAAGTTTTGTTCAAGTCTTCAAGTGTTTAAACATCTCATTCGACATCACGTACCTGATCCCAGAATTTCAATTGGCATCAGAGCAGGCACCCTGCCTGTTTAACTGGGTGAGATCTAGGGACTGCAAATTCTGGAAACATGGACAGAGATGTAGGATCTGTAAAAAGACCACCTATATTGGATGGATCCAATTATGACTACTGGAAGCCAAGAATGGTAGCATTCTTAAGATCACTTGACAATAGGGCCTAGAAAGCAGTCAACAAAGGATGGGAGCACCATGTCCAAGACAACAAAGATGGAGCAAAAGTGTTGAAACCTGAAGAAGAATGCAGCAAGGAGGAAGAAGATTCAGCACTTGGCAATTCCAAGGCCTTAAATGCTTTATTCAATGGCATTGATAGGAACATATTCAGACTTGTGCATCACTGTGAGCTGGCCAAAGATGTTTGGGACACTCTCAAAACAACTCATGAAGGAACATCAAAGGTGAAGATGTCAAGGCTTCAACTTCTCACCACCAAGTTTGAAAACTTGAGAATGAAGGAAGATGAGACAATTCATGAGTTCTACATGAACATCTTGGAAATAGCTAATACTTATGGTGCTTTGGGAGAAAAGATGACTGATGAAAAGCTAGTAAGAAAGATTCTCAGATCTTTACCAAAAAGATTTGACATGAAGGTCACAACAATAGAAGAAGCTCAAGACATATGCACAATGAAGGTTGAAGAGCTCATTGGTTCCCTTGAAACATTTGAGATGGGAATGAGTGACACAATTGTAAAGAAGAACAAAAGCATAGCCTTGGTGTCAAATACTGATAAAGAAGAAGAAAATAATGAAGCAGACCCTGAAGAAAATTTATCAGAAACCATTGCTATGCATGGAAGACAATTCAACAAGATTCTCAGAAAGATGGATGGCAAGTCCAGACCAAGTGGAAGATACTCAAACTCTTCTGACAATAAAAGACCTTATGATGCTAATAGAAGGTCAAATTATGATGAAAAGACCAATCAAGATAAAGGGATTAAATGTCATGGATGTGAAGGATATGGACACATCAGAAATGAATGCCCTACCTATCTAAAGAAGCAGAAGAAAGGTCTTTCTGTGACCTGGTCTGATGAAGACTCAGGATGTGATTCAGAAGAAGAATCAGCAAAGCACATCACTGCTCTAGCTGGAGTATGTGAAACTGAAAGTGGATCCAGTGATGAGGAGCTGACTTTTGAAGAGATAGAAGAATCATACAAAGAGCTGTGTAAAAGGAGCACTGAAGTATGCATGGAGATTATAAAGCAGAAGAAGCAGATTGAGGCATTAAAGGTTGATAAGACAAATAATCTAGAAACCATTGACACTTTGAAAAGTGAAGTAAGTCTTCTCAACTCCAAGTTGGAACATATTACCAAATCTGTCAGAATGCTGAACAGTATCTCAAACACACTGGATGTTATTCTCAACAACAATAAGCATTCAGGAGATAGAACTGGACTGGGATTTAACAAAGCTCAAAAGGCTGAGGCTAGCACCAGCAAAACTACTTCAAATCCCATAAAGTCAAACAAGATGTCCCAACAGATGTCTCAACATCATGAAAAGAACATGATGAAAAAGAAGTATCAAAGATGGAGATGTCATAATTGTGGAAGGTTTGGTCATATCAAACCTCATTGCTACAAGTTGCATGGATATCCAAATCAGATGTATCAGCAACCCCCTAAGAAGAAGAAAGAGGTTACAAAGAAAGTGCTGCATGGACATCAAAATCAAAGATATCAGCAACCCCCTAAGTAGGAGACAGAGATCATCAAGAAAGTATGGATACCTAAAGCTAGTCTTCATGCTGATCAAAGCTACATGTCCAAGAACAAGCTCAACAAACAACCTTGGATCTCTAAAAATGGACACTACACAGGGCAGAGGCATCAAAGGAAACCTCACTACAAATGGTCAAAGAAGGGTGTTGCATATATAGCTCATACATCTCTAAGAGTATCAGCTAAAGAAGACTGGTACTTTGACAGTGGATGCTCAAGGCACATGACTGGATTGAAGAATCTGCCAGTATACTTAAAGTCATATTCATCCAGATATGTAACCTTTGGAGATGGAGCTAAAGGAGAAATAAAGGGATTGGGACCTTGGACTGTCCAGATGTACCAAGACTAGATGATGTGCTGCTGGTAAAAGGATTGACTGCTAACTTGATCAGCATAAGTCAATTATGTGATCAAGGTTACAGTGTAAACTTTACCAAAACTGAATGCATAGTGTCTAATAAAGAATAGAAGGTTGTCATGAGAGGAGCCAGATCTAAAGACAACTGTTATATGTGGGAACCTCAAGATTTCAGTCTCACTTCAACTTGCTCTTTAGCCAAAGAAGAAGAAGTGAAACTATGGCACCAAAGACTAGGTCATCTTCATTTCAGAGGTATAAAGAAAATCATATCTATGGAAGTTGTGAGAGGTATTCCTAAACTGAAGATTGATGATGGTAAAATATGTGGTGAATGTCAAATAGGCAAGCAAACCAAGATGTCCCATCCAAAGCTCCAACATCTGACAACTTCCAAAGTTTTGGAATTATTGCATATGGATCTTATAGGACCAATGCAGGTTGAGAGCCTTGGTGGAAAGAGGTATGCCTATGTGGTGGTTGATGACTTTTCAAGGTATACTTGGATAAATTTTATCAAAGAAAAGTCTGATGTATTTGATGTATTCAAAGATTTGTGCCAAAGAATACAAAGAGAAAAAGCAAGTTGTGTGGTCAGAATAAGAAGTGACCATGGAAAGGAGTTTGAGAATCAAAAATTCTCAGATTTCTGTTCTTCAGAAGGAATCAATCATGAATACTCTTCACCTATCACCCCTCAACAGAATGGGATTGTTGAGAGGAAGAACAGAACTATCCAAGAATCAGCAAGAGCTATGATCCATGCTAAAAAGTTACCATTGTACTTCTGGGCTGAAGCTATGAACACAGCTTGTTACATTCATAATAGAGTCACTCTAAGAAAAGGAACCTTGTCCACAATCTATGAAGTCTGGAAGGGCAGAAAACCTACAGTTAAGTACTTCTATGTGTTTGGAAGTAATTGTTATATTTTGGCTGATAGGGAGCAAAGAAGAAAAATGGATCCTAAAAGTGATGAAGGGATTTTCCTTGGATAATCTATAAATAGCAGAGCCTATAGAGTATTTAACTCTAGAACCAAGGTTATCATGGAGTCCATAAATGTGAAAATTGATGATGCCCCTGCAGATGTTACAGATGATGTTGGAACATCTGCTGACAGTCAGACTGAAGCTGAAATAAAGAGTGATCATCCTGACTTCACTCAAACTGAAGCAAGGATAGAACAATCCAGCAAACCTCCCTCCATCAGAATCCAAAAGGATCATCCCAAAGATCTAATAATTGGTGATCCCAACAGAGGTGTAAGCACTAGATCAAGAGAGGTGATTTCACGTTCTTGTTTTGTTTCAAAAATAGAACCTAAAAACATCAAGGAAGCTCTTAATGATGAGTACTGGATTTGTGCTATGCAAGAAGAATTAGGTCAGTTCACAAGGAATGAAGTGTGGGATCTTGTTCCTAGACCTGATGACATAAATGTGATTGGCACTAAATGGGTGTATAAGAACAAGTCAAATGAGCAGGGAGTTGTTACAAAGAACAAAGCTAGAATTGTAGCTCAAGGATACACATAAATTGAGGGAGTAGACTTTGATGAAACCTTTGCACCAGTAGCAAGGATTGAATCAATCAGACTACTTTTAGGAATTACTTGTATTCTGAAGTTCAAGCTATTTCAAATGTATGTGAAAAGTGCCTTTCTAAATGGATATCTTAATGAAGAGGTATATGTGGAGCAGCCTAAGGGATTTGTTGATCCAAGCTGTCCAGATCATGTATACAAATTAAGGAAGGCTCTTTATGGTCTGAAACAAGCCCCAAGAGCATGGTATGAAAGGCTGACTACTTTTCTCATAAAACAAGGGTACAGAAAAGGTGGAATAGACAAAACCTTGTTTGTAAAGGATGAAGAAGGAAATGTCATGATTGCTCAAATATATGTTGATGACATTGTCTTTGGTGGGATGTCAGACAGGATGGTTAAACATTTTGTCATTCAAATGGAATCTGAATTTGAGATGAGCCTAGTAGGAGAACTAACCTTCTTTTTTGGACTACAAATCAAGCAGATGGAAGACTCCATGTTCGTTTCCCAAAGCAAGTATGCTAAGAACATTGTCAAGAAGTTTGGGATGGACAATGCTAGTCACAAAAGAACACCTGCCCCCACTCACTTAAAGCTGACAAAAGATGACAAGGGTGAGAATGTAGACCAAAGCCTATACAGAAGTATGATTGGAAGCTTATTATATATGACTGCTAGCAGACCAGACATAGCCTTTGCAGTAGGTGTATGTGCAAGATATCAAGCTGAGCCAAAAGTAAGTCATCTAAACCAGGTCAAGAGAATTCTGAGATATTTCAATGGTACTTGTGACTATGGCATAATGTACTCCCATGGATGTGAACCAATTCTCACTGGCTTCTATGATGCTGATTGGGCTGGAAGTGCTGATGATAGAAAGAGCACATCAGGAGGATGCTTCTTCCTAGGAAACAATTTGATTTCTTGGTTCAGTAAGAAACAAAATTGTGTATCCTTATCCACTGCTGAAGCTGAATATATTGCAGCTGGTAGCAGTTGTTCACAGTTGGTTTGAGCAAATGCTCACTGAATACAATGTCCCACAAGATGTCATGACATTGTACTGTGACAACTTAAGTGCTATTAACATATCAAAGAATCCTATCCAACATAGCAGGACCAAGTGTTGCACCCCAAAATTTGCCCTCACAATACAAGACTTTGTGTGCTAAGAAGGTTCACAAGGTTCACAAGACCTTTCATGAGGTTCATGAAGTTTACAAGACACTTCATGAGGTTCACAAGGTTCACAATACTTACAAGACCTTTCATGAGGTTCATGAAGTTTACAAGACACTTCATGAGGTTCACAAGGTTCACAATACTTACAAGACCTTTCATGAGGTTCATGAAGTTTACAAGACACTTCATGAGGTTCACAAGATTCACAAGACCCTTCATGAGGTTCATGAAGTCTACAAGTTACTTTATGAGGTTCACAAGGTTCACAAGATCTCCCATGAGGTTCACAAGGTTCACAAAGTTCACAATTGGTCAGAAGAGTTGACAATTCCCTCATACAATGCACCTCCTAAGCAGTGCATCCAAAACTAGGGTTTTGACTTTAATCAGGCTAAATGGATTTCCAAGACTTCAAGTGAGCTTCATAACATCTTATATGTGTGTAAGAACCCCCATGACATGTTTCAAGACTTTTCTCAAAAGTTTGCTCAGTCAGATGATCAGATAAGTCAAAATCAGTCAAAGTAGTTAAAAAGTCAAACTGAGGTCAACTGTGGTCAAACCAAAGTCAAACTTCATGATTTTTTGCCAACATCAAGTATATGAAGTAAAATTCATCATTTGATCAAGGGTTGATCATGATTCATCAAGGAGATTTCAGATCATCAAGAATCAGGAGTTTCTAAATTAGGGTTTCCTCAGTAAAAGTCAACTGAACTTTGACCAGCCATAACTTTCACATGCTTCATCACCAAGTCTCCATACAAATCTCATTTTGAAGGAAATTGAATTCTCTACAACTTTGTGTCTCACAAGCCAATCCCAAAAATGCTTCATTTGGAAGGTATGAGCTAAGACATTATAGGTCCTTTTGAAAGTCAACAACTTCAAAAGAGCATAACTTGAGAATGGTAAATGATATGGACATGAAACCAATGGGGTTGGTTAGAGGACTCTTCAAGATTTCCAAAATGTCCAAGAACACCCTCATAGCATTAAAATTGAAGGATATGTGCCCTTGCAAAGTTGGGAAATTTTTGGTTGGTTTATGAAGAAAATGGAGGTCTAAAACCAATTTTTTCTAAATGGGCTTGCCATATGATGACCCAATCCATACTATGACCTCATGCACGACCCAAGTCAACAAAAATCAGATTTTTTATCATTTTATTTTTATTTATTTTGATTTAATTCATTAAAAATCATTTTAAATTAAAATAAAATATAAAAGTCAAAGATTAAAAAAAGATTAAGCTTCTAGAAATTCATAAATATGATTGGAATCAAAGTGGTAAGAGGATCATGATGATTGGCCTAAAATAGCAAGTGTTTATGCAAAAATATTTGATTTTCAAAGCTTATCTTTTTTAATCTTTTTGGATCAAATTTTTCACACAAGCATTAATCTTTTCTGACCTAATTCATCACTCTATAAGTATATGACTTAACCCTAATGATTGCACACGAATTCCAGCCTCCAAAGTGTAAGTTTGCATTTTCAAAAAAACCTCTCCAAACTCAAATTCGGATTTTAACATACAAGGCATTAGAATGTAATTTGAGAACATAGCAATGATCCCTGGACATCATTGAGTCGAAACCAATACTTATTTGCACCCAAAACCACGCATATAGCATATCCCGAAGCATTCTTGATCATAAACTATTTTTTTTCGATATCAATTATTCAATGCGTTTTGATGAATTTTGTTTGTCTAATCATGTTTGTGGTGTTGTATAGAACGTTTCTGGGCAAAGAAATTGAAGAAACCGTGAATAACCCGTGAGATGCCATGTTAGGGTTTAAAGCTCCAAATTAGGGTTCTTTGATTTACACAACATAAATGAGTTTTGTTGGTATAATTGGATTGTACAGGTCACAAGGAGTTCAAAGATGTCCTTAATTTGATAAAACTGTACTGTTTGTGTGTGTTTTGAAATTCGCAGGTTTTCCTATGAATGAAAATTCGCAGGAAAGTTCGTGGGAAGATTCGCAGCAAATTGCGCAAGTCTGGAGGTAGAAGAAGGAGTTTCGCGCGCAGCCTGGAATTCAAAATTATTTTTATATTATATAGTTTTATTTGTATTAAAATTACTGAATGATGCTGATGGTGTAGTGGTAAGCTTGTGCGCGTGTGAGGGCAACGGCGTGGGTTCGAAACCAGCCTCAACGCATTTTTTTTGCAATTTGTTTTGTTTTACAAGATGAGCATAAAGCCAAATGAAGGTGGTTTGTCATCAGCTAGCAGCGCGTAGCCCAGTGGCAAGGCTCTTGTGTATCCAGGTAAAGGACCTGGGTTCAAATCCCAGGTCCTGTTTTTTTTTGTTTCTTGTTTTATTTCTTTTGTTATTTCTTCCTTTTATTTTCTAAATTAATTTAAAATAATTTCTAAATTATATGTAAATCATTTTCTTTTGTTTAAAAAAACTTATATTATTTTCTTAAAACCTAAATTGATATATTTATTTCTTTATATGTTTTTATTTATATGTATGTGGTATTTAATAATTAAATTGATATTGTAAATAAAAAAAAAACTAATTTATTTTTAAAACCCTAAAAAATATATTCTTTTCAAATCCTAATTTTCTTCTTTTATTATTTATGTTCATAAACTTCATTAAAATTCTTGAGTTAATTTTTGTTAATATATAAATTGTTTATAATTTAAAATTTTGTATGTAAGTATAATTAAAAATTAAAATGTTTAATTTATTTTTTATAATATGAAAATATTCTATAATTGTTTATAATTTAATTATGCATGTAAATAATTTCTATTATATGTTTAAAAATTGCTAATTTAATTTTTGTAATTATAATTTATTGTCATAATATGTTCATAATTGATTTAATTTTATAATTTACCTATAACTTTAAATTTTATAATACTCAATATAATTGTTCCTATTTTCTTATTAATTTTAAATAATTGTTTATATCAAACTTTGATTTTTTTTTGTTATAATATTTTTGCTTATTATTATTATGTTCTTATGATATTTATTTGATACTAACCCCATTTATCTTTAAATTGTTATTATTATTATTTTCACTAACCCAATTTTTATTATTATTTAATATTTTGCTTTATTTATTTAAATTGCTTTTATTATTATTATTGTAATTGCTCCTGGATGTAATATTTTATAATGTTTATTATTTATTTTATGCTATGGTTAGTAAATAGGGAGTGTAACATGTATGTTTATTTAAAATTAATTTAGATCACTTAATTAAAAGATAAATATTAAATTGAACACTCACACACGTAAGTCGATCTTGGATCGCCATCTCACTTTCTAGGGTTACCTCTCATGTTGCCTATTCAAAAAGGTCAAGTAGGGTGTATAAAGCAAAAGTCCCTCAAAATAAAGTCATCTAGTCCCTTAACAAATAAAAGATCAAGTCCCTTTTCGAATGTTGCCTTCATAATGATCTTGTCCCTTTCGAATAAAGATGATAGTCCCTTCAAAATTGCTTAATACACCCCACAGTTACCTACATAAACAGATGTCCCTTCATATGTCCCTCACATCCAAGGTAATGACTACCTATTCCTTAATAATAGGGATAGTCTTACCATTTAAAGGATTCAAGAACAGAAAAGACTTAAACTTAGGGTAGGTTCCTCTTAGATACTTGCTCACTTTTCAAAAACATTTCAAACGCTTCACACATTTCAAATAATTTTCAAAACAAAGGTTTTTTACGCATCCGTACATGGATCATTATGAAACTCTTAAGAAAATTTTTATTCACACACTTCACATTTCAAAAACATTTTAAAGTGAGCTAAGTAACTAAGAGCCCATGGATAACCATGGATGTAAAGGGTGCTAACACCTTCCCTTTACATAACCTACCCCCCGGACCCAAAAATCTTTTAAAAGGTCTTTCCTGTTCTTTTATGCCTTTCCTTTGGATAAAATAAAAGTCGGTGGCGACTCTTGCTATCCGCAACATAACTAAAGTCAGTTCTCCCACCGTGTACAGAACTGGCGACTCTGCTGGGGATTTAATATTAAAGAGGGGTACCCTTAGGAATTAGATCACTTTAAAATTGTTTGCCTTGTTTGCTTTATACTTATCTTTTGGGGTGCTCTTATGTGTGAAAGATCCTAACCCGGATCTAGTGTACCTTAGGTAAATGGCAATAGACCAAGGAAACTGTACGACGTATACCGATATGGTTGATCTGGTGGCCATAGTTAGTGTGACTTCTTGGTTGGTGCTTATGTTCCTTAAGTCAAGTTGAGGATAATATGAGGCTACCATACGTTATCAATACACTAACTAACTTTTAGAACCATAGTCATCCCATCTAGGCCTTTAGAAAAGTAGTGAGATAACCGGCTTTCGTGCAGACTGAAGTTGGTTGATACTCGATGCTACACTCATTGAGATCTTAAACTTGGAGGGTTTTGGTTGGCAAGTAAGTTGCCTACTGAACAACCACCCTTGTGAAGGATCAATGATATTGAGATCCTTTAGAACATGGTTACTTTATAGGACAGGATGAACCATCTAAACTTCAGGGGAGGGTACTTACCTTTGAACCTCATGCAAGCCTTTAAACCTAGGGCTATTGTGTGACTTGTTTGTGTGTGCCACATGTTTGTGATTGAGCATAACATCTTGACATCATCATGCATCATAAGCATAGCATTTTCACTAACCATTTCAAGGACCAAAGGATTTATCTTTGTTCTTTGTTGCAGGTCATGGCTTCTGCTCGTAGAAACACTATCAGGATCAACTTTGTAGGGATACCTGCTAAGCTTAAAGAGTTGGTTTCTCAAGTGTCTGATCATTCCCGGTTCATCAAGAGACATGGTCACCTATTAGATTTGGTCACCTCAGGGTTCAATGAAGACATGATGAGTGTCCTGTTTTAGTTCTTTGATCCTAAGCACCATTGCTTCACATTCCCTGACTATCAGCTGGTTCCTACAATGGAAGAGTTCTCTAAACTTCTAGGTATACCTGTTCTTGATCAAAGACCCTTCACTGGTTTGGAAAAAGAGCCTAAACCTGAAGTCATTGTTGCAGCTCTACATCTGAAGAAGTCAGACATTGTTCTAGAAACGAGAAGCGGAGTTAAGGGTATTCTTGCTAAGGTATTGATGGAGAAGGCTCAAATGTTCTTGAAGGCTATGAGCTATGATGCTTTTGAAGAGATCTTAGCCTTACTAATTTATGGCTTAGTGTTGTTCCCCAATCCAGATCAGTTCATAGACGTTCATGCCATCAATATATTCCTGAGTCACAATCCAGTGCCTACATTACTTGGGGACATCCTGCATTCTCTTCATACTCGTACTACAAGGGCAAGAGGAACTTTGATGTGTTGCATACCTCTGCTATCTAGGTGGTTTATTTCTCACATTCCTCGCTCAGTGATGAAGAATGAACAGGGATTCAGGTGCTCTAAGAGAATTATGTCACTCTCTCATTCAGATATCCATTGGTGCTCCAGATCTATGGAGAATGTCACTATCATTGACCGTTGTGGGGAGTTTCCTAATGTGCCACTTCTAGGCATAAGAGGAGGCATCACCTACAACCCCTCTCTAGCTTTACGACAGTTTGGTTACGCTCGGAGTGACGGCCCACATGACATGTTGATTCAAGGCATTGTGTTTGACTACGACAACGATCTTCAAGGTTACCGTCAGAGATTCATACGAGCATGGGGAAAAGTGAACAAAGTTGACAGCAAGACTCTGGAGCCTAAGTACACTATTCCTATGGAAGCTTATCTCAGATGGGTGCGATCTCGTGCTCAGACTCTCATGATGCCATATCCTGCTATCCTGCCAGTTACCATGGAACCTGTTGCTGAAGGAGATACTTCTTATACCATCCTTCACCCAGACATGCCTACTGACATGGAAGACTTGCAGAGATCTTGGATCCAGTTGAAAGAACAAAAGGATACTGTCGAGGCTCATTACAAAGCAAGCCAAGGAAGTATCCTGGAACTAACAAAGCAACTTCATGAGGAACGGAATCTCAACTCATACCTCAACACAAAGAGGAAACGTCCATGGGAGACTTAAAACCCCCATCTTTTGTATTCATTGCATTTTTATTGTACGCCCAAGGGGCAAACAAATTTATTACTAATAAAAGTTTACTCTTTGGTTGTTTAAACAAATTTAAATCCTGCAGTCCTTGAAAACATTGCATATGCATTTACATACCATATCATTACATTACAGGTTTCTTGTGCACAGGTTTCTTATCTTCTCGCTGTTTATTTCAGCAATGGCTCTTGAACAAACAGTCAAAGATCTCCAGGATCAGGATGCCCGATTCCAAGAGTTGATTCTGAACTTGTCCAAGGGACAAGATGAGTTGAAGACACTGCTGGCTAAGAAGAAGAGTCCTGAGGACAACAAGAATGGTCAGTTGGAACAATTGCAAGCTAAGATAACAGAAATGAGGATCCAGATGAATGATCAGGTGGTTCTTATTCAAAGTCTAGCTCAGGGGCAAGAAGAGTTAAGAGCCTTTGTCCATAAACTTCAAAGTAATGGAGTCAGGAATCTAATTGTCAATCAACCTCCATTAAAACAAGCTGATTTGGTTGAAAGGAAGATGAGGATAAAAGAAGGTAAGAAACCGGTTACCACTGATTGTTCTTCAGTTAAAGAAAAAAGACATGGTAAAGTTAATCCATCTCAACACAAGGGATGTAGAAGACAGTTTATCAAATTCAGCACTCCAATGTCACAAGTTCTGCAATGCTTGTTGGAGATGAAACTAATTTCCTTGAAAAATTCTCCTCAAAATCCTAAAACTTCCTCTCCTCGCTATAATCCCAAGGCAAGGTGTGGGTATCACTCCAACTGTCCTGGACATGATACTAATAGTTGTTGGACATTGAAGAAAAAGATCCAAGACCTGATTGACGAAGGAATCCTAGAGGTTACTCCAGAAGGTCAAGTTGAATTCTATTATCAACCATCAAACACCGAAGCTGCAAGACAAGTTGCCCAGCGTAGCAAGAAAGGAAGCCTACCTATTCCTGTTGAGAAATGGGGCACCTTGGGACATCCGAGTGGTAAATTTGATTTCATGGTGAAGTATACTGCTCCTCAAAGTTCACAGATTGCAATTGAGGACATTCAGCCAACTGGATGGGACAACATTTGAATTTTCATTTGTAATTTCTTTTATTTGTTTGAACACTTACTATTATGTTAAACTTTTGTTTTCATTAATGCATTGCATATGTTTGTCTTGAATTAATCCATTCGTTCCACTATATTTTGAATTATGCTTCTTATTTCTATCTTGTGATATTTAACTCCTGATAAAGCTATAAGCCTGTAGAGGGAGGATGACGAAAACAATACCATAATCTTATGCAGTATGCTTTTGAACAGACTATGCTGACGATGTACAGGCATTGTTTCAATTCCTAAACAGTGGAGGTATAAGGAAGTTAATCCCTAGTCAACCCTTTTGAGCCTATGAAGTAGGAGTTTTTATTCTCGCACAAATTAAAACCCTTATTCATAACCCGGGGCAGGGTAGTTACTCGGTTAACTCAAATATGCCAACTATCTATGTTGTACACAACTAATGATGGTTCTCTATAATCATTAAACCTGACAGTCAATATCCAGCAAAAGAACAGTCTCGCTAAGTCAAAACCTATGAAGGAGACTTAGTAAAACATTAAGACATCCCGCTGACTGTAACCATGAAATAAGCAGTTCAGGCAAAAAGAAGGGATAATAAAGTCAAAAGAAAAAAAAAGAGGTCACTATGAATCCTCAACAAAGAAAGATGACTGAATGTTCAAATAAATTTTGGGTTTCTGAACCATCACAAATGTCAGTGTTACAATTCCAAACTCATTTGAGTCTCAATGCATAAGTTAACTGAGTATAGGACTGAAGAACATCATGGAGATTGGGTCGGGTACAAATAAAATTTGAGCCTTTATCCTTTGTTTCTTAAACCGTGAACCAGGCCACGTTATAACCCTTTAAAAGTCCTAACTGAAGCATGGTTAGTTCGAAAGCGTACTGCTACAAAAAGGTATCCTGACTCCTTTAGGGCTTATTATAAAACTTGAGTTAATATCACAGTTTTCTTTAAAAAAAAAATTTAAATGATTCTTTTTCAAAAAACTTCAAGACAGACATAAGCATTACATTTTTGAACATATTTGTTTGCATATACCTGAGTGTTTGACAAATGGAGAAACTTACAGGATGGATGTTCAATGAACCAAAGTCCTTCCGATGAACAAAGTTGCTTCCTAGATCAAAGTCCATGTATACAAAGGGGCATAGTCATTATCTCCCAATCAAGGGGGCAAGCCATGATACTGCCTAGCTCATGTGGGGCAATCAGGACAGGATGCAGTTATGTATCCAGGGGCAGATCTCCATATCTGTCTAAATTACCGAGGGTAACATTACAGAATTCATAATGCCATGGGCATGTTCATTGTTTCCTAATCAAGGGGGCATACCAAGTTACTGTTCAAATCATTCGGGGCAATCAGTTCCAGATCCAACAGTACTTAATAGCCAGGGGCAGCTCTTCTCATATATTTGAATTACCAAGGGTAACACTGCAAAGTTCATGATGTCAAGGGCATATTATTATGGGGCATTCTGCTTAGTTCTCTTGAGGTAACTACATTCAGATACTCCATTATGGTATAATTCATCCTCAACCAAGGGGCAACGCTTTCTCTTCAAATCTAATACCCGGAGCGTATATGGTCCATCACAATTTGAAGACACATTCCTCTCATTGTATTACCTTGATATTGGATTCTCAGCAGAAGCCATTGTGGAAATTAATTGTCTACGCCAGTAGTATCAGATGGTGTCAGTATCATGTCTTTGGATCCAGCTATGAGGATTTCTGGGAAGGTATTCAGGAAAGTTAAGAATCTCAGGAGCTCCAAATCCAATTGGTTATACACTCACGAAGTTGAAATGATTCTGTTTTCAAGTTCAGCTTTACTTTTCCTTCTGAATCCAGATTTACTTTTACCCTATTTACATAAGCGAAACGTCCATTGGTTGTGTTTGAATGTTTGTATGCTTTTGAATATGATTGATGTTTACCAGAAATGCATGAAAATGCAATAATAGTATTTACTAAGGACGAACGAGGTAAGGAATTCAACGAAGCTTCGCCGGTTCATCCCTACAAGACAGCTACAAGTCCCCCAGTAGGACAAATCCATCTTCAGGAAGTACGTCAAGTCACATCTCCCCGGGAATTTATATCCATCTCTTTTATCCTCATACGGATATTCGGGAATTTATTTCCCGATGGGAGTACGACGAACGAAGACGGGAGGTTATGTATACCTTGCTATCCCCAGCAGACGGGAGGTTATATATACCCTACTATCGAACGAAGATGGGAGGTTATGTATAATATATTATCAAACAAGACGGGAATGAGTTCTTCATATTCTTCAACAACGAATCGGGATTTATTTTCCCTGGCCAGCAGTTGTTATACGAAGATATCCAGACGCTTCAGGCAGCATCATATCATACATACAGCATCTATATCATACCATAACATACATATCCATAGATACATAATACATTACTTAAGTGCATCATATCATACATGCATACATAATGCATAAACTAATATTACCATACAGAATGCTACCTTGTTTTCAGGTTAATTCTCCAACAGACAGACTTCATCAACAACTTGTGGCTATCAGGACTGCTTTATCCTCCTGAAAGCTATCAATCCCTCAGGACTGCTTTATCCTCCTGAAAGCTTATTATCACCTCAGAACGTTGTTCATCTTTCTGAAAGCATATTACCTCCTCAGGACGTTGTTATCCTCCTGAAAGCTATCAATCCCTCAGGACTGCTTTATCCTCCGGAAAGCATATTATTTTGGGTCGTTGTTTATCTTCCCAAAGGTTATATTATTACCTCAGGACTGCTTTATCCTCCTGAAAGTTTCTTATACCTCAGGACGTTGTTATCCTCCTGAAAGCATATTATCTCCTCGGGACGTTGTTTATCTTCCTGAAAGCTATCATCACCTCCTCAGGATGTTGTTTATACTCCTGAAAGCATATTATTACCTTGGGCCGTTGTTATCTTCCCAAAGGTTACCACTTCCTCAGGATGTTGTTATCCTCCTGAAAGCATATTATCTCCTCGGGATGTTGTTTACATTCCTGAAAGCTATCACCCCTACCTCAGGACGTTGTTTATCCTCCTGAAAGCATATTATTACCTCAGGACTGCTTTATCCTCCTGAAAGCATATGATTACCTCAAGACGTTGTTATCCTCCTGAAAGCACATTATTACCTCAGGATTGCTTTATCCTCCTGAAAGCATATTACTACCTCGGGACGTTGTTTAACTTCCTGAAAGCTATCATTATACCTTCATATTTTGGATTGCTTTATCCTCCAAAAAAATGTACCTGAAGAATGTTTCTACAAGTGGCATCTTTAAGCCCACTCAAGCATATTCAACTAGTCATCAGTATTACTCTACGCACCGGTGAGTGCAAATTTTTGGGCTTTTGTGTTCAATCCCCTTCAACCTTCCAGGTCACGACTGGCACATATACCAATCTAACCCCTCAGGTTTCAGAAAATTGAACAGGGGCAGCTGTTGCACCCCAAAATTTGCCCTCACAATACAAGACTTTGTGTGCTAAGAAGGTTCACAAGGTTCACAAGACCTTTCATGAGGTTCATGAAGTTTACAAGACACTTCATGAGGTTCACAAGGTTCACAAGGTTCACAATACTTACAAGACCTTTCATTAGGTTCATGAAGTTTACAAGACACTTCATGAGGTTCACAAGGTTCACAATACTTACAAGACCTTTCATGAGGTTCATGAAGTTTACAAGACACTTCATGAGGTTCACAAGATTCACAAGACCCTTCATGAGGTTCATGAAGTCTACAAGTTACTTTATGAGGTTCACAAGGTTCACAAGATCTCCCATGAGGTTCACAAGGTTCACAAAGTTCACAATTGGTCAGAAGAGTTGACAATTCCCTCATACAATGCACCTCCTAAGCAGTGCATCCAAAACTAGGGTTTTGACTTTAATCAGGCTAAATGGATTTCCAAGACTTCAAGTGAGCTTCATAACATCTTATATGTGTGTAAGAACCCCCATGACAAGTTTCAAGACTTTTCTCAAAAGTTTGCTCAGTCAGATGATCAGATAAGTCAAAATCAGTCAAAGCAGTTAAAAAGTCAAACTGAGGTCAACTGTGGTCAAACCAAAGTCAAACTTCATGATTTTTTTGCCAACATCAAGTATATGAAGTAAAATTCATCATTTGATCAAGGGTTGATCATGATTCATCAAGGAGATTTCAGATCATCAAGAATCAGGAGTTTCTAAATTAGGATTTCCTCAGTAAAAGTCAACTGAACTTTGACCAGCCATAACTTTCACATGCTTCATCACCAAGTCTCCATAAAAATCTCATTTTGAAGGAAATTGAATTCTCTACAACTTTGTGTCTCACAAGCCAAGCCCAAAAATGCTTCATTTGGAAGGTATGAGCTAAGACATTATAGGTCCTTTTGAAAGTCAACAAAAAGTCAACAACTTCAAAAGAGCATAACTTGAGAATGGTAAATGATATGGACATGAAACCAATGGGGTTGGTTAGAGGACTCTTCAAGCTTTCCAAAATGTCCAAGAACACCCTCATAGCATTAAAATTGAAGGATATGTGCCCTTGCAAAGTTGGGAAATTTTTGGTTGGTTTATGAAGAAAATGGAGGTCTAAAACCAATTTTTTCTAAATGGGCTTGCCATATGATGACCCAATCCATACTATGACCTCATGCACGACCCAAGTCAACAAAAATCAGATTTTTTATCATTTTATTTTTATTTATTTTGATTTAATTCATTAAAAATCATTTTAAATTAAAATAAAATATAAAAGTCAAAGATTAAAAAAAGATTAAGCTTCTAGAAATTCATAAATATGATTGGAATCAAAGTGGTAAGAGGATCATGATGATTGGCCTAAAATAGCAAGTGTTTATGCAAAAATATTTGATTTTCAAAGCTTATCTTTTTTAATCTTTTTGGATCAAATTTTTCACACAAGCATTAATCTTTTCTGACCTAATTCATCACTCTATAAGTATATGACTTAACCCTAATGATTGCACACGAATTCCAGCCTCCAAAGTGTAAGTTTGCATTTTCAAAAAAACCTCTCCAAACTCAAATTCGGATTTTAACATACAAGGCATTAGAAGGTAATTTGAGAACATAGCAATGATCCCTGGACATCATTGAGTCGAAACCAATACTTATTTGCACCCAAAACCACGCATATAGCATATCCCGAAGCATTCTTGATCATAAACTATTTTTTTTCGATTTCAATTATTCAATGCGTTTTGATGAATTTTGTTTGTCTAATCATGTTTGTGGTGTTGTATAGAACGTTTCTGGGCAAAGAAATTGAAGAAACCGTGAATAACCCGTGAGATGCCATGTTAGGGTTTAAAGCTCCAAATTAGGGTTCTTTGATTTACACAACATAAATGAGTTTTGTTGGTATAATTGGATTGTACAGGTCACAAGGAGTTCAAAGATGTCCTTAATTTGATAAAACTGTACTGTTTGTGTGTGTTTTGAAATTCGCAGGTTTTCCTATGAATGAAAATTCGCAGGAAAGTTCGTGGGAAGATTCGCAGCAAATTGCGCAAGTCTGGAGGTAGAAGAAGGAGTTTCGCGCGCAGCCTGGAATTCAAAATTATTTTTATATTATATAGTTTTATTTGTATTAAAATTACTGAATGATGCTGATGGTGTAGTGGTAAGCTTGTGCGCGTGTGAGGGCAACGACGTGGGTTCGAAACCAGCCTCAACGCATTTTTTTTGCAATTTGTTTTGTTTTACAGGATGAGCATAAAGCCAAATGAAGGTGGTTTGTCATCATCTAGCAGCGCGTAGCCCAGTGGCAAGGCTCTTGTGTATCCAGGTAAAGGACCTGGGTTCAAATCCCAGGTCCTGTTTTTTTTTTTGTTTCTTGTTTTATTTCTTTTGTTATTTCTTCCTTTTATTTTCTAAATTAATTTAAAATAATTTCTAAATTATATGTAAATCATTTTCTTTTGTTTAAAAAAACTTATATTATTTTCTTAAAACCTAAATTGATATATTTATTTCTTTATATGTTTTTATTTATATGTATGTGGTATTTAATAATTAAATTGATATTGTAAATAAATAAATAAACCTAATTTATTTTTAAAACCCTAAAAAATATATTCTTTTCAAATCCTAATTTTCTTCTTTTATTATTTATGTTCATAAACTTCATTAAAATTCTTGAGTTAATTTTTGTTAATATATAAATTGTTTATAATTTAAATTTTTGTATGTAAGTATAATTAAAAATTAAAATGTTTAATTTATTTTTTATAATATGAAAATATTCTATAATTGTTTATAATTTAATTATGCATGTAAATAATTTCTATTATATGTTTAAAAATTGCTAATTTAATTTTTGTAATTATAATTTATTGTCATAATATGTTCATAATTGATTTAATTTTATAATTTACCTATAACTTTAAATTTTATAATACTCAATATAATTGTTCCTATTTTCTTATTAATTTTAAATAATTGTTTATATCAAACTTTGATTTTTTTTTGTTATAATATTTTTGCTTATTATTATTATGTTCTTATGATATTTATTTGATACTAACCCCATTTATCTTTAAATTGTTATTATTATTATTTTCACTAACCCAATTTTTATTATTATTTAATATTTTGCTTTATTTATTTAAATTGCTTTTATTATTATTATTGTAATTGCTCCTGGATGTAATATTTTATAATGTTTATTATTTATTTTATGCTATGGTTAGTAAATAGGGAGTGTAACATGTATGTTTATTTAAAATTAATTTAGATCACTTAATTAAAAGATAAATATTAAATTGAACACTCACACACGTAAGTCGATCTTGGATCGCCATCTCACTTTCTAGGGTTACCTCTCATGTTGCCTATTCAAAAAGGTCAAGTAGGGTGTATAAAGCAAAAGTCCCTCAAAATAAAGTCATCTAGTCCCTTAACAAATAAAAGATCAAGTCCCTTTTCGAATGTTGCCTTCATAATGATCTTGTCCCTTTCGAATAAAGATGATAGTCCCTTCAAAATTGCTTAATACACCCCACAGTTACCTACATAAACAGATGTCCCTTCATATGTCCCTCACATCCAAGGTAATGACTACCTATTCCTTAATAATAGGGATAGTCTTACCATTTAAAGGATTCAAGAACAGAAAAGACTTAAACTTAGGGTAGGTTCCTCTTAGATACTTGCTCACTTTTCAAAAACATTTCAAACGCTTCACACATTTCAAACAATTTTCAAAACAAAGGTTTTTTACGCATCCGTACATGGATCATTATGAAACTCTTAAGAAAATTTTTATTCACACACTTCACATTTCAAAAACATTTTAAAGTGAGCTAAGTAACTAAGAGCCCATGGATAACCATGGATGTAAAGGGTGCTAACACCTTCCCTTTACATAACCTACCCCCCGGACCCAAAAATCTTTTAAAAGGTCTTTCCTATTCTTTTATGTCTTTCCTTTGGATAAAATAAAAGTCGGTGGCGACTCTTGCTATCCGCAACATAACTAAAGTCAGTTCTCCCACCGTGTTACACCAAGCATATTGATATCAGGCATCATTTCATCAGAGATCTTGTGGAAGAGAAGGTGATCTCATTGGAACATATAGTCACAGATCTGCAATTGGCTGATATATTTACTAAAGCTTTGGATGCTACCCAATTTGAAAACCTAAGGGGTAAATTGGGAATCTGCTTATGTGAAATATAGCAGTTATGGAGAAGTGCCAACATGTCCTATGACATCGTGTGGCATGATCACCAGATGGCAACACCAGTCTGGTCAAGAACTCTGTGTATTCGACTCCTTAAAATTCTCCAAGTAAAGGCTCTTATAAAAGTTCTAGCTTGCTCTTAGCTATTCATCTTCTCATCATTCTCTCAAAACAAATTGCATGCAATAGCTGATTTTCAGAGCTCATCAAACTCAATCAATCTTAACCTCTTCCTCCACCACATTCGAAAATGTCTCAACAACAAAACCCTAACCTCTTTGATGAAATCCTCAACCAAGAAGATGTGGTGCATGCAACCCCCATCTCTGTGGTACCTATGGATTCAACTCCTATAGACGAAATCAGAGGAAGTGTTCCTCTTGCTCAAAAGCCTAGAACTCCAACAGTGAGAAGAGCAAAGGAACTTGTATTCAGCAAAGTCAAAGGGATGCCTTCTTCCTCAAACATAACTCCCAAAGCCTCTGAGTATGTGGATGCTTCTATTAAGGATCTTGTGAACAGGATTCTGTCTGAGCAAAGAGTTGTGAGTGGTATATCTATCCCTCTGAACACCATGCCAGCTCCACAAGAAGAACAGAGTAATCAAGCTGAAGAGGACACTCCTGCTCAATAGGATGTCCCAATAGATGTTGAAACATCTGAGGAACAGCACAAGGCCTCCACTGATGAAGATGATGAAGCCACTGATGATCAAGCTTATGTTGATCCACCTGCTGAAGAGGAGACTACCCAACCTCCTCTTATTGTAGACATAGAGCATGATTCTGACACAGAAATCATTGCCTCTGTGGACCCTAGCATAGCCAAAAGGCTTAGGACTAGGAAGGAAAAGAAGACTGTAGGACATGCAACTCCTGAAAAGAAGCAGCCTACTCCAAAGAAAGACAAGGCCAAAGTGGTATTTGGACCAACTAAACAATGGAGCAAGGTGAATACACAAAAGAGGAAAGCTGTCACTCCATCAGATTCAGATGTTGAAGAGGATGTCCCAACATCCCAATCAAAGCAGAAACCAGCACCTTCAAGGTCTTCCTCTGCTGTTCCAGAAGCTCCTCTGGACAATATATCATTCCATCATGTGTCAAGTGTGAGCAGATGGAAATTTTTCTACCAAAGAAGGGTGGCACTTGAAAGAGAGCTAGGCAGCAATGCACTGGAGTGCACTGAGGTAATAGACCTCATATCATCTGCTGGTTTATTCAAAACAGTCTCAAACTTTTCACCTTGCTATAAGCTACTAGTCAAGGAATTTATTGTCAACCTTCAAGAAGACTGTGCTGATGGAAAGTCTGAAGAATTTAGAAAAGTCTATGTAAGAGGGAGATGTGTGGAATTCTCTCCTAGGGTTATCAACCATTACCTAGGGAGAGAATCTGATGGACCTAATGAGCTGGGAAAGACAGACAACCAGATTTGCAAGGTCATCACTGCCAATCAAGTCAAGACTTGGCCAGTCAAGGGAAAACTTTATGTTAGCTTGCTAACAAGGAAGTATGCAATGCTGCATAGGATTGGCACTGTAAACTGGGCTCCTACCAATCATACATCTTCAATAGCAACTGGATTGGGCAGATTCATCTATGCTGTGGGCACCCAAACAAAGCTGGACTTTGGGGCTTACATTTTTGATCAAACATTGAAGCATGCTGGGACATCAGTAACAAAGCTGCCTATAGCCTTTCCTTCTCTGCTGTGTGGAATAATCCTCAGTCAGTATCCAGGTATCCTCACTGAAAAGGATTCAATCTGCAAAAGAGAAAGTCCTTTGGCCTTCCACTACAAGCTGTTCTTAAGCCATCATGCAGCTGATGTTGAAGCTCCCACTAGGACATCTGCTGGAACTTCAAAAGCAAAATCTCCTATATCCAAATTTGCTTTGATTGTTGAGCTGAAGAACACCTGCAAAGAGCTGGAGGCCAGGAAGCAAAAGCTTGAGGAGATTATTCAAAGGCTGGAAATAGAAGAAAGTGCTCAGAAGGCTGCTGATTCTGATGATGAAACTGAAGAAGAGGAAGACACTGAATATGAAGATTCTGAGTGAAAAATGTTTGTGAGGAATATGTATTATCTGCTTCAGCATTGTATTTTGAGTTTGTATTTTTGTAATTCTCTCTGACTATGTAAAATTTGGCCCCAATTTATATCTAACAAGGGGGAGAAGAGAACTGAACAAAAACAACAATGTCTGCTGCAACTTACTGATTAATGAAAAATGCATTTTGTTTGCTTCTGAACTAAGTTGTTTTTTAATGAAAAATTTCTGTTGAAACAAGTCAGAACACATACAGGTTTGAGGGGGAGTAAACTCACACATGACTCAACAGAAAAGAAATGATGTACTCTGATAAAAGAAAATCTGTTGCACTCTGATAAACCAGAAGATTATGTTAGCCAAAAATTAGCCAAAGGGGGAGTTTGTAGATGTTTAGAATTGGCAGAATTTTTGACCAACAAGAAGTGTTGAACTTAGTTCAGGATGTCACATCAGATGTTGTGACATTATCAAACAGAGTATAAGTAAATGAACTTAATTCAGGATGTCACACCAGATGTTGTGACATTGTATCAGTTAATGAAGTAAGTTCAATTTTCAGGATGTCACACCAGATGTTGTGACATTGTATCAGTTAATGAAGTAAGTTCAGTTTTCAGGATGTCACACCAGATGTTGTGACATCTCAAACTTGCTACCAGAATTAATTAATGCTTAACAGAACTGAGTAAATTCAGGGAAGTTATCTGGAATTAATTATGAATGGATAAAACAGAAGAAGGCGCATCTGTAGGGAGATTGGTTATATGATTTCAGTATAAACAGAAGAACTGACTCACCTAGAATCAAGGAAGTAACAAACCCTAATTCAAGGTGATGGCAGCATGCGTATCAGGATTGGATAACCTACAGAAAGCCCAAAAATCCAAGCATCTATTTAAGCAACAGAAACTCTCAGAATAGAGTACGAAATTAAGAAGACTAAATAGGGTGTTTGTGTTTTAAATAGCAGGTTGTATATGTGTATCACTTTATGAGCTTTTAAGCAAAAGTGTATTGTGTCTTGATTGAAATTGTGAAGTAAGATCAAGCTGTTTTGTTTGAAGTATGAGTTCAAATTTATTAAACTTGTAAACATATCACTGTGTGATTGAGGGGGAGTGAGTTGGTACTCATATCTAAGTTGTGTCTTATGTAGAAATTGCCTTGGGTAGATATTAAGTGAAAGATTAAACTGAGTGGTTTAAGTCTAGAATTAATATTACTTATATTGGATTTCCTTCCTGGCTTGGTAGCCCCCAGATGTAAGTGTGGTTATACACTGAACTGGGTTAACAATTTCCTGTGTTGTTTAATTTTCCTGCACTTTAAGTTTTGTTCAAGTCTTCAAGTGTTTAAACATCTCATTCGACATCACGTACCTGATCCCAGAATTTCACAAAGCTTCACTCTTTTGTTTTTTTTAATTCTGTTTTTAGATCATGATGAGCCTTAATCCCTGAATCCATAGGTTTTATTGGCTACTGATTACACACAAAGTCCAACGCTAGTATCCTTTCTTTTTTAGTTCATTTTATATTTTTTAATTAATTATATTTTTGTTATTATTAATTTGTTTAATTTTGTTTTGCTTTAGAAAAAAAACGTTAAAAAAAACTTTAGTGAATTATTTGATTTCGATTGTAATTTCTCGGGCCAATAACATAATAAAAGGCCGATGTTTCGCCCGATTTCGTTAAATCGGTGATACTCGGTCAATATGAGGCCCTCCTTTTAATTAGTTTTTTTTATTTTATTATTTTGACCAATAAACATTTAATTTATTTTATTTTATTCATTATGTCAATATTACCAATATATTTATTATTCTATTTTAATTTAATTTTTGTAAATCAATTTAATTTTATTTATTTATTTCCGCATTTCAAAAATAACGATTCGACTCCTCATAGAACGGTTTCTTTAAATCGGCTCTAAGGAAGTTCAAAAACACTGCACACACGCTTTCTCTTGGGCGAATTACAACTAGACCCCTTTATTTCTCGCAATCCCCTATATTTATCATGTATCCCTCTCCCATTATTTTGTACGCATTTTTATTTTCCATCTTTATCGATTTTGTTTAGTTCGCGAACCCTTGGTCCAACGCCAAGCGGTTGCACTTGCACACTCGCACTTTATTTTTCAGTTATTCGTTTATTAGGATCCACCTCACCTTGCGAGTCGAGCGCTTCGTGCCTCGCTAACAAACCACAAAATAAAACTCCATTTTTGCATTCACCCTCTAAACCTCAAAAAAACCAAAACGATTCTTTTTAGATCCAAACCCTTGATCCAACGTCAAGCGGTCTTAGGAAATAAAACATTCTAATAATATGAGAAGAATTGTACGCCACGAGCCTTAAGCGGTAGAAAGGAGGATAACGAGCTCTCGTTACTCGCTCTGATTATTTCAACGCAAGACGCTCGTCTTGTTGGACGGAATAAACTATCTATAGTCTTTAGTGCAATTCGACTCCTAAACCCTTTCATCGAAGAAAGGTAATAAAATGAACAACCATCAACCGTAGTAGGCCGAACTACGAGGCTCTGACTTTCCCATTGCACGCGGGAGTACGTAGGCACAAGGATCTCAATCCTTGCCGAGCACCTAGGATCAATCTAACTTATAATTTCAACTTTTTTTCCTCTAGCAAGTATTTCGTTTAAGCATAGACATCCTTTCGCGTGTGACAACTTAGATGGTTCCCATCGAGTACAATGGATGTAGGGGGTGCTAATACCTTCCCCCTGCATAACCGACTGCCGAACCCAGGCAATGGTTCCGTTGACCTTTGTCCTCATCCTTCTCTTCCCGGGTTGTATCTATATATTCCCTTTCCCTCTTCGGGAATAAATAGAATTAGGTGGTGACTCTTCAGTCCGTCCAGCGCGCAGCTCCGTCCTTTCGGATCGCGTGAGGTCGTATTTTTTGGGGTACGACAGCTGGCGACTTCACTGGGGACTGGTTCACCCCTATGCGAGTCAAGCCTAGTCTAGGTTCCCACGCTTGTTTGGATGTTTGCTTCGATGCCTTTCTTGTTTATTTTTATCACTTTCTTTATCGCATTCCATATTATATATCTTGTGGCTCCTTGGTACTATAATTTGGATCGATACTTTGCAAGAGAAACTTGAGGGAAGGGCTCTATACCCGGGCTTACGAGTACAAACATAAGTTAGCGAGGTTGTGTAGTATGGGCTCCCGAGGAAACCTCTCTCGTGGGTTGTCGATATGAAAACCTCACTAGGAGTAGATTCTGATTAGAATACTGACAACCGTCAAGTCCTTGGCATGTGTGCTCAGTTGCTTTCATTAGGGTCACCAACTCTGAGGACCTTTAGAACCCTTTGGTTAAAACATCGATTGATGGTCTCGTAGTATTGGCTCCCGAGAAATTTTCTCTCGTGGGTTGTCGATACGAAGACCTCACTCAGAATAGAAATTCTCAATGGAGTTGATTGACTGTCAAGAGTTGACATGTGCATCAAACATTTGAGCAAAGTCCATAACTCTGAGACTTTGTTTAAACCTTGTGTCGATGATTGTGTAGTATAGGCTCCCGAGAAAATTTTCTGTCGTGGGTTGTTGATACGAAGATCTCACCCAAAATAGATTCATATGGGGGAGTCAATCAACCGTCATGCTTATGGCGTGTGTGATGAACAGCCATATGAATTGATAACTTTGGGATCCCTAAAACTTTAGAGTCTACCTAGTGAGTTCCTGATCAGAGTATCCTCCATCTGTACTTTGGACTCATGAGACCCTGATCTTGTGATCCTGGATTCTGACATTGCATATCATTTCATTTGCATCAATTCTTGCATTTCATTCCAAAATCTGAAAACTTATTTCATGCTCCTCCATCTCCAGTAAATCAAGCTGGTTTCCCGACGCCCGTATCGTGCTAGACGCCCGTACTTAACTCGAGCCAACACTAGAAGACTAATGGACGTGATTCAAGAAGAGCAAGCTGCTATGAGGGAAGAGATTGACTCGGTCAAGAACAAGATTGACCAGATTTATGAGACCATACAAGCTTTGGCTAGAATGGAAGAACGTCGCGAAGCTGCTACCGCAATGAACAATGCTCTAATACAAGGATCTGCCTCGCGAGCAATGCCTTCAGTTCCCGTTCCAAATCCTTTGGTCTACGGTTTGCCTCCAGGCTTCACTCCTGTTGTTGAAGAGGTCACTTCCCAACCGATACCTGCTTCTGGTGTTATTATTGGTGTTATTCCTCAAGCTCAACCTGTTCCAAATCAAGTCCAGTTTCCTCATGCTGAAGAGGATCATCAAGTTGAGTATGAGATCCATACTGCTGTTCCGATCATTAATTCTCATGTTGTTCAAGAGTCTGAAGCTATGAAGATGTGTCGTGAGTTAGCTGAAAAACTCCGAATCATGGAAGGACACAACTCAACTTCTCTGAGTGCCTCAGACATGTGCTTAGTTCCAGATGTTGTGATCCCTGCTAAGTTCAAACTGCCAGAATTCGAGAAGTACAAAGGCCTCAGCTGTCCGGAGCTTCATTTGAGGATGTACTGTAGAAAAATGGCCGCTCATGCTAAAGATGACAAGCTCATGATCCATTGCTTCCAAGACAGCCTGTCTGGAGCATCTCTAGAATGGTACATGCAGCTCGAACGCAACAATGTTCATACTTGGCTTGATTTATCTGATGCATTCAAAAAGTAGTACAAGTACAACACTGACTTAGCTCCTAATCGCACTCAACTTCAGAGTATGACTCAAAAGGAAAGTGAATCCTTTAAGGAGTACGCCCAACACTGGAGGGAGTTAGCTGCCAGGGTACATCCGCCGTTGGTTGACCGTGAACTGATTGATATCTTCATGGGTACCCTACAGGGGCAATACTACGAGAAGCTGATCAGCAGCGTATCTTCTGGATTTTCAGACATGGTGATGGTAGGAGAAAGAATTGAAGAGGGTCTGAAAAGTGGAAAGATTCAAGGAGGTTCTAGCAACCAAACCAATGTCAAGAAACCTTTCAACGGGTACAAGAACGGTGAAACAAATGCCATTTCTTCTGCAAGTAGGAACCTTCAACAGAGTGCACCTACTCCAATTCCCTACTATAAGCATCCTTATGTTGCTGCTGCGCAATATGCTCCTATGCCATATCAGCCAGTTCCTCCAATGCCTTATCAACAGGCCATTCAAGCTTTATTTCCGCCTCAGGTGGCCTATCAACCACGTCCATATCCTATGGTCGCTGTTGCGCAGTATGTGCCCAATCCGTACCAGCAACCGGCTTATCCACAACGGCCTGGTCAACAACAACAACGCGCTCCTCAACAGCGCCCACCATATCAACAAAGAGGATATGATAGACACATTGATCCCCTGCCTATGACATATTCTGAAATCTTTAATCAGCTGATGGCAAAAGGATCTCTTACTTCGAAGGATATGCCACCTCAGACTGGTAACGCCCGAAATTATGATGCCAATGCTCGCTGTGAGTATCACAAAGGCGCTCCAGGACACACAAGTGAGAACTGTCATTCCTTCAAACACATGGTTCAAGATATGATTAACTCTAAGGATCTCACCCTCACTCCGAGAAATGCAAATGTCCAGAACGATCCAATGTCGCCGCATGGTGCCAACAAGTAAAGACATTTGAAGGGGTTGTTGAACACCAAGCTTAGTAGTCACCATCTTTGAAGCATTCAATCAAGAGAAGTTCATTCCTCAAATCAAGGCAGTCGTCGCCATTTATCATTTTCGCATCTTTGTCATTTTGTACTGTTTGTTAAGTACTATTTTCCCGGAACATTATCATTTGTACTTGGTTTTGTTAATGTTATGTTTATGCATGTTTTGAATCAATTTATTCGCATTCGCTCATTATTTATCATTTATCACAAAAATCACAAAAAATTTCTCTCACTTCACTTTAGCCAATATTTGAGGGAGGATGATGAAAATGAAATACCCATAACTGTTGCGGTATGCTTTCGGATAAAACCTTGTCAATGATGTACAGGCATTTCTTTCAAATCCCCAAACACTGGAGATATAAGGAGTTAATCCCTAGTTAACCACTTCGAGCCTAGAAGTAGGAGTTTATTTCGGATACAACCCTTACATCTAACCAGGGGCAGGGTAGTTGTTCAGTTAACCTGACTACACTTTCAAATTGCAAGATGAGACATCCCATCGGAGGACCATCAACAAATGACTTGGCAGTCACAATATTCAACAAAATACAAAAAAAAATCACTAAGGTGAGCACCCAAAGGGAGACTTAGTCGACAAGAAAAAAAAAACAAATTAAAAGAGGAGCCCAAATCCTCAACAAAAACAAAACAAAGATCAGGTGACCACCAAATCAAAATCAAAGAGGCACCAACATCAACAACAAAATAAGATGACTGCCATTTTCAAGAAAACATTAAAGCTTCATCTTCACTCTTGCAAAGTCAAAACAAATGCATGTGTAGAGTTAACTGAACATAGGAATGGAGAACATTACGAAGAAGGGATGAGTACAAATCAAACTTTGAGCCTTATATCCTTTATTTCTCAAACCATTAACCAGACCACGTTACAACCCTCAAAAGATCTAATTGAGGCACGGTTTATTCTGAAAGCATGATACCAACAAGGTTGCGTAAATTGACTCCCATATATTTGCTAATCTTCAACCTCGATTGCACATTATTCTTGCTGCATCTTTCACACACTTTCTAAATCAGCACCTCGTTTGGACTAACAACCCATTCGTCACACTATCACAATTATTCAAATAAATTGACTTTTTCAAAACTTACATGAACTTTACATTAACACTACCATTTGTGTATGAATAATTTATTTGCAATTCAGTGCCTAACATCAGTGCAATCCCAACAAGGGGCAATCAAAAGAGAAACTTGAACTTCATTTATGCCAATATGAATCAAGACTACCTCAACAGTCCAATCAGGGACAAAGCATCTTCAACAGCCCAATCAGGGGCCGCTTATCTCAAAATCCATTAATCAGGGGCAAATCATCTTCTAACAACTCGGTCAGGGGCAGACGCCTGCCAAATCTAGATATTGGGGCAGATCATGCCATGGCCATTGTCAAAGATTCCCCACCAGATTTATTTCAAATACCCTACAGGTAGGGGCAGCAAACAAGGAGCAAATCTTCCTATTTCTTCTCCCCAGCTGAACAGGCAGTCCTTGCTAGACATTAGCAATCAATCAAAGAAAAATCAGTTCTCATGCATCAACCAAGTCGCTTCGCTCACCAGCAGATAACCAAACTTGGAGCATTCAGATTTATCTTCTGATCATGCATCGTTGAAGATCGGGTGTCGGGGAATCAAGCCCTCCACCCACCCAAAGTCCAACCATTATTGGCAACTACCAAACCAAAACTCCACCAAGCTGGCACCTTTCAGTCGCCCATATGCATCATCAATGTCATACGCATCATTTACTTCAATCATTTACAACATATGCATCATTTGCATACCTAAATAAATCAGCTTCTCATATCCCCAACATTTTTAATTTACATCTCAGTGCATAAACACTTGCATCGTATCTCCATCGTTATGGAATACCATTTCAAAAACAATCAAGCATAGTTGCATAATTCAGGATCTAGGATCAACACAAGTTTCCAGTCCTTTCCCCCAGCGGAAGTCAGGATCATATCAATCAAAGATTCCAGGCACCTCCTTGGCAAAGTTCCAGTGGCCGTACCCCGTTGGATATTTCTCCCTTCAACCCTTTGCTCCCCAAGCAATTTTAATTTATTTTACCATTATTTCCCAACCAGTCCGCCTATCATCCTCTGTTGATAGTGATTCTTTACTTTTTTTTGTCTTTCGCCTATCATCCTCTGTTGATAGTGATTCTTTATTTTTCTGTCTTTCGCCTATCATCCTCTGTTGATAGTGATTCTTTATTTTTCTGTCTTTCGCCTATCATCCTCTGTTGATAGTGATTCTTTATTTTTCTGTCTTTCGCCTATCATCCTCTGTTAATAGTGATTCTTTATTTTTCTGTCTTTCGCCTATCATCCTCTGTTGATAGTGATTCTTTATTTTTCTGTCTTTTGGCATCCATATCGACCTAGTTCGAGTGTCGAGTTCGCCTATCATCCTCTGTTGATATTGATTCTTTATTTTTCTATCTTTTGGCATCCATATCGATCTAGTTCGAGTGCCGATATTGCCTTATCATCCTCTGGTGATAAGTTGATTTTTATTTTCAGTTATTCGCCTTATCATTTACGGGTGATAAGTGATTTATTTTGACAATTCGTTTCTTGCTGTGTCACTCATCATTTCCAGTTTATTTCATTTGCTATTTTCACAATTTCTTTCTTTGTCGGACAAATTTGGAGTCTATTAGTATCTAATTATCTTATACCTTGAAAGATTGAACGCGAGCCAGTTCATCTTACTCGGTCTAAGTCAATTCGATATGGGCATCTGTCATACCCCAAATTTGTCCTACCCGCACTATTTTATTTTACTGTCTAAATCATCATTTCAAAAATCCAAAAAAAACATGCACCATCCTATTTTTATATTTAACCTATATTTAAATAAAAAATATATATGTCTTTATTTTCCAAATGCAGAGTTGATGCGAAAATCAGATTTCATTCGGATTTATCATACTATGTGTGCAAGGTCCGATTAAAATTATTATCCATTTCTTTCTTTTCCATTTTATTTTATTTTTTTTCTATTTTATCCAATTTTTTCTTTTATTATCACTTCTATTATTTTCTTATTTTTAATTTTTTCCTTAAATTATGTATCTATTGTTATTTTCCATTATTAAAATTATATCATTTATTCCATTTATTCTTCCAATTTTTTTTATTATTATTAATTTAAATTATTATTATTATTATTATTATTATTATTATTATTATTAATAATATTAGCATTATTATTACCCATTACATATTTAATTTTCATTTAGGTTTAATTCTTTTTAATTCATACACAACCACATAAAAATTATATTAGTATTATTACTAGTGATTCCATCTATTATTATCATTATCATCATTATCACTATTTGTCACTTTTTATTTACCATTGTTATTAGCATTATTTCTTACTATTACTATTATTATTATTATACTTATTATTATTATTATTATACTTTTATTTTTATCATTATTATTAGTATTATTATTAGTAGTAGTAGTATACTTTTACTTTTATCACTATTATTATTATTATCATTATTATTATTATATTTCTAGTTTCTACAAAAGTCTAATACAATTCACAGTATCCCACAACTTTTTTCTTTTGGTCACAATTCCACATTACAATGCGCAAAGTTATCAGCCTGGCATTTTACAATCAGCATCACTATTATCTTTCCATTTTCTTAACAAACCGTACAACATCCATGTGGCCCCACCCTTTCTAACGGATTCCATCCAAGCATTTTGTACAATCCACACAAAAACCTCAGCACCCAAAACGCAATGTCCTCACGCGAAGAGTCATCCAATGTACGATTTCATGCAGCATCACAATTTGGTTTCACACAATGATTATAAGAACACACAGCCTATCATTTGAGAAGGGAGTTCTCTATTCATTATAGGAAAAGGGACCCTGCACTCTCCGTAAAAAGGGGATTATCTCCATAGAACCCTTTCAAAAATCAATTCAACCCCACTCTTCATAAACACAAAACACTCTTTTTTTCCCTCTCATTCTTATTCCTCACACTCTTCATTCAACAACCATCAAACAAACAAAAATGAAAAAATCACTAAACCATAAATCCGAAAAAATCAAATTCAAACACCAAACAGACCCACAAACCTTCCAAATCTGAGCCAAGCATACTCCGAAGCCACCATTTGAGATCTGAAACCGCAAAGTCCACCGCCACCACACAAAAACTCGCCACCGCCGAACACTACCTTCACCAAGATCAAACACCCGAAACCGATCTAACCGCGGACACCAACCGGAAAACACTTATAGCTCGCCGTTAAATCACTCAAACCACCGCGAAATATGTGGTCGGAGAGGCATACCGCCGGCGTTTGTGAGCGTGAATCGCCGGAGATGTGCGAGACGGAGAGAGACTTGAGATATTCGTGCGGGACCTAAAACAAATCAAGAGGAGATTGAATCGAGACCTCAGATTTTTCTGTCTTTTTTCTGATTTTCCTTTGTGTTTTCTCGCAGAAAAGGGACTGAGGGTAGGTCCCCTTTTTTCTCTTTCTGATTTGTTTTAGAGGGAGATAGAATGATATGTATGCTCTGTTTCATTTGTTTTAATTTTCTTTTACATAACTTTTCTTTTATTTTTAAAAAAATAACCTCACACAGCGACATACCTTTTTTTTATTTTGTTTTTATATTTTATATTGGTGTTGTTGGACCGGGCATGGCCCATTATGATGGTGTAACACCCCAAATTTTGCCCTCTTCATTTTAAGCATCATATTACATCATATTCATCATGAACATATCATTTTCTTAGCATCATATCATGGAAAGATGAGGCATCACATCCCTCATGTCCTAGCATCAAGCATATGGTCATCTGTGGAGGTCCTTGAAGCATTTCAGGCCATGAAAAGGGTCCCAATGAGTTTTTACAAGTCCTATGGTGAGTCTACAATCCATTTACAAGATAAAGTCCCTTGGCAAAAGTTCAGAAGATTCGCGGTGGTTTCTGGCGAACAACCTCTGGTTAACCAATCTCTTCAGGAAACTGGGTTACTTGCAGGACCAACCATACAAGTCCTGGGATACATGTGCATTTTTCTGTCGAACTACTCTTAGACTTTTGGTGACTGATTTGTGGTTTGTTTTATCAATGTATTCAAAGTATTAAGAACTTTGATTTTGCAAGTAAAGTAAAATTTGAACTTAAAGACGAAATAAAGTTAAAAATTTAAACAAGAACAAAGAAACTGTCGAAAGCTATAAACTTGCAGAAAAAAGTAAATAACATTTAAACTGACATGAACTTGAAGAATAAACAAGTAATTTAAAATGACTTTGAAATATAACTGGTGTTTTAAACGTACATTGTTCCAAATACTAGACTCATTTTCTCTCACACTGGGTACTCAGAGCTTTTACAGGAATTTTTGTACAAATTTTTCACACACCCTATTCTAAACACAAACTATCTTATTTATATACAAACAAAATAACTGCTTAGAACGGAAAAACTATAACTAAAGGACAAGTGTCAGCCTGCATGTAAATTTCTTCTCTGAAACCTCCATGTGTCCAACTGCCAAAGGTTACAACCTTTTGAATTTGAATCTCTCCCTTGGTGACGAAAACCTTGTAACTCTTCAAAACTGTCGAAACCCTTTTAAAGGAGAAAAAACTCTTCAGCACTTGCCAAACCATATCTTTTATTAACAACTTCTTCTATCGAAGCCCTCAGTCACACACTCCCCAAACTATTTTGCCAGAACATTATTTCTATTTCTGTCGAAACAGTGAAGCTTTAAAAACTTGTCAGCAATTCTTGGATTCTCCTCCTGATGCTATCCTTCGACAAGGATGACCTTAAACCCTGAATTTTGATCTTGTCGAAATTATGGGTTTACAAATTGCCCCCCAGCAAAGATATTTTCGACTGTAAAAGGAGAAATGTCTTTTGCTGTCGAAATGACCTTTGACTTCCAGTTGCATTTATTGTAAAGTGATTTTTGTTGAGTCCCAAGGAAACACCATGATTTTCACTTTATGAAACGTCACATCTAGCCCACGTTTCACACAATCTCCCATGACCCTATATTGTAGGTAAATCATGGCTCATTACCAACCGCCACTTTCAATCTCCACCAATGGATTAACATGCATGTTTCCCTTTTCCTAACTGAAAAAGTCTCTTCATTTTCTTTTCTTTTTTTTTTATTATTCATTTATTCCATCCTCTATAAATACCATTTTCACCACCATTTCATACTTTTCACCTTCTCAAACTCTTCTCTTACCCAAGCGTGAAAACTCCATTTCCAACTCTTTCAAAGCTCCTGTTTCTTTACCATCTTCATCAAATCAATGGCTCCTCCAAAGACTACCACTGGACAAAGTGCAAAGAAGACAAAGAAGACCACGGATCTTCCTCCTGCTCACGTGTTATCTGGGCCTACTCAAACACAGCACCAACAGTACTTCCCAGAACCCCCTAATGAAAGGGAAAAGGCAAGCATTTACAGGTCACAGGTAATGATCCCCCTTTCTGTTTCTGGAATTCATCATGCTATGTTAGGCCCTATTTTTGATCCCAATGCTGATTCTAAACGTTTGAAAGAGTTTTACCCCTGCTATTCTGCTTTAAAACCCATAGCTGCTAACAAGAACCCCAAACCTGTCGAAACCTCATCAAAGGAACCTGAAGTCCTTATGGCTTCGACAGAAATAGATCTGTCTTATCTAAACCAAAACAGGATTTTTAGGAGCCCCCCTTTGACAAAAGATCCTTCTGAATACCTATCATGGCTTACTAGGGTCGAAAAAGCCAAAGAAAAGTTTTGGAAGAAAACTGGTATTTATGATTTAATCCAGTTGTCGAAAGAGGGCCCCCGTTACTGCCAAAACATGCTGTTGGCCTCTCTGTACTTCTGGGATAGCACTTACAATACATTCCACTTACCCTGTGGAATGGTGACCCCCACCCTATTCGACATAGCAGCCATAACTGGCCTTAGTCCTTTAGGGGAAATATTTAACCCTGAACACTTGAACAAGGATCCCATAAGCTTCGACACAAAGCATGCTGGGTATTCTGTCTTCATAGCCCATTACCAAGGTGAAAACAATGAAGAAGTCTCTGACATAGAACACATTGCCTTCCTTAGCCTGTGGTTGTCCAAATTTGTATTCTGTACAAGGTCCCTTCAGGTAGCCAGAAGTTTTATCATTATGGCGAATCAACTTCACAATGGAGTTGCATTTTGCCTGAGTGAGCTACTTTTGGCCAACCTCTATGAATCCTTAAGTGAAAGTGTAAGCAACCTCAAGGCCCTTAAGGACAAAGGTAACATAAGTCTTACAGGCCCTTTTTGGCTTCTACAACTATGGCTGAATGCCACTTTTGAAAATTTCATCCCCATAAAAATGCCAATTGTCGAAGAGGCAGTCAAAGAAAGACGTGTCGAATGGCCTAGGCTGGTTCAACTGACCCCCACTGATGAGAATACAAGCCTTCGACAAGCATTTACTGGCTACATCATGATGTTCGCCAAACGCTACAAATTTTCTCCTTCAATGGCACCATTCGCCAACAGGAAAGTAGGTCCAAGATGGTTTACTAGAAAACTACCAGTGGAGAACCAGAAAGATGAAGATTCCTACATTTCCATTTGGGAAGCTTTTCTCATGCCCAGGCACTTCTTCTCCCATCACAGCCTTAACAACACAAAGGTATCCCTCATTGTGTACCAACCCAATTTGGTAGCTAGGCAGTTTGGATTAATTCAGACGAAGACAAAGCCTATCTACCACAAGAAAGGTGTCATTATCTTCTACAACTCATGTCACCATTTCGACAAATGTTTGGAACTGTACAACAAGTTTTTTGACCCTTCTCTTGAAGTTTATCCCACCATTTTCCTACCAAACTTCCTCTGTACTGAAGAATTCGACGTCTGGTGGAAGGAATACTATATCAACATATTTTTCGACGTAGCAACTTTCACTACTCTTCTGACGAATGCTTTTACCTTTGTGCAGGACAGGAAGAAAAAAGGTACAGATCAGCATATCAAAGAAGTTCACAAGTTTCAAATGTATTTTGAAACTATTTACAGGCCTGATGATCTTCGTCGAACCATAGCTGAAGCAGCAGTATCTTTAAAATACAAATTCACAGAAAAATTGAATAAGTTGTGGTTTCCTACATCTCTTCCACCACATGCACACTATGATTTTGCTTTCACAACTTTTCCTCCAAAATTCCCTCCACTCCCTTCTGCAGAATTTGGAGTGGCCTTGAGTCCTCCATTTCCAGATTGGTTTGTATGTGGATCATATTTAAAACTGCTTCGTGAAAGCAACAAAAAACCTGCCGAACGCGTGGTTGCGACGAAGTATCATCTGCACAACTTCACTGGGCACCTTCATATTGGGATAGAACATGTTACTGTGGACGAACCCATTCTTGAAGGTGTCGAAGAAATTACATTCTTCTTTTTTGCTTCTAACTCTTTTATTATTATATCAATGTTCATGCAACTTTTCCTTTTCAGCTGTTAGAATTGTCAGGAAGACTACTGGCGAAGGAACTTCTTCAAAAACAGTCGAAAAGTCTCCTGCAACTGCCAAGAAGGTTTCGACACAAACAAAACATCCCTCCTTATTTATATACTTCATATTCTCTTATACTGAACCCTTCTTTTCTTTCTCTTATAGGTAACTCGTACCCCAGCAAAGAAAAGGAAACCAGAAGAAAAGGAAGCAAGCGTCGAAGAATCTGAGGACGAGTCCCCTGAACCCCAGCCTTTGAAAAGAAACAAAGGTCTAAGAATTAAAACAGTGGCGTCCCAAAGATCTCTGGTCCAAAGACGAACTCCACCTGCCAGTCCAGTCAACAAAGTTCCCTCAAGGAGCGAAAGAAGTGGGGACTCAAGTGCCCATACTGAAATCCCTCAGGTAATCATTTCGACAAACACCACCCCAGCCTTGACTGAATGTAACTTTATCTTACAGTTCTTCCTTTATGTTTTTTGCTTGTAGGTTGTTATTGACGTCGAAGAGACCTCTGCAATCCAAGAAGAGCATGATCCCTCTAATTCTGAGAGGACTCTGGCTGAAAGACTCCAGGATGATGCCACTCCAGATGCAGGGGTCCATGGGCCTCAAACCTTGGACGAATTCGACCTCAGTGATTCTGAGTCTTCCGACAACAACTCTCCTTTTCGACCAGACCCTACTGCAGAAAAAACAAATTCAGATCAAGATGCACCACTTCCACCACCAGCTGCTATACCAAACACTGACGAAAATGCCATTGCTCAGGATGCACCAGTCCTAGGTCCAACTGACACCACCATGGCTGATAAAGAAAATGTCGAAGAAGAAGTCACTCTGTCGAATCAGCCAGAAGTTAACTTGAGCATTGGAGGAACCTCTCAACACATTCCCTCTTCATCAAAAGCTCCTGTCGAAACCTCTCTGGGCACTGCTTCGACGAGTTTATCTCATGAAGAAATTGAGAGCTTGAAGGTTAGAAAACCCTTTGAGTACTTAAAAGCCTTGCTCGACACCAGGTATAACTTCCAAGATTCTTCTGCCAGTGGTTCGACAGCTTCAGGGGCCACTTCTGACCTTCAACCAATCAATGTCATCATGGATGAGATCAAGACAAGGATCCTTGGAGTTGACCTGTTTGAAGTCTTGGCTGAGAATACTTCTGCTCAATATGATCTGAAGAAGCTCCTAAAAAGTGCCAACTTGCTGGAAGCTTCGACTGAGGAAAGCCATTTGGTGATGGATTTGATATCTTTGATTGATTCTGTCAGCGCTGATCTGGTTCGACAAAAAGAATTCTCCCAAAAGATCACAGCCAAGTCTGAGGAGCAAGTTTCAGCATGGAACACAGTGGCTTCTTCGACAGAAAGGATTTCAGAGCTGAATAAGCTTTCTGATGAATACACCAAAGCTGCTGCTGATTGTGAAAACAATATTCAAGCTTACCAAGCCCAGATTGCTGATCTCCAAAGAAAAATCCTCCAAGAAAAAGAACGCCAGGCCTCTCTCAAAAAACCAAATCAGGAAGCAATAGACAGTGAACTCCAGAAAGGGCTACAACATGCAGAAACAGCCCAGCAACTTCATAGGGAGCTTGACGAAATGACTGTCAGCAAGAGCCTTTGTGAGCGTCGAATCCAACTCCAAAAGAAAAAATTCGACGAGCTTAAAGCCACATTCCTTCGACAGTAATTTTGTAATAGAACTTAGGAATTTTATTTGTTTTAAGGATATTTCCTTTCTTAGCACTTTTATATGTAATGCTATTTTACGCCATTTGTTTGGCGAAGACAAGTTTCGTTTGCAATTTTAATTTGTTATGATTTTTATTTCCTGCAATGTTGGTCTATACTTCTTTAAGTACTTCCCATTTATTTTCATCACTCTTCTATCTTTTTCTATTTCTTCGACTTCGTATGCACCATTGGAAAAAACTCTTAGAATTTTGAAAGGTCCTTCCCATTTAGGGGACCATTTTCCCATCACTCTGTCTTTCTTCTCCATGGGCAAGATCACTTTCCAGACTAAATCATTTACTAAGAAGGCTTTGAATTTTACTTTTTTGTTATAAAATTTTTCAACTTTCTCTTTCTGCCTTCTTATTAATTCTAAAGCACGCAACCTTTCTTCATCCAAATCAACTAACTCATCCATCATCATACTCCAATAGATTTCAGATGGAATCTCATGATGTCTTTGAATTCGTATTGACTGTAAACAGATTTCGACTGGCAATACTGCATCATGTCCATAAGTTAATTTAAATGGGGTAGAATTAGTTGCCTCCTTAGGAGACGTTCGACAAGCCCAAAGGATTTGATCCAGGGTCTTATGCCAATTTCTGGGTTTTTTACCCACATGCTTCTTTATCAGGTTTATTACCACTTTGTTGGCTGCTTCGACCTGGCCATTTGCTTGGGCATAATAGGGTGTCGAAGTCAACAACTTAAAACCTGTTTCTCTTGCAAATGCTTGCATATTTCTACCAGTAAACACAGATCCTTGATCAGTGGTTATAGTCTCTGGTATTCCAAATCTATACATTATGTGTTTCTGGATGAAATCTATGACTGCTTCCTGATCTACATTCGTCAAAGGTATGGCTTCAATCCACTTAGTGAAATAGTCTACCCCCACTAATATGTACTTCTGCCCCTTTGAGGAGGCTGGTCGAATCTCACCAATCAAATCTAAAGCCCAACCTCTAAATGGCCAAGGCTTTATAATAGAATGTAACTCACTTGCTGGCACATGAGGTATGCCTGCATGAACTTGACATTCCTGACACCCTTTTGCAAATTCAACACAGTCCTTCAACATAGTTGGCCAGTACATCCCTTGTCGAAATAATAGCCATTTCATTTTATGTCCTGCTTGGTGGGCACCACATGCACCACTGTGTACATTCGACAAAGCTATATAAGCTTCAGTCTCTCCAAGACATTTCAGTAGAACTCCTTCTGCAGTCTTTTTAAACAATTCATTTCCAAAGAGCACATAGCTTATGGCCCTGTACTTTATCTTTCTTTCGACAGTCTGATTTGGATTTTGTAAATAATCTTTGATGGGTTTTCTCCAATCTCCAACTTCTAAATCACTTACATTGAAAATCTCAAAGTTTTCTTCATCACCATATCCCAATCTCATTGTCTCCAAATCAGATGGGGCCAACTTAGTAGATAAAACTTTACCTCTCACTTCGACAACCTTCAACAGATTTTCTTTCGACACTTTATACCCTGAAGCCAGCTGAGCCAAGTCATTTGCTTCCTGATTTCCTAATCTGGGAATGTGTCTAAAAACTACACTGTCGAATCTCTTGAGGAGCCTGTTGGCTATCACAAAGTACATGATCAAATTTTCTTTGACACATTTGTACTCTTTCGTCAATTGTTTTATCACCAATTCGGAGTCACCCATTATTTCGACCTCTGTTGCCCCCAGTTCCAACAAGATTTCAAGTCCAGCTATTAAGGCTTCATATTCTGCCTCATTGTTTGAACAGAATCCTTCTATTTTGTACTTGAACTTTGTTGGAATTTTATTGGGAGAAATAATTAACACCCCAATACCTGTTCCATTTTTGTGGCTGGAACCGTCGAAATATAACCTCCAAGGCTCTTTTTCGACATAATTTGTTTCATCTCCAAGTATGGAGTGGTCAGCTATAAAATCAGCAACTACTTGCCCTTTAACAGCTTTTAGAGGCATATATTTTAAAGAGTATTCAGTCAAAGCTAAAGCCCATTTTCCAATTCGACTATGTAAAATAGATTTAGACAACATATGCTTTATTACGTCGAAATGAGAAGATATATGTACATCAATGGGTTTTATATAATGCTTCAATTTTGTACAAGAGAAATATACACATAAACATAATTTCTCTATCATACTATATCTAGTTTCAGCATTATTTAAAACTCTGCTAAGATAATAAATGGCTCTTTCGACGCCATGTTCATCTTCTTGACAAAGCATACTTCCTAATGTTCTGTCAGATGCTGATATATAGAGCCTCATGCTTCTTTTTCGACAAGGAGATATTAGGACTGGGGGATTTGCCAAATACTCCTTGATCTTGTCGAAAGCATCTTGCTGCTCTTGCCCCCAAGTGAAACCCTCCTTCTTCAGTCGAAGCAGAGGTGAGAAGGCCTGAGTCTTTCCACTAAGGTTGGAGATGAACCTTCTGAGAAAGTTGATTTTCCCTAGCAGAGACTGCAATTCCTTCTTTGTCGATGGCGCTTTTGCTTCCATTATTGCCTTAGCTTTGTTTTCATTAATTTCAATCCCTTTCTTGTGGACCACAAAGCCTAAGAAATCCCCAGCCTGCACACCAAAAGCACATTTAAGAGGATTCATTTTCAAACCAAACTTCCTCATCCTTTCAAAGGACTGTCGAAGATGGTTGATATGGTCCAAGCCTGAAGCAGATTTAATCACAATGTCATCTATATAAATTTGCATAAATGTTTCGATGAAATCATGAAAAATAGAATTCATGGCCCTTTGGTAAGTAGCTCCAGCATTTTTCAAACCAAAGGGCATAACTACCCATTCATATGTTCCTATTGCTCCTGGACAACGAAAAGCTGTTTTTGGAACGTCTTCTTCAGCAATAAAAATCTGGTTATAACCAGAATAGCCATCAAGCATACTTAAATACTCATGGCCTGCTGCAGAATCTACTAGCATTTCTGCTACTGGCATAGGATACTCATCCTTAGGGGTGGCTGAGTTTAGATCTCTAAAATCAATACACACCCTTAGTGTGCCATTTTTCTTAATCACAGGAACAATATTAGCAATCCATTCGACATACCTTGTTGTACGGATGAATTTGCATTTTAGAAGTCTTTCGACTTCTTCTTTGATTTTCGACAGAATCTCAGGTGCAAAACGTCTGGGGGTCTGCTTTATTGGCTTCTTCCCTTCCAGTATTGGCAACTTCAATTCCACCAAACTTCTGTCTAAACCAGGCATTTCGTCATAATCCTAGGCGAAGCAGTCTTTAAACTCATTCAGCAGTTGGATTATTTCGACTCTGAGTTGAGGATTCAACTTGGCACTGATGTAAGTGGGCTTTTTCTCTGCCCCCAGTCCCAGATTAATCTCCTCCAAAGGATCCTGTGCCACCATTTTCATATTGGTGGAGGTTGGATCCTTTTCGAACCCCAAAGGTTCGTCATCATAAATGGCATCAAGTCTTTGGTTCTGCCATTCACCATTTGAGTCTTCTTCAAAACTCTGATTTGCATGTTGCTCCTCAATGTTTTCTTGAGGATGTTGTTCTTTGACAATTTGAGTGTTGGCTTCGACAGCCATATTTCTAACTTCAGCCTCAAGGGCCGCTTTGAGTTGTTTTTCGGCTATATAAGCCGAAATCCTTTTCATGGCTGATGCTTCAGTCATCTTCACTGAATTCACTCCCCCATCCAGTTGGGTTGACATGGGTAGTTCCCCAGGTGTAATTTGTCTCCCCAATTATTTCTTTATCCCACTGGAAACCATGCGTAGGATGGAGGTACATGGAACAGTAAGCATTGTCGGAAGCTGTTAGGTCGAAAGCAGCAGGGTTGCATGGTGCTATATGGGCTAGGTTTTTGTCGAAGTTACGACTAGTAACATTGTTCACATCAGCTGTGAAGTAACTCTGATCTGCTTCAATGTTTTCGACAATCCCATCTGGCCTCCAGATTGCTATCCTTTGATGCATGGAAGATGGCACAGCCCCAATCCCATGGATCCATTCCCTTCCCAACAGCAAGTTGTAATTTGCCTTTGATGCTATCACCACAAACATGGTAGGCCTGGTGATAGATCCTACAGTCAAGTTCAGTTGTATTACCCCCAACGTTGTCCCTACTTTACCTTCATAGTTGGACAACACCATATTGTGAGGCTTAGTGTCGGAGTCATCTTTTCCAATCCTCTTTATCATATAATGAGGAATTAAATTCACAGCTGCTCCACCATCTATCAGAATTTTGTTGACACCCACATTTTCTACCTTTCCTTTTATGAAAAGAGGCTTTAAGTGAGCCTTCATTGCATCATCTGGCTTTTCGAAGAAAGCATTTTGCTCTTCGACACAGCCATTATTCATTATGTAGTAGCACACGGGCTTCAAGCCTATGCTGTCATCTACCATGTCATCTTCTTCGTCTTCGACTTCCATTATCCTGTCATAATCTCTGGGCAGTACAGAGACCACATTGCAGGTTACGTCGAAAGAGGCATCTGATTCTGAACCAAATTCATCTGTGACTTCTTCGTCCACTGGAATTCTGTTGTTTGTCTTTTGCATCTCTGTGGTGTCACCAGATCTATTCTCCTGAAAGGTTTCTTTTTCTGCCAGAGGCATCCCCTTGTTTGTAATCTGCACACATTTGCTTGATTCAGCTCTCTTCTGCCCAACCCTTTGGTGTTCTACCGTTCCCTTTTCAATTTTCTTCTGCCTTTGGAATCTTCTCCATTGGGATCTGGACATAGGATTCTTCCCTTTGTAGTTTTCAGAGACATATTTTGGCCTTGCCTCCTTTTTAACTTCCATTGAAGGACCTCTGTTCACTTCAAAACTCTTCCATCTCTTCTGACCTTGGGCATCCCTTATAGGCTGAACCCATTTGTCAACATTTGGCCTGTTGGATGGTTTGTAGGTGTTGGAACGTCTTTCTCCCACTCCTTGACTGTGATGCTTCCCTCTTCTTGGGTCGAATCTTTCGTTTCTGGTTGGTGGGACTGTTCCCCAATTTCCTTTCCTCTGGGTCTTTTCTGCTGCTTCTAAGTCATCAGCTGCTTTCTTGTCGAACACAGCACTGCATCTTGGGCAAAGCATGACTTCTGCATTCTTCCTTTGACACCTCTGGATGAATTCGACAAGACTTTCATTTTCTTCTGGGTAAACCAGCTTCTGATGCTTCTCTTGATGTCTCTTTCCCTTGTTTGTGTCTGGTCCCACCTTCTGAGTGACTTCCACCATGTGAATCCCAGCATTCTGTTCAGTTGTGATCTTCAATTTATTCATTTTTTCGACCAGCATGATTTCCTCTGGGATGTCCTCCTTTGACTGACTCACATTGCCTTTTGGGTGTAAACCCTTGTAGATGTAGTTGCAGCAGTGTGAAACCCTTTCGACAGGATGCCCTTCAGTTCTGATGGTACCAATGTTTATTGGTTCGACAGTGGGGGAATGGTCATCAGTCCCTGCTGTTTTGATCTCCTCTTGACCAAGGCCCTCAGTGGCCTCTTTCTGAACAATGAGGGTTTTGTCACCCTCCTCTTCGTCATCCTTTTTGAAGGAATCTCCCCACCCTGTGGGTTTGATTTTGTTGATATCTGCTTTGGAGCTTGGTGGTGCTGAATATTTCACCATGAAATCGAACTTTCCATTTGACTCTCCCAAAGTATCCCAGATCACCCCCTGCTCAGCATCTTTTTCGTAGTTTTTCTTGTCGAAGCTTCTTCCCACTTTGACTGCATTTCTTTCGTCGAAACCTTCAGTAGTTTCGCTAGCATTATCACTGTCGAAGTCTTCAGAAACTTTGACTTCTTTCTCTTCAGTCTGGTCAGCAAGATCATCACCTTCTTCCACCACATTTACATGGGTGTCGAAACCTTCAGCAGCTTCTATCATGGTGAAGTTGGTGTCGAAGCTTTCAGTAACTTCCACCATTTCAAAATTTTCTTCAGCCACGATCTCCATTTCGACCACATTTACCATTTCTGGTTCAGCATAATTGGCCTCTACCACCTGCATAGGATTAGAGTCAATCCTCATCTGCTGCTTGGCTTTGTCTCCAAACTTCAGCCTTCCATTTTGGATTGCGTTCTGGACAAGATCCCTGAAAAGGTAACATTGAGAAGTTTTATGACCCAAGAAATTATGGTATTTACAAAAACCTCTCTTTTTCTGTTGGTCTACAGGAGGCTCTTTCGTGCCTGCTGGTTTTATTAACTGACCATCTTTGACTAATAAATCAAATATTTCATCACACTTAGTGATGTCGAATGTATAGGTTCTTTTAGGGAACCTGTCATTCTTTTCTACTTCGACTGGATTTTTTCCATTCGACGGGGCTAAAACTTTACAAGAATATGGAGGGCCTTGTTTTAATTCTGCCAGATCAATTTCTTGCTGGTCGAAGATGACTTGTTCGTTTTCGTCATAATCATCTTCATGAATTACTCCTACATAGGCCACTCTTTCCTTCTTGTTTTTGTTTGATCTGAATTTTTCATTTTTTAGTCTTTCTATTTGCCTCACTCTGTCTGCCAGTTGTGCCATATCTCTCAAGTACTGGGTATCCAGTTTCTTCCTTATGGAATAATCTAGACCCCCTGCAGCCATTTCGACTAGTTCTTGTTCCGGCACTTGCGTAAAGCATCTGGCTTTTAGTAATCTAAACCTATTCAAATAGTCATCTATAGGTTCAGAAAACTTTCTTTTGACACTTGCCAACTCCTTCAAACTTATCTTGGTTTGTCCCATATAAAATTGTTCATGGAACAATCTTTCTAATTGGGTCCAAGTAAAAATTGAAGTTGCAGGAAGTGATGTGAACCAAGTGAACGCATTTTTTGTTAAAGAACTTGGGAAATATTTCATCCTTAGGTTCTCATTATTCGCAATTTCTCCTGCTTCTATCAAGTAACGTGCCACGTGTTCTATGGTGGACTCACTAGTATCCCCTGAAAATTTTGTAAATTTGGGGACTTTCCACCTTGGTGGTAATTCTTGTTGTAAGACAAATTCAGACAAAGGGGAAGTATAACTAGGCCTTTGTAATCCTAGGTTTACTCCATTTTGTGCCATTATTCTCTCAACCATGGTGGCAATATTGTTTTCGACAGGCATGTTATTGTAACGCATTCTCTGCTGTAACACTTCGTCAGCATTTTGATTTCTCTGGACTATTATCCTTCTTGGTTCCTGTCGAATAGGCTCTTCTACATTAGGCTGTTCGACTATCACCTCTTGCCCCCTGGGATTTTCATGAGGATTTCCTAAGGGCCTTTGGTTTATAGTAAGTTCCTCTTCGACAGCCCTATTGGCAGGGTTCTGATTTAGTTGCATCCTTTGCTGTGCTTGCGGGACTCCAAAAAAGTCAGCAATGCGTGCCATCTGTTCTGCCAATATTTGGTTTGTTTGGGTAGTGTTCTGTATTAAGGGATTGAACACTTCTCCCATTTGGTGTGTCAAAGCCTGCACCATATCATGATTGCTTTCATCCATCTGTTGACGAATTACTTGCGCAGAATGATTTGTCATAGCGGGCATATGGAAACCTGGTGGAACTTGGTTTATTCTATTTCCATTTCCACCATATCCTGATCCCTGCAATGGTGATGACACTTGAACCATCGCATCAGAGAATAATGGTGACGAATTATGTAGGCTTGCCATCAGTGAAGTTGGCATTCCATATGGTTGTTCCCTCCCAGTCAAAGGCTGAGAATAATTCAGATATGGCCTGAATGTATTTCCTCCAGGGGGAGGGGTTCCTAAGGGTCTGGCGTGTCCCATGGTGGAAGAACTAGGCGCATTTTGGGATCCTGAACCTGTTGGTATGGAATCCCCCAAAGGAGGCCTAATTTGTTCTAAAACGGGACCAGACACTGGTATTGTTCCTGACGAAGGGATAGGGTTGGAAACTGGTATTGTTTCGTCAGGATTGTTTGAAGTATTTGGCAAGTTAGCCATGTTTCTTCCTCTTGTTCTCTTTGGTCTCTCTACGTCGGTTACGGCTAGTTTACCGCTTCTAAGAATCATACAACGTAGCAAGGAACAATTTGTCTAAGAAGTTCTCTATAAAATTTTCAAATGCACTGGTCCCACCGGGTGTGCCAATTTGTTCGCGGTGGTTTCTGGCGAACAACCTCTGGTTAACCAATCTCTTCAGGAAACTGGGTTACTTGCAGGACCAACCATACAAGTCCTGGGATACATGTGCATTTTTCTGTCGAACTACTCTTAGACTTTTGGTGACTGATTTGTGGTTTGTTTTATCAATGTAGTCAAAGTATTAAGAACTTTGATTTTGCAAGTAAAGTAAAATTTGAACTTAAAGACGAAATAAAGTTAAAAATTTAAACAAGAACAAAGAAACTGTCGAAAGCTATAAACTTGCAGAAAAAAGTAAATAACATTTAAACTGACATGAACTTGAAGAATAAACAAGTAATTTAAAATGACTTTGAAATATAACTGGTGTTTTAAACGTACATTGTTCCAAATACTAGACTCATTTTCTCTCACACTGGGTACTCAGAGCTTTTACAGGAATTTTTGTACAAATTTTTCACACACCCTATTCTAAACACAAACTATCTTATTTATATACAAACAAAATAACTGCTTAGAACGGAAAAACTATAACTAAAGGACAAGTGTCAGCCTGCATGTAAATTTCTTCTCTGAAACCTCCATGTGTCCAACTGCCAAAGGTTACAACCTTTTGAATTTGAATCTCTCCCTTGGTGACGAAAACCTTGTAACTCTTCAAAACTGTCGAAACCCTTTTAAAGGAGAAAAAACTCTTCAGCACTTGCCAAACCATATCTTTTATTAACAACTTCTTCTATCGAAGCCCTCAGTCACACACTCCCCAAACTATTTTGCCAGAACATTATTTCTATTTCTGTCGAAACAGTGAAGCTTTAAAAACTTGTCAGCAATTCTTGGATTCTCCTCCTGATGCTATCCTTCGACAAGGATGACCTTAAACCCTGAATTTTGATCTTGTCAAAATTATGGGTTTACAGTATGATCATCAGAGAATCAGGACAAGGCAAAGCTCCTATACAAGGCACCCAAATTAGGGTTTGGGATTCAAGCACCAAGATCTCACAACTTTGGACATTCCATTTGGGAAAAGTCTTATATATGTTAAGAGTATCCTAGGTGTCAATTTTCATGAGAAAATTCCATGTGGAAGTCAGACAATGCCTCAGTTGCTTGCAGATGAAGCAAAAAGTCAACGGTGCCCTTAAAAAGTCAAATGTGCAATTTCAAGGGGTCTAACCCAATTTTTTTGGCCAAGAGGGGTTCTTAAAATGTTATAAGAGGTTTGTAATGATCAAAGTTCAAGAATTATGGAGATTTGAAGGGTTTTGCAAAAATGGTACAAAGTTGGTTTTAAGGAATTTCCAAATTTGGCAACTTTTGCCCTAATTTTCAAATGGCCTTAACGTGATCAAAAATTCTTCAAATGGACCAAAGTCAAACATGAAAGTTGAAGAGTAAGGGCTCCCATTTTCAAAACGTACAAGTACATTTTCATAGGATTTGTGGATCTCCCTATAAGTCCTTCGAAAATTGGCTGTTTTTAGGGCAAATTTCAACTTTTCATGAAGGCACCAAAAGCAAAAGGCCTCAAAACTGAATTGTGTGACTTGGTATTGGTTCAATTGTGTTTAAAAATTAAAATACATTACATTGTGACCAATTTGCTCCAAATAAAATCACGTTTTCATGCATAACAAGAAAGTTGCTTACAAAGAAGATATTTTGCAAAAGTCATGAAATAAGTGTGAGGGTTTGATCTAAAGGCCAGGATTTGTTACATTTCAATCAAGGGTGGGAAATGCCTTGCACATGTGCTGAGAGGCCCAAGAGAGCATGAGCATAGCATGCTTATCTCACATGTTGCCAATTATGCAAATTCACACAAAACTCATGATTCATTCGTGCATTTCATTTCATTCTTTCAGCAAAGGCTTGTGAGGTCACACAAAAAGCAATTAGGGTTTAGCAAGCCTGAGATCTCTCTCATTCTCTCATTCACAAACTTCATGCAAATTTGCATTTTCTCTCATTCCACTTCACCCAAGCATCCAATCTCCAAACCAATTGTGGATCTGTAATCTAGGCAAGCCCAGGATCATTAAACACTCCCTCATTGAAGCTTATTCTCAAGTTTAGTAACATTGCCATTTCAGGGCAACTTGCTTTGAAACCTCAGATCCAGCTTGTTTCAATACCTTAGATGCATTTATTTTGCATCTAGGGAGTAAGTGGAGTGATTTGCACGCATTATCTGGTCCTATATCTCACTGAATCAAGATCTTCATCTCAGGTATACCTTGAAACTTTGTGATCTGGAAATGGAATTAATGTGTTGTTTTGTGTTATTTGATGTTTGTTGATCATGCTGCACTCTTTAGATTTGAATTTGGTGCATCATAGTGAGAGAAATCATGAATTCAGTTTTGATGGTCAATTGTGTTTTGCTTCGATCCGTTCAGTTCTTTGAGTTTTAGGGTTTTTTGATGTCATATTTGGAATCAGTGATGTTGAATTGACCAATCCGGATAGTTTGATTGTTTACTATGGTTGTTTGTGGCTCTGTCATGAGTTCCGGTGCCGGAGCCCTAGCTCCGGTCACCGGAAAATGCTTGTGTTCATATTTAGGGTTTGCATGAAGAAGATAACTCAGCAGCCGTTGGATCCCTTCATCCAAGCGTCCTGGTTGCGCCACGTTTGCCCTAGCTCTCTCCGTCTCATGTGTTTGTTTCTTTTATTTCATTTAATCAATGTGTTTCACAACCCACCGTATTACCGTACACCAGCCAATCACAATCCAGCCATCTGCCACCTCATTTAATGAGGTCTTCAACCCCATGCGTCAGATGCATCCTACGCTCCCTCATTTTCCAGTTTTTTATTTCACAAAATTCCCACCACAAGACTCTTACACCAGCGCACTAATGGGCTTAGCAAGTGCTAAGCGCACCCCCATGTCCCCAGGCCCAATTGATTTCAACATATAATCCTTACTAATCACACCTCCCATCCAATTTCTTTTATTTTCTTTTTCTTTTTATTTCTTTTATTCAGTTTCAATTTCTTTTTTATAAAATAATTCTAGTCATATAAAAAATCCCAAAAAAATCATGAACATTATTTTGAGTCTCGTTTATTTTCTCATATTTTTATTTTATTTTTTTTCGCATTTGCACGTGTCTGAATTAAATCATCCTCTCACTTAACTTCTTTTTAAGTCCATTTTGACCACACTGCCTTGTTTATTTTCCATACTCTTCAATATTTTGATTTTTGATCCCATTCTTTTTGCTCTGGATTCTTAAGACATTGTACTTCTCATGTGATATTTCTCTTGATTTTTAGAAACTTATTTCTTGAGTCTTGATCCTGTGACTTGTGATGGAAGTTTGTAACCCTAGCTTGTGTTCTTGCCTCCATTTGACCTAGTTTGCTTCTGAATCTTTTCAAATCCTTTTGGCTCATTGTTATATTATTTTTGAAGATCATTTGGTTTCAATTGTTGAATTTTTAGATGCTTGGTTGATTTGTTTTTTTTAACCTTGTCCCATTTTGCTTCCTTTGAACTTTTAGGTCTCATATAAGCCAAGAAGGGCATTTGTGCCAACTTCTTTTTATCATTTGGGGTTCTTTTGGGGTGTGGGTACCTTCTTGGTCCTAGAATAGGGTTTGAGTCTTAAGAATTTTTGTGTTTGCTTCTTCTTTAAGTCATTTATTTCCTTAAGTGCTTTCACTTCATCTCATTGCTTCTTTCACTCCCATTTGGTAATTGTTGGATCTTGTACCTCCATTCTCTTCATCTTGTTGGCTTCTTAGGCCATTCTTCATCTTTTTTTGGTTCTGATCTTGAGCATTGTGTCCATATTTGTGCATGTCTGCATTGCATATTTCTTAAGCGTGCATTTGTTTTCATATGTGTTCATGTTGCATATTTTTGATTTGTAAGCTTCACTCCTCATTCCTTTGAGTTGCATTTGCATTGTGCATATGTTTATACCATTTCACTTCTGATCGTGTGATGTTAGCATGTTATCTTGCTAATTGTGTTTCATCTGTGTTCATTTTACTAACCTTGCAGGGGCTATGGTAAGTGTGAGGTGTGGGAATTGAGTTCCACATCTCCAATTCTCTTCTTCTCTTCTTATTTCTTTATTGAGCTAACCATTTGCTTGTTGGGCTTAGTCCTTTCTCATCCCTTCTTCTATCTTCTTCTTCTCTTCTTCTTTCCTTCTTCATTAGGATAAAAACCTCACTAACCTTTAGGACATCCATGCATGTTAACACTTAGGATTATTTTAGTCCCCTTTAGACTTTTACCTTTGTGATCCTTTTAGTTCTTCTTCTCTTCTCATCTCATAACCATAAAAAAACACCTTAATAAGTTTAAAATGATGTCTTGATCCATAGCCTTATCCCATGAGGTATGCTTGTAGTCTTCCCATCTTGGGATAGTACAAGTTTACTTTGTGATGCACAAGTCTGATCAAGGTATCTTCTTCATAAAGAAAAGCATAAAAAACACTTCTTCATTGTAAATAACCAAAAACACTTAATAATTCAACAAGTTAGTGAGCTTAGGCCCTAATCTTTGGGTTCAAGTTTTGGGGATCTTCTCCTTACTTGAGTGTGCTTGTTCTATTATTCCATCTTGGAATGTAGTGACAAGTGCACATTCCATGGAAAAGAGCTTGAGTTCACTTCCTTGTGACACACTCATAAAAGCCTCATAAAAAACACAAATAAACAATAAGTGTCTTTCCTTCGGGAATTCTTTTCTCATCTCATTCGCTCCGTACGCGAACTTGCTCCTACTTGTCACTTTGCAAGACGGTTACGCACCCGTCGTCCGAGTCTGCAACACCTGAGCAATGGCATAGGCAGTTCAAGCCTTAATTCACAAGCAATTTCCTTTTAGTACCCCTAGTTAGGGGAACTACAACGTCTCTGATCCTCATTATCCTGATGAGGTACGTAGGAAGCGGGGTAGGGCCCGTTCGAGCACAATCTTTATTTTCCCTACATTTTTCTCTTTGTTTTCTTATTCAGTTCTTTTCTCATTTCTTTTTCCAGTTCATTTTCTTTTCTTTGCTGCAGCTTTCATACCCTCACCCTTTGAAATAGTATCTTTTGCAAGCGTGGATCCCGTCGGGTACGGCGGACGATCTGGGTGCTAATACCTTCCCAGGTCGTAACCGACTCCCGAACTCAGTCTCTTTGGTTCGTAGGACCTGTGTCCTTCCTCTTTCTTTCTTCTGGTTTGTGCAGCATTACCATTCCCTTTCTTCGGGATAAAAATGCCTAGCTCGCGACTCTTTTCTTTTTCCGCGCCACTTTCGCGTTTGTACCAGGATGGAAATCCGGGGAGCGACAGCTGGCAACTCTGCTGGGGATCGAACCCAGAATCTCTGGTTCCCCTGTAAGTCTCTCCTAGCGCTTGTGTGTTTCTGTTTCATTGGGTGATGTTTGTTTGCTGTGGCTTGTTGTATGTTATTGTTGTTTATTTACGGCTTTATTTACAGCTTTATTTATAGTTTTCAGTATTTATTTTCTGCATCATGTATATGCTGGATTGTCTGGACTGGTTTTCTGTTTGGCAGGATGGGTGTTACTTGTTCTTAAGAGATGAGTCAAGTACCCGGCTCGAGTGCACCTTAGAACTTAGAGTGGTTCCACTTTGGCCTCATGAGATCTTGTCATGGGGTTAGTAGTGAGTTCCACATCCAGGTTGCGATTGTCATGGAAATGTCTTGATTTGGGGATCTTCCTCTCTCATTACATAACCCTGACAGTTATGTGCAGCTGGGGACCGATCATTGAGAACCTTGTGGAAACATCCCTCTTTAGTGATGACAGTGGCAGCCCACATTTTGTGGCAAACCCATTCGCATCCGAGGGCCCACCTGGGGATCACATAGGATGACCTTGTGTCCTGGACTCAGTTGAGGCCTCCCTGCGTAGTATATAATGCCAAACCGATTCCCTGATTTGGTCATGAGCCATTTCTCGGAGATGGTGACAGTATTATTGCTATTCGGCTTTGAGAGTCCTTGATGTCTGACCCGGAGCCTACTACCAGTGAGATTGGGAAGGGGTTTACAGGTGTGCAGGAACACATGGCCTCAACATACACTCATTATTCAGTGGTCCTTGTTAGGATCTGTGGTCCTATGATTATGATATTTGGTTCTATGGTCCTATGGTTCTGGAGTTCTGGTTTTCTTGGTTCTGGTATTCTTGATTCTATGGTTCTGAGATCTTCTTCAGAGAGTTGTGATTATTCAGAGAGTTGTGACTCAAAGGAATTTTGGTTTGCCAGTGTTCAGAGGGGCCCTTGTCAGTGTCCAGTTCAGATGGTCCCAGTTGATCATATGTTGCATTGCATTGCATTTGCATCATTCTTTCATTAACTGTTTATGTTTCCCATTTTTCAGGTCATTATTCTTAATCTGCTCCAGTTCTGGTAATCTTATCTCCATGGAAGAAATCAGAAGAGTTCCAAGGAAAAAGAATTTGCATTATACCTCTCTTCAGCCTGAAGTTAGAAGTGTTCAGAAGTTAGCAGGTCTGATGAATGACCAAGTCTTGGGCAATTTCAAGAAAAGATATGGCCAGATACTGAAGTTTGTGGACAAGCCCACTGCAGACCAGAAAGACAGTTTGCATACTTTGTTGCAATTTTATGATCCTCTGCTACGTTGTTTTGTTTTTCCAAGTTACATCTTAGCTCCAACATTGGAAGAGATCTCCAGCATGCTGAATGTGCCAGTCAGAGAAACATTGCCATTCTATGGGTATGAGGTTGTGCTTAAAGATGAAGACATAGCCAAAGTTTGTCGTCTGCCAGCTGCTACCGTCAGGAAGGCTCTGCAAGAGAGTGAAGGCAAAGGACTACCTTGGAGTGTGATCATCCCAGAGGCAGAGAGGTATGCTACAGAGGATAATTGGAATGACTTTGGTGCTTTGCTAGCCTTGATGGTGTATGGGTCCAGCTTGTTCCCTGGAGAGAAAGAGTTTGTCAACTTAGAGGTGATCTCAATCTTTGCAAAAGGAAATCCAGTGCCTACTCTATTGGGTGACTTCTACTACTTTGTTCATTACAGGAATGAGAAGGGTAGGGGTGGTCCAATAGTCTGCTGTGCTCCTTTGTTTGCTGAGTGGTTTGCCAGACAACTTCCAAAATCAGGTGCCTTCAAGGAGATGAGGGATGAATGGAGATGGTCCAGAAGACTGATGGGGTTGACTGTTGAAGATATTGCTTGGGGATATGACAGAGATCTGCTAGGTAAAGAGTTGATGGTCAGTTGCGGAAGATTTGATGGAGTGCCTTTACTAGGAAGGAAAGGTGTCATCAGTTACTATCCAACATTAGCCAGAAAGCAGTTTGGCTACCCTTTGAAAGATCCTCCTCAGATGGAAGAGTTTGTTAAATCTTTGTAATTTCCTGCTGAAGGGCATAAAGAGTTAGTTCAACAAGCAGTCCAAGCTTGGGCTCACAGGATAAGAAAGGGTAAGAAAGACTTCGGCAGAGTTGATCCCAAGACGTATCCATCATTCGCTGCATGGTTACAAAGACATGTAGAAGCAGTTCTCATGCCTTTCTCAGTTGAGGCTCCATTTTATCCCAGAGAAGTGCCAAGTCAGAATGGTACTGTCTCCCTTGAAGAGTACAAGAAGCTAGAAGCTCAGCTGCATGAAGTCAGAGTGGAGAATGCTGAGATGGTAAGCCTGTACCATCATGCCAACAGGGCCAAGAATGAAGCTGAAGACAAGTTGCAGAAGCTCCAAGCCTCTTTGGAAGCCAAAGAGAAAGACTTTGCTGGAAGGGAAGCCCATTTCCACAGGTTGGGTATGATGGAGGCTAAAAGAGAAGCTGAACGCAAAAAGACTTTAAAGACTCTCAAGGATGCTCGTCAATCCATTGTCTGGTTGCAAGGCCAAAGGAAGGAAGAGAAAAAGAAGTTCAGAGAGAAAGAAGAGTTCTTTGAAGTTCAGATGGCCTTCAAGAAAGAAGAGGTGGAGCAAGTCCATACCATCCGGAGGGAAAAGACCCAACAGCGAGCACAAAGTCAGTTAGCTCTGGAGGAAGCAAGGAAAGAGATTGAAGAGCTCAAGCTGAGAGCGGGTGTCAAGAAGAGTAGAGCAGAGGTGGCAGAGCCTAGGCCTTTAGCTTAGTTTATTTTTCAGATTACCTACAGACTTGTTGTGGGAGTCTTGCTTTTATCTTTATTTCATGTAATGGTTTGTAACCCTTCGGGGAATATTTCTGGTTGCATTCTGACTTTTAGCCGGCAGTGGTTTGTTCATATACAGTATTAATGTGCAAGTTATCATTTTGAATGTGCAAGACTCGTTTGTCTGATACTGCTAATGTTTGAACACTCATCAAAGAGAAAGCTTGAAAGTTAAAAATTCAAAGTGACTGTCTGAGAATAGATGCCAGAACTGGGGCATGTAAATGCTTAAACTTGGGAACATGAGCAGTTACATTGCATTGCATACAACCTGTTTGTTTGTTTTGTAGGTAGTGTCTCAGTTGCTAACGTGTTTTGTGTTTCAGGCACTATAGCTCCCCGGAAAGTTCGGGAACAACCAGTCGCACACAGATATCCAACAAAGATTAACAGAGAGCGAGTCATGGACCAGATGCAAGCTGACTTAGCAGATCTGAGACTGAGAATGGATAACTTTATGACATTGATGGCAGGCATGGGTCAGAACCAAGAGCGTCTGCGGGAGATGATAGAAAATAGTCAACCCAGGAATAACACTGTTGTTGTTGATAATCGTATCGGTGCGGGCGCACGTCAGGTTGAAGCTCCTGTAACACAGCCAGGGGTGACAATAATCAATGATGGGTCGAATAATGTGCAAATGGATAATCAAGATGAATAGTTCACTCTCCTGAACGAAGCTGAAGGTCAGGGGGCTGAGATGAACAAGAGGTTTGAGGAAATGGCAGAACAAATCAGAGCCATTCAATCCCAGAGCTCTTTAGGATTTGACATAACAGACTTGGGCTAGGTTCCTGGGGTCAGAATCCCATACAAGTTCAAGGTTCCAACCTTTGAGAAGTATAATGGCACTGCATGCCCGAAGACCCATCTTCAGTCCTTCGTAGGAAGGATCGTTGCGCATACCGATGATGAAAAACTCTGGATGTATTATTTTCAAGACAACTTGGTTGGAGCTTCACTAGAATGGTACATGAAGCTTAGCAGAGTCAATATCAAGAGTTGGAAAGATCTAGCAGAATCTTTTGTGAGAAAATATCAATATAATTTGGACATGGCTCCAAACCGCACGCAATTGCAGCACATGGCTCAGACTGCTAAAGAGGGTTTCAAAGAATATGCTCAGAGGTGGCGCCAGCTTGCTGCCAAAGTGCAACCACCACTGCTAGAGAACGAAATGGATGACATGTTTATAGGGACTTTGCAGGGTGTGTTTCTTGAAAGATTGGCGTCCAGTTATGCCACTAAATTCAATGATATTGTTATTGCTGGAGAGAGGGTTGAGATCTTGCTGAAGATGGGAAAGATACAAGATCCAAGTGCTAGCAGCTCGAACGGAGCGAGGAAAGCTTTCAGTGGACCTCCTAGGAGAAGAGAGGGTGAGACAAATGTTGTATTTGGCCGAGGCCGGGGCCGTGGTTATAGAAGACCGTATGAGCATGTGGCAGCAGTCACAATTCCTTCTATTCCCGTGCAACAGATGCAACAACCGCCACAACAACATCAACATCAACAACAACAACAACAACCCCGTACCAATTATCAGCAGAGACTGTATCAGCCAAGGCAAACTCTCCTGGCTAATAGGGTGATTGAGGCCATCCCTATGACTTATGCTGCTTTGCTTCCAAGACTGCTGGATTTGAACCTGATTCAACTGAGAACTTTGGCACCACCACCTCCTGGAGAGCTTCCAGTTAGTTATGATGTCAATGCACGATGAGCTTTCCACTCTGGAGCACCCGGGAACTCGACTGAGAAGTGCAGGGCTTTGCATCACAAGGTTCAAGATCTTATAGACTCTAAAGCAATCAACTTTGCGCCACCGCCGAATGTTACTTCGAACCCTATCCCGAATAACAGAGGGGCAAGAATCAATGCTGTTGAGGGTGGTGACAAGTTGAGTCTTTTACTGAGTATTGAAGAAGTGAAGACTCCTTTAAGGGTAGTGAAAGAGAGACTACTGAATGGTCAAGTGTTTCCTGGTTGCTGATTTGATTGTGAAGACTGTCTGAATGCTGATAATGGTTGTGAGAAGTTGAAGATGGGTTTGCAGGGTTTGATTGATGATGGATCCTTGCAGTTTAACAAAGTGGGTAATGATGAAGCTGATGATGTGTCAACAATTACCATTTTCTATGATGAAGCTGACATGCCTGTCAGAAGAGAGCTTGTTACAATCTATGCTCCTGAGATTAGTCTCGTGACTATTACCGTGCCTGGGCCTGTTCCGTACACAGACGATAAAGCCATTCCCAGGTATTATGGCTCAGATGTTTATGTAGCTGGACAGAAGATTGAGAGCAAGTATGTTGCTGTTGACCCGATTGTAGAGAATGTCGGAGGAGTTGGGGGTTTCACAAGAAGTGGTCATTTATTTGCTCCCCCTATGCTGAGAGGGGATCCTGAGGCTGAGGCTTCATCCAAAGCCAAAGGAAAGCAAGTTGTGTCCGATGAATCAAATACTCCTGTGGCTGGGTAGGGTACATTTGAAAAAGAGGTCGAGGAATTCATGTGTATCATCAAAAAGAGTGACTATAAGGTGGTTGATTAGCTAAACCAAACACCTTCCAAGATATCAATTCTATCACTGCTGATGTGTTCTCCCGCACACACAGAGGCCTTATTGAAGGTGCTGAAAATGGCCTATGTTCCTCAGGAAATCACTGTCCACTAACTGGAAGCTGTTGTAGGAAGTGTTAATGCCAGCCATGGCCTAGGCTTTACAGACAGAGACCTCACGTCAGAGGGCAGAAACCACAACAAAGCACTACACATCACTATGGAGTGCAAGGGTGTTGTGTTGTCGCATGTTCTTGTAGACACAGGCTCTTCTTTGAATGTGCTTCCGAAGAAGGCACTAATGAAGCTCAATGTTGATGGAATAGTCCTGAAACCAAGTGATCTGATTGTCAAAGCTTTTGATGGTTCGAGAAGATCAGTTTTTGGAGAGGTTGAGCTGCCCGTCAAAATAGGTTCTCAAGTCTTCAAAAGTTTCTTCTACGTCATGGACATCCAGCCTGCATACATCTGTTTGTTAGGATGCCTGTGGATACATGCTGCCGGAGCTGTAACTTCAACCCTGCATCAGAAGCTCAAATATGTGGTTGACGGCTAGGTTATCACAGTTTGTAGAGAGGAGGACATCTTCGTAAGCCACTTGTCAACGTTCAAGTATGTAGAGATGGATGGAGAGATCCATGAGACTTTATGCCAAGCTTTCAAAGCAGTCAACGTCAGCATCTTGACTCCTGTGGAAAAGAGCAGCGTGAAAGAGGGTACATTCATCCATTCCTACAAGGAAGTAAAAGAGGTTGTTCAATCAGGAAGTGCCCAAGGTTGGGGCAAGCTGTTGGAGCTGGAAAAGAAAGAGGATAAGTTTGGTTTAGGGTATCAGCCTGGTGGATCTACTCCAAGTGGTAAGGCTATCACCTTTACGAGTGCTGGGTTGCTCGACCGCAATCAGATCTGTGTGACAGGCCAAGATGGGGGCAGTGACGGTGACTGGGACAACTGGATTCACCCGTGTGCGCCCGGCGAGGAGCTAACAAATTGGTCTGCTGAAGACATCATACAAGTCACATGGCACTCAGAGTAATTATTTTGTTTCCTTTTATTAGCATACTGCATTGTCAAATCCAGCATTCTGCCCAAGATGCTAGGATCCATTGTATTGGGCCACCATGTTTTGTATTGCATCTTATTTTGCTATGAAATAAAAGGACATTTTCAGACAAATTGTGTTCCCTGTCTTTGTTTTTAAAAAAAATTCACAAAAATATAAAAATGGCAATGTGTTTTCCTTTTTGTTTTGTGTTAGCGTATCTTTTTCAAAATAAGCAGATTCTGAATAAGCACATCATCTGTGCAGTGTTGATCATCCGGATTCCATTGATAATGTTCCTGCTATGACTACGCATGACTTTGACAATCCAGTCTTCCAAGCCGATGAAGGGGTTGAGGAAGACTGTGACCTCCCTGAAGAATTGGTCAGATTGTTGAAACAAGAGGAACGGGTTATTCAGCCTCATCAAGAAGAGATTGAGATCATCAACATTGGCAGTGAAGATGTGAAGAAAGAGATCAAGATTGGGGCCAGTCTGCAGGCCGATGTCAAGAAAGAGCTGATCAGTATGCTGAGAGAGTATGTGGATATCTTTGCTTGGTCATATCAAGATATGCCAGGGTTGGATACCGACGTCGTGCTGCATAAGCTACCTTTGAGAGAGGATTGTCCTCCGGTGAAACAGAAATTGAGAAGAACTCGTCCTGACATGGCGATGAAAATTAAAGAGGATGTTCAGAAGCAATGGGATGCCGGTTTCCTTGCTATAACTAGTTACCCACCTTGGGTAGCTAACATTGTACCTGTACCAAAGAAGGACGGAAAGGTCCGGATGTGCGTTGATTACCGGGATTTGAATAGAGCAAGCCCAAAAGATGATTTTCTGTTGCCACACATTGATGTGTTGGTGGACAATACTACTCAATTCTCGGTATTTTCCTTCATGGATGGATTCTCCGGATATAATCAGATTAAGATGGCGTTGGAAGACATGGAGAAGACAACGTTCATTACCCCGTAGGGTACATTCTGCTACAAGGCCATGCCCTTTGGTTTGAAGAACGTCGGGGCAACTTATCAACGGGCAATGGTCACATTGTTCCATGACATGATACACAAAGAGATTGAGTGTTATGTGGACGATATGATTGCTAAGTCCCGAGACGAAGAAGAGCATCTGGTCAACCTGAAGAAATTGTTTGATAGACTGATCAAGTACAAGCTGAGGTTGAATCCAAACAAGTTCACTTTCGGAGTGCGTTCCGGGAAACTGCTGGGTTTCATTGTTAGTCAAAGAGGAATTGAGGTAGATCCTGCCAAAGTAAAAGCAATTCAGGATATTCCTGCACTGAGAACAGAAAAAGAAGTGCGCGGTTTTTTAGGGAGGTTGAACTACATTTCTCGGTTCATATCTCATCTAACTGCCACGTGCGAACCAATATTCAAACTGCTAAGAAAAGAGCAAACGGTCAGGTGGAACAATGACTGCCAAAGAGCTTTCGACAAAATAAAAGAATATTTGCAGGAGCCTCCAATTCTAATGCCACAAGTGGAAGGAAGACCTTTAATCATGTACTTGACCGTGCTAGAAGGGTCAATGGGGTGTGTCTTAGGCCAACATGACGAGTCTGGTCAAAAAAAGTACGCTATTTATTACCTTAGCAAAAAGTTTACCGACTGTGAATCCCGATACTCACTGCTCGAGAAAACTTGTTGCGCTTTGGTATGAGCTGCTCGCCGACTGAGGAAGTACATGTTGACTCATACCACACTGCTCATTTCCAAAATGGATCCTGTCAAGTACATCTTTGAGAAACCAGCATTAACCGGAAGGGTTGCTAGGTGGCAGATGATTTTAACTGAATACGACATCCAGTATACTTCTCAGAAAGCCATCAAGGGAAGTGTATTGTCGGATTACCTTGCACAGCAACCTCTTGAAGATGATTATCAGCCAATGAAGTTTGATTTCCCTGATGAGGACATCATGTACCTCAAAGCAAACGATTACGAGGAACCACTTCCGGAGGAGGGGCCTGACCCTGAATACAAATGGAAGTTGATGTTTAATGGGGCAGTCAATATCAATGGACGTGGAGTTGGTGCCGTTCTTATCACTCCCGAAGGTGTTCACTTACCCTTCGCTGCCAGAATTACTTTTGGTTGCACCAACAATGAAGCGGAATACGAGGCATGCATAATGGGAATAGAGGAAGCAATTAATCTTCGGATTAAGAACCTTGATATATTCGGAGATTCAACCCTCGTCATTAACCAAGTTACCGGCAAGTGGTATACGCATCAAGAGCATCTAATTCCATACAGGGATTATGCTTGAAAACTGTTGACGTTCTTCACGACAGTTAAACTTCAGTACATACCACGTGATGAAAATCAGTTTGCCGATGCATTGGCCACTCTTTCTTCGTCAATCAAAGTCTTGTGTTGGAATTATGTGCCCAGAATTGATATATCCAAGCTTGACGCTCTAGCTCATGCCTTCTCTGTAGACGCCGTGTCTGACAAGAAGCCTTGGTATTTTGATATCAAGCTATTCCTGGAAAAGCAAGAATACCCAACTGGGGCATCTTCCAATGACAAGAAGACCTTGAGGCGACTTGCTGCTAGCTTCTTCTTGAACACAGATGGAGTTTTGTACAAGAGAAACTTTGACATGGTCTTGCTCATATGCGTGGATAGAAACAAAGCAAACCTGTTGATGCAGGAAGTCCACGAAGGATCTTTCGGTACCCATGCAGGAGGGGATGCTATGGCAAAGAAATAGCTGAGATCGGGGTATTACTAGATGACAATGGATGCAGATTGTTGTTCATTCGCTCGTAAGTGCCACAAGTGCCAAATATATGCAGACAAGGTGCATGTTCCTCCAAGCCCGCTCAACGTCATGTCATCTCCTTGGCCCTTTTCTATGTGGGGCATTGACATGATCGGGAAGATCGAGCCAACTGCTTCAAAGGTTCATCGCTTCATCCTGGTCGCGATTGATTACTTCACCAAATGGGTGGAAGCAGCATCTTATGCCAACGTCACTCGTCAGGTGGTGGAAAGATTTCTGAAAAGGGATATCATATGCAGGTACGGAGTGCCCGAAAGGATCATTACTGACAATGGTTCTAATCTCAACAACAAGATGATGGGAGACTTGTGTCGGGACTTCAAGATACAGCATCACAATTCTTCTCCTTACCGACCAAAGATGAATGGTGCGGTAGAGGCAGCAAACAAGAATATCAAGAAGATTGTGCAAAAAATGGTTGTCACTTACAAATATTGGCATGAGATGTTACCATTTGCATTGCATGGGTACCGAACACTAGTCAGGACGTCAACAGGGGCAACTCCCTTCTCTCTGGTATATGGTATGGAAGCAGTCCTGCCTGTTGAAGTTGAGATTCCTTCATTGCGTGTAATGATGGATGTGAAGCTTGATGAGGCTGAATGGGTGCGTGCTCGTTACAATCAGCTATGCCTAATTGAGGCAAAAAGATTAGCAGCTATCTGTCATGGTCAGCTTTATCAAAGGAGGATGAAGCGTGCATTCGACCAACGAGTACGTACTTGAGAGTACCAAGTGGGAGAGCTTGTGTTGAAGAGGATCGTTCCTCCAGGTTCAGATCACAGGGGCAAGTGGACCCCAAACTACGAAGGACCATTCATAGTGAAGAAAGTCTTCTCAGGAGGAGCACTGATGCTCACCACTATGGATGGAGATGACTTCCAGTCCCCTGTTAACTCAGACGCAGTTAAAAAATACTTCGCATAAAGAGACCCGCTGGACACAAAAACAGAATTATAGTCCAGGCAAAAAAGGGCATCCCGGCGAGCTAAAAACAGAATAAAAAGCTCGGGCAAAAGTTAGGGAAATAAATAAAAAAATGTACACCCACTGAGTTGAAAAGCCACATTGGACAGCTCAGGCAAAAAAGGGTATCTCGGTCGATTGAAAACTCGAAAGGGCGATTCACGCAAAACAAGGGAATAAGCGAACAACTGCGATCCGAGTTATCTGAACCACATCATCGTTTCGAACAACTTGGCAATGTCAGAAGGATAAGAAACAGTCCCCTCATCCTCTCAGAAAGCCAAAGTAGAATGGAGAGTGTCGAAGACATGCTGGTCATAGCAAAAATGGAACTCATTGGAATGTCGTCTCCATTGCCATTAGGATAGTTTCTTTTCTCAATTTTATGGTGGCTACCTCTTTCTAGGTGGTTGCTTCCTGATGTAAATCTTTGCCTATTCAGAGGCCATTCAATAAAAAGAATATTCAGTCAAAAAGCCGTGTGTGTTTATTTTTGTTTGCAAAAAGTCCTGAATTTTTGGCAAAAATAGCATTGCATTGAAACATGGTGATAATTTGAAAGAAAACTGACATGCAGGGAAACTGTAAACCCTCTTTGAGTGTTGGGGGACGATGGATGAACAGATCATACCATGCAAGTCCCCGGGGCACACTTGTGTTTTCTTTTGTTGCAGGTTGAAGGATGGCGTCACATTCTCCCAAGCAGATTTACTCTTCCCCAATAGAGTATCTCCCCAAGCAGAGATTTCTTCTCCAAGTAAGTATCTGAAAGCCTGACATCTCCAGCAGATATTTTCTCCAGCTAAGCCTTGGCAGCATCCCAAGCAGTTTATTATTCCCCAGTGGAGTAGCAGTTTGTTCTTCCTCAGTGGAGTATGTCCGGCAGGTGTCTGAAAGCCTGACATCACCAGGGTTAGAATTGTTAGAATTCTATCCCCAACAAGAGTCTTTCCTGGCCAGAGCTTTGAATCAGCAGATGCTCTCCCCGACTAGAGTATGATTGAAGCATCTTTTCCAGCCAAGGCTGAAGATGATCCTGTCCCCACAGAGTTCATATTTGATCTTCACTTCCGTGAAATATTCCCCAGCAAAGTTGCCATACTTTTGGGTAATTTGAGGATACAGTCAAGTATTCATCACCTCAGTCAGAGTTAGGTATCCAGACCTCTTGACTTGTCTTCCCTTGCAGAGTTGTAAATCTTGTGGCCAATCAAGCATTTGTTTACCGCTCGTCTGCGTTTTTCAACATTCGTCTGTGTTATCCCTAAGCAGAGTTTTCCCCAGCAGTGACATATTATTGCTTTATTGCTACTCGTCTGTGATTCTCAACACTCGTCTGTGTTCTGATATGATATTTGTTGTTGCTCGTCTGCAAGCTCCAACACTCGTCTGTGTTTGATATGTAATCCCTAATGTTGCTCGTCTGCAGTTTTCAACACTCGTCTGTGTTACCACTTTGCTGTTGCTCGTCTGCAACTTTCCAGCACTCGTCTGTGTTTGGTATGCCTGATATTTGTGGATACTCGTCTGTATCATTTCTAGCACTTGTCTGTGTTGATTACCTGTTGAAGCCCGTCTGCCTTGTTTGGATACTCGTCTATATCATCCCCAGCACTCGTCTGTGTTGTGATGTTCTAATATATGTTTGAAGCTCGTCTGCTTTGCTTGGATACTTGTCTGTATCATCCCCAACACTCGTCTGTGCTAACTTATATATGTATTGTGTGGATTTGCTGATTATCCTGGTATTTTTTCTGTGACTACTTCAAATGCTCGTCTGTGTTTGAATTTCTGGTATTCGTCTATACCAGTGGCTGGTACTCGTCTATATCATTGCTTGAAGCGCTCGTCTGTGTTTCTCAGATCATCGTCTGATACTCGTCTGTATCATGGACTTATGGCACTCGTCTGTGTTATCTTGATGATCATCCAATGCTCGTCTGTATTGAAGAGGTTTAAAATCCTGATAGTGGGAATTGATGTCAAAATGGTTACCGGTCCTGGCGTAACAGGTAAATCTGAAGGAGGCTCGTCTGTCTCAAGCACCATTATTATTGTTGCACATGGCGTAACAGGTTTGCTCAAAGAAGACTCGTCTGTCTTATACCATATATCCACGGATAATATATGAAGAAGGTTCGTCTACCTTGATCATGCATGTCTATCCCACAGACTTAAGTGCATCTCGGTCCTGGCGCAACAGGTATATCCGAAGGAGACTTGTCTGTCTCAAGTCATATGTTTGGCAAAGTGTTTGAGGACTCGTCTGTCCAGCTCCTGGTGTCACAGGATTGTTTGAAGAAGACTCGTCTGTCTTAGCATTCTTACTCCAGATATTAGTTTCAACTTGTAAGAAGCTCGTCTGCTTTCTCTCCCCGTCATATCCCCAGAGCGTCATTTGGTTGGGTTTATTTCCCAGTGTTGCATTCTTCGTCAGAGTGCAAATTTCTGGTCTTCTTGGTATTCAACCACAGTTTATCTTGAATGGTCGATAGCCCGTACTATCGTCCTTTTCAGATTAACTGATGATTGAATAGGGGCAGCTGTAACACCCCAAATTTTGCCCTCTTCATTTTAAGCATCATATCATATCATATTCATCATGAACATATCATTTTCTTAGCATCATATCATGGAAAGATGAGGCATCACATCCCTCATGTCCTAGCATCAAGCATATGGTCATCTGTGGAGGTCCTTGAAGCATTTCAGGCCATGACAAGGGTCCTAATGAGTTTGTACAAGTCCTATTGTGAGTCTACACTCCATTTATAAGATCAAGTCCCTTGGCAAAAGTTCAGAAGATTGCATGATCATCAGAGATCTCAGGACAAGGCAAAGCTCCTATACAAGGCACCCAAATTAGGGTTTGGGATTCAAGCACCAAGATCTCACAAATTTGGCCATTCCATTTAGGCAAAGTCTTATATATGTTAAGAGGATCCTAGGTGTCAATTTTCATGAGAAAATTCCATGTGGAAATCAGACAATGCCTCAGTTGCTTGTAGATGAAGCAAAAAGTCAAATGTGCCCTTAAAAAGTCAACTGTGCAATTTCAAGGGGTCTGACCCAAATTTTTTGGCCAAGAGGGGTTCTTACAATGTTATAAGAGGTTTGTAATGATCAAAGTTCAAGAATTATGGAGATTTGAAGGGTTTTACAAAAATGGTACAAAGTTGGTTTTAAGGAATTTCCAAATTTGGCAACTTTTGCCCTAATTTTCAAATGGCCTTAACATGATCAAAAATTCTTCAAATGGACCAAAGTCAAACATGAAAGTTGAAGAGTAAGGGCTCCCATTTTCAAAAAGTACAAGTACATTTTCATAGGATTTGTGGATCTCCCTATAAGTCCTTCGAAAATTGGTTGTTTTTAGGGCAAATTTCAACTTTTCATGAAGGCACCAAAAGCAAAAGGCCTCAAAACTGAATTGTGTGACTTGGTATTGGTTCAATTGTGTTTCAAACTTAAAATACATTACATTGTGACCAATTTGCTCCAAAGAAAATCACATTTTCATGCACAATAAGAAAGTTGCTTACAAAGAGGATATTTTGCAAAAGTCATGAAATAAGTGTGAGGGTTTGATCTAAAGGCCAGGATTTGTTACATTTCAATCAAGGGTGGGAAATGCCTTGCACATGTGCTGAGAGGCCCAAGAGAGCATGATCATAGCATGCTTATCTCACATGTTGCCAATTATGCAAATTCACACAAAACTCATGATTCATTCGTGCATTTCATTTCATTCTTTCAGCAAAGGCTTGTGAGGTCACACAAAAAGCAATTAGGGTTTAGCAAGCCTGAGATCTCTCACATTCACTCATTCACAAACTTCATGAAACTTTGCATTTTATCTCATTCCTCTTCACCCAAGCATCAAATCTCCAAACCAATTGTGGATCTGTAATCTAGGCAAGCCCAGGATCATTAAACACTCCCTCATTGAAGCTTATTCTCAAGTTTAGTAACATTGCCATTTCAGGGCAACTTGCTTTGAAACCTCAGATCCAGCTTGTTTCAAGACCTTAGATGCATTTATTTTGCATCTAGGGAGTACGTGGAGTGATTTGCACGCATTATCTGGTCCTATATCTCACTGAATCAAGATCTTCATCTCAGGTATACCTTGAAACTTTGTGATCTGGAAATGGAATTAATGTGTTGTTTTGTGTTATTTGATGTTTGCTGATCATGCTGCACTCTTTAGATTTGAATTTGGTGCATCATAGTGAGAGAAATCATGAATTCAGTTTTGATGGTCAATTGTGTTTTGCTTCGATCCGTTCAGTTCTTTGAGTTTTAGGGTTTTTTGATGTCATATTTGGAATCAGTGATGTTGAATTGACCAATCCGGATAGTTTGATTGTTTATTATGGTTGTTTGTGGCTCTGTCATGAGTTCCGGTGTCGGAGCCCTAGCTCCGGTCACCGGAAAATGCTTGTGTTCATATTTAGGGTTTGCATGAAGAAGATAACTCAGCAGCCGTTGGATCCCTTCATCCAAGCGTCCTGGTTGCGCCACGTTTGCCCTAGCTCTCTCCGTCTCATGTGTTTGTTTCTTTTATTTCATTTAATCAATGTGTTTCACAACCCACCGTATTACCGTACACCAGCCAATCACAATCCAGCCATCTGCCACCTCATTTAATGAGGTCTTCAACCCCATGCGTCAGATGCATCCTACGCTCCCTCATTTTCCAGTTTTTTATTTCACAAAATTCCCACCACAAGACTCTTACACCAGCGCACTAATGGGCTTAGCAAGTGCTAAGCGCACCCCCATGTCCCCAGGCCCAATTGATTTCAACATATAATCCTTACTAATCACACCTCCCATCCAATTTCTTTTATTTTCTTTTTCACTTTTTATTTCTTTTATTCAGTTTCAATTTCTTTTTTATAAAATAATTCTAGTCATATAAAAAATCCCAAAAAAATCATGAACATTATTTTGAGTCGTTTATTTTCTCATATTTTTATTTTATTTTTTTTCCCATTTCCACGTGTCTGAATTAAATCATCCTTTCACTTAACTTCTTTTTAAGTCCATTTTGACCACACTGCCTTGTTTATTTTCCATACTCTTCAATATTTTGATTTTTGATCCCATTATTTTTTCTCTGGATTCTTAAGACATTGTACTTCTCATGTGATTTTTCTATTGATTTTTAGAAACTTATTTCTTGAGTCTTGATCCTGTGACATGTGATGGAAGTTTGTAACCCTAGCTTGTGTTCTTGCCTCCATTTGACCTAGTTTGCTTCTGAATCTTTTCAAATCCTTTTGGTTCATTTTTATATTATGTTTGAAGATCATTTTGTTTCAATTGTGGATTTTTTAGATGCTTGGTTGATTTGTTTTTGTTTTAACCTTGTCACATTTTGCTTCCTTTGAACTTTTAGGTCTCATATAAGCCAAGAAGGGCACTTGTGCCAACTTCTTCTTCTCATTTGGGGTTCTTTTGGGGTGTGGGTACCTTCCTGGTCCTAGCATAGGGTTTGAGTCTTAAGAATTTTTGTGTTTGCTTCTTCTTTAAGTCATTTATTTCCTTAAGTGCTTTCACTTCATCTCATTGCTTCTTTCACTCCCATTTGGTAATTGTTGGATCTTGTACCTCCATTCTCTTCATCTTGTTGCCTTCTTAGGCCATTCTTTATCTTGTTTTGGTTCTGATCTTGAGCATTGTGTCCATATTTGTGCATGTCTGCACTGCATATTTCTTAAGTGTGCATTTGTTTTCATATGTGTTCATGTTGCATCATTTTGATTTGTAAGCTTCACTCCTCATTCCTTTGAGTTGCATTTGCATTGTGCATATGTTTATACCATTTCACTTTTGATCGTGTGATGTTAGCATGTTATCTTGCTCATTGTGTTTCATCTATGTTCATTTTACTAACCTTGCAGGGGCTATGGTAAGTGTGAGGTGTGGGAATTGAGTTCCACATCTCCAATTCTCTTCTTCTCTACTTATTTCTTTATTGAGCTAACCATTTGCTTGTTGGGCTTAGGCCTTTCTCGTCCCTTCTTCTATCTTCTTCTTTCCTTCTTCATTAGGATAGAAACCTCACTAACCTTTAGGACATCCATGCATGTTAACACTTAGGATTATTTTAGTCCCCTTTAGACTTTTACCTTTGTGATCCTTTTGGTTCTTCTTCTCTTCTCATCTCATAACCATAAAAAACACCTTAATAAGTTTGAAATGATGTCTTTATCCATAGCCTTATCCCATGAGGTATGCTTGTAGTCTTCCCATCTTGGGATAGTACAAGTTTACTTTGTGATGCACAAGTCTGATTAAGGTATCTTCTTCATAAAGAAAAGCATAAAAAACACTTCTTCATTGTAAATAATCAAAAATGCTTAATAATTCAACAAGTTAGTGAGCTTAGGCCCTAATCTTTGGATTTTGGGGATCTTCTCCTTACTTGAGTGTGCTTGTTCTATTATTCCATCTTGGAATGTAGTGACAAGTGCACATTCCATGGAAAAGAGCTTGAGTTCACTTCCTTGCGACACACTCATAAAAGCCTCATAAAAAACACAAACAAACAATAAGCGTCTTTCCTTCGGGAATTCTTTTCTCATCTCATTCGCTCCGTACGCGAACTTGCTCCTACTTGTCACTTTGCAAGACGGTTACGCACTCGTCGTCCGAGTCTGCAACACCTGAGCAATGGCATAGGCAGTTCAAGCCTTAATTCACAAGCAATTTCCTTTTAGTACCCCTAGTTAGGGGAACTACGGCGTCTCTGATCCTCATTATCCTTATGAGGTACGTAGGCAGCGGGGTAGGGCCCGTTCGAGCACAATCTTTATTTTCCCTACATTTTTCTCTTTGTTTTCTTATTCAGTTCTTTTCTCATTTCTTTTTCCAGTTCATTTTCTTTTCTTTGCTGCAGCTTTCATACCCTCACCCTTTGAAATAGTATCTTTTGCAAGCGTGGATCCCGTCGGGTACGGCGGACGATCTGGGTGCTAATACCTTCCCAGGTCGTAACCGACTCCCGAACTCAGTCTCTTTGGTTCGTAGGACCTGTGTCCTTCCTCTTTATTTCTTCTGGTTTGTGCAGCATTACCATTCCCTTTCTTCGGGATAAAAATGTCTGGCTAGTGACTCTTTTCTTTTTCCGTGCCACTTTCGCGTTTGTACCAGGATGGAAATTCGGGGAGCGACAGATGGCACTGATGTTAAACACATTTCTAAGATCAAAGCTTCACTCTTTTGTTTTTTTTAATTCTGTTTTCAGATCATTATGAGCCTTAATCCCTAAATCCATAGGTTTTATTGGCTACTGATTACACACAAAATCCAACGCTAGTATTCTTTCTTTTTTAGTTCATTTTATATTTTTTGAATTAATTATATTTTTGTTATTATTAATTTGTTTAATTTTGTTTTGCTTTAGAAAAAAACGTTAAGAAAAAACTTTAGTGAATTATTTGATTTCGATTGTAATTTCTCGGGCCAATGACATAATAAAAGGCTGATGTTTCGCCCGATTTCGTTAAATCGGTGATACTCGGTCAATATGAGGCCCTCCTTTTAATTAGTTTTTTTTATTTTATTATTTTGACCAATAAACATTTAATTTATTTTATTTTATTCATTATGTCAATATTATCAATTTATTTATTATTTGTATTTATTATTCTATTTTAATTTAATTTTTGCAAATCAATTTAATTTTATTTATTTATTTCCGCATTTCAAAAATAACGATTCGACTCCTCGTAGAATGGTTTCTTTAAATCGGCTCTAAGGAATTGAACGAACCAAATTTCGACGCGTCCGAAAAGGTCCAACGCCTTCGAACAGTTGTATTCGAATAAAAAGGTCGAACGCCTTCGAACAGTTCAAAAACACTGCACACACGCTTTCTCTTGGGCGAATTACAACGAGACCCCTTTATTTCTCGCAATCCCCTGTATTTATCATGTATCCCTCTCCCATTATTTTGTACGCATTTTTATTTTCCATCTTTATTGATTTTGTTTAGTTCGCGAACCCTTGGTCCAACGCCAAGCGGTTGCACTTGCACACTCGCACTTTATTTTTCAGTTATTCGTTTATTAGGATCCACCTCACCTTGCGAGTCGAGCGCTTCGTGCCTCACTAACAAACCACAAAATAAAACTCCATTTTGGCATTCACCCTCTAAACCTCAAAAAAACCAAAACGATTCTTTTTAGATCCAAACCCTTGATCCAACGTCAAGCGGTCTTAGGAAATAAAACATTCTAATAATATGAGAAGAATTGTACACCACGAGCCTTAAGCGGTAGAAAGGAGGATAACGAGCTCTCGTTACTCGCTTCGATTATTTCAACGCAAGATGTCGCTCCCACCAAATGACACCGGGTCAAAAGGGGTACAGACGCGAACGGTCGGCGAAAGGGACAATGAGAACACACAGCCGTGAACTCACTGGAGAATGAATAGAGTCGCCAGCTAGGCATTTTTATCCCGGAGGAAAGGTAATGCTGCATAGACCTAGAAAAAGATGGATAAGACGGGTTGCGAACCAGAGAGACTGAGAAAGGGGGTTGGTTACAACCTGGGAAGGTATTAGCACCCAGATTGTCCGCCGTACTCGACGGGATCCACGCTTAAAAGATTTGTGTTTTAAAGGGGTAGTGTCAGTGCAATCTGTGTATAAAAGAGCTGGAAAAGGAAATGTACAGGTGTCAGTGTAAAATGTATAAGTGATGTGAAGTATGAAAGTGTCAGTGTAAGAAAGGAGTGAAATGCTCAAGATCATGAGGCTAAAAGAATGAAGCTGAAAGGAGGGGGAATATACAGAGACTTTTGTTCGATAACTGTTAAGTTATGCCTACGTATCCTCTCGTGCAATGAGGAAGTCAGAACACCGTAGTTCGACCCAAAGAGACTGAAAGATGAATTGACTTGTGAACTGCTTACTTGCCTATGCTCAAGTGTATGATCTGTCTGGCACAGATGCAAACTGTCTTGCATTAGACGGAAGAAGCAAGTTCTCGTTTGTGAGTGAATGAGATGAGAAAAGAATCCCGAAGGAGACGATTATTGTTTGTTTTTTGAGTTTTCAGTCTTTTATTGCTTTTGAAGTTTGTCATAAGTTGATGAGCTTAAGCCTAAACCAATGGATTTAGTAAACTCATCACATCTTCCCTCTGTTTAGGGGTAATGAGAGTACCTTAAGTGTGAAGTCAGATTCTCACACTTAATTACCTTTGGTGTAGGATTAAGATCATTAACCTACTTGTGATTATTTAGATGTTTTTGTGGTTTTGTTTAGTGTTAAGTAATGAGATTAAGCCATAATCAGGGATTAAACAGACCCATTACACCATCCTAATAGAAGGATAATAGATGAGAATGTTTAAGCTGAGGAAAGCTCCTCAACTTAATCCATGATTAGGGATTAAACTCATGACAAAACAAGCCTTTGATTAAATGGATTTTATTTAATGATATGATGAAGAAGTGATTTTTAGGGTTTATAAGACAACTTGAGGGGGACTTGTCCATTAACACTAGGGTTAGTCCTTCTTAACCATTTAAGGAAGAATTAGAACCCTAATGCAAGGCCCAAGTTACAAGTGTAATGTCTTGATACTTACTAAGTGAATTGATTAAAGGAGTTAAACACATTAAGGGTTTAACACTTAGGATTAAAGTTATACACTCCATCCTAAGAGAAGGATGCAGGCATAAGCTTAATCATTAAGCCTTAAAGCCTTTAGGGTTTAGTCCCTGATTATGAGATGAGAAGAGAAGACTCAAAAGAGACACAAAGGTAAAACTAAGAGGGGAGACTAATCAAAACCCTAATCATTGTCATACTTGGTTGTTCTTAAGGTTTGTGAGGTTTAAGAAAGAAATCTTCAATGGAACCACCAGGAAGCAGATGAAAGGATCAGGAGAAGCAAAGTGACTTGCTTCATTTAAGAAGACAAGTCACTTGAAGAAAGAAAGTGAGAAGAAGAAGAATGAGCAAGCTCAATCTCAAACACATAACAAAATGCAGCAAGGATGCATGAAAGAGATGAAAAGAAATTGTGAGAAGTGAAGGCAAATTCACTTCTCAAAGTTACTTACCACCTGAAAAAGTTAGTGAGAAAAATGCAATGCAATGCAAAATGGAATGAAATGGCATGATGCAAATCAAAACCAGAAGCATATATGAGATGATAATGATGCTATGAGATGATGCAAACATGAAACAAGGCATGGAGATGATCATACAAGCTTATGGATGCAGATGAAACAAGTTAAGAAGCATGATTATACATGAAAAGTTATGAAGCATGCATGGCATACAACATGGCATATACATGATGCAATGATCAAACATGCTTTCTATATGTCCTATGATGTCAAATGAATCACATGGATGCTTGAAATGTCATGGCAAGTCATGTTATGCAAGAGAATGCAAGATGGATGCAAATGGAAGCCCAAATTAGGGTTCATGAACCAAACATCAAACAAAAACCCAAAACAGAAGCAAACCCTAGGATAAAAAATGGAAAACTCCACTCAAAGAAACCCTAACCCTATACTAAACCAAGGTCCAAAGGGGAGGTCTCCACTCTTAACCAATCTCAAGTTATGAATTTTACAAGTTATTAGGGTTTTTAGGGCTCCTAAACAAAAGAAATGCCAAGCAAATTGAAAATGAGGAATCAAATCATGGCCATTTAATCCTAGAAACTACATGCTAAACACAAAACAATGCAAGAAGAATCAATGTCCAACTCCTCATGAATAGGCAGAAATGAATTTTTGAACTTTGGATCAAATTAATGCATAAAAATGATTTTAATTCAATGAGAAATTCTTAAAATGCATCAAGACCAAAAAAGAAATTTGGTTTGAAGGTTGGACAATGTTTCTAAATGTCTTAGAACATTTCATGAATTTTTTAGTGATTTTTAAATACCTAAAAGTATTTTTAATAAATTAATTTCCATTAATCAATTAAAAATAATCTTTTAAATATTCAAAAATACTTTTTTAATGATAAAAAATAAAATGAAAATATTTTTGTGTCATAAAAATTATTAAAACCCATGAGAAAAAGTTTCATGATTTTTAGACATTTTTTACTATTTTTAATAAATTATGCAAAACAAATGAAAAGAAAATGAAAATAAATGAATTTTAAATGAATTAATGAGAAGTCAGCTAATCCTATGGACCAGATTCAAAGTCACACGCGCGGGAGTTGACTGCGCGCCACATCTCACGGCTCAAATTCAAATTTCACTAATCAATGCTTATGCCCTAATCTCGCCGTTAAACACATTCAGATGACCGGAACAGTGTTCCGGTCATCTTCTCCGTTCACCCCAAAATGCTAACTCTCTACATACGCATCTAAAACGAAATCTAAGAACACAGGAATGATCCCCACTCACTCACGAATCAAAACCCCAACTCAAAGCAAATTTATCATTCCTACAATGGCTGAATCGAAGCAATCTATTTCTAGGGCAAAAAGTTTCAGAAGCATGGTAAACTCTCATCTCTCCACCATTTTCAAAACCAAATGCATATTCATGATCAGGAAGGCATATAGAACAGATTAAGAACTTAAAAAATGATTTCTGGAAAAATATTTCTTGAGCTACCTGAGATTCGAAGCTTTCACTTCAGCAACTTTCAGGCCACTCCCTTTAGTGCAATCCACTCTACTTGGTCCCCAGATGATCCTTGAATGCTTAGGAAGAGTTTATGTTGGCTGGATGAGGAGTTTGAGTAACTTCTGCTCAAGCTCAGTTGAACATGGCAATGGTGATTCAGGCTGTTTCTGGCAAGGGTGAAGGGTTCTTTGTGGTCCAGATGATGAGTGGAGAAGGTTTGTGGTGTTGGTTTTGATGTTTGTGAGCTGTGGAGAGAGTTTCGAAAGAAACTGCAAGTTGGAGTGAAAATGGTGAAATGGAGTTGTAGCTTGTTTCAGGCCTGGTTCTTGGTTGCTTTTGACTCAATGAGACATGGTGAGATGATTGGTGAAAATGGTTTGGATGTTTGAAGTCTGGGCAGAGAGATTCGAAGAAGTTTGCAAAAGGGAGTGTGTTTGTGTATGTGATGTTTTAGAGTGTTTCAGCCTTGCTTCTTTACATGTTTGGCTTGCCAAAGGATAGTATATTTTAATCCTATAGGTCAGATGATTTGACATGGCCTACATTGATTGGTAAGTTTGCTTTTGCTCAAAGTCCACCTTTTGTGTAAGAGAAGTATGGCTTGGTATCTAGGCTAGTACAAAGCATGGGCTGCGCAGCAAGGGTGAGGGGAAGGGCTAGCAAAAGTCAACATCCAATGTTGCAAGTTGTAAGAAGTGTGATGAGTGGTTTTGCAAGTTGTTACTTTTTGAAACTTCATGAGAAATGCCTTGTTACACAAACCATACACATGTGATCTTTGGTTCAATTCTGATTTTTAAGTCACATAGAATGTTTATGTCATGGTTTGAAGTGAATTAGAAGTTACAAATGGCATTGATGCATGATTTTGCAAAATTCACATTTGGTGCACATCTTGAAAATCAATGATTTTTGCCAACTTTGTCACACCATAACTTTTGATCCAAGAAGAATTTGATCATGTTCTTGTACTTTTTGAAAAGGGAAAGATGTAATCTACAACTTTCATGACCAAAGTTTTTCCATTTGAAGCATTTTTGGATCAAGAATCAAGGCTTGAAAAATGACCTAAAATGAAGCATTCTTGAAAAGTCAACTATGCCCAAAAAGTCAACACTTGCAAAAACTCAAAATTCTTGATTTTTGTGGACTTCAACCTTCTTCCATGATCAAATAAAGATCATATACACTCAAAATGATGAAGATCACCCATTGGTTGGGTCATTGGGGGCCTCAGATGCCCTGATTTTGCATTGACTTGTCCAGAAAGTCAACTCTTGATCAGATGACTTCCCCATGGAATTTCTTCATGAAAAATGATATGCATACTTCCTATACCATATAGAGACCAATGGAAACAAGAATGATCAAAAAATTTGGGGTTATGGCCTCTGAAACCAAAACCCTAATTTTAGGTCAACTGTGCAGTCTAGCCTGGCTCTACTTCCATACCAAACCCAGTTCTTGTGATTCTTTGGAATTTTTGACTTTGAGAGGATGTAATATGATACTTGAACACATATGGATCCCTTTGAAGTGATTGGTTGCCTTTGGAGTGGCTCAAGGGGTTCTTGGATTGCTCAGATCACAAACCCTAGGTGCAGATGACTTTGAATCTATGCAGTGAATCAAAAATGAGATATGAGATGATATGATTGTGTTTATGCCTATGAGATGATCACAAGCCATGGTGAAATGGGTGAGGGCAAATTTGGGGTGTTTACACAAGACGCTCGTCTTGTTGGACGGAATAAACTATCCATAGTCTTTAGTGCAATTCGACTCCTAAACCCTTTCATCGAAGAAAGGTAATAAAATGAACAACCATCAACCGTAGTAGGCCGAACTACGAGGCTCTAACTTTACCATTGCACGCGGGAGTACGTAGTCACAAGGATCTCAATCCTTGCCGAGCACCTAGGATCAATCTAACTTATAATTTCAACTTTTTTCCCTCTAGCAAGTATTTCGTTTAAGCATAGACATCCTTTTGCTCGTGACAACTTAGATGGTTCCCATCGAGTACGATGGATGTAGGGGGTGCTAATACCTTCCCCCTGCATAACCGACTCCCAAACCCAGACAATAGTTTCGTTGACCTTTGTTCTCATCCTTCTCTTCCCGGGTTGTATTTATATCTTCCATTTCCCTCTTCGGGAATAAATAGAATTAGGTGGCGATTCTTCAGTCCGTCCAGCGCGTGGCTCTGTCGTTTCGGATCGCGTGAGGTCGTATTTTTCGGGGTACGACAACGAGGAACTCTAATGTGTTGCATACCTCTATTATCCATGTGGTTTATTTCTCACCTTCCCCGGCCTGTGATGAAGAATGAACAAAGGTTAAGATGGTCTAAGAGGATCATCTCACTTTCTTATTCAAATATTCATTGGTGCTCTCGATCTATGGAGAATGTTACTATTATTGATCGTTGTGGAGAGTTACCTAATGTGCCACTCCTTGGAATTATAGGGGGCATTACTTATAACCCTTCTTTAGCTCTACGTCAGTTTGGTTATGCTCAAAGTAATGGTCCTCATGACATGCTTATTCAGGGTATTGTGTTTGACTACGACAACAATCTTCAAGGTTACCGGAAAAGGTTTATACGAGCTTGGAGTAAAGTGAACAAGGTTGATAGCAAGACTCTAGAACCAAAGTACTCCATTCTTATGGAACCTTACCTCAGATGGGTGCGATATCGTGCTCAGACTCTTATGATGCCATATCATGTTGTTCTGCCGGTTACTATGGAGCTTGTTGCTGAAGGAGATGTTCATTATACCATCTTTCATCCAGATATGCCCATTGATTTGGAAGAGCTGCAGAAGTCCTAGATCCAACTGAAAGAGCAAAGAGATACCTTTGAAGCTCAATTCAGGATTAGCCAAGAAAGAGTGTTGGAGCTGACAAAGCAACTTCACGAGGAGCGGAATCTCAACACATACCTTAACACAAAGAGGAAGCGTCCATGGGAGACCTAAGTCCCATATATTTATTTCTTTGTATTCTACTCTTATTTCCTTTCATTGTAAGCCCAAGGGGAAATTTATATTAAACGTTTACTAATAAAAGTTTGTTTTTGTTTTTCTTTAAACAAATTTAAATCATGCGGTCCTTGAAAAAATTGCATATGCATCTACATACCATATCATTGCATGACAGGTTTTCACATCAGGTTTCTCATATTCTCGTTGTTTATTTCAGCAGAGATGACTCTCAAACAATCTGTCAAAGACCTCCAGACCCAGATTGCTCAGTTTCAAGAGGTGATCATGAATTTTTCCAAGGGGCAAGAAGAGTTGAAAGCACTCATCACTAAGGACATGAAAAAGAAGAATCCTGAAGAGAGAAAGGGTGATCATTTGGAACAACTGCAAGCTGAGATAGCAGAGATGAGAATTCAGATGAATGGCCAGGTGGCTCTTATCCAAGGCTTAGCCCAGGGGCAAGAAGAGCTGAGAATTTGTGTCTATAAACTTCAAGACAACAAAGTCGGGAATTTTATCATTCGTCAACCTCTAGCGAAACAAGCTGACTTGGTTGAAAGGAAGATAAGGATAAGAGAAGGAAAGAGACCGGATACTACTAATAATTCTTCAGTTGAAGAAAGAAGGTCTTGTAGGGCTAATCCACCACAACACCAGGAGTGTAGAAGACAGTTCACCCGATTCAACACGCCAATATCGCAAACTTTGCAATGCTTGTTGGAAATGAAGTTGATTATCTTGGAAGACGCTCATAGAAAGCCCAATAATTCCTCTCCTCGCTATAATCCCAATGCAAGGTTCACGTATCACTCCAACTGTCCTGGACACGACACTAATAATTGTTGGGCATTGAAGAATAAGATTCAAGACCTGATTGACGAAGGAATCCTTGAGGTTATGCTAGAAGATCAGATTTAATTCTCCTATTACCCATCAAACACCGAAGCTACCAGACGTCCGGAATAACAAGTTTAGAGGAGGCTTTGAGAACATTTGTATTTCTATTTGTGATTTCTTTTGTTGGTTTAAACATTTACTATTATGTCAAACTTTTTTTACATTAATGCATTGCGTATATTTGTCTTGAATTAATCCATTCGTTTCACTATATTTAAAACTATGCTTCTTACTTCTATTTTGTGATATTTAACTCTTGCTAAAGTTGTAAGCCTTTAGAGGGAGAATGACGAAAACAATACCATAATCTTATGCAGTATGCTTTTGAACAGACCATGCTGACGATGTACAGGCATTGTTTCAATTCCTAAACAGTGGAGATATAAGGAAGTTAATCCTTAGTCAACCCTTTTGAGCCTATGAAGTAGGAGTTTTCATTCTCACGCAAATTAAAACCCTTATTCATAACCTGGGGCAGGGTAGTTACTTGGTTAACTCAATTATGCCAATTATATGTGTTGTACACAACTAATGATGGTTCCCTGTAATCACTAAGTTCGACAATCAATATCTAGCAAAAGAAAAGCTCACTAAGTCAAAACCTATGAAGGAGACTTAGTAAAAATTGAGATATCCCGCTGACTGCAATCTTGAAACGAACAGTTCACGTAAAAGGAATGGATAATAAAGTCAAAAGAAAAAAGAGTTCACTACGAATCCTCAACCAAAAAAGAAATGACTGGTTTTTCAAACAAACTTTTGTCAGTGTTACAATTCCAAATTCTTTTGGAGCCTCAATGCATGAGTTAACCAAACATAGGACTGAAGAACATCACAAAGAATGGGTTGGGTACAAATAAAATTTGAGCCTTTTATCCTTTGTTTCTTAAAACCGTGAACCAGACCACGTTACAACCCTTTAAAAGTCCTAACTGAAGCATGGTTAGTTCGAAAGTGTACTGCTACAAAAAGGTATCATGACTCCTTTAGGGATTATTATAAATCTTGAGTTAATATCACAGTTTTTAAAAACATTGTCTTACTAAAATTATTCTTTTCCAAAACTTTGAGACAGACATAAGCATTGCATTTTGAATATCATTGTTTGCATATAACTAAGTGTTTGACACCAGAGAAACTTACATGATGAATATTCAATAAGCCAAAGTCCTCCCGATAGACGAAGTTGTTTCCTGGATCAAAGCTAATGTATACAAAGGGGCATAGTCATTATCTCTCAATCAAGGGGGCATGCCATGTTACTGTTCAATTCATTTGGGGCAATCAGGTCAAGATTCAACTATGCTTAAGCAGCCAGGGGCAGGTCTCCTCATCTATCTACCAAAGGTAACATTATAGAGTTCATGATGCCATGGGCATATTATTGTGGGGCATTCTACTTATTTCTCTTGAGGTAGCTCCTTTCAGATACTTCCATTATGGGATAAATCATCCTCGACTAAGGGGCAACGCTCTCTTTCCAAATCTAATACCCGAAGCATATATGATCCACTACAGTCTGAAAGCACATTCCTCTCATTATATCGCCTTGATATTGGATTCTCAGCAGAAGCCATTGTGGAAATTAACTGTCTGCGCCAATAGTATCAGATGGTGTCAGTATCATGTCTTCGGATTCAGTCATGATAATTCCTAGAGAATTACTCTGGGAAGTCGAAAATATCAAAAGTTCTAAATCCATTGGTCCCTTTGAATGAGTATATACCTTCAAAATTGATAAAATCCTATTTTTGAATTCAAGTTTACTTTTCCCCTTTTACTTAGGCGGAAATGTCCATCGATTATGCCTGAATGTATATATGCTTTTGAATATGATTGATGTTTACCAGAAATGCATAAAATACAATAATAGTATTTACCAAGGACGGTCGGAGATAGGAATCCAACGAATCTTCGTCGGTTCATTCCCACAGAATAATATTTACGAAGTCTTCAAATAGTTTCATTTCAAATACAATATATCCTCCGAAGGATTGATACTTGACCGGATAAGTCTCCCGAATCAATGTCCATCTCTTTTATCCTCAGTCAGGATATTCAGGAACTTAATCTTTCAATAATAAGTACGACGAACGAAAACGGGAGGTTCTAAGTATGATGTTCTAAAACAAGACAGAAACGAAGTCTTCATATTCCTCAATAACGAATCAGGATTTATTTTCCCCAGCCAGCAGTTGTTCTACGAAGCTATTCATGCGCTTTAAATACATAATTCATACATACATCATCATATCATATCATGTGCATACACCATTCTCATGAGATATCATCTTTCAAAGTGTTATATACATCATGATATTTGCATAGAACTAACCTTATTTTTCAGGTTAATTCCCCCAGCAGACGAATGTCATCAACAAATTATTCTTGGGTTTCTATGTCCCCCCAAGAGTTGCTTCAAATAATATCTTGGATTTATTTATCCTCCAAGCTATATCATCAAACTTTGGGTTGTTTTATCTTCCCAAAAGTTATATCATCAAACCTTGGGTTGTTTTATCTTCCCAAAAGCTATATTATCATACCTTGGGTTGTTTTATCTTCCCAAAAGTTATATCATCATACCTTGGGTTGTTTTATCTTCCCAAAAGCTACTACAAGAAAAAAAGGAGTTTACGACACTTGAGTTGCGACAATTATCACAAAACTGTCTTTATTCCTGGATTGTGACGGTTATCACGACAGTTAGGGTCAACTGTCGCAGATTTTTTGCGACAGTTATCACAAAATTGCCCTTATTCCTGGACTACGACAGTTGTCACAATATTTTGGATCAACCGTCGCATAATTTTTAGGCATGTTGTTTAAAATAATTAATTGCGACAGTTACCAAAGAACCACCCTCTTTCCACACTCGTGACGGTTAGAACGAACTGTCGCGACTACTTTAACGAATCATAATCACTACTTTTTTTATTCCTTTACTTTCCCACTTTTTTTCTTTCATTTTTATTTTTCCACATTTTCAATTTTATTAATTAATTTTAATAATAATAATAATAATAATAATTAATTATATCAATATAAATAATATTTATTTATTTACAATATAATAGCAATATTCATATTACAGTATTCTATAAAAAAATTGAAATATAACATAAAAAATACATTAAAAATTGAAATAGTTTATTCATTCTTCCATTTCAGTTTCACCAAACATGCTCAACTCTCTAACTCTCGTCTCTCAGTTTCGCCTCTCACCATATGAAAGCCTAGGAGAGCTAGGTCTCTCTCAGCAACCACCATGACTCACCTCACCGCTACCAACAATCATTGTCTCTCTCACCAACCACCGTTTTTCTCACCAACTAGGACTACTTCTTTTCTCACCGACCTTCATGAACACTTGAAGATTTTGTTATTCTATAACTGAATCAACACCAAATCAGCATGATTTTGTTTGTTGCAAGGTAACCTTTTTTATTCAGATTTTTATTTTGTTTTGTTTGGGTTTGCTTAGGGTTTCGAATCCTGGCTTTATTATTTCTAATCCTAACTCTGTTGTTACAGGTGGTGCAAAGCTTGTTCATTTCTCTTTAGGTCATCCATTCTTCCATTCCATGCGCTATTTTGAGCACCATTTAGTTGATAATTTGAAGTGTTGTTATGTACTTATGTTTTACCTTTAGAGATAGGATACTCTTCCGCTCTGTGAGATTAATAATCTAAATTTTTTGTTAAAATTATAGGAACTTATATAGAAGGAAGGAAGTGCAAGAGTTTCTGCATCATATTGTATGATTTTCAGTTTTCAACCTTCTCATGGCGCTAACTCAAAATCAGAAGTTGTTCCTATGGCACAAAGTTTTGATATTGTAGGTAATATTCCGCAACCTTGGTAGTTACATGGAGCATATATAGTTAAACCTACTCAAAAAGTGTCTTCATCATACTTTTACAATCTCCACAGGTCACACTTGTTAGACCTACTCAAATTATCATTGCAGAGGATTGTTTTCAACTTCCAACTGTTCCTTACGATGTAATTCCACATACTGTCATCAAAGTTATACAAAATTTGTTTGGAGGCAAATGTTTGATATCAACTCAGTATAATTATATGTTATTTTGGCTTATTTTATTTAATCGATAATTTTTGTTGATGCATCTATCCACGGCTGCAGATGATGTAATAAGGCGTGATATCCTTGGTGAATATGTGGAGGCTAAAGTTATGAGTTTGAAGACATTTCATGAGTTAAGAAAACAAAAATCAATTATACAACATACCATCACTCGTTGCACTTTCAAGTGCGATGTGATTGCTTCAAAGGTTTAGCTCACTATTCCATCCTTAATCTTCTAGTTGTGACATAAGTATGAATTTAATAATAACCATGTTGAATGGATCAATGTAGTCAAACCTGATTGATAGTCATTCTTGGTGTTAATTGCTTGCAGTATGCATAGGTTATCTTAAAATGTGAGACATGTTTTCTTCTCTTGATCAATATGCATAAATTATGAAAATGATATGAAAAATTGATAGTCATTCCTGCTATCAATTTAATTATTGGTGACTTGCTTCAGGTGTCTGATGAATGGTGGTTTGAACCAGGACAGGGGATTGGTGTACTTGTACTAGAGAAGTACACGTTATGTTAAGATGGTATGTATCATAAGGTATGTTTTTAGCTAACCAACTTATGGTATGTATCATAAGATGGTTTGAATTTTTCTTTGATGGACATGTCAATGCATCCACCACATTACAGTTGTTGGTTAGACAGTATGAGAAGGCTGTATCAACTTGGCATGAAAGAGAACTCAAAACAGATTTTGAAACTACCAAAAAGATATTCATCAAATTCCAAGGCAAGTTAGTAGAGACAATGGCGAATCCCGCCACCAAAATGGATGATGCAGGAACTATCACCACTTACCGGGTTGTCAAATTTGGGGAAAACCAAACATCTCACATTGTCACTTTTAATTCTTCTGAGATGAAAGCCAGATGCAACTGTCAGATGTTTGAATATTCAGGAATCATTTGCCGACATTTATTAACATTCTTCAGATCTAAAAAGGTTCTTAGACTTCCGCCTTATCATGTGTTGAAACGTTGGACAAGGAATGTGAAAATAGGTGTGTTGTTAGATGAACGTGCATCTGAACTGCCTAGTAGTTCTCATGAGTCTACGATAGTACGTTACGACAATTTGTGTCAAGAAGCAATCAAGTATGTGGAAGAAGGTGCTAAATCAGTCCAAACATATCATGTTGCAATGAAAGCTTTGCAAGAAGCTAATCAGAAGGTTTGTATTCTAAATAAAAAAGAGCATTGGAACAGTCGAGGGACCTACGATAGCGAACGGAGGCAGGAGTGAGTTGCTCACAGGAGATGAAGATGTGTCAAGCTATCAATCCATGGTTAGTTTCTTTGAACCTTTCATCTTTCTATATACACCGTAAATGTAGCATTAGGTAGGATTTCTCACTTGGACAGTCATATAAGAGTCTTTACTACAAATTCAACACTGAGTAAAGGACAAAGAACTAAAATTATAGGAAAGAAGGGAGAAGGAATTGTCAACATTGTTTAATTCGATACAATATTTTCAAATTATTCAACTAATTGGTATATTTGTTAAATTTTAATGATTAATTGAGAATAATTAAATGTTGAAAGTATCCTTTTGCTAAATGGCCAAAGTTTCCAGTGGCTGAATGTAATTTTATATTGATAAAGATATTCCATATGTTTTAATTATTATAGTATTATGTGATGTAACGTTTTATTTTCCATTACCAATAAAAAAAGTCATTATTTGTTTGGGTATAAATAGGGATAGGCCATTAACTAACCCAAAAAATAGATAGATAAATATTTATATTTGGTAATATTCTCGCCGGAAAACAAACGAAGATAAGATTTTCCGGCGAGCTTGCTGAGATGAAGGTTCATCGGTAGAAAAGCGATAAGCGGAAGAGAACGAAGTCGAGATTGGTGAAGTTTGAAGAATTGTCGGGATATTTGAAAGATAATGAGTTCATTTTGGATCATTACCGGTCAGAATGGTCGGTGAAGGATTCTTTGTTGAGCGTTTTCGCGTGGCACAACGAGATGCTAAATTTTTGGACGTGCATGTTAAAATTCAGCTAAACTTTTTTTTAATGTTTGATTTCATTTTTCGTTTTGTTGGTTGATGTAGTCATCTAGGAGGGTTTTTGATATTTGCGGCGATGGCGGTGAGATTTCCGTCGGCGACGGAACTCAGAGGAGGAGGATGTTTTCTCTCTAAAATTTACAGGTATTCTTCTTGTTTGGTTGAATTTTTGTTTTGTTGTTGAACTTGAAGGAATTGTTATTGTTTAGTGTGGGAGTAGAGTAGGAGTCGTGGGAAAGCAGACCAATGGTTCTGAATCTCAAAACAAAGGCTTTCAGGTTTGTTTTTAATATTATTATTTATTTATTTAAACAAGATTTGCTATTTTAATAAGTATTATTTTTATTTATCAATATAAAATCATTATTATTATTTAATTATTATTGTATAATAATTATATTGTATTTTTTTATTATTATATTGTATCATTTTATTCCTCTTGAGGTAAAGGTATTTCATATGTTTTAGTTATTAGAGTATTATATGATGTAACGTTTTATTTTCTTTTCAGGATCTTTTATTCCATCTCCTTTCAATATTGTAAGGAGCTGAAAAAGCATTGATATCCAGTTTTGAGCCTATAGTCTTGAAGTTAAGCAAAATTTGAGATCATTTTTCCATAGTGCATGCTAAGGCACCTAATTTTAATACCATCGATGTAATGTTTATACGGCAAACTTGCTGGCAGTACTAAGGGATATGGAAGAACAGATGTTAAAGCTCTCAATGAAGGTCCAAAATGCAAGACTAGTTTGAAAGAGTGACTACATCAATTACTGAGGGGTTTTAAATTGTTTATCTGTCTTAGTTTGATTCATATTATGTTGGTAGCATTTGCGGTGTTTTATCTATATGGTTAGAGGTTTCCTATTTATTTATTGATATAATCTGATTGAATATTTATGTTTCATGACAAGTTTTCAATTAAAAAGAAATTATAATATTGGATTCTTGTACATGTTTTTTCGTGAGTTTAAAATCTTCATTTTTGAGTAGACACGGTGTTTGTTGCTCCAATATGTGTGTGAACATGTCTTATTGTCAGCATACATGGCTTGTTCGATATAATCAATTTTTTCATTCGCATAATATAAACATGAGAAAGTTACTGTCAACATGGCTTGTTTATTAAAATTTTAAAAATAAATTACCAGCGGATTTGACTATGAAAAGGAAATTTCCAACGGATTTATCTGCAGATGTACCTGTGGAATAGAAATTTGCAACGGTTGGAATCGTCGTAATTAGCGATAAAAACAAAAATTTAATGGTAAGTTATGACGGTTGGTAACCGTCGTAATATGAAGATTATGCCAGTTCCTTACCCGTCGTGAGAGATAACGACGGTTGGTGCGACGGTTTTGACAACCGACGCGATACGGCCTCGCGACGCACGTTTCTGCGACGGTTTTAAAACCGTCATGACTTGTAAATTACGGCGGTTTTAACCGTCGTAACCTGACAAAATAACCGTCGCAATCTACCAATTTTCTTGTAGTATCATCATGCCTTGGGTTGTTTTATCTTCACAAAAGCTATATCGTCATACCTTAAGTTGTTTTATCTTCCCAAAAGCTATATCGTTATACCTTGGGTTGTTTTATCTTCCTAAAAGCTATATCACAACATATTACCTTGTGATCAAAGTCCAACTTACTTAGCACCTACCAACATACTTGTTTGTCTCTTATTATCCGATGTTATTCTGGATGTTCTTGTTTGTTCTGATGTTCTCCCAAAATCATTTTTGAACCTCTAGCTGATGTTGTTCTAGATATGTTAAACCTTTATCCGATGTTATTCTGGATATTCTTGTTTGTTCTGATGTTTTCCCGGAACTGTTACCTCTATCTGATGTTGTTCCAGATATGTTAAACCTTTATCTGATGTTGTTTCAGATATATGGTATCCTTGTTCTAATGTTTTCCCTGAACTTTTATCTCTATCTGATGTTGTTCTAGATATGTTAAACATTTATCTGATGTTGTTTCAGATATATTGTATCCTTGTTATGATGTTTTCCCATAGTTTTTACCTCTATCTGATGTTTTTCCAGATATGTCAAACCTTTATTATGATGTTTACCATGAACTTTCATGTGTCTATCCGATGTTTTTCTAGATATACCTTGTTTTGGTGTTTCTCCGGAGCCTTTTCTTCACCTACCTGATGTTTTTCTCAGATTTTATACCTTTTATCTGATGCCATTCTCAAATGTCCATATTGAAGTCATCAGTTCTTCTGATGTATTTTCCGGGACTTTTCTCACTTTATTCAAAGCTATTATTGGATGTTGTATTCACCTTTTATCGGAGGTCATTCTCGGATGTCCATAGTGAGGTTATCATTGTCTCATATGTAATTTTCGGGGCCTTCCTCACCTCATTCAGTTCAATTCTTGGATGTTGTGATTCCCTTTTATCGGATTTCCATTCTCGGATATCCCTAATAAAGTCATTAATGTCATTCTTGGATGATTCTGATGTACTTTTCAAGACCTTTTCTCATTTCATTCAGTGCCATTTTTGGATGTTGTGATTCTTTCTGTCCAATTGCCATTCTTGGACATCTTTGCCTCAGCTGAGCCATTTTGTGGTTTCTAGCATGTGATGTGCTTTGTGTTCCTCACTGTAGTTTTATTATCCTTATCCCCAACATGTATTATGTTTTCTTTTTCGTTTTATTCCCCACAGATTTATTTGCTTTCATAACATTTTCATATCATTTCATATGCTTTCATAATATTTTCATATCATTTCATATGCTTTCATAACATTTTCATATTATTTCATATGATTTCATAACATTTTCATATCATTTCATATTGTTTCATATCATTTCATTTCATTCCATTTTATGGTCTCTTAGGGCCAAAAATTGGGTTTTCAAATATTTAAGTCTCTTCCATCTTGTCGAAACGAAGATGTCAAAATTCATATCTCTAGATTGAAGAAACTTAAATAGAGGCATCTGTCATACCCTAATTGTTTCCCGCAAGATTTTTCACATATCATCTGCATCTTGCATACAAACAAGATCACCGAGCATCTGTTCATTTTATCATTTTCCTTTATCTATTTATATTTACTAACCTCTAACCAAAATACCAAATATATGTCATAATTCTCTTCTTTTCTCTTTGTATGTTCAGGTATTACAGGGTTGTCAAAAGCAAGAAAGTGTTTTCAAGAAAAATGTGGTTGTTCAGTTATGATTTGATTCAGATGGAAGTTTGACCTAATATTGGTCAAACTATCAAGGAATTTCTTCAATTGCAAGTTATATATGTCAGTTGTTTATTCCTCAGATAATGTGTATCCAAAGCCAAGTTTTTTGTGTACGAACGTTCTCTGATTTATCAAGAAGTGGTTCATATGATGTTTGGTTCAGAAAATCAGGTTCATCATGATCATATGTTCAATTGTGTTTAATTGTGGATTTATTTTCCCAAGAGAACGATTCAGACGAATTTGAAGTGATTCAGGGTTCATTTTCTCAGAGACTCAGAGGATGATTTATTTAGATGGTTGTTGCTTCAATCATGAATTATTCAGTGGTAGTGGCACTTCATGCTTTTATCAGAGGCGTGTGGTGAATAGTGAAAATTGGTTGGGATCAAAGATTGAGTTTTTTCATGGTTGTGTGCGTGTTGGTGGTAGCCGGTTCATTTCATAGAAATCAGTTCATACTCATTTCCTTATTCATTTTCTCTTATTAGTCCTATCCATTTATATTTCAATTTCTATAACCATTTTCACTATCTGATTTATTTTGATTATTCATTATCCATTTCCAATAGACGTTTTATCTATAACTCATTTTTCGATTTTTATCCATTCACAAATATCATTTTAATCCATTTTATTTTCCAATTTTCTAAATCACATTTTCATATTGATTATGCAAATATTATCCATCATCTATTTCTCTTTTCAATTTATCACCCCAAAAAAAAACAAATTAGAGTTCATCCATCTTTGGCCCATATTCACATCATTTACCAAAAAAAAATTAATAGAAAACAATTTCACATTAAGCCACACTAGCTATTACTTTCCAAACATAATGAAATTCTGGGATCAGGTACGTGATGTCGAATGAGATGTTTAAACACTTGAAGACTTTGAACAAAACTTAAAGTGCAGGAAAATTAAACAACACAGGAAATTGTTAACCCAGTTCAGTGTATAACCACACTTACATCTGGGGGCTACCAAGCCAGGAAGGAAATCCAATATAAGTAATATTAATTCTAGACTTAAACCACTCAGTTTAATCTTTCACTTAATATCTACCCAAGGCAATTTCTACCTAAGACACAACTTAGATATGAGTACCAACTCACTCCCCCTCAATCACACAGTGATATGTTTACAAGTTTAATAAAATTGAAGTCATACTTCAAACAAAACAGCTTGATCTTACTTCACAGTTTCAATCAAGACACAAATACACTTTTGCTTAAAAGCTCATAAAGTGATACACATATACAACCTGCTATTAAAACACAAACACCCTATTTAGTCTTCTTAATTTCGTACTCTATTCTGAGAGTTTCTGTTGCTTAAATAGGTGCTTGGATTTTGGGCTTTCTGTAGGTTATCCAATCCTGATACGCATGCTGCCATCACCTTGAATTAGGGTTTGTTACTTCCTTGATTCTAGGTGAGTCAGTTCTTCTGATTATACTGAAATCATATAACTAATCTCCCTACAGATGCGCCTTCTTCTGTTTTATCCATCCATAATTAATTCCAGATAAATTCCCTGAATTTACTCAGTTCTGTTAAGCATTAATTAATTCTGGTAGCAGGTTTGAGATGTCACAACATCTGGTGTGACATCCTGAAAACTGAACTTACTTCATTAACTGATACAATGTCACAACATCTGGTGTGACATCCTGAAAACTGAACTTACTTCATTAACTGATACAATGTCACAACATCTGGTGTGACATCCTAAATTAAGTTCATTTACTTATACTCTGTTTGATAATGTCACAACATCTGATGTGACATCCTGAATTAAGTTCAACACTTCTTGTTGGTCAAAAATTCTGCCAATTCTAAACATCTACAAACTCCCCCTTTGGCTAATTTTTGGCTAACATAATATTCTGGTTTATCAGAGTGCAGCAGAGTTTCTTTTATTAGAGTATAGCAGTTCTTTTCTGTTGAGTCATGTGTGAGTTTACTCCCCCTCAAACCTACATGTGTTCTGACTTGTTTCAACAGCAATTTTTCATTAAAAACACAACTTAGTTCAGAAGAAAACAAAAGTCATTTTTCATTAATCAGTAAGCTGCAGCAGACATTTGTTGTTGTTCAGTTCTCTTCTCCCCCTTGTTAGACATAAATTGGGGCCAAATTTTACATTGACAGAGAGAATTACAAAATTACTAATTCAAAATACAATGCTGAAGCAGACATTACACATTCCTCACATACATTTTTCACTCAGAATCTTCATATTCAGTGTCTTCCTCTTCTTCAGTTTCCTCATCAGAATCAGCAGCCTTCTGAGCACTCTCTTCTATTTCCAGCCTTTGAATAATCTCCTCAAGCTTCTGCTTCCTGGCATCCAGCTCTTTACAGGTGTTCTTCAGCTCAGCAATTAAAGCAGCTTTGGATATAGGAGACTTTGCCTTTGAAGGTCCAGCAGATGTCCCAGAGGGAGCTTCAACATCAGCTGCATGATGACTTAAGAACAGCTTGTAGTGGAAGGCCAGAGGACTCTCTCTTTTGTAGATTGAATCCTTCTCAGTGAGGATACCTGGATACTGGCTAAGGATTATTCCACACAGCAAAGAAGGGAAGGCAATAGGCAGCTTTGTTGCAGATGTCCCAGCATGCTTCAATGTTTGATCAAAAATGTAAGACCCAAAGTCCAGCTTTGTTTGGGTGCCTACAGCATATATAAATATGCCCAATCCAGTTGCTATTGAAGAAGTATGGTTGGTAGGGACCCAGTTTGCAGTGCCAATCCTATGCATCATTGCATACTTCCTTGTTAGCAAGCTAACAGAAAGTTTGCCCTTGACTGGCCAAGCTTTGACTTGATTGGCAGTAATGATTTTGCACACCTGGTTGTCAGTCTTCCCCAGCTCATTAGGTCCATCAGATTCTCTCCCTAGATAGTTGTTGATAACCCTAGGAGAGAATTCCACACATCTCCCTCTTACATACACCTTTCTGAATTCATCTGACTTACCATCAGCACAGTCCTCTTGAAGGTTCACAATAAATTCCTTGACTAGCAGCTCATAGCAAGGTGAGAAGTTTGATACTGTTTTGAATAAACTAGCAGAAGAAATGAGATCAATTACCTCAGTGCACTCAAGTGCATTGCTGCCCAGTTCTCTTTCAAGTGCTACCCTTCTTTGGTAGACAAATTTCCATCTGCTCACACTTGATACATGATGGAAAGAAATATTATCCAGAGGAGCTTCTGGAACAGCAGAGGTGGACCTTGAAGGTGCTGGTTTCTTCTTTGGTTGGGATGTTGGGACATCCTCTTCAACATCAGAATCTGGAGGAGTGACAGCTTTCCTCTTTTGTGTATTCACCTTGCTCCATTGTTTGGTAGGACCAAAAGCAACTTTAGCTTTGTCCTTCTTTGGTGTAGGCTGCTTCTTCTCAGGAGTTGCATGTCCTGCAGTCTTCTTTTCCTTCCTAGTCCTAAGCCTTTTGGCTATGCTAGGGTCCACAGAAGCAATGATTTCTGTGTCAGAATCATGCTCTATGTCTACAACAGGAGGAGGTTGAGCAGTCTCCTCTTCAGCAGGTGGATCAACAGAGGCTTGATCATCAGTGGAGGCTTTGTGCTGGTCCTCAGATGTTTCATCATCATCATCATCAGTGGAGGCCTTGTTCTGTTCCTCAGATGTTTCAACATCTATTGGAACATCCTGTTGAACAGGAGTGTCCTCTTCAGCCTGATTTGGTTGTTCTTCTTGTGGAGCTGGCATGGTGTTCAGGGGAATGGATATACCACTCACAACTCTTTGCTCAGACAGAATCCTGTTCACAAGATCCTTAATAGAAGCATCCACATATTCAGAGGCTTTGGGAGTGGTGTTTGAGGATGAAGGCATCCCTTTGACTTTGCTGAAAACAGGTTCCTTTGCCCTTCTCACAGTAGGAGTTCTTGGCTTTTGAGCAAGAGGAACACTTCCTCTGATTTCGTCTATTGGAGTTGAATCCATAGGTACCACAGAGATGGGGGTTGCATGTACCACATCTTCTTGGTTGAGGATTTCTTCAGAGAGGTTAGGGTTTTAATGTTGAGACATTTTCGAATGTGGTGGAGGAAGAGGTTAAGTTTGATTGAGTTTGATGAGTTTTGAAAATCAGCTATAGCATGCAAGTTGTTTTGAGAGAATGATGAGAAGATGAATAGCTGAGAGCAAGCTGGTATTTTTATAAGAGCCGTTACTTGGAGAATTTTTAGGAGTGGAATACACAGAGTTCTTGACCAGACTGGTGTTGCCATCTGGTGATCATGCCACACGATGTCATAGGACATGTTGGCACTTCTCCATAACTGCTATATTTCACATAAGCAGATTCCCAATTTACGACTTAGGTTTTCAAATTGGGTAGCATCCAAAGCTTTAGTAAATATATCAGCCAATTGCAGCTCTGTGGCTACATGTTCCAATGAGATCACCTTCTCTTCCACAAGATCTCTGATGAAATGATGCCTGATATCAATATGCTTGGTCCTGCTATGTTGGATAGGATTCTTTGATATGTTAATAGCACTTAAGTTGTCACAGTACAATGTCATGACATCTTGTGGGACATTGTACTCTGTGAGCATTTGCTTCATCCACACCAACTGTGAACAACTGCTACCAGCTGCAATATATTCAGCTTCAGCAGTGGATAAGGAAACACAATTTTGTTTCTTACTGAACCAAGAGATCAAATTGTTTCCTAGAAAGAAGCATCCTCCTGATGTGCTCTTTCTATCATCAGCACTTCCAGCCCAATCAGCATCACAGAAGCCAGTGAGAATTGGTTCACATCCATGGGAGTACATTATGCCATAGTCACAAGTACCATTGACATATTTCAGAATTCTCTTAACCTGGTTTAGATTACTTACTTTTGGCTCAGCTTGATATCTTGCACATACACCTACTGCAAAGGCTATGTCTGGTCTGCTAGCAGTCAGATATAATAAGCTTCCAATCATACTTCTGTATAGGCTTTGGTCTACATTCTCACCCTTGTCATCTTTTGTCAGCTTTAAGTGAGTGGGGGCAGGAGTTCTTTTGTGAGTAGCATTGTCCATCCCAAATTTCTTGACAATGTTCTTAGCATACTTGATTTGGGAAATGAACATGGAGTCCTCCATTTGCTTTATTTGCAGTCCAAGAAAGTAGGTTAGTTCTCCTACTAGGCTCATCTCAAATTCAGATTCCATTTGAGTGACAAAATGTTTAACCATCCTGTCTGACATCCCACCAAAGACAATGTCATCTACATATATTTGAGCAATCATGACATTTCCTTCTTCATCCTTCACAAATAAGGTTTTGTCTATTCCACCTTTCCTGTACCCTTGCTAGATGAGAAAAGTAGTCAGCCTTTCATACCATGCTCTTGGGGCTTGCTTCAGTCCATAAAGAGCCTTCCTTAGTTTGTACACATGGTTTGGATAGCTTGGATCAACAAATCCCTTAGGCTGCTCCACATATACCTCCTCATTAAGATATCCATTTAGAAAGGCACTCTTCACATCCATTTGAAACAGCTTGAACTTCAGGATACAAGCAATTCCTAAAAGTAGTCTGATTGATTCAAGCCTTGCTACTGGTGCAAAGGTTTCATCAAAGTCTACTCCTTCAATTTGTGTGTATCCTTGAGCTACAAGTTTATACTTGTTCTTTGTAACAACTCCCTGCTCATTTGACTTGTTCTTATACACCCATTTTGTGCCAATCACATTTATGTCATCAGGTCTAGGAACAAGATCCCACACTTCATTCCTTGTGAACTGACCTAATTCTTCTTGCATAGCACAAATCCAGTACTCATCATTAAGAGCTTCCTTGATGTTTTTAGGTTCTATTTTTGAAACAAAACAAGAACCTGAAATCACCTCTCTTGATCTAGTGCTTACACCTCTGTTGGGATCACCAATTATTAGATCTTTGGGATGATCCTTTTGGATTCTGATGGAGGGATGTTTGCTGGATTGTTCTATCCTTACTTCAGTTTGAGTGAAGTCAGGATGATCACTCTTTATTTCAGCTTCAGTCTGACTGTCAGCAGATGTTCCAACATCATCTGTAACATCTGCAGGGGCATCATCAATTATCACATTTATGGACTCCATGATAACCTTGTTTCTAGAGTTAAATACTCTATAGGCTCTGCTATTTATAGAGTATCCAAGGAAAATCCCTTCATCACTTTTAGGATCCATTTTTCTTCTTTGCTCCCTATCAGCCAGAATATAACAATTACTTCCAAACACATGGAAGTACTTAACTGTGGGTTTTCTGCCCTTCCAGACTTCATAGATTGTGGACAAGGTTCCTTTCCTTAGAGTGACTCTATTATGAATGTAACAAGCTGTGTTCATAGCTTCAGCCCAGAAGTACAATGGTAACTTTTTAGCATTGATCATAGCTCTTGCTGATTCTTGGATAGTTCTGTTCTTCCTCTCAACAATCCCATTTTGTTGAGGGGTGATAGGTGAAGAGTATTCATGATTGATTCCTTCTGAAGAACAGAAATCTGAGAATTTTTTATTCTCAAACTCCTTTCCATGGTCACTTCTTATTCTGATCACACAGCTTGCTTTTTCTCTTTGTATTCTTTGGCACAAATCTTTGAATACATCAAATACATCAGACTTTTATTTGATAAAATTTATCCATGTATACCTTGAAAAGTCATCAACCACCACATAGGCATACCTCTTACCACCAAGGATCTCAACCTGCATAGGTCCCATAAGATCCATATGCAATAATTCCAAAACTTTGGAAGTTGTCAGATGTTGGAGATTTGGATAGGACATCTTGGTTTGCTTGCCTATTTGACATTCACCACATATTTTGCCATCATCAATCTTCAGGTTAGGAATACCTCTCACAGCTTCCATAGATATGATTTTCTTTATACCTCTGAAATGAAGATGACCCAGTCTTTGGTGCCATAGTTTCACTTCTTCTTCTTTGGCTAAAGAGCAAGTTGAAGTGAGACTGAAATCTTGAGGTTCCCACATATAACAGTTGTCTTTAGATCTGGCTCCTCTCATGACAACCTTTTGTTCTTTATTAGACACTATGCATTTAGTTTTGGTAAAGTTTACACTGTAACCTTGATCACATAATTGACTTATGCTGATCAAGTTAGCAGTCAATCCTTTTACCAGCAGCACATCATCTAGTCTTGGTACATCTGGACAGTCCAAGGTCCCAACTCCCTTGATTTCTCCTTTAGCTCCATCTCCAAAGGTTACATATCTGGATGAATATGACTTTAAGTCTACTAGCAGATCCTTCAATCCAGTCATGTGCCTTGAGCATCCACTGTCAAAGTACCAGTCTTCTTTAGCTGATACTCTTAGAGATGTATGAGCTATATATGCAACACCCTTCTTTGACCATTTGTATTGAGGTTTTCTTTAATGCCTCTGCTCTGTGTAGTGTCCATTTTTAGAGCTCTAAGGTTGTTTGTTGAGCTTGTTTTTGGACATGTAGCTTTGATCAGCATGAAGACTAGCTTTAGGTACCCATACTTTCTTGATGATCTCTGTCTTCTGCTTAGGGGGTTGCTGATATCTTTGATTTTGATGTCCATTCAGCACTTTCTTTGTAGCCTCTATCTTCTGCTTAGGGGGTTGTTGATACATCTGATTTGGATATCCATGCAACTTGTCGCAATGAGGTTTGATATGACCAAACCTTCCACAATGATGACATCTCCATCTTTGATACTTCTTTTTCATCATGTTCTTTTCATGATGTTGAGACATCTGTTGGGACATTATGTTTGACTTTATGTTCTTTTCATGATGTTGGAGCATCTGTTGGGACATCTTGTTTGACTTTATGGAATTTGAAGTAATTTTGCTGGTGCTAGCCTCAACCTTTTGAACTTTGTTAAATCCTAGTCCAGTTCTATCCCCTGAATGCTTATTGTTGTTGAGAATAACATCCAGTGTGTTTGAGCTACTGTTCAGCATTCTAACAGATTTGGACATATGCTCCAACTTGGAGTTGAGAAGACTTACTTCACTTTTCAAAGTGTCAATGATCTCTAGATCACTTGTTTTTTCAGCCTTTAGTGCCTCAATTTGCTTCTTCTGCTTTATACTCTCCATGCATATTTCAGTGCTCCTTTTAACCAACATCTTGTATGATTCTTCTAGCTCTTCAAAAGTCAGCTCCTCATCACTGGATCCACTTTCAGAATCACATACTCCAGCTAGAGCAGTGATGTGCTTTGTTGATTCTTCTTCTGAATCACATCCTGAGTCTTCATCAGACCAGGTCACAGAAAGACCTTTCTTCTGCTTCTTTAGATAAGTAGGGCATTCATTTCTGATGTGTCCATATCCTGCACATCCATGACATTTAATCCCTTTATCTTGATTGATCTTTTCATCATAATCTGACCTTCTATTAGCATCATAAGGTCTTTTATTTTCAAAAGAGTTTGAGTATCTTCCACTTGGTCTGGACTTGCCATCCATCTTTCTGAGAATCTTGTTGAATTGTCTTCCAAGCATAGTAATGGTTTCTGATAAATTTTCTACAGGTTCTGCTTCATTATTTTCTTCTTCTTTATCAGTATTTGACATCAAGGCTATGCTTTTGTTCTTCTTTACAATTGTGTCATTCATTCCCATCTCAAATGTTTGAAGGGAACCAATGAGCTCTTCAACCTTCATTGTGCATATGTCTTGAGCTTCTTCTATTGTTGTGACCTTCATGTCAAATCTTTTTGGTAAAGATCTGAGAATCTTTCTTACAAGCTTTTCATCAGTCATCTTTTCTCCCAAAGCACCAGAAGTATTGGCTATTTCCAAGATGTTCATGTAGAACTCATGAATTGTCTCATCTTCCTTCATTCTCAAGTTTTCAAACTTGGTGGTGAGAAGTTGAAGTCTTGAAATCTTCACCTTTGATGTTCCTTCATGAGTTGTTTTGAGAGTGTCCCAAACATCTTTGGCCAGCTCACAATGATGCACAAGTCTGAAGATGTTCCTATCAATGCCATTGAATAAAGCATTTAAGGCCTTGGAATTGCCAAGTGCTGAATCTTCTTCCTCCTTACTCCATTCTTCTTCAGGTTTCAACACTTTTGTTCCATCTTTGTTGTCTTGGACAGGGTGCTCCCATCCTTTGTTGACTGCTTTCCAGGCCCTATTGTCAAGTGATCTTAAGAATGCTACCATTCTTGGCTTCCAGTAGTCATAATTAGATCCATCCAATATAGGTGGTCTATTTACAGATCCTACATCTCTGTCCATGTTTCCAGAATTTGCAGTCCCTAGATCTCACCCAGTTAAACAGGCAGGGTGCCTGCTCTGATGCCAATTGAAATTCTGGGATCAGGTACGTGATGTCGAATGAGATGTTTAAACACTTGAAGACTTTGAACAAAACTTAAAGTGCAGGAAAATTAAACAACACAGGAAATTGTTAACCCAGTTCAGTGTATAACCACACTTACATCTGGGGGCTACCAAGCCAGGAAGGAAATCCAATATAAGTAATATTAATTCTAGACTTAAACCACTCAGTTTAATCTTTCACTTAATATCTACCCAAGGCAATTTCTACCTAAGACACAACTTAGATATGAGTACCAACTCACTCCCCCTCAATCACACAGTGATATGTTTACAAGTTTAATAAAATTGAAGTCATACTTCAAACAAAACAGCTTGATCTTACTTCACAGTTTCAATCAAGACACAAATACACTTTTGCTTAAAAGCTCATAAAGTGATACACATATACAACCTGCTATTAAAACACAAACACCCTATTTAGTCTTCTTAATTTCGTACTCTATTCTGAGAGTTTCTGTTGCTTAAATAGGTGCTTGGATTTTGGGCTTTCTGTAGGTTATCCAATCCTGATACGCATGCTGCCATCACCTTGAATTAGGGTTTGTTACTTCCTTGATTCTAGGTGAGTCAGTTCTTCTGATTATACTGAAATCATATAACTAATCTCCCTACAGATGCGCCTTCTTCTGTTTTATCCATCCATAATTAATTCCAGATAAATTCCCTGAATTTACTCAGTTCTGTTAAGCATTAATTAATTCTGGTAGCAGGTTTGAGATGTCACAACATCTGGTGTGACATCCTGAAAACTGAACTTACTTCATTAACTGATACAATGTCACAACATCTGGTGTGACATCCTGAAAACTGAACTTACTTCATTAACTGATACAATGTCACAACATCTGGTGTGACATCCTGAATTAAGTTCATTTACTTATACTCTGTTTGATAATGTCACAACATCTGATGTGACATCCTGAATTAAGTTCAACACTTCTTGTTGGTCAAAAATTCTGCCAATTCTAAACATCTACACATAATTCCATCAGTTAGCCATTTTTTCCATCAACTATTACCCTTTCATCCCATCGCATATGTATCCACTACAATTGCCAAGTACATAAGCAGTTGCATACACCTTATCTCATGACCAAAATGCAGCAAGACTAAATTCGTGATTCTCCGAAACGCATCACACAATAGCTCAAACTTCATTCATTTAAGCCGCAACTCACCAGCCAAACTCACGAGAAACAATGCAAAAACACGCATAATACGTGATAAACAAAACACTGCAAGGCAACACTCCGAACGACACTGCAAGTCAAGAAAACTTCACTAAATTTTCACCAATTCTTCAATTCAAATGCCCAAACTATCCATTGATTTCCTTTATAAATAAGAACTCATTCTCCATTTTAATTCAAGCCTGAATAGCCTACAAACACCCTCCCCGAGTTACTATTGTTTTTTTTATAATTTTTGCTTTAACTTTTTTTTCAAACAATTTTCTAACATATTTTACTTATGATAATTTCTATTATGTATTTTTTTTTCATTTTATAAAAATATTTAGAAAAAAATATTATAAAATTAATTTTTATTTTATTTTATCTTTTTATGGTATTTGTCCATTTTCTTTTTTTGATTTTTGATTTGTTGGTTGTTGATGGATCATAAATGTTAGATTCATCTTTCTCTTCATCTTATTTTTATTTTTGGCCGATGAGATTTCTGATTCGATGATTGTTGATTTTCAAAGATGTTTAATCTTCATTATTTCAAATCTATTGAATGAATGATCATGTGGATAATTCTCTATACTTTGGAATCGTGATAGGTTGCCTTTGACGAATCGATGTGAAATCCCAATTAAGATTACACCATTATCCTTTTTCTTTTCGTGTGACATGTTTTCAGAGGATGATTCATTATATCATTTCTCTAACATGTGTTAGAACTAATATCATTATCCTTAATTGGTTTTGGCCGACCTTATTTGTAGGGTAATTACTCCGTAAATTACTCAGTGATTGCTTAACATAGACCTAAATGTGTCCCTACTTCGGGGAAAAAAACCAATTGGATACTTGTACTTTCGTGGATCGGACCTCGTGTTGGTCGCGTCATCCTAATGTTGATTAATCATTTGCGTTAGATCCACGACTTTTGAAGCTTGATATGTAGTTGATTTGGATATCCCAATCTTCTTTCAAGTTTCATCGAATTTGGGTCTAATTGCATCGATTAATCACTATAGAGTAAGATACTAAGTGGAATCAGTTGCCTTCTTGGTTTTAGCACTAAGTGATTTGTTACTCTTTTGTCGTGGATGATTAAGTTCACCATATCATTATTATGTACATATTATTATTATTATTACTATATTAGTACTTTAATTTTCCTCTCTCACCTTATCCTCTTTAATTTCCTCCTTGCTCCCTTATCTCTTTTACTTTTATTATGATTTATTATCCATTATCATGTTTATGTTTATGTTTATATATCCTTGTGCTTTTTCTTTTGTTTATTTGGACACAAAAATATTAATAAAGGATTAAACCTAAACCTCTAAAATACTTATGATCTTGATCTTGGACTTTGGCTACTATCCTTTACATTGGAATTGAAGTTTTGGACTTAGATTCTAGGATACCTTCCCTTTGCTTTGATCATCATGGAGGTTGTACTTTAGCCTTTATTTGGCCATTTGCTAGCTGATGGTTTTAAAGACGGAACTCTTGTGCTTATGATTAGAAGTATCATCAAGTTGGTTAGATCTTTCCTCCTTTATCTCTTTTATTTTCTTTTTAGGATAGCCTCTTCATCTTCTCCCTTTCTTCAATTTTCAAAACTTCTCTCTATTTTCAAAACTTCTTTGTTTTCAAACTTTAACCACTTTCATAATTCAAACCTTGACTTTGGTCAAGTAGTTTTACTTTTTTCATTTCATTTCTTAATAAATGTGAAACCACATAAGCATATTGACACCTTTTTCAAAAGACTTTAAAAAATGCAAAACTCATTCAATCCTTTTTGTGCCCTCATGCACTTTTCCTTTTAATCATTTTCATATATTTAGACATGGTTTTGTACCACAAACTACGGGGTTTTGATCTTACATTACACTTTGTGGGTACGTAGGCATGAGACGAAAGTCTCGCCAAACATACAAATCTTTAAAAAAAACATTTATCTTCTCATCTCTTCAATCTCTTTTATCAAACCATTTTCTAACCAAAAGCAATAAATTTTTCAAAGGGCTCCCGTGGAGTACCACGAATATTTTTGGTGCTTAAAACCTTCCCATTTTGTAACCAACCCCCTTACCCATTCTCTGCTTGATTCTTTTAGCTTTTTGCTTTTAGATTCATTAGGATTTATTTCCTCTTTTTTTCCTTTTCCTTTTGGAATAAAATAAAAGTGTGGTGGCGACTCTATTTACTTTGAGTTAATTTAACCAATAGCTTATACTCATGATTTTACCGCTACATTAACCATTAGAAGACCCCTCTCTTTGAAAGAATCAGATATCAAAACTTACAAGACAACCAAAGGAGGATTTAAAGGATTATTGACAAAATTCCTGATGGAAAGGGCCTTATACTTTGCCAGTAGGAAATATGGTCGCCTTCGAAGTCATTTATGTTCTGCTCATCTATGGGATATTCCTCTTTCCCAATGTTGAAAACTTCGTCGACATAAACGCAATCAGGATCTTTCTGATTAGAAATCCAGTTCCCACACTTCTTGTTGATGCTTACCACTCAATGCATCTAAGGAATCTACATGGAGAAGGAATGATCATATGTTGTGTACCACTTCCTTACAAATGGTTCATTTCCCACCTGTCTAAGTCATATACCTTTTGGGATCTCAAAAGTGGAATACGCTGGTTGCAAAAGATTATGTCTTTGACTCATTCAGACATTGATTGGTGCACCCCATGCCTACGACGGAATCAAAATCATTGACAACTGTGAAAGTTTTCCAAATGTACCTCTCCTTAGTACTAAAGGAGGAATCAACTACCACCTAGTTTTAGCTCGCCGACAGTTTGGATACCAGATGAAAGAGGTACCCTGCAATATCCATTTGGAAGGTATTTTCTTCAAGGCAGGAGAAAATGACATCTCACTAAAGGGAGAGATTATATGCATCTGGCGTCATACTCATAAGAAAGGAACAAAATCTCTGGGAAAACCAAATTGCACTGCCATGGAACCATATCTCCAATGGATGTAAGCCAGAGCCATCAAGTTGAGGATGCCTTAACCTAGACAAGAAGTGTTTCCACTGAAGAAAACTATTCTCTATTTCATGAATGATATAAAAAAGCTCCAGGTTGCTTTCAACAAGGTTTATAGAGAGAATAACTCGTGGAAAAACAAGCATCAGATTCTCAGCCTTGAGAACACAAAGGTTAATAGTCTTATAAAGGAGAGGGACACTTTCATTAAAATACTTGAACATCATGTGATAGAGAAGGAAGAATTGTTGACTGTAAAGTACAATGTTGGTACTTCTTGCATTTGGCAGATGATTTTTGATCCACAAACGATTGAAGAAGCCTAGTTCAAGAAGCAGAAGAAGGATCACAAAGGGGTTGAAGTTGCAGCAAAGAGGACTCTATTAAGTTCCAAATTGGAGTTATATTTCTTATTATTTGATGGCACTTTACAATGCTTTTCTGTTTAAATTGGTTGTTTAATCGTCGTTTTTAGTGTAAATATGTAATTTACCTTTTCTTTTTCCATTTCCTGTATTATGATGTTTTCTTGTCTTTTTTAGGATTTTTGTGCTTAAGTGGATGCCTATAGACCATGGGTGAAGAAGGAGGGCTGAAAAGATCAAGAACATGGAGTTTGGAAAGTACTATCACATTAAACGCCCTTTCAGCGTGCTCTTATCGCACTTAAGGCAGTAGCCTCTAGTATCTGGATGCTTGGAGCCTGTTGCGAGCTCGCTAAGCATGTTATGATGTTAAACCTACTTTAAAACTAATGGCGTTAAGCGCACCCTGCCACCGCTTAGTGCCCTGTCTGTTAGAGGCAGATTTTTGCCACTTCTATAAATATATCCTTTGAGATATTTTTAGGGAACACTTGCATTTTTCACATATTTTTCATTCTAGATCATATCTTTAGGGTTTTAAGAGATATTTTTCTTGAAGCATCAAGGATCAAAGTTTTACTGCATCAATTCTCGATTCTTCAACTTTTGATGCTAGTACAACTTCTTTCCTTTCTTGTAACATAAGCTACCATATAAATGGTTGGCTAAGTTCTCTATTGTGTCAATATTAGAGGTAGTTAATCTTTCTATTATTTATTTCTTTTGATCTATTATATGTGAATAAGGTTATGTTTAATATATGATGAAGTAATTTATGTTTCTTGGAATTATATGTTTGGTTTGAGCTAGAAATGTGATTTCTAAACCTTGATCTAATTGCTTCACCTATCAACGATCAAGTGTCGGAGACAGACTTGTGAATAAATATTCTCTTTGTATTGAACTTCACGATTATTATATTGATTGGTAATGCACGAGAGCGATTATCGGATCGGTACAATAACTCTCACAATATCGGGACCGAAAGGATACGTGTTGAGAGGGTACATAATTATAACGCCAATCATGATAGCTCCACCACCATCAGCAACTTCTACACCATGTGCTAATAGTCTAAGGCTCAACCCTCAATTTGCGAGAACCACCAACAATGGGAGGAACACCGAGATGAAAATTGGGATCCTATCTTTAATGTATCAAAATCCATTCACGGGAATGGACCATGTATACCCGTTTTCTCATCTCAACAAATTCTATGAAATCTCTTGTTCAACGAGAGCTCCAAAGAACAGAGAAGAATCATTGTACAAAAGTTTATTTCCTCACTCGTTAATTGGGAAGGAAAATGATTGGTATCTCGATCAACCTACACTGGTCATGAAGGATTGGAATTTCTTGGAGGAAGTGTTCCTTGAACAGTATTTCTCGCAATCTAGGTTTATGGATGCGAGGACTTATATTTTGGAATTTTCTCAAGGAGCGAATGAGACTCTAAATGATTTGTGGGAGAGATTCAAGGCGATGTTAAGAAAATTCAAAGTACACGTTTTTACGATTTAACACAACACATCTTTCGCAATGGACTACAAGCCACTAGCAAAACTCTTTTGGATGATACGGCAGGTGGTTCGTTAATATCAAAAAGTGCGAAAGAGGTGGTTCCCATCACTGCTAAGATGGCACTAAATGATCATCAAAGTCAACACAATCATGAAACCATTCTGGAAAGAAAGTGAATCACAATTATTGTATACAAAATTATGTTTTTGTTCATTAAAAATGTTTTGCTTTTCATCCTTGAAATCATTTTCCAATGTCTCATTTTTTTCTTCTAAAGATGAAATATATTTCTTTTGAGATGAAATAGTTTTGAACATAATTTTGCATTCAATTAAGAGTTCGTCTATTTTACCTTGTGCATCATCATCATAAAGATAAAATTCATTACGAACCTCATCATTTTCATCATCTGAATGATCTGAATCCATTAATTCAAGATTAACATGTTGATTACTTTTGGAATCAGAAGATGAACTTTTCCATGCCATATATGCTTTCTTTGACTTCTTATCTTTATCTCTCTTAAAATATTTCTTCTTCTTTTCAAGTGTAGGACATTCACTTTTAGCATGTCCCTTTTCTCCACAATCAAAGCATGTAACTTTCCTTGTCGGTGTTTCCTTTTTTCTTTCTTTTCGTAGAACCTTTCCAGTCTACTTCATAAGATCATCATCTTCACTACTAGTGAATTCATCCTCTTGATTTCTATCATTATTTTTTATCCTTGTCTTTAAAACAATGTATTTTGAATCTTTCACTTGGATTTCATGTTTTTCAAGTCTTGCAAGTTTTGTCTCATATTCTTGAAGTTTTCTGAACTAAGTGGCGCAAGTCACTGTGGATAGATTCTTTTTATCGGATATTGTCGTCACTTTTGGTTTCCATTCCCTGAATAAAGATCTAAGCACTTTTATATTAAGTTCATCATCAGTTAAAGTCGTACTGAGTGCTTTCAAATGATTTGTCAAATGTACAAATATTTTCTGCAAGTCGAGGATTGATTCTCGGGGCTTCATTCGGAATAACTTGTACTCTTAACTCAAGGTATTCAATCTAGATCTTTTAACTTCAGCGGTTCCTTCGTGAGTTTTTATCAATGTATCCCAAATTCCTTTTGTCGTTGTGCATGCCGAAATACGAAAGAATTCATCCATACTAAGTGCACCTTGAAGAAGATTGATTGCCTTTTTGTCATAGAGGACTTTTTCTTATCATTGTCATCCCACAGACCTTTTCAGCTTTATCGTTCCAACACTGTTAACAACACTCGTAGGAACAAAGGGACCATTTTGGACATCATCCCATATTTCTTCTCCTTGTGCTTCTAAGTGAGCCTTCTTGCGAATTTTCCAAAAATCAAAGTATTCACCACAAAACAACGGAGGTTTTTTGTTACTACCATTGTCTCTAAAAACCGAGTTTACATTTGCGGAAGCCATTATATATCTTTAGGAACAGGTTACTTATAACCTACTCTTATTCCAATTGTAAGTATAAAGTATGCCTAAGAGGGGGTGAATTAGGTACTTAAATATTTTTTCGGTTTTTCGACGGTTTCAAGTTTTACTTTCCTAAAGATTACTATGTGATGGAAAGCGGTAAACTTCAGAAAGTAAAGAACACAAGAATGTATCATGGTTCCTTTCATAGTCCGAGAGTACTACAGTCCCCTTTCAACACGAAAGAGATTTAATTATTGTTAGATCTCTAGATAAGACAACCTAGTCTTTCTATACAAGACTCTAACCAATAAAACCACCCAGAACAATCCTCTTGGATCAATCAAGTTGAAATGAGAACAATCCTCTCACTTTCAACCTTTTGCTTCCAACAATCCTGGACAACAAGGAATACAAAACCAAGTAATCTTAATTCCAACAATCCTGAAAAGTAAGATATGAATATAACAAGAATTGTTAAGCATAATGAAATTTGTAGAACAATTATCTCTTTGAGTGATGTATCAATATAATTGATCTTCCCTTCCAAACAAGCAACTTATAATGATAGAATATAGTACTCAAGTGTTTGTAAATATAGTATGAATTTTTCTAGATTGAAATAGAAATACATGCAGAAAAATTTCTTGTGAAAGTTCAAGAACACAAACACTTATTTTGAAAAATTGAATGATTATAATAATATTAAATTGCAATGGAAGAGGTTGAATTTAATTTGAAATTCCATGTATTTATAAGTGCATAACACCTCTATGAAACATGGTAAAGTTATGCAAAAAATATCATGAATAATTGTCAAGTTAAAAAGAAATGGTTTCATGAAAAGATGCATGAAAAGGTGTTAAACAATTTATTGTTTTTTCAAATTTGTAAAGGACTTGTTAAGTCAGTTTTAATAGATACCTGACTTAATAAATGCTGAACAATTTTTGAATTTCAAAATTAAAATACTGCCATATATCGTTGCAAATTAGGGCGGTTTTTAGTGTTGTTACGACTGTTCAAAAAACCATAATTTACCAAAAACTGCATATTTTAAAAAATTAAAAAATTAAAAATTTGTCTAAATATTTGAACCAATCTTATCCAACATTTATTGATTTATCCAAGTTAATAGATTATATTTGAAAGTGATTTAACATGGTTCAAATATGAAAAATAAATTTTCAAATGTATGATAAAAAATATTGTTTTTTTTAAAACTAGAAATAGTGATATATTTTCAACCAAATGAACCATGCATGCAAGTGAATTTGGAGATTATGTTGATCAATATTTTATCAATATATATTACATGCTTATACCTCAATAAATAAATATCAATGCAAGTCTTCATGATGTTGCAATCTTGATCCATAGCCATATTGCTTCATGATCATGTTTTTTCTCGTCATTTGATAAATGCATATAGTAGTTGTCTTCATCAAAATATGATGTGAAGAAGCTTGACTTCACAGTTGGTTACTTCTATCATTTGAATTGTTGTAACCTCTTTTACATTTGTTGTTGTTCCATCTTCCTTTCTTTTGTTTCATGTGCTTGCAGAGCTACATCACCTTTTGTCTTGATTTCAGATCTTTCATTCATTATTTTCTCATGAGATTTAAGTGTCCCTTGAAACTCTTTTTTTTTTCATGCTCGACAGGTCCTTCGATTCTACTATGGCTACAACCACATGATCAAATTTTGGAAGCAATGACCTCAAAATATTTGCAACTATCGATTTTGATGTCAATATTTCTCCATACATCTTGATTTGATTCACCAGTCTTATTACCCTAGTGAATAAATCAGTCACACTTACGTTCTTTTCTGAGTTTGTAACCTCAATTCTTTCACCTTCTCAGCTCCTCCAAAAGATTTTTTCAAGATGTCTCATGCTTCCTTCGATGAGTATACATCACCTACCTTCTCAAAATTATATGGATTAACACATTGATGGATTATAAAGATATCTTCATAATATTTCTTCTTCAAATCTTTATGTGCATCTTTTTGTTCATATGTGACATTTTCGCTAATTGGTGTCACTTCATTCTTCAAAAGATACCAAACATCTTGATAGCAGAAGACAACCATTATCTACTTACACCAATTATAATTCTTATCATTTAAGATTGATATATTTACTAGAAAATGTATGTTTGGATGAGAAAATATTGTTCTATGCTTCTCAAGAGTCACAACCAGTGCTCTAAATATTAGATGTTACAATCAATCTTGACGGAACAAGATTCAATATTCTCTTTATTGAACTAAGATTCTTGTTCTACACTATTTACTCTAGTGATTTCACCACACATTTGATTGCAAGATGATTCTCATACACAATGATTTGAAAAGAAAAATAACTTTGAAGTTATGAGAGAAGATAGTATTGAGAGAATATAGGTTTTGGAAGAGAAATGAAAAATGTATTGATCATAATTCTTTTTAATTCAAATACATAATGTTTTTCTATTTATAATGAGATTACATGCACGTCAAACGATATCAAATTAACTAACTTCGATAAATTGTATTCGACTTTGTCAAATACATGGAGCTTCAACAACTACAAATTATATTTAATTTTATTGAATACATACAGCTTCGACTGTTGAAATCTATCGTATTAAATTGGATGACAATTTGTATAAGTTTACCAATTTTTCTTTATAAAAAGAGAAATATTTAATATTTCCATAAAAATATTTATTAAAAATTCTAGAATAAATTAATAGAATTAGAAGTATGTTGGTAAGGAAATAACTAATGCAATTTAAAATTGAAAAGAGGTATCATAAGAGAGACAAAGTAAATATTTAAAAATTAAGTATATCTAAATGCGGTTATAATAATCCCTCGAACATAAATACTTAAATTGTAGAGAGAAAGTTAAGGGCATAATTTGATAAAGCAATTAATGACTTGTTTACTCATAAAACGTTTTTCTTTTTAGTAAATAAATGCTCCATACGACACCTATATATCAAATAAACATATGCGAAACGAAAATATCACAACGGTCCCATGGTCTAGCGGTTAGGACATCAGACTCTGAATCTGGTAACCCGAGTTCAATTCTCGGTGGGACCTTTTTCTTTTTTTTATTGCTTTTATTATTTATGTAATTGATTGACTATGTAGAAATACAATATCATTTCACTCAAATTTGACTATACATCTCGATCTTAAGTGAATTTCAAATGGTATTTATCACTTCAACTATAAATATAAATAAAAAAGTGTTAGAATTAGAATTTGACTTAACTCACCCTACAAAACCGGTTAGTAAGGTGAGGAGTGTCACTCTATTTAAAGGCTCTTGATTCCATGTTAGGTGATGAGTGTCACTCTATTTAAACTCTTTGTGAATTATATATTTAGTCAATATGGGACTTGGGTTTTTCCCAATAAAAAGAAAAATAAATTAATGTAATTAAAAAAAATATTAAATTGTTTAATTTGTACGATTTAAGATTTTTTATTAAACTTATATTTAAATTTCTCTTTTTTCTTAAAGAACGAAATAAACAAATATCACAGCACTGCATAAGGAGTGAAGAATCACAGTTAGGATCGTTTTCGAATTATATGTGCAACACAAGTTCGATTCATTTAGTCCAATTATTTTAATTTCAGTTCAATTTCTTTAAACAATCCTAAGTCACAACTTCACCCATTTTGGTTTAGAATATTAGACATCTTGCCTCCAAAAATCAGCTAAAGATCTTTTTTATCTTTTTTCATAAAATATTGGATTTTCTCAATTTCCGAATTTGTATCGGGAATTTCACTCAATACAGGATATTTTGTAGAAATTACTGTGGTTTCAACATTTCTTTTATGCAATATCAGTAATATTGAAAGTGTATTTGAAAAATAAGATAAAAAGTTCATAGTTTTTTAAAAAATTCGGTAGTGTATTTTAAGAATTCGATAAAAATACATCGATTCTTTTTTAAAATCTAATAGTTTATTTTGAAAATTCTAGTAAGAACTCAGTTATTTTTTTAAATCCGGAAAAATTCATAGAAGTTTTTGAAAAATTCAGTAAAAACTCATATTTTTTTGAAAAAATCGATAAAAACTCATAGGTTTTTTTAAAAAATATGGTACAAATAGACTTTTTGAAAAAACTTATAAAAACTCATTCTTTTTTGAATAATATGGTAGTACATTTGAAAAACCTGATTACTCATACGATTTTGAAAAATCAGGTAGTTCAAATCCGATAATTTTTTAAAAATATGGTAAAACTCAAAAAATATAAAAAATCCGGAAAAACATACAATTTTTCGAAAATGAAAATTCACAAAATATTTTATAATAAAGGGTCATGTTAACCAGTGTCGGACCACCGGTTAAGAATTTCAAATGTGTATTAATTTCTTAAATAATATTGAATTTATTATTTTAACCTTTTAACCTGTATATTAATTTCTTAAATAATGTTTAATTTATTATTTTAATCTTTTAACCTGTATCCGATGATGATCGATAACATTTCTCTCTAATCAAAGGTAAGGTTAGGGGTGTGGTGGGATGCCATGAAGAATTTAGATGATGGTAGGAAGATTCCTCTAATAAGAGGAATCTAACTGCCACCCCACAATCGTATTTGACATCCTCAAATTTTCATACCTCAAATTTTCATAATTCCAACATTGTTTCTGAAAAATTTTGGTGAAAAGTGAAAAAAAAATTCTTTATCGAGATTTTCAAATTTCTGGTATTTAGTGAAATTTTGGGGAATTTGAAATTATCGGTATTGTAAAAATTCACTTTTTTTATAAAAAAAAAATTACACTACCTAGAATTTCAAATTCCCATAAATTTTATGGAAATTTCGGAATATTTGAAATTCTCGATAGTGTAAAAAATTTCAAAAAAAAAATGAAAATTTTTACACTATCGGAAATTTGAAATTACCGATATCATGTAAAAAAATTATGTGAGTTTACCGGAGATTTCGAAATCTCCGGTATTTTTTACTGGGGATTTCGAAATCTCCGGTATTTCTTACCAGGATTTCGAAATCCCGTGTATTTTTAAAATATCTGGTAAACCCCCTCAAAATTCATTTTTTTCAAAGGATAAATATGATATTTTCCTACAAATTAGAGGGGTGTCAGGTACGATTGGAAGGTGACAGGTAGATTCCTCCTCTAATATAATGTTTGTCATATTGGTCTGCTATATGAAAATATAGGTCCGATTATTAGAGCCAAAAATATATCATTGCTTTTTTATTTATTTTCAAAGTCTACCTTGTACTCCTCTTAAAACTCTTACATTATTAGAAAATGTTAATTTTACTCCTTTTACAATTTTCTATTTTCACCTTAATTTCCAATTTATCTAGATTAAGTTCAGTCTTACACAAGTTTTTCGATGAATCAAAGATCTTAAAAGTTTTTCGATGTTAAATTCTAACAGAAAAAAACTTCATATTGATTTTTCTAAAATTCTTACAAGAAAACTTAATATGAAGTTTTTCGATATGTATAACTTTTTTTCTAAAATTTTATTTTTCTTACAAATATGGAGAGATTGTCTACGTTTGACGACGAACTAAAAATGTGCTTGAAAAATTAACCGACAAATTAAAAAAAATGTGTTGTAGAATTAATAGACATATGGTGCCATATTTAGAAATTTATTTTGAGCATTAGAATAAAATTGAGATGGGAGAGGGTAACTCAATTCATTTGAGCTAAAGGATTAAGGTTATGTTTGATAAAAATAGTGGTATCTGATAAACTAGCTTATAGTTTATATGTGGTGACTGATGGTTGGTGACTGGTAGCTTATAACTTATAGCGAATGATTGATGATTGATAGCTGACAAGTTAGTTTAAGGCTCTATTTGACACGACTATTTTTAAACTTATAGTTTATAGGTTATAGCTTATAAGTTCATATGACAATAAAGACATGTTTAGTAACAATCTTTTCATCACGAACTTATAGTTTATTTTACTAGCTTATAATTTATTTTTCAGACATTATTTTATATAGCGTTTTAGCTTATAGCTTATAGCTTATCATTTTTTCTTCTACTTTTACCTTTATTATTCTAACAAAAATCCACAACTGCCATTTATAATTTATTTTAATTTAAATAAAACAATTATATATTAAATGTCTTTTATGTCATTTTAATTTATCAACTAGTTGAACCACTAATTTTACCAAACACTTCAATTAGCTTATCAGCTATAAGTCATCAGCTATCAGCTATAAGTTATAAGTTATCAGTCATCAGCCATCAGTCATAAGCTATAAATTATCAGCTAACTTATCAGTCAACCACTATTTTTACTAAACAAAGCCTAAGTGTTTGATAAAATTAATGGTTCAACAAACTTATAATATAAAATGACATAAAATATATTTAATAAATATTTATTTTATTTTAAATTAAAATAAACTATAAAGGATAAAAAATAATTTGAGTTAAAATAATAAGGATAAAAATAGAAGAGAATGATAAATTATAAGCTATAAAATAAAAAGTTATTCGAAATAGCGTCTGAAAAATAAGCTATAAGTTCGTGATAAAAGACCGTTATCAAATAAGTCTAAATTATCATATGAACTTATAAGTCATAAACTTTAAACTATAAACTATAAATTCGAAATTGTAGTGTACCAAATAGAGTTTAAATCTTTTACATTAATTTCTTTTTTGTATTTTTTTCATAATATTTATAATATAAACAAATTATTAATACTTATAAATCAACAATTTCTTTTCTAAATAATTAACTCGAGTGAACTTTTATATTAATTATTTTAGTTGATATTGAATTATAGGCGTTATTCTTGAGTACTAGATTTAAGTTGTTTATTATTTGGTATTATTAACAACTATTTTGAGCATTAAACTTATTTTGATCATGATGATTACAATAATTACCTTAATTATAACTATTTTAAAAATTAAATATGTTTTTTTATCCATATAAATATTTCAAATTTAAATTTAATTCCTATAAAAGTTTTCTTCTAAAATTTTCCATCTATATTTTTTTTGTCTTTACCATCTACGTTTTCTAATGAAAGTTGATGTGGTATGCTATGTCACTTAAAATTCACCCCATATTTTTTTTGTAACACATTAGATTGCCACGGTTGCATACCCTTCTACAGCCTTGTTTGTATCTTCTTTTGCTTTATCAACCATTGAACCCTGCAACATCCTTTGATTGGAAGATGAAGGTAAGAAGACCATAGAGGGTTTATGTTGGGTCATTGACATATTCTAATACACTTAGTAATTGAAATGAAAGGTTGACATAAGTTGAATTATATATAAAATGGTGGAGTAATGGAAATCCCTTTATCAAAATGATGGTAGTTTTATATCAAAACAAAGATAAGACTCACATTTATATGTGAACAGAGATTGTTAGTGTAAAATGTGAATATCTATGACAACTTCAAATCATATGATAACAGACCCATTAGAAACAAAGTTCGGCCCAAATGGATGAAAGACTTCATCCTTAAATAATTAATTTGTTTATAATTAATTTAAGTTTTATGTTTATGTTTGTATCGTTTGGGCCAGCCCATGGATCCCTAACCTTTACGTATTTAAACTCACTCTAGGTTTATGGGAGAGTTAGAAAATATTTGACAAAAGTTTATCTCTTTTCTCCCTTTTTTTAGTCTTGTGTTATCTTTTGGTTAAACCCTAAATTTAAAATTAATAGTTGTGGAAAACTCTTTATCAAATTGGTGTTTTCATCATGGCTCCCCCTCCCAAACCACCAAATTCTAGAGAAATTATAGAAGAAGTTGTCCAAACAACTAGTGTTCGTATTGATCTTGCTATGGCAGAAAATCAGCAAGTTATGGATGAACGTTTTAACAAAACAACAACATATTTGGAACTCACTCATAACTAAAAAAACGAACGATCAAAAAGCATCAATACATGATTATAAACAATATTATGAAAAGAAAATGTATTAAAATGTTATTAAACAAAATATTTGAGATTAAGAAAAAGTAAAAGGCGGCATGTGTTCATAGGTTGGCCTCCTGGAAGTTTATTAATGATGATTGAATGAAGAAAGAGGCTGAAAACTTGCTATGAAGTATTTTTTTGAAATTTTTTTTTAGGATTTTTTGGTGTAAGAATTTTCGTGTCTTTGGCATTTGGTTGTGTTGTGTATTTATAAGTGATGGAATTAGGTCAAAAAGTTGGGCCTTTGTGGATGGATTTTGGATTGCTTGAAGGTGAAGAAAGGATCTTTCTAATTTGGTCAAAAAATTAGATGAAATCATACTCTTTTGGTCTTGCACGAATTTGGACATTTTCAATCATCATAAACATCAAATATTTGATCCCAAAATAGACCTAAGATCAAATATTTGATTTTTTTCAATATTTATCTTAATTAAAATTGAATTTAAATAAAATAAATCCAATATAATATAAAATAAATATGAAAAATCAGATATTATGATCTATGGGTCGTGCATGATCTTATAATTGAGTTTGGGTTGGAAAATTATGGGCTCATTTGGAAGAAACTTGAGTTTTTGTCATTTTTGCTTCATACACCTCCTCAAAATTGCCCAACTTCAACAATGCATAACTCCCTCAATTTTTATCCCATGAATGTGTTCTAGGACTTTTTAGAAAGCTTAGAGTGTCCTCTAAATAATCCTATTGGTCCCATGTCCATTTGATCTTCCATTTTTAAGTTATGAGCTTTTGAAAAAGTTGACTCTTGTTGACTTTTTAAAGGACATGTAATGTCTTGGCTCATATCTCTCAAATGAAGCATTTCTGGACTTGGCTTGTGAGACACAAAGTTGTAGGGAATTGAATTTCCTTCAAAATGAGATTTGGATGGGATACTTTTTATGAATTATGTGAAAGCTATGGCTGGTCAATGTTTATCCATTTTTGTGATACATGTTAACCTCGTCTTAATTGACATTTGATACTGACCTGATCCATGTTTATTCATTTTTGTTTGCAACTTTGGCTTGTGTTCCAAGTTACTTCATGTTATGTGATACATGTTCATTTCTTCCTACTTCTTCTTCATCTTACTTCTTCTATTACTTGAACATTTATTCTAATCCTTTGTATGCTCCTTTATAGAAATTATAGGATATTCATAAGTGATGTAAGCTACTGACTTTGATCATTCATTAAGCGTTAATATATGTTAATCTTGCATAACCATCCATTCTTCCTCCACTAACTTCATATTGAACTTCCTTGAGGTTTAGTACATAGTTTGGGCTTAATTGGTTTGTGTTTGGTTTCTTAGACTTGGTGAGCTATCTTAGAGATTAGCTACTGACTTTAGAAGTCACATGACCTTTAGGTACCTTTAGACTTAGGTTTGGGTTTGGTTTGAACCATAGGTTGACTTTAGGATTTGTGTGATGCATAATTGTCTTTATTCCTTTACTTTTTCTTCCAATATGCAATTGTTTTACTAACCGTTCAGGGGCTATGATAAGTCATTGAGTATGTGGATGTTGATCCATATTCATGCCTCTTATCCCTTATCTTTTAAAAGATTTCTCCTTTGTGTTTGTTAAAGGCACTTGATGCTTCTTTGATAAGTAATCTCTTCCCATCCCTTTTCAAGTTCTCATCTCATCTTCAATCTTTGAAGTGAGTTAGAAATTGTTCTTCTTCTCTCTTCTTTTAGGATTAGAGTTATTCAAAACCTCACTAACCTTAGGATCTTATTTTATAATAACATAGGGTTGGTCTTAGTCCCCCTTAGATGTTTGACATTTTCTCTCCAGTTGAGTCTTCTCTTTCTCATCTCAAAACAAAAGCAAAAAACACCTAATAAAGGTTAAGCTTTTTCATGTGCCAAGGGACTTTGTCATGGGATACTTGCACACATTCCATATGGGGATGAGGTGTAGGGTATTTATCATGAGAATAAGTCTTAGCAAGAGGATGCTTCACAAATAAACTAAAAAACACTTCTTCACTTTAAAAACAACAAAAACACTTAATAAATAAAATAGGCTAATGTGCTTGAGCCTCAATCCTTGGAGCTAAGTTTTGGGATTTCCTCCATACTTAGATGTGTTTCTTATCCATTTAATCTCGGAGTGATGTAATAAGTACACATTCCATTGAATGAGACTTGAATACACTATCTTATGCAAACTCAAATAAAAAGCTTCTAAAAAGCTCCAAACCAACCATAAGCGTCTTTCCTACAGGAATTCTCTTATCATCCCCTTCACTTCATACGAAAGAACTCGCTTTGACTTGTCTTTTGCAAGACGGTAAACGCACTCGTTCCAGACGAGCCTGCAACACCTGAGTATAGGCATAAGCAGTTCAATCATAAAAAATACAAACAAATAAACTTCTTCCCTAGTTGGGAGAAATACGTCGCTCTGATTCTCATTCCCGATGAGATACGTAAGCAGTGGGGTAGGACCCATTCGAGCATAATTCTTTCTTTTCCCTACATTTTTCCCGTTCTTTTTCCCATATTAGTAGCAGATGAAGCAGATATTTATACCCTTTGAGCAGTACAAGCAAGTGTGGATCTCGTCGAGTACAACAGACGTGAAGGGGTGCTAGTACCTTCCCTTCACATAACTGACTCTCTTACTCGTTCTCTCGGGTTTGCAAGACTTCGTTTTTTCCTTTCCCTTAGGTTTGTGCATCATTATCTTTCCTTTTCCTTGTGATTAAAATGTTTGGCTAGCGACTCTTCTTCTTTTTCCGCGCCACTTTCGTGTTTGTACTAGGATGAAAACCCCGGGAGCGACATCAGGAGCACGAGGCCATATTTGATGGTTTTCGGTGCCGATGTTCCCAACCATATGATTCTACTTCTCATAGCCACCACTCTCATGCATTTACTTCACGAGGCCCCAAATGATGTAGTAGAGTCTGAAGTCCGTGAAGTCCAGGAGGAAGTCGCTTTCAATGCCCCTTTAGAGAGTTACTCAGGAGGCCCCTTTGGCCCCTTCATAATTCACCTTTATCCAAAACATGTTGTTAGGTATGTCTATGAATGAGCGTTATATTCATTTTCTTTTGCGTACATGACCATAAACCATGACATGCATACTGCTTTTGTAGAGATGACATTCTGAGATATCATATTTCCACATTCCTATAGGCTAGATGACCATCACCATGGATGATGTTTCATGCCTCTTGCATCTTCCCATATGGGGGAGATTATTATACCATAAAAGGATCATACGAGAAGAAGTCGTCAATATGATGGTCACTCATTAGGGGGTTGACCCTGCTAAGGCTGCACAAGAGGTGTTCATGCAAGAATTAGTTTTTTTTTTTTAATCTTTATAAAAACCATTTGCCAAAGGTGATGATGTGCATGTTGAGTGTCACTGATAGTGTGCATTTAGGTGTTACCTCTTGCTCCTGGTTGTCACGTTCATGTTTGTGGACAAAAGTGCAACCTATGACAATGTGGTTTACCATAAGTACTTCATCGACCTGATTACGATTCACGAGTAGAAATGAGGGTCGATTGTTTGGTCTACCTGTACTCGAAGTTGGGCAAGGGTTGTCTTTGAAAGACAAAGCAGATGACATGGATTTGCACGTTGTTTACGGTAATTTATTGTTTCTAATATTTTCATAATTCATTATTTACACTTGTTATTAATATATTGCATCCGAACCATTTCAGGGATTGACCATCTCCTACTTCATTCGCATCATCAGGTGGGAATATGTGTCAATCTACACTAAGGATTGGCCACATGTTGCCGCATTTGTTGTGTACAATGGGAATAATGTGGTTGAGCCATTCAGAGTGTATCTTGATTGTCATGTACCATATGACGTTTGCTTCTGCCCATACGAGGGTCACCGCGAGACGCGTCAGTTTGACATCATTTCCTTACACTCCAAATGACTGGCATGTAGGTCATATCTTACGTATCATTATCTTCTCGAGCGAGTGATGCACTGACTTAGCTACTTGTAGGTTATTCAAATACCTCCCTATGAGTCTTCTCCTCCCAATGTTCGTCGTAGAGATCTTGGTGCATTACTGGATGAATTCGAGAAATTTATTACCAGAGAAGTATTGTATGGTGACAGCTCTTGCACACTAAGCATATGCAGACAACTATATTACATGGTTTTATAGGGTTGGTTCTATAGGGTGTTACACCCTATCATGACACTAGACTCTCCTGGAAGACCACCTAGGCAAGCTAATCAGAAGATACTTGAGGCTAAGGACGGCCACACTGAGAAAGTGTTCGTGGACAGTCGGTGTGTTGTAGAGATGGGTAAAGTAGACATAAAGGAACGACTTTTTGAGGATGACAGACCCCAGTTGGCCCTTGTGGAGAACATGATTGTCGAATTACAGAATGTTGTGTAGTACAAGCAGAGGAGGAGGGAGAGAGTTAGACATACCCAGTATATGTTTGGATGTGTTTTTTTTTGTATTTTCGGACAAATGTTATGTATGATCTTGACTTTTGGATTAATGTATGTCTTTTTACTTTCATTTAACTTTAATATATCTTGATTTTTACTTTAATTTTACTTTAATATAACTTGGCGTCAAAATAATTTTCGAGAGAAATTTTCTTTACAACTAACACGCTTCCAATATCTTTTAAAGGATTTCAGGGGACATTTCAAAGATGCATATCTAGATACACTTAAATATAATACAAAGATGCATATATGAACCATATTTTACTCAATAGAATGCAGCTAGAAAAGTGTTTGTTAGGGCGATTTTTGGTGCGTCCGAAAAATACATGACTAGATGCATGAAGAGCATTTTTTATTTTCAAAAGTGTGGGATGCACACATAAAAGTGCAATGAACATTTTCAATTGTTTATTGTTGTCTTAGTGGTGCTCCCACACCTTAATGAAAAATCAATAATATATCTAAAATCCGAAAATATATTTCCATACACCACAACAATTTGAAAATGAATCACGCTTTTATTTTGTCAAAAACTGGTCCAAAAATATAAATCTGAACTATATCCAAAAGGATATTTACGTAGGAGAGACCAATGATGTCACTTGGTTTGAAAGTGGCTATTGATACTGTTGTTAGGATGATGTGATGCAACAAATAAGGCTTCAGAACTCAGTTAGGATCACAAGAGATAGGATAGAACTGGTGAACCCTCCAAGTACTGTGTGTAGTTCTGACGATGCAAGTTTTCCATGGTACATTTCATGAAGTGAGAGGATGACAATGAATAAAAGAAAGGAATACATCATGGAACTCCCAGACCCTACCATGGCCTTCTTATAGCAAGTATAGCAATGGCAAACAAAGAAACAATTTTAGAATATCCAAAACTCAAATGAGTTCTCAGCAGAAATTGAGCATAAAAACCAGTAAAACCTGTTTTCTCATTCTTTGAAATTTTGACCTTGTCCCTTTTCTCACAGAATAATATCAACTATGATTTGAATGAAGAATAATAATATATTACACATTAAAATTAACGAATCAATTTTCTTGCCACTTTAAAGTATAAAGTAAGTAATATCAACGATTGATAAATAAACCAATAGTTAACATCACATGTGCATACATGAAAAATCACAAGTATGCTGGAATATCAACCCTTAATTTTCTCATTAATGATTGAGATTACTTACTTTACTCTCTACTCACTTTAGACGCGCCGAATCCAAAATGTACATTCGCTAAAAGACTCGGGACAATGGGTAAAAAAATTCCAATTACAGGTGAAAAAATGGAGCTTGTCTCTGTCCAAAACAAGCAGTCAAAGAAGTATCCATATCTACCATAGCAGTTGCCAATTGGTCTTCTCTTCACTCTACATCTATCTCCACAAATTTGTGCCCAAAATCACTGAAAACAAAAACAATGTTCCCGTTTGAAAGGTATCATGTGTTCCATGTATGAATTTACTGCCAATTTGTCTGTTCAATTAGAGCACAAGGGTATTAAGGAACTAGAAGAGAAAGAAAAGTTTAAAACTTAAGCCTCTCTTCCTTCATGCTCCAACCTCTCTATATCAGGTATGCGAAATGATGGCTCAGGACATATCTCATTTGAATGACGTCTCCGTGAGGATGAACTACTTGTTGCTGAAAGCTTCAAACTACTAGCTCCTTCTAATTTTGTACCGGAAGCTGTAGGGACTGTGGTGGCTACATCAGACGAGCTCTGACGCCAACTACCAAACAAAGTAGCATTCCAAGAGCCTCTAGAAGAGGTTGCTTTAAGCCGCGCAGAACTCGAACTTTCTTCTCTTACAACTTTTAAAGGGTTTTCCAAAGCCTTGAGGACGTATCTTATTGGGGGTCGTCTCGAAGGTTTCGGGTTTAGGCAAGACCTGGCAACAATGGATATTGCCCACACTTCCTCTAAGAAATCCTCGTCCACAACAAGAGACGGGTCAACGATTTTTGTCACGGGCTCCTTGTCATACATGCTAATGCAAGGTAGAATCTGATCAAACCAATCCTTCAAGTCACCCTCACTTGATGCACTAATGCCCAGCTTACCAGTCACAAGTTCAAGTAACACTTTCCCAAAGCAATAAACATCATAGGCACAAACAGATGTTGGAAAACCTGTTTTCACAGTACACAATTTGTGTCAAAATAAGAACGAAATAATTATTCTTCCTAGATCAACATATATATTCCCAGGCATTACCTCAAGTCAGAAAAGCAGAAAATACAATTACTATAAGCATATAAAACAAACCACGAGATCAATCACTTGATACAAATTATTCATAAAAAATACTCAATCTTACAAACTAGCACTTGCGACAAGGTATTTGTTTCAAGTTATCTAAATTCATCTCCCATACTAACTTTTCCAAAAAAAAATTGATGGGAATGTTATCCCTAAGGATTTACGGAAAGAAGTGTTAAGCTAATGTTATGATACTTTGAAACAAACTGGAATGAGCTTTTAGAGTGCGTATCTGAAACAGTAAAGCTTCTCATTCTAACTTGCAAATCCAATACAATATATTTCGTAAATATAGATAACCAGAGGGACATCCAACTGCCACTCTGAAAATGCAAATCGCTATAGCTCAAAACAACCAGGACAGAGTGGAAGGTTTCTTTTATGATATTGATGATATTCTTATTTCTACTTTGTGGTTCAGACACATTTCAGTGATAGTCTGAACACCATTATATATCAACCAACAGATGAGAATTCCGCAGTACCTCACACCATGGTCAAAACCCAATGGTGTGTTTGGATAAGCTTATTTTCTGTTCAAAATAGCTTATAATTCTTACTGCGCTTTTAGGAGAGGGGGCATTTTTTTCCCTAAGTAAGCAAATCCAAGTATGCACCAAGTATTTGTAAGAAGAAAAGTGCAGAATAATGGATGATACAGACAAGCAATCAATCGAGGAATAAAATTGACTCCAAATACATTCTGAAAAGTGAAAACTGAACTTAAGTTTCTACTTACCAGATGCACCTTGTTCAGAGGACCTGCACATTCAAAATAGAAATGAGAAATTAGTTGGGCGTTGTTTTAGCAAATAATATGCATTTGCCAATATGGCATGCAAACAAGTTAAGCTCATAATGCAAGTCAACCACAAAGCAACGAAATACTGGAAGAAAATATGAAAGAAAGAGCAGGCTAAAAAATGGTTCCATAGTTGCAAAGGCAAGAAAAGTCGATGAGTAGTGATTACAAAAAACCAAATGAGCAACACTCATAATTTAAAACATACGGCAAGACAACACATGTAAAATATATAAAATAATTCTAATAGCTGTAGACAATTTCAAAGCATAAGCATTTTTCCCTAAAACAGCCTAAATGATTGAGTCCTACAAAGCACAATGTTATCAATGCACAATGAATGACCATTTAAATGTAATTCTCATGGCTTTTCATTATATACAATGTTAGTGGAATACTTACTGAGGCAATCGCAGAAACCGGGTGATTTTACTTTGATGGGTATCACCTTCTTGAGTACAGGCTTCACTTAGACTTCCTAACCGAACTTCATACTTGTCATCAAGAAGTATACTGCTCGCTTGAATATCTCTACAATAATTAAAGACTTCGTTATTAAGCTTGAAATTGTTACTTCTCCATTCCAATCAATTAGAGAGAATACATTCACAAGTTGAACTTGTTTACAACTTTGTTTTTTTCAACTCTATTGAGTAACAACTAGCAAGTGGATAGTAATACACAAAAATAATGACAAAATCTCTTAAAGACGTCACGTATGCACAGTCACCTTAAAGACAAAGAAACAGACACCAACCTTTATGAAAGTATCTTTTATAATTAGTTACAGCGATAATAAACCAGGTATCGAATCAGTTCTGAAAATGGAATAGCTTGCCAAAACAGACAAGAAATAAATAAAAACAAGCAAGTGGGGAAATCAAAAATACCTGTGAACAATAGGTGGAATACAGTCATGATGCAGATACGATATGGCCTCTGCTGCTCCAGTAGCAATCTTTAACCTAGTTATCCAGTCCAATGACTGCAAAGTACCATCTTCAGATGTGGTGTTTTTGAAGAATAAGCAATTAGACAAATCCCCTTTCGGCATAAGTTTATAAACCAGGAACTTCTCGTTTTCGTTTTCTAAGCAGTGACCTAATAAGGGAACAAATCTCGGATGAGAAACCTTATTAAAAAAGTCCAATTCCGATAGGTAAGCATCCTTTTTCATAGATCGCATGTCGATCCTTTTGATGACAACTGGAATCCCATTTTCCAAAACACCATTGAAGATATCCCCCGTGTGGCCTTGTTTTATAAGATTTGCATCGTTGAAATCTCCCGTTGCCTGAAGCAACTGATGATATGTAAACGAGTCTCCTACATTTGCAAGGTTTACCGATACACCAGGAGGCGGTGGACTGCCTGCAGCAGGAGCAGGGCCTACACCATTTCCCCTTTGACTTGAATTACCCCTTTTACGAGTGCATAAAATTAACAGTACCAGTAGCAAAGCCAAAAGGGCAAGTAAACCAAGTCCACCCAAAACTGCCGCCAATATTATCTTAGTTTTATTACTTTTCCCAGAACCTACTGTCGGATTTGTCGTATTCGGTTGTCCAAAATTGTCAAAACTAAGGCCCCTATCCGCATAAAACGACGCACATTCCACCGTTGACTTCTGATTTGTCACACTCTGAAGACAGTTACTATCTAATGATACGTTAGGCATGAAATCCAAAACCTTACCCTCATAATAATTGTTTGTGAGATCAACAAAACTGAACCTTCTAAGCACAGGTGTGAGACCTCCATAAAACATGTTATGAGATATATTTAGAACCACAACAGTAGAATTGACAGAGGAACTAGAATTGGGAAGCAAACCACTGAAGCTATTGGAAGACACGTCAACGAACGTCAATCTCGGCAATGACCACAACTCATCAGGCAAAGAACCAGTAAAATTATTCTTCCTCAGAACTATAATCCGCAAGTTCCCCAACCCTTTCAAATCCGGAAGAACACTACCGGAGAAAGAATTCCCCGACAAATCAAGGGAAGAAAGATTCGCAAGAAGTCCAAAAGACTCCGGTATAATCCCCGTAAGCGAATTCCCCGAGAGATCAAGAACCGAAAGCGACGAGAGTTGACCTAAACTATCAGGAACATTACCCGTAAGATTATTATCCGAAAGATAAAGAGCAGTAAGCCTAGTCAAATTCCCAATAGAATTCGGAATAGCATTTCTAATGGAACAAGAACGAAGATCAAGCACGCGAAGCGACCCAAGACTAAGCCCAAACAAATCAGGAATAGAACCAGGAAGGTAAAAACCAGAGGCATTAAAAGACTGCAACAAAGTGAAATTAACCAAAGCATCAACAGAAAATCGAGGGTTCATTCTACCAATTCTTGTTCTTCTAAAACCCGAGATATTGATCCCAACAACACGACCATTCCGACACGAAATACCCATCCAGATTAAACAAGGGTCAGGCTTTCTTGGCCATTCTTTGGTTCTCAAACCCAAAGAAGCTCGAAGTTGAAGAAGTGCAGCACGTTCCTTAGGTGAACTCAATGGCTGAATCTCAATCTGTTCCAATGTTACCTCAAAACACAGAAACAATAGCAATAGAACAAAGCACAGTATGAATCTTCGATCCACCATTGATCCAATCTTGGTATTAAACCATTGACCTAAGTGTATCAATCACAATTCAGCATTTTAGTATATATATTATATAATTAAAAAATACGAAAAACGGAAGAAGAAGGAAAAAATAAAACAAGTCTAACCTTCAATGGTTGTTGTTGTGTTTTCTACCTACTCTTTTCTTCTTCTTGTTCTTCGGGCAGAGGGAAAAAAATAAAGAAGAAATTTAAATTTGGAGAAAATAAAAAGAAATTTATTATTAATAAAAAAATAAGATGGGTTGAAATTAAAAATTAAAAATAAAATAAAAAACTACGTTGGAGAGAGAAGAAGAAAACGATAGTCAAAGGTTGGGTGATGGTGATGATAGTGATGGTGGTGATGATGGTGGTGGTGGTGGTGGTGGTGGTGATTTCTCTCTCTCTCTCTCTCTCTCTCTCTCTCTCTCTCTCTCTCTCTCTCTCTCTCTCTCTCTCTCTCTCTCTCTCTCTCTCTCTCTCTCTCTCTCTCTTCCACGCACCACCTTAGGCTATGAGTGAGAGAGGGTGAAATGGGAAATGAAGCGATAATTCCGGTGAGTACAGCTAAGCTTACACATGCACTTTCACTTCTTCTTCTTCTCCTTCTCCTCTTCACTGTGTGTGTTGTCTTGTTAACTTGATTTTGATTTTATGTTTTAATGTTTATTATTTGTTGTTTGTGTGTGTAGTATAATACCCCTCTTTACTTCACATCACTACTTTCTCTAAACCTTCTCTCTTTTCTTTCTTTCTCTTTTTTCTATTTTAAATTAACTTTCACAATAATATTTTTTTTTTTCATTTTATTTTAATTTTTTTTTTTTTAATAAATTGGTTTTACAACTATTTGATCTTTATCTATCTATTAAACTCTTTTAATAATTTATCCTATGTATTTGTTGATAAAGAAGTTTCGAGAATTTAAAATATTTAAATTTGAGAGATTTAATTTTATTAAGTTAATATAATTTTATTTTAAAATATTTAACTTAAATGTTTCCCAGTTACAATATTAATAATAATATCATGTTTTAGTAGAAGAAAAAAAGGAAAAAAAAATAGTAAAATATATGATTTTACAAATTGAGTAATTAAAAACTCATTTTAGTCAAATTAAAAAGATTAAAGATATATTAAATAAAATATTAATAATTACAAGTTTTCTATATTTAAAAATCAAAGTTTTTTAAATATATTAATATTCAATTTAGTATACAATATTAGAAGCTGATATACACTGATTTCAATATATAGTTTAAAATACTTTAAAATATTAAAAAGATAAAACTGTAATGTTTCTCTTCTTTTTAGTTGGCTGTAGAATAATAATACTTAATTTATTATATAATGTTAGAAGATAAGCTTTTTTAACGCTTACAAATCTATATACATTAAATATTCTTATCACAAACTGATTAAATTAACAATTAAATGTTTATTTATTTTTTCCTAAATATAAATATTTTATTTAAGTACAATTATATCCTCACTATAAGTAAGAATATATTATGCTATACACTATACTTTACAAAATCTAAATTTAATATGTTATAAAAATATAAAGTTTGAATTTAGTCTACTATGGTCGTAGGTTAATGTTTTTTATATTTAATATGAATTTTAAAAAAATCAAATTCAATTCATCCATTAATATTTTTAATAGATAAATATTTATTCATTCATAAAATTAATTTAAGTACCCCTCTCTTAAATAATTATTTTACAATAAATTTTTGAAAATTACATAATATATTTTTCAAAACTACTCTCTCTCTTCATATATCTCTCTATTTCTATCTCTCCCCGATGATCCTAACAAATTTGTATTATGAGGTTTTCTGCTCAAAAATTCACATTCTCTTTTTCTCTTTTTCTATAAACACAAACATCACATGGAGATTGGCTTCAACATCCCTCAACATCTTTTCTTTTCATTAATAGAGGAATATATATTGAAATTTTATTACTTACGAATGTATGTAGACTAAATGTTTGGGACAATAGAAATATTAATTTATGAAAAATTACAATTTTTTGGGATATATGTCACTCACGATGTCTAGGACATTATGAAACAAAAATCATTGTAGACCAGATATTTGGTACATCTAAATTCATTCTTCTCCATAACTTGTAGATATGCTAATGTATATTGAATCTTGGATAAAAACCATCATGCAATACTATGTGTCTTTTGCAAGAAATTAGATGTTGTAGCTAACAATAGGATTTGTCTTGTTGATGGAGATCAGATGTCGTACTAAACATGTTGGAACATCATGTTCCACATGTTACATTGGATCATCCAAAATGACTCTTCTTCATATAAGTATTCTTTGTAGAGAAGCTCTTTGACCAAATATTCCTTGCAGGTACATCCAGTCAGATTTTCTTTGGCTGAAACAAATCCAAATCTTTTCAATTTGATTTTGGATTATATCAACACAAACTTCTTCCCAAAAGCAAAACTCTAGATAATCTAAAGAAGTCAGCGCTTCAACACTTCAGAATGACGTCATAAGTCAATTAAACCCAAGCCTTAAGCATATTGCTTAACTAGTTCTGTCAAGCAATTTAGCCATACAACTTTAGCTTAACTAATTTTGTCAAGCACTTTAGCAGATGTGTCAGACACTTTAGTCAACTACTCTTCTTGGAAACACACTCAAGGGTTGGACCACATGCTGGAAAATTTTGTTCCACATGTTGTCTAAAATACATCTTGTACATGTGTTTATTGGAACAACATATATCTTTAAATGGAGGTCTAAAGCTCTTCATTTCCAACCAATTATTAACAAAATACATTACAAACTTGCCTTTTTGAAAGTTGCATTCATGTCCTTTACAAGAAAAAGTTAACTCATTAAAAGCATTATGCATAACATGTTAGTGTATTACATTACAATTTATTCATGGTCAATCAGTTTGTTATAAGAATTGGATAAACATATGAGGAACTTTACTTGGAGAGATGATTTGCATCATAGAAAGCTTTTCACAGTTTATTGGAAAATAATATGTTCTTCAATTGTTGAAGGGGCTTGGCTTAAGATCTTTAACCTAGCTAAGTGAAGTTGGTAACATCAAACTAGGATGAGAGGTGTTGATTTCCAGTTGTCAATGAGCCTCTTTCTTGAGATGTTAAATCTTTAGGGAAACTTTATGCATCAAATACCATATTTTTTTATCTATTTGAAGTGGAATAGAACCACAATTTCAAATATTATTTGCAATACTAGATGGATATTTGGAAAGCAATCTAGAATAATTTTTTGGCTTGAACTGTTGCACCTTACCTTTCATTTACCTAGAGTCATATACACATTCCACTTCAACATCCCTAACAATTCCTTTGTTAATTTTTGGTTTGAATACTGGTCATATGGAGTCATAGGAGACCTCAACATCCCTCAGCATATTCGATTCAGCTTGAAAGCAAAAGTGCATGACTTTACTTCAAACTCACACGAGCATATTCCAAGACATGCAGGTCATTTTTCCAAATTTTCTTGACCACATCATAAAAATTACAATTCCTCTTGATAGCAGAGAGGACATTCTTGCTTGGAAACACATAAATTTTGGTATAATCTTCCTAAAAGATGTTTATCACTTCATTACCACTTCTATAATCAAATAGGATTCGACAAAGTTCATTTGGAACATAGCAATACCTCCTTATCATTCTTCCATGGATAGATAATTATCAAAAATAAGATGTCGGCTGATTATAATTTAATGATAAAAGATTATCACTCCAGCGGATCAAATACTAGTGGTGAAAAAAAAAAAACATTGCAACAACGGCTCTGAATCTACCTCTCATATTTTCTTGCATTCTTCTTTTGCCACAAGACATTAGAACTAGCTATAAAACCCAACCAACCACAAATTTAACTAGTACTCCCTTAATTCTTTCCACTTTTGAGGTTTAAAAAAAAGGACATAGTCCTTAGTGCAACATAGTCATTTGCTTAACCATAATATTAATTTTTAATGTTATACGGAAATTTTAGAATGACTTTAAATTCCAAGATCATCATTTCAGTTTTAATTTAGTTCGATTTGTTTTTGTTTCCAGGACATGAACCTTACTAAGCTTGCAAGAGGCCCCTCCATATCTGATTTTTTAATCTTAAAAATAATTCAAATCTAACTTTCACCCCTAAAGCTCCAAACATTATTGAAGTCATATGGTACCCTCCTATTCTCAATTAGATCATGTACAACACTGATGGTACTACACTTGGATGCTATGTTTCCTTAGCCTATGTAGATATTTTCAAGAATGGTGTTGGTGATAGTCTTGGTTCCTTTGTCTCACCTCTTGGTCACCATAATGCCTTGTATGTAGAGCTTATGGCATAATCTTGATTATTGAATATGACTATCAGAGATAATGGCACAAGCTTTGGATCGAGTAGTTTCTTATTAGCTACATTGGCTTGCAAGTCTCCTCATTGTACCTTAGACATCAATATGCATTTCGTTATTATTAATATCTTTGAAGAAGACAACCATCATACATACAAGCTTGTCTCTAATGATTTACCTATCTCTTAAACTTCACTTGATGGGATCATGTTCCCTTAGTTATTATACCAAATATGATCATGAATAAATTAGGTATCTATTCATAATAGAAACAAATGTATCCACAAATATTTGTTTATAAAAGTTAAGATTTGTCACTCATCTCATGATAGCGATTTTTCTGTCTCAAATTATTTATCCATTTAAAATATTAATATGATATTTATTAGTATTATTTCCTATAACTTATTTTTATTTATTGTATTTTAATCCATATAACTACTTCATTATCGAATATTAATAAAATTATTTTAATAAATGATACACATTTTATCATTGAAATCAACACAATTAATTATTATTATTATAAAAGTATAAAAATCTCAAAGAATACAACTATTGTGATATGAAGAAAGTACTATGTAACTACTGTAGAAAGAAAGAAAGAAAAAAAGGGGAAGGATTTATATTTGAATTGTGACTTAATTTATGAATCTCTTAATTATTTGGTAAGAAAAAATTGATGATTGACTTGACTAGTACATTAAAAGATACATTCAAAGAGATTAATTATAAATAAATCTAACTTATATGCATAGTCTCCACACTTGATACGATAGTTTTTCTAAACAAAGTGCTAGCAAGTAATAAATGTCTCTAGTATACTAATTAATTAAATAATAAAATGATATTTACTACTACTAAAAGAGAAAAATTAATCATGACAATAAATGGAGTATAAAAGTGAATAATTATTTGTTTTTAATTCAAAGAATTAAGCATTCAATTCTAGCCAAAATATATAATTATTAATATATTTTAAGAAATTACCTCTACACTTGTCCCTCTATCCTTACATAATTTCAAATATTTCAATTTTGTCCTTTCAATATTTATTTAATTATTTTTAATTTTTACTGCGAAATCAGATTAAAAAAATATTATTTTTTTACATTGGACGAGACGAACTAGAAGTACCATGGATAGGTTTTTCGGTTATGAAATTTCAAAACCGAAAGTAGCCAAGATAAGTTATCCGGTTCACGAAAATCTTTCACCGAAAGTAACACTCTTGAGTTTTCCGGTTCATATTTTTTTTTTAATTTTTTAATTTTAATTTTTACAATATCATTAAATAAAAAATTAATTAGTAATAAATGTGGATTTTGTGATCATTAATTTATTTTAATTGTGTTAAAAAACTACTAATAAAGAGAGAAAGAAAAAAACGTATAGTATATTGATTTTTCTTGTTTATTATATATTTTTCCACATAGTCTTTTTAGTTCTAAAAGAGTTTTTTTTTAAATACTAATGAAATATACCAAATGATAATTTTTAATAAGTTTCAAAATAACTTTTATATATATATATATATATATATATATATATATATATATATATATATATATATATATATATATATATATATATATATATATATATATATATATATATATATTATTTTTAATTTTTTAATTTTAATTTTTACAATTTTTTTCCGGTTTGTATATTTTTGAATTTTAGATTAAAAAGAAAATTAAAGTTTTTGTTTTAGATTTTTTTTATTTTGCAAAAGAAAACATAAGTTTAAGCACACATTAAATAAATCTAGATATAAAAATAAATATAAAATAAAAATAAATAAAAACAAAACAAAAACAACTCATATTTATTTGAGGAATTATTATTTTAGATTTGTGCAAGTTCAGCAGGCTCATTGCCCATTTAAGGATCTATTTAAGATTGCTTTACCCTAGTGTGAACATGTGGAAAATAAGGATTGTGTATTCAGCGTTTTTCACATGTGTGTGTGTGTGCGCGTGTGTGTGTGTGTGTGTGTGCATGTGTGTGTGTGTGTGTTAGTTTCTTGTGAGCCAAGCAATTGTCTTTTGATTATTGTTTTGGACTAGGTGTGCATTTGTATTTTGTCCACTCAAAACTTTTAAGCAAGAGTGTGTGTATTTGACTGAAGCTTTTAAGCAAGGTCAAAGATTGTTTTGAAGAGTGTCTTCGTTTTGTTTGAGTTGTTTGTTTAAGATCATTGTTGTGATTGAGTGGAAGTGAGAGGGGCCTCTTATCTAGGAGTTCCTAGGTAGAACTGTCATTGGGTAGGGATTAAGTGAAAAGATTGTAAATTGGGGTGTTTATTGTGTATCTTTGAATTGATACTACTGATAATGAAGTTCCTTTCTGGCTTGGTAGCCCCCAGAGTAGGTGAATTACCACCGAACTGGGTTAACAACTCTCTGTGTTCGTTAATTTTGTATTTGTTTTTTACTGTGTTTTTTAACTTGTTGTTATTGGTGTCGTGACATCATATTCGACATTGTTCATCAGTTGCCAGAATTTCAATTACCATAACCAAAACCACTACCATATCCATATCAGACATCATCAAAGGTCTACATCAACCATAACCAGCACCACTGAAAGCAATAGCGGTTTCATGGTTCTGACAGCAATTAGTAGCCTAAACCCCATGGTTATAGTAACGAGAATCTTCAAAAGAAGAAACGGTGTAACCATTCGACGAATTACCAACAGAAAGGCAAGAAAAAACATCTTTTAGGGTTTGATTCTAATTCCAAGGGTTTTGAATTTGAAACACAAATCGACGATCATTCACATAGGGGTTTTGGTTCTGCTTAACGTTCACGTTCAGTGTTTGGGTTTGATATTGATTCAGAGACGAAACCCATCGAAGAAATGTTGATTGAGGTGAAAAAGAAACTGAGTCGTCGTCAATGGACTCAGGAATGAATTGTCTCTTGATTTGTCTGATAATTTGTTAGTTTTGTTGAGTTAGGTATGTTTGTAAAGTTTCATTTTTTGCTGAAATTGATGTGCTAATTTTTGTAATTTGTAACTGATATAAGAATCATGTTAAAAAATTGAATCAAGATGAACTTCAAAGCAGTGAATAACGAGGTTTCTCAAATCCTAATTTACCATGGAATGAATGTAACTGTTTGGTTGCATATGTGAAATAGTGAATTAATCATCAATGTTATTTTAGGCTTGTGGCGCAGATTGGAGAAAAAGAAATGAAAGTATCAATGAAAGTTTTGATCAAGTAACAAAAAGAATTTGTGGAAAATGGGTGGTTGTTGTTGTTACAGGAGGCCCATGAAAATGATAAATGCAAATAAGTTGACGACGCTTCTGTTTGGTTTGAGTGGAGAAATATATTTTTTTTATTCCACTCATTATGTAAGTAATGTTGTAAGTCTCTCCAAACACAAAATTTTATGCCATCCGTACGACCAAGTACCACGTCAGATGCCACCCAAGTAAAAGTTGACGTCGCTTCAAAAAATTGGACAGAATGGATCAACGTGGACCGTTTTGAGCAATTAAAGGATCACTTTGAATTTTTTTTAAGATAAGAGATCAGAATAAAACTCGAGATAAAATTAAGGGACCAAAAAGAGTATTTTTTTCTAATATAAAATCAACAAAACTTAATATTATTGACCAAAAACAGACATAAATAACCACATCAACTAACAAAGATGTATTTTAAGAAATTGATAGTAACATTTTCAAAATAAAACAACAACATAAAACAAATAATTTAGTTAAGAGACCACATATCTAATTGAGACTACTTTTTACAAAAAGGGGTTAGTACGAAAACTCTAAAAAAATTGGTATCTAATCCTAAAAAGTATTTATTAACATAAAAATTGTTAGTATCTAATCAAATTCAAATCAAAAGTGTTAAAAGAAACATATTCTTAAGACACGAGTTTTCACCAACATATAACCTAACAAAAATAATTATTGAACTAGTTGTTTTTTTTCCTTCTCTTTTGAGTGAATGTATTGAGTAAAAAAATAAATGAGGTTTATTATAAGTACATTAATAATGAAAAACTCATATTTAGGATGATAGAGGATTTCCTTTTAATTGATTACTAAAAGAATCTTTAAAAAAGCATGTCTTATTTGCAAGAATATTTTGTGTTTTATGTTTTAATTATAAAGTATTTCTCATATTCTATTTATTTATTTTATGAGATTTTAACAGTAAAACTTTATTTCATAATTTTGAAAAAATTAATTTAATTTAATATGAGATAATTGCAAAATAATTATTTGACAAAACATTTTCAAATTGTAATTATATAATTGTGTTATGGACTGGGTCAACGCAATATGTGTCGGACACAGGCCCAGTCCGTTGGGCACAAACCCAAAGTCTAATATATTGGGGTGCGGGGAGAACGTATCCCCCACGTATTCCACTCTATCAACTGCCTCTGTTATTTCCTCCTAATATTATGGGGTAGTTGGACCAAGGACAAGACCACATGTTATGTCTTATATGCTCCTACGCATTTCTTGACAGTTCTTCCATGGGTCTAGCTAATCCAGTCCATGAGAAGAATCTTGATCCATCGTTGTGGGCACACTATAAATACCTTATTTCACTAGAGGGTCAAATATTCTATTCTTTTACTACTCTCGGTACTTGCACTTCATAGCCTTTTCTCATTTTGGCATCGAAGTATCTTGTAAGTACACCCCTCCGTTTCTTCATCGGTAGCTGTTCATCACTGGAAGGTTCCTACTGATCAGGTCAGATCAAATTGTATTATAAATATACATGTAAATTAAAAAAAATTATATTGAAAATCATATATAAAATAATAAAGGTAAATCACATTTTTAACCAAATTGTGTGGAATCCGCCTAATGAAGGATGAATAAAATGTAATGTGGACGCGTGATTCAATAATTAGATTGGGATTACCAACAGAGGTTGGTGTTTTAAAGATTGCCATGATAGATTTATCATTGGTGACATATTGTGGGACATATGTCTTTTATCGACTATAGAAGTTGAGTCTCTAATCATAAAAGAAGCAATTTAAGTCGTCATCCAGTTGCAATTGGATTACATGATCTATGAAAGTGACGCTCAAAATGTGGTTCAAGCCCTCTATACCAATTATATGGGTAGTTCTAAATTTAGTTTTATCATTTTGTCTATTAAGAGTCTTTTACAATGTATTCCTAATTTTGAGGTAAAGTTTATCAAACACCAAATGAATTTGATTGCTCATTTAATAAATAAAGTGATCAATTTTTGAATTAGACATAATTTATTTAGTTTAATTCCTTTTTATATTGAATAACAATAGTTAAATGAAATGCATTAAACTTGGTAAAGAAAAATCTATCTCGATATCTATATTGATTTTTTTGACAAAAATGGACTAAATCAACTATTTAACAATTGAGAAAGTAAACAATTATGAGGTTTTAATTTTAACAATTAAAGAAAAGACGTTTTTAATGAGTTTGTAGATGAGCTATAATTTTCTAACAATCTTCAACTGCTAACTTATCTTCTTAAAAACCTTTTAAAAAGAGCATTAAAGATAATTTAATCATAACCAAATAAAATAGGTAGTATTAACTTGATGATTTGATTGATTCTCTTATTTAAATACTCTTATGTCAACAGTGACAACACGTGCAAGGAGTGTAATCAAATAATCAACTACTTTCTTTTTTGACCAAAATATTTATCAAATAATAATATTGGTCTTTTCTTTATATCTTTTTACTTAATAAATAAATTACAACTATACAAGTATTTAAAATAGTCAACTCTCGATTTTTGAATGGGTCTAAAGAAAAACAAGAGTTAAATCTGGAAAGTAGTATTTTAGATAAGTGATATTTTAATTGAATGAGTTTGGTTTTTCTGCCCGAATGTCTGCGGCAAAAGTCATTTTCTCAACTACAAATTGATAGATATCTTCATCATCATCTGTTTTCTTTGTCAAGTTTGCTTTGTGTATAACGTGAAGTTTCCAACTTAGTACTAACTTTTTATTATTATTGGTAGTTACTTTCTGTTTTCATATTTGAAAACTGCTCTTTTCTTAGAAAAATATGATGATATAAATATGACGTGATTATTTATTTATGGATACGTAATGACGAATGGATATATATGACAAAGTTATATTTGTTGAACTATGCTTCCTATTTAGAGTAGTTTAAATGAAGATGGGTTAATACTTATGTATCTGTAAGTCTTTGATATCATTAAAAAAATATATGCCAACAATTTATAATGGAGAGAAACAATAAAAATCGAGTGAAGAGTGACATTTTCATAGCCCCAATTCAGTACGCGATCAGAGTTTTCTCCCCATCCAATCGTCGTATGTTGATGTATGACTCTAACTAGTGTTAGAGAGAATCTTGATTGTACAAATTGTTTGATTATAATGGAAATTTAAGTGGTCTATGGGTCTCGTGGTTTTTTACTCCTAATTAATGAGGTTTTTTCAAGCTAAAATTGTGTTGTGTTGTTTGGTATGTTTTGTTGATTGTCGTTGCATTTGATATTTGAGAGAATTGTGTTGTTGGATTATTCTGGGCGTTGTGGATTTTCTTCCAAACAATATTTATGAAACGATTACATTTTTCCTCCTTAAATTAACTTTTATAAATTAAAAAAAGAATAAAAGTGTAAATATTTTATGTTGTTTTGAAAAATCATTAATACTAATTGTTTCGTACTTGAATTAGAAATGATCATAAACAATTGATTCACAGTCGGTTACAATGATTTGCGAGTTCTAATGCGATGGATAGGAGCTGACATGCAAGATTATCACTTCAAGCTCAAGTCAGTAACAAAATGAGAAGTGAAGTTTGAATGAAGAAGGATTTGAATACATGAGACATGGTGCATTATCTTCTTTAAATAAAAGAATTGGTTAACAATTAAACATGTGTGATGAGGCATGTTGTGCGGTTAGCGGTTAGATCAATATGGGTGGCTGGAATAGGGCACACAGGAGAGATTACCTGCTTGTTGGGGGAAAAGAAACCCACTTATTTTGCATCCAACATCTCCTTTCATCATTATTGGGCTTCCACGCAGGTGGCTTGTAATAGTTGCTCCCTAAGCCATTTATATATGCTTTGTAGGGTGAGGGTTTGCAACATGCATCTTTGCATGGCCATAAAGTCCGAAGACATGAAGATCTTTAGTGGGACGTTGAAGCTCCGGAGATGTGGAGGTATTTCTTGTAAGATGCAGCATGATGTTGGGAATGGTTGACACATCCCTAACTCTAGTCGATAATGACGTCCTTCCTTCCTTTAGGGTACTTAAGGATTTTTGAATTATTTTGGGTAAATCTCCATTGTTGAAGGAATATCTTGCCTGCTTCAATGAGGAGACCATCAAGGTGATCCATCCAAATAAGGAAATGTTCATATGAGTATTTGGAACTGTCTCAAAGCGAGATAATTCAATGAACCCCTCACCCAAAAACCAACTGAGGTAGTGACACAAACACTTACATCAATGGAGGGGAAAGTAATATTGAGAAGAAGGCATGTGACGTAAAAGAGCGCACTTTCGACACTAAGAGCTTACGATGAAACTAATATACATCACACATGAGAGATAAAGCAATAATGGAAAGTCTAACAAAAGCTTTAACCTCCTAAATGTACATCGAGAAGAGATACAATGAGAGGTCTTGCACATACACAATGTCCCCCAACCAATAACTCCCAAAGTGGAAGTCATATGGAGTTATCCTCACAGGTGGTGTGAATCTCATAAGGTGAAAGGACTTCAGACAAAAAGTTGTAACCAGTTAAAAAAAGAGATAAAGAACCTCATTTAATAAAGACACATGAAATAGCTTAACAATGAGGTCTTAGCTGGAAGATTAGGCATATCCAAATCTCAAGGTCAAGGCTCGTTGAATACACTGAGTGCTAAGAAGAGTATGAAGCCAAATAAGGTGGCGAGGATTAAGTTATTTTCTATACACTTAACACTATTGTAGAAGGATTCACTGCGAACAAGGTTTCGAATCTCTCCCAAAAAGAACAAATGCACCAAGTCCTAACTTTGATATTTTGTCCATTGAATCTGAGGCTAGCGAATCAGAAGCTTCAGAGGCTATGATCACCTTTTTAGAGAAGGATGTTGTTGGGATTCACCCTCACAACGATGGACCCATGGTTACCACAGTTAATTGTGATGATTGGAAAATAAAAAGTGTTTTGATTTAATAGGGAAGCATTACAGACATCTGCCACTAGGACACATTTGATAGGCTTCATCTGAACATGGAGGGACCTAAAACCCTTCCAGGGATCATTAGTAGGTTTTTTAGGCACACCAATAAATCTAAGGGGCTACATAATGTTGAGTATTATCTTTTAAGCATGATAAAGTTCTAGAGAAATCAAGTTAATATATCTAGTTATTGATGTGCCCTGATCGTATAATATGATCACATGGAAGCATGATTTTAACTAGTTAGGGGTCATCTTATCCACTTTGTATCCATGTATGAAATACCCACTCCTAGGTGGGCGGGTATGCATTATCCAGGGAAACCAAGAGATCCTCATAAAATGTTATGCGGAAAGTTTAAAGTTAAAGAGGATCAGAACAGTGGGTTTAAGCAGCGTGGATATGAAGACAAGGATATAACCACTAATGAAAGCTTCCGATGTGGAAATCCTTGCTAATTATGAGGAAGAGATTTCCAAGTATGTGGCAAGGGAGAGATGATCGCTAGGGCGACCACTCTCATTTAGTTTAGTTTGTTTAATGTTTATTTAACTAGGAGAGTGATAATATCAACCAAGTTTGTAAGGATATTTATTTTTTTCACGGGGGCATTCTCTTTCATCACTGTTGAACCAACGCTCAATTTTTAATGAGGCCTTATCTTTATTTATATGAATGTTGGATTGTTACTAGTTTACTTGCAGGACCTCAAAAGGAAATGGAGCAAGGTCAATATTGCCTCTTAAGGCTATCAAACATGTTGAATCCTTGCATGAGACTCCTTTTTGCCTCTTAAAGATATTAAAGATATTGGACCCTTATGTGGGAGTCATTGTCGCCTCTTAAGGCTATTAAACATGTCAGATCCATACGTGGGAGTCCTTGCCACCTCTTAAGGCTAATAAACAAGTTGGATCCTTACATGGGAGTCCATATCACCTTTTCATGCTATTAAACATGTTGAATCCTTAGGTGTGAGTCCATGCCACCTCTTAAGGATATTAAACATACAAAATCCCTACGTAGGAGTCCTTTCCATCTTTTAAGGCTATTGAACATGCATAATCATTATGCGGGAGTCATTTCCGCCTCTTAAGGTTATTAAACATGTTTGATCCCTATGTGGGAGTCCTTGTCAACTCTTAAGGCTATTGAACATGTTGGATCCTTACATGGGAGTCCTATTCGGCTCTTAAGTTTGTTAAACATGTTGGATCCTTATATGGGAATTCTTGTCGCCTCTTAATGTTGTTAAACATGTTGTATCCTTATGTGATAATCCTTGTCACATATTAAGGTCATTAAGCTTGCTAAATAATTGTGGTCATCAAAAGTCAAGATAAATACTAGCCCCAGACGAAATCTATGGTGTCTCAGAGTAGGGCGTGTAGGCACAGACATAGAAATTGTCAACATGGATAAATCATAACAAAAAACAAAAACATAATACATGAAATCCCTTAAAGGCGATGATCGAGGTTACATAAAAAAATTCCAGTGGAAGTTACAAATACGACAAAAAATAACAACATGAGAGGGGGAGTCAGCAAGTCATTGACCCTCTTTAGGGGTTTCTTTTCAGGAGCATCCCTTATGATCCTCCTCCGACTTTTCGCCCTCAAGCCTAATTTTACTATCTAGGACATGTGTTCATTGCAGAGCAAAAGTAAGTTTCACAATTATTGTGTCCACAAAGACTGATGGTTCAAAGACTATTAAATAGTTTTTAAGATCTTAAGTAGAGAATGGTTTTGTATTTGTTGTGATGCATGAAAGTAAATGACATGAAAATAAATGACAGAAAGTAAAATGAATATTTCAATGTTAACAATAAGAAAATTTGATAGAGATAGTTTTCGTCATTACGTATTTATTATGCATATCCATAGGTTGGTTAGTAATATAATCATATACCTAACTATTAATATTATCACATATTGCTCTCATTCATATCTCTTTTTGGTCTCAACGTCGTGAGATTAATGCTTTACTTGAAAGTCGATATTTTTGCCTATATTATGTAAATATTATGAGTTGTTGGTGGTCTCTACTAATTCAGTTTGGCTTCGTGGTAATGGTTCCTCCATCTTTTTTTGGAATGGTAGTTGATGTGGCGATTCGCTTTATCTATGGTTAACCCTGATTTACTTATTTCTCATGGTATATCAGTCCATGCTAAGGTGGCAAAGTTTATTGGTGATAATGTATGGATAATTCCTCTTGACTATCATGATCTTTTCCCCGAGGTCTGTCTTAAGTTATCTACTATCAAGACTCCTTATGGTATGATTGATGATCTCTTGGTTAGGAATAATTCTATTTCACATGACTTGGTCCTAAAAAATGTTTATCTCTTAAAGACTTATGCTTCTTTGCCAATAAATTGGGCAAATGTTATTTTGTCTATTGATATTCCTCCTTCCAAATATCTATTGGTTTGGAGACTAATGCATAATAAAGTTCCTACTAGTGACATGCTGGATTTGAGAGATAGTTATTTGGCTTCTATATGCTCCCTCAATGTGTCAAACTCTGAATCTACTTTTCATCTTTTCTTTGATTACACGTTTGCTAAAAAGTTGTGGTGTTGGCTCAATTTACTCCTTAAACCCTATTTCCATTTTACTTCTTTGGATGATTTATGGTTGCTTGGTGATAGAAGATCTAAGCATGGTAATCTAATTTTCACATCTGCTCTCATTTATCTTATCAATGCCATTTGGTTTGCTAGAAATTATGTCAGGTTCAAAAATAGAAGGTTGTATGGAATTTATCATTTCCCATGTCCAATCTTAAATCAACATCATTGGCAAAAGATCAAGACTTTCTTCTTCAAATTCAATTTTTGAATTTGCGGTCAAGTTGACTTTTAGCATTCCAATTCATTCCACTAAAGCTCCTCAAACTAAGGAAGTGATCTAGACTCCTCCAAAATCTAATTAGGTTAAAAGAAAATGTGATGAAGCTTACATTTATGATTCAAACAAGCTGCTTGTAATGGACTTTTTAGATACCACAAATGTGATCTAATTATTGAGTTTTATGAGCCTTTACTTAGTCCTTAATGTTATTGAAATTGCCTATTCTTATAATTGACAAAAAAAAATTGGTTGGAATCAGATTCTCTTTTGCTTTATCTTTTTAAAATATTTGGGCCTTATTTAAAGAAAATCATTGTAATATGTCAATCATAAAGATTATATAAAAATAGAAAATAAATATACAACAATTGTGTCTCTATCTTTTTTTAAATGACAAAAAAAAAATTATATATCATTGACCTACAAGACACACTATTATATATATATATATATATATATATATATATATATATATATATATATATATATATATATATATATATATATATATATATATATATATATATATATAGTATTGATTGAGAAACCAAAACTAAGAAAGGCAAATTGCATCCAAGAATAAGAATTGGCAAAATAAAGAGTTATTGTTAGATGGCAACTAGTATAAAATTTGCATATATGTTCCTTCCTTAATTTGTATCGATAAAAATGAAAAATTCCACATGAAAGCGATGCAAATATTGTGAACAGAAAAGTTAATTAGGACGGGGCCGCTATTATTTAATTTAATTTATGTATGAAAATGCATGTGTCGCTATTTATTGAACGTTGAAGTCCAACTTGTATTACAAATAGTAGATAAATTTGAAGGTCAAATACATTGATATAGTTGAAAGAAATCAAATCAAAAAAGCCTATAACCTTTTTCTGATAGAAAAATAAAACCTATGACTTTTGACTTCTATGTTTTAACGTTTGTGTATAACTATATATCTATCATCGTACACATAGTGGGGGTGGACGAATTCGTCTATTTTCATAATCGACAACACAGCACAAATAATGATATCTCAACAGTATTTTAATTTATATCTGTTCATTTCAGACACAGTTATGCGAAATTCAAGTACTAGCTTTGAGGGGAAGCGATTATGCGAAATTCAAGTACTAGCTTTGAGGGTCAAATACATGAAATTAAAGAGGAAGCAAAAGTATACACACATGTCATGTCAATTATTATACTTTATTTTGTTTTATGATAAAATATAATATATTTATAGTGTAAATTAATTTTAGAGAAATGTTATTTTCACACCAAAATCATACACCTACACCGTATTTCACTGTTCACCAATACGGTGAACAGTAAAATATTATAATAATATATATATTTTTTAAAATTATATAAAAAATTATTTTTTAATATTTTTTAATTTTTCTGAACATTTATTAACCAACTTCATTACTGCATTAATCAAGTTTTTACACTATATTAACCAACTTTGGTGACTGCTAAAATTATTTTTAACGCCTGAACGTTATTAACCAACTTCATTATTGCATTAACCAAGTTTTTACATTGCATTAACCAACTTGTTTCACTATTTTTAAAATCATTGTTCATGAATACTGTTCACGTGTACTGTTCATGCGTTGTACTATTCATATGTCACTGTTCATGTACGATTTTACTGTTCACTGACACTATTCATTAAAAAATATTTTTTTAATTGAAAAATACACTGTTCACCGTATAAATACGGTGAACAGTACATACGGTGTATGTATTGGTGTAGGAATTGGGTGTAACAATAGCATAGCTGTTAATTTTATATTGTCAATCAATTATTATAGTTTATTTTGTCAGATGATAGATAATTCGTAAGTTATTGATATTGTAATTTATTTTCATATGTCGAATATGATCATGTTTGATATATTTATATGCAAAAAAGATATACACAATAGATAATGTTATAATTTACACTTATGGCTAATTGATTATATACAGGTTTTCAACACTCCCCCTCAAGGCGGGTGATATATATTGTATGATCTGAGTTTATTATAAATATAATTCACTCGAGAACCCTGGAGAGACTTGGTAAACATATCAGCCAATTTATCTTCAGATTTGATAAATTTCGTGGTTATTTCTCCTGACAGTACCTTGTCTTTTGCATAGTGACAATCTATTTCTACGTGTTTGGTCCGTTCATGAAAAACCGAATTGGATGCAATATGAAGTGTCACTTATTTGTCGCATATGAGTTTTGTGGCCCAAAGGTCTCCCAACCTAAGTTCTGAGAGCAAATTCTTAAGCCATGTATGTTTTTTTCGATGTTGCTGCCATATCACGATATTCAACTTTAACACTCGATAGGGCAACTATGTTTTGTTTCTTAGTCCTCAATCAAATCATATTTCCCCCCAATAAGAACACAATATCCAGAAGTGGATCTCATATCCGACGAAGATCATATTTCCTCCAATAACACTTGATTTTAGCATCACCCTTATCTTCATATAATAGACCTTTTCCTGGTGCATTCTTTATATATCTGAGAATCTGAATAACTGCATTCTAATGAGTATCACACGGAGCATTCAGGAACTAACTCACAATGCTCACTGGAAAAGTAATATTCGGTCTGGTGATAGTAAGATAATTGAGTATACCCAATAAACGTCGATATCTTTCCAGGTCTTTCAACAACTCTCCTTAACCCGGAAGAAACTTGACGTTGGGATCCATATGGGTATTAATCGGACGATAGTCAAGCATACCGATTTTAGTTTGGATGTATAATGCATACTTACATTGGTTAATTACAATGTGTGATAATGACTAAGTAACTTCAATACCTAAGAAGTATCTGAGTGAACCAAAATCTTTTGTTTGGAAGTTTTTGAAAAGATGAGTTTTGAGTCGCTGGATACCTTTCATACCGTCTCCAGTAATAACAATGTCATCAATATAAACGACAAGAATGATGCGCTGACCGGTGGAGGAATGAAGGAAGAAAACAGAGTGAATTGTTTCACATCCAGTCATACCAAACTGTATCAAGGCAGAATTGAAGCGGTCAAACCAAACACGTAGAGACTATTTCAGCCCGTAAAGAGAACGATGAAGCCGAAAAACAAGTCTTGAGTTGTCAGGGACTGTAAAACCTGGAGGTTGATTCATATACACTTCCTCCTCTGATTCTCCATGTAAAAAGACATTTTTAATGTCCAACTGATAAAGAAACCAATGATTAATATTAGCCATTGCAAGGAAGAGACATAGTAAACTAATCTTGGCCATTGGAGAGAAAGTGTCACCATAATCAAGGCCAAATATATATGTATATCCATTGGCTACCAAAGGAGCTTTGAAACGATCAATCTGACTATCCGATCCAACTTTCACCATATAAACCCATTTACATCCACCATTGTTTTTTCTGAAGGTAAAGTAATTAATGTCCCAAGTTTTATTTGAATGTAATGCAGCCATTTCTTACACCATTGATTGACGCCAATTGTGATCAATTATAACTTCACATGTAAACTTAGGAATAAACACAGAATCCAAAGAAGACACAAAAGAAAAATAGAAAGTAGAAATACAGTTATAATTTAAAACACATGCATATTTAGGATTTGGAGTATGAGATCGAATACCTTTTCGCAATGCTATTGGGAGGTAAAGTTCATGTGACGTAGCTGGAGGAACATTTGGAACAAGAGGTGGTGTTGGTGGATTAATATCATCTCTAACTTTTGAAGGACGAGGTTTCTGTCGTTGGTAGACCTGCAATGGGGGTTTAATGGATGTGAGGATGACAGATGGGAAATATTGAGCATCTAAGTTACAAGTCTCATTGAGTGACACAGAGTCAGAGAAAAATGGGGAACCTTTAAAGAATGTAACATCAGAGGAAAAAATGTATTGTTGAAGTTGAGGACAAAAAAAACGATATCCTTTTTATATACATGAGTAACCTAGAAAAATACATTTTATAGATTCGACATAGAGGTTTTTTTACCTGGACTAAGATTATGAACAAAGCATGCACAACAAAAGATGCGAAGCAAAATGAGGTAGACGTAATGTTGTGGATTCAATATAGAGTATGGAAATTGATCTTGAAGGACCAATGAAGGAATTTAGTTGATAAGGTGACAAGCTATGAGGAAAGCATCACCCAAAAAATGAGAAGGTGCATTGTGGTGAAGTAAAAAAGTCTGTGAAGTTTCAACTAAATGACAATTCTTCCGTTCAATAACATTGTTCTGTTGTGGTATATGAGCACATGATGATTGGTGAATAATTCCCCGTGATGTTATAAAAAATTGAAACTGGGATGACATATATTCACGAGCATTATCAGTTCATACAATTTTAATGGAAACGTTAAACTGGTTTTTAATTTCAGCATAAAACTCTTGATATATAAGAAAAACATCTGAACGATTTTCATTAGAAATAACCAAGTACATCGTGAAAAATCATCGATGAAAGTGAGAAAATAGTAATATCTTAAGGTAGACTTCACACGATTGGGACCCAAAATATCATAATGAACTAAAGCAAAATTTGATGCAACACTTATATTTACTCATTGAGAGTAAGTACTACAAGTATGTTTGCCTAATTGACAGGAAGAACACTCAAAAGATGAAAGCTTAGAAAAACTGGGAACTAAAAGAAACATTTTATTAAGACTAGGATGACCCAACTTTTGATGTGTAAGGTCATGAGAAGCAATAAAAGCATATGCCACCGATTGAGATAGATGATATAATCCTCTAGATTCATCCCCGGCTCTAATCGTCTGTCTTGTACGTCAATCTTGAACATTAACAAATTTAATATTAAAAAGAACCAAAAAATCAAGAGTACAAATAAGTTTGTAAATTGATACTAGATTAAAAGGACAACCAGGAATGTAAAGGATGAACTCTAGAGAAGAGTTTGGGAGTGGATGTGTCTGACCAAGACCATGAACTTTGATTTTAGAACCATCATCCATAGTGACAGAAGGCAAAGACAGTATAAGACAAGTGAGATAAAAGGGATTTATTACTAGTCATATGATCAAAGGCACTAAAGTTAAGGACATGTGGTTGTCGTTGTTGGTCTATTAACTTTGTACGACAATCAACTTCAAAATGATTGTAACAATTACAATAGGTACAATGAATACCATGACGATGACCACCCCGTCCTCCAATTCGTCCACCGCGACCATGATAGTGGGAAGCAAGAGCATATGATTTAGTGGGAGATGAGGTAGAAACTGGTCCAAAAGCATGAGGGGTAGCCAAGCGCAACAGTTGTTCACTAATTGCTTCATAGTTGGGAATATTGAATCCTAATAAAATTTGGTTCCGAATGGAATCAAGTTTGGATGTTAGTCCGGAAAGTGCCACGATCATGAAATACTTACTTTTTTGTTCATCATATGTTGTTGCATCTTTTTTAAAAGGCATCAGGGCTATAAAGTTTGCCTTTAAGGAGTCAAGTTTACTCAGATAGGCTTAAATATCCATATTTCTCCAATTTCAAAGAGTTAAGTTTGGTGATGACACTATAAAGATTATGGACATCAATAGAGAAGACTTTCTTAGCCTTTTCCCAAACCTCATAACAAATGGTAAAGGCTTGGTATTGTGCTTGGAGATTAATAGCTATGAAAAAGCATAACATAATGCATAAAGAAGCGTCCGTTTGTTTCCACTTATCACATTTGGAGGCAAGAATACTATCACATTTTGTAGTCAAGTGATCCTCATAGCCTTGACTGTGAAACCACATTTTGACAGCACCAACCCATATATTGTAGTTGACTATTCCGGTTAATTTTTTGCATGGGATAAGTGGAACCTTAGTGAACGTGCCAAAGTCGGTATCTCCCATGATTTTTGATGACTTGGAATGGAAAAATGATAGCAGGTCTGGGAAGAGACCGAGAAGGTGGTGTCGACAATGTGAATAACGATAGAGGATGCGGTGGGACGCGCTGCTACACGCTTCTAGAAGGGAGGCACGTGAGATCTACGTGTGAAGAACGCGTCAGGCGGTGGAAGACAATGTGGAATCAAGATTCTCATGATCAACTTTTGTTTTGATGAATCAGGACAAAAACTTGATATGAAGAACAATCTCCTTGGAAGGTATAATGAAAATCTTCATCAAGTATTTAAGTCCTAGTTGCTCAATTAATCAAAAATCAATTGTATTACATGATCACATTTTCACAAACTTTGTTTTAAATTTTTTTCTATGTTTTGGCCAGAGCAATCGATTGCATCTTTGGAGAAATAGATTGCATGTTAACATTTTTCAAAATGATGGCTACTAGATTATGGTGCAATCGATTGACACAAAGGTGCAATCGATTGCATGCTTGAAAACTCTTCTTATTTTTGCTTCTGTTTGTGGTGAAATCAATTGGTGCTTATGTGCAATCGATTGCTCACTGAATTTTTTTGAAAATTTGTTTTGAAAAATTGTGCCTCTTCATCCATTCTTTCATGAATTGTCTCCAATGAATCATGGCAATTGTTCATGATATTTTCTAAAGTTTTTCATGATGATTCAAAGGAGTGCTTATGATCTTATAAACACATAAACTTTTAATTTTAAAAAACACCTCTTTCAAAATCTCTTTCTTAAATATTTGCATAAACTCTCACTTTCCACATCTTGAACAACTCATTTTCATAAGAATTTTTCTGCATATTTTCATATCATTTGAACAGAAAATTCTTGAGCAACAAAGTATTAAGTAGTTGTGTAAATTATCATTCAAAGAGAAGATAAATCATAGGATTGATAACATTGTATATACAACTCTCAAACAAATTGTAAATCAAAGATTGTAATTACTTCCCTTGCTATTCAGGATTGTTGAAAGCAAGTGTGTGCATTGAAGAGGATTGTTCTTCTTGCACTTAGTGTTCAGATTTTAAAGGTGTTAAGAGCCTTTAATCTACCTGTAAGTTAGATAGTAAGCATCATCATTAGTGTGAATAGGCTGTACAATAATTCTAACTATAGTGAAATCTCTTTCGGTTGGAAAGGGGGATGGATGTACCTTCGGTTTGTGGAGGGAACCAGGATAAACCATTCTGTCATTTACTTTCTGCACTTTATTGCTTTCATAACCTTACCACAATTCGTAAAAGTAATAACCTTCATCGATAAAAACAGAAAAATTTTAAAGAACCTAATTCACCCCCTCTTAGGTGCAACTCAAACTATCAATTATCATCAGAGCAGGTTTTAGGTAACATGTTCCTAATCAATTCATAATGGCTTCCGCAAACAACAATCTTGTATTTAAAGACGGCGGTAGTAATAAAAAGTCTCCATTGTTTTGTGGTGAATACTTTGACTTCTGGAAAATTCGCATGAAGGCTCATTTAGAAGCACAAGGAGATGAAATATGGGATGTTGTCCAAAATGGCCCTTTTGTTCCTTCAACTGTTGTTAATGGTGTTGGATCAACAAACCCCAAAGGTTTATGGGATGACGATGATAAAAAGAAGTTTCTCTATGACAAAAAGGTAATTATTCTTCTACAAAGTGCACTAAGCATGGATAAATTCTTTCACGTCTCAACATGTACATCGACAAAACAAATATGGGATACTTTGGTGGAAACTCGTGAAGGAACCACTGAAGTTAAAAGATCGAGATTAAATACGTTAAGTCAGGAATACGAGTTATTCATAATACAACTAGGAGAATCAATCCTTGATTTGCAGAAAATATTCGTACACTTGACAAATCATTTGATGACACTTGGTAAGACTTTAACTAATGATGAACTTAATCTTAAAATGCTTAGATCTTTGTCCAGAGAATGGCAACCCAAAGTGACGACAATATTCAAAAGAAAAGTCTATCCACGATAACATCCACTACATTGTTTGGAAAACTTCAAGAATGAGAGACGAAACTTGGGTGATTGGAAAAGCATGAGAATCAAGAGAAGAAATCTAAAAGCATCACATTAAAGGTTAATTCCAAAGAAGTTGGGAAAGAAGACAATCCAGTTGAAGACGAAAAAATTTTCTTCTTGTAAAAAGGTTAGAAAAATATTTTGGTTCTAAGTATAATATTGGTAATTCTAACTATATCAAAAGGAAGAAATTTTCAAAGAACAAGGAGAAGGAAACGTCAACATCCGGACAAGATATCAAATGCTATAAATGTGGAAAACAAGGCCACATCAAAACGAATTGTCCTAAACTTTCAAACAACGGTGGCTATAAAGGAAAAAAGTATTACAAGAAAAATAAGGCCTATATTTCTTGGGAGGATAACGAGATAAGATTTTCATCAGACTCATACAATGTTCAAAGCGCAAATCTAGCATTGATGGCCTCACACCATTCCGACGATGAAAACGGTGAGGTTAGCAATAAATTTTCAATTTATGATAGTGATACTCAAGGAGCAATTGATGAACTTTTAAGTGAATGCAAAATTGTGTACAAAACAATTTCATCACAAAAGAAACAAATCTCAACTTTAGAAGAAAAGGTTGAGACAATGGAAAATGATTTCAAAGATGAAATACAAATATTAATTAGTGATCAAAAACATAATTTTGTATGCACAAAGTGTGAGTCACTTTCCTTCAAAATTATCCAATTAAAAAGAGTCCTTGAAAGGTATGAAAAATGACAAATTGGATTGGAGTGTGTTCTTAGTCAACAAAGATACTCAAATCATAAGAGTGGTCTTGGTTACTCAAAATTTTCTAAACCAAGTTCTAACTAAACTATCTTTGTAAAGGATAGTGAACAAATTCCTAAAGAGAAAGTGAACAAGCCTAAAGTGGTTCATTAATACCCTAAGAAGAAAAGATTTAGTAAAAAAGAAGTCTTATCCTCCTAGATACAAAATTAATTTTGAGCCCACTTGTTTTACTGTGGTATTAAAGGCCATACACCTAATGCTTGTTACGTAAGAAATTTTAGTGTAGAAAAAGGGCATTATGTGTGGGTCAAGAAAGGCACTAACTATGAAGGACCAAAGGAAATTTGGGTACCTAATAAAACTTAAACTTGTTTTGTAGGTTTGCTTGAAGACCTCTTCAAATCAATGGTATCTTGATAGTGGCTGTTAAAGGCATATGACAGGAGATCTAAACAAATTTTCACATCTAACGCTTAAGGCCAAATGACATGTGACCTATGGTGATAACAACAAAGGAAAGATCATTGGCGTAGGCATCACTAGTATACTGTCTTTAACAACCATAGAAGATGTCCTCTATGTAGAAGGTCTAAAGCATAACCTTCTTAGTATTAGCCGAATGTGTGACAGAGGATTCAAAATCAACTTCACCAAAGATGAATGTTTGATAGAAAACGAAGTCACTCATGAGGTAATGTTAAATGGCAATAGAATTAACAATATTTTTATGATTTCCCTTGATAACTTGTCTTTGAATGTTAAGTGTCTTATAGCGGACAACAATTACTCTTGGTTATGGCACAAAAGGTTTGCTCACATTCACATGGAGCACTTGAACAAATTGATCAAACATGACTTAGTTGTTGGACTTCCAAAGATCAAATTCATCAAAGATAGATTATGTGATGCTTGCCAAAAAGAGAAACAAATCAAATCAACTTTCACATCCAAGAATGTGGCATCCATAACAATGCCACTACAATTGTTAGACATGGTTCTTTTTGGTTCATAAAAAAAAGAGCTTCGGAGAAAAGTGAAACTTTCAAGGCGTTCAAGAAGTTTGCAAAACAAATTCAGAATGAGAGGTCATTTTCAATTGTCTCCATTAGAAGCGACCATGGTGGAGAATTCCAAAGTGCTTTGTTTGAAGAATTTTGTGAAGAACATGAAATCTCACACAACTTCTCTACACCAAGAACTTAGCGATTCAAACCTTCCTAAATAGTTTTGGGCGGATGTTTTGAGCACGACTTGTTTTGTAGTAATCGTCTCAACATTAGACTTATTCTCAAGAAGACCCCTTATGAACTTTTTAAAGGGAGGAAACTAAATATATCATTCTTTCACATCTTTGGATGTAAATGCTTTGTCTTGAACAACGACAAAGATAATCTTGGTAAGTTTGACAAAAAGTTGGATGAAGGTATATTTCTTGGCTACTCTCTTTCAAGTAAGGCTTTTAGAATGTATAATAAAAGAACTTTAACTATAGAAGAACTTATGCATGTATCTTTTGATGAATCTAACCCCTCCAAGGAGGATAATGTTATTATTAATGATGATGATGATGTATTAGAAACCTCTCAAGATAATACTTTCAATGATATTGCACGTGATGAACCAAAATAACAATAAGATGATTCACAATAAGTTGAAGAACACAATGATCTACCTAGAGAATGGAGAACTCATAGAGATCACCCGATCGATAAAGTTATTGGTGACATTACTCATGGTGTAGTAACAAGGTTAAATCTCAAGGATGCTTGTCTAAACATGGAGTTTGTGTCTCAAATTGAACCATCCAAAATCGATGAAGCCTTAGGCATTGATCAATGGATAATAGCTATGCAAGGGGAACTAAACCAATTTTAAAGAAATCCAGTTTAGAGTCTTGTCCCTAGGCCAAGAAATAAGCACATCATAGGAACAAGATGGGTCTTAAAAAACAAACTTAATGAAAAGGGAATAATAGTTTGAAATAAAGCAAGATTAGTCGCTCAAGGATACAACCAAGAAGAAGGAATCGATTTTGAAGAAACATTCGCTCCAATTGCAAGGTTATAAGAAATTAGACTTTTATTAGCTTATGTTTGTTCAATGAATTTTTAGCTTTTCCAAATGGACGTCGAGAGTGCATTCTTAAATGGATTCATAGATGAAGAAGTTTATGTCAAGCAACCCCCTGGATATGAATATTACAAAAATCCATCTAATGTCTTCAAATTAAAGAAAGCTCTCTATAAATTAAAACAAGCACCAAGAGCATGGTATGATCGCCTCATCAATTTCTTATGTGACAAAGGCTTTGAAAAAGGAAAAGTTGACAAAACCTTGTTCATCAAGAAAATTAAAGAAGATACTATTTTGGTGCAAGTATATGTTGATGACATAATCTTTGGATCAACCAACACAGAGTTATGTGAAGATTTCTCATCCATGATTCAAGGAGAAATTGAAATGTCTATGATGGTAAAATTGAATTATTTTCTAGGACTGCAAATCAAGCAGCTCAAAGATGGCATCTTTTTATCAAACAATCCAAATATTGTAAAGAATTATTGAAGATATTTGATATAAACAATTGTAAGACATTGTCAACACCTATGGGATCCGGTACATATGTAGATTAAGATGAATCTGGTGTCTCGTTTGATATCACAAAATATAGAGGTATGATTGACTCCTTACTATATTTGACGGTAAGTCGTCCTGACATTATGTTCAATGTTTGTCTATGTGATTGCATTTAAACAAGCCCAAAGGAATATCACCTCATGACAGTCAAACGGATCATAAAGTATCTCAAAGGAACAAAGAATGTCGACTTATGGTATCCTAAACGTAATATTTTCAATTTAATTGGATACTCTAACGCACATTATGCAGGTTGTAAAACAAATAGGAAAAGCACAAGTGGAACGTGTTACATCTTGGGAAATGCGTTAGTCTCGTGGGCATGCAAGAAGCAAGCGTGTGTAGCACTCAGTACAGCCGAAGCAAAATACATAGCAGCGGGTAGTTGTTGTGCACATATACTTTGTCTCAAACAACAATTCCGTGACTACGAACTCGATCTAGGATGCATTCCTCTATGTTGTGACAACACCAGTGTGATCAACATTACAAAGAATCCGGTCATGCATTCAAGGACCAAGCATATCGACATACGTCATCATTTTCTACGAGATCACATACTTCAAGGAGATGTCGAGGTAACCTTCATGGATACTCACAATCAGCTTGCATATATTTTCACAAAGCCTTTGGCAAAAGAACCTTTCTTCAAAATTAGGAGAGAACTTGGAATTTTGGATGAAAATGATGTTTAATTATGAGAGATCATCAACCATGGTACATGCTATCTTTTCTCTTCTCAAAATATCCTAGTATAACATGTTTTCGATATTTCAAATGTTACATATATGTATGAAAAATGTTATGTGGTTATGTCAATGTTTGCATAATTATATTTTTTTGAATTTTTTCACTCTTCACTGCTTGTATTCGATTGCAACCTAATGCAAATCGATTGCTCACTGTAGCTTTTTCAAAAATATTGCATTGTCTTTGTTTGTAATCAATTACACCCTAGTCCAAATCGATTGCACCCTATCATTTTCTGGTAATGTTTGATATTGTCTTGTAGTACAATCGATTGTACCATAGTGAAAATCGATTGCACCTGCTGCGAAATCAGTTTTTTCATTTTAAAAAGGTGGTCCATGGTTCTTTTATCTTACCAACTACCGTACCAACTATTCCTCTGATTAATCAATGTCTTTGACCAACAATTACTCATATCTTACACCTTTTACCAACATTATTCACCTTCCCCAACAAAGACTAATCTTCCAACATTGATTACACCTATTCCAATATTGACCACACATCTTCCAACTTTGAATACACTTATTCCAATCTTGACCACACCTATTCCCACAAGTTTTTCTCTTCACAAAATCATTATAAAACCACACTACATCTCACACAAATCTTATCATCTCTTTCAAACCTCAAGTCTACAAATTGAAGAAACGAAAAACACAAGAAATGAGGTTTGAATTGGGGTTTTCAAAAGTTAAAAGCGAAGGACACGTTTGGTTATCCTGGTTTGTTTGAACTCAAACTACTCCAGTCATCTGCCAAGGTGATTTTGCTTCTCTCATGTGAGGTCTTAATCCATTAATCAACTTTTGATTACAACACAAAAACCTATTGTCAATGTCTTCTTGAGTCTACTGAATAACACTTTAGGCACTCAAGGAAAATCAAGTTTAACAAAAATAAAAAGTGTATAGTATTGCTTCTAGTAAGCTCTATCACTACTGTGATGTTTTACACAAAGTTCTTAACACAAATAAAACTTGAGGATGAAAATATTTATATGTACGCACAAAAGATAGTTCTAACTTTATCTTCCAAATAGCTCCTTTATATAGATGGGGATATATTGATCCGTTGGAGACACTTTGGGATATTTTTGGAGGTTGATAAAGGATGTTAAAGTTCTTTCAAAAAATAATGATCCTTGTCTGATATGTCATTATTTCTTGATACTCATTTAATGAGGAATAATGCTTGGGATCAGAGTTTGCTTCTTTGAGAATATCAGAGTCTTTTCAACTTGAGCAGCTGGTGCTAAGAGCGTAATGAATGTTCAAATCTTCTATATCAGAACTTCATGGATTTGCCTTTATTTAGCTCTTCTTTGTGTTCAATCATCAAAAAAATTATCTTATATATTAGAACTTCTCGCTTTACATTAGAACTTCCTGTACATCAAAATAAACAATTTAGGGAGCATATTTGTTCTTTAAATTATCATGGTATTTGTTATCATCAAAACTTATTAAAGAATGTAGAATCAAATCTTGTTCTAACAATCTCCTCATTTTTTATGATGACAAAACTCTTATATTTTGATGAGTTAAATAAGAACATAAGGTGTAAAAACTCCCCCTGAGTTAGAAACTTCCCTAAATATGTTTGCTCAGAGCTTTGGCTGGAAGTTCTACTCTCCATAAGTTAGAGCCTTTTCCTGTTTACTTATAAACATATTATAATTATCAGAATATTTTAAAATGTTTGAGACTTAGTCCTGGTGGACTGTTATGGATCAAAATATTTTACGTTCTCCCTTTTTTTGTCATGAATCAAAAAGCTATAATCAGGAGAAAAAAACAAAACACACATAAAATAGAGCATGAAACTTTCATTCAAGATATTCAAGATAGCAACAAAAGCAATTTAACAAAATCTAGGAAAACAAAAACAATAAGAAATAGAAACTAAGGTTTTGGAGGAGGAGGAAGTCTTGTGAACAATGCTTCCGGAAGACTCTTGTTTTGAAAAATTGCGCCTCTTCATCCAATCTTTTATGAATTGTCTCTAATGAATCATGACAGTTGTTCATGATATTTTCTGAATTTTTTCATGATGATTCAAAGGGGTGCTTATGATCTTATAAATAAATAAACTTTCAATTTTCAAAAACACCTCTTTCAAATTCTCTTTCTGAAATATTTGCATAAACTTTCACTTTCCACATCTTGAACAAGTCATTTTCATAAGATTTTTTTTGTGTGCATATTTTCATATCATTTGAACAACAAATTCTTGAGCAACAAAATCTTAAGTAGTTGTGGGAATTATCATTCAAAGAGAAGATCAATAATAGGATTGATAACATTGTATATACAACTCTCAAACACATTGTAAATCAAAGATTGTAATTACTTCCCTTGTTATTCAGGATTGTTGAAAGCAAGTGTGTGCATTGAAGAAGATTGTTCTTCTTGCTCTTAGTGTTTAGATTTTAAAGGTGCCAAGAGCCTTTAATTTACTTATAGGTTAGATAGTAAGCATCACCATTAATGTGAATATGTTGTACAATAATTCTAACTATAGTGAAATCTCTTTCGGTTGGAAAGGGGACTGAATGTAGGTTCGGTTTGTGGAGGGAACCAGGATAAATCCTTGTGTCATTTACTTTATGCACTTTATTGCTTTCATAACCTTACGACAATTCATAAAAGTAACAACATTCATCGATAAAAACCATAATTTTGTTTAAAGAACCTAATTCACCCCCTCTTAGATGCAACTCAAACTATCAAACGACGGGGTTTTCGGATCCCGACTGATCGTAGGGAGACTAGTCTGACGGTGTGATTATCTCGCTGGAAAGTCTTCGTGAGCGGTGGTGCTCGTAACAGTGTCGTGGACGGTCGAAAAAGTTTGTCGAAAAATGGAAAAAAAATAAATATTTGTGGAAGACAGTAGATCAATAAACTCTAAATACTATATTGTAACTGTATTTCTGTGTGTCGAATATAATCACATTTGATGTATATTTATATGCAAAAAAGATACACAATGAATAATATTATAATTTATTGATTAATATCCAATACTAATTGATCATATATACAAATTCTCAACTGATGTTATATGACTGAGTGATAATTTAATTCTTTATATTGAATTTGAATTCTACGGTTGTATTCAAACTCTATTATTAATATTATTAAATTTATTATCAATTTTTTTATTATATGTGCTTACCTTTCATTGAAAAGTAAAATAATTGGATATATTTTGATAAAAAATGATTTATATAATTAAAAAAGTTAAAAAAAAAAAAAAAAAACTATTTTTAAAAAAAAATATCATACTTATAGAATTAGAAATTTAACAAAAGATTAATATGTTTTATTCTCCTTCTCTGATTCATGCATTTTGTTTTTGGTATTACCGTGTTTTTTTTTCTTTTGGGCCTTATTAGTGTCCAACATTCATCTAATCAAGTTAGATATTTTGTTCTACTATTCTCTTATAGTAATATTTTTAACATAATATTCCTGTGATTGTTAATGTTTTAAAAAAATGTCTTATTTTTTTATTCTTTTAGTAAATTTTTGAATTTTATCATATTTTTGAGGAATTTTGTGAGTTTTTACTGGAATTTTAGAGAAATTTATGATTTTTTATCGGATTAAAAATCTATAAATTTTTACATGATTTTTAAAATAACTAATGACAAATCATATATTTTTTGGATTTAACATACAACATTCTCGGTATTGTAATCGAATTTCAATTTATCCCATGTATTTTTTTTTTTAATTCTCATGTAATATTTTTGTTTTTCTTTCTTTCTTTAAGTATACAATTTTAATACTGAGACTGAAGTAGATAAAAAAAAATCATAGGGTGAAGTAAATTTGACAAAAAAAACATATAATTTTAACATTTCAGACGGATTCAATTTTTTTTACAAGGATAAACCAAACTTCGTCTACATTCCAAAAGGTGTTATATATTTAACCCTATTTTTTTTTCCAATCGGATATTTCAAATATATTATTGGATTTTTGAGTGATCTATGAAATTTTATCGGATTTTTAGTGATCTACGAGTTCTTATCAAATTTTTGGAGAATTTCATTTATTTTTATCGATTTTTTCTAAATTCTATGAGTTTTACCTCATTTTTTAAATAATTTGATAGTGTTAATTTTTTTTGCCTATTGATTATAAACTATTAAAATTTTCAAAAATCTGAAAAAAAATAGAAAATGTATAAAAACATTCAATGGTGTAACTTCAGTTTTTATATATATTATCGAATTTTTAAATATACTATATGATTTTTTAAATTTCAAAATTTTTTGAGAGTACATTTTTTGATCAAATAATATTTTGAGATAAATGAATTACGGAAAAGATATTTTGATTAATACGAAGAATAAAGAGCATCAAATATAACTGGGAAATGGCAAGAAAAATTCACTCTGAGTTACTAAGAAAAAATCACTGAGTTACAAATTTTAGAATTGTAAACAAAAAATTCAGAACAAAATAAATAAAATTCAACCATTTGAAAAGTAAAATATGTGACACGGAAACTTTCATTTTCCCAATTTTGAAAAATACAAATGAGAAAATAACAAGTATATTGCCCTATTTTCCCTCGTTTATTTATTTTTTATTTTCTGTCAATTTCTGAAGATTGGTATTCATTCCACCAGAAAATTATACCCTGTACCCCACATTTATCCTGGTATCTATACGTCAAAATTTTTTGGACGATTTTATCCTCATATAAATAGTAAATATTTCAAAGATTTGAATTTTTTCACCTCATTTCACCTCAGACCAGATTTTTACAGAAAAATTCGCAAGTAAAAAATTCAAACCGGATAATCCAGAGGAGCTACTTCCGGTTCACATTTTTACCAACCGGAACTAGAGTAAACTAGTTCCGGTTTGAGTTTTGTTTTAATTTCACTCCGGAAGTAGGGTCATTGCTACTTCCGATTTAGAACGTAACGCACAGGAAGTAGCTCATGTGCTACAGCCGGTTGTGTAATTTTTTTTTATCTACTTTTGAGTCATCCTTCGCGCATATCATCAAATGCAGCTCATTGTCTCCTAAAAAAATTTGAAAATTTATAAATTAAAAAAAAAAACACGCACCGGAAAATCCAATGAGGCTACTTCCGGTTAAGGATTTACAAACCGGAAAATCCAATGAGACTACTTCCGGTTTGTAAATTTTCTACACCGGAAAACCCTTCCAAGCTACTCCCGGTTCGTTATTTTTCAAACCGGAACTCTTACCCATATTAATTCCGATTCGTCTTTTCCAAAATTAAAAAATATTATTTTTTTACTCTGACTTCGCCATAAAAATTTTAAATTTTTATTTAAATTTAAAAAGGATAAAATTGAAATTAAAAAAATTTATAGGGATATCAGACTAAACATAAGGATAATTTTCTTCATTCCAACATTAAAGCCCAAATATATTCCCAAGTCAGAAAATTTTGTGTTATTCACACCCTATAAATCATAACCATTCCCCAAAATGCCTTTGATTAATTAGTTTTGATGTTCCAAATCTAGAATTTCATTTTTTTTCACTTCTTAAAAAATTTAGAAACTCAGTTTTTTATACATAAAAGAAGCAATTTTTTTTTAGTGTCACTCTAAAATTTGAAAAAATAAAAAGAAAATATTAAGTGTTCTCCGTAAGTTTTAACCTAATTAAAAAAATGTCAAAAAAAAAAATTAATTAAAAAAATTCATATTATTAGCTTCAATATCATTATTTGAATTTTTATCATTTCTGTTGAGTATTATCTTTCTATTTGGGTTTGTTGGGTCTGGTTTAGACTTAGGTCCATTTCAATGTATTAGTTATCTTATTGTAGCATATACATGCCAAAGAAAATAATGAAGTGAATCCATTTCACGATATTCTTATTCATCTGGCGAATTTTCGTTTATATCTCCTGCTTTAGGATGTACATAATCAGACATATATTTTTTTTCCTTCAAATTTTGGTGCTTCCGTAGATATATATACGAAAATATAAAAAACTTCAAAAAAAAATATCAATTCAGGGAATCTTCTGTATGTGCATATATAAAACGTTTTGCGACAGATTATTTCGCATGTGCGTATCCGGAAGTTCCTGCTATATTTTTAAACTTTATGATCACTTCCCCATTCCTCCATTGCTACCTTTTCTTATTCCAATTATTTATTTATTATTTATTTTTATATTTATCAACCCAATCAATCTTCATTTTTTGTTCAATATAAACACTACTAATACCTTTATCTAAAGTTTGAGTAACGTCAATTTTAAGGAATGCACGATTATTTTGATCAACCAAATGTTAGACGATGGTGCGGATCTAGGAGGGGGGGGGGGGGGGGTGAATAGGTCCTTTTTAAAATTTAAATTTTCAAAAATACTTTGAAGAATACTTTGCGGAAGTTCCTCGAAAAACATGTCAAAAAATAAAGTCACCGGTGATTGGATATGCGTTTAAAACCAAATGGAAAATGAGGGATGATAAGAGTAATTAAGACAATGCAATTAAACCACTTAAATTCAGCACATTTGATAACCCACTCTCAACAATGAATTATAAAAGAGAAATAAGCACAAAAGATATGAATTTGTGTGTTTTGACTTTTTCTCAAACACTTGGTGCGCACCCACACAAAGTGTTATTTGTATGTTAAAGTAGTGCATAACTTTTACAAGTTTTCTGTCACAAATTGATAGCAACAATTTATCAAATAGTTGGTGTGCACATACTAAATCAAAATAGATTTTTTCAAACCACACAAATTCAAGTTATGTAGAAAATATTTGAATGAAACGAATAAAGAATGCACGAGATTTGTTTAGGCAGTTCCTTCACTGTCCTCGCTAGATGTACTCTGCCCCCAATTCTCAACCGAATTGGGATATTTCATTAATAATGCAATTGTTTATACAAGAAGAAAATTGGAACAACAAACCAATCTGAATTGCGATTGTTGCGATAACTTCTTCTTGCCCCTTGATTCAAGAAGAACCAAGTCCTTCATGTGCGTCGAGAAAACCTCCGATTAACAGCTCCCTTCCTGCAAGAATATTCAATCCTTCAAACTTTGAGCACGACTGATTTTCTTCAATGCTTGTGAACCCACAATTATCTTCGTAATCCTCCGGTTAATGTGATATGAATGAACGATTCCCTTGATCTTCAAACACTCTCACTCGGATGAATCTACGAACAATAATTGCGTGCAAAAACCCCAAATCCTCTACGATATTGGAGGAGAAAACCTCTTAGGTTTTTACAAGAAAAACCCACAACTTCTCTACCCAATCTGAAATCTCTCTATCTTAATTGGACGTTATCATACTAAGTTAGACTTTGATCAACAAAGATTGTTGTGTGTGATTGTTGATTGATGCAAAAAAGGATAAGATGAAGAGAATGATGTGTATCTATTTCACTTTTCTTGTTAACTTCTCATAAAACATGAAACAACTATTTATATTGGTTAGACAAGAGTATAAAATGAAAGTAAAAGCAAGTGAAAAAAAATAACAGAAAAAATGTATAATGTAGTTAGGGGTGAGAATAGGCTGGGCCGAGCTAGGCTTTGCCAAGCCTGAGCCTGACCTGCTAAAAATTTTCGAGCCTAAGCCTGACTTGTAGCCCATCAAAGGCTTATGTTTTGGCATGAGCCTGGCCTTTTCGAAGGCCTGATTGACCTATTAGCCTAATTAAAAAGCCTATATCATTTAAATATGTGTAAATAAGAAATTCAACAAATGTTTAAATATGCTAGAGAATCAAAAGTATAATGAGACTAAATGTTCGTTTCCATTGAATTATCTGAGCTTACCTAATATCATAAATTTTGTGAGATGATTTGTTTGAGAGAACTTATAAAAAAACCTTATAACATTATTCATATGATTCCTTTCAACTTATTTTCATAAGTTCTTAAATATAACTAAGTTTTACTCTTATATTTTAATATGAAGAATAAAATACAATATTAAAACAATAAATTCATTCATATTTAATAAATAGGTCGACCTGACACGCTTATAAGACTTTTTCTATGGCTTGCGGCCTAACCTATTTAACTATGTAGGGCTTATAAAAAACCTAGGCCTTTTCTATTTAAAAAAAGCCTGGCCTGGTCTTGGCCTATGTAGGCTAGGTGTTAGGTCCCTGTTAGTTGGCTTGGCCTATTCCCACCCCTAAATATAGTAATGCGTTGACCTCTCCATATGGATGAGTTGACCTGTACCAAGGTAATGAGTCGACCTAAAATCCTTGCTCAGTCAGCCTGTTGAGACCCGTGAATTTTGAAGGAAAAATCACATTGAATGAGTCGACCTATAGCAAGCCATGAGTCGACTCAAATCAAATGTACAGTTTGAGTCGACCTATTTAGGAGCATGAGTCGACTCATGCAGTTAAAAATCTCATGAAGACTTTTCTTTATGAAGTCATCTCTTCTTGCTTGTCTTACCACACACCATTTCAAATGCCCAAGTTTTTGACATTATTCAAAACACTTGCAATGTCTCACACCAGAAACTAGGGGTGGAAATAGGCCAGGCTAGGCTTTATAAGGCCTGAGTCTGGCCTACGATAAACTTAAAAGGCATGAGTCTGACCTATGGCCTACTATAGACTCACTTTTTTGGCCTGGCCTAACCTTTTTAAAAGCCTGACCTGGTCTGGCCTGAAAGCCTATTTACAAGCCTTTTTTCTTATTAAGGTTCTCAATAAATACATATTACTGTAGAATCTTTATAGGCTGACCTATATATGCATATATAAACCGACATATTTATCCTTTGTTCTAATATATATGCATATATAAGTCAACATATGTATTCTTCTTTCTAATAATTATATACATGCATATATAGGACAACCTATTTATCATGTTTTTAATATATATATATATATATATATATATATATATATATATATATATATATATATATATATATATGTCGACCTATAAGGTTTCATTAGCTTTTTTAATAGTTTAAGCCTGACCTATTTAATTAAATAGACTTTTAAAAAAACCTAAGTCTGACCTTTTTATTAAAAAAACCTGGTCTGACATGGCCTTAAGTAGGCTATGTCATATGCCCCTGTAGACCGACCTGACCTATTCCCACCCTTACCAGAAACCAATCAAGATATATAAATACAATGCAAACTTAAAATTTCCACAAATAGCATTGATTTTATGGTTGATCTTAATGACATTGCATCTACTAAATATTATCCGATTTGATGTGAGAATTCTCACAATCTTTTGTTTCAAAAAAATATCTTTAATGTGTATAAATGTTATGTGTAAAATATTCTCAATCTCAATTCTCAATCAATAATGTAAATCTAATTTTGGCTTACTCAGAACACCCGGTTAAAAAGATTACTCAATGAATATTAATTTTAAAATTTTAAAATTATATTTTAAGTTTTCAGATTTTAAGGGGTTATAAAGTGCAACGGAATGGATGACGAGTAAATTGCTCTTATTATTTTATTTATTGAAATTAAAATCCAATATGTAACTAATAGTTTTCAGGGGTTAAATATGTTATTGGTCCCTCTAAATATCTCATTTTTTGAATTAGGTCCCTCTAAATATTTTCTTCAAACATTGGTCCTCCAAAACTTTTCCGTTTCGAAATTTAGTCCCTACCGTTAGTTTGAACTAACGGATGCTGAGTTGGCATGCCATGTGTGCGTAAATAATTTGCCATGTTGTAACTGAAAGAACCCACGTGTGAATGCAGTGCAGTGTATATGTAGTCAAACATTAGGGTTCATATTTTCACATAATTTGTAAATTAGGGTTCATATTTTCTCTTCTACACATCCACAAATTCTTCTCCTTCTTCCAAATCGTGATGTCGTCTTCATCTAGGGCAAGTAACTTAAGGTCACAGCAATCCATCATTGCCACCAAGAATGAAGAGAAAAAGTGTGGATGCAAGGCTACTTTGATTGCATACATGTGCAAGAAGGGAAAGAATAATGGGAGATTGTTCTGGATATGCCCATATTGGAAGAATGCGGGAACGTGTAATATGTTCGTCTGGGATGATGATTATTGCTTAAAGAAGGAAGATTCTGAATGCAACAATGATGAGAGAGATATGCAGTTTGTTGATACGTTTAAAGAGCTTTATGAAGCATCATTGAAGAAGAACACCAGGTTGAAGTTGAAGTTAAAGAAGGAGGAATTATTTGGAAAGTTTAAGACCATATGTATTGTAATTTCAATGTTGGTCAACATGTATTTTGTTCTTAGATGTAAATGTTAATGTTGTTTTGAACAAGTAATGTTTAGGTAGTAAGTTGAATTTGTAATGTTTAGGTACTCTGTAATTTGGTATCTTGGAATGTTTGTAATTTGGTATGTTGGAATGTTATGAACAAATATGTTTGTGAATTTGGTGATGAGTACTTATTTGTTTTTGCACAATCTGTTTTTGTTTTGATATACAAATTGTACAATATGTTGTTTTTTACAAATCTGTTAAAACTCCAGATTTTGTTCTGGTCTGGTACATATTTTGTTCTGGTCTGGTACAAATCTGTTATGAACAATATGTTGTTTTTTACAAATGTTGTTTCTGCTTTGGTACATAATCTGTTAAACCAGTAAGATTTACACCAGAAACAGAAGTGCATTACAACAAAAATGCATTACAACAAAAAATATCATAATTGTTTAACATTGTACATCATTAAAACAGAAGTGCATTACACATCATTAAAACAAAATCCAATAAACAGAAGTGCATTGTACATCATTAAAACAAAATCCAATATCATAATTGTTTAACATTGTGCATTACATCTGAATCCAAAATCAAAAAAACACTTCACACCAGAATTGTTTCTTAGATACTTAATTAAAACAAAAAAAAAACAAAGAACATGGTTTGCTATTTCATTCAGTTTTTCCCTTGCTTGTGCATACTTCTTCTTTTATAACCAGTGGATCATCAGGTTCTTTTCCAGGCCCTTGTATGTTCTTGGACTTCAAAGTCCTCAACCTCTCACTCTGCCTTTTTTCAGGTAACACATTGCTTCCAGATTTGTACCTGCTTTGTGTCCTATGTTTGATAGGTTCATTGCTCGATGGCCTTGACAAAGCTGTTCTTATCCCTGGTGGTTTGAAAGGAGTAGCTCTAAACACCTTTGGTTTCTTCCCAAAAAAAACTATTGCTCCACTAGGCTTAGTAGGTGATTTGAGAGGTGACCTATCAATTCTAAGAGGTTGAATGTCCAATACACCATCACCTTTCAGTAGGGCAGCCATGATCTCATCCAATGATGTAGGGTCCTCAATGACAATTGGTTGTGGTTCATGATCATCAGTTGTTTGATTCTCAGTTGGCTCAACAGTTGTTTGATTCTCAGTTGGCTCAGCAGTTGTTTGATTCTCAGTTGGCTCAGCTTCATTGACAATTGCTTCTTTCACAGCTGGTTGAGGCACAACTGGTTCTTTTATAGGTGGTTCATTAACAGTAGATTTTACATTCTCAGTCACACTTGGTTTCTTCATAATTGGTGCATCCTTTGAAGTTGAATTCTGATTCTCATTCACAGGTGAATCCTTGACAGAAGATTTTACATTCTCAGTCACACTTGGTTTCTTCATAATTGGTGCATCCTTTGAATTCTCATTCTCATTCTCATTCACAGGTGGTTCCTTGACAGTAGGTTTTACATTCTTAGTCACTCTTGGTTTCTTCATAATTGGTGCATCCTTTGAAGTTGAATTCCTTTTTGCTACCCCTTGAATTCTGTTCACAGTACCTCTGCTAGTTGTTGCTTCCATGCTAGATTGTGCTCCCTTGGTCTTTTTGGAATCTTTGTTTATGGTGCCCTTGGGCCTCCCCTACAACACATATGATATTAACATTAGAATACACTTAAATTACCATTAGACCTAATAAAAAATCATTATCTCAACATAAGTATTACCCTTTTTTTGCTTGGCACAGTTGAAGGTACATTTGCTTGCCTAGGTATATTCTAAGAAGCTTGGGTAGGAATGTCTTCAACATTAGGCTGTGTTTGTTCAGAAGTAGCATGTCCTGTCTGTGACTTTGATTCTACCTCTTGCTTCAATTTCTTGCAGGTCCTCTTGTTATGTCCCAATTCAAAACAGAATTTGCATCTATGGCTAGTGTTTGTTCTTTTCCATCTAGTTTGTGCAACCTCATCCAATTCCCTCCTTCTCAGTTTCTTTGGTCTACCTGGCCCACGTTTATACCTAGGTGGAAGCATGGTTGCATTCTCAGTCCTAGGCCATTTGTTTTGTCCATTCAATGGAGTTATGATCTCACCATAACAGGCTTGATAAGTGCTCTTGTGATAACACTTGTCTACATACTTTAACGGGTCATCAACCTTCCTATATATTGCAGCTACAGCATGCCTACATGGAATACCTACAAGCTCCCAAAAGTTACAAGAACATGTCCTTTTTTCTAAGTCCACAACAAAACTGTCAGTAAACAACACATGGGTGACCTGAAATGTCAACCTACCAGCATAGGTTGCTGTCCAGCTAGCACTTTTCTCTATCTCTCTATCCAATCTCCTTAAGGGTTTTGTCATAATCACTCCCTTATAACCCTCTACTTTTTCCCTAAGTGTGGCAAACCTCCCCATTAAATAATTTCTAATCCACTCCAACATTGTTATGATAGGTTTATCTCGTTGTAACAAGATTGTTGCATTGAAGGACTCACTTAAGTTATTCATTAACACATCACATTTAGAAAAAATAGGAAAGGCATGCTTACACCATTTGTTCTTAGGAATCGATTCTATCCACTCAAATGCTTCCACACTAATCTCTTTGATCATTGACATCTTAGCCTCATGTGCTTCAAAATATGTTGCTTTTGCAGCAGCCATCATGAGATCTCTATACAATGTGCCACCTCCAAACTTCTTCTTAAAGTTTGCATATAGGTGTCTCAAGCAAAACCTATGCTCGTATGCTGGATACTCTTCTTCAAAAACCTGGACCAGACCCTGTTTGTGCAGGCAATAACAATGTTTCAAAATTATTTAGTGCAATAACAGTGTTTTAGAATTATTTAGTGCAATAACAATGTTTCAGAATGAATAAGTGCAGGCAATAACAATGTTTCAAACTTAATAATTGCAATAACAATGTTTCAAACAAAATATTAAAACTACCTTTTGTTGGTCAGAGATGAAGCACCACCTACGATCACCAATGTCCTCAATTAGCAATTTCATGAACCAGCTCCATGAATCTTTAGTTTCCATCTCTACCACAGCAAATGCAATTGGAAGGTACTGATCATTAGGATCTCTGCCTACAACAATCAAGAGAATCCCTCCATACTTATGTTTCAAATGACAACCATCCAATCCTATGAAAGGTCTACATGATCTTGTCAAAGCTTTTTTGGTTCCATCTAGGGACATGTAGCATATTTCAAATCTTGGAGCCATCCCTTCAGTAGGAGTACTTGTGTTTATTTTAAAAGTGTTTCCACTTGATGCCCTTCTCAATTCAGCCCCATAAGACCATAGAAGACTAAATTGTTTGCTAGAATCACCTTCAATAATGGCTCTTGCAATCTTTCTTGCCTTGAATGCCCTACATGCTGGGATCTCTGTGGCATACCTTTGCCTCACATCAGCTACAACCTCAGTTAACCTCATCTTTGAATTATTCTTTAAACCATCCACAATAACTTTAGCCACCCATTCAGCTCTAGCATTGCTGTTAAAAAATTTCCTTCCACACTTATGTTTTGAATATAAGGTTTTGATTCTAAATGTGGTGGTCTTGAGTACCCTACTACATAGCACGGTATAGTCACATTTAGCCTTGTCCTTACACACAATCCTACATCTATTAGAGTCATTTTTCTGAAACTTTACCTCCCTTCCATTTAACACATTATGCTCTAAAATAGCATCTTTGAATTGTCTTAGAGATGAAAACTCCATTCCAACTTTGAAAGCAAAATCTTTGCATAGTGTCTCATCCTCATTATACCTCAAAATAGAAGGCCTCTCATCACCACTTTCATCATCACCTCCACTATCAAGCTCATTCGTTATATATTCATCCTTAATCAAATGCTCCTTACCCATCTCTTGAGTAATAAACACCTTTTCATCTTCTTTACTCTTTCCATCATCAGAATTACCTACCTTCTTTACATCCTCCCTATTGACAGTTACATCTACAAGACCTTCTTCAAAACCAGCCATCCTTTCATCTTCACTATCCTCAAAGTGTACACCTTCCACTGAATTATCAACAGAATCAGTACTTGATTCACTATCCTCAGCTTTTTCAACACGTTTCACTGCCTTACCTTTCTCTTTATATTTAGTCATGAAACTTTCCTCTCCATCAACCCTAGCTTCATAATAAATCTCTACATCACACTTGTATCCAATTGCATACATGGCTAGCTCATGTGCATCTCCATCATCCACAAATTTTTTTAAGTCTTCTTCAAGCAAACCACCCTCATGCTTCCACCACATGTTAACTTTAGAATAATCAAACTCAGGTTCTATCAATTTCACCAGATCAATAGCCTCAAAGAAACTCCAATAATCGGGTTCTTGTCCCCTAAACGCAAATACATCCCCACCCTCATATTTTAACTTAGTGTCTTTTACAAAACGACCCTTTGTGAAGAAAACTATCTTGAACTTATCCATTTACCTGTACACATAATTTAACCTAGGTTTAATATAGGAAATTATAGTAACCCTGAATTTTCACCAAATCAAAATTGAAAACATAAACATGTTGCTATGCCCTAATTCTTTATTCACAGTAACAAACAGTAACAAATAGAAACACTTAGTGCATCAAACAAGCTAAATCGAAAACAATGGGACCACACAAGTACAACAATGGCAGACAAGATTTACTAACCTGGGACCACCTTCAAGAAGGAGAAGTCAAAATCGCTTGCTTGGGACCACTCTGAAAGTTGACTTGGGCAAACTACTATATTCTAAACTTGAGAAGAGAAGACAGAATCAAGGCACTTGGAAAGAAGCTTCAGAAGGAGAAATCAAAATCGCATCACTTGGAGGTAGGTTGACTTATGCTTTCATTGCAATGTAACTCTTAAAATTTCTCTTCATATTTACCTTTTCTTTTTTCCAGATTATCCACGCTGGCCACATTCATACAACATGGCAAATTATTTACGCACACATGGCATGCCAACTCAGCATCCGTTAGTTCAAACTAACGGTAGGGACTAAATTTCGAAACGGAAAAGTTTTGGAGGACCAATGTTTGAAGAAAATATTTAGAGGGACCTAATTCAAAAAATGAGATATTTAGAGGGACCAATAACATATTTAACCCTAGTTTTCATTCCAACATAAAGCCCATAATAGATTTGAGTCGGAAAAGAATGCTTTATCCTATACCCTCACATCTATACTTTTATCTCTATAATTTTTTCAAAATGCCTATTATAACCTTATTATATTTTATTATTTTATTATTATTTTTTTACCATTTATGTCAGACCGTCAGATTCTAGAAAAAGTGATCCAAAAAAACACGTTCCGGAAGACTTAAAATATGAGTTCCGGTACGTTAATTATCATACCGGAAGACTTTGGGAAAGTCTTCCGGTTTTGTAATTTTTGTTCACCGGAAGACTTAATAGAAGTGTTCCGATATGGAACACTTTTATTAAGCCTTCCGGTACGGAACACTTTTATTAAGTCTTCCGGTAGCCCTGTGTATGTGTACCGGAACACTTTATGTAAGTGTTCCGGTTTGTATCGCGTACAATACCGGAAGACTTACATAAAGTCTTCCGGTGTGTAAATTTTTTTATTTTATTTTAATTTTTTTATATTTTTTATTAAAAAATATTTTTATTGTGTAGGTGTAGTACCTATATACGAAAAAGAACCGATATGTGTGAACACGTCAGATGTATTTACAACGTCAGAGAGATTTGGTACACGAGATGAGGTAATAAGATGGGTTAAAGACACCGGATTACGGAATAAAGTGACGGTCATCATCACTCGTTCAGATACACAAACAGGCAAGAGAGGAAGAAGTAACAAAATAATATTTGGTTGTGATAAAGGTGGGAAATACAAGGATATTCGTAGTGGAATCGAAAGTGCGACGAAAAAATGCGGATGTCCATTTAAGATCAGGTCGACTCCGACAAAAGATGGATCTGGATGGAAGATTGATGTAAAATGCAGCGTTCATAACCATGATTTACCTGATAGATTAGAAGGTCACTCATTTGTTGGTAGGTTGACAGTGGATCAGAAGCAACATGTTGCTGATTTAACAAAGAGAAAGGTTGCACCTAGAAATATATGTCAGTTTCACATTAATAAAAATGTTGGTGCAAAAAGGAAACTATTAGTGGCTCCTGATATGCAAGAGTCAATTGGCAAATTATGGACGAATGTTGTATGGGCTAGTGATGAGGTTGAGTATGCTCAACATTTAAAAGAACTTTAGCAAGAATGTATTGATTGTCCTAAATTTTTTGAGTACCTGAATGACACATGGTTGACACCACATAGACAGAGGTTTATTTGCGCATGGATTAATCGAGTCCTACATATGGGTAACACGACGACTAATCGGTATGTTTTGATTTAGATCCCAAAATATACTTTTTGTGAATTTTGTATTTTTCTTACTTAGTTTAAATATGTATTATTATAGGGTTGAGTCTGCTCATTGGAAGTTAAAGCAGATGTTGGGTAACAGTATTGGTGACATGGTCAAATGTTGGGAGGACATGAATGACAACTTAAAGATACAAATTATCAACATTCGAGCTTCTTTTCAAAAGAGTGTGTATGAAGTTGCACATGTCTATTCAAGTCCATTTTACACATATTTACGTACTTCAGTGTCGCGAGCTGCATTGAGGCACGTTGCTGAAGAGTTAACTAGAATTGATTATTTTGGAACTAACAAGGACATATGTCGATGTACTCTTAGAACAAACTATGGATTACCTTGCGCGTGTGAGTTGGCAGGGTATAGAATTAGTGGTATTCCGATACCAATTGACGCTGTGCATGTACATTGGAGGAAACTAAGTATGAAAATTAAGTTGGAAGAAGACTTAGATGAGGAATCAGAGGTGGGTATGAAATCTGCAATGGATGAGTTCTGGAAAAGGTATAGGTCACAAGATATTGTTGGAAGAAGGGCATTGCATAGTAGGGTTTATGAACTTGCATTTCCCACAACGACTTCTTTGTTAACACCACCTGAAAAAATAAAAATAAAAGGTGGAGTCAAGAAAAAAGACAAAAAACCTGTTGGGTATGATGTTTACAGGGATCCTTCGTATCATGAGTATGTTGATCAAGCATCTCAATCTTCACAACGACAATCTCAACCATCACAAAATTCAAAAAAGAAATCTCAACCATCACAACCTGTGAAAAAGAAGTTGAAATTATCACAAACTGCACAATCATCTAAACGGTTCATCCTTCAATTTCTTTATCATATTAGGTCATTTATTGATGACGTAGTCAACATATTGTCAGATGGTAATTGTGGATTTAGAGTGATTGCTTCATTGCGGGGTTATGCTGAAGATGGTTGGCCAATGGTTCGTCGGGACTTAGAGTTGAAAATTATACATAATGAAATATCAGCTTTATATGCCAATTTATTTGCTGATCGGTTAGCTGAAGTGAGAGATTCTTTGAAGATAGAGGAAAGTGGTTCTCAACCACTAAATAAATGGTTGACTCTACCAGACATGGGTTATGTGATTGCGAATCGGTATAATGTGGTACTTGTCTGTTTAGGAGTCGAATGTTTGACTTTCTTCCCTATGACAACTACATTCTCACTGAATGTGTCATTTTATTGCATTGGATTTGTAAACTCAAATCATTGGATTCAGGTAAACATTGTTATAATTTGATGTTATTAGTAAATGTTTTGAGTAATATTAAATAATGTTTTGTTTAATTTTGTATACAGGTTAACATGAAAGAAGGATTTCCATTGCCACCAGTGACAACAGATCGGAAGAACTTTCGTTATCCAGCAGCAACATCGTGGATGGTAGGATTTGCAGCACGTCTACAACATTGGCAACAACTTACGCCTATATTACGAACACATTATGAATTATAAACTATGTTATTCATTTTTATTCATGAATTATATTATATGTTTTCTACACTTTATGAATTATAATCTATAGAATTAAATTTTAATTTCAATTTTTAAGTCTAAAAACTATCAATAACATATAACATAAATAAGATCGTACATATAAGTTCAAATGTCAAGATATTCAGAAATATAACATAAACATAACTATAGATCACTGTGAACGAGCAATATGTAAAGCTGCAAACAGATCAGCAAAATGTGGATCATCCTCTTCAGCTGCATTCTGCTGAAGGTAGCGATGAATCAATGTAGACACAGAATCCCAGGCAGGATCAAATGGTCCCGCATCGTACTCAGGAATAGATGCAACTCTCGGCTCATCATGGCTAGGCGGTACCAATCGAGGATGCGAAACACGATAATACCACTCAAGATATCCATCCTCTACCTCAAATGGGATAGTCGCCAGTGCAGCCGAACGAATCACCTGCCCAACACTCTGGATGTAACTAATCCACCTCATCGCTCGCGGGAGACCACAATTTTGAGTTGATATCCAATTCTCTCCTTTTTTCCCAAGTGTAGCAAAATATTCATGAATCCAACACTGTTAAAAAAACAATAACATAATAATTAAATATAACATAATGAACAAAATAAAATTAACATTAGACTTAAAAAAAAATCAATAAACTGAATTTAAATATATACCTGTAAGAGAGTCGGATAACCACCGAGCTGTTTACAACTGAACATGGACGCATCTCCAAGATACCTATACACGGTCACCAATGCAGCTGCTGCCCAACTATAGTTCGACAACCCATCCAAGTCCCTAAATAATGCCAGGTATCGTGCCTCCACAAGTGTAAACGACTTATCCGCAAAGATCGTGCAACCTGTAGATGTTTAGAATTGGCAGAATTTTTGACCAACAAGAAGTGTTGAAGTTAGTTTAGGATGTCACATCAGATGTTGTGACATTATCAAACAGAGTATAAGTAAATGAACTTAATTCAGGATGTCACACCAGATGTTGTGACATTGTATCAGTTAATGAAGTAAGTTCAGTTTACAGGATGTCACACCAGATGTTGTGACATTGTATCAGTAAATGAAGTAAGTTCAGTTTTCAGGATGTCACACCAGATGTTGTGACATCTCAAACCTGCTACCAGAATTAATTAATGATTAACAGAACTGAGTAAATTCAGGGAAGATATCTGGAATTAATTATGAATGTATAAAACAGAAGAAGGCGCATCTGTAGGGAGATTTGTTATATGACTTCAGTATAATCAGAGGAACTGAATCACCTAGAATCAAGGAAGTAACAAACCCTAATTCAAGGTGATGACATCATGCGTATCAGGATTGGATAAACCTATAGAAATCCCAAAATCCAAACACCTATTTAAGCAACAGGAACTCTCAAAATAAAGTACGAAATTAAGAAGACTAAATAAGGTGTTTGTGTTTTAATAGCAGGTTGTTATTGTGTACCACTTTATGAGCTTTTAAGCAAAAGTGTATTTGTGTCTTGATTGAAACTGTGAAGTAAGATCAAGCTGTTTTGTTTGAAGTATGACTTCAATTTTATTAAACTTATAAACATATCACTGTGTGATTGAAGGGGAGTGAGTTGGTACTCATATCTAAGTTGTGTCTTAGGTAGAAATTGCCTTGGGTAGATATTAAGTGAAAGATTAAACTGAGTGGTTTAAGTCTATAATTAATATTACTTATATTGGATTTCCTTCCTGGCTTGGTAGCCCCCAGATGTAAGTGTGGTTATACACTGAACTGGGTTAACAATTTCCTGTGTTGTTTAATTTTCCTACACTTTAAGTTTTAGTCAAGTCTTCAAGTGTTTAAACATCTCATTCGACATCACGTACCTGATCCCAGAATTTCAATTGGCATCAGAGCAGGCACCTTGCCTGTTTATACTGGGTGAGATTTAGGGACTGCAAATTCTGGAAACATGGACAGAGATGTAGGATCAGTAAATAGACCACCTATATTGGATGGATCTAATTATGACTACTGGAAGCCAAGAATGGTAGCATTCTTAAGATCACTTGACAATAGGGCCTGGAAAGCTGTCAACAAAGGATGGGAACACCCTGTCCAAGACAACAAAGATGGATCAAAAGTGTTGAAACCTGAAGAAGAATGGAGCAAGGAGGAAGAAGATTCATCACTTGGCAATTCCAAGGCCTTAAATGCTTTATTCAATGGCATTGATAGGAATATATTCAGACTTGTGCATCACTGTGAGCTGGCCAAAGATGTTTGGGATACTCTCAAAACAACTCATGAAGGAACATCAAAGGTGAAGATGTCAAGACTTCAACTTCTCACCACCAAGTTTGAAAACTTGAGAATGAAGGAAGATGAGACAATTCATGAGTTCTACATGAACATCTTGGAAATAGCCAATACTTCTGGTGCTTTAGGAGAAAAGATGACTGATGAAAAGCTGGTAAGAAAGATTCTTAGATCTTTACCAAAAAGATTTGACATGAAGGTCACAACAATAGAAGAAGCACAAGACATATGCACAATGAAGGTTGAAGAACTCATTGGTTCCCTTCAAGCATTTGAGATGGGAATGAATGACACAATTGTAAAGAAGAACAAAAGCATAGCCTTGGTGTCAAATACTGATAAAGAAGAAGAAAATAATGAAGCAGAACCTGAAGAAAGTTTATCAGAAACCATTGCTATGCTTGGAAGACAATTCAACAAGATTCTCAGAAAGATGGATGGCAAGTCCAGACCAAGTGGAAGATACTCAAACTCTTCTGAGAATAAAAGACCTTATGATACTAATAGAAGGTCAAATTATGATGAAAAGACCAATCAAGATAAAGGGATTAAATGTCATGGATGTGAAAGATATAGACACATCAGAATTGAATGCCCTACTTATCTAAAGAAGCAGAAGAAAGGTCTTTCTGTGACCTGGTCTGATGAAGACTCAAGATGTGATTCAGAAGAAGAATCAGCAAAGCATATCACTGCTCTAGCTGGAGTATGTGATTCTGAAAGTGGATCCAGTGATGAGGAGCTGACTTTTGAAGAGCTAGAAGAATCATACAAGATGCTGGTTAAAAGGAGCACTGAAATATGCATGGAGAGTATAAAGCAGAAGAAGCAGATTGAGGCACTAAAGACTGAAAAAACAGGTGATCTAGAGATCATTGACACTTTGAAAAGTGAAGTAAGTCTTCTCAACTCCAAGTTGGAGCACATGTCCAAATCTGTTAGAATGCTGAACAGTAGCTCAAACACACTGGATGTTATTTTCAACAACAATAAGCATTCAGGTAATAGAACTGGACTGGGATTTAACAAAGCTAAACAGGTTGAGGCTAGTACCAGCAAAGCTACTTCAAATTCCTTAAAGTCAAACAAGATGTCCCAACAGATGCTCCAACATCATGAAAAGAACATAAAGTCAAACATAATGTCCCAACAGATGTCTCAACATCATGAAAAGAACATGATGAAAAAGAAGTATCAAAGATGGAGATGTCATTATTGTGGAAGGTTTGGTCATATCAAACCTCATTGCTACAAGTTGCATGGATATCCAAATCAGATATATCAACAACCCCCTAAGTAGAAGATAGAGGCTACAAAGAAAATGCAGCATGGACATCAAAATCAAAGATATCAGCAACCCCCTAAGCAGAAGACAGAGATTATAAAGAAAGTATGGGTACCTAAAGCTAGTCTTCATGCTAATCAAAGCTACATGTCCAAGAACAAGCTCAACAAACAACCTTGGAGCTCTAAAAATGGACATTACACAGGGCAGAGGCATCAAAGGAAACCTCAATACAAATGGTCAAAGAAGGGTGTTGCATATATTGCTCATACATCTCTAAGAGTATCAGCTAAAGAAGACTGGTACTTTGACAGTGGATGCTCAAGGCACATGACTGGATTGAAGAATCTGCTAGTAGACTTAAAGTCATATTCATCCAGATATGTAACCTTTGGAGATGGAGCTAAAGGAGAAATCAAGGGAGTTGGGATCTTGGACTGTCCAGATGTACCAAGACTAGATGATGTGCTACTGGTAAAAGGATTGACTGCTAACTTGATCAGCATAAGTCAATTATGTGATCAAGGTTACAGTGTAAACTTTACCAAAATTGAATGCATAGTGTCTAATAAAGAACAGAAGGTTGTCATGAGAGGAGCCAGATCTAAAGACAACTGTTATATGTGGGAACCTCAAGATTTCAGTCTCACTTCAACTTGCTCTTTAGCCAAAGAAGAAGAAGTGAAACTATGACACCAAAGACTGGGTCATCTTCATTTCAGAGGTATAAAGAAAATCATATCTATGGAAGCTGTGAGAGGTATTCCTAAACTGAAGATTGATGATGGCAAAATATGTGGTGAATGTCAAATAGGCAAGCAAACCAAGATGTCCCATCCAAAGCTCCAACATCTGACAACTTCCAAAGTTTTGGAATTATTGCATATGGATCTTATGGGACCTATGCAGGTTGAGAGCCTTGGTGGTAAGAGGTATGCCTATGTGGTGGTTGATGACTTTTCAAGGTATACATGGATAAATTTTATCAAAGAAAAGTCTGATGTATTTGATGTATTCAAAGATTTATGCCAGAGAATACAAAGAGAAAAAGCAAGCTGTGTGGTCAGAATAAGAAGTGACCATGGAAAGGAGTTTGAGAATCAACAATTCTCAGATTTCTGTTCTTCAGAAGGAATCAATCATGAATACTCTTCACCTATTACTCCTCAACAAAATGGGATTGTTGAGAGGAAGAACAGAACTATCCAAGAATCAGCAAGAGCTATGATCCATGCTAAAAAGTTACCATTGTACTTCTAGGCTGAAGCTATGAACACAACTTGTTACATTCATAATAGAGTCACTCTAAGGAAAGGAACCTTGTCCACAATCTATGAAGTCTGGAAGGGCAGAAAACCCACAGTTAAGTACTTCCATGTGTTTGGAAGTAACTGCTATATTCTGGCTGATAGGGAGCAAAGAAGAAAAATGGATCCTAAAAGTGATGAAGGGATTTTTCTTGGATACTCTATAAACAGCAGAGCCTATAGAGTATTTAAATCTAGAACCAAGGTTATCATGGAGTCCATAAATGTGATAATTGATGATGCCCCTGCAGATGTTACAGATGATGTTGGAACATCTGCTAACAGTCAGACTGAAGCTGAATTAAAGAGTGATCATCCTGACTTCACTCAAACTGAAGCAAGAACAGAACAATCCAGCAAACCTCCCTCCATTAGAATTCAGAAGGATCATCCCAAAGATTTAATAATTGGTGATCCCAACAGAGGTGTAAGTACTAGATCAAGAGAGGTGATTTCAGGTTCTTGTTTTGTGTCAAAAATAGAACCTAAAAACATCAAGGAAGCTCTTAATGATGAGTACTGGATTGGTGCTATGCAAGAAGAATTAGGTCAGTTCACAAGGAATGAAGTGTGGAATCTTGTTCCTAGACCTGATGACATAAATGTGATTGGCACTAAATGGGTGTATAAGAACAAGTCAAATGAGCAGGGAGTTGTTACAAAGAACAAATCTAGACTTGTGGCTCAAGGATACACACAAATTGAAGGAGTAGACTTTGATGAAACCTTTGCACCAGTAGCAAGACTTGAATCAATCAGACTACTTTTGGGAATTGCTTGTATTCTAAAGTTCAAGTTATTTCAAATGGATGTGAAGAGTGCCTTTCTAAATGGATATCTTAATGAAGAAGTATATGTAGAACAACCTAAGGGATTTGTTGATCCAAGCTGTCCAAATCATGTGTACAAACTAAGGAAGGCTCTTTATGGACTGAAGCAAGCCCCAAGAGCATGGTATGAAAGGTTGACTATTTTTCTCACAAAACAAGGATACATAAAAGGTGGAATAGACAAAACCTTGTTTGTGAAGGATGAAGAAGGAAATGTCATGATAGCTCAAATATATGTTGATGACATTATCTTTGGTGGGATGTCAGACAGGATGGTTAAACATTTTGTCACTCAAATGGAATCTGAATTTGAGATGAGCCTAGTAGGAGAACTAACCTACTTTCTTGGACTGCAAATCAAGCAGATGGAAGATTCAATGTTCATATCCCAAAGCAAGTATGCCAAGAACACTGTGAAGAAGTTTGGGATGGATAGTGAAAGTCATAAACGAACTCCTGCCCCCACTCACTTAAAGCTGACAAAGGATGACAAGGGTGAGAAGGTGGACCAAAGCCTATACAGAAGCATGATTGGAAGCTTATTATATCTGACTGCTAGCAGACCAGACATAGCCTTTGCAGTAGGTGTATGTGCAAGATATCAAGCTGATCCAAAAGTTAGCCATCTAAACCAAGTCAAGAGAATTCTGAAATATGTCAATGGTACTTGTGACTATGGCATAATGTACTCCCATGGATGTGAATCAATTCTCACTGGCTTTTGTGATGCTGATTGGGCTGGAAGTGCAGATGATAGAAAGAGCACATCAGGAGGATGCTTCTTCCTAGGAAACAATTTGATTTCTTGGTTCAGTAAGAAACAAAATTGTGTTTCCTTATCCACTGCTGAAGCTGAATATATTGCAGCTGGTAGCAGTTGTTCACAGTTGGTTTGGATGAAGCAAATGCTCACAAAGTACAATGTCCCACAAGATGTCATGACATTGTAATGTGACAACTTAAGTGCTATTAACATATCAAAGAATTCTATCCAACATAGCAGGATATTGATATCAGGCATCATTTCATCAGAGATCTTGTGGAAGAGAAAGTGATCTCATTGGAACATGTAGCTACAAATCTGCAATTGGCTGATATATTTACTAAAGCTTTGGATGCTACCCAATTTGAAAACCTAAGGGGTAAATTGGGGATCTGCTTATGTGAAGTATAACAGTTATGGAGAAGTGCCAACATGTCATATGACATCGTGTGGCATGATCACCAGATGGCAACACCAGTCTGGTCAAGAACTCTGTGTATTCCACTCCTAAAATTTCTCTAAGTAACGGCTCTTATAAAAATATCAGCTTGCTCTCAGCTATTCATCTCCTCATCATTCTCTCAAAACAACTTGCATGCTATAACTGATTTTCAGAGCTCATCAAACTCAATCAATCTTAACCTCTTTCTTCAACACATTCAAAAATGACTCAAAACCCTAACCTCTCTGAAGAAATCCTCAACCAAGAAGATGTGGTGCATGCAACCCCCATCTCTGTGGTACCTATGGATTCAACTCCAATAGATGAAATCAGAGGAAGTGTTCCTCTTGCTCAAAAGCCAAGAACCCCTACTATGAGAAGGGCAAAGGAACCTGTTTTTAGCAAAGCCAAAGGAATGCCTTCATCCTCAAACGCCACTCCAAAAGCTTCTGAATATGTGGATGATTTTATAAAGGAACTTGTGAACAGGATTCTGTCTGAGCAAAGAGTTGTGAGTGACATATCTATCCCTCTGAACACCATGCCAGCTCCACAAGAAGAACAAAATAATCAAGCTAAAGAGGACACTCCTGCTCAACAGGATGTCCCAATAGATGTTGAAACATCTGAGGACCAGCACAAGGCCTCCACTGATGATGATGATGAGACATCTGAGGACCAGCACAAGGCCTCCACTGATGATCAAGCCTCTGTTGATCCCCCTGCTGAAGAGGAGACTGCTCAACCTCCTCCTGTTGTTAACATAAAGCATGATTCTGACACAGAAATCATTGCTTCTGTGGACCCTAGCATAGCCAAAAGGCTTAGGACTAGGAAAGAAAAGAAGACTGCAGGACATGCAACTCCTGAGAAGAAGCAACCTACACCAAAGAAGGACAAAGCTAAAGTTGCTTTTGGTCCTACCAAACAATGGAGCAAAGTGAATACACAAAAGAGGAAAGCTGTCACTCCTCCAGATTCAGATGTTGAAGAGGATGTCCCAACATCCCAACCAAAGAAGAAACCAGCCCCTTCAAGGTCCACTTCTGCTGTTCCAGAAGCTCCTCTGGACAACATTTCATTCCATCATGTGTCAAGTGTGAGCAGATGGAAATTTGTCTACCAAAGAAGGGTAGCACTTGAAAGAGAGATGAGCAGCAATGCACTTGAGTGCACTGAGGTAATTGATCTCATTTCTTCTGCTGGCTTATTCAAAACAGTGTCAAACTTCTCTCCTTGCTATGAGCTGCTAGTCAAGGAATTTATTGTCAACCTTCAAGAGGACTGTGCTGATGGTAAGTCAGCTGACTTCAGAAAGGTGTATGTAAGAGGGAGATGTGTGGAATTCTCTCCTAGGGTTATCAACCACTATCTAGGGAGAGAATCTGATGGACCTAATGAGCTGGGAAAGACAGACAACTAGATATGCAAGGTCATCACTTCCAATCAGGTCAAGACTTGGCCAGTTAAGGGGAAACTTTCTGTTAGCTTGCTAACAAGAAAGTATGCAATGCTGCATAGGATTGGCACTGCAAACTGGGTCCCTACCAATCATACCTCCTCAATAGCAACTGGATTGGGCAGGTTCATATATGCTGTGGGCACCCAAACAAAGCTGGATTTTGGGGCTTATATTTTTGATCAGACATTGAAGCATGCTGGAACATCTGCAACAAAGCTGCCTATTGCCTTCCCTTCTTTGCTGTGTGGAATAATCCTTAGCCAGTATCCAGGTATCCTCACTGAGAAGGATTCAATCTGCAAAAGAGAGAGTCCCCTGACCTTCCACTACAAGCTGTTCTTAAGTCATCATGCAGCTGATGTTGAAGCTCCCTCTGGGACATCTGCTGGACCTTCAAAGGCAAAGTCTCCAATCTCCAAAGCTGCTTTGATTGCTGAGCTGAAGAACACATGCAAAGAACTAGATGCCAGGAAGCAGAAGCTTGAGGAGATTATCCAAAGGCTGGAAATTGAAGAGAGTGCTCAGAAGGCTGCTGCTACTAATGAGGAAACTGAAGAAGAGGAAGACACTGAATATGAAGATTCTGAGTGAAAAATGTATGTGAGGAATATGTAATGTCTGCTTCAGCATTGTATTTTGAATTAGTAATTTTGTAATTCTCTCTGTCAATGTAAAATTTGGCCCCAATTTATGTCTAACAAGGGGGAGAAGAGAACTCAACAACAACAATGTATGCTGCAACTTACTTATTAATGAAAAATGACTTCTGTTTGCTTCTGAACTAAAGCTGTGTTTTTAATGAAAAATTTCTGTTGCAACAAGTCTAAACACATGTAGGTTTGAGGGGGAGTAAACTCACACATGACTCAACAGAAAAGAACTGCTGTACTCTGATAAAAGAAACTCTGTTGCACTCTGATAAACCAGAAAAGTATGTTAGCCAAAAATTAGCCAAAGGGGGAGTTTGTAGATGTTTAGAATTGGCAGAATTTTTGACCAACAAGAAGTGTTGAAGTTAGTTCAGGATGTCACATCAGATGTTGTGACATTATCAAACAGAGTATAAGTAAATGAACTTAATTCAGGATGTCACACCAGATGTTGTGACATTGTATCGGTTAATGAAGTAAGTTCAGTTTACAGGATGTCACACCAGATGTTGTGACATTGTATCAGTAAATGAAGTAAGTTCAGTTTTCAGGATGTCACACCAGATGTTGTGACATCTCAAACCTGCTACCAGAATTAATTAATGATTAACAGAACTGAGTAAATTCAGGGAAGATATCTGGAATTAATTATGAATGTATAAAACAGAAGAAGGCACATCTGTAGGGAGATTTGTTATATGACTTCAGTATAATCAGAGGAACTGAATCACCTAGAATCAAGGAAGTAACAAACCCTAATTCAAGGTGATGGCAGCATGCGTATCAGGATTGGATAAACCTACAGAAAGCCCAAAATCCAAACACCTATTTAAGCAACAGGAACTCTCAGAATAGAGTACTAAATTAAGAAGACTAAATAGGGTGTTTGTGTTTTAATAGCAGGTTGTTATTGTGTACCACTTTATGAGCTTTTAAGCAAAAATGTATTTGTGTCTTGATTGAAACTGTGAAGTAAGATCAAGCTGTTTTGTTTGAAGTATGACTTCAATTTTATTAAACTTGTAAACATATCACTGTGTGATTGAGGGGGAGTGAGTTGCTACTCATATCTAAGTTGTGTCTTAGGTAGAAATTGCCTTGGGTAGATATTAAGTGAAAAATTAAACTGAGTGGTTTAAGTCTAGAATTAATATTACTTATATTGGATTTCCTTCCTGGCTTGGTAGCCCCCAGATGTAAGTGTGGTTATACACTGAACTGGGTTAACAATTTCCTGTGCTGTTTAATTTTCCTGCACTTTAAGTTTTAGTCAAGTCTTCAAGTGTTTAAACATCTCATTCGACATCACGTACCTGATCCCAGAATTTCACAACCCATTAACATCATCAAATAACATCTGGTCGCATATGCCCACGATGAAGCAACTCGATGCTCTACGAATCGATCATGTAACCACTCAATATTGTAGTACGAACCTTTGCACTCAAGGACCTGGTATAGTTCCACTCTCGCTGACACTCCAAGGTAGTCAACGACCCACTCAACAGCTAGGTCTTCACTGATGGGTTGAGGGTTCCAGAATACCCCCTGATAGGCAAGTGAAGCAAACATGCCACGTCATCCAGAGTAATCGTCATTTCACCGAATGACATGTGAAATGAAGATGTCTCTAGATGCCACCTCTCAACAAATGCAAAAACCAAGTTTGCATCGATCTTCTTCAAACTGGATCTCTGTAGGGAAGCTAAACCGGACCTAGATATGAAAGCCTCAATCTCCGGTGGAAGCTGCTGTGGAACCATTTGGGTCAACTTCAATCCATGTCCTGCCACCTTCAACTCCTTCCTTGCACCTCTCTCCTGAAATCAAATAAAATTAAACAAATTATACAATAGCTACTTATAATTTCAATTTTTATTAAATACTAAATAATTATAATTTCAATTTTTTTTCAGTAGTAAAAAAATTATAATTTCCTTACCTCACCAAACCATATCCGTCTTGCCACATGATGCTCGTACGAAACCAAAACACTGGTATCGTACGGACCTCCAGGATATCCAACGGGATTTGCTGCAGCTGCAGATGTACCAACATCATCTACGTGTGTCCTACTAGACGTATCGCCCCGTCCCATCGATCAAACCAGTATCCTCCCATCTCTGCCTTGTGAACGCACCACTGAAAAAAACAATAAAAAAAATATTTAATAAAAAAAAATCAATAAAAAAAATATTTAATAAAAAAAATAAATTCCGGAAGACTTTCAAAAAGACTTCCGGTACACAAGTTTGTGGAAAACCATACCGGAAGACTTTTTGAAAGTCTTCCGGAACACTTTTCACTCACGTATCAATTCGTAAGACTTCATCAAAGTCTTCTGGATGTCTTTTTTTAAAAACCTCATTAAACCGGAAGACTTTCACAAAGTCTTCCGGTACCGGAAGACTTGGAAAAACTCTTCCGAAACGCAAAAATCAAACCGGAAGACTTACTTTAAGTCTTCCGGTAAACTCTTCTGGATGTGAAATTTTTTTTCTTGCGCTGTAACTTTGGATGAAAGGTAAAAATGGAAAGAAAATCTGATTTTTTAACTATTTATACAAGGGCATTTTGGTCAAAAAAATTTGGATGTAGGGATATAAGATTAATTGAAGGGGTGTAGGGTAAAGCCTTCGTCGGAAAAATGAGGATTTCAAATGCCATCTCTTAACTGGGCCGGCCTTGCAAAAACTCTGAGGTCTCAAAATCGAAAAAAGATTTAAAATTATATAAATTAAATGTAATAAATATATTATTTTCTGAATATGTAACACATTTCCTTCTTGGCCTAACAGTAATTGATGAATTATTTGAGAATCATGGATGTGAGTTCAATCCATGGCTTATTTTGCTTTTTGAAATTCATATTTTTACCTTAGCTTATGCTGCATTTTGAAACTCATATATTTATCTTATTAAAATGTTGTTTTTCCAATGCTAAATGTTACGACACTATATTTTATTATAAAACTTGTTTCATATTGGTTTAAGAAAAGAATGTAATATTTAGTATTCATTGTAATTAATATTTGGTTAAGAAAGGATGTAAAGTCACCCACATATGTGTTGCTTTGGATGATGAAATATTTTACACATAATATTACTCTTTTCCAATTTCATATTTTTCTATATCTGAAAAGTAAATTTATATTAATACAACTAAAAAAAATTATATATGAACATTTTCAATTTTTAAAAAGTTTTTCTTTATTAATATATAAATTATATTTTAAAAAAATTCAACATATAATAAATTCACTTAGTAAATTTATGTGATAATGTATCTAATTCAATTACTTTATATTTTATTTTTTAGAATAATATATTATTAATGTTTTTAGAATAATAAATTAACACTTAAAGAAAAGTAAGTATTATTTTTTATTATGACAACATAATTAAATAGATAACAAATTAAGTTATTAAAATTATTTTTTTCAACAAATTTATTAGTCTAATTTGATATATTATTTATTAAAATTTTATAATTTATTTAACTAGTTTAATTTACCTTATGTTTATATATCAATTTCAGTGAAATCTTAAGGTTTTTACGGTAATGTCTTAAAGTTTTGAGACTCTATAGAAACTAATATTTTTAAAATTCGAAGATTCCGAAAAAGAATGAAAAGGATATAATCCTAATCATGTGTTTCATAATTTAGTTTTAAATTAATAAGGAGACAAAGGCCGAAGAAATTTGACAAACACATCAAACCAAGAAATAAAAGAGAAAAATTAAACACAAAAAAATATAAAATAAAAATTTAAGGTTAATTGCTTAGTATTTTTTTAAAACTCAACTTTTATCATTTGTCCAGGGTCTCAAAAGAGTCAGGACCGACCCTGCCTCTTAATATTCTTAGATATTATGCCCTTTTCTAATAATGTCTTTTATGTTTCAGAGATGTATCTCCCGACACACTTTATATTTTAAATTAAGTTAATTTTTTTTCCAGAGATGTATCTCCGAAAGCACCATAAAATTGATAAATGTCACATTTTTCTAGAGATGTATCTTGAGAACTATTGAAATTTATATTCGAGTCAGACTCTTCTTCTCTCCCACTTCTTCATTTCTCTCAAAACCTCAAAACTCTTCATCTCTCTCAATCCTCCCAAATTTCTCAAACTTCACAAAACCTGATTTCTTCCGGCCCGATGCTAAAGTTATCATCAATCGAAATCTTCTGAATCACATTTTACGGGTAAATTTTGGAGTTTTCGATAAATATTCAAATATTTTCCAAAAACGAATTAGAATTCATTGTTAGTGGTAGAAATGTTTAGATATTAGCATAAACTTAGTTTAAAGTCAATATATGTATTGTTAGTTGGCTGTAATGGACGACCGGGGCTTCAAAAGTGTCATTTTGAGGGGTTAGGGGTGCCATTGTCGTGACCTCTGAGTTGCAGAAGGTTCCGAAGTTACTTCTTTGGAACATGTTACGTTTCAGCCATTTAAGGTGATTCCAGAGATACATTTCCAGAATTTTTTCGTTGTTGTATATCCAGAATTTTGACAATCTATTTTTTTTTCTTATTTATTTATTTATAATTTTCTTGTTTTTAATATTTATTTTCTTGATTAATTATATCTTGCAAGAATTATAACCGATATAGCCGACCGATTGAAGCATGAACGAGTTGAACAACATGCATCTGTTCGGTGGGAGCGGTGCCAGCCGATTCTGGAGGCAGTAGGTACCCCTGTTCAGGGAGAGACGCTGACTGTTGCAGCACATCCTACTATTGAGATGCAGGCCACACCGTCTACATCTCAGCCGACTCCTAGGGATCGACCTTCGTATCAGGGTACTCCATCTACTTCTTATCCCCTTAGGATGTCTTGTCTCGTTGTCGTCGCATAAAGGAGATGGTGTGGGCAGACATTGAGGTCAGTTTTTATCCTGAGGGGTCTTGTGGCAGGCATATACTGGATGAATTTATTGCGGAGACATATGAGGCATTTATGTACCGTAGACATCGTGCGAGGATGTGGGTGGGGTCGATGACTGAGGACGCAGACCAGACGATCGAGGAGGCGATAGAGGAGATGAGGGAGAAGTTGTCAGACACACCCAATAGTTGTCTATAATGTTTTTGTTGATGTACTCATATTTGTACTATTTTCATGATTTTGTTACTATGTTTTGGTGTTTGTGACATATCACATTTTAGGCCATCCATATTCAAAAGAAAATGTTTAGCCAAGGGAGAGAGAGAGAGAGAAGAACGAAAAAGAAAACAAAATATGAACGACGAGCAAAGAGAAAATCATTTATTGAGACAAAGGGACCTTTATAAGCGGTGACAAGATGAAGAGAAACAAACTCAAAAATCGCGCACTATAAACAGTCGGTCGAGAATTCCACTTCAAAATTTCACAAACATGACTTTTCCAAGCTCACACTTTCAAGGAACTCATGACAATAAAACCGGTCCAAGTAGAATTACACACGTTAATGGTGACACACTTGATAGGTGATGATCAATATATTAATATATGTGTATATTCATAGTAAAATATTGTTAATTTGTCTCATCATATAAATAGTTAATATTAAAATCAAACTTATAAAAATTGTCATTGTTAATATTTTCACGCGGTGCGCCTTAAAAAAGCGGACAAACGTGCCCGTTTGGACGCTAGCGTGTGTGTATGTGTGTGTGTGTGTGTATATATATATATATATATATATATATATATATATATATATATATATATATATGTTATTTTATATTTCATCTGCAAACAGTTACATTTCATTTGCGAACAACAACACGATTGTTTTAAAAAAAATGTTATGATAAAAATCGGGAGATGTATCTCCGAAAATTAACGTAATTTCAAACATGAGGTGCGTCTGAAGATATATCTCCGGAACCTAGGTACATTTTTGAAAACATACATGGTGTCTGTCGCTCCCGACAAATGAAAATGGATCATATGAAGGTACAGACGCGAACGGTCGGCGAAGGGAACAGTGAGAACACACAGCCGTGAACTCACTGGAGATGAAAAGAGTCGCCAGCTAGGCATTTTTATCCCGGAGGAAAGGCAATGCTGCATAGGCCTGGAGAGATATGGATAAGACGGCTGCGAACCAGAGAGACTGAGAAAGGGGGTTGGTTACAACCTGGGAAGGTATTAGCACCCAGGTTGTCCTTCGTACTCGACGGGATCCACGCTTAAAAGATTTGTGTTTTAAAGGGGTAGTGTCAGTGCATTCTGTGTATAAAATAGCTGGAAAGAGATGTACAGGTGTCAGTGTAAAGTGTATGAGTGATATGAAGTATGAAAGTGTCAGTGTAAGGAAAGAGTATGCTCATGATCATGAGGCTAAGAGAAAGATGCTGGAAAGAGGGGGAATATACAGAGACTTTTGTTCGATAACCGTTAAGTTATGCCTACGTATCCTCTCGTGCAATGAGGAAGTCAGAACACCGTAGTTCGACCCAAAGAGACTGAAAGATGAATTGACTTGTGAACTGCTTGCTTGCCTATGCTCAAGTGTATGACCTGTCTGGCTCAGGTGCTAACTGTCTTGCATTAGACGGAAGAAGCAAGTTCTCGGTTATGAGTGAATGTGATGAGAAAAGAATCCCGAAGGAGACGATTATTATTTGTTTTTGTGTTTTCAGTCTTTTATTGCTTGTGAAAGTTTATCATAAGATAATGAGCTTAAGCCTAAACCAATGGATTTAGTAAACTCATCACATCTTCCCTCTGATCAGGGGTAATGAGAGTACCTTAAGTGTGAAGTCAGATTCTCACACTTAATCACCTTTGGTGTAGGATTAAGGTCATTAACCTACTTGTGATTATTTAGATGTTTTTGTGGTTTTTGTTTAGTGTTGAGTAATGAGGTTAAGCCATAATCAAGGATTAAACAGACTCATTACACCATCCTAAAAGAAGGATAATAGATGAGAATGTTTAAGTTGAGAAAAACTCCTCAACTTAATCCATGATTAGGGATTAAACCCATGACAAAACAAGCCTTTGATTAAGTGGATTTTATTTAATGGTATGATGATGAAGTGTTTTTTATGGTTTGTAAGACAACTTGAGGGGGACTTGTCCATTAACACTAGGGTTAGTCCTTCTTAACCAATTAAGGAAGAATTAGAACCCTAATGCAAGGCCCAAGTTACAAGTGTGATGTCTTGATATTTATTAGATGAATTGATTAAGAGATTTAAACACCTTAAGGGTTTAATACTTAGGATTAAAGTTATACACTCCATCCTAAGAGAAGGATGCAGGCATAAACTTAATCACAAAGTCTTAAAGCCTTTAGGGTTTAATCCCTGATTATGAGGTGAGAAGAGAAGACTCAAAGAGAGACCCAAAGGTAAAAACTATGAGGGGAGACTAATCAAAACCCTAATTCATTGTCATGCTTGGATGATCCTATGGTTTGTGAGGTTTCCAAGAACAATCTTCAAAGGAACCACCAGGAAGCAGATGAACAGGATCAAGAGAAGCAAAGTGACTTGCTTCATTCAAGAAGTCAAGTCACTTGAAGAAAGAAAGTGGGGAGGAGAAGAATGAGCAAGCTCAAACTCAAACACAAATAAGAATGCAGCAATGGATGCAAGAGAGATGAAAAGAAAGGGTATGAGAAGTGAAGGCAAATCCACTTCTCAAGTTTACTTACCACCTGCAATGTTAGAAAGAAAATGCAATGCAATGCAAGATGAGATGAAATGATATGATGCTAAGCAAAACCAGAAGCATGTTGATGATGATTATGATGTTATGAGGTGCTGCAAACATGAGGCAAGACAATGGGGATGTTCATACAAGATCATGAATGCAAATGATGCAAGTTAAGGAGCATGAACAAACATGAAAAGTTATGAATCATACAAGACAAATGACATGGCAAATATGCAATGCAATGATCAAAGATGCTTTATACATGTCTTAAGATGTCAAATGGATCACAAGAATGCACAAAATGCAATGACAAGTCATGTTATGCAAGGAAATGCAAGAGGGATGCAAATGAAAGCCCAAATTAGGGTTTATGGATCAAACATCAAACACAAACCAAAAACAGAAGCAAAACCCTAAAGTAAAAATGGAAAATGATACCCAAGGAAACCCTAGACCTATAATAAACCATTGCCCAAAGGGGAGCTCTCAACTCTCAACCAATCTTGAGTTATGAATTTTCTAAGTCATTAGGGTTTTTTAGGGTTCTTAACAAAACAAATGCCAATCAATTAGAAAATGCAAGAACAAATCATGGCCTTTTTATCCTAGGAACTACATGCTAAACATAACACAATGCAAGAAGAATCAATGTCTCAACCTTCACCAATTGACAGAAATGAATTTTTGAACTTATGATCAAAATAATGCACAAAATATGATTTAATTCAATGAAAAATTCTTAAAATGCATCAAGATCAAAAAAGAAATTTGGTTTGAAGGTTGGACAATGTTTCTAAATGTCTTAGAACATTTCATGAATTTTTTTGTAATTTTTAAATACCTAAAAGTATTTTTAATTAATTAATTCTCATTAATCAATTAAAAATAATCTTTTAAATATTTAAAAATACTTTTTTAATGATAAAAAATAAAATGAAAATATTTTTGGGTCTTAAAAATTAATAAAACTTCCATGAAAAAGTTTCATAATTTTTAAGACATTTTTGCTATTTTTAAATAATTGTGCAAGTTAATTGAAAAGAAAATGAAAATAAATGAATTTAAACTGAATTAAATAAAAGTCAACACATCCTAGGGCCTGGATTCAAAGTTACACGCGCGGGAAGAGACCTGGCGCCACATCCTACGGTTCAAATTCAAAATCAGCTAATTAAATGCTTATGCCCTAATTACGCCGTTAAACACTCTCAGATGACCGGAACAGTGTTCCGGTCATCTTCTCCGTTCACTCAAAACCTCAAACTCACTCTACACGTTACGAAAATGAAATCTAAATGAACAGAAATGCTTCCCACTCACTCACGAATCATAACCCTCAAACAAAACAAATTTATTTTTCCATGAAAGGCTGAATCGAAGCAAACAAGAACTAGGGCAAAAAAGTTTCAGGAAGCAATTACATTCTCATTTCATCACCATTTTCAAAACCAAAAGCATCAGAACAATCAGTGAAGCATGGAGAACAAGTTTGGAACAAAAGAAATGATTTCTGGAAAAAATTATTTTCGAGCTACCTGAGATTTGGAGCTTTCAGTTTTGGAACTTTCTGGCCACCTCTCTTTGTGCAATCTACTCCTTAGAACCTCTTGATGATGTTTGAATGCTCAAAAGGAGTTTAAGTTGGCTGGATAGTGAGATTCGAAAGCTCCTGCTCAAGCTTGGTCAGAAATGGCAATGGAGTTTCTGGAGGTTTCAGGCCATGGTGAGGTGTTGTTTGTGATCCTGAGGGTTAATGGAGAAGGTCTATGGTGTTTGTTTGTGTGTTTGCAAGCTGTGGTAAGAGTTTCGAAGGAAACTGCAAACTGAAGTGAATGATGGCAATGGAGTTTTCTGTCTGTTTCAGGCTTATGCTTTGGGTGGTTTCTTATCTATGAAGTGTGTTGAGTTGGATGATGAAGAAAGTTTTAGTGTTTGGTGGCTGTGGAGAGAAATTCGAAGGAACTTGCAAAAAGGGAGTGTTTTGTGTATGTTGTGTATGAATGAGTTTCAGCCTTTTTTCTTCTTATGTTTAGCCAGCATGTGATCCACATAAACTAATCTCATTGGTCAGTTGATGTGACCTGCCCTTTATTGATTGGGATGTTTACTTTTGCAAAATGTCAACTTGGTTGTAAGAGAGGCATGGGCTTGGTTCTAGGCAAGTACATGGGCATGGGCTGGCGCAGCAAGGTGAGGTGAGAGGCTAGCAAAGCTCAGCATCCAAGGCTGCAAGTAGGAGGGAGCATGATCATGAGTTTTGCAACTTGCTTGCTTTATGGTTCACATGTGATAAAGTCTTGTTATACAAACCAAACCATGAGCAAACTTGATCCAATTCTGATTTTTAGGACTTAGAGAATGTTTGTGTAATGGTTTGAAATGGATTAGAGGTCACATGATGCATTGGTCCAAGGTTTTTGCAAAATTTCCATTTGGTGCATGACTTGAATTTTAGTGATTTTTGCCAACTTTAACAAACCATAACTTTTGATCCAAGATGAATTAGATCATGTTCTTGTACTTTTTGGAAAGGGAAAGATGAGATCTACAACTTTCATGACCAAAGTTTTTCCATTTGAAGCATTTTTGGATCCAAAATCATGGCTTGAAAAATGACATAAAATGATGCATTCTTGAAAAGTCAACTATGCCCAAAAAGTCAACATTTGCAAAAACCCTAAATTCTTGATTTCTATGAACTTCAACCTTCTTCCATGATCAAATAAAGATCATATACACTCAAAATGATGAAGATCACCCATTGGTTGGGTCATTGGGGGCCTCAGATGCCCTGATTTTGCACTGACTTGTCTGAAAAGTCAACCCTTGATCAGATGACTTCCCCATGGAATTTCTTCATGAAAATTGATATGCATACTCCCTATACCATATAGAGACCAATGGAAACAAGAATGACCAAAAAATTTGGAGTTATGGCCTCTGAAACCAAAACCCTAATTTTCAGTCAACTGTGTGGTTCAAGCTGGCCCTGCATCCACTCAAACCCTAGTTCTTGTGATTCCTCTGCAATTTGGACTTTGAGAAGATAGAATATGATGTAAGAACACTCATGGACCCCTTTGAGTTGATTAGTTGCCTTTGGAATGGTTCAAGATGCCTTGGGATTGCTCAGATCACAAACCCTAGGTGCAGATGCCTTAGAAACTATCCAGTGAATCAAAAATGAAATGTGAGATGACATGATTGTACTTATGCATATGAGAATGATCACAAGCCATGGTGCGAGTGGGTGAGGGCAAATTTGGGGTGTTTACAGCTGCCCCTATTCAAACATGAGTTAGCTGTGCAGGTTGTAAGCGACGGCTTAACAGGCAAACAAGATAACTTGTGGTTGAATACCAAAGACAGTCCAAAATTTGCACTCACAGAATGAAGAAGAAAAGGGATATAGATTGTAAGAGCAAAACAAAGTATATTGTAAAGTGTGGGCGACGGAGGACGACCGTCGAGCAGAGGACGACTGCTGGGTAAGGTGGTATGTGAAGCAAAGCGATGACGGGGACGGCCGACATGCTGGTAAAGTGTATAAAGCAATGACGGGGACGGCCGACATGCTGGGGATAAAAGGTAAAGCTAAGACGGGGACGGCCGACTAGCCGGGGAAAATAAAATATCATGATGGGGACGGCCATCAAGATAAAGCTGCAAAATTCTGAGGATTAATGAAACATGACGGGGACGGCCATCAAGTTCATAAAGGTAAAGTAACCAACGATGGGGACGGCCATCGGGCTAAAAAAGGAAAAGGGACCACGACGGGGACGGCCATCGGGTTAAAGAATAAATGAAATAAACAGATGATGGGGTACGGCCATCAAAGGTGAAGGACGATCACCTAGCAGGGGACGGCTGCTCTGTTGGGAATAAGAGAAATATGATGGGGACGGCCATCAAAGGTGGAGGACGACCACCTGGCAGGGTACGGCTGCCGAAAATATCAACGATGGGGACGGCCATCGGATAGGAAAGGTCAACGATGGGGACGGCCATCGGACGAGCAAGATGGAGGACGACCATCAAGAAGTGGAGGACGACCACTCAGCAGGGGACGGCTGCTCTCGAGGTTTCTCATGACATAGGACGAATGCCAGATAACCAAAATCAACAATGGGGACGGCCATTGGATAAAGTGATGAAGGACGATCATCAAAAGGTGGAGGACGACCACCTAGCAGGGGACGGCTGCTAAAATCAACGATGGGGACGGCCATTGGATAAAGTGATGAAGGACGATCATCAAAAGGTGGAGGACGACCACCTAGCAGGGGACGGCTGCTAAAATCAACGATGGGGACGGCCATCGGATGAGCATGATGGAGGACGACCATCAAGAAGTGGAGGACGACCACTCAGCAGGGTACGGCTGCTCTCAAAGGTATCATAACACAGGACGAGTGTTAGATAAAAAAGAAGATTTGTTGGTGATCTACTGGGGATAATGTAAACACGGACGGGCGTTTACATCCAAGAAACAAAAAGGTATAAGTGTTTGGTATTGTGTATAGATTAAAGATGCGGACGAGCATCCTTAAGACTATGATACGGACGAGTATCATGTAGAAACAAACTGACACATGTTCAGAGATGATGATACGGACGAGTGTTGCATCTGAAAGAATTCTTCTGGGGAATAGTAGACACGGACGAGTATCTACACTCAAGAAGACATAAGTGTTTGACACGGTGTATGGATTAAAGATGCGGACGAGCATCCTTAAGACTATGATACGGACGAGTATCGTGTAGAAACAAACACTAGACGTAATGTTCTGAGATGATGGTACGGACGAGTACCAACTGGTTAACAAAGAACAAGGACTACTGTCGAATCTGTGGGGATATGAGTGATGATGTATACAAGATACGGATGAGTATCTGTATAAGCGTACCATGAGTAGTGAGTATTGTATTTGTATAGATGAGTGTTTTAACTGCTGGGGAGAGTGACACGGACGAGTGTCAAAAGAGAAAAGTATAATATTAACAAGTATATGGGTTGATGAAAGGTGTAAGCGACTGCGCTGGGGATGTGACACGGACGAGTGTCAAAAAGGGTGTATATACCAGTACATGTGAGTGCAAAGAGGATGTCTTTGGCTTTCTGCTGGGATATGACACGGACGGGCGTCAGGACGTATCTGTAATGAGGGTGATTTGTTTGTAAAGGGTGTTCAGGCGACTTTACTGGGGAATGATGACACGGACGGGTGCCAAAAGGTGTACATACGGGTGTTTGTGATTTGGAAGGGCAGCTGCTTTTGCCGGGGTTCTGGTGGGGACTCTTGGGGAAAGTAATCTGTATTCACAAACGTTCAATCCACAACATGACTTATGATTATGCTATGCATTTGATTTTTGCCGTAACGCTCCGTATTAGTCGGAATGCTACGCTCTGGGGGGTGAATATGATGCGGATGCCATGATTATGCAAAGGAGCACAGATCCGGGATTCGGATCCCGTTGCTGCGAAGACCTCTGGGTGATCTGCTTGAAGTGAACGTCCCAGCTGGGGATGAGATCATTGGTAGATCTGGTGATGTATCTGTTTGGGGATATAGGTCACTGATTGACCTGTCCTTATAAATGAGAAACCCAGCTGGGGTTTGTAGAAGTTTCTGTACTCTGTTGTGATCCTTCGTGTGTTGCTCTTCTGGATAGAGGCTGGAAGATTCTGTGGGGAGATGATTCCCTGATCTCTGCATTCTGCTGAGATAGAATGGTTGGTACTACAGCTGGGGAATGCTGTTGGTAACTCAGCTGGGGATAGTAATGAGAAGCAACTCGGCTGGGGAGAAAACACCCGGAGTGTTAAGCCTGTTTGTTGATTTGGCAACTTTGCTGGCGAAAGCAATGGGGAGCAACTCAGCTGGGGAAATGGCATTTCGGACGCTGAGATCGAGTGTATGCTGATTTGGCAGCTCCGCTGGGGAAATGGGCACCTTCTAGTGCCATGTGGAAGATAGACCGAGTTGATAATGATTCGTCTACTTGCTGAGACGTGACCTGCATGCCCCAGGTTGCGTTCTGGATACCTGCAATCCTGCAAGGGTAAGGAAACGTACAAAAGGTCCCGAGGTATCCCTTACTGGATTCCGTCATAGGAGATAAGTACTTTCGAGAGTAAGTATATTCCCTGTAAGCATGTGTTTTTATTTTTTTAGAGAAAGGCATCTGTACTTATGCAATTGTATTTTTAGAGATATCAGACGACTCTTTGCAAAACATAAATGTAAAAGACGAAACATGACTGAAAATCTGATTTTATTAATTCATGTGCCCTGAATTGGCAAGATACAGTCAAAGAAACATATCTCCTGAAATGAGGAGATTGTTACAAATTGAGAAATAAAGTGCTGGCGGTGTTGGCGACGCTTTCAAGGAGCTTCCTCTTCTGCTATGACTCGTATGACAATGACGTTCTTCTCGTCTTGCTTTCTGGAGAGAGTTGATTCTGATTGAAGCTTGATCCTTTGGAGCTTACCAAGTTGTAGGTGATACAGACGAATTCAGAATGCAGTTGTTCGCTTATTCCCTTGTTTTGCATGGATCGCCCTTTCGGGTTTTCAATCCATCGGGATACCCATTTTTGCCTGAGCTGTCCAATGCGGCTTTTCAACTCAGCGGGTGTACATTTTTTTGTTTATTTTCCCTTACTTTTGCCCGAGTCTTTTATTCTGTTTTTGACTCGCCGGGATGCCCTATTTTTGCCTGGACTTACATTCTGTTTTTATGTCCAGCGGGTCATTTTATGCGAAGTATTTTTTAACTGCATCTGAATTCACAGGGGACGGGAAATCTTCACCATCCATGGTGCTGAGCATCAGTGCTCCACCAGAGAAAACTTTCTTTACAACGAATGGTCCTTCATAGTTTGGAGTCCATTTGCCCCTGTGGTCTGTATGAGGAGGGAGGATTCTTTTCAGCACAAGATCTCCCACTTGGTACTCTCGGTGCCTGACTTTCTGATCGAAGGCTTTCTTCATTCTCTTCTGGTATAACTGCCCGTGGCAGATTGCAGCCAATCTCTTCTCTTCGATCAGACTCAGTTGTTCGTATCGGGACCGAACCCATTCTGCTTCACTCAGTTTAACATCCATTAATACCCGTAGAGAGGGTAACTCAACTTCAACAGGTAGGACTGCTTCCATACCATATACAAGTTGATACGGTGTTGCCCCAGTGGATGTTCTGATTGATGTGCGGTACCCATGCAAGGCAAACGGTAGCATTTCATGCCAGTCTTTGTAGGTGACTACCATCTTTTGCACAATCTTCTTAATATTCTTATTTGCCGCCTCGACAGCGCCGTTCATCTTTGGCCTGTAAGGAGAAGAATTGTGATGTTGGATCTTGAAGTCCCGGCACAGTTCTGCCATCATCTTGTTGTTTAGATTGGAACCATTATCAGTAATGATCCGCTCGGGAACTCCGTATCGACAGATGATATCTCTTTTCAGAAATCTGGCTACCACTTGTCTTGTAACATTTGCATATGAGGCTGCTTCAACCCACTTGGTGAAATAGTCAATGGCGACCAGGATGAATCTGTGGCCGTTTGAAGCAGTCGGCTCAATCTTGCCAATCATATCAATACCCCACATGGCAAAGGGCCATGGTGAAGACATGATGTTCAAAGGATTGGGAGGCACATGCACCTTATCTGCATAGATCTGGCACTTATGGCATTTTCTGGCGTAGGCACAACAGTCTGCATCCATTGTGATCCAATAATAGCCTGATCTTAACAACTTTTTAGCCATTGCATGTCCTCTAGCATGGGTACCAAAAGAGCCTTCATGCACTTCGTGCATCAACAAATCTGCTTCTGTCTTGTCAACACACCGGAGAAGTACCATATCAAAGTTCCTTTTGTATAAAGACCCATCAGTGTTCAGAAAGAAACTACCAGCAAGCCTTCTCAAAGTCTTCTTATCATTGGAAGATGCCCCAGGTGGGTATGTTTGATCCTCAAAGAAGCTTTTAATGTCATGGTACCAAGGCTTATCATCTTTTACAACATCCGCTGCGAACACATATGCTGGTCTATCAAGTCTGGACACTGAAATCTGAGGTACAAAGTTAGTAGCTTGAACTTTGATCATGGACGAAATGGTAGCCAAGGCATCTGCAAACTGATTCTCGTCTCGAGGGATATACTCAAGCTTGACTGTTGTAAAGAAAGTCAGTAACCTTCTCGTATAATCCCTGTAAGGTATCAGATGATCCTGGTGGGTGTACCATTTCCCGTTGGTTTGATTGACTACCAAAGCTGAATCTCCGAATACGGTCAATGTCTTGATCCTGAGGTCAATGGCTTCCTCAAGACCCATAATGCAAGCTTCGTATTCAGCTTCGTTGTTAGTGCAGTTGAAAGTGAGTTTTGCCGAGAAAGGCATGTGAACTCCTTTAGGTGTGATGAGTACTGCACCAACACCGTGACCATTCATGTTAACAGCCCCGTCAAACATCATAGTCCATTCTTCTTCCGGGTCAGGCCCTTCAGTGTGAATAGGCTCTTCGTGATCTTTTGCTTTAATGAACATGATGTCTTCATCAGGGAAGTCAAACCTCATTGGCTGGTAGTCATCCATGGGTTGCTCAGCAAGATATTCAGATAGTACACTGCCCTTGATGGCTTTCTGAGAGGTGTACTGTATGTCATATTCTGTGAGAATCATCTGCCATCTTGCAACCCGTCCGGTAAGAGCTGGCTTCTCGAAAATGTACTTAACTGGATCCATTTTTGAGATTAATAAAGTAGTGTGGGTCAACATATACTGTCTCAGTCGGCGAGCAGCCCACGCTAAAGCACAGCAAGTTTTCTCGAGCAGTGAATAACGCTGTTCACAGTCGGTAAACTTTTTGCTTAGGTAGTATATTGCATACTCTTTTCGACCAGACTCGTCATGCTGGCCCAGCACACACCCCATCGACTCTTCTAATACTGTCAAGTACATAATCAGAGGTCTTCCTTCAACTGGCGGCATGAGGATTGGAGGTTCTTGTAGATACTCTTTGATCTTGTCAAAAGCCTTCTGGCAATCTTCGTTCCACCTGACCGTCTGTTCCTTTCTTAATAGCTTGAACAAGGGTTCACAGGTTGCTGTGAGGTGAGATATGAATCGTGAGATGTAGTTCAATCGACCTAAGAACCCTCGAACTTCTTTCTCAGTTTTAGGTGCAGGCATTTCTTGTATAGCCTTGACTTTATCTGGGTCAACCTCAATCCCCTTCTCGCTTACAATAAAGCCCAGCAGCTTACCGGATCGCACCCCGAATGTGCATTTGTTGGGGTTCAGCTTCAATTGGTATTTCCTCAGACGCTTGAATAATTTGAGCAGATTCACCAGATGGTCTTCTTCTGTAAGGGACTTGGCGATCATATCATCCACATAACATTCTATTTCTTTGTGGATCATATCGTGGAACAATGTCACCATAGCCCGTTGATATGTTGCACCAGCATTCTTCAGTCCGAATGGCATCACTTTGTAACAGAACGTGCCCCAAGGTGTGATGAATGTTGTCTTCTCCATGTCTTCAGGTGACATCTTGATCTGATTATATCCTGAAAATCCATCCATGAAGGAGAATACCGAGAACTGAGCCGTGTTATCCACCAATACGTCAATGTGAGGTAATGGGAAGTCATCTTTCGGGCTGGCTCTGTTCAGATCCCGGTAGTCAACACACATTCTTACTTTGCCATCCTTCTTAGGCACAGGCACAATATTAGCAACCCACGGCGGGTAGCTAGTCACAGCAAGGAACCCGGCGTCCCATTGCTTTTGTACCTCTTCTTTGATTTTCATAGCCATGTCTGGGCGAGTTCGGCGCAACTTCTGTTTCACTGGTGGGCATTCTTCCCTCAGAGGCAGCTTGTGCATAACTATATCGGTATCCAACCCTGGCATATCTTGATACGACCAAGCAAACACATCAACATACTCTTGAAGCAGATCTATCAGCTGTCTCTTCACTGAGTCTTGCAGGCAGGCCCCGATTTTAACTTCTTTCACATTTTCTTCCGTACCAAGATTGATCACTTCAATCTCCTCCTGGTGAGGAGTAATAACCTTTTCCTCCTGTCTCAACAACCTGGCTAGCTCTTCAGGAAGCTCATATTCTTCATCAACCCCTTCATCAGCTTGATTGATTGGATTGTCAAAGTCATACGATGTCATAGCTGTGCTGCTGTCGGTGCTGTCAGGAAGGCACTCTCTGCAAGGGTTAAGTTTGTTCATTTTAGTGATTGATTTTAATCTTGCTTTAGAAAAAAGTGAAATGAAGTTATCATTTTGAAAACACCGCCATTTATTTTTGTACAAAAAGAAAAATGGAAAAACAGTGAACAGAAAAGAAAAAAAAGACTCGTTTGCCAAAAGATGTCTGATATTTCATTAATTTGATCTTGTTTGCACAAAAGTACAGATGGCCCTGGTTACAAAATGAGTCTTGTCATCTTGGGCAAGATGCAAGACTTTGATGCATGCTATAAAAAATACAGGAAATAATAATTACTCGGCATGAGTAACTCTTATAATTTCCTGGGAAGACCAGTTCGAGACACTGCTCCCCGGGATCTTCGGACGAATCCAATTCTCCAGATTGCGCTCCTCTTCCAGCTCGTCTTCCAGACAGTTGATAGCATCAGGGGTAAGCATCCCCCCACTGACAAAACCAGGCTCTCCAGCAGCCTTTGCTTGATGTTGAGTTGGTTTGTAACCCAACCCAAATTTGTCCTTCTTCTCCTCCACAGCTAAAACCTTGCCCCAGCCTAGGGCAGTTCCTTCTTCAACAACCTTCCGGGCTTGTTGGTAAGATGACATTGGAGTACCAGATACAGCAGATGCTTCATTGACGTTCAAGGCCTCAAAACCTTGGCTCATTGTTTCATGGATCTCTCCATCCATTTCAATGTATTTATAAGTAGCCAGGTGGCTAACAAAAATGTCCTCCTCTCCACAGATTGTGACAACTTGGCCTTCCCACTCAAATTTTAACTTTTGGTGAAGGGTAGACGTTATTGCGCCGGCGGCGTGAATCCAGGGTCTACCCAACAAACAGCTGTAGGCGGGCTGAATGTCCATCACATAAAAGATAGTTTTAAAGGTCTGCGGGCCAATTGTCACAGGCAGCTCAATCTCTCCCAGAACCGATCTCTTAGAACCATCAAAGGCTCTTACTACCAGGTTGCTGGGTCTCAATGCCAATCCATCATGTTCAAGCTTCACCAGAGCCTTCTTTGGTAAGACATTCAGGGAAGAACCTGTGTCCACCAGCACATGAGAAAGGACAGCTCCTTTGCATTCCATGGTTATGTGCAAGGCTTTGTTGTGATTGCGGCCATCCGCTGTCAAGTCAGAATTGGTAAACCCTAGCCCATTGCTAGCAGTAACATTTCCAACCACGGTTTCCAATTGGTTGACAGTTATCTCCTCAGGCACGTAAGCTGCGTGCAGGACTTTAAGTAGTGCATTCCGATGGGCTTCGGAGCACATAAGCAGTGAGAGGATGGAGATTTTGGATGGCGTCTGGTGAAGCTGATCCACAACTTTATAATCACTCTTTTTGATGATTCTCATAAACTCATCAACTTCCTGATCAAATGGAGTTTTCAGGGCTTCTTTGGTAACTTGGTCTTCCTGCACCGGGCCTTTACCCTTTGCTTTGGCAGCAGCTTCTGCTTCGGCTGTAGGTCTTTGAACTTGTGAGGCGAAGAGACGTCCGCTTCGAGTGAAGCCTCCGCCTCCCCCCACATTGTCTATTTGTGGTGCAGGTGCTGATGTTTCAAGAGTGATTCTTTTTCCTTCGCAGTACACGTCAGAGCCATAGTGCCAAGGGATGGCCCTATTGCTTTCATATGGTACCGGTCCAGGCACCGTGACAGTGACTGGACTGATTGCTGCTGCTGAAGGGATTGTTATTGTTTGTGGATCATAGAAGATTGTAACTGGTGCTCTGGTGGGAGCAGCACCTTCTGAATGGTAGGCGGAGTTATTTTCAGGATCATAGAATATGGTAACAGTAGAGACATCTTCGTGATTGATTGCTGGTGTTGTAGGAGGTTCCGTTGGAAGGACTGTTGTTGTTGCTGATGGAGAGTCGAAATGGAATGAAGCTGAAGTTGTAGCAGGAGAAACTGTTGAAAACTGATCATTTGGGAGGACAGGTGAAGTACTTGTTGATGGTGCTGATGAATTGTCGGGTACAATAGTTGCTGCAGTTGTAGGAGGGTCTGAAACCGTTGTTGATGAAGTTACCGGATTTGTCGGAAATGATGTAGTGATCTGTAGCAGGCCACTCTGAATAAGGCTGTCAATGCCATTCCTTAAATCTTCACACCCATTCCATGAAATATTGCAGTAGGGACACCCTAGTTCACACCCCGGGAATATATTGCCCTCACGGAGTTGAGCTTTGATTTCCACCAATGGTGTCCTGATCTGATCCACACTGGTTATTAAATAAGACGGTTGGTCTTCTTCAATAGCATTAATTCGGGGACCACCATGGTTTGGCATTGGGTTTTTATTGACATTGGGCGGAGGTGCAAAATTCAGAGCCTTGGAGTCTACCAAGTCTTGTACCTTCATATGCAGAGCCCTGCATTTTTCTGTACTGTGACCAGGTGCGTTCGAGTGGAAAGCACACCTAGCATTGGAGTCATAGTTCCTTGGTAGACTGTTGGGATCCGGAGGTGCCAACGTTCTTAGCTCAACTAGGTTGAGTTTCAGAAGTTGTGGCAGCAAAGCAGCATACGGCATTGGGATCGGGTCGATCACTCGGTTAGCTTGGGAGGGCCTTTGTTGGAATGGCCTCTGTTGATTGTTGTTGTTGGAGTTGTTGTTGAAGTTCCTTGGAGGATACTGATTCTGATGATACTGGGGTTGTTGTTGGAAGTTTTGTTGAGGAGATTGATAGACTGGCTGAGGATGAACCGGAGCAGGGATAGTGACTGCTGCTATTGACCTTTGAACATATTGGGGCCTACCCCTGTTGGTGTGAATGGCATTGGTCTCGCCAGTTCTTCTCGGGCCTGCAAAAGGCTTTCTTGTACTACTGGACGAGCTTGCACCGTTGTCTGAGATCTTACCCATTTTCAACAGGCTTTCAATTCTCTCCCCAGCTATGACAACATCTGCGAAGCTGGTGGAAGAGAAAGCAGCCAACCTGTCAATATACGTTCCCTGGAGAGTGTTCATAAACATGTCTGCCATTTCCCTCTCAGACATTGGTGGTTGAACAGCAGCAGCCAGTTGCCTCCACCTTTGGGCATACTCTCGGAAACTCTCCCTCGAAGACTGTGACATTCCCATTAGGAGGGTCCTGTTGGGTGCCATATCTAGATTATACTGATACTGTCTGATGAAGGCTTCTGCCAGGTCCTTCCAGCATCTTATAGTTGCTCTTGTCAGATGGGAATACCATTCCCTTGATGCTCCAGTCAAGCTATCTTCGAAGTAGAACATCCAGAGTTTCTCATCCATTGTATAGGCTTTCAGCCTTCCCAGAAATGATTGCAAATGAGTCCGGGGGCATGAAGTCCCATTATACTTTTCGAAGCAAGGAGGCTTGAACTTATGGGGGATCCTGACCCTGTCTACCAGCCCCATGTCCATGACGTCGAAACCCAAAGAATTTTGAGATTCTAAGGACCTCAACTTCTCAGCTATCTCTTCCAATCGTCTATCATATGTTTCCTCTCCGGCACCCATTACTGTATACTGGTCCTCCTGAGGATCTTCTTGAAGTACTCTGGCTGCTGTGGCTGTCCCTTGAATGTTGACTGGGATGTTAGCCTCTGGATGGAGATGTGGGCCAAACACAGGGGGGGGTAACATGTGGTTGCACCCTTTCATTATTACTGTTGCCTGCAGTTCCTACATGAGGCTCCTCTTGATTTTGCCTCTCCACCATGGCCCTCAGTCTCTCCTGGCTCTGAGCCATGTTGTTCATAACTTCCATGAACTGCGTCATCTGCGTTCTCATCTCTAACCTTTCGTTTGCCATCTGGTTTCTGACCTCCGTAAGGTCTTGTTGCATCTGATCCATCTGAATTCCCGGAAGGTTGTTTCTAGTTGGATACCTGTGTGGCCTGTTGAGAGGAAATACCCGGCGGCGAGCAATAATTCCTGAGATTCACAACAGAGGTTAGCAACAACAAAACAAAAAAACCTACAAAACAAACAAAAGGGTTAGCATGCAATGCAGTTATGCTTATTTGTTCTCAAGGTATCCGGTTTGGCCTTCAGTTTTGACCCTTCCAGACCCTTGAAGATGATGCTGTTGAAGTTGCTTTTGATGTGAACCCCAACACAAATATATTACAAAGGTGAAATAATACAATTTGTTCATTTTACAACACAAACCCTCAAAGGGGCCAAAATACATCACAAAAAGCAAAAGTACATGGAAAAGGAACAACAACAAGCAAATGATCAAACTCCAAGGCCAAACTCATCCTCACGAACTTCCTTGAGAAGTGCTTCGGTCACAGGATCAGCCGGATGCTCCGTGAGACTTCTGATGAGAAGGTTTCTTGTTGCGACAGCTGCAGCCAATTTCTTGTTTTGACTTTGGTCCTTTGACCTCTTCAATCCTGCTTTGATTTTCAGCTCTGATATCTCCTCCTGGGCTGCTGCCAGGGCTTTTTCCATCTGCTCCATCTTGTCCTGAGCTCTCTTGTCTTCTAGAGTACGGGCCTCAGTGATCCGGACCCACCTGGCCTGACTCTCTTTCAAATACAAGTCTGTTCTTGCTCTCTGGAACTGGGCTTCTTTACAAGCATTCTTCAGAATCTGCTCACCAGCTTTAGACTTGTTGATATACTCCCCAGACTTCTCAATCTTGGTCAAGTGTCCCACTCTCAACTTCTCCAATCTCTCAATCTCCCTTACACCTTCACTCCTCTCCCTGAGGGTTTTCTGCAAAGCCTGGGTTAACTTCTCATTTCTTTCCTTCAAGCTCTCAAACTCCTCCAAACTGATAGTGGCAGGGGGTGGTGCTGAAGATGACTCAGGCATGTCTTCTATGGTAAAGGGCATTCCAGAGAATTGGGCCCTAGCATGGGACCACTCATAATATTGGACTGATGCCACATTATTGCACTTCCCCAGAATGGTGATTCCCTTAGCCTGAACATGATCCCAGGCCCAGGCAGCCTGCCTAACAGTTGCCAGACTAATCTTGTTCTCACAGTAGAGGGTCTCAACCAAGTCTTGTTCCCTAGGAGTATGAACCAGTGCATAGCCTAATTGCCTCCTGAACAGCAGAGGGTTGTAATTGATACTTCCCTTAACTCCTATCAAAGGCACATTGGGAAAGTGCCCACAGCTGGTGATCATGTCTCTGCCCTTGGTGCTCTGAGTACACCATCTGATATCTGCTGAAGTGAGAGTAGTGAGCCTCTTAGCCCAGTTGCTTTGCTGATGAGGGTTGAGAAATGCATCTGTTCTGGGTAGATGCTTGAGAAGCCAAGTATGAAATAATGGAGCACAAATCCTCACTAATCTCCCCCTCTGCTTCTCATTCCTCTGATGCACTGAATAATAGAGATCACCCAGTAAAGTTGGCACAGGGTTCTTCAGGACGAACAAATGGATTGCATTCTTGCTGATGAATCGAGGCTCATCTGCAAACAGCACAATTCCATATACACTCAAGGCCAATAGAGCACAAACAGCTTTCCACTCCCCCAGGGAGGCCTTCAAACTAGCTTGAGAAATCAGGAAGTCCAGGTGAAATCCAGGGATCCCAGCTTTAGAGGTCATATGCTGTTCAATCAAAACAGGCTCCAGGTGCAAAGCTTTTGCTATCTCTCCATTGCTGGGAAAGACCATTTCAGGGTTGAATGGGATTTCTCTTTTGATGGGCAGACCAGTCAATGATGAGTATTCTTCCAAAAGAGGCCCCAACTGAAAGTCTTGAAAGGTGAAACATCTCAATGGAGGATCATAAAACTGAATGCAGGTGTGGATGAGGCTCCTCTGAGAAGGGTCCAGATCCATAACCATGTCCAGTATATCTCCATAACTCTCCCTGAACAAGGGTATGTGATCTGGAGTGATCAGGGTTTGGATCCTCCTGATGTCTGACAAGTCTGGTTGGAAGAAATGATAGGTGATGTTGCTTTTCTTTGGAGCCATGATGCTGAAGACTGAGTAGAGTGCTAATGAAGATGCTGAAAGAATGAGCCACTGATTGGCTGGTGCTGGTAACTGAAGTATATGGCTGACAAACTGAAGCAAGTGCTGGTGGAGACAGGTCAATATAACAGATGGGGTCAAAACCAAAACCAGAGATGAAGGTGGATACCCTGAAACACAAATAAGCACATGTTAATATGATGCAATGAGTATGTATGCAAATGAAATGCAAGGGTTCGTGACTGAGCTGGATCTGATTAACTGCCTTGGTATAGATCCATGTGTGTTCAAGAATTCCAGATGGAGGTCTATAAATCCAGTAACCAGGGTAGGGGGACTCAAATAAAGAGCCACAAGTCCAGGGTTTTAGAATCACAAGAACTATCCAACATGGAGTACTCTTAACAAAGTCAAAGTAACAGGGTATTCTGAGGTCAAGGTACCTGCAAACCTGTAAACAGCCCAACCCCCTCACAGGTGGTGATCTAGAACAAGGATCTTCAGACTTGGATCAGTTATGAGAAGTGTAAACACTTCTAACCCGGAGATACAGTGTTTACAATAACCATAAAAGTTCCTCCTCTAATTCACCTCAGTTTCTGAAGGTCAATACTAAAAGGTCATCCAGACTTAGCAGGCTTCCCAGATAGCCCTAGTATTGCAGGAAATCTGCAACACAGAGTTCTCAAGAAGAAACCCATATCTGAACCGTGTTTCATATTCCCGCACCAGACCGAAATGGAATGGGAAAGAATATGATTCACTCTAGCCTAGGTGTCACTCAGGTCCCAGGTATAGGACCTTAACTCTCAATGAAATACCCACCCACCAAAGAAAAACCAGATCCAGCCAGCACAGTATGACAATATGAAAGATATAAAGCTATAAAGAAAGCAATAAATCAACTGTTCATAAAGCAAAAATAAATATGAGCACATACAAGCACATAACACCCCAGTAAACACAAATCAATCAAGCGCTAGGAGGAACCCACAAAAAGAACCAGAAGCCCTGGTTGCAGTGTAAGTTTCCCCAGCAGAGTCGCCAAGCTGTCGCTCCCGACAAATGAAAATGGATCATATGAAGGTACAGACGCGAACGGTCGGCGAAGGGAACAGTGAGAACACACAGCCGTGAACTCACTGGAGATGAAAAGAGTCGCCAGCTAGGCATTTTTATCCCGGAGGAAAGGCAATGCTGCATAGGCCTGGAGAGATATGGATAAGACGGCTGCGAACCAGAGAGACTGAGAAAGGGGGTTGGTTACAACCTGGGAAGGTATTAGCACCCAGGTTGTCCGTCGTACTCGACGGGATCCACGCTTAAAAGATTTGTGTTTTAAAGGGGTAGTTTCAGTGCATTCTGTGTATAAAATAGCTGGAAAGAGATGTACAGGTGTCAGTGTAAAGTGTATGAGTGATATGAAGTATGAAAGTGTCAGTGTAAGGAAAGAGTATGCTCATGATCATGAGGCTAAGAGAAAGATGCTGGAAAGAGGGGGAATATACAGAGACTTTTGTTCGATAACCGTTAAGTTATGCCTACGTATCCTATCGTGCAATGAGGAAGTCAGAACACCGTAGTTCGACCCAAAGAGACTGAAAGATGAATTGACTTGTGAACTGCTTGCTTGCCTATGCTCAAGTGTATGACCTGTCTGGCTCAGGTGCTAACTGTCTTGCATTAGACGGAAGAAGCAAGTTCTCGGTTATGAGTGAATGTGATGAGAAAAGAATCCCGAAGGAGACGATTATTATTTGTTTTTGTGTTTTCAGTCTTTTATTGCTTGTGAAAGTTTATCATAAGATAATGAGCTTAAGCCTAAACCAATGGATTTAGTAAACTCATCACATCTTCCCTCTGATCAGGGGTAATGAGAGTACCTTAAGTGTGAAGTCAGATTCTCACACTTAATCACCTTTGGTGTAGGATTAAGGTCATTAACCTACTTGTGATTATTTAGATGTTTTTGTGGTTTTTGTTTAGTGTTGAGTAATGAGGTTAAGCCATAATCAAGGATTAAACAGACTCATTACACCATCCTAAAAGAAGGATAATAGATGAGAATGTTTAAGTTGAGAAAAACTCCTCAACTTAATCCATGATTAGGGATTAAACCCATGACAAAACAAGCCTTTGATTAAGTGGATTTTATTTAATGGTATGATGATGAAGTGTTTTTTATGGTTTGTAAGACAACTTGAGGGGGACTTGTCCATTAACACTAGGGTTAGTCCTTCTTAACCAATTAAGGAAGAATTAGAACCCTAATGCAAGGCCCAAGTTACAAGTGTGATGTCTTGATATTTATTAGATGAATTGATTAAGAGATTTAAACACCTTAAGGGTTTAATACTTAGGATTAAAGTTATACACTCCATCCTAAGAGAAGGATGCAGGCATAAACTTAATCACAAAGTCTTAAAGCCTTTAGGGTTTAATCCCTGATTATGAGGTGAGAAGAGAAGACTCAAAGAGAGACCCAAAGGTAAAAACTATGAGGGGAGACTAATCAAAACCCTAATTCATTGTCATGCTTGGATGATCCTATGGTTTGTGAGGTTTCCAAGAACAATCTTCAAAGGAACCACCAGGAAGCAGATGAACAGGATCAAGAGAAGCAAAGTGACTTGCTTCATTCAAGAAGTCAAGTCACTTGAAGAAAGAAAGTGGGGAGGAGAAGAATGAGCAAGCTCAAACTCAAACACAAATAAGAATGCAGCAATGGATGCAAGAGAGATGAAAAGAAAGGGTATGAGAAGTGAAGGCAAATCCACTTCTCAAGTTTACTTACCACCTGCAATGTTAGAAAGAAAATGCAATGCAATGCAAGATGAGATGAAATGATATGATGCTAAGCAAAACCAGAAGCATGTTGATGATGATTATGATGTTATGAGGTGCTGCAAACATGAGGCAAGACAATGGGGATGTTCATACAAGATCATGAATGCAAATGATGCAAGTTAAGGAGCATGAACAAACATGAAAAGTTATGAATCATACAAGACAAATGACATGGCAAATATGCAATGCAATGATCAAAGATGCTTTATACATGTCTTAAGATGTCAAATGGATCACAAGAATGCACAAAATGCAATGACAAGTCATGTTATGCAAGGAAATGCAAGAGGGATGCAAATGAAAGCCCAAATTAGGGTTTATGGATCAAACATCAAACACAAACCAAAAACAGAAGCAAAACCCTAAAGTAAAAATGGAAAATGATACCCAAGGAAACCCTAGACCTATAATAAACCACTGCCCAAAGGGGAGCTCTCAACTCTCAACCAATCTTGAGTTATGAATTTTCTAAGTCATTAGGGTTTTTTAGGGTTCTTAACAAAACAAATGCCAATCAATTAGAAAATGCAAGAACAAATCATGGCCTTTTTATCCTAGGAACTACATGCTAAACATAACACAATGCAAGAAGAATCAATGTCTCAACCTTCACCAATTGACAGAAATGAATTTTTGAACTTATGATCAAAATAATGCACAAAATATAATTTAATTCAATGAAAAATTCTTAAAATGCATCAAGATCAAAAAAGAAATTTGGTTTGAAGGTTGGACAATGTTTCTAAATGTCTTAGAACATTTCATGAATTTTTTTGTAATTTTTAAATACCTAAAAGTATTTTTAATTAATTAATTCTCATTAATCAATTAAAAATAATCTTTTAAATATTTAAAAATACTTTTTTAATGATAAAAAATAAAATGAAAATATTTTTGGGTCTTAAAAATTAATAAAACTTCCATGAAAAAGTTTCATAATTTTTAAGACATTTTTGCTATTTTTAAATAATTGTGCAAGTTAATTGAAAAGAAAATGAAAATAAATGAATTTAAACTGAATTAAATAAAAGTCAACACATCCTAGGGCCTGGATTCAAAGTTACACGCGCGGGAAGAGACCTGGCGCCACATCCTACGGTTCAAATTCAAAATCAGCTAATTAAATGCTTATGCCCTAATTACGCCGTTAAACACTCTCAGATGACCGGAACAGTGTTCCGGTCATCTTCTCCGTTCACTCAAAACCTCAAACTCACTCTACACGTTACGAAAATGAAATCTAAATGAACAGAAATGCTTCCCACTCACTCACGAATCATAACCCTCAAACAAAACAAATTTATTTTTCCATGAAAGGCTGAATCGAAGCAAACAAGAGCTAGGGCAAAAAAGTTTCAGGAAGCAATTACATTCTCATTTCATCACCATTTTCAAAACCAAAAGCATCAGAACAATCAGTGAAGCATGGAGAACAAGTTTGGAACAAAAGAAATGATTTCTGGAAAAAATTATTTTCGAGCTACCTGAGATTTGGAGCTTTCAGTTTTGGAACTTTCTGGCCACCTCTCTTTGTGCAATCTACTCCTTAGAACCTCTTGATGATGTTTGAATGCTCAAAAGGAGTTTAAGTTGGCTGGATAGTGAGATTCGAAAGCTCCTGCTCAAGCTTGGTCAGAAATGGCAATGGAGTTTCTGGAGGTTTCAGGCCATGGTGAGGTGTTGTTTGTGATCCTGAGGGTTAATGGAGAAGGTCTATGGTGTTTGTTTGTGTGTTTGTAAGCTGTGGTAAGAGTTTCGAAGGAAACTGCAAACTGAAGTGAATGATGGCAATGGAGTTTTCTGTCTGTTTCAGGCTTATGCTTTGGGTGGTTTCTTATCTATGAAGTGTGTTGAGTTGGATGATGAAGAAAGTTTTAGTGTTTGGTGGCTGTGGAGAGAAATTCGAAGGAACTTGCAAAAAGGGAGTGTTTTGTGTATGTTGTGTATGAATGAGTTTCAGCCTTTTTTCTTCTTATGTTTAGCCAGCATGTGATCCACATAAACTAATCTCATTGGTCAGTTGATGTGACCTGCCCTTTATTGATTGGGATGTTTACTTTTGCAAAATGTCAACTTGGTTGTAAGAGAGGCATGAGCTTGGTTCTAGGCAAGTACATGGGCATGGGCTGGCGCAGCAAGGTGAGGTGAGAGGCTAGCAAAGCTCAGCATCCAAGGCTGCAAGTAGGAGGGAGCATGATCATGAGTTTTGCAACTTGCTTGCTTTATGGTTCACATGTGATAAAGTCTTGTTATACAAACCAAACCATGAGCAAACTTGATCCAATTCTGATTTTTAGGACTTAGAGAATGTTTGTGTAATGGTTTGAAATGGATTAGAGGTCACATGATGCATTGGTCCAAGGTTTTTGCAAAATTTCCATTTGGTGCATGACTTGAATTTTAGTGATTTTTGCCAACTTTAACAAACCATAACTTTTGATCCAAGATGAATTAGATCATGTTCTTGTACTTTTTGGAAAGGGAAAGATGAGATCTACAACTTTCATGACCAAAGTTTTTCCATTTGAAGCATTTTTGGATCCAAAATCATGGCTTGAAAAATGACATAAAATGATGCATTCTTGAAAAGTCAACTATGCCCAAAAAGTCAACATTTGCAAAAACCCTAAATTCTTGATTTCTATGAACTTCAACCTTCTTCCATGATCAAATAAAGATCATATACACTCAAAATGATGAAGATCACCCATTGGTTGGGTCATTGGGGGCCTCAGATGCCCTGATTTTGCACTGACTTGTCTGAAAAGTCAACCCTTGATCAGATGACTTCCCCATGGAATTTCTTCATGAAAATTGATATGCATACTCCCTATACCATATAGAGACCAATGGAAACAAGAATGACCAAAAAATTTGGAGTTATGGCCTCTGAAACCAAAACCCTAATTTTCAGTCAACTGTGTGGTTCAAGCTGGCCCTGCATCCACTCAAACCCTAGTTCTTGTGATTCCTCTGCAATTTGGACTTTGAGAAGATAGAATATGATGTAAGAACACTCATGGACCCCTTTGAGTTGATTAGTTGCCTTTGGAATGGTTCAAGATGCCTTGGGATTGCTCAGATCACAAACCCTAGGTGCAGATGCCTTAGAAACTATCCAGTGAATCAAAAATGAAATGTGAGATGACATGATTGTACTTATGCATATGAGAATGATCACAAGCCATGGTGTGAGTGGGTGAGGGCAAATTTGGGGTGTTTACAGTGTCTAATAAAATTAAGGGGTGCGATAAGAAATTCTCAAAAAAATTTGCTTGATACAGCATCTACAATTAGTCATCAGACTCATTAATCATAATTGTGGGTCAATCCTAAAAAAATAATTGAGGATTTCTTAATGCACCTTATATGTTTTTCAAATACCACCGTTTTTGGAGATACATCTCCGAACATATCACAATACATATATTTCATTCGTTTTTGAGTCACATTTAAATTTATGAATAAATTTATTTCGGAAATGAATCTTGAAAATTTTTCAAAAATTAATTTCTAAAACCTAAAAAGAAAAAAAGAAAAATACAATGTAAAAAATGTTGACTGAGAAACACTATGCAAGAACCGATGTGATAATTTGGTGTTGCCTCCAATTTGTCAAATGCCAATATAATTAGAGTTTTCTCAAACACACATAATTCATGTTGTTTATATAAAATAGTAACAGAGATAAGAAAACATGATGTTAAAAATGTTGTTTCCTCCTACTCACCATTTTGACCGTTTTTTTAGATTCTGAAAATATATTTTTGAAATTATTTTAGGGATATATTTCTAAAATAAATTTATTTATCAAATTCAGATGTGACTCAAACGAATATATATTAAAATGTATTCGTAGATGTATCTCCGAAAACTAAAAATATTTTTAGATTTTTGCGTGGTATTTAAAAACATATAGGATGCATTTAAGAAATCCTCAAAATATTTCCTATTTTTGTATTTTGTATTTTCATTTTCAAAGAGTGTTTTTGTTTTCAAAATTTATTTGTTTAGAAAATATGTCTGCTTTAACTAATTATTTAGTTTCATTTCCAAGAAATACAAAAGCTAAAATGTATTTGATTTGACTATTTTTTATTGTTTTGAATCGTAACCAATTTTTAACTCATTTGGTAAAATGTTATTTTAATATATTTGAAATTTTTTAATAAATAAAACCTCTTTTCTATAATACATGGTATAATGTTTTTGTGAACAATAAAAATTAAAGGCTCTTGAACATCAAAGAAAATCCAAGATAAACAATTATTTTTTTCCCAACAAAACTAACCCTTATCAAGAATCATCATAACGAAAGAGAGCAAAGTGTTATGGAATGGACCAAGTCCAATCTAATAACACGTGATGATTTTTTAAGGTATCTCATATGCTTCTTAAATATCATACGCATTTTTTTTATTATCTTTAATTTTCAGAGATATATCTCAGGATGTATCCTTTTCTTCATCTAAAGAAGATCAATTTGGATGATGCCTCATACATTTGGGTTTGATTAGTTTCGAAGATGAACAATTTGGATAAAACATTAAAATTGTGTAGTTCAGTGAATTTCCTGGATATGCATTTTCGGAACATCTTAGCGACAATTTAAATTTTTCTGTCACTTTTGCAAGTCAGATTGTTCCGGAGATATATCTCCAAAAATATCTGCTATATTTTCCAGCTGCATGATCAGTCCCTCATTGTTGCCATATTTGTTTTAAACTAAACCCCTCTCCCCTAAAAATCCTACATTATCAATCTCACTTTTCACTCTAAATCTCCATCTTTTTAGTTCAACATATCACATGGAGTAAAAGAAGATTGAATTTCAGGTAAAGACTACATTGCTCACATTAAGCATGAAAGTTTGCTGGAATAAAACTTACACAGTGTCCGGAGATGCATCTCTGGAACATGTTGAACATGAACTTTTCCGGAGATACATTTCCGGAAAGTTTTTGTGTTCATTTTCCATCCTTTTTTGCAGTAGTATATTAATTTTTTTAGTGTTTGTATTGTTTCCAATAGATATGGTGCACCCCGATAATATCTCAAAAGAAGTAGTTTCAACGAACAATATTTCTCCGAATGTTCAAGGGGTTGTTGTAAAGGCGGTATTTGTTGGAGATGACTTTAATAACAAGCAAGAGTTTGAAAGTCGTGATTATATGCTCGAATGAATTTGTATGGTGGCATCTTTACTTGGATTTGATGTGGCTATTAGAAGGTTGGATAATGACTCAAATAGAAGAAACACCTTTGTGACTATGTTGTACGAAAGAAGCGACAAATCACTACGCCAAAGAAGGGAAAAGACAATGCTTTTATTGGCCTTTAACAACGCTTAAAGGCGCTGCCTAAGGTGGCGCTGCTGTAGGTAAAGGCAACACTTTTTTTAAAAGAAAAAACGCTGTCTTATGTGTTATTTACGCAACTTTACCTTTAAAAGCGATTTCTAAAGTAAGCCTTTAACAACACTTTTTATTGAAAAAACGCTTTCTAAAGTGGGCCTTTAATAGTGCTTCTTCTAGCCTTTTATGCTTTCTATTGACATCGAAAAAATGCTTTTTGTTGTCCCCGTTTAGAAAGCGCTTTTGAAAGTGTTGTCTAATGTATTTTTTGTTTCACTTTACGGCAGTGCTTTTAATGTAAAGCGTTGTCTATTGTGTACTATAGAGAATGCTTTATCTAAAAAGCGCTTTCTTTTCTTCACGAAAATTTTAAAAGTATTTTTTTTTAAATCACATAACAACTTCAATAAACCTGTATTATATACCATTATAATCCAAAATATATACACTATTATAATTCAATTAACATAAACCATTTCCATTCCAACAACTTCTATTCACATAAACATGTATTATATACCGTTATAATCCAAAATATATACACCATTATAATTCAATTCACATAAACCATTTTCATTTCAACAACTTATATTCACATAAACCTATATTATATACCATTATAATCCAAAATATATAGACCATTATAATTCATTTCACATAAACCATTTCCATACAACAACTTCTAAAGATACCATTTAATTTAATTCACATAAACCATTCACATAATTAAACTATTACAAATCCTTTAACTTCTACAGATCTCCTACACAACAATTTCCAAAACTATACAACAACATTCCATAACTACACACCAACTTCATACCTTATACGATTCTTTTATCAATAAAATATCCAATCCTCCTTAATTTCTTCCAATTTATCTTTCGTGTAATGAACACACCTATATTCATCAAAGTACTACATAACAAAACATAATATGCATGATTTAGTTAAAAGTAATAAATTATATGAAATATCCGATAAATATTAAAATAAATCCTAAGTTATAAATCCATACCATGATTAAAATCTTTATTCGATCCAAATGAATGAATTCTCTCGTAAACTTCAAAACATAATAACCGCAGTCTATACCATTACACTGACGAGGACACTACACATAGAAAAACAAATAAGAATATATAGTTGTCTTGTTTTATCAAGTAGCATCACTATTATAAGCAACATTGTGAAAATTAATATACCTCCTCTCTGATCCGTGTAATGTTGTTTGCTTTAAACCGTGATACTCGAGCATTTCTTTGTGATCGATATACTAGTTTGCTCTAACAAAATAAAAATGTATAATTAGAACAATCTCACATAAATAATTAAATATACAAATACACACGAATATTTAGAACAATCTAACTTACGTATCAATCAGGTCCTTCATATCCTGATATGTTGTTCAATCACCATCTAATGAATTCAGATAATACACCACTTCTCTTGTAGGATTAATAGCAACCAACAACCAGTGTCCATTGTAAAATATAACAAAAGTTTAGATGAAAAGTTTTTATGCAAAAGATACAAATATTATAATAAAATTAGAATGAAAATCTAACCCGTTTCCAGTATTATACGGTAAAAGATACAAACTTTATGTACTACTGGCCATAAATCTCTCGAGTAAGTGATCTCTTACTGAATTTGGATCAATAACAATTGTCGGTCTGTTGACACGTGCGAAAGACATGAAAAGAATCATTTTGACAATTGATTCCCGCGCATCAATTTTTCATACAAGCACCTTAAATAAAAACATAATAAACATTAGAATATTTTCATTGAAATGTGTAAATAAATTATTCAACTAATTAAATAATAGATTGATTGGAGTACCAGATGTATGAAGCATAACATTGATGCCTAATTCAGTATGCCAAAAAATATGATCCATGTCCTCTTTTGTAATTGTTTCAGAATGAGGAAAAGCAAAAACACCTTCCTCCATATCTATTTGACGAATAACACCATGCATCAAATCTGATGTTGCCACAAGTGTTTCAAGACACATCCAAAATTGAGGTGTAAGAGCTCTTTTTGCCGACCCGATCCTTGGAAGATCTTTTTTTGTTGGATACGTTACTAATTTTCTTAACTTGTTGTGACTCTTGAGCATGAACCTAAAAAGCATATATGTTAGGTAAAGTATGAAATCATGAAGCTTTTGAATTTGGATCATAGAATTAACACTTTCAATGTGCCTCTTTTTTGATGCAACAGACTCGTTGTGCCGCAAATTTCCTTTATCCTTAGATGTGAGTTTTGTAGGAGTCTAACATTACCATGTAAAAAAATGTACGTAATGGTTCATAATGATTTAGAATTAACATTTGAATACTAAAAGATTCATAATGGTTTTTAACATACCTCATCATCTATGAAAATGAGGTCTAATGACCATGCAACAAACGATCCTATTGCATCTCGCAACAATGTTGTCTCTGAAACAACATCAGATATCGGTAGCAACGCATCCAACTCTAATGCAATATCAACCAATACTTTCAGATATCCAACATGGAGTGGATTATGGTTAAGTAAATCTCCCAAAATGTTATGCACTTTTCCCTTGCCAACTATGCGGTAAGTCAGTGACGATAAATATAGCTGACAAGATCAAATGTTATAAACCAATAATAAATATATTACTATTAATGTGTATATATGTTAATTAAAATAAATGTGCTAATTTAATTTCATAATAACATATATAATTATCTCGGAAAATTTCTTTTGACAATTGATACTATCTTTGTCACTAGTATCTTTCAACTCTGAACCGTGCTTTTCCGCCATATATCTCTCTTTATCCTTTTGCAATTCACAGACTTGCGCTTTTAATTCCTCCAACGATTGCATCACCTCTTGATTTCTAGGATTTTTTCTTTGGATGCTTATACAAGGAAGATGGAGTCACATCAAATCCTTTACCCCTCACCCGACTGGAATACTCAGGAACATTTAGTACCCGACTAAGTATGCTCATGCAATCCTGGTCCTCACACGTGGTTAATGATTGAGATAAAGTCTCCTGAAATTCATTTACATATCGAAAATTATTAGCATGGATTAAAAATTAATTATATGTTAATAAAATTTTGATTTAATTAAAGGCATAATGTTATACATACATATTCCTAAAAAACATGTTGAACATCTTCCGTAACAACTCCATCCTTGCCCACACAAGAAACCTTCTATAAAACATGATCCATAAGATATGTTTCCTCACTTTTCTCCCCTTCTAACTACACATTTAGACAAACAATAAGATTATCAATTATAACACATTGAGACAATTATTAAGATCATATCATTTATATAAAGTTACATTTTTTTGCTGTAAACGTGCATATCCCAAACACAGTTTTTTTGTATGGATACACGAGTTTTGATGCTCTTTGGAGATTTATGTCACTCACTTCCTGGATAAATAAGTTTAAGTCATATCAGAACAAACTAATGCGACAAGTATATAATACAATTAATAGACATGAAAAATTAACATTACATGGAATTTTTTGGTTCTTCTTTTGGCTTTAAAAATATCCCATTCTTCAGGTGTAATCAAGTCTGTATACTTCGTTGGAAGTTCAGTGTCAACAAACTTTTTCTGCTCATCTCTAAGAAAAGTGGTTGGTAAAAAAGTTTGAAACCCTCCGTGTCACTTTCCAGCCAATTGAAGACAATACTTTTTTCGGCTTTCATCAATGTTAAAAGACCTCTATGAAAAACATACACTTATAGTCTGTTAGTATAAGTAATTTAAAGACATAATCGTCAACAAAAATCTAACATCAATCATATATGGTACATACCTGTATCTCAGTCCATATTTTTCTTTACCCACTTTCAGCAATGGATTCCTCCAATTATCACTGGTGATTGGAATGTGATGACGGACAAGTGAACCTATGTAACTTGTCATCATTTCACTATTAGGCTCGGTTAGTTGGTTTTCTTCACTCCAACGTACATCAAATTTGATTCCTTTATCTCTTGCATGAATAATTGACTTCATAATAGTTATTCCTCGTGTAATTTCACTTTCTACATTCTGAGCTTCATTTGCATCATTTGTATTGTATGAGTCTTCCTGGTTACTAGCCATTTGAACTGTAATAAAGAAAAAAATAAAAATAAAATGAAAAAAAATAAAAATACATAATCTATAATCCATTGAATATATATAACATGACAACTATTTAATATTATTGAATGATATAAGCTATAATTTTACTAGTACCTTTTTCATTAACGTTTGTTTCTTTTCTTGGTTGGAGTTTGTTCTACTCGTCTCTTAACAACATGGACGATTGGATTGATCCAAATACCCTCATTATGATCATTTCTAATATATGATTCATTCGCTATACTATTTCCACCTTGATCATTTCTAGTAATCAATTCAATCTCAACATCAATATCACCTTGATCTCCAATGTTTTCATCAATTACATTGTTAGATAAAATCATTATAGACCATTTCACACTTGTCATATCTTGACATAGAACACTTGTTTAGCTTGAGAGGCTAGAATAAAAGGCTCATCTTTGTACCCCACCTGTAACACCCCAAATTTGCCCTCTCTTGTTTATCATCATTTCATCATAAGCATAACATTTGGCATATCATTTTCATATTTCGCGTTGCATCATGAGCATAGAAAAATGAGGCATGGCATTCATTGTTGAAGCATTGCATGGAGCTGGCAGTGATTTCGTTTCGAATGTGTTTGATCGTTCGCGATCCAATTCAGAGGGATATTTGAACTAATCTAGGTTAAACTGTCAGTGGTTCGCTTCAGTTGCTAGATATATCTTTTTCAGCTGACCACTTCTCAGGCGGTGTATATTCAAAGTCAAGTGTAGGGATGGGTTGAATTCATCAGATTATCAAAGTTATGATTCATAAGAACTTTTGGGATAGGTGCATTCATTAGTGGCTCAACAGTGGATTTATTTTCCCAGAGGTCGGTTCAGACGGATTCAAAGTAATTCAGGGATTATTTGGTCAGAGGCTTAGAAGACGATTATTTTAGATGGTTGTTGGCTTCAGTTACGAATTGTTCAGTTGTTGATGAACTTCACTGCTTTTATCAGAGGCGTGTGGAAAAATGCACAAATTGGTTTTGAATTGAAATCGTGGGTTATGGTCGTGTGTATAGGGGTGAGAGCCAAGTCCGCATTAGTCGGGATCCACTTCATAAACCATTTATCATTTACCGTTTTATTTTATTTTTCGTAAACAATTACCCACAGCCAAATCCACTTTCTTAATCACATCCATTTTTACTCTAACCATCTTTTGTTTCATTAACCATTTTCACAATTATCCAATTCATTAATCTATTCCAAATATTAATGTTTTTTACCTTTTTATTTTTTATTTCTTTCATTATTCATTTCTCAAATCCCAATATGTCATTCTAAACCATTTCATGAATATATCCATTTCCAATTATTTTTATATGTTCATGCTACCATTTAATTTTTTGCTTTAAACCATACACACCCATCTACACAATTCGTACAACTTTTCAGTAAGTTTGTTGCAACCCATGTGGACCCACACGCCATACATTACCCAGCCCTCACAATTCCAACAAAAATCTGGCCCCACAATTTTCCCACACACTTGTTCACCACACGCATCACACATACAGCAACTGAAAAATGCAAAAAAACGCAGGGATCAAAAACACAGGCAATGAAATACAATGATTTTTTCTTCATACAAGTTTAAAACTGAAACAGAAAATAAAGAAAAAAGAGGATAACAGAAATAAAAATTAAAAAAATAACAGGAAAGGAAAAACGGAAGAAAGAGTGAGCGGATTAAAGAAAAAGTTTGTTGAGAAGTTTGTTGGAAGGTTCACGATCCTTCATCACACAAAAGGGAGATAACCGAATTTGAGAAGGGAGGAATAACAGATTTCGTAATCGATTTTTTGCTCCTCATCTAATAACATAATCACTCCTAAAAAAAAAACTCAAGAATAACAGAATCACTCACATTCTTCATCACCAATAACACACATAACCGATGCTATCCTCATGAGTTCTCCTGAATCTTGATCCAATTCTTCATAATTTTCATCAATTCTCTTCAATCTTCATCACCAAGAACGCACATAACTGATTCTAGCTTCGTCGATTCTTCACAATCTTCATCGATTTTCTTCACAGCAGTTTCATCAACACTGTGGATTAAGCTTCAGTTTTCGATCCAAGCTTCAATATTCGGCATTCTGTTTCAACCTCTTCATTCGATTCAGCCTCATCAACCGTGACCTCAACATCATCGCATCTCATTATCATCGTCACCTTCAACACGTCGATAATCTCTTCGTCAACCTGCAAAAAGAGTTCACAGATCGAAGCAAGACTTGACAACAACAACGAATCTGCATCGAATCAATTCCGAAGAAGGAAGAAGGGAACAACAGAAGCAAAGTGAACTTACGCGTTGTTCGTCGCATCGTCGAATAATAGGTACACTTTCGATTACTCCAGTTGCTACGATTGCTAGCCGTGTTGTGAATTTGTTGTATCTGGTTGCGTTTGTGATCCGTATTTTTGAGCGTTTTTTTTCGTTTGAATATGAGATTGTGAAAGGGATAGAAATAAGGATGGATTGTATGCTGATTTTGTAGTTAGGATTGGTTCTCCGGCTAGGAGGAGTTTAGGCTAGTGATTGGTTCGAATCGAGAGGGAGATAGAGTTTTGTGTTAGTTTGTTTGATCGGAATTGACGGTGAGTGGCGGACGGTGAGTTTAATTTTGGAAGAAGATGAAGCTGAGTGAGATCGAAAGATGATTAGGTTAGGTCATAGAGAGAAGAAGGTGATGAGTATGTGGTAGTGACACCGTGAATGGAAGAGGTGGCGGCGAAGTCATGAGGAAGGTGACGAACATGATGCCGTGAGGTCGAGGGCGAAGGCGGTGCCGGCTTTTGATTTTGTTGATCGGAGGAGGTGAGAGCGAAGGCTCTGATGATGGCGGCCGTCGTGAGGGAGGAGAAGGAGAAGCGCCGGCGGCTAGGGTTTAGAAGGTAGGACGGAGAAGAGGTATCGCGCAGCTAGAGGGAGAAGAAGATGTTCAGTTTTGTGGTTTTTTTTAATTTGTTTGTTTACATTGGATTTAATATGAGATGCTTATTAAAATTAGTGAGGTTTATAAAAAATAATGGGAATTCTGATGTTTGTGAGTTTCAATAAGATAAGAGGATAAGGGTATAGGATTTTTGTTGTTTCGGTCCATACCGGCGGTGACACTTGTCACCGTCCGGTAGGGCCTCTCTGGCAGCCAATCGTGCGAAGGCACCCCATCATGCAGCATGTGCTTTTCTTTATTTTTTTTTCTCTATTTTTCTTTCTCTCTTTTTTCCTTATTTTGAATTTGTCTCTTCTTGGGCTTAGTATTTCTATTCGCACCACAGTTATAACAGGCCCACCCGAATCCAGCTTAATACACTTACCAATCGCACCTCCCTCATTTTCTTTTATTTCTTTTTTTCTATTTTTATTTTCATCTAATTCAGTTTCATTTTAATTCAAATAAAATAGTTATATTCATCTAAAAATCCCAAAATAAATCATGGATCTTCCTTTGTGTTTCTAGTTTTTTATCACATTTTTATTTTATTTTTTCCATTGATACACGTGCCAGGAATAATTCACCAATGTGCATAGCTTCTTTTGCTTCATTTCTTGACCAGTCTGTCTTGTTTATTTTCTATAGCTTTCAATATTTGTAGTTTTGATCCCATTCTTTTTGAATTGTGTTCCTAAGACCTTGTAGTTTTCATGTGATTTTTCTCAGAATTTTTAGAAAATTATTTCTGGAGTTTTGGTCTGGTATCTTGTGATGTAAGTTTTCTGTCCTAACTTGTGTTCTTGCCATCATTTGGCTTAGTTCCTTTCTGAATTTTTGCAAATCCTTTTGGCAAGTTAATATGATATGTTTGAAGATCATTTGGTTTCAGTTGTAGAATTTTTAGATGGCTGGTTGATTATTTGTGGATTTTTGTTCTCACCTTGTCCCATTTTGCTTCTTTTGGTTTGTTAGATCTCTTATAGGCTTGGAAGGGCACTTGTGCCAACTTCTTCTTCTTATTTGGGGTTCCTTTGGGGTGTGGGTGTCTTCCTGGTCCTAGGATAGGTCTTGTTTCTTCTGAATTTTTAAGTTTGCTTCTTATTCAAGTCATTTGTTTCGTTAAGTGCTTAAATTCCATCTTTTGATTCTGTTGCTTTTATTTTGACATTGTTTGGTATTGTGTGACTTCTCTCTTCATCTTGCTGGTCTTTTAGGCCATTCTTTATATCATTTTGATTCTGGTTTTGAACTTTGTGCTTGTATTTTGTGTGTTTTGTATTACATCTTTCATAAGTGCACATTTGTTTCCATATGTATTCATGTTGCCTCATTTTAAGCCATAAGTCTCTCATCTTCATTTCTTTGAGTTGAATTGGTATTAAGCATTTGTTCATTTCACTTCACTTCTGATTGTTGGATGATGTCATGTTAATTTGCTCATTTTTGTTCACTTGTGCATACTAACCTTGCAGGGGCTATGGTAAGTGTGAGATGTGGGAATTGAGTTCCACATCTCCAATTCTCATCTCTTCCTCTTATATTTATGTGAATTAACCCTCTTTTGTTGGGCCTAGGCCTTTCTCATCCCTTCTTCTATCTTCTTCTTCCTTCTTCATTAGGATAGAAACCTCACTAACCCTTAGGACATCCATGCATGTTAACACTTAGGATTATTTTTAGTCCCCTTTAGAATTTTTCCTTTGAGATCCTTTGGCGCTCTCTCTCTCTCTTCTCACCTTCAAACTTAATTTTAATTCACTTAATAAAGGTTGAGTACTTTCATGTGACATGAGACTTTGCTATGAGATGCTCACATGCGTTCCATTTCGGGGCGAGGTGTGAGTCATCACTCGTGGTGGATAGGTCTTAACATGAGTACCTCACAAAGAAAAAGCTAAAAAACACTTCTTAATCAAAAACCACAAAAACACTTAATAATGGTAATAGGCCAATGTGCTTGAGCCTTCACTTGTGGGACTAGCTTTGGGGATTTCCTCCATAGATAGGTGTGCCTCTTGCGCATTCCATTTCGGGATGATGTGAGACGTACACATCCCATTGAGTAAGACTTAGGTACACTTACCTATGCAAACCTTCACAAATAAAAGCTTCATAAAAATCTCAAACAAATAACAAGCGTCTTTCCTTCGAGAATTCTTCTCTCATCTCATTCGCTCCGTCCGCGAACTTGCTCCTACTTGTCATCTTGCAAGACGGTTACGCACTCGTCGTCCGAGCCTGCAACACCTGAGCAATGGCATAGGCAGTTCAAGCCTTTAATTCACAAGCAATTTCCTTTTTCTACCCCTAGTTAGGCGAACTACGTCGACTCTGATCCTCATTATCCCGATGAGGTACGTAGGCAGCGGGGTAGGGCCCGTTCGAGCACATTCTTTATTTTCCCTACATTTTCCCCCATTCTTTCTTTCCATTCTCTTTTCTTATTCCTTTCTCATTTCATTCCAGTTTCCAGTTAGCGGTTCATTTATTCAGCAGCAACTATATTTTTCTCACCCTTTGAAACAAAGCAAGCAAGCGTGGATCCCGTCGGGTACGGCGGACGGATTGGGGTGCTAATACCTTCCCAGTTCGTAAACGACTCCCGAACTCAGATCTTTGGTTCGCAGGACCTTGTCCTTTCCTTCTTCCTCAGGTTTGTGCAACATTACCTTTCCCTTTCTTTCGGGATAAAAATGTCTGGCTGGCGACTCTATTCTTTTTCCGCGCCACTTTCGCGTTTGTACCAGGATGGAAATCCCGGGAGCGACAGCTGGCGACTCTGCTGGGGATCGAACCCAGAATCTCTGGTTCCCCTGTGAGTCTCTCCTAGCGCCTGTGTGTCTTTGTTTCATTGGGTGATGTTTGTTTGATGTGGCTTGTTGTATTGTATTGTTGTTGTTTACAACTTTATTTACAGCTTTATTTACAGTTTTCAGTATTTATTTTCCGCATCATATATAGCATACTAGACTGTCTGGACTGGTTTTCTGTTTGGTGGGCTTGGGTGATACTATTTCTGAGAGATAAGCCAAGTACCCGGCTTGAGTGAACCCTAGGATTAGAGTGGACATATTGTACTCGCATGTGGCATGATGAGTGGCGATGTGTTTCACGCCCAGATTGCGACTGTCTTGGAAATATCTTGTGTGGGGATTTCCTCCACTTCGGGATAGGACCTTGATAGTTATGTGCATCTGGGGACCGATCATTGAGAACCTTTGTGGAAACAACCCTCTCCAGTGGTGACAGTGGCAGACCACATTTTGTGGCAAACCCATTCGCACCCGAGGGTCCACTGGGGACTCGCATAGGATGGCCTGGTTCTCTTATAGGAACTCAGTCAAAGCATCTGGTCGTATGACATTAGTACTGTATCCTACGGGCTGAATGTACTATTGTTTCTCGATTTCAGCGCTTGAAGCTGGGGACTTATAAGGGATGCTTGTTTTTCCCGGACTCAGCTGAGGCCTCCCTGCGTAGTACATAATGCCTAACCGATTCCCTGATTTGGTCATGAGCCATTTCTCGGAAATGGTGAAAGTATTATTGCTATTCGGCTTTGAGAGTCCGTGATGTTTGACCCGGAGCACACCCGTGAGATTGGGGATGGGTTTACAGGTTTGCAGGAACCCTTGACCTCATCATACCCTTGTTACCAGTGCAGTTCATGTCATGATACCGTTACTTTGGTTCCGAAGATCTGGTTTTCTGGTTCTGGTATTCTTGATATTGTGGTCCTGAGATTTTCTTCAGAGGGTTGTGATTATCAGAGAGTGTGACTCAGTGGACTTTTGGTTTGTCAGTTATTCAGAGGGACCTTGTCAGTGGCCAGACTCCAGGCAGTCTCAGATGACCATATGTCTTTGCATTTGCATCTGCATTGCATCATTGCATCATTAATCATTGTTTTTTGTTTTCATTCACAGGTTCATATCTCTGCTTCCGGTTCCGGTATTCTCTTCAAAGATGGAAGATCCTCGCAAGCAGAATATTCATTTCAAGTTCTTTGATATCAAGGTTGGTTTGTTGAAAAAGATGGTAAAGCTGATTACACCCAACCAGGTAGAGAGATTCAGAAAAGCTTACGAGAGTATTCTTGATGTGGTGATAGAGCTAGATCCTTCCGAGCGGAGTGCCATTCATACATTGCTTCAGTATTATGACCCACAGCTCCGTTGCTTCACCTTTCCTGATTTTCAGTTGGGCCCTATGCTGGAGGAGTATGCTCTGATCCTAGGTGTACCGGTTCGAGATCAAGTTCCTTTCAATTCTGAGATGAGTAGACCGACACCTGAGGCTATTGCTGAGGCTCTTTATTTGAGCCCTTCTACTGTGAAGTCTTTGACCATTATTAAAGGAGGTGTGTCTGGGCTTTCTTTGGAGGCTCTGGTGAAGAAGGCAGAAGAATTGGCTGTCGAAGAGGAATGGGATGCTGTATGTGCTATCTTGGCTCTTTCTATCTATGGCATCATCTTGTTTGCTGATATGGAGAAGTTCGTAGATATAAACGCCCTACATCTCTTTTTGCTGAAGAATCCTGTACCTACCTTACTCGGGGATTTGTATTACTCAGTTCATTACAAAACTGAGAAGAAGAGAGGAGGTTTGGTCCGTTGCTGCGCTCCGTTATTTCACATATGGTTCATGAGGCATTTGCCTAATACGGGAGTGTTTAGTGACCATAGTTTGATATGGGCTCAGAAGCTGGAAAAGTTGCTGGCCAAGGATGTTAGATGGTTCACTCAAAGGCTGCAAGGTGCACGTTTTATCACCAGCTGCGGGAGTTATCATAGTGTGCCTTTGTTGGGAATAACTGGAGGGATTAATTACAATCCAATCTTGTTAAGAAGACAATTAGGATACGCTTTGAGAGATGTGCCTGAAGATTTGAAGCTGACCCCTATTTTCTACTTCTCAGTGAAAGATAATATGCCCTTAGTGAGGAAGGTTGCGAGAGCTTGGAAGAGCATCAAAGGAGAAGGAATATCTAGTTTCGGGAAGTGCAACAATCAGACATTCCCAGAGTACGAAGCTTGGTTGAAAGACAGAGCTAGAAGAGTTTTGTTACCATTTTCAACACCGGTTCCCCCAGTTGCTGAGTCCATTAACACTGTGCCTCTAGAGGAATTCAAGAAGTTGGAAGCCCAGCTACATGCAGTTAGAGTTGAAAATACTGAGATGGTAAGCTTGTATCACCAAGCCAACAGGGCCAAGATTGAAGCTGAAGAGAAGTTGCTGAAGATGCAGATGACCTTGGAGACTAAGGAGAAGGACTTTGCCGGAAAAGAAGCACATTTCCGCAGATTAGGGATGATGGAAGCCCAAAGAGAAGTTGAGCGCAAGAAGAAGTCAAAGACCCTCAGAGACGCTCGTCAGTCTATTGTCTGGTTGAAGGGACAAAGAGAGAAAGAGTTGAAGCAATATAAAGAAAAAGAAGAGTTCTTTGAAATTCAGATGGCTTACAAGAAAGAAGAGGTGGAGCAGGCCCACAGGATTCGCAGAGAGAAGACCCAACAGCTCGCAGACAGTCAACAAGCCCTCGAAGCAGCACTCAAAGAGATTGAAGACCTCAAGTTGATGGCAGGAGTCAAGAAGGTCAGGTCTGATGAGGGAGTTACAGGATCCTCAGGCGGTGGTTGTGCTTCTTAGTTTGTTTTCTTTGTATCTGGATTACCTACAGGCATGTTGTAGGAGTCTTAGCTGTTTGTTTCTCCTCTGTAAGAACTTGTACCCTATGGGGAATTCTGTTTTATTGTGCCTAATGGGCTGAGCTATGTTATGATGTTTCTCACCATTTCTTGGTTTGCTTGCTATTATGGTTTGAATGTGGTTTCCTGCAAAGGGTTCTGAAAGTCGAGGATCAGTGCCCATCTGGTTTTCTTTGCTAAATACCGGAACCGGGGCATAACTGACCTGTGATTGAAAACATAAACAACTGCATTGCATCCATATAAACTGTTTGTTGTTTTGCAGGTAGTGTCTCAGTTACTAACGTGTTTTGTGTTACAGGCACTATAGCTCCCCGTAAAGTTCGGGAACAACCAGCAGTGCACAGATACCCAACCAAGATTAACAGAGAGCGAGCCATGGACTAGATGCAAGAAGACTTGGCAGATCTGAGGCAGAGAATGGATAACTTCATGACGTTAATGGCCGGCATGGGGCAGAACCAAGAGCGTCTGCGAGAGATGGTTGAGAATCAGAACAGGAACGCTGCTGCTGCTGCTAATGCTGATAATCATACCGGTGCGGGCGCACGTCAGGGTGGAACTCCAGTTACACAACCAGGAGTGACAATAACCAACGATGGGTTGCATAACCTTCAGATGGACAACCATGATGACCAGTTCACTCTACTTGATGAAGCTGAAGGTCAAGGGGTAGAAATGAACAAGAGGTTCGAAGAGATGGCTGAGCAAATCAAGGCTATTCAGTCCCAAAGCTCTTTGGGATTCGACATAACTGACTTAGGCTTGGTTCCCGGAGTCAGGATTACGTATAAGTTCAAAGTTCCAACCTTCGAGAAGTATAACGGCACTGCTTGCCCGAAGACCCATCTGCAATCATTTGTTGGGAGAATTGCCGCTCATACAGACGATGAGAAACTGTGGATGTATTACTTTCAAGACAGCTTGGTGGGAGCTTCCCTTGAGTGGTACATGAAGCTCAGTACGGTCAATGTCAAGAGCTGGAAGGATCTCGCTGAAGCCTTTGTGAGGCAGTACCAATATAACATGGACATGGCTCCGAATCGCACGCAGTTGCAGCATATGGCTCAAACAGCAAGAGAAGGCTTCAAAGAATATGCCCAGAGGTGGCGCCAGCTAGCTGCCAGGGTACAACCACCGCTGTTAGAGAATGAAATGGCCGACATGTTTATGGGCACCCTCCAGGGGGTATTTCTTGAGAGATTGGCGTCAAGTTCTGCTACTAAGTTCAACGATATTGTCATTGCGGGAGAAAAGGGTTGAAACGCTGTTGAAAATGGGGAAGATACAAGACCCCGGTGCTAGTAGCTCAAATGGAGCGAGGAAAGCTTTTAGTGGACCTCCGAGAAGGAGAGAAGGCGAGACCAATGCTGTATTCGGCCGAAGCCAGGGTCGTGGTTTCAGAAGACCTTATGAACATATGGCTGCTGTCACCATTCCTACAGCTCCCGTACAATAGATGCTACCTCCACCACAACAACATCAGCAACAACAACAACCTCGAACCAACTACCAGCAGAGACCATATCAACCGAGGCAGGCTCGCCCGGCTAACAGGGTGATTGAAGCTATTCCGATGACGTATGCTGCCTTGTTGCCAAGACTACTAGATTTGAACCTTATTCAATTGAGGACTTTGGCACCACCACCTCCTGGAGAGCTTCCAGCTGGTTATGATGTCAACGCGCGATGCGCTTTTCACTCAGGAGCACCCGGGCACTCGACTGAGAAGTGCAGGGCTCTGCATCACAAAGTTCAGGATCTTGTAGATTCTAAGGCAATCAACTTTGCACCGCCGCCGAATGTTAACTCGAACCCTATGCCTAATCATGGAGGGGCAAGAGTCAATGCTGTTGAGGGTGATGACAAGTTGAGTTTGGTACTGAGTATTGATAAAGTCAAGACACCTTTGAGGGTGGTGAAGGAGAGATTGTTAAAGGGTCTAGTATTTCCTGGTTGCTGTCTTGATTGTGAAGATTGTAGGAGTGTTGTGAATGGCTGTGAGAAATTGAAGATGGGTTTGCAAGGGTTGATCGATGATGGTTCCTTGCAGTTTAGTAAGGTTAGTAATGAAGAGGCTGATGATGTGTCAACCATTACTATCTTCTACAATGAAGCTGACATGCCCGTCAGACAAGAGCCGGTTACCATTTACGCTCCTCAGATTAGTCCAGTGACTATAACTGTACCTGGGCCAGTGCCGTACACCGATGATAGGGCCATTCCTTGGCATTATGGTTCCGATGTCTATGTAGCTGGACAAAAGATGGAGAGTAAACCTGTTGCTGACCTGACTATTGAAAATGTAGGAGGTGTTGGGGTTTTTACCCGAAGTGGTTGTTTGTTCGCTCCCCCCGCGTTGAGAAGAGATCCTGAGGCCGAGGCTTCGGCCAAAGACAAAGGAAAGCAGACTGCGAATGACGAGTCAACTATTCCTGTGGCTGGGCAGGGGACGTTTGAAAAAGAAGTAGAGGAGTTCATGAGGATCATCAAAAGGAGTGACTACAAAGTGGTTGATCAACTGAACCAAACACCTTCAAAGATTTCTATCTTATCACTGTTGATGTGCTCTCCCGCGCACCGAGAAGCCTTACTGAAAGTACTTCAAATGGCCTACGTTCCTCAGGAGATTACTGTCAACCAACTTGAAGCTGTTGTTGGAAGTGTTAATGCTATCCATGGCTTAGGCTTCACGGACAGAGACCTCACTTCGGAGGGAAGGAATCACAACAAAGCACTACACATCACGATGGAATGCAAGGGCGCTGTGCTGTCTCATGTTCTTGTAGACACAGGCTCTTCCTTGAATGTGCTTCCGAAGAAGGCGTTGATGAAGCTTAATATTGATGGGATTGTCCTGACACCGAGTGATATGGTGGTTAAAGCTTTCGATGGTTCAAGAAGATCAGTTTTCGGAGAGGTTGAGTTGCCTGTCAAGATAGGCTCTCAAGTCTTCAAAAGTGTCTTCTATGTTATGGACATCCAGCCGGCATATAGCTGTTTGTTGGGCAGGCCGTGGATACATGCAGCTGGAGCTGTCACTTCAACCCTGCATCAGAAGCTTAAATACGTGGTGGATGGCCAGGTCATCACAGTTTGTGGGGAAGAAGATATATTCGTCAGCCATCTGTCGACGTTTAAATATGTAGAAATGGATGGAGAAATCCACGAGACTTTGTGCCAAGATTTTGAAGCAGATGTCAGTATCTTGACTCCGGTGAAGAAAAACAACGAGGGCACGTCCATTCATTCCTACCAGGAAGCAAAGGAGGTTGTCCAATCGGGCAGTGCCCAGGGCTGGGGCAAGCTGTTGGAGCTGGAAAAGAAGGATGATAAATTCGGCTTAGGGTATCAGCCTGGGGGGTCTACTCAGAGTGGTAAAGCCATCACGTTCACAAGCGCTGGGTTGCTCGACCGCGATCAAATCTGTATGGCAAGCCAAGATGGGGATAGTGACAGAGATTGGGACAACAATTGGATCCGCCCGTGTGCACCCGGCGAGGAGCTAGGAAATTGGTCTGCTGAAGACATTGTTCAAGTCACCTGGCTCTCAAAGTAATTGCTTTGTTTCCTTTTATTAGCATGCTGCATTGTCAAATCCAGCATTATGCCCAAGATGCTTGGATCCATTGTATTGGGCCACCATGTTTTGTATCGCATTGTTATTTTGCTATGGAATAAAAGGACATTTTCAGACAAATTGTGTTCCCTGTCTTTGTTTTTAAACTTTTTCACAAAAAAATATATAAAAAAATGGCAATGTGTTTTCCTTTTTGTTTTGTGTTAGCGTCTCTTTTTCAAAATAAGCAGATTCTGAATAAGCACGTCATCTGTGCAGTGTTGATCAGCCGGATTCCACGGATAATGTTCCTGCTATGACTATGCATGACTTTGATAATCCAGTCTACCAAGCTGATGAAGGGGTTGAGGAAGACTGTGACCTCCCTGAAGAATTGGTCAGATTGTTGAAACAAGAGGAACGAGTTATTCAGCCTCATCAAGAGGAGATTGAGACCATCAACATTGGCAGTGAAGATGCAAAGAAGGAAATCAAGATAGGAGCCAATCTGCAGGCCGACGTTAAGAAAGAGCTGATCAGTATGCTGAGAGAGTATGTGGATATCTTTGCTTGGTCATACCAAGATATGCCAGGTTTAGATACCGACATCATGATGCATAAGCTACCCCTGAGAGAAGACTGTCCTCCTGTAAAGCAAAAATTGAGAAGAACTCGCCCGGATATGGCAATGAAAATTAAAGAAGAGGTTCAGAAGCAGTGGGATGCCGGGTTCCTTGCCGTGACTAGTTACCCACCTTGGGTAGCTAACATCGTACCAGTACCTAAGAAGGACGGCAAGGTCCGGATGTGCGTTGACTATCGAGATTTGAACAGAGCAAGCCCAAAGGACGATTTTCCGTTGCCACACATTGACGTGTTGGTCGACAATACTGCTCAATTCTTGGTGTTCTCCTTCATGGATGGATTCTCCGGTTATAATCAGATAAAAATGGCGCCGGAAGACATGGAGAAGACAACGTTCATTACCCCATGGGGAACATTCTGCTATAAGGTCATGCCCTTCGGTTTGAAGAACGCCGGGGCAACTTATCAACGGGCGATGGTCACATTGTTCCATGACATGATCCACAAGGAGATCGAATGTTATGTGGATGATATGATTGCAAAGTCTAAAGACGAAGAGGAGCATTTGGTTAACTTAAAGAAGCTATTTGATAGACTGATCAAATACAAACTGAGGTTGAATCCGAACAAGTGCACTTTCGGAGTGCGTTCCGGAAAATTGCTGGGTTTCATTGTAAGTCAAAGAGGAATTGAGGTAGATCCTGCTAAAGTGAAAGCTATTCAAGATATGCCTGCACCGAGGATAGAAAAGGAAGTGCGCGGGTTCTTAGGTAGATTGAACTACATTTCTCGGTTCATATCTCATCTAACTGCCACGTGCGAACCGATATTCAAGTTGCTAAGAAAAGAGCAAACGGTCAGGTGGAACAATGATTGCCAAAGAGCTTTCGACAAAATAAAGGAATATTTATAGGAGCCTCCAATTCTGATGCCTCCAGTGGAGGGGAGACCATTAATCATGTACTTGACCGTGCTAGAAGGGTCGATGGGGTGTGTGCTTGGTCAACATGACGAGTCTGGCCGAAAAGAGTATGCCATCTATTACCTTAGCAAAAAGTTTACCGACTGTGAATCCCGATACTCACTGCTCGAGAAAACTTGCTGCGCTTTGGTATGGGCTGCTCGCCGGCTGAGGCAGTATATGTTGACTCATACCACACTTCTTATTTCCAAGATGGATCCTGTCAAGTACATCTTTGAGAAACCAGCATTGACCGAAAGGGTTGCTAGATGGAAGATGATTTTAACTGAATACGACATCCAGTACACTTCTCAGAAAGCCATCAAAGGAAGTGTATTGTCAGATTACCTTGCGCAACAACCTCTTGAGGATGACTATCAGCCAATGAGATTTGATTTCCCTGATGAGGACATCATGTACCTCAAAACAAACGATTATGAGGAACCACTTCCGGAGGAGGGGCCTGACCCTGAATCCAAATGGAAGTTGATGTTTGATGGGGCCGTCAATATCAATGGTCGTGGAGTTGGTGCCGTACTCATTACTCCTGAAGGTGTCCACTTACCCTTCGCTGCCAGAATTACTTTTGGCTGCACCAACAATGAAGCGGAATACGAGGCGTGTATAATGGGAATAGAGGAGGCAATTGATCTTAGGATTAAGAACCTCGATATATTCGGAGATTCAGCCCTCGTCATTAACCAAATTACCGACAAGTGGTATACGCATCAAGAGCATCTAGTTCCGTACAGGGATTATGCTAGAAAACTGTTGACATTCTTCACGACAGTTGAGCTCAAATACATACCACGTGACGAAAATCAGTTTGCCGATGCTTTGGCCACTCTCTCTTCGTCGATTAAAGTCCTGCGTTGGAATTTTGTGCCCAGAATTGACATATCCAGGCTTGACTCTCCAGCTTACGCTTTCTCTGTAGACGCCGTGTCTGACGAGAAACCTTGGTATTTTGATATCAAGTTATTCCTGGAAAAGCAAGAATATCCAACAGGGGCATCTTCCAAGGACAAAAAGACCTTGAGAAGACTTGCTGCTAGTTTCTTCTTGAACACAAATGGGGTTTTGTACAAGAGAAACTTCGACATGGTCTTGCTCAGATGCGTGGATAGACACGAAGCAAGTCTGTTGATGCAGGAAGTCCATGAAGGATCTTTTGGTACCCATGCAGGAGGGCATGCCATGGCAAAGAAACTGCTGAGGTCAGGGTATTACTGGATGACAATGGATGCAGACTGTTGTTCATTCACTCGAAAGTGCCACAAGTGCCAAATATATGCAGATAAAGTGCATGTTCCTCCTAACCCACTCAATGTCATGTCATCTCCTTGGCCTTTCTCTATGTGGGGCATTGACATGATCGGGAAAATCGAGCCAACTGCTTCGAACGATCATCGCTTCATTCTGGTCGCGATTGATTACTTTACCAAGTGGGTAGAAGCAGCGTCTTATGCCAATGTCACTCATCAAGTGGTGGCAAGATTTCTGAAAAGAGATATCATATGCAGATATGGAGTGCCCGAAAGGATCATTACTGACAATGGTTCTAATCTCAACAACAAGATGATGGCAGACTTATGTCGGGACTTCAAAATACAACATCACAATTCTTCTCCTTACCGACCAAAGATGAATGGTGCGGTAGAGGCAGCTAACAAGAATATCAAGAAGATTGTGCAGAAAATGGTTGTCACCTACAAAGATTGGCATGAGATGTTACCATTTGCTTTGCATGGGTACCGGACGTCAGTCAGGACGTCAACAGGGGCAACTCCCTTCTCTCTGGTGTATGGAATGGAAGCAGTCCTGCCTGTTGAAGTAGAGATTCCTTCACTGCGCGTGATGATGGATGTCAAGCTGGATGAGGCTGAATGGGTGCGTGCTCGTTATAATCAGCTATGTCTAATTGAGGAAAAGAGATTAGCGGCTATCTGTCATGGTCAGCTTTATCAGAGGAGAATGAAGCGTGCATTCGACCAACGAGTACGTACTCGAGAATATCAAGTGGGAGAGCTTGTATTGAAAAGAATCGTTCCTCCAGGTTCAGATAACAGGGGAAAGTGGACCCCAAACTACGAAGGACCATTCATAGTGAAGAAGGTCTTTTCAGGAGGAGCACTGATGCTCACCACTATGGATGGAGATGACTTCTGATCACACTAAAATTCACCGTGTTTCTGACTCCGATTTCGCATGCATTCTTAGCTTTTATTGTTGTTTTGTTTTGTTATTACTTTGTTTTCTTATGTTTTCAGGTTTTTATAATAATCGGAGCTTGAATCGAGAAAAGGAGCGAAAAAGGAGTGAAAACGGACGTAAACCTAGAAATTCAGCGTTTTGCACTTACGACACCCACCGTGGCGGGCGCCATAGGGTTAGCCATGACGTGGCCACGTCTCAAGACCACTCCTCAACCTCCAAGACCCACGATCCCCACTCTCCAATCCCCTGTAGGGACCATGGCGGGCGCCATAGGCCTGTGGCGGGCGCCACAAGGCCAATTTCAGTAACCTCCACTTTTTAGTGGAGGGGCATCCCAGTCTTTTCATGCTTTCAGTTTTCCTATAAATAGGACCTTAGATTTTCGTTTTTCTTCATCCAGAATTAGATTTCTCTAGGCATATATCAGTTATAAAGCAGTTACCATTCCACATCGGGGTGTTTCTGCAATCGAGTGATCGAGTCTGTAATCTGTCTGTGTGATCGAGTTTTGGAGCACTCTGGAGGAAGTTAATCCTGCCGCCATTTTAATTCAAGTTCGTATTTTACTTTCATTTATTTTCTGCATTGCTTTACTTTTATTTATTTCCCGCACTCGCACTTTACTTTTATTTATTTCCCGCACTCGCACTTTACTTTGTTTATTTCCCGCACTCGCACTTTACTTTGTTTATTTCCCGCACTCGCACTTTACTTTATTTATTACCCGCACTCGCTTTAAATTCATTTACTTTCCGCACTCGCACTAAATTACTTTTATGAAAAATTATAAAAAGAATCTTTACTTTATCATGTCTAACTAATTCCATAAAGGTTAGAATGTAAGGATCGTAATTGAACCAGTAATCCGTATAATTGTTCGTGGAAACACCTAAGGGCTATTTTATCTTTCAATTCAAGTAATTATTTTTAACTATTTCAAAAACAGCCAAAAGCGCTTTGTCTAGTTTATTAGGAGTTTTTAGATTAAAAAGAAAAGAGATTTTAAAACGATTTTCGGACGCGTTATGAGATTTAGAGTCTGGTTCATAAGAACCTCTTTTTGCTAAGAAGTCCAGGTTAAAATACTTTTCAACTTAGTTAAGATACTACATTTCTTAAAAATAGGTTTACTACTCTAACGCAGTACGCACCTTTTTATCCGTGACAATAGGAGGGGTTGATTAGAGAGTACAACTCGGTTCTGAATACGCGAAAGCGACAATTCCTGTTAAATTAGTTCTTTTCAAAGGAGAAAACATTGCCCATAAGTAGTTCCATTAACAAGTACTGGATTATCATTGATTACGTGAATTACATTCGAGCCTGTCTTTTATTTATTATTTAAAATTATAATTTTATTTACCATTGCACCCTTACTAAAACCCTTATATTTAGTTGCCTTAGATACACACCATAACAACAGGTACGATAGATTGACATTTGGTCTCTGTGGATTCGACAATCTTTTATATTACTCTGACGTGTTCGTACACTTGCGAAAAACACGCATCAAGTTTTTGGCGCCGTTGCCGGGGACCAATATCGTCAAATTTCATTACCCTGTAGTTATACCGTTTAGACTAAGGTTGTTACCCACCGGTCAATGCGAAAGACTCGCAGTGCCAGAAGTTTAGTAGACCCTCTAGCTGAACCTGAACGTTACGCTCGCGCATGTTTGTTTTTCCATAGGAATAGGAGAGCTATGGCCGAAGATCAAAACCGAAGACCTCTTAAGGACTTCGCCCAACCATCAAACGAGGAACCTAGTTCCAGTATAGTAAACCCCGATATCCCAGCCAATAATTTTGAACTTAAACCATCCCTGCTGCAATTAGTGCAACAGAGACAATTCGCAGGTCTCGCTACTGATAACCCGAACCAACATTTAAAAAACTTTCTTCAGTTAGCAGACACCTTTAAAACCAATGGAGCTTCTCCTGAGGCAATACGCTTAAGATTATTTCCCTTTTCCCTCAGAGATAAAGCTCTATCATGGTTAGATTCCCTTCCACCCAATTCAATAACAACTTGGGATGACCTTAGAAAAGTTTTCCTTGCTAGATATTTTCCCCCAAGTAAGACTGCTCTTCTTCGAAACCTAATAACTAGATTTACCCAACAGCAAGGAGAGTCGTTGTTCGAAGCCTGGGAGAGATATAAAGAACTATTAAGAGCATGCCCACATCATGGCTTAGAAAATTGGCTAATCATTCAAACCTTCTATAATGGACTTCATTATAACACTAAAATGACCATCGCCGCTGCCGCTGGTGGCGCACTGATGAACAAACCTTACCCTGAAGCTAGTGCCCTTATCGAGGATATGGCCCAAAACCATCAATCATGGGGAGTAGAACGAGCGACAGTGGAAAAGAAGGAAGCCCAAGGAGGAATACATGAGCTAAGCTCTATAGACATGATGCAGGCTAAAATGGACGCGTTGGCCCTTAGAGTCGAACATATGTGTACAACTCCGAATACTGTAGCCGCAGTTTCGCCGAATTGTGAGATATGTGGAACGCAAGGACACCAATCCGCCGAATGCAATCTATTGAATGAAACCAACACTGAGCAAGTGAACTATACCCAAGGGAACCCATTTTCAAACACATATAACCCTGGATGGAGGAATCACCCAAACTTCTCCTACAAAAATAATAACCCTATTCAAAATACCGCACCTCCGAGACAACAAGGTTACCAAGCCCCAAGAACAAATCAACCTATGCAACCTGTACCACCAAGCCCGAGCTTTGAGGAAGTTGTAAAAGATTTTATCGTTGCTCAAAAACAACAAAACAAAGAGTTCATGAACCAAAACGTCCATGTTAACGGACTAATTACCAAGTTAGGAACCAAGGTTGATCAAATCATTACTCATAATAAGATGCTTGAAACCCAGATCTCTCAGGTAGCGTTAAACCAAGCCCCACAGACTACACCTGGAGGACAGTTCCCTGGACAACCTCAACAAAACCCGAAAGGGCAAGCAAATGCCATTACTCTACGAAGTGGAACCGCTTATAAGGAACCTTTAAACCCTAGATTAAGTGAGCCCGAAACTTCTGAGAGGAATGAGGAAAAGGAACAAGAGAAGCCTGAAACCCTGGAAAGTCAAGAAAAAGGAGAAGAACCTAAAAATAAAACCTATGTACCACCACCGCCATACAAACCACCAATACCATACACTCAAAGATTAAAGAAAACCCAAATCGATAATCAATATCAAAAATTCATTAAGGTTATAGAAAAACTTCACGTAGAAATCCCCTTTACAGAAGCCATCACCCAAATACCCTCTTACGCTAAGTTTCTCAAAGACATACTTACAAATAAACGTAGACTTGAAGATCCAAAACCCGTGGAATGTAATTCTATTTCCGAAAATAGGTTAGCAAAGAAAGATAAAGATCCCGGAAATTTTTCCATTCCTTGTACTTTGGGGAATCATGTCATCGAAAAAGCTTTTCTAGACTTAGGAGCTAGTGTGAGCTTAATGCCTTTAGCAGTTTGTGAGAGATTAAACTTAGGAGAATTACAACCTACTAAGATGTCACTTCAATTAGCCGATAGATCCGTTAAATATCCTATAGGCATACTTGAAGACGTCCCTGTTAGGATAGGTCAGCTGTTTATACCTACTGATTTTGTTGTCATGGACATTAAAGAAGATGACGACATACCAATCCTCCTAGGTAGACCATTCTTATCGACTGCTGGAGCCGTAATAGATGTTAAAAAAGGAAAACTAACTTTTGAGGTAGGTGACGAGAAGATAGAATTTATACTTTCAAAATTTCTTATGGCACCTGTGATAGGAGATGCTTGTTATGCCTTAGATATCATCGAAGAATGCATTAGGGAATTAGAACAAGAAGAAGAAACAGAATCTATAAAATTGCCGTCAACCCTTATCTTGGAAGATGACAATTATAAAAGACCCTACATTGATGATAACCTTCACGAATGTTTATCTCTTACCCCAGATCCTATGCCTTGCCCTATGAAACCGACCGTAAAACTTAAGGAACTGCCTAAAAACCTGAGATATGAATTTCTTGATGAAGATATGAACCGTCCAGTTATAGTCAGTGCTACCTTAAACCAAGAAGAAACCGATCAATTATTAGAAGTTTTACGTAGGTACCCCTCAGCCTTAGGATATAAGATCTCTGATCTAAAAGGAATAAGCCCATCCGTATGCATGCATCGGATTTCGCTTGAAGAAGATTCAAAACCTTCCAGAGAACACCAACGAAGAATAAATCCTATGATGAGTACTGTAGTTAAGACTGAAGTTCTTAAGTTACTAGAGGCAGGTATAATATATCAGATCTCGGACAGTAAATGGGTGAGTCCTGTGCATGTAGTACCTAAAAAGGGAGGCATCACAGTCGTGCAAAACGAGAAGGGCGAACCTGTAGCAAAAAGAACTGATGGAGGTTGGCGTATGTGCATAGATTATAGAAAATTAAATAAAGCAACTAGGAAGGACCATTTCCCATTACCATTCATAGACCAAATGTTGGAGCGCCTAGCCAGACACTCTTACTTCTGTTACTTAGATGGATATTCAGGATTCTTCCAAATACCTATTCACCCCGAAGATCAAGAAAAAACTACCTTTACATGCCCAGTTGGAACTTTTGCCTATAGAAGAATTCCTTTTGGACTTTGTAATGCTCCTGCCACTTTCCAACGCTGCATGATGTCTATCTTTGCTGATTATTTAGATGGAATTATGGAAGTATTTATGGACGATTTCTCAGTTTGTGGATTAGATTTCAAAAATTGTCTTATCAACCTTGAGAAAATCCTGGAGAGATGTGTGGAGGTAAACCTTGTGCTAAATTGGGAAAAATGTCATTTCATGGTCACCGAAGGGATTGTTTTAGGACATGTAGTTTCCGAAAAAGGTATAGAGGTAGATAAAGCAAAAATAGAAGTCATAGAGAATCTAAAACCGCCGAAGACTATCAGGGAGATAAGAAGTTTTCTTGGACATGCCGGATTTTACCGACGTTTTATCAAGGATTTCTCCAAAATAACAAAGCCATTAACCGGTCTTTTAATGAAAGATGCTGAATTCATCTTCGATGAAAAATGTACTGAAGCATTTAATCTTCTGAAGCAAGCTCTGATTTCAGCACCTATAATGAAACCCCCTGATTGGTCAGAACCGTTTGAGATAATGTGTGACGCCAGTGATTATGCTGTTGGAGCCGTTCTAGGTCAAAGAAAAGACAAGAAGTTACATGTGATTTATTATGCCAGTAGAACCCTAGACGCTGCACAGCTCAACTACGCAACAACCGAAAAAGAGCTCCTAGCTGTAGTTTTTACAATAGACAAATTTAGATCTTATCTAGTAGGAGCCAAGATTATAGTTTACACCGACCATGCTGCCATTCGTTACTTACTAAGCAAAAAGGATGCCAAGCCTAGGTTACTTCGATGGATTCTATTACTGCAAGAGTTTGATTTGGATATCCGTGATAAGAAAGGCACTGATAATGTGGTAGCTGATCACCTATCTAGGCTAGAATACCTGAAACCTGACTCAGTACCCATAAATGACGATTTTTCCTATGATAGACTGATAGCCCAACTAGAAACCATTGAAGATGATAACCCAGACCCTCATGAGCATTTTCATAAATCCTTAGCTATAAGCAATGTACCTTGGTATGCAGACTTTGTTAATTATCTAGCCGCTGACATCATACCCCCTGATCTAAACTACCACTGGAAGAAGAAGTTCTATAGTGATGTGAGAAACTTCTATTGGGACGAACCATTTCTTTTCAAGAGAGGTAAATATGGCATTTTCCGCCGTTGTGTTCCAGAAGAAGAGGTAAATAATATAATTGAGCAGTCACTCTGCACCCTATGGTGGACATGCAAGCACATCTAAGACCTACGCCAAGATTCTTCAAGCTGGCCTATTCTGGCCTACTATGTGGCGTGATGTCCATGCTTTCATTGTCAAGTGTGACAGATGCCAACGCTGTCGCTCCCGGGATTTTCATCCTAGTACAAACGCGAAAGTGGCGCGGAAAGGTTAGAGTCGCCAGCCAGACATTTTTATCCCGAATGAATGGGAAAGGTAATGTTGCACAAACCTGAGGAAGAAGGAAAGGACAAGGTCCTGCGAACCAAAGACCTGAATTCGGGAGTCGGTTACGAACTGGGAAGGTATTAGCACCCCAATCCGTCCGTCGTACCCGACGGGATCCACGCTTGCTTGTTTGTTTCAAAGGGTGAGAAATAAGATGCTGCTGAATAAAACTGCTACTGGAATGGAAAATGAAATGAGAAAGGAACTGAAAAGAGAATGGAAAGAAAGGGGGAAATGTAGGGAAAATAAAGAATGTGCTCGAACGGGCCCTACCCCGCTGCCTACGTACCTCATCGGGATAATGAGGATCAGAGTCGACGTAGTTCGACTAACTAAGGCGGGAACTATTTGTTTGTGTTTTTTATGCTGAAACTGTGTATGTCTATGCTCAGGTGTTGCAGGCTCGTCTGGTACGAGTGCATTTACCGTCTTGCATGCGAGACAAGTCGTCGCGAGTTCGCGTTGTGAGTGAATGAGATGAGAAGAGAAGTTCCCGCAGGATAGTCGCTTGTTATTTGTTTTTGTCTTTTAAAAGAAGTGTTTTGAATTTGTTTGTGAACTGTCTTGTACTAAGACCTATCCATTGCGGGAAGTATTTACACCTCGCCCCGAAACAGGACGCGTATAAACACTCTGCAACAAAGTCTCGTGTCGTACAAGAACGTTCGATTTTTATTAAGTGTTTTATTGCTTTTCTTTTCAAGATGAGAAAGAATGACTCAAGTTGCAAAAAGGAAAAACTAAGGGGACTAAGACACAACCCTAATTTTATTTGTTTATTTACAAGAGAGGTCCTATGGTTAATAAGGTATTCTAATCCTAAGAAAGAAAAGGAAAGGAAGAAAAGAGAGCTTAGAAACTAACTTACTACCTAAGGAAGTTAAGTTGTTTCTAAAGAAAGGGAAAGCCTAAAAGCAAAGCACAAAGTGCTAAGGCAAACACAATTAAAATGCATAAGAGATAGGAATGAAGTAATGCTTACCTCAATCTTCCCCCCTACAAAACAAAAGTTAGCATGACAATGCATATTGAAAGTAAAATCAAAACATAAAAGCGATTAAGTACCATAAACGTCCTAGAATGGAACTAGGGTTCAAAATAAGACCTAAGTCTAAAGGTGAATGTACCTAAAGGTTACATGACTTCTAAAGTCAGTAGCTACATATTATAGGTCCCTAAGTATGCTAGGATATCTCACAAGATCAAACTATGTCAAACTATGTACAAAAAGTTCACCTAAGTTCACCTAAATGCAAGTTAGGGTTTATGGATGAAGTATGAATGCATATGGCTTACAAGCATGAATTAATACATGAAATGAACATCAAAGTCATTAGTGAATGTTTATGAAGATGGATGAATGAAATAGAATCATGGATGCAATGGATTAGGCATATGGAGCAATGAGAAGAAGATATGAGAAGAAACGAACAAAAAATCGCATAAGATCGCACATGATGCAAACTAAGGAAGAATGGCATGTGAATATGCATGAAATGATTATGGGTCAGTAGCATACAAGTTATGAGATGAAATTATAATGCATGAATATGCATTAATGATTTCCACATAATTCAAGTTATTATTTAGAGGAGAAGAGAATCTAGTTTAGGTTAAAGTTAATTCACATAAGTATGCACTTTAAAGCACCAAAACAAACCAAATGAGTATGGTTCAAAAAATGACCTATGACTGGAATTAAAGGCATGCAAATGACCTATAATCAACTCCTAAAATCTACCAAAAATCCCTTCAAGAAAATGGCATGAATGCCTTCTTATCATTTAAGTTATGGAGCAAATAAACACATGAATCAACCTAGGATCTAGGTGACATGGAAAAATAGCAAAAAGCCTTACAAAATTATGAAATTAAATCCCTAGAATAGTAAAGTCATTATCTAACATGGTCCAAAAGGATTCTACAAAATTATGCACCAAAGTGCCAAAACAATTCCTTGACTAGCAAGGTAGCAATGAATGATCACCCAAAAACAACTCCACAAAGTGGATCAAAAAGGGCACTAAAAATTATGAAAAAAATGCCTAATGAGCATCAAAATGTCACCAATTACAGTGATTAATCATATACAAAAAATAGGTCTCACACCTATGGGGAAAAATCGATTTCGGTCCCTTATGCCAAAACCTTCCTTTTTGGGACAGCTTGTGATCTAAAATCCAAATAAAATATTGAAACCACCCAAATCTGGAAACAAAAAATATGACAAATTAATTAAGAGGATGATGATCACTCATGAATTTTTCCAGAATTTTATCCCACCTAAAACTATTTTTAATAATTGCGACGAAACGGGCAAAAAAGTGGATTTTAAGGGGAAGTGAAAGGAATCGATCCTAATGGTTCGTAACCTAATCCCTAAACTCCGAAATCGACACATATCAATATATATCACAAATAAATCCAATGCCTCAGGTGGGAGGGCTCAATATGCACCTTAAGTTATATGATCCTAAGTCGCATACAACTAGAATGATGCATTAAAGTAGAGAATCGAGATTACTTACTTGGTCGAAGTGCCGATTCTTTCACATAAAAGAAATCCAAAAAAACTTCAAGCCAAGCCTTGTAATCTCCCATGAGCAAAATAAATGCTCATCTTCAATAATTGCTTTGTGAAGATTCCCCATAATCGAAACAAAAACAACGACACAAAATATCATTTGAATCCAAAGGTATCCCACAAATAAAGTGGAATACCAACCAAACGACCGTCGTTAAGATCTTTGCGAGAACCTTGCATGAACTCAACAAACGCATTAGAAACCAAAAAGAGGTGCAACCGGAAGTTGCACCTATGCCTCACAACTCCAAATCAAGTAGAAATATGAATATACGAGTCATGGACATGCATTGAAATTTACGTTTCAAAACGGGGCAGCACTTATGCACTAATATAAACAACATGCAAACTCAAACCGGAATCGAACAAATTTACATGCAATGAATGAAAAATGATCAACAAACGTAAGTACAAGTCAAAACAAAATCAATGCATCAAAATTGCACCAAACCGAACTTAAAAAACCTTAAAACGAAAAAACGCGTCAAAAATCACCGACTCGGAATTGAACGAAAATCGCATGGTAACTTGCAAATGTGCCAACGGATTCAAATATGCAATCGGATTTTAAAAATTCCGCTCGGAAGTGGTACTTTTTGGCCGATTTCATCGGCTGGCAGTAGCAAAATAGCCGGAAAAAATTGTCCGAAATCGACTAAAAAGTTCACCAATGGCTCCGGAATAATCAACAAAGTCAATTTACACTATTCACATTCGCAAAAACGCGCTACGGTTAGGAAGTTACGACCAAAACATATTCTCGACACGCGATACATTAACAACATCAACAATTAAGCCTCAACCTATCCTATTTCAAATTTGCATATTGAAACAAGCAAGAATTTAAAAGTCAAGCACTTCAATCAATATCAAGTCACAATAATTAACTCTCTTAAGAATTTTATCAAACATCTAACATGCATCGATTAGTCTATGTCAATTTTAACAATCATTTCCAATCATGCACCACAACAATTATTAGGATAAATTAATCAAGAATCGATCAATAATCAAATCATGAATCAATGCACATAATCTCCACAAGATTAATTCAACTTCAAAATTCAATTCAAGAAACAATTCAACAATTATTCATGAATTAAAGTTTAAGAAGCTTACCGAATGAAGAATCGACGAAGAAATTGCGAATCCGAAGGAAGTGAGACGCGATCATGAACGGAGGAGAGGAGGAGAGGCCGCGCGGCTGCCGGTGGCGGAAGATGGTGGTCTTACGGTGGTGAAGTTGACCGGAGGTGGTGGTTCGTGGCGGCTCGGCTACCGGAAGCTTGATCGGAATTGTTGTGTTCTTGAGTTCTTGATGAAGTTGTTGTTGTGTTCTTGAGAAAGAATTGTGAGAATGAACTTTGATCCTTTAGAGAGAGTTTGTGAGATTTTTTTGGTGTTTGTAAATTATGATTGAAGTTATGAGACAAATTGTGGGTCAAAAGAATATATAGTGGAGTGTAAAATGAAAGACAAAAGGTAGAATTTCGGCTTAAGTGAAAATAACAATATCTTCGGAAAGAAATTTCGACTCTAAACCTTCCACAACATCGTCCGCCTCTGAATTACGGTTGCAATGCAAAAATAACGAACGTCATACGATCAAAATCGAGTGCGATCGATACGTTTAAGCTGCAAGACGTCACTGAATAAGTTGTTTTTTCGGCTTATTTGGTGTCCGCTACTCGAAAATGTGACGAGGTCAACCTCTTCGGAGCATAATCTCGACTCGACTTTGTCAGCAAAGTTGTAGATCTATGAGTCAGTGACCTGGTGTTAAAATCTAAGCTCAACCGGACAAACGACGAGGGAGATATGAATTTTCTCGTGAAACCACTTTCAGCATTTTTCTTCGGTTCAGCACTTCAGTTTTGTGAAATAAACCAAAACGACAATCTTTGGAGCACCGTTCGAACTCACTTTTGTATTTGAAATTGAAGAGGATAAAATTTGTGAACCAACGCTTCAAGAACGGGTGATATCCGATGAAAATTGACCGAGTTATGAATTTTACAAAATCTAACAGACAGTGCACTGCATCAAAGAACCTTACTGGTAATTCGCATTTTCGAGATCCTTCCGCTCGGACCTAACCCAAACTGAATTCACATAATGAAGATAACATCTAAATGGAATTTTAGGCACCGAAACAACATCAATTCGATGAACGAGCCAAGAGTTATGAATTTTTTAGTGTTCAAAACTCACCGGTTCAACACTGTTTTTCACTATGTCGACTCTAAAGACTCGCACATTCTGAGATCTTCTTCAAAGAATTAGTTCTCGGCCCAAACCCAAAAGTTAGAAAGGATATCAAGACGGAACTTTTGGCATATGAATCTCTCAGACATGTTGACCTAATCAGAAGTTACGAACTCTTGAATACCGCTAGCACAGTTAATCGGCGAAACCGAAATTTCAAAAACAAATAATTCCCGCCATTTTCCTTGATGAATTGACCTCCGAGCCGAACACAAAAGTTGTAGAGAATACCGAAATAATCTAAACTATTGAGTTGCAAGCCAAAATGAGTTTCCGAGCATAAGTTATAACTTTTGCAAACTGCACCATAAAACTGATATTCTGCTTAAACTCCTTTGAATCAACCGAGAACTTTTGGTTTCTTCTAAGATTCTTGTGCACGTTCCACATGAAAAAATAAAGGCCAGTCGCAACCTGTGAAAGCTCAAATGGAGATGTATATTCATGTATGTTTATGATGCAATTGTGATCCAAATGCAATGCAATGTATGAAAGGATATGCTAAATGGCATGAAAATGAGAGGGCAAATTTTGGGGTGTTACAGCTGCCCCTATTCAATCATCTGCATACTTGAATGAATAATTGCAACAGCTTTTAGACGTTCAAGGTATGGAGTGATTGAATACTCGAATAAAACCTGAAAATTTGCACACTGGGGTAATAGAAATGCCATCTGCCCATTTATTTATTTATTATTTTTTGATTTTGACCTCTGAATAGGTAACGGAGATAGAACCAGGTGGAGATATGCTGGGAAGAATGCCATCATCGAATGACAACTCACACGGGATCCTCGGATCCAGTACTGAAACCCTCCTTGAATAGAAACACAATGGTATACCGGCCGCAAGCGATAACCATCAACAACAAAGACTGACCTCGGACAGACTTTGCAAAAGAGACAAACTGACCTCGATCAATAAGCTCAAAAAATGAACTACTATCCTCGAATAATAGCCACACAAAACAAAAACAAGACCAACCGCAGAAGGACTTGAAGAAAAGAATGCCATCCTCGAATGACAATCCAAAAGATCCTCGGATCTAACACGAAACCATCCTCGAATGGAGACGCAAAGGTATACCAGCCTCGACTGATAACCAAACACAAAGTTGACCTCAGACAGACTTTGCAAAAGAGACAAACTGACCTCGATCAATAAGCTCGAAAAGTGAACTACTATCCTCGAATAATAGCCACACAAAACAACAAGACCAACCTCGGAAGGACTTGAAGAAAAGAATGCCATCCTCGAATGACAATCCAAAAGATCCTCGGATCTAACACGAAACCATCCTCGAATGGAGACGCAAAGGTATACCAGCCTCGACTGATAACCAAACACAAAGCTGACCTCAGACAGACTTTGCAAAAGAGACAAACTGACCTCGATCAATAAGCTCGAAAAGTGAACTACTATCCTCGAATAATAGCCACACAAAACAACAAGACCAACCTCGGAAGGACTTGAAGAAAAGAAATGTCACCCTCGAATGACAAATCAAAAGATCCTCGGATCTAACACGAAACCATCCTCGAATGGAGACGCAAAGGTATACCGGCCGCAGGCGGTAACCAGAAACACAAAGAAAATAGGACAAGATGGAACAAGATCGTTGTACATAAACGGGAGCCCAAGACACGACCGTTGTACTGAAACGGAGACGCGAAAAAAAATGAGACTGTTGTACTGAAACAAGACTCAAAGACGAGACCATTGTACTTAAATGGAGACTCGAAAGGAATGGGATCGTTGTACTTAAACGAGAGCCCAAGACGCGACCGTTGTACTGAAACGGAGACGCGAAAAAATGAGACTGTTGTACTGAAACAAGACTCAAAGACGAGACCATTGTACTTAAATGGCGACTCGAAAGGAACGGGATCGTTATACTTAAACGAGAGCCCAAGATGCGACCGTTGTACTGAAACGGAGACGCAAAAAAAAATGAGACTGTTGTACTGAAACAAGACTCAATTGGGGATAACAACAAGACTTGGTAGAAGTATCCACCCGGGGAAATGAGGTTGTATTATGTGGGGAACACTTCAATCTGATTGGAGATGTAACGAGTCTTATGTAATACCTCAAAACTGGCCCATGCTGGTATGCATATGTTTGAATTTATGGCGTAATGCTCCATGACGATGGAAATGCTACGCTTTGGAGGATGCAAATGTAATGATGAGTACCAGATGCAAATGCAAAGAGATCTCCTGATAAGGAGACTGCAAGTATCCCAGATGGCTTGACTGGGGAGAAACTGATGATCACTACCTTGATCTGGTTAATCCTTGTGAAAAGTAGACAACTCTGTGGGGAATGCTGTTGATGATACACGGGCTCTGAACTGCCATTACTGCCAAAAATAAATTGGACTTGGCGATTAGAATGCCAGGACCCTGCTGGGGATGGACTCTTCTTGCTAGGTACGCTATCCGTTGAACTTTGTTGGGGATGACGGATGATGTCAATGACAAAGCTTCCCGCTGAAGGTAAGAGCTCAAGCTGCCACTTGCTGGGGATAAGAAATAAATCCTCTCATGTTGGGAATGAGAGATGATGATACCCTTCCGCTCAAGAAGCAACCTTCCATTTTCCGCACTACTGGAGAAGGAATTGTCTAATGAGACTTGCTAAGGAATTCTGATCAATGAAGTCCGCCAATGAAACAACTCTTGCAGTACTGTGCCGACACTGGCCTTGCCCCTAGCCCTGGGTTGATAGGTTGCCAACTAATCATGAGTGAACAATGGTTCTTACTATGATCTATCCAAAGATAATGTCTCAAGAGGATTTTACAGAAAACTTGCATACGAGATGCCTCAGTGTCTTCAAACTCTTGGAGAGATTCGTCGGATCTCGAAATAACTGACCCAGACTGCATGGTCTATGAAAGAAATTTGCCTCGCGAGGATTCATGAAAAACCTCATATCACCATGAAATATTCTGCCCCAGTATTTTGGACTTTGGATAGGTGCTTTGGATTTACCATCTTCGGAAAAACGTGACTTCTCATGCTCTTGTGGTGGCCTGCTCCAGTACAAGTCTTGAAGTGATCACCTCTGAACGACTGTGCTTTGAAGAAAACACCCATATCAACTGTTCTTTGAGAGATTGGATCTCGAAGTAATTGCCCCAGTTTGGCTAAAACTTGAATGCATGCATCAGACTCATGAGAGATTTGATCTCGAAGTGATTGCCCCAGTTTGGTTGAAATTTGAATAATGCCTCCGCCTGATGGCTCTTTGAGAGATTTGAATCTCGAAGTGATTGCCCTAGTTTGGAGATGTGACTGCCCCAGATTAGTTGGCTTTTACCACGACTGTTGGGAAAGTCCCCAGTCAATGGAGTTTTCTTGAAAAGTGCATCTCGACAGATTGTCCTTCGAAAGTTTCAGACTTCTCAACTTGGCAAGATTAAGCTTCTGGACTGAAGTTTCGTATGTGAATTTTTATGATGCCCAACAAATATCTGCAAGCGGAAAATGTTTATTCTAAGAATGAAAATTCTAATGCAACACACATGTTAATCTTGAAGTTTTACTGAAAAAGATGTCGCAAACCTTTGTGAGCGAATCACTGGTTAAGATACGAAATTAATTTTTTTGAATAATAGAAAACATGCACATGACATACCAATAAAGATCTTTCAACACCACTCATAGGAGTCAGGAACGCGGTCTCGTGGTAGCGCACTCTCAAGATAACCCTACTTCAGTTAGGACTTTTAAGGGTTGTATCGCGGCCTGGTTCACAGTTATAGAAACAAAGGATATAGGCTCGAAGTTTATTTGTGCCCACCCATCTCCGTGATGTTCTCCATTCCTATGTTCAGCTAGCTTTCACAAGCGCTCACTTCTCAAAAAGGGTTTTGTGATGGTTAAGGAACCAATTACACTAACGGTTTAAGCACCAATCAAATTGTTGTTTGGAGTCAGTCACCCCTTTGTCTTTTGTATCACACGACTTTGTTCTTGTTTAAAGATATTTCTTGTGTAATCCTCTTTATTTTTCACTTTTGCATTATTTTGCTTATCCCTAACTTTTGCCTGGACTGATTCTTGTGAATCTTTGATTGTGAAGTCCAGCGGGATGCCCTATTTTTTTACCTAAGTCGCTTGTTTTCAAGTTCCGACTTAGCGGGCTTTTTTCATTTCTTTTTTTCAATTTTTTTGAACAAATCGTGTGACACTGGTTGTCTTGATTGTTTTGAAAGGGTTGTGACTGCCTCACTTCTTGGTTGATGAGGGATAACCATTGTGGTCTCCGGTCTTTGGACCTCTTGATTGGGAACACCATTGTGGTTTCTGGTCACTAGACCTCTTGATTTGGCACAACGAAAGGTAATGGATCCTCAGATGTGCACTCCTTTTTGAAATTTGAACGCTCGGTCAAACTAACTGACGCCTACCCTGTCCCTGGGTTAGGTGCAAGGGTTTTTTCATGCGAAAGGAAACTCCTACTTCAAGGCTCAAATGGGTTGGCGAGGGTCTATCTCCCTTATATCTCCAGTGTTTAGGATTTGAAGCAGTGCCTGTACATCGTCAACAGGGTCTTTCTCAAAAGCACACAATTAGAGTTTTTGCGTTTTCATTTCGTCATCCTCCCTGATAGAGTTTAAGCACAACAGTTGGTATTGCAATGCGCATACACAAAATCATGAGTGAATACGAATGGATTACTTCAAGAGAAACATGTGCATTTATTATGGTTATCATTCAAAAACAAATAAGTTTCATGCATGCATACAAATGTTTAAACAAACAATATAAACTACAAATGAAAATGCAGTAAAGAAACTGAACATTGCCATCATTGAGGAGACTTGACTCCGTCTGGACTTATTGCTTCTGAAGATGCCCTTGCAAACTAGGATGCCAATTTGATGAGGAGATTTCAATATGTGAGCAGACCTTCTGGCATGATGACCTTTGAGTCGATCAAAATTTGAACCTTGTGCCTGAACGCATCACAATTGTCAAATGGTATGTCTAAATGCCCCTGAGTGGTACTTACATCTAGCCTTTACGTCGTGGTTGCCATTATCGAGGAGGTCCGACTCCGTCTGGATTTGTTGCTCTTGGAGACTTTCAGCAGTCAGCAGTCTGGATGTTCATTCTATTACTGATTCGGTGCCATATTCCCACCTTTACCTGGTGCGAACACAATAGTCTTGAAGTCAATCACATTCGCGACCTTATTTTTACCCTTGTCTCTGAAAGATTTACAATCTTCAATTAAAAGGCCAGGTGCCCCAGAACGGTAATCATACTTGGCATTGAAACCTTAAAGGAAGCTTTATCGGAGATGATCCTGATGTGATTAGCCCAACTGGTTTGAACTTGAGTAAATGAGGAAACTCGTTGCACGTACGGCCTCAAAGTATGATCAAACTTCTTCTCAAGTTATTCTAGACTTTACCCATATGCTCTGGCCCTAGGAATCTCTTGGGAAGCTCAGGTTGGATGCTGACAAATGATATCTGGAGGGAAGAGGTTGATAAAGTTAATAGATAAGGTTGCTCGGAAAGATCTTGCACGATCTCCTGCCTACGTATCTCCATTGACCAATGGAGAATCAGAGCAGCGTAGTTCCCCTCAATAGGGATGAAAATAGCTTCGTTCAAAATTTCCATAACCAAATCTCATCTAAGTCTTCATCTGGTTGACTTCCTCTTTCAGCAGTTTTTGACTTTGAAATAAAGCTTGCACCTTTGCCTGAATTTTCCTAGCTGGGTCTTCATTCGGTTACCTCCGCCCGGAGTTGCTTCAAATATATACCTTGATGAATGTGATTCAAGTTGTCCATTCTGATGAGAAATCAAGTCAGGAAAAGAATTTGTCTCTGAACACCTGTCAAGAAAGCAAGGATGTATGCAAATGCCATGTTCAATTATTTCTGAGGAATCTATCTGCTTTAATTCAAGTTTTGACACAGAAAAATCCAACAACATGATTCAGATATGTGATCCTCGGAAATAACTGAACATTTGTGAAGAAATGCTATGATGTCATGTATGCAACAGGCATGTGATCAATAGTCTGATGTTGGTGGCGATGTTGAACAATGAGTCAAGTGTCTGAATAGAACCATAATAGTAGCATCATCTCTGTACAGAACCCCATAACTGAGAACCCAATAATTGTAGAACTGGATCACATAATATAACAATCACTGATGGTATTGAAGCTGAACAACGAGCCAAGTGTCTGTGGAGAGTCATAATAACAGTCACAATATCAGGGTCACCATGGTAATCACAGTAACAATTTCTCTGAATAGAAATCTCGAATCTCAGAATCAAAGAACCATATAGCACCAGATAATATCATAAAACAACACTGGCAAAGCGGGTATGTTGAAGTTTAGGGTTCCTGCAAACCTGTAAACCCCTCCCAATCTCACGGGTGTGCTACTCGGGTCAACATCACGGACTCTCAAAGCCGAATAGCAATAATACGTTCACCATTTCCGAGAAATGGTTCATGACCAAATCAGGGAATCGGTTTGGCATTATGTACTACTCAGGGAGGTCTCATTTGAGTCCGGAAAAACAAGCATCCCCCACAAGTTTCCAGCTTCAAGCATTGAGTCGAGAAACAATAGTACATTCATCCCGAAGGGTACAATACTATCGTCATACGAACAGTTCGCTTTAACTGAATTCCTATGAGAGAACCAGGCCATCCTATGCGAGTTCCCAATGGACCCTCGGATGCGAGTGGGTTTGCCAACAAATGTGGTCTGCCACTGTCATCACTGGAGAGGGGTATTCCCATTAAGGTCCTCGAAGATCGGTCACCAGATGCACATAACTATCAAGGTTATACCCTGAAGTGGAGAAGAACCCCCACACAGAATAGTCCCGAGACAGTCGCAATCTGGGTGTGGAACACATCACCACTCATCATGTAACCATGCGAGCACAACGTGTCCACGCTAATCCTATAGTGCACTCAAGCCGGGTAGTTGGCTTATCTCACAGTAACTCCCAACCCAAAGAAAAAAATGAAAACCAGCATAGCCAGATAGTCCAGTATAATATGATGCATGGAAAATAAAATACTGAAAGCGGTAAATAAATGCGATAAAGTAAAGCTGTAAATAAAAGCTGTAAATGAAAACAGTAAAGCTAAACTAAAGCACACAACAACAAACAAATAAACACCCAGAGAAACAAAACCAAACAGGCGCTAGGATTGACTCTACAAGGGAAACCGGAAGAATCAGGTTCGTCCCCAGCAGAGTCGCCAGCTGTCGCTCCCGGGATTTTCATCCTAGTACAAACGCGAAAGTGGCGCGGAAAGGTTAGAGTCGCCAGCCAGACATTTTTATCCCGAATGAATGGGAAAGGTAATGTTGCACAAACCTGAGGAAGAAGGAAAGGACAAGGTCCTGCGAACCAAAGACCTGAATTCGGGAGTCGGTTACGAACTGGGAAGGTATTAGCACCCCAATCCGTCCGTCGTACCCGACGGGATCCACGCTTGCTTGTTTGTTTCAAAGGGTGAGAAATAAGATGCTGCTGAATAAAACTGCTACTGGAATGGAAAATGAAATGAGAAAGGAACTGAAAAGAGAATGGAAAGAAAGGGGGAAATGTAGGGAAAATAAAGAATGTGCTCGAACGGGCCCTACCCCGCTGCCTACGTACCTCATCGGGATAATGAGGATCAGAGTCGACGTAGTTCGACTAACTAAGGCGGGAACTATTTGTTTGTGTTTTTTATGCTGAAACTGTGTATGTCTATGCTCAGGTGTTGCAGGCTCGTCTGGTACGAGTGCATTTACCGTCTTGCATGCGAGACAAGTCGTCGCGAGTTCGCGTTGTGAGTGAATGAGATGAGAAGAGAAGTTCCCGCAGGATAGTCGCTTGTTATTTGTTTTTGTCTTTTAAAAGAAGTGTTTTGAATTTGTTTGTGAACTGTCTTGTACTAAGACCTATCCATTGCGGGAAGTATTTACACCTCGCCCCGAAACAGGACGCGTATAAACACTCTGCAACAAAGTCTCGTGTCGTACAAGAACGTTCGATTTTTATTAAGTGTTTTATTGCTTTTCTTTTCAAGATGAGAAAGAATGACTCAAGTTGCAAAAAGGAAAAACTAAGGGGACTAAGACACAACCCTAATTTTATTTGTTTATTTACAAGAGAGGTCCTATGGTTAATAAGGTATTCTAATCCTAAGAAAGAAAAGGAAAGGAAGAAAAGAGAGCTTAGAAACTAACTTACTACCTAAGGAAGTTAAGTTGTTTCTAAAGAAAGGGAAAGCCTAAAAGCAAAGCACAAAGTGCTAAGGCAAACACAATTAAAATGCATAAGAGATAGGAATGAAGTAATGCTTACCTCAATCTTCCCCCCTACAAAACAAAAGTTAGCATGACAATGCATATTGAAAGTAAAATCAAAACATAAAAGCGATTAAGTACCATAAACGTCCTAGAATGGAACTAGGGTTCAAAATAAGACCTAAGTCTAAAGGTGAATGTACCTAAAGGTTACATGACTTCTAAAGTCAGTAGCTACATATTATAGGTCCCTAAGTATGCTAGGATATCTCACAAGATCAAACTATGTCAAACTATGTACAAAAAGTTCACCTAAGTTCACCTAAATGCAAGTTAGGGTTTATGGATGAAGTATGAATGCATATGGCTTACAAGCATGAATTAATACATGAAATGAACATCAAAGTCATTAGTGAATGTTTATGAAGATGGATGAATGAAATAGAATCATGGATGCAATGGATTAGGCATATGGAGCAATGAGAAGAAGATATGAGAAGAAACGAACAAAAAATCGCATAAGATCGCACATGATGCAAACTAAGGAAGAATGGCATGTGAATATGCATGAAATGATTATGGGTCAGTAGCATACAAGTTATGAGATGCAATTATAATGCATGAATATGCATTAATGATTTCCACATAATTCAAGTTATTATTTAGAGGAGAAGAGAATCTAGTTTAGGTTAAAGTTAATTCACATAAGTATGCACTTTAAAGCACCAAAACAAACCAAATGAGTATGGTTCAAAAAATGACCTATGACTGGAATTAAAGGCATGCAAATGACCTATAATCAACTCCTAAAATCTACCAAAAATCCCTTCAAGAAAATGGCATGAATGCCTTCTTATCATTTAAGTTATGGAGCAAATAAACACATGAATCAACCTAGGATCTAGGTGACATGGAAAAATAGCAAAAAGCCTTACAAAATTATGAAATTAAATCCCTAGAATAGTAAAGTCATTATCTCACATGGTCCAAAAGGATTCTACAAAATTATGCACCAAAGTGCCAAAACAATTCCTTGACTAGCAAGGTAGCAATGAATGATCACCCAAAAACAACTCCACAAAGTGGATCAAAAAGGGCACTAAAAATTATGAAAAAAATGCCTAATGAGCATCAAAATGTCACCAATTACAGTGATTAATCATATACAAAAAATAGGTCTCACACCTATGGGGAAAAATCGATTTCGGTCCCTTATGCCAAAACCTTCCTTTTTGGGACAGCTTGTGATCTAAAATCCAAATAAAATATTGAAACCACCCAAATCTGGAAACAAAAAATATGACAAATTAATTAAGAGGATGATGATCACTCATGAATTTTTCCAGAATTTTATCCCACCTAAAACTATTTTTAATAATTGCGACGAAACGGGCAAAAAAGTGGATTTTAAGGGGAAGTGAAAGGAATCGATCCTAATGGTTCGTAACCTAATCCCTAAACTCCGAAATCGACACATATCAATATATATCACAAATAAATCCAATGCCTCAGGTGGGAGGGCTCAATATGCACCTTAAGTTATATGATCCTAAGTCGCATACAACTAGAATGATGCATTAAAGTAGAGAATCGAGATTACTTACTTGGTCGAAGTGCCGATTCTTTCACATAAAAGAAATCCAAAAAAACTTCAAGCCAAGCCTTGTAATCTCCCATGAGCAAAATAAATGCTCATCTTCAATAATTGCTTTGTGAAGATTCCCCATAATCGAAACAAAAACAACGACACAAAATATCATTTGAATCCAAAGGTATCCCACAAATAAAGTGGAATACCAACCAAACGACCGTCGTTAAGATCTTTGCGAGAACCTTGCATGAACTCAACAAACGCATTAGAAACCAAAAAGAGGTGCAACCGGAAGTTGCACCTATGCCTCACAACTCCAAATCAAGTAGAAATATGAATATACGAGTCATGGACATGCATTGAAATTTACGTTTCAAAACGGGGCAGCACTTATGCACTAATATAAACAACATGCAAACTCAAACCGGAATCGAACAAATTTACATGCAATGAATGAAAAATGATCAACAAACGTAAGTACAAGTCAAAACAAAATCAATGCATCAAAATTGCACCAAACCGAACTTAAAAAACCTTAAAACGAAAAAACGCGTCAAAAATCACCGACTCGGAATTGAACGAAAATCGCATGGTAACTTGCAAATGTGCCAACGGATTCAAATATGCAATCGGATTTTAAAAATTCCGCTCGGAAGTGGTACTTTTTGGCCGATTTCATCGGCTGGCAGTAGCAAAATAGCCGGAAAAAATTGTCCGAAATCGACTAAAAAGTTCACCAATGGCTCCGGAATAATCAACAAAGTCAATTTACACTATTCACATTCGCAAAAACGCGCTACGGTTAGGAAGTTACGACCAAAACATATTCTCGACACGCGATACATTAACAACATCAACAATTAAGCCTCAACCTATCCTATTTCAAATTTGCATATTGAAACAAGCAAGAATTTAAAAGTCAAGCACTTCAATCAATATCAAGTCACAATAATTAACTCTCTTAAGAATTTTATCAAACATCTAACATGCATCGATTAGTCTATGTCAATTTTAACAATCATTTCCAATCATGCACCACAACAATTATTAGGATAAATTAATCAAGAATCGATCAATAATCAAATCATGAATCAATGCACATAATCTCCACAAGATTAATTCAACTTCAAAATTCAATTCAAGAAACAATTCAACAATTATTCATGAATTAAAGTTTAAGAAGCTTACCGAATGAAGAATCGACGAAGAAATTGCGAATCCGAAGGAAGTGAGACGCGATCATGAACGGAGGAGAGGAGGAGAGGCCGCGCGGCTGCCGGTGGCGGAAGATGGTGGTCTTACGGTGGTGAAGTTGACCGGAGGTGGTGGTTCGTGGCGGCTCGGCTACCGGAAGCTTGATCGGAATTGTTGTGTTCTTGAGTTCTTGATGAAGTTGTTGTTGTGTTCTTGAGAAAGAATTGTGAGAATGAACTTTGATCCTTTAGAGAGAGTTTGTGAGATTTTTTTGGTGTTTGTAAATTATGATTGAAGTTATGAGACAAATTGTGGGTCAAAAGAATATATAGTGGAGTGTAAAATGAAAGACAAAAGGTAGAATTTCGGCTTAAGTGAAAATAACAATATCTTCGGAAAGAAATTTCGACTCTAAACCTTCCACAACATCGTCCGCCTCTGAATTACGGTTGCAATGCAAAAATAACGAACGTCATACGATCAAAATCGAGTGCGATCGATACGTTTAAGCTGCAAGACGTCACTGAATAAGTTGTTTTTTCGGCTTATTTGGTGTCCGCTACTCGAAAATGTGACGAGGTCAACCTCTTCGGAGCATAATCTCGACTCGACTTTGTCAGCAAAGTTGTAGATCTATGAGTCAGTGACCTGGTGTTAAAATCTAAGCTCAACCGGACAAACGACGAGGGAGATATGAATTTTCTCGTGAAACCACTTTCAGCATTTTTCTTCGGTTCAGCACTTCAGTTTTGTGAAATAAACCAAAACGACAATCTTTGGAGCACCGTTCGAACTCACTTTTGTATTTGAAATTGAAGAGGATAAAATTTGTGAACCAACGCTTCAAGAACGGGTGATATCCGATGAAAATTGACCGAGTTATGAATTTTACAAAATCTAACAGACAGTGCACTGCATCAAAGAACCTTACTGGTAATTCGCATTTTCGAGATCCTTCCGCTCGGACCTAACCCAAACTGAATTCACATAATGAAGATAACATCTAAATGGAATTTTAGGCACCGAAACAACATCAATTCGATGAACGAGCCAAGAGTTATGAATTTTTTAGTGTTCAAAACTCACCGGTTCAGCACTGTTTTTCACTATGTCGACTCTAAAGACTCGCACATTCTGAGATCTTCTTCAAAGAATTAGTTCTCGGCCCAAACCCAAAAGTTAGAAAGGATATCAAGACGGAACTTTTGGCATATGAATCTCTCAGACATGTTGACCTAATCAGAAGTTACGAACTCTTGAATACCGCTAGCACAGTTAATCGGCGAAACCGAAATTTCAAAAACAAATAATTCCCGCCATTTTCCTTGATGAATTGACCTCCGAGCCGAACACAAAAGTTGTAGAGAATACCGAAATAATCTAAACTATTGAGTTGCAAGCCAAAATGAGTTTCCGAGCATAAGTTATAACTTTTGCAAACTGCACCATAAAACTGATATTCTGCTTAAACTCCTTTGAATCAACCGAGAACTTTTGGTTTCTTCTAAGATTCTTGTGCACGTTCCACATGAAAAAATAAAGGCCAGTCGCAACCTGTGAAAGCTCAAATGGAGATGTATATTCATGTATGTTTATGATGCAATTGTGATCCAAATGCAATGCAATGTATGAAAGGATATGCAAAATGGCATGAAAATGAGAGGGCAAATTTTGGGGTGTTACAAACGCACAGGAAATATTTCAAGACGTAATGAAATGCCGTTAAGAAATATCCAAGAAGTAGAACTCTTCGACGTATGGGGTATAGACTTTATGGGACCGTTCCCACCATCTTTTGGAAATCAGTACATATTAGTAGCTGTTGACTACGTGTCTAAATGGATTGAAGCTATCGCCGCACCCACAAACGACACCAGAGTAGTCATCAAATTATTCAAAAATTATATATTTCCCAGGTTTGGAACACCCCGTTTAGTCATAAGTGATGGAGGATCACACTTCATATCGAGAATATTTGATAAACTTTTAAGCAAGTATGGAGTTAAGCATAGAGTAGCAACACCATACCACCCACAGACCAATGGACAAGTGGAAGTATCTAACAGGGAGATCAAACAAATTCTTGAGAAGACTGTCTCTATATCTAGAAAAGATTGGTCGCAGAAACTTCAAGAAGCATTATGGGCCTATAGAACCGCTTTCAAAACTCCTATAGGAACAACCCCTTATCAACTGGTCTATGGAAAATCCTGTCACTTACCTTTTGAGTTGGAGCATAAGGCCTATTGGGCCATCAAAACTTTGAATTTGGATTACTTGACTGCTGGTGAAAAACGTATCCTTGATATCCACAAATTAGAAGAGCTCAGACAATCTGCCTACGAAAATGCCATCATATACAAAGAAAGAACAAAAGCTTGGCATGACAAAAGAATCATAAGAAGAGACTTCAAAATAGGCGATCCTATTCTCCTGTTCGATTCTAGGTTACGACTTTTTCCAGGAAAACTCCGTTCAAGATGGACTGGCCCTTTCGAAGTATCTAAGATCCTAAGATCCGGTGCTATTGAAATCAAGAACCAGACATGTAAACCGTTCATCGTCAATGGACAGAGGTTGAAGCCCTACGAAGGAGGTGACATCCCAACAACATACACCTGCCATACTCTGAGTGATCCACCATATCCTTCCAATGATGTTTAAAAATCGGTCGTCGAGCTAATGACGTTAAACAAGCGCTGCATGGGAGGCAACCCATGGTTTTCTTATTTATGTACTTTTTATTTTTTTTACTTTATTTTAATTTGTTTATTATTATGTCAGGACTAACGATTGAATGTTTTATGTGCTTTCAGGACTTGTTTGCTAACCTTGTACAGAATGCAGAACCCTGATGACATGCACGTGGCCTTTAGAGATGATGCACAGAGAGAGCGTTACCATGTCCACATGAGACGCCCTATCGCTCCTACTAGGTACCCTGACCATGACTGCATGGATGCCTTGGGGATAGAGCCAAGCGTCAGATTTTTATGCCATCAACTCCACTGGGGCCAGTTTGACTACAGGAACAACACTTATAGGAACTTGACTCTTGAGTTCCTCAGCTCGTTCCATCATGACCCTTGGGCTGGACCCGATGGACTCGCTGTTTTCAAGTTGTTCGGGATTGACTACTCATTCTCTCACAAAGAGTTTGGTGACTTGCTAGGTTTCCAGACTACTCCTGATGCTATTCCAGAGACTCCGATGGGGTATTTTATGAGCAGAGAAGTGGAAAAGTTTTGGACTAAAATATCAGGTGGAGGAAGCCAAGATCCCTCTACCCAGTTTTCTCAGGTAATCCACAACCCTGCATTGAGGTACTTCCAGATGATTCTAGCACATTCTTTCCTAGGTTTGCCAGATACAGAGACACTGCTAAGTGAAGAGGAGATTTTCCTATTGTTTTGTGCGACTCAGTCTCGCCCTGTTGCTTGTGGCAACTTTCTACTGAAGGGCCTTGCTAGTGTTGCCAGATCATCCGTAGGCATCATCCATGTTGGTGGGGTTGTTACACAGATAGCTACTGCATTGGGTTTGTCTCGCAAATTATTGCACCTCAGGACCTTCTGCTGCTACACCACCCTGGATATTGATTTTTGTCTTGATAGAGGACTGATGAGGAGGGCTTCTTTTGAGACCAACATGTTTAAATTGCTGATCGGCGGCGAAGCGATACACTACTTTACATTACCAGATCAGCTGATGACCAGTATCCATGATCCTGAAAACTGGAGTTATGCTCTGGAGGGTTATGGAGAGACTGTCAAAGAGCCGAAATCGCCTCCCGCCGCTGAGTACACTCCTACACCTCTTACTCCCCGAATCACTGTTATGTCTAACAATATGTCTCTGCAGCCACCTGACCTACAAACACAGATTTATGAGCTCCTTAAGGAGACTGCCCTGCTCAAGCAGGAAGTGGCAGACTTGGAGTTACAGATGCAGGTTTCTGATCTCACTCATGCCTCAGAGGCCGATGCTCTATATCAGGCGATTGAAGAGCTTCGGAGGGAGATAGCTGAGATTCGTGGATCAAGCCAGGAGAAGAAGCCTACCACATGATTCATTCTACACTGACAACGCTACCCTAGTATTTAATTTCCTTTTTACGCTTTATTTTATTTATCGCATTTCCAGACATATATTACTTTATTGCAGCTTTTATATTTTCTAGTACTTTGAATTCCTTATATATATACATATTATGCACTAATGTTAATCTTTCTTTTTCTTTTTTGATTTTTAATTATTTTATTTTTGTCGTGCAAAGAAAAAAAAATATAAGACAAAAATATTTTCATTTTTGTCTTCACAAAAAAAAATATGCAAGCCTCATGCCTTGAAAAGAAGAAGAAAACGCTATCCAGGCGTGATATGACAGCTAGAGAAGAAAGGCGTGATGGCCTTCTCTCTACTATTTCACAACAGCTGACGGACAACATAAGCTTCATGCAACAATCGCGATTGGTTTCGGATCATGCTTATAGCAACGTCTGCCGTACCTTGAACGATATCTCATTAGAGCAGAACCGTCAGAGAGAGTTCAACAGCCGACACTACCAGCTTGTAGAGGCTACTCAGGGTTCCATTTTGGGTAACCTTCGAGAGGTCCGGAGTGCTCAGGCTGCTTTATCAGCACGACTCGACCGGAGGGACCAGCATCGTAGTAGATCCCGTCGTTCCAGACCATCACATCAGGACGGCGAAGGCACCAGTGCCCCTCCTCAGTAGTCTTTTTCAGGTTACCCCCCTTATCTTATTTCGAAACATTGGGGACAATGTTCGATTTAAGTGTGGGAGGGGATTTTATTGCTTTCTGTCATTTCCCTTTTTAGTTAATTATTTCCTTTCAGTTATTTCCCTTTTCAGTAATTTATTTTTCTTAGATAATGCATGAGTCTGACGAGTCACCAGTATAGTGTATTTTTAGTACATCTTCATTTTTTCCCATTTCCTTAGCCTTACCAGAAAAATTTTAAAAAGAAAATAATGTTGTTTCACATGTTTTTTTGGGCTTTGAGACAGGTTTAGATTAGGATGTGGTGACTTAGGTCAACTTTTTGAAACATCAGAACCATTTTAGCACCATAGACCTCTTGAATATAGGAATCACTCCTAAACCCCACCACCATGGCCTTTATTATCATTTAAAAAATTGTCCTAAGTAGTTTATCCTAGCAGTCAGCTCCGGCCTAAGCATGCTCTACGTAGGGGGTCGATGAACATAAGTGAATGATCCAGTGCTAATAAAAAGAAAAAAAAGGCAAACTCTGGTATAGGTGACCCTCACAAAGTCATTTAAACCGAAAAAAAGAGAAAGAAAAAAATTTTTGCCACAAAAAGAAAAAAATTGCAAGTCACCTATTGTTAGTTGGTTCAGAGGTATCTGGCACTGAACTTGGTAGGGCGGATTACGATCCGATCCCCCGCAACTATAATTAGGTCAAATAAAAATAGGTTTACACATGCTTATGTGCCAGAAACCTTATGTTATGGATCAGAATCACTAACCGGTCACTCTACTATGAAGCATGTACGGATAACGGGCTTAATGTGATTGCGCCTGAATGAAAAGGACACAAAAAGATGAGAAAATAGGCCTAGGTATCGTGGGATGATATGGAGTGGTTAATATAGGATTGAAGTTTGTGTTTGTGTTACTATGGTACCCTTGGTTCACTTAGTTAGTATCTGTCACTGCATCCTAACTTGAACTTAGAATCCCTTTAGCCCAAAGACACGTGTTGACACCATATTTTCTTGAGCTTTAATGTTTGCTTGAGGACAAGAAAAGGTTTAAGTGTGGGAGAATTTGATCACACTAAAATTCACCGTGTTTCTGACTCCGATTTCGCATGCATTCTTAGCTTTTATTGTTGTTTTGTTTTGTTATTACTTTGTTTTCTTATGTTTTCAGGTTTTTATAATAATCGGAGCTTGAATCGAGAAAAGGAGCGAAAAAGGAGTGAAAACGGACGTAAACCTAGAAATTCAGCGTTTTGCACTTACGGCACCCACCGTGGCGGGCGCCATGGGGTTAGCCATGACGTGGCCACGTCTCAAGACCACTCCTCAACCTCCAAGACCCACGATCCCCACTCTCCAATCCCCTGTAGGGACCATGGCGGGCGCCATAGGCCTGTGGCGGGCGCCACAAGGCCAATTTCAGTAACCTCCACTTTTTAGTGGAGGGGCATCCCAGTCTTTTCATGCTTTTAGTTTTCCTATAAATAGGACCTTAGATTTTCGTTTTTCTTCATCCAGAATTAGATTTCTCTAGGCATATATCAGTTATAAAGCAGTTACCATTCCACATCGGGGTGTTTTTGCAATCGAGTGATCGAGTCTGTAATCTGTCTGTGTGATCGAGTTTTGGAGCACTCTGGAGGAAGTTAATCCTGCCGCCATTTTAATTCAAGTTCGTATTTTACTTTCATTTATTTTCTGCATTGCTTTACTTTTATTTATTTCCCGCACTCGCACTTTACTTTTATTTATTTCCCGCACTCGCACTTTACTTTGTTTATTTCCCGCACTCGCACTTTACTTTGTTTATTTCCCGCACTCGCACTTTACTTTATTTATTACCCACACTCGCTTTAAATTCATTTACTTTCCGCACTCGCACTAAATTACTTTTATGAAAAATTATAAAAAGAATCTTTACTTTATCATGTCTAACTAATTCCATAAAGGTTAGAATGTAAGGATCGTAATTGAACCAGTAATCCGTATAATTGTTCGTGGAAACACCTAAGGGCTATTTTATCTTTCAATTCAAGTAATTGTTTTTAACTATTTCAAAAATAGCCAAAAGCGCTTTGTCTAGTTTATTAGGAGTTTTTAGATTAAAAAGAAAAGAGATTTTAAAACGATTTTCGGACGCGTTATGAGATTTAGAGTCTGGTTCATAAGAACCTCTTTTTGCTAAGAAGTCCAGGTTAAAATACTTTTCAACTTAGTTAAGATACTACATTTCTTAAAAATAGGTTTACTACTCTAACGCAGTACGCACCTTTTTATCCGTGACAATAGGAGGGGTTGATTAGTGAGTACAACTCGGTTCTGAATACGCGAAAGCGACAGTTCCTGTTAAATTAGTTCTTTTCAAAGGAGAAAACATTGCCCATAAGTAGTTCCATTAACAAGTACTGGATTATCATTGATTACGTGAATTACATTCGAGCCTGTCTTTTATTTATTATTTAAAATTATAATTTTATTTACCATTGCACCCTTACTAAAACCCTTATATTTAGTTGCCTTAGATACACACCATAACAACAGGTACGATAGATTGACATTTGGTCTCTGTGGATTCGACAATCTTTTATATTACTCTGACGTGTTCGTACACTTGCGAAAAACACGCATCAACTTCCCATCCCCTGTTAACTCGGATGCAGTTAAAAAATACTTCGCATAAAGAGACCCGCTGGACACAAAAACAGAATGTAAGTCCAGGCAAGAAAAGGGCATCCCGGCGAGCTAAAAACAGAATAAAAAGCTCGGGCAAAAATTAGGGAAATAAATATAAAAAATGTACACCCTCTGAGTTGAAAAGCCACATTGGACAGCTCAGACAAAAAAGGGTATCCCGGTGGATTGAAAACCCGAGAGGGCAATCCACGCAAAATAAGGGAATAAGCGAACAACTGTGATCCAAGTTATCTGAACCACGTCATCGTTTCGGACAGCTTGACAATGTCAGAAGGATAGGAAACAGTCCCCTCGTCCTCTCAGAAAGCCAAAGCAGAATGGAGAGTATCAAAGACGTGCAGGTCATAGCAGAAATGGAACTCCTTGGAATGCCGTGTACATTGCCATTAGGATAGTTTCTTTTCTCAATTTTTATAGTGGCTACCTCTTTCCAGGTGGTTGCTTCCTGATGTAAATCTTTGCCTATTCAGAGGCCATTCAATAAAATAATATTCAGTCAAAAAGCTGTGTGTGTTTATTTTTTGTTTGCAAAATGTCCTGAATTTTTGGCAAAAATAGCATTGCATCTAAACATGGAAATAATTTTGAAAAGAAAATTGACATGCAGGGAAACTGTAACCCTCTTTGAGTGTCGGGTGATGATGGATGAACAGATCATTCCATGCAAATCCCCGGGGCACATTTGTGTTTTCGTTTGTTGCAGGTTGAAGGATAGTGTCACGTTCTCAAGCAGTTACTCCTCCCCAATAGAGTATCTCCCCAAGCAGAGATTTCTTCTCCCAACAGGTATCTGAAGCCTGGCATCTCCATGCAGAGATTTTATCCAGCTGAGCCTTGGCAGTAGCTCAAACATTTTTCTTCTCCCAACAGTGGAGTATGCAAGCCTGACATCATCAGAGATGGAATTAACAGTATTTTATCATCAGCAAGAGTCCTCCCCAGCAGGTGTGACTGAAAGCTTGATATTCCCTCAGAGTCTTGAATCAACAGATGCTCTCCCCAGCCCGACTATTGTTGAAGCATTTTCCTCAGCCAAGTCTTAAGATGACCCGGTCCCCACAAAGTTCACATTGGATTTTCACCTCTGTCCGTGAAATATTTCTCAGCCAAGTTGCCATACTTTTGGGTATTTGATGATATAGTCAGGTATTCATCACCTCAGTCAGAGTGGGTATCCAGACTCGACTTGTCTTCCCCTGCAGAGTTGTATCTCTTGTTGCCGATCAGGCATTCGTTTGTTGCTCGTCTGCATTTTTCAACACTCGTATGTGTTATCCCTAAGCAAAGTTTTCCCCAGTAGGGACATATCGCTGCCTTATTGCTGCTCGTCTGCATTTTTCAACACTCGTCTGTGTTAGCTCTGTGGTATTGCTCATTTGCTTTCTCCAGCAGTGGTTCATGATTACTTTGATTCTGCTCGTTCGCGATTCCAAACACTCGTTTGTGTTTGGTTATATCAGTTGCTGTTTGCTCGTCTGCAATTTCCAGCACTCGTCTGTGCTTTGAGATGTATTATTTTGCTGTTGATTCTCAACACTCGTCTGTGTTACGATACCTCTGTTATTGCTCGTCTGCAATTTCCAGCACTCGTCTGTGTTTGGTTATGATAGTTGTTTGTCCGCCACTCCTCAACACTTGCTTGTGTTCTGATATGATATTTGTTGTTGCTCGTCTGCAACCTTCCAACACTCGTCTGTGTTGGGTATTGGATCCTTCGCTACACTCGTCTGTGCCTTGATATGTATTCTCTGTTGTTGCTCGTCTGCAACTGTCTAGTACTCGTCCGTGTTTGTTTGAAGCTCGTCTGCTTTTATTCCCCAGAAGTCGTTTGTGTTCTAAAGCTCATTTGCTTTGCTTGGATACTCGTCTGTATCATCCCCAACACTCGTCTGTGCTAGCTTACACCTATATGTGAGGATTTGCTGTTTATCCTGGTATTTCTGTATTGCTACTTCAAATGCTCGTCTGTGTTTGAATTTCTGGTATTCGTCTATACCAGGGGCTGATACTCGTCTATATCATCGCCTGAAACGCTTGTCTGTGTTTCTCAGATCATCGTCTGATACTTGTCTGTATCATTGACTTATAGCACTCGTCTGTGTTATCTTGATGATCATCCAATACTCGTGTGTATTGAAGAGGTTTCGAATCCTGACAGTGGGAATTAAATGTCGAAATGGTTACCGGTCCTAGCGTAACAGGCAAATCCGAAGGAGGCTCGTCTGTCTCAAGCACCAATTATGGTTGCTGCACCTGGCGTAACAGGTTTGCTCAGAAGACTCGTCTATCTTGTACCATATATCCGCGGATAATATATGAAGAAGGTTCGTCTACCTTGATTGCATGTCTATCCCACAGACTTAAGTGCATTACCGGTCCTGGCGTAACAGGTAAATCCGAAGGAGACTCGTCTGTCTCATGCTATATGCATTGTTTTGAGGACTCGTATGTCCAGTTCCTGGCGCCACAGGATTTGACTGAAGACTCGTCTGTCTCAGTTTATGTTCTTGAAGTGTTTTGAGGACTCGTATGTCCAGCTCCTGGCGTCACAGGGTTGTTTGAAGACTCGTCTGTCAACATTTTCCTTATACCAGATATCAATTTCAGCTTGGAAGAAGCTCGTCTGCTTCTTTCTTCCCTACAGTCCCCAGAGCGTCTTCGGGTTGGGTTTATTTCCCAATGTTGCATTCTTCGTCAGAGTGCAAATTTCTGGTCTTCTTGGTATTCAACCACAATTTATCTTGAATGGTCGATAGCCCGTACTATCGTCCTTTTCAGATTAATTGGTGATTGAATAGGGGCAGCTGTAACACCCCAAATTTGCCCTCTCTTGTTTATCATCATTTCATCATAAGCATAACATTTGGCATATCATTTTCATATTTCGCGTTGCATCATGAGCATAGAAAAATGAGGCATGGCATTCATTGTTGAAGCATTGCATGGAGCTGGCAGTGATTTCGTTTCGAATGTGTTTGATCGTTCGCGATCCAATTCAGAGGGATATTCGACCTAATCTAGGTTAAACTGTCAGTGGTTCGCTTCAGTTGCTAGATATCTCTTTTTCAGCTGACCACTTCTCAGGCGGTGTATATTCAAAGTCAAGTGTAGGGATGGGTTGAATTCATCAGATTATCAAAGTTATGATTCATAAGAACTTTTGGGATAGGTGCATTCATTAGTGGCTCAACAGTGGATTTATTTTCCCAGAGGTCGGTTCAGACGGATTCAAAGTAATTCAGGGATTATTTGGTCAGAGGCTTAAAAGACGATTATTTTAGATGGTTGTTGGCTTCAGTTACGAATTGTTCAGTTGTTGATGAACTTCACTGCTTTTATTAGAGGCGTGTGGAAAAATGCACAAATTGGTTTTGAATTGAAATCGTGGGTTATGGTCGTGTGTATAGGGGTGAGAGCCAAGTCCGCATTAGTCGGGATCCACTTCATAAATCATTTATCATTTACCGTTTTATTTTATTTTTCGTAAACAATTACCCACAGCCAAATCCACTTTCTTAATCACATCCATTTTTACTCTAACCATCTTTTGTTTCATTAACCATTTTCACAATTATCCAATTCATTAATCTATTCCAAATATTAATGTTTTTTACCTTTTTATTTTTTATTTCTTTCATTATTCATTTCTCAAATCCCAATATGTCATTCTAAACCATTTCATGAATATATCCATTTCCAATTATTTTTATATGTTCATGCTACCATTTAATTTTTTGCTTTAAACCATACACACCCATCTACACAATTCGTACAACTTTTCAGTAAGTTTGTTGCAACCCATGTGGACCCACACGCCATACATTACTCAGCCCTCACAATTCCAACAAAAATCTGGCCCCACAATTTTCCCACGCACTTGTTCACCACACGCATCACACATACAACAACTGAAAAATGCAAAAAAACGCAGGGATCAAAAACACAGGCAATGAAATACAATGATTTTTTCTTCATACAAGTTTAAAACTGAAACAGAAAATAAAGAAAAAAGAGGATAACAGAAATAAAAATTAAAAAAATAACAGGAAAGGAAAAACGGAAGAAAGAGTGAGCGGATTAAAGAAAAAGTTTGTTGAGAAGTTTGTTGGAAGGTTCACGATCCTTCATCACACAAAAGGGAGATAACCGAATTTGAGAAGGGAGGAATAACAGATTTCGTAATCGATTTTTTGCTCCTCATCTAATAACATAATCACTCCTAAAAAAAAAACTCAAGAATAACAGAATCACTCACATTCTTCATCACCAATAACACACATAACCGATGCTATCCTCATGAGTTCTCCTGAATCTTGATCCAATTCTTCATAATTTTCATCAATTCTCTTCAATCTTCATCACCAAGAACGCACATAACTGATTCTAGCTTCGTCGATTCTTCGCAATCTTCATCGATTTTCTTCACAGCAGTTTCATCAACACTGTGGATTAAGCTTCAGTTTTCGATCCAAGCTTCAATATTCGGCATTCTGTTTCAACCTCTTCATTCGATTCAGCCTCATCAACCGTGACCTCAACATCATCGCATCTCATTATCATCGTCACCTTCAACACGTCGATAATCTCTTCGTCAACCTGCAAAAAGAGTTCACAGATCGAAGCAAGACTTGACAACAACAACGAATCTGCATCGAATCAATTCCGAAGAAGGAAGAAGGGAACAGCAGAAGCAAAGTGAACTTACGCGTTGTTCGTCGCATCGTCAAATAATAGGTACACTTTCGATTACTCCAGTTGCTACGATTGCTAGCCGTGTTGTGAATTTGTTGTATCTGGTTGCGTTTGTGATCTGTATTTTTGAGCGTTTTTTTTCGTTTGAATCTGAGATTGTGAAAGGGATAGAAATAAGGATGGATTGTATGCTGATTTCGTAGTTAGGATTGGTTCTCCGGCTAGGAGGAGTTTAGGCTAGTGATTGGTTCGAATCGAGAGGGAGATAGAGTTTTGTGTTAGTTTGTTTGATCGGAATTGACGGTGAGCGGCGGACGGTGAGTTTAATTTTGGAAGAAGATGAAGCTGAGTGAGATCGAAAGATGATTAGGTTAGGTCATAGAGAGAAGAAGGTGATGAGTATGTGGTAGCGACACCGTGAATGGAAGAGGTGGCGGCGAAGTCATGAGGAAGGTGACGAACATGATGCCGTGAGGTCGAGGGCGAAGGCGGTGCCAGCTTTTGATTTTGTTGATCGGAGGAGGTGAGAGCGAAGGCTCTGATGATGGCGGCCGTCGTGAGGGCGGAGAAGGAGAAGTGCCGGCGGCTAGGGTTTAGAAGGTAGGACGGAGAAGAGGTATCGCGCAGCTAGAGGGAGAAGAAGATGTTCAGTTTTGTGGTTTTTTTTAATTTGTTTGTTTACATTGGATTTAATATGAGATGCTTATTAAAATTAGTGAGGTTTATAAAAAATAATGGGAATTCTGATGTTTGTGAGTTTCAATAAGATAAGAGGATAAGGGTATAGGATTTTTGTTGTTTCGGTCCATACCGGCGGTGACACTTGTCACCGTCCGGTAGGGCCTCTCTGGCAGCCAATCGTGCGAAGGCACCCCATCATGCAGCATGTGCTTTTCTTTATTTTTTTTTCTCTATTTTTCTTTCTCTCTTTTTTCCTTATTTCGAATTTGTCTCTTCTTGGGCTTAGTATTTCTATTCGCACCACAGTTATAACAGGCCCACCCGAATCCAGCTTAATACACTTACCAATCGCACCTCCCTCATTTTCTTTTATTTCTTTTTTTCTATTTTTATTTTCATCTAATTCAGTTTCATTTTAATTCAAATAAAATAGTTATATTCATCTAAAAATCCCAAAATAAATCATGGATCTTCTTTTGTGTTTCTAGTTTTTTTATCACATTTTTATTTTATTTTTTCCATTGATACACGTGCCAGGAATAATTCACCAATGTGCATAGCTTCTTTTGCTTCATTTCTTGACCAGTCTGTCTTGTTTATTTTCTATAGCTTTCAATATTTGGATTTTTGATCCCATTCTTTTTGAATTGTGTTCCTAAGACCTTGTAGTTTTCATGTGATTTTTCTCAGAATTTTTAGAAAATTATTTCTGGAGTTTTGGTCTGGTATCTTGTGATGTAAGTTTTCTGTCCTAACTTGTATTCTTGCCATCATTTGGCTTAGTTCCTTTCTGAATTTTTGCAAATCCTTTTGGCAAGTTAATATTATATGTTTGAAGATCATTTGGTTTCAGTTGTAGAATTTTTAGATGGCTGGTTGATTATTTGTGGATTTTTGTTCTCACCTTGTCCATTTTGCTTCTTTTGGTTTGTTAGATCTCTTATAGGCTTGGAAGGGCACTTGTGCCAACTTCTTCTTCTTATTTGGGGTTCCTTTGGGGTGTGGGTGCCTTCCTGTTCCTAGGATAGGTCTTGTATCTTCTGAATTTTTAAGTTTGCTTCTTATTCAAGTCATTTGTTTCGTTAAGTGCTTAAATTCCATCTTTTGATTCCGTTGCTTTTATTTTGACATTGTTTGGTATTGTGTGACTTCTCTCTTCATCTTGCTGGTATTTTAGGCCATTCTTTATATCATTTTGATTCTGGTTTTGAACTTTGTGCTTGTATTTTGTGTGTTTTGTATTACATCTTTCATAAGTGCACATTTGTTTCCATATGTATTCATGTTGCCTCATTTTAAGCCATAAGTCTCTCATCTTCATTTCTTTGAGTTGAATTGGTATTAAGCATTTGTTCATTTCACTTCACTTCTGATTGTTGGATGATGTCATGTTAATTTGCTCATTTTTGTTCACTTGTGCATACTAACCTTGCAGGGGCTATGGTAAGTGTGAGATGTGGGAATTGAGTTCCACATCTCCAATTCTCATCTCTTCCTCTTATGTTTATGTGAATTAACCCTCTTTTGTTGGGCCTAGGCCTTTCTCATCCCTTCTTCTATCTTCTTCTTCCTTCTTCATTAGGATAGAAACCTCACTAACCCTTAGGACATCCATGCATGTTAACACTTAGGATTATTTTTAGTCCCCTTTAGAATTTTTCCTTTGAGATCCTTTGGCGCTCTCTCTCTCTTCTCACCTTCAAACTTAATTTTAATTCACTTAATAAAGGTTGAGTACTTTCATGTGACATGAGACTTTGCTATGAGATGCTCACATGCGTTCCATTTCGGGGCGAGGTGTGAGTCATCACTCGTGGTGGATAGGTCTTAACATGAGTACCTCACAAAGAAAAAGCTAAAAAACACTTCTTAATCAAAAACCACAAAAACACTTAATAATGGTAATAGGCCAGTGTGCTTGAGCCTTCACTTGTGGGACTAGCTTTGGGGATTTCCTCCATAGATAGGTGTGCCTCTTGGGCATTCCATTTCGGGATGATGTGAGACGTACACATCCCATTGAGTAAGACTTAGGTACACTTACCTATGCAAACCTTCACAAATAAAAGCTTCATAAAAATCTCAAACAAATAACAAGCGTCTTTCCTTCGGGAATTCTTCTCTCATCTCATTCGCTCCGTCCGCGAACTTGCTCCTACTTGTCATCTTGCAAGACGGTTACGCACTCGTCGTCCGAGCCTGCAACACCTGAGCAATGGCATAGGCAGTTCAAGCCTTTAATTCACAAGCAATTTCCTTTTTCTACCCCTAGTTAGGCGAACTACGTCGACTCTGATCCTCATTATCCCGATGAGGTACGTAGGCAGCGGGGTAGGGTCCGTTCGAGCACATTCTTTATTTTCCCTACATTTTCCCCCATTCTTTCTTTCCATTCTCTTTTCTTATTCCTTTCTCATTTCATTCCAGTTTCCAGTTAGCGGTTCATTTATTCAGCAGCAACTATATTTTTCTCACCCTTTGAAACAAAGCAAGCAAGCGTGGATCCCGTCGGGTACGGCGGACGGATTGGGGTGCTAATACCTTCCCAGTTCGTAACCGACTCCCGAAATCAGATCTTTGGTTCGCAGGACCTTGTCCTTTCCTTCTTCCTCAGGTTTGTGCAACATTACCTTTCCCTTTCTTTCGGGATAAAAATGTCTGGCTGGCGACTCTATTCTTTTTCCGCGCCACTTTCGCGTTTGTACCAGGATGGAAATCCCGGGAGCGACACCACCCTATTAAGATCCACTTGCAAAAATCCTGACTTATCCATTCATATGCCATTATTATTTTCAACCCACTTGCAACCAAACATAGGAATCTGAAACTTCTCATAATCAAACACCCAAATGTCCTCGATAACCCCAAAATATGACCGATTTTCAAATTTAGGTTTTAAGTCTTTCACACTTTTATCATCGTGCTCTTTGGTATAATATGTGTATCCATTAATTGCGTATGCGCTATAAGAAAACACAACCAAACTTGGACCATATGCTAAACATATCAACCTTTCTGCTATCTTACTATTCAATTCTCATTTCTATGCGGATTTAAACCTCGAAGAACATCCTTGTGCATTTCAACATACGGCTCAACCTCATTCTCATTATGCAGAACATACAAATGCACTTGATCCCGTTCGACCCTTGATACTGTCACAAATATATTTCCAATTAACTTTTTCCTTTATTTTCTCCGACAGTATGAGATTTGGGGAGTCCAATTGATTGAACATTGGACAAATATTCAGTAAAAAACTCAATCGCTTCTTCAACAATGTATCACTCGAAAATACAACCCTTTGGTCGACTTCGATTTTTTTCATACCCTTTTAATATTTTCATATAATGTTCAGCAGGGTACATCCATTTCATATAAATTGGTCCACACAATTGTGTCTCTTTTACAATATGAACAACTAAATGAACCATTATGTCAAAAAAAAATGAGCGAGGAAAATACATTTCAAGATCACACAAAGTAATAACTATTTATTTTTGCAATGTTGGTAAGATCGTAAGATTGGTCACCTTATTGCAGATTGACTTGAAGAAAAAACACAATTTAGTTATTACACTTTTTACCTTTTCTGGCAGAATAGAACGTATACATATTGGTAGAAAATTTTCCATTATAACATGGCAATCATGCGTCTTTAAACTTTTTAACTTGAGGTATTTCATAGACACAAGTCTTCTAATATCTGAAGAGTATCCTTCTGGAACTTTAACTTCACTTAGAAACTTATACAATACTTTTTCTCCTTTCTAGATAGAGTATATGCAACAAGTGGTAGATATGTTCGTTTTCCTTTCTTCAAGGGTCCTAATTCAGTTCTTATCCCCATCGTTATCAAGTCTTTTCTTGCTTTAAGGTCATTCGTAGATTTTCCTTGTATATTGAGTAACGTGCTAACAACACTGTCAAATACATTTTTTTAATATGCATAACATCGAGAAAATGTATTACATACAATGACTTCCAATATGGCAGTTCAAAAAAATTGACCTCTTCTTCCACCCACTCTTGACAAGTGTATATTCAAAAGGCTTGCCTATTGAGTACTCACATCTTTCACCTTTTCAAAAATTTGATCACCTGTCAATATAGGTGGAACTCTAACTTGTTTTGGCTTTGCATTGAATGCTTTTCTCCACCCACGATAGTGATGATTAGAATTTAAGAATCTATTATGATCGGGAAAGACATTCTTCTGACCAAACTCCAATCGTGTCCAATCTGTTTTATCTTCAAAAATAGGACACACACATTGACCTTTTACGTTGTACCCTGATAGATTTTGGTATGCTGGAAAATCATTAATTGTGCCAAACAACATCGCCCTCAATTTGAAACTTTCTTTCCTATACCCATCATAAACCTCAATACCCTTCCCCCACAAAAACTTTAAATATTCGATTAAGTATGTCAAGTATACATCTATGTCACTCCCTGGTTTTTTAGGCCCATAAATTAACATAGATAACATCATGTACCTATGCTTCATACATAGCCATAGAGGTAGGTTATAAATAATAATAATCACGGGTCAAGTTTTATGTGAGATACTTTGAAGACCGTGTGGATTCATTCCATCAGTAGATAATGCCAAGCGAAGGTTTCTTGCTTCTTTTCCAAATTTAGGATAATCATCATCAATTTTTATCCACTGTGGTGAATATGTCGGATGTCAAAAGTTTCCATCAATAATTCTTTCATCTACATGCCAAGTCAAGTGTCTTGAATCAGTTTCACTACGAAACATGCATCTAAATCTCGGAATTATAGGAAAATATCATAAGACTTTTGTTGGAGACAACTTTTTCTTATATCGAGAGACACCATATTTAGGACACTCATTTAACGATGCCTACTCATTTCAAAACAAAATGCAATCGTTTGGACAAACATGTATCTTATCATAGCTCATGCCAGTAGAGCACAACATCTTTTTGGCCTCATATGTTTGATTGGGAAGAACATTATCCTATGGAATCATATCTCTCATAAGGGCTAATAACTATGTGAAACTTTTATCCGACCATCCATTGTCCGCCTTTAAGTTGTGCAACTTTAATATCGCATGCAATCTTGTGAATTTAGTGCAACCATTATACAACGGTTTCTCTGCATATCTTACCAACCTTTCAAACATTTTGGGACAATCCATAAGATCTTCTTCAAGTGCTTTTGCAATCTCTTTGACTCAATCAAAATCATATGTATCTGTGCCATTTTCGTTTGAAGCATATGTCGTATTATCCCCCGGTTCAACATTCCCATTACTTTTCTCACCATGTAAATTCCAACATGTATAACTTCTATCAATTCCACGCCTCTTTAAATGCAACGTCAACTGAATTGCGTCAACCCGACTCCCATAACAACAACCCAATTCTCGTACTCTTTAGATAATCAATTCAAATACATTCATGTCTTATCCATGGTTTTACCAATTAAGCTAAACAAAAACAAAACAAAAAATATTTACCTGTAGGGAAACGATCCGACTTTCACACTTTGATCACAAGTAACCCCTATATATATAGCAAATTCAATAAGTTAGTTCCCAATTATTGTTAATTATTCACGCAACTATAGAAAAAGAACAACTAATTACCTGTAGAGAAGTAAGAAACTTCTAGACCCACGCAGTGTAAGATTCTTGTAAACGATCAGAATTTCACTCTTCACAAGTAACCTTATATAACAAATTCATAAAGTTATTAAGTTCATCACTTAAGCGAGATTAACTTCAAAGTTCTCAAAATAAATTCACAATGACTATCAAAAATAAATTCACAGTGTCATTCAAGTTTCAATTCGATTAACAAATTAAAATCTAACCATTAAAACTTTGATTATTGATGAATAAATGATTTTTCTAATATGGTTTAGATTAAACATGTGTGACAATATCTCGAAGCTCTTACTTTTAGCCTAAATCTTCTATAACAAACTCTTATGGATTTCATGTTTGCCATATTTTGAAAGTACCTTATTGGTTTTAAATTTCACATCCCACTTTGAAATTTAGATTAATTAGTATTTCTCTTTTCATGTTTAGAATAAATATAACTATTATATGTAATACATTGAAGTTCTTGATATAGATTAATTAGTATTTCTCTTTTCATGTTTAGAATAAATATAACTATTATATGTAATACATTGAAGTTCTTGATATGAGTTATATCATCTTTGTACATATAGCCTATAATCATATGTAATATATTGAAGTTCTAGATTTTGGTCTTAATATTTCTTTGGGCATTTGAGATGAATGTACAATCTAACCGAATCATGGTTATTCTTGAATTGTTATATTCAAATATATTATGTCATTTCGGTACTATATTCAATATTCAATCTAAATGAGTCATGATTACTATTTTCTACTATGTTTTTCACTTTGTTTATATATATATATATATATATATATATATATATATATATATATATATATATATATATATATATATATATATATATATATTTTGATAGGTTTTCTCCTATGTTCTAAACACAAAAATCACATTTTAACAATAACATAATCAACAACAACATAATCAACACAAAAATTGCACAAAAATCATGACAACAATCACATTACAACAGAACCAACAACAACAAAACCACATTCAAAAAATACAGAACCACATTTTATCAACATTGCATCAATAACAACTAAAGAACCAACATTGTATCAATAACAACAATAGAAGCAACATTCAACAACAACAAACGGCGAGAGAGAACGAAAATGGTACATACCTCTTATTCGTTTTCGTTTTTGTTTTCCGCTTCTTCTTCTTCTTCGAACGAAAACAAAAAATAGTAGAAGCGAGAGAGAACGATGGCGGTCAGAGAAAATACAGTGGCGGTCGGAGAACGTAGGCGGTCAGAGAAAGTACAAACACGAGAGAGAATAGATGGCCGATCAGAGAAAGGAAGAACAATCGCGAGAGAGAAAGGAGTGAAAATGATTAGAAAAAATGATTAGGGCTTTTATGGAAACGTGGTGCTTTTATTTTTTTAATTAATAAATGACATAAGCAGCATTTTCTTAAGTGTTAGATTTAGCAGCGTTTTTTCCTTAGAAAACGCTTTCTTTTCATTGGCCTATAGCAGCGCTTTCAGTAAGCGCTTTCAAATGCGAGGCTAATTTAAGGCCTTTAGCATCGCTTTTCAAAAGCGCTTTCTAAGGTTAACATTTAGCAGCTCTTTATAAAAGCGCTTTCTAAGGTTATATATTTAACATCGCTTTTAGAAAAGCGCTTTCTAAGATTAACATTTAGCAGCTCCTTATAAAAGCGCTTTCTAATGTTATATATTTAACATCGCTTTTAGAAAAGCGCTTTCTAAGATGGGGTCTATGTACAACCTTTAGCAGCACTTTTAGAAAGCGCTTTCTAAAGGTAGCCTTTAGCAGCGCTTTTTTTTGACAATTTTTTTTCAAAACTTATAGCAGCGCTTTGTAGTAAAAACATTGTCTTTGTTGTGCTGCCAAAAGCGAATTTTGACGTAGTGAATATCGAACTCCTCTCCAAAATTTCGAGACGACACATGTAGTAGAAAATATGAGTATCCGTTTAAGCTTTGTGGTTGCATGTTGACTAGCAAAAAATGGAGATTTAATGTCATTTGTGGTGTGCATAACCATGAATTGTGCTTAAAATTAGTTGGTCATTCTAGTGTATGTCGGCTCAATCCAGAAGAGAAGGAATGTATTAGTGACATGACCTTGAATCTTGTCCAACTGAAAAATATACTTGCAACATTGAAACGGAAGGAAACCGACAATATATCAAATATCAAGCAAGTGTATAGTATTCGATACCTCACTAATAAGGCCATTGTGGGAGATAAAATTGAGATGAAACAACTGTTGGAATTTTTGGACGATAGCAGTTACGTGTCGCAATACCGAACTTGCGACGATGGAGTTACAATTAGAGATATTTTTTGGACTCATCATGATTCGATAAAGTTGCTCAACACATTTCTGTCAGTGCTCATACTTGATTCTACCTACAAGACCAACAAGTATAAACTTCTATTATTTGAGATGATTGGTGTTACCTCAACTGAGAAGATACTTTGTTGATTTTAAATTTTTAGAGTGTGAAAAAAGGACAATTTTACTTGGACATTAGATGTGTGTCGGTCACTTTTGAAGGATCAAGGTGAAATGCCTAAAGCTATTGTTACAGACCGCGATACCGCATTGATGAATCCAGTTGAAAATATATTTTCTTCTTCTTATGCATTATTTTGTAGGTATCACAAAACAAAGAATGTTAGAAGTCAGGTTAAACCCGCGGTGTGATTGTTGAAAAAATAATGGATGCATGGAATCATATAATAAATTCCTCCACAAAAGAATTATACGCCGATTTCGTCATTCATTTCCTAAAAGTCTGTGAAAAATATCCTGCTTTGTTAAAATACGTTGAAAACAACATTCTTGATCAGGTGAAGGAGAAGATAGTTTGTGCATGGAATGATAATGTCTGACACCTTAGAAATACAACTAGCAACAAAGTTGAGTCTGCCCGTGCTACTTTAAAAATTGATTGGGAAATAGCAAGGGGAATTTGTGTCGAGACTGGGACTCCGTGGACCTCATGATTCAAAATCAACATAATGGGATACAAACAACATTTGGTCGGAGCGTCACAATTTTGGAACACTGATTTAAAGATAACATTCTGTATTCTCAGTTGGTGGGTAACATTGGTAAGGTGAGGTTGAACTATATTTTTCACGAGGTCAAACGAGTTGATAATGTAGGATGCGATAACGCAAAATGTGATTGTATTATTGTGAAAATATATGGTCTCTCATGTGTTTGTGTTATTGCAAAAAAAGAAGTGAAACTTGGCGAACCAATAAGAATGGACGAAAGTTACTCTCATTGGAAAAAACTTAGGTTTGATGACGATGGATGCATGAATGAAGGTAAATCGAATATCTCTATTTTGACACAACATTCATTTTTTCATATCAAAAATCAAATTAATGGAAATAATGAGGAAGAAAATACATGTACATTATCTTAAATCTGAGATTCTTTTGCCCATTTTATTGTGAAAAAAAATAAAGAAATGTTATTTTGAAGTTAAAAAGATGATTGAGTGTAGAAGAAAGTTTTGGTAGAGATTTACATGCAACATTGTGTTTGTTTTTTTAAATTATCGTTTGACAAATTCAAAATTGCACAGTCATATTTAAGGATGACAATTGGACTCATCCCTAGCGGGTAAACCTCAAAATTTATCCACAACAGATAGGGTAAAAATCCGCAAAAATGACTACGGGCTCGGGCACGAGCAATTACCCATTAAAATAAGCGGATATGGACGCGGGTACATGTACCTTAGTACCTACCCCGCCCCATACCCACATAATATATATTTATGTATTTTTTATTTTTATAATTATTTATACAATTTAATTTATCAATTTTATTAAATACATAATTATTTGATTATTAAACATATATGCATTTTATATAAATGTTTGTTTATTTCTTAATTCAACAATAACATTATTGAATTTTTTTTCGTATTATTAAAAACATAAAATTACATAATAAATAATAGTTGCTCAATTATTTTATTAGAAGTGCGGGTACATGAGTATGGATACAAGTACTTCGGTATCAATAGGATATGAATACTGATACAAATATTGATGCCCAAACAAATATTGACTCAGGTACTGGGATTTTTTTAAACTGCGGGTATGGAGACGGATATTATTGTCATCCTACTCATATTTGTTGCTGAATTGTTAAATTAACAATTTTATTATATCTCACTTGTAATGAGTTTCAGTCTACCTCTGAACCAGTCCCAGAAACCTTTTACTAAAAGCATCTCTTGTATATGACCTTGCTTCATTTATGTGGCCCAATTCAAGTTCCATTGCTATATAACCAGATCATGCCTCCAACATTGAACCGCTGCATAAAATAAATCAAAAAGTATTTATTTAGAGTTGGATAGGATGAATAACAAAAACATTTAAGTATGAAAGGATTTAAATTAACATTATCAGACCATCATGACTTAAGAAAACTCATGGTTACGCTTTGAGAAGGAGTTTGGCATATCGACAGCTCCATCTCCATGTGAGTGCAATTTGAGGCAATATAGGACCCGAGAAGAACATGTGGAACAATGTGGAGGTTAGCGATAGTTGAAAATATCTCTGCTATATAAGAGCCATAGGTGTAACCATTTTCCTTTGTGCTCTCATCACTCACTTCTAGTTAATTACCATGGCTGAATCTGAGTACAAATGCTTTGTTGGTGGACTTTCTTCGGCCACTACCGACGCTTCTCTTGGCAAAGCATTTTCTTCCTTCGGCGAAATCATCGAAACGAAGGTCCGTTTGTTACTGAATCCGATTCTATCACTGCTCTTTTCTGTTACTCTGATATATTTTTTGTTGTTGTTGTTGTTCAGATCATCGTTGATCATAAAACCGGAAGATCGAGCGGATCTGGAATCGTCACATTTGCATCGGAGCAGTCAATGAAAGACGCCATTAAAGCGTTGAACGGGCAGGATCTTCACAGATGTAAAATCAGTGTGAGTGAGACTCAAAGCCTCGGCAGTGGTGGTGTTTCTGAAAGAAACTGGAGGAATTAATGTTGCGTTGATTGAAATTGAATAATATGTTCTATCTATCTATCTCTTGTTATGTCTTATTGGTTATTATAAGCCTTTTATTTGAAATTTCCTTTGTGATTCTATGTTATGGTTTGTAATTTGTCTTATGATTTTTGAGTTTTGAATTTGTGTGTACTATTTCATAATAAATAAATAAATAATGGTCAAAGTTTTGATCCAAGAAATTATCGCCTTTTTTTTCTTCAAGTAATTTAGTGTCTAGAATTATAGCATCTAATATTCATATATAATTAATTATCAACTAAGCGGTTTTTATTTATAATTATAAACTTTTAAAAGTTAGATTTTTCTTCTTGTAAACGGATAGTGTTCATTAAAAAAAAATAGTGGTAAGAAAATAAAATCCAATAGATAGAAAATGTTGAATTTTATAAAGGTATTAATATTATCATGTTTTCTTTTTTTAATTATAAACTTTTGGAAGTTAGATTTTTCTTCTCTTGAACGTATAATGTTCATTAAAAAATAGTAGTAAAAGATTTTGATTCATTAGATACAAAATATTGTGCTTTATATAATTACTATTCTTGTTCATTTCTTATTTTTAGTTATAGACTTTTGGAAGTTAGATTTTCCTCTCTAGAACGGTTAACGCTCATTAAGAAAGTATTGATGGCGAGATTCAAACCTTCATATATCCCCAACAGCTCCGTCATATAGTTATCACAAGCTCTAATATATTTTGAAAAACCGTTCCATCATTCTCCATCACTACCTCGAATTACGCCTCCACAACTAGCCAACCCATTTTTATCTTAGGCACATTGGTATTGAGCTTAACTCTATCTATCCTAGGAGGCTCCCACTTAAGGTACTTCACCTCCCTTTGATGATTTCTATTGGAACTCAAACCCATCTCCACCACCTTGTAATCATGGATAAGCATCTGAATGTGAGCGATCATATTCATGGGTCTAACATAGTTATCGTCGTGAATTTCTTTGTTATACCACACCCAAAGATTATGGCACGCTTACGCCCAAAAAACAACCCAGTCATCTTCCTCCCTCCAGCCCATATGCATAGTCATGTTATCATGAATCCATTGATGTAGAGTACCTACAAAAAAAGAAACTCGTTTGTTAGTATGAACTTCCGCTAACCATATAGGCATGGCTCGCAGATAGTCACGAAGAACATCCTCTTCCACATCTCCACAAAAACGAAACATATCACTCCCACTGCCAAATCTTGCTTTCTTATTGGTCGCGACTTTTTGAGTCTCAAGGTACTAACTGCAAGTATACAGCCTAATTGCGTAGTAATAAAAGTTACCAATCCCACAAGGAGTAGATAATCAAATTAATGATTTCAGGTGTTACTATGTTTAGCTAAGGCGGATGATATTTTAGTTAAAACAGAAAGGGGGATTAAGAATTTTAATTAAATTAGAATTAGGATAGAATATCGATACGTAATTAATATGCCTTCACGAATTCAATAAATTATCGGCTTATAAAGATTGGTCAAATTATCTTTCTGTAGAAAATAATGGTTTAAAAGTTGTCAACTCACACTCTCGTGGTCTTATCTATGACTATACTTCTAAGTCAAATTGAGCGCTCTCGTTGTGTCAAATTGAGTTAAAAAACACTTTTTGAAAACCTATAAATTCTAATTAACTTTAAAGCGCTTTCGCTGTATTTAATATTAATGTCCGATTTCAGCTATCCGGTTAAAATCTCACACTCTCGTGGTCTTAATTATAACCTTTTTACCTTTTTACTTTTGTAACAAAAGCTAATTTTATTTTAAGAAATCGAAACCAGAAAATAAGTTTTGTTTATGGTTTTAGCCTAGATCTATTGAATTCATTTTGGTTAATCAATTACATACCGATTAAGTGTTTTAGCCAGACATGTTAATTATAACAAGCAATAATAAATAAAAGTAGTAAATAAAGGCATAAGGCATGACAATTAAGAATAAGACAATTATTATTAATTCAATAATAAACCTGGACGAAAGTACAATCTTGGCGTAATAACTCTTGTGGAAAATAAAACTAATGAATGCAGTGGCTTGAAATAATAGAAGGGTGCAATAGCTTCCCGATGTAGGAAGCTATTACGAATTCGGTAACGGGATACGGAAACAGAAAGGAAACAATTACAGAAAAATAAATGGAAAAGCTTTGAACAGAAACAATAAAAATTCTCAAAGTAGGTTCTCCTAATTCATATGTTGCGTATCCTATTTATAGTGCTTGAGTGAAGTAGAAATTGGTGGAGAAAATATTCCTGGGCCTTGAGAAATCCATGTTGTGTTTTGATTGAGACTGAGTTTGGAATACTGAGAAGATATAGGAGGAATGACTTTTTTTTTGAATAAGACGCGCGTATTCCTTTATTCCTATTTTTGACTTGTGATGGTCGTCTGGAATGCAGGACGGTCGTACCATTTAACATGTGTGACGGTCATCCAAAATCTGTTACGGGCATCATGCAGCGAAAATGCATAAACTTTGCTTTTATGCTATCTATGTCAATTTCTTCTAATATATACTTCATTTGTTTCTCATTTTAGCTCATTTCTTCTACAAGTCATAAAAATTGGAATACCTGCAAAAACATACAAATACCTCGCATAATATCGCTCAAATTACGAAAAACAATGACTTAATTAATCGGAAACCAGGCTAAATAATTGATATAAAATCGTGTTATCAAACTCCCCCAGACTTGAATCTTTGCTTTTCCTTAAGCAAATAATCAATAAGTTTTTGAAAAATATTCGTCAAACACAAACACGAAACATAATGCCTATCCATACGTGGTTGTGCGGCATTTTGCTAAAAGAACCAATAATAACTTGAACACTAAAGATACACTAATGACAAGAAAACAATATAATGCTCATAAACCCCCTATATGTAAACCATTCCAAATCATTCTATTATAGCTCAACCTAATGCTCTCGTTTCTATTTCACCCGTTTTCATTCTGACGCAATCACATTAAGCCTTTTACCTTACACGTGCATAGTGGAGTATCTGGTTGGTGAATTTGATCTTTTCGAACACGGGGTCTGGTACACAAGTGTGTGGTACACAAGTGCGGTAACCCTTTATATGTAATGAGTGCAAGTTGTGGGGGATCGAATTGTAGTTTGCCCTTCCGAGTTCAGAACTAGATACCTCTGAACCAACCAACATCAGACTTTGCTTTGCCTTTTTCACATATTTTTGCATCCTTGAGAATTGGTGAAACTTAATTATTTCACCATTGGCATGCTTAGTTATTTAGATTTTTTCTTTCTTTTTTTGCACTTTAAGTTTCAATCACTTATTTGCATCGGCTATCCACATAACTTGTGCTTAAGGCGATGTTGGCTGCTAATATAAACTACTCGGGGCCAATTTAGAACTAAAGCTTCAGATTTCGGTATAAAATGTATTTAAATTGATATCACATATCTAAGGGTCTAAGGTGTCAAGACTGTATCAATCTTGTTAAGCCTTTTCTCAGTTTTCTAACATAGCCTATCAACCTATATACTCGTAGGGTATGTCGAGTGAATGTATTCTTAATGGATTTTTTTTTCTTATAGCTAAAAAATATAGGGAATCAAATAAACGAGAATATTTTGATTAATAACTTAGTTTCAAATGAAACGTACATAAACGAAAATACTAACTATCCTTCTCCCATAGTATCTCGGACATTGTCCTCAATGTTGCGAGATAAAGGTAGACTACAAAAGAAAAACAAAAGAGAAAAATACAATAAAGGAAAAGGAAAACTACAACGGTACTCTGTCTCGTGCTCTACCTCATAGGTTCCTCTGCCCATACTGTGCAACATGATCAGGTATACCAACATGATGGATATATGTAAACACCCCAAATTTTCCCTCACCCATTCACACCATGGCTTGTGATCATTTCATATGCATAAACTCAATCATAGCATCTCATATCACATTTTTGATTCATTGCATTGGTTCTAAGTCATCTGCATCTAGGGTTTGTAATCTGAGCAATCCAAGAGCTTCTTGAGCCACTCCAAAGGTCATCAATCACTTCAAAGGGGTCCATGAATGTTAAAGTATCATATTATATCCTCTCAAAGTCAAGAATGTCAAAGAATCACAAGAACTGAGAATGGTGTGGAAGCAGAGCCAGGCTTGACTGCACAGATGACCTAAAATTAGGGTTTTGGTTTCAGAGGCCATAACTCCAATTTTTTTGGTCATTCTTGTTTCTATTGGTCTCTATATGGTATAGGGAGTATGCATATCAATTTTCATGAAGAAATTCCATGGGGAAGTCATCTGATCAAGAGTTGACTTTTCAAGCAAGTCAGTGCAAAATCAGGGCATCTGAGACCCCCAATGACCCAACCAAAGGGTGTTCTTCATCATTTTGATTGTATATGAACTTTATTTGATCATATAAGAGGTTGGAAGTTCACAAAATTGAATAATTTCAAGTCTTTTGCAAAGTTGACTTTTTGGGCAAGTTTGACTTTTAATGAAAATGTCATTTTAGGCAACTTTTTCAACCCTTACTTTTTGATTCAAGAAAGCTTCAAATGGAAAAACTTTGGTCATGAAAGTTGTAGAATATATCTTTCCCTTTTCAAAAAGTACAAGAACATGACCTAATTCATTTTTGATCAAAAGTTATGGCTTGTCAAAGTTGGCAAAAATCACTAAATTTCAAGTCATGTACCAAAGAGGCAAAGTTGCAAATTCTCTCCTCAAGGCCAATTAAGTCATCAAATGGGCTTCTAATCCACACAACATGATCACACAACATCTAAAGTTCAGAATGCACCCAAGGAATCACATGTTTCATGGCCCATGGATCAAGTTTCTTCCATAAGAACCAAAGTGAACCAAGTTGCAAAAGTCATCATAGCTCCTCACCCACTTGCTGGCTAGTTTGCTGAACCACCCTAGCCCTTTTCCCTCATCATGCTGCGCAGCACACCCTCCTTGTACTAGGCTAGCAAGTTGCCCATGCCCTTCTTACACAAAGTTGACATTTGAGCAAAAGCACCCATACCAATCAATAAAGGACATGTCACTTCATCTGACCAATAGCATTTGTTTATACAAAGAAAATGCAAGCCAAACACCACAAGAAGCAAGCCTGAAACACACAGCAACACAACATTCTCATCTTCACCCTCAAAAGCAAAAGCATTCGAAACACATCCCACAGGCCACAAACACACAAACAGACTTCATGAACCATCTCACCATGCTTCACTGAACACAAACCAACTCTCAAAACAGCATGTAAGCCATAGAATCACAAATACGATTCTCACTTGACCTTGAACAGAACTGCTTCAAACTTCCAAACCAGCCATCACAAACTCTTTCTAAGCATCAAGATGTCATCAGGGGCCTAAAAGGAGTGGATTGCACAAAGAGAAGAGGTCAGAAAGTTGCAAACTTAAAAGCTTCAAACTCAGGTAGCTTCATGAACATTTTTTCCAGAAATGGATTTTTAAGTTCCTAAGTTGTTCTTCATGATTCACTGATCACTCTGATGTTTTTGGTTTTGAAAATGGTTGAGAAATAAGCATTTAATCTCACTCTGAAACTTGCCTGACCTAAAAATGTTTGCTTTCGATTCATGCGATTGATGAAAGATAAATGAGTTTTGAGTTAGGGTTTTGATTCAGGGGGATGTGGGGATGATTTATGTTCTTTTAGATTTCGTTTTAGTAAGGTTTTGAAGGTTTTGGAAATTTTCAGGTGGGGTTCCCACCGGAGAAGACGACCGGAGGTCTTCTCCGGCCACCTGAAAATAATTAGGGTTTAATCCTGTCATTAATGAGAGTTTGAATCTAGTGCGTTGGATCCGTTGACTTAGGCTGACTGGCGCGCGTTTGTGTGGCCCAGATGCATCCATTTTGCCCTAATCTCCATTAACTTAATTAATCCCATTTAATTAATTCATAAAACCTGATTTAAGCCAGAAATGATCCTGACCCTTGATTCACGCGCCAAGTCAATAGCTTCCTCCCAACTTTGAATCTGATGCGTTGGATGTGAATACTTTTCATTTTCTTTAATTTTTATTTCATTTATTTTGTATTTCTTTCTCCATTTTATTAAAAATAGCAAAATCAATTTAAAAATTCTGAGATTTTTTGTACAAACTTTTATTTAATTTCAGAAATCAAAAATATTTTTATTTTTATTTTTTGCATTCAAAAAATATTTTTAAATATTTAAAAGTTTATTTTAATTAATTAATGAGAATTAATTAATTAAAAATACTTTTAGGTATTTAAAAATTACCAAAAAAATTCATGAAACATTTAAAAACATTAAGAAACATTGTCCAACCCTCAAACCAAATTTCTTTTTTGATTTAGATGCATTTTGACAATTTTCCATGGAATTAAAATCATTTTAAGGCATTATTTTGATCCAAACTTCCAAAAATCATTTCTGCCTAACCAATGAGAGTTGGACCTTGATTCTTTTTGCATTTCATTGTGTTTAGCATGTAGTTTGTGAGATTAAATGGGCATGATTTGATCCTTCATTTTTCATTTGTTTGACATTTTTCTTGTTAAGGAACCCTAAAACCCTAGAAATCTTAGGAAAATCATAACTTGAATTAGGTTAAGAGTTGGAACTTCTCCTTTGGGCATTGAGTTAGTATAGGTTTAAGGATCCTTTGAATGCATTTTCAATTTTTTATATTGATGTTTGCTTCTGATTTTGGTTTTTGTTTGATGCTTTGATCATAAACCCTAATTTGGGCTTCCATATGCATCCATCTTGCATTTGCTTGCATACCTTGACTTGCCATGACATTTTGTGCATCCATTTGATTCATTTGACATCTTAAGACATATTGAAAGCATGTTTGACCATTGCATCTTGCATTTTCCATGTTGTATGCCATATGCATTTCATAACTTGTCATGTATGATCATGGTTCCAAACTTGCTTCATCTGCATCCATAAGCTTGTATGATCATCACCATGCCTTGTTTCATGTTTGCATCATCCCATAGCATCATTATCATCATGATTGTGCTTCTGGTTTTGGTTTACATATGCCATTTCATTTCATTTTGCATTGCATTGCATTTCTTTCACTAACTTTTCAGGTGGTAAGCAACTTTGAGAAGTGAATTTGCCTTCACTTCTCACAACTTCTTTTCATCTCTTTTATGCATCCATGCTGCATTTTGTTATGTGTTTGAGATTGAGCTTGCTCATTCTTCTCCTTCTTACTTTCTTTCCTCAAGTGACTTGACTTCTTGAATGAAGCAAGTTACTTTGCTTCTCCTTGCTCCTTCCATCTGCTTCCTGGTGGTTCCTCTGAAGACTTCTCTTGCAAACTTCACAAACCTTAGGAACAACCAAGCATGACAATGATTAGGGTTTTGATTAGTTCCCCATTAGTTTTACCTTTGTGTCATCCTTTGAGTCTTCTCTTCTCACCTCATAATCAGGGGCTAAACCCTAAAGGCTTTAAGGCTTTGTGATTAAGCTTATGCCTGCATCATTCTATTAGGATGGAGTGTATAACTTTAATACTAAAGTGTTAAACCCTTAATGTGTTTAACTCCTTTAATCAATTCACTTAATAATCATCAAGGCATCACACTTGTAACTTGGGCCTTGCATTAGGGTTTTAATTCTTCCTTAATTGGTTAAGAAGGACTAACCCTAGTGTTAATGGACAAGTCCCCCTCAAGTTGTCTTACAAATCATAAAATTCACTTCATCATCATATCATTAAATAAAATCCACTTAATCAAAGGCTTGTTATGTCATGAGTTTAATCCCTAATCATGGATTAAGTTGAGGAGTCTTCCTCAGCTTAAACACTCTCATCTATTATCCTTCTATTAGGATGGTGTAATAAGTCTGTTTAATCTTTGATTATGGCTTAATCTCATTACTTAACACTAAAAAAAAACACCAAAAACATATAAATAACCACAAGTAGGTTAATGATCTTAATCCTACACCAAAGGTGATTAAGTGTGAGAAGCTGACTTCACACTTAAGGTAATCTCATTACCCCTAATCAGAGGGAAGATGTGATGAGTTTGCTAACCCATTGGTTTAGGCTTAAGCTCATTAATTTATGACAAACTTTCAAAAGCAATAAAAGACTGAAAACTCAAAAACAAACAATAATCGTCTCCTCTGGGATTCTTTTCTCATCTCATTCACTCACAAACGAGAACTCGCTTCTTCCGTCTAATGCAAGACAGTTTGCATCTGTGCCAGACAGATCATACACTTGAGCATAGGCAAGTAAGCAGTTCACAAGTCAATTCATCTTTCAGTCTCTTTGGGTCGAACTATGGTGTTCTGACTTCCTCATTGCACGAGAGGATACGTAGGCATAACTTAACAGTTATCGAACAAAAGTCTCTGTATATTCCCCCTCTTTCTAGCCTTATTCTTTAGCCTCATTATCTTGAGCATTTTATTCCTGTTCACACACTGACACATCATTTACACACTTCTCATTTCTTTTGCACTGACACCTGTACATCCTTTTCCAGCTCTTTTGCACACAAATTGCGCTGACACTACCCCTTTAAAACACAAATCTTTTAAGCGTGGATCCCTTCGAGTACGACGGACAATCTGGGTGCTAATACCTTCCCAGGTTGTAACCAACCCCCTTCCTCAGTCTCTCTGGTTCGCAACCGTCTTATCCATATCTTTCTAGGTCTATGCAGCATTGCCTTTCCTCTGGGATAAAAATGCCTAGCTGGCGACTCTTTTCATTCCCTGTGAGTTCACTCCTGTGTGTTCTCGCATCCCCCTTTCGCCGACCGTTCGCGTCTGTACCTTTATCTGGGCCAGTCCCATTTATCGGGAGCGACAGCTTGGCGACTCTGCTGGGGATCCCTATACTGTAACCAGGGCTTCTGGTTCTTTTTGTGGGTTCCTCCTAGCGCTTGTTTGATTTGTGTTTACTGGAGTGTTATGTGCTATTTGTGCTTGTATTTGTATTTATTTTTGCTTTATGTACAGTTGTTTATTTGCTTTCTTTATAGCTTTACATATATCATACTGTCATACTGTGCTGGCTGGATCTGTTTTGTCGCTTTGGTGGGTGGGTGTTCTATTGAGATTTGAGGTCCTATACCTGGGACCTGAGTGACACCTAGGCTAGAGTGGTTCATGTTCTTTCCCATTCCATTTCGGTCTGGTGCGGGAATATGAAACACGGTTCAGATATGGGTTTCTTTTTGAGAACTCTGTGCTGCAGATTTCCTATAGTGCTAGGGCTATCTGGGAAGCCTGCTAAGTCTGGATGACCTTTAGTATTGACCTTCAGAAACTGAGGTGAATTAGAGGAGGATCTTGTATGGTTATTGTAAACACTGTACCTCCGGGTTAGAAGTGTTTACACTTCTCATAACTGATCCAAGCCTGAGGATCCTTGTTTTAGAACATCACCTGTGAGGGGGGTTGTGCTGTTTACAGGTTTGCAGGTACCCTTGACCTCAACACACCCTGTTACTTTGTATTGGTTAAGAGTACTCCATGTTGGAACAGTTCTTGTGATTTTAACCCTGGACATGTGGCTCTTTATTTGAGTCCCCCACCTTGGTTATTGGACTTATGAACCCCCATCTGGATTTCTTGAACATATATGGACCTATATCAGAGCATTTAATCAGATCCAGCTCAGTCACAAACCCTTGCATATCATTTGCATACATCCTCATTGCATCATTTTAACATGTGTTTATTTGTTTTTCAGGGTATCCATCCTACATTTTGGCTTGGTTTTGACCCCTTCTTCAGCATAGACCTATTTTCATCAGTACTTACTTCAGCTATCAGCTACCTGCTTCAGTCACCTGCATCACCGGTCTCAGCCTGTCAGTGGCCTATCTTCAGTGTTATTCTCAGCTCTTCTTCAACAATATGGCACCTAAGAAGAGCAACATCTCCTATCATTTCTTTGAGCCTGAGTTGGCTAGCATCAGGAAGATTCAGACCCTGATTACTCCAGACCATATACCACTTTTCAGAGAACATTATGGAGGAATCCTTGATGTGGTTATGGATTTGGACCCTTCACAGAGGAGCTTGATTCATACTTTCTTGCAGTTCTATGATCCCCCTCTGAGGTGCTTCACCTTCCAGAATTTTCAGATAGGACCCTTGTTGGAAGAGTATTCATCATTGGTTGGTGTACCTATCAGGGGTGGAATCCCCTTCAACCCTGAGATGGCTTTCCCTAGTAATGAGGAGGTAGCAAAGGCATTATATCTGGAACCAGTTCTGATTGGGCAGAACATGACAGCCAAGGCTGGAGTCTTTGGTCTTCACTTGGATTTCTTGACCTCTCAGGCTATTCTGAAGGCCTCCTTGGGGGAGTGGAAGGCAGTCTGTGCATTATTAGCCCTTAGCATATATGGGGTTATTTTATTTGCAGATGAGCCTAAGTTTGTTAGCAAGAATGCAATCCATCTTTTCATCCTGAGGAACCCAGTGCCCACCTTACTGGGAGATCTCTACTACTCTGTTCACCAAAGGAATGAAAAACAAAGGGGAAGATTAGTGAGATGCTGTGCACCTTTGTTCCATACTTGGTTGCTCAAACATTTGCCAAAGACTGATGCATTCTTGAACCCTCACCAGCAGAAAAATTGGGCTAGAAGACTTGTTGCTCTAACCTCAGATGATATCAGGTGGTGCACTCATAGCACCAAGGGAAGAGACATCATTGCTAGTTGTGGGCAATTTCCCAATGTACCTCTGATTGGAGTGAAGGGTTGCATCAACTACAACCCTCTGCTATTCAAAAGACAACTGGGCTATGCATTAGTCCACCCTCCTAGGGCACAGGATCTGACTGAAACCCTTTATTGTGAAATCAAGCCTAATCTGGCTATTGTCAGGCAGGCATCCTGGGCCTGGGACAATGTGCAGACTAAGAGGGTAACCATTCTTGGGAGATGCAATAATGTGGCCTCAGCCCAGTACTATGAGTGGTCTCATGCCAGGGCTCAAGTTTCTGGGATGCCCTTCACTATTGAAGATGTGCCTGGACCCTCCACAGCACCACCTCCAGCAACTGTCAGCTTAGAGGAGTTTGGGAAATTGAAAGAACGAAATGAGAATCTGACTCAGGCTCTACAGAAGACCCTCTGGGAGAGGAGTGATGGTCGGCTGGACATTGAAAGGTTAGAAAAGCTAAAGATGGAGCATCTGGCCAAAATTGAGAAGTCAGAGGATTACATTAAGAAGTCTAGGGCTGGAGAACAGATCTTGAAGAATGCCTGCAAAGAGGCCCAATTCCAGAGAGCTAGGACTGATTTGTATCTGAAGGAGAGTCAGGCTAGGTGGGTCAGGATCACCGAAGCCCATACTCAGGAGGATAAAAGGACTCAGGATAAGATTGAGCAGCTGGAAGCTAGTGCAAAAGAACAACAGGAAGCCCTGGCAGCAACCCAGAGGGAGATCTTAGAGTTGAAGATCAGAGCTGGTGTGAAGAGGTCAAAGGACCAGAGTCGACACAAGAAGCTAACTGCGGCTGTTACTACAAGGAATCTTCTCATCAGGAACCTCACAGAGCGTCCAGCTGATCCTGTGACTGAAGCACTTCTCAAGGAAGTTCAGGAGGATGAGTTTGGTCTTGGTGTTTGACTTTTGCTTGTTGTTGCTTTCATTTTATGTACTTTTCTTTATGTTGTATTTTTGACCCCTCAGAGGGCGTGCATTGTAAACAAACTATGTATCATTTACTTTTTGTAATATATGTGTTGGTTTGTTTCATCTGATTTCTTTCAAAGCAACGTCACAAGCATCTTCCTCAAGGGTCTGGAAAGGTCAAAACCAAGTGCCAAGCCGGATACCTTGGATGCAAATAAGCATACTGCATTGCATACTAACCTTTTGTTTTGTTTTGTAGGTTTTTGTTTTATTGTTACTAACTCTGTTGTGACTTCAGGAACTATTGCTCGACGTCGAGGGTTTCCACTCAACCGTCCGCACAGATATCCCACCCGCAACAATCTTCCGGGCATACAAATGGACCAAGTACAGCAGGACCTTACAGAGGTCAGGACTCAAATGGCCAATGAAAGGCTAGAAATGAGGAATCAGATGACACAGTTTATGGAGGTGATGAATTATATGGCTCAAAGCCAAGAGAGGTTAAGAGCACTAGTAGAGGGGAGGAATCAGGAAGACCATCATCCAGGGACTGCTGGGACAAGCAACAATGAGAGAGTCCAGCCTCATGTTAATCCCCCAGTCTTTGGACCCCACCTGCATCCAGAGATAAACATCCCTGCTAATGTGCAAGGGACTGCCACAGCAGGTAGAGTACTACAAGAAGACCCCCAGGAAGATCAGTTCACAGTGATGGGAGCTGGGGAGGAAGCCTATGACAGAAGGCTAGATGAGATTGCTGAGAAACTAAGATCCCTGGAGTCCCAGAATTCTTTGGGCTTTGATGTTATGGACATGGGCTTAGTGGACGGGGTCAGGATTCCCCACAAATTTAAACCTCCATGTTTTGAGAAATACAACGGGACTTCCTGCCCCCGGACCCATTTACAATCCTTTCTGGGGAGGCTGAAGGCCTATACCATGGACGAAAAGCTATGGATGTTTTATTTTGAGGATAGCTTAACAGGAGCTTCGAGGGAATGGTACTCTCATCTGACCAGAGCAACCATTAGATGCTGGAAGGACCTGGCAGAGGCCTTTATCAGATAGTATCAGTACAACTTGGATATGGCTCCCAACAGGACCCTCCTGATGGGGATGTCTCAATCATCCAGGGAAAGCTTCCGGGAGTACGCTCAAAGGTGGAGACAGCTTGCTGCTGCTGTCCAGCCACCCATGTCAGAGAGGGAGATGGCTGATATGTTTATGAACACCCTCCAGGGAACATACATTGATAGGCTGGCTGCCTTTTCTTCCACTAGCTTTGCTGATGTAGTCATAGCCGGGGAAAGAATTGAGAGCCTATTAAAAATGGGTAAGATTTCTGACAACGGTGCTAGCTCATCCAGCAACCCAAGAAAGCCTTTTGTGGGCCCAAGAAGAACTGGTGAAACCAATGCTATCTATACCAGCAGGGGCAGACCCCAATATGTTCATAGGTCTGTGGCAGCAGTCACCATTCCCGCTCCAATTCATCCTCAACCAGCTTATCAACCTCAGCAGCAAAGTTACCAGCAACAAACTCAGTATCCTCCTCAGAGAAATTATAACAACAACAACACCAGCAACAACAATCAGCAAAGACCATTCCAACAGAAACCCTCTCAGGCCAATAGGGTGATCGATCCGATCCCTATGCCCTATGCCACATTACTTCCACAACTCCTGAAACTCAACCTGGTTGAGCTAAGGACATTGGCACCTCCAGATCCTGCCAGTCTACCCAGAAATTATGACGCCAGCGCCAGATGTGCTTTTCACTCAAATGCACCTGGCCATAGTACGGAGAAGTGCAGAGCCTTGCACATGAAGGTACAAGACCTGGTAGACTCCAAGGCTCTGAACTTTGCACCACCACCAAATGTTAACAAGAACCCTATGCCACACCATGGTGGACCCAGAATCAATGCTATTGAAGAAGACAAGCCGTCTTACTTGATAACCAGTGTGGGTCAGATTCGGACACCCTTGGTGGAGATTAAAGCTCAACTCCTTGAATGTCAAATGTTCCCGGGATGTGAGCTAGGGTGTGCTTATTGCAACATTTCAGTGAATGGTTGTGATAACTTGAGGGATGGCATAGACGGTCTCATCCAGAGTGGCCTACTTCAAATCACAACATCAATACCTACCAATCCAGCAATCTCCTTAACAACAATTCCAGAATCTGCTACAACTGCAACAACCATTGTTCCAAACAACTTTTCGGTTTCATCAACAAATGCTTCATCTATTGCTTCAACGGACCAAATATCAGCAAACATCCCGTCTACAACTTCAGCACCCCTTCATTCAGAAGCTCCTACAACAACAACACCCATCCTTCCAGCAATGACTCCTACAAACAATGAAAGTGTCTCAACAGTGACAATTTATTATGATCCTGCGAATGATTCTGCCTATAATTCACAAAATGCCACTCCTACCAGAGCACCAGTCACAATATATTATGATCCACAGACTATCATGGTCCCTTCTGCAGCTGCCATCAGTCCAGTCACTGTCACAGTGCCTGGGCCAGTACCTTATGAAAGCAGTAATGCCATCCCTTGGCACTACGGCTCCGATCTATACTGCGGAGGACAGAAAATCACTTTCGAATCATCAACTTCTTCACCACAAGTAGACAATGTGGGGGGAGGCGGAGGCTTCACTCGAAGCGGACGTCTCTTTGCCCCGCAAATTCAAAGACCCACTGCTGAAGCAGAAGCTGCTGCCAAGGCAAAAGGGAAGAGCATGGTGCAAGAAGAACAGGTTGTTAGAGAAGCTCTGAAAACACCTTTTGATCAAGAAGTTGATGAATTCATGAGAATCATCAAGAAAAGTGATTACAAGATAGTGGACCAGCTTCACCAGACGCCTTCCAAGATCTCCATTCTATCATTGCTTATGTGCTCCGAGGCTCATCGGAACGCACTACTCAAAGTCTTGCACGCAGCTTATGTGCCAGAAGAGATCACCGTCAATCAGTTGGAAGCTGTGGTTGGAAATGTTAATGCTAGTAATGGACTAGGTTTCACCAACACTGATTTGACTACGGAAGGTCGCAATCACAACAAGGCTTTGCACATTACCATGGAGTGTAAGGGTGCAGTTCTTTCACATGTACTGGTAGACACAGGATCATCCCTCAATGTCTTGCCTAAAAAAGCCCTTGTGAAGCTGGAATATGAAGGATTGGCATTACGACCCAGTAACTTGGTAGTGAGAGCTTTTGACGGCTCTAAGAGATCAGTTCTGGGAGAAATTGAGTTGCCTGTAACGATTGGCCCACAAACTTTCAAAACGACCTTCTACGTGATGGACATTTAGCCTGCCTACAGCTGTTTGTTGGGTAGACCATGGATTCATGCCGCTGGCGCAGTGACGTCTACCCTTCACCAGAAGTTAAAATTCGAGTGGGAGGGCCAAGTCGTTACTATTTGTGGAGAGGAGGATATTTTTGTTAGCCATCTGGCTACATACAAATATATTGAGATGGATGGGGAGATCCACGAGACGATGAGTCAAGGGTTTGAGGCCCTGAATATTAATGAAACCTCTGCTGTACTTGGGACTTCCATGACATCCTACCAGCAGGCCCAGAAGGTGGTGGAAGAAGGAAACGCTCAAGGATGGGGCAAACTGTTGCCTGTGGAGAAGAAAGAAGATAGATTTGGGTTGGGTTACAAACCAACTCAACAAGATCAAGCAGAGGCTGCTAAAAAGCCCAACTTTGTTAGTGGGGGGATGCTCACCCCCGATGCTGTCAACAACTTGGAAGATGAGTCGGAAGATGAACGCAACCTGGAAAGTTGGATTCGTCCAAAGATCCCGGGGAGAACTATCTCAAACTGGTCTTCCCAGGAAATTATAAGAGTTACTCCTGCAGAGTAATTATTATTTCCTGTATATTTTAAGCATGCATCAAGTCTTGCATCTTGCCCAAGATGACAAGACTCATTTTGTAATCGGGCCATCTGTAATTTTTGTGCAACAAGATTAATCAATGAAATATCGGACATCTTTTGCAAACGAGTTTTTTTCTTTTTCGCTCACTGTTTTTCCATTTTTTCTTTTTGTACAAAAAATAATAAATGGCAATGTTTTCAAAATGACAACTTTTATTTCACTTTTCTAAACAAGATTAAAATCAATCACTAAAATGAACCAACTGAACCCTTGCAGAGAGTGCCTTCCAGACCGCACCGACAGCAGCACGGCTATGACTTCGTATGACTTTGACAATCCAATCAATCAAGCTGATGAAGGGATTGAAGAAGATTATGAGCTTCCTGAAGAGCTAGCCAGGTTGTTAAGACAAGAGGAAAAGGTTATCACTCCTCATCAGGAGGAGGTCGAAATGATTAATCTTGGTACAAATGAAGATGTGAAAGAAGTTAAAATCGGGGCCTGCTTACAAGACTCGGTGAAGAAACAACTGATTGACCTGCTTCAGGAATATGTGGATGTGTTTGCTTGGTCTTACCAAGACATGCCAGGGTTGGACACCGATATTGTTATGCATAAGCTGCCTTTGAGGGAAGAATGCCCACCGGTCAAACAGAAGCTGCGCCGTACTCGCCCGGACATGGCAATGAAAATCAAAGAAGAGGTACAAAAACAGTGGGACGCCGGGTTCCTTGCTGTAACTAGCTATCCGCCTTGGGTTGCTAATATAGTACCTGTGCCTAAGAAAGACGGCAAGGTAAGGATGTGTGTTGACTACCAGGATCTGAACAGAGCCAACCCGAAAGATGATTTCCCATTACCTCACATTGATGTATTGGTTGATAATACGGCTCAGTTCTCGGTGTTCTCCTTCATGGACGGATTTTCAGGATACAATCAGATCAAGATGTCACCTGAAGACATGGAGAAGACAACCTTCATCACACCCTGGGGCAGTTTCTGTTATAAGGTGATGCCATTCGGATTGAAGAATGCTGGTGCAACATATCAACGGGCCATGGTAACATTATTCCACGATATGATCCATAAGGAAATCGAGTGTTATGTGGATGACATGATTGCCAAGTCCCTTACAGAAGAAGACCACCTGGTAAATCTGCTGAAGTTATTCAAGCGTCTGAGGAAGTACCAACTGAAGCTGAACCCCAACAAGTGCACATTCGGGGTGCGATCTGGTAAGCTGCTGGGCTTTATTGTAAGCGAGAAAGGGATTGAAGTGGACCCTGATAAAGTCAAAGCCATTCAAGAGATGCCTGCGCCAAAGTCTGAAAAAGAAGTTCGAGGGTTTCTAGGTAGATTGAACTACATCTCACGGTTCATATCTCACCTTACAGCAACCTGTGAACCCCTGTTCAAGCTGTTAAGAAAAGAACAGACGGTCAGGTGGAACGAAGACTGCCAGAGGGCTTTTGACAAGATCAAAGAATACCTGCAAGAACCACCAATCCTTATGCCTCCAGTTGAAGGAAGACCTCTGATCATGTACTTGACAGTATTAGAAGAGTCAATGGGGTGTGTGCTGGGCCAGCATGACGAGTCTGGTCGAAAAGAGTATGCAATATACTACCTAAGCAAAAAGTTTACCGACTGTGAACAACGTTATTCACTGCTCGAGAAAACTTGTTGTGCTTTAGCGTGGGCTGCTCGCCGACTGAGACAGTATATGTTGACCCACACTACTTTGTTGATCTCAAAGATGGACCCAGTCAAGTACATTTTCGAGAAGCCAGCTCTTACCGGACGGGTTGCAAGATGGCAAATGATTCTCACAGAATATGACATCCAGTACACCTCTCAGAAAGCCATCAAGGGCAGTGTACTATCTGAATATCTTGCTGAGCAACCTATTGATGACTACCGACCTATGAGATTTGACTTCCCTGATGAAGACATCATGTTCATAAAATAGAAAGATCATGAAGAGCCTGTTCACACTGAAGGGCCTGGCCCGGAAGAAGAATGGACTATGATGTTTGATGGGGCTGTTAATATGAATGGTCGTGGTGTTGGTGCAGTACTCATTACACCTAAGGGAGTTCACATGCCTTTCTCGGCAAAACTCTCCTTTAACTGCACTAACAACGAAGCTGAATACGAAGCTTGCATTATGGGTCTTGAGGAAGCCATTGACCTCAGGATCAAAACATTGACTGTATTCGGAGATTCAGCTCTGGTAGTTAATCAAACCAACGGCAAATGGTACACCCACCAGGATCATCTGATACCTTACAGGGATTATACAAGGAGGTTATTGACTTTCTTCACAACAGTCAAGCTTGAGTATATCCCTGGGGACGAGAATCAGTTTGCAGATGCCCTGGCTACCATTTCATCAATGATCAAAGTTCAAGCTGCCAACTTTGTACCTCAGATTTCAGTGTCCAGACTTGATAGACCGGCATATGTATTTGCGGCAGATATTGTCAAAGATGATAAGCCTTGGTTCCACGACATTAAATGCTTCTTGGAGGATCAAACATACCCATCCGGGGCATCATCCAATGATAAGAAGACTTTGAGAAGGCTTGCTGGCAGTTTCTTTCTGAACACTGATGGTTCCCTGTACAAGAGAAACTTTGATATGGTACTCCTCAGATGCGTCGATAGAACAGAAGCAGACTTGTTGATGCACGAAGTGCACGAAGGATCCTTTGGTACCCATGCAGGAGGGCATGCCATGGCCAAGAAATTGCTAAGATCAGGTTATTACCGGATCACAATGGATGCCGACTGTTGCGCCTATGCCAGAAAATGCCATAAATGTCAGATCTATGCGGATAAGGTGCATGTGCCTCCCAATCCTTTGAATATAATGTCTTCACCCTAGCCCTTTGCCATGTAGGGCATTGATATGATCGGCAAGATTGAGCCAACTGCTTCAAATGGCCACAGATTCATCCTGGTCGCCATTGACTATTTCACCAAGTGGGTTGAAGCAGCCTCATATGCAAATGTTACAAGGCAAGTGGTAGCCCGATTCCTGAAGAGAGATATCATCTGTCGATACGGAGTTCCCGAGCGAATCATTACTGATAATGGTTCCAACTTGAACAACAAAATGATGGCAGAACTATGCCTGGACTTCAAGATCCAACACCACAATTCTTCTCCTTACAGGCCAAAGATGAACGGCGCTGTTGAGGCAGCCAATAAGAATATCAAGAAGATTGTGCAGAAGATGGTAGTTACATACAAAGACTGGCATGAGATGCTGCCATTTGCCTTGCATGGGTACCGCACGTCAATCAGAACATCCACTGGGGAAACACCGTATCAGCTTGTGTATGGTATGGAAGCAGTCCTACCTGTTGAAGTTGAACTACCCTCCCTACGGGTACTAATGGATGTTAAGCTGAACGAAGCAGAGTGGGTCCGGTCCCGATTCGAACAACTGAGTCTGATTGAAGAGAAAAGATTGGCTGCAATCTGTCATGGGCAGTTATATCAGAAAAGAATGAAGAAAGCCTTCGATCAGAAAGTCAGGCACCGAGAGTACCAAGTGGGAGATCTTGTGTTGAAAAGAATCCTCCCTCCTCATACAGACCACAGGGGCAAATGGACTCCAAACTATGAAGGACCATTCGTGGTAAAGAAAGTTTTCTCTGGTGGAGCACTGATACTCAGCACCATGGATGGTGAAGACTTCCCGTCCCCTGTGAATTCAGATGCAGTTAAAAAATACTTCGCATAAAAATGACCCGCTGGACACAAAATCAGAATGAAAGTCCAGGCAAAAATAGGGCATCCCGGCGAGTCGAAAACAGAATAAAAGACTCGGGCAAAAATAAGGGAAAATAAACAAAAAAGTACACCCGCTGAGTTGAAAAGCCGCATTGGACAGCTCAGGCAAAAATGGGTATCCCGATGGATTGAAAACCCGAAAGGGCGATCCATGCAAAATAAGGGAATAAGCGAACAACTGCATTCTGAATTCATCTGTATCACTTACAACTTGGTAAGCTTCAAAAGGATCAAGCGCCGGTCTGAATCAACCTTCTTCAGAAAGCAAGACGAGAAGAACGTCACAAGTCATACGAGTCATAGCAAAAGGGGAAGCTCCTTGAAAGCGTCGACAACATTGCCAGCATTTTTGTTTCTAAATTTGTAACACTTTCCTCATTTCAGGAGATTCGTTTCTTTGACTGTATCTTTCCAATTCAAGGCATTTGAATTAATAAAATCAGATTTTCAGTCATGTTTCGTCTTATACATTTTTATTTGCAAAAAATGTCTGATGTCTTGCACGAATACAGATGCTAATCCTTGAAAATAAAGAAAATAAAACACGTGCTTGCAGGGAATATACTTACTCTCAGAAGTGTCTCACTCCTATGACGGAATCCGGTAAAGGATGCCTCGGGATTACTTGTGCGTTTCTTTGTCTTTGCAGGATTGCAGGTAGTCGAAAGCGCAACATGGGGCATGAAAGCTTCACCCCAGCAAGCTGGCAAATCAACAACTCACTCAGTCTTAGCACTCAAGGTGTTTTCTCCCCAGTTGAGTTGTCACTTGTTGCTTCTCCCAACCGAGTGGCCAATCCTTCTTCCTCAGTCAAGTACAAAAGCCAGGGAATCATCTCCCCACAGAGCCTCAGCCTCTATCCAGAAGAGCAGCGCACGAAAGAATCACAACAGAGTGACGAAAGCTTCTACAAACCCCAGCTGGGTCCCTCATTTACAAGAATAAGTCTATCAATGACCCATTTCCCCAAGCGGAATCATTTCATCAGATCTACCAATGATCTTATCCCCAGTTGGGATGTCTACTCCAACAGATCGACTATATATCTTCACAACATTGGGATCAAAATCCCGGATCGGTATCTTTTGCATAATCATAGCATTTAGCATCATATTCACCCCACAAAGCGTAGCATTCCGTTTAATACGGAGCATTACGGCAGAAATCAAACATGTGGCATAATCATAAGTCATGGTCTGAATCAAACACTTGTGAATGTTATCGACCCCTCCATAATATACAGAATACTCCCCAGATTCCCCGGCAAAAGCAGTTGTCTCACATTCACCAATACAAATACATACCCCTTGTGGCACCCGTCCGTGTCATATTCCCAGCAGAAAGCCAAAGACATCCTCTTTGCACTCACAGATACTTGTATATAAGCTTTCTTGACATCCGTCCTTGTCGTTTTCCCAGCACAGTAACATAAACACTTTGCATACCAGATATTTGTTTATACTATACCTTTCTCTTTTTTGGCACTCGCCTGTGTCATTCTCCCCAGCAGATTGAACACTCATCTATATATCATTCATACTTTCTACTCATACTTATACAGATACTCGTCCGTATTTTGTATACACCATTTATATCCCCGCATATTCGACACTCGTTCGTGCTCTTTGTTAACCAGTTGGTACTCGTCCGTATCATCATCTCAGAACATGCGTCAAGCGTTTGTTTCTACATGATACTCGTCCGTATCATAGTCTTAAGGATGCTCGTCCGCATCTTTAATCCATACACTGCGTCAAACACTTGTGTCTTCTTGAATATAGATACTCGTCTGTGTCTACTATTCCCCAGAAGAGTTCTTTCAGATACAACACTCGTCCGTGTTCCTTGTTAACCAGTTGATACTCGTCCGTATCATCATCTCGGAACACGTGTCAGTTTTTTGTTTCTACCTGATACTCGTCCGTATCGTAGTCTTAAGGATGCTCGTCCGCATCTTTAATCTATACACAAACGTCAAAACACTTATACCTTGTATTTCTTGGATCTAAACACTCATCCGTGTTTACTACTCCCCAGTAAAATGAATTTTCTTCTTATCTGACATTCGTCCTATGTCATGATAAACCCTGAGAGCAGCCGTACCCTGCTAGGTGGTCGTCCTCCACCTCTTGATGGTCGTCCTCCATCATGCTCGTCCGATGGCCGTCCCCATCGTTGACTTTTCTACCCGACATTTGTCCTATGTCGTGATATTTAGCAGCCGTCCCTTGCTAGGTGATCGTCCTTCACCTTTTGATGATCGTCCTTCATCATTTTATCCAATGGTCGTCCCCATTGTTGATTTTGGTTATCAGACATTCGTCCTATGTCATGATAAACCTTGAGAGCAGCCGTCCCCTGCTAGGTGGTCGTCCTCCACCTCCTGATGGTCGTCCTCCATCATGCTCGTCCGATGGCCGTCCCCGTCGTTGACCCTTTTATCCGGCATTCGTCCTATGTCGCGATATTTTCGGCAGCCGTACCCTGCCAGGTGGTCGTCCTCCACCTTAGATGACCGTCCCTCATCTTAACCCCAACAGAGCAGCCGTCCCCTGCTAGGTGATCGTCCTTCACCTTTGATGACCGTACCTCATCATCTGTTTATTTCATTTATTCTTTAACCCGATGGCCGTCCCCGTCGTGGTCCCTTTTCTTTTTAGCCCGATGGCCGTCCCCATCGTTGGTTACTTTACTTTATGGACTTGATGTCCGTCCCCATCACTTTTCATTAATCCCCAGAGAATTTTGCAACTTTATCTTGATGGCCGTCCCCATCATATTCCTTTTTCATCTCTGGCATGTCGGTCGTCCCCGTCATTGCTCTTTACCCAGCAGTCGTCCTCTGCTCGACGGTCTTCCTCCGTCTCCCACACTTTACAATGTACTTTATTTTCCTTTGCAATCTATATCCCTTTTCTTCTTCATTCTATGAGTACAAATTTTGGACTGTCTTTGGTATTCAACCACAAGTTATCTTGTTTGCCTGTTAAGCCGTCGCTTACATCCTGCACAGCTAACTCATGTTTGAATAGGGGCAGCTGTAAACACCCCAAATTTGCCCTCACCCATTCACACCATGGCTTGTGATCATTTCATATGCATAAACTCAATCATAGCATCTCATATCACATTTTTGATTCATTGCATTGGTTCTAAGTCATCTGCATCTAGGGTTTGTAATCTGAGCAATCCAAGAGCTTCTTGAGCCACTCCAAAGGTCATCAATCACTTCAAAGGGGTCCATGAATGTTCAAGTATCATATTATATCCTCTCAAAGTCAAGAATGTCAAAGAATCACAAGAACTGAGAATGGTGTGGAAGCAGAGCCAGGCTTGACTGCACAGATGACCTAAAATTAGGGTTTTGGTTTCAGAGGCCATAACTCCAATTTTTTTGGTCATTCTTGTTTCTATTGGTCTCTATATGGTATAGGGAGTATGCATATCAATTTTCATGAAGAAATTCCATGGGGAAGTCATCTGATCAAGAGTTGACTTTTCAAGCAAGTCAGTGCAAAATCAGGGCATCTGAGACCCCCAATGACCCAACCAAAGGGTTTTCTTCATCATTTTGATTGTATATGAACTTTATTTGATCATAGAAGAGGTTTTAAGTTCACAAAATTGAAGAATTTCAAGTCTTTTGCAAAGTTGACTTTTTGGGCAAGTTTGACTTTTAATGAAAATGTCATTTTGGGCAACTTTTTCAACCCTTACTTTTTGATTCAAGAAAGCTTCAAATGGAAAAACTTTGGTCATGAAAGTTTTAGAATAGATCTTTCCCTTTTCAAAAAGTACAAGAACATGACCTAATTCATTTTTGATCAAAAGTTATGGCTTGTCAAAGTTGGCAAAAATCACTAAATTTCAAGTCATGTACCAAAGAGGCAAAGTTGCAAATTCTCTCCTCAAGGCCAATTAAGTCATCAAATGGGCTTCTAATCCACACAACATGATCACACAACATCTAAAGTTCAGAATGCACCCAAGGAATCACATGTTTCATGGCCCATGGATCAAGTTTCTTCCATAAGAACCAAAGTGAACCAAGTTGCAAAAGTCATCATAGCTCCTCACCCACTTGCTGGCTAGTTTGCTGAACCACCCTAGCCCTTTTCCCTCATCATGCTGCGCAGCACACCCTCCTTGTACTAGGCTAGCAAGTTGCCCATGCCCTTCTTACACAAAGTTGACATTTGAGCAAAAGCACCCATACCAATCAATAAAGGACATGTCACTTCATCTGACCAATAGCATTTGTTTATACAAAGAAAATGCAAGCCAAACACCACAAGAAGCAAGCCTGAAACACACAGCAACACAACATTCTCATCTTCACCCTCAAAAGCAAAAGCATTCGAAACACATCCCACAGGCCACAAACACACAAACAGACTTCATGAACCATCTCACCATGCTTCACTGAACACAAACCAACTCTCAAAACAGCATGTAAGCCATAGAATCACAAATACAATTCTCACTTGACCTTGAACAGAACTGCTTCAAACATCCAAACCAGCCATCACAAACTCTTTCTAAGCATCAAGATGTCATCAGGGGCCTAAAAGGAGTGGATTGCACAAAGAGAAGAGGTCAGAAAGTTGCAAACTGAAAAGCTTCAAACTCAGGTAGCTTCATGAACATTTTTTCCAGAAATGGATTTTTAAGTTCCTAAGTTGTTCTTCATGATTCACTGATCACTCTGATGTTTTTGGTTTTGAAAATGGTTGAGAAATAAGCATTTAATCTCACTCTGAAACTTGCCTGACCTAAAAATGTTTGCTTTCGATTCATGCGATTGATGAAAGATAAATGAGTTTTGAGTTAGGGTTTTGATTCAGGGGGATGTGGGGATGATTTCTGTTCTTTTAGATTTCGTTTTAGTAAGGTTTTGAAGGTTTTGGAAATTTTCAGGTGGGGTTCCCACCGGAGAAGACGACCGGAGGTCTTCTCCGGCCACCTGAAAATAATTAGGGTTTAATCCTGTCATTAATGAGAGTTTGAATCTAGTGCGTTGGATCCGTTGACTTAGGCTGACTGGCACGCGTTTGTGTGGCCCAGATGCATCCATTTTGCCCTAATCTCCATTAACTTAATTAATCCCATTTAATTAATTCATAAAACCTGATTTAAGCCAGAAATGATCCTGACCCTTGATTCACGCGCCAAGTCAATAGCTTCCTCCCAACTTTGAATCTGATGCGTTGGATGTGAATACTTTTCATTTTCTTTAATTTTTATTTCATTTATTTTGTATTTCTTTCTCCATTTTATTAAAAATAGCAAAATCAATTTAAAAATTCTGAGATTTTTTGTACAAACTTTTATTTAATTTCAGAAATCAAAAATATTTTTATTTTTATTTTTTGCATTCAAAAAATATTTTTAAATATTTAAAAGTTTATTTTAATTAATTAATGAGAATTAATTAATTAAAAATACTTTTAGGTATTTAAAAATTACCAAAAAAATTCATGAAACATTTAAAAACATTAAGAAACATTGTCCAACCCTCAAACCAAATATCTTTTTTGATTTAGATGCATTTTGACAATTTTCCATGGAATTAAAATCATTTTAAGGCATTATTTTGATCCAAACTTCCAAAAATCATTTCTGCCTAACCAATGAGAGTTGGACCTTGATTCTTTTTGCATTTCATTGTGTTTAGCATGTAGTTTGTGAGATTAAATGGGCATGATTTGATCCTTCATTTTTCATTTGTTTGACATTTTTCTTGTTAAGGAACCCTAAAACCCTAGAAATCTTAGGAAAATCATAACTTGAATTAGGTTAAGAGTTGGAACTTCTCCTTTGGGCATTGAGTTAGTATAGGTTTAGGGATCCTTTGAATGCATTTTCAATTTTTTATATTGATGTTTGCTTCTGATTTTGGTTTTTGTTTGATGCTTTGATCATAAACCCTAATTTGGGCTTCCATATGCATCCATCTTGCATTTGCTTGCATACCTTGACTTGCCATGACATTTTGTGCATCCATTTGATTCATTTGACATCTTAAGACATATTGAAAGCATGTTTGACCATTGCATCTTGCATTTGCCATGTTGTATGCCATATGCATTTCATAACTTGTCATGTATGATCATGGTTCCAAACTTGCTTCATCTGCATCCATAAGCTTGTATGATCATCACCATGCCTTGTTTCATGTTTGCATCATCACATAGCATCATTATCATCATGATTGTGCTTCTGGTTTTGGTTTACACATGCCATTTCATTTCATTTTGCATTGCATTGCATTTCTTTCACTAACTTTTCAGGTGGTAAGCAACTTTGAGAAGTGAATTTGCCTTCACTTCTCACAACTTCTTTTCATCTCTTTTATGCATCCATGCTGCATTTTGTTATGTGTTTGAGATTGAGCTTGCTCATTCTTCTCCTTCTTACTTTCTTTCCTCAAGTGACTTGACTTCTTGAATGAAGCAAGTTACTTTGCTTCTCCTTGCTCCTTCCATCTGCTTCCTGGTGATTCCTCTGAAGACTTCTCTTGCAAACTTCACAAATCTTAGGAACAACCAAGCATGACAATGATTAGGGTTTTGATTAGTTCCCCATTAGTTTTACCTTTGTGTCATCCTTTGAGTCTTCTCTTCTCACCTCATAATCAGGGGCTAAACCCTAAAGGCTTTAAGGCTTTGTGATTAAGCTTATGCCTGCATCATTCTATTAGGATGGAGTGTATAACTTTAATCCTAAAGTGTTAAACCCTTAATGTGTTTAACTCCTTTAATCAATTCACTTAATAATCATCAAGGCATCACACTTGTAACTTGGGCCTTGCATTAGGGTTTTAATTCTTCCTTAATTGGTTAAGAAGGACTAACCCTAGTGTTAATGGACAAGTCCCCCTCAAGTTGTCTTACAAATCATAAAATTCACTTCATCATCATATCATTAAATAAAATCCACTTAATCAAAGGCTTGTTATGTCATGAGTTTAATCCCTAATCATGGATTAAGTTGAGGAGTCTTCCTCGGCTTAAACACTCTCATCTATTATCCTTCTATTAGGATGGTGTAATGAGTCTGTTTAATCTTTGATTATGGCTTAATCTCATTACTTAACACTAAACAAAAACACCAAAAACATATAAATAACCACAAGTAGGTTAATGATCTTAATCCTACACCAAAGGTGATTAAGTGTGAGAAGCTGACTTCACACTTAAGGTAATCTCATTACCCCTAATCAGAGGGAAGATGTGATGAGTTTGCTAACCCATTGGTTTAGGCTTAAGCTCATTAATTTATGACAAACTTTCAAAAGCAATAAAAGACTGAAAACTCAAAAACAAACAATAATCGTCTCCTCTGGGATTCTTTTCTCATCTCATCCACTCACAAACGAGAACTCGCTTCTTCCGTCTAATGCAAGACAGTTTGCATCTGTGCCAGACAGATCATACACTTGAGCATAGGCAAGTAAGAAGTTCACAAGTCAATTCATCTTTCAGTCTCTTTGGGTCGAACTACGGTGTTCTGACTTCCTCATTGCATGAGAGGATACGTAGGCATAACTTAACAGTTATCGAACAAAAGTATCTGTATATTCTCCCTCTTTCTAGCCTTATTCTTTAGCCTCGTTATCTTGAGCATTTTATTCCTGTTCACACACTGACACATCATTTACACACTTCACATTTCTTTTACACTGACACCTGTACATCCTTTTCCAGCTCTTTTGCACACAAATTGCGCTGACACTACCCCTTTAAAACACAAATCTTTTAAGCGTGGATCCCGTCGAGTACGACGGACAATCTGGGTGCTAATACCTTCCCAGGTTGTAACCAACCCCCTTCCTCAGTCTCTCTGGTTCGCAACCGTCTTATCCATATCTTTCTAGGTCTATGCAGCATTGCCTTTCCTCTGGGATAAAAATGCCTAGCTGGCGACTCTTTTCATTCCCTGTGAGTTCACTCCTGTGTGTTCTCGCATCCCCCTTTCGCCGACCGTTCGCGTCTGTACCTTTATCTGGGCCAGTCCCATTTATCGGGAGCGACAATATAATCATGCAGTTCCTGCACCTGCCGAGTCAATGTACTAAGTCCTTTTATGGAACCTGCTATTCTTCCTCCTTGGGCAGTTTATTCCAGCTGGATTTTTCCCATTAAAGCCATCATCTCAACGTGATGTCTCTGGTGGCGCTCGTCTCTCTAGGCATCTAGCTCATTCCTCTGAATAATCATCACGAGAATATCATCCTTTGTTACTTATTATTGTTCACTTCTACGACAGCGTCTGGAGGAAGTGTCAGCGATGTCAGTGGCTGGAGGTTTCTCAGGCTCTTGCTGTTGTGGCTGGTCCATCATCTCTTCAAATTCATCTTACGGAGGTTCTTCTGGTGCAGCAACATTGGGTGATGAAGTGTTAAGGTCGAAAAACCAATTAATCTACTACTAAGCATGTGTGCGAGTGGGACAAGGAATGACTATACCTCTGACTACCCTCTTTTTGACCATCATATTATACTTGTCGTCCTTCCTTTGCTTAACTATAATCCCGTAATGAAAATATTCCAGGTCCAAGAAAAGTGGTGGTAGAGATGGTAGGTCGACGAGTCAATCTCCTAAATTCAGCTTCAGTGCAACGTCGATGATGATCCCCCCGAAACAGAACGGAGTTTTCCCTCTGACACATACTGAATGAATGTTGGAAAGTATGAAGGCCACCAGGTTCGAAGGCATAGGATGAAAAGTGCATTGAAGGAGAAATAGCTCATTCTGGTTAACCTTATGGTTGTTGTGCCTTCCGAAGATGGTGTGGCTCAAAACTCGCTAAAAGTAACGAATTCCAGGATTCTGGATATGAGAAGCATAGAGGTCGTCCCATATGGATGACACGAAACCTGTCAGGTGTTGCCAAAGCTCGAAAGCATTGACCTGCCAAGTTGTGTGACCAAGTAAGCGGTAGTGAACGTGAGTGCCTCGATGGAAGTTGAACCATTCGCTAAGTTGTTCTTGCATCACAGAGTATTCTTCATCGAACATCCTAAATATGGAATATCCTGTTAAGAACTTGTCGTTGTCATTCGGTGTGTTGTAGGTGAATGAACTCAGAAACTCCAATGTCAGTGCTTTGTATGTTGGCCTATTATTCGTGCAGAGTTTTGTTAGACTAATGTTAGTAAGCAACCACTGGACTCCTTCCAACAACCCCAACTCTATGAGACACTCTTCACTGACATATCGAGTGGCTTCAACAGAGTGTTGGTAATATTTGAGATACCTTTCCCATTGACGGACATCGGCTTCACCATCACGGAATGTGATAAGAGAGAGGTCAGGGTCAGGGCATGGATTTGCCATTGGTATTACAAAGGTGAAGAAAAAATTATTTCGTGAGAAATAAAAAAATAATGAAGTAAATGGTGGAACAGAGGTTACTTTTATATAGAGCAAGTGTGAAGAAAATGGAAGTTGTGAAATGGTTGTGTGATAAAGTGGAAGAGTGGGGGGTTATAAATAGTGGTGGAGGAAATGGAACGTTGGAAGAGAATGAGGTAGTGGGTGCACAACGGTCCTATGAATGTTACAAAGATGTTACAAGTTTACGTTGTGATGACTGTTGCAAAAATCTGGAGGTCGTTTACTTAGTGTGACAGTCGTCCTAAAATCAAGATGGGTGTCACACCCTAAAGATGTGTGATGGGTATCAAGCATCCGGGGACGGAGTAACGGTCAGTAAGGCTTGGTTTATTCCACACATTATTCCACATTCACATAAATATTATATAACACATGATATAATGGTTTTTTTCTTTTATAACTTAGTAATAGCAGTAGTTTCATAGCAGTACATTGTTAAATAAATAGCAGACAATACATATTTTGTGCAACAGATTGAACTTATAATAATTCATAGCAGAAGTGCAACAATAATAATACTGAAGAATAATATATTTCTACAAAGTAAATTAATTAGAGGCACTGATAAGGAGTACCCACATGGATTCACTGTAATCAATGCAGAAATTGGTTCTTCCCTAGCGAAGTCGTCAAGGATACATGTTATCTCCTCATCAGGAGATCCTGTTGCATTTACATTTAGTAATCATCATTACATTTGCATCCTCTAAACGTGTAACATTTACATCATTATGGAGCATTACGCCATGCGAAAAGTCAAACATATGCATACGAAGCATAAGCTAGTTTTGGTACCTTGAATAGAAGCCCGAAACAGTATTTCTGCAATCAGACCGAAGTATCCCCATAGAATGCCAGGTTCATTTCTCGGTGTGGTTATTTCTACCAAGTCTTGTTTGTTATCCCCAGTGAGCATCATTTAAGTACAACGGTCTCATTTTTCCACGTCTCTGTTTCAATACAATGGTCGCGTCGCGGGTTTTCGTTTAAGTACAACGATCCCGTTTCTTTTGAGTTTCCATTTAAGTACAATGGTATCGTCTTTGAGTATTGTTTAAGTACAACGGTCTCATTTTTCGCGTCTCCGTGTTAGTACAACAGTCTCATTTTCCGCATCTCCGTTTAAGTAAACCAGTCGCGTCTCGGATAATCATTTAAGTACAATGATCTCGTTCCTTTGACTTCATCTAAGTACGATGATTTCAATTCTGAGTTTCCATTTAAGTACAATGGTCTCGTCTTTGAGTATCGTTTAAGTACAACGGTCTCATTTTTCACGTCTTCGTTTAAGTACAATAGTCGCGTCTCGGGTAATCATTTAAGGACAATGATCCCGTTCCTTTGACTTCATCTAAGTATGATGATTTCAATTCCGAGTTTCCATTTAAGTACAATGGTCTCGTCTTTGAGTATCGTTTAAGTACAACGGTCTCATTTTTCGCATCTCCGTTTAAGTACAACGATTGCGTCTCGGTTAATCATTTAAGTACAATGATCTTGTTCCTTTGACTTCATCTAAGTACGATGATTTCAATTCCTTGATTTTATTTAAGTACAATGGTCTCGTCTTTTGATTCTTGTTTCAGTACAACAGTCTCATTTTTTCACGTCTTCGTTTAAGTACAATGGTCGCATCGCGGGTTATCATTTAAGTGCAATGATCCCGTTTTCTTCGATTCCATTTAAGTACAATGGTCTCGTCTTTGAGTCTTGTTTCAGTACAACATGCTCATTTTCCCGTTTTCGTCTCAGTATAATGGTCACGTATCGGGTAATCATTTAAGTACAATGATCCCATTCCCTTCGTGATTCCATTTAAGTACAATGGTCTCACATCCTTCCGATCCCGTCTAAGTACGATGATTTCGTTCCCTTCGAGTCATCATTTAAGTACAATGAGCTCGTTCCTTTTGTCTTGTCCTAGGTTAGCGACATGTTTCAAGATGTCATCCGATAGTGACACTTGTTCTCATCTCATTTCATCTCCCACAGTTTCTAAATTTTCCGGTTTATTCGGGTATTCAATCACTATATACCTCAAAAGTCTGAGAGCTTTTGCTATCACCCATTCATGTCTACAAATGATTGAATAGGGGCAGCTATAACACCCCAAAATTTTCCCTCTTATTTATTGCCAACCTCAGGTGGATTATTCTTTGTCATCTTGCATATCCGTTCATATTGCATTGCATTCAAAAAAAAAGAAGAAGAAGAAAAAATAATAAGATAAGAATCATCTTCATCTGTATATGCATGGGGTTTGTGATCAAGTGATACTTGTCAATCATGGGAGCTCAAGAATGGGAAATATATCACAAAAAAATAATCCAAGGCATTCCCAAGTTAACCCACCAAATAAAAGAAGAATTCAAATTTTTATGTCGTTAACCGGTTAACACCTGAGGTTAACCGGTTAACGGCCACGAATTTTGAATAAAAACCTCAAAAAGGGGTTTATTTTCACATTTCCCTTTACTTTCTTCCTTCACTTTTTCCACCTTGTTTCACACTTAATTTTTCACTTCACTTCAATTGAAATTTCTACCACATTCTAGATCCTTCCACACTCTTCCAAGGAATATTCCCTAAACCCTAACCAACTTTAACTAACTCATACCCTTAGCTTAGGACCTAAGCCTAAACCCTAACCTAACCCTCACCCCAAACCTAACCACTATAAAAAGATCCCTTCACTCCAAAAAAAAGGCTAGGCTTCACTTCCACCATTTTTCTCAATTTCTCTTCATCTCTCTCAACTTTCTCTCTCAATTTTCCTCCATTTTCAACCTTCACCAAAAGCTTCTTCACAAAATATTATTCAAGTTTCATATTGAAACTTGAGGAGTTTGAAGTTAAACCTCCATTCAAGCATCAATCTCGTAGCTTATTGGATAAGTTGCAAGTTGTTTTGGATTGATTTGAGCTTATTGGAAGTGTTTTTGCAAGTGTTCATCAAGATCTCCACCAATTGCATTTATTTTGCATTTCGCGGATCGAAGTTTGAAGCCTCCGGTTTTCTCTTCTCTCGCTTTTCGATCAACTTGCAACAATCACCAAAGCAATCCTCCTCTTTATAGGTTGGTGAATTCGAAACTGTTTCGTATTTAATTTATTCACTTCATCTCTATGTACGACATTCTTTGATTATTACTTGCATTCTTGATCGTTGTTACGATTTTCTTGCGTTTTGATTATTTTGATTGTTAGAAGCTAGGTTTGTAGCTTATTCTTGATGCTAATAGGTGTTAGGAATCCATATTTGTGTAGAAAATTCGTGCTAGCATGTTCATGTATGTAATAGGAGTCTCTAGAAGTAAGTTAGTGGTTGAAAGTGCTTATTTCGTGGCTTATTGTTGCATTCTGTTCAGTGTTAACCGATTAACCCCAGTGTTAACTAGTTAACCCCTGGGGTTAACCGGTTAACATGTGATTTTCACACATGTTTGCTGGTTTTTTAGGGTCGTTAACCGGTTAACCTCCTGCGTTAACCGGTTAACGTTGTTCAAAATGGAAAAGTTTGTTTGTTTCATTGCTTGCTTGCTTTTAATTGTGCCTTTAATCTTCATAAATTTATAGAGTGTGATTTTAGAGAATTTTCAAGATCGGTTTAGGTATTTGATTCCATCGTTTCGAGTCGTTTCGACATGCGTTTTCGTTACTTTTTCATATTTTGTGCTCATTTGTGAAAGTATGCATAAAATGATTTGTGAATGTTGTTGCTATGTTCAAGCTCATTGATCCACATTCCAATAATTGTTTCATGTTCAGTTTTGCTGTGTGTTTATGATCCATGCATATTTTGACCGATTAAGTGTTCAAATGCTATGATGTTTTGCTTGAAAATGAACATTCACATGTATGAACATTCTTGTATTTTGTTTGCATCTTTAATTACACTCTCACCAATTCTGATTTTTGTACTAAATTGCATGTTTAGTCATTGATCTTAGTGATACATGTTCACTATCCATGTTTTTGCTCATTTGCTCAAAACTTGAAAATGCATACTTGTTGCGTTTTTTATTTTTGTACATTCTTTAATAAGCAATTCATTGTAAATGCTCACTTGTTCATAATCCATGTTAATCTTTCATGTCGATTCCATTTTATCATCCTATATGATGTTTGTGTATTAAAATTCATTGTGTGCATAAAAGAAAATATTCAAATCTGCCTTGTTTTCCATAGCTGCATTTTGAAACAGGTGCTGTAAGAACATGTTGCATTTATGTTGTTTTGACTTTTTACACCTATTTTGCATGCTGATTGATAGCTGTAATAAGTTGTTTGCATTTTGCATTGCATTTGGTAGTTGTTTGTGTTATAGGAGTTGTAGTAGCTACTGGATTTTTGCTTTGCATAGCTTTTAGGTCCCTTAGACTTAGGATTGAGTCTAGATTAGGTCTTAGAAGAATTAGGTTTGTTTGATACTTGTTTACCTCATTCCTTTTATCATGTTTATCCTACTAAACTTTGTTTTGTAGGGAGGTAATGGTAAGTTCACACAACTTAATCCTTTTAATTCCTTTATGCTTTAAAAAGTGTCTTTGCTTTAGCATTTTGTACTTGAGTTGTATAACTCCATGTTAATCCCCTTTAGAAACAACTTAGCTTCCTTAGGAAGTAAGTTGCTTTCTAGTTTTTTGCTTTTCCTTTCTTAATTAGGATTAGAAAACCGCACTACCCTAGGTTCATCCATGCATGATAGCACTAGAATTAGTCTTCCCCTTAGACTTTTACCTTTGGTACGCTTTATTTTCTTTCTCATCTCAAAGAAAAGTAAAAAACACCTAATAAGGGTTGATCTTCTCATATGCCACGAGACTTTGTCATAGGTTACTTATACACGTCCTATTTTGGGTAGAGGTGTAAGGCATCTACCACGATGAACAAGTCTTAGTATGGGAATGTTCACAAACAACAATCTCATAAAACACTTCTTTGAAAGACAATTAACAAACAACACTCGTCTTTTCCTTCGGGAATTCTTTTCTCACCTCACTCACTCTTAACGCGAACTTGTGACGACTTGTCTCATTTGCAAGACGGTAACGCACTCGTACCAGATGAGCCTACAACACCTGAGCATAGACATACGCAGTTCTAGCTCATAAAAAAACACAAAAAATAGTTCCCGCCTTAGTTAGGCGAACTACGTCGACTCTGATCCTCATTTTCCCGATGAGGTACGTAGGCAGCGGGGTATGGCCCGTTCGAGCACATTCCTTATTTTCCCTACATTTTTCCCCTTTCTTTTCGTTCTCTTTTTCCAATTCCTTTCTCATTTCAGTTCCAGTCAGCAGTTTTGTTCAGCAACAGCTTTATTCTTTTACCCTTTGAAACAGACAAACAAGCGTGGATCCCGTCGGGTACGACTGACGATCTGGGGTGCTAATACCTTCCCGAGTCGTAACCGACTCCCAAACCCAGATCTTTGGTTTGCAGGACCTCGTCCTTTCCTTTTCTCTTAGGTTTGTGCAGCATTACCTTTCCCTTTCATTCGGGATAAAAATGCATGGCTTGCGACTCTGACTTTTCCGCGTCACTTTCACGTTCGTACTAGGATGAAAATCCCAGGAGCGACAATACACATTATACTTCTCCCCCTTTTAGCCATAAAAAGACAAAGGCATGATAATAACCATAGAGGTATATAATGTGAAGTCAAGCTTCTCCATAGTCAACACTTGTTTTGATGAAGACACATCTCTTAGCTACAATGTGATAAAGAAGGCAAAAATGATATTCAAGATTGATGCATCATGATTCAAAGTCTTATTTCCTCAAGAAGAAGCTTCATGAAGGTATTTTAGCAATTATACACAAAGATTAAAATCTTAGATGCTCAAGTGAATACCTATGTCATGGCATAATAATATTTTAACTTTAGCATCATTTAAAATTGCATTTTTCAAAGTTGAACATGTGTAAATCGATTTGCACTTTGATGCAATCGATTTGCACTTTGATGCAATCAATTTGCATCTGTTTGTTTTAAGTTTTGTGGCATTTTTGACTTGGTGCAATCGATTTGCACTTTGATGCAATCGATTGCATGTTTCAAATTTTTGAAAAATTGGGCAACGTATGCATGTGCAATCGATTTGCATTATAGTGCAATCGATTGTAGTCTGGACAATTTTGAAAAATCAGTTTTTTTTATAACACCTCTTCATGTGACCTTTCATGAAACCTTTTCATAATGCTTTGGCATTTGTTCATGATTTTTTATTGTTAATCACACTGTTTCATAAGGGTGTTATGTGCATATAAAATCCAAACTCTTTCAAATCATTTGTAACCTCTTTCAAAAATAATTTTCATAAAATATTCAAAAACTCTTGAACTTTTGACAAGAATTTTTCTACATTTTTCATATCACATATTTGAAAAATTCTTGAGCTATCTAATATTTTATGATTGTGAATAATTGTTAAAAGAAAGAGAAGATCAATTTATATTGATATCAATCATTGTATTACTCACTTAAACAAAAATTATAGAAATTGTTTTCTATTTGTGACTTATGTTCCAAGGATTGTTTGGACATAAGGGTTAGTGTGGCAAGAGGATTATTCTTGCACACTTGATTATTTAGTTTGTTAGAAAGTAGGCCTCACCATTGAAGGTGCGATAGGTTGTACTGTTCTATAAAAACTAGTGGAAATCTCTTTCATATTGAAAGGGGACTGGATGTACCTTCGGATTGTGAAGGGAACCAGGATAAACCTCTGTGTCATTTTTACTTTCCTGCTTTACCATTTTCATTACATAAACCGTAAAAAACGAAATCCATCCATTAAAGAAAAAGGATCGAAAAATTTCTAAGAACCTAATTCACCCCCCCCCCCCCCTCTTAGGCGCACTCATATACTTACATATAATCCCCATAAGCTTGAAACACACATAAGCTTTACAATAACTATATCATTGCACCCACAAACCACACACTTCATAAAAATGCCAGTAAAACATGACCATAACTCCCCCTATTTTATACAATCATTTCTCACCTTCAAGAAAAACCACATCAAAGAGAATAACATAGAGCCACATTGAACTAGTCAGGATTAACTACTCGTCAACAACTTAGAATCACCATACACACAAACTCTCTCTATATCAGTAGTATAACAGATCACAGAAACTAACACCTACTGAAATTATGCAGAAATCAAATCAAAACTTTCTGCAACAAGATGTTCCAGATCAGATAGACAAATTTTACAACATCTGATCTGACATCACAAATAAACCAGCACAAAATTTCTTCAAAATATGTCAAAGACATCTGATCGTACCTGGAGATCAGGATCCGATACGGCTGGCTTCGAGCGTAACTGAAAGACGGTTGGTGAGGAGAGGAGGGGGTGTACCTGCAAGGCACTCCGATGCTAAAGTAAGTAACCGAGCAAAGAGTGGGCAAGTACGAGAATTAAGGTCAGAGAATTGAATACCTGACCCTCTCAAATGAGAGGGTTTATATAAGGGGCTAAGTGGAAGATTATTGGTCCACACCGTTGGGCGAGGATCGAGGAATCCGTAAAGATAGGTAACGGTCAAAACTAGATGTTGGAGGACTTTGTCTTGGTCGGTACGCTCTTGGTCGACAGAGACCACTATACTTGATGTTGCCCGACGTCGAGCGCTTCTGCCAAGTTGGTTTGCTTGGCCCAATTATGGGAATTGGGCTAGTCCAGAACAGGAGCCCCCCAAGTCATTTCTCGTGCGTAGGAGCAGTGACTTAGTAATGGTTTCGTGCTCAAGGAGGAGTAGTATTCGGGCAAGGAATTTTACGCTGCCGATCTTCGAGGGGCGAGCAGTTGGTACGTTGCTCGACGGGAGAATGTGAAACGAAAAGCTGGAATATTTGGGAATTCGCGCCTATTAATGATATAACGGCTAGCCTAGGGGCTAGCGTGTAGGGGTCACGCGTGCTTGCACGTGTTTCCCTCCTTATAAATAGGATTTCCAGGCTTCATTTTGAACTTTTTGTTTCATCTTCTTCTCCAACGTCTTGCTCGTTCACCAACCTCCACTCACAGTCGTCGACCACCGCATCCTACCGTCGACCACCGATTCCAGACTCTACATCTTCTGTAAATGGCTTCTCAAGCACAAGGTACGGCTTCTTTCCGTTGTTTTCAGTAGTTATAGGTTAGATATCTTATAAATGCATGCGGTTTAGGGTAGTTTTAACGGTAGTCTTAGATTTAGAGCCGGTAAGCCCTAGAACTTCTGCCACCATTGTCGGTCGGCTGCGAACCCTGGCTCATGGTCGACGTAGTTGTTGGTCGACCTTGACTTGGGATTTGATTAGTATTTTAGGCTAGATTCCGTAATTTCTGACGTTGGGCGTAATCCATCGCTTTGAGCGATGGTCAGCCAGGGCTACAGCTCGGGACCCTGTTCCTGGGTTGATGCACGCCCTTTCACTTGTCGAGCGGTGGAAGGGTGGATTTGATATTCTTAATCGAATTCACTGACGCCTTTCCTCTGCTTTTCAGGTGAAAACTCGCTCATGGACTCGTTGGATGTGTCCTCGGAAGAGACGTCCTCGGAAGATTCTGGATCTTCTGCGTCAGTCCCCTCCGACTCCGGGAGTTCTTCGGGAGATTCGGACGCGAGCACTATGGAAGAAGGAGCTTCAACAGACTCACCACGATGCCCTGAACAGATAAGGATCTTGCCCGAAGAATGGGTAGTGGAGGATCTGCTGGACAAAGTGTCCTCGTTCTCAAGGCCTCGAGCGGAGCCGATGCCCGTCGTTGGCGACCCTGCCAACTGGGTTGTGACTTGCCTAGGGGATGACGACCGCATCTTCTCGGATTTTTGAGGTCGGGCGATCTCCATGTATGAGTATGCGATTTCGGTCCTGGGGGTAACTTTGTCCTTCAGTGACTTGGTATGTGTTGTGCTTGGGCATCTGGGTGTTGCTCCGTCTCAGCTACATCCTAACTCATACGCATTTTTGAAGGCGTTTGAGGTGACGTGCGCCCATCTGGGTGTTAGGGCCACGCTCCCTCGGTTCTTCCGTCTGTTCTCCCTACAGCGTCAAGTCGGGCGAGGGACTGATCGTAAGGGGTTCGTCTCTTTTAAATAGAGGACGAAAATTTTCAAGGCTCATTCAGAGTCCATCCGGGCTTTCAAGATGGACTATTTTCTGATCAAACCCGCGAGCGCGGGGGCTGTGAGGGCACTGAGCTTTCTAGGGATAGATACCGATGAGAATGATGAACCCAAGCTCGACGACCAAGGGCATGTGATCCCGAGGAGGCTTTGGTTATTCCCTTTCTCCTGGAGTTACACCCACTACGAGAGGTCGGTTAGTGAGTTCGTCCAGGTGGGGGACTCTTTGAACGAGGATGACGCGACCAGTTTCGAGGCCTTCAGGAAGTTGATAGCGTCTTTTACCCCGACCCCCCTGCTGGAAGGAGAAGGGAAAGTTATGTTGGATCAAGATGGGGGGGAAGCTGTGGAGAGTCCCTTGATCGACGTCACAGTTTTGCTTGCGTGCAATACCGGGCAGGAAGTATCCGAGTTTTTTGGTATCTGTTTTACTTTTGTTTGTCATATCTTTGATATTATTCTATCGTCCGTGATTAACCTAATTTTCTTTTTCCCTTTTCAGGCTCCCTATCAAATCCGCTCGACAAAATACAAGAACGCTTGCGTCGGCAGCAGCAGAAGAAGAGATCGAGGGTCGTGCAGACTAAGTTGACTGAAACCAGTGGCTCTGGGTCGGGTCCTTTGGTCCAGGGTTCTCCGAGCGCTTCAACCGGATCTCTGATGAAAAAGCATAAGTCCGCAGCGACTGTGGACCTGACGGCCCACGCTCCTCCCAAGCCGAAGCATGCGCTGCCTCCGTGCTTCGTGAAATGCAATTTCTTCGAGGGGACGAGCATGGAAGTAGACCGTGTTGATTCCCTGTACCTGGAAGTTATGGATCGTCCTGCCCGGCGGCTATCTCTGGCCCAGGACGCAAGTGCTGTCATGCGGGTCTTGTCGATGGCCTGACTGACGGCTGAAGGAAATCCTGGGCAGGAGAGGGAGATGGTGAAGCTGAAGGAGCAGCTGGCTGCCGCTGAGGAGAAGTTGAAAGAGGCCACTGACGAAGCCAGTGCCACGGCCAAGGAGTTAACCGAGCGAGGCAGCATTATTGCTAAACTGGAGGTCGACAAGAAGAGAGCTCTGGAGCAAAACAAGAAACTGAAGGATGCCTTTTGCCCAAAGGAGGATGAAGATGCTGAAACTAAAAGCATGGTGACTAGGGCTCATTTCCTTGCTCGGATCGACCAGGATATGGAAGATCTGAACTCGTCAACTGAGCTCAGTTTCCAGAACGTTGTGGACCAGATAAGGGCTCTTCATCCTGACTTGGCCTTGGACGTCAGTCGGATCAGCTATCTATACAAGGTCGAGGATTGCCAAATTGTGGTTCCTTCTGACTTGGTAGCAGAGGATTCACAGCCTGGGACGACTGTTCATCCTGGCCAACCCGAAGTGCAGCCGGACCAGGATGAGGCTCGACAAGGGGAGGATCAACCTGATGGTGAAGATAGTTAGTTCTTGGCCTGCGTGCCTTGTAATTTATTCTGTTTCTTTTTGGGGGGCGTGGTCCCCTTTGTAAGTAATTATGAACAAGTTGTCCTAGCGAGGTCTCATTTTTGTGTTCACAATTGATGTTTATTAATGCTCGTTTGTTTCATTATATTTCAAATGCTAAGTGTTTGTCGTGCGTTTTTGCACTAATTGGATATGATCGAATGTATGCGGGGTGTGTTTGTGATCCATTGGTTTGGGGGACCAATTAGATTTTGGAGTTTTCGCTCCTGGTCGGTGCCCGGGCCAAGGTAATAGCCCGGGCTCCGTGGCTTGAATTTCCCATCGCGAGCTGGGGTTCTGCCTGGTCGTGGTACTTAGGCGACGTCGGACTCGTTTGAGTACCCGCCCGTGCGACAGGTTTCTCCTTCCCTCGGAGGGAGATCCTGGTGATCATGTTATTTTTGGGCTGTTGTGCTTGTACCTAGGCACGCAGTTCTTAGTAAGTCCTATTGCTCCTCGCTTGAGAGTTGAGCAAGGTGACTTTGTGAGTTAGCTTTAATATTGCTTGAGCTTCTCGGTGTTCCACGCCCGAGCAAGCTCTTCCCCGTGTAAATTTTCTAAATAATAGGCTCCGTTTTCGGTTTTTGCTCGGACGCGATATGGGTCCTCCCAATTGGGTGTAAACTTTCCCTCGCGGAGGTCCCTGTGATTTCTTCTGAGAACAAGACTTCCTACCTCGAACGTTCATCTTATGACTTTAGAATCGTACCGAGCGGCTATTTTTTGTTTGAGAACGGTCTCCCGAAGAGCAGCTTCTGATCGAACTTCCTCGACCAGGTCAAGCTCGTCCCTCAAAGCCTCAGAGTTGGTGTCCTGGTCTGTAGGGGATTCTGTGCGTCTGGATAAGACGTGCATTTCTATAAGGATCACTGCCTCGGTCCCATATGCCAATCGGAATGGGGACTCCCCAGTGGTTGAGTGGGGGGTGGTCCTATATGCCCATAGCACGCTGTGTAGCTCCTCGACCCAATGCTTCTGATGTTCGTCCAGTCTTCGTTTCAAGCCTCTTAGGATTACCCTATTCGCGGCCTCTGCTTTCCCGTTAGTTTGGGGGTGCTCCACCGAAGCGAAATGTTGTTTCGTTCCTATTAATGCAACAAATTCTTTGAAGTATTTATCTGTAAACTGAGTGTCGTTGTCGGTCACAATGGCGAGCGGTACTCCGAACCGGGCGAGGATGTTCCTCTTGAAGAAACGTAGTATGTTGAGTGCAGTAATTTTGGCTAAGGCCTCAGCTTCTATCCACTTGGTGAAATAATCGACGCCTACAATTAGGTATTTATTTTGGCCGGATCCGACAACGAATGGTCCTAAGATATCCATCCCCCACCATGCGAATGGCCAAGGCGACGATAGTGATTTTAGCTCGGACGGGGGTGCTACGTGTACGTCCCCGTGTCGTTGGCACTTGTCGCACCTTTTCACGTGCTCCTTTACGTCGTGTTGGAGTGTGGGCCAATAGTATCCTGCCCGAAGAATTTTCCGGGCCAACGACCGTCCGCCTGGATGTTGCGCATTAATTCCTTCATGGACTTATCTTAACACGTGTGGGATGTTCTCTTCTTCTATGCACCTGAGGAGGGGTGTAGAGAATCCTTGATGATACATACGTCCACCCACTAGAGAATATGAGCATGATCTTCGTCCTATTGTGCTGGCCGTTTTTGGGTCGGTCGGTAACTCTCCTTTAGTCAGGTAGTTAAATACTGGGGTCATCCAGCAGTTTGTGTCGCCCACGAGATTAACGTCTAGGTGGATTGATGATTGCCCAATGCTTGGTCGGGGAAGCGTTTTCTGTATGACGGATTTGTTGTTTCCCTTCCTTTTAGTGCTCGCCAACTTGGAAAGGATGTCGTCCCGGGTATTGTTCTCTCGCGGGATGTGTTTGACTTCTTCGCTTCTGAATCGCTTTAGCTCGCCTTTTACGAGGGCTAGGTATTCGGCCATGTTATTGTTTTTGGCTTGAAAGTCTCCTCGGACTTGGCTAGCGACCAGCTGAGAATCCGTGCAGATTGTGATTTCTTCTGCCTCCAAGTCGGTCGCGAGCCGTATGCCTGCTAGGAAGACCTCGTACTCCGCCTGGTTGTTTGAAGTGGGGAAAGATAAGGTTAAGGATACTTCGATGATGTTCCCTTCCTCGTTCTCCAGAATAACCCCAGCTCCGCTACCCGCTGGGCCGGATGCCCCGTCCACGAAAATAGTCCACCTGGAGGAAGATTTTGGCTCTTGCTCAGTGAAAGTGAGTTCTGCCACGAAGTCGGCCAGTGTTTGAGATTTGAGAGCTTGTCTTCCCTCGAATTTGATATTGAATTCGGATAGTTCCAACTACCATTTTAACATTCATCCGGCCATATCTGGTCGACCGAGCAATTGTCTTATGGGTTGATCGGTTCTTACGATGATGGTGTGGGCCAAGAAATAATGGCGTAGCCTTCTGGCTGCGAAAAGGAGGGCCAGGCCACCTTTTCTACCTGGAGATACCGAATTTTCGGGCCATGGAGTGCTTTGCTCGTAAAATAAACAGGCTTCTGCCCCTCGGGCAAGTAGCAAAACAACCTAATGGCCATAGGCCCAAAACCACACCACATTATTATTTTCTTTAATAAAAAAAAACTTAAAAAAACATTTAAAAAGAGATAACCAAAAGGAAAGAAAACGAAAAGCAATCAGCACAGTTAAAGTGAAAATAAACGCAGGAGCTTCTTCTTCTTGGTGTCGTCATCCTCTCACCTTCAAAATCAAACAGAAACAGTAACAACAATTCAACAATCGATGGCTTCTTCTCCCTTAAAATCAATCGCCGATCTCAGCTTCTTCTCCCTCTATTCGCGTTATCGCCTTGGTTTCCGTCTCAAAGAATCCAGCGCCGTGAATGGATCTTCCTTCGTTCAATCTATTGAAGATTTCACTGCGGCTCTCTCTCTCGATTTCATCTTGTTGTGTATTTTATGGTTAATTGAAGGAAGAAGATTGAAGAAAAATTGGAGAGATTTATGGTTTTCTGAAATTAAATTTGGATGTGTTCTTGATTTTGACAGGGTTTTTAGAGGCTTTGAAAGCTTGAAGAAATGAGGTAGAGAAGGGTCGTATTTATAGATGGGTGAAGGTAAATTTGAATTGAAAATTGAATTGTCGTTTTTGTATAATTTTCTGCGTTTTTGCTGATGAGGAAAGCGTGCTTCAAACTTCATTTGGAATTCTGCGTTTTGACTTGTTTTGTGCTGTGTTTTGATTGTGATTTTGGTGTGTGTTTGCAGCGGTGATTTGCGTTTTGCGTGATGCTTTCGCGTGCATTTTGGGCTGTGTTGGGCTGATTGTGTTTTGCTTCGTTTTCGGCTTGTGCAAGTCTTGTGCGTGCAGGTCCGTGTGTTTCTTTGCTGTGTGAGGAGTTGGCTGTAGTTTGCAGCGTTTACGTTTCGTGTGAGTTGCTGGGACTTTGCGTGAAAGGCTTGAGGCTTTGCTTGCAGCTGATGATTGCTGGGCGTGAAGCTGTTTGTGGTACGGCTTGTTGTTTGATGCGTGAAAGCTGAAAAGTAGCTGAAGAATTATACAAAGGGGGGCCTCACGTGTGGTGCTATGTGTGTGAGATGCAGCTAAAAAATCAACATGAAATTATCCCTCTTTTTTTGTATAATTTTGTTATTCTAAAAAAAAGGAATGGGCTCAAAAATGTGTGGGCTTTAATGTACTCTTTTTTTTTATCAAGAATTGAATGGCTCTAGAAATTCATAAAACAAAACAAAAAAAATATTTGGAATGAATAATAAAAAAAATGGTGATGGGTCCAATTGGTATTTGCACATGGACAATGACTTCTTTAGAATTTGGATTTTTTTAGGATGAATAACAATGATCTAAATGGATAAAAAAAAAATTATTGAATACTAATTGGATAATTGGAAATGGTTGAGAAAAATGGTGATTTGGATAATCGAAAAATCGAGAAAAAATGGAAAATAGTGGTTGTTGAATAATAATGAGTAATGGTTAAAAAAATGAATAGAAATGAATAATCGGATAAGTGAAAATAGGAAAAAAAATTGGTTTATGGATCAAATAATAAAATGGATAAGAAATCTTGATTTTATGCCCACGACCAAATTTCAATTCCTCTTTCACAAGCCTTTGATAAAAATGAACACAGCCAACACAACCCACTGGATATTTCACAACTTAAGCCAACTGTCATCTGAAAATTGTCTGATTACTTCCCTGATAAACTGAATCCATACTGAGGAAATTAAATCCTCAGATGGATCACTGGTGAACTGATGAATCAAACCACACTTCGCACAAAACACTGTCTGATAACTGATGTCTTTCACACACAACACCATCTGAACTTTTGAAAACGTACACTGTCTGAGGAATAAACCACCGGTACACATAACATGCAGTCAAAACAATCTTTTGATAGTTTGACCAAGATTAGGTCAAACATCCATTTGGATCGAATTGTAACTGAACAAACGCATCTGAATTGAAATCACGGTCTTATCTTTGAAATCCTGCAACACAGAGAAGAAGAAGAAGAACACTGCAACATATTTTTTGGTATTTTGGTTAGAGATCAGTAAATATAAACATATATAAAGAAGTAAAAACAATGGTGATCCCCTGCAAAGCATAGACCCTACATCTGAGGAGAAACTTGAAAGCCAGTGTGATCTTGTTTGTAAGTGTAATACCTCAAAATTTGCCCTCTCATTTCCTTAAACATTTTGCATAGCATTTTGCATATATAGATTCATAAAATAACCAAAAACATTGCATCATATATAGCATAGCCGAGGCATGGGTATGTGATCAATGATCGGAGCAACCGAAAGTTATGAAGAGGCTACCGAAGGGCCACAAAGCTTCTCAACCTTGTGCAAAGGGTTCACAATATCCCACAAGTCTTCACTTGAAGCCACAAGTCATGGAAAGTTTTGGTTTGATTGAAGGAGGCAAGCAGTGCAATACTTCTTGAGGGAAAAGAGCCGAATTAGGGTTTCATTTCTACAGGGCTTCTACATAAAATTTTTGGTTCGAAGTGGATTTCTTTGATTTATATATGATGTCAAGTGCCTAGGGTTCAAATCTCGTCCACAAGTTCATTTTGGAAGGGGTTCGACTGGCCGGATGACGGAAAATCGAGGAATCGGGGAAAAGGCGACCGAGCTAGGTAAAAAGGGTCGACTCCGGACTTTTAAGATCGAGATCGTGAAATTAGGATCCTATGGTTCATATTTGGTCGATAAACGATGGAGGAATCATGAAAAAAATCAAAGAAAAATCATTTGAAAGTTAGTTGGTTTTGCATTTCCCTCCACCTTTCCTTCCACTTTCTTTCCACTCTTCCTTTCATTTTTTCCATCTCATTTTTCCATCTCAATTCCACTCCATTTCCCTTGGAAACTTCCACCACCTTCCACCATCTTCTAGAGTGTTCCAAGGAATATTCCAAGGAATATTCCCTTTATCCAACCCTAACCCTAACTAACTTCCAAACCTAATTTTTGGATCCCAAACCTAATTTTTGGGCCCCAAACCCAAACCTAGCTCCTAGCCTAGTCTCTATTTAAGCCATTTTCATCCAAACCAAAAGGGTTGAACACCATTTTCCAATTTTTCACTCTTTGAGAAGCACTTTTTCTCTCTCACTTTTCCTCTCCCTTTCACCAAAGCTTTTTCAAATAAGCTCTTCAAGTTTCACATTGAAACTTGAAGATCTTGAAGCTTAAGCCTCCAACCTCCATTAATTGTGGATTATAGAAGAAGAAGCTACTGAATTTTGTGAGGATTATCGGATTATCGGAAGCGCACGAAGATTCAATCTCAAGAACGCATTTATTTTGCGATTTCTCGGTTTTCGGTTTTCTCTTCGATTCAAGCTCCGATTCTTGCAACAATCACCGAAGCACTCCTCCGCTTCGTAGGTTGGTGATCTTAATCACTTCTTCTTTAAGTTATTCTCTTCATCTCGCCACTTTTGGCATTCTTTAAGTGCTTTTCGCTTTTGTCGAAATCGCAATTATGTTTGCTTGTGAATTGTGATTTTTGTTGAATTTGGATTTTTAGGTGTTAATGGCTATAAGTGCTAGCATGTGTAAATAAGCTCAAAATAAGTAGAAATTAGTGTTAGCATGTTCCTAGGTATGTTAGGGATCATTAGAAGCAAGATTGTGGCCAAAAGCACTTATTTCAAAAGCATTTTTCACTTTTTGTTCAGGGTTAACCGGTTAACGCATATGGTTAACCGGTTAACGCATGCGTTTTTTGGCCAAAATGCTGATTTTTTTTGCCCGTTAACGGGTTAACCTATATGGTTAATCGATTAACGCTGATCATTTTTGGATTTTTAGCCTATTTTCTTGCTCAATCTTGCTTCCTAGTGCCTCTAATGTTCATACATGTTTAGGTAGTGATTTTAGGGAATTTTTGAGTCCATTTCCAGTAGCTAGTTTCCCCATTTCGAGTCGTTTCGACACGATTCCGTTCATGTTGCGTTTTATGCATTTTTGTGTTCTTTGTGCATGCCTTGAGTTCTTGCATTGTGTTGCCATGTTTATACATCATTTGGTATGTAATAATCATGTTGCATTCTGTTTTTACATGTTTGCATTGCATTAAATCATTTTTTTTCATTCCCATTATATCAAGGTATGTTGCATTTTGCATAATCATATGTATGTGCATTTGGTTGCATACTTTTATCATGTCATATGCATCAATTAAATTCTGAATTTTGCATTGAGTTTAGTATGTTTGTTGAGCAATCATGTTGCATGTTCATAATCAAAGATCATCATGTTCATATGCATGTTTAGGTGTTACTTTGTGCATTTACTTGTTGCATAATTCATGAGATGCATGCTTGCATAATCATTCAATGATGTGCATGTTCTTGCCTTGGTATATGTTGACTTAAGTTCAAATACATGTTCATGATGAGATTAGTGATTTTTGCATTGAGTGTGTGCATTAAAGAATGAAAATAAGCAATTTTAGATTTTGCATTTCATAGCTGTTTTTTGCATGAGTGCTGTAAAATGTATGATGTTTGCTATGTGTACATGCTGTTTGTAACCTTTCTGCACCTACTTTTCCATGTTGCATGCTGGCTGTAAAAAGCTGGTGGGTGTTAGGCTTAGTTTCATAGCTGTTTGTGTATTAAGGGGCTGTAATAGGTGCTGTATTTTGGTTTTAGCATTTTTTTAGTTCCTTTAGGATTAGAATAGGGTCTAGTTTAGGTCCAAGTTTAATTAGGATTTAATTAATGTGTGTTTGCCTTATTCTTTAATATAAAATGCACACTAACCATTTGTTTTGTAGTGGGGAAGATTGAGGTAAGTTTACTCCACTTTATCCCTTTTTTTTTTTTTTTTTTGTGCATTTCTTTTAGGCTTTTTAATTCATTTTTCCTTCCATATTTGTGATTGGTAGGATTCCCCATTGTTAGGACCAACTTATCTTCCTTAGGAAGTAAGTTGCATCCTTTTTCCTTTTTCTTTTCCTTTTTATCTTTAGGATTAGAAAAACCTCACTAACCATTAGGATCTCCCTTTGTAAATATAAATAATTTAGGGTTGTGTCTTAGTCCCCCTTAGATTTTTTCCTTTTATCAACTGGAGTCTTTCTCTTTCTCATCTCAAAAGAAAAGCAATAAAACACTTAATAAAAACCGAACAATCTTGTACGACACGAGACTTTGTTGCGGAGTGTTTATACGCGTCCTGTTTCGGGGCGAGGTGTAAATACTTCCCGCGATGGATAGGTCTTGGTACAAGACAGTTCACAAACAAATTCAAAAACACTTCTTTTAAAAAGCCAAAAACAAACAATAAACGACTATCCTGCGGGAACTTCTTCTCTCATCTCATTCACTCACAACGCGAACTCGCGACGACTTGTCACACATGCAAGACGGTTAACGCACTCGTACCAGACGAGCCTGCAACACCTGAGCATAGACATATGCAGTTCCAGCTGTAAAAAACACAAACAAACAGTTCCCGCCTAGGTTAGGCGAACTACGTCGACTCTGATCCTCATTATCCCGATGAGGTACGTAGGCAGCGGGGTAGGGCCCGTTCGAGCACATTCTTTATTTTCCCTACATTTCCCCCTTTCTTTCCATTTTCTTATCTTAGTTCCTTCCTCATTTCTCATTCCCCTTCCAGTCAGCGGTTTTATTCAGCAGCATTCTTATTTTTCTCACCCTTTGAAACAAACAAGCAAGCGTGGATCCCGTCGGGTACGACGGACGGATTGGGGTGCTAATACCTTCTCAATTCGTAACCGACTCCCGTATCCAGATCTTTGGTTCGCAAGGCCTCGTCCTTTTCCTTCTTCCTCAGGTTTGTGCAACATTACCTTTCCCATTCATTCGGGATAAAAATGTCCGGCTGGCGACTCTAACCTTTCCGCGCCACTTTCGCGTTTGTACTAGGATGAAAATCCCGGGAGCGACAGCTGGCGACTCTGCTGGGGATATAACCTGATTCTTCCGGTTTCCCTTGTAGAGTCAATCCTAGCGCCTGTTTGGTTTTGTTTCTTTGGGTGTTTATCTGTTGTTGGTGTGTGCTTTAGTTTAGCTTTACTGTTTTCATTTACAGCTTTTATTTACAGCTTTACTTTATCGCATTTATTTACCGCTTTCAGTATTTTATTTTCCATGCATCATATTATACTGGACTGTCTGGCTGTGCTGGTTTCCATTTTTTCTGTGGGATGGGAGTTACTGTGAGATAAGCCAAATACCCGGCTTGAGTGCACCATAGGATTAGCGTGGACACGTTGTGCTCGCATGGTTACATGATGAGTGGTGATGTGTTCCACACCCAGGTTGCGACTGTCTTGGGACTATTCTGTGTGGGGGTTCTTCCCCACTTCAGGGTACAACCTTGATGGTTATGTGCAGCTGGGGACCGATCATTGAGGACCTTAATGGAAACAACCCTCTCCAGTGATGACAGTGGCAGACCACATTTGTTGGCAAACCCACTCGCATCCGAGGGTCCATTGGGAACTCGCATAGGATGGCCTGGTTCTCTCATAGGAATTCAGTTAAAGCAAACTGTTCGTATGACGATAGTATTGTACCCTTCGGGATGAATGTACTATTGTTTCTCGATTCAGTGCTTGAAACTGGAAACTTGTGAGGGATGCTTGTTTTTCCGGACTCAACTGAGACCTCCCTGAGTAGTACATAATGCCAAACTGATTCCCTGATTTGGTCATGAGCCATTTCTCGGAAATGGTGAACGTATTATTGCTATTCGGCTTTGAGAGTCCGTGATGTTGACCCGAGTAGCACACCCGTGAGATTGGGAGGGGTTTACAGGTTTGCAGGAACCCTAAACTTCAACATACCCGCTTTGCCAGTGTTGTTTTATGATATTATCTGGTGCTATATGGTTCTTTGATTCTGAGATCCGGGACTTCTATTCAGAGAGATTGTTACTGTGATTACCATGGTGACCCTGATATTATGACTGTTATTATGACTCTCCACAGGCACTTGGCCCGTTGTTCAGCTTCAACACCATCAGTGACTATGCTATTATATGATCCAGTTTTACAGTTATTGGGTTCTCAGTTATGGGGTTCTATACAGAGATGGTGTTACTATTATGGTTCTATTCAGACATTTGACTCACTGCTCAACATCGACACCAGCATCAGACCATTGATCACATGCCTGTTGCATACATGACATCATAGCATTTCTGCACACATGTTCAGTTATTTCCGAGGATCACATATCTGAATCATGCAGTTGGATTTTTCTGTATCAAAAACTTGAATCAAAGCAGTTAGATTCCTAAGAAATAATTGAACATGACATTTGCATACATCCTTGCATTCTTGACAGGTGTTCAGAGACAAATTCTTTTCCTGACTTGATTTCTCATCAGAATGGACAACTTGAATCATAATCATCAAGGTGTATATTTGAAGCAACTCCGGGAGGAGGTAACCGAAAGGAAGACCCAACTGGGGCCATTCAGGGCTGAAGTATAAGCTTTATTTCAGAATCAGAAACTGTTGAAAGAGGAAGTCAACCAGATGAAGACTCAGATAAGCCGGTTATGGAAATCCTGAATGTGGTGTCAAGGAAATGAAGCTATTTTCATCCCTAGTGAGGGGAACTACGCTGCTCTGATTCTCCATTGGTCAATGGAGATACGTAGGCAGGAGATCGTGCAAGATCTTTCCGAGCAACTTTATTTATCAACTTCATTTATCAACCTCTTCCCTCCAGACGTCATTTGTCGGCATCCAATTTCAGCTTCCCAAGAGAGTCCAGCGGGCAGAGCATAAGGGTAAAGGCCAAAACCACTTGAGAAGAAGTTTGATCATATTCTGATGACGTACGTGCAATCAGTTTCCTCATTTACGCAAATTTGGAGTGGTTGAGCTAACTGCATCAGGATCGTCTCCGACAAAGCTTCCTTTGGGGTTTCAATGCCAAGTATGATTACCATTCTGGGGCACCTGGCCTTTTAATTGAAGATTGCAAGTCTTTCAGAGGCAAAGGTAAAAACAAGGTCGCGAATTTGATTGAGTAAACATCCAGACTACTGACTGCTGAAAGTCTTCGAGAGCAATAAGTCCAGACGGAGTCAAACCTCCTCAATAATGACCACCATGATTTGAAGGCTAGATGCAAGTATCACTCAGGGGCATTTAGGCATACAATTGACAACTGTGATGTGTTCAAGTACAAGATGCAAAATTTGGCCGACTCAAAGGTCATCATGCCAGAAGGTCTGCTCACATATTGAAATCTCCTTATCAAATTGGCATCCTAGTTTGCAAGGGCATCTTCAGAAGCAATAAGTCCAGACGAAGTCAAGTCTCCTCAATGATGGCAATGTTCAGCTTCTTTACTGCATTTTCATTTGTAGTTTATATTGTTTGTTTAAACATTTGTATGCATGCATGAAACTTATTTGTTTTTGAATGATAACCATAATAAAATGCACATGTTTCTCTTGAAGTAATCCATTTGTATTCACTCATGATTTTGTGTATGTGCATTGCAATACCAACTGTTGTGATTAAACTCTATCAGGGAGGACGACGAAATGAAAACGCAAAAATCTCTAACTGTGTGCTTTTGAGAAAGACCCTGTTGACGATGTACAGGCATTGTTTCAAGTCCTAAACACCGGAGACATAAGGGAGATAGACCCTCGCCAACCCATTTGAGCCTTGAAGTAGGAGTTTCTTTTTGCATGAAAAACCCTCGCACTTAACCCAGGGGCAGGGTAGGCGTCAGTTAGTTTGACCGAGCATTCAAATTTCAAAAAGGAGTGCAAATCTGAGGATCCATTACCTTTCGTTGTACCAAATCAAGAGGTCCAATGACCAGAAACCACAATGGTTATCCCAATCAAGAGGTCCAAAGACCGGAGACCACAATGGTTATTCCTCAACAACAAAGGAGTGAGACAGTCATGACCCCCGCAAAGCATTCAAGACAAACAGTGTCACACGATTTGTTCAAAAAAAAGAATTTAAAAAAAAATGATGAGAAAGCCCGCTAAGTCGAAACTCGAAAACAAGCGACTTAGGCAAAAGTTAGGGCATCCCGCTGGACTTCACAATCAAAGATTCACAAGAATCAGCCCAGGCAAAAGTTAGGGATAAGGAAAATAATGCAAAAGTGAAAAACGAAAAGGATTACACAAGAAAGATCCCCAAACAAGAACAAAGTCGTGTGGCACAGACACAAAAGACTAAGGGGTGACTGACTCCCAACAACAACCTGTTTGGTGCTTACACCGTTAGTGTAATTGGTTCCTCAACCATCACAAAACCCTTTTTGAGAGGTGAACGCTTGTGAAAGCTAGCTGAAAATAGGAATGGAGAACATCACGAAGATGGGTGGGAACAAATAAATTTCGAGCCTATATCTTTTGTTTCTATAACCGTGAACCGGGCCACGATACAACCCTCAAAAGTCCTAACTGAAACAGGGTTATTTTTGAGAGCGTACTACCACGAGACCGCGTTCTTGACTCCTATGAGTTGTGCTAAAAGTTCTTTATTGGTGTTGCATATGCATGCTTTCATTCATCAAAAATCAATGTCGTATCTTAACCAGTGATTCACTCACAAAGGTTGGCGACATTTTTTTATGGTAAAACTTCAAGATTAACATGCGTGTTGCATTAGAATTTTCATTCTTAGAATAAACATTTTCTGCTTGCATATATTTGTTGGGCATCATAAAAATTCACATACGAAACTTCAGTCCAGAAGCTTAATCTTGCCAAGTTGAGAAGTCTGAAACTTCCGAAGGACAATCTGTCGAGGTGCACTTTTTAAGAAAACTCCATCGAGTAGGGACTTTCCCAACATTCCTGGTAAGAGCCAATTAATCAGGGGCAATCATGTCGAGCAATCTCTCCAAAGTTCAGCCAATCTGGGGCAATCACTTCGAGATTCAAATCTCTCAAAGAGCCATGAGTCTGATGCATGCATTCAAATTTTAGCTAAACTGGGGCAATCACTTCGAGATCCAATCTCTCAGAGAACAGTTGATCTGAGTGTTTTCTTCAAAGCACAGTCATTCAGAGGTGATCACTTCAAGGGCATGAGAAGTCACTCTCTCCCGAAGACCGTCAATTCAAAGCGCCCATCCGAAGTTCAAAATACTGGGGCAGAATATCTCACAGTGATATGAGGCTTTTCATGAACCCTTGCGAGGCAAATTCTTGCACGGACCATGCAGTCTGGGGCAGTTATTTCGAGATCCGATGAATCTCTCCAAGAGTTTGAAGACACTGAGGAATTTCATATGCCATGTTTTCTGTAAAATCCTCTTGAGACATTTACTTCTGATGGACTTTAATCTGAGGCGAGTCGAAAATTGCAAAGAACCATTGTTCACTCATGATTAGTCGGCAACCTATCAACCCAGGGCTAGGGGCAAGGCCAGTGTCGGCACAGTACTGCAAGAGTTGTTTCATCTGCGGACTTCATCGATCAAGGTTCCTTAGCAAGTCTCATGGGAGGTTATTTCTTGAAAAGAAGGGTATCATCGTCTCTCATCACCGGCATGAGACGCCTTACATCTCTCATTCCCAACATGAGAGGATTTATCTTTTATCCCCAGCAAGTGGCAACTTGAGCTCTTATCTTCAACAGGAAGCTTCATCATTGACATCCTCCATCATCCCCAGTAGAGTTGGAAGTTGAAATTTCACCCAGCAAGGTAGCAGAGAGTGGGAGTCGTCCCCAAGCAGAAAGTTCCCTTCAGACGGGGGCAATTCCCAGCAGTACAAGGAGTCTTTTCCTCCCCAGCAGTTGTTTCCTCGGCAATGTCATGCCTTTGTTTCCCAGCCAAGCCAGGGGGTCCTCAGTTCCCCACCAGAGTTCAAGAAGGGTCCATCTCCAGCAGGGTCTTGGCACTCCAATCTCAAAGTCCAATTTATTTTTTGCAGTGGCGGCTGTTCGGAGCCGGTGAATTATTGACAGCTTTCCCCGCAGAATTGTCTACTCCTCATCAGGATTAACCCGATCAATGCAGTGATCATCGTTCCTCCCCAGTCAAGCTATCTGGGATGCCTGCAGTCTCCTCGTCAGGAGACCCCCCTTTGCATTTGCATAATCATCATTACATTTGCATCCTCAAAAGCATAACATTTCCATCATCATGGAGCATTACGCCATAAATTCAAACATATGCATGCCAGCATGGGCCAGTCTTGAGGTATTACATACGACCTATAATATCTTCTCAACCTGAAGTACTCCGCACAGAGGTTACCAATATCATTTTTCAGACATCCTTGTCTTTTCAAGTCAATGTTTGTCATTTATTCCGCATCTTGTTTGGTACAACATTCGCGTCGCAGGTTCCCGTTTTGTACAACGGTCCTGTTTGCTTGGGCTCTCGTTTGTGTACAACGATCCCGTTCCATCTTGTCCAATTTTCTTGGTGTTTGGTTATCAGTCGAGGCTGGTATACCTTTGCGTCTCCATTTGAGGATGGTTTCGTTTTAGATCCGAGGATCTTTTGATTTGTCATTCGAGGATGGCATTTCTTTTCTTCAAGTCCTTCTGCGGTTGGTCTTGTTGTTGTGGCTATTATTCGAGGATAGTAGTTCACATTTTGAGCTTATTGATCGAGGTCAGTTTGTCTCTTTTGCAAAGTCTGTCTGAGGTCAGCTTTGTGTTTGGTTATCAGTCGAGGCTGGTATACCTTTGCGTCTCCATTTGAGGATGGTTTCGTTTTAGATCCGAGGATCTTTTGATTTGTCATTCGAGGATGGCATTTCTTTTCTTCAAGTCCTTCTGCGGTTGGTCTTGTTGTTGTGGCTATTATTCGAGGATAGTAGTTCACATTTTGAGCTTATTGATCGAGGTCAGTTTGTCTCTTTTGCAAAGTCTGTCTGAGGTCAGCTTTGTGTTTGGTTATCAGTCGAGGCTGGTATACCTTTGCGTCTCCATTTGAGGATGGTTTCGTTTTAGATCCGAGGATCTTTTGATTTGTCATTCGAGGATGGCATTTCTTTTCTTCAAGTCCTTCTGCGGTTGGTCTTGTTGTTGTGGCTATTATTCGAGGATAGTAGTTCACATTTTGAGCTTATTGATCGAGGTCAGTTTGTCTCTTTTGCAAAGTCTGTCTGAGGTCAGCTTTGTGTTTGGTTATCAGTCGGGGCTGGTATACCTTTGCGTCTCCATTTGAGGATGGTTTCGTTTTAGATCCGAGGATCTTTTGGATTGTCATTCGAGGATGGCATTTCTTTTCTTCAAGTCCTTCTGCGGTTGGTCTTGTTGTTGTGGCTATTATTCGAGGATAGTAGTTCACATTTTGAGCTTATTGATCGAGGTCAGTTTGTCTCTTTTGCAAAGTCTGTCTGAGGTCAGCTTTGTGTTTGGTTATCAGTCGGGGCTGGTATACCTTTGCGTCTCCATTTGAGGATGGTTTCGTTTTAGATCCGAGGATCTTTTGGATTGTCATTCGAGGATGGCATTTCTTTTCTTCAAGTCCTTCTGCGGTTGGTCTTGTTGTTGTGGCTATTATTCGAGGATAGTAGTTCACATTTTGAGCTTATTGATTGAGGTCAGTTTGTCTCTTTTGCAAAGTCTATCTGAGGTCAGCTTTGTGTTTGGTTATCAGTCGAGGCTGGTATACCTTTGCGTCTCCATTCGAGGATGGTTTCGTGTTAGATCCGAGGATCTTTTGATTTGTCGTTCGAGGATGGCATTCTTCCCAGCATATTTCCACCTGGTTCTATTTTCGCTACCTATTCAGAGGTCAAAAACGAAAAAAGATATATAAATAAATAGGCAGATGGCATTTCTGTTGCTCTCGGTGTACAAATTTTCAGGTTTTATTCGAGTATTCAATCACTCCATACCTTGAACGTCTAAAAGCTGTTGCAATTATCCGTTCAGGTCTGCAGTTGATTGAATAGGGGCAGCTGTAATACCTCAAAATTTGCCCTCTCATTTCCTTAAACATTTTGCATAGCATTTTGCATATATAGATTCATAAAATAACCAAAAACATTGCATCATATATAGCATAGCCGAGGCATGGGTATGTGATCAATGATCGGAGCAACCGAAAGTTATGAAGAGGCTACCGAAGGGCCACAAAGCTTCTCAACCTTGTGCAAAGGGTTCACAATATCCCACAAGTCTTCACTTGAAGCCACAAGTCATGGAAAGTTTTGGTTTGATTGAAGGAGGCAAGCAGTGCAATACTTCTTGAGGGAAAAGAGCCGAATTAGGGTTTCATTTCTACAGGGCTTCTACATAAAATTTTTGGTTCGAAGTGGATTTCTTTGATTTATATATGATGTCAAGTGCCTAGGGTTCAAATCTCGTCCACAAGTTCATTTTGGAAGGGGTTCGACTGGCCGGATGACGGAAAATCGAGGAATCGGGGAAAAGGCGACCGAGCTAGGTAAAAAGGGTCGACTCCGGACTTTTAAGATCGAGATCGTGAAATTAGGATCCTATGGTTCATATTTGGTCGATAAACGATGGAGGAATCATGAAAAAAATCAAAGAAAAATCATTTGAAAGTTAGTTGGTTTTGCATTTCCCTCCACCTTTCCTTCCACTTTCTTTCCACTCTTCCTTTCATTTTTTCCATCTCATTTTTCCATCTCAATTCCACTCCATTTCCCTTGGAAACTTCCACCACCTTCCACCATCTTCTAGAGTGTTCCAAGGAATATTCCAAGGAATATTCCCTTTATCCAACCCTAACCCTAACTAACTTCCAAACCTAATTTTTGGATCCCAAACCTAATTTTTGGGCCCCAAACCCAAACCTAGCTCCTAGCCTAGTCTCTATTTAAGCCATTTTCATCCAAACCAAAAGGGTTGAACACCATTTTCCAATTTTTCACTCTTTGAGAAGCACTTTTTCTCTCTCACTTTTCCTCTCCCTTTCACCAAAGCTTTTTCAAATAAGCTCTTCAAGTTTCACATTGAAACTTGAAGATCTTGAAGCTTAAGCCTCCAACCTCCATTAATTGTGGATTATAGAAGAAGAAGCTACTGAATTTTGTGAGGATTATCGGATTATCGGAAGCGCACGAAGATTCAATCTCAAGAACGCATTTATTTTGCGATTTCTCGGTTTTCGGTTTTCTCTTCGATTCAAGCTCCGATTCTTGCAACAATCACCGAAGCACTCCTCCGCTTCGTAGGTTGGTGATCTTAATCACTTCTTCTTTAAGTTATTCTCTTCATCTCGCCACTTTTGGCATTCTTTAAGTGCTTTTCGCTTTTGTCGAAATCGCAATTATGTTTGCTTGTGAATTGTGATTTTTGTTGAATTTGGATTTTTAGGTGTTAATGGCTATAAGTGCTAGCATGTGTAAATAAGCTCAAAATAAGTAGAAATTAGTGTTAGCATGTTCCTAGGTATGTTAGGGATCATTAGAAGCAAGATTGTGGCCAAAAGCACTTATTTCAAAAGCATTTTTCACTTTTTGTTCAGGGTTAACCGGTTAACGCATATGGTTAACCGGTTAACGCATGCGTTTTTTGGCCAAAATGCTGATTTTTTTTGCCCGTTAACGGGTTAACCTATATGGTTAATCGATTAACGCTGATCATTTTTGGATTTTTAGCCTATTTTCTTGCTCAATCTTGCTTCCTAGTGCCTCTAATGTTCATACATGTTTAGGTAGTGATTTTAGGGAATTTTTGAGTCCATTTCCAGTAGCTAGTTTCCCCATTTCGAGTCGTTTCGACACGATTCCGTTCATGTTGCGTTTTATGCATTTTTGTGTTCTTTGTGCATGCCTTGAGTTCTTGCATTGTGTTGCCATGTTTATACATCATTTGGTATGTAATAATCATGTTGCATTCTGTTTTTACATGTTTGCATTGCATTAAATCATTTTTTTTCATTCCCATTATATCAAGGTATGTTGCATTTTGCATAATCATATGTATGTGCATTTGGTTGCATACTTTTATCATGTCATATGCATCAATTAAATTCTGAATTTTGCATTGAGTTTAGTATGTTTGTTGAGCAATCATGTTGCATGTTCATAATCAAAGATCATCATGTTCATATGCATGTTTAGGTGTTACTTTGTGCATTTACTTGTTGCATAATTCATGAGATGCATGCTTGCATAATCATTCAATGATGTGCATGTTCTTGCCTTGGTATATGTTGACTTAAGTTCAAATACATGTTCATGATGAGATTAGTGATTTTTGCATTGAGTGTGTGCATTAAAGAATGAAAATAAGCAATTTTAGATTTTGCATTTCATAGCTGTTTTTTGCATGAGTGCTGTAAAATGTATGATGTTTGCTATGTGTACATGCTGTTTGTAACCTTTCTGCACCTACTTTTCCATGTTGCATGCTGGCTGTAAAAAGCTGGTGGGTGTTAGGCTTAGTTTCATAGCTGTTTGTGTATTAAGGGGCTGTAATAGGTGCTGTATTTTGGTTTTAGCATTTTTTTAGTTCCTTTAGGATTAGAATAGGGTCTAGTTTAGGTCCAAGTTTAATTAGGATTTAATTAATGTGTGTTTGCCTTATTCTTTAATATAAAATGCACACTAACCATTTGTTTTGTAGTGGGGAAGATTGAGGTAAGTTTACTCCACTTTATCCCTTTTTTTTTTTTTTTTTTGTGCATTTCTTTTAGGCTTTTTAATTCATTTTTCCTTCCATATTTGTGATTGGTAGGATTCCCCATTGTTAGGACCAACTTATCTTCCTTAGGAAGTAAGTTGCATCCTTTTTCCTTTTTCTTTTCCTTTTTATCTTTAGGATTAGAAAAACCTCACTAACCATTAGGATCTCCCTTTGTAAATATAAATAATTTAGGGTTGTGTCTTAGTCCCCCTTAGATTTTTTCCTTTTATCAACTGGAGTCTTTCTCTTTCTCATCTCAAAAGAAAAGCAATAAAACACTTAATAAAAACCGAACAATCTTGTACGACACGAGACTTTGTTGCGGAGTGTTTATACGCGTCCTGTTTCGGGGCGAGGTGTAAATACTTCCCGCGATGGATAGGTCTTGGTACAAGACAGTTCACAAACAAATTCAAAAACACTTCTTTTAAAAAGCCAAAAACAAACAATAAACGACTATCCTGCGGGAACTTCTTCTCTCATCTCATTCACTCACAACGCGAACTCGCGACGACTTGTCACACATGCAAGACGGTTAACGCACTCGTACCAGACGAGCCTGCAACACCTGAGCATAGACATATGCAGTTCCAGCTGTAAAAAACACAAACAAACAGTTCCCGCCTAGGTTAGGCGAACTACGTCGACTCTGATCCTCATTATCCCGATGAGGTACGTAGGCAGCGGGGTAGGGCCCGTTCGAGCACATTCTTTATTTTCCCTACATTTCCCCCTTTCTTTCCATTTTCTTATCTTAGTTCCTTCCTCATTTCTCATTCCCCTTCCAGTCAGCGGTTTTATTCAGCAGCATTCTTATTTTTCTCACCCTTTGAAACAAACAAGCAAGCGTGGATCCCGTCGGGTACGACGGACGGATTGGGGTGCTAATACCTTCTCAATTCGTAACCGACTCCCGTATCCAGATCTTTGGTTCGCAAGGCCTCGTCCTTTTCCTTCTTCCTCAGGTTTGTGCAACATTACCTTTCCCATTCATTCGGGATAAAAATGTCCGGCTGGCGACTCTAACCTTTCCGCGCCACTTTCGCGTTTGTACTAGGATGAAAATCCCGGGAGCGACAGTAAGCCAAATGCAGATGAAATGCGAAGAAATCTTAGGGAAAAAATTAGGGTGTTACAACTGGCGTTTGGCACTCCTCCCAAGAGTTCTTCTCGGTAAAAGGCAAGGGGTACCGAGCCCTCTCTTGGTGGGTCCAGGGTTGCGTTTTGCGCGGGCCCCTTCGCAATCAGCTGGTCGAATTTTTCGCTTTACGGATCCGACCGTGATTTTTTTGAACCCTCCTCCTGAAATGACCATTGAGGATGGAAAGGTTTCCCATGGACTATGGGAGGAAAAGTATCCCGGGCTCCCGGTATGATCGGGTAGGAAGAGATCTTCTGGGCGATAGATGCTCAGGGAAACCTGCATGTTCGCATTTGTAGGAACGGGTATATCATCCTCGACCTTTTGAGTCTACTGCGCTTCTTGTCGAGGAGTATCTCTGGATTTGGTGAATATTTTAAGGTGCCCGTCCTTGATAATAATTTTGATTGCGTCCTTGAGATGGATGCAGTCTTCTGTGTTGTGGCTATGACTTTTGTGGAATCTGCAATATTTCGTTTTGTCTGTGCCCGGTTTGCTGGGTTGCTGCTTCGGAAAGCGTACCCCTACTTGCCTGAACTCCGAGTTGGCATATTCAGACAAGATTTTCTCCCTAGAAGCAAGGAGTGGAGTATATTCGTGGAATCGGCCGACGGGTCCTCTGTGCTCCCGTGTTTCATGGGAGCGATCGTCCTTTCTTTTGTCTCCTCCCCGACGAGATGTCGAGGGTTCATCGACTCGGTGGGGCTTCGCATCTTCGCGACGTCGAGTGTCTCTTATGGATCTGGCTGCCTGCTTTTCCTCATACTGGATATAAGCTTGGGCTTTCAGTAAGAACGCGTTAAGGGTGGCAGGGGTCTCGATGCCGTCTGCCCGATCAAAATCTGTTGACGGGCGTAGTCCTCGTTCCAACAAATACTTCTTCATATCGTCGGTTGTGGACACCTGGACTGCCTCTTTGTTGAACCTTTCAATGTAAGTTCGCAAAGGTTTGTCTTTCCCTTGGATGATTGCTTCGAGCGAAGCTTCTGTCTTTGGGTGCCGCCTTGAGGCGGTGAAGTGGCTGGAAAACGTGCGTCCAAGTTGTTTCCAGGAAGTGATGGATTCAGCCTCAAGGCTTTTATACCACGTCATCGCTCCTTTCCTCAGCGTTGTAGGAAAGAGGCGGCATTTGATCGTTCCTCGTACTCCTCGGTAATCGAGCAGCGCATCGATATTCTCGATATGCTCGTCCGGATCTGTGGTTCCGTCGTACGAGCCTAATGGTGGGGGTTTCTCTAAACCTCTTGGAAGTTTAGCCGCCATGATCTCTGACGAGAGGGGACCCCGAGCGTCCTCGTCCTCGCTGGAGTTGAACGAAGGGGATCTGTGAGCGCGCTTCTTTGTTCGCCGGGGAGATGTAGATATTGATCTGCTCCTACTTGATTTTCTTGGAGGGGAAGACCGCAGAGGGGACTGACGAGGTCGTTTGTCGCCAGTAGATTCGTCGACGTGTCTCTTCCTCTTTCTCTTGGGAGGAGAGGGACTGCGCCTTCTTTGGTGTCTCGCAGGAGACTGGGGTCGGCAGTAATTGTCTTCGAGACGGGAGATTTTCTCGCCATGGGCGAGGAGCAGTAGATTTGTCTGATTTAGGATTTCAGCCAGTGCGGCGAAATCAGATCCTGAAGGAGTCGAGGGAAAGAGGACTTTTGAGCGACTCTCCAGAGGTTGATCGCGGTCGGGAGAAGACGATGATGTCTTCCCGTCTGGGTGATCTTGCACGGTTTCTTCGTGCGGAGGGTGATGAATGATGCTCTCACGTTGCGTGAGGATCATGCCGTCATTTGATCGGTTGTCCGGATTGTCTCGAGCAGCCATGGATCTTGGTAAAAACTTTGGTTCTTTGAAGACTTTGAGAGAGAGAAGAACGAGGAAATCAGTTTCCCACAGACGGCGCCACCTGATCGTACCTGGAGATCAGGATCCGATACGGCTGGTTTCGAGCGTTACTGAAAGACGGTTGGTGAGGAGAGGAGGGGGTGTACCTGCAAGGCACTCCGATGCTAAAGTAAGTAACCGAGCAAAGAGTGGGCAAGTACGAGAATTAAGGTCATAGAATTGAATACCTGACCCTCTCAAATGAGAGGGTTTATATAAGGGGCTAAGTGGAAGATTATTGGTCCACACCGTTGGGCACGGATCGAGGAATCTGTAAAGATAGGTAACGGTCAAAACTAGCCGTTGGAGGACTTTGTCTTGGTCGATACGCTCTTGGTCGACAGAGACCACTATACTTGATGTTGCCCGACGTCGAGCGCTTCAGCCAAGTTGGTTTGCTTGGCCCAATTATGGGAATTGGGCCAGTCCAGAACAACATCCAACATGACACCAGGAGACAACATATTGTTTTACTATGCCTCCAAACTCAGAACCTTCAATCTCCCTCTTTGGCACATTATGGCTAAAACAGAACATCAGCTCCCCCCTCAAACAAAAAATATCCTGATCTTTTAATTCTAAAAGGTTTTTAGGTTAGATCTAGATAATATTAGCAATATCTCCTCATGTCATGGATAATAAATATTCCAATTGAGCATAAACTCCACAAATTCTCAGCTTCACACACCTATTGGACATACTCTTAAACTGTAAAATCAACCATGACTTTTACAGATTCAGATACATTAGATCTCTGAGAATACCACCAAGTACACCAAGCTATATAACAAGGACACAACAAATCAATTTCCTTATATATCCACACAAGACACACTTGATTTTGAATTTCTCATTTATCCCTAAATAAATGCTCTTAGTTTTCTTGCTACATATGATTCAGACTGCCACTATCCATGACTAGTAGTAGAAGAAATTACCTGCTCAACAACCATTCTAATCAGTCCTCCCAATCTGACACTCTTCCCTTGCTCTTAGCAATTGTTAGTCATATTACTATCTTCAATCATGACCAAAGTCATGCATTTATCACAAACATTTGTAGATATAGTGTAACACGGTGGGAGAACTGACTTTTTATGTTGCGGATAGAAAGAGTCGCCACCGACTTTTATTTTATTCTATAGGAAAGGGTATAAAAGAACAGGAAAGACCTTTTTAAAAAAATTCTAAGTTCGGGGGGTAGGTTATATAAAGGGAAGGTGTAAGCACCCTTTATATCCATGGTTATCCATGGGCTCTTAGTTACTTAGCTCACTTATTTGTTTGAAAAATGTGTAGTGTGTGTTTAGAAATTTTCATAAGTCTTTGTAATGATCCTCGTATGGATATATACAAAGCTTTCGTATTCTTTTATTTCCTTTCAAGGGTAAGATTGTCCCTACTATTAAGGAGTAGGTAGTCATTACCTTGGATTTTGTTAAGGGACAGGCATATGGTCATCGTATGGTCAATGAAGGCAACTTATAGAGGTGTCTTTAGCAATTCGTAGGGACTATCATCATCTTTCCGTAGGGACCAGATCTTTTCTCGTAGGCAACATCGAAAGGACTTAAGATCTTTTGAATATGAGAGGGACTTGATGATTTTTTTTATTAAGGGACATTGCTTTTTAAACACCCCTTATTCGAGGAACTTGACCATATTAAGGCAACCAATAGAGGAACCCTAGGAAGTGCAGATGGCGATCATAGAATGATCGACTTACGTGTGTGAATGTTATTTTTCAGATATTTATCTCATTGTTTAGTGATATATCTCCAGGTTAATTCAATTAGGTTTTCACGCCCTATATTATTAACCTATGCAGTTATAATAAAATAAAATGGCAGGAATTTAAATGGAAGAAAATAAATATCCTAACTATTACAATGCCTTGGGGCAGTTACATAATTAAAATGGCGGAAAAATAAATAATGGTAAAAAATTCAGAGCAATAATAAGGCAGGTTATATGAATAACATATAAATAAATGAGGGTATAAATAAAGACAAGTTTTGAAAATTAGGTTTGATAAAAAACAGGGTTAAGGTTTTTAAAAAAGGTTTTTTAGGGTTCATAAAAAATTGGGTTTAAAAGTCTGAGAAAAATGTTAGGGTTTATGTCATTTTAAGGGTTAAAAGAAAAAAATTAAAGTTTTTTAGGAAAATAATTAGATTTTTAGAGTAATTAGAAAGGAAATATTAATAATAAACTAATAAAGTTAGTAAATTAAAAAAAAAAGTTAATTTAGAAAAATGTTAGAAAAGAAACTATATAATTTGAAATAATAAAAAAAGGTAGAAATAACCAAAATGTTGGAGGGGAGTTTTGAACCCACACCATCAACCTTGCAGATACAGTCCTCAACCACTAGACCAAGGCGCGCTTGGTGATAAGTATCAGGGAAAAATAAATAATATATTCAGTTTGCAAATAAAACAAAGTAATAAAAAAAATTGGGAGACTTGGGATCGAACCCGGGTCCTTGATCTCATACGAGCACGCCCTGGCCATTGGGCTAGCATTTGATTGTGATAATATAATTAAACAAATAAATTATATATAAAAAAACAATATTTAAATTCTGGACGCGTGCCCTTGGAGTCATCTTCAACCTATGGACCTGCAGGTTTTCCTGCGAAATTTGATACATGTTTTGCTGCCAATTTTACCTCGTGGGAAATCCTGCAATTTTTTTAAACATCATATAACAAGTGTATTTGAATAAAATTAATAACATCAAAAGACTCCCCATGACATGTACAGTCTAAATGTATCATCCAAAAGTCTTTAAGTTGCTTAAATGAGGAAACCCCAAATGAGAGCTTAAAACCCTAGCCATGATAGAAAATGATTCATGCAATAAAACTTAAAACTAAGTATCTAGAAACATTCTATGACATATTTTAAACAATATTAAAGCATCAAAAACAAGTTATAGTGGGTGAATCATCAAAATCGAAAAAATTCAAAAAAAAAACTCAAAAACTCAAATTCGGTTCATGCATATGATGATGGTTTTGATGAAAGTATGGATTGAAACATATTCAAGGACCACCAGGGAATGATTTGAAACCTTTATAATGCTTTGGAAAAGCCTTGAAGTGCAAAACCAAAAATCGAATTTCTTTGAAAAAAAACAAATTTGGAATGTGCCTCTTTTTCTCCAAAATCATCCCCTTGTGTTTGTGTTTTGTTGCATATATATAAGTGAGTATTTTTAGGTCAAACAATGGGCCTTGATATCATGGATTTTTGTTGCTTGGAGTTGAAGAAATCCACTTGCCAATTTTGTCAAAAAATCAAATATCTTCATGCCATAATAGATTTTGCACGAATTTGAATGCTTCCAATCAACCTTTAATGTCATATATTTGATCCCAAAACAAATATTGGATCAAATATTTGATTTTCATATTTTATTTCAATTTAATTTGAATTTTAATAATTAAAATCCAAAATAATATAAAATAAATGATAAAAATCAGAATAATTGGTCCTTGGGTCGTGCATGACTTTATCTTCAAGTTTGAGTTGCAATTTTATGGGCCCATTTGGAAAGAATTGAAGTTATGACCTTTTTTACTTCATACACCCCTTGAAAATTTCCCAACTTTGACAATGCATAACTTCCTCAATTTTAATGCTATGAAGGTGTTATAGGACTTTTTAGAAAGCTTAGAGTGTCCTATAACCAACACTTTTCGTCCCATGTCCATATCATTTACCATTTTAAAATTATGAGTTTTGGAACAAGTTGACTTTCAAAAGGACCTATAATGTTTTGACTCATACCTTCCAAATGAAGCATTGTTAGGCTTGGCTTGTGAGACTCAAAGTTGTAGAGAATTGAATTTCCTTCTAAATGAGCTTTGGATGGGAAATTATTGATGAAGTATGTGAAAGTTATGGCTGGTCAAAGTTTTTGACTTTTCCTATGAAAACCCTAATTTAGAAACTCTTGATTCTTGATGATTCTGAGGTTTCCTTGATGAATCATGATCAACCCTTGATCAAATGATTAATTTCACCTCATAACCTTGATGTTGACAATTTTTTTTTGAAGTTTTACTTTGAGTTGACCACAATTGACCTCAGTTGACTTTTTGACCAAGTTAACTAATTTTCAAGTATCTGAGCATCTGACTGACCAAACTTGTTGGGAAAGATTTGAAACTTGACATGAGGGTTATTTAAGGTACATGGGATGTTATGAAGTCCACTTTAGGCCTTGGAATTCCACTTTTCTTGGGGAAACTCAAAACCTTAGTTCTAAGATCCATTGTTCAGGAGGAGGCTTTTGTCTGGTGAAACCTTCAATCCTTTTGACCAATTGAGAATCTTGTGACTATTAAGAGACCTCTTGAAACATATGTTCTTGAATATGGGAGGACAAATTTTGGGGTACAACATATAGTCAGAAGCTTCTCATCCTATTTCATCATATTTAGAGTTGCCACTTCTAAATACACTATAGAACACATAATCTCATCTTTATATTCCGAAGCTTCTTTTATCCACCAATAAACAGGTTTGTTTCAATATCATTTAGGACTTCAGCACAGAGTTCCTTGAACCTAAGATGATCTCCAAGGATCACACCTTCAACAACAAATTCAGGTAATCACACACTAAAAAACCACAAAGGGAAATAAACATCCACATAGAGAAAAGTAAATTCTCAACACTTCTTGAATTATGATGTTCAAACTAAACTCCTATACTTTTACATCAGACATATACATATTCTCCTGTCAATGTATTTTGTTATCAGTTGAATGCACAACATCTTTCATAGACAGATAGACATTCAACTCCTGTCAGAGTGTTCACTATCGGTTAGATGCACATCCTTAGCAAAAACAGACAAATACTCAACTCTTGTCAAGGTATTTATCATATGTGATAAGGTAACCTTCTCACATAAGTGTAGACACCCCAAATTTGCCCTCACCCATTCACACATGACTTGTGATCATCTCACATGCATAAACACAATCACATCATCTCATGTCTCATTTGGTTTCACTGGATAGTTTCTAAGGCATCTGCACCTAGGGTTTGTGATCTGAGCAACCTCAGGGCATCTTGGGCCATTCCAAAGGCCACTAATCAACTCAAAGGGGTCCATGTGTGTTCTTATATCATGTTACATCCTCACAAAGTCAAAATTGCAGAGGGATCACAAGAACTAGGGTTTGAGTGGATGCAGAGCCAAGTTTGACTGCACAGTTGACCTAAAATTAGGGTTTTGGTTTCAGAGGCCATGACTCCAATTTTTTTGGTCATTCTTGTTTCCATTGGTCTCTATATGGTATAGGGAGTATGCATATCAATTTTCATGAAGAAATTCCATGGGGAAGTCATCTGATCAAGAGTTGACTTTTCAGACAAGTCAGTGCAAAATCAGGGCATCTGAGGCCCCCAATGACCCAACCAATGGGTGATCTTCATCATTTTGAGTGTATATGATCTTTATTTGGTCATGGAAGAAGTTTGAAGTTCATAAAAATCAGGAATTTAGGGTTTTTGCAAATGTTGACTTTTTGGGCATAGTTGACTTTTCAAGAATGCCTCATTTTAGGTCAATTTTCAAGCCTTGATTCATGATCCAAAAAGGCCTCAAATGGAAAAACTTTGGTCATGAAAGTTGTAGATCTCATCTTTCCCTTTTCAAAAAGTACAAGAACATGATCAAACTCTTCATGGATCAAAAGTTATGGCAATGCAAAGTTAGCAAAAATCATTGATTTTCAAGTTATGCATCAAATGGAAATTTTGCAAAACCTTGGATTAATGCATTATGTGACTTCTAATTCCTCTCAAACCAGTACACAAACATTTCTTTAAGTCATAAAATCAGAATTTGACTAAGTTTGCCCATGGTTTCATGCTTGGTTGGATAAAAAGTCACATGTGAACCAAAGGTACAACAAGTTGCAAAACACTCATGATCACTTCTCACAACTTGCAACATTGGATGCTGACCTTGCTAGCTCACTCTCCACCCCATGCTGCGCCAGCCATGCCTTGTACTTGCTTAACTTTGAGCCATGCCCTATCTTACACAAAAGTGGATTTTTAGCAAAAGTAGCCTCACCTATCATAGCAGGCCATGTCACATCAAGCAACCAATCAGAATTGTTTATTGTATCCACTTGCAAGCTGAACATAACAAGAACCAAGGCTGAAAACATACCATTCACAACATTCACAAAAACCTTCCATCTTGCAAGTTCATTCGAATTTCTCTACACAGCTTCCAAACACTCAAACTCTCATCACCATTCAACTCACCCCACCTCATAGACAAGAAACCACCAAAGCATGAGCCTGAAACAAGCCTGAAAACTCCATTGCCATCATTCACCTCAAGCTGCAGATTCTATCGAATCTCTCTCCACAAGCCACAAACACTTCAACCAACACCACAAACCTTCTCAACACACCTCATAGATCATAAACAACCCCTCTTCACAGCCTGAAAGTGCCAAAAACTCATCTACCATTGTTGACTGAACTGAAGCAGCTCTCTTCGAAACTCCTCATCCAACAAATATAAACTCCATTTGAGCATTCAAGCAACTTTGGGGGACCAAGAGGAGCAGATTGAGCAAGGAGAGGAGGCCTGAAAGTTCCAAAATCAAAGGTTGCAAATCTCAGGTAACTCCAAATTAATTTTTCCAGAAATCAATTTGATTGTTACAAACTTGCTCTACATGTCTTGCTGACCATTCTGGTACCATTGGTTTTGAAAATGGTTGCGTTTTGAGAGTTTAATTGCTGTTTGAAGCTCACGAACCCTAGATTTTGTTTTCTTCGATTCAACTTGTTTAGGTTAGATAAATTTGTTTTGAGAGAGGGTTTTAATTCGTGAGGTGTTGGGGATCATTTCCCATGGCTTAGTTTTCATTTATTTTGCGTTTTGAGAGGTTTTGAACTTTTTCAGGCAAGCTTCTGGCCGGAGAAGACGACCGGAAGTCTTCTCCGGCCACCTGAGATTATTTAGGGCTTAATCCCATAATTAGTGTAAGTTTGAATGCTGGCCGTGGATATGCGTTGACCCATTGACTTCCCTCCAGATTGAAAGGTCCAGATCATTGCAATTAGCCCTAATCCACGTGTTAGGGTTAATTAACCACGTTTTATTTAATTTGATCTGAAGCAATCTGGGCCTCTCATTCTGGCGCGCAGTCAACCCCATTTGAATCCTGGACGCATCCTGGCCATCCATCCTGCATACTTCAGTTTTAATTCATTTTAATTCATTTTTCTTTCATTTTATTTGCATAATTTATTTAAAATAGTTAAAAATTCATAAAAATTATGAAACTTTTTCTTTAAGGTTTTATTAAATTTTTATGACACAAAAACATTTTTATTTTATTTTTTACCATTAAAAAAAGTATTTTTAAATATTTAAAAGATTATTTTTAATTGATTAATGAGAATTAATTAATTAAAAATACTTTTAGGTATTTAAAAATTACAAAAAAAATCATGAAATGTTCTAAGACATTTAGAAACATTGTCCAACCTTCAAACCAAATTTCTTTTTTGATCTTGATGCATTTTAAGAATTTTTCATTGAATTAAATCATTTTTGATGCATTATTTTGTTCATAAGTTTGAAAATTCATTTCTGCCTATTGGTGAAGGTTGAGACATTGATTCTTCTTGCATTGTTTTCCATTTAGAATGAACTTTCAAGGATAAAAAGGCTATGATTTGATCTTGCATTTTCTAATTGATTGGCATTTGTTTTGTTACAAACCCTAAAAAACCCTAATAACTTGTAAAATTCATAACTTGAGTTTGGTTGAGAGTTGAGAGCTACCCTTTGGGCAGTGGTTCATTATAGGTCTAGGGTTTCTTTAGGTACCATTTTCCATTTTTCATATTAGGGTTTGCTTCTGTTTTTGGTTTGTGTTTGATGTTTGTTTCATGAACCCTAATTTGGGCTTTCCCTTTGCACCATTCTTGCATTTCCTTGCATAATTTGACTTGCCATTGCATTTGGTGCATTCTTATGGTTCATTTGACATCTTAAGACATGTATGGAGCATCATTGATCATTGCATTACATATTTGCCATGCCATTTGTCCTGTATGTTTCATAACATTTCATGCTTGTTCATGCTTCTAAACTTGCATCATCTGCATCCATGACTTTGTATGAGCATCTCCATGTCTTGCCTCATGTTTGCAGCACTTCATAACATCATAATCATCATGTGTATGCTCCTGGTTTGGCTTAGCATCATGTCATTTCATTTCATGTAGCATTGCATTGCATTTGTTTCTAACATTTCAGGTGGTAAGTAAACTTGAGAAGTGAATTTGCCTTCACTTCTCATATCCTTTCCTTTCATCTCTTTTGCATACCTTGCTGCATTCTTATATGTGTTTGAGTTTGAGCTTGCTCATTCTTCCTCCTCCCACTTTTTTTCTTCAAGTGACTTGACTTCTTGAATGAAGCAAGTCACTTTGCTTCTCTTGATCTTGTTCATCTGCTTCCTGGTGGTTCATCTGAAGATTGTTCTTGAAAACCTCACAAACATTAGGACCAACCAAGCATGATAATGAATTAGGGTTTTGATTAGTCTCCCCCATAGTTTCTACCTTTGTGTCTCTCCTTGAGTCATCTCCCCTCACCTCATAATCAGGGACTAAACCCTCCAGGCTTTAAGACTTTGTGATTAAGATCATGCCTGCATCCTTCTTTTAGGATGGAGTGTATAACTTTAATCCTAAGTCTTGGACCCTTAAGGTGTTGAACTCTCTTAATTAATCCATCTAATAATCATCAAGACATTACACTTGTAACTTGGGCCTTGCATTGGGGTTCTAATTCTTCCTTAATTGGTTAAGAAGGACTAACCCTAAAGTTAATGGACAAGTCCCCCTCAAGTCGTCTTACAAATCATAAAACTCACTTCATCATCATACCATTAACTAAAATCCACTTAATAAAGGCTTGTTTTGTCACGGGTTTAATCCCTAATCATGGATTAAGTTGAGGAGTCTTCCTCAGCTTAAACATTCTCATCTATTATCCTTCTTTTAGGATGGTGTAATGGGTCTGTTTAATCCTTGATTATGGCTTAACCTCATTACTCAACACTAAACAAAATCACCAAAAACATCTAAATAATCACAAGTAGGTTAATGATCTTAATCCTACACCAAAGGTGATTAAGTGTGAGAAGCTGACTTCACATTTAAGGTAATCTCATTACCCCTAAACAGAGGGAAGATGTGATGAGTTTACTAAATCCATTGGTTTAGGCTTAAGCTCATTTTCTTATGACAAACTTTCAAAAGCGATAAAAGACTGAAAACTCAAAAACAAACAATAATCGTCTCCTCCGGGATTCTTTTCTCATCTCATTCACTCACAAACGAGAACTTGCTTCTTCCGTCTAATGCAAGACAGTTAGCATCTGTGCCAGACAGATCATACACTTGAGCATAGGCAAGCAAGCAGTTCACCAGTCAATTCATCTTTCAGTCTCTTTGGGTCGAACTACGGCGTTCTGACTTCCTCATTGCACGAGAGGATACGTAGGCATAACTTAACAGTTATCGAACAAAAGTCTCTGTCCATTCCCCCTCCTTCCAGCTTCATTCTTTAGCCTCATATTCTTGAGCATTTCATTCCTGATCTCACACTGACACTGTACATTTATACACATCACATTTCTTTACACTGACACTTGTACATTCTTTTCCAGCTATTTTACACACAGATTGCACTGACACTACCCCTTTAAAACACAAATCTTTTAAGCGTGGATCCCGTCGAGTACGGCGGACAATCTGGGTGCTAATACCTTCCCAGGTTGTAACCAACCCCCTTTCTCAGTCTCTCTGGTTCGCAAACCGTCTTATCCATCTTTTTCTAGGCCTATGCAGCATTGCCTTTCCTCCGGGATAAAAATGCCTAGCTGGCGACTCTTTTCATCTCCAGTGAGTTCACGGCTGTGTGTTCTCGCTGTTCCCTCTCGCCGACCGTTCGCGTCTGTACCCTCATATGACCCTGTTTCATTTGTCGGGAGCGACAATAAGGTATGACATTTGGTATGACATTTTTGTCCTACACACTTGTGGCACTTGATGATCCCTCTTTTATTAATCCACACCATTGATCCCTCTTTTGGCCAACATCAAACAAACAAAACACAACATTAGAACAAATCAAAGGCGCACACAACGGAAATAACAGAGCCTTTCCTTGGAGAGAAATAAACTCCCCACAACAAGATCCTCCAAAAGAGATTAAAACACAGTGCCAATACATCTTGTCTTATATAACAATAACATCAACAAACTTATGTACATAAAACACCATTATACCATACTCCCCATAAATTGTATGATCATCAATTCAGATACAGATATAACTCCCCATACCACAAAAACAACCAGAATACTTCCCAAACACAATGCATCCAACCCAAGTAACACACAAACTTGGTATAACTTCAGAGCATATCAGAGGTACATGCAACGAAACAAAAGTAGAAACCAAACTTCACAAAATTCAGATAAAGAGGTACAAGCCTCATTCACATAAAGAATTCTCTGAATCAAAATGCCAAGACATTCTGTCTAACGTCACATCTACACAACAAACACATATGAATGTCATGACAGTTTGTTTGACATCACAGCTACACACCAAGCACGCATCCACCATACTCTAGGTGCAACTGGTTAACCTAACACATCAGTTCACTACCAAAGTTTCAGGCCTGATAACAACACAAACAGGTCCAACACACAAGCTGTTACAAATAGTCCATCCTCTACTTCTAGGGACCATTCAAACACTAATAATAACTTATCATGTTCAAAAAAAATTTCTGTATAACATCCTTCTTCCTTTATCTTGAACCAGAAAGTATCCGCTTGGATCTCACCCAGAAATAGACCATGATTCCTGCTTTAATACCAATTGAAATTCTGGTATGACAGATCCCAGATGTCCTACAGGATGTGGATACATCTGGTCTGACAAAAACAACAAGGTAATGCATATAACAATAATAGTACTGGAAATCATAAACAACACACAAGAATTGTTAGCCCAATTCGATGACTCGCATCTACATTTAGAGGCTACCAAGCCAGGAAGGAAATCCATTATCAGTAGTATTAATTCGGATTTAAACCTCCAATTTACACTTCTAACTTAATCCCTACCCAATTAAACTTCTACCTAAGATTTTCTCACTCCTAGTATATGAGTACTCTCACTCACTTTCCTTCATCAATCACAAAACAGTTCTGAATAACAAGAAGACTCACTTTTATGATAATACATAACAAAGATTCTTGACTAAGAACACAACTTAGATTTGCTTCAAAGCTTCATCCAAGAACTACACACAACTCATTACCTACACGCTTCTGAGTGAGAGTACAACCTTACAACTCAAGGAACAAAAATCCAACTCACAACCCGAGTGGATTACACAAACCAACTCTCCTAGAGAGTGGTTCACAAACAAAGCCCTAATGTTTACATCTTTTCTATTCACGACTTTTACATAAAACTAGGTTACAATGCTTCTATTTATAACATATTTCCCAACTGGATTTGGGGCTTCAAAATATCTAATTTGTTGTTACAAATTTGCAGAAGATTCTGCTACAAAATAGGTCTTCAATCAAATCTTCCAAAATATCTCCTTATTTGGAAATTATGTATTTCTTTTAGAATTCTGATTGAATCTTCCAGACCTTTAAATCAGCAACCTAATTAAATCAGCGCCACATAGGATTGCATAATATCTATAGAATATTATGCATATGTTAAAATATAACAGAACAAATCACTCCAGCTCAGCACATGCACGATGTCATATGCAATGTCGTATGCATCTTCTTCGACATGTTCCAGAACAACAAAAAAACCTACAAGATATTCTCCTCAAAGTTAGGACTTCTGTCATTAGCTCCAGAATATCTTCACAATTAGAACTTGTAGCGGTAAAATCATGAGTGTAAGCTATTAGTTAACTTAACTCAAAGTAAACAGAGTCGCCACCGCGCTTTTATTTTATTCCAAATGGAAAAAGGAAAAAGAGCGAATAAAACCTAATGAATCTAAAAGCAAAAAAACTAAAAGAAACGAGCAGAGAACGAGTAAGGGGATAGGTTACACAATGGGAAGGTTTTACGCACCCAAAATGTTTGTGCTACTCCACGGGAGCCCTTTGAAATATTTACTGCTTTTTGGTTCGAAAATGGTTTGTTTTAAAAGAGATTGAAGAGATGAGAAGAGAAATTTTGTTAATATTTTTGTGTTTGAAGTTTGAAAACAAAGATGGTTTTAGAAAATAGGAAGAAGATTTGAAAATTTAAGAAGGGGAAGAGATGAAGTGACTATCCTAAGACTTTAAAGTAAAAGTTAAGGGAAGAATAATCAAACCGTATGGTGAACATTCTTTGAAAAATAGGACTTCCATCTTCAAAAAAACAAGTGAACCAAATCTGCTAAGGTCTTCAATCCATAATAACTCAAGCAAAGGGAAAGATCCTAAAATCTAAGTCCAAAACTCTATGTCCAATACTAAGGATGATGGCCATAGTCCAAAATTAAAGTCACAAGTTTTTTATAAGTTTAATCCTTTATTAATTTTTTTGGTGTCCAAATGGACAAAAGTAAAATCAACAATTAAAAAAAACATAAACAATATGGTGAATGATATAGTATAATAAAAGCATAATAAAAGAGATAAGGAGCGAGAGATTGAAATAAAGAGGATAAGGTGCGATAATGAATTAAAATGTTAGTATATTAATAGTATAATAATATTTACATAGCAATGGTATGGTGAACTTAATCAACCACAACCAAAAAAGAGTAACCAAAACCGAAAGGCAACCGGATCCGCTTAGCATCTTACACTATAGCGATTAATTAAGACAAATCGAACCGAATTCAATGAAATTTGAAAGGCGATTGGGAAATCCAAAGCACCTACGCATCAAACATTCATAAGTCTCGATTCTTGATGCAATATGATTAACCACTTTGGGATTACGCAATCAACAAGAGATTCGGTCCACGAAAGTGCAAGTACCCAATTAGATTTTTATTCCGAAGTCGGGACACATTTAGGTCTATGTTAAGCAATCGCCGAGTAATTTACGAAGTAATTACCCTACAAATGAGGCCGGCCACCACCAATTAAGGTGCATAATGTTAGTTCTAATGCATGCGAGATAAACGATATGTAAATTGTTATCCGGACGCGATGTCGCGCAAAACTAAAGGTGAATACCAAATTGAGCCGCACTTATGGTATTCTTCCATCCTTAAGTTAAATCACTCATCTTGGTGGATTCAAGCATGAAAACGTATCACTAATGCAAAGTACCTTAAATGAATTGAATAATCCACTTAAAGGTAGTTTTGAATTAATGAACATTAACTACTCCAATATACACCCAAAGTTCATTGAAATTAAGGAGAAATCGCTTCCAAAAGTGCTTCCCAAGGTAAAAATAAAAAGGAGGAAGAAGAAGAAGAAGAAAGAGGAACCAAAAAGGGGCTTAAAACAAGCCAAAAACACCATTCTGACTTGTGTTAACCGGTTAACCAATTGGTTAACCGGTTAACGCAAGCAGATTTTGAATAATTTACGCTGTTTTGAAACTGGTTAACTGGTTAACCGGTTAACCAATTGGTTAACCAGTTAACGCTGTACCAGAAGCTGAAAAATGTAGAAAATTCAGCATGATCAATTTTGAAACCTTTTTTCAAACATTGGATGATCATGATCTGAATTTGCATGGATTTTAAAACCAAAATACAATGGAATCTCTGCAATCAAACAACAAATAAATATCCAAAGGATCTAGAAACAAAAGCACCAAAGATCTACATCTTGAATGTTGATGGTGAATATGGGTTAATGGAGGAAGATGAATTACCAAAAGCTCTTCTTCAAATTGGACCAACACAAGCTTAGATCTACTGAAATTGATGAACAAAAGAATGAAATGATTAAGGTTTAGCTCAAGTTAGTCAAGAATTCAATGTGAATTCTTGATAACTTCAAAACAAAGAAAGTGAGCTTTTGAGAATTTTGGTGTTGGGGGGAGTATTTTGCAAGAGGTTTTGTGGCTATCAAAAGCTTGTAGAAATTTTTGCAAGGTGAATTTGGCTCTCTAAAGCTTGGTGAATGAATGAAATTATGGTCCTATTTAAAGACTTTAGGTATGGGAATTTGGTGGAATGGAGCTTGCTTTGGTGATTCAAATTAGGTTTGGTAATTGAAAATTTGGTGGGAAATGGAAAAGAGTGGTGATTATTGAGGGTTTATGGTAGGAAATGATCAAAGTGATGTAGAGAAATCAGAAACCAATGGATCTAGAATATTCCAATTAAATTAATGATCTAAGGATGCTGAATTTGAATAAAATATTCAAATTTCGCACTGGTTAACCGGTTAACCAAGCCAAAATTTGAATATTTTATTCAAATGATGTTGCTTGGTTATTCTGGCCCGATTCTTTTTTGTACGTCGAGGAAATAAACACATGATCCTTGGAAATCCTTTGAGTGAATCAATTAACTTGGGAAATCCTTGATCTGAAAATTTTGAATTAATTACGGATCAACCTCGACTTTTGTCTGTGAAATTTCGCTCGAGCGACAGGACTGCTATTTTTGGCGTTTTCAAATGGTTCCTCTTCCTTAAAAAAGATTAGCAAAAGAAAACAAAATATTTTTGGATTTTTGATTAATGGTTAGTAAACATGAACAAATAAAGTAATTAAAGGCAACAGTGATCCCCTGCAAGGCATAAACCTGCACCCGAGAAGGATAAATGAACCAGTGTGCGATCTTGTTCATATGCAAGATGTAGATGAGATGCGAAAAATCTTATGGTCAAAAATTAGGGTATGACAGATGCCCCTATTTAAGTTTCTTCAATCGAGAGATAATGAAGATTGAAATCTTCGTTTCAACAAGATGGAAGATACTTAAATATCAAAAACCCAAAATTTTGATCCTAAGATGCCAAAAAAATGGAATGAAATGAAATGAAATGACACGAACGATATGACATAATATGAAGATGATATGAAAAGGATATGAAACGCTATGAAAATGTTATGAAAATGTTATGAAAGCATATGAGATGTATATGAAATGCATAAAAATCTGTGAGAAACAAAATGACACATGAAAAAAGAATAAACGCTGGGGATAAGGAGCATAAGACTCTGATGGGAAAAACAGCATGCTAGAGACCAACACATGGCTCAGCTGAGGCGAAAATGTCCAAGAATGACAATTGGACAAAAAGGATCACAACATCCAAGAATGGCATTGAATGAAGTGAGAAAAGTCCCGAAAAAAGTACATCAGAAGCATCCAAGAATGACATTAATGACTTTACATGGGATATCCGAGAATGGCAATCGGAAAAAGGTAATCACAACATCTGAGAATAGCAATCAGATAAAAATGTGAATCACAACATCCAGGAACAGAACTGAATGACATGGGAAAAGTTCGGGGAAAGTACACCAAATCAATGATGACTCCAACATGGAAATCTGAGAATGGCAATCGGGAGGAAAGTGATCACAACATCTGAGTATAGAAATCAGATAAAATGTGAGTCACAACATTCAGGATAAGAACTGAATGAAATGGGAAAAGGTCCAGGACAATAAACCAAATCAATGATGATTTCACTATGGACATCCGAGAATGGCATCAGATAAAAGGTGCAATATCTGAGAGAAACAACAGGTATATGAAGAAAAAGTTCTGGAGAGACAAAGATAAATTCCAAGTAAGTTGGACTTTGATCACAAGGTAAGATGTTGAAAACAACAAGACCTCGAGAAACGCATAATGAGGACTAACACACTCGAATATGCCAACGTATATAAAAAATGGGGAATAACACACCCAAGATAACGCATAATGAGGCATAACACACTAAAATATGCAAAGATATAGGAAATGGGGAATAACACCCCCAAGAAAACGCATAATGACGAATAACACACTCAAATACGCAAACTTTAACAAGAATGGGGAATAACACACCCAAGAAAACGCATAATGAGGAATAACACACTCAAATATGCAAACTTATAGGAAAATGGGGAATAACACACCCAAGAAAACGCATAATGAGGAATAACACACTCAAATATGCCAAGATATAGGAAAATGGGGAATAACACCCCCAAGAAAACGCATAATGAGGAATAACACACTCAAATACGCAAAATTTAACAAGAATGGGGAATAACACACCCAAGAAAACGCATAATGAGGAATAACACACTCAAATATGCAAACTTATAGGAAAATGGGGAATAACACACCCAAGAGTATAACATGAGAGAAAATGCTGACAACCAGTTTAGACTCTTAGAGGAGTGGAAAAGATGGAAGACTGATTCCTCAACACAGAGATTATTTCCATTCTGCTTGGAGATTAGAGATGCTACTATTTTTGAACAAATCTCGGTCACACCAATAAACTGTATCAACTTTAAAATCTTTTGCGAAAAGTCATGAAATGCCGCTTGTAGATTCTTGAAGAAGATTGCCCCAAGTTCAATGACTGATGAAGGTAAACTAATAATGGATTCAGTTCTTGAATACTGTCGGAGAAAAATTGATCAAATCTTTGAGATGAATGTTGAGAAAATAAACTGATCATGGCTTCAGTTCCTAAAATGAATGTTGAGAAGATAAATCCAGTATGAATCTTGAAAAGATCGTATGATAACCAAATCTGAGTACAACTTGCACTGAGCAACAAACTCTGAACCACGACCTGGGAAGAACTTGCCCTTGATAAAATCACTGACCAAGTTTCTCAGCTGTTTGAAAATTCCTTGATGAGGAAAGTTTGTTTGCAAATAAAAAGTGTTTGTACAAACCTGGTAATTTTAATGCAAAGTTCGTGCAAAGTTTGAAATCAAAATTCATTTTTGGAATGAAATTTATTGAGGTAAAGTAAATGAAAACATTGTCAAAACACGACGGCTAAGACAAAAATGAAAGATAAAGCAAAGTTAAGAAAACAAATGATTGGTAACGAACTTGGGAGTCAGTTTACGCAACCTTGTTGTAGTATGCTTTTCAAAAGAAACCTGGATTCAATTAGGACTTTTGAAGGTTGTAACGTGGTCTGGTTCACGGTTTATAAAACAAAGGATATAGGCTCAAAGTTATTTGTACCCAACCCAACTTCATGATGAACTCCAGTCCTACATTCAATTAAATCAACCTATGCATTCAAGTTCCAAGAAATTTGGGATTGCATAGATGAAGATGGTTCACAAGCCAAGGATTTTGAGATAGCAGTCACATCTTCCTTTAGTTATTTTCTGGTGAGGACTTTGGTCCACTCATCTTGTTCTTGTTGAGGATTTTGATGACCTCTTGACAAATATTTCTTTTTATTGTCCCTAACTTTTTCCTGAACTGTGTCATTTGAACTTACAGTCAGCGGGATGCCCCAGTTTTTTGCCTAAGTCTCCTTCATAGGTTTTGACTTAGCGGACTTTGATTTCTTTTCATCATTTTTTCAATATCATTTTTTTGAAAGATAATAATTGGCTGGCTTAATGATTACGATGAACCATCATTGGATTTTGAATTGAGAGACATCTTCGACACTTCTTGATGTGTGCAAAGGAAAACTTGAGATTGCAACCTTTATTGAAAGGTGTCTTGAATGATTCTCTTGTACTTGAATGCACATTTCAATTAATTGAGAACTACCCATCCCCAGGTTAAAATTCCGGTTTTTTCTAATAGAAAGAAACTCCAACTTCAAGGCTCAAAGGGGTTGACAAGGGATTAACTTCCTTATTTCTCCGATGTTTGGGATTTGAAACAATGCATGTATATCATCAACCAAGTCTCAATTGAAAGCACACCAACAACAATTATGGGTATCTCGTTTTCATCATTCTCCCTCCGATCATTGTAAAAGCTTGAGAAAAGATAAATGAACTTGAAATGTAAAGCATAAAGATGCAAATAATAAATGAAATTGAATCAAAATAAAGCGATGCACATTTCATTAAAATCAACATGAAAGTACAAACAAGCTTAAAAGCAAACAAGTCAATACAATTGAAGAAAATTGAAAACATAAAGAAACAATGGCTTAGTGATCCATCAGCAACAATGATGAGCTGTCCTGTCTGAGATTCTGGCCTTGAAGAAAATTTGACTGTTGAATTCTTCTAGAAGATTCACTTCTCATGCTTCGGCAAAGGATTGTTGACAACATTAGGATTTGTGTCATGAAAGGAAAGGATGTTGTTCCTGATAAGTTCTTGCACTTTAGCTTTCAGTGCAAAGCAATGTTCCAAGTCATGACCAGTTCCACCTTGATGAAACGCAGCGAAGATCCAATCTATGGTTAGCTAGAAGAGGATCTGGAACAGCAGGCGAAGGCCTAGTAGTAATTATACCACTCTTAATCAAGGAAGGATACAAATCAGTGTAAGTCATCGGGATAAGATCAAAGTTTGGCCTATTGCGATACTGATTTTGTCCAGCAGCCGAATGAGGAGCCTGAGCTTGAGCTCAAACTTGAACTTGAGCTTGAACTGGTTGAGCTCGAACTTGAACTTGAGTTTGAGCTGGTTGAGCTTTGACAACAGGAGCTACTGCAGCTACATATGGTTGAACATATCGTTGTTGCGGGCGATAAGGCTTCTTCTCAGTTGAAACAGCATAAGCATCACCATCTTTTCTCTTTTGAAAGTTCCCATGAGACTTTCTTACAGCATTAGAAGATTCAGCATTGGTAATCTTACCCTTCTTGATACCTTCCTCTAGTCTTTCTCCAATAGTGACTAGGTTAGAAAAACCAGATGAAACACTTCCTACCATCTTCTCCCAAAAGACGGTTGAAGAGTGTCCATAAACAAACCAGTTAATTCCTTTTCGGTTAAAGGTGGCTCCACTTGAGCAACTAGTTCTCTCCAACGCTGAGCGTACTCTTTGAACGATTCTTTCTCTTTCTGTGACATGTTTTGAAGTTGACGACGGTCAGGCGCCATGTCCAGATTGTACTTATACTATCTGACGAAAGCATCATATAAATCCTTCCAGCTTCGGATGTGACTCTTCTCAAGTCCCACATACCACTTCATAGAAGCACCACTCAGACTATCTTGAAAACAGTGAATAAGCAGCTTGTCATCCTTGGCATATGCAACCATTTTGCGAGAATACATCAGCATATGAATCTTTGGACAAGTATGACCATTGTATTTCTCGAATACAGGAACTTTGAACTTATCAGGCAAAACTAGGTCAGAGACCAAACACATGTCTATTGCAGCAGCACCAAGGACATTTTTTCCTTCTAGACCTCTTACCCTCTTCTCAAGAGTCAAACATTGCTCTCTAACTTCATCCATATATCCAGGTTCACCCTGACTTTCAGCTTGTGGACCAGCAGCCTGGTACAAAAAAGAAGAATTCTGATAAGTAGTCTGAGCAGTAGTGTGCACAACAGGTTGACGTTCGACAAAAGTCGGAGCTGAAAAAACTGGCACAACAGATGGACCACCCATTTAAGTATTAGCAGCAGTTGGCACATAATCCGGAGGTAACCCAAATTCTGGCCAACTAGAAGTCGGTTGCTGAATCACAGGAGGGTTAACAACAATAGTAGAAACTTCAGAAATCACAGTCCTCTGAGGTGGTTCACCTCGAGCAATCAGAACTTGCATCATTTTAGTGAGCCTGGTCATACTAGTTTTCAGCTTATCAATCTCCATTCTGACTTCCAGGTTATGCTGTTCTTGGTTTTCCATTCTCAATCTGATAGCTCTCAATCTGTTAGCAGCTCTAGTACCGTATCTGTGGTGAGGAAACAGCTTGACGGATCAACAGATAACTGAAGAAGGAAACAACCGGGATGAGTTCCCACACAACTCGGATGAACGCAAGAATATGCGAGGATGCAATGATATGCAATGTTCACTTCTATTTTCAGAAAAACAGCTCGATTTCTGCAAACATGGTCAACATCGAGAATACGGTCATGAAAAATCTTGACAAAAGGAATATTTACTTTTTCCAATATTTGCAATAATCGAAATTGTTTTCCCTGAAAAATGGTTGTGATGATGATCATGATGACTATGTAGATGCAACAACCACAAACAAGATCACGCAAAGCACACAGGTTCAAAGGTTCGGATCACGAGCATGGAGTCAAGGGATAAGAACCAACAACCCATAAAGGCATGTACTAAGGTTTGTCTTCATTGTACCTGCAAAAAAACCAAAAGGGCGCTAACAAAGGTTCCCGGAGTTAACAGCCATCTTTAGAATATTATCGGTACGTTGGATTACTCCCCAACCGATAACATTCTTAAAATAGACCTCGTCCATATGTAGTATCGCGTGACAACCACCTTAAGTTTACACCCGGATAGTTTCTGCACTACGTTCCTAAATTGGCTTGGATGAGTTAACTACGGTCCTCAGTATGATCAGCTCAAGGTCGGAAAATAATGCCACTTATGATTACTCATCATTACATTGATAATCCAAGAGAGCCTAACCGAGTGGAGATTATCAAATTGATATCGCTTTGGACTACTCCATCGCGTATCACTTCGAATATCGCCGTCCTATCATAAGTTCAACCCAGATCCGGGTTAGAATTTATCTCACTCACAAAGGATCACCAAAACCGAAACAGAACACACAAATAACAAACAAATCAAACCAAAGTAGTAAATAAATCAAAGTAGGCTGAATCCACTAAGGGGTTTCCCCAGCAGAGTCGCCACTTTTCTGTAGCGGTATAATCATGAGTGTAAGCTATTAGTTAACTTAACTCAAACTAAACAGACTCGCCACCGCGCTTTTATTTTATTCCAAATGGAAAAGGGAAAAAGAGGGAATAAAACCTAATGAATCTAAAAGCAAAAAAGCTAAATAATTACAAGTAGGTTAATGATCTTAATCCTACATCATCATGGTAATTAAGTTGAGATGCTTATCTCATACTTAAGTAAGCTCATTATCCCTAATCAGGGAGGATATAATGAGTTTACAAGCCCTTGATTTAGGCTTAAGCTCATAATCCTATGCAAAACACCCAAAAACAATAAAAAACTGAAAACTCAAAAACAAACAATAATTGTCTCCTCTGGGATTCTTTTCTCATCACACTCATTCACAAACAAGAACTTGCTTCTTCCATCTAATGCAAGACAGTTAGCACTCGAGCCAGACGAGTCATACACTTGAGCATAGGCAAGTAAGCCGTTCACAGTCAATATATTTTCAGTCTCTTTGAGTCAAACTACGGTGTTCTGACTTCCTCATTGCACGAGAGGATACGTAGGCATAACTTAACTGTGATCGAACAAAAGTCTCTGTGTCATTCCCCTCTTTCAGCATTCTTTTCTAAGCCTCAGTTCCTGAGCAATTCACACCTTTTTCACTGACACCTGTATTTTCTTCCCTTAGCTTTTGCACACAGAGAGCACATACACCTACCCCTTTTAAACACAATCTTATAAGCGTGGATATCATCGAGTACAATGGACGATCTGGGTGCTAAAACCTTCCCAGGTCGTAACCAACACCCTTTCTCAGTTTCTCTGGTTCGCAACCATCTTATCCATCTCTTTCTAGGTTTATGCAGCATTACCTTTCCTTCGGGATAAAAATGCCTAGTTGGCAACTCTATTCAATTCAACATCATCTCTCTTTCGCCGACCGTTCGCGTTTGCAGCCAGGATGAAAATTCGGGGAGCGACAAATGGTAACCCCTACTCTCTTCGACCTAGGCGCCAAAATAGGCCTTAGTCCATTAGGGGAAACTTTCGACCTAACTGTGTTGGACAAAAACAACATAGCTTTCGAAACCAGTTTTGCTTCATACTCCCCCTTTATTGCCCGTTATCATAAAAAGGATACTGTTGATATGTTGGATGTAGAACACATAGCTTTTCTAACCCTCTGGCTATCAAAGTTTGTGTTCTGCACAAGGTCTCTTCAAGAGGTCAAGAAATATATCACCCTAGCCAATCAGCTCCATGTTGGCATGAGCCTGCGCCTCAGTGAATTGATTCTGGCCAATCTCTATGAGTCCATCAGTGAGAGCGTAGAATCCATCAAATAGGTCAAAGACAAGGGAAACCTCAATCTGGTAGGCCCATTCTGGCTTCTTCAACTATGGCTCAACGCCACTTTCGAATCTGGTCTTCCTGACAAGGGTCTAGTGGACGAAGAATATGTCAAGGATAGACACGTCGAATGGGCAAGACTGGCGCAACTGACTCCTTCTAAAGAGGGATTAGGTCTTCGACGATCCTTCATGAACTACGTGAACATGTTTTCCAAGAGCTACAACTTCAAGGAAAGCATGGAAGCTTTCGCCAATAGGATTGTCGGACCCAAGTAGTTCACCAGACAACTCCCAGTGGAACACCAAAAGGAGGAGGACAATTTTCTAGCCATATGAAAATTGTTTCTCACACCCTGGCTCTTGCCCTCTTATCCCACTATGTCCAATTCCAAGGTGTCCCTAATAGTTTATCAGCCAAATTTAGTGGCTTGACAATTTGGGCTGATACAACTAAATCCAAGATCCATCTACCCCAAGAAAGGATTTATTCTCTTCTACAATTCGTTCTCCACCAAGTCAAAGAGTATAGAGCTTTCAGAAAAATTAAATGACGCTACTCTGGAGATTCAGCCAGTGGTCTTTCGACCAGTCTTCCTCTGCACTCAGGAGTTCGACGTTTGGTGGAATGAGTATTACCTCACCAGGTTTTATGATGCATCTGACTTCAACACTCTTCTGACAATGCCTTTGCTTTTGTGCAGGATCGAACCAAGAAAGGTACCCAACAACATGTTAAAGAGATTCAGAAATTCCAAAAATATTTTGAAACAATTTATAGGCCAGATGATCTTAGGCGAACTATAGGCGAAGCAGCTGTGACTCTGAAGAATAAATTTACAGAAAAATTGGAGAAGTTGGTGTTGCCCTCATACATTCCCCTAGAGGCGCGTTATAACTTTGCGTATACTAGCTATCCACCAAAGTTTCCACCTCTACCATCTGCTGATTTTGGTGTGGCTCTGAGCCCACCTTTTCCAGATTGGTTCGTATGTGGCTCCGACTTAAAATTGCTTCAAGAGTCACGAAAAAATCTTGCTGAGCGTGTGGTTCCAACCAAATATCATCTGGATAATTACCCAGGGCACCTTCGTATTGGAATAGAACATGTTCGCGTGGAATCTATCATTCTTGAAGGTGTAACCATGATTTCGACTTCATCTTTGTATTCATATCTATGTTTTAGTTTCTTCTTTTTTCTAACTTCTCTCTCTTTTCAGCTGCTAAGATCACTAGTAAGAACAGCACTGTCGAAGACAAACCTGGCAAGTCCACCAAGAAATCCACCTCCACAAAAAAGGTTCTTTTCTATCCTTTTGTAAAGAGACTATTTCGGTTATGCAATTATTTTAGTCTTGGGATTATTTAACTTTCTTTGATATTTTAGACGAGTCGAAAGGCACCCACTCCTCAAAAAAGAAAGGTAGAGGAAGTGAAGGTGCCTTCTGAAGATTTTGGTGACGAATCTCCAGACCTAAAACCCTTGAAAAGGAAGAAGCCTACCAAAATAAAGACGGTCGCCTCCCAAAGGTCATTGGTGACGTCGAAGAAGACCCCTCATGAAAGCCAAATAAATAAGCTTGCACAAGACGTAGATAGTGGGAATTCTAGTTTCCACACCATAATCCCTCAGATAATTTACTTTCGATAGAATTTTGCTTTTGACCTTTGTATTCTCTTCATTTTTTGAACTTTTATTTAGTTTCAGGTTCAAATCCATACTGAGAAGCATCCCATCAATCTGCAAGACTCCCCTCTTGGCGGAACCGAAAAGGCCCAAGAAGAGAATACATCTAAAAGTGGTATGTTGGAACCCCAAACCGTGGCTGAATTCGACATCACCATGGAGGAAGGTTCTGCAGACAACTCCCCTGATCAACCAAAGTCCACTACAAACAAAAAAAGTCCTCCCAAAGAGGACAAAGGCAAAAAGGCTGATGTTGGGTCCAACATCCAAGAAGAGGAAGAGCAACACAAACCCCAAGACGCTGGCGAAGAAAACCTTAATGCCAAGAGTACAGCAGGCAAAGGTCAATCGAAAGAGGAGGCTGGGCATAACGCTCACGTCACTTTTGATCCAATATCAAGCAACCTTCCATCTTCTGGTTCGACTATCTTCTCTCATGAGGAGCTTGAGAACCTGAAGACGAGGAAGCCCTTAGAATATTTGAGGGCTATTCTCAGCAATCGCCTCAACTTTTAAGATTCTTCCAGAAGTTCGACTACCTCTGGGGCCACCTCTGAGGTCAAGACTCTTGGTTCCATCATGGCTGAGTTAAGGCCCAAGTGCTTGGTGTCGATTTATTCAAACTTTTGGAGGAGGATCCTACTCAGCAAACTGAACTAAAAAATCTCCTCAAACAGGTGAATGTCTTGGAGGCCAGTGCTGATGAAATTCGTCTAGTGATGGACCTTGCCCAGATAATTGATGTAGCTAGTGGAGATCTCAGCCATCGAAAGGATTACATCCAAATGATCTCCAAAAAGAAAGAGATCCAGGCTGCTGAGTGGGATGTTGTGGAGGCTTCGACTGAAAAGGTTTCAGAGTTGTCAAAACTCTCTGAGGCTTATTCCCAAGAGGTGGCTGAATGTGATAAAAACATTCAAAACTTCAAGGAGCAAATAGCCCAGCTTGAAGCCAAAATTGCTCAAGAACAAAAGCGTAAGGCGGATCTCCAACAACCTAAGAACGATGAAGTCGAAAAGGAGATCAAAGTAGGGCTTCATCATGCAGACAGGGCTCAACAATTGGTCAAAGAGATTGACGAAATATCTTATAAAAAAAGTATGTGTGATTGTCGAATCTCAGTCTAGAAAAGGAAATTCATAGAGCTAAAGGAGTCTTTCCTTTAGAACCAAAACTTTGTAATAGAAAATAGGCTTATGTATTTTCTTTTCGTTTAGCAGCCCTAGAAGGCCCCTTTTATAATTACTTTAGTGCTTATTTGGCAAAACAATTAATTCAATTATTCTACTTTTATTTTTACTTCTTGCAGAATCGGTTTATATTTTTTCAAGTATTTGCCATTTATTTTTAATATTCTTTCGTCTTTGCCTATTTCTTCGACTTCATAAGCACCTTTAGAAAAAACACTTAAAATTTTGAAAGGCCCTTCCCACTTGGGGGACCATTTTCCCATTAATCTGTCTTTTCAATCCATTGGAAGTATTACCTTCCAAACTAAATCACCCACACAAAGGACTTTTGACTTTACTTTTTTATTGTAAGATTTTTCAACTCTTTCTTTTTGTCTCTTTATTAAGTCCAACGCGCGTAGCCTTTCTTCGTCTAAATCTACTAATTTGTTCATCGTCATGCTCCAATACATTTCTGAAGGAATCTCATGATGTCTTTGGACACATATGGACTGCAAATAGATTTCGACTGGAAGTACTGCATCATGTCCATATGTCAATTTAAATGGAATAGTGTTAGTGGCTTCTTAGGGTGACGTTCGACAAGCCCATAAAATCTGATCTAAGGTTTTATGCCAATTTCTAGGCTTTTTACCTACATGCTTTTTGATCAAATTTATTATCACCTTGTTTGCTGCTTCGACTTATCCATTTGCCTGGGCATAATAGGCTATATAGGTTAATAACTTAAACCCCATTTCTTTCGCAAAAGCTTACATGATTCTACCAGTAAACACATGCCCTTGGTCAGTGGTTATTGTTTCTGGTATTTCAAATCTATAAATGATATATTTTTGGATAAATTCTATGACTGCCTCCTGATCCACATTCGCCAATGGTATGGCTTCAATCCATTTAGTAAAGTAATCAACTCCTACTAAGATTTATTTTTGTCCTTTCGATGAAGTTGGTCGAATTTCTCCAATTAAATCCAAGGCCCAACCTCTGAATGGCCAAAGTTTTATGATTGAATGCAATTCGCTCGCAGGGACATGTGGTATGCCTGCATTGACTTGACATTCTTGGCAACCCTTTGTAAATTCAACACAATCTTTTAGTATGGTTGGCTAATATAAACCTTGTCTGAATAACAACCATTTCATCTTATGCCCTACTTGGTGTGCACCACTTGTACCACTATGTACATTCGACAAAGCTATGTAGGCTTCTTCTTCGCCCAAACATCTTAGCAAAACTCCCCCTGCAGTCTTTTTGAATAATTCGTTTCCAAAGAGTACATAGCTTAGAGCTCTGTATCTCACTTTCCTCCCCACCTTTTGGTTTGGGTCTTGGAGATACTCTTTGATGGGTTTTCTCCAATCTTATTTCTCTGAATTACCTATGTTAAAGATTTCAAAGCTTTCATTATCCCCATAACCAAGTCTTATCGTTTCCAAATCTAATGGGGATAATTTGACCAATACAACCTTTCCCCTTACTTCAATAGCACTCTTCAATTTTTCTTTCGACACTTTGTAACCTGATGCAATTTGGGCCAAGTTATTGGCCTCTTGGTTTTGTATTATAGGAATATGTTTAAAAACCATAGTGTCGAATGTTTTGAGGAGTCTATTGGCTATAATGAATTAGATAATCATATTTTCTTTGACACATCTGTATTCTTTGGTCAATTGTTTTATTACTAGTTCTGAGTCGCCCATTATTTCGACTCTTGTTGCCCCCAATTCCAACAACATTTCAAGTCCAGTAATTAAAGCTTCATATTCGACTTCATTGTTTAAACTGGGTTTTCGACCCTATACTTGAATTTTTTTGGAATTTTATCAGGAGAAATAGTTAATATTCCAATATCCACACTATTTTTGTGGTTGGAACCATCAAAATATAGTCTGTATGGTTGTAATTCGACGTATTTTATTTCATTTTCGTCTATGGAGTGGTCAGCTATAAAGTAAGCCACCACTTGTCCTTTTACAGCCTTCAAAGGCAGATATTTCAAGGGGTAATCAGTTAATTCTAGAGCCCACTTCCCAATTTGACTATGTAAAATGGATTTAGACAACATATATTTTATTACGTCGAAATGAGATGATACAAATACATCAAATGGCTTTATATAGTGCTTCAATTTAGTACAAGAAAAATATACACATAAACATAATTTTTCTATTACACTATATCTAGTTTCAGCATCGTTTAAGACTCTGCTGAGATAGTAAATGGCCCTTTCGACGCCATTTTCATCCTCTTGACACAACATGCTTCCTAAGGTCTTGTCGAATGCTGATATGTACAACCTCATGCTTCTTTTTCTACTGGGAGACATCAAGACTAGGGGACTGGCTAGATATCCCTTAATTTTGTCGAAAGCGTCTTGTTCCTCTTGCCCCCATGCGAAGTCTTCTTTTTTGAGTCGAAGTAGAGGAGAAAAAGCTTGCGTTTTCCCGCTGAGGTTTGAAATGAATCTCCTTAAAAAATTAATTTTTCCTAGTAGTGATTGCAATCCTTTCTTTATTGATGGCGCTTTCGCCTCCATTATTGCTTTAGCTTTGTTGGCGTTTATTTCGATTCCCTTTTTGTGGACCACAAAACCTAGGAAATCTCCAGCCTGCACACCAAATGCACATTTGAGGGGATTCATTTTTAAACCAAATTTTCTCATCCTTTCAAAGGATTGTCTAAGATGGTCTAAATGATGTTTTCCTGAAACAAACTTTATTACATTGTCAACAATATATACTTGCATGAATGTTTCAATGAAATCGTGAAAAATAGAATTCATGGCCCTTTGGTATTTAGCACCAGCATTTTTTAAACCAAAGGGCATAACTACCCATTCGTAAGTCCCTATTGCTCAAAGACAACGAAAGGCTGTTTTGGCAACATCTTCCTCTGCAATGAAGATTTGATTGTAGCCAGAGTATCCATCTAGGATGCTCAGGTACTCATGGCCTGCTGCAGAGTCTACTAGCATTTCTGCTACTGGCATAGGATATTCATCCTTAGGGGTGGCTGAATTCAAGTCTCGAAAATCAATACACACCCTAAATGTGCCATTTTTCTTTATCACAGGTACAATATTTGCAATCCATTCGACATACCTGGTTGGGCGAATGAATTTGTATCTGAGAATTCTTTTGACATCTACTTTTATTTTCGACAGGACCTCTAGTGTGAACCGCCTTGGAGTCTGCTTTACAGGCTTCTTTCCTTCTATGATAGCAAGCCTTAGTTCAACCAAGCTTCTATCAAGGTCAGGCATTTCGTCATAGTCCCATGCGAAGCAGTCTTTAAACTCTTTCAGCAACTGGACTAATTCGACTCTGAACTGGGGGTCCATGTTAGCACTTATATAAGTTGGTCTTATTTCTGCTCCCAGTCCTAGATTGATTTCTTCCAAAGGGTCCTGCGCCACCATCTTCAAGCTAGTTGATATTGGGTCTTTTTCGAACCCCAAAGGTTCGTCATCGTAGATGGCATCAAGCTTTTGATCCTACCATTTGTCTATTATGTTGTCTTTATCTTCTCCATCAATGCCCTGGGAAGGGCATGGGGGTCTAAATTTTCTTCATTGGCTTCGACAGTCATATATTTTATTTCGGCCTCTAGAGCCACTTTTAGTTTATTTTCGGCCATGTAAGCCGTCAGTTTATTCAATGATGATGCTTCACTCATCATCATCGTCGAACTCGCTACCCCAGCCAGCTGGCTCTATATTAAAGGTTCCCCATACATGGCTAGTTTCACCAATTACCTCCTTGTCCCATTGAAAACCATGTGTCGGATGTAGGTACATGGAGCAATAGGCAATGTCTGATGCTTTCAGATCAAACTCAGCTGGATTGCAAGGAGCTATGTGAGCCAGATTTCTGTCGAAGCTTTGACTGTTCACATTGTTCACTTCAGTCACGAAGTAGCTTTGGTCTGCTTCGATGTTTTCGATGATGCCATCAGGGCTCCTGATGACTATGTGATGATGCATGGACGAAGGGACAACTCCTACTCCATGGATCCATTCTCTTCCCAACAAAAAATTGTAGTTGGCTCTGGAAGCTATAACTATAAACATTGTTGGCCTGGTGATAGTGCCAGCTGTCAAATCTACTTGAATAACGCCCATAGTTGTGCCCATTTTCCCTTCATAGTTCGATAGAACCATGTTATGTGGTTTTGCATCAGAGTCATCTTTTCCAATCTTTTTTAGCATGTAATAGGGCATTAGGTTCACTGCAGCTCCCTCACCCACTAATATTTTATTGACGCCTACATTTTTGACCTTTCCTTTTATGAATAAAGTTTCAAATGCCCCCTAATTGCTTCATCTGGCTTCTCAAAGAAGGCATTCTGTTCTTTGACACAGTCATTGTTCATGATGTAATAAAACACATGCCTTGGTCCCACAGTACTATCTATCATGTTTTCTTCTTCATCTTCGATTTCCATTACTCTGTCATAGTCTCTAGGGAGGACTGAAACCACATTGCATATTACGTCAAATGAACCTTCTTTGCCAGACTCAAAGTTGTCAGTTGCTTTGTCGCCTTCTGATATTATGTTGGTGATTTTTTACAACTGTAACATGTTGTTGGTGTTGGTCCTTTTGGGAGACTTGTCCTTCTCTGCCTGAGTGTTTCTACTAGACTCTGCTTTATCTTCGTCAACATTTTTATTTTTGATGTTGAGTCCCTCTGTTGCGTCTCTCTCAGCCTTTTTCTGCCCCTGGAATCTCCTCCATTGAGACTTTGACGTGGGGCTTTTTCCTTTATAGTCCTCTGAGGGGTATGGTCTTGGCTTCTGTTTCCCAATTTCTTTCTTTACTTCAACTGAAGGTCCTCTCTAGACTTCGAAATTCTTCCATCTTCTTGGTTCTTGGGCCTCTCTAATGGGTTGCACCCATCTATCATCAGGTACCTTGCCAGATGGTTTGTAAGTGTTGTAGTATCTGCCCCTAGTGTTCTGAAAGTGGTACTGGCCTTTTCTTGGATCACACCTACATGTTTCAACTGCTGGCCTTGGCCCCCAATTTCTTCTTATTTTAGTCTTCTCCACAGCCTCCAAGTTTGCTGCTGCTTTTCTGTCGAAGACGGCACCGCATCTTGGACATATCATTACTTCAGTCTTTTTATTTTGACACCTTTGGATGAATTCTTCCAAGTTCTCATCTTTTTTTGGGTAGGTTGTCCTTTCGTATTCCTCTTGACGGTGTTCCTTTTCTCCCTTCTCTTTACTCTTCTGAGAGGCTTCTACCATATTGATATCTATTTTCTTTCCTCCAGCAATGCTCAGTTTATCCATCTTTTCGATGAGGGCTTCTTCGACAGTTCCCACCCTGACCTCTGTAGTGCTCTTGTTTGCAGTTTCGACAGCCTTGGTGAGGTCCTTTGTATCCTCTTCTTTTGCTTGTTTAGGAGAAACATCTTCAGCAGTTTTGTCATTGTTGTTTAGGCCTTCAGGAGCCTTCTTCTCAACGTTGAGGGAAACATCAAATTTTTCCTCAGTGTTCTCAAGAATGTCTTCCCAACCTGTTGGCTGGATTTTGTTGATGTTAACATGGGAAATGACAAGAGCGGTATATTTTACCAGATAGTCAAACTTTCCTCTAGGCTCTCCCAAGGTGTCCCATATTATTCCTTCTTCAGCCAAGTTGTTGTTTCTCTTGTCGAAGCCTTCAGTAGCTTCTTTCTCCATACCCTTAGAGCTTCCAGTAACCCTGGTTTTGTCTTGATGGTCGCAACCTCAGTGGCCTTAACTTTATCCTGGTCGTTGAAATCTTCAGTAATCTCAATGTTGGTGGCATTGCTGAGACCCTCAGTAGTCTCAATCTGTTTTGGAACGTCGAAACCCTCAGTGGTCTTGACATCATTTATCCCTCAAGGTCATCAGTAACCTCGATCAGTACAGGCATGGTTAATTCGTCTTCGAACACTTCTTCCACATTCGGCTGGACAGGGAGATCTTCATTTATCCCCACCATGTTAACGTATGTTTATAAGCCTTTAGTGGCTTTAATCATCTCAAAGTATCATCAGACATCTTCTCCATTTCGACCATATTCATGTCGAATGGTTCAGCATAATTGGCTTCCAAAATCTGCATAGGATTGGTGTCAATCCTCATTTTTTGTTTTGGCTTGTCTCCAAACCTCAGCCTTCCATCCTGGATTGCATTTTGCCCTAGATCCCTAAAAAGAAAACATTAAGTTTTATGTCCCAAGAAATTATGTTACTTACAAAAACCTCTCTTTTTCTGTTGGTCAATAGGGGGGTTCTTTAACACCTGGTGGTTTTATTAATTGACCATCCTTAACCAATAAATCAAAGATTTCGTCACACTTGGTAACGTCAAACGTATATGTTCTTTTAGGGAATTTGTTGTTCTTCTCCGGTTCGACAGGATTCTTCCCATTCGACGGAGTTAACATTTTGCAAGAATATGGTGAACCTTGCTTTAAATCTACCAGGTCAATTTCTTGATCGTCGAAAACGATTTTTTCGTCTTCGTCACAGTCATATTCTTGGTACATTCCTACATAAGCCACCCTTTCTTATTTACCTTTATTAGCCCTAAACTTCTCAGCTTTTAGCCTTTCGATCTGCCTTACCCTATCTACTAATTGTGCCATATCTTTTAAGTATTGAGTATCTAGTTTCTTCCTTATGGAATAGTCTAGACCTCCTGCAGCCATTTCGACCAATTCTTGTTCCGGCACTTGCGTGAAACTTCTTGCATTTAGCAGTCTTAATCTATTAAGGTAGTCATCTATAGGCTCTGAGAATTTTCTTTTAATGCTTTCTAATTCTTTCAAGCTTATTTTAGTTTGTCCCATGTAGAATTGTTCATGAAACAATCACTCCAACTGAGTCCATGTATGTATGGAACCTGCTGGTAGGGATGTGAACCAAGTAAACGTGTTTTTTGTTAAAGAGCTTGGGAAATATTCCATCTTTAGATTTTCATTACGTTCTATTTTGCCCGCTTCGATCAAGTAACGCGTTATGTGATCTATGGTGGATTCACTAGTGTCCCCTGAAAATTTTGTAAACTTGGGGATTTTCCACCTTGGGGGTAGTTCTTATTGTAGAACATATTCAGAGAGTGGGAAAGCGTAACTGGGCCTATGAAATCCCATGTTTGCTCCATTTTGCGCCATTATTCTCTCGACCATGACTGCCAAATTGTTTTCGACAGGTGGATTATTGTAACGCATTCTCTGTTGTAAAATGTCATTAGGGTCTTGACCTCTTTGTACTAACAACCTCCTAGGCTCTTGTTGGATAGGGACTTCGACATGCGGATGTTCGACAACCTCCTCTTAGAGTCTTAGGTTTGCCTGAGGGTTGTTTAAAGGTCTTTGATTTATTGTTGGCTCTTCTTCGACATTGATTACTGGATTCTGAATCACGGGTCCTCTCTGTGGAATTTGGGGAACTCCAAAGAACTCAACAATACGCACCATTTGTGCTGCCAATATCTGATTTGTTTGAGTAGTGCTTTGTATTAAAGGTTTAAACACTTCCCCTATTTGTTGAGTCAACCTATGGACCATTTCATAATTGCTTTCTTCCATTTGTTGACGTATTGCCTACGCATAATTAGTTGTAATTGCTGGCATTTGGAATCCTGGTGGGGGTTGGTTTGGTCTACTAATGTTCCCACCATAACCTGATCCTTGTAATGGTGAAGACATGTGGGCCATGGCATCAGAATACAAGGGTGTTGCGTTATGCAAACTAGCCATCACTAAAGTTGGCATTCCATAAGGTTGTTCTCTTCCAAACATAGGTGTGGAAAAATTTGCTTGATACGGCCTAAAGTTATTTCCTCCATGGGGAGGGGTCCCCATAGGTATAGAATGCCCTATGTTGGAGGAACTGGGTCCGCATTGAGAAAAAGACATCGCTGGTATCGATCCATATGATGAGGGGTTTCCCCCTTCTGAAACGTGGAGTGTTTCCATATTTCCCCCTGTCGAAGGAATAACGTTGGAAACTGGAATTTCGTCAGTATTTCCTGGTGGGATAGCCATTTTTCTTACTCTAGTTCGCCTAAGTATTTCTACGTCAGTCACGGCTAATTTACCACTTCGTAAAATCATACAACGTAATAAAACTCTTTTGGATTAAGAATCCTTTTTAGTATTTTAGCACTGTCCCACTAGGCGTGCCAATTTGTTCGCTGGTGTTTTTGGCGAACAACCTCTGGTTTACCAATTCCTTGGAAATGAGTTACTTGCAGGACCAACCACACAAGTCCTAGGACACATGTGCTAAATTTTAAGGATAGGTTTCTTAATGTACGAGTCTTACTGATTTTTATATGTTCCGTCGAACGGTCTCCTAACAAGATTGTTCTTGTTTATATTACAATATGGAAATGTTTGTCTAATGAAACTAACAAAGAAACTTAAAGTTTGCATTAAAGGTTTGTTGAAATACAAATTGACTTGGAAGTAAATTTATGGAAAGTAAATTGCTTGAAAGTAAATAAAATAATAAACTTGAACAAGGAATGAAGGATAAATCTAAACTTTATAACTGAAAATTAAATGGTGTTTACACGTACATTTTCCAGACAATTCTCCTTTCTCTTACACGCGAGTATTAGAGTAATCTTCACATAAATATTGTACAGAATTTCACACCCTTTACACAAAGCAAACTATCATATTTATATAAATATAAAATAACCGTCGAATAACGGTCAATTCCTAAGAATTCGCCACTTTGCGCTCTGATAGTCAATAATCTCTAAGACTTCTCCACGTATCTTCTACCAAGCAAGGCTATTAACAACTGCCTGTTAACTGGTGAAATGACGTATCCTCTTGTCATGTCGAGTTCATTTAAAACTCAAATAGTCCCAACGTCTCTTTCGTCGAATCCTTGCCTTCATATCTCTTGTCTAAAACACGGGAGGATTTCCTAGTAGTGATGTGAAGAACTTCCTAAATGGCAACTCGTCCACTCTTTCGACATACAATTGCTCGTCATATTATGAACCAAATCATCACAAACCTTCTCAAGATTCTGGACATGTTTGGAAGAAAGGGTGATCCAAGATTCTGGACATGTTTGGAAGACAGAGTGATCTTATCCTGTCGAATATCTTCAAAGCCACGTACATCATTTATTCAAAGAATAATGAGATGAAGAGTGCTGAGAAACTGCCATGTTAAATAATGGTGACGTGTATGGAACATAGTTGACAAATCCATCAGCTACTAAGACTTTCCTTTATCAAACCCATGGTGTCGAAATTGTATGTATACAGAACGAGAGGGCGAATAAACCACGTCGCGTGGGGCTAGCCCATGAGTGATTTAATACAAGGATTATGTGGAGTGCTAGACTCTAGATTCCAGTTCCTCCGTTATTTGATTTGTGAATTAAGATGTTCTGTTTTGGATGCTTTAGGGTTTAATTTTTGTAGTAACGAAGGAGTAAATGAAAACACAACTTGAAGGCTAGCCTCAAGAGTGGTTCATTAAAGAACTCGCAGAATGCTAGATTCCAAATTTCAGTTCCTCGTTAATTAATTAAGACGCGCAAAGTCGTGCGGATGGCGATCACATAGGTGACCGACTTACGTGTGTGTAAAATGTAGGCGAGAATGTTTTAAATGATTAAGTGAATCGATTTCTAGTTCCTATGAATATTCCTAGCAATATGAAACTGTAAAATAAAGGCGGAAAAATAAATTGCGTACAAAATAAACGGGAGAGGGATACAATAATAATTTACACGGGATTGCGAAGAAATAAAGGGTATCGTTGTAATTTGCCCAAGAGGAAGCGTGTGTGCAGTGTATGAATTAATCGGAACCGTTAGAATTTGATATGGTATAAAAAGTGTGAGAAATAAATAAAATAAATAAATAGACTAAATAAAGTGAAATGAATTGTAAAATAGAATAAATTAAATAGAATGAAAACAAAAATAAATAAATGGCCTCATATTGGTCACGATTAATCGGAAACGATTTATCGTGACCTTTTGTCATATCATCGGCCCGAAAATGAATTATAACTAGATTACCAAGATTTAAAAAATTGAAAGAAATAACTAATCACTATTATATTTTTTTTACTATTCTCTAGGCCAAATATAAAATGAATTGTAGGAAAAAACTAATATTATGACATAGTCCAAACAACATAAACATAAAATGATTAAAAAAACAAATAATAAAAAAAACAAAGAGGGGGAGGCGCATTGTCTGGGATAGTGTGAGTTAAGAAACAAGTGGGCTTATCCCAACCAAACAAGACAAAAAACAAACAATTTATTTATATAGAAAAATATAGTAATAAAGGGTGGTAGAAAACACTGAAATATAAAAGTCACATAGGGGAAAATAACTTGGAAATGGGCTTCAGGAAACAGAATATACACTGAAGAAAACAACGTGGTTTCGAAAATGAGAAAACACCCACCCTTTGTTCGTATCTCTCCTAATCACCTCTTTCCTTTTCAGTCGCGTTTCCGTTTCCGTTTTTTTCACGGTTCAGGATCGATGGTGTTCCTCAGTTTCGACTCATGGCGGATTTCGGTTCCTCTCTCTCTCACTGGGTTTCGGATAAGACCGTCGGTTCGAAGGGTTTTTTTAGGCGGTTGGCGGAGGTTTCGCGGTTGGATTCGGTGAGTTTACGATGGTCGGCTGGTGGTTTGGTTTCTACTCATAATCTCTCTATTTGGTTTGTTAATGTGTTTCGCGATTATCACTTCATCTCTGTTTCTTTCGTTTTCTGGATTATGGTGGTTGTGTTTGGGTGAAGATTTGGTTATTTAAAGGGTTTGTTTATGGAGTTGTGGTGGTTGTGTTAAGGTTTGTAGAGGTTATGGAAACACAGTGGCGATGGTTCGGTTATGGAGGATTCAGAGGTAGCGATGTGGTGTTGAAAATGGGATGAAGATGATTGTTTTATGTTAAGAGTTGTTGATGCGAAAAACAAATCGTAGGTGAGTGGAAAGTTAACGTTTTGTTTAAAAGCTTCAAGCTTTGAAGGTTTATGGTTTATGTGTTTGACATAAGGTTTGTCTGGTTCAGGTTTGAAAGAGGTTAGGGAAAGTATACGGTGACGAGGATCCAGTCCCGTCAAAGGTGTGAGCAAGGAGGTTCTATATATTTTTCTTTTTGCCTCCTCCTCCTCCTTTTTCCTTTTCGCGTTTTCTCTGATGCTCCTTTTATAATCAAGAGAGCAAAGCTTTTCTCATCAGTGTGGAAAGAAATAAAAATGTTTTTTTATGTAGAGAAAGTGTTCAAATTTGTGTAATCTGCTCTGTTGTGTTTTAAACATGATCTGGTGTTTATGCTTTATGGCATTGACTCTTGACTTGTATCCGATTTGATGCTAACACTGCTTTGTTACCACTGCTGCAAGAGGACAAGGAGTTCTCTACAAAAAAAAACTTTCTGCAGCAGAAAAGGACTGGACAAAGAAACTATATTCATTTTTTTAAAGAAATTCTGGTTACTGTAAAACAATAACAATGTAACTAGACTCATTTTTCAATTTTCCAGTTACAGTAAAACAAAAATATTAAAATCTCTCTTATTATTTATTTTATAATGTCGTGTTTTTTTATGTTGTAAAATAAATACATAAATAAATAAAAATAAAACTATTATTATTTTTATATCTAAACTATAAACAAAATCTAATTTACAAATATGGCTTAAAAATAATACAATTCAAATCAAGTAATTTCCACTTCTTGTCTTAATTTAAATTTGCAACATTAAATTAATTGTTATTACCATTACTCCTAATCACATAATAGTAACAAAAACAATTTGGACTTGAATCAATTAAAACCTTTGTTAAGACTTAACACAAATAAAACTAGGTAAATAAAAATAAAATCTTGCCATAACAATTAAATCAAGGTTAAACCTCAAATAATAGACACGAAGCAACCTCTTACACATCCATTGCTAACAAGCAACCGAAATGATTATAGACAAGTAGTGCATGATAACCAAAGGTGCATGAATTGATCAGAATAGATAAATCAAACAAGGATATGCAATTATGACTTATGTATGGAATTGAAATCCTTATGATCAGATGAAATAGTAAACAGATTATGAAATGTTTAGCCAAAATATGCACACACACAAAAATGACCAATTATCCATATTGCAATAAAATGCATCAGATGAATGAAAATTTATGGTCAAAATTTAGGGTATGACACTTAGATTTCGAGATTGTGTATGTATTCCTGATGATATCGATTTGAAGAGAATGATTCTTGAATAAGGGCATAGGAGTGGCTTGAGTATTCATCCAGGAGCGACGAAAATGTAACAGGATTTGAAGAAGATATTTTTGATGGCCTGGTATGAAGTGAGATATGGCTCAGTTTGTGTATGCGTGTTTGACTTGTCAGAAGTTGAAAGTGGAACATTAGAAACCTGCTGGTTTGATGCACCCGTTGGATATACCCGAGTGGAAATGGGATAGTATATCGATGGATTTTGTTACGGGGTTACCTACTACTCCAAGAGGGCATGATGCCATTTGGGTGATTGTTGATAGGTTGACAAAGTCAACATATTTTTTTCCGATTGGTATAACTTATTCTTTGCAGAGATTGGCAGAGATATATGTGGGTGTAATTGTGAATTCGCATGGAATACCTTTGAATATTGTGTCAGATAGAGATCTGAGGTTTACTTCGAGGTTTTGGGAAAGTTTACAAGAGGCATTAGGTTCGAAGTTGAAGTTGAGTTCAACTTATCATCCTCAGACTGATGAACAGATAGAGATGACAATACAATCTTTGGAGGATTTGTTGAGGGCTTATGTGCTTGAACAAGGAGGTGTTTGGGATAGTCACTTACCGTTGATTGAGTTTACGTAAAACAATAGTTATCATTCCAGTATCAGAATGGCACCATTTGAAGCTTTGTATAGTCGAAGATGTAGAACACCTTTGTGTTGGCATGAGTCAGGTGAGAGTGTTGTACTTGGACCTGATATTGTTAAACAGACTACTGAGATGGTGAAGTTGATTCGAGATAAGATGAAGACTTCACAGAGTAGGCAGAAGAGTTACCATGATAAGAGAAGAAAGGATCTTGAGTTTCAAGAAGGAGACCATGTATTTTTTAGGGTTACTCCGGTGACCAGTGTTGGATGAGCTTTGAAGTCGAGGAAACTTACTCCTAAGTTTATTGGGCCGTATCAGATTTCGGCGAAAGTTGGACCTGTTGCTTATAGAGTGGCGTTGCCACCGAGATTGTCCAATTTGCACGATGTATTTCATGTGTCACAGCTTCGGAAGTATGTTCTAGACCCGTCACATGTGATACCGATGGATGAAGTTGAAGTAAGAGATAATCTTGCAGTTGAAGCATTACGAGAATGAATCGATGATCAAGAGGTAAAGCAGTTGAGAGTCAAGGAGATTGTTTTTGTACGAGTGGTTTGGGGAAGAGTTGTCGGTGGGCATATGACTTGGGAATTGGAAAGCAGGATGCGAGAGTCGTATCCGAATCTTTTTGCTTGAGGTAAGTTTTCGAGGAGGAAAACCTTTTAAGTGGGGGAGAGTTATAATGCCCCGAATTTTACTTAATTATTTTATTCGGATTATTATGTGTTGGTGTGTATAGAATATATATTATCAGATATAATTGTGGTTGAAAATTATATTGTGGTGGATAATTGTATTATTATGTGATAAATAAAGTAAATGGAATAAATAAGAGATAAGGATGAGGTGATCCTTTGGTAAAAATAGTAACGGTAAAGGTGGAAGATCATAGGTTGGGTCTTGGGGATTTTGTTGGAAATAAGGAAAAAGGGAACATAATCGTGTTAGAGAGAACAAGAAATGACCGTGAAAGTTGTGAAGAGGAGAACAAGAGGAAATGGTTTGATCGTGAAGAAGAGTTCGCGAAAAAGAGGAAATTATCGACAAAACCTAAGGTAAGGGTGGGATTCTTCCATCTTAAGGGTTTTATAATGGGAATTGGGTAGGTTGAGGATTAGGGATTGAGGTTTTGGTGAATGGAGGAGAATTTAGGTTGGATGATATGTTATTGATTGTTATTAGTTGATAATTGTATGCATTAGACGATGAAATTGATGAATACTGAGAATTCTAGTTGTGATTGGTGATGGGTATAATGATTTTCGTAGCAGGTTTGAGTGTTGAAAACAGAGCTACGATTTGCAAATCACAGAGATCACTTAGCGAGATGGATCTCGCTTAGCGAGCAGAGTCAGGGAGTTCGTTGCTTAGCGAGCATTGACCTTCACTTAGCGAGCCCTGTAGCGCAAAAAATAAATTTTTAAATCCCGAAAAATTACTGAAAAAATTATTTAATTGATTAGTAATGTCTAGGAAACGTTATGGTGTAGTTAAAGGTAGTGAAAGGGGAGTTATGCACTTAATTGTAGGGATAATTAGTGTAATTTGAATTTGTCGTACCTCGAAAAATACGATCCTCGCTATGGACGCGGAAAAAACAACAGAGTCGCCACCTAATTCTATTTATTCTAACTAAAGAAAAGGGAGATATAGACACAACCTAAATAGGATAAGAAATGGTCAACGAAACCAAATTCTAATTTCGGGAGTCGGTTACGCAAGAGGAAGGTATTAACACCCCTCATGTCTGTTGTACCCAACGGGAACCTCTTAGTCTAACTATGCGATTGGATGTTGATTTAAGTCTTTGTCTTCTAAATGGTAAATGTTTGCTAAAATCGTTTGTTTTAAGGGAAATGAAAGTTTATTATTATTATTTGTTATAGAGAAATGGGGAGTTTTTTTATTAGGGTGATGATGATTTGCGTTTCAGAAGGCTTGTGCTTGGTTTTCAGATTCGGCGTGATCAATTTGTGTTTCAGGTTGGTTCGCGGTTGGTGTGAAGTGGTTTCTGTTTCAGTGAGGGTGGCGGTGGTTTTGGATTCATGGGAGGGTTTGTTCTGTGGTTACATTTTGGTTTGGGTGGAGGTTTGTGATGATTTGCGGTTCCTTCTTCTTCTTCTTCTTCTTCTTTTATTTTTGTTTGTTTTGGTGGTTTGTGTGATGTTGTTGTTATGTTGGTATTGTGTTTTGGTTGTTGAATGTTATGTGAGAAAAAAGGTAGTTCTATGAGAGGGTGATGATGATTTGAAGAAAAATATTGTTGAAGGAGTATGAGAAATGGAGGAGTTTATTGGTTTGTAGCTTTGTTGTTTATGAGTTGGAAAATCAAACCAAATGGGAGATGGAGGAGGCGCTAATTTCTGTGCCCCCCTTTTTCTTCCTCTTGCTTTGTTCCTCCTTTATACCCAAAAACAACTTGTTGGCTATGTTTTTTTTTATTTTGAACGGTCTCTCTCAATTGCAAAATTGTTTTTAGTTGAAAAGGTTTTTCTGGTCAAAACTTGAGGGTTCTCCAATTTTTCTTTTGGTTTGTCTGTCAAATTGCTTTAAAAATGCAGGATTTATTATGCTATTTTTTAATGAAAATTTCTTCTGCAAAGTGTAGCATCGATGCAGGGTTTTAGTATGAAGGTTGTTGCATCAAAGTAGTGGGATAAAGGCTGGTAGGGGATGTACGATTGTGGTGTAGGGACCAAGGTGATATGTAGCAGGCTGTATGGCTATTGGATGATAGTATCAAATGTATTTTGGACATTTTTGGATGTATATGGCAAATAAGTGAATTACTAAACCAATTAAAATAATTAAACTAATCTAAATCAACCATAATTAATCATTAAACTTAAATTGAAATTAAACATAAATTAATAACTAAATATATTTTTGAATTATTTTAAAAGAAACAAATAATGAAATTAAACTAAATTGATTAAAATATTAACTAATTAAAAGTTGAACTAATTAAACTATTTTAAAAAACGATAATCAATTGAAAATTAAACTAATTAAAAAAAAGACTAAAAAAAGACTAAATTTAAAGTTAAATTAAATTTAATTTGAACTAAAATAACATAAAACTAAATCTAAATAATTTAATATAATTATTTAACTAATATTAAAATAAAAGGATTAAAATGGGACAAATATATCTTTAAATCGAAATAAGTCCTGAAAATCAAGAATAAAATTAAAATTGACATTGAAGCAATGAAAATGCATGATTAATGAATAGTGAAATGTTTAGCTAGAAAAAATACAAGAATGACTGACTTTTGATAATGCTATGAAATGCGTCGAATGAATGAAAATTTTGAAAAAGTCCGGTCAAAATTTAGGGTGTGACAGAGACCCCTATTTAATCATCTTGAACCTAAATGTATGAATAACAAAGTTTTTTGGACATTCAAGGTAGTAGAGGATTAAATATTAAAATACCTAAAATTTTGACGGAATGTCGATGAAATGTAATGATAGGTGGTGTTATGAATTCATGAGAGACTTTTTTGTTTTGCTGGGGATATGATGTGGGGTGAACCTAGCATGTTTTTTTTAATGATGAATGATGAATATGATATGCGAGAAAGGATAGAGATATATGGTAATAGTGATCTACAGAAACAAAACTGAGGGTAAAGACTCACTGGGGAACAACATATTCACTCAGAGGTTGAGGAAATAAAGATAACATGTCAACTCGGGGGGTTGAAGAGATAAAGATGACATCGACTCAGGGGTCAAAAACATAAAGGCAATAATTACTCGGGGGGTCAAACTAAAACAAATATCAACTCGGGGGTTGAGAAAATAAAGACAATATTATTGACTCGGGGGTCAAACATAATACAAAAAATGTTGACTCGGGGGTCAAGAACCAATATGACAACATTGACTCGGGGTCAAGAACAAATCAACTCGGGGGTTGAGAAAATAACTAAAATGGCATCGACTCGGGGGTCGAGAAACACATCAACTCGGGGGTTGAGAAAATGATAACAACATTAACTCGGGGGTCCACAATACAAATGACAACATTGACTCGGGGGTCAAAAACAAATATGACAACATTGACTCAGGCGTCAAGAACATATCAACTTTGGGGTTGAGGAAATGATAACAACAAACTATTCAAAGTGTCCAAAGCAATAAATCAACAGGTTCAAGTGTAACTGCTGACACTAAGGAAATAGAGAATATTCAAGGTGAATGCGCAACGAGTTTAAGACCGGTTGACACCAAGAATAAATATAAGATAAAACATTCAAAGTGAATGCGCAACGGGTTCATGACCGGTTGACACTGAGAATAACAACAAAATAAATATTCAAAGTGAATGAAGTGACTCGATGCGACCAACTGACACTATGAATAACACCAACAAAATATTTGAAGTGAATGCACATCGGCTCTATGCGACCAACTGACACTACGAATGGAAATGACATAATATTCAAAGTGAATGCGCAACAACTCGATACGACCAGCTGACACTATGAATAAAGAAAAGATAAATATTCGAAGTGAATACGCAGCGGCTCTATGAGACCAACTGACACTACGAATGGAAATAAAACAATACACCAAAGTGAATGCGCAACGGATTCCAAACCGGTTGACACTAAGAGTAAGAATAACAAGAAATATTCCAAGTATCCAAAGTGATAAATCAACAGGTTCAAGTGTAACTATTGACACTGAGGATAAATAAGACAAACATAGTGATTAGGCAACGACTCTATGCGACCAACTGACATTGGGAGTAGAATTCAAAGTATTCAAAGATAAATCAACATATCTAAGCGACCGGCTGGAACTAAGAATAAAGGTAAGAAATGTTGGAGTTTTCAACATGATAAAACATCCAACCTCTGGAAAATCCTTAAACGAATAGTTAAAATAGACCTTCAGGAACCATCAGGTAAAAAGTACAGGTATATGCCAAATCAAACAGACTTAGACTGCAAGCAAAGGGGTTTCATGACGAGCTTAACGGATTCGTGCCAATGACAATTGGACTTTAAAGAGATAGTTGTAATGATAGTGTAGAAGCACTTCTGAAATCCTGAGGCTTCTAGGGAGACAAAAGATTACATGTCAGAATAGACTTGTTTTGCAATGTAAAACTCTTTTCCATTATGGGAAGATGCTCAATGAATAAGACGGTAACAAGGCTTAACACTAAGAGTAAAGCAAAGTGACTAGTGCATGAGAATGATTTATGCACCGACTCAATAGTTTCTAAAGATGCCCCATATGGGTATTGGATGGAATAGTTCTTTTTGTGGATGACTCTTTAGAAGGAGACAAATATGACGACATGGTTCCCGACACCTGTCTTGAACTTAAAGTTTGTTATTGCATAAGGCTTTCTTGAATAACTTAAAGGCATGGAGAGGATTTTCCCCTATGTGATCCATTTTTCCCCAATGTTTGAATGTCGGAGATTTGCCCCTGGTTATCCAACTCTTGGGATGAGAAACTCCTGATTTGGTTGGCCATTGAACCCTTGAATTATTTGTGATAGCTCACTCTAGTATGAGTCTTGAGAAAAGGTTCAACCTCTGAGCAGCTGACTCTTGAAGAGACTAACTTATTCTTGAAGTAGTTGCCCCTGACTGGGCCTCTTTTACCAAGTCAAATTCCCTAACTGGTTGAATTCATTGGGATTCCCTTGATGCTGAATTGACTTACAAATAAACATTATTCATTTAAAAATTGAAATTTTAATGCGACATTTATGCAAGTTTTGAAAATCAAAATTCATTGGTATGATGGTGATATACAATGGAAAATCAATGATCAAAACACGAAATGGATCCAGCCATTTATGGAATGGTAGATGAAGTGATCAATACAAATGATTAGCAAAGATCTTTAGGAGTCAGGTTAACACAACCTTGTTGTAGTATGATCTCGAAAGAAACCCTGCCTCAATTAGGTCTTTTGAGGGTTGTAGCGTGGCTTGGTTCACAGTTTATGAAACAAAGGATAAAGGCTCAAAATTTATTTGTACCCACCCAATCTTCGTGATGAACTCTAATCCTACGTTCAGTTAATTTGACACACGCATTCATATCTCAAAATTCTTTGACGATGTAGCGGTAAGAATTCGGATTTGAAATGAGATGGCAGCCACCTTACTTTGTCTCTGCTTTGTAGAGGATTTGATGAATTATTTTTCTTGACTTCATTTCATTATGATGCCCTAATTATTTTTGCCTATGTCATCGTTTTTGGTTTTGGACTTAGCAGGCTTTTTCTTTGTATTTCTTTTTTCTTCTTCTATCTTTTGTTGAATGGTTGTAGCTGCCATTTTATTGGAGGATAGAGAACAAATACTATAAATTTTTGGCCCTTCACGACTTCTTTGATGAGCGAAGGAAAGTATGTAGTTGATCCTTCTTGAATGATGGACTGAATCTCTTGAAGATTGAACACAAACAGATTAACTAAATCGACTACCCTGCCCAGATTTGAAATAAAAGGTTTTTACACTTTTTGAAAAAAGGACTCCTACTTCTAGGCTCAAAGTGGTTAGCAAGGGATTATCATCCTTATTTCACCAGTGTTTGGGAATTTGAAACAATGTCTGTACATCATTGGCAAGGTTTTAATTGAAAACATACAAATGGAAAATTCAGGTATCTGGTTTTCATCATCCTCCCTCCAATCTTTGCTAAAACAAAAGTTTGATAAATAAAATAAGAGAAATATGTTTTTGTTTTTTTTATAACTAAAAGAAAAACGAGTGAATATGAATGGATTGATTCAAAGGATGCATAAACATTTCATTAATTTTTCCAATTAAAAAACAACAAAGCTAACAAACAAATACAAAATCAACATGCAAAGAAAATACAACAATGCTGAAACAAACAGAGGATTGCCAGATTTAGGGAATTGAACTTCCTTCTTCGGAGTTAGAGGTCGTCATGGTTATTGAGGTCGGTGCACCAATCCTCTTAACACACATTCTTGACAATTTCTTCCATAGCATAGACTGATGGACCTGTGTGACCAAATGAAGGATTGATGTTGATGTGAAGACCTTGAGGCGTAAATGAGATGGACTTGGACTCAATTATATCGTGAACCTTATTCTGGAGTTGTTTGCAATCTTCATTCGAATTCCCTGGTGCATTAGCATGGAAGTTGCATCGGGCATGAGGATCAAAGCTTGGTGGATATGGAGGACTAACTGGAGTTAGTTCCTCCGGCTCTACCAATCCACTATTGATCAAACGTGGTAGTATGTGACTGTATGATATTGGCAAAGGATCAAACTACCTATTTGGCTTCTTAGTGTATTGATTCCATCGATGAGGAGCATGTTGTCGTTGGTATGACTGCTGTTGTGGCATCTGTTGTTGATGACATCCAAGAGGATACTGTTGCACCCCAAAATTTGTCCTCCCCTAGTCAAGACAATATGTTCCAAGGTGTCCCAAGAGATTCAAAAGGTTCACAAGGTGTCCCAAGAGGTTCACAAGGTTCACAAGGTGTCCCAATAGGTGTCCCAAGAGGTTCACTAGGTTCACAATTAGTCAGAAAGTTTGACAATTCCCTCAGACAAAGCATCCTCCTCAGCAATGCACCCTAAACTAGGGTTTTAAATTTCATCAGGCTAAATGGATTTTCAAGGCTTCAAGTGAGCTTCATAACATCCCACATGTCTTCAAGAATCCCTATGTCAAGTTTCAAGGCTTTCCCAAAAGGTTTGCTCAGTCAGATGATCAGATATGCAAAAATCAGTCAAAGTGGTTAAAAAGTCAAACTGAGGTCAACTATGGTCAAATCAAAGTCAAACTTCATGAATTTTTGCCAACATCAAGTTTATGAATTAAAATTCATCATTTGATCAAGGGTTGATCATGATTCATCAAGGATATTTCAGATCATCAAGAATCAGGAGTTTCTAAATTAGGGTTTTCACAGGAAAAGTCAACTGAACTTTGACCAGCCATAACTTTCACATGCTTCATCAAAAATTTCCCATCCAAAGCTCATTTTTAAGGAAATTGAATTCTCTACAACTTTGTGTCTCACAAGCCAAGCCTAAAAATGCTTCATTTGAATGGTATGAGCCAAAACATTACAGGTCATTTCAAAAGTCAACAAAAAGTCAACATCTTCCAAAGGGCATAACTTGAAAATGGTGAAGGATATGGACATGAGACCAAAAGGGTTTGTTAGAGGACTCTCTAAGCTTTCTAAAAAGTCCAAGAACACCTTCATAGACTTAAAATTGAGGGAGATGTGCCTTGTTAAAGTTGGGAAATTTTTGAGGAGTGTATGAAGCAAATGGGGTCCCAAATCCAAATATTTCCAAATGGGCCCATCAAATTCCAATCCAAACTCAAAGGTGACATCATGCACGACCCATTTTCCCCTCCTTTTTATTTATTATTATTTAAGATGCGTGGTTAGTAAATAGGGAGTGCGAAACTAATTGTGATTAAACAGACTTAGATAATTTAATTTAAAAAGATAAATATCTGAATAAAAACACTCACACACGTAAGTCGATCTAAGATCGCCGTCTTCACTTCTTAGGGTTACCCCTCTGTTGCCTTATTCAAATGGTCAAGTAGGGTGTCTTAAGCAAATCTTCATAAGCAAAAATATCATCTTGTCCCTCCCTTCGGTTAAAAGATCAAGTCCCTACGATGTTGCCTACAGTGTTGCCTAAGTTGATCTTGTCCCTTCAAATCAAAAGATGATTGTCCCTCCCAAGTGGCTAAAGACACCCTACAGTTGCATATACACATGGATCCTGCATATGTCCCTTAACTAACATCCAAGGTAATGGCTACCTACTCCTTAATAGTAGGGATAGTCTTACCCTTTGAAAGAACATAAAAGAATAAGAAAAACTTAATCTAGGGTAGGTATCTCGTAGTTACTTGCTCACACCTTCAAAATTACTTTCATACCTCACATTTTCTAAAATATTTTCAAACTAGGCTTTGTATACACCCATACGAGGGTCATTACAAAGTACTTAAGAAAATTTTTCTAAGCACACTACACTTTCCTTTTTCAAACAATTAAAGTGAGCTAAGTAACTAAGAGCCCATGGATAACCATGGATATAAAGGATGCTAATACCTTCCCTTTATATAACCTACCCCCCGAACCCAAGTCTTTTAAAATAGGTCTTTCCTGTTCTTTTATGCCCTTTCCTTATGGATAAAATAAAAGCCGGTGACGACTCTTGCTATCCGCAACATGACTAAAAGTAAGTTCTACCACCGTGTTACAGATACCAACCATGTGAAGTAAATGGCATCAGATATGCAGACCCAAAAGGTTGTTGACTTTAAACAGCTGACACATATGGATGTTGATAGTACGGTGCTAGAGGTAGAGCTTGTGGAGCTTCCTCAATTGAAACAACCTCATCCTATTCTTCCTTTTGGGAATCACTAAGGGATTCACTCTTAATGCTTTGGAGACTAAAGGCACCTTGGATTCTTCCACTTTTAAGACCAATCTCAATACGTTCTCCCATTTTCACCAGGCCAGAGAAACTTGTTGATGCAATGCCTACCATCTTTTCAAAGTATGGGCTCTACAGAGTATCCATAAATGAGTCAACTAACTCTTTCTTTGAGAGTGGTGGTTGAACACGATCAACAAAATCTCTCCATCTTCGAACGTATCCTTTGAATGACTCATTACTTTCTTGAGATATGTCTTTCAAGTGAAAGCGACTGGGAGCTTCTTCCAAATTATATTGGTATTTCTTCACAAAAGCATTGGCTAGGTCCAACAATGATTGAATATGACTTCTTTCCAATTCCATGTACCAATTCAATGGTGCCCCACTCAAACTGTCTTGAAAGCAGTGAATCATCAACTTATCGTCAAAAGCATATGCGGCCATTTTTCGACAGAACATCACCAAATGGTGTTTTGGACATCTATCCCATTTGTACTTTTGAAAATTAGGTGCTTCAAATTTCGGAGGTATAACCAAACCAGGTACTAAGCACATGTTTAGAGCACCTAGGTCAAAAGCATTCAGCCCCTCTACCCCTTGGAGTCTTTCATTCAGCACTCAACATTTCTCAATTATCTCAACAACTTCTGGTTGCAAGAAGTGAGTTTTCTGGGACATGTGATTTCTAGTAGTGGAATTGTTGTAAATCTGTCGAAGATTGATGCAGTGTTACAGTGGGAGACTCCTAAGTCTGCTTATGAGATTATAAGTTTTCTGGGTTTAGTAGGTTATTACAGGAAGTTTATTGAAAGTTTTTCGAAGTTGGCGCTACCTTTGACTCAGTTGACTCGAAAGAGTCAAGCTTATGTGTGGGATGTTGCGTGTGAAAAGCATTTTTTAGAGTTGAATAAGAAGTTGGCAACTGCTCCAGTGTTGATTTTCCCGAATCCGAATGAGTCGTTTGTAGTGTATTGCGATCCACCGAAGATGAGACTTGGAGGAGTTTTGATGCAAAATGGTTAAGTGGTTGCTTATGCTTTAAGACAATTGAAAGGAATTATCCTATGCATGACTTAGAGTTGGCAGTTGTGGTATTTGTGTTGAAGATCTGGAAAGATTATCTCTCTGGTTAGAAATTTGAAGTGTTCAGTGATCATAAGAGTTTGAAATATACGTTTGATCATAAGGAACTGAATATGAGGCAGAGAAGGTGATTGGAATTGTTGAAAAACTTTGATTTTAATTTGAATTATGATCCTGGTAAGGAGAATGTGGTTGCAAATGCTTTGAGTAGGAAGACTTTGCATATGTCGATGCTTAAGGTGAAAGAACTCGAGATGATTGAACTATACAGAGACATGAGTTTATTGTGTGAGGCTACATCTTAGAGTGTGAAGTTGAGAATGTTGAAGTTGACCAGTGAAATTGTGGAAAGAATCCGTGAAGGACAACAATCTGATTTGAAGTTGGTTGATCAATTGACTTTGATTAATAGGTAACGGAGGTGAATTCCGAGTTGATGAGAATGGTGTGATGAGATTCCAGGATATAGTGTGTATTCCTGATGTTCTAGAAATTAAGAAGAGTATCTAAGAAGAAGGACATCATAGTAGATTTAGTATCTATCCTGGTGCTACGAAGATGTACCATGATCTGAAAAATTGTTTTGGTGGCCATGTATGAAGAAGGATGTTGTGGAATTTGTGTATGCATGCTTGACTTGTCAGAAGTCGAAGATTGAACATCAAAAACTGTTAAGTATGATGCAATCATTGAATATTCCAGAATGGAAGTGGGATAACATTTCTATGGATTTTGTGACAGGGTTACCAAAGAATGCTAAGGGAAATGATTCTATTTAGGTAATAGTGGATAGGTTGACTAAGTCGACCCATTTCTTGCCAATGAAGATTAATCATTCTATACAGAAGTTAGCTGAGTTGTATATTAAAGAGATTGTGAAGTTGCATAGGATAACGTTGAGTATCGTATCAAATAGAGATCCACAGTTTACGTCAAGGTTTTGGATAAGTTTACAGGATGCTTTGGGTACTAAGTTTAGGATAAACTCTGTTTATCATCCACAGACAGATGGTCAGACAGAGATGCCTATCTAATCTTTAGAGTATTTACTAGGAGCTTGTATGCTGGATCAAAGGGGATCTTGGGATAGTCATTTGTCGTTGATTGAGTTTACCTACAACAATAGTTATCATGTTGGTATTGGAATTGCACCATATGAGGCGTTGTATGGTAGAAGGTATCGAACTCCATTGTGTTGGTATGAATCAAGCGAGAGTGTAGTACTCGGACCCGAGATTGTGCAAGAGACAAATGAGAAGATTGAGATGATTAAAGAAAGAATTAAGGCTTCTCAGAGTTGGCAGAAGAGTTATCATGATAAGAGGAGGAAAGCTCTTGAGTTCAAAGAGGGAGACCATGTGTTCTTGAGGGTTACTCTGGTGACTGGTGTCGTAAGAGCTTTGAAGTCTAGAAAGCTCACTCCGTGTTTTGTTGGTCCGTATCAGATTTCACAAAGGATCAGAGCGGTAGCATATTAGATTGCGTTACCACCGTCACTTGCGAATTTGCATGACGTGTTCCATGTGTCGCAATTGAGGAAGTATGTGTGTGATCCATCGCATGTGATTCAGATGGATGATGTGCAGGTAAGAGATAATCTGACTGTTGAAGCATTACCATTACAGATAGATGGCCGAGAAATGAAGCAATTGCAAGGAAAAAAGGTTGCCTTGGTAAAGGTATTGCGGGGTGGACCAGCAGGTGAAAGTTGGACTTGGGAACGTGAAAATCAGATGAAGGAGTCATATCCGACTCTGTTTATTTCAGGTAACATTTTCGAGGACAAAAATCCCTAAAGTGGGGGAGAGTTGTAACACCCCAATTTCATAATTTAATTATTTATGAACATGTGGTAAATTGTGGTATTTTGTGGAATATCAAGAAGGATGAAATATTTCATTAAATAGTGATATTAGAACAATTTGATATTATTTAAAATATTATTATTAAAAATAAAATAAAAGAAGTTAGAGGTCCTAGGGGTAGAGTGGTCTTTTGAGAAATTTATGAGAAAAGGGATTACGATCAGTTTCTCATAATCGTGTTTTTGGTGAAGACTGAAGGTTGCTCTGAAGAATAAGGAGACAAAGGTTGAATTTCTCAAGAAGTGACCGTGAAGCTCAATCAAATAAGGTATGGGGAGTAATTCTCTTTCAATATCCATAATGTATCGATTGTCTTATGAAAAAAGAGGTTTTTTGAGGGGAAACCTTAGGGTTAGGTAGATTGTTGATAGATTTTGATGATTTGTTATTGTTAGAGGTTATAAGTGATGATTACATGATGATAATATGCTATATAAGTGATTTCTATGTTTTTCTGCTGTCAATTGGTGTTTTTAAGGGTTTTGGGCATGTCTGAGATGTGTGGAAAATCGCAGGTTTTTTTTTAGGCTTCAATCCCATAATGTGGATTGAGGTGTTGTTGTTTATGTTGAGCTCCCTTGTGGAGGGTTGATGGCCTAGTGTCCATCCATGATGATGATACGATACCACATGCATATTAAGAGGAATGCATTTCATTATTTGTGGCATAACATGATTGCATTTGTTTATGATGATGTGATTGATTTTGATGTATGTGGGCGAGACTTGATGTAAATGATGTGTTGTTGTATGTTATCTTGTAATTCTATCTTTATTTTATTTATGTTCGATGTGAATTACTCACCCTTCCTGCCTTTTGTGATAGTCTATTATGCCATTCTGTAGATACTAAAGAATAGTTCGGTGATTGTAAGTAGCTCAGAGTGCGTCCCTTGTCATTTATAGAGTCTAGGTGGTGTCCTGCTTCGTGTCGTGTAACACTAGGAATGCTTGAGTTATTTTTGTTGTTTTTGGTTGTTTTAACACACGATGACGATGTTTTGGGTTATAGTTTGAATCCTTTTTATCATGATGATTAAGCTATTTAATAATGATCCACTGCCATGAATTGATGTTTTGTTTTATTTATGATATAAGTTGCAATCTGTGTTACGGGACATGACACATAAACGAGTATTAGTGATGTTTTGTTGAAATGTAATGCCTTTTTGGTTGAAACTCTTATTTTTCTTAAATAATATGCTTGAATATGTTGTGGGGTAAAAAGGGTGTTACATCAAGCGTCTTTAAGAGATCTCACCAAGAGCCGTTATTGACATTGAATGTTCTCAAAGGGACCCTCAATTTCTTCCCCATACTCATACCCCGTCCACGTTGTGAAGATAAGTTTTTGAAGTTTTAAAGGTTGAATCATTCCTTGATGAGTCATGGGATGTATAAATACAAGGGCATTGATTTATCTGATGAGGAGGTGTGGCTGAAGAAAGCCCTCATAAAATTCTAGAATGATCTTGGAAGCTTTGAAGAGATAGATCTTAAAGGAGCTAATCCTTCCAACAAGAAAAACGTCAATTCTTCCACAAACAACACCATTTTATTTGTATTGAAACAAAAATGGATGAAAAGTTGAAGATGGCCATCGTGGAAAGACTTTCGTTACATTAGTTGAAGTCTTAATTAGTCAAAGGGAGAAGGGGAAATGGGAGGGGGTATTTTCAAGATTAACACTCAAACACTCAAATTAATATTTGAGAGAGGTGAACCTATTACAAACGTAAGCGAGTGAATACATTAACGTGACTAATAGTTACAATTATATATTAGTGACAATTATAACTATCCAATTAACTAAGCTTGAATTGTGATAAATCATTGAGATGTATATTAATAACTGAGATGAAAATGAGAAACGTGCTCCTATGCAATACACTCTCCATTATTGTAAACAAATATTCTATTTTCAAGTTCATTGAATAACTTATGAATCTAGTCTAGATATATATCAGATACATTAATTATTTTATGAATTCGAACCGCAACATTTCACTCGTTCATTTTTAAATGGTAATTCCAACTATAAACTAATTTAAAAAACTTTGCTTAGGCAATCAAAGATATTCTTAAAAAAAGACAATTATATAATGTAGATATTGAGTCATCTTTTTGAAATTACTTAAAAAAGATTATTATTTGGCTTTTTATTAATAAATATCTGCTTTAATTGAAAATAAAAAACGTAAAGATCGACGATCCACATGAGTCAAATTTGAGCCCTGGTTTAGATCTAACGGCGTATGAGAGCCAGAAACGGACGGAGATTAACCATAGATGAAAATATCTCCACTATATAAGAGCAATAGGTGTAACCTTTTCCCTTCGTGCTCTCACTCACTTCTAGGTGGATTCTAGTTAATCCTCCTTTTCTTTATTTCCCATTTTAACCCTGTTATTAGGGTTTCATTCTTCCATGGCTGAAGAATACCGATGCTTCGTTGGTGGACTTGCCTGGGCCACCGACCACGAGGCTCTTAGCAAAGCGTTTTCCACCTTTGGCGAAATCGTCGAATCGAAGGTCCGTTTGTTGCTGGATCGGATCTGACACCAACCGGATTTGGAATTTCTCGATCCCGTTTGATTTGATCTGATCTGTTCTGTTCTGTTACTCTCTGATCTGTTTTCCGTTACTTCATCTATGATACTTGTTACTATTCTGATTCTTTTATTATTCTAATCGGTACGTTCATCTTCATCTTTGAATCAAAGGCGAAGATCGATCGGTTACTATCATGTTTTTTTGTTTGTTTTCTCTAATTTTATGTGAAATTGCGTCAGATCTGATTCGATTTGTGTTTTGATGTTGTTGTTTAGGTTATTCTGGATCGTGATACTGGAAGATCGAGAGGATTTGGATTTGTGACTTTTGCATCGGAGCAGTCAATGAGAGATGCTATTGAAGGGATGAACGGTCAGGATCTAGATGGTCGTCACATCACTGTGAACGAGGCTCAGAGCCGTGGCAGTGGTGGAGGAGGCGGTGGTGGTGGTTACCGTGGAGGAGGCGGTGGTGGTGGATACCGTGGAGGTGATGGTGGTGGTGGATACCGTGGAGGTGATGGTGGAGGTTATGGAGGTGGTGGTGGTGGATATGGAGGCGGTGGAGGTTATAACCGTGGTGGAGGAGGTGGAGGTTATGGAGGTGGTGGTCGTCGTGAAGGAGGTGGTGGTGGTTATGGCGGAGGAGGTGGTGGATATGGCGGAGGAGGTGGACGTGACCGTGGTGGTTATGGAGATGGTGGATCACGGTACCCAAGAGGAGGGGGTGGTGGTGGTGGAGGTTCCGAAGGAGACTGGAGGAGTTAATTTTGCTTTGATTTAGGTGTTTAGTGATTGAATTTGAATGATCTGTTTTATGTATTAAGTCTTATAATTGGTTATTGTAAGCGTTTTGATTTGGATTATCCTTTGTGATTTTGGCATCTCTGATTTTGGCATCTCTGTTATGGTTTCATGTTTTTGACCTCTGAATTTGTGTACTCTTTTATGGAAGAATAGTTGTCAGCGATCATGATCCAACCGATTGAAAGTAGTATTATAATGTTTATTGTTTATTTTTAATCATAGGGAACTAATAATTAAATATTGTGAAGGACGAAGATTGACAAAAGTAAGTAGAAACTGAACAGTCTGAAATTTGTGGAAGATCTAAAAGCTGAATATATTTTACGTTTTTTTTGTCTTTAAGAAAAGAGAAGTTGACAAGAGTTATGAAGAATTCGGGAGTTATAAAAATGTAAAACAATAAAACACCAAAAATTGGAAAAAAATCATAATAATGGGCCAAATGGAAAATTTTATATTCTTCGTGCTTGTGAGTTATTGAGATATATATTGAGTTGTGATCCAATACCAATTGATGTTGTTATTTTATATTCTTTGGAAGAAAGGAAGAAGGTGAACAAGAGGTAGTCATAGAGGATCGTGCTTGTGAGTTATTGAGATATATATTGAATAGTGATTCAATACCAATTGATGTTATTTATATCCTTTGGGAGAAAGGAAGTATGAAAGGTGAACAAGAGGTAGACATAGAGGATGTATTAGAGGTGGACATGATCAATGTAATTGATGTAGTATTGAAAAGGTTAGCATTACTAGATGTTGCAAGTAAAAGAGCACTAACAAGTAGGGTGTCTGTAAAAGAGCACTCTGTGATAATTGATGTAGTGTTGCAAAGGTTAGCATTACTAGATGTTGCAAGTAAAAGTGTGATAATTGATGTAGTGTTGAAAAGGTTAGCATTACTGGAAGTTGCAAGTAAAAGAGCACTAAAAAGTAGAGTGTGTGAAAAAGAGCACTGTGACATATAATTGTGATCTTTTATATCATGAGTATGTTGATCAAGCAAATTTCAGTTTTCAAAAATATTCAAAGAGATTATGTTCAAAGTTATCCCAATCCTCAATGAAGAAATAATCTAATAAGTTCATTGTACAATCTCCAGATCATATTAGGCAATTTATTGATGACATTGTTGATGTTAAAAGTGATGGGAATCGTGGGTTTAGAATTATTGTATCATTGCATGAATATGACGATGATGGTTGGTCAATGGTTCGTCATGACTTAGATAATGAAATTAGAGGTTCCATAAGCAGCCTCTTTGAGAAGTTTTTTGGAAGTCGCTTATCAGAAGCGAGAGAATCATTGATGATATCATCTTTAGGTCCTTAGCCACCAGTGAAATAGATGACATTATTAGGAATGATTTATGTGATAGCAAATCGGTATAACGATATTCTTCTCTCTTTCGGTTATCCTAGTTTGACTTTCTTTCCTATGACGACTTAACATTCACCTAATGTGTCTATTTACTGTATTAGTTTTGTAAACCAAGATCATTGGGTTAAGGTAGTTAAATATTCATGTTTATTAAATTAATTACTTATCTTTCATTTATGTCTCACTTATTTTTATTTTTTTTATTTTGTTATTAATTTTATAAACGGGTAAACATGAAAAGGATTTTCCTTGCCACTGATCATATTGGATTGAAAGAAGTATCGCATATCAGATGTAGCTTTTTGGATGATAAAATTTGCTAGACGGTTACAACATTAGAAACACCTTATGCCTATAGTGTCTGTTAGATTATACTGGTAATGTGATTGTTATTTTTTTTGTTTATATTGACAATTCACTTCATGTTATATTGAATTCATGTTATATTTTAGATTATATTGCATAACTCTTATAGTAAAGAAGTATAAAATTACATAAGTCTCGTAATAGTACATAAGTCTGAAAAATACTACATAAGTATGAAAATACTACATAACTAAGAATAGTAAATAATACATCAATCAACATCATCCTCATCATCCTGAGGTACTGGTCCTCCCTGAGGTACTGGTCCACCCCGAGCTACACGTAGTGCTCAAAATACCTCAGCAAAATCATCGCCATCCTTTTCTACCTCGCGACGACGTAAATAACAACGAAGCTCATGTGAAATAAATGATAACTTCAGATCTGACGGTCCTTCGTCATAGAAAGGAACCATGATATATCTTACTTCCCCCTGAGGTGATGGTACCAAACAAGGATGTGAGTGATATCTTATATTATCAATCCAAGTAATCAACATCCACATCATATGGGGTGGTAGCGAAAACTGCTAGACGTATCACTTCCATCACGCTCGCATGATATGAAATCCACATAAAGTGTGTCAGAACCAGAAGGTGAAGGCAGTATGTATTGCCTATACCCAAATTGACACAAACATCTGTTAGGTAAGTATAATACAATTGTGTCATACCATTTCAAGCCACCTATGTACAAGTATATATTATCAAATGGTCGGTGTTGTCTATGATCCTCAAAAGGGTGCTAAATGACATTAGCATGGGTCAATCCATCCAATACAGGCCTAAGCTCATCAACCTTTTGTGTGCCTTGCTTGTACACCCATTTCATCTCCCTTGGAAGTGGACTAATCATACCAGCACTCTTAGACAATCATTTATTGCCAACAATTGAAAATACTAATGAATCCAACATTGTTACACAACATAAATATTATCAATTAAAATTATTATAAATAAGTTAATATAAGTCAAAATAAAATTAAAATAAAATATTTGTACATGTAGAAGATATGCATATTCCTCAAACTGTTTGCAAGTATAAAAAGAAGTATCTCATGTAGTTTCAGAATTAGCCTAAGAGGGGAGGGGGGGGGGGGGGTGAATTAGGCCTCATAAATTTTTTCGGATATTTTATCGATGGATGAATTTTTATCGTCTAAGTGTCTAGGTTATGAAAGCAATAAAGCAAAAAGTAAAAAGACACCAAGAATTATCCTAGTTCCCTTCACAAACCGAAGGTACATCCAGACCCCTTACACCTCGTAAGAGATTTTATTATAATTTTAGATTGTACAACCTATCACACCATAAACCGGTGAAGCCTACGTTCTAACAACTATACAACAATCAAGTGTGCAAGAACAATACTCTTGCCACACAAACCCTTGTGTCCAACAATCCTGGATCACAAGTAAATACAAGAAATAATTATTTGAATAAAATGAAATGTAGAAATGATGAAGTCTTGTAATATCAAGCAATGTTGATCTTCTCCTTTGATTGATATTTCTCACTAAAAAAATAATGAATATAAGTGTCCACTAAAGTGTATGAAAGTTTAACTTTGTAAACAAATGAATTTAGTGCACTTTGATAGATTTTGAAAGATTGAGATTTTGAGTAAGAAAATGTTTTTTATGAAAATTGTAGGAGGTGCCTCAAAAATAATGCACAAGGCACTTTAAGTAGAGATAAAACACCTTTTAGAAAAGGTACAAAAAATGAAAGGATGTCTCAATCCAATTTGAAAATTATAAGACAAATTCAAAAATTCGAATTAAATATTTTCTGGTAATTTGAACAGTGGTAACCGGTTACTACCCAATGGGTAACCGGTTACTTGCTGTAACGTTAAAGGGATTTTTCAAATCTGGGCTGAAGTAACCGGTTACTACCTACAAGGTAACCGATTACTTGATCAAAAACCAGAAAATTTTCTTTTAAATTTAAGATCAGTAACATAAGGCATGCAAAATGATTTGTTTGAAAATAGCAAATGTGAGTGCATCCTAAGTTGAACACTTAATAAACATTATTGATTTGTGAGAAATAAAATTATACCTTCCGACGAGAAAAACCTTTTCTTTATGAAGACTTTATTAGAATGAAGCTTGAATGATCCTTTTTGCTTGCTTTCAAGACTTGATGGATTTGTTGTTATCATCAAAATATAATTTGAGAAGCTTGCTTCCACAATCTCCCCCTTTTTGATGATGACAACCAAAAGTGAAAATGAAGTTTGCTTCTATGTTTCTCCAAAAACTCCCCCTTTGAAGGTGCTCCCTTCCTTCTCAATGTGATACTAGGAGGTATGAATGAAAAATTCTACATAAGGAGAGAAACAAGAAAGCATACTAGAGACTTCTCCGCCTTTGTCATCCACAAAAAGGATGGGAAAAGTACTTTAAAAAATTAATTAGCACATGAATACTTAACAAAAATATTGTAAGTAAAATAAGTAAGAGAAAAACATATAAGGCAAATAACACATACTGCATATAAAAAAAATTCAGTAAATGGCAGTGGTAACCGGTTACTACCTACCCGGTAACCGGTTACTTGCCTCAGTTTTGCAAAAAAATTTAAAAAAAAAAAACAGCAGCTATGTATCAAGCAATTGGTAAAGATTTTTGACAAAAACTTTTCACAAAGTGTTAGCACATAATATTACGCAACTTTTGATCAAAAAATATTTTGAAACCGATTATTTTCGGGTATGCGAAAATGAGAAAAACGAAAAAATGGCGAAATATGAGTGCTAGCATTTTGTAACACAAAAGTGAAAATATGCATATTTTAAGCTACTATAACACATAACAAGAAATTTTAAGAAAATGTTAGATGTCACCTTCATCGAGAATACGAAGTTCTCGCCGAATCTTGAAGAATTGCTCTTTAGCCAATGGTTTTGTGAATATGTCGGCAAGTTGGTTATGTGTATCCACAAACGTAACATCTACATCTCCATTGAGCATGCGATCTCGAAGAAAATGATGTCGGATATCTTTGTGCTTTGTCCTTGAATGCATGACAGGGTTCTTTGTGATATTGATGACACTCTTGTGTTATCGCATCGAAGAGGAATGCAACCGAGATCTATACCAAAATTAAGAAGTTGTTGCTTAAGCCACAAGATCTGTGCACAACAACTGCCTGCTGCAATGTACTCCGCTTCAGCCGTGCTAAGTGCGACACATGCTTGCTTCTTGCATGCCCGCGACACTAGTGCATTCCCGATAATGTGACAAGTACCGCTTGTGCTTTTTCTATCGGTCTTACATCCTGCATAATCAGCGTCAGAATAACCTATCAAAGAACATGTACTACCTTTTGGATACCATAGTATGACGTTCATTGTTACTTTGAGATACTTCATAATCCTCTTCACGTCAGTGAGATGCGATTCCTTTGGATTTGCTTGAAAGCATGCACACAAACATACACTACACATAATGTCAAGACGGCTTGCCGTCAAATATAGTAATGAACCAATCATACCTCGATATTTTGTGATATATATTGAAATGCCGGATTCATCTTGATCAACGTATGTTTCGGATCCCATTGGAGTGGACATCACTTTGCAACTATCCATATCGAATTTTTTCAACAATTCCTTGCAATACTTGGATTGGTTGATGAAGATGCCATCCTTTGTTTGCTTGATTTGTAGTCCAAGAAAATAGTTCATTTTTCCCATCATGGACATCTCGAATTCTCCTTGCATCATAAGTGAAAATTCTTCGCAAAGATCTTTGTTTGTTGAACCGAAGATGATGTCGTCGACATAGACTTGAACCAATAAGGTGTTACCCTTGAACTTCTTTATGAACAAAGTCTTGTCAACCTTTCCTTTTACAAATCCCTTTTCACATAAAAAGTTGCTGAGGTGATCATACCACGCTCTTGGTGCTTGCTTTAAGCCATATAATGCTTTCTTCAACTTGTATACATGTGAAGGATTCTTGAAGTCTTCAAAACCCGAAGGTTGTTTGACATAGACTTCTTCATTTATGTAGCTATTCAGGAAAGTGCTTTTGACATCCATCTGGAACAACTAAAAATTCATAGAATAAGCATAAGCAAGTAATAATATAATTGCTTCTAACCTTGCTAATGGAGTGAACGTTTCATCAAAATCAATTTCTTCTTCTTGGTTGTATCCTTGTGCGACTAATCTTGCTTTGTTACGAACTATGATCCCATTCTCATCAAGTTTGTTTTTGAACACCCATCTCGTTCCTATGATGTGCTTGTTGTCTGGTCTTGGTACGAGATTCCAAACTTGATTTCTTTCGAATTGGTTGAGTTCTTCTTGCATCACTACTATCCATTGATCGTTGCCTAAGGCTTCATCGAATTTGGTTGGTTCAATTTGAGATACAAAAGCCATGTTGAGACAAGCATCCTTGAGATTTAGTCGTGTTGCAACGCCTTGGCTAATATCACTAATAACTTTATCTATCAGGTGATCTCTATGAGTTCTACATTCTTTAGGTAGATCATGATGTTATTCAATGATTGGTGAGTCATCTTCTTGTGGTATTGGTTGATCCTTCAAAATCTCCTTTTGTTGTTGTTGTGTATCTACTATATCATCATCATCATCAACAATAATATTATCCTCTTTCGAAGGGTTGGTCTCATGAAAAGAAAGATGAATAGATTCTTCAATAGTAAGAGTTCTTTTATTAAATGTTCTAAAAGCTTTACTAGAGATGGAGTATCCAAGGAAAATACCTTCGTCGGAATTCTCATCAAACTTACCGAGATTGTCCTTATCATTGTTGAGAATGAAACACTTGCATCTGAAAATGTGAAAGAATGATATGTTTGGTTTCCTACCTTTGAACAACTCGTACGGAGTCTTCTTGTGAATTGGTCGAATGTTGACACGGTTGCTTACGAAACAAGCTGTGCTACCCGCATCTGCCCAAAAGTACTTAGGGAGATTTGAGTCGCTAAGCATTATTCTTGCAAGGTCCACCAATGACCTATTCTTCCTTTCTACGACACCGTTTTGTTGAGGAGTCCTTGGTGCGGAAAAGTTGTGAGAAATTCCATGCTCTTCACAAAATTCTTCAAAAGATGTGTTTTGGAATTCTCCACTATGGTCGCTTCTAATGGAGGCTATAGTGAGTGACTTCTCGTTTTGTATTTGCTTCGCATACTTCTTGAATGCTTTGAAAGCATCATTTTTCTACACTAAAAACAATGTCCACGTATATCGAGAGAAATCATCAACAATAACTAAAGCATAAATATTACCTCTGAAGCTTTTCGTTCTCGATGGACCGAAGAGATCCATATGCAACAATTGTAGTGGTCTAGATGTGGACACTACTTTCTTGGATTTGAAAGTTGTCTTGGTTTGATTTCCCTTTTGGCAAGCGTCGCATAACTTATCCTTGATGAACTTTATCTTTGGTAGACCAACAACTAGGTAATGCTTTATTAATTTGTTCAAGTTCTCCATGTGAATGTGAGCGAACCTTTTATGCCATAGCCACACCTCGTTGTTGTTCGCCAATAGGCATTTTACCTTCATGGAAGAGTCATCAAATGAAATCATAAAAATATTATTTATTCTTTTACCTTTTAGCAAAATGTTGTGTGTGACTTCATGTTTGATTAGACACCCGTCCTTTGTGAAATTGATTCAGAACCCTTTGTCACACAATTGACTTATTCTAAGTAGGTTGTGTTTAAGGCCTTCCATATAAAGAACATCTTAGATGATTGTAAATGGATATGCACCAACGGTTCCTACTCCAAGAATCTTTCCTTTATTGTCATCACCGTATGTAACATATCCTTTGGCCTTTAAAGATAGATGTGAAAATTTGTTGACATCGCCCGTCATATGCTTTGAACAACCGCTATCAAGATACCATTGATTCGAAGTTGTCTTCAAGCATACCTACAAAACAAAATAAAGTTTTGTTAGGTACCCAAATTGCTTTAGGTCCTTGGTAGTTAGTACCCTTTTCAACCCACACATAATGCCCTTTTGCAACGCCAATGTTTCGCACATAACAAGCATTAGGTGTGCGACTTTTGATTCCACAATAAAAACAAGTAGGTTGAAAATGACTTCTATATCTAGGAACATAATTCTTCTTCTTAACAATCATTTTCTTTTTATGACTTTGATGCACACTTTTAGGATTGTTTACTTTCTCTTTAACAACTTGTTTACTTGCTTTAACAAAAATGGTCTCATTTGTGCTTGGTCTGGAAAACTTAGAATATCCTAATCCACTTTTATCATTAGGATACGTTTGGTGCCTAAGAATTTTCTCAAGGCCAATTTGACATTTTTCATATCTTTCTAAAACTCTTTTAAGTTGAACAATTTGGAAAGATAAAGACTCACAATTCTTACATGAAAGACTTTGTTTTTCAACCATCAACTTTTGTTTTTCACTTTCAATATATTTTTCCAAAGCAATATTATTTTCTTCTAAAGATGAAATTTGTTTCTTTTAGGATGAAATACTTTTATACAACGTCTTGCATTCTTTTAAAAGTTCATCTATAACATCTTGTGCGTCATTGTCATAAATTGAAAAGTTGCTACTAACCTCATCGATTTCTTCATCGGAGTGATGTGAAGCCATAAGAGCCATGTTCGCACATTCATAACTTTCCGATTCTGAGGATAAACTTATCTCATTATCGTCCCAAGCAACATAAGCCTTTTTATTCTTGAATTCCTTCTTGCCTTTGAATCCTCCTTTCTTTGCATGTTTCAGGCAATCCGGCTTTATGTGACTTTGCTTTCCACATTCATAACAAGTGACGTCTTGCATTGATGTGGATGCTTCTTTTTTCCTGAAATGCTTATTCTATTTAGGATAAGAGGAATTTTTATTTTTATTAAAAAACTTACCAAGCTTCTTCACAAGAAGCATAAAGTTCTCATCTTCAGACGTCTCATTATCTTTGTCATCTTTTGAATCAACATTTAAGGCAATTCCCTTGGACTTCTTTTCTTGACTTTCGTGCTTCTCGAGCCTTCCAAGTTCCAATTCGTGTTCTTGAAGTTTTCCAAATAGAGACGCGGATGTCATCGTTGAGAGACTCTTCTTTTCCGAAATAACGGTCACCTTTGGTTTCCATTCTCTTGTCAAAGATCTTAGGGCTTTCAGGTTGAGTTCATCATTGGTGAAGGTTTTACCGAGAGCAATCAAGTGATTTTTTAGATGGACGAATCTCTTTTGTAAGGCAACTATAGATTCACCGGGCTGCATGTAGAACATCTCATATACTTGATTTAGAGTGTTTAGCCTCGATCTCTTCACTTCGGCGGTTCCTTCATGTGTTTCTACCAAGGTGTCCCAATTCTCCTTTGCCGATTTACATTGAGATATATGGAAGAACTCGTCCATACTAAGAGAGCTTTGGAGTATGTTGATTGCCTTCTATTCATTTAGAATCTTTTTCTTATCGTCTTCATCATACATATTTTTCAACTTTGCGGTTCCAACGCCATTGATAACATCCACCGGATTATGTGGACCATTCTCAATTGCTTCCCATATACCTTCTCCTTGGCCTTCAAGATGTGCCTTCATTCTGATTTTCCAGAAATCGAAATATTCTCCGGAGAAGAGTGGGGGCTTGTTGCTACTTCCACCATCTTTGAAAACCGGATTTGTGCTTGCGGAAGCCATGCTGGATCTCTAGGAATAAGTTACCTATAACTTGCTCTGATACCAATTGTAGTTTCAGAATTAGCCTAAGAGGGGGGGGGGGGTGAATTAGGCCTTATAAAAATTTTCGGTTATTTTATCGATGAATGAATTTTTATCGTCTAAGTGTCTAGGTTATGAAAGCAATAAAGCAGAAAGTAAAAAGACACCAAGAATTATCCTGGCTCCCTTCAAAAACCGAAGGTACATCCAGTCCCCTTACACCTCGTAAGAGATTTTATTATAATTTTAGATTGTACAGCCTATCATACCATAAACCGGTGAAGCCTACATTCTAACAACTATACAACAATCAAGTGTGAAAGAACAATCCTCTTTCCACACAAACCCTTGTGTCCAACAATCCTGGATCACAAGTCAATACAAGAAATAATTCTTTGAATAAAATGAAATGTAGAAATGATGAAGTCTTGTAATATCAAGAAATGTTGATCTTCTCCTTTGATTGATATTTCTCACTCAAAAAATAATGAATATAAGTGTCCACTAAAGTGTATGAAAGTTTAACTTTGTAAACAAATGAATTTAGTGCACTTTAATAGATTTTGAAAGATTGAGATTTTGAGTAAGAAAATGTTTTTTATGAAAATTGTAGGAGGTGTCTCAAAATTCTGCACAAGGCACTTTAAATAGAGACAAGCCACCTTTTAGAAAAGGTACAAAAAATGAAAGGATGTCTCAATCTAATTTGAAAATTATAAGACAAATTCAAAAATTCGAATGAAATATTTTCTGGAAATTTGAACAGTGGTAACCGGTTACTATCCAATGGGTAACCGGTTACTTGCTGTAACGTTAAAAAGATTTTTCAAATCTAGGCTGAAGTAACCGGTTACTACCTACAAGGTAACCGATTACTTGATCAAAAACCAGAAAAATTTCTTTTAAATTTAAGATCAGTAACATACGGCATGCAAAATGATTTGTTTGAAAATAGCAAATGTGAGTGCATCCTAAGTTGAACACTTAATAAACATTATTGATTTGTGAGAAATATAATTATACCTTCCGACGAGAAAAACCTTTTCTTTATGAAGACTTTATTAGAATGAAGCTTGAATGATCCTTTTTGCTTGCTTTCAAAACTTGATGGATTTGTTGTTATCATCAAAATATAATTTGAGAAGCTTGCTTCTACGTCTCCTACATATTTGTAGAGTGTGACAAGTGCAGTTGCCCCCAACAATATCTATCATATCCAAGCAAGTCCCTAAATAATGATCAATATTTTCCTCTGCAAGAGTAAAATTCTTGTCGGCAAAAGTGGTTCAGCCTACTAACAACATATATGCTCTAGTTGTACAATTAAATCGTCTCTCAACTCATTGACGCGTAAAAATATCCTTTAACCAATCCAACCTATTTTTAGCACTCCTACAACTACATACCTCTTCAACTGCCTCCTCCAAAGAAACACCCAACATACCAATGGCCAGAGTAATAACATCAGAATAAGTGAATCCTCGTGTAGTGTTATAGAACTCCCTCTCCACGGTAAATGAAGAAGAAATAAACACCTTCTAATGTCATGGTCATCTCGGCAAATGGCATTTGAAATTAAGATGTTTCTAGATGCCCTCTACATATGATGATAATAAATTATAATCTATCCTTGACAAAATGATTCTCAGTAGAGAGCATAGACCAGAATCAGACAACAATCTCTCTATAAGCGGTGGGAGACTATGCGTAACTCATCCTATCAATTTGCTACCATGTGTAACAATACTTAATGCTATCAGGTGAGACTATCTAATATTCCTCTTGACCCGTCGCCTGCCGAGGTTAGCTCCTTTCACCCGTTAGTTGATAAATGTTCTCGTCCAAACCTCTAATGTGCGCCACTAAAAATAAAATAAAAAATTGAAAGTTAAAAACACGAACCGGATAACTTTTAACTAAGTTCTTCAGATGATATTTAAAGCTGGATAACATTGGTGTTAGTTTTCCGGTGTATAACTTCAAGAACCGAATAACATGGTTAAGAGGTATTTTGATAGAATAAATGCTAACCGAATTACTATATGCCAAGTTATCCGGTGTGTAAAATTTTCCTGAATCAAACCAGATAACTTAATTATGAGTTCTTAGGTGTGGAAAAACTAAAGAACAAAATTACTTTCCTCTATGTTTTCCGGATTATAATCGAAAGGAATATCTCAGGTATGTGATTTCTGATTTTCACGGGCTCTCGCTCTCTCTGAAATTGAAATGTGAAAAAGTGATATATATATATATATATATATATATATATATATATATATATATATATATATATGAGATGTATCTAGTGAGAAAGAGTAATCTTATATGAGAGTGAGAGGAAGATATAACAATCGTTTGATTTAAAATAAATGGTTGATATTTAATATCTCATTACATGATCCTTTATTTTCCCAACTGAAAATTTTGATAATTTGTAGGGGTCGAGGTATACATTTATTTGTTTAGCATGAAAGAATAGTTGTCGACAATTATGATCAAACATATTATTATTTAGGGTAAATATGTTTATGGTCCTCATAAATATCTCAATTTTCCGGTTTTAATCTCTCAAAATATTTCCTTCAAAGAATGGTCCTCCTAAAATTTTTCATCCATATTTTTGGTCCCTCTTGCAAATTAGTGAAGATTTTTACAACTTAGCGACAAAATTAGTGATAATTTTAGCGACGATTTATTACTCAGCGACAATTTTAATGACGATTTTAGAATTAGGGACAAAAAGTGTGGATAGAAAATTTTATGAGGACCATTCTTTGAAGAAAATTTTTTGAAGGACTAATAACAAAATTGAGATATTTAGAAGCACCACAAACATATTTAACCCTATTATTTACTGTTTATTTTTAATCATAAACTTTTGGAAGTTGAATTTTTCTTATCCGTAATGAATAATTAAGCTAAATGCAAGGGAGGAAAATAACACTAACCTTCAGTTGACATTGAATGAATATTTTTAGGCTAAATGCAAGGAGAAGAATGCAAAGTGGTCGTAAGTAAGTTGTAGGTGACATAATAAAAAATTCATACAGTGATTGTTTCATTCATCAATACAGTAGGTGATAAAAAGTCAACCATGTTGCAATAAAATAACAAATGTACAAGATCCTTTAAAAAATAGTATGTTATACTAAACAAAGAAAGAAAACTAGAACAAAGTTTTATATTAATTTCTCTCTGATTCTTTTGACTTTTGAAATGATTATTTTTCATTAATTCTCAAAAATGTTTAAATATTTTATTCCTTGAAAAAAATCTCCAAAAAATATATTTTTAATATATTTAATATTTTCATAAAGAATTAATTTTATTTGTTTCTAAACATTTAAAAAAAATCACTTCTTTCACTTGATTTTTCAAACATAAATGATAGAGTTAAATATGTTTTTAGTCCCTATAAATATCTCAATTTTTATTTTTAGTCCCTATTAAAAAATAATATATTTTAATCCTTACAAAATTATTATGCATGTAGTTTTAGTCCCTCTTGTTAAATCAATATGTATTTTTAAATGATTATTTTGCAGACATCTTTAGAATGTTATAAAAAGTTTCTCGAAAAAAAGAACTCAAAATTTGATTTCTAAGTCAAAGTTTTCATTACTTTTATCATTATATTTTGAAATTTAATAAATTCATATTTAATTCTTCTCATTTCAAAAAAATTCTAATATTTAGTACATAAATATTTTATAGTATTCTAAACATGGATAAAAAAATTATTCAAAAATTTAAAAGATTAAGGGTAATTAAACAGTTTTCAAAATTTTAGAAAATAATAGGAACTAAAATTGCATGCATACAAAATTTGTAAGGACTAAAATATATTATTTTTTAATAGGGATTAAAAATAAAAATTGAAATATTTATAGGGACCAAAATTATATTTAACCCTAAATGATATTCAAGTTATCTCATGGATAAAACAAATTTTTTCAAACATTGATCCAAAATTTTAACTTGTTTTTCAATTCTGTTTGAAATTTATCAAAGTTTTAAATATTTTTTAATATTTAAAATATCAAAAATTAGGGTTTATATTTAATCACCCTCAAATTGACCTTTGTCACAATTTTGGGCCTTTATTATAGTGTAAGACTCGTCCCTTTTTGAAAATAAACCATTAGGGTTTATCTGACCCATTTTCAAAATCTCGGCGCGATCACGTTTTTCACCGCATTAAGTTTTCATCTGTGAATCTTTTTCTGTGGATTTCTTTACACATAACTTTATTTTCTAAAATGAATTGTGAAAATGTGTCATGAGAAATCCTTTGTGTTTAGAACTCATTTCTTAATGTTTTAAACTTTCTCCGGTCTGTTTTAAAACTCCGCCAGGTTTCCGTATAAATCCTGTATCTTCCAACTTTTCTTAAAAGGTTTCCCAATCTCCTAAATAGAGATACATGGGAAATTTGCTTACAAATCCCATATCTTTTTTTTCTTCATCTTTATGACTAAAGATCTAATACACCTATAGTAGACTGAGCTTCACAACCAGGTGGAGTATCTTTCTATGCGGAAGATAAGCTTTTCCTTAAAAGCTTTACCATATATATGAAATCATCAAGATAATTAATCAAAAAAACAAATTCTATAGGCATCCTTATGTATAAGCCCTATTATTGGCTTCTGAGTCATCTCTCATCTCTCTAACTTCTCGTTGTTTTCTTAAACTATTGTTGCTTGTTAGAATATGATTGTTTGCCAAAATTATCTTTCTTCACCTCATACTAAAGAAAATATAATAAAATATTTCTTAATGACAAAGAGAATACAATGTTAGAACACATCAATAATCTTTCTCTCTCGGGATTTTGGGTCTCTTCTTCCCACTGTAACCCCCAACGTCATTCTTAATAAAACATTTAAGAATAATCAAACCATAACAAAGACATACTAAAAACTGTCAAACACATTCACTGACACCTTTTATCTGTCTACATGCATCTTTACTGTATATATTTGCATCTTTGCTAGAATCTAAGCAATCAGGTTACTGTCATTAGAGCTAACCTTTGAATAACTAGAACCCTACTAGGGAAAAACATACCCTCCTCTTAGGCTGCATCCAAGGATCCCCAGGCCTCTTAAAGGTGCCTTCTCTTAGGCTTAGAATTCACTCAGCCACCTCTTGGGCCTTGTTAAAGGACCCATGGGCCTCTTATAGGTAACCTAGCCTCCATTTGGGCTTAAACACAAAGACCTTCAAAGGCTTCCTAAAAGCATATGAGCATATCCTTTAGAATTAAACACATATAATATATTCCTCTCCCCGATGGGTGAACAAGCTAGCCTTCTCTTAGGCTTTGTACAATTGAACCTCTCCAGACAAAGGAAAGTTTGATGACCATATCTCTCATAAATTTCCCAACAGACAAAACACTCTTCATATAGAGTCAGTCTCCCAACAATTTTGTAGCCTCCCATCTTAGGCTTCATATAAGCTACAGATAAACCAATAGTCAGTCTCTCATAAATAAGCTTCACACCTGGGCTTCGTGAAGGGAAATTAGCGATATAAACGAAGCGGAAAACAAAAATTTTCCTTTAGAGATCCTTACTAAAGATCATGATCTGTAATAGAAAGGTTACCTCTTTTGGTGATTAAACCTTTGAATTCGAATCGATGGATGATCACGAGCATTGTATGATAAACATCACCTCTACTCAGTCCACACGAACAACTTCCTTCAGTCACAATGCTAGATGATTACGATTGAAGGTTTTGAGTGAGGGAGAGAAAAATAAAATACGGCTAGGGTTTCAACAACAACAACAACTTTTGAGCTTCTGCACAAGGGTTCTATGTATAGAACTACTTGTGTGGGCTTCAAGCTAAAAGCCCAACTCAATAATAATATTATTATATTATTATAATAAACATAATTTTACTATTATTATATTTTATAACTATTATAAAATTAATAATAACTATTATTATATCATATGTTAATTAAGCACATGGTACCTTACCATATTCTGTTTTCCATTCTAGTGCACCGTAACTTACGGTGTATTTTATTTATTCTACCCATTCTCTAACTGTCCTTATGTGTGTGACCCTGTAGGATTTCGCGATGTTGGCAATTATATTAAATCATGTATTTAACATAATAAACATTGAGCGATATCTAGCAACACATCACTGCTACCCAAGTCACAAAATTGCCATGAGATCTGACAAAACCTTTTGTGATAGTACTTATGTATACAATTACCCTTTTACCCTTATGTCTATATTGAACACAAGACATATAACGTGTCATCCTTGTCCAGTTCAATATTGGGTCCTTAGACATTTATCCTGTTATGCATGATGGTCAAATTCCATCTAGGCTACTCATGTCCCTCAGAATTCTTTGTGAAGTACCCATCAACTGTCTTTATGATCATCCAGTTATGAACAATGTTTGATCAACAATAAAGTATTTGACTCTACATTTAGAGTCCACAGTAGTTTCAGGTCAAAGGGTGGCATACACCACTATCACCATGTGAGTAACTTATGACACTTTGCATAAAATTCTATGTAGTACTCTCATAGTGGGTCAATCCAGTATAAATATTACTCCTAATATTCATACCTATGTCAAGACTTAAAAACTCCCTATCCATGATCCATGAGATGTGATCATCATTCTATCTACATAATAGTCTTAATGCTTTAAGGTTATCCCATTTCACATTAAAGCTCGACTATTAATGCTTTAAGAATAGTGTCCTTATGTTTAATTGAATCTCTTGATTTAAGTCACACTTAATATTTCATTAAACGAACTAGCTAGTCTAGGGACTTTATCATTTTGGAAATCAGGACAAAAGTATTGGCCTCTAAGGCTTACACCAACACTTCCAAATCAGGACGCAAACAAAACTTTCCCACAAAGTCAGTTTTATTTGTTTAGCTTCAACCTTAGGCTTCAATCAAGGCACAAATAAAACAAATATTCTCTCTTTAGAGATAACAAATTATCTTTACTGAGTACCTTTTAGCTTCAACCTTGGGCTTCAATCAAGGCACAAACAGTCAAACACATTTTAGTCAAATCCAACAATACAATCATAGCCCTGGACTTTAACTAAGCTAATAACAACCAAACAATCATAGTCTTGGACTTTAACTAAGTTATTTCCCCAGTCATAGTCTTAGACTCTATCTAAGCTAAAACATCCAACCTTTCTTGAGTTATGCAAATCAAGATAACCCATTCAGCTGTCCTGATCTATGCAATTTAGGTTAAACATTCAGCCTTTCTTGAGCTATGCAAGTCAAGATACCATTCAACTTATGCCTTGAGCTATGTAATTCAAGAAACCTATCAGTTACAACAAACCATCTCAGCTTTAATCTTGGGCTTTGATCAAGAATTAAACAACACTTTTCAGCTTCAATCTTGGGCTTTGATTAAGACATAAATCAAAATTTGAGCGTCAACATCTTGTGCTTTAACCAAAATATAAATTAACCTCTCATCCTATCTCTATCCTTTTAGGAGGAACTACGATGCTATGATCCCTCAATTCTCTTTTTGGGGGTACATAGGCAAAAGGTCGTAAGATCTTTGCGAGCACACCAAATAAAAAACAACAATTAGGTTCTCTGACCTATCTAAAACAACAAAAAATATGATAATACAGAAACATAAGGACTCAACATCATCATATCTTACCAACACTCATTTCATTCCTTGACCCAAATCAAAGAAACCCCATCAATTTAAAAAAGAATTTTTTTTTGCACTAAACCTATGGTGATATAATCTAAATAAGAACTAAAACCATGTGGGCATTTGTTAAATAACAGTATGCAAAGCAGGGTGAGTTTAAGATATCTTTTCCCTTCCATAACCAGCTTCACCAGAAAAAAAAAAGAAATTAGAAAGTAGCAAAAATACGATAGTGATTAAAGACCACAAAAATCGAGCTACAAAGGGGAGAACTTAGCTTCCCATATACGATGCTACTTATCTGACCTGATCAGGAGGAACCTTCCAGTCATGAGTAGATTCTACAGTGGAGAAAATGGGTGGGGGTGCACCTGCAAGGTACTCCGATGCCAAAGTGAGCGAGAGCTATGAAGTGAGCAAGTACATAAAATAGTAAATAATAGAATACCCGTCCCTCTAGTGAAAGAGGGTTTTTATAGTGCCCCCAACGCTGAGCCAAGTTTTTCTCATGGGATGGATTAGCTAGGCCCAAGGAGGAACTTCCAGGGTTTGCATAGGAGCAAATAAGACCTAGCATGTAGTCTTGCCCCTAGTCCAACTGCTCCGCAAGACTAGGAGACTATTATGGAGGAAGTTGATGGAAGGTGTGAATAACGTGGGGGAGGCACCCTCCCCATGTACTTATGTACTGGGCCTTGAGCCTGTTCCCGATGGACTGGGTCGTGCCTGACATGCCTGGTGTCAGGCCCGATCCAGAACATGTTTAAAGCAATTTTATCATTAGATACACAAAGCATGGAACATTATTAAAGGGACACACTGTAAACAAAAAATCATGAGTTACAACATCATTCACAAAGGTAAAATTAATTCATCAGCTACAACATTAGATCACAATGGAAAACATTAAGTAAATAATATCAAAAGTATAATAATGGATTAACAGGACTCAGAGAAAATCTAACAAAATGAACTAAACCCCAATAAAACAGAAAAGTCAAGACCACTGTCACTTCAATCAAAAGGATGAACAAGACACAAAGCAAATCCAACAACATCAATTAAAACCCAATAAAATTTTAAAGTCACAACACATCGAAAACCTAAAAAAAGATACCTAAAGATTTAAAATAAATCTAAAAGAACCCTAACAAACCGCTTAAAGGATAACTCTGAATAAACTTCAAAGATTTAAATGTTCAAGAAATTTAATAATCTAACAATACAATAGGAAAACAAACCTTGTTTGGTACTAACCCCTCTGATTTCATATCTTGATTCAGCACATTAGGTTATCCACTCAAATCCCGATTCCATAATTCCTGAAAGAACAACATTAAAAAGTCAGATACAAAATGGAAAGACAAAGACATCTGTAGCTTTGGGAATAATTTAAATCACATCTATAGGATCAAGTTCGATAGCTTTATCAGCTTCAGTTAGGGATTCCTATAGAGTAAGGATATGGAGCTATCACTCATGGTATTTCCATCCTGGTACAGATGCGAAAGTGGCACGGAAAAGGAAGAGTCGCTAGTCAGGCATTTTTATCCCGAGGGAAGGGTAATGCTGCACAAAACCTAAAGAAGGGGAAATAGGGGTCTCGCAAACCAAAGAGAAAGGGTAAGGGAGTCAGTTACGAAAAGGGAAGGTATTAGCACCCTGAACGTTCGTCGTATCTGACGGGATCCACGCTTGCTAGCATTGTTTCAAAGGGTGAAGGTATCTGCTACTGTTGCAACTGCTACTAGACAGGACTGAAAAGAAATAAGGAATAATCAGTTCAGAGCCGGCCCAACATATTTCGAGGTCTAAGGTGAAACTTAATATTAGATATTTTTTATATAATCAAAATTTCTTTTTTAATTTTTTTTTAGAATGTAAAATCATTATATTACTAAAATCAATTTCAGTTAGTATTTTCTTTTTAATTGATAATAAAATATTCATCTAAACAATCATCTCATCATTAAAAAAATATAATAGAAAATATATTATCAAAATTTCTATAAAAAAATTTAAATATCAAGTTTTCAAGAATTTTTTTTAGAAGTTTGTTCTATAAGTGTGATTTTTAAGTTAACAATCATATTTATCATATTAAATGGAGGTTATTATTATATATTTTAAATATGTCTAATTATTTAATTGACATAAAATAATAATTATTATTTTTTAAAAACTAATTAATTAAAATTATCTAAATAAAATATATATAAAAAAATTGAGGCCCTAGGCGGTAGCCTTGGTGGCCTACCCCAAGGGCCGACCCTGAATGAGTTGAAATGACACAAAGAATGAGGAAATATACTTAAGGATTGTGGTCACCAAACATCGTCTTTTGTGCCTACATATTCTCTTTGTGCAATGGAAAAGTCAGAACACCGTAGTTTGACTCAATAAGACTGACATATCTTGCTTGTGTTTTCATGGTTTGAACTGTTTATGCCTATGCTCAGGTGTCTGACTCGTCTGGCTCGAGTGCATACCATCTTGCAAATGACAAGTAGGGGCAAGTTCTTTCGTTTAGAATGAGGGAGATAAGAAGATAATTCCTGAAAGAAAGATGTTTATTGTTTGTTTGAAGTTTTTTAGAAGCTTTTTATTTGAGAGTTTGCATAGAATAATGTATTTAAGTATCATTCAATGGAGTGTGTACTTCTTACATCACTCCAAGATGGAATGAAGAAGAATCACACTAAGTATGGAGAAGACCCCCAAACTTAGTTCTAATAATCAAGGCTCAAGCACACTAGCCTATTTTCTTTATTAAGTTCTTTTGTTACTTTTGAATGAAGACGTGTTTTTTTTAATTATTTGTGAAACAACCTCATGTTGAAGACTTTTGCATCATTCTAGACAAGTTCATATTACCCCAAGATGGGATATATGAAAGTGTCCCATGGAATAAGGCTCATGGCACATGAAGTTATTTCAACCTTTATTAGGTGTTTTTTATTTGATTTTTGAGATGAGAAAGAGATTCAAAGTGAGCAAAAGGTTAAACATCTAAGGGGAACTATCAACCCTAAGAGTTATCATGCTTGGATACCCTAGGGTTAGTGTGGTATAAGAGCAATATCCTAAGAGGAAGGAGAAGGAAAAGAGAAGAAAGAAGAAGATGAAGAAGAAGAAGAAGGAAAAAAGAAACTTACTTCCAAGATGGAAGCTAAGTTGTTTCTAAAAGGGGTGAGAAAAGATTGTACAAGAAAAGCATCTTTAAATTCTTAATCAAACATAAATTTAATGATTAAAAGATGAGGAAAGAAGTTAGAATGTGGATTCACACCAACACTCTAGTGACAAACCATTATCCCCTAAAAAGTTAGCAAAAATCAATCATAATTACAAATAAGAGGTAATGAGAACTCAAACAAATTAAGAAACCAAATGAAGAGACCCTAAGGTATGAAAACCCTCCAAGTCAGAACCTAATCCTATCAAATCTCTAAAAGGTCTAAGGCATCCAAAGAAACTCAAACTAGGTAGAAAGAGGAGCCAAAGGATCAAACAAGTTCACACAATGCACAACTTAGGAAGTATGAATGCATATGGCACATAACTTGAGTGAATGCAAATAGGCAAAAGATGTCACATAAGGAACAAATGATAATTACTAGAGATGCAAGTCACAAATGAATAATGACATACAAGAATGGATGCATATGAGTATGGGTCAGTAGCATATACAAGATAATATGCTTATTGTAAACACCCCAAATTTTCCCTCACTTTTTCTCACACCATGGCTTATGATCTCATTTTGCATAAACACCTCATTGCATCTCACATTGCATAAACAACTTCATCAAATCATTGCATGACTGCACAATTAGGGTTTTGTGATCAGATGAATCTTAGAAGTGATCTGAGCAATCTCTAAGGCCTTGAAGCATGCCAAGAGGGTCCATGAGAGGTCTATGGTCTTATTATATCTCCAAGGATGATTGGAAGTCACAAAATGTCAAAGGATTGCACAGAAGCCAGGCAGAGCTAGGGCTTTCCTACATAGATGACCAAAATTAGGGTTTTGGGTTTGAGGCCCTTAACCTCAAATTTTTTTGTCACTGTTGATTCTAATGGTCTTAATTTGTTATGAAGAGCATGTATACCAAATTTTATGAAGAAATTCACTGTGGAAGTCATCTGATCATTGGGTAACTTCTTGAGCAAGTAAAGTCAAAATCAGGGCATCTGAGGCCTCTATCAAGGGTACCAAAGGGTCATCATCATCATTTTGAGTCTCTATGATCTTTATTTGATCATTTAAGTGGTTGGAAGTTCACAAAGTTAAAGAATTTTGAGCCAAATGCAAACTTTCTATTTTTGGAAATGACTTGTAATGGAAACTTTCCATTTTGGGAAAGATATTCAACCTATTCTTTCATGACCAAAAATGCTTCAAATGAAATTTTTTCAAACATGAAAGTTGTAGATTATGTCTTCCCATTTTCAAAAAGTACAAGAACATGTCTTGATTCATCCTAGGACTCAAGATATGGCCTTTCAAAGTTTGCAAAAATCCTATAATTTTCAAGTGTGCACCAAAGAGGGATTTTTGCAATTTCACTTGCCAAGCCATTTCATGACCTCTAATCAACTTCTAAACATCATACCAACATTATGCAACACATTTTGTTCAAGATTGCACCATAAATCACAAGTTTCCATGCCTTGCTTCTCAAGAAAGTTCAAAGAGAGAAATTTGCAAAATGCCTTGAAACTCTTCATCCACTTGTTACAACTCACATGTTTCAATCCAAGGGCTCACCATGAACCATGATGAAGCAAGACATGCCATAGAACCACTCCTGCCATAACCCATGCTCATAGTACAACCAATGTTGACTTTTTGAAAAAACAACCATACCAATCACACTATGCCACCAACAACTCTCTGGCCAATCAGAACATCATATATAAACATTATGGACTCCATTTCATACAACACATTGGCTTGAATCATCCCATAACTCAAGAATCCAAAAATCACTCAAGAACTTTATCTCTTCGAATCTGATCACACAAGCCACAAACCTCAAAACAAACTTCACCAATCATCTCCAAATGGTCTAAGGATCACAAAACACGCTTTAAAAAGCATTGAAACATAGCCAAACAAAAACACGATTCCTGGTGCAGAGGAGCTGTATCTCTCAAACCAAGCCATAAAAACTTGTTCTAAGAATTGCAACATCACCAGGGAGTTCATTGAAGGTGGATTGAACAAAGAAAGAGGCCAGAAAGCTCAAGGAGTGAAAGCTTCATCTCAGGTAGTTCATCCAAACTTTTTTTCCAGAAGCTTTGTTTTATGTTTTGGAAATGTTCCCCATGCTCCCCTGATCACACTGCACTTGTTATTTTTGAAAATGGTGAAGAAACGAGCATGAACCGTATCTCTGAAATTTTAACCTAGAAAGATGTTTGCTTCGATTCATGCTGGTTCTTGAAAATAAATGATTTTTGGTGTTGGATTCTTGTTTAATGATGTTCAATGAATGATTCTGGAGCTTTTGGTGAGTTTTCGTGGTGTTTTGAGTGGAGTCAGGTGAGGGTGTCGTCGGAGAAGATGACCGGAACACTGTTCCGGTCACCTGAAAGTCATTTGCCCTAATCTCATTAATTAGCCAAGTTTGAATATTAGCCCTTAGATTTTGTGGTTCCCGCGCGTGTGAATGGCCAGGATTGCCTCATTAACCCTAATCTTTATTTAATTAGTTTAATTATATTTAATTAAATTAAATTAGTCAGAGTGAATCTCAACCCTCCAAATGCGCGCCAGTCAACCAGCCTTCAAATCATGGCTTTTAGATCATTTGACTTTCACTTTTATTTATTTTTATTCCATTTTCTTGCATTTCTTTACATAATTTTTTAAAATATCAAAACACTTTCAAAAAATATCATTTTCTGCATTTTTGTTTCAAATAATTTTCTTTACTCAAAAACATTTTTTATTTTAACTTTTGCATTAAAAAAGTATTTTTAAAACATTTAAATGTTTTATTTAATTAATTAATGATTTTAATTAATTAAATATGCATTTAGGTTTCTAAAATCACCAAAAAAATTCATGAAGCATTCTTAAACATTTAGAAACATTTTCAAACTCACCATACAAATTTCTTTTTAGGTTTGATCACATTTTCACAATTATCTTTGAATTAGGGTTCTTAAATTTCACATTTTTTAACCCTAACTTGAAAAATTCATTTATGCCTAACCATGATGAGTTTGAATTTGATTCTTTTTGCATTGATTCATATATTGCATATAGTTTCTAGGTTATTTATCTCATATTTTTGCATTGCATTTTCAATTTGATTTGCATTTTCCCTTTAGAATCACCCAAAAACCCTAACAAACTTAGAAAAACCATAAGTAGACCTTGGTATAGCTTCTGACCTCCACCTTTGGTGAGTGTTCTTGAGAGTCCCTGGGGTTCATTTGAGTGTATTTTCAATTTTTTATCATGAGTATTTCTTCTGTTGTGGCCATATGCATCTTGCTTGTTCATAAAACCCTAATTTTGCATCTTCATTTGCATTCTTCTTTGCATATCATGAACTTATGAATTCTTCATGCCATTACATTCTTTTGTATGTCATCTTAGACATCTTAGGACATGTTTGAAACATTGCTTGATCATTGTTGCATCATTTTGGCATGATTTGCATTCATTTTGTTTCATGAACTTCTATGTGTTTTCATGCTCCTAACATGCTCCATTTGCACTCATTCTCTTGTATGATCATATACATAACATGTTTATGCCTTTGCATAATTTCATACACCATTTGCATTGCATTTACACTTCTGGTTGTGGTCTTTGCACCTTCATATGCTTTATTTCCTTTTGCATTTGCATTTTATGCATCTTGTGCTAACATTTCAGGAACTTTTGGTAAGTTGTCTGGGAGGTGGATTTGCCTTCACCTCCAACCTCTTCTTTCCTTTGCATTTTCATCCTTTAATTGTCTTTGGAGTGAACTTGCTTCACTTGTGTTTCTCTTGCTCCTTTCTTTTCTCCTAAGTTACTTATCTTCTTCAGGAAGTAAGTAACTTATTCTCTCCTCTCTTCTCTTTTCATCTGCTTCCCTTCCTTGGTGGCCTTGAAGATATTTTCTCTTAAGCCTCACAAACCAAAGGATATCCAAGCATGATAATTTTTAGGGTTGTGTATAGTTTCCCCTAGATTTTTACCTTTGAGTCTCCTTGAGTCTCTCTTCTCATCTCTTAATCAGAGGCTAAACTCTTAAAGCTTTAGGACTTTGGAATTAGGGTTATGCCTGTATCCTTATCTTAGGATGGAGTGTATAACTTTAATACTTAATGTTAAACCTTTAATTTGTTTACACATCTTAATCAAAACACATTAATAATCACTAAGACTTTATCTTGTAACTTGGGCCTTACATTAGGGTTCTATCTCTTCCTTATGGTTAAGAGGGACCAACCCTAGTGTTTAATGGACAAGACCTCCTCAAGTTGTCTTACAAACCATAAAATCCACTTCTTAATCTCACCCTTTAATTAAAATCCATTTAATAAAGGTTTGTTATATAATGAATTTAATCCCTAACCCTGGATTAAGTTGAGGAGTCTTTCTCAGCTTAAGTGTTCTCATCTATCATCCTTCTCTTAGGATGGTGTAATGAGTTCACTAATCCTTGATTGGAGATTAAACTCATTACTTAACACTAAACAATAACCCCAAAAACATCTTAATAATCACAAGAAGGTTAATGAACTTAATCCTTCATCATTAAGGTAATTAAGTTGAGATGCTTATCTCACACGTAAGTAGGCTCATTATCCCTAATCAGGGGTGATATAATGAGTTTACGACCCTTGATTAAGGCTTAAGCTCATTATCTTATGCAAAACACCAAAAACATTAAAAAACTGAAAACACAAAAACAAACAATAAACGTATCCTCCAGGATTCTTTTCTCACCACACTCATTCTATAAACGAGAACTCGCTTCTTCCGTCTAATGCAAGATAGTTAGCACTCGAGTCAGACGAGTCACACACTGGAGCATAGACAAGAAAGCAGTTCACATAAAAACACTAAGTCTCTTTGAGTCGAACTACGGTGTTCTGATTCCTCATTGCACGAGAGGATACGTAGGCATAACTTAACAGTTATCGAACAAAAGTCTCTGTGTCCTCCCCCTCTTTCAGTCTTCTTTTTAAGCCTCAGTTCCTGAGCAATTCACACCTTTTACACTGACACCTGTACTTTCTTTCCCTAGCTTTTGCACACTGATAGCACATACACTTACCCCTTTTAAACATAATCTTGTAAGCGTGGATCCCGTCGAGTACGACGAACGACTTGGGTGCTAATACCTTCCCAAGTCGTAACCAACCCCCTTTCTCAGTCTCTTTGGTTCGCAACCGTCTTATCCATACCCTTCCAGGTTTATGCAGCATTACCTTTCCTTCGAGATAAAAATGCCTAGCTGGCGACTCTATTCACCCTCAACCTCCAACATCGCCGACCGTTCGCGTCTGCACCGGGGACGTTAAGTCTTTTCGGGAGCGACACTTATGAGATGAGTGAATGGTCATACTTGATGCACAAAAGAAGCATATCAAGTGTTAGAGAAGAGATGAAGTGTGAGATGAGGTCAAAGTTCAAACAAAGATGCACAAACACAAGCCAAATGAAAACACAATTGAATAAGACCTATAATTATCAAGGGAGGACCTATAATTTCTAAATGATGTCCTATAATCTCACAAAGAAGATTCTAATACAATGGCACAAGTGCCTTATAGAGAACTTGGGTTAAAAGATGGGTAAAAAGATTCACAAAATGTTGCTTAAATTACAAGGTATCAAACAATATCAAACATCAATAAAATATTATGAAAATAGGTCACAAATGACCTAAGTCAAAAGAAAACAACATGTTAAAATATCAATGCAAAACGCAAAATAAAATTATGTGAAAAGATGCCTCAAAGTCACAAAGAATCACACAATGCATATGCTCAAAGATGAATCTTAAAAGGAATGCTAAAATGATTTTAAAAATGCAATAAATTTTTTTTTGGACATCTCAAGATGATATTTAATCAATGCAAAAAGAATGGATGAACAAGATTTTAGGAGTCAAGATAAATACAATGTGAAAGTTCAAGTATCAAAGAAGAAATCAAGTGGAAAAGAAATAAAAAGGAAATTCAAGATAAAATCCAAAAATTAATAAAATCGTAAAATAAAAATATGAAAAATTAGTAAAATGTGTTTAGATGCTCTATGAATATATTTGGAATTTTTAGACGTGTAAAAGTAATTTTAAAAATAAAAAATCAAATGAATATAAAAGAAATTTAAAATAATAAAAGAGAAGAAAAGAGGGGTGCAACACAAGTAATTTTCTAGTTCAAATGAGATTGGACTCAACAATGGGGTGTGTGAATGGCATACAAAGCTTGGTCACTAAATGCGCTGAGGTCCATAGCTTATGGTGTATTACAGTGAACATGTTAACCTAACCTGAGCCATAGGATGCAGTCAACCATTATCACCAAGATTTTTATGCCAATCAAACGGATCACAACGCGTGTTCATACAAGTAAACATGGACACAGACATACGCAACAAGTCAAGGTCAATATTATGAACACACAAAATCATGTGCCAAGCACATGTTCATTAATATGCTTGTAGCCTTACACATGCACGATCAAATAAATCCAACGTACACGATATAATCTGAGTTACAAACCCTAAGTTAAACCCTCACTGGCCGAAGAAGATTTTAGTCATCTTCTCCGACCATCCTCCGGCCTCTGCAACACTCAAACCTCCCAGAAATTAAAGAAACTTATATCAAAATGCTCAGCATGCAACATATAATACATATCAAGCCTTAATTTCCACGTATCATGCATATACATAAAAATCAGAAGCCAATAAATTTGCCCTAGAAATTGAATCTATGCTCTTAGTGAGCCTATCATCTAGCTAGAGGTTCCACAACTTCTATTAAGCTCAATACGCATCAAAACAAACTTAAAACCAGTGAATCAAAGCAAAAAAGTTGAAGAATTATTGATCCTGAAACTTGAAGTAGATGAAGTTATAAGAAGACCAGAGAGATAGCTTTGAAGCTTTGAACTTCAGATGAGCAAAATAAATGCTATGAACCGTGTGAATAACTTGAAAATGCAAAGAAATGAAACTGACATTGATGAAGATTCAACACTTTTCCTCAATGTTCCATTGTGATCTTGATGAAGATAGATCAGAGATGAAGCTTTGAGAGATTTATGGAAGAATTTGTGAGAGAAAAGTTCAGATTATTGAGAAGGAGATTTGAGATTTTTGGTAAAAATGAACTTAGTCCTAAAATTATGTTAGAGCCGATCTTTAATACCTTGGGTTAACTTCTAACTATTGTGGTTTACAATTAGAAGTATGGTTAGGTTGAAGATAATTAGAGGAGTAATTTCAAGTGTTTGAAATAATGGAAATTTGAAAATGGATTGCAAGTGTGTGGTGTTATGGTTGTTGATCAGGTGTGATAGTGATCATGATGGTAAGATAAACATGCAATAATGTGTGGTGATGTAATAATGTTGCAAGAAAGCTTATCATACAAGCTAGTTTCTTCTGAATTTTTCCTCTTTGATGCATGATGGATGATGTATGTGCATGAGTATGAGAGCTATGTCTAGCCAAACAAGGTAATGAATGAAGGGTATGCGTGTATGCGTGTGAATGAGTGATAGAGTAAGCCAAAATGCCACAAACTTGATACTTGAATTCCAAGAAAAGTCAATTCCAAATGCTCATGTTTGATAGTGGAGTTCTATAAGAATTATGCACAAAATGAGGAGCTCTTGAATGTTATGGAAAGAGAAGACATGGGTGAACAAAGTTGATGTTCATTCCAAGATGAAGGAAGATCCCTATATCACTCAAAATGCGATTAGAATAACTTGATCATGAATGAATTCATGGGCTAGGAAGAGGTGGGTGTGTCTTAGACAATATGCACATGGGATAACCAGTTTGAAACCCTAACTTTGAGCCTTCATAACTTCCAACCCATTTATCAGATGAAAAATCTCTAAACATGAAAGTTGTAGAGGAGATCAAGATGAACAACTTTAATGTTCAGGAAAATTTCATTTGAATCTTTCTTAATGGAGAAAAATAGCTCGAAATTTGTCACACCATATGTTTGATGAAATGTAGGGAATCTAGCTCGCCCATGACTTGGTTGCCCAACAATTTTGCCCAAGTTTTGTCAAACTTTGATTGATCATATCTCTCTCAATTTTGATCCAATGGAGATGTTCTTGCTATGGGTTTGAAGCTTAGGATGTGATCTTCAATTGGATCAACTTAGGTATGATGTTTGAAGCCTTTATCTTGAAGAAAGAATTCTTTGAAATGAAGTGCAAAATGGCCAAAAGTTGCCATATACAGAAATCCTAAGTTTCTATTTTGGGCAATTTTGTGATTTCTCGATTTTTCCATGAAAATCTTAATTTTTATTGATCAAATATTCACCATTGATCATATTTGCCTCGTGGAACATGAATTTGACCTCAAAAATCACAAGTTAACTTTTTCTTCTGCATAATTGACTTTTCCCCAATTTCTTGATTTTCAAGTAACTGACCAATTGAAGACCTTATGAAATGATCCAATGGGAAATATCCCACCCTTAGATACTTGATAGCATATAGAAACCCTTAGGATCAAGTTTGAATCAAAATTTCATTAGGAGACCTCTTGAATCAAAAATCCTAATTTGGTGTCCTTTTGCCTAGGAGGTGATGCACTACTTCAATTTATTGACCACTCCTCATCTTCCAATGGCTTAAGGGATCAAATTAAGTGACATGAGATGTGAAAGACCCTTAAGGCTTTTTGGGAGACACTTGGCTCTTATTCTTTGGCTTTGAATAATCAACAATTTGAAAGTCATATGATCATATACCTTATGCTTAACCAATGATATATGCTTTAGTTTTCTATGATTTGAATGCAATGCAATGTATGAAAGGATATGCTAAATGGTATGGAAATGAGAGGGAAAATTTTGGGGTGTTACACATTAGGTTACCCGCTCGAATCCCAGTTCCATAATTCCTGAAAGAACAACAAATAAAAAGTCAGATACAAAATGGCAAGACAAAGAAATTTGTAGCTTTGGGAAGAATGTAAATCACATATGTAGGATCGAGTTCAATAGCTTTATCGTCTTCGATTAAGGCTTCCTATTGAGTAAGGATCTGGTTCTGTTGTTATTAAGGTATCATTACAGTTTGTAAAGAAGAGGAAGAAGGAAGAAGAAGATGGAGAACGAAAAAGAAGAGGAAAAAGGAAGGAGAAGGAGAAGAAGAAGAAGAAGAAGAGATAAAGAGAGATAGAGAGAGAGAGAGTGAGGGAGAGAGAAAGGACGAGAGAGACTGTCAGAAAAATTTGAGCTTTCAAATTGAAATTTTGAATTGGAGCATGGAAAAAGGGTAATGAGGAAAAGAAATTCCAATTCAACGATATGACATCATCATTTGGGAACAACCTAATAAATAAAGGCATAAAATAATAAGTATATAGTTATAGCTGAACCATATGACATTATTGGTTGCAAAAAGTAAATTCAACACAAAAATTGCCTCATTTTGAGGAAGTGACAATCTTAGGACCAAAGGTTAGAATATAATTTTCTAGAACCTTTTTCTTTCTTATATGGTAGATTCCTCATTTAAAAAATAGTGAAATTACGCGGATTTTCGGTCAACATTGTATCAGACAAGAACATGAAGTTTAGCTCACACTTTCGAAAATCATTCCATCACACAATAATAACAATTATAAAACTTAGTACGATGAATCACCATAGATAGTCGGAAAGACGAAAAGGACAATCAAAACTATATAAGATGTGTTACATGATTGTATTGTAAACAATTTAGAGATTTATGATCAATACTCACCATTGATCGAATTTTCATGTAATATCAGCTTCCAATTTAGCATAGGTCACTGCCCGAATTTTGATATAGTCGGTATATAACCCGAAAAAGATAGAAAGCCTAGGAGTATTACGAGCTCGAACAATGTGTATAGAATGATATTTCCTAGGAAACTGACATACTCAATTGAGTGGATCGAGAAGAAGAAATTAAAGGATGAAAAAATTACATAATGATTAATACTTCAATTACAGGTACTTATGGATTCCGTGAAATTTTTTTAATGGAAGATTACGCCCATTATGGTCATCAAGTATACTAAATGGTGGCCTCTTTAGTATCCATGGGTGGTGAGGCCTAGAAATATATATATATATATATATATATATATATATATATATATATATATATATATATATATATATATATATATATATATATACGCATAACCGACCAAACAGGGGAACTAGAAGATGAATAACATAAAAAGGGTAACAATAGTGTGAGATATTGGATCGACCTCTAGTTTTAGCATGTCATCGTTGTTTTCCCACATGCTGATGTCAATGTAATGCATGTTGTTGCCGAAGATTGTTCTAACATGTATTAGTCAATATTGTTAGGTTTGTTAGCATGTTGAATTATGTCTTTCTTGTAAGCCCAATTGTTTAAGTTAACTTGTACCTTAAGTTGGCTTGTAATGGATAAGTTTTAAAGACCCATTAGGTTAGTATGTTAGTTTTCTTATAAATATCATGCTAGTCTCTCATCTTGAAAAGGAAAAATAGGAAGATAAAATCCTAATTCAAGAGAAATAACTTATTTGTTATTCTTGGATTCTTGTAATATTGTTCGAAAGAGAAAGGAAAGAATAACAATTTATAACCAATTTCTTTGTGTTCTTCTTGTTACATCTTTTCTACCCTTGTGGGTTTCTTGCTGAGGAAGGAACCAATTATACTTTGTTATTCTGCAATCGTTTTCACAACAAATTGGTGCGGTGAGTGTGGAGAAGATGCCTTCAACAAAGTATAAGATTCAAAAGTTCAACAAAGTGAACGGTTTCAGTTTGTGGCGCTTGAAGATAAAAGCCCTACTGGGTCAGCAGGATTGTTTGAAAGCGTTGAAGGGAGCTGCAATCATGGACGTTGTGTTGATGGGAAAAAGAAAAGGTGGCCATGATTGAGAAAACTCACAGTGTAATATTGTTGAGCCTTGATGATAAGGTTTTTCGATAGGTATCAAAGGAAACGACGACATCAGGATTATGGTTAAAACTTGAAGGGTTGTATATGATAAAATATCCAATGAATCAGCTCTACCTGAAGCAATCTTTGTATTCATTTAAGATAAGTGAAGAAAAATTGTCAACTGAGCAGTTGGATATGTTCAACGAGCTGATTCTTAATCTAGTAATATTGATGTGAAGATCGATGATGAAGAACAAGTCTTATTGTTGTTGTGTGCTTTTCCCATATCACATGCTCACTTTAAAGAAACTCTCTTGTATGTAAGGGAGACACTGACCTTTGAAGTTGTTCAATCAGCCTTGTACTCTAAGGACTTGAATGAATAAAATGAGCAAAAACCTTCGAAGATTGGTGAAGATTTGGCCATTAAGGGGAAATTTGTTTGAAAGGTTGGTAAGTTCGACAATAAGAAGGGTAGAAGTTAGTTAAAGTCTTATAGTGGTGAGGCATAAGGTATTTAATGTTATCAATTGGAAGAAGGAGGGTCACACAAGAAAGGTGTATCCTGAACGCCTGAAAGATAATGAAGGTAAGGATAATGGCAACACAACCATTGTTCAAGATGATTTTGATTCATCTGGTGTTCTTGTGGTTTCAAGCGGCAACTCAAGAAAAGAGTGGATTATGGATTCAGGTTGGACTTGGCACATGACTCAAAAGAAATATTTGTTCGAGGAATTATATGGTCAAGATGGTGGATCAGTGTTGCTGGGAAACAACAAAGCTTGTAAGATTGCAAGTATTGGATTTGTTAGATTCAAGCTCCATTATGAGTCAATAAGGTTATTGACCTAAGTTAGGTATGTACCTGACTTGAAGAGAAATATGATTTCTCTTGGTGAATTTGATCATAAGGGATATGTTTTTTAAGGAGATAATTATTCTAAGAGTTATGTAGGGGTCGAAGGAAGTCTTGAGAGGCGTGAAGAAATAAGGCTTGTATACACTTGATAGGCATGGCAACAAAACCCATACATGCGGGTACCCACCCGCACCCGCCCCGAAGTTGATGGTGAAAGCCCACTTTGACTGGGTTAAGGTTCGGGTTTGGGTTTTCCCTGATTAAAAAAATATGGTGATGAGTCGGGTAATGGGGACACTAGTACCCACCCTGAACCCATCCCAGAATCCGCCCATTTATTTCATTATGTACATTATTATTTTGTTTATTAATTTGGAATGTTAAATATGTAGTCAATGTTTTTATATTTGAATTTTTATTAATTATATAAAATATTTGAAATGTATGTATGAAATTTTTTGAGATTGTTTTATTTTATTATTTGTAATGTAATTAGATTTTGGAAAAAATAAATATTTTTATTAAAAAATTGATTTTATTAAATAGGTGGTGGCGGGGATGCCTGAACCTGTTTGGGAATGGTTTGGGTTTTATTTCCCCATCCCCGTTTGGGTTTGGGGCAGGGAACATAGACTGCTTGAGGATTCGGGTTTGGGTTTGGGGGAGGTAAAAATCGTCCCTGACTTGCCCCGTTGCCATGCCTAACCCTTGAGGTTGAAGTTGTAAGTGGTTTGACAAATGTTGCATCCGCGAAACACTTGTCGAAGACAAACTTATGGCACATGGGATTGGGCCATGTCAACGAGAGAGGCCTAGTTGAACTAGGGAAACAAAACCTGCTAGGTGGTGACAAAGTCTAGAAGTTGGAGTTTTGTGAACCTTATGCATTTGGTAAATCATGTAGGGTGAAGTTTAAAAGAGGTAAATAAAGAAAACATGGATCCCTTGATTACATCCATGCCGATCTTTGGGGGCTTGCAAGGAATCCTTCATATTCAGGTGCACGATATTTTCTATCCATATTTGATGACTATTCCAGAAAGTTATGAGTATTCATTCAGAAAACTAAGGATGAAACTTTTGAGAATTTTAAGAGTTGGAAGGTTCTGGTCGAAACTGAAACGGGCAGAAAGGTCAAGAGGCTGAGAACTGGAAATGGCCTTGAATTCTGCAATGAAGCTTTCAACAGTTATTATGTCGAGTCTGGGATTGCAAGACATAAGATTGTAGCAGGTGCTCCTCAGTAAAATGGTCTAACTGAGAGATTCAATCGAATAATCCTCGAAAGGGTTAGATGCATGTGGTTAGTACTGGACTGAAGGTGTTTTGGGCTAAGGCTGTTTCGACAACAAGATATTTAATAAACATATGTCCTTCAACTGCATTAGATATGAAGACACCTGAAGAAGTTTGGTTAGGTCATCCACCAGATCTCGACAAACTGAAAGTACTTGGCTACATAGCCTATGCTCAAATTAGGTAAGAGAAGGTGGAACCTAGAGCTCTAAAATGCATGTTCATGGGATACCCTAAAGGAGTCAAAGCTTATAGGCTATGGTGCCTAAAGCCAGGACACATGAGGTGTATCACCAATCGAGATGTAGTTTTCAATGAAGCTGGGATGACTTTCTAGAAAACTAATGATGTTGAAGAAGAGATGGAACAAGGAGAGATTCATGTTGAGGTAAAGAATAATTATGTTGAATTTCATAATCTTGATGAAGTCGAAGAAGAAATAGAAGATGCTGACGAGACTGAGGAAACTATCGATGACTATCTACTAGAAATAGATAGGTTGAAAATAGTCATCTAGCCACCTCAGAGACTTGGTTATGCATATCTTATAGCTTATGCCTTAATCTCTGCATGTGAGGTTTTAGATGAAAAACCTAGAGACTATAAGAAATTTATAAGGAGTCAAAATAAGAATGAATAGCTGAAGGCTATGGATGATGAGATGAAATCTCTTCATGATAAAAACACATGGGAACTGATCAAGAAACCTGCTGGGGCCAAGTTAGTCAGTTGTAAATAGATTTTCAAAGTTACGGAAGGAATCAAAGGAGTGGCATCGAAGAGGTACAAGGCAAGGTTGGTTGCTAGGGGGTTTAATTAGAAAGAAGGTATTGACTTCATTGATGTGTTCTCTCTTGTTGTGAAGCACATGTCTATTCGAATGTTACTTGCCTTGGTGGAACATTTCGACCTTGAATTGTAATAGATGTATGTGAAGATTGTGTTTTTGTATGGTGATCTTGATGAAACAATCCCAATGAGGAAACCTAAAGGGCATGTCGAAGAAGGGAAGGAAGATTATGCGTGCAAGCTGAAGAGATCCTTATATGTATTGAAACAATCTCCTCGACAGTGGAATATGAGATTTGACAAGTTCATGGCACACATATGTTTCATTAGAAGTCAGTTCGGCCACTGTTTTTACTTCATATTTCGACCTGGTAATTCATTTGTTATTTTGTTGCTTTATATGGATGATATTCGAATAGAAATCAACAATGTCGAATATGTAATTAGGGTGAAGGCTTAACTTCAAGGTTCTTGGTTTAGATGCATATGTAGAAAAAACATTATCATTTATCTTGATGTTTTGTAAGATGTCCCTGAAATGCTTGAAAAACATTTGGTGTGCAGTTCTTTGTGATGTCAGATTAAATGTTGTAACATCTGTCTTGAAAGTTCTGGATATTCATGATACATAAAGTTTTGATTTAATTTCTATATGTTTTTAGCAGGTGTTTAGTTATTTGATTTGATTCAGTGTGTGCGAAAATCAAGGGAGAATTGTTGTCCAAAACAGAAGTTGCTATGCGTTAGTTTTTGGAGATTATTGAAGATCTTTTCATGCTTAATTTGGAGTAAATCATGTGATCCTATTTGAGGAAGTTTCTGATCAGATCCAGGCCCATTCAGAATGCTCTATATTACTGGATGTTTAACCTAATATCTTGTACGGAATGTTGTTTTTGTGAAGTTGTATGCTTTTGAGTTTTAGGGTTTCCTTGTGTATGTGTGTGTGTGTTATTTGTGAGCCATTCATACATCACCTAGATGTTTGAATTGGACTAATTTTTGAGTTGTAATTCTGTCCACTCTAAGCTTTTAAGCATGCGTGTTTGTTCTTGATTGATGCTTTTAAGCAAGATCAAGTTTTTGTGTTTTGGAAGAGTGTTCTTCTGTTTTCTTTGAAAGAATTGTTTGATTATCACAGTGTGTGATTGAGGGGGAGTGAGATGGTGATTTCTCACATCTAGATGATGATTTCTAGGTAGAAGTTGCACTGGGTAGGTTCAAGTGATAATTTGTAAACTGGGACTGTTTAGGCTTTGAATTGATACTAATAATAGTGGATTTCCTTCCTGGCTTGGTAGCCCCCAGAGTAGGTGAGTTTGTACTGAACTGGGTTAACAATCTATTATATTATTACTGATTTTCTTTATACTATTTTTACCTTGTTAATATTCAGATAGTAATGTCGTGACATCGCCTTCGACATTACATATCTGATACCAGAATTTTAGAACATAATAAGGAGTTTGATATGAAGGATCTGGGAGCTGCGCCTAAGATTCTTGAGATTTACATCCGAAGAGATAAAAAGTAGTCGAAAATTATGGTTATCTCAAGAGGCATACCTAAGTTTGGTAAGTCGAATTCAAAGTCTGTTGTGACTTTGACAAAACCTCAATTCAAGCTGAGTATAGATCAGTGTCCCAGTATTGATATCGAAACAACTTATATGAATAACATTCCATATGCTAAAATAGTAGGTTCTTTAATGTATGTTATGGTTTATACTAGAACTGACATAGAATATGCAATAAGTCTTGTAAGCATGTACATGTCGATTCCTGGAAAGGCTCACTGGCAAGCTTTGAAGTGGATTCTAAGGTACATAAATGGATCTCTGAACAGAGTCGTAATTTATGGTGGAGCCTTGGGTTAAGATAGTAAAACAACAATCAAAGGATATGTCGACTCTGATTATGCAGGTTGTATGGATTCCAGAAAATCTATTTTTGGATATGTGTTCACTATGTTTAGTACATCAATCAGTCGGAAAGCAACACTTGATAATGTTGTTACCTTATTAACCACTGAAGCGGAATATATTGCCTTAACTGAAATAGTGAAGGAAGCATTATGGCTTGAAGGTTTTGCCAAGGAGCTGAAACCTCAAGTTCGAGTTATCATTGTTAAATGTGATAGTCAAAGTGCTATACACCAGTCGAAGAAATCAAACTATCATGAGCAAACCAAACACATCAATGTAAGGTTGCATTTCTTTAGAGGGGTAATCGAGCATGGAGAAGTCCAAGTGCTAAAGGTATTGACAGATCACAATGCTACTGATATGATCACCAAGACGTTTCCCAGTTGCAAGTTCTTCCACTATATGCAATTGATAAAGCTGCATGAAGAAAGTTAATTTGCTTCTTTTTGTTGTAGATTTTGTTCCAAGGTGGAGATATTTGAGATATTGGATTGAACTCTAGTTTTAGCATGTCATTGAAGTTTGCTCACATGCTGATGTCTAAGTAATTTGTGTTCTAGTCGATGATTGTTCTAACATGCATTAGTCAATATTGCTAGGTTTGTTAGCATGTTGAATTGAGCCTTGCTTGTAAGCCCAATTGTTTAAGTTAGCTTGTCTCCTAAGTTGGACTTGTAATGGGTAATTGTTAAAGGCCCATTAGGTTAGTGTGTTAGTTTTCTTATAAATAGCATGCTAATCTCTCATCTTGAAAAAGGAAAAATAGGAAGATAAAATCTTAATTCAAGAGAGAGAGGTTCTTTGTTATTCTTGTATACCTGTAATATTGTTTGAAACAGAAAGGAAAAAATATCAGTTTGTAACCAATTCCTTTGTGTTCTTCTTATTTCTTCTTTTCTACCCTTGTGAGTTTCTTACTGATGAAGGAATGATTATTCTTTGTTATTATGGTATCGTTTTCACAATAAATAGGAAGAAAAATTGTACCACCAACAATGGTGACCATGAATCATATACCTATACAGACACTATAGCAATACTTTTACGACCTTCCCTGGCTAGCATCGACGGTCAACCCCGTTTATGATTTTACACAAGAACATTGGCTTCTACCGTGGGGCTCTAGTAAAACTATCCCGAACCACACAACAATATAAAATTTTGGATCATCATGTAATGTAATGCTCAATGAGATTGATATTTGTTTCATTTTTATCTTTGGTCACATAAAGCATATCCATTCGAGTAATAGACAATTCAAAGTCTTTGGATGCATTCTGTAACATTTAATGAACATGAAAAAGGACAGTGTATTAATGTTGAAAACTATATGAAATTAAATAAGCTTGATTTTTACAAACCTTGTCACATTTCCATCATATAATTATTGTAACATATTGATATAATAAACTTGTTGACATATTAAATCTTAACCATTACGTTTGTTTGTTACCAAAGTTGTGATTACTTTTTAACTTTAACATGGTGTTAAATTCAGGGTTAAATGCCTTTTACCCCCATGCCATATTAATGTGTTCTAATTTACCCCCCCCCCCCCCCCCCCCAAGAAGTTTTTTTGTGACCCCCCTTGACAAATGAGATTCCCTCACCATAGACCCTGGGTGACTATTCCACCCAGAACGATAAAAGTTGAAGAGGAAATATCAGGAACCAAATGTCTCTATTAAGTGGTACTGACATGAATGAGGCAAATTGTAGAGGAAAAGTAAACAAACTAGTTATTGCTTCAAAAACAAATTGTAGATAGTGTTTGGGTTGGGTACAATGGGTTGCATCCTTCAAAACGACAAAAGTTGTAGAAATTACTTGTAACGGGGATTGCGGTTGAGCATAAGAGATGAGAAAGGCCGAGGAGAGTCACGAAGAAACGGAAGAAAGCTCTTGTCATGTTTGCAATGATCCTTCAAGGAAACAAGCTCTAGGCTATGTTGGCTATGTTTTTCTCTCATATGCTAGTTCTCAGTTTATATATACAAGAGCTTAAGATCTTTGTGAATGTTTATTTACATGGAATGTTGAGGCTCAAAATAATGCTAAACATGGACCAAAGACTCCATTTATTTTTTGGCATTCCATTGATGTCACACATCGAATTTTTTTGCCCAACACCAAGAGTTTATATAACTCTTTCACATAACACAATTAAAAACATGAACTAATGGCCTAACTGAACAGGTATTGGGCCTTAAGCCCAATTAAAATTATTTTTAAATTAACAATTTAAAAAATATTGAATTAAATTTAAGAATATATAATAAATAAAAAAATAGAATTAGAGATTAAAATTATTTTTAAATTAACAATTTAAAAAATAGAATTAAATTTAAGAATATATAATACAAAAAAAAAAGAATTAAAAATAAATCTCAAAATATATAATATATAAAAACAGTAAAAATATTTAAAAATATATAATATATAATAAAAAATTAAATAAAAAAACAAATAAATCCAGGTGACAACTTATTTCAAAGTCAGCAACAAGAATGAGGCCACGTAAGCGAATTATGGTGACATGCGCGCACCTGAGTTTTTGCAAAAGGAATCTGGAAAGGTTGAGGAAAAAATCACAAAAATATTTCATATGAGGGATAAATTAAATCACGTTTATTTGGTAGAGAGTAAACACTATTTAATATTTAACCCTTAAATCTATCAATTTCTCCATACTAACCACTATTTAATATTTTGTTATTACTTATTACAAAATGTGTATTATGATGTTAGTGATGTTATAATGTGATCATATGTGTATGATATTTGTAGTTGTGATGTGTTAGTAATGAGTGTATATATGTGTTTGGATATAACACATTGCTGTCAATGTTTTGAGATTTCTTCCATGTGCTTGTTGCAGCCTGGATATTTGATTGAAAGATGCTTGAATTGTTGTAAATTATTAAAAATTATTAATCTTCAGTGTGTTTCGAAATGATAAGAAAATATGCAAGTGAAAATTAATTTTGAATTCGAAGAGAAGTAACACTTTATGAAGTATTATTGAAAATGTGTTGTTTCATCAAGGGTCGGCACCTTGTGAAACAATACGTATATGATCTATAAATACCTCATTTTATAATTCAGAAATCATATCATGAATCAAATATCCTTTTGTACAAAATTTTAAACACTATTTGCTACATAATCGAGTTTTCGTCGGTCTTGTGCATACTCAATAAAAGACCGAATTATCCTGAGTATTCTTGGATTCCAACTCTAAGACTTTCTTGAGAGTGCTTGAAATACTTTTAAGAAAGTGGTTTAATTCACGATTCTAGTCTCAGTACAATCCATTCGATTTATATTAATTTTCTAACAATATTACAAATATTTCAAGTAATGACTACCGAGAGACTTTCGTTTCAAACATCAAGAATGAACTGTTGTGCTATAAACACATTCTGAACACAAAAACAATCACTATTATGCATTTGGGTACGTTTTATTATTTTTTATAGAAATAAAAGTATCATGAAAATTATAATATCAAGATTCAAATTTTGAACTTTTCTATGAATCGATATTAGAGCATGATTACCGATATTATTTTTTTTGATAGAGATTATTTGATTTAATACTAATTTAAATTGACAAAATCAATTACATATGTTAATGCGACATATAAAATGTTGTTACTTTTGTACGAAAATTTCATTAACTTCTCGTATCATTTCTTACTTGGTAGTAGCATATGACATAATGGATTTTTTGAAGTTCTATTTCATTCATATATTTCGCTGATAGATAAGCAGAACTAATATATATTATTAAAGCATGAACAATATAAACTATATATTAAATATATTATCATGTAGATATCATGTGGTAGATATATGTATGCTAATGTTATTGATATTGTTCACATTGAATGTTCTTGGAAATCATATAAAAATGCTTTAGATTAATTGATATGTGTGAATATCATGAATTAAACTCATGGAAAAGAATTTAAATAGCGCCAATAACACTATATGGTGTGTACTCAATTATGTATATATATTTTAAAATTTTCTTGTTACAATAAGGCAAATATAAATTGATATAAATATGATACGTGAAAAGGATTGTAACTAAAAGTATGGTTTAAATTTATTAAAATTCATAATTTCAAATTATGTAATTAAATTTTGATTTTGATTCTATGTGAATAACATGTTTGTGTTAAATGAGATTTATATTTGTATGACATATAAAGATCATTCAAAGATAGATCATAACTTATATAGATTTCTGAATTTGGATTCTAATGTAACTATAGAATTCCGATATGTGGAATTTTGAGAACCTTATCATAGAGGATAAGGAATTCGAGATTCCAACAAATGAAGAACCTCGTGAGAAAGGTTCTCCACAGATTGTTGAAACCCAAATCAAAAGTTTTTCATGGATTGTTAAAATACAACTCGAACTTAGGATAAGCAAGAGCATCTGAAAGGCTAAGGATCCAGGACCAAACAAAATCGATTTTGACTTATTTCCTATTATCTTGCAGAATGAAATTATGAGAATTTTGTTCGGAAAATTCCTATTATTCTTCAAGTGGAAGATGATCCTAAGACATATAGAGAAGCACTAGCTTCAAGGGACTTCTTCTCTTAGAAGGATGTTATCCAAGACAAAATAGATTTAATAATGTCAAACCATATTTGGGAACTTGATGATCTACCTAAATGATCAAGACTTATTGAATGCAAGTGTTTAGAAGGAAGTATCATAGTGCTGGTACACTAATCACCTACAAGCATATATTAGTAACTAAGGGCTTTAGACAAAAGAACGTTGTTGACTATTTCGACACATATGCAATAGTAACAAGCACAAAAAAAAATGGAGTATCGTGTGCATTAGTTTCTTTGCCTGACCTTATAGTTCATCAAATAGATGTCAAAACAATATTCTTTAATAGAGATCTCGATGAGGAGATTTTCATGGAGAAAACATAAGGTTATATGCTTCCTGGTAATGAACAAATATCATGAAAGCTTGTAAAATCCTTGCATAGATTAAAACATGCACCGAAACAATGACATCAAAAGTTTAACTTTGTCATTGTAAGATTCACCAATTAAGGGAAACACAACTTAAGAGAGACTTTTCAATCTTATCAAAACATGAATTCAAAAGTTTGTCGTCATCAAAAGGGGAGATTGTGAAGAATACATCTTATATCTAGTTTTGATAAATACAAAGATTATCGAAGAAGAAAATGATCAAAAGTAACATGCGCATCAATGATGAAGTTGATCAAGAAGTTTTAGCATAGAAATTCAAAGTGAAGATTTGAAATTAGTGAACATAACCAAGGTATTCGTTGTTATTCATACTATACTACTTTCAATTTCTCATAATTTTATCTCTCACTTCATCTAAAGTATAAAAGTCGCAAAATTGAGTTTTGAAAAAGTGGTAATTAACCACCATAAAGTGGTATTCGAATGTCGATGTTTAAAGCCAGAATGTGTGTAACTCATTGCAATGCTTCATGATTGAGTTTTGAAACAAATTTGTTCCTAATCTTTATGACAAGTGTTTGCATACAAAGGTGCATGAGAACATTGTGATATTACGTCTCTGTGGTGATGATATGTTGATCATTAGCAACAGGTTGTATTGATGATATGTTGATCTATAACAACGAGATGGACTAAGTTTTAGAAATATAGAGGTTTCTAACTTCCACATTAAAGATAAAAGGTCTTGGAATAATTGTCACTATTTTGGAATCAAAATATTACGAAATAATGGAGGTTATGAATTTAGTCAAGCCCACTGTATTGAGAAAACTTTCACATTCAAGAAGAAAGATCTTGGATTAGTTGACACTCTTTTAGGGATCAAAGTAATGCGAAATGGTGGGGGTTATGAACTTAGTCAAACACATTTTGTTGAGAAAGTTCTTTATAAGTTCAAATTGTCATGTTTCAAGAAAGTGCATATTCAATTTGATCTTAGTGTCAAAATGATGATGGAAGAGTTGTGGCTATATTAGAATACACAAGTGAAATTAGTTCTCTAATGTACTATATTATAACTGACATAACATTTGGACTTAGTAAATGAGTAGATTTACTAGCAACTCAAATAGTGAGCATTGAAAGGCTATTATGAGAATTTTAGTTATCTTTGGAAAAACACAGGCCTTCATTATGGTAGGTTTCCTACCATACTAAAAGGATATACCGATGCGATATAGATATCGAGTGTTGTAGATAGTAAATATACAAACGAGTGGATAATTACACTAGATGAAAGTGAAACTTCTTGGAGGAGCAAGAAATAAACATGTATTAATCTTTCGATGATGGTATTAGATTTTGTGGCTCTTGTATCCGTTGGTCAAGAGGTTGAATGGTTGAGGGACCTTCTATTGGCCTTCTATTGGCCTTCTATTGGAGTTAGAACAAGTGGAAGATTGTTGTAAATTATTTTGAATTCGAAAAGAAACAACACTTCGTGAAGTGTTGTTGCAAAATGAACATAGGCAATGCTTGGAAACAATGCAACTTTTGGTTAAAATGTGTTGTTTCATCAATGGTCGCAACCTTGTGAAACAACACATATATGACCTATAAATACCTCATTTCGGAATTCAGATATCACATCATTAATCAAATATCATCTTATACAAAATTTCAAACACTCTTTGCTACATAATCGAGTTTTCGTCAGTCTTACCTCATCATTGCCAAAAATCATCTCAATTTTATCATCATAACAATCATGATCATATCAATCACCATGATTAGTGACGACGATGAGGTATTGTAGAATTGTAGATATCAATGAATTAAAGCAAACAGATCATTGAACTATATATATATATATATATATATATATATATATATATATATATATATATATATATATATATATATATATATATATATATATATATATATATATATATATATATATATATATATATGTGTGTGTGTGTGTGTGTATGTGTGTGTAAAATGTGCAGAATGAGATGCAAGCTATTCGGAAAACATTAACTGTTATAGATTAATTTTCAAATACATCTTAATTTTCAGATTATACGTTTCTATGTCAATTTAAATGATTGCATTTTCAATAAAAGGATAGTGAAACAAACAATATATATAGTATATAATAAACTAAATTTCATATACAATATTAAAATGACTTCATATATCAAACGAGATAATAGGAACTATCTAACAATATTAGTTAGTATTAGTTAGTATTCAAAACAAAGATATTAGTTAGTATTCAAAATAAAACCATATATCAACTCATACACACTTGCTACGACCATATATCATCTTTACTATACAACTTCAGCCATTTCAAACAAAGATATTAGTTAGTATTCAAAACAAAACTAACAAAAGTTGAAACAAAACCCTAAGAAGTGGGACTTTAACCGAAGTTGAAACAAAAACAAAAATAACATGAAGCAAACGAGATAATATGAACTATCTAACAAGAAGATTGAAGTAGAAGAATACCTTATTTTCCATAGCTACACAAACAATATGCGCACTACGCTTCCTACTGCCACCATCATCACCATGTTCATCTCGTTTGTGAAGCAATGAAAAAGAAACATAAGGAATAAATATGTACACAAAAACTTCATACTTCTTATATTTCTTTTTATTATTTTTAAAACTAGACGAAGTTTGCTGCCTAAGATGGATGAAGAAGAATAATAAAAAACATGCAATAAAGAGATAATGAGGAATATCTTAATGGAAAATAAGTAAATACATTAATGGAAGAAGAATAATAATAAGAAGAAGAAGAGTAACTTAATGTATGAAACGCAAGAGGAAAAATGGGTGTTATGGTTTCGCTGTGAATGAAACGACGTTACGGTCAATAATGGAAAGTTAATTCGCTTATATGGGTAAATATTTTACAACGGTTATTGCAAACAACCGTAATGATACATATATTTTTATTATAAATATATCATAATGGTTCAACATAAGAACCCTAGCGATACCCCTTTTAAATGGTACAAGGTTTGATTCCTGACAACAATAGTTTTTTCAATTTTACATAATATATCACAACGGTTATAATAACAAACTGTTGTAATATTACAACCTTTGTTCTTCCAAGAAGAGAGAAACGCTCATCCCAAGTATAATAATGATTTATGATTTTCTCAGTTTTTCAAAAATATCGTTCGAGAATATCAACCATTAAAATTTATCATCATTGCAAGCACCAAAGTATCAGACTTTTCATCGTCAACCTTATCTATACATAGACAGTTTTACATTTCTTAATTATATATTCTTCATATAAATGAATTCTACAAATGACAATGCTAATACAAACATCACAAATAAGGTCACAAATGAACAACGTCAGCGGCCGAATGAGAAGATCCAACCATCTGGATCCTTGGTTGTCAGGGATACCTTAAGGGGGAGGAAGGACAAGAAGAAGAAAAAAAAAAGCAGAGGAAAACTGTTTTTTTATAATTCTGATGAGGGAAGTGAGGAGAGAGTCCCTGGTTGAATTTTTATTTATTGCTATGGGCTCAAATATTTGATAATATATGTAGTATATGATTATTAATGTACTCTTCTTTTATGAAATTGTAATGAAGTTTTCTTTTATATATATATTTGTCTCTTTCATTTTCCTTTAAATGAAGTTTAGAGGTTAAGACTAAAAAATGAATTAATAGAAAATAGAAAAACAAAGATGAATGTTGTGTTTTAAGGCAAAAGTCTCTGTAACACTAAAAAATGAAATAAAATATATGTTTAAAATTTAAACAAATGGAAAAAAAAAATGTAGTTGTTGGAAATCGATGCTTGTAATACCATGTATTACAACAGTTTTAAAGATAATAATTGTTAAATATGACTCTATTACAACGGTTTTCAGTTTAACCGTCGTTAAATCTGATGTTATAAATCAACTGTGAAAATTTTAATATATTACAACGGTGTATAAGAATCCGTTATAAACTTGATGTTGTTGTTTGCGCGTTTTGTTGTAGTGTCAGATAATGTGTATTGTCCGAGAAGTATTAGATGGTGTCTCATATCGGCAAAAACATTGAACCTGTCCGGTCGGACTCCTTCATTGTTGTTGATTGCATAAATTATATTTATATTGTGGGTAATCCAATTTTGGAGTTCATTGTTGCAGATTATGGCACACTCCTTAATAGTTTTCCATTAGATTCTATTATGTTTTTAAGTATAGTTTTTAATGGTGATGCTCATAACCTTGTTGGTTTAATATATATATATATATATATATATATATATATATATATATATATATATATATATATATATATATATATATATATATATATATATATATATAACTTGGATTGGTGGTTATCCCTCGTTGTAGCCAGTGGTGTTTTATCCCCCGTTGGTACTTCTTAATGAACTAGATTTCTTGTAAAAAGAAAAAATTAAGCTCCGATTGCCAAGATAATATTGAGTTTATATCTTTCGACTTATATTTTCATATTTGAAAGAATGATCCATTTGATAGCAAATGTTTGTTCTTTTCTTACTAATTTATAGTTTATTTTTTACTGTCTTGTAATTTTTTTTAAACTACTGGTCCATTTGACAACTTTAATCCCGTTTTCAAATGCTGGTAGCTTGATGGATTGGAAATTGGGCAGCAACAATGATTAAAAATAACAATACAAATAGTGATATGAATTTTGGAATATATTCACATGTTTCAAATAGCCAGCTATAACCTTTTGGAATTTAGTAATAACTTGAAAAAATCCAAAAAAAATCAATTCCAAAAATCTAAGAACTGAATAAAATAAAATGATACTATCAACTTTTTATCAGTTCAGCACATAGTATCACTGATGCTTGATAATGACTCTTCCAACCTCAGATATTTGCTTTGTCTATTTTTTTTTCTTTTCTAAATTTTGGTATGCGAGTTACCGATCAACTAACTCTGAATGAACATGATATAAAAACACATGAATTGTTTGTACTGAGCAAAATTCTAAAACCTCGAGTGGAGCACATTCAAAAAATATATAATTACATGTTTTGTTGCCAATGATGAATAGATATTATATGTAATGATACGGACGCATGTTAAACATTGAACACATTTTAAAATTAAAGTGCATGCATTTAAGATTTTAACGTATAGTATTATGAAGCTAATCAAGGAGAGCAAGTTTAGTTGTAAAATATGATGTGGAAAAGGAAAGAAGAATTGAAATCTGGAACCTGATTCATTGGAAATTGATTCTCTCATCTTGGCATGTAGTTGTACCTTTGTCCTTCTTCATTTTGTGGTTCCAATGTAGAAAAGGGCCACAATGTTTTTCAACTTTTAGCTATTGAGATTCTCTTATTAGCTACAACCCACTATCTTCAAACAATTTATAAACACAACACTCACCACAATATTTTCATACTCAACAACTTGTTTTCTATATTCTCCTTCTTCACTTGAATTATCAATGGCTTCAAGTTGGACACCAAAACAAAACAAGTTGTTTGAAAAAGCACTTGCGAAATTCGACAAAGATACGCCGGATCGTTGGCAAAATGTGGCGAGAGCGGTTGGTGGTAAATCGGTTGAGGAAGTTAAGAGACACTATGAGATACTCTTGGAGGATCTCAAACACATTGAGTCTGGTCATGTTCCTATTCCAAATTACAAATCCACGTGAACTATGAACAATGTTGATCAAGAAAATGGATCATAAGGTAATGTTTGTTTTCATTTTGTCACTATTTTATGTCCATGTTTTTGTATACTTTGATAATAATTAATTATTTACACTTTTATGATTCTGTCTTAGGTTTGTCAAGTATCTAAAGCTCAATGGATTTGAAGCAATGCAATGCATGTGTCCTCCATATGTTTCCCTATCCACCATTGTAATTTTGATTATTTCAGTCAATAAACTATTTCATTGTGTAAGAAAAAGTTTCTAGTTAAATGTTTTCAATAACTCCTTTGGTTGTCATGGCAAATCTAAAATCATGCAAAAACTGTCACTTTTAATTCTCCTAATTATGACATGCATGCATAGAATTTAAACCTTAAAGTCTAAGTAATTTATAATTCAATGGATAAATATTAATATTTTTAATGATATGTTAACGAGTGTCTGTGAACACTTTTTAAGAATTTCAAATAAAAAAAATTACAATGAATACACTTTTAAGAAAAACATATCTTTAATTCTGTTAGAAGTAATTCATGTTCAAAAGTTATATGCTTCAGAATCTTGCTCAGCATAACTGAGAAGTTGCATGTTATGAATTCTACTAGTACGATACCCGTGCGAGCGCACGTTACCTGTTAATGACGTGCATTTGTCATAAAAATGAATAATAAAAAATATATAATAAAATTAATATATTTTATAAGTTTAAATATTTATAAATTAACTAAAGAAAAAATGTTTGTGAAATAGTGGGATATTTGTGCATTCGCACAGTAATTGGTTTCAAAAATGTAATAAAAATTAAAAAATAAAAAGATAAAATTATTTAACCAAGTTTATTATTTTCAAAATATTTTTTTTAAATTTATATTTTTAGCATAAATAAAATTATTCCATATATACAAATATTTGGATGAACGGTATATTTTATTTTTAAGTAAATATTAATTTTGTGCTATTTATTTATAAAAATATTTATACAATCATTTAGTTTTATAAAAATAAACTAATAACACTACGCCAAAAATGTTTTTTAACAGCGCATCTTAGACAGCGCTTTTAAAAGAAAGCGCTGTCTAAGGTTAAAATTAAAATAAAACACGGAAAATGTTCCAAAGAAAGCGCTGTCTAAGACCCCCCCTTAGACAGCGCTTTTAGAAAGCGCTTTTAAATATAGATCTTAGTCAGCGCTTTTGATAAAGCGTTGTTTAAAGTCTTTAAATTAAAAAAAAAATTTAAAACCAAAAGCGCTGTCTAAGGGGGGGGGGGGGTTTAGAAAGCGCTTTTGGAAAGCGCTGTCTAAGGCATATCTTAGAAAGCGCTTTCCACAAAAGCGCTGTCTAAGGTCTAATTAAAATTAAATTTCAGACTTCTATTTTCGTTCTTTGTTCTTTTTGTTTTCCCTCCTGCGAACAAACCCTACCAGCGAACCCCATTACAGCGAACTTGAATACATTGTCATCCTTCGGTTTCAGTCATTGAAAGTGTTTGAAGAATCGTTCGTTTCTGCTATTCTTCATTGCGGTATGTTCTTCATTTCTTCATTTTTTCATTTCTTCGGTTTCAGTTCTGATTTTTCTTCGGTTTCAGTTCTTCATTCCTTCATTTTTTTCATTCCTTCGGTTTCAGTCATTGAAAGTGTTTGAAGAATCGTTCGTTTCTACTGTTCTTCATTGCGGTATGTTCTTCATTTCTTCATTTTTTCATTTCTTCGATTTCAGTTCTGATTTTTCATGCTATGTTATTTAGGGAAATATCAGTATTTTGAGATTAAATGGTGATATCAGTATTTTGAGATTAACAGTTCTGATTTATCATACTATGGTTCTGGTGATATAATGTTGGAAAGCAATCAAAAAGATTGTGTGATGACTAATAATTATAACTTGATGTTTTTTGGTTTAACTTTGTTGAGATGTTCAATATTGTTCAAACTTCATGTTTCCTTAGTGATTTTACTTGAAGATTGAATAGGTAGTTTTTTTTTCTTTTTAACTGTGAAAGTGTTGTTCATCTCACTTTTAGTTGCCACATCACAAGATAGAATCCATGGAGGACATGACAGGTCCACTAACATTTCATTCTAAAGCAACAACAGTTTGCTTTCTGGCTGCAAATCTAGCCAAAAGATTTCTCCCATAAAATGATTGAACGAACTCTTATATAGTTATAGGTATATTGTAATAGAAAAAGTTTGATTCTTGTAATATAAAAAATGAAAGTGATGAGGTAATTAAAGTTGGTATATTGGCGTATCGGATACGTTATTGAAGTTTATATTAACATTGGTTATGTATACGTTATTGAAGTTTAAAATGAATTGAACTTTAAAATTGTTAGGATATTCAAAGATACTACCTTAGTTATGTATTTTCGTCTGGATTGATTGTTTACTTTAATAAGTAGGAAAACCATGGATAAAACATGGATCTGTGCCGATCGAATGACCAAAGAGTACGAGAGTGGGATTGCGGAATTCGTTAAGTATGCTGTTCAACACGCTGAAAACCCCAGACGAATGCATTGTCCTTGCTTGCGTTGTTGTTATATTGGTAAGGTTGACGCACGTGGATTGAAATCGCATTTGCTGAGGCATGGAATTGATCAAAGTTATCAGTGTTGGATATTTCATGGTAAGAAAATTAACGAGAATGTTGAATCGAGTGGAAAAAGTAATACGACCTATGCTTCATACGACAAAGACACGAAAACATACGATTGTGATCGAGTTGAAGAGATTGTAGAAGCACTGGAAGAAGATCTTCATGATTGTCCTGAAATGTTTGAGAGGATGGTAAGCGATGCAGAGAAACCGTTGTACAAAGGTTGCACTAAATTCTCAAGACTTTCTGCGGTATTAAAGTTGTACAACTTAAAGGCGGGCAATGGATGGTCGGATAAAAGTTTCACAGAGTTGTTGGCCCTTATGAGAGAAATGCTACCGAATGATAATGTTCTTCCTAATCGAACCTATGAGGCAAAAAAAATGTTGTGCTCTATTGGCATGAGCTATGATAAGATACATGCTTGTCCTAACTATTGCATTTTGTTTCGTAACGAATATGCAACGTTAACTGAGTGCCCTAAATGAGGTTTGTCTCTATATAAGAAAAGATTATCTCCCGCAAAAGTCTTATGGTATTTTCCGATAATTCCGAGATTTAGGCGCATGTTTCGTAGTGAAACCGATGCAAGACATCTTACTTGGCATGCAGATGAAAGAATTATTGATGGAAAGTATCGGCATCTGGCTGATTCACCACAGTGGTCGAAGATTGATAATGATTATCCTGAGTTTGGATCAGAAGCAAGAAACCTTCGATTGGCATTATCTACTGATGGAATGAACCCACATGGTCTTCAAAGTATCTCACATACCACATGGCCTGTGATTCTTATGATTTATAACCTACCTCCGTGGCTATGTATGAAGCGTAAGTACATGATGTTATCTATGTTAATCTCTGGGCCTAAACAACCAGGGAATGACATAGACGTATACTTGACACCTCTGATCGAAGATTTAAAGATTTTGTGGGAGAACGGTGTGGAGGTTTATGATGGATATAGGAAAGAAAGTTTCAATTTGAGGGCGATGTTGTTTGGCACAATTAATGATTTTCCAGCATACGGGAATCTATCTGGGTATAGCATTAAAGGTCAATGTGCGTGTCCTGTTTGTGAAGACGGAACCGATACGATTCGATTGGAACTTTGCCAGAAGAATGTGTTTCTCGGTCATCGTAGATTCTTACATTCTAAACATCACTACCATGGGTGGAGAAAAGCATTCAATGGAGACACCGAACATCGTAGAGCTCCACCCGCATTGTCAGGTGAACAAGTTTTTGAAAAGGTGAAAGATGTGCGTACTGAGTTTGGCAAGCCTTTTGCACATAAGATTGTGAAAGGTGGGTGGAAGAAAAGGTCGATATTTTTTGAATTGCCATATTGGAAGTCTTTGTACGTGAGACATTTTCTCGATGTTATGCATATTGAAAAAAACGTATTTGAAAGTGTTATCGGTACATTACTCAATATAAAAGGCAAGTCTAAGGATGGCCTTAAAGCAAGGGAGGACATGTTAAAAATGGGAATGAGAACTGAATTAGCACCCGTGAAGAAAGGAAGACGAACATATCTACCACCTGCTGCTTTTACTTTATCTAGAAAGGAGAAAAAAAATTTGTGTAAGTCTCTGAGTGAAGTTAAGGTTCCAGAAGGATACTCATCAGATATCAGAAGACTTGTTTCTATGAAAGACCTCAAGTTGAAGAATTTGAAGACACATGATTGCCATGTTATAATGGAACATTTTCTACCAATAGGTATACGTTCTATTTTTCCAGAAAAAGTAAGAAGTGCCATAACTAAATTGTGTTTTTTCTTTAGGTCAATCTGTAGTAAGGTGATCGATCCCGAGATCTTACCAACACTACAAAAAGAGATTGTAATTACCTTATGTGAGCTTGAAATGTATTTTCCTCCGTCTTTTTCTGACATAATGGTTCATTTAGTTGTTCATCTTGTGAAAGAGACACAGTTGTGTGGACCAGCTTATATGAGATGGATGTACCCTGCTGAACGGTATATGAAAATATTAAAAGGGTACGTGAAATCCCGAAGTCGACCAGAGGGTTGTATTGTTGAACGATACATTTTTGAAGAAGCTGTTGAGTTTTGTACTGAATATTTGTCTAACGTTCAATCGATTGGACTCCCCATAGCTCAGATTTTCGAAAAAATGGAAGGTAAAAAATTAATTGGGAATAAAATTGTGACAATATCAAGGGATGAACGGGATCAAGTTCATTTGTATGTTCTGCACAATAATAATGAGGTTGAGCCATATGTTGAAATGCACAAGGATGTACTCCGAAGGTTAAATCCGAACAGAAATGAAAATTGGATAGTTATAGAGCACAATCAAAGTTTCATACAATGGTTGAAGGATCATATTTATTTGAAGCGCTCTTCAAATCCTTCTTCGGTAACAGAAAGGTTGAGATGTTTGGCATATGGTCCAAGTTTGCATGTGTTTTCTCATAGCGCATACTCAATTAATGGATACACATTTTATACCAAAGAACAAGATGATAAGAGTACTATGCAAAATAGTGGTGTCACCGTGCTAGCTGAAGCAATGCATATATCAAGTATGAAGGACTTAAACCCCAAATATGAAAATTTGTCATATTTTGGAGTTATTGAGCATATTTGGGTGTTTGATTACGAGAAGTTTCAGATTCCCATCTTTGGTTGCAAGTGGGTGAATAGTAGTGGCATACGAATGGATAAGTCTGGATTTTTGCAAGTTGATCTTACTAGGGTGGGGTACAAAGATGAACCTTTTATTCTAGCATCTCAAGCTAAACAAGTGTTCTATGTGAATGACCCGAAGAGTACAAAATGGTCTATAGTGCTTTTCTCTAACAAAGTGACTGATGATAGCGGTGTCGATCAATGTGATATTGATGTTGAGAATGAGTCATGCATTAGACGGAATGAGTTGAATAGAAATGATGAAGTTGAGGATCTTATACCAGATGAGTCATATATAAGAAACGATCATAATGAGGGAATTTGGATCAATTCATCCGTACGCATTGCTAAGAAACAAGTGATTAATATTCTAACAAAGAAAAGAAAGAGATGTTAGTGACTGAGGTAAATTATGCATGGTTTCTTTATTTTTTTGTTTTCAATTGCTTTGATTATAAGTTATATCTGATAATGCATGATTTCGTTATATTTTTGTTTTCAATTGCTTTGATTATAAGTTATATCTGATAATGCATGATTTCTTTATTTTTTTGTTTTCAATTGCTTTGATTATAAGTTATATCTGATAATGCATGATTTCGTTATATTTTTGTTTTCAATTGCTTTGATTATAAGTTATGTCTGATAATGCATGATTTATTTATTTTTTTGTTTTCAATTGCTTTGATTATAAGTTATATTTGATATTTGATGGTTTCCTTGGTTTATTACAGGTTAGACATGGCTGATGACCAACATGAGGAAGTTAGTAAAAAAGTATCCGCGGAAGAAGAAATTCGAAGAGGCATCATAGTAATGAGAAGGGTGGTCCAAGGAAGATCTCGAGGCATCATACTAGATGTCTATTGGAGCAACCAGGGACAGCTTATAGAACCTAATGGGCATACCTTAACTAGTTTTATCGGTGCACTAGTAAGGAATGAAATTCCCATTACATGTGATGATTGGAGAAACAAAGAGCTGAATGACTCCAAAGAAAAAATTTGGAGTGAGATAAAGGTACAATCATTTGGCCCTTAATTATGCGGTATCAATTATGTTTTTTCAATTACCGATACTAACTATCAATCTATATATTTTTCTTAGCGATGTTTTAACATCGAAGAAGAATGAAGAGGTTTTTGTATGAAATTGGCCAGAAAGCTTCTAAGAGGGTTTCGAACATTTTTATCATCCAAGTTCCTTAGGTATGCGGATGGTAATTATGTGGATGCGAATCTTCCTAAAAAATATGAAAGTTTGATATCAGCTGAAGAATGGGAAGCTTTCCAATCCAAAAGACAAGACCCGGTTTTTCAAAGAATAAGTGCCACAAATCGGGAAAGAGCATCAAGTCCCGCATATCCGTACCGAAAAGGACGTGTCGGATATGAACGCTTAGAACAATCCATGGTAAGTATTTATAAATTGCGATAACAAATTTTTTCATCATATATTAGTTTTATCTGATCAAATTGTATGACTTAATGTGTAGCTGCAGAAGGAGAAAAGTTCAGAAACATCTCTTCGTGCACATGTTTTGTGGAAGGAAGCCCGTGTGGGAAAATCTGGAGTTCCTCAAGAAGAAGTTTTACACGTATACCAGAAATGTGTAAGTATAGCATTTTTTCATTAATTGAATAACATTTTTATACACAAATATTTGACAAGTATACGGTATTCATCTGATTTTTCAGGAGGTGCTATCTCAGTCTTTATCTCCCGATGATACTAGGAGCATACTTAGTCGGGCATTAGATGTCCCTGAGTATTCTGGTCGGGTGAGGGGTAAGGGATTTGGAGTCACTCCGACCTCCCTGAGTATTAAAAAAGGAAAGGCTCCTAGTAATCGGGAGCTTCATGCAAGATTGGAAGCCATGCAAGTTGAGCTTGATGCATTGAGGAAAGAAAGAGAGGCTAGCGCCTCAGCATGTTTCAAAGATGGTTCGGACAAAGACAGTATCAACTGTACCTTTCAGCCAAACATTCCAGAGGTAATTACATATAATTGTCTTAAATTGAACTATATGCTTAAATTATGTATTTGACATATATACACATTAACAATTTCTTGTTATTATTGGTTTTAGGGCATTTCCCATTGTCAGCTATATTTGTCGTCACCATACTATCGGATGGTTGGCAAGGGAAAAGTGCATAACGTTAGCGGAGTATTACTCCACACTAGAGAGCTCCCTACTGGATGTTTGAAGGTATCGATTGATATTGCAGTTGAGCCGAATGCATCATTACCATATCCTAGCGATGATTCGGATGCAACAACGGTGCACGAAGCAGTAGGTTCGTTTGTTGCATGGCCGACAAACCTCATATGCGTAGGATATGAGGTATGCTTATAACTTATGTTAACTTTAATGTGTATATTCAAAGTTTTTACGCGCATTTTACGTACATATTTTCCTTGGTTATATTAAATAGACTCCCACAAAATCCAAATCAAAAGATAATGCGATTCCGCGGCATTCCAAGTCCGTGGTTTCAAGAAAAGAGGTAATATACAATTATATGACATATATTCATGGAAGTTGTTACATTCTTAATTTGATCTAACTATTTATATGACATGTAGCTTCAAGAAAATGAGGTTAGCAATGCCTCCGCACAACAAAAAAAGGAGGTTAGCAACGCCTCCGCACGGGTAAAAAGTTCTGGTGCTAAGAAGATCGTAGCTAGGAAAAAACCTACCACCAAGTATAGGTCGTGCCTCAGGACATTTCTAGAGATGACCGATATACCGACCGGAGGTGTTCGGACTGTACATATGGAGGTAGGGATTTTCGGCTTTGATTACGACCAAATGATTGGTAATGAAGACTTCATGCAAGTTTTTGGTCGTGAAGAAATCGGCGTCAGCGTTGTCAATACATATATTAGGTAAATCCGGTCTACTTTGTTTTATTAATTGAACAACTTATGCTAATGATGTTTACTTTATGTTAATCCGGTTTACTTTATGTTTCAAAAGATGTGTGTAATGTTAATGATGTTTTTATATTAGGTTTTTGTATGACAAATTGATGCGTCCCAATGGTTTGGACGTGTCATTCGGATTCTTAGCACCCGCGGTCGTCAACTTAGGTTTAATCTTAAGTAGACCGGATACCGTGACGGAGTACGTTCTTCGGATCCTCATGGACAATAAAGATGCGGAGAAGTTGTTTTTTATACCGTTTAATACCGGGTTAGAATTTCATTCTAAATTCATCTATTATAATTTTTTCCAAGTTACCATCTAACATTTGCTTAATCATTACAGTGGACATTGGTTGTTGCTCGCAATCAATCCTATCCGAGAAATTGTGTATTATCTTGACTCGTTAGGAAATGATTGGACAACATACCCGGATATGAAGGTCCTAATTGACACGTAAGTGAGAATGTTCAAAATTTTTCTTAGTTTATGTGAATTGTTCTAATTGATTCATTTTTATTTTATTAGCATCCTACAAGCTTTTCGGGCCCAACGAGATATCCAAACCTCAAGGAGGGGCGCCAACTCCATTACATGGATTCAAGTGGCGGTATATTTTTAATTATCACATTTTTTATTATATTAGTGATGACACTTGATAAAACTTAGGATTTATAATCCATATTTTTTTTCATATGTAGTGTCCTCAACAACGTAATCAAATAGATTGCGGGTATTTCATGTTGAGGTTTATGCGAGATACTCTTGTTTTTGGCCGATTAGAGATTCCCACCGATGTATGTATTTCTAACTTATGAGTTATTTTTATATTTACACATATCTCATATAATTAAATAGTTGAAATTAATTCAAACTATGTTATATTATTATGTAGTACTTTGATGAATTCAAGTGTGCATTTTATACAAAGGATCAAGTGGACGAAATCAAAGAGGAGTGGTGTCAATTCATGATAGAGCTCAATGTTTGTACATAAATTTGTGTAATTATATTGTACATTTGTAGTATATGTAATGACTTGTAAATGTGTACATAAATTTGTATATATTTTGATACATTTAAGGCAAAATTGGTTTGAATTGGTATATATATATATATATATTTGTTAGCCAAAAATTGGTAGAAAAAAGGCCAAAATGGTTTGAAATGGCATATATAAAATGTGATATTTGTTTGCCAAAATTTGGTTGAAAACAGGTAGAAATTCTGGTTTATAAACCTGAAAAAAATGTGGTTTAAAACAAAAGCTGCAAAAAATTTCGTATACCTTAGACAGCGCTTTTGGAAAAAGCGCTGTCTAAGGGGGGCTTAGAAAGCGCTTTTGGCAAAAGCGCTGTCTAAGGGGGGGGGGGGGGGCTTAGACAGCGCTTTTGAAAAGCGCTGTCTAAGGTATACCTAAAAAAATTAAAATAGGAGGGGCTTAGAAAGCGCTTTTGGCCAAAGCGCTGTCTAGGGGGGGGGGGCTTAGACAGCGCTTTTCAAAAGCGCTGTCTAAGGTATACCTAAAAAAATTAAAATAGGAGGGGCTTATAAAGCGCTTTTGGCCAAAGCGCTGTCTAAGGGGGGGGGGGCTTAGACAGCGCTTTTAAGATTTAAAAAAGCGCTGTCTAAACCTTTAGCAGCGGAGGTTTAGACAGCGCTTTAAAGCGCTGTCTAAGGCTAAAAAAAGCGCTGTCTAAGGTCTTGTTTGGCATAGTGTAACATAATATTTATAAATATTGTTTTAATTATAAAATTAAATATTAGCAACAGAAATAAATACATTTTGCATGTGTTTGGATTCAAACATTATTTTAAATATATTTACTTTTATTTTATTTAATTATACAAAAAATATAAAAACACGTTTGCACGCACGAATTTTAGTGTAAATATTTGTGCATTTGCACGAATTATGGTCTGGATACCCTTGTGTTTGCATGATACTGATGTGTTACGCCAATTTTTTAATAGCCTAGTCGACTTTTTTTAATAAAAACGTCAGACATAGATTTTTTTAAAAGTCTATTTAATTAAAGAGATCAAACTTTGTCTATTAAAAAAAGTCTATGAAGACTTATAAACCGACCTATATTTTCATATATATTAAAAATATGCTAAATAGAATGTCATATACATACATATATATTAGAAAAAATGATATGTTGACTTTTATATATATATAGGCGGACCTATTCATAGGCAGGGTGTGGGTATAGCCACACTAGAATTTTCATTTAAATATATATATATATATATATATATATATATATATATATATATATATATATATATATATATATATATATATATATATAAAATATTAAGTCAATTAATAAAAAAAAATATCACTAACACCCACTCACTTTTCTCTCTCTTACAATATTTTTTCCTTTCACTTTTCTTTTTTTCTTATTCTCAGACCCCACCACATTCGTTTGTTCTAATATTTACTAATTCAATAATTTCTCATTTTTTTTCTTCAATTTTTTCACTTAGCTTGGTTGCATTTATTTGTGGATGATTGAAAATCAAAAGTAAATTGAATATTTTAAATTTACCTCATTCTTTTCTCCTTTTCGAGTTGAACCCAAAAACTACAATTTATTAAAAATATCAATTTTCTTAATTTCGCATAAATTGTTTTCTTTATAAATTATTTTCTTTATAATTAATTGGTTTTATTGTTCTCTTTATAGGATGAAGAGTTTTGGTACTTTTTTTAGGCAAAAATATAATAAAAATTAAAAAAGAAAAAGAAAAAATTATTTAACCAAGTTTATTATTTTCAAAAAAAAAAAAAGAAATTAAATTTATATTTTTAGCATAAATATAACTATTCCATATATACAAATATTTGGATGAACGGTATATTTTTATGTAAATATTAATTTTGTGCTAATTATTTATAAAAATATTTATACAATCATTTAGTTTTATAAAAATAAACTAATAACATAATATTTATAAATATTGTTTTAATTATAAAAATAAATATTAGTAACATAAATAAATATCTTTTAATTATTTTAAATATAAATAAATACATTTTGCATGTACATTTGCACAAATTATGGTCTGGATACCTCTGTGTTTGCATGATACTGATGTGTTACGCCAATTTGTTTTTCTAAAATGTAATCAAAATGAAAAAATAGAAAAACAATTTTTTTTACACAAATTTTTTCGGTGTTGTATAAATAAAAATTAGCAACACAAATAAATAATTTTTGCCCGTGTTCGAATTCATATATTATTTAAATTTTTAAACCAAGAAAGTTTTTAAATTTAAAACTTTACCATATCAAGTACCCATTTGTCCGCCCGGGTACTCGTCGATAGGGGTGAGAATAGGCCAGACTGACCTACAGGGGCCTATAGCCTAGCCTACTTAAGGTCAGGTCAAACCAGAGTCTTTTAATAAAAAGGTCAGGCATATACTTTTTTAAAAGCCTATTTAATTAAATAGGTCAGACTTTGACTATTAAAAATGCCTATGAAGCCTTATAGGCCGACCTTTTTAATTATATATATATATATATATATATATATATATATATATATATATATATATATATATATATATATATATATGTCGTGAATTAGATACCTTAGAAACAAAGTATAATAGGTTTCTCAAGAAACCCACAAGGGTTAGGGTTTAAGGCTTCCAAAGAAAGACAACAAAGATTGATTATAAACTGTTATTCTTTTCTTTCTCTTAAAATAAGATTACAAGTATACAAGAATAACAAATATGACCTCTCTCACTTTTGAATTAGGGTTTTATCTTCCTATTTTCCCTTATATAAAATATGAGAGACTAGTATGCTATTTATAATAAAACTAACACACTAACCTAATGAGCTTTTTAACAATTACCCATAACAATCTAACTTAAACAATTGGATCCATAACACAAGGACCAATTAAACAATAACATATGAGCAGACTTCGACGGCATGCTATTAGTACTAGGGTTTGTTCCAATATTCCACAAATATTCACCTTGGAACACACCTTATACCAACACGAAACAAACTAGCTTTCTTCATGCAGCTTTATCAAATGCATACAGTGGAAAAACTTGCAACTGGGCAACGTCTTGGTGATCATATCAGCAGCATTATGATTTGTCGAAACCTTCAGCACTTGGACTTCTCCATACTCGATTACCCCTTTGACGAAATGCAGTCTCACATCAATGTGCTTGGTTCACTCATGATAGGTTGAGTTCTTCGACAGGTGTATTGCACTTTGACTATTACATTTAACAGTGATTATTCGACCTTGAAGTTTCAGCTCCTTTGCAAAACCTTCAATCCACAATGCTTCCTATACAGCTTCAGTTAGAGTGATATATTCCGCTTCAGTGGTTGATAAGGTGTTGCACCCCAAAATTTGACCTCCCTAAGACAAGACATTGTGTACTAAGAGGTTCACAAGGTTCACAAGATTCACAATTGGTCAGAAAGTTTGACAATTCCCTCAGACAATGCATTCCCCTAAGCAATGCATCTTAAACTAGGGTTTTGACTTTCATCAGGCTAAATGGACTTCCAAGACTTAAAGTGAGCTCCATAGCATCCTATATGTGTTCAAGAATCCCCATATCAAGTTTCAAGACTTTCCCAAAAGATTTGCTCAGTCAGATGATCAGATAGGTTAAAATCAGTCAAGGCAATCAAAAAGTCAAACTGAGGTCAACTGTGGTCAAACCAAAGTCAAACTTCATGATTTTTTGCCAACATCAAGTATATGAAGTAAAATTCATCATTTGATCAAGGTTTGATCATGATTCATCAAGGAGATTTCAGATCATCAAGAATCAGGAGTTTCTAAATTAGGGTTTTCATAGTAAAAGTCAACTGAACTTTGACCAGCCATAACTTTCACATGCTCCATCAAAAATTTTCTATCCAAAGCTCATTTTGAAGGAAATTTAATTCTCTACAACTTTGTGTCTCACAAGCCAAGCCCAAAAATGCTTCATTTGGAAGGTATGAGCTAAGACATTATAGGTCCTTTTAAAAGTCAACAAAAAGTCAACAACTTCCAAAGAGCATAATTTGAAAATGGTAAAAGATATGGACATGAGACCAAAGAGGTTGGTTAGAGGACTCTCTAAGATTTCTAAAATGTCCAAGAACACCTTCATAGCATTAAAATTGAAGGATTTGTGTCCTTGCAAAGTTGGGAAATTTTTGGGAAGTTTTTGAAGCAAATGAGGCCTTAAAACCAATTTTTGCTAAATGAGCCCACCAAATTGCCATCCAATCTTTATAATATCACCAAGCACGACCCAACCCATACCTTTTCTGATTTTTTACATTTTATTTAATATTTATTTGAATTTTATTCATTAAAATACAAATTAAATTAAAATAAAATATGAAAATCATATATTTGGAAGAGATTGTGGTTCTAGAAGGTCTTAATATTCATTTAAATTTGATTGGTACCATATAATTTCAGATCATCCAAAAATAGCAATGAGATATCCAAGTTTTCAATGTTTTTAAAGTCATATCTTTTTCAATCTCTATGGATCAAAAAGTCCAAAGGATTGATTAGTTTCTTGACCTAATTTCATCACATGATATATAAACAACATAAAGGATACAAGAGCACGCGAATTTACAGCCTCCAAGAACATCAAGCAATTCCAAAATTTCCATAAAATTTCAATTTTCGGTTTTGGTAATTCAATCATATTCAGAGGCTTTTATGCATTGCAATTGCTTTATTGATGTTCATTGAACATAATTAGATCATCATACGCATCAAAACCACACTGAATTGCATAAACCGATTGCTCTTTTGTTCTTAGTTTCTTGAAAATCGATTTCGATTATACGCGTGTTCTAACTTCAATTTGAGTATGTAATCTTGTTCATGGTGATGTTTAGAATGTTTCTGGGCTGGTTGATTGAATTTTTTGTGCAGGTTTATGGAGATGCCATGTTAGGGTTCAAAGAAACCGTGAATTGGAAATTCATCTAATAGCCAATTTTAAACCAAATTAGTAGTGTATTTGGGATCAGTGGCCTTCATTTAATTGATCTGGGAAATTAGAACAGATTTATTGTTTGTGTTTTTCATGTTTCAATGCGCAGGTGTTATAGTGACGATAAAGATCTGTCACTAAAACTTCTAGTGACGGAAAATCGTAGGTACAGCCTAAGCCAACGGACGAAGGATGAAGATGAAGTTTCGTGCGTTTTGGAGATTTAAATTTTGGACTCATTTTTTATATTATTTGTTTTAGTTATAATCACTAACTTGCAGTTGGTCTAGTGGTAAGGCGCGCGTATGGAAAGCCTTGAGGGACACGGTTCGATCCTTGGTGCCAACGTTGTTTTTACACTATTATTCTATTTTGCAGGTTTAAAATATAAAGAGTGTGCCTTGGTATACTATCACCAGCGCGCGCTGACTCAGTTGGTTTTGGTGTTGTGTAATGAGGTAAGGGACCTGGGTCCAAATCTCAGGTCCTATCTTTTTAGTACTTTATCCTATTTTTTGTTATTTTCATTTATTTATTTTTTTTAATTTAATTCAATTAAAAATAACTTCTAAATAAATAATTAACAACATTCTCTTAAAATCTCATATTTTCAAAAAAAAAATTATTAATTTATTTTCCCAAAATTAAATTATTTATTTTTATGTTTATATTTATCATTATATATATATATATATATATATATATATATATATATATATATATATATATATATATATATATATATATATGTATATTCTTGTATATAAATTCATTAATAACCAAAACCCTAATCCTGATTTTTCTCCATTTATTAACCCTAATGTTTTTTTTATCCCGATTTTCACATCTTAACCCTAATGATGTTTCTAACCTTTCATTTTTCTTATTTAATTATCTTTATTTATTATATTCTATTTATTGTCATTAATATTTCGATTATATTGTAATTGTCCCAAAGTCGTGTAATAGTCGTAGATTTATCTTCGCCTTTATTTTATTTTGTAAATATATTTATTGCTTGGTTAGTAACTTTAGGGCGTGTATAACTATGTGTAAATAAAAAATAACTTAGAAAATTCACATAAATAAGATAAATACTTGAATACATACACTCACACACGTAAGTCGATCTTTAATCGTCATCTCTCACTTTCTAAGGGTATTCCTCATGTTGCCTAACTATAAGGTCAAGCAAGGTGTCTTAAAGCAAAGTCCCTTTTCATAAAATATCATCAAGTCCCTTTAAGATTATAAGATCAAGTCCCTTCAATGTTGCCTACGGTAAATGATCTTGTCCCTTCGAAATAAAGATGATAAGTCCCTTCGTATTGCTAAGACACCTTACAGTTGCCTAAATACAGATGTCCCTTCACATGTCCCTTATAACATCCAAGGTAATGACTACCTATTCCTTAATAATAGGGATAATCTTACCATTGAAAGAACATATAAAAACAGTATAGACTTAGCATAGGGTAAGTTCCTCTTAAGTACTTGCTCACTTTTCTTCAAAATACTTCATTACACTTCACATTTCAAACAAATTTTCAAAACAAAGTCTTTATATATATCCATACAAGGATCATTATAAAGTACTTAGAAAATTTTCAATCACACACTACACTTTCTCAAAACAATTTAAAGTGAGCTAAGTAACTAAGAGCCCATGGATAACCATGGATATAAAGGGTGCTAACACCTTCCCTTTATATAACCTACCCCCCAAACTCAAAATCTTTTAAGGTCTTTCCTGTTCTTTTATGCCCTTTCCTTTGGATAAAATAAAAGTTGGTGGCGACTCTTGCTATCCGCAACATTTAACTAAAGTCAGTTCTCCCACCGTGTTACAGAACTGGCGACTCTACTGGGGACTTAATAAAATAGGGGTACCCTTAGGAATTAGATCACTTTAAAATTGTTTGCCTTGTTTGCTTTACTTTACTTGTTGGGTGCTCTTATGTGTGAAAGATCCTAACCCGGATTTAGTGTACCTTAGGTAAATGGCAATAGACCAAGGAAACTGTACGGCGTATACCGATATGGTTGATCTGGTGGCCATAGTTAGTGTGACTTCTTGGTTGGTGCTTATGTTCCTTAAGCAAGTTGAGGATAATATGAGGCTGCCATATGTTGTCAATACACTAACTAACTTTTAGAACCTTAGTCATCCCATCTTGGCCTTTTAGAAAGTAGTGAGATAGCCGGCTTTGGTGAAGACTGAAGTTGGTTGATACTCGATACTACGCTCACTGAGATCCTAAATTTGGAGGGTTTTGGTTGGCAAGTAAGTTGCCTACTGAACAACCACCCTTGTGAAGGATCAATGATATTGAGATCCCTTAGAACCTGGTTACTTTATAAGACAGGATGAACCAACTAAACTTCAGGGGAGGGTACTTACCTTTAAACCTCATGCAAGCCTTCAAACCTAGGGCTATTATGTGACTTGTTTGTGTGTGCCACATGTTTGTGATTGAGCATAACATCATAGCATCATCATGCATCATAAAGCATAGCATTTTCACTAACCATTTCAAGGACCAAAGGATTTATCTTTGTTCTTTGTTGCAGGTCATGGCTTCTGCTCGTAGGAATACTATCCGAATCAACTTTGTAGGGATACCTCCTAAGCTTAAGGAATTGGTCTCTCAAGTTTCTGAAAACTCCCAGTTCATCAAGAGGCATGGTCACCTACTGGATCTAGTCACTTCAGGGTTCAGTGAAGACATGATGAGTGTCCTATTTCAGTTCTTTGATCCTAAACATCATTGTTTCACATTCCCCGACTATCAGTTGGTTCCTACAATGGAAGAATTCTCCAAGCTTCTGGGTATACCTATCCTTGATCAGAAACCTTTCACATGCTTAGAGAAAGAGCCTAAATCTGAAGTCATTGTTGCAGCCCTACATTTGAAGAAATCAAACATCATCCTAGAAACGAGAAGTGGAGTTAAGGGTATCCTTGCTAAGGTATTGATGGAGAAAGCTCAAGTGTTCCTGAAGGCTATGAGTTATGATGCTTTTGAGGAGATCTTAGCCCTATTGATTTATGGCTTAGTGTTGTTCCCCAATCCAGACCAGTTCATAGACGTACACGTCATCAACATATTTCTGACTCGCAATCCAGTGCCAACATTACTTGGAGACATCTTACACTCTCTTCATACCCGTACTATGAAGGCACGAGGAACTCTGATGTGTTGTATACCTCTTCTATCTAGGTGGTTTATTTCTCACCTTCCTCGATCAGTGATGAAGAATGAACAAGGGTTCAGGTGGTCTAAAAGAATCATGTCACTCTCTCATTCAGATATCCATTGGTGCTCTAGATCTATGGAGAATGTTACTATCATTGACCGTTGTGGAGAGTTCCCTAATGTGCCACTCCTTGGCATAAGAGGGGGCATTACCTACAATCCTTCCTTAGCTCTACGTCAGTTTGTTTACGCTCGAAGTGATGGTCCTCATGATATGCTTATTCAGGGTATTGTGTTTGACTACGACAATTATCTTCAAGGTTACCGTCAAAGGTTCATACGAGCATGGGGTAAAGTGAACAAGGTTGACAACAAGACTCTGGAACCAAAATACACTATTCCTATGGAAGCTTATCTCAGATGGGTGCGATCTCGTGCTCAGACTCTTATGATGCCATATCCTGCTATCCTGCCAGTTACTATGGAGCCTGTTGCTGAAGGAGATACTTCTTATATCATTCTTCACCCAGACATGCCCACTGACATGGAAGATTTACAAAGATCCTGGATCCAGTTGAAGGAGAAAAGGGATACTTTTGAGACTCATTTCAAAGCTAGTCAAGAAAGAATCCTGGAGCTAACAAAACAATTTCACGAAGAGCGGAATCTCAACTCATACCTCAACACAAAGAGGAAACGTACATGGGAGACTTAAAACCCCATCTTTGTATTCATTTCATTTTTATTGTAAGCCCAAGAGGCAAACAAGTTTATTGATTACTAATAAAAGTTTCATTTCTGGCTCTTTTAAACAAATTTAAATCCTGCCGTCCTTAAAAACATTGCATACGTATTTATATACCATATCATTGCATCACATGTTTCTTATGCACAGGTATCTTATCTTCTCGCTGTTTATTTCAGCAGAAATGGCTCTTGAATAGACTGTCAAAGATCTCCAGGCTCAGAATGCACAATTCCAAGAGTTAATTCTGAACTTGTCCAAGGGACAAGATGAGTTAAAGACACTGCTGGCTAAGAAGAATAAGAAGACTAGAAAATCAGGAGGCTTTATTAATCTTGGAAGAAGATTCAAAGGTCCTATCAAGACTAAGGAGCATATTGAGGATTTTGAGTCTGAAAATTCTGAGAAAGAGGGAGGTAGTCTCCATGATACTGTGGGAGATTCTGATTCTGAAGCAAACTATTATCATGATCCTAATGAAGATAAGTACAAGATGCTGGTGGATAGAATGAATGCCATGGAGTTACAAAAATCTTCTGGGCTTGATTTTGAAGATCTGAGCTTAATCTGGAGTGGTTATACCTATTGGTTTCAAGGTTCCTGCTTTTGTGGTATACGATGGTGTCTCATGTCCCAAGCTGCATCTAAGGTCCTATGTCCGGAGGATTCAACCCCATACTACTAACAAGAAGTTATGGATTCATTTCTTCCAAGAGAGCTTGTCTGGAGCTCAATTGGAATGGTACTATCAATTGGAGAGTGTTAATATACGTGATTGGAATGATCTTGCTGAGGCCTTCTATAGGCAATACCAATACAATGCTGATTTAGCACCTACTCGCATGCAGCTCCAAAGCATGTCAATGGGTGCTAAGGAGAATTTCAAGGAGTATGCCCAAAAATGGAGAGACCTGGCTGGCAGAGTTCAACCTCCTCTGACTGACATGGAGCTAGTAGATATGTTTATGAGTACGCTGAGTGGTCCTTTCTATAGTCATCTCATTGGAAGCTCATCATCTGGCTTCACTGAGCTGATAATGACTGGAGAGCATGTGGAGAGTGGTATAAGAAGTGGAAAGATACAGGTGGGTGCCTCTTCATCAAGCACTGCAAAGAAGCCCCCTAGTGGAAAGAAGGAGTTTAATGTTGTGTATGGTCAACCCAGCCGTAACAGAAGTCACCAATCTATGGGAGCAATTCACATTTCTAATCCTACTCCTGCAGCACCAGAGCCACAACAAAACAATCAACAGAAGCCTATAAGACAGTTCACTAAGATCAACATGTCACTGGCCCAAGCCTTGCAACACATGTTGAAAGGGGAACTCATTACTTTGAAGGATCCTCCTCAGAATCCTAATACTTCCTCTCCTCGATACAATCCTAATGCACGATGTGCCTATCATTCTAATTGTCCGGGACATGACACCAACAACTGCTGGATATTGAAAAACAAGATTCAAGATATGATTGAAGCCGGAGAGATTGAATTTGACCCTCCCGGGACTCCAAATGTGATTACTGCTCCCATGCCCAATCATGAGAAGACTGTTAATGCTATTGATGAAGTTTCATATGTTTCCTCAGTAGCAGATGTGATTACTACTTTATCTGTTATTAAGAAGAAGTTGGTACAGGCTGGATTCTTTCCAGGTTGTAATGAAGATTGTTTTTATTGTGCTTACAAACCTGATAGCTGCTGGAAGTTGAAGGATGGTATTCAACGCCTCATGGACAATTACACCGTATTGTTTGAGAGGACGCCTTCTGTGGAAAGTATGGTTGAACATCTAACTCAAGGTACGAAGGTTGAAGATGTGGACATGGTTGATAAAGTGCCAGTGAAGATTACCTCCAAAGGCCCTGTCAAGATCTCTTCCAAGGGTCCTATCAAAATTACTGCTGAAGGTTTGGTGAAGACTGTTGCTGAAGCTAGAGTGGCTCCCATGATTATTACCACTCCTGGCCCTATTCCGTATACTTCTGATAAATCTATACCCCTAAATTACGGTTCCGATGTTTATATCCATGGTGTTAAGCAAGAACCTTTGACTGATACACTTGTTACTGATGATAATCTTGATGTTGATAATATTGCTAGATCTAGTAAGATCACTAGAAGTGGAAGAATTTTCTCTCCTCCGGTTACCTCCAAGAGTGCAGTTACTCAAACTACTACTTCCACTTCTGAACCAAGTACTGATGCTCGGGACAAAGATCCTGTAGTAGAACCTGTACAAGCTGAGGCACCGACTGCTGAGAATCTCTCTAAACAGATGGAAGAAGTGCTGAAGATCATTCGCAAGAGTGATTATGATATTGTTGACCAGTTGGGGCATACTCCCTCCAAAATTTCCATGTTGTCTTTGTTGCTGTGTTCTGAGGCTCATGCTAAAGCCTTGATCAAGTTCTTGAAGACTGCTCATGTACCAAATGAGATTTCTGTGGATCAATTTGAAAATTGTGTTGCACATCTGACTTATGATAATGGGTTAGGTTTTTCTGATGCTGATTTGACTCCTGCCAAGAGAAACCATAACAGAGCTTTGCATATCTCCATTGAATGTAGGGGCACTACCTTGTCTCATGTGTTGATAGACAATGGCTCTTCATTGAATGTACTTCCCAAAGAGGTTCTGAACAAGCTTAGTCCTGAAGATGTTGTGTTAAGACCAAGTAATATAGTGGTAAGGGCCTTTGATGGTTCAAGAAGAGTGGTGCATGGAGAAATAGATCTCCCGATCAAAGTAGGCTCTCAAGTCTTCAATTCAACCTTCTATGTAATGGATATTCGTCCTGCATACTCTTGTTTTCTTGGGCGCCCCTGGATCCATGGGGAAGGTGCTGTGACTTCCACTCTACATCAGAAGTTAAGATATCCAGTGAAAGGAAAGATTGTCCCTGTTTATGGAGAGGAAGAATATATGGTCAGTCATGTGAATACATTTAAGTATGTTGAAGTGGAAGGTGAATATGTTGAGACTCCTTGCCAGACATTTGAAGTAGTTCCTTGGGTTGTTCCTGCTATTGAAGCTCCTCCAGTTGTTAAAAGAGTTCCTGTGGTTACCAGAGTACCTCCTATAATGGCTTCCCTCAAAGATGCTAGAGCTGTGGTTGAAGAAGGTGGTTGTACTATTTGGGGTCAGCTTCCTGACATTCCTTACAAGTCTGACAAGTTTGGTTTGGGTTTCACTGCAGAGTCCCAGAAGGCTGTTCGTCGTGCTCGTGTTGTTCGTATCACCAATCAAGGGATCATGAAATATCAAATCAATGTTGTGGGTGATTGTAATGAAGACTACAACCTGGATGACTGGATTTTCCCTATTGTAGGTGATGGGCTTAACAATTGGAAGGCCGAAGACATTATTCCTATCTCCTTTAGTCAGGAGTAAATACTATTATTGCGTTGTTATTTTTAAGTTTGTAATTTTGAACAATTAAACTTTTAAGCCTTGTGTCTTACCCGGGGCACAATGGTATGCTTGTTACAAGATGTCATTACATTTGCATACTTCATTCAATAAAAATCAATGGACGTTTCGTTTTCGTAAATATTGTGTTCCTTTGTCTTTCTTTTATTTTTTATTTTTGTTTTATCAACTATGTGTTCTTACACACACCTACATCACTAAAATGCAGATCCTCATCCACCCTGGATCCTGTTGATAACAGTTCTACTATTGCCAATTATAATTTCGAGAATCCGATCTATCAAGCTGAAGATGGAAAGGAGGAAGATTGTGAAGTACCTGTAGAGCTTTCTAGGTTGTTACAACAAGAAGAGAAAGCTATACAGCCACATGAAGAGCCAATCGAAGTTGTAAATCTGGGAACTGAAGAGAATAGGAAAGAGGTCAAGATAGGGGCTGAATTAGACGATGGTGTTAAGAGCAGATTAATTCAGATGTTACGTGATTATGTGGAGATCTTTGCTTGGTCCTATGAAGATATGCCAGGGTTAGATACAGACATTGTGGTTCACCGTTTACCGGTAAAAGAAGATTGTCGTCCAAAGAAGCAGAAAGTTCGTCGCATGCGTCCTGAAATGTCAGAGAAGATTAAAGCAGAGGTGATGAAACAGTTTGATGCAGGGTTCTTAGCTGTGACTTCCTATCCTCAATGGGTTGCAAATGTGGTACCGGTACCTAAGAAAGATGGTAAGGTACGTATGTGTGTAGATTACAGGGATTTGAACAAGGCCGGCCCTAAAGATGACTTTCCACTTCCTCATATTGATGTTCTGGTAGACAACACTGCTCAGCATAAGGTATTCTCTTTCATGGATGGTTTCTCTGGTTACAATCAAATTAAGATGGCACCTGAAGATATGGATAAGACTACATTTGTTACACAGTGGGGCACTTTTTATTATAAAGTAATGCCATTTGGTTTGAAGAATGCCAGGGCAACATATCAGCGTGTTATGGTGGCTTTGTTTCATGATATGATTCATCATGAGATAGAGGTATATGTGGATGATATGATAGCCAGATCCCAGAATGAAGAGCAACATCTTGATCATCTGCATAAGTTGTTTGAAAGGTTGAAGAAATACAAGTTGAGACTGAACCCAAACAAATGCACTTTTGGAGTTAGATCTGGTAAACTCCTGGGTTTCATTGTCAGTGGAAAAGGTATTGAAGTGGACCCTGCAAAAGTGAAAGCTATACAAGAGATGCCAGCTCCCCGTACTGAGAAGGAAGTTAGAGGTTTCTTAGGCTGACTGAATTACATTGCAAGATTTATTTCCCAGTTAACTGCTACCTATGAGCCAATCTTCAAGTTATTGAAGAAAAATCAGGTGATGGAATGGAATGATGAATGGCAGATAACCTTTGATGAAATCAAGAGATATCTTCTAGAACCTCCAATTTTAATGCCATCAGTTGATGGAATACCCTTGATTATGTACTTAACAGTGTTAGACAATTCAATGGGGTGTGTGTTGGGGCAACATGACGAGTCTGGTCGAAAAGAGCAGGCAATATACTACCTTAGCAAAAAGTTTACCGACTGTGAAACAAGATACTCACTGCTCGAGAAAACTTGCTGCGCTTTGGCATGGGCTGCTCACCGACTACGACAGTATATGTTGAATCATACTACCTTGTTGATTTCAAAGATTGATCCAATCAAGTACATATTCGAGAAACATGCTCTCTCCGGACGAATAGCAAGATGGCAAATGATCTTAACAGAATATGATATACATTATACTACTCAGAAGGCCATTAAGGGAAGTGTTGTAGCTGATCATTTGGCTCATCAAGCAGTGGATAATTATCAATCAATGAGTTTTGAGTTCCCTGATGAAGACATTATAATTATTACCAAAGAACCTAGACAATATGACGGACCTGAACAAGGATCCCGATGGACTATGGTTTTTGATGGAGCTTCTAATGCACTTGGTAATGGTGTTGGTGTTGTGATCATTTCCCCTGAAGGTTGTCATACCTCGATTACTGCAAGACTTTGTTTCTATTGTACGAATAACATGGCTGAGTATGAGGCATGTATCCTGGGTATCAAAGCTGCCATTGATATGAAGATTCAGTTCCTGGACGTATATGGAGATTTAGCCTTGGTAGTGAGTCAGATTAAGGGAGATTGGGATACCAAGCATGAGAATCCCATTCCTTACAGAGAACATGTGTTGTCTTTGATCCCATATTTTGAAGAGATTACCTTTGGACATATTCCACGAAGAGAAAATCAGTTGGCAGATGCATTAGCCACCATGGCATCTATGTTTGAGATTAGTTGGGATGATCAAGCTCCCAAGATTACTATTGACAGATTTGAGAAGCCTGTATACTGCAATGAGATTGACACTGAAGAAGTAGAGGGGAAGCCTTGGTTCTATGAAGTGAAAAGATATCTTGAAGCTCAGGAGTTCCCTGAAGGGGTATCTGTCAAAGATAAGAAGTTTCTGAGGAGGTTTTCTGCTAAGTTCTTCTTGAGTAATGGAATTTTGTACAAGCACAATCATGATTCAACTTTGCTTCGTTGTGTGGATAAGAAGGAAGCAACAGAGATTATGGAAGACATGCATGATGGGATCTTTGGCACTCATTCTAGTGGTCATACCATGGCAAAGAAGATATTGAGAGCAGGTTACTATTGGTCTACCATGGAAGCTGACTGCTATCAACATTCCAGAACATGTCACAAGTGTCAAATCTATGCTGATAAAGTGCATATACCTCCAGCTCCATTGAATGTGTTGACTGCTCCTTGGCCCTTTTCCATGTGGGGCATTGATATGATTGGTGAGATCAAGCCTACTGCTTCTAATGGGCATCGTTTCATCCTGGTTGCTATTGATTACTTTACAAAGTGGGTGGAGGCAGCTTCATTTGCATCTGTTACTAAGAATGTGGTGGCTCGATTCATTAAGAATAATCTCATATGTAGGTATGGCATCCCTGAAAGGATTATCACAGACAATGGCTCTAATCTGAACAACACTATGATTACTGATCTCTGCACGCAGTTCAAGATTAAGCACCACAACTCTTCTCCGTATCGTCCGAAGATGAATGGGGCAGTAGAAGCTGCTAATAAGAACATTAAGAAGATTCTACAGAAAATGACCGTCACTTACAAAGATTGGCACGAGATGTTACCATTTTCTCTTCATGGTTATCGTACTACAATACGTACTTCAACAGGGGCAACCCCGTTCTCCTTAGTCTATGGTATGGAAGCAGTTCTGCCCATTGAAGTTCAGATACCCTCCTTAATAATCATGAAGGATGCAGGCTTGGATGAAGATGAGTGGGTTCAAACTCGACTTGACCAGATAAATTTGATTGATGAGAAAAGGCTGGCAGCTGTTTGTCACGGTCAGATGTACCAGAAACGGATGATCAAAGCTTTTAATAAGAAGGTTAAGCAAAAGGTATATCAGACTGGTGACTTGGTAATCAAGCGTATCATATTACCACAGGGTGATCCTAGGGGCAAGTGGACTCCTACATATGAAGGACCATTTGTAGTCAAAACAGTATTCTCAGGAGGTGCCATGATGCTTACTACTATGGATGGTGAAGACTTCCCACAGCCCGTAAACGCAGACATAGTTAAAAAATACTACGCATAAAAAGAGACTCGCTAGGTTGACTGGCCTAGGAAAAAATAAGGGCATCCCGGCGAACCAAAAGGGTTCGGGCAAAAATTAGGGATATATATAAAAAAAAATGTGTACACCCGGCAAGTCGAAAACCTGAAAGGGCGGCTTGGGCAAAAAAGGGTATCCCGGTGGATTGAAAACCTGAAAGGGCAATCCAGGCAAAAGTTAGGGATTAAAGCGTATGACTATGTCTCGTTCAGATCACCCATATAGCCCTGACTAGTTGTGTTAACTAATTCAAGTTCGAACAGATAAAGATCAATCCAATCGTTTCCGTCTCAACGGCAGAAGATGAGATACTTGAAGATAATGGCAATAGTAGAATTGAAACTCAATAGGATTATTTCTCACATAGTTTATTTTCTTTGTTTTGTAAAAAAATTTACTAGGATTTCTGTCTCCTTGTACAAACTTGCCTATGTATAGGTCACTTTATAATATAAATAAAATTTCATCTTTGAATCCAGATTTACTTTTACCCTATTTACATAAGCGAAAACGTCCATTGGTTGTGTTTGAATGTATGTATGCTTTTGAATATGATTGATGTTTACCAGAAATGCATGAAATGCGGTATTAGTATTTACTAAGGACGAACGAGGATAATAGTTCAACGAAGCTTCGCCGGTTCATCCCCACAAGGCAACTACAAATCTCCAGTAGAGCAAATCTATCTTTCAAGTTATATCTCCCCTTGAATTTATGTCCATCTCTTTTATCCTCAGTCGGGATGCTCAGGAACTTATTCCTTCAATAGAAGTACGACGAACGAAGACAGGAGGTTATAAATACCATATTATCAAACAAAACGGGAACGAGTTCTTCATATTCTTCAGCAACGAATCGGGATTTATTTTCCCTAGCCAGCAGTTGTTATACAAAGATATCCAGACGCTTCAGGCTGCATAATTCATACATACATCATTTACATCATGCCATAGCATATTCGTAAATGCATAATACATTTACTTAGATGCACCATGCCATGCATACATACATATTGCATAAACTAACCTTTTTCCTTGCAGGATAGTTACATGCAGATAAAACAATATCAACAATCCACAATAGGTCAGAAAAGATCTATACATTACTCAAGATGTCCTTGGATATTAGGCAAACGGTCTGTACAAAGATCCATTCCCTAGTCCAGGATATTTTCAGGAGATTTAATCCTGACACTCTTTTGTCCTCGGATAGTAGGCAAACGGTCTGTACAAAGATCCATTCCCTAGTCCAGGATATTTTCAGGAGATTTAATCCTGACACTCTTTTGTCCTCGGATAGTAGGCAAACGGTATGTACAAAGATCCATTCCCTAGTCCAGGATATTTTCAGGAAGTTTAATCCTGACACTCTTTTGTCCTCGGATAGTAGGCAAACGGTCTGTACAAAGATCCATTCCCTAATCCAGGATATTTTTAGGAGATTTAATCCTGACACTCTTTTGTCCTTGGAGAGTAGGCAAACGGTCTGTACAAAGATCCATTCCCTAGTCCAGGATATTTTCAGAAGATTTAATCTATTTGTTCTTGGATAGTAGGCAAACGGTCTGTACAAAGATCCATTCCCTAGTTCAAGATATTTCCAGAAGAATTAATCCTAATATTCTTTTGTCCTTGGAGAGTAGGCAAACGGTCTATACAAAGATCTATTCCCTAATCCAGGATAGTTCCAGAAGAAATAATCGTCACGAAGATTTATTTCTACTGGTCTATTCAACAATTCAAATCATGTTGCATAAACGATTCAGAGACGGCCTATACGAAGACCTAGTACTGATATCCAGTATCAACATCAAGATATTATCACCTCCTGATAGTATGGATGGCATCTATAAGCCCATCTCCAGTTCTTCCAAGTGGCATCTTCAAGCCCACTCAAGCATATACAATTAATCATCAACTTTACTTTATGCACCGACGAGTGCAAATTTTTGGGCTTTTGTGTTCAATCCCCTTCAACCTTCCAGGTCACGAATGACACATATACCAATCTAACCCCTCAGGTTTCAGAAAATTGAATAGGGGCAGATGTTGCACCCCAAAATTTTCCCTCCCTAAGACAAGACATTGTGTACTAAGAGGTTCACAAGGTTCACAAGACATCTCATAAGGTTCACAAGGTTCACAAGATTCACAATTGGTCAGAAAGTTTGACAATTCCCTCAGACAATGCATTCCCCTAAGCAATGCATCTTAAACTAGGGTTTTGTCTTTCATCAGGCTAAATGGACTTCCAAGACTTCAAGTGAGCTTCATAGCATCCTATATGTGTTCAAGAATCCGCATGTCAAGTTTCAAGACTTTCCCAAAAGATTTGCTCAGTCAGATGATCAGATAGGTTAAAATCAGTCAAGGCAGTCAAAAAGTCAAACTGAGGTCAACTGTGGTCAAACCAAAGTCAAACTTCATGATTTTTTGCCAACATCAAGTATATGAAGTAAAATTCATCATTTGATCAAGGGTTGATCATGATTCATCAAGGAGATTTCAGATCATCAAGAATCAGGAGTTTCTAAATTAGGGTTTTCATAGTAAAAGTCAACTGAACTTTGACCAGCCATAACTTTCACATGCTTCATCAAAAAATTTCCATCCAAAGCTCATTTTGAAGGAAATTGAATTCTCTACAACTTTGTGTCTCACAAGCCAAGCCCAAAAATGCTTCATTTGGAAGGTATGAACTAAGACATTATAGGTCCTTTTAAAAGTCAACAAAAAGTCAACAACTTCCAAAGAGCATAATTTGAAAATGGTAAAAGATATGGACATGAGACCAAAGAGGTTGGTTATAGGACTTTCTAAGATTCTTAAAATGTCCAAGAACACCTTCATAGCATTAAAATTGAAGAATTTGTGCCCTTGCAAAGTTGGGAAAGTTTTGGGAAGTTTATGAAGCAAATGAGGCCTTAAAACCAATTTTTGCTAAATGAGCCCACCAAATTGCCATCCAATCTTTATAATATCACCAAGCACGACCCAACCCATACCTTTTCTGATTTTTTACATTTTATTTAATATTTATTTTAATTTTATTCATTAAAATACAAATTAAATTAAAATAAAATATGAAAATCATATATTTGGAAGAGATTGTGGTTCTAGAAGGTCTTAATATTCATTTAAAATTGATTGGTACCATATAATTTCAGATCATCCAAAAATAGCAATGAGATATCCAAGTTTTCAATGTTTTTAAAGTCATATCTTTTTCAATCTCTATGGATCAAAAAGTCCAAAAGATTGATTAGTTTCTTGACCTAATTTCATCACATGATATATAAACAACATAAAGGATACACGAGCACACGAATTTACAGCCTCCAAGAACATCAAGCAATTCCAAATTTCCATAAAATTTCAATTTTCGGTTTTGGTAATTCAATCATATTCAGAGGCTTTTATGCATTGCAATTGCTTTATTGATGTTCATTGAACATAATTAGATCATCATACGCATCAAAACCACACTGAATTGCATAAATCGATTGCTCTTTTGTTCTTAGTTTCTTGAAAATCGATTTCGATTATACGCGTGTTCTAACTTCAATTTGAGTATGTAATCTTGTTCATGGTGATGTTTAGAATGTTTCTGGGCTGGTTGATTGAATTTTTTGTGCAGGTTTATGGAGATGCCATGTTAGGGTTCAAAGAAACCGTGAATTGGGAATTCATCTAATAGCCAATTTTAAACTAAATTAGTAGTGTATTTGGGATCAGTGGCCTTCATTTAATTGATCTGGGCAATTAGAACAGATTTATTGTTTGTGTTTTTCATGTTTCAATGCGCAGGTGTTATAGTGACGATAAAGATCCGTCACTAAAACTTCTAGTGACGGAAAACCGTAGGTACAACCTTAGCCAACGGACGAAGGATGAAGATGAAGTTTCGCGCGTTTTGGAGATTTAAATTTTGGACTCATTTTTTATATTATTTGTTTCAGTTATAATCACTAACTTGCAGTTGGTCTGGTGGTAAGGCGCGCGTATGGAAAGCCTTGAGGGACACGGTTCGATCCTTGGTGCCAACGTTATTTTTACACTATTATTCTATTTTGCAGGTTTAAAATATAAAGAGTGTGCCTTGGTATACTATCACCAGCGCGCGCTGGCTCAGTTGGTTTTGGTGTTGTGTAATGAGGTAAGGGACCTGGGTTCAAATCTCAGGTCCTACCTTTTTAGTACTTTATCCTATTTTTTGTTATTTTCATTTATTTTCTTATTTTATTTAATTTAATTCAATTAAAAATAACTTCTAAATAAATAATTAACAACATTCTCTTAAAATCTCATATTTTCAAAAAAATTTATTAATTTATTTTCCCAAAATTAAATTATTTATTTTTATGTTTATATTTATCATTATATATATATATATATATATATATATATATATATATATATATATATATATATATATATATATATATATATATATATATATATATATATATATATATATATATATATATATATGTATATTTTTGTATATAAATTCATTAATAACCAAAACTCTAATCCTGATTTTTCTCCATTTATTAACCCTAATGTTTTTTTTATCCCGATTTTCACATCTTAACCCTAATGATGTTTCTAACCTTTCATTTTTCTTATTTAATTATCGTTTATTTATTATATTCTATTTATTGTCATTAATATTTCGATTATATTGTAATTGTCCCAAATCCGTGTAATAGTCGTAGATTTATCTTCGCCTTTATTTTATTTTGTAAATATATTTATTGCTTGGTTAGTAACTTTAGGGCGTGTATAACTATGTGTAAATAAAAAATAACTTAGAAAATTCACATAAATAAGATAAATACTTGAATACATACACTCACACACGTAAGTCGATCTTTGATCGTCATCTCTCACTTTCTAAGGGTATTCCTCATGTTGCCTAACTATAAGGTCAAGCAAGGTGTCTTAAAGCAAAGTCCCTTTTCATAAAATATCATCAAGTCCCTTTAAGATTATAAGATCAAGTCCCTTCAATGTTGCCTACGGTAAATGATCTTGTCCCTTCGAAATAAAGATGATAAGTCCCTTCGTATTGCTAAGACACCTTACAGTTGCCTAAATACAGATGTCCCTTCTCATGTCCCTTATAACATCCAAGGTAATGACTACCTATTCCTTAATAATAGGGATAGTCTTACCATTGAAAGAACATATAAAAACAGTAAAGACTTAGCATAGGGTAAGTTCCTCTTAAGTACTTGCTCACTTTTCTTCAAAATACTTCATTACACTTCACATTTCAAAAAAATTTTCAAAACAAAGTCTTTATATATATCCATACAAGGATCATTATAAAGTACTTAGAAAATTTTCAATCACACACTACACTTTCTCAAAACAATTTAAAGTGAGCTAAGTAACTAAGAGCCCATGGATAACCATGGATATAAAGGGTGCTAACACCTTCCCTTTATATAACCTACCCCCCGAACTCAAAATCTTTTAAGGTCTTTCCTGTTCTTTTATTCCCTTTCCTTTGGATAAAATAAAAGTCGGTGGCGACTCTTGCTATCCGCAACATTTAACTAAAGTCAGTTCTCCCACCATGTTACATAAGGCAACAACCTTATGAAGTGTTTCTTTCTAACTAATTGATGTTCCAAACATAGTGAAAACATATCTAGAAATAGATTTTCTAGAATCCATACAACCTGCATAATCAGAGTCGACATATCCTTCAATTGATGCTTTACTATCCTCACCCAAGGCTCCACCATAAATTAGGACTCTATTCAGAGACCTAATTATGTACCTTAAAATTTACTTCAATGCTTGCTAGTGAGCCTTTCCATGATTCGACATGTACCTGCTTACAAGACTTACGACATATGTTATGTCGGGTCTCGTACAGACCATAACATACATCAAAGAACCTACTATATTATCATATGGAATGTTATTCATATAAGCTCTTTCGACATCAGTACTGGGACACTGATTTATACTCAGCTTGAATTGAGGATTTGTTGAGTCACAACAGGCTTTGAATTCGATGTACCAAACTTATCAAGAATCTTCTTCAAGTATGCCTCTTGAGATAAGCATAATCTTGATTGCTTTCTATCTCTCCATATGTCAATCCCAAGAATCTTGGATGCAGCTCCCAGATCCTTCATATCGAACTCCTTATTGAGTTCAACCTTCACCCTCATTACATCTTCGACATTGTTGCTTGCTATTAGAATATCGTCCACATAAAGCAAAAAAATGACAAATGAATTACCAGGTCGAAATCTGAAGTAAACACAGTGGTCGAACTGACTTTTGATGAAACTTATGCGTGCAAAGAACTTGTCGAATCTCCTATTCCACTATCGAGGAGATTGTTTCAGCCCATATAAAGATCTCTTCAGTTTGCACACATACTTTTCCTCCCCCTCTTCGACATACCCTTCAGGTTGCCTCATCAGGATTATTTCAATAAGATCACCATACAAGAACACAGTCTTCACATCCATATGTTCCAGTTCAAGATCGAACTGTGTCACCATGGCAAGAAACATTTGAATGGACATGTGCTTCACAATAGGAGAGAACACATCATTGAAGTCGACACCTTCTTTCTGAGTGAACCCCCTTACAACCAACCTTGCCTTGTATCTCTTCGACGCCACTCCTTCGATTCCTTCCTTAACTTTAAAAATCCATTTACAGTTGACTAACCTGGCTCCAGTAGGTTTCTCAATCAGTTCCCATGTATTTTTATCATGAAGAGACTTCATCTCATCATCAATGGCCTTCATCCATTCAGTCTTATTTCGACTCCTCATAACTTCCTTATAGTCTCTAGGTTCTTCGTCCAGAACCTCACTTGCATATATTAAAGCATAAGATATAAGATATGCATACCCAAGTCTTTGAGGTGGATTGATGACTCTTCTCGACATGTCTCTTGCCAGCAGGTAGTCATTATCAGTCTCCTCATCTTTGACAATAACTCCTGCTTCTTCTTCGACTTCATTTGGGTCATGCAATTCAGCATCACTATGCTCCACCTCAACAGGAATTTCTCCCAGTTCCAGCTCTTTGACAATATCGTCAGTTTTCTTGAAATCCATCTCAGCTTCATTGAAAACTACATCTTGACTAGTGATACACCTCTTGTAACCTAGCTCTAGGCATCATATCCTATAAGCTTTGACTCCTTCAGGATATACCATGAACATGTATTTCAGAGCTCTAGGTTCGACCTTGTCTTACCTAATGTGAGCATAGGCTACACAACCAAATACTCTCAGTTTGTCGAGATCTGGTGGATGTCCCGACCAAACTTCTTCAGGCGTCTTCATATCTAACACAGTCGAATGACATCTGTTTATCAGATATGTTGTTGTCGAAACATCCACGGTCCAAAACACCTTCTTCAATCCAACACTAACCAACATGCATCTAACCCTTTCTAGGATTTTTCGATTGAATCTCTCAGCTAGACCATTTTGCTGAAGAGTACCTGCTACAGTCTTATGCCTTGCAATCCCAGACTCGACAAAGTAACTATCGAAAGCTTCATTGCAAAATTCAAGGCCATTATCAGTTCTCAACCTCTTGACTTTTCTGCCAGTTTGAGTTTCGACCAGAACCTTCCAACTCTTGAAATTCTCAAAAGTTTCATCCTTCGTCTTCTGAATGAATACCCATAACTTTCTGGAATAGTCATCAACTATGGATAGAAAATATCTTGCACCTGAATGTGAAGGATTCCTTGCAGGCCCCTAAAGTTCAGCATGGATGTACTCAAGGGATCCATGTGTTCTTTGTTTACCTTTGTTAAACTGAACCCTATAGGATTTACCGAATACACAAGGTTCACAAAACTCCAACTTCTCGACTTTATCACCACCTAGCGGGTTCTGTTTCCCCAGTTCGACCAGGCCTCTCTTGCTGACATAGCCTAATCTCATATGCCATTATTTTGTCTTCGACAACAGTTTCGTGGATGCAACATTTGTAGAACCACTTACAACTTCATCCTCAAGGGTATAGAAGCCTTGTTTCTTCACACCTCTCAAGACTTTCTTCGATCCCTTAATGACTCTAAGAATATTTTTCTCTCCTTGAAAAACATATCCCTTCTTGTCGAATTCACCAAGAGAAATCAAATATCTCCTCAAGTCAAGTACATACCTAACTTCAATCAATAGTCTTATTAACTCATCATAGAGCTTGAATTTCACAGATCCAATACCTGCAATTTTGCAAGCTTTGTTGTTTCCCAGCAGTACTGATCCACCATCTTGATCACATAATTCCTTGAACAAGTCTTTATTTTGAGTCATGTGCCAAGTGCAACCTGAATCTATAGTCCACTCTTTACTTGAGTCGTCGCTCGAAACCACAACAACATCAGATGAGTCGAAATCATCTTGAACAATGGCCGCATTGCCATTATCCTCACCATCATGATCTTTCAGGCGTTCAGGGCACATCTTTCGAATGTTACCCTCCTTCTTACAATGATAACATCGAACACCAGATGATTCACCACTATAAGACTTTTGTTAACTTTTGCCCTTCTTCTTGTTGAACTTACCATCCTTTCGCAAGAATTTTGCCTTAACGGCCGAACCTTCACCAATCGTCGAAGGTTTATGCTCTTTTCGTTCATTCAAGTCCTTAGAGTACAAGGCAGATTGAACATCTTCAAAGGTCACGGACTCTTTTCCATACAAGAGGGTTTCTTTGAAGTGAGCATGTGTTCTGGGCGTAGCGCATAACATCAACAACGCTTGATCTTCGTCATCGATCTTCACATCAATATTTTCAAGATCAAGAATCAGCTTGTTGAACATATCCAACTGGTCAACCAACACTTTGTCTTCACTCATCTTGAATGAATACAGGGCTTGCTTTAAGTAGAGTCGATTCACCAACGATTTGGTCATGTACAAACCTTCAAGCTTCAACCATAACCCTGACGTTGTCGTCTCCTTTAATACTTGTCGAAGAACCTTATCACCAAGGCTCAATAATATTACGATGTGTGATTTCTCAATCATGGTCGTCTTTTCAGCTGCCATCAACGCAATATTCATGGTTGTCTCTCCCTTCAACGCTTCCAAACAACCATGTTGAACAAGTAGGGCTTTCATCTTCAAGCGCCACAGACCGAAATCATTCACTATGATAAAATTTTCAATCTCATACTTTGTTGAAGGCATCTTCTCCATGCTTACCACATCAATTTTTTTTATGAATTAGATACCTTAGAAACAAAGTATAATAGGTTTCTCAAGAAACCCACAAGGGTTAGGGTTTAGGGTTACCAAAGAAAGACAACAAAGATTGGTTATAAAATGTTATTCTTTCCTTTCTCTTAAAACAAGAATACAAGTATACAAGAATAACAAATATAACCTCTCTCACTTTTGAATTAGGGTTTTATCTTCCTATTTTCCCTTATATAAAATATGAGAGACTAGTATGCTATTTATAATAAAACTAACACACTAACCTAATGAGATTTTTATCAATTACCCATTACAAGCTAACTTAAACAATTGGATCCATAACACAAGGCCCAATTAAACAATAACATGTGAGCAGACATCGACGGCATGCTATTCGTACTAGGGTTTGTTCCAATATTCCACAATATATATATATATATATATATATATATATATATATATGCTAAATAGGTTGTCCTATACATGCATATATTTTAGAAAAAATGATATATATATATATATATATATATATATATATATATTTTTATAATTATTAAGTCAATTAATAAATAAAAAAATTATCAACACTCACTCACTTTTCTCTCTCTTACAATATTTTTTCCTTTCACTTTTCTTTTTTTTTCTTATTCTCAAACCCCACCACATTCGTTTTTGTTCTAATATTTACTAATTCAATAATTTCTCTTTTTTTTCTTCAATTTTTTTACTTAGCTAAAAGTAAATTGAGTATTTCAAATTTCTCTCATTCTTTTCTCATTTTTGAGTTGAACCCAAAAACTACAATTTATTAAAAATATCAATTATCTTAATTTCTCATAAATTGTTTTCTTTATAAATTATTTTCTTTATAATTAATTGGTTTCATTGTTCTCTTTACAGGATGAAGAATTTTGGTACATTTTAGAGACAAAGATACTTCTTCAACTAACCTAGAAGCATCAAAAACTCAACATCAAAGTGAGAGTATGAAAGTTGTTGATGAATTGTTGAAAACATATCCAGGAATTTCATACTGTCATCCTGACATCAAAAATGATCATCTTGTAACTTTTATAGAATTAAATGTTCTTTGAACAATTAACAATGATGTTATTTTAGCTCATTTTCAATACATGAAATGAAACAATATTATTTTTCATTTTTCATATAATTTAGTTTGTAATTTCTTTTATGTTTAGCCACACCAAAATATAATGCCTGGATCCGTCCATATATATATATATATATATATATATATATATATATATATATATATATATATATATATATATATATATATATATATATATATATATATATATATATATATATATATATATATATATATATTAAATTACATGAATTTATACCTGTATGGCCAGGGAGGACTTGAGGAAATGGTTTCTGTCAATGGAATGTGCACTTTTTAGCTGCTGTTTTCGTTTTCTAACTATTGAAGCTCAGGTAGAATCTGACTTTACTACATGTATTTTGCACTTCAAGTAAGGTACTAATTTATCTTGTGTTTTTCCTATGAGTGCAAAGAGAGAAATCATGGACGAATGTTCTTCCTAATGTTCTCTACCTCTCTCATTTGGTGAACGATATGCTTAAGTGTTGAATGCAAAACACCATTTTTACTTTTTGTTCATTAATTTTTTTTCATATTTGCAGTATGGCTATCATTTAAAATAAGTTGGGCCTAATTCCTTTAGTTATCAAAATCTTCGTCAGATTTCAGTACATATACATCACAAAGATAATGATAAAGAGCTTATTCCTTCAGTTTTGTTATCTTTGAGTGGTGATAATGATTATAAAAACAACTTAGCATTTGGGACTGGAGGGGCATTCCTATTTGATATTTTGTTTCCTGGAACGTGTTATTTGCATCCTGTTTTGAAGGTACGATACTGGACATAAACTGCGGTGATGTTGCATTCTACTGCTTGTCTTTTTCCTTGATATGTATGAGTTATCTATCAATCAACTCTGGTTATTTTGTTGTTGTACTTGCATTCCACAATATACTTGAAACATTTTATGCTTTACAGATTCATCTCCATCTCCAACTATAAAATATTTTTCTGCTTGTGTGCCATACAACATTGACGCATAAGAGATTGCAAAGTTTGTAAATAAAGTATTATTGCCATATGGTTAAAGTTGTGTTAGTTATTGTGAAAGTTGTGTTGGTTATTATTGATCCAGACAATTATGTGAACATTGAAATTAATTTATTTTTGATTTGGTTTTGTTGCAGCATCTAGACACATATTTACTTGTGGATCTGGTTCTTCCACTCTGGTAGACTTCTGGACAGAGAACACAAGAAATGTATCTCTTATGGGAACAGTTTGTGCACAGTCCTCCAAGTTTTCCGCTTTGATCTGAAAAAGGATATAGTAGCCCAAGTTACAAACATCTATAAAGTCATAGCAATACTTGTAAAAGTAATAATAGATGTTTTTTTTGTAGATCTTGATAGTTTTTTTATTAGTAAAATTATAATTTTTCATGGTATTTTGAATTATTAGAATTGAATATTATAATAGTATTGGTATTCAACTAACATGAATAGAGGAGATAATGTAGCAATATTTTATTTATTTTTTGAAAAAATAATATAATTTATGACGGTTTAATCGTTGTCATTTTTAATTAAATATATATTGTATAATTACGGCGGTTACAACTGTCGCTACTTTTAATTAAATATATATAAATATTATAAAATTATAGCGGTTAGAACTATCGCTATTTTAGATTGAATATATATAATAAAATTATGGGTGTTACAACCATCGTAATATGGAAATTGGAGACAGTTTCAAAACCGTCACGAAATGTTACGGTAGGTTGAGCGGCAGTTCTACAAACCGTCGCAAAACAACCTCGCGACACACGTTTCTACGACAAAAGAGGAACCGTCGTGACTTGCAAATTACAGCGGTTTTAACTCTCGTAATCTGCCAAAATAACCGCCGCAATCTGCCAATTTTCTTGTAATGACTTGAGAAAAAATAAAGAGAAAAATGAAAAGATTTTTGACTTAGTTTAGTGAATGATAAATGTTTTATTTATAGGCTCTAAAAGGGTAGTTTAAGAATTGTAAGTGGTTTCTAGAAACTTATTTAATTAAATAGTGAATAATGATGTAATAAATAAGAGATATTATGGACCTTCTAGAAACATTGATACATAAAAATGATTAGTAAAATTCAAATGAATATTTTAATGATAAATCAAATAATCATGAATTTTTTTTAAATGCATAAAATGAATTTTTAGTCATTTTTTTCAATATGTAAAATGTCGATTTGATGTTGACTTTATTTGATGATAAAAATACAAATGGCTAAAAAATGCAAAACTTAACAAATAGACATGTATCATATGAATTTAAAATGTCCAGGCAAAATTGGGATATGACAATTTCCCCTATTTAAATATCTTCAACTGGAGAATAAGAAGAATATCACTCTTCATATAATCGCAGTGGGGGATAGTTAAATACTAGAACCCAAATTTTGTCTTTTGATGAAATGATATGAAATGTCATGAATGCATGAAGATTTTTTGTTTTGTTTTTACCTGGAATATGATATGAGAGACAAATTATGCGGGGATGACCGAGATGACTAAAAAACTACATTGAATACGGTAAGGTAAGAAGATTAGATGGTGAAAATAAGATATTTCTTGAGATCTGTCAAGATGACAGAGAACATTTAGGAATACTTCGAATGAAAGGGGTTAAACCCTGGAGAGCTATTAAGGATATCCAAGAATGGCATCGGCTGGAACCAAACTACAAACAAACAAAATTTGAAGGCATATCAAAGACATACAAGAATATCTTAGGAAGGATATACAATAACTTTAGTAAAAAAAAAGTTAGTGGCATCCAAGAATAGCATTTGATGGAGGTATGGAAACATTTTGTAAAATACATTTGAGAAATCCAAGAGTAGCATTGGATGTAGCTAAGGAACACTTTGATGATACATCAAATACATTCAGAAGAGCATTGAATGAAACTCTAAAAAAACAAATTAGGCACATCCAGAAGAGTATTGGATGGGTAGAAAATAATCTGAAGATACATCTGAGACATTCAAAAGAACATTGGCTGATCTTGTAAACAAGGCAAAGGAGACACGTTTGTTAAAGGGTTTCAAATGTGGAAATGATTTTGAGTATAACATTCTTTAACTCACGAACAACACAATATTGAATGGAGAGAGTTGTTGCAGAACCTTTAGGCCTTCAAAGCTATGGGGTTTCAAATTAGTCTTCGACCTTAGGTTACTTTCTACAAAAGAAAATTATATGGCATTAACACATCTAATTCTTTCCTCAATTTTGGTGCGGACTTTCTTAACTATTGTGCGGATGCCATATTGTTCAAGTTTATTGGGATCTCGGTTGGGTCTAATCCTAGAAGAGTCTCCTCGTGGACGGACGTGATCAATTTCTTAAAGGCAAAGTTATCTTCTTGGAAAGGAAAGTTTCTATCAATAGGTGGTAGAATCACCCTTTTGAATTCCATCTTAAATAGCATTCATATATATATATATATATATATATATATATATATATATATATATATATATATATATATATATATATATATATATATATATATATGTTATCTTTCTATAGAGCTACTAAAGCGGTTTTGAAAACAATCATTTTTGTTTAGTTTGGTTTCCTTTGGCAAGGGCAATTTGAGAAGAAAGGTATTGTTTTGATTTGTTGGAGTAAGGTCTATAAGTCCAAACAAGAGAGTGGTCTTGGCATCAAAGATATAGCTATTGTAAACAAAGCTTTATTGGCTAAATGGAAGTGGCGGTTCATTCATCCAAACGATTCAATTTGGAAACGTATCTTGGAATTCAGATACGATAATCTAACAACGAATGTTTTTGGTCCTTGTTCTAACAATTTGTTGAAAATTTTCTTCTCTTTGGTGGAGGGATTTGAATTTGTTGTTAATAAGTTCATGAACAATCCAAATTGGTTCCGATATTCAATCCACTGCAACCTGGGCCATGGTGGAGGGATTTGAATTTGGCTGTAATAAGTTCACGAAAAATTCAAATTGGTTTCGAGCTTCAATCTGCTACAACCTGGGTCGTGGGGATAAAATCCTATTCTGGAGGAATTCCTTGTGCAGTGCGTAACACCCTGATTATTTAATTATCTATTTAACTAAATATCATCGTATGTTTTGTTTTGTTTTGCATTGTGTTGCTAAGTTGGTTTGAATTAAGTTGTATAAGTCGATTTAAGTTGATTTAAGTTGCATTGTTGTTATTTGGACTAAGTTGAAATTAATTAAGTTGTGGATTAATTAGTGGAATTGTGGTAGCTTAATGAATGGGCTTGTTGGTATTTAGAAGTAGTAATAGTGGGGGTATGTGGTTTAGGCCCATTAGAATGATTAAGTCTAATTAAAATAAAAACTATAAGTTAAGTGGAATTAGTGGAAATTATGTTAGCAGTAAGAAGAACAAGAAGTTGGAAATGTGTGGCTACGTGAAGTGCATAGGAGAGGCAAAAGCTAAGGTCCGATCGAAAACTGGTAGAGTTACCTTCAATCCAAAGGTAAGGATGGGGTTCTAACCTTATAATTGGGTTTATATGATGAACTCATATGGAGTTGGGTATTAGGAATCGTTCCTGTTAATTGTTGTGAATTGGTGTTTTGTGTGGAAGAATATGTTTATATGATAAATGAGATGTTTTTTGTTAATAAGTTGCTTAAGTAATAAGTTGTTGTGATGAATAAGTCGTGTAGATGATTAAGAGGATCGTGATTATTTTGAGTTGTTGTGAATTGTGTGATGGAGTAATTGGAATTGGGCTGAGATGAAATCGTGAAGAGGTTACATAAACGAGACAAAGCAAGAGAAATAGAGAACATATAGTTTGGTTGTGGGATGACCGTCCCTTAAGCCAAACGACCGTCTGATATTGTTGACGACTGTCACTTCCCTAGGACGCCCATCACAAGCTGTGACGAGGGTCACCAAGTGTGACGATTGTCACACGGGTCTGGGAGGCAAAAAGTGTTATTTTGGTTTTGTGTTGTGCTGTCTTCTATGTTTGTCATATTGGTTTAACCTAAATTAACATAGTAGCATAATTAAGCTGAAGAATACCAATTAAAGTAGCAGTATGCATGTTAATTAGGTGACAGAGAATTAAATAGTAATAAAAGATGAGTTAGCAGAAGAAAATTAATTAACAGGAGAGTAGACTTAGTAGCAGGCTGGTGTTTTAGTTGTTACGATGGAATTAACATAAGCATAGTAATAAACTAGTAATAAGTAGTAGCAATATAACGTCTTGATTAGTTTAATTAATTGGTTTTAGTCGGAACTTGTGTGGATAGGAATAAAGTAGATTTTGGTTGTTTTGTTGTGTTGCTTTGTTATAAGTTGTAAAGTTGTTGCTTGTTGTTCATGTTGAAGTGCCTTATAATTGGCAAGAATTATGAGTTGTAGGTCGTTGGCCAAAGTTGAATATTGTTATGTCATTATGTTGTATGTCGTTATAGTTGTTGTTGGGTTATAAATATGTTGAGTCACATAGCATATCATAATTCAAGTTGGAGCTAATTGCTCGGTAAGTTGGCCTGGAATTGGCAATATAAAGTTGAAGGCTTATGCCTTGTATTTACGCCTATATTAATTGGCATGATTATAAGTTGGGAGTTTTGCTCCGTTGGTACCACATGGTTGTCTATGAAGTGGTGATTCATGTAATCTAATTTAATATGTTATTTATCATATGCTTGATTATAATATTAGATATCTCACCCTTTCTGTTTGAATGATGCACTTTGTTGGTAACGTGCAGGTAATCTAGAGTAGGACGGAGTACCTTAGTAAATTTGAGTCGGGGTTGTCGCTCTGATACGTAGCACTCGGGGGGATAACGTTTGTTTTATGTTGATGTTGCCTTTTGTTATAGTTGTTGAATTTTAAGTTGTTTAATTAAAGAATTGTTGCTTTTGAGTTGTTTTGAAGTTGAATACGATTGAAGTTGTTTTAAGTTGAATTATTTATGAATCCGCTGCGTAGTAATAAAGTATTTGTTTTTAAGGACTTCTCAGATGTTGCAATGATGTTCTTAAAGTTGAAATGTATGAACTCAATTTGATAAGTGTAAGTTTTATACTCTGATTTCATTAATAACCATCGGGTAGAATTTGGGTGTTATATAAGTGGTATCAGAGCAGGTTGGTCTGTCCGGCAAGTTATTGAGTCGTAGTCCTTTAACAATTGAGTATTGTTAGCTAGTTCTAATTTTTTTTGTGTTGTAGTAGTTAAGTAGATATGGCTGGAAGGAACGATGCTACGATGGTTGCTGCTATGCAAGCAATGGCTCGGGCTGTGCAGAATTTTCTGAATGCTGGTGAGGATGCTAGATCTCATAGTTTGGCGACTTTTCAGAGAGATAATCCGCCAAACTTCAAGGGTAAGTATGATTCTGATACATAATTGGCTTGGTTGAAAGAGATTCAGAGAATCTTTTGTGTGATAGATTGCACTCCAGCGCATAAGGTTCGGTATGGGACTCATATGTTGGCAGTCAAAGCTGATGACTGGTGGCTAGAGATTCGCCAGAGATTGGATGTTGCAGGTGAGGAGATCACTTGAGTTGTGTTCTGTAGGGAATTTCTTAGGAAGTATTACCCGGAGGATGTCCGTGGAAAGAAGGAGATTGTATTTCTCGAGCTGAAACAAGGAAACATGTCGGTTACAGACTATGCTGTGAAGTTTGTTGAGGTGGCCAAGTTTTATCCGCACTACAATGAGGCGAATGCTGAATTTTCGAAGTGTATCAAGTTTGAGAATGGGTTAAGTCCTGAGATTAAGAAGGTTATTGGATATCAGAAGATTCATTTCTTCGTCGATTTGGTGGATAGTTGCAGAATCTATGAAGAGGATAATAATGTTCATTATAAGATCATTAATGAGAGGAAATGTAAGCACCATCAGATTCGTGGCAAGCCTTACGATGCTCCAGCTGGGAGAGGTAAACAAAAAGTGGTTGATGGTAAGAGAACTAATGGGGGAGATTCTCCTAGTAGTATTGTTTGTTTAAAATGTGGGAAACTTGGTCACAGGAGTAATATGTGTATTGTTGAGGCTAAGAGGTGTTTTTGATATGGGAAGACAGGACATGCAATATCTGAATGAAAGCATAAGGAGATGGTCCACTTCAACATTGGTGAAGAAGGACACATTGGTAGTCAGTGTGAGAAGCCAAAGAAGGTGCAAACTGGAAAAGTGTTCGCGTTGGCTGGGACTCAGATAGCTAATGAGGACAGACTCATCTGAGGTACATGTTTCATTAATAGTACTCATTTAATTACTATTATTGATACTGGTGCAATGCATTGCTTTAATGCTGCTGATTATGTTGAAAGATTGGGTTTTAAGTTGTCTACTATGAATGGAGAATTAGTCATCGAGATTCCGGCTAAGGCATCAGTGACTACTTCTCTTGTGTGTCTAAGGTGTTTATTGTCTATATTTGATAGATACTTTGTTTTTTATTTGGTGTGTTTGTCGTTAACCGGAATGGACGTGATTTTGGGGATGAACTGGTTAGAGTATAACTATGTTCATATCAATTGTTTTAGTAAGTCAGTGAGGTAATCTACTCCTGAAAAGGAATTGGTTGGTTTGTTTTCTTTTAGAGAGTTGCAGTAGTTGATGAAAGAAGAAGCTTAGATGTTTTTGTTGATGGCATCGTTATCTATTGAGAGCAAAGCCAAGATTGAAGAGTTGCAGGTGGTGCGAGAATTTCCTGAAGTTTTCCCTGATGAAATTCCTGATTGAAATTCTGTGATCAGGTATGAGATGTCCTAAGAGATGTCCCAACACTTAATAGGACATTTGACAAATTTAACCAAAACTTAAACAGCAAGAAAAGTAAACAACACAGAAGTTTGTTAACCCAGTTCAGTGTATAACCACACCTACATCTGGAGGCTACCAAGCCAGGAGGAAATCCACTATTAGTAATATTAATTCTAGACTTAAACCACCCTGTTTAATCTATCACTTAATACTTACCCAATGCAATTTCTACCTAAGACTCACTTAGATAAGAGTACCCTACTCACTCCCCCTCAATCACCCAGTGATCAAGTTTACAAGTTTACAGAAATTGAAGACATCCTTCAAACAATACAGCTTGATCTTACTTCACAGTTTCAATCAAGTCACAAATGCACTTTTGCTTAAAAGCTCATAAAGTGGTACATAAAAACAACCTGCTATTAAAACACTAGACACCCCATTTAGTCTTCTGAAATTCGTACTCAATTCTATGAGTTTCTGTTGATTAAATAGGTATCTGAATTTTGGGCTTTCTGTAGAATGATCCAGCCCTAATGTGCAGCAACTGTCACCTTGAATTTAGGGTTTGTTACCTCCTATATTCTAGGTGCATTAGGTCTTCTGTTTTAATCTGAATCTTCAATTTAAAACTCCCTACAGATGCGCCTTGTTCTGTTTTTATCCAGCATTAATTAATTCCAGATAGTTCTCCTTAAATATCTCTGATCTGTTAATCAATAATTAATTCTGGTAGCAGGTCTGAGATGTCTCAACATCTGTTGGGACATCCTGACAAAACTGAACTTAGTCATTTACACAATGTCCCAACATCTGATGAGACATCCTCAAATAAGTTCACATACTCTGTTTGCTAATGTCCTAACATCTGATAGGACATTCTGAACTGAATTTAACATTTCTTGTTTGGTCAAAAATTCTGCCAATTCTTAAACATCTACAAACTCCCCCTTTGGCTAATTTTTGGCTAACATCTTTTCTGGTTTTCAGAGTGCAGCAGAAGTTCTTTTTATCAGAGTATATCATAACTTTTCTGTTGATTCTTATTTGAGATTACTCCCCCTCAAACAAATATGTGTCCAGTCTTGTTGCAACAGAAATACACACTGATTCAGTTCAGACAGAAACAAACAGATCTTTCATTCATTTAAACAGCAATTACATTTGATGTTGTTCTCCCCCTTGGTAGGCACAAAATTAGGGGCCAAAGAACTATTATTCAGAATTACTAATCATTGCTGTCATTACAAATGCCTCACATACAAAGATCACTCAGATTCATCATTCTCAGTAGCTTCCTCCACTTCAGTGCCTTCATCTTTATCAGCTTCACTTTCAGCTTCACTGTCTTCACCAGATGCAGCATTCTGATCTTCTTCACTTTCCAACCTCTTAATTATTTCCTCCAGCTTCTTCTTTCTAGCTTCAAGCTCTTTGCAGGTGCACTTTAGCTCAGCAATTAATTCTTTCTTGGAGATTGGATTCTTAGCAGAGGAGGGACCAGCAGATGTCCCAGCAGGTGTTTCAACATCTGCAGCATGATGACTGAGGAATAACTTGTAGTGAAAAGCCAGGGGGCTCTCTCTCTTGCAGGCAGTATCCTTGTCAGTTAAAATCCCAGGATATTGATTGAGTACAATACCACACAGCAATGATGGAAAGGCTATTGGTAGCTTGGTTGCAGAGGAGCTGGCATGCTTCATGGTTTGATCAAAGATAAAAGCTCCAAAGTCCAGCTTGGTTTGAGTCCCCACAGCATAGATGAATCTGGCCAGACCAGTTGAGATTGATGAAGTGTGATTGGTAGGCACCCAGTTTGCAGTTCCAATCCTGTTAAGCATGGCATACTTTCTAGTAAGCATGCTCACAGAGAGCTTTCCCTTCACAGGCCAAGCTTTGACCTGGTTTGCAGTGATCACCTTACAGATTTGATTATCTGTTTTCCCTAGCTCATTGGGTCCATCTGTTTCTCTTCCTAGATACTCATTGATGATTTGAGGAGAAAACTGTACACATTTACCTCTAACAAAAACTTTTCTAAACTCAGAAGACTTACCATTTGAGCAATCCTCCTGAAGATTCACAATGAACTCTTTGACAAGAAGTTCATAACAGGGAGAGAACTCTGAGACTGTCTTGAATAGTCCTGCAGCAGAGATTAGGTCAATGAGTTCTGTGCACTCAAGTGCATTGCTGCTTAGTTCTCTTTCCAAAGCAACCCTTCTTTGGTACACATATTTCCATCTGTTGACACTGGAGACATGATGGAAGGATATATTGTCCAAGGGAGCTTCTGGAACAACAGTTGAAGCTCTAGCTGGTGCTGGTTTCTTCTTGGGAGGAGATGTTGGGACATCTGATCCAACATCTGAATCTGATGGTGTTGCAGCTTTTCTCTTCTGAGTTTGAACCTTGCTCCATGGTTTTGCTGGACCAAAAGTGGCTTTAGCCTTGCCTTTCTTTGGACTAGCCTTCTTCTTCTCAGGAATGACAGGTTCATCTTGCATCTTTCCTTTCCTGGACCTTAGCCTTTTGGCTATGCTGGGTTTGACAAATGCTATGATTTCTGCATCAGAGTCCTGCTCCAGATTGACTCCTGGAGGAGATTGAGCAGACTCCTCATCAGCTTGTTGATCAGCAGAAATTTGATCTTCATTTGATTCTTTAGCCTGTTCCACAAAAACTTCTTTATCACTTTCACTTGAGGTTTTATCCTCAGTTTGTTCAACATCAGATGAGTTCTTTTTCTTGTCTTCAGATGTTCCAACATCTGTTGGGACATCTTGTTCTGCAGCAGTGTCCTTTGTAGCTTGAGCTGGTTCTTCTTGAGGTGCAGGAATGGTGTTCAAAGGAACAGAGATACCTTTCACCACTCTTTGTTCAGAAAAGACTTGGTTAACAATCTCCTTGATGGAATCATCAACATATTTGGAGTACCTTGTAGACATGTTGGCAGGAGAGGGAATGCCTTTAGCTTTGCTTCTGATTTGATCTTTACATCTCTTTGGTGTTCTTGCCTTTTTAGTGTGAGAGGCGCTTCCCCTGAGCTCGTCCAATGGTGTTGAAGGCATTGGCACAACAGAGATTGGAGTGGCATGAACCACGTCTTCCTTGTTGAGAATTTCCTCAGTTGTTTTAGGGTTTTGAGACATTGTAAAGGAAGAAGGATGAACAGCTTTAGGGTTTATGATTTCTGAAGATTTGAGAGTTAATGTGATTCGCTTGTGATGATATGATGAGAATCTTGATAGCTTCTTATAAGTAGTTACTAAATAAGTAGCCGTTACAGTCCAAATGATTAAGAATGGAATTCCCAAGGATCTTGTCCAGACTAGCTTTGCCATCTGGAACTTATGCCATGCAATGTCATATGACATGTTGGCACATCTCATTAACTGCTAAATATCACATAAACATATTCCAAGTTTGCCCCTTAAGTTCTCAAATTGATTAGCATCCAATGCTTTGGTAAAGATATCAGCTAATTGCAGATCTGTAGCAACATGCTCCAATGAAATCACCTTCTCTTCTACAAGATCTCTGATGAAATGATGTCTGATATCAATATGCTTTGTCCTGCTATGTTGAATAGGATTTTTAGATATGTTGATTGCACTTAAGTTATCACAGTACAATGTCATGACATCCTGTGGGACATTGTACTCAGTGAGCATCTGCTTCATCCAAACCAACTGAGAACAACTGCTACCTGCTGCTATGTATTCAGCTTCAGCTGTAGATAAAGATACACAATTCTGTTTCTTACTGAACCAAGAAATCAGATTGTTTCCTAGAAAGAAGCATCCTCCTGAAGTGCTTTTTCATTAACATATTTAAGGATTCTCTTGACTTGATTGAGATGACTGACTTTTGGATCAGCTTGATATCTTGCACAAACTCCTACTGCAAATGCAATGTCTGGTCTGCTAGCAGTCAAGTATAACAAGCTTCCAATCATGCTTCTATATAAACTATGATCTACATTCTCACCCTTCTCATCTTTAGTCAGCTTTAAATGTGTAGGAGCAGGAGTTCTTTTATGAGAAGCATTTTCCATTCCAAATTTCTTCACTATGTTCTTGGAGTACTTGCTTTGTGAGATGAACATTGAGTCTTCCATTTGCTTAACTTGCAGACCAAGAAAATAGGTTAATTCACCTACTAGACTCATTTCAAATTCAGCTTCCATCTGCTTGACAAAATGTTTGACCATCTTATCAGACATCCCACCAAACACAATGTCATCAACATATATTTGTGCAATCATGACATTACCTTCTTCATCTTTAACAAACAGGGTTTTATCAATCCCACCTTTTCTGTATCCTTGCTTGGTAAGAAATGTGGTAAGTCTTTCATACCATGCCCTTGGAGCTTGCTTCAGACCATAAAGTGCTTTCTTGAGTTTGTATACATGATTTGGACAGCTTGGATCAACAAATCCTTTAGGCTGTTCTACATATACCTCCTCATTAAGATAACCATTAAGAAAGGCACTTTTCACATCCATTTGAAATAGCTTGAACTTTAAGATACAAGCAATTCCCAACAGTAGTCTTATTGATTCAAGCCTTGCTACTGGTGCAAAGGTTTCATCAAAGTCTACTCCTTCAATTTGAGTATATCCTTGAGCCACAAGTCTAGCTTTGTTCTTTGTAACAATTCCTTGTTCATTTGACTTGTTCTTATACACCCATTTTGTACCAATCACATTTATGTCATCAGGTCTAGGTACAAGATTCCACACTTCATTCCTTGTGAATTGACCTAATTCCTCTTGCATAGCACAAATCCAGTATTCATCAGTGAGAGCTTCCTTGACATTTTTAGGTTCTATTTTGGAAACAAAACAAGAACCTGAAATCACTTCTCTTGATCTAGTGCTCACACCTCTGTTGGGATCACCAATTATTAAATCTTTGGGATGATCCTTCTGTATTCTGATGGAGGGAGGTTTGCTTGAATCTTCTGACCTTGTATCATTTTGAGTGAAGTTATATTGATCATTCTTTTCTTCAGCTTCAACCTTGATATCAGCAGATGTTCCAACATCTTCTGGGACATCTGCAGGAGCATCATCAATTATCACATTTATGGACTCCATGATAACATTTGTTCTGTAGTTAAATACTCTATATGCTCTGCTGTTTATAGAGTATCCAAGGAAAATTCCTTCATCACTTTTAGGATCCATTTTTCTCCTTTGCTCCCTATCTGCCAGAATATAGCATTTACTTCCAAATACATGAAAATACTTAACAGTGGGTTTTCTGCCCTTCCAGACTTCATATATTGTGGACAAAGTTCCTTTTCTCAAGGTAACTCTGTTATGGATATAGCAGGCAGTGTTCATGGCTTCAGCCCAGAAATACAGAGGTAGCTTTTTAGCATGTATCATAGCTCTTGCTGATTCTTGAATGGTTCTATTCTTCCTTTCAACAATCCCATTCTGTTGAGGAGTGATAGGTGAAGAATACTCATGATTGATTCCTTCTGAAGAGCAGAAATCTAAGAACTTTTGATTCTCAAATTCTTTTCCATGATCACTTCTTATTCTGATCACACAGCTGGATTTTTCCCTTTGCAATCTTTGATATAATTCTTTGAATACATCAAATACATCTGACTTTTCTTTGATGAAGTTTATCCATGTATATCTTGAAAAATCATCAACCACAACATAGGCATACCTCTTACCACCAAGACTTTCAACCTGCATAGGTCCCATAAGATCCATATGTAGAAGTTCCAAAACTTTGGAAGTTGTCAGATGTTGAAGCTTTGGATGGGACATCTTGGTTTGCTTGCCTATTTGACATTCACCACATATTTTGCCATCATCAATCTTCAGTTTAGGAATACCTCTTACAGCATCCATAGATATGATCTTCTTTATGCCTCTGAAATGAAGATGACCTAGTCTTTGATGCCACAGTTTCACTTCTTCTTCTTTAGCTAGAGAACAGGTTGAAGTGAGACTGAGATTTTGGGATTCCCACATGTAACAGTTGTCTTTAGATCTGGCTCCTTTCATGACAACCTCTTGTTCTTTGTTAGTCACTATACATTCAGATTTGGTAAAGTTTACACTGTACCCTTGATCACATAACTGACTTATACTGATCAGGTTAGCAGTTAAACCTTTAACAAGCAGCACATCATCTAGTCTTGGAACATCTTGACAATCCAAGGTTCCAACTCCCTTGATCTCTTCTTTAGCTCCATCTCCAAAGGTAACATACCTGGATGAATGTGGCTTTAAGTTTACTAGCAAATTCTTCAATCCAGTCATGTGTCTTGAGCATCCACTGTCAAAGTACCAGTCTTCTTTAGCTGATACTTTCAATGATGTATGTGCTATGTATGCAGTACTTTTCTTTAACCAGATGAGTTGAGATTTCTTTTGATGCCTTTGCTCTGAGTGTTGTTCAGCTGATCTCCAAGCTTGATTGTTGATCTTGTTCTTGTGTATGTGGCTTTGATCAGTCTGAATGTCAGCTTTTGGTCTCCAAACTTTCTTGATTACTTCTGTCTTTTGCTTAGAATATTGCTGACTTTTATGCAGCACTTTCTTGGTATCTACTACTTTCTGCTTGGAAGGTTGCTGACACATCTGATTTGGATATCCATGTAGCTTATAACAGTGAGGTTTGATATGCCCAAATCTTCCACAGTGATGACATCTCCATCTTTGATATTTTTTCTTCATTTTGTTCTTTCCAGAATGTTGAGACATCTGTTGGAACATTATGTTTGTCTTTGTGTTCTGATGTTGGAGCATCTGTTGGGACATCTTGTTTGACTGTGTAGTTTTTGAAGTAGTTCTGCTAGAGCTTGCTTCATCTCTGTCATATCCCAGTCCACTTTTGTCCCCTGAATGTTTATTATTGCTGAGAATAACATCCAGTGTGTTTGAGCTGCTGTTCAACATTCTAACAGATTTGGACATATGTTCCAATTTAGAGTTGAGAAGGCTTACTTCACTTTTTAAGGTTTCAATGATCTCCTGATCATTTGCTTTGTCATCTTTTAAAGTCTTATTCTGCTTCTTTAGCTTTATAACATCACTGCATATTTCAGAGCTTCTTTTGTATAGATCTTTGAATGCTTGCTCAAGTTCTTCATAAGTAAGTTCTCCACAACTGGAATCACTATCATATTCACACAGTCCAGCTAGAGCAGTAATATGCTTAGCTGATTCTTCTTCTGACTCTCCTGAGTCTTCATCAGACCAGGTCACAGAGAGTCCTTTCTTTTGCCTCTTTAAGTAGGTAGGACATTCAAACTTGATGTGTCCATATCCTTCACATTCATGGCATTTGACTCCTTTATCTTGACTGGTCTTTTCAGCAAACTTTGACTTTCTGTTAGCATCATATGGTCTCCTGTTCTCAGAGTTTGTGTTTCTTCCACTGGATTTGAATTGGCCTTCCATTCCTCTGAGAATCTGTTTGAATTGTCTTCCAAGCAAGGCAAGGTTTTCTGATAAGCTTTTGTCATTTGCTGATTCATCATCTTCTTCTTCATCTGTATTTGACACCAAGGCTATGCTTTTGTTCTTTTTAACATGTGTGTCATTCATTCCCATTTCAAAAGTTTGAAGGGAACCAATTAGTTCTTCAGCTTTCATGGAGCATGTGTCTTGTGCTTCTTCTATTGCTGTGACTTTCATGTCAAATCTTTTTGGCAAAGATCTGAGAATCTTCCTTACAAGCTTTTCATCAGTCATCTTTTCTCCCAAGGCTCCAGAAGTATTGGCTATATCCAAGATGTTCAAGTAGAACTCATGAATTGATTCATCTTCCTTCATTCTTAAGTTCTCAAACTTGGTGGTGAGAAGTTGAAGTCTTGACATTTTTACTTTTGATGTTCCTTCATGAGTTGTCTTGAGGGTATCCCACACATCTTTGGCCAGCTCACAATGATGCACTAGTCTGAAAATATTTCTATCAATGCCATTGAATAAAGCATTTAGGGCTTTTGAGTTGCCTAGTTCTGAATCTTCTTCCTCTTTACTCCATTCTTCTTCAGGTTTCAGAACTATTGATCCATCTTTGGTGTCTTGAACAGGATGTTTCCATCCAACATTTACTGCTCTCCATGCCCTGTTGTCAAGTGACTTTAAGAATGCAATCATTCTTGGCTTCCAGTAGTCATAATTAGAACCATCCAGTATAGGTGGTCTATTTACTGACCCTATATCTCTGTCCATGTTACAGAATTTGTTTTCCCTAGATCTCACCCAGTATAAACAGGCAGGGTGCCTGCTCTGATGCCAATTGAAATTCTGTGATCAGGTATGAGATGTCCTAAGAGATGTCCCAACACTTAATAGGACATTTGACAAATTTAACCAAAACTTAAACAGCAAGAAAAGTAAACAACACAGAAGTTTGTTAACCCAGTTCAGTGTATAACCACACCTACATCTGGAGGCTACCAAGCCAGGAGGAAATCCACTATTAGTAATATTAATTCTAGACTTAAACCACCCTGTTTAATCTATCACTTAATACTTACCCAATGCAATTTCTACCTAAGACTCACTTAGATAAGAGTACCCTACTCACTCCCCCTCAATCACCCAGTGATCAAGTTTACAAGTTTACAGAAATTGAAGACATCCTTCAAACAATACAGCTTGATCTTACTTCACAGTTTCAATCAAGTCACAAATGCACTTTTGCTTAAAAGCTCATAAAGTGGTACATAAAAACAACCTGCTATTAAAACACTAGACACCCCATTTAGTCTTCTGAAATTCGTACTCAATTCTATGAGTTTCTGTTGATTAAATAGGTACCTAATTTTGGGCTTTCTGTAGAATGATCCAGCCCTAATGTGCAGCAACTGTCACCTTGAATTTAGGGTTTGTTACCTCCTATATTCTAGGTGCATTAGGTCTTCTGTTTTAATCTGAATCTTCAATTTAAAACTCCCTACAGATGCGCCTTGTTCTGTTTTTATCCAGCATTAATTAATTCCAGATAGTTCTCCTTAAATATCTCTGATCTGTTAATCAATAATTAATTCTGGTAGCAAGTCTGAGATGTCTCAACATCTGTTGGGACATCCTGACAAAATTGAACTTAGTCATTTACACAATGTCCCAACATCTGATGAGACATCCTCAAATAAGTTCACATACTCTGTTTGCTAATGTCCTAACATCTGATAGGACATTCTGAACTGAATTTAACATTTCTTGTTTGGTCAAAAATTCTGCCAATTCTTAAACATCTACACTGATGTACCGCCAGAGAGAGAAGTTGAATTTGTGATTAATCGTGTACCTGGTACTAGACATGTGTCTATGGCACTGTACAAGATGTATGCATCCGAATTGTCAGAATTGAAGAAGAAGTTATAGGAGCTACTAGAGAAGAATTTTGTGAGATCTATTGTATCACCATGGGGAGCTCTAGTGTTGTTAGTGAAGAAGAAGTATGAGACTTTATGTTGATTATAGGCAGTTGAATAAAGTGACAATAAATAACAAGTATCTGCTTCCAAGAATAGATGATCTAATGGATCAGTTGGTAGGTGCTTGTGTGTTTAGCAAGATCAATTTAAAATTAGGCTATCATCAAATTAAGGTGAAAGATGAGGATATTCAGAAGACGGTGTTCATAACATATTATGGACATTACGACTATTTGGTGATGCCTTTCGGTGTTACTAATGCGTCGGGAGTATTCATGGAATACATGAACCATATATTTCATACCTATTTGGATCATTTCGTGGTGGTGTTCATTGATGACATCTTGATTAACTCTATGTCGGAAGAAGAGCATGCAAAACACTTGAAGCTGATATTGCAAGTTTTGAAAGAGAAGCAGTTATATGCGAAGTCGTCCAAGTGTGAGTTTTGGTTGAAGGAATTTAGTTTTCTTGGGCATGTCATTTTAGGAAATGGCATTGTTGTGGATCCATCTAAAGTTGATGTTGTGTTGCAGTGGGAGACTCCAAAGTCGGTTACTGAGATTAGAAGCTTCTTGGGTCTAGTTGGTTATTATAGACGGTTTATCGAAGGTTTTTCTAAGTTGGCACTTCCGTTGACTAAGTTGACTAATAAGAGTAAGGCTTTTGTGTGGTATGTTCAATGCGAACAAATTTTTACCGAATTCAAGAAGAGGTTGATGTCAGCTCCGATTTTGACATTACCGAATGCAGGGGAACCATTTGTGGTCTATTGTGATGCTTCTATGATGGGTTTAGGAAATGTGTTTATGCAGAATAGTAAGGTGGTTGCTTATGCATCGAGGCGGTTAAGAACTCATGAAAAAAACTATCCTACGCATGATTTAGAACTCGGTGCAGTTGTTTTTGTGCTGAAGATTTGGAGGCATTATCTCTATGGTTCTAGATTTGAAGTATTTAGTGACCATAAGAGTTCAAAGTATTTGTTTGATCAGAAGGAGTTGAATATGAGGCAGCGAATGTGGTTGGAATTATTAAAGGATTATGATTTTGGTTTGAACTATCATCCAGGTAAAGCTAATGTTGTAGTTGATGCTTTGAGTCAGAAAACGTTGCATATGTCGGCAATGATGGTTAAAGAGTTAGAACTAATTGAATAGTTCAGAGATATGAGTCTAGTTTGTGAAGTGGATCTGAAGAGTGTTATGTTGGGAATGTTGAATATTAATAATGATTTTCTAGACAGTATCAGAGAGGCTCAGAAGTTAGATGTGAAGTTGGTAGATTCGATGGTGGGAATCTATCAATATGAGAATAGTGATTTCAAGTTGGATGCGCAAGGTGTGTTGATATTCCGTGATTGAATTTGTATTCCTGATGATATGGAGATGAAGAGAATGATTCTTGAAGATATTCATAGAAGTAAGCTGAGTATTCATCCAAGTGCTACAAAGATGTATCAAGATTTGAAGAATTTGTTTTGGTGGCTGGGATGAAGAACGATGTAGCGCGTTTTGTGTATGCATGTTTAACATGTCAAAAGTCGAAAGTTAAAAAAACTAGTATAGAAAGAAAAGGTTATACCTTTGTTACAATCTTCCTGACGTTGCTTGGTGGATCTTCATCCATCTTTTCAAATGTACCTTCGACAACAGCTTTCTTGGCAGGAATTTTTACAGCTAAGGACAAAGAAGAAAAATCAGAGATCAGTACAAGAAGTGTAACACCCCAATATTTGACCACTCTTTTACCCATCATTTGCATATCATGTAGCATATCATGTTGTTTGCATATCTAAGCATATGGCATAGAAGAATGAAGCATGGCATCCATAGGTGCTAGCATATGGCACATGATCAATAATCTGGAAAAGAAAAGATCATTCAAAGATAAAATGAGAGCAAGTGGTCTTGCAAGAAGCTCACAAGGTATCCTCACATCTTTCCTAAATTCAATGTCATCCATAAAATCCTAGGAGGGTGAAGCATCATCAGAAGCTAAGCAGTGCAACATGCTCCTACACAGATAACCCTAATTAGGGGTTTTCCTCAGATCAAGAAATTCTCATAGCCTTGACCAATTATTATGGTCAAAGGCTTTCATATGATATATAAGCCTATGTATGAAGTTTTATGCAAAAACTCATTGAGGAAGTCAACTAATTCTTCAGTTACTTATAAATAAAGAAATTGGTCAACTGTGCATCTGAAAAGTCAATTGTTGGATTTCAAGGCCTCCAATCATGTTTTTCAAGTAAAGGGACCTTCCCAGGGTCAAAGAAGAGCTTTGGTGATCTCAAAGATCAAGAATCAAGAGTTTATGAAGAATTTTCCAACTTTAGTAAGTGACTTGTAATGGAAACTTACTATTTTTGGTATATTTTGCCCTAATCTTCAAGTGGTTCTTGCATGGCCAAGATGATTCCAATGAAATTTCCTTTAACATGAAACTTGTAAGGCATTCTCTCACTTTTCCAAAAAGTACAACAACTTGTTCATAGCATCTGTAGAACTCAAGATATGGCCATTGGAAGTTTGGTTATTTTTAGGGTTTTACCACTTATTCAAGTTTCTTCAACTTTGCAATTTGTCTTGTAATGCATTTTCAAGTCATTCTATGGATCAATTATGGTCATAAACATAAAATATAATGCATGAGGATCATTTTTACATAAGAAAACCAAAGATCCCGTGGGTTATGTGAGGAATATTTCACAAAAAGCAAATTTGCAAAGTCATTGAAAAAGCATGACTCACTTACATCCAAAGGTTGAGATTGATCCAAAGTTGGATATTGAGTGAAATGTGATCAGAATGTGCACATGGGAGAGGCTTTTCACGCTTGGATGAGGAAATCACACTTTTCATGTAAAGTTGCATTTTCATTTCAATCACACACCTCATGCCATTATTGCTTCTAAAACCATAATCAAGTGTGAATACCAATCATATATAAGCTCTTCATGCACTGAATTCTCACACATACAGACACACACACACACACACACACACACACACACACACACACACACACACTCATTTCTCAGATCTAGAATTTCATGCACAAGAGAAAAGGCTTTTGAAACTCTCTCTACAAAGCCTCATTCTCTTATTTATCTTCACATTCTTCATCCTCAAGCTTCAAGGAGTTGATTTCTTCCATTGATTGAAGTTGAAACTGAAGAATCATATAGGTTCAGTTCAGAGCAAGAATATTTGAATTCATCAATTCAGGAACTCTCAAGCTCCATCTTGCATTTATTTTGCAAGAGGAGGTCAAGATACATGGATCTACATCATTTGGAGCTTTATCTTGGTGATTTTGAAGAGCTTCAACCTCAGGTATCTTACTGAATTCATGGATCTAGATGCGAAATTTTATGTGTGTTTCTTTTTCTTTGAGCTTTACTGATCACACTGAACTAATTAGAATTGAATTTGGTTGATTATTGAGTAAGATGTGAGGATCTGAAAGTTTGCTATGAAAATTTGTTTGATTCGATTTGCCTTGCTCAGTGTTTGTTTGTGAATTTAAGTGATGGATTTGTGTTTAGCATGTTAAGATGCATTGATTTGGAGCTTTATAGGTCTTGTGATGGCGTATTTTGTTAGATTGATGTTTTTCGGTGACGGAGCTAGGGCTCCGTTCCCTTGGTTTCTTTTGATCTCACGCTTGTGGATGTGTCAGCACATTAATGAGGCATGTGTTGGTCACATGCCACTGACTTATTTTATTTTTAAAACGCAGTTGTTAGATATAAAGAGAGAAATGTAAGCTTGAATTATGTGCGTTAATGTTGTTTACTGGGCTATTAACTGCACGCTAGGCCATTGGATTCTCTTACTTTTCCTTGACTTTCAATTCAGGCCCTTGGATCTGATGACTGCATTGACTTCCATTTATTTTATTTCTTTTATTTTGTTTGTTTGCTTTTTAATTATTAAAAATAGTAAATGATATCCAAAAATTCCCAAAAAAAAATCATGTATGCTTATTTTAATTTTCTTTATTTTTCCATGTTTTTTAATTTCATTTTTGATTAATTTTCATGTCTGAATTAACTTTTGAGTTTATTTCTTTTATTTTAATTTCTTTTATGCATGATATGTCTTGTTCATTTTTTATTTTGAATTTGGTGATAGATATAGACTTGGTTCTTGGTTGTATGGATTCTTGACTGATTGAAGTATGTTTGAGATGTTTTCCATGATTTTTAGGGTTTGTTTGCTTAGGTTTTGCCATGTTGCTTTATGTTGAGGTTTATGAAACCCTAATTGATCTTGATGCAATTCTTTGACATAGTTTGCTTCTGATTTCTGACTTGTGGTTTTGGTATGATGATTTTACATGTTTAAGGATTCTTAGTGCTTACTTGTAGAATTTTTTAGACTTGTTTCCATTTTATTTGGATTTTATAATTGCCATGACCTATTTTGGATGTTTTCTTGACTTTTGCTTGCTCATTAGGTTAGGATGGCACTTGTGCCAAATCCTAGGATTTGTTTTAAGGCTTTTTAGCACGATAGCATGTCCCTGGTCCTTGTATGATGATTTCACTTTGGTTTTCTTTGAGTTGCTTGTTCATTAAGGTTCACAGTTATATACTTCCATATGCTTCTATTGTATGACCTTGTATGGACTTGTATGCTTCCATTGTTATTTGAACTCCTTGATTTGGCATTGCCATACCATGTAAGGGTTTTGAACTTGGTGTTTGTGGAGCATGTTTCTATTGTATGACCTTTTCAATCTCATGTATGCTTTTGTCTCCTTCATGGTAACTTCTGTTGCTTTTGTTGTGACTTGTTTGCTCCAATTCTTTTATGAGGTTATATGCTTGATCTTGGTACTTAAGATTGAAGTTCCAATTATGGTTGTGATGATTGGACGTGATCTTTTGCTTATGTATGCTTAATTTAGTTTTAACTGCTTTTATCTTATCATTTGTATATGTTCTAACCCTTTTTGTAGGTGCAATGGTAAGTGAAGTGTGGATGTTATCCATATTCCAAGTATTTTTTCTCCTCTTTATTTTGCCTTTATTAATTGTGGTTGAGGTGTGCTTAGGCCACCATTCCTTCTCTCTCCCCTTTTGGAGGGCAACTTATCTTCTTCTTCCTTCTTTCTTTCTTTCCTTTAGGTGGTAAGCCTCGCTAACCTAGGATACCCTTTTGCATGATAACTTTAGGTTTGATTAGTCTCCCTTAGACTTTTTCCTTTAAATCCTTTTGGTGTTCTCTCTTTCTCATCTTCATACAAAAAAGATAAAAAAACATTAATAAAGGTTAAAGTAGTCTTTGATGCATAGCCTTTCCATGGGGAATTTGTATTCATTCCATCTTGGAATAGTACACTTGTCTAGCATGATGTACAAGTCTAATCATAAGACTATCTTCAAGAAAGTCATAAAAAAACACTTCTTCCTTTAATCCACAAAAAAACATCTAATAAGTTTAACAAGTTAGTGAGCTTAGGCCCTAGCCCTTGGAAACAAGTCTTGGATAAATTCTCCTTACTTAGTGTGCTTGTTCTGTTATTCCATTATTGGAATGTAGTAGCAAGTAGACATTCCATGGAAACGGACTTGAATTCACTTTCTTGTGCCACACCAATAAAAAAAACTCCTAAAAACACAAACAAAGAATAATTGTCTCTCCTTCGGGAATTCTCTCATCACCTCACTCACTCCTTACGAAAGAACTTGCTCATACTTATCACTTTTCAAGACGGTTACGCACTCGTCATCCGAGCCTGCAACACCTGAGCATTGGCATAGGAAGTTCAAGCCTTAAAACACAAGCAATCCTTTTCCACCCCTAGTTAGGGGAACTACGATGACTCTGATCCTCATGTCCAGATGAGGTACGTAGGTAGCGGGATAGGGCCCGTTCGAGCACTATTTTATTTTCCCTACATTTTCCCCCTTTCTTTTCTTTTCTTGTCCAGTTTCAGTCTTTCTTTTGCAGCAACCTCATTTCCTTCACCCTTTGAAATAATTTCCTTTGAAAGTGTGGATCCCGTCAAGTACGGCGGACGATCTGGGGTGCTAATACCTTCCCAGGTTGTAACCGACTCCCAAACCCAGTTCTTTGGTTCGCATGACCTTGTCCTTTCCTTTCTTTCCCTGGTTTGTGCAACATTACATTTCCCGTTCCTTCGTGTCGCTCCCGGGATTTTCATCCTAGTACAAACGCGAAAGTGGCGCGGAAAAGGTTAGAGTCGCCAGCCAGACATTTTTATCCCGAAAGAATGGGAAAGGTAATGTTGCACAAACCTGAGGAAGAAGGAAAGGACAAGGCCTTGCGAACCAAAGATCTGGATTCGGGAGTCGGTTACGACCTGGGAAGGTATTAGCACCCCAGATCGTCCGTCGTACCCGACGGGATCCACGCTTGCTTGTTTTGTTTCAAAGGGTGAGAAAATAAGATGCTGCTGAATAAAACCGCTACTGGAATAAAGGGAATGGAAAATGAGAAAGGAATAAGAAGAGAGAATGGAAAGAATGGGGAAAATGTAGGGAAAATAAAGAATGTGCTCGAACGGGCCCTACCCCGCTGCCTACGTACCTCATCGGGATAATGAGGATCAGAGTCGACGTAGTTCGCCTAACCTAGGCGGGAACTATTTGTTTGTGTTTTTTACAGCTGGAACTGCGTGTGTCTATGCTCAGGTGTTGCAGGCTCGTCTGGTACGAGTGCGTTTACCGTCTTGCATGCGAGACAAGTCGTCGCGAGTTCGCGTTGTGAGTGAATGAGATGAGAAAAGAAGTTCCCGCAGGATAGTCGGTTATTGTTTGTTTTTGTCTTTTATGAGTTTCGTATGAATTTGGCACAAGGAAGTGAATTCAAACTCTTTTCCATGGAATGTACACTTGACTCTACATTCCAAGATGGAATAATAGAACAAGCATACCCAGCAAGGAGAATTTATCCAAGACTGGTTTCCTAGGATTTGGGTTTAAGTTCACTGGCTTGTTGAACTTTATTAAGTGTTTTTGTTGCTTTTGTGAAGAAGTGTCTTTTAAGTTTTTCTTTGTGAACAACTCCTTGATGAGACTTGTGCATCATGATAGACAAGCTTACACCACTCCAAGATGGAATGAATGCAAGTGCTTCATGGAATAAGGCTATACACAAGGAATCCTTTCATTTATTTGTTAAGTGTTTTTGATTTTGTTTGAAGATGAGAAAGAAAAATGACTCAAGTTGATAAAGGAAAAATCTAAGGGACTAAGACTCAATCCTAATGTATTATATATTTACAAAGTGATCCTAGTGGTTAGTGAGGTTTTCTATTCCTAATGGAAAAAGGAAAAGAAAAAAAAGAAAAAGAAAAAAGGATGCAACTTACTTCCTAAGGAAGATAAGTTGGTCCTAACAATGGGGAATCCTACCAATCACAAATATGGAAGGAAAAATGAATTAAAAAGCCTAAAAGAAATGCATAAAAAATAAAGGATAAAGTGGAGTAAACTTACCTCAATCTTCCCCACTACAAAACAAGTGTTAATGCACATTTTTATTAAAAAGAATAAGGCAAACACACATTAATTAAATCCTAATTGAATCCTAAGGCACCTTAGACCTAAACTAGACTCTATTTTAATCCTAAAGGAACTAGAAAAATGCTAAAACAAAATACAACACCTATTACAGCCCCTTAATACAAACAGCTATGAAACTAAGCCTAACACCCACCAGCTTTTTACAGCCAGCATGCAACATGAAAAAGTAGGTGTAGAAAGTCAAATACATCATGCACACAACAAACAAATTTTACAGCAGCTATATACAAAAACAGCTATGAAATGCAAAATTCAGAATTGATTATTTTCATTTTTTATACACAAACTCAATAAAACATGCATTACTTTCCACATGAACATGCATTTTAACATGGATCAACATACCTAAATGGAAGAACATGAACATTTTTTTAGGATTATTCAAGAATGCATCACATGTGGATTATGCAACAAGTATGCAAAATGTGGCACATGAACATGGCATATGAACATGATGATTATTGATTATGAACATACAACATGATAGCTCAACAAACATGCTAAACTCAATGCAAAATTCAGAAGTGAATTGATATGGATGATGTGATCAAGTATGCAACAAAATGAAATCAAATACACATACATACATGATTATGCAAAATGCAACATACATTGATATAATGAAATGCCAAAATGATTTAATGCAATGCAAACATATAAAAACCAGGATGCAAAGTGATTATTATGTGTCAAATAATGCACAAACATGGTAACAACATGCAAGAATTCAAGCTATGCACAAAGAAACACAAAAATGCATAAAACGCAACATGAACGGAATCGTGTCGAAACGACTCGAAACGGGGGAATGAGCTACTGGAAATGGATCCAAAAATTCCCTAAAATCACTACCTAAACATACATGAACATTAGAGGCACTAGGAAGCAAGATTGAGCAAGAAAATAGGCTAAAAATCCAAAAATGGACAGCGTTAACCGGTTAACCATATAGGTTAACCCGTTAACGGGCCTAAAAATACAGCATTCTGGCCAAAAACGCATGCGTTAACCGGTTAACCATATGCGTTAACCGGTTAACACTGAACGAAAAGTGAAAAATGCTTTTGAAAAAAGTGCTTTTGGCCACAATCTTCCTTCTAAACAATCCTAACCCCCACTTAATCATGCTAACACAAATTTCTACTCAATTGGAGCTTATTTACACATGCTAGCACCTATAGCCATCAACACTTTAACTTCTAAATCAACAAAAATCAACAAATCACAAGCAAACATAATTGAAACGGAATTGATTTTAAACAAAACGAAAAAAAGCAATTAAAGAATGCCAAAAGTGGCGAGATGAAGAGAATAACTTAAAGAAGAAGTGATTAAGATCACCAACCTACGAAGCGGAGGAGTGCTTCGGTGATTGTTGCAAAGATCGGAGCTTGAATCGAAAAGAAAACCGAAAACCGAGAAATCGCAAAATAAATGCGTTCTTGAGATTGAATCTTCGTGCGCTTCCGATAATCCGATAATCCTCACAAAATTCAGTAGCTTCTTCTTCTATAATCCACAATCAATGAAGGTTGGAGGCTTAAGCTTCAAGATCTTCAAGTTTCAATGTGAAACTTGAAGAGCTTATTTGAAAAAGCTTTGGTGAAAGGGAGAGGAAAAGTGAGAGGGAAAAAGTGCTTCTCAAAGAGTGAAAAATTGGAAAATGGTGTCCAACCTTTTGGTTTGGATGAAAATGGCTTAAATAGAGACTAGGCTAGGAGCTAGGTTTGGGTTTGGGGCCCAAAAATTAGGCTTGGGATCCAAAATTAGGTTTGGTAGTTAGTTAGGGTTAGGGTTGGAAAAGAGAATATTCCTTGGAATATTCCTTGGAATATTCCTTGGAATATTCCTTGGAATACTCTAGAAGATGGTGGAAGGTGGTGGAAGTTTCCAAGGGAAATGGAGTGGAATTGGAGTGGAAAAACAAGATGGAAAGAATTAAAGGAAGTGTGGAAAGAAAATGGAAGGAAAAGTGGAGGGAAATGCAAAACCAACTAACTTTTCAAATGATTTTTCTTTGATTTTTTTCATGATTCCTCCATCGTTTCTTGATCAAATTTGAACCATAGGATAATTGTAACCCTAATTTCATGATTTCGATCTTAAAAGTCCGGAGTCGATCCCTTTTTACCTAGCTCGGTTGCCGTTTCTCCGATTCCTCGATTTTTCATCGTCCGGCCAGTCGAACCCCTTCCAAAATGAACTTGTGGACGAGATTTGAACCCTAGGCACTTGACATCATATATAAGTCAAAGAAATCCACTTCGAATCAAAAATTTATGTAGAAGCCCTGTAGAAATGAAACCCTAATTCGGCTCTTTTCCCTCAAGAAGTATTGCACTGCTTGCCTCCTTCAATCAAACCAAAACTTTTCATGACTTGTGGCTTCAAGTGAAGACTTGTGGGATATTGTGAACCCTTTGCACAAGGTTGAGAAGCTTTGTGGCCCTTCGGTAGCCTCTTCATAACTTTCGGTTGCTCCGATCATTGATCACATACCCACGCCTCGGCTATGCTATATATGATGCAATGTTTTTGGTTATTTTATGAATCCATATATGCAAAATGCTATGCAAAATGTTGAGGAAATGAGAGGGCAAATTTTGAGGTATGGAGTGATTGAATACTCGAATAAAACCTGAAAATTTGCACACCGAGGGTAATGGAAATGCCATCTGCCCATTTATTTATTTGTATATTTTCTGATTTTGACCTCCGAATAAGTAGCGAAAATAGAACCGGGTGGAAATATGCTGGGAAGAATGCCATCCTCGAATGACCACTCACACGGGATCCTCGGATCCAGTACTAAAACCCTCCTTGAATAGAAACACAATGGTATACCGGCCACAGGCGATAACCATCAACAACAAAGACTGACCTCGGACAGACTTTGCAAAAGAGACAAACTGACCTCGATCAATAAGCTCAAAAAGTGAACTACTATCCTCGAATAATAGCCACACAAAACAAAAACAAGACCAACCGCAGAAGGACTTGAAGAAAAGAATGCCATCCTCGAATGACAATCCAAAAGATCCTCAGATCTAACACGAAACCATCCTCGAATGGAGACGCGAAGGTATACCAGCCTCGACTGATAACCAAACACAAAGCTGACCTCAGACAGACTTTGCAAAAGAGACAAACTGACCTCGATCAATAAGCTCGAAAAGTGAACTACTATCCTCGAATAATAGCCACAACAACAAGACCAACCTCGGAAGGACTTGAAGAAAAGAAATGCCATCCTCGAATGACAAATCAAAAGATCCTCGGATCTAACACGAAACCATCCTCGAATGGAGACGCAAAGGTATACCAGCCTCGACTGATAACCAAACACAAAGCTGACCTCAGACAGACTTTGCAAAAGAGACAAACTGACCTCGATCAATAAGCTCAAAAAGTGAACTACTATCCTCGAATAATAGCCACAACAACAAGACCAACCTCGGAAGGACTTGAAGAAAAGAAATGCCATCCTCGAATGACAAATCAAAAGATCCTCGGATCTAACACGAAACCATCCTCGAATGGAGACGCAAAGGTATACCAGCCTCGACTGATAACCAAACACAAAGCTGACCTCAGACAGACTTTGCAAAAGAGACAAACTGACCTCGATCAATAAGCTCAAAAAGTGAACTACTATCCTCGAATAATAGCCACAACAACAAGACCAACCTCGGAAGGACTTGAAGAAAAGAAATGCCATCCTCGAATGACAAATCAAAAGATCCTCGGATCTAACACGAAACCATCCTCGAATGGAGACGCAAAGGTATACCAGCCTCGACTGATAACCAAACACAAAGCTGACCTCAGACAGACTTTGCAAAAGAGACAAACTGACCTCGATCAATAAGCTCAAAAAGTGAACTACTATCCTCGAATAATAGCCACAACAACAAGACCAACCTCGGAAGGACTTGAAGAAAAGAAATGCCATCCTCGAATGACAAATCAAAAGATCCTCGGATCTAACACGAAACCATCCTCGAATGGAGACGCGAGGTATACCAGCCTCGACTGATAACCAAACACAAAGCTGACCTCAGACAGACTTTGCAAAAGAGACAAACTGACCTCGATCAATAAGCTCGAAAAGTGAACTACTATCCTCGAATAATAGCCACACAAAACAACAAGACCAACCTCGGAAGGACTTGAAGAAAAGAAATGCCATCCTCGAATGACAATCCAAAAGATCCTCGGATCTAACACGAAACCATCCTCGAATGGAGACGCAAAGGTATACCAGCCTCGACTGATAACCAAACACAAAGCTGACCTCGGACAGACTTTGCAAAAGAGACAAACTGACCTCGATCAATAAGCTCGAAAAGTGAACTACTATCCTCGAATAATAGCCACACAAAACAACAAGACCAACCTCGGAAGGACTTGAAGAAAAGAAATGCCATCCTCGAATGACAATCCAAAAGATCCTCGGATCTAACACGAAACCATCCTCGAATGGAGACGCAAAGGTATACCAGCCTCGACTGATTTGCAAAAGAGATAAACTGACCTCGATCAATAAGCTCAAAAAGTGAACTACTATCCTCGAATAATAGCCACAACAACAAGACCAACCGCAGAAGGACTTGAAGAAAAGAATGCCATCCTCGAATGACAATCCAAAAGATCCTCGGATCTAACACGAAACCATCCTCGAATGGAGACGCAAAGGTATACCAGCCTCGACTGATTTGCAAAAGAGACAAACTGACCTCGATCAATAAGCTCAAAAAGTGAACTACTATCCTCGAATAATAGCCACAACAACAAGACCAACCGCAGAAGGACTTGAAGAAAAGAATGCCATCCTCGAATGACAAATCAAAAGATCCTCGGATCTAACACGAAACCATCCTCGAATGGAGACGCAAAGGTATACCAGCCTCGACTGATAACCAAACAAAGAAAATAGGACAAGATGGAACGGGATCATTGTACATAAAAGAGAGCCCAAGCAAATAGGACCGTTATACAAAACGGGAACCTGCGACGCGACTGTTGTACCAAACAAGACGCGGAATAAGCGAAGAACATTGACTTGAAAAGACAAGGATGTCTGAAAAATGATAATGGTAACCTCTGTGCGGAGTACTTCAGGTTGAAAAGATATTATAAGTCGTACGTAATATACCTCAAAACTGGCCCATGCTGGCATGCATATGTTTGAATTTATGGCGTAATGCTCCATGATGATGGAAATGCTACGCTTTGGAGGATGCAAATGTAATGATGATTATGCATATGCAAATGCAAAGGATCTCCCGGAAAGGAGGCTGCAGGCATCCCAAATAGCTTGGCTGGGGAGAGCTGATGATTACTGCATTGACCTGGTTCATCTTAATGAGGAGGAAACAACTCTGCGGGGAAAGTTGTTAATAATTCACTGGCTCTGAATAGCCGCCACTGCCAAAAATAAATTGGACTTTGAGATGGGAGCGCCAAGACCCTGCTGGAGAAGCGCTCTTCTTGAACTCTGATGGGGAAATGAAGACCTCCTGACTTGGCTGCGAACCGAAGGCATGACACTGCTGAGGAAGAAACTGCTGGGGAGGAATGACACTCCTTATACGGCTGAGAATTGCCCCTGTCTGAAGGGAAACTCCTGCTTGGGGATGATAACCACCTTCTTCTACCTTGCTGGGAGAAATTTCGATTTCCACATTACTGGGGATGATGGGTGATGTCAATGATAAAGCTTCCCGTTGAAGATAAAAACTCAAGCTGCCACTTGCTGGGGATAAGAGATAAATCCTCTCATGTTGGGAATGAGAGATGTAAGGCGTCTCATGCTGGGGATGAGAGACGATGATATCTTTTTGCTCAAGAAGTAACCTTCCATTTGCCGCACTACTAGAGAAGGAATTGTCTAAAGAGACTTGCTAAGTAATTTTGATCAATGAAGCTTGCTGATGAAATAACTCTTGAAGTACTGTGCTGACAATGGCTTTGCTTCCAGCCTCTGGGTTGATAGGTTGTCAACTAATCATGAATGAACAATGTTTTTTACAATCTTCAACTCGCCTTCCACTAGGATCTATCAAAAGATAATGTCTCAAGAGGATTTTACAGAAAACTGGCATACGAGATGCCTCAGTGTCTTCAAACTCTTGGAGAGATTCGTCGGATCTCGAAATAACTGCCCCAGTATGCATGGTTTGTGCAAGAATTTGCCTCGCAAGGATTCATGAAGAACCTCATATCACTGTGAGATATTCTGCCCCAGTATTTTGAACCTTGGGTAGGTGCTTCTGATTAACAGTCTTCAGGAGAAAGTAACTTCTAGTGCTCTTGGGGTGGCCTGCCCCAGTACAAGTCTTGAAGTGATCACCTCTGAATAACTGCTTTGAAGAAAACACCCAGATCAACTATTCTTCGAGATATTGGATCTCGAAGTGATTGCCCCACTTTGGCTGAAATTTGAATGCATGCATCAGACTCATGAGAGATTTGATCTTGAAATGATTGCCCCAGTTTGGTTGAAATTTGAATAATGCCTCCGCCTGATGGCTCTTTGAGAGATTGGATCTCGAAGTGATTGCCCCAGCTTGGTTGGCTCTTGCTACGACTGTTGGGAAAGTCCCTACTCAATGGAGTTTTCTTGAAAAGTGCACCTCAACAGATTGTCCTTCGGAAGTTTCAGACTTCTCAACTTGGCAAGATTAAGCTTCTGGACTGAAGTTTCGTATGTGAATTTTTATGATGTCCAACAAATGTATGCAAGCAAAAAATGTTTATTCTAAGAATGAAAATTATAATGCAACACACATATTAATCTTGAAGTTTTATTGAAAAAGATGTCGCAAACCTTGGTGAGCGAATCACTGGTTAAGATACGACATAAAATTTGTTTGAATAATAAAAAGCATGCACATGCAACACCAACAAGGATCTTTCAACACCACTCATAGGAGTCAGGAACGCGGTCTCGTGGTAGTATGCTCTCAAAAATAACCCTGTTTCAGTTAGGACTTTTGAGGGTTGTATCTTGGCCTGGTTCACGGTTATAAAAATAAAGGATATAGGCTCGAAGTTTATTTGTGCCCACCCATCTTCGTGATGTTCTCCATTCCTATTTTCAGCTAGCTTTCACAAGCGCTCACCTTTCGAAAAGGGGTTTTGTGATGCTTAAGGAATCAATTACTCTAACAGTTTAAGCACCAATTAGGTTGTCATTGGGAGCCAGTCACCCCTTAGTCTTTCGTGTTTGTGCCACACGACTTTGTTCTTGTTTGAGGATCTTTCTTGTGAAATCCTTTTCGTCTTTTGCTTTTGCATTATTTTTCTTATCCCTAACTTTTGCCTGGACTGATTCTTGTGAATCTTTGATTGTGAAGTCCAGCGGGATGCCCTAATTTTTGCCTAAGTCGCTTGTTTTCAAGTTTTGACTTAGCGGGCTTTCTCATTCATTTTTTTTCTTTTCTTTTTGAACAAATCGTGTGACACTGTTTGTCTTGATTGCTTTGCGAGGGTCGTGACTGTCTCACTTCTTGGTTGTTGAGGGATAACCATTGTGGTCTCCGGTCTTTGGACCTCTTGATTGGGATAACCATTTTGGTTCCTGGTCATTGGACCTCTTGATTTGGTACAACGAAAGGTAATGGATCCTCAGATGTACACTCCTTTTTGAAATTTGAACGCTAGGTCAAACTAACTGACGCCTACCCTGCCCCTGGGTTAAATGCAAGGGTTTTTTTCATGCGAAAAGAAACTCCTACTTCAAGGCTCAAATGGGTTGGCGAGGGTCTATCTCCCTTATATCTCCAGTGTTTAGAATTTGAAACAATGCCTGTACATCATCAACATGGTCTTTCTCAAAAGCACACAATTAGAGATTTTTGCGTTTTCATTTCGTCATCCTCCTTAATAGAGTTTAAGCACAATAGTTGGTACTGCAATGCACATACACAAAATCATGAGTGAATACGAATGGATTACTTCAAGAGAAACATGTGCATTTTATTATGGTTATCATTCAAAAACAAATAAGTTTCATGCATGCATACAAATGTTTAAACAAACAATATAAACTACAAATGAAAATGCAGTAAAGAAGCTGAACATTGCCATCATTGAGGAGACTTGACTCCGTCTGGACTTATTGCTTCTGAAGATGCCCTTGCAAACTAGGATGCCAATTTGATGAGGATATTTCAATATATGGGCAGACTTCCTAGCATGATGACCTTTGAGTCAGCCAAATTTTGCATCTTGTACTTGAACACATCATAGTTGTCAATTGTATGCCTAAATGCCCCTGAGTGATACTTGCATCTAGCCTTCATATCATGGTGGTCATTATTGAGGAGGTTTGACTCCGTCTGGACTTATTGCTCTCGGAGACTTTCAACAGTCAGTAGTCTGGGTGTTTACTCAATCAAATTCGTGACCTTGTCTTCACCTTTGTCTCTGAAAGACTTGCAATTTTCAATTAAATGGCCAGGTGCCCCAGAATGATAGTCATACTTGGCATTGAAACCCCAAAGGAAGCTTTGTCGGAGACAATCCTGATGCAGTTAGCTCAACCACTCTAAATTTGCGTAAATGAGGAAACTTATTGCACGTACGTCATCAGAATATGATCAAACTTCTTCTCAAGTGGTTTTGGCCTTTACCCTTATGCTCTGACCCTTAGGACTCTCTTGGGAAGCTGAAATTGGATGCCGACAAGTGAAGTCTTGAGGGAAGAGGTTGATAAAGTTAATAGATAAGGTTGCTCGGAAAGATCTTGCACGATCTCCTGCCTACGTATCTCCATTGACCAATGGAGAATCAGAGCAGCGTAGTTCCCCTCACTAGGGATGAAAATAGCTTCATTTCCTTGACACCATATTCAGGATTTCCATAAACGGCTTATCTGAGTCATCATCTGGTTGACTTCCTCTTTCAACAGTTTCTGATTCTGAAATAAAGTTTACACCTCTGTCCTGAATGGCCTCAGCTGGGTCTTCCTTCGATTACCTCCGCCCGGAATTGCTCCAAATATATACCTTAATGAATGTGATTTAAGTTGTCCATTCTGATGAGAAATCAAGTCAAGAAAAGAATTTGTCTCTGAACACCTGTCAAGAATGCAAGGATGTATGCAAATGCCATGTTCAGCTATTTCTGAGGAATATATCTGCTTTGATTCAAGTTTTGATACAGAAAAAATCCAACAGCATGATTCAGATATGTGATCCTCGGAAATAACTGAACATGTATGCAGAAATGCTATGATGTCATGTATGCAACAGACGTGTGATCAATGGTGTGATGTTGGTGTTGAGCAGTGAACCAACTGTTTGTATAGAACCCCAATAACGGCACCATCTCTGTATAGAACCCCATAACTGAGAACCCAATAACTGTAGAACTGGATCACATAATAGAATAGTCACTGATGGTGTTGAAGTTGAACAACGAGCCAAGTATCTGTGGAAAGTCACAATATCAAGGTCATAATGGTAATCACAGTAACAATTTCTCTGAATAGAAATCCCAGATCTCAGAATCAAATAACCATAGAACACTGAACAACACTGACAAAGTGGGTATGTTGAAGTTTAGGGTTCCTGCAAACCTGTAAACCCCTCCCAATCTCACGGGTGTGCTACTCGGGTCAACATCACGGACTCTCAAAGCCGAATAGCAATAATACGTTCACCATTTCCGAGAAATGGCTCATGACCAAATCAGGGAATCGGTTTGGCATTATGTACTACTCAGGGAGGTCTCAATTGAGTCCGGAAAAACAAGCATCCCTCACAAGTCTCCAGCTTTAAGCACTGAATCGAGAAACAATAGTACATTCATCCCGAAGGGTACAATACTATCGTCATACGAACAATTTGCTTTAACTGAATTCCTATGAGAGAACCAGGCCATCCTATGCGAGTTCCTAATGGACCCTCGGATGCGAGTGGGTTTGCCAACAAATGTGGTCTGCCACTGTCATCACTGGAGAGGGGTGTTTCCATTAAGGTCCTCGAAGATCGGTCACCAGATGCACATAACTATCAAGGTCGTACCCTGAAGTGAGGTAATCCCCACACAGAATAGTTCCAAGACGGTCGCAATCTGGGTGTGGAACACATCGCCACCCATCATGGTGAGATACCATAAGAGTACAATGTCTGTCCACGCTAATCCTATAGTGCACTCAAGCCGGGTATTTGGCTTATCTCACAGTAACTCCCACCCACAGAAAAAATGAAAACCAGCACAGCCAGACAGTCCAGTATAATATGATGCATGGAAAATAAAATACTGAAAGCGGTAAATAAATGCGATAAAGTAAAGCTGTAAATAAAACTGTAAAGCTAAACTAAAGCACTCAGCAACAACACATATACACCCAAAGAACAAAACCAAACAGGCGCTAGGATTGACTCTACAAGGGAAACCGGAAGAATCAGGTTATTCCCCAGCAGAGTCGCCAGCTGTCGCTCCCGGGATTTTCATCCTAGTACAAACGCGAAAGTGGCGCGGAAAAGGTTAGAGTCGCCAGCCAGACATTTTTATCCCGAAAGAATGGGAAAGGTAATGTTGCACAAACCTGAGGAAGAAGGAAAGGACAAGGCCTTGCGAACCAAAGATCTGGATTCGGGAGTCGGTTACGACCTGGGAAGGTATTAGCACCCCAGATCGTCCGTCGTACCCGACGGGATCCACGCTTGCTTGTTTTGTTTCAAAGGGTGAGAAAATAAGATGCTGCTGAATAAAACTGCTACTGGAATAAAGGGAATGGAAAATGAGAAAGGAATAAGAAGAGAGAATGGAAAGAATGGGGAAAATGTAGGGAAAATAAAGAATGTGCTCGAACGGGCCCTACCCCGCTGCCTACGTACCTCATCGGGATAATGAGGATCAGAGTCGACGTAGTTCGCCTAACCTAGGCGGGAACTATTTGTTTGTGTTTTTTACAGCTGGAACTGCGTGTGTCTATGCTCAGGTGTTGCAGGCTCGTCTGGTACGAGTGCGTTTACCGTCTTGCATGCGAGACAAGTCGTCGCGAGTTCGCGTTGTGAGTGAATGAGATGAGAAAAGAAGTTCCCGCAGGATAGTCGGTTATTGTTTGTTTTTGTCTTTTATGAGTTTCGTATGAATTTGGCACAAGGAAGTGAATTCAAACTCTTTTCCATGGAATGTACACTTGACTCTACATTCCAAGATGGAATAATAGAACAAGCATACCCAGCAAGGAGAATTTATCCAAGACTGGTTTCCTAGGATTTGGGTTTAAGTTCACTGGCTTGTTGAACTTTATTAAGTGTTTTTGTTGCTTTTGTGAAGAAGTGTCTTTTAAGTTTTTCTTTGTGAACAACTCCTTGATGAGACTTGTGCATCATGATAGACAAGCTTACACCACTCCAAGATGGAATGAATGCAAGTGCTTCATGGAATAAGGCTATACACAAGGAATCCTTTCATTTATTTGTTAAGTGTTTTTGATTTTGTTTGAAGATGAGAAAGAAAAATGACTCAAGTTGATAAAGGAAAAATCTAAGGGACTAAGACTCAATCCTAATGTATTATATATTTACAAAGTGATCCTAGTGGTTAGTGAGGTTTTCTATTCCTAATGGAAAAAGGAAAAGAAAAAAAAGAAAAAGAAAAAAGGATGCAACTTACTTCCTAAGGAAGATAAGTTGGTCCTAACAATGGGGAATCCTACCAATCACAAATATGGAAGGAAAAATGAATTAAAAAGCCTAAAAGAAATGCATAAAAAATAAAGGATAAAGTGGAGTAAACTTACCTCAATCTTCCCCACTACAAAACAAGTGTTAATGCACATTTTTATTAAAAAGAATAAGGCAAACACACATTAATTAAATCCTAATTGAATCCTAAGGCACCTTAGACCTAAACTAGACTCTATTTTAATCCTAAAGGAACTAGAAAAATGCTAAAACAAAATACAACACCTATTACAGCCCCTTAATACAAACAGCTATGAAACTAAGCCTAACACCCACCAGCTTTTTACAGCCAGCATGCAACATGAAAAAGTAGGTGTAGAAAGTCAAATACATCATGCACACAACAAACAAATTTTACAGCAGCTATATACAAAAACAGCTATGAAATGCAAAATTCAGAATTGATTATTTTCATTTTTTATACACAAACTCAATAAAACATGCATTACTTTCCACATGAACATGCATTTTAACATGGATCAACATACCTAAATGGAAGAACATGAACATTTTTTTAGGATTATTCAAGAATGCATCACATGTGGATTATGCAACAAGTATGCAAAATGTGGCACATGAACATGGCATATGAACATGATGATTATTGATTATGAACATACAACATGATAGCTCAACAAACATGCTAAACTCAATGCAAAATTCAGAAGTGAATTGATATGGATGATGTGATCAAGTATGCAACAAAATGAAATCAAATACACATACATACATGATTATGCAAAATGCAACATACATTGATATAATGAAATGCCAAAATGATTTAATGCAATGCAAACATATAAAAACCAGGATGCAAAGTGATTATTATGTGTCAAATAATGCACAAACATGGTAACAACATGCAAGAATTCAAGCTATGCACAAAGAAACACAAAAATGCATAAAACGCAACATGAACGGAATCGTGTCGAAACGACTCGAAACGGGGGAATGAGCTACTGGAAATGGATCCAAAAATTCCCTAAAATCACTACCTAAACATACATGAACATTAGAGGCACTAGGAAGCAAGATTGAGCAAGAAAATAGGCTAAAAATCCAAAAATGGACAGCGTTAACCGGTTAACCATATAGGTTAACCCGTTAACGGGCCTAAAAATACAGCATTCTGGCCAAAAACGCATGCGTTAACCGGTTAACCATATGCGTTAACCGGTTAACACTGAACGAAAAGTGAAAAATGCTTTTGAAAAAAGTGCTTTTGGCCACAATCTTCCTTCTAAACAATCCTAACCCCCACTTAATCATGCTAACACAAATTTCTACTCAATTGGAGCTTATTTACACATGCTAGCACCTATAGCCATCAACACTTTAACTTCTAAATCAACAAAAATCAACAAATCACAAGCAAACATAATTGAAACGGAATTGATTTTAAACAAAACGAAAAAAAGCAATTAAAGAATGCCAAAAGTGGCGAGATGAAGAGAATAACTTAAAGAAGAAGTGATTAAGATCACCAACCTACGAAGCGGAGGAGTGCTTCGGTGATTGTTGCAAAGATCGGAGCTTGAATCGAAAAGAAAACCGAAAACCGAGAAATCGCAAAATAAATGCGTTCTTGAGATTGAATCTTCGTGCGCTTCCGATAATCCGATAATCCTCACAAAATTCAGTAGCTTCTTCTTCTATAATCCACAATCAATGAAGGTTGGAGGCTTAAGCTTCAAGATCTTCAAGTTTCAATGTGAAACTTGAAGAGCTTATTTGAAAAAGCTTTGGTGAAAGGGAGAGGAAAAGTGAGAGGGAAAAAGTGCTTCTCAAAGAGTGAAAAATTGGAAAATGGTGTCCAACCTTTTGGTTTGGATGAAAATGGCTTAAATAGAGACTAGGCTAGGAGCTAGGTTTGGGTTTGGGGCCCAAAAATTAGGCTTGGGATCCAAAATTAGGTTTGGTAGTTAGTTAGGGTTAGGGTTGGAAAAGAGAATATTCCTTGGAATATTCCTTGGAATATTCCTTGGAATATTCCTTGGAATACTCTAGAAGATGGTGGAAGGTGGTGGAAGTTTCCAAGGGAAATGGAGTGGAATTGGAGTGGAAAAACAAGATGGAAAGAATTAAAGGAAGTGTGGAAAGAAAATGGAAGGAAAAGTGGAGGGAAATGCAAAACCAACTAACTTTTCAAATGATTTTTCTTTGATTTTTTTCATGATTCCTCCATCGTTTCTTGATCAAATTTGAACCATAGGATAATTGTAACCCTAATTTCATGATTTCGATCTTAAAAGTCCGGAGTCGATCCCTTTTTACCTAGCTCGGTTGCCGTTTCTCCGATTCCTCGATTTTTCATCGTCCGGCCAGTCGAACCCCTTCCAAAATGAACTTGTGGACGAGATTTGAACCCTAGGCACTTGACATCATATATAAGTCAAAGAAATCCACTTCGAATCAAAAATTTATGTAGAAGCCCTGTAGAAATGAAACCCTAATTCGGCTCTTTTCCCTCAAGAAGTATTGCACTGCTTGCCTCCTTCAATCAAACCAAAACTTTTCATGACTTGTGGCTTCAAGTGAAGACTTGTGGGATATTGTGAACCCTTTGCACAAGGTTGAGAAGCTTTGTGGCCCTTCGGTAGCCTCTTCATAACTTTCGGTTGCTCCGATCATTGATCACATACCCACGCCTCGGCTATGCTATATATGATGCAATGTTTTTGGTTATTTTATGAATCCATATATGCAAAATGCTATGCAAAATGTTGAGGAAATGAGAGGGCAAATTTTGAGGTATTACACTTCGGGATAAAAATTCCTGGTTGGCGACTCTATCTTTTCCGCGCCACTTTCACGTTTGTACTAGGATGGAAATCCAGGGAGTGACAAGAAGCATATAAAGAAAACTTAGGATGGAAAAATAAAGAAAAATATATTTCGTTAACACCTTCAAGAATGGGAGTTTCCACACGAACGTGTTCTATTCCAATATGAAGGTGTCCTCTGAAATTTTCCAAAGTGAACTTAGTTTGAACCATACGCTCATCACGCTTTTTATAATGTTGTCGAAGAAGTTTCCTAAAATCCCCACAAAATAACCAATCTGGAAATGGAGGGCTCAACGCCACACCAAAATCAGCAGAAGGTAAAGGGGGAAACTTTGGTGGATAAAGATTGAAAGCCAATTCACATCGTTGTTCTGGACGAGCATATGAAGGCATTTTCAACTTCTCCAGTTTTTCTGTAAGCTTGTGTTTTAAAGTTACCGCTGCTTCGCTTATGGTACGACTAAGTTCCTCTCGCCTATAGATGGTTTCAAAATAATTTTGAAAATTTTGTATTTCTGTGATGTGTCTTTCTTTACCTTTCTTGGTTCTATCCTGCACAAGAGAAAAATCAGTCGTTAGATGGGTGTTAAAAGTTACTACGTCGAAGAATTTGGTGAGGTAGTAATCCTTCCACCAGACATCAAATTTGTGGGTACAAAGGAAAGATGGTCGAGAGACCATTGGGAAAATTTCAAGGGAATCATCAACATATTTCCTTGAAAATTCTATGCTTTGTTCTTCAGTATGGAATGAGTTATAGAATATGAAGGAACATTTTTTTTCGGAAAATGGATCAGGGTTTCAATTGAACAAGGCCAAATTGTCGAGCGACGAGGTTGGGTTGATAGACAATTAGTGAAACTTTTGTTTTGGTGACATTATGATGAGAAGTGAGTAGCCTAGGTGTCAGAAATGATTCCCAAACATCGAGGAATTCATCTCCGTCTTTCTGCATCTCGAAAGGGAGTTGTTTAGTGAACCACTCAGGTCCAACTGTCCTGCTGGCAAAGGGTGCCATGGAGGAAGTGAATTTGTACCTCTTGGCGAACATCATGACATAGCTGGTAAAAGATTGTCGAATACTAAGCCCTTCATCAGTTGGTGTCAGTTGCACTAATCTAGGCCATTCGACAATCATGTTCTTCACTTCTTCCTCGTCTACATCCTTCTTGACAGGAATGGAAGCTTCAAAAGTGGCATTAAACCACAGTTGCAAAAGCTAGAGTGGCCCCGATATGTTAAGGTTTCCTTTGTCTATTACAGTTTTTAGGAAACCCACACTCTCACTCAAAGATTCATACAGATTCTCCAGAATCATCTCACTCAGGCACTGTTTGGTCCCATTGTGAAGTTGGTTGGCTATGGTAATATAGCATTTGGCCACTTGCAGGGATCGAGAACAAAATACAAATTTCGACAACCATAGGGTCATAAAATCTATGTGTTCTTTCTCATAAACCTCAACAGTTTTCTTGTCATGGTAATGAACAATGAATAGTGAATAGGAGGCTTTACTGGTGTTGAACTCTATGGAATCATGGTTTAAAGTGGTGGGATCAAAATCTACCCCTAAAGTACAGAGCCCAGCAATGGAAGCTATGTCAAAAAGGGTGGGAGTTACCATTCCGCAAGGAAGGTGGAAGTTATTGTAGGTGCTATCCCAAAAAAAAAAAGGGAAGCTAAAAGCATATTAGGACAGTAGTTGGGTCCTACTTTCGATATATATATCAAGTTGAAAATCCCCATAAGAATGTTGTCTTAACTTTTTCAATCTTAGCTAACCAAGCTAGATAATCAGAAGGGTCAATTCTGCATCAGCAGTCGACCTCTGGTCTTCAGTTTCTTCCTCAGTTTGTTTAATGGGTTTAGATTTAACCCCGTCACCTATGGGTTTGAGACGTTGGTAGGTGGGAAAGAATTCTTTTAACTTTTCTGGATTTATATTTGGGTTAGGGAGAGGTCCTAACATAGAGTGACAAACACCAGAAACAAGAATAAGGATCAATACCTGAGATTTGTAGGTACTTGCTTTTTCTTTCTCATTTGGAGGCTCGGGAATGTATTGTTGATTTCCAACAATGTTTGGTCCATTTAATCTGTGTGCGTATGGAAGCAAAGTTGAGCTCTTAGATTTCTTGCTGCTGGAAGGTTTAGATGAAACCATTGTTGTTGAAGCAAATATTTTTGCAGTTAGAAAAATGGGTTTGTTTGAAGGATAAGAAGAAGAGGGAAGCGTAAAAAGCTTGAAGAAGCTGATGAATGAGTATTTATAGAGAAGTGTACTGAAATGGTTGAGTTTTAGTTTTTGATCATGGAGCACGTGGAGAATTCTCATGGAGAAAGTAGGTTAGTGGCATTTGAAATGCCTATGACTTTCTAGCTTTTAGGAAATGATGAGAGTAGTGTCAGAAACGTGGGTTAGAGTTGACGTTCTAAAAAAAGTGTAGCGATGGAGATTTTTGGGATTTGGAATATCAAGTATTGGAAATGATAAAAGTGATGAAGGCAATATGGCATCGAAATGACTCATCGACATAAAATAATCTTTTCTCCAGAAGTAGTCGAAAAATCTTTGCTGGGGGAAATTTGTAGACGGCCAATTTCGACGCCATAAATATAAAGCTCAAATTTTATGTATTTCGACTAAGAAAGAATGTAATACCCCGTATTTTAATAAAATGTCCTGGATAATATTAATTAAATTTAATAGAGTTTCGGTGTGCTCTGAGAGTTTTCATTTAAAATAATTAGAGAAACTGACGAACTTAAATTAATTGATTAAGTATTATCTGACTCAGAGGTTTTACTAAAATATTCGACTCAGATACATTTTTGGATGCACTCATTTTGGACCCATCAGGCTACTAACTTTAGTATATCGGTATTATATTGTGTTGTTATAAAAGAAAGAAAAAGAAGAATTTGTGAAACAGTTAGTAAGAGAAAGGAAAAAGAAAAAAGAGAAAGAAAGGGAAGAAAAAGGAAGAGAAAAATGGAAAAGAGGAAACTCATGGAAGCTCAAGAGCTAGAATCATCATTCCTCTTCATCATCTTCATCAAACTCCTCGTCGTTGTAGAGGTAGGTTCATAGTTAGATACTTTTGTTTTAGATTTTGGTTGAGTTTTAGGGTTTATAAGTTTTAGGGATTTTGGTAGAAAAGCTTGAAAATCAAAGGATTAAACGGTTAAAACTTGTTTAAAATGAAGCATATTGGTTGTTATATGCATATAATCATGTTTTGTTGATGATTTAGCTGGTTGGTGACGTTTAAATGTGATTTTGGAGTTTATAAGTGATTTTTCAGGTTTTATAGTAGGTACAATCGATTGCACCATAGTCCAGAAACGTTTTTTTGAAAATCTGGGACTGTGCAATCGATTGCAATAGTTGTGCAATCGATTGCACCCTGTAGTTTTTCAAAAATGAAATTGAAACGGGCGTATCTTTTGAACTGTAACTCTGATTTGACCCCCGTTCAAAGCATTGGAAAGATATTTCAATTCTCTATTTGATGGAAGGAGGAAATATTGTTTTATATGTGAAATTAATTCATTTGTGATAATTATTAATTTGTGAGATTAATGGAAAGAATGTCAATCTCATATCTTTTGCCTCGGGTGTCCGTTTTAGCTGTTCCATATATCGAATTGAAGCTAATAATATGATCTATCTTATGAGACTGAGAAATATTATTTTGAGCCTACTTTTACCCGACTTTTCCAATTAACCGTGATTATTTAAAGTTAAGGAATTGTGGTATTAATCTAGTTGTGGATTATGTGTTAACCATGGGAATTGGATGGGATTAGAGACATTGAGATTATGGTGATAATTGAACTAAAATGTTAGAATTATATGTTTAAGAACTATATAATTTAAAGGTATCAGGAATAGTGAAAGAAAGATGAAACCTTATCTTAAACCAATTGAATGGCCTAGTATTGTGACTAGGAATTTGGAGATGGTATAACTTGTGAGGTAAGTAGGATTTACCCTAGGTTGATAAAAATTGTTTTAGAGACATGAAAATGCTTAGGCGTCGATACTCGAATAGTATCTTCGGGCTAGGTAGTTGTGATAAGTTGGAAGTTTGCTTCCTTCACGTTTTAATCCCAATTTAATTATATTTGGCTCGTGTCAAGGTTCCACGAGGTGGTACGGCCGGGGAGGTATAATTAATCTGTGGATTTGAATCCCCTAATGGATAACCGTGACCTGTGCTCGTCCTGGTGTGGCTGGGCGAGGAAAGTATCCATTAGGATAAGTAACGAGTGACACGTGTTCGTCGTTGTGTGGTTGGGCGGGGAAAGTTATCTATAGGTAGATAATGAGTGACACGTGCTCGTCCTTGTGTGGCTGGGCGGGGAAAGTTATCTGTGTGTTAAGGATCGAGTGACCCGTGCTCGTCTGCTACCGCTATGGTTGGGCAAAGAAAGATGCCTCTAAGCACCTTGTGTGTGCTCCATTTTGTTACTTTGATGTCTCTAGTTTCATGTGAAACCGAAGCCTAGGTTTTCCCCGGATTTAGTATTGTTTAGAATTGAACCCTTAGAGCCAAGAGAACTCTAAGATAGGGAACCCACTGAGATGTTGTTATCTCACCCCATTATTGTTGTTGCTTTTCGAGTTTCTTTTGCAGGTTTAATTTACAAATGGAGCTATGCTCGGGATGTTTCAAGTGAAACATAGTTTTAGTCTTCCGCTGTGTATTTCTGCATCTTTGTACGATAATGAATATTGTATTGATCTTAGTGTTTTTATTTTAGTATGATTTCCATGTCTTGTACCATTGTTGTATAGGATTTTAGAATCGGTCAAGAATGTGAATAATACTAGTAGGCATTTATGATGGTGTCAGTACCAAAATAACACTTGTATGATATTATTCTACATATATATTATATGGACGTTACAATTGGTATCAGAGCAGGTCGTATCCTCGACCTAGCCTTGAAACATCATAAGTAAATCTTTTCTGCCTCTTAAGTGTGTTTTGTCGGCGTGGTTCTTAATATCATATTATGTAGTATTGGGCCTTATCAAACTAATGTTATGTATGTGATAGGTAGAATCATGGTTGTGCGACCATGAGGACTCTGAAGTGTTGTCGTAATTTGTGTTGTGAGAGTGGTCTCAAGCCAAAAGTTAGCAGAAGGAGCTTTGGTCAGCTCAGTTGGAGTCTTCTTAAGAGTTGTACTTCCTGTAACATGGAGTTACAGAGTAGTGTGTTGTTCGAGAAATCCTTTGGAATGGATAGAATCTGAAGGGTTCAAATGTCTATAGGATGAGTGGTCAGTGTATCAAGGAATATTTAAAGTCATTGGTGGATCATTATTGGTCACTGGTATGGACAAGAGTTTTGAGAAATCTCATTCCACGAAAAGAGAGGATGCTTTATGGTTAGTGTGACGTAGGTTCGAGAGTGAGATAATTGTTAGTATTTCGGTTCTAATATCGTGGTGGCATCATAGATGAACGAGAGTACTTCAAGGAATGTATTCGGATAATACCTTACGGATGGATAGAAGTTACAGGTAAAGAATGTTTGTTTACTTATGGGAACCTAAAGTTGTGGTGAAACGTGAAGAGAAACACAAGGATCTGATTACACGTTTCAAGTGAGACAAGTATACCCCGAACGAAGAGTTGGAGTTTGGAGTTGTATACTCGGTTATGACTAAGGAGACAAAGATAAGGTGTAGTGTCAAAGAAAGAACAAGCTTTACTTAGTAACTTGAGGTATATTTGGAATGGACCAGATGAAGTTGTATTAAGTGTTAGAGTAAGCAACTTGGATTTGAGGGAACTTTAGCAAGATGGATTATGTTGGGGTATGAGAGTATTGCTGCATAGCGTGGAGTGAACACAATATGGGAATAGTAGTGACAATGTATTATGAGGAAGTGAAATCGGAAAATTATTCTTGGATAAATGTACTATCAAGTTATTAAGTTGTTATGGGAACCAAAGCTAAGGAAGTGTAACCAATGGTGATTCTTCCTTTAGGATTCTAGTAGTGTGATTAATATGTGTGTGGAATCGTCTGTTAGTATGGTTGTAACTTTTGGGATGTGAGTGGAATAAGTTTGGGAGGTTTAGGTAGCAATGAAAACCAGAATTGTGTTTCTGTGTTTGAAGTGATCGGATTACCCTCTGGGTAGTACCCGGTTACAGAACTGTGTTACTAAGACCTCTTTCGGCTACTGGAAGTTAAGTCTTGCACGGAGTAATCGGTTACCCTCCTGGTAGCGGTCGGTTATCATTGTTAAGTTTTGGAAACTTGCCTTCTAAGATCCTTACATTTTGACTGGAGTGCCCGATTAAAGCGTTCTTGGTACCGATAGGAAGCTATGGAAACTTCCTATGCAATGATTGGTAGAGGGTAAGGAACCCAGGTTAATGTGTAAGTAGAGATATCTAAGGTCTTTCAGAGGAATGCATTACTTGAGTTTTCAGGTGTACGGAAAACCCCTGTATTTGTGAACAATCTGAATATTTGGAATATACCTCTAGTGGGATTAAGAATGTTGTTGTTTTAATTCTTTCCAGGGAATTCAAGAGAGAGGACAATGTTGTGTACTAAAGAAGTGAGATGTCCATTGTTTTGTTTACCCGATAGGGATTGTGTGTTGGATTTGTTTATGGACAAACCGAGTGTTAGCTTGCGACTGAAACCCTTTTGATGTCGTCATGGTCGTCTTCCTACCGACGTCGTTGTACGAGTGGAATCGAACTATTCCATTGAGTATTTGTGTTGTGACCGTAATAGAATTGTAGTTCTACTTCGTCGTTTGTTGGAGAGTATAATATGCATGTGGTGCCCCGTTTGTGTTATCTTGAGTTGTGGATGATGAACGATTGTTACACGTGTTTAGAAACCGCAAGTGAGAGTCTTATTGCAAGTTAGAATGGACTAGATGGATAATTTTGAGTTGGATTATTTGTTAACAAGAGGAACAAGTTCAGTTGTGCTCGACCATTTAGCCTTGGATAGGTAATCGATTGACACATGACTTTGTGGAAGACTTTAGAGATTTGTACTTTCTGAATTGTAAGTCTGGTTTGGCTTCCATTTGAAGTATCAAAGGATAAAGCGTTGGACTTTCTTTTGAGCATGATTGGTAGACGGTAAATTATCCAAGGGTTTTGGTGTGTTGTTATTGCGACTACTAAGGACCTAAATTGAGAAGTTATAAGAGACTCATGAAGTGTTAATCTTTCAGGAAACGTTTTGGTACAAGGATTATTGTGTGGACAAGAGACGAACGATTGGTCAGTTTTAATATCATTAATTAACATCAAGTTATGGATTCCATAAGAGTGATACCAGATGCGTGCAGTGAGTCGTACTATGAGATATGGATTTTTAGTTACTCTTCCATGTAAGAGTAAGAGATGAATGCTCCGAAGTTAAGCATGTAAATTGGATTGTTTAAGGAACAAGACCCTTGAGAGAAGCGAACACGAACAAGAGGTTTTTTATGGTCTTCAAAGGTGAGTATGTGGAATATTGTATACGATAGACAAGTGTTCTGGGAATCCGCATGTATAATAAGGAGGATTTAAGTTTGGTGTTGGTGACTCACTAATAATTGTAAGTTCTGTGACAGTGCCACGTTGTTATTAATGGAAACCTTGTGTCAACGGAAACTTTGAGTGAATTGAATCCTGTGAAGAGAATCGATACGGAGAATAGTAACCATGGACATATTTGTTAAGCCGAATTGGATAAATTGTTTCGAGTTTAGAATGGAAATTGGAATTGTATTAGTTATGATTACAACGGTACAACCCCTGTATCTCTGTCGTTTGAGAGTTTGGACCGAAGTTGTTATTGAGTGGTTGACAAGTAAGTTGTTCCATCCTGGAATGTCTGCAAGTTTGTTTTGTTGATTGGTGGAAACTCCGATGAATAGAGTGTTCTCCGCAGAATATCAATTACCTAGTATTTCTTGAGAATTCGTGGTATCTCCATTGCTAGGCTATGAAAGCATAGTGGAAGGAGATAGATGAAAGAATTCTGACAGATTGTTACAAATCGGAAGAGAATTGTTTATGAGTGTTGAGGTGAGATAATTTTGTTCGAAGTGTGTTGTACATGGTAAGACACTGAAAGGATGGAGTGTCGGATGTAAACGGTTACAATGTGTGATGTCGGATAGGTGGAATTGACAAAGGAATCGTTTGACAACTTTTGAGAGGGTTATAGTAGTTGAAGGGTTTAATAAGAGCTTTTTTTGGAAATTGTATATAGATAAGATTTCATTAAGATACCTTGTGGAGATTCGTTGAATGTTTGTGTTCCGAATCAAATTGGAGTGTTATGCTTTGTGTTATGACTCGATAGAAGGAATTAGAGTGGTATGTTAATCCGAAGGAGAGATGAGCCTAAGTGATTCAGTATGAAGCAATAGAAGGATTGCAAGAATGGTAAGAAGTTAACCTAATGTTGGAACAAAAGTATGAGTGAGGACATGAAGTTTGGTTGTCATGAAACAAGGATCGTAAACCGTGAAGCCGGGTTGGAGTTTGAATATGTCAGAGTATGTATCAGAAGTAAGGTTAAATATGGATCTAATAGAGAATTGTGAACCGTTGTTGTGGATGAGTAAAGGAAATTCGAGGACGAATTTCAATTTAACGAGGGGAAGATGTAATACCCCGTATTTTAATAAAATTTTCTGGATAATATTAATTAAATTTAATAGGGTTCGGGTGTGCTCTGAGAGTTTTCATTTAAAATAATTAGAGCAACTAACGAACTTAAATTAATTGATTAAGTATTATCTGACTCAGTGGTTTTACTAAAATATTCCACTCATAGACATTTTTGGATGCACTCATTTTGGATCCATCAGGCTACTAACTTTGGTATATCGGTATTATATTGTGTTGTTATAAAAGACAGAAAAAGAAGAATTTTTGTAAGAGTTAGTAAGAGAAAGGAAAAAGAAAGAAGAGAAAGAAAGGGAAGAAAAAGGAATAGAAGAGGAAAATGGAAAAGAGGAAACTCATGGAAGCTCAAGAGCTAGAATCATCATTCTTCTTCATCATCTTCATCAAACTCCTCATCGTTGTAGAGGTGGGTTCATAGTTAGATACTTTTGTTTTAGATTTTGGTTGAGTTTTAGGGTTTATGAGTTTTAGGGATTTTGGTAGAAAAGATTGAAAATCGAAGGATTAAACGGTTAAAACTTGTTAAAAATGAAGCATATTGGTTGTTATATGCATATAATCATGTTTTGTTGATGATTTAGTTGGTTGGTGATGTTTAAATGAGATTTTGGAGTTTAGAAGTGATTTTTTAGGTTTTATAATAGGTACAATCGATTGCAGTAGAGTGCAAATCGATTGCACCATAGTCCAGAAACATTTTTTTTTAAATCTGGGACTATGCAATCGATTGCACCCTGTAGTTTTTCAAAAATGAAATTGAAATGGGCGTATCTTTTGAACTGTAACTCTGATTTGACCCCTATTTGAAGCATTGGAAAGATATTTCAATGCTTTATTTTATGGAAGAAAGAAATATTGTTTTATATATGAAATTAATTAATTTGTAAGATTAATTAATTTGTGATAATTATTAATTTGTGAGATTAATGGGAAGAATGTCAATCTCATATCTTTTTCCTCGGGTGTCCGTTTTAGCTGTTCCATATATCGAATTGAAGCTAATAATATGTTCTATCTTATGAGACAGAGAAATATTATAATGAGCCTACTTTTACCCGACTTTTCCAATTAACCGTGATTATGTAAAGTTAAGGAATTGTGGTATTAATCTAGTTGTGGATTATGTGTTAACCATGAGAATTGGATGAGATTAGAGACAATGAGATTATGGTGATAATTGAACTAAAATGTTAGACTTATATGTTTAAGAACTATATAATTTAAAGGTATCAAGAATAGTGAAAGAGAGATGAAACCTTATCTTAAACCAATTGAATGGCCTAGTATTGTGACTAGGAATTGGGAGAAGGTATAACTTGTGAGGTAAGTTGGATTTACCCTAGGTTGATACAAATTGTTTTAGAGACATGGCAATGCTTAGGAGTCGATACTCGAATAGTGTCTTCGGGCTAGGTAGTTATGATAAGTTGGAAGTTTGCTTCCTTCGCGTTTTAATCCTAATTTAATTATATCTGGCTCGTGTCAAGGTTCCACGAGGTGGTACGGCCGGGGAGGTATAATTAATCTGTGGATTCAAATCCCTTAATGGATGACCGTGACCCGTGCTCGTCCTGGTGTGGTTGGGCGGGGAAAGTATCCATTAGGATAAGTAACGAGTGACCCGTGCTAGTCCTTGTGTGGTCGGGCGGGGAAAGTTACTTTGTGGCGATGTACCGTGACCCGTGCTCGTCCTTGTGTGGTTGGGCAGGGAAAGTACCTTAGATAGATAGTGAGTGACTCGTGCTCATCCTTGTGTGGCTGGACGGGGAAAGTTATCTATAGGTAGATAATGAGTGACTCGTGCTCGTCCTTGTGTGGCTGGGAGGAGAAATTTATCTACGCGTTGAGGATCGAGTGACCCGTTCTCGTCTGCTATGGTTATGGTTGGGCGGAGAAAGATGCCTCTAAGCACCTTGTGTGTGCTCCATTTTGTTACTTTGATGTCTCTAGTTTCATGTGAACTCGAAGTCTAGGTTTTCCCCGACATGAGTATTGTTTAGAATTGAACCCTTAGAGCCGAGAGAACTCTAAGATAGGGAACCCACTGAGATGTTTTTATCTCACCCCATTATTGTTGTTGCTTTTCAGGTTTCTTTTGCAGGTTTGATTTACAAGTGGAGCTATGCTCGGGATGTTTCAAGTGAAGCATAGTTTTAGTCTTCCGCTGTGTATTTCTGCATCTTTGTACAATAATGGATATTGCATTGATCTTAGTGTTTTTATTTTAGTATGATTTTCATGTCTTGTACCATTGTTGTATAGGATTTTAGAATCGGTCAAGAATGTGAATTATACTAGTAGGCATTTATGATGGTGTCAGTACCAAAATAACACTTGTATGATATTATTCTAGATATATATTATATGGGTGTTACAAAGAAAGTTGAAGAACATGATTAGAAGACAATTTCGACAGAACTAGGTGGTGATATTATTTTCGACGTTTTCTACAGACTTGAGGAGGTGCGTCGTTTCGACCCAAAGGAAGACATTCAAAATTCAAGAATTGATGTGTTTGGCATAAGGACGCGTGGAAGCATTTGGTGAAAAGAGGACATGTCGAAGGCCAAGTGTCATAAGTTTAGGAGTTGTCCGTTAGTGACAGTTATGTGTTTGTATATACATAGGGTAGTTCTTGTCATAATGTGTGTGTGTGAAAATTCTTGTACAAAATTCCTGCAAAAAATACTCGAAGTAACTGTGTGTGAGAAAAGAGTTTTTATCTGGAAAATGTATGTGTACGACACCATTTTATTTTATCAACTTTAATAAAAGTTCAAAAAATTCTTACAATTCCTTTACATGTTATTATAAGTTATTTATCTTTCTTCGCCAACTTACTTTATGCTTTGTTCCAATCTATTTTATTTAAGTTTTCTCCAGAAACTTTTTTACTCTTTCGTTAGTCAAATTATCCATATATATAAAAGACTTAATAAAAGTGAAATCAAAGTGTGTTAAGAGATAGAAAGTTTGTAGAAAAGCATGTGTGTCCTAGGATTTGTATGGTTAATCCTGCAAGTAAACCAATTCGTTAAGATTGGGAAACTAGCGGTTGTTCGTCAAAAATCAACAGCGAACAATCAGATTCATCTAGATTCATGAAGCATCATTGGAGAGCGAAGATCCCTTCAAAAATTCAAGTCTTCAGTTGGCGGTTGATGTTAAATAAATTGTCCTCGAAATCAGAACTCCACAAGAGGGGAGTGTTACACTCTTACTTAGATCTGCTTTGTGTTTCTTGTGTTGCAGGATTTGAAACCATTTCTCATCTGATCATTTCATGTCCTTTTGCTTTAAGTGTGTGGAAAAACATAGAACAATGGTAGATTTGGGTCACAATGCAGAAACATTTACCATTGGTCATGCTGAACAATTTCTTACAGATATATCAGGAAAAGCTACTAAAGGCAAGAAGCTCTTAATCTGACTAGCCACTTATTGGTGTCTTAGGGTGAGGAGAAACAACATCATTTTCCAAGATAATATAGTGGGGAGGGGAGTTGAAGAAACTTCTCACTTCTTTAAAATAACTTCTTGGAATTGGATTGTAATAGGTTTAGAAAATAGATCAAATTTATACTTTTATAACCGGTGGAGAAATCCCGAAGAGTATCTCAAATTATGTTAATTAAGTAATTTGTTCGCGCAGGGTTTGTGCTCTTATCAATCAATTTGTTTATCGGAAAAAAAAAATCTTTTTTTTTTTTAGTTAAAAAGACCAAAGTCTTAAATTACAATTATAATAATTTGGTGATAAGAAAAAGTATGGATAACATTTTGATCCAATCATTCGTAGTAAGTGATCATAAAACAACAGCATGAATTGAAGATATTGCAATGTGTAGTAGATGCATGCACCAACAGCAACATGTAAGAAATTAATAGAAACTTCGAGCATAAACTTTAGATGTCAGGGAATTGGAACTTGGAGCATCAAAATCATGATCATGAAGTCAATTTTTTCAACACTTTCCTTTAATATTTAGTTCTTAAAAATTTATGAACACTGACTTATAAACAATATATTCTATCGGTCACGCAATGAGTTTCTTTTTAATCATTTCACACAATTTAAAAAGATATATTAATTTAGTTTTGAGAAAGTGTCTTATGATTTATACAGGACCAAAGTTCAAGGGAGTTAGAAGTATGGATATCAATTATCAGCAGAGTTTTCCATACCCTAAACTTTATAGGAACAATTTTTCATTTATTAATTAGGGAAGATAGTGCAAGAATGAGTATATAGAATTCCCCATACATATATTGGATCTGCTGCTCTTCTTTTAACTGTATATGACATATCTCCCTTACCCAATTATTAATCTTCAGATAAGAATATGGCTTTCCAATTATTACTTTTCAATGTATTGTCATTGTTTCATTTTCGAAACTCTCATTTTTTAACAGTAACTGTACAAGATTCAGTACCGACATCATATTAAAGAATTGTTGGTACTTAGGTTCATAAACCATATTTTCGTGGAATTTGATCTTTGCTTATTAGATTTATTCACAAAAACTATCTTGACTGATAAAACTGATATCTAAATGAATAAGGAATGATTTTGAAATATTTGTATGCGAGCTTTCTTTACAGTTTAAAGCAACACTCTAATACATTTTCTACATTACTAAATGTTGCATATGATATGTGATATAAGAAAAATATCTCTCTCTCTCTCTCTCTCTCTCTCTCTCTCTCTCTCTCTCTCTCTCTCTCTCTCTCTCTATATATATATATATATATATATATATATATATATATATATATATATATATATACACGTCATGGTCCACCCTTTTTAAAGTGTAAGCACACATTCACAACTTGTTCGATATCATCTCATCCTCCCTTTGATGAACAAACAATCCAAGCAACAACCACGGTAACAAGTCAAAATTTTATTAATTTAATTAATCCAATTGTTCCTATTTTATTTAATTAATTAGTATGCAGTGTGTTTTTAATTAATTGTATATATTGAGTTGTATATGCATGTAGGGCATTGATGGGGTGTACTGAGAACGGTTGGTGTACCGTGGTAGAAGGTTTAGAATAATTAAATAATTAGAAATAATAGAATTATATTTGTTTTTTATTAATTAATTAAAATAAATTATAAAATGAGTTTTGTTTTTGGGTGGGGAGTAGGAAATTAGAGAATATAAGAAAAGTGGTGAATAAATAAAGTCAAAGTGATTATATCTCCCGTAGACCGTTGTTTCCCTTCCTCTTTTGAAGACAAGATGTCTTTTAAGTCATCCTAGAATAGTGAATCACTATCGTACCCCGACTCGTAACCACAAAAGCTACGGTTCTCAAATGTCTTTCCGTCATACCTAAAATTAGGGTCAATCTTTAAAGTCCTAGAAAAAGGGTCTGGTTAGCATTTCTAGAACCAATTTAGTAGGGTTGGTTTTTCGACAAGGAAACATGGGAGTTTTTTTTATAAGCCAAACTTTAATAAAAAAAGATAAAGGGAATCTCAAGCCCAACAAATACAAAGGTCAAAAAACACCTCAAAGGGAAAAAAACCCAACAAGATAACTAACAAAAATACACCCATTACTTACAAAAATCATAAAGCGTACAAGCCTTTTTTCCATTGGATCTTAATGCTAGCTAATCCCACGATACGATGGAAAATCACATCAACATCCCTCACCCCATCCTTGAACATAATTTGATTCCTTGTCACCCAAACGCTCCAACAAGTAATAAACCAAAAGGAATTCCTATACCGAATTGCATTTCCCTTCTAATCGAAGAAACCAAGTCAAGCTATGATCGCAACAGTCCGAATTATTCACCGAATCAATGTTCACCTAATAACACACTTTCATCCATATCGATAAAATCTTCGGGCAAAAGAAGAAGAGATGAGTTGACTTATTATGTAGTTGAGACACAGTTTTTAGGTGGACGATATGGATTTATTCGAGATGGTTAACCATTTTTTACACCGTGAGGGGGAGGTCATTCAGAACCCGCAGGCTGCGGACCAATAACAGCCCCTACCTGTTAGCAATTAGAAGAGTTGAGCCTTAGTGTAATTTTAAAAGATTAAAAATTAGGTTAGATAGAAGTAGTGTTTAGTAGAGTTTTTGAGAGAATAATAGTATGTGAAAACAAAATCTTGAGAGAAGAGAATACTATGGCTTAAAGAGGGAAGAACACCAATCCAATTTTGAATTTTTGCAAGGATCCTAATGTATGAGGGAGAAAGGGCTTTGTTTATGGGTGTATATCATGATAGGGTAGAGAAAAGAGAATCCTTATCTCTTTAGGAATTTTGTGAATTGCTTATGAGTTGTTGTTGATTTATATATGTGGTTCTGAAAATTGATAAATTAATGTGTGATTATTCAATTTCGTGACTGAATTGTATGTGCAAAATTATGTTTCTGTATACATGATGTTTATGCCATGTTGAAGTTGTTGAAGGTTTAGAACATAAACATGGATTGATGAAATTGAATGATTAATCGGTGAAATTATGTGATTTGACATGTTATAATGATATCATTTAATTTGGTATAATTTTCTGGACGTTTCTAGAGAGAAGAGGTAGGATCAGGACAGAGAGTGAGGATGAGGTTGTGATCCCACGTGATTCCTCCTCATCTATTTATTTTCCTATTCGATTGTCCCTTTTGTGACATTTGGCCGTCCATGTGGGGCATCCTAGGCCATATGAGGATTTGACATGGTCTTGGTTGACCTGGTTCTACACAGTCCACCCTACCATGCACCATGTCCATTTCCAACCCTTAGATCTAACTGATATGAATCACACGGCCAAGACTGGAGGTCACAAATTGGCTCTCTTAAATAATCGTTGATTGGCGAAATGGGGCTCCAGATTGCACTTGTATTGCTTACACCCCTGTGTTTTTTATCAGTTTTATTTATTTGTTTATTTAGTTTATTGTGAAATTCAAGGCCCGAAAATTTTACCATATACCCCTTCATTTATCTCCATACTCCTACATATCCAATTTTTTGACAAAAATACCCCATATAAATAGTGTATATTTCAAAATGTTCACTTGTTTGCTCCTCATTTTCTCATTGCATGAACCGTAAAATCAACACAACTCAAATTCGCTCCCGACAAACGCATACACGCTACTTCCGGTTCAGAAAATTTCACACTCCAGAAACCAGAGTATGCTACTTCCGGTTTGCATTTTTTTGTTTTACACCTCGGAACTCACAATGGAGCTACTTTCGGTTTGTGTAATTTTTGTTTTTACACATCGAAAGTAACATATGAGTTACTTCTGGTTTGTGTAATAGTTTTTACACACGGAAGTAACATGTGAGCTACTTCCTGTTTGTGTAATTTTTGTTTTTACACACCGGAAGTAACATGTGAGTTACTTCCGGTTTATGTTTTCTTACACATCGGAAGTAACATGTGAGTTATTTCCGATTTGTGTATTTTTTGTTTTTACACACCGGATACGAGTTACTCGATTAGATATATTAATGATTAGATATAATCATTTTGCAATTAAGAATGAAAAAGGAGATAGTCTAGTGCCTACTATTCCTTTATCCGATTGTTTGGATACATGTTGCCTAATTCGACCACATGTGATTGAAAACCTTTTCAAAAAGAAAATTATTTAGTATATTCTATTGCAATACAAATAAACACAGAAGTCTCCCTCACGAACATACAAGCCAACATTTAACTGCTATAGCACAATCTAAACATTAGTTCAATAAAACTAACCAACCCGAAAAAATGATACCTAACACCTTATATATTCATGTGTATCAACATTACACTATAAATTTATGCATATATACAGAAACTTTATGTATAACAAATGGTTCTGTTATATTTTTAATATATACTCTTTTGTGTGTACATTATAAACCTAAAATATATCGAGATTTGTGATAATTGGGACATCAGTTATCTTCAATAAGATTTGGTTTTATAATATCCTAGAGTTCCCGAGATTGACTCATCTCTATAGAATGGACTATGGTCATATGATTACTGGATATGGATGAAATTAATCTATATACAATTATGTAACAGGTGAGTGGGAATTATATCACGATGTGAATAAAATATACCGAAAAACCATGATAATTGGGACACCGATTATCTTCGATAAGACATCGTTTCAGTATACTATACTTCTTTAGATTGACCCACATTTAGAGAATGGACTTGGATACAAGTAAATCAATCGACAAGGAATGTCTTTTATGAACTATTGGTGCATGTTATGAACTAATGAAGTGTGTTATAAATTAAGGTTGCATAGTTAATTAAAGATTATGAAAAAAATAATACTTTGTTATAATGAGAGTGGAATAGAATGTCTTATGAAACTAAGACTCGATAAATGGATAGTTAGAAAATTGATGGTTCTATTTAAAAAATTTAAAATAATAAATAAATAAAAAAACAACTTAGATTAGTATCTCATCTCACACCATTTCTAACTTTATTTTCAAATAACAAACATTCAAGATAAAGCCAAGATGAAGAACAATATATAGATATATTTCATATATTAGCAGGGTTTTCTTAAATCGAAAATCTACCGTGTACAGTAGGACCGGCCCTAGGGGTAGGCCACCAAGGCTACTGCCTAGGGCCTCACATTTCTATTTAGTTTTTATTGATTTTAACTAATTATTTTTTAAATTATATTATATATTAATTAAATATTATTTTATTTCTTTTAAAATAATGTTGATGATACTTTTACACAGTTAAAAAAAATAATAAATAAAAAAAGAAAGAATAATAATTTCATTAAATTATTTTTATTGTCAGTATATTCAAATTATTGTTAAACAAAAATAGAGAAATCATAAATTATGAGTATTAATTAGATGATATATTGAAAGATAAAATATAAAATTATATTAAAAATTAAATACGACATTTATTTTGAAATAAAATATTTTTTCAAATGTGACACTTATTTTGGAAAGAATGGATTAACATCTATTTAGAATATGTGATAATATAAATCATATAAATGTATTGTTTAATTTGTTGATTTAAAAATTATATGTTCAAATATTAAAGTTTTGAGTTCTTTAATATAATAGAAGACTTGTTATCAATTTTTTTAAACATATTGGTATTTTTTTTCAATTATGATTTTTTTTTAAATAATGAGAAGAGTGTTTAGATGAGTTAATTTTATTATCAATTGAAATAAAATACTAAATAAATTAATTATAATAATTTAATAATTTTACATCATAAAATAATTTAAATTTAATAATTTTAAAAAGAAATATTTATTATATTAAAAATATTTAGTTTTAAATTTCGCCTAAGGCCTCGAAAAGTGTTGGGTCGGCCTTGGTGTACAGTATAAAAGTTAGCATTATAATTGTTTTTTTTTACATATAAATTAAGATATTACAATTAGAAGGAGTGTGATGAATCACGTTATCAAAATCTATACGTTTGAGATCCCTACATTATAATTCAGTTAATAACTGTTCAGAGATATCAGATTTAAGAGCGCAGATTCAAACTCACGATATTTTATTTATTCACCTTTATAAAAATGTGATTTTAGTCCCAATGGCAGACTTATGGAAACTAAAGTTTCAATATTCATTCCGAATACAAATCAGTTAAATGCTGACTATATGTAGAGTGGTCCCAAGAGTAAATAAGTTACAACATCAAAACTGAATCTAACAAACTTTAAACTAAACCAAACTAAAACTGTCTTCATTCTAACTTGGTCCCATGAGTAATTATATTTCAACATCAAATACGACTCTAACAAAATTGAAATTAAACCAAATTGAAACTATATTAATTCTAATTTAATTAAGTAAATGCATATTTAGTGATTTATTAAAGAGAAATTTGGTATTTGATGTGCCTCACTTCCTCAATCTGGTTTCCCTCTAGCTTCCCACTAAAGTATGAAGAACATTCATGAGTTATTGTTGTTGTTATTTGATTGGATGAACAAAATTAGGTACTGACACAAGCTGTAGAAGTAGAAAGAAAGAAGGGGAATATATATTTGAGAGAGAAGAAGGAAAAGATGGTGACTTGAACCAAAATAAAGTGAATGAAAAGCTGTTTTTGAGATGGCCCATTAGGTGTGATAATGCAATTATTCATTTTTGCTCAACTTTTCCCTTCCTAATTATATGTTGCTTCAAGTTGCAAATGGCTTTGTAAATTTGCAAGCAAAGCATGACTTAGACATTTGAGTATTCGTTTCAAGTGCTTGTGTGAATCTGATCACATGCATCACATTGCCCTCTTTCAAGGCATCATCATATTATCTCACATTTTACTCACTCAAGCTTGCAACAACCATTACACTTGGATAATACTATATATCTTAATATTTATTTTATTCAAAAATATGATAAATGTACCACTCATTTTATTATTTTAGCAAATAAATAATTTAACTTTATTTTTTATCTCGGTGTTATTTTTAAGGTTATGTTAGATATATTTAAATATAATTAAGGTTAGGTTAATAAAATTGAGATTACTACCAACTGTTGTGACTCTTTCATATAACACATTCAATTACAGCTAACTATTTAGATAAACATCATTATCTAATTGCATCTAAACTAAGAACTATGACTTTTCACATACTTTCAAAGCAAAAACTATGAACCTCAGCATCATGTCTACTTTGTCATTTTATTCATAAATTATCTTTCATGAGGTTTTAAACAGTCTAATATGCCATGACTCACTGAATCATAAGTTAGTTCATGTTTATGAATACTACTTCTAAGTGTTACGTACCTTCCAATCAATATTGCTTGACATATATATCGTATTTATGCATTTCACTATTCTACTAAAAGTGACTTGAGAGAAATTTTGATTCTGGTAGTTTTTACCTCTCTCACAATCCATAATCAATTTATCTTTTCTTCTTTTTTTTGCCCATATGTCATATCAAAACGAATTGTAACAATAATAATACAATGTTGTCTCCCAATAGATTGTGTCCATGATAATACTTCGGTCTAAGGGGAAAATATATATCATTTAAACATATAATGAATTACTTATGTTAGAGATACCATAAGTCAATTAAAAAATGCAAAAGATAAAAAAAAAATGTAACTAAAACATATAAAGTCAGTGGTAAAAAATCGGAATAAATTTTCTAGAAGAATCATCCAACTCATTTGAAAATAAGGAGAGCATGTTGAATTGAATTATTAGATTTTTCTGAGATGGACTTTTCAAAATTTTCAAGAAATTTTAAAATGTCTTACAATATCGGGAATATTTACACTTTATTGGATGTTTTACAAATTTGATAGAAAAATTATATACGATTTTTAAAATTTTAATAAAAATGCATACCAAAATTTTCAAAAACTGATAAAAGCACAAAATTCTAGTGACATAAAATTTTGAAAACATATTGTTTATATCCTTGAGTATGACTCATGTTCCTATTATCTTCCTTTTTTTTTTTTTTTTTCTTGTATTGTGACTTTGTTGTTAGTGAAGATCTTGTATTTGCCTACGATTTATAATAAAAAAATTGTTATAAAAATTGTCATATAAATATCAAATCGTACCTAAACTCGCATGGTGTCAAATAGTTTGTTTCCGACTTACAACGTTAGGCATTGATCTATTTATCGGGGTGTATACTACGACTATCATACTTTTGCACTTAAGATTTTGCAGATTTGTGTATGCATGTTTCGCTTAAGAGCATGTTGCATTAAAACCTATGTGTTGTCTCGATTGGACGTCGAGGTAGTAGCGCAAGGATGTGCTTGCACAAAAGAGAAGTTATTTTCATTTGTAGTGTTTGTATGTAGAATCGAAACTAGTGGAACACGATATCAACTTTAAGCGTACATGCTCTTAGCGGTACTTGAAAGTATTTCGTGCAAAACTGACTAGACACGCCTATGCCTTAATCACATTTACGTGGATAAGGTAGGAGTTTGGTTAATCGTGGTGATGCTTCGAATTATACTTACATACGAATGGCATGAAGTCGGCTAGATGTGACCATGATTTGAGCTACGCTCCGCATTATAGAGGATCTTAAATGGCCAAAGGTAGAGGATCCACGTCCTTTTCCTTGAGGCTATGGTTCAGATCAAGGTGGACGTTTTCGTGCTTCGCCACGTTCGCCCTCGGATTGGCTAGGTCTAGAGGTTGGGTGTGTCAACTATGCTTGAAAGTGTGTATTTCTTATACATGAGGTATTTGAATGTTGTATTCAGACACGCAAAACGTCTTTGATAGCACTCTAGGGGTGATTGGTTGTTGCAGTCGGACGTGCAAAGCATCTCCGATAACGTCACTGGATTTGGAAGACGCAAGAGCATTGTTAGGGGATTGATTCCAGTAGCCGAGCACTCAGAGCGTATCCAACAACACCTCTGAATTCTGAATTATAGACAAGCACTCCAAGTGTATGACAGTATATCCTTTTATCAGTATCCTATCTTCGCCCGCAGGGATCCTTTCCTGATGGGCGCTCAAAATTAATACCAATGGATGAGGTAGGATGATCGAAGTGAGTGTTTAATTTCTCTACCAATGTTATATATAGTTTAGCCAAGTTTAACATCTCTTGAGCCGTATTCACCTTTCTTCCCAGTTTGGTGTGGAACAGATGATCACGAAGGAGGACATTCTCGAAGATCCATCACTGTAGAAACTCTTTGGTTCCTTTAACTTCTATCGGAACTTGAGTGAATCGATCAATGTAGGATCACATGCTCTCTTTCTCTCCTTGTATGATACAACTAAGGGCAGCTATAGTAACTGGTTATATTTTTCGCGCGAAAAATATGTAGTAAGTCGATCACAGAAATCCTACCATGATCCAATACAACCGTAGGAAGTGCATTAAACCAAAGTCGTGTCGATTTGACCTGTGTCAATACCAACAACTTGCATTTTGAGGCATCGTCAGTGCAATAATAGTTGAGTCGGTCGTTGATAAGTTACACGTTCTCGTCGGCATCCTCTTTCCCGTTGTATTCCACCAATTTGGGAGGATTTTGCATGGATTTAGGGATTTTGCTCTCGAAGATCTGAGTACATACATAATACTTAAATTGCACTCAATTTTGTTGACACTCATTATGGTTTAGGGATGGAGCGTAACTCCTTTGGTCTCCACATGAACTCCTAAAGGGAAAATTATGCTTACCGTCTTTGGAGTGTTCTTTCTATTTTTAGATTTTTCCTTCTTCTTTTGTTGTAGACGACTTTGGCATTTCAGACCGATTTCTTCTCGAATCGGCTTCTTGTACTGTATTTTCCTAGGGTTGAATGTGTTTGAGGCTTTCCTCCAAACACATGAACTTTTCTTCCATTGCCTTGGAGTTTTGTTGCCGAACAATGTTGTAAATGTCGTTAATCATTTTATTCGCGCCTTGAGTTTCGAGGTTTGCCTCATGAATGATGAAACCTCGCGAGATCTCAGGCCGATCCCTAGGACTTGGAGATGGAATCCGAAGCAACGATGTTTAAATTATTCCCGCCCAAAGTGGAAGGAAAATCATGTTTCATTGTTGAAGAGCATTATTATTATGGTTTGATTTTCCAGTAGGAGGAGTAGTATTCAGTCGACTGGTGGTTGATGGTACCACTCCAGCAGCTGCCAAGGCGACTTCACGTTTGATGGTGGAACGAGTGGTTCTTGATCCAACCATTTCTACAGCTCAACGAAGTTCCGAAGTACTGAAAAACAAAGTTTTGAAGAATCTATGTATCTTTATCAACGTTGAGCTTGATTTTTTCAGACGCAATTGATTCTTCTTTGAGTAGTTGAATCCTCTAGTTTGAATTCGAGGAGAGTTCTACGCTAAAGGATCGTACTTGGAGATAAGGAATCATAAGGTAAGGGTGTTCGCGGTTTGGTTTAGATCGGTTTTGAAGCAAAATATCATCCGATCCAAAGATAAATTTATTTGCGGTTTGGTTCGGTTTTGGATGATTGGTTACAAAAATCCAATCTGATCCGATCCAATTTCAAGCGGTTTAATTTGGATCGGTTTTTTTGGATATCCAAATTATAAATTATAACTTTTATTAATATTCTAAAGATACTAATAAATAGTAAGTTTGATATAATATATATTATACTATATTCAAAACAAATCGATTTTTGGTTTTTTTGGATCGATTTTCGGTTTTTTATTTGGATTGGTTTGGATTTGAACACCCCTATCATAAGGTATTGCGGGAATCAAATGTCGATTCCCACAGACAACGTCATTGTTCCGTAGTGGAACCAGAAATATGTGTAGTTATAGAAGTTGCAGCGAAGGAGAGCTTTTAATGCGGCGGAGCGGGGGGGGGGGGGGGGGGGGGGTACCTACAAGGTTAGCACCTTGACGTTCAAGTCAGTATGTATATGATAAAAGAGTATTCAATTTGTGTTTGAAACTTGTTACCTGAAATGGTGCTACCCGTATATAGAGAGGAGTTGAATAACTAACTTGTTAACTTTCTGAAAAATAATGTGAAAGATTGTTGGATGCGTTGAAGGGATGGATCCCTTGCTTCCAAATTACTGAAAGTTTAGTGGTCAGGATAATATTTAGAGGCTTTAGCATTCACTTAAACTAGATCTGAAATCTTATGCCTAAAAATGGTATGGCTAGAAATGATGATGTCTCAATCAAATTAAACAAAAGAATTTTTTCTTTATGGTGGTCGGATCTCTAGAAAGGAGTTGGATTATTAAGGATATGGACGACTCAAAACACATGTAATTTATATTTCTTAAACAATAATTATTATTTTACTAATATTTTTCATTTTCATGATATTTCATTTATTTTCTTTTTTAAATTTATTGTTAAATTAAGTATAAATTTATCAATAATATTTGTAATTATTAATTAAATATTAAAAAACAATTTATTAATAATGATATTAAAAACAGGTGTGGGTGGTCTAATAGTATATTTCTCTGAAGATCTAAACATTGTCAATTAATCATAAATATTGGGTCTTAAAGAAATTTAACTTTAATTTTTATCACTTATAAAATAGTAAAAAGTGATGATAGAAATAAATTGATAATATAATTTTTTTTTACGTTTTTCAATGTATAATAATTAATTTCTTTATTAAATATTTTAATATACATCAAAATTAAAATAAAAGGAAAATACTCGATTGATTCATAACACCCCACAGTAGAGAATTTATATAGTACCGAAGAACCAATACCTATGAATGTAGACGAAATAAATAAGGGAGAAAGGATATTACTAAAATTGGAACGGCCTAGCAAGAGTTTAAGGATCTCCAGCTCCTGCTCATCAAGTCACCATACAAATACAATACATCCCCGCGCGTGAGCATCACGTCCACTCATTTAAAGCGGTGTATCCCACGCGCCACATGTGTTTCTGAAGACTAATTCTGCATTTATCCACGTCACATGACACGTCCTTATATTACATGTCAGTAACGCACAGAGAATTGCCACGTGAGTGAAGACGTAAGTTGGACCAAGTTCCTGTCATAACTACCCATTCCTTTTTTCTTTTTAAAATTAACAAAGCAATTAATTAGACTAATCATGATTAGTAAGACAACACTGAATCTTGATGATGTTGATTAGTGAAATGATTACGGAGTTTAAGGCGTTTCCGTTTTGCCGCGATTAAAACAGTCCCACGTGGCAGTCATATCAAAGTGGGACCCATAGCCCATAGACTCGTTATAGGAACACATAATCTTTTTTTCTCTTTCTTAATTATTTGCACCACTTCTTTCTGTCTTTAATAATTCCTTTTCCTATTATTTCTCTAAATTAATTTAGTCGCATACTAGTATCTTTTTATATAAAAAAAAATAGATAATTTATATATACCCCACCTATTTTCCATTTCAACCTTAAATACGGTTTCAGTCTATCATCACCTCCTCCTACTCAAATATTTCATCTTCTCTTTCAACAACAAAATTAACCTCAATACACTAACACTAATCAATAATCAAAGTACAATAGCAGTAATCACTTCAACATGTTGCACTGTTTGAATACTTCCGGGAATTTACCTACTGAGAGTTGTTCATCCGACATAACAGTGCTGGAAACGATCAAGTGGCAACAACGTCAACAGCAAGATCAAGGTTACTTCAACACTCCTATTTTTTCTTCTTCTGTTCAACAAGTTCAGAATTCTCAAGATTTTCTGGCTCTTCAAATCCCATCTGCAATTTCAAGAACTTTCAGTTCTCCACCGGTTCTCATCGATGCCAAATTCATTGATTCTACGACCGAGAAAGAGAATTCTTCTAAGAAGAGGAAATCTGAAAAGGCACATCATAATCATAAGCTCAAGGTGTGTGTAAAAATATCATTGAATTTGATCTTCAATCAAATTGGCTAAAATTAGTATAGAAATTATATTTAATGTGCTGCTTGTTGTTTAGGCTGTTGATGAAATTGAGAACAAAGAAAAGAGGATTAAACTAGGGGCTGAAGACGGTGAATCGAAAATCACAGGGTACCCTAGCACCAAAAAGAATAACAAAGAAAACTATGCAGGAGAAGGTAGTTCAAACCCAAAGGGAAATTCAAAAGCTTCCGAGGCTCAAAAACTTGACTACATTCATGTTCGAGCGCGTCGCGGCCAAGCCACCGATAGTCATAGCTTAGCCGAAAGAGTGAGTACTCATTTTAGTTTTTGAAAAAGAAGAGTGAGATTTAACTGTGTAATTTTTTTGTATGCTATTTCTGTATAATCTTCATTATATATATAAATTTTGATGCAGGTTAGAAGGGAAAAGATTAGTGAAAGAATGAAGTATTTGCAAGATTTAGTACCAGGATGCAACAAAATTACAGGAAAAGCTGGAATGCTTGATGAAATTATCAATTATGTTCAATCTCTTCAAAGACAAGTGGAGGTAATTATTAATTCTTAATTTGCCTGTAATATTGATTATTGATCCATCTATAACGAATTTATTTATGTTAATTTGATTTGCAGTTCTTGTCGATGAAATTAGCTACGGTTAATCCAAGGCTTGATTTCAATATTGATGATTTGTTTGAAAAAGAGGTATAATAATAAGAAAGGATTTCTCTATCTATGACTATGACACTATGTGCTCAATTTGAAATCTCTGTTATTAATATATTCTTCTATTTGATTTGATTTAAACACAGGTGTTTCCAACTTGCGATGCAAATGCAACTTTTCAAGCCATGGGAATTTCATCAGAATTGAATAATAACAATCCATATCTTCAGTTCAATTCACCACATCAATTTGTTTCTTATGGTGGATTAGATACTGGAATGAACCCTATAGATATGGGGCTAAAAAGAAGCATAAGTGCCCCTGTATCCATTCCTGAGAATTTTATTGATTCTTCTTCTTTCCCGGTAGGTTCACTCTCTCTCTTAATTTATTCTTCTATTACCGTTACTATTTTTATGATAGAAATTGCAAAAGTCTTTAAGCGGTTGTGACTGTTATTTAAAACTTTGATTATTGTTTTCGTTGTAATATTGGTTGATTTTATTAATTTTGTTTTTCTTGTTTGTGTTTGTTACAGCAAATTATTCCTTGTACAACATGGGAAGGTGATTTTCAAAACCTATACAACATGAATTTTGATCAAGCAAGAGCAACATCTTTTCCTTCCCAACCTCAGTTTTACACAGGTAGCTAAAAAATATTGTAAACTCATAAATTCACTTTTTAATTAGCTTTGCATCTTTAAAGTAGCAAGTGAGGCAAAAGAGAGTGGATTTAATAGATGATAGAGACTTCACATCCCATTGATTTTGATCCAACAAAAAAATATCCAGTACCTTTTGTTTTTCAATAATGGAATTTGTTCAAATGGATCTGTTTAATCATTCAATTGTACAGCTGTCTTCTTTGGTCTTTCCACTTTCCCACTACTTTACTTTACTCACACAAAAAAAACAATGAAATCGAATGTCGTATCTTTGTCAAATACTGATACATGTCAGATATTAGACAGACAATTGAGAAAACAGTAATCTAAACTATGAGTGTTAAGTAGTAAGCTATTAGCATGAAAATGAATCCTTTAAGAGAAAAACATTTATTTGGAGGTTTTTGCAATTGTAATTTACCTGCAACTTGATGAAAAGGTTGAGCCATTAGGACCACCAATAGCATCAATCATTTTCTTAAGCTAAAGTTGATTACAACTTATGACTAGCTTGTTTCTGGTTGACATTTCACAATCTCACATTTTAGAGACCACTTGAAATCAACAAAAATGATAGAGTCTCATGGGATGTGTGAATTGTATAACAAATTAAGCGATAGAAAGGGAGATACGCAAATATTTATATTACAAACTAATATATTTTTTGGCATGTATGCAGGTTTAATTGAAGCTAGCAATCTAAAGATCGAGATGCAGTAGACTACAAAATCTATCACCATATTCATTGGATTAATTAGCTTAATTACTCCAAATGCCTCTTATCAACATTTTTTTTCTCTTCAAGTACATAGCCTATATGTTAAGTGTCTTTATACTACTCCATAATATGAATAAAATCTTATTAATTACTACATGTTTCATATTAATTAAATCACTTTTGGATGTTAAACCAACTCAATTGGTAGTTATGCAGGGACATCGACACGAATTCGAATCCGCGACATTTCATTTATTCACCTTTAAAGAGTGAATTTTAGTTATTAGATTATTTGATAAAAAAAATCATATTTGCATCGGAGTCAAGTAAAGACTTTTGCGATAGTGATTGCGATTATGGTGATATAAATTACAAGAAAATAAAAGTATTGATATGAATATGTTGGGATCTTATCCATTGAATGGTATGAAGTAGAATGAAAACAATGAACATGGAGAGGGGTGGGATATATAGTGGACCATTGGGGACAGAATAAGAGAGTATAGATTAAGACAGTGATAAGTAAGTGACAGAATGATGAATACATAGCTCCTAACTATGCGGTGTAGATGTGGGGATGGACAGACATTTTGAAATCTAAAATTTAATAGAGTCGTGTTTTGTCTCTCATGTGCCCAAAAATATTTATGATTGAGTTCAATGAGAAATATCATATCTACTCATGTGTCTATGCTTAGAAGGATAGGATCCTTACCCAACTTCTCAAATGTTAAGAATGGTATAAACAAAGGACACGCACCAGAAAAAGAAAAATATATCGGGTTATGAGGACCAAAATCCATCCCTCATTTACTTTCAACTCAATGATCTCACCGGCAGTCATTTCGGCTTAACCGTATAGAATAGATCTATTTGTACGGGTAGTGAGGCTACTTAATTTGGACATTGGGCCTATAAGTCCACAATGAAATGAACTATAGTTATATGAGACATTGGGCCTATAAGTCCACAATGAAATGAACTATAGTCATATGAGCAAGGGAAATGTCTCTTTCCATCTTCGGGGGAGTGTCTTACTAGACATTTAAATATGTTCTTATTATTTTTGGACATGTATCTTTGAACGCATCCAAAAATACACTAATTTTTGTATTTTCTGATGGCCATTCCATTTTGATCAAAATTCACTCGGAGATATACACCATATATTTTATGTGGTTTATATGGAGATGCATATATGCAAACATCAATGACTTGTTAAATAAACCAACTCTCAGTAAATAAAACACTATAAATGAGTATATGGGTTCTTCCGCAAATGCATCTTCGGAAATGTCAAGCGGTAAATTGGATAAAGCACTGCATTGCATATTCTTGTAATTCATGATTAAGGGGAGCTTCTATTTGAAACCCTTAAAAAATTCTTTCATTCTCAATCAACTTTTCAACACCAAAACATAATTATTGTATTTTATCACATCAAATGAAGTAAAAGAAGTTGAATTTTAAGATAAAGTTCATCAATTCCATCCCTCATTTTTTTGCATTAATGTGTTTTTTTTAGCTGAAAGTATGAACGTTGAGTTTGAATATTCATCTTCAGATTCAATTCATTTGTTCCGGAGATATATCTTCAAATTTACCTGATAGTTTGAGTTTTGAATTTGTTTTTATGTTATTGGTTGTATTAGATATGGTGCATCCGGATGTTGTCCAAATTTAATGTGAAGATGGATGTTAAACCGCACAAAGTGAAGCATGATGTTAAACCGAATGATGTTAAACTGAGTGTCACACCAATTGTTATCGAGGTAGATGTTTATGAATAATTTACACATCAACAAAAGCTTATTGTTCGTGAACATATGCTACAATGAGTTTGCATAGAGGCTGAGAATTGAGATTTGGCGTTGTAACCAGATGGTCTAACAATGGTTCTGATAGAAGATAAACATTTGTTACTATGCAATGCAAAAGAAGTGACACATACCATCCACCGATTAGGAAGTAAAACGTGATGACATTAGATCAATAAAATGTGAATGTCCGTTTAAATTGCATGGATACCCTTAAGTAGAATGATACATGTAAATTTAATGTGGTTTCTAGTATACATAATCATGCCTTTAGTGAAAAGTTTGGTGGTTATCCCATTGTATGCCGCCTTACTCCGGAGGAGAAGGAACTTGTTAGATATCCAAATTTCTTAAAATATGTTAAGAGTGTTATTTTGAATCAGATGAAGAAGATTCTTTATGCCTTAACCAGTCAGATTCGGCACTTTGGAAATACAATATCTAATAGAGTTGAATCGGCAAATGCTACACTAAAGAATTGATTAGAAACAATAAATGTAACTTTTGTCTAGATTGTGATGCCATGAACCAAATGCTTCAAAACCAAAATAATTATATAGATACATCTTTTGGTCAGAGCACTTTTGTGTAAGAATATCAATTCAAAGACAACATCCATAACTCATAATTGGTTGACAACATATCTTGGGCGTCATTGAATTTTATTTTTCATGAAGTAAAGCGAGCAGATAAAACAGGTTTAGATAACTTAAATTGTGGAAGTACATTTAGGAAGACGTTGAAAGAGAATCAAATAAGGAAAAGTCAAAGAAGGAATCAACAATAGATTTAGGTAGTGACACGTGTTTTTATACATTTTAGTTTTAATCTAACAAAGTAACTCATTTTTTTTGTATGTAATATTGTCAATGATGTATTCTCCATACAATTTGTGACATACCTAATGCCTATTTTACAATAATATTATATAATTTGGGGTTAAATTTTATACAATTATTGTTTAATTTTTCCATTTCTAAAATATGCACTTCATATTATACTGGTTTTGTTTGAACAGTGTTTTGGGTGAGTCCGAATATGCATCTCCGAACACATTTCATTTTAATTATTGAAAAATCAAAACAAGGGACTCCGTGGATGTGTATATTCGTAAACACCCTTATTTTGTATTAAAAAAATAGGATGTGTTCAGATATGCACATCCAAAATATGTCTTGATGAAAGAATATGATTTCTAAGGTCCAAATTGTTCTAAACTTTGTAGAAATATGGTCTCTCACTCCATTTTCTTTTCCAAAATTAGAATGAATATATATTCTCATCTTGCATTTGTGTATTTCAATTGTGCAAATCCCCCACTTAATTTTAGGATTTTCAATGACATACTCCTCGTCGATCTGAAATCCAAATTGAATGCTCTCCTACGATATCCAAAAAATTGGAGAGTTGTGAAGCTCGATTACCATTCACCTTTGATTGACAACGAGGGGAAGATATAGTTCATCATGCTTAAAGTGAAGACAAATCAAGAGAAAAATAAATGAATCTACCTAGAATTTGACGCCCCCAATTGACGAAGACACTACTCAACTCCAAAACAATCTAGTTGAAGAAGTTAATGATCCCAATGTGTCGATTTTCTTTTATAACTTGTTTGTCATCTTTCTCTCCAACTTTCGGCACGTTTTATTTCTTTCAGAACAATCATGAAGTGACCAATGATTAAGAAGTGACTCCCGTAAGTATCCTTCTATGCACTCTTTCTACTTCATTTTCACACATACAATGGTCAAATTTCCTTGAATCTAGCATTTCGACCATTCAAATAGTCTCTCAGCCAATGAATATAACAACAACCACCGCTGCACAAGCTCAACTTGATTAATACCGAAGACACCAAAGGAGTCGAGTATGCTGAAAATGCGATCAATCTAGGGCTTGAGATTACTCCTTTGGAAGAACTTCATGATCTCCCCCGTGTTAGGCTCGACCTCTCCAAAACCAAGCTGGAAGAATTCAAGGCACAATTTCCTGTTTGATTAGTATTTTTGTTGATCTTTTTTATTACTCTTCGCTTTTTGTAATGGTTATGCCCACTTTTGTAATTAATTTTCCATTTTGGCACTCCTAATACCATCGTGGAAATTTTATTGCGTTCAACACATTACTTTTGTTCAATTCGAATTAGTATGGAAAAAAAGGTGCTTGAATTGAAAGCTTTGTTCTACAAACTAACTTAGCCATGAATTTCTCATCCAATGGGTCAAGCCCTTACATAATAGTCAATGGGAAACCAGTAGCCTTTTCTTCAAATCTGAAGAAATGAGTAATCCTTCCTGCAAAAGAAGGGGATCGCTTACTTACATGCATGATTATGCAGCTGGCCCATTAGTGGATTCAATTCTTGCATGCCTTTCATTTTGAATTGAAAGAGTAGTGTCGAGTCACGCTCTTCTTCCATGCAAAGGGAAGATCGAATTGAACGGCTAGTAAACTTTGATAAGAATTAAAAAAGTATAGGTGCAGAGACTCAATGGAAGTTGTTCTAACAAATTGAGTTGACAACATTCAATTGATTAATGAAGATTTCTAACTTTTATTTGTAAATATTTTATTCTATCACAATTGAAACATTAGAATCAAATCAATTACAATTGGAAGAAAAAATGATTGAATATTCATTGCTCAAATCAGTCACTCCACCATAATGTGATGGATCTTTTGAATAATTGATTAATCAGGCAAGAATAAAGATAGAGTCCTATTCTACATGTCAATGCCGACATCAATGAAATTTTTAGTAAGAGGAAAATTTGTCGACTTTAGAAATCATGATAGTTCAAGTCCATATATCCCCCAAAAGCCAATTTAATTCCTTCATTTTTATGGCCCTTTTTTATTTAATTGACATAGACTCGAATAATTTCTTAAAATTAGGATGGCTCATCAAGATTTTTAAGGATAGCTCAACTGATAGAGCAGAGGACTAAAAATCCTCGTGTCATTAGTTCAAATTTGGTTCCCAGCAACTCATTATGTATGAGTATCTATTCCATCATAATAAAGTTTACAAATCGTTTTCCGATATAATTAATGGCAAATAGGGAAGATTTTGAGATACTCTTCTTGGAAAACAAGTTGATTATTCAGGGCATTCTATTATTGTCGTATGTTCATTACTTTCATTACATCGATGTGGATTTCCCCCCGAAATAGCAATAGAGATATTTCAAACATTTCTAATTTGTGGTTTAGTTTGAAACCATTTTGCTTCGAATATAGGAGTTGCTAAGAGTAAAATCCGGGAAAAAGAACTAATTGTATGGAAAATACTTCAAGAAGTTATGTGGTGGCATCTAGTATGCCTTAATACTTTGCATAGATTGGGCATACATGCATTTCAACCCAATTTAGTAGACATGTGTGCTATTTGCTTACACTTATCGGTGTGTGAGGGATTTAATGCATACTTTGATGGAGATCAAATGGTTGTTCATGTGCCTTTATCTTTAGGGGCGCAAACATATGCGCGTTTACTTATGTTTTCTCATACGAATATCTTGTCTCTGGCCGTTGGGGATCCCAGTTATGTACCAACTCAAGATATATTTATTGAACTTTAAGTATTAACTGGCGGAAATCATCGAGGAGGTATTTGTGCAAACATATATAATTCATTTAATTGCAAAGATTCTCAAAATAAAAAATAAATAAAACAATGCCATTTCTTCGTGAAGTTAATCCAAATTGTGAAATTTTAAGGGAAAAATAATTAAATTGACAATGTTTTTATAGTGTGTAGAGAGATAATAGAATAACTGAGTGTGAGTAAATTCTTCTTGTAGCTATCCACCATACCTTTTCAAAAGGATCTATTTTTTATATAAAAAATTGTATTAAAATAACAACACACCAGCATAAGGTATGCAAGTATGATAAACCAATATAACAATATCTAGAAGGCCAACCAATTGAAATGCATTATACCATATCAAATAAGAATGACTAACTGCCAAAACAGATTCACCCAACACCAAAAAATGGGATATCACTCCCAAATAATAACAGACTGATAAAAAGAAATAACGACTATTACAATAGCAAAAAGGCATTGATATAGCCCCTCTACAGTCAAAACCAGATAAAACCACCACGAACTTAAGACAAAATCCAACGACACCTCGGCTTAATAAGTTTTTCGTATAATGTAACTCGCAATCAAAGAAACACCACTATACTCCATCAGCTCCCAATCAAAAAAATAGCCAAATAGACCCAAAAAAGCACAGCATGAACACCAATTTACACACCAAAGTAGCACCCAACAACAATCTACGATACCACTGGCAACGACCTCTATCAATACATGAAAGCTATAATAACAGGAAATAGACTTTAAACACGACTTCCATCACACCTTGACAGCGATCAACTCCAATTGACTTGATAGTAGGAACGCACATCAACAATTTCTAATGCATTCACTTACAAAACAGGATAGAGGACAGTATGCCAGAATGAGTCTACTCCCTGCAAAAGAATGACATAACTCATAACCTAAACCACTGTGATACATGTTGAGCACCTCCTGCGGATGTAAGTAGTAGGTCATGACAATCCTTCCAAACTCAAATAGCAGACATAATCCAACAGTGATGATGCTAAGCACACTCATATATCCAAAAATGAGCCTCGGATTTATATACTACTGTACCAGATTAACTCCCGACATTTTATGTTTATTTCTTAACCAGTTCAAATAAAACCTTTGTGTGTTTTCGAATATTTGTTCTAAGGAGATGGCTTTGTTGTTGAAAATGCAATCGTTATGAGCCTTCCAAATGCTCCATATGCATGCAAACCATACCACCCTGATTCTTTTGATGGACAAACTTTTATGGCCATATAATGTTTCGAACTGGTACATATATGCACTACTTTATCTTGGAAATAAAGTATTCACGCCCAACCACCTCGATACACTATGTCGTGTATCTACAAAATTAATACACTCAAAGAAAATATGAGATGTCGTGTCTTCCTCATCGCACCCACTCGCACACAAATTATTCGATTGGTCCAAGACCCCTCTTCTCACTAAGTTATTTTTGGTAAGTAGTTTATCATGGAAGAGCCTCCACGTTAGGCACAAAACTTTTAATGGGACCTCTGTAAAACCCCATTTCTACTTGACTCTATAATTAAATCAGAGTTGTAAAAATCTTCCAAAAACATGGGATATCACATTTTCAACTTAAAAACCAATTAGCATAAACTTCATTAATATAAAATACTTCGAAAACAACGCAACGGATTCATCAAAATTACAACTTTAAAATAATATCATTTTCTTTCAACTTTAAACTTCTTTAACATGTGTAGCGGTAAAATCATGAGTGTAAGCTATTGATTAACTTAACTCGATATACACAGAGTCGCCACCGCGCTTTTATTTATTTCCAAATGGAAAAAGGTAAAAGAACGAACAAAACCTTAATGAATCTCAAAAGCTAAAAAGCTCAAAGAATCAAACAGAGAATGGGTACGGGGATTGGTTACAAATCGGGAAGGTTTTAAGCACCCGACTTGTCCGTAGTACTCTACGGGAACCCTTTGAAATGTTTACTGCATTTTTTGGTTTGAAATGGTTTGCTTGAAAAAAGATTTAAGAGATGAGAAGAAGAATGTTTTTTAAGATTTTGGTGTTTGAAGAGACGAACGTCTCATGCCTACGTACCCACAGAGTGCAATGCGAGATCAAAACCCCGTAGTTCGTGGTACAAATTGTGAAAAGGGAAATGAGTTGAATTGATTTTAAAATGTAAAGATAAGTCGTCATCCTTTAGCGAATAATTCCGCTAGAAAGGATGAATCATATCTAAACATAAAAGGTTAAAAAGAAACGTGCACGAGGGCACAAAATCATTTGAATGAGTTGTGAATGTTTTAAAGTTTTATTGAGAAAGAAGTTTCGATATGCTTATGTGGTTTAGCATTTATTAAGAAAATGAAATGAAAAGGTAAAAGCACATGACCGAAGTCAAGGTTTGATTGAGAAAATGTTTGAAGTAAGAAAACAAAGAAAGTTTTGAAAATAGGAAGGAGATTTGAAAATTGAAGAAGATGGGAAGAGATGAAGGGACTATCCTAAGACTTGAAAATAAAAGCTAAAGGAGAGAAAGATCAAACCAAATGGCAAGCATTCTTGAGACAATTAGATTTCCATCTTCATAATCAAGTAAACTCAACCAGAGCCAAAGTCTTCAATCCATAATAAATGAGCAAAGGGATGATCCTAGAATCTAGGTCCGAAACTCCAAATCTCAAGTTAAGGATAGTAACCATAGTCCGAAATTGAAAGTCACCAATTTTTTAGATGTTTAATCCTTTATTAATATTTTCGTGTCCAAATGGACAAAGGGAAAAAAACAAGCAACAATAATATATACAATAAGCAATATGATGAATGAATATAGTAGCATAATAGAAGAGGTAAGGGAGCAAGAAATTAAAGTAAAAGGATAAGGTGCGAGAGATTAAATTTAAATGTTAGTATATTCACATTATTAATATTTACAATATAAAGTGGTATGATGAACTTAATCAAGCACAACCACGAAAAGAAAAATAAAGTCGAGGCAACCGGATCCAAGTGGATCGCATTCCGAATCGGGACAACTGTAGGTCTATGTTAAGCAATCGCCGAGTAATTTACGGAGTAATTACCCTACAAATGAGGCCGGCCACCACTAATTAAAGTGGAAAATATTCGTGTTAATACATGTTAGAGAAACGATATTATGGATCGTTCTCCGAAAACATGCCACACTAAAAGAAAGAGAACGGTCTAATCTTAATCGGGATTATCGTTGAATTTCTCGAAAAGCAACCTATCACGATCTCAAAGTATGGAGAATGATCCAAATGATCATTCATCCATAGATTTGAAATAATGAAGGTTAAACTTATCGGAAATCAACAATCTCGAATCGGAGATTGTCATCGACCAAAAAGAAAATAAGATGAAGAAAAGTAATTAGATCTAAAAATAGATCCAATAAAAAAATTAAACTATTTTTTAACTTCTTTTCTAAAATTCTTTTCTAAAAATTGTTTCTAGAATTCTTTCTAAAATATTTTCCAAAATTCTTTTATAAACCTTTTTTCTAAACATTCTTTAATTAAAAAAAAAGTAACAAAAACTCAGATTAAAAAAAATAAAATAAAGAAAGCATAAAAAAAAAATTTAGAATGGGAAATGGAGGGGGTATCCACGCAGCTATGGGAGGTGGATCAGCAAGTAGATCCATTAGGATCTAAGTCTAAGCTAAACAACTCATCATTTAAAAAAAAAAGCAATAAAAGAAAACAAAAGACAAATATATTTAAAAAAGAAATGCAGAGAACAAGAAGACCAAGTCTTCTTCTCCATACGCAGGTTCACAAAGAAGAACGGCACGAAGATCCGCCGCGAAGCTCAAAATCTCACCATTCAAACCAATATGAGCCGGCAAGCTTCAAACACAACGTTCCCCTCTCCTCCTCTTCCGATCCCCCCTCTTGATTTTCCAATTTTTCTTCGTATTCTCCTTCTGATTCAATGAAATTTTAGGGTTGAGATTGATTTGAGAGTGAAGCTTCAATTGAAGGTTGAAGGTGAGAAGAATTGGGTTTCGGGAAGAATTTTTTCAGGGATTTCCCGGCTTCTTCAAGCTTGATAATTGGAGAGGAGGAGTTCTTAATTTATAGAAGGAGGATATGAAATTGGGGCTGCCGTTTTAGTGATTCAACTGCGTTTTAAAGTCATGAGGAATACGCGTTTGGCTTGCGTTTTCTTTTTTCAAATTTTGCTGTTTTCATTTTCAAATGGTTGCCGCGTGTATTCAGCTTGTATTGCGTTTTATCTGGTTTGGATCTGCATTTTGTTTTTGCTTCTGTTTTCGCGTTTTGTAACAGGTGTCGGACGTGTGTGTGAGCTGAAGTTGCTTCGGCTGCGGGATGCTTGGCTAGGAGTTGGATTTACGGTTTGGAGGCTACGGCGCTTGCGGCTTGTTGAAGTCGTTATGTTTGGTCCTTGGGCTGAGAGTTTGGAAGCTAGGCGCGGGATTGATGATGAGCTGATGCGGCTTGACATAGTTGGATTTGTTTCGGTTTATTTCAGCTTTTGTGCATTGGCTGGAAATGTGAAGCTGATTTTCGGGTTTGTTTCTCGTGCGGTGCTGGCTTGAGCGAAAGTTCATGGGCCTTGGATTGATACGTTTGGGGTTCAGCTTGTGAAGGCTTGATATGTTTTTATCTTGAAGCCAAGGCTTGTGTAGTAATGGCTGAATGAAGCTGGAAGTGTGTGATATGTTTTGGACGGCTGATGAAAAAAAACTTGATATTCTTTATATATTTTTTTTTTACAACAAATATAAGATAAAATTGGCTAAGAACTTTAAATGGACTTATAGACACAAAGTTAATAAAAAATGTGATAAAAGACTAAAAATAAAATGGATCTAAAATTTCTTGGAATAGTTTCTTTTTTTTTTTTAGTAAGGTGAAATGGAATATGGTAATTTGAAAAGGTGTATAAAAAAAATGGAAAATAATAAAATTGGATTAGAAAAATAATATGGATAAAAATGATTAAAAAATTGAAAAAGGGAATGGCTACTGAATAATGGATGGAGAATATGAAAATGATTAAAATGGTGATCTGGATGATTGAACAAAAGACATGAATCTGATAATCGGGGAAGAACGGAAATAATGGTTATTGAAAATAGGGTGATCTGATGGAAAACGAATAATGGATATTTGAAAAAAATGGAAAAGAATCGAGAATGAATGATTATTGGATATTTTTTTGTGAAATGGATATGGAATTGATTTTTTTAAGCCCACAACAAATCCTGATTTTCCTTCACAAGCCACTGATGAGAAACAGCCTCTCATGAACCACTGCACAAATTGCCACTTATACCACAATCATTTGAGATCAGTCTTGATTATTCGAAATCATGCTGAGGAAAATAAATCCTCAGATGAATCATTGATGGATTGATGCACATTAAAGATTCGAACCAACTTCGCACCAAACACTGCCTGATAACTGAGGAATTTTGCACACAACACAGCTTGAACTTTTTGAATACACATCATCTGAGAAACAGATCCCTGGCACACACAATTTGCAGTCGAAACAATCTTTTGATAGTTTGACCAAGATTAGGTCAAACGTCCATCTGAATCGAATCGTGACTGAACAAACGCATCTGAATTGGAATCACAGCCCTGTCTTTGAAATCCTGCAACACAGAAGAAGAAGAAGCAACTGCAACATATTTTTTGTATTTGGGTTAGAAGTCAGTAAAATATGAACAGATAACAGAAATTAAACAAGGTGATCCTCTGCAAAGCATAGACCTGCACCTGAAAAGGATAAACGAACCAGTGCGTGATCTTGTTTGTATGCAAATGCATATGAGATGCGAAAAATCTTAGGTCAAAAATTAGGGTCTGACAGATGCCCCTATTTAAGTTTCTTCAATCCAGAGAAGATGAAGATTGAAATCTTCGTTTCGACAAGATGGAAGATACTTAAATATCAAAAAACCCAATTTTTGATCCTAAGATGCCAAAAACTGGAATGAAATGAAATGAAATGAAACGAAGATGATATGAAATGATATGAAAATGATATGAAACATATGAAAACTGTATGAAATGTTATGAGGACATTATGAAATGCAGAGAAAATATGTGAAATGCATATGAAATATATGAGAAAATTTATGAGATGATATGAAACGTATATAAAACTAATGAAGTGCAGAGAAGTCCGTGAAGGATAAGACGACACATGAAATAAAATAAACACTGGGGATAAGGAGCATAAAACTCCGACGGGAAAAACAACATGCTAGAGACCAACACATGTCTCAGCCGAGGTGGAAATGTTCAAGAATGACAAATGGGACAAAAAACATCACAACATCCAGGAATGGCACTGAATGAAGTAATAAAAATCCCGAAAAAGTACACCAGAAGCTTCCATAGATGACATTACTGACTTTAAAAGGGATATCCGAGAATGGCAGTCGGATAAGGTAATCACGACATCTGAGAATAGCAATCAGATAGAATGTGAATTACAACATTCAGGAACAGAACTGAATGAAATGGGAAAATTCGGGAAAGCACATCAACTCAATGACGATTCCAACATGAAAATCCGAGAATAGCAATCGGAAGGTAAGTAATCAATAACATCTGAGAATGGCAATCAGATAAAAATAAGAATCACAACATTCAGGAACAGAACTGAATGAGATGGAAAAAAGGTCCAGGACAGTACATCAAATCGATGATGACTTCACTATGGACATCCGAGAATGGCAATCGGAAAGGAAGTGATCACAACATCTGAGAATGGCAATCAGATAAAATATGAATCACAACATTCAGGAACAGAACTGAATGAAATGGGAGAAAGTTCAGGAAAGCACATCAATTCAATGATGACTCCAACAGGGAAATCCGAGAATAGCAATTGGAAGGAAAGTGATCAGTAACATCTGAGAATGGCAATCAGATAAAATATGAATTATAACATTCAGGAACAGAACTGAATGAAATGGTGAAAATTCCGGGACAGTACATCAAATCAATGATGACCTCACTATGGACATCCGAGAATGGCAATCGGAAGGAAATGATCATAACATCTGAGAATAGCAATCAGATAAAATGTGAATCATAACATTCAGGAACAGAACTGGATGAAATGGTGAAAAGTCCGGGACAGTACATCAAATCAATGATGACCTCACTATGGACATCCGAGAATAGCAATCGGAAGGCAATGATCACAACATCTGAGAATGGCAATCAGATAAAATGTGAATCACAATATTCAGGAACAGAACTGAATGAGATGGAAAAAGGTCCGGGACAGTACATCAAACCAATGATGACTTCACTATGGACATCCGAGAATGGCAATCGGATAAAAGGGTGTAATATATGAGAAGACACAACAAATATATGAAGAAATTCTGAAGAGACATACAAATGCCAAGTAAATTAGACCTTGAACAAAAAGTAAGAAGTTGACAACAACAAGACTTTGAGAAATGCATATGAGGACTAAAACACTCAGTATGCAGACATTTACGAAAATGGGGACTAAACCACCCAAGCATACACATAATGAGGACTGAAACACTCACATATGAAGCCGTAAACAAAACTGGGGAATAACACACCCGAGAAAACGCATAATGAAGCATAACACACTCAAATATGCAAACTTTTTCGACAATGGGGAATAACACACCCTAAGGATATGCATAATGAGGACTAAAACACTCAAATATGTAAACATAAACAAAACTGGGGAATAAAACACCCAAGGAGATAATGTGAGAGAAAATGCTGACAACCAGTTTAGACTCTTAGAGGAGTGGAAATGCTGTCAACCAGTTTAGACTCTTAGAGGAGTGAAAAGATAAAAGACTGATTCCTCAACACAGATATCACTGCCATTCTGCTCGGAAATTAGAAATGCTATTGCTGCACAAATCTCTGTCACACCAGTAAATTGTTCCCAGTTGCAAATCTTTTGAGAAAAGTCATGCAAAGTTACTTGGGGATTCTTGAAGAAAAATTTGCCCCAAGTTCAATGACTGATGAAAGTAAACTGATAATGGATTCAGTTCATGATTACTGCTGGAGAAAATAATCAAATCTTTGAAATAACTGCTGAGAAGATAAATTGTTCATGGCTTCAGTTCTTGAAATGACTGCTGAGAAAATAATCACGTCTTTGAGATAACTGTTGAGAAGAAATAAACTGATCATGGATTCAGTTCCTGAAATGAATGTTGAGAAAAATAACCCAGTATGAATCTTGCAGAGAATCTTCTGACTAGCCAAAACTGAGAAATAACTTGCACTGAGCAACAACTCTTGGACCATAGGAAATGAGAAAAATTTGCCCCTTGGTAGGATCACCGACCAAGTTTCTTAACTTGTTTGAAAATTCCTTGATGAGGAAAGTTTATTTGCAAATAAAAATGTTTGTACAAACCTGGTAATTTTAATGCAAAGTTCAATGCAAAGTTTGAAATCAAGAATCATTTTTGAATGAAATTTATTGATGTAAGGCAAATGAAAACAATGTCAAAACACGGCGGTTGAGACAAAATTAAAGATAAAGTAACAGCAAGAAAACAAATGATTGGTAAAGAACTTGGGAGTCAGTTTACGCAACCTCGTTGTAGTATGCTTTTCAAAAGAAACCTGGATTCAATTAGGACTTTTGAAGGTTGTAATGTGGTATGGTTCACGGTTTATGAAACAAAGGATATAGGCTCAAAGTTATTTGTACCCAACCCAACTTCGTGATGAACTCCAGTCCTACATTCAATTAATTCAACCTATGCATTCAAGTTTCCAGAAATTTAGGATTGCACAGATGAAGATGGTTCGTAAGCCAAAGGATTTTGAGATAGCAGTCACCTCTTCCTTTTGTTATTTCCAGTGAGGACTTTGGTCAACTCAACTTACTTTTGCTGAGGATTTTGATAACCTCTTGACAAATCTTTCTTCTTATTATCCCTAACTTTTGCCTGAACTGTATTATTTCAACTTACAGCCAGTGGGATGCCCCAGTTTTTTTTTTGCCTAAGTCTCCATCATAGGTTTTGACTTAGCGGGCTTTAATTTTTTTCTATAATTTTTCAATATCATTTTTTTTAAGATAATGACTGCATGGCTTAATGATTACGATGAACCATCATTGGCTTTTGAATTGAGAAACATCTTCAACACTTCTTGATGTGTGTATGAAGGAAAACTTGAGATTGCAACCTTTATTTGAAAGGTATCTTGAATGATTCTCTTGTACTTGAATGCACATTTGAATTAATTGAGAACTACCCATCCCCAGGTTAAAATTGAGGTTTTTTCGAATAGAAAGAAACTCCAACTTCAAGGCTCAAAGGGGTTGACAAAGGATTAACTTCCTTATTTCTCCAGTGTTTAGGATTTGAAACAATGCCTGTATATCATCAACCAAGTCTCAATTGAAAGCATACCAACAACAATTATGGGTATCTCGTTTTCATCATCCTCCCCCCAATCATTGTAAAAACTTTGAGAAAAGATAAATGAATTTGAAATGTAAAGCATAAAGATGCAAATAGTAAATGAAATTGAATCAAAACAAAGCAATGCTCATTTCATTAAAATCAACATGAAAGTACAAACAAGCTTAAAAGCAAACAACTTGATATGATTGAAGAAAATTGCAAACATAAAGAAACAATGGCCTAGCGATCCATCAAAAACAAGGATGAGCTGTCCCGTCTGATATTCTGGCCTTGAAGAAAATTAACAATTGAAATCCTTTAGAAGATTCATTTCTCATGATTCGGAAAAGGATTGTTGACAACATTAGGATTTTCATCCTCAAAAGTGATCATCCCATTTCTGACAAGCTCTTTTACTTTAGCCTTCAATGCAAAACAGTGTTCTAAGTCATGACCAGTTCCACCTTGATGAAACTCACAGCGAAGATCTGATCTAAAACCAACTGGAAGAGGATTTCGAACAGGAGGCGCAGGCCTAGTAGTAATCCAACCATTCTGGACCAAGTAAGGATACAACTCAGCATAAGTCATTGGAATAGGATCAAAGTTTGGCCTGCTCCTGGCATTACGATTCTGGTTCTGGCCAACATTCCTTTGAATAGATGGACCATTGATCATCGAAGCAACTGCAGTAAGGTATGATTGTTCATGATGTTGTTGTCTACGACGAGTTATCCCAACAACACTTGCTTCACCAGCAAAAACATTGACTTGAGGCATGACAATCCTCTGAGGTTGAGTTTCCCTAATGATCAAAGCCTGTAGCATCTCCATGATCTGACTCACATCGCTTTTCAACTCATCAAGGTCTTCCCTAACTTTCTTGTTGTGTTGGTCTTGACTTTCCATTCTCAATCTGATAGCTCTTCATCTGTTAGCAGCTCTAGTACCGTATCTGTGGTGAGGAGTCAGCTTGACGGATCAACAGACAACTGAGGAAAGAAACAACCGGGATGAGTTCCCACACAACTCGGATGAACACAAGAATATGCGAGGATGCAATGATATGCAATGTTCACTTCCATTTTCAGAAAAACAAACTCGATTATTGCAAACGTGATCAACATCGAGAAAACTGTCATGAAATATCTTGACAAAAAGGAATATTTTACTCCTTTCCAACATTTGCAATAATCGGAATTGTCTTCCTTGAAAAATGGTTGTGATGATGATCATGATGAATATGTAGATGCAACAAACACAAAAAAGATCACGCAAAGCACACAGGTTCAAAGGTTCGAATCACGAGCATGGAGTCATGGTAACAGAACATCAACCCAAACAGGCATGTACTAAGGTTTGTCTTCATTGTACCTGCAAAAAACCAGAAGGGTGCTAACAGAGGTTCCCGGAGTTAACAGCCATCTTTAGAATATCATCGGTACGTTGGATTACTCCCCAATAGATAACATTCTTAAAATAGACCTCGTCCGAGTGTAGTATCGCGTGACAACCACCTTAGGTTTACACCCAGACAGTTTCCGCACTACGTTCCTAAATTGGCTTAGATTGGTTAAGGGTTCTACGGTCCTCAGTATGATCAGCTCAAGGTCGGAAAATAATGCCACGTACAATTACTCGTCACGACATTGATAGTCCAAGAGAGCCTAACCGAGTGGAGATTATCAAATTGATATCGCTTTGGACTACTCCATCGCATATCGCTTCGAATATCGCCGTCCTATCATAAGTTCCACTCAGATCCGGGTTAGAATCTATCTCACAGAGGATCACCGAAACAGAACAACCAAGTAACAAGCCAATCAAACTAAAGCAGTAAACAAATCAAAGTAGGCCGAATCCACTTAGAGATTGACTCCCCAGCAGAGTCGCCACTTTTCTGTAGCAGTAAAATCATGAGTGTAAGTTATTGATTAACTTAACTCGATATACACAGAGTCGCCACCGCGCTTTTATTTATTTCCAAATGGAAAAAGGTAAAAGAACGAACAAAACCTTAATGAATCTCAAAAGCTAAAAAGCTCAAAGAATCAAACAGAGAATGGGTACGGGGATTGGTTACAAATCGGGAAGGTTTTAAGCACCCGACTTGTCCGTAGTACTCTACGGGAACCCTTTGAAATGTTTACTGCATTTTTTGGTTTGAAATGGTTTGCTTGAAAAAAGATTTAAGAGATGAGAAGAAGAATGTTTTTTAAGATTTTGGTGTTTGAAGAGACGAACGTCTCATGCCTACGTACCCACAGAGTGCAATGCGAGATCAAAACCCCGTAGTTCGTGGTACAAATTGTGAAAAGGGAAATGAGTTGAATTGATTTTAAAATGTAAAGATAAGTCGTCATCCTTTAGCGAATAATTCCGCTAGAAAGGATGAATCATATCTAAACATAAAAGGTTAAAAAGAAACGTGCACGAGGGCACAAAATCATTTGAATGAGTTGTGAATGTTTTAAAGTTTTATTGAGAAAGAAGTTTCGATATGCTTATGTGGTTTAGCATTTATTAAGAAAATGAAATGAAAAGGTAAAAGCACATGACCGAAGTCAAGGTTTGATTGAGAAAATGTTTGAATTAAGAAAACAAAGAAAGTTTTGAAAATAGGAAGGAGATTTGAAAATTGAAGAAGATGGGAAGAGATGAAGGGACTATCCTAAGACTTGAAAATAAAAGCTAAAGGAAAGAAAGATCAAACCAAATGGCAAGCATTCTTGAGACAATTAGATTTCCATCTTCATAATCAAGTAAACTCAACCGGAGCCAAAGTCTTCAATCCATAACAAATGAGCAAAGGGATGATCCTAGAATCTAGGTCCGAAACTCCAAATCTCAAGCTAAGGATAGTAACCATAGTCAGAAATTGAAAGTCACCAATTTTTTAGATGTTTAATCCTTTATTAATATTTTAGTGTCCAAATGGACAAAGGGAAAAAAAACAAGCAACAATAATATATACAATAAGCAATATGATGAATGAATATAGAAGCATAATAGAAGAGGTACGGGAGCAAGAAATTAAAGTAAAAGGATAAGGTGCGAGAGATTAAATTTAAATGTTAGTATATTCACATTATTAATATTTACAATATAAAGTGGTATGATGAACTTAATCAAGCACAACCACGAAAAGAAAAATAAAGTCGAGGCAACCGGATCCAAGTGGATCGCATTCCGAATCGGTACAACTGTAGGTCTATGTTAAGCAATCGCCGAGTAATTTACGGAGTAATTACCCTACAAATGAGGCCGGCCACCACTAATTAAAGTGGAAAATATTCGTGTTAATACATGTTAGAGAAACGATATTATGGATCGTTCTCCGAAAACATGTCACACTAAAAGAAAGAGAACGGTCTAATCTTAATCGGGATTATCGTTGAATTTCTCGAAAAGCAACCTATCACGATCTCAAAGTATGGAGAATGATCCAAATGATCATTCATCCATAGATTTGAAATAATGAAGGTTAAACTTATCGGAAATCAACAATCTCGAATCGGAGATTGTCATCGACCAAAAAGAAAATAAGATGAAGAAAAGTAATTAGATCTAAAAATAGATCCAATAAAAAAATTAAACTATTTTTTAACTTCTTTTCTAAAATTCTTTTCTAAAAATTGTTTCTAGAATTCTTTCTAAAATATTTTCCAAAATTCTTTTATAAACCTTTTTTCTAAACATTCTTTAATTAAAAAAAAGTAACAAAAACTCAGATTAAAAAAAATAAAATAAAGAAAGCATAAAAAACAAATTTAGAATGGGAAATGGAGGGGGTATCCACGCAGCTATGGGAGGTGGATCAGCAAGTAGATCCATTAGGATCTAAGTCTAAGCTAAACAACTCATCATTTTAAAAAAAAAAAGCAATAAAAGAAAACAAAAGACAAATATATATAAAAAAGAAATGCAGAGAACAAGAAGACCAAGTCTTCTTCTCCATACGCAGGTTCACAAAGAAGAACGACACGAAGATCCGCCGCGAAGCTCAAAATCTCACCATTCAAACCAATATGAGCCGGCAAGCTTCAAACACAACGTTCCCCTCTCCTCCTCTTCCGATCCTCCCTCTTGATTTTCCAATTTTTCTTCGTATTCTCCTTCTGATTCAATGAAATTTTAGGGTTGAGATTGATTTGAGAGTGAAGCTTCAATTGAAGGTTGAAGGTGAGAAGAATTGGGTTTCGGGAAGAATTTTTTCAGGGATTTCCCGGCTTCTTCAAGCTTGATAATTGGAGAGGAGGAGTTCTTAATTTATAGAAGGAGGATATGAAATTGGGGATGCCGTTTTGGTGATTCAACTGCGTTTTAAAGTCATGAGGAATACGCGTTTGGCTTGCGTTTTCTTTTTTCAAATTTTGCTGTTTTCATTTTCAAATGGTTGCCGCGTGTATTCAGCTTGTATTGCGTTTTATCTGGTTTGGATCTGCGTTTTGTTTTTGCTTCTGTTTTCGCGTTTTGCTTCTGGTTTGGATCTGGTTTGGCTAAGAACTTTAAATGGACTTATAGACACAAAGTTAATAAAAAATGTGATAAAAGACTAAAAATAAAATGGATCTAAAATTTCTTGGAATAGTTTCTTTTTTTTTTAGTAAGGTGAAATGGAATATGGTAATTTGAAAAGGTGTATAAAAAAAATGGAAAATAATAAAATTGGATTAGAAAAATAATATGGATAAAAATGATTAAAAAATTGAAAAAGGGAATGGCTACTGAATAATGGATGGAGAATATGAAAATGATTAAAATGGTGATCTGGATGATTGAACAAAAGACATGAATCTGATAATCGGGGAAGAACGGAAATAATGGTTATTGAAAATAGGGTGATCTGATGGAAAACGAATAATGGATATTTGAAAAAAATGGAAAAGAATCGAGAATGAATGATTATTGGATATTTTTTTGTGAAATGGATATGGAATTGATTTTTTTAAGCCCACAACAAATCCTGATTTTCCTTCACAAGCCACTGATGAGAAACAGCCTCTCATGAACCACTGTACAAATTGCCACTTATACCACAATCATTTGAGATCAGTCTTGATTATTCGAAATCATGCTGAGGAAAATAAATCCTCAGATGAATCATTGATGGATTGATGCACATTAAAGATTCGAACCAACTTCGCACCAAACACTGCCTGATAACTGAGGAATTTTGCACACAACACAGCTTGAACTTTTTGAATACACATCATCTGAGAAACAGATCCCTGGCACACACAATTTGCAGTCGAAACAATCTTTTGATAGTTTGACCAAGATTAGGTCAAACGTCCATCTGAATCGAATCGTGACTGAACAAACGCATCTGAATTGGAATCACAGCCCTGTCTTTGAAATCCTGCAACACAGAAGAAGAAGAAGCAACTGCAACATAATTTTTGTATTTGGGTTAGAAGTCAGTAAAATATGAACAGATAACAGAAATTAAACAAGGTGATCCTCTGCAAAGCATAGACCTGCACCTGAAAAGGATAAACGAACCAGTGCGTGATCTTGTTTGTATGCAAATGCATATGAGATGCGAAAAATCTTAGGTCAAAAATTAGGGTCTGACAACATGCTTTTTTAAAATAAGCAACTTAATCAAATTCATCAACTAAGTATAATTCAACATAAAAGACAAGACATGCATTTATCCACCCAAAGTTCTACGTATCAGAGCGACAAAATACCAACTCGAAGCTACTAAGTACTCGACTCTTAATTACCTACACGTTACCAACATAAGGGCAACATTCAAACAGAATAGGTGAGATATCGAATAATATAAACAAGAGTATGATAATCAATACGTAAGCGAGAAATCATACAATCGCACAACTTCACACAACAAGCAACATCAACGTACAACTTCAATCAACAACGATTAACAACATATACAAAATGCAACTCAAATGCGACTCAACTTAGGTATATGCATATGGTACCATTTGGAGTAAAGTCCCAACTTGAAATCTTGCCAGTTTATCGAGGCAACAACAACATATTTGCCAATCCAGGCCAACTTGATTTGAGAATTCGCTCCAACTTGAAAATATGAAAATGTATGCAACTTATGAATGACATACAACAATATAAACATCGACTTAACAACTCAATAACATGTATCAATGTTGGTCAATAGACCTGCAACTTAATAATTCCCCAAGATAGGGACAACTCATCTTATATCAACTTAATACAACCACAACATGGAAAACCAACCAATTACGACTTAAGTAATTAAATTTCTAAATTAATTATTTTAGTCCTCAATTATATTAAAATCAACTTATTTTATCTCTAATTAATTTCTAGAATCAACTCAGTTCGACTCGGATGCGAAAACAAGACGAATCGCCAAAAATTGCCCTTTTCTGTACACAACTCTGCCCATACGCATATAGACTTGCCCATACGTTGCCATTTACGCGTATCCCTTGATCTTACGCGTAATTACTGATCTTTCTATGCGTATCCTACTCAAATGTCCAGAGAGTTATGCCGCACTCCCTCCCTTACGTATAATGCCTACGTAACAGTCATGTGTTACGCGTATGGTTTCCCTTATTACGCGTATCACCATAACTGCTACACGATTCACCATACTTCACACCAGTCCCACTTCTGCTACAATTTACACAACTTCATCACTCAATTCAAGCCTAATTTGGTTTCTACATTGATTTTAGACCTCAATCTTTTTGTATACACTTCATCTAATAATTCTACAATCGATTACGAGTCCTAAATATCCTTCTCTACATGATTTTCCTGCAACAAAACCAGCCCAACAACACAACAACAAATACAACAGCATGAACAATCTTATGAAAACAACACAACAAGAACAACATATGACATATCCATACGAAAATCAACAACAATAACTCATATAAAAACACAACAACAAATTATAGGAAATTCCCCCTACATACGAATTATCCTAATCCCGGTTATAGTATTCAAATCTCACCCTTACCTTGATTTGAAGGCAGCTCGAATTCACATCAAAATTATCTACGAGAATCAAAAACCTAGCCTCCTTGTTCTTCCTCAAGACTTGCTCTTCTCACCAAAATTCTAATTAACTCCCTAATTAGGTTTTCAGCCTAATATTACTAAAATCTTACTAATTAGCTAAATTACTAATGGGCCTAAAATAACACCCCCACCTTTACTACTCTCATACTAAAACTAAGCCCAATCTTACTAGTATTAATAATTCTATTAATTATTCGACTTAATCAACTCGACTAACCCAACCACGACTTAACCATCAACTTAATATCAACTTAAACAACTTAACGACATACTCAACAAAACAACACTTAACAACAATTAACCGGGAAAAATACGCGATAATATTTAATTAAATTAATTAATTAAATACGGGTGTTACAACCTACTTTTGCCAAACCACCGACCAATCTGAACTTGTTTGTAACCTATCTTTGCCCATCAAAGTCTTATACCTATATTTAATTAAATATGAATCCATATGTTTTATATCTTCATGACATATATCTCTCCACCACAATGAACTAAGCTTATCACACTCTTTACTCGAACCTTCACTATTGTCGTATCTGTCTGCTAATGTTCTATGCCAGAGACTGTCTCTTTCCTTGCTTAGTTTCCAAACCCATTTACATATAACTGCTTTTTATTAAACAACCTTATCTTTTTAATTCCTATTCCCACATACTCTATTGGTCTGCAAATCTGATCCCATTTAATCTAGTTAATTTTCCTCTCTTGTTCACCATTGCCCCAAAAAATTGATTGAAAATAGACTCAAGTTTAGAAATTATACTTGTAGGAGCTTTGAAGAAGGAAAAGTAATAGACTGGCATCGCTGATAAAACATATTGTAACGAGGTCACTTTAGCGCCAATGGAAAGGTTTTTATGCTCCCATTTGGATAATCTAGCTCTCACCAGCTCCAATACCGACTTCCAAGTTTTCTCGCTTATATGGTTAGCTCCCATCGGGATGCCCAAATACGTAAATGGTAACGATCCCACATTACACCTTAGGACTTCGACTGTATCCTTGAGCCAATAATAGCAAATATACCCACCAAACAACTTTATTGATAGTTGACTTTCAACCCTGACAACATTTCGAATAAACACAAATTCATTTTCATGCACCTAATGATCTTCCAATTTTTCTCTCTAATTATTAGTTGTCGTCTGCATAATGTAGGTGACTGAACCTTTCCTTTCCATTTTCGAAGTTATATCTTGTATACCTGCCCATCTCTACTGCTCTGCGCATGAGTTTATTGAAACCTTCTGCTACAAGGAAAAATAAGAATGGAGATAATAGATCTCCTTGCTTTAATCCTCTTTCAACCTTGAATTATTTTGTAGACTTCTGTTAACTAACACTGACACAATTGAAGTGCTTAAGCATTCAACGATCCGCCTTCTCCATTTATCATGAAAGCCCATCATGATCATCACCATAACAAGGAACTTCCAATCCACTGAATCATACGCCTTTTCAAAGTCTACCTTAAGCATTATTACTTATTTTTTCTTCTGTTTCGTTTCATCCATAACTTCATTAGTTATTAGAATCTCGTCCATGACCTACCTTCCAATTATGAATGTCGATTGATATTCTGATATAATTGACTTCATTAATTTTCTAAGCCTATTAGCCAGCACCTTCGTGGCCATTTTGTATATGCACCCGACTAGAGATATTAGTTGGAAATCTTCCAATTTTGCTGAACTATTCTTCTTCGGAATTAAAACGATGAATGCAGAATTCTCCCCTCTAACTACTGTTTCTTGCTCATGGAACTCCACAAACATTCTCATGAAATCATCTTTAGTATCTGCCCAGAATTCTTTGATAAATTCAAAATTCACGTCGTTTAAACCGGGACTTTTAAATTTGTCACAATCACATACGACACTTCGTACTTCTTCCTCCGTAAATTTTTTGACCATCTCCATCCTATTCGTCTCTAAAATACTTTTAAAGTTCAGATTTATATCTACATCAATTCGACTTTTCGCCTTAAAGTGCTACTGGTAATGGTTGAATATGATCTTCATTGTTTCTTCCAATTCATTCACCCTTTTACTGTTGGCTTTTATGAACATAATTTCATTCTCTCGTCTCCTCTTATTTATACATCCATGGAAAATTTTAGTATTTGCATCTCCATCCTTTAGCCACTTGATTCTCGACTTTTTCCATAGAATACTGCAGTTTAGATTCAACAGTCTAAACAGCTCAGTCGATTTCTCTCTTTTTTCGTTGATTTATGCATTTGTCATCCCTTCTAATTCTTCTTTTATGTCCAGCCTATTAATTTCACTTTTTATACCCTTTATTTTTTCTTCTAAATTCTAGGAATGATTTCTATGTCACTACTTTAGATCTCCTTTTATCTTTTTCAATTCCTCCTTGAGCATATACATTCCTCATCCATCTATTTGAGTCTTTCTCCACTGATCCTTCACATAGTTGTTATAACCTTTTGTTTCCTTACAACACTTGAGCATCCGAAAAGGTTTTGGTCCCCAATTCTTACTCCAGCTTCGCAGTATTATTGGGTAATGATCTGACAACCCTCTTTCTATACAACTTTTCTTATGCTTCGACCATTCCCTCTCCCAATTCTCTGATACTGGCATTTCATCTAATCTGCTCATGGTGTAATACCCCATTTAAAATAATGAAGTCATTGTGTGTATTTTTATGTTTATTGACGTTAATAAGGATATTTGGACCCGGGTGAGTAGAGGGTAGTACCATTAGATGAATAATAAGTATTGAAGCCTTAGTATAATAATAATAATGTGGTAATAAATAATAATAGTGAGGCAATAATAGTAATGTAATATGGTTAAGATTATTATTATTATTATTGTGAACATATTATTATTAGGAGTATTATTATTAATGTTTATTCTATTGATTAATAATATTGGGAGAGATAATTTAGGAGGCTAAAACCCTTAAGATGAGTTTAGGGATAACTGTCACTTTCACGTAAAAAGAGAACAAGAACTAGAGAGGAAGAACAAGGACTAAGGCAAGGTTTCTTCATCAATTTTCGCCGGAATCTTTAGCAGAATTTGAGGTAAGGGGAGAGAATGGGTTCATAATAGGTGTTTATGTCATGTAAGGGTAGTGAGGGGTCCTTTTCCTTACAGGAATTCATATGAATATGTTCTGTTTTCTTTTGGATTTGTTGTGTGTATGAATCTGTGGTGAAAACTATGTGAATTGAATTGTTTTTGTCATGAATTGTATGATAGATTGGTGTTATTTATGTCATATGCATATTGGTGTTTGCAGATCTGATTTTGTTGCAGGTTGAGATGATGAATTAGATCTAGAAAACACCGAATTGGTTAGTAATGATAGGTGAAAGAAGTAATATGACATTATAGGCCTAAACCTGATGTAGAAACAATTTTAGGAACTGATATGGAGTGTAGAAGAGAGATCAAAGTGATAGAATTCGGATTGGGGGTAGAAAACTCAGGATTTGACACAGCCGCTATTGATATGTGTAACAGGGATGTATTACGCGTAAGGCATGGCGTGCCAGCCAGCCATTACGTGTAACACACAGGAAATATGTGTAACACTTGGCTGGTTTTGTGGCAATACGCGTAACAGGGTGGAAGTACGCGTAAGAGAGCTGGAAAAATGATTTTTACTGAAAACTGGTCTCTGCTCTTATGCGTAATAGCCAGGCCTTACACGTATGGCTCTGCTACAGGATGAACATTACGCATGGAACACGTAGCAGGATGAGGGGCGAGTTGGGCAATACGCGTATGGCCCTAGCCAATACACGTATGACCAACAGAGGTACAAAAAAAATATTGTTTTCGCGATTTCTTTCTTGATTTCGCATTCGATACAAATTCTTTTGGTCTGAGAGGTTGGGATAGATGTCAGGACTTATTAGAACTAGGAATGGTTGTGAAAATAATTAAAAATGGAATTGAGGTGGATTAATTAGATAATTAGTTAGTTAACGTCGTGTGAGGTATTTCTTATTGTAGTTGTGTGTGTTGATGGTTTGAAAATAAATGTAGAAATACTGGTGTGTATTACGGTGAGTATGTATCTCATATGTGATCAGGAGGATCGTGAAGATGTATGATAATTATTATACATGTGTTCTATGCATATTATTGTTATGCATTCATGGTGTGTCTGGTGAAAACGAATCATTGCTCAGGAGAAGTGTATGTGATTCGTGGTGAAGATAAATCATTACCAAGTAGGGGTGTATGTAATTTATCTGGATTCTATTATGAATTAGGTTCGATTTAATGAACCATGGTGTATTGGTACCACATGCATTGTTTCAGCTGTTGAGTCACATTGCATTATTATGTGTTGTTGAAACCTAACTTGAAAATGACAGGTGTGTCGTGATAATGTGTGAATTATGTATGATTACTACTCTTAACATGTATTATACACTGTTGAATGTAGTTCTCATCCTTTTGTTGTTTGTTGCATTTGTGCTCCTTCAGGAGTATAGATAATCCAGGTGCTTGAGTGTGCATGGAATGTGTGTTGCTTGATCGACTCTTAGGAGTCGCTCTGATACGTAACACAGGATTTTGAGGAAATTTTTCATTTGCGATTCTTTATTGATTTTTGTTACGTATCATTTGTTATTTGAGAATTTGGTGGACCACAAATTATGTGGATTTTTTGTGTTTAGGTAAATTTTCGATTTTTAGACAAAACAATTATTTCCGCTCTGATGGAGCCTGTTGTTACAATTACAACCTGATTTTTCCTTCTTTCCTCTCTTCCACGCCTTCTTTTTTTTCTTTCAAAATCGTAAATCTTCTCTTTCTTCTTTCTTTAAAAGTTGACATATTTTCCAAACTATTATCCACTCCCATATAATTTCTTATTACGTCCTAATTTGGTTTGTTGCCTTGGATTGAGTTAGAATCTATATTCGTTGCATGTATTTCTTGGGTTTGGTCACCATACATGTTACCCTCATTTTCTACCGCTGAGAATGTGCTCTTATCAAGTCCATTAACCTTATCCTTAATTGGACTTTTCTTGTCTACATGTTTGTTTATGTGTTCCTGCAGTGTTCTTTCTCCTGTTGTGTATCCTTATTTCTTAACACTTCAGTTTTATTGCCTGCTTCTCTTTCTTCGTTTTCTTCCTGAAACAAAGTTTCTACTACATTTTCTCCTGCCTCATCATTTATTGCTACCTCATTATTACTTTTCTGACTGGCTTATCTTCCATGTCCTTTGCATTGTCTACCACCTTTGGGTGTTTCCTTTGGTCGCCTCCTTATTTACTGTGTTGAACCTCGTGCCCCACATCTTTTAGATATTTTAATGCTTATTCTTATTCTTTCTCTCTCTGCATTAATTTCTCAAAATTCCTCTCAATTCTTTGAGTGTCTGATTCGTCTTTTGATTCCTCCGGTAACTCTGGTATGAAGCTTTCATCTGAGTCTATTGACCATTCATCTTCTTCTTTGTAAGGCTTGTCTTCATGACCCTTTCTCATTGGATTTGAATAGTATTCACACACTTCCTATAAAATTTGAACATGGAATGACTCGTTGTTGATCTAGATATTTTTCACCTTGTTGATAACCTCCATTAATAGGGTTCTGATATATAGTCCTTCCACATCCAATCTTTTCATTTCTTTTGTTGCTTGGTCTAGTCTGATTAGTCCCCCGAATGAGAATGATAATAATGTGAATGTATTATTTCTCCATGCATGCACTGGAATGTCGTACACCTTAATCCATATAAATCTAGTCCCCCCACATCTCTTGGTTCCCATTCTCTAACTAGACTAAATATATCTTGGAATAAACTTCCCGTCTCTTCTATGATATTATTTATATCTTTGTTTTCATCTATTTTTATGAACACTTTCTCTCTTCCTAAAGGAATGATTTTCAATGTTGTAATGCCTTCCTCATGCATCTGCCTCTGCAATAATGGTATTTCCTCTGTGTTTTTTTACTACCGCCGTAAAACCCGACTTCGCCCATGCCATCTTCGCTTCATTGACTAAAATAGAAATTCTTGTGAATTCTTTGTTGTATCTGTCCTTATTTTTATCTGATTTCACCCACACCTTCTGGTTGTCTTTATCCGTTTGAATTAGTGTTTCTGCATAGCTTTTACCCTATAGTCTCTTGATCTAGCTACTTGTTAATAGGGCTTTTTTCCGTGTCCGTCTTAATATGTCTTTATTGCCCATGCCAATGTCTGATTTCCATCCTTTATGTTTTACGTGTTTCAACTGCTTTGTCACTCTTTCAGGTTTTTGAAACTTGGATATGTTTATCCAAGTCTTGTAAGACCCAAACCAAATATCCTTTAATTGTTCCTCCATCCATTTCTCATCAGGTATCTCCGAATATCTCATGACGCCAAATATCTTTCCTCTTTTATCTTTTTTTGCAATGTACACATCTATCACTTTGCCCCTTTTTTCGAACATTCTTCCAATTTATCTTTCGCTGACGTCGTTTGGTATGTTGTTAACATAGCAAGTGGTGATCTTGTTTCTCTCTGTCTTGCTATGCGCTAGTCTAATCCCTTTCCTTCTTCTTGGACTCACTAAGGTCCATCTTTCAGAAACTCTCTTGTCCGCACTCTTGTTCTCTCTCATGTTCTCTCTTACAATTTTGGATAATGATCCGTTGATTCAAAATCACCTATTATGTTCGATAACACAAATAATTTTACCACGCATTTACCTCTATACCTTTACATACATCACAACTTGGTTTACAAATAAGGCTTCCCCTTCTCTTGTACTTAATGATTTTAATTACCACCTCCGACTTATATCTTTCTGGCACCTCAGTTACCAATAATTTTATCATAATTCTTCTAAATTAATATATTAACAATTAATATGAGATTTAATATTAAATTTTAAAAAAAATTAATTTAAAATATATAATATTAGATTAGATTTTTGAAAAAACTAATATAAAACCTATAATCATACCAGATTTTTGAAAAATCCAAACAATTACAATACATGTTGTATCGACAATATTAATTTCATTTTTCTAAATAATTATTAAAAATAGTCTAAATAATTTTTCAAAAAGTTCGGTAAATCCTTATGTTTTACGCCGGTTATTTTAAAAATCTGGTATAAAACAAAATATTTTTTTAATTTTATGATCTTACACCAGATATTTGAAAAATACTATGTAAAATCATTGTTTTTTAAAATTTATGATTTAAGATCGAATTTTCTTAAAAATATCAGTAAAAATGAAAATTGAATTTTTTATATGACTCATCGAATTTTTTGCAATTAAGATAAAATTTTGCTACATTTAATTAGTGAAAGAAAAAATATATATTTTATATATATATATGGAGTAGCAGATATGATTTTTGGGTGGCAGGTAGAATCATGGTAGAACTTCAACTAAATTTAACTTATAGAGGGCCTAAATTAGGGTAACTTTTAGAAAATTTTAACTTGTATATCTACGCTTAATCTCATATCTCTATATATTTTTTAAAATTCTAATTTTATCTTTTTTATTTTTAATTTAATTTTTTTTTAATTTATTATTATTTTAAAACATATCGGAATAAAAAATATTTCAAATCGGAAATAACACATTTGTTACTTTCGAAGTGTATTTTTTTTATTTGTTTTCTCAACCGAAATAACACTCTTGTTACTTTAGGAGTGTACTTTATATTTTTTTCTCAACCGGAAATAACACCCTTGTTATTTTCGAAGTGTATTTTTTAATTTTTTTTCTCAACTGGAAGTAACACTCTTGTTACTTTCGGAGTGTATTTTTTTTTTAATTATTTTCTCAATCGGAAGTAACACCCTTGTTACTTCCAGAGTGTATTTTTTTCTCATCCGGAAGTAACATCCTTATTACTTCTGGAGTATTTTTTTTCTCTAATTAAGAAACATGAATGTTCCTTTTATGATAAGCGGCAAAGACCAGACAAATGTAGATACAACATAGATATTCTCAACTACAGAAAAATTTCTTACAAGAGAAGAGACGACTAAGTGGATTAGGGAGGTTGGACTCAGAAATGGAGTCACTGTTATAATAACTTGTTTCTTCCTCTGTTACCAATCTTTGTGTCTGAAGGTGTTATTATAACAGTGACTCTATTTTTGAGTTCAACCTCCCTAATTCACCTAATCAATATTTTCTCTTGTAGGAAATTTTTCTGTAGGTTAAAATATATATGTTGTATCTATATTTTTCTGGTCTTCGCCGCATATCATCAAAGGAACATTCATGTTTCTTAACTAGAGTGAAAAAATATTAAAAAAATACATTCCGAAAGTAATAAGGATGATACTTCCAGTTGAAAAAAAAATACAATTCGAAAGTAACACTCTTGTTACTTCCGTTGAGAAAAAAAAGTAAAAAAAATACACTTTGGAAATAACAGGGGTGTTACTTCCGATTGAGAAAAAAATAAAATAATACATTCTGAAAGTTACTTCCAGTTTGAAATATTTTTTATTCTGAAATTTTTTTAAATTAAAAAATAATTAAAAATAATTAAAAAAATTAAAAATTAAAAAATTAAAATTAAAATTTTTAAAAATAAATAAAAATATGATATTAAATATAAGGATACAAGATAAAATTTACCTTTCCCTTGGACTTACTTGCCCAGTCCATTGGCCGCCATTAGGTAGATAATATAAAGTTAAAATAATGAAAAGTTTGCTATAAAATATTATTAAAACAAATAAAATTGAGAGTTTAAAATATGTTAGTATTTTTATTTCTCTAAATAAATAAATTTTAATTTTTAATCCCTCAAAAGTTTTATTGTCTATGTAAATCTTATTCACTACATTCTTCTTCATGTTCATGAAACAAAATCCATAGTCAAAGAATTAAAACCACAACGTTTTTATAGAAAGCCAAACAATGGATATTTTACAATGACTTGCAAAACAAGTAAAATTCCCAAGAATTTTCAAACATAAAAGTGAGTAGAAAACAAACCATAACATATGAATTTTAGATACATAACAATACGGATTTATACATAATATAACCTAAATCCACTAGACAATTGATGCATCACCAAGATCTGTCAATAAAACAAACAAAACTCATTGAATATTCTAAATTTCAATAGATATAAATTAGTAAAACAGAAATATTAGGTACATAAATGTTCACCTTTTCCAGGAACAATTACCACAGGTGCTGCTTTACAATGGTGAAAGCAGTACTCACCAACACTTCCTTGTAGTACACTAAGATATAGAAAAAGGAAAAGAAAAATTATTATAATTAGGAGTGTTATGTAAGAGAATTGAATGGAAAAGTAAAGACACCTTTGAAACAAGCTTCTGCCTCTGGTTCCCAAAACAAGAGCTGCAGGTTTAGTTCTCTCTGCTTCCATGCAAATTACTTTTCCTGGATCACCTTGCACAATCCGAGCTACTGTTTTTACCTGTTTTGAATTCATATAAATTTTTTCTAGATCGCTAGAAATAGAGAAAAAAACAAAACAAAAAACAGAGAGACACTAACCATTGCAACTTCAAAAGCCTCAACCGCCAATTTCTCCATCAACCCCTGAGTCAAATCATACACAATCTGGTTCTTGACATCTAGCAAATATTTCATCAACAAAACAAACATATTGATAAACCCACAAACAAAAATAAATTAAAGGTAAGAAATTAGAGAAACAAACCAGAAACAGCATGAACTAGGTGGATGGTATCAGCGAGTCTACATAGATGAATAAGAGCCCAATCAAAAGCATGTTTACTGTTTGGACCATGATCTATAGCAATAACTATATCTCTTCCTCGTCTTCTTTCTCCGGTTTCTCTCTCAAGCTCTGGTTCAGCTACTATTGGGATCAGAGATGGAAGCTTCACTTCTCTGTAATTGTACTCTTCTACATCTTCCATCACCGTCTCCATCGATTAACAATCTTCAAATTTTGGATTTTTCACAAGTACTCGAATAGAATTGCTTTTTGAATGGTTGGTTGGTGGCACTTTTACTTTTCTATGGTTTTGTCGTGTCCAAATTGAAAACTTATACCCGTTCAACGTTCTTTGGTCATACCATGTTCAACTAGTGCTGATTTTTATTATTTTATTGTTTCTTTTAAGTACACTTTTTTTCTTCTCCAAGTTTTCTTAATTTCACCCAAAGAAAATTAGCAAAAGCAGCCGCGTGTTATTATTATCCTTAATTTCATCTGTGCTCTAGAGATAGGTGGTGTGGTGTGACATTCAAAGAGTTTTTCCGGTGGAATATGCATATAACATTGATATTTTTTTAAAAATATCAGTTTCTGTTGGTGTTTGAATTATTTATGATTATATTTTATTTATTAACTTTTTAAAATTATTATTAATGTCAATGTGTCTCTGTCAATATCATGTTTTTAGTATTTTTACTTTTCAAGTATGATCTTCTATTACACTGGAGTAGGGTTTGACATATAAGATTAACACTCTAACGACGACCGAGTTAGTCATGTGAGAGAGATGTAACTTACAAGAGTAAGAAGAATGAATACAAGTTATGACGTGTGACAGATTTATATATGATGAACGATTAAAATCATTTCTGCTTGATCCAATGTGTGTTATGGGAGACCGTCTGATCAAAAAATTTGATAATGACTAATAGGTCAATGTTTTGAGTCAAATGTGTAACTTTATGGTGAAGGACAACCTATTAGTTACCATCTAAGGACGGTATTTTGGGTTGATCCTTTGGAGTTGGATCAGTCCTATTAGGCCTTTGGCCAGCCTGAGATAGGACCACCTGAAGTTTCTTAATCCAAATCAATTTGAAAAATATTTTATTAAATCGTGATTATGGAGGATATGATTTAGAGAAAAGATTTGGATGTGATTTAGTCAAATAAGATTAGTTTGGTTTTGCTTTGAAGGGAGATTTGGTTCAAATTTTATCCAAGATTTACTCTACAAGGAAGATTTATATGAAGATAATTATTTTGGATGTTCTGGTGCATAATGTGGAAAACGATGTTCCAATATATGTGCAGTACAACATTTGAACCATGTCAGCAGGCCATGATGGATGTTGTTACGAGCAAAAATTCTGATTTATTTCAATAAGATTTGTTGTTGTATTGTTGCAATGCATTTATGTTGATTTGTTTGATTAGATTGAACACAATTTATTCAATGTAAATTGGAGATTTAAATTTAAATTTGAATTATAACAAATCATATCTTTTGGAGATTCTTGTGGGAAACAAATATCAATAGAATCTTCTTATATTTACTAGACGAAATCAAATCTAATGCCTATTGGAAAAATCCCAGAAAAAATATTGTTATTTAAGTAGACTCAAATCTCAAGTTTGATGTGTGCATGTAGTGAAAAATCTATGTGTCAGGGTTTCTGTTTTTGAGTCTTTGTTTGAGTTATTGTTGAGCACCACTCTAGCGTTTGAATTCACATTTTAAGGCATAAAGTTTTTTATGTTAGTTGAGTTGTAAAATTTGTTCTAAGATACAAATTCTACAAGCTTGAGAATAAAGTACTTGTAAAATTGTACACCACACTAATGCTTAGTAGTTGGTTTATTTAGCTGAGTTGTATTCAACATTCATCGTTGTGTTGATTGAAGTTGATCACTTGGAATTAGTGATTGAGAGAAGTGAGAGAGAGTTATCATATTTAAGGGGATTCTTAAATATAAAGACACTATGATAAAATTAAGAAGAGGGACATTGAACAATGGTCATGTTCATCTAAGAAACTTTGTACTAATTTTATAAAAGAGTGGAATTCCTTTCTTTCTTGGGTAGAGTGTCTCCCATATGTAGGTGTGGTTTAGACTGAACTAGGTTAATAATTATTGTGTTCTTAATTGTTTTTCTACTTTATCATCTTTATAAGTTAATCTTTCATAACTTGGTTGTGTAACTGGTTTTTATTTCTGAGAAAATATGTCCCCAAACATTGTGTTTGATTTATGTTCCTAGAATCTACTATTTATCATAAACCAGATGTACATGTTGTCCCGGGCATCTGGTCCAACATATGTCCTCTAGAGAACTAAATCTACAATTGGCATCAGAGCAGGCACCATGTTTTGTTTCGGTGAGTTCCAGTGTTCTTATTTTGTTCAAGATGGAGTATTTGAATGAAGGAGAAACATTTCATAGATAAAAGATTATTTATTATCCAAAGAATATAGCCAAAGGTAGTTATGAATATTGTAAAGATCAAGTAGAATGTAAATCTAAAGAAAAACTCAAGCTTAATAAGATATTTAGTAAATTCGTGAGAATACTTAACAAGAGATCTAGGAATAATGTGTCTATCAATGTAAAAAGGTGTAATGTTCAACATAAAAGAAAAGATGGTGAAATGTCAAATCTCAATTGGATCCAATGTCTTAAATGCAAAGATTCTAGACATATTCAAGTTGAATGCTCAAGTTTTCCAAGGAAACAAAGAAGAATCTCCAATGTCGTGAATGATGAAGAAGGTGAATCTAATCAAGAAAACAATGTTGTGACCTTCAAAGACATGAAAATAATTATAAATAGGCAAAATACCCTATTTGGTCCCTCAACTAGGCCATGGTTTACTTTGGTCCCTTATCTTTTTTTCGTGTCAAATTGGTCTCTTAATTTTTAATGCAATGCAAATTATTCCCTGTCGTCTACCCCGTTAGTTAAAGTATGTTAAATATCTACCTGGCACGTTTGACCAACTCTTGTGACGAAGTTAGCGTCGGAAAAACTGACATTAATATCTATTTCTGGATTTTAATTATTGTTCTTCATCTTCTTCCCCAAATTTTTAAAACCCATAAAAAATCTTCAAAACCTGCATTATTTTTATTATTGTCCACCAAAACGCATATATAACTTCCTTATTATAACAATTATTCGCCTGCAACAACAACATCTCTTCATATCAAACTCACCACTCAAAATCACAAAAACCAATAAAAAAATGAAGAATGCTACATATTCAAGTCACACTTTGAGATAACGCAAATCATCTATATATTGTTCAGAATTCCAAAACGCATGCAAACGTTTATCATAAATCACCGCCAAACCTGCGATCTTCACCTGGAGGAAACGCTTCCTGAACCCACTTCATACACCTTCACCATCGTCAATTAAAAAAAATTAGAAATAAGATTTCTTTTCTTAAATTATATGTGTGGAATTTGCTCCTAAATTTCTAGAATCATGTCAATTCATTCTCTTAAATTAACAATATTCTAAAATGAAACCCTAAGATTAATAATTGTATGGAAATTAAACTAGTAATGATGAAATTGAAATGCATGTAATAATAGTGAATGGATACTCAGTGTATCCAAGGGAAAAGAGGATTTTCGCCTTGGTAATCGTCGATTTCTTCAATAATTTTTTTGTTAGACGGAAAATTGATAAAGTGAGAACGAAGAAGTGAGTGAAAAATAAAGTGAGAGAAAGAGATATTTAGAGGAAAGGACCTTCACTGGTGAAGAATGGATTTCTTGAGGTAGTTATCGGTGTGAGATTTGAGAGCGTTGTTGAGAATGTTAACATTTCGGCCTCTTTTCAACGTTCTGACGTTTTCTTTGAAGGTTTCCCATTTGTTCTCGGTTTCTCTCTTTGATGATATGAACTCTGTCTCTAGATCTACCTTCTGGATTTTACACTTCGCCATGGTATTCACTTGTGTCCACCAAAACATAAAATGAGGAAGGTTTTGAAGAATTTTTATGGGTTTTAAAATTTTTGGGAAGAAGATGAAGAATCATAATTAAAATCCAGAAATACTTTTAGCGTCGGTTTTTCGACGCTAACTCCGTCACAAGAGTTAGTCAAACGTGCCACATAAATATTTAACAAACTTTGACTAACAAAGTAGACGGTAGGGACTGATTTGCATCATTTTAAAAATTAAGGGACCAATTTGGCACGGAAAAAAAAGATAAAAGACCAAAGTGAACCATGGCCTATAGTTGAGAGACCAAAAAAGGTATTTTTCCTTATAAATAATAGTCAGCCATGAAATTCAACGTGTATTACTCTTCTTTAGAAAACAAAATGCAAAATATCAAGTAACATGTCTCAACATCCCGTCGAACGTGTTTACCAGAAATCAGATTGCATAATGTCAAGTAACATGTCTCAACATCCTACCACACATGATTACCAGTGCAATAATGTTGTATACTTCATTCCTTTGTACTATTGTAAGTTGTATGGTAGACTACCATAACATCAACATATGTATCCCTTGTGGAATGAGAAGTATGAAAGGCATTATCAACAAGTTTGACATGACAAGCCTAATATTCTTGTTTATATTACTTGTTCCTCCCACGATGTATTTTATTGTGAAGATTGTCATGCTATTTTTATTGATAACAATAAGAGAAAGAAATTTCTAAAAATGAAGATGGTTGTTACCACTATAGAGCAGAATGTTGAAGATCATGTTTCAAACATCATGGAATACATTTTAGAAACAGAAACTAAGCTTGGGAGTACAAGGAACTTTGTTCCAGAGAAATTTGTAATAGTCATGTGTCTAGTTGGGAAGCAAACCAAGATGCCATATAAGATGTTTTTACGTCTTACTCATGCTTGTAAATTTCCACTTATGGACTTTATGAGACTCATGCAAGGAGTTTTAATTAAAGGGAAGGTTGATGGTCAAGATAGAGGTCCTCCCAACATTGAACAACCTATAGTAGTTCAGAAGAATAAGCTAAAGAAGAATATCGATTATGGCATAATTCCTCCTATTAGAGTTCCAAGAGCTAGGGTTTCCAAATGTGTCTAGGTAGAAGACCCATGAAAGCGCAAGTATTACCTACAATGGAGTGGGGGATCAATACTTGAGTATAATTGATTTTTCTCTTCTCCTCTTCCATAGGAGGTTAAGGGACATATGTGAGATTTTTTTCAAGGATAGGGTCTGAGATGTTAGCAACAGGAAGAATACTTGAGACATGCCAAGTGAGGTTATGTACTTATGGACTTAATATCAAAAAATATTATGTATTTTATTATTTAATGAATTAGTGAAATTGGTAAATGAATAATAAACAAAATAAGTGATATATATATATATATATATATATATATATATATATATATATATATATATATATATATATATATATGTGTGTATATATATATATATATGTGTATATATATATATATATATATATATATATATATATATTACGTTTAATTTAATGACACAATTGATTAATGAGAGAACTTTATATTTGTATTACAAAATAATTTAAATGGTTAAATATGTTTTTAGTCCCTATTTAATTACACCTAAGCTTTTTAATTTTTTTATAAGTGTTCAGGCTACTATAAAATGTTTTTTTTACCAAATTATATAATTTTTTTTTAAAATGAGAAGAATTAAATATGAATTTTTTAAAGTTCAAAAGATAATGATGAAAGTAACGAAAATCTCGACTTATAAATCAAATTTTGAGTACTATTTTTTCGAGGAACTTTTATAAGGCTCTCTCTCTCTCTCTCTCTCTCTCTCTCTATATATATATATATATATATATATATATATATATATATATATATATATATATATATATATATATATATATATATAATCATTCAAAAATACACATTGGTTTAATGGTAGGAACTAAAACTACATGCATAATTATTTTGTAGGGACCAAAATACACTATTTATTTTATATCGACCAAAAATAAAATTTGGTAATTTTAGAGGAACCAAAAATTCAGTTAACCATAATTTAAAAAATATAGTTTTTTTTAAAAAAATATTGTTAATATTATAATATAAATACTATGAGTGTAAGTATTTGTGTCCTTTTTGGATGTTAAGATTGTATTACTTTTAAAATATTAAAAAGTTAGGTTTTAGTTTTTGATTTTGATCTATTTAATTTTTTTTATCTGATTCCCTGAAATTCACTTTTTTTTATATATATATATTATGATGGGCCCAATCGGTCCACCCACACAAACCAACCAAAGAGGAAAAAAAAAACTAAATCTAGCGTTAGAAACACACTTTTTGGTATAGTCGCTAACGAAAAAATCTATTTTAAAATCCACGAAAAAAACTAAAGGATCAAAATCAAAATCCGCTAACTTATGAAAAAATTTCAAAATTTCAGAGAACATAAATGCATTTAAGAAAAAAATAATACTCTTACCAGTCACAAATATAAGTAAAAATAACTATTTTTATACTAATTAAGAAATTTAGTTAAATAATTAATTTTCTTAGTTTCATATACGATTAAAGTAAAATTTACTATAATATCATTAGTTATATTTAAGGAATCAACTACCACTTGTTATTGAATTAAATTAGGGATACTTTAATCTCATAGTATTGAGTATAGCACTTTTGCCTACTAATTCAAGTTGAAGTTCCCTCACCTGGACGACTACAAATCGAATGTCACTAAACGAAGCAAACGAATAATAAATGAAAGTAGAGGTGTCAATGCACAAAGGTGTTCAAGACTCACCATTTGTCTACTTGTATTAATCTCCTGCATTGCAAATAGATGGATAGTTAAAAGCAACACAAATCAGAAATGGTAAATTTGAATATCAACAATCAATCAAAACGAATCAAAATAATCAATAGTCAAAACACATATAGTTTCCAACTTAGTTCTTATTGCCACCAACAAAATCACCATTGACCTATGCAAGAATATTTCAGATAAGTAATCTACACCTAATACCAGACCAAAATTGAGTGGGTTAAAACATTTATGCAAGTCAATCTCTTACCTCATTATACGATATTGAATTTGATCTCAGCAATACACCCGACCAAAGCACATAGCACCTAGTCGAATACGCTATACCGTGGATAAGCCTCCACCTGCTTCGAACCCTAGCCAATTAAGACACCAATCTACACAACCTTAATCGAATCACGAATACTTATTTCTAGGTGAATGAAAGAGTAAGGAAACAGTAATTAAAAATATTAGAAAATTAATTAAAAATCTAGGCTTAAGTGTTTAGTACAATACCTTTCAAAAATAAAGAAAAAGTCACGCTCAGATCTCCATCTTTAAAGCATAAACCATGCTCAGATCTCCATCTTTTTTGCATAATGTGATTTGTAAAAGAAACTTTGAGAAGAAAAAAATTGTAAAGCAACCATGGAAGTAACCCGTAAAACCTGGGGAAAAAATAATGAAGCTTTGAGTAAGAGGCATAAAAACATTAAATCGAAGGCGAAGGAGAAAGGGGAGCGGCGGATCTAGGGTTTTGTGGGGGTAAGAGTGATGAGAGAAAACAAGTGAGGGAGAGGAAGAGAGAAAATTTTGCGTGTGAGAAGTTTTGAAGAAGGTGAATGTAAGAGTGTTGCTTGTGGATTTTGAAAGCCTGTCTTAAAGGGGGAAAGTTATTTTTTGTGTGATGACAAATTCGATTGTAACACTTGGCATGCTGAGAAGGTTGTGTTGTAGGAAAAAAATGGATAATTAGTTAATTACTGTCTTATCCAAATGGTAGTGTATTTTTAAAATGGTGGAAGGGTAAAATGGATAAGTCATGCACTAAATTTTTGAAAGGTAGATAGTTGAAATGAATGGAGGAAGTAATATTTTGTTTGTCTAAATAAGTGAAACTGCGCCGTCCCGGTTATATATTTAAAAGAACAAGTAGATTCCATATTTTCGTTTGATATTTGTAAATTTGAGTGAAAGCAATTGGAATGGCAGGTATTAACCTAAGCAAAATTCTGTTGATCGGCGGCACCGGTTACATCGGAAAGTTCCTTGCGGAAGACAGCGTCAAAGCCGGACACCCAACCTTCGTTCTAACCCGCGAGTCAACTCTTTCCAATCCTGCTAAATCTCCCATCATCAACCAATTCAAAGACTCATCTGTCAATCTTGTTATTGTACGTACTGAAACCCTTTGTTTATTTTAGTATCCATGTCAAATTTTGAGTGTTGCGAAATGCTATTCAGGGAGATCTCTATGATCATCAAAGTTTGGTGAAGGCAATTAAACAAGTTGACGTTGTCATTTCTACCGTCGCTCGCTCAAACCTCGCTGATCAAGATAAAATCATTTCTGCCATCAAAGAAGCCGGAAATGTTAAGGTGCTTTCAATATCTCAAACATGTTTTTATGCCATACTTTTAAATTGCAGTCGCCGAATTGCAATCATTGCAGTTGCCGCAATATTGTTGGGCACTGTCTTTTGATTATTGGATGGATTTTTGAATTGTGTAAGTTGTAGAAGATAAAAAGTAAGAGAGAGATAGAAATAAACACACAGTATTTGTATTTTAAAGTTCAAATAATACAACTATAATTGTATCCATTTTGAAATCAAAGCTTGTCATTTTACCATGATAAATGTCACATTCCAGTTTAAAATGTGATATTGTGCTGATGACTATTTTGTTTGATAGAGGTTCTTTCCTTCTGAGTTCGGAAACGATGTGGACCGGAGTCATGCGGTTGAACCAGCAAAGAGTGCATACGCCACTAAAGCCAGAATCCGCCGTGCCATTGAGGCCGAAGGAATTCCGTACACTTACGTGTCAAACAACTTCTTTGCTGCTTATTTCCTACCTTCTTTGTCACAGTTTGGAGCTACAGCTCCACCAAGAGATAAAGTTGTTATCCTAGGAGATGGAAATCCCAAAGGTGAAAGAAAACTAGAGACACACTTTACATTAAATTTCACTAAATATCTCTATGTCCTAACGAATGAATCTTGCTTGGTTAATTATTTACAGCTGTTTTTAACAAAGAAGAGGATATTGCTGCTTATACAATCAAAGCTGTTGACGATCCAAGAACCTTGAACAAAATTCTGTACATTAGACCACAAGATAATGCTTTGTCTTTTAACGATCTGGTATCACTATGGGAGAACAAGATCGGTAAAACTCTTGAAAGAATCTATGTCCCCGAGGAAGAGCTACTCAAGCAAATTCAAGGTTAGTAACTGTTAAAAGAATCTCACATTTGATGAGAACTTCGCCTTACAAGTCAGTTTTGTTAGAATCGAGTTAACTGTTACGTCTATTATTGGACATAATTTGATCGGAATAAAAACCGTAGTGACTATTTTAATAATTTTTTCTTTCAGAGTCGTCACCTCCATTAAATATGATGCTGTCGATCGCTCATTGTGTGTATATAAAAGGGGATCATACTAACTTTGAAATTGAGGCACCGTTTGGAGTAGAAGCTACAACTCTCTATCCTGATGTTAAATATACGACAGTGGATGAGTTCCTTAATCAATTTGTCTGAGATGCAAACCAAGTTTTGTATCCGCCACTGTATGTTTATCGAGGTTTACTGCTCAAGGCACGTGTTAGCATAACCCAGCAATGAAAATCGTTTGTTCTGTCATTTTTTACTGTAGGGAATCATAGTTTCTGAATAATTTCTACATGTTCGAAAGCCTAATGCTGTTACACACTTTCTTTAAGTAAATGCATTTGATCATACATTATTATAGATACCTTGATCAACGATTACGAATGATAATTCCATTACTAATATGACATCTACTCTGCTCCAAAGCCAATTCGAAAAATCCACCTCCACCAATACTAGAATTCACACATGGAGGTGCAAATTGCAGAATTATATCTCTCACTGTTATCAAACCAGTAACTTGCTCGTTATCATTTATCAGAAAACTGAAACTGCTGTTAGTCTTTGCCATTTGCTCCATTACTTTCTTCAGCGTGTCGGTTTCCTTGTTGGTTACCGGCGAATCCATTCTGGATTTGAAGCTGTTTTTCAGGTGGAGACTTCCTGCAGTTTGATCAGCACCATGATCACTTTCAATGATTGGTTTAGCGTCTGTTGTGTCGGTCTCTGTGCGAAGAAATTCTTCAACCGTGACAATCCTGTCATTGCATAGAAACAAGTATTGATCGTGTATCAAAATTAAACTCTTACTATCTATCTATCTATATGTTCATAAGCTGAATGCAAAGAAAGATTAGACAAGTTTTTTGAACTTACCTCCTATTTCTATGGAGCTCATCATTCTTTACAAGATTATAAATGTCACTGTTCCTCACATTACCAATGAGCTTCTTGGTTTGTCGATCCACGACTGCAACTGCACAGATTTGGTTCTGCCATAGCAGCTTCAAAGCATCTGCAACAGTTTGGCTCCCAAATACACATCTAGGATGTTCTTGGCCTTCAAATCTGTGGTAGGACAAAAAGGGTCAGAACCAGAACATAGTTCAAAATAAATGCACGTAGTCTAAAAGGTAAGATTTTAAATACCGGAAATCAGACAAGTTCTTGTTTGCAATATTATCAAACCACTCTAGTTCACTTGATTGAAGAAGTAGTTCGACTAGAGCATTCTAGCATAAAAGCAAACACAATACTCATCCTGAATATATAAATCTTCAAGAAGATGCTTACATGTTCTTCTTCAATCAATAACTCAACAGATACCTGAGTAACAAAACCGATGAGTGCAGCATCAGATTGTTGTATGACAGGCAAAACTTGCAGCCTATGCTTAGAAAGAAGTAGCAATGCGTGCAGAATCGTGTCTTCCAAGTGTACCGGGAAAAACGGTTCCCAGAGGAATGACTTAGCCAACTCGCCAACCTAGTAACGAATAAATCAAAACTTTAGGTCCATTTTATAGAAAGCTTAGACAGTGGAAACATGGAAAACCTTGGTTTGGCCAATTTGAGGGATGTGGTCCAGAATGGAGAATAGGTCATCATTCTCAATATCTTTATGATTGCTGTCATTGGCATCTTCCTTTATATTTATATATTCCTTGAAAATACAACATGTTCAATGAGAATTTTGTGTCATACATATATGAAGATACAAGTAATAAATATGTATACCTCGAGACACCAAAGAACAATGTTTGCAAAAGAAATGAAACCAATATATCGATCGGAAAATCTGACACCGGATGCTTCAGTGTCCAAAACATCAACAATGGCTGCACCAAAGGTCTCCTTTCCGTACAACATATGAATTGCATCCCTTATAGTGTCTCCGGCTTTTATTTCCAACACTTAACATAGGAAGAAACAAAACAACGTTAGAGGGACAGAAGAACATTGGAATAAACAAACTAACAATAGTACCATACCAAGTGAATTGTATATGCCAGATATTGAGGTAATTGGTATGTGATCAAGATATTGTTGGAGGGCAGAGGCAGAATCAACTTGCACGTGCTGATCATCATTATCTTCTTTCTTCTCATCTTGTATTTGCATGGATTGCATGGTCTTTGTTTCTTGTTCTTCTTTTGCATGTTTAGACTATTTCTTTATTATTTTTACCGATCTCTCTCACCACCAGGTTCTTGTGATTCGTAAAAAAAGGCACAAGTTCTACGTGTCATTCTCCGACTAAACTATGCAATGAGAGAAATTGTTGTTTCTATCTTCAAAAATAAAATAAAATAAAAATTGTTTCGTATTTGCTTTTTTATTTTTCATTGTATACTATACATATTTATATTGTTTTTTTACAACATTTACATCCTGTTGAGAATCAAGTGCAAATCTGAGGGGTCAAGGAGGAAGCATTTTATTTGGGACACAGTTTGTAAGAGACACACCACAAATCCACATATAACCTTAAGGTTATAGGTGTGTGGATTCTCTCACTTATAAAGTGTTCAATCTTCATTTTTCTAATCAATGTGAGACTTCTTCCTCACACTTGATTCTAAACATTCCCCCTCAGGTGTGAGTCTATATACAATGCTCCCCCTCAAGTGTGAGTCTATATACAATGCTCTCCCTCAAGTGGAAGTTATCTATTCCACATTTTGAGGGGGAGCATTGTGTAATAGACTCACACTTGAGGGAGAGTGTTGAGAATCAAGTGTGAGGAAGAAGTTCCACATTGATTAGAAAAAGGAAGATTGAACACTTTATAAGTGAGAGAATCCACATACCTATAAGCTTAAGGTTTTAGGTGGATTTGTGGTGTGTCTCTCATAAAGGTGTGTCCCAAAAGAATTGAAGATGAAATAAATATTTACATGATTATCCCGTCAATTTTAGCATATTGTCACGAAATATATGTTTGTATAGAGAATTTAAGAAATAATTATAATCTAGAAGCTTAAGCATGTTTAGTATATGTTGCCCACTAACAGGAATACTCAATAGTTTAGTTTATGTTTGCAAACGGGACATGCTCAGATTTTCTCGTTGTAAGATGTGTTTGAATGCATTTGAAGAACACAATTTTTTAGGTAGGTTCCAGACTTCAAATATTACATAACTTTGTTATGGATATCTTGTTTGATATATTTCTGCGGATTGAAGTATTTGTGAGGAAAAAAGTATATGTGAATTTCTTGAATAACTTACATGAAAGGAGGCTGACACTTAGGTAAATAGATATATTTATGGTGTAGGGTTGGATACGTAGGAAACATGCATATGTGACTTGACTAAAGTTTCTCCACTAATGGGACTAAGGACTAGAGGTTTTATTGTGATAAAGATGGAGGATCACTTGAATGAGCTCAAAAAAGTAATTATAATATTGAGAATAGTAACATCATATTTTAAAGAGGGTAAGGTATATGTTGTTACGAGTTGAATTACCAAAGAGTTTATGGAATAAAGTTGTTACCACAACATACTTTGGAGACAAAAACAAGATGATTGATGGGTAAAAATGACATCTTCGTCAATTTTAAGATAAAGTGGAGAATTGTGTTAATTTGGCTTCAAACCCATTTTGAAGAATTCGCAAAAACGCAATTTTAACATAACGGAAAAATATGATGCATTTCTTAACACTTATAAAAGACATTTTTCAATCTTTTTTTGGGTACAAAATTAAGAGACTTGAAATTCTAGGGAGGAAAATTTAGATAGACAAAATGAGAGATTCTTATGTTTATTGTTTGGATTGATGGAATCGGAAATGAAATGATATTCTATTGTTTGGATCATTTAAAATTCGATGGAGCGGAGTGGAATGGTATGAATTTCATTCATTCCATCACTTATCTCATATTTTTCCCCTCCAATTTGAGTGGAATGAACATATTGCCTTATTCCATTCTAAAATTTTCAAATAATGGAATGGAACATTCGTTCCGCCCCGCTCCATTATGTTCTGTCTCACTTTGTTCTACTTCATTTTAATATGTTTATTTATGATATCCAAACATTAAGATAGATAAAGAGATTGAGAAACACTTTTGAATATTTTGAATTTGTGTGATTCATATATTAAGTGGAGAGAGATTGAGAAATACCTTGGTAAAAAAAAACATATGTAATTCCAACTTTGATATAGATATAATTTGAATAAACTTGATATAAATGGATACCCATTACCTTACAAATTGGTTTGTATAAATGAATTAAACCAAATTCTAATTCTAATAATGTTTTTATGAATTTTGAAAACTATTTATTTATAATTTGTCTTGTTATTTCTTGAACAATTTTTAAATTATAGTGGATCATAGAGTTGTTGTCTTCTTTCGAATAAGACCAATTTGATCAAGTTGGATAAACAAATTATGTGTATTTGTCTATATTTCTTCTTTTTGTTTTTGCAATTTGATTACACTATTTGACATATTTAATCTTTTTTTGAACTCATTTATATTGTTTCACATCAAAGGTTATTTGATAGATTACTCAACTTCACAATATGATGACAAAACTGGTTCCATTGACAAGGTTTATGTATATTTGGACATATTGTTGTTGAATATATGTAGTCCACCATTGATACTCAATAGTTAGTTCACTCTATTTCACCATACTTCAGCAATTCAAACAAAACCAATGAATACAAATTGATTGTATGTGGTCGCGATTTTCATGCATTCAAGTAGTCAACAACTCTCGAGTTATTGGATCAAACTCGGACAACTCTAAGCTTAAACAAAGAGTCGTGCAACCTTGATTCAATAACTCTATCATCTATCTAATCTTGATCCAACGACTCCAAGAATCTGACTACATGAATGCGTAGAAATCCAAATCAGTTCATTTATCGAGTTTGCATTTAAAATTCGCTGAGTAATACTATATGTCTATGTTACTTGAAGAAAAAAAAAGTGATTATAATGCTTATTACCACCATTCAAAACAATAATTCAGTGATACAATAATTTAAAACATGTCTTTTGCAGTTTCAAGGGAGAGGATACAGAAACTTCATAGCTCACACACTCAACCCTTCAATTTATTTTACTTCTCTGCATCTTCACTTTCATCATTTATTCATTTCTATTTCTACATCTAGTGAAAGAGCTCCTATTTTACACATGCAGCTTTCTCTATTCGACATAACACTTTGTACCGATCCCGAAAGATGGGAGGGAATGTTCCTTGCAATGCTTCATCCGGCGCTTTATGGTAACCAGCTCGTGAAATAACTACTGACCATTGTTTATATGACAGTTGCGTCTTCTATCGTTGCTTTCTCCATTATGATGGTGATTCCTGATCGGATGTAGAAACCATCTTCCGATCTATCTGCTTCTTGAACACCCTACAGATAAAGCATTTGAGTTTATACACGTGAACAAATGTATCGTGGAACGGAAAACTACTAACTCGTATTTATGCTTACTTCTTTGTTCGCGATGATGACGTCTTTCCCAATTTTGGCATTCTTGTCAATAATGCAGTTCCTTTAACAGAGATAATAAATAACAAACTATGAGTTCGCAATAGTAAAAAGAAAGATTTGCTATGCGAAAATGCTAATGTTTTACTTGATTTTGGTATTCCTTCCGATGCCAATCGGGACCTTCCCTTCTGCGAGTAGAGATGCGATTTCGGATTCAGTTTGGTAATAGTCAGCTCCCATCATTACAGTGTCCTGTAAAAGTTGATCTTGTTTTTCGTTAGAAGGAACCATTTAATGGAGTAACGAGTCTAGAAATATGGTAGTTTAATCACCTGAAGCTCAACGCCATAATCTAAACGCGACCTTTCACCGACAATGGAGTGTTGGATTGTACAATCTCTCAGGAAACATCCATGGGAGATAATGGCATCCACAACCTATTAAAACCAAAGCAACACAAACAGAATAAGAAAGACATGATGTTACGACTTATTAGCATGCTACAAGATCATACCCGAGAGTTGTCAATCTTTGTTGGTGGTAGGAATCCCGGAGATGTGAAAATCGGTGTCTTTGGATCATAAAACTCGAACTTTGGACTCTGCGAGAGAGAGTAACATATCACAGATTTTAGTTTCAATCAACTAAACTGAACAAGAACACTGACAATCTTGTACCTACCTCTTCAGTAAGAGCGAGGTTAGCATCGTAGAAGGATTTTATCGTTCCAATATCTTCCCAGTAGTCTCCGAAAAAATATGCCTGTAAAAAAGCATAGATGGCAGATAAAAATCATTCTGAAATGGATAAAATCATTTGTAAGAAGATATATTCGTCGGAAATCCTCTTACTTGGACATTGTGTTCCCTTATAGCCGAAGGAATGATTTCGGATCCGAAGTCATTAGAAGTAGGATACCTCCATTTCAGAAGCTTGAGTAAAACATCTTTCTTGAATACATAAACTCCCATAGATGCAATATAGGGTGACTTCAATGCGTCTTGCGGTGACAACCCAAGACGAGAAGTATCTACTTGCTGCAAAATGAAGATGATCAATTTATTTTTTGGTTTCTGATATTAGAATAAGAAAACAGAAAGGTACAATTACAAACATTATGTTATAATGTTTGGAATTACCATTGCTTTCAGATCAGCGCCATTTGGTTTTTCTGAAAACTGGATGATGTTGCCTCTGTCGTCTACCTTGACCAATCCATAATCAGATGCGCGGCTGAAAATCAGGCAATGGAAATCGTAATTTTCTTTTCACTTAGTTGATTCTTTCAATTCATTCATTCTAGAATGAAACTAAGTATAATACTCACTTGTCACCGACAGCAGCACACGAAATTGTAATATCGGCATTTCTATCAACGTGACTCTGTTAATTTGTTAATTAGATGAATCAGAAAACTACAGAACATGAATGAAAAACAATCCACTCAACAAAACAATAACACCGCATACCTGCAAAAGGTCCATGTAATCCATTCGGTATAAATGATCTCCCGCCAAGATCAATACATTCTCAACATTTATATTCTTAGCATCCTACAACAAAGAATTTGTTACTTATCGACATGTATATATAACAACAACAACAACAAAAATCATTTGTCTACCTCAAATATCCATGTAAATTGTCTCACAGCATCCGCAGTTCCTTGAAACCACTTCTTCCCAGCTTCTCCTGGTGTTTGGGTCGCTGCCAGAACCTATTTGACATTTAGATTGGCTTAAATTAGTCCTCATGCATCATAAATAGAGACAAACTTGAAACTCATCAACAAGAATCTCCTTCACCGGATCGGTATTTCTCTATGCAAACCGAATTGTTATTGGCAACTGTCATGTTCATCTCAAAACTCATTGCATGAAAATATATTTAATGTTCTTAAACCCTCTAAACCTCAGAAGAGAGGGATCCTAGTAATATGAGGTTCGACCAATTATTAATAAAGCATGCTGAAAAAAAAACTAATTTCCATCCATTTTCATGATGGTGATGCATGATTACCTCCACAAATCCATCACCAAAGTTGACACCATTTCCGAAATAAGTGCGAGCGATGTGACGATTTAGTGAAGCAGAGTTGAACTGAGTCAGCACAAATATCTTGTTGATGCCACTATTGATGCAGTTGCTCATAGGAATGTCAATAAGTCTATAGCATCCTCCAACAGGAACCTTCAAAACAAACACAACAAACAAATCATCATCACAAACAGCACAAAGTTACAAAGAACAACAAAATGTTAGAATTCAGACAAGAATTCATATCATAAAACTCGCTCACCGCAGGTGTTGCAGCTCGCTTGGTAAGAGGATAGAGATGTGTTCCAGGCCCTCCTCCCAACACAATGGAAATCACATTTTTTGGATCAGCTCTTACTCTCAGAAATGAAGGCACTTGCAAATTCTGAAATTCAAAAACACACTCATAATCATAATCATAATCATATACCAAACAAAATGTAGCAAAAAGTCATTTTTTTTTAAGAATTGGAAGCCAAAAGTGAAACCCAGAATGAAATTAACTTTACCAGGGAACCTTTGGGGTCATCTGAAGTAAGAATAGCAGATAAAGCAGCAGGTTTGTTCTTCTTCTGGGTTGTGACCCATGAACTGTTTTTCAAGCTTCCTTTGATTCTTTCCCCAAAAAAAGAACCTTTTTTAGAATTTGGAAAATGGGTGTTGGTTTTCAAGCTCACACAACCAGAAGCCATTGTAGTAACCTCAAAAAACTATGCTTTTATTTTGAGTTTGTTCAAACAATGCTGGTACTGAAAGGTCACAACTAAAATGTGGAATCCAAAGGAAAAACGAGAAGAATGTGAATCTAAAACTAATTATTGAGTAGTAATGAAGGAAAAGGTGCTACCTTTATTGAGAGAAATCAGAAACCTCAATTTCTAAATAAAAAAATATTATTATATTTTTTGATATTTGTTTGCCTTTGGAAACATAGTTTATGTCTTTATGAAATGATTCATTCACAAAAGTCCAAGGTTGTAATGGGATTCTCATAACACAACAAAGACATGTCATTTTCATTTGATGTGAACTTTTGCGGTTGTTATTTGCTTCAATGTGTTGTAAAAATGTAACAAAGTGTTGGAATTTTCAGTCAAAAATAAAAGTGTTTGTTGAAAAAAGAGGTATTGGTAGTTTTAGCTTATGTAACAAAAAATTACTGGTTCATATGATGCAGTTTAAGGATGCTTACATCTGACATTTGATGGCAGGGTTTGGATGTATGTGGAAGTCATTTGTCTTGTTGCAAAATTTGTAAACAATATTAATGATTATAAGATAGGTTGATTGAGTTTCATAATCATGGTAACATAAGATAGGTTGATTGAATTTCATAAATCATGGTAACATTTAATTTACATTTTACTGTTAATAAACAATCAATATAAATATGACACATGAATTAAAATTTGGAGATTTCGGATAGTCGGAATTTTGGACAATCTTTTTGTCATGCACTTTCGATATGGAGGAATAACGAATAATATAATGATAATTATTTTAGTCTTAGAATTATGTGATGATATCTTATTAAAGTTGTTCGTGAGTATTATTTGACAACAGGAGTTGCATGGTTATAAAATGAATGGCTTGAGAGGCTAACCAAATAAGAAGGTCTCTTCCTTCCATGATAGATCAATTTGATCAAATTAGATAAACATGTTTCTTTGCGTTCTTGTTATTTATCTTCCGCTTACTTATTGTGGATTTGCCTTAGACTCTAACATGTTTGTATTTTTTTAGGATATCTATTTTAGTCTCATTATTCTTTGTTTCACGCATCTTTGTTCTTGACAAATTTAATATTAAAGTTAAATTTCAATGAGCTTAATGAGTTACAACCTATCGATAAAATTATTATTATTGTCAAATTTTTTTAAATAAATAACACCCACCGTGAGAAAAATAAGTTTTATTGCAAGTGAGTATTATGAGCAAGATAATTAAAATCGGACCGGATATTAAACCGGTATAGGTTAAGGTTTAAGGTTTTAAGGTCTCATCGGGTCAGACCGTTATTATATACGCTATATGATTTAGTATTAGTTCTTTATCATATAGATTGGTGAATTTTATTTTTTATAATTTCTTAACTATAATGAGATTGAGAAAGAATTAAAAATACTAGAATTTTATATCTTATGCAAAATGTATTAGATGATGTTTAATTTAAGGCAAAGAATATTAGAATTAAAAAAAAATATGTTTCTTTTTTTAGCATTGTTAACTTTGTGAAAGAGTGATCATAACACTATTAATGAATTATGTCCGACACTCAAAACTTTAAAAAATAAATTGAAGAGTATTATTTGTAAAAAAAAACTATGTCTTATTATCAAGAAAATTCAAATTCTGAATGGATTAAAGTGAGATCTTCAATTATTAGACCCATATGATTCAATAATATTAAATTGGTGTATTTTTTTTTCATCTTTTAATATATTTTTCTTTTACATAAATAAATAAACAACTGAAAAGTTAAAATCCTGATCAATTCATGTATTTGAACGAATCTCCGGTTCAATTTATGTATTTGAACGAATCTCCGATTTTTGACTCATAAATTATGTCTGAAATAACAACTTTATTCATTTCAAATGGTAGAAAACAAATCTATATGGAATCAATGATAGAAACTCACAACATTATTTATGGTATCAAGATTATTAAGATGAAGATTGATGATTAAAACAAGATTATATTATTGTTAAGCTTATTACACGAATCCTTTGAGAAATTCAAGGATGTTAGTTGGGTGTTCTTAATTTTCATAAGGAAAGTACTATTATTTTCGATGAACTCCAAACATTTGTGAGATCCAAAGAATTTCAAAATGTTATGATTTAAATATTGATAATAGTTGTGAATGTTTGAGTGCCTTCGGAGAAAGAAGTAAACTTATGGGGCATCCAAAATCAAGAGCTTTGACAATTGAAAGTTAAAATATTTTATTTGTTAGAAACATGATCCCTTAAGGATTATATATATAAAAAAATGACAATGAATATTTTTTTTCACTTGATTCTCTTTTTATAAAAATTAACATATAATTATCAATCATTAATTAATTCGGTGGGAAATGGTTTTGAATTTGATAGAAAAGATTATGATTCGGTGGGAAATGGTTTTGAATTTGATAAAAAAGATTATGATTCGATCTCCATTGCGATCGAGAAAAAACTGAAATCATTTAATGTCAGAACTGATACAAAATTAAATCATGGTGAGAATAAAATAAAATAAAAACTTATAATTGAGTTCAAATAGAATATTAGAATTTAGAACACACAATTTTCACCGACTTGATGATGAAAATATTTTAAATTCCATAACTTTTTATGGAGCAAACAAGTATTAACCTTTTAAACCATTTCTGATGCCACATATGTTAGGTCCAACATGTGTTTGAAATGTGCTGAGAATCGAGGCTCCTCCAAATGAGGCAAGATGGACGGTTCTCGTGAATTGGTCCCATATTCAATTGTTACTGCTCACTGCCCCACCACAAGTATCTACCTCTATTTCTGCTCCACCATACCTTTCCATTCATCATTCTTGTGCTCCACCATACCTTTCCATTCACTAGTATATTCAATTACTTCAATATTTATATAAATAGAATATACTATCGTTTCGCAACTCCAAAAGATCATTTCGTGCATTTATATAATATATCTTAACTCACCTATCAACCAATACTTTAACTATTCAATTCATAAATTTCATTCATCTTATCACAATGTGTATAATTCATTTTTTTTTGGTTGGGCAATACAAAACAATCAACTAGTTTACTACAATATTATACAATACATGGATTACTAATATTAATATTTGAGTATCATAAAAAATGGTTAAAATATTTGAAATTAAATGGCCTTTTATAATTTATTAATCAATAATATAATAATATACTTTCTTAAAATTTTGGTATTCGATCCCATAAATTCAAGGGGATCAATTATACCGTCCATTTGTGAGAGTCTTATTTAAAATCAGAGCATTCAAGATGATGAATTTCACTGTCTATTTGTGAGTGTCCCGTTTAAAGACAAAGTCGTTGAATGTTGGTGTATAAGGTGAAGAAGATGAAGACGGAAAAAGAGAGCGAACAGAGAAAAAATAACAAACTTTCACTACTCTTACAAAACGGTTACAGTGAATGATTACAATTAATTACTATTGAGAATGTAATTCATTGCGCCGAAATATGTGTAGTTCAACAGAAATAAGGATGTGTTGAAATTAGTCTTGTGTGTGTCGAAATGTCGAAGTAGGTTGCTCCACATGATTTCAACTTAGGCATATTTTAGTAGTGTTAGATAAAATAGATATTTTTAGGTTTTTGTGTTTTGAGCTTTGGCTTATGGAGCATGTAACGTCCCGATTATTTATTTAATTATATAATTAGAATTGTTGTATTTTGGTGTGTAGAAGAAAGTATTATATTATTTAATATGATATTAATTTAAATGAATTATATTATATTGAATAATTAAAATATTGGAATATAAAGAGAAAATGGTAGAATGGTAAATTGGTGATGGATAGTGAGGGCATTTTAGGAAATCCTTAGTCGGGGTCTTAGGGTTAAGTTTGGAAATTAGGAAAAGAGAAATCAGTCGTGTTTTGTGATTGTGAAGAGGAAGCGTAAACAGAGAAGAAGGAAGGAGAAAGGGCAAGAGCTTGAAGAGGAATTTGGGCTAGGAGAAGGAAATTGCTCATCAAACTAAGGTAAGGGTGAGATTTCTTCATCTCTTAAGGGTTTGATAATAGGAATTTTAGGTATAATGTTGTCGAGTAGAAGATATGGGGTTGGATGATTTTGGATGAAAAAGTGTGTTTTGTTAGAAGTTGTCGATTGTATGATAGTTGTATGAATTAGGTGTTTGGTTGTGAAAATTCTGTATTTTCTAGCTGTAAAACTGGTTTTTAGGCATGAAAATCATAGCAGGGTTTTAGCTATATCGTAGAAGGAAAACCCCAGAAATTGTAGTCCTCACTTAGCGAGCAAGTGAAAATTTTGGAGCATTCTTGGAAGAAAGTTGCTCGTTTAGCGAGCAAGCCCTTTACTTAGCGAGACCTGGAGTAAAAAATAAAATGTTTTTATTCTGAAAAACTCTTTAATTAATATATTAAGGGATGAGGATCGATGTAGTGTTGTTAGAGGTAAGTATAAATGAGTTATGAGCTTAATTAGAAGAATAATAAGCATAACTTGAAATGAACATGAATTGATATGTACATTTGTTGTTGTTGTTGCTATGTGTGGTTGTTGTTGTTGTTACATGACATTGATGTTGATATATGTTGATGTAAATGTTGATGCATGTTGCGGATGTTGTTCGATGTTGTAGTAAGTTGATGTTATATATTAGTTGTTCATGTTGTTTGCATGAAGTAGTTGTTGTAGACATGCATAATTGTCATTGATGGTGCATGGCATGTGCATGGTTGGGAATGGTATACCAAGGTAGGTTACGTCCATTCGAATACCAATGGGGATCAATGTGATGTTGGTGCGGTCATAAAATAGGGATCGTACGTGACCATGAAACAGGGATCGAGAGTGTGATCATGAAATAAGGATCATATTGGGCCATGAAATAGGGGTCGAGAGTTCTGACGGGAACTAGATCTTGAAATAGAGATCGATATATGGTACCACATGCATAGAGTTTGGGCATGAAAATCGTAGCAGGGTTTTGGCTATATCGCAGAAGGAAAACCCCAGAAATCGCAATCCTCGCTTAGCGAGCAAGTGAGAATTTTGGAGCGTTCTTGGCAGAGAGTTGCTCGCTTAGCGAGACCTGGAGGGAAAAATAAAATGTTTTTATTCTGAAAAATTCTCTAAAATTCTTTAATTAATATATTAAGGGATGGGGATCGATGTAGTGTTGTTTGAGGTTAGTAGAGATGAGTTATGCGCTTAATTAGAAGAATAATAAGCATAACTTGAAATGAACATGAATTGATATGTACATTTGTTGTTGTTGTTGCTATGTGTGGTTGTTGTTGTTGTTGTTACATGACATTAATGTTGATATATGTTAATGTAATTGTTGATGCATGTTGTGGATGTTGTTTGATGTTCTAGTAAGTTGTTGTTATATATTAGTTGTTGATGTTGTTTGCATGAAGTAGTTGTTGTAGACATGCATAATTGTCATTGATGGTGCATGACACGTGCATGGTTGGGAATGGTATACCAAGGTAGGGTATGTCCATTCAAATCCCGAGTGGGATCGGTGTGATGTTGATGCGGTCATGAAATAGGGATCGCACATGACCATGAAACAAGGGTTGAGAGTGTGATCATGAAATAGGGATCATACTGGACCATGAAAGAGGGGTCGAGAGTTTCGACGGGAACTGGATCTTGAAATAGAGATCGATATATGGTACCACATGCATAGAGTTGGTAGAGTCTCATTACATAAGTTGTTGGTGTGTATGATGTTAGTAGTATGTTTCGGTGTATTGTTTAGTTGTTGTTTAGTGAGAAGTGGGGACTACTTGACGATACTTGCTTTTATTCTTATTATTTTTCCCTTTTGTTGGTGTAAGTATCTCACCCCTTTTGTTTGAATGTTACCCTTATGTTGGTAATGTGCAAGTGATCAGGATTAGTTGAGTGTTGGTTGGTGAAGTTAGTGTACTTCACATTTAGAGGACTCGACTCTAATATGTGCTTTGGGTGTCGGGACGACAAATGTTTCTTTGTTTACTTATTTTGGAAAACATTTTGTAATGTTATCTTATTTTATGCTTCTTTAGAATTTTCTTCTGCAAGCAAAAATATTTTGTAAAACGTATCACATTGAGTCGGGTGTTTGTAGTGAATGTGACACTCAAAATGGATGGTGTGTTTTATTTACTCTAATTTTTAATTGAAAAATTTGTGGGAATATATTGGGTGTTACAAAGAAGGCTAACCTAAAACTATAAATAGAGGAAGTAACTCATATTCTTATAACAACTTGAATTCACAAAATTTTGTAGTTGCAAAGAGAATAAGATTTCCACAATTTGTGGGCAGAGAGTTACTCTACAAAAATCACATTTTCTTAAATATTTTGTCAAACCCTAATTTCTTTCTTCTACAATTTTTCTTTCTTTTAATTGTATTATGTATTTAGAATAATAATCTTGTTCATCAAGATTGATAGAAATTCTTCATAGGTTGTGGTGGATTTCCAACATCTCATATCTAGAGCACTGATTGAGCAATTCGTGGGAAGGAAATCACGATGACAATGAATCATCCAAACATGCATTTTCTGGCGAGTCTTCTGATTCTCAAGAATAATTATTATGAGAATTGGTGCAATCATATGAAGGTTGTGTTATGTTATCAAGATCTTTGGGATCTTGTGAAAGAAGGAGTGACACTGCTTGCAGAAAACGTGATGGATCAAGAAAAGGTTACACAAAAATAATTGAAGAAGAAAGATTATAAGGCTTTCTTTATAATTCATCAATGCATTGATCTAGATATTTATGAAAAGGTTAGTGATGTAGAATCAGCGAAAGAAGCATGGAAAATTCTGGAGAAATTATTTAGAGGTGCAGAAAAGGTGAAAGAGGTGGGGTTACAAACTCACAAAAGAACCTATGAATTGCTTCAGATGGAAGACAATGAAAGCATAACAAATTTCTTCTTGGGGTTACAAAACTGGTGAATCAAATCAAGGTATGTGGAGAATTGTTGACATCAAGATCAGTTATTGTAAGGATCTTGAGGTCATTGGCTCCAAAGTTCTACCACGTGGTAGTAGCCATAGAAGAGTTGAAATACTTGTCAAAATTGATAAAGGAAGAGCTTCAAGGGACGCTTGAATCTCATGAACAAAGAATGGTTGAAAGCTTTGCAGGCAAGTCGAAAAGGGATATGGCTTTGCAGGCATAATCAGTAAAAGAAAAGAAAGGCAAAGGAAGTTGGAATGGAAACAAAGGCTACAAAGATTCGACTGGTCGAAATCTGCAAAAAGGAGGCTGGTCGAATTAGAGAAAGTCCTCATACCAAAACAACCAAAGAGGTAGTGCAACAGGTAGAGGAAGAGGCGGTGGTCAATAACCCGACAAAAGTCACATTCAATGTTACAATTGTTACAAGTATGGTTACTCTTCTAGTGATTGTCCTGAAAAGCTGAAGAATCAAGAAATTAATGCAAAGCTGGCAAAACATGAAGAATAAGAGATATAGATGGTCACTACAATAGATGAAGAAAAATTCTAGGACAAATGGTATGCTCATCACACGTGATTGGTAGGAAAGATTGCTTTTTCATCATAAAGCCCTCAATGAAGAACATGGTGAAATTTGTAAATGATGATACTATAGTAGCTGGAAGTATTGGTGATGTTCTGATTATGAGGAAAGATGACAAAATGTCAGTAATTTCCAATGTATTATACATACCAGGCATGAATAACAATTTGCTTAGTAAATGACAGTTGGTCGAAAATAACTACAAGGTGTCAATTGAAGACAAGATGATGAGAGTTCTCGACTCAGGTGGTAGGTTAATCTTAAAGGCACCAACGTCTTAGAATAGAAACTTTAAGATTGAACTTAATGTGATGGAGCATAAGTTCCTTGCAACTGCAGCCAACAAAGATGAATAGATATGGCACTACAGACTTGGCCATCTCAATTTCAAAGACATCAGAGATCTTAAGAAAAAATATGGTTTCAGGATTACCAAAAACCGACATCCCAAATGAAGTATGTGAAGAATATGTGCAGGCGAAGAAACACAAGAATAACTTCAACAAGGATGCATGAAGCAGGTCGAAGGTAATTCTTGAAGTCATGTACTTTGATGTTTGTGGTTATATCCAGGTGGACTCAATTAGAGGTAACAAATACTTTGTAACTTTCATAAATGATCTCAGTCGAAAACTGTGGACTTATCTGATCAAGAAGAAAAGTGAAGTGATCGAGGTATTTTCCTAATTTAAAACTATGGTCGAAAGACAAAATGATCGAAATCTAAAGATTCTGAGGACTGATGGTGGTGGAGAGTATATGTCAAAATATTTCGATGTATTATGTGAGAAAGAAGGGATTATTCATGAGTGGTGTCACCCTACACTCCACAAAAAAAAATGGAACTACAGAAAGGAAGAATAGAACTATCATGAATATGGTGAAAAGTATGTTGAAAGGCAAGCATCAACCAAGATAATTATAGAGAGAAGATGTGTTGACTATAACATACATCTTGAACAGATGTCCGACGAAAAGGTTAGAAGGAATTACACCAGAAGAATGTTGGTATACTGTCAAGCCTAAGTAATTTGAAGGTGTTTAGATCTATAACACATAGACATGTGTCAGATCATTTGAGAAGAAAGCATGATGACAAGTCAAGTCAAATGATACTGATAGGATATCATTTGATTGGAGGATACAAGTTGTTCGACCTAGTGAACAAGCAAATAGTGATCAGTATGGACATGATTATAGATGAGCTTAAAGAATTAAGATTGGAATGAAAATGTCAAGAAATATTATGTGAGAATCTTATGTGAAAAACCAATAAGTGAAATTGAAAGAGAAGTTCGACAAGAAGAATCATTGGTAAAGCAGACCCAAGCAAACCTCAATGAACAAGGAACATGCCTGCAAGGTCACAAGAATGTGTGATTACATCAGATGATGTGGTAGATGATGAATATGAGTTGGTACACTATGATTTCTATGTAAATGTTAAACCAGTCAATGTAGCTGAAGCGTTGGAGGTTTTAAAGTGGGTGAAAGCAATGAATGATGAACTATAGTCCATCGAAGTCAACAACACTTGGTACTTGTAGAATTGCCTCAAGATAAAAAGGTAATTGATGTGAAGTGAGTATACAAGGTGAAGTCGTATCCTAAAGGAGAAGTAACTTGACATAAGGCAAGACTTATGGAGAAAGGATTTATTCAGAAAGAAGGAATCGACTTCGACGAAGTTTTTGTACCTATTGCTATGATCGAAACAATCAGGTTGGTTGTTGGTCTAGCGAACATGAACAATAGACACATATGTCAGATGGATGTGAAATGTGTATTCCTGAATGGTCCCTTAGATGAAGAAGTTTATGTTGCACAACTAGTTTGGTTTTTGAAAGTGCACAACTGAGCATATAGTACATGTAAGAAGAAGCAAGAATGAATTGCTAATACTATGTCTCTATGTCGATGACTTGTTGATAACAGGTAGTTGCAAGAAACAGATTGAAGACTTCAAATGTGATCTTAGCAAGGAATATGAAATTTATGATCAGGGTGACATTTCATATTCCCTTGGGATCAAATTCTACAAGAGTAGTAGAGGTTTGATGATGCATCAAATAAGATATGCAAGTGAAATTCTCAAGAGATTTAAGATGGAAGAATGCAACTTGACTTTGACACCTGATGAACCAAGAATATAATTGTCGAAAGATTCATATGAAGATGATGTCGACCCAAACCAATATAGAAGACTTATTGGGTCACTAAGATACCTTTGTCACACAAGACCTGACTTAGCATACAATGTATGTATGGTCAGTAGATTCATGCAGAAGCCAAATGTATCACAGCTAACAACAAAGAAGAGGATACTAAGGTATCAGAAAGGATCTCTAGATTATGGAATTTTGTTTCCTTCAACTGATGAAGGAAAATAATGCAAGTTAGTGGGATACACCAACTGAAGTTGGTGTAGTGATGTTGAGGATAAAAAATCCACAACTGATTATGTGTTTATGTTAGGGGGTGCACCAGTTGCTTGGAGTTCGAGAAAGGAGCCAATATTGACATTGTCTTCGTGCAAAGTAGAGTACATATTTGCATCTCTTTGTAAATTTAAAGCAAAATGGATGGTGAACCTGGTCGAAGAAATTACACCAAAGAGTTATGGAGCGATTACCATGAAGAACAACAACATGTCAGCTATCAATTTGGTGAAGAATCTGATAACACATGGACAAAGCAAGCACATCAGAATGAGGTTCCATAATCTTCGTGAGAAAGTACCACAAGGGAAGATGAACTTGGAACACGATAGAACTGAGACTCAAAATGCAAATATTATGACGAAGGGAGTGCATGTCTAAGTGTTCAGAAGACTAAGAGCTATGATGAATGTAGATAACTTAGACACAATGAATTAGGTGGTGTGTTGAAAATGTAATTCCTTGTTTGAAAGCAGGTGTAGGTTGATAGAAACAAGGATATGTTAAAATTAGCCTTGTGTGTGTCGAAATGTCGAAGCAAATTTCTCTTCTTTTGTATTTTGTCAAACCCTATTTCTCTTTCTTCTGTCATTTTTCTTTCTTTTCATTGTTATTGTGTATTGATAATAATATTGTTCATCAATATTGATATAAATTATCCATAGGTTATGGTAGATTTCCAACAATTACTTAATGGTTAAGCGCATTATTACTTATATACAAAAATAATACGTAGGCAAAATGATAACCTATACTGGCTAGGTTAAGCTTAATAAAACTAATACTCCTACTGAATATGAATTAGTTTTAACATCATCCATTAATTCATATTCAGCTAATAAAAAATAGCAACACTAGTTCCACCCCTCAAGTGAAAAAATGACCAGTCTTGACCGCTTTTGTCAGAACATTTGTCAGTTGCTTTTGGGTGCTAAAGTGCATAACTTCTAGCACTCTATTATGAACCTGATTCCTTAGAAAAAAATATTCTTAGTCTCAATATGCTTGCTTATCTCATGCATCACTGGTATCTTAGCAATATTGATCGCTTACTTGTTATCAATCATCAACTTTAGAGGCTTGTTTACCTTGATCTTCAGATTCTGCAGATAATTTAGAAACCAAACAACTTGACATATAACCACCACACCCGCAATATATTCATCCTCGTAGGTTGACAAAGAAACAACTGGTTGCTTCTTGAAACACCAAGAAATATGACCTCCCAGATACTTAAACAAATATCTAGAAGAACTTCTTCTATCAACTCTGTCTCCACACCAATCAGAGTCTGAGTAACACATCTGCTTTGAATTAGCCTTTTCAATAGAAGGGAACAAAGCTCTATACTTCAGAGTCCCCTTAATATACCTTAAATATTGACAACAACTTGGTAATGAAACCAATTCAATTTACTCATGAACCTACTAACCATTCCAACAACATAGAAAATATCAGGTCTGGTATTACACATATACCCTTAGAGAGACAACCAACTGCTTGAAAGTTGTAGCATCTACATCATCACCTTCAGAGTCAGAATCCATAATAATCACAATTTCATACACAACGATTCACACACACATACACACACACACACCCACACACACACACACACACATATGATATCACATTGCACTTCTTAATCGAATTCGCCTCACTCAATCGTCATGTTCCATATACGATCCAGGTTACATGCTTAACTTCAGAATGTATGATTCCCACTCTTGCTTTGAAGGATAACTTTTGAATCCCTTCAATTGGGTAAAGTACAACTGCACACATCTGGTACCACTCTCACAGAGTCTATATTTGATGTGACAAACTCACGAGAAAATAACCAACATTATACTCTGACTAACTGCTTATACCTTACTAACGCATATGCCAAAAATATCGAACCATCCTCCACAAGGTTATCACTTAGTGAGTCTCTTCCAACTTCACTCTTAAGGTTCTCTGTAGTCATAATAGTGATACATCCAAGACTTAACCAAACTAAGTATGATTTATTAGATTTTTTTCCAAAAAAATCAAACTCCCTTGACATATACACAAATGATCATCACATAACATTGTTCCAGATAATCCAATTTTAAAACCATCAATCCAGCTTGCACTAATTCGCATGATCATTTTCAACTCGCGCCTCCTTAACTTGTATAATACTCACCAACCGTGATCAACACAAGGTGACATAGAACAAGGTTAAAACATGAAGATGACTCGCTCCATCCAAAGACAAATAAAAATTCTAAAGTGTTTCCATGGTCTCACATCGAGCAACCAGTGAGATAGTTTACTTTCTGCTCGCACAATGACGCTGGAAAAATTTCAACAAAGATGGCATTTAAAGGGTCTTAACCACAAATCATACTTGATTCCCCACATGTAAACCTCAACACACAACCACCACATGGTACCACATTAGTCATGAACAAGCCATGTCAACCATATCACTTCATCTTCTTCTTGATTCCATGGTGAGAATTAAGGCAAAAAAAACTTTCCTAGTCCAACAAAAGGTCAATTTGGGATACTCCGATCATTCACAATTATGGGAAATTCTTCCACTCTTGACAACCAAGAAAATACACTCTCCCTAAGAATCCTGACATCTTCCATGTACCCATTGACCGGGATCCCTCTGCCCAACCAATATCCATTGAACACCTCACCACTTCGAAGCCATTTATTGAAAGACTTATAACCAATACTCTTATAAATTACTTACAATGCTACTCAATATAGTCCATCCTACATTCTACACTTAGTCCTTACTAAACTTAGTTTACTATTCATTGCTTACCATAATCTCACTACTTAACAAAAGTGTGTTACTCCGCATTCATCTCTAGGTTAGGAATCCATTATGTACACTTGTGACCACGATGTTACTGCCACGTATCTCACAATACCAAAGAGTAACTTTTTCCCTCCCACTTCATGTTGAAAAAGTCTTCATGAGTTAACAACCATTGACTACACCTCTTCACTTATCCTAAAAAAATATCTTAATAGTTTCATTGTTCACCCGACAAAAAACATTATGTTACCACTTTCATATAATAATATTTTACATCATTCTCCATATTGCGTTCACTTCTCTCCCTAAGGTATTCCTCCTAATTCCAATCATATGACCATCCTAATCGAGTTTCCTTGAATCCAAATTACTTGTTCCATATCTCGACATAAAACTCCTTTGGTCCATATCATTACATCGTCCATTACTATACAATGCTCGTTCTTCCTCCGACACATTATCTTATAACTGATCCTTGGGTATTCCATCATCTCCAAATTGGTCCCTCATTGAATATTGAAATCATGATGTACTATTTTGGACCCGACCTCCCTCTCATGACTGAATGTACTTTCTTTATCTTCCATTATTCGTTTGGTGCACACACGTTCAGTTGGAACAGGTAGTCACATTCTTGTGTTTCTTCTCACATTCCACCACTACCTTAAATTCTTACAACGAGGTTGTACATCCTTAAATCTCAAGCTTTGAAACATTGGATAATATCCTTTTGCACGTACTCCCTGAGGTACTCTCATTCATCCAAGACACTGTAGTGACCTTAGAAATTGAAACACTGACAATTATCTCACTTCCGGACCTTATGTCACACGCTCCACAAAACAACATTTCTTCCTCACTTAATGGGATTATTGGAAGTCTTGTCCCTGCTAGTGGTTAATCTAGTTCTACTAGAAACGTCACATATTCTTCAATACTCTGACCATTCACCCAGTAGAGATCCTTAACTTTCCAACTCCATCAATTCTAAAGGATTTATTGAACAACACATTACTCTTCAATTCCATGCTACCGAAATCACAACTTCTACTAAGACCTAAACTGAGTTGACCAAAACTCCTTACTTCTAACTCTTGGTTTACGCTTACCCTCAAGGCACAAGTTCCACCAATACTTCAGAGTCCTCGTGGTTGCTCAACCATGATCCTATCTACCACATACATATAATTAGGTTGATCAGGCCCAACACTACATAATATGATATTAAGAACCATGTTGACAAGATACACTTATGAGGAAGGAATAGATTTACTTATGATGTTTCAAGGCTAGGTCGAGGATACGACCTGCTCTGATACCAACTGTAACACCCTGTATAATATATATCTAGAATAATATCATACAAGTGTTATTATCTGGTATTGACACCATCATAAGTACCTATTGGCATAATTTACATACTTGAACATTTTTACAAAACATAAAAGAACAACAATGATACAAGATATGGAAAGTGCCAAACAATAAAATCTAAGACCTGAGTACAATACATATCAGAAATGATTACAATCTATGCTTCTCTTGAAACATATTTATGCGTAGCTCCATTTGCAAACCAAACTTGCAAACAATACTTGGAAAAAAAACAACAAAATTGGGGTGAGATGATAATCTCAGTGAGTTCCCTTATCTTATGGGTTCACTTGGCTCTACAAGGTTCTAAACAATTTCTAGCTCAAGTCAAAAGGGAAAGCAATAAGACTTGAGTTCATACAACTCGTAATGTATGAGAACATGTTTCTTGATTCCACCAACTCAAACACTCATTAATCGGAAACCATACCAAGGTATCTTTCCCCATCCAACCCTATGTTTAGAGTTATTGACATGGGTCACAAATCCTTGTATCTAATTTGATATACAAAATGGATTCAGATTCAAGGTACTTCCTACATGAATTGTAACTTACCATGGGACTTTCCCCGTCTCAAGTATCATATTTGTAAGCTCCATTCGTACACACGAGATAAATGAATGGATTCGGATTCAAGGTTCTTCCCACATGAATTATCACTACCCATGGGACCGCTCCCCATCTTGAGTCTCTTACCTATATGATCCATTCACTTAAAGGAAATCATGTCAAAGTAATAGTGCGTACATCCCAAAGGAGCTCTCTACATAAGCCTCAACTCTTGGGATGACACGTCTCAAGGGTTGTTTCCAACTAAGTGATAAAACACAACACAACTTGATTATATTCAAGAATCACATGGTTACCACAACCATAGAACAACACATGTTCCATATAAATCTCTCCTTACAACTAGATAATTACTTGCCAATGATACACATCTAGGCATCATTACACAAGCATTATCATTTATGTTATTCATCATTGTCCTAATCACATTACTAATCCATTCCATTAATTAATATCAAGGGTTTCCTCACCATTCTTATAATATCTTAAACACATTATCATATATATATATATATATATATATATATATATATATATATATATATCATGCATAAACACATGTGGTAATATAGCATAATGTGTCAAGCATAAACATCTCACATAAGGCATAAAATCATCATTATTCCTCTACTAACATTCTCAGTTAATTCGTGATCAAAAAATAGTTAGCCCTTTCGGAGCCAAGCCCCTCACTAAACATAATGATAATTTTAGGACATAAGTCCCTCACCAAGTATCAAACCATTCACATTGTGTTCATCACAATGCTAGGTGTTCATATTCACCTATTCATGTATCATTCCATAAATACTTCCATTTAAATGCAATTCTATAAAACAAATTCATATAGCCAATTTTAACTTTTTAAAAATAAATCATTGGACTAGCTTTTCAACGCTTTCGATCGTGCCTCGATCTGAGTTACGATTCATAAGTTATGAAGGAAGCAAAACAAATAAAACTGCATTCTGTCATGGTCTCTATGCGATGGGAAAGCGAGACTGGTCACCTTGAGTTTGTTGTGCCAGCTCTAGGCGAATAAGAGGCAAAAGAAAATTGCTTCAGAGGTCACTTGCGAGCTCTAGGCGAGGGCTTGCCTATAGCTCGTTGTGCCAGCTCTGCAAAATGCAGATTCTACATAACACAATAGGAGAGGAATCCATGGCCAAAACATCTAATCTTCAATACCCAAAAACCCAAAACACATACAAACACTCATAGGAACATAAAATAACTTGATTAAACATGAACTTCATCAAAATCATCATGTAAGAAACATTTAATTTTATTTCCACGCAAAACCTAAAACCCCCAAATCATGTATATCTCCCCCCCCCCCGAAGCTAAATCTAGCAAATGGAATTCACCTCTTGAAGGAGAAGATGAATTGATGATGAATCCATGAATCTTCCTTTCTCTCTCATGAGTTTCTTCTCTTCTTTCCCTTTTCTCTTCTCTTTCTCTTTTCTTCTTTCTTACTATCTTTTTTCTTTCTCATTCACCACATATATAATAAACATATTATATAATATTATCCAATGGTATAAAATATCTCAAACTGATATTACTTCATCTGGCACCAATTGACCAAATATTAGAATTACCAAAATATCCTCTCTTATACTTATTAATATTGGTCTGTCTCTTTCATTAATAATTGATCTCTTCAAAGTTCACAAGTTACTCTATTAATTATAATTGACAACATTCATAGCACTTGGGATTTCTAATTGTTCCAACTGACAAAATATAGAGTACATAGGTGTCGCTACCGGGATTTTCATCCTAGTACAAACGCGAAAGTGGCGCGGAAAAGGTAGAGTCGCCAGCCAAGCATTTTTATCCCGAAAGAATGGAAAAGGTAATGCTGCACAAACCTAAGGAAGAAGGAAAGGACAAGGTCCTGCGAATCAAAGATCTGGGTTCGGGAGTCGGTTATGACCTGGAAAGATATTAGCACCCCAAATCGTCCGCCGTACCCGACGGGATCCACGCTTGTTTGTTTTGCTTCAAAGGGTAAAAGAATATAACTGCTGCTGAACAAATGAATTGCTAACTGGAATGGGAATGGAAATGAGAAAGGAATAAGAAAAGAGAATGGAAAGAAAGAGGGAAATGTAGGGAAAATAATGAATGTGCTCGAACGGGCCCTACCCCGCTGCCTACGTACCTATCGCTCCCCCGAAAAGACACCAGGGTCCCAGGGTGCAGACGCGAACGTTCGGCGAAAAGAGAAAATGAAGATGAATTGAAAAGAGTTCCCAGCTAGGCATTTTTATCCCGAAGGAAATGTAATGCTGCATAAACCTATAAAAAGATGGATAAGACGGTTGCGAACAAGAGAAACTGAGAAAGGGGGTTGGTTACAACCTGGGAAGGTATTAGCACCTAGATTGTCCGTCGTACTCGACGGGATCCACGCTTAAAAGATTGTGTTTAAAGGGGTAGTGTATGTGCTATCTGTGTGCAAAAGCTGAGGAAAGAATATACAAGTGTCAGTACAAAAGGGTGAATTGCTCAGGACTGAGGCTTTGAAAAGAATGCTGAAAGAGGGGGATGACAAAAAGACTTTTGTTCGATAACAGTTAAGTTATGCCTACGTATCCTCGCGTGCAATGAGGAAGTCAGAACACCATAGTTCGACTCAAAGAGACTGAAAGATAAATTGACTGTGAACTGCTTACTTGCCTATGCTCAAGTGTATGACTCGTCTGGCTCGAGTGCTAATTGTCTTGCATTAGACGGAAGAAGCAAGTTCTCGTTTATGAATGAGTGTGATGAGAAAAGAATCCCGAAGGAGACGATTATTGTTTGTTTTTGTGTTTTCAGTTCTGTTATTGTTTTTGGTGTTTTGCATAAGTTAATGAGCTTAAGCCTAAATCAAGGGCTTGTAAACTCATTATATCCTCCCTGATTAGGGATAATGAGCTTACTTAAGTATGAGATAAGCATTTCAACTTAATTACCATGATGATGTAGGATTAAGATCATTAACCTACTTGTGGTTAATTAGATGTTTTTGGGTTTTTGTTTAGTGTTAAGTAATGAGTTTAACCTCTAATCATAGATTAGTGAACTCATTACACCATCCTAATAGAAGGATAATAGATGAGAACATTTAAGCTGAGGAAGGTACCTCAACTTAATCCATGGTTAGGGATTAAATTCATTAGCTAATAAACCTTTATTAAGTGGATATTAATTAAGGGATGAGATTAAGAAGTGAGTTTTATGATTTGTAAGACAACTTGAGGAGGACTTGTCCATTAAACATTGGGGTTAGTCCTTCTTGACCATAAGGAAGAATTAGAACCCTAATGTAAGGCGCAAGTTACAAGATGAAGTTTTGGTGATTATTAATGTGTTTTGATTAAGAGGTTTAAACAAATTAAAGGCTCAACACTTAGGATTAAAGTTATACACCCCATCCTAAGAGAAGGATGCAGGTATAACCCTAATTCCAAAGTCTTAAGACTTTAAGAGTTTAGTCTCTGATTATTGAGATGAGAAGAGAGACTCAAGGAGACTCAAAGGCAAAAATCTAGGGGGACTTAAACACAACCCTAATCATTATCATGCTTGGATATCCTATGATTTGTGAGGCTTAAGAGAAAAGATCTTCAAGGAAGCCGCCAATGGAAGAAGCAAATGAAAGGAGGAGGAAGCAGAAGAATAAGTTACTTACTTCCTAAGAAGATAAGTAACTTAAAGGAAGAAAGTGAGAGATATGGAACACAAGTGAATCAAGTTCACTTCAAAGACAAGTTAAAATGCATATGAAAGAGATAAGAATAAGTGAGAGGTGAAGGCAAATTTACCTCCCAAAATAACTTACCAAAAGTTCCTGAAAAGTTAGCATGGATGCATAAGGTATAAAGCATAAAGAAATGAAGTGAAATGAGATGAAATGATCAAAGTCAAAAGTGTTTATGCTATGCAAATGTCATGTGAGATGATGCAATGTCATACAAGATGCACATGAATGATTATACAAGGATGAGATGTTATGAAAGCATGCTTAGAAGTTTGAAAACACATGGATGTTTATGAAATGAAATGAATGCAAAACATGGAAAATGAATGAAGAAATGATCAGGAAAGGTTCTAACATGTCCTAAGATGTCTAATATGACATATTAATGCATGAAATGTCATGGCAAGTTCATGTGATGATGAATATACAAGGTGAATGCAAATGAACATGAGAAATTAGGGTTTTATGGACATGTGAGATGCAAATGACTAAAACAGAAGCAATCAACATGATAAAAAATTTAAATCAAGCTCAAACAAACCCTAATCCCATATTAAGTCACACCCCAAAGGAGAAAGTCAGAAGCCTAACCTATCAAAAGTTATGATTTTCCTAAGTTTTCTAGGGTTTTTTGGGTGATTCAAAAGGAAAAATGCAAATCAAATTGAAAATGCAAGATAAATTCATGAGGAAAATGACCTATAAACTACAATATGTAACACAATGCAAAAAGAATCAAGTTCAAACTCTTCTTGGTTAGGCAGAAATGATTTTTCAAAGTTAGGGTTTAAAAATGTAATTTTAATGACCCTTAATTCAAAGAAAATTAGGAAACTATGATCAAACCTAAAAAGAAATTTGTGTGAAGAGTTTGAAAATGTTTCTAAATGTATTGGAATGGTTCATGATTTTTTTGGTGATTTTTAGAAACCTAAATGCATTTTTAATTAATTAAAATAGTTTAATTAATTAAAAATAACATTTAAATATTTTAAAAATACTTTTTTAATGCGAAAAATAAAATAAAAATTATTTTTGGATTAAGAAAAATATTTGAAATCAGAATGCAAAAGGAAATATATTTTTGAAGTTTTTTAGCTATTTTAAATAATTAGATGAAATAAATAAAAGGAAAAAACAAAAGTATGCAAGATGAAAGGCTGTGATTGGAAGTTGAGGGATCCAGTGGTCAGGATGGAAAGTCCACGTGACTTGTGGTAATCTGATCCTAGGGCCATGATTTAAACTTATTAATTAAATGAGATCCAATGGTCACGTTTTAATCTGACTTAAATTAAATAATTAATTAGGTTTAGGGTTTTAATGATCAATCCTGGCCATCCAAAACGTGCGACTAACACACATCCAAGGGTCTACATTTAAACTTAACTAATTAAATGAGATTAGCCCTAATCACTTTCAGACGGTCGGAATAGTGTTCCGGTCGTCTTCTCCGGCAAGGTCCTCTCTCTAACTCTCTCCACAGGCCATAAAAACCTCCCCAACTCTCCAGAATCACTCCCCAAGCATCAATAAGCAAGAATCAACCATCAAAAACAATTTATTTCACTCATACATGATGAATCGAACAAGAACAAATTCATGGGCAAAGTTTCAGAAGAACAATACATGCTCATTTCTCAATCATTTTCAAAAATAAACATATCACAATGATCAGCTAAACATGTAGAATCATTTAGAAGCTTAAAACAAGAGTTCTGGAAAAAATGTTCATCATGGCTACCTAAGTTGAAGCTTTGCAAACTGGAGCTTTCTGGCCTCTTCCTTGGTGCAAAATGCCTCCAATGATCCCTCTTATGCTTCTGGAAAGCTTGAATAGAGTTTAAATGGCCTCCTTGTGAGTTTCAGTTCTGAGGAGTGAGAAATCGTGTTTGTGTTGTGGGGTGTTTCAGGCTATTCTAATGGTTGGGATTTGTTCCTTAGGTGATGCTGAGTTGAATGGTGAAGAAAATTTGAACTTTGAGTGGTTGTGCTATGAAATTCGAAGAGGTGAAGGTTTCTTGAGGTTTTTGTGATTGTTGACTTGTGTGAGGTTCTGAGCTTGTGTGTTGTGTTCTTTGAGGTCCATGAGGTTCACATAAGTCATGCTGATTGGTTCAGAGAGTTGGTGTGGCATAGTTTGATTGGTATGGGCCAAAATGCAAAAAGTCAAGGTTATGTGTACTTAAAGCATGGCACGGGTCAGAGGTGTTTTCACGGGGTTTCTGGCCTCAGCTTGCATCAAGGATGGCCATGGGATTGAATTTGATGAGCTGGAAGGCTTGGATCATGAGATGGCATAGATTTTGCAACTTTCCCTCTTTGGTGTTTCTTGGATCACAAGCCACGAAAACCCTAGATTCAAAGTCCAATTCTGATCTTTTGAAGCTTCTTTGACATGTTATAACATATTTGTGCACATTAGAGGTCATTAGAATGCTTTGCAAGTGAAATTGCAAAATTCCCTCTTTGGCATGAACTTGAAAATTATGTGATTTTTGCCAACTTTGAAAGGCCATATCTTGAGTTCTAGGATGAATCAAGACATGTTCTTGTACTTTTTGAAAAGGGAAAGACCTAATATACAACTTTCATGCCCAAGAATTTTTCATTTGAAGCATTTTTGGTCATGAAAGAGGAGGTTGAAAAACTTTCCCAAAATGGAAAGTTTGCATTTCAAGTCATTTCCAAAAATGGCAAGTTTGCAATTGGCTCAAAATTCTTCAATATTGTGAACTTCCAACCACTTACAAGATCAAATAAAGATCATAAAACTTCAATTTGATGAAAATACCCCTTTGGTTCCATTGCTGGGGGCCTCAGATGCCCTGATTTTGACTTAACTTGCTCAGGAAGTTACCCAGTGATCAGATGACTTCCACAATGAATTTCTTCATCAAACTTGGTACACATGATCCTTATAGCATATTAAGAACATTAGAAACAAGAATGACCAAAAAAATTGGAGTTAAGGCCTCTGAAACCAAAACCCTAATTTTGGTCATATGTTTAGTGAAAACCCTAGCTCTGCTTCCATGCCTTTGCCAATTCTTGTGATCCCTTGACTTTCATGAACTTTGGGGGGCATAATATGATCATAGAACACACATGGACCTTCATGGAAAGCTTTGAGACCTTTGGGATGGCTCAGATGGATTCTTGGATTGCTTAGATCACAAAACCTGGATGCAGATGAAGTTGAACTATGCAGTGAAGCAAATATGCAATATGAGATGTAATGCTTATGTTAAAACAAAAATGAAAGATCACAAGCCATGGTGTGATAAAGAGTGAGGGCAAATTTGGGCTGTTTACAGTACCTCATCGGGAAAATGAGGATCAGAGTCGACGTAGTTCGCCTAACTAAGGCGGGAACTATTTGTTTATGGTTTTTATGGCTTGAACTGCGTATGCCTATGCTCAGGTGTTGCAGGCTCATCTGGTACGAGTGCGTTATCCATCTTGAATGCAAGATAAGTCGGCGCGATTTTGCGTTGAGAATGAATGAGATGAGAAGAGAAGTTCCCGCAGGATAGTCGCTTATTATTTGTTGTTGTCTTTTAAGAGTTTTGTATGAATTTGGCACAAGGAAGTGACTTTAAACTCTTTTCCATGGAATGTGTACTTGATACTACATTCCAAGATGGAATAATAGAACAAGCACACCAAACAAGGAGAATTTATCCAAGACTTGTTTCCTAGGATTAGGGTTTAAGTTCACTAGCTTGTTGAACTTTATTAAGTGTTTTTGTAGCTTTTGTGAAGAAGTGTCTTTTATGTTTTCTTTGTGAAACAACCCCTTGATGAGACTTGTACATCATGCTAGACAAGCTTACACTATTCCAAGATGGAATGAATGTAAGTGCCCCATGGAATAAGGCTATACACAAGGGATCCTTTCATGTATTTATTAAATCTTTTTGGATTTTGTTTGAAGATGAGAAAGAAGACTCAAATTGGAAAAGGACAAAAATTAAGGGGAACTAAGACATAACCCTAAGTTATTTATTAAAATGGTGGTCCTAATGGTGAGTGAGGTTTTTCTAATCCTAAAGAGCAAAAGGAAAAGAGAGAAGAAAAAAGGATGCAACTTACTTCCGAAGGAAGATAAGTTGGTCCTAACAAAGGGAAATCCTACCAATCACAAATATGGAAGTAAAAGGTGAATTAAATGCGTAAAGACAATGCATAAAAATAAAATAAAAGGATAAGGTGTAAGGAAACATACCTTTCCCTCCCTACAAAACAAAGATTAGTGTGTATTTTATTAAAATAATAAGGCAAACATACACCAATTAAATCCTAATAACTCTAGGACTCAATCTAAACTCTATCTTAATTCTAGAGAACTAAAAAAATGCTAAAAACAAAAATTCAGCACCTACTACAACCCTAAACTAAAAGCAACTATCAAAACAATGCATAACACAAAGCAACCTTTTACAGCCAGCATACACAATAAAAATAGGTGTAAAAAGTCACATACAACATGCAAACATAACAAAAAACATGTATTTTACAACACCTATATTAGCAAACAGCTATGAAAACATGGGGCAGATTTGATCATTTTTATTTATGTGCACAAAGTGAATAATAAACAACACATCAACATCAATTAACATGGATTTACACACATCACAAAATAAACTCAAATATGTGAATTTATTTACATCATTTATTTGGTTAAAATGAACAATGATCAACAAGAATAACCACACTTTTTCATGTTGTACAAATGAGCATTTATCATGATATTGAACAAGTATCACTACAAGCATCAATTATTTCACATGCATGACATAAAAATCAGAATTGAACTCATGTTAAGATATGATCAATTAAGCACAAGAAACTTGCATGAACATGTGAAGTATTTAATCACTTTTAAGCAAAAATCAACACATGGCATTTAATCATTTAATCAATCCAACAAGCAATGGCAATAATCATGAAGCACATATCAACTTTAAGTAAGCACTTAACATGTGAACAAATGATTAAAGTGTAGCAAAACACATCAAGAATCAATTATATCACATTTACACATTTAACACAAAACACAGAAAAGTGAACGGAATCATGTCGAAACGACTCGAAACAAATGAATCGGCTACTGGAAATAGACCCAAAAATTCCCTAAAATCAATACCTAAACATACATGAAACTTATAAGCACTAGGAAGCAAGATTGAGCAAGAAAATAAGCTAAAAAACCAAAAATTAACAGCGTTAACCGGTTAACCAAACGTTTAACCCGTTAACGGACCCCAGACAACACTATATTAGGCCAAAAACGCATGCGTTAACCGGTTAATGCTGAACAGAAAGTGAAAAATGCTTTTGAAATAAGTGCTTTTGGCCACAATCTTCCTTATAAACAACCCTAACCCCCACCTAATCATGCTAACACGAATTTCTACTCAATTAGGGTTTATTAACACATGCTAGAATCTATAACAAGCTACAACCTAGCTTCTAATCCATTAAACTCCACAAATCGCAAGCAAAACGTAACGAAAACATAATCAACCATAGGTAATACGAAAAGCACTTAAAGAATGCCAAAATGGCAAGATGGAGAGAATAACTTAAAGGAAAAGTGATTTAGATCACCAACCTACGAAGCGGAGAAGTGCTTCGGTAAATGTTGTAAGAATCGGAGCTTGATCGAAGAGAAAACCAAGAAAACTGCGAATCCGAAAAATAAATGCGTTCTTGATGCATGAGCCTTCTTGCACTTCCGATAATTCAAAATCTTCACAAAAATCAAGTAGCTTCTTCTTCTACAATCCACAATCAATGGAGGTTGGAGGCTAAGCTTTAAGATCTTCAAGTTTCAATGTGAAACTTGAAGAGCTTCTTCAAAAAAGCTATGGTGAAAAGGGAAATGGAGGGAAAGTGAGAGAGAAAAAGTGATTCTAGAAATTGTGAGAGAGTGAAAAGTTGGGAACCAAAACTTGGTAAGTGATTAATGATTATATAGGGGCTAGGCTTGGAGCTAGGTATGGGAATGGAGTTAGCTTTGTAGTTAGTTAGGGTTAGGGTTAGAGAAGGAATATCCCTTGGAATACTCTAGAAGGTTGTGGAACATGGTAGAAGCATCCAAGGGAAATGGAGTGGAATTGAAGTGGAAAAACAAGAGGGAAAGAATGAAAGGAAATGTGGAAGGAAACGTGGAGGGATAGGTGAAATCAACCACTTTTCAAATGATTTATTTTCTTGATTTTTTTATGATTCCTCCATCATTTCTTGACCAAATTTGAACCATAGGATCATTGTAACCCTAATTTCATGATTTTGATCTTAAAAGTCAGGAGTCGACCTTTTTTTACCTAGCTCGGTTGCCTTTTCCCCGATTCCTCGATTTTCAGTCATCTGGCCAATTGAACCTCTTCCGAAATGATTTTGTGGACGAGATTTGAACCATAGGCACTTGACATCATATAAAAGACAAAGGAATCCACCTTGAATCAAAACTTCATGCAGAAGCCCAATAGAAGTGAAACCCTAATTTGGCCCTTTTCATCAGGAAATGTTGCACTGCTTGCCTCCTTTGATCAATTCAAATCTTCCCATGGCTTGTGGCTTCAAATGAAGACTTGTGGGATATTGTGAACCCTTCGCACAAGGTTGAGAAGCTTTGTGGACCTTTGATTGCCCTTGTAATGCCTTCAGTTGCTCCAATCATTGATCACATACCCATGCCTCAGCTATGCTACACATGATGCAATGTTTTTGGTTATTTTATGAATTTATGTATGCAAGATGCTATGCAAAATGTTGAGGATATGAGAGGGCAAATTTTGAGGTATTACAATAGGAACTCAGTTTACCTTAACCAATATCAAATTGAGCATTTAAGGGAATATTGGGTATTACAATCACCATTGTTATCCTTCAGATTGTAACGCAACACCCCACATTCTGGACATTGATCTGATTATTCATACTCTTTCCTATATAGTATGTAGTCATTCGGGAATGCATGCATTTTGATATACTCTAAATTTATTGGACATAATATCTTTTTGGCATCATAACAACGATTATGCAAATTGTTATCTTCTGGTATCATTTGTTTTAGCAAATAAACAAATTTCTTGGAACTTTTATCCGACCACCCATTTTTTCTTTCAGATTAAACAAATTTAACACCATAGACAACCATGTAAAACTTGTGCATCCCTATTGTCGCTCCCCCGGATTTCCATCCGGTACAAACGCGAAAGTGGCGCGGAAAAGAATAGAGTCGCCAGCCAGGCATTTTTATCCCGAAGGTACGACAATGGTAATGCTGCACAAACCAAAAGAAAGAAGAGGAAGGACACGGGTCCTGCGAACCAAAGAGACTGAGTTCGGGAGTCGGTTACGACCTGGGAAGGTATTAGCACCCAGATCGTCCGCCGTACCCGACGGGATCCACGCTTGCAAAGAAACTGTTTCAAAGGGTGAGGGTATGAAAGCTGCTACAAAGAAAAGGAAATGAAACTTGAAAAGAAACTGAGATGAACTGAAAAAAGAAAGCAAAGGAAAAAATGTAGGGAAAATAAAGATTGTGCTCGAACGGGCCCTACCCCGCTTGCTACGTACCTCATCGGGAAAACGAGGATCAGAGACGCCGTAGTTCCCCTAACTAGGGGTAGAAAAGAAATTGCTTGTGAATTAAGGCTTGAACTGCCTATGCCATTGCTCAGGTGTTGCATACTCGGACGACGAGTGCGTAACCGTCTTGCAAAGTGACAAGTAGGAGCAAGTTCGCGTACGGAGCAAAGGAGATGAGAAAAGAATTCCCGAAGGAAAAACGCTTATTGTTTATTCAGTGTTTTTTAGAAGCTTTTTATGAGTGAAATTTGCATAGGTAAGTGTACCTAAGTCTTACTCACTAGGATGTGTACGTCTCACATCATCCCGAAATGGAATGCGCAAGAGGCACACCTATCTATGGAGGAAATCCCCAAAGCTAGTCCCACAAGTGAAGGCTCAGACACACTGACCTATTAACATTTATTAAGTGTTTTTGTGATTTTTGATTAAGAAGTGTTTTTTTAAGCTTTTCTTTGTGAAGTAATCTCATGCTAAGACCTATCCATCACGAGGGACAACCTACACCTCGCCCTGAAACGGAACGCGTGCAAGTATCTCATAGCAAAGTCTCATGTCACATGAAAGTACTCAACATTTATTAAAGTGAATTAAAATTAAGTTTGAAGATGAGAAGAGAAAGCACCAAAAGGATCTCAAAAGGTGAAAAATCTAAGGGAGACTAGAATCCTAAAAGTTGTCATGCATGGATGAACCTAAGTTAGTGAGGTTTGAATCCTATCCTAAAGAAGAAGAGGAAGAGAAGAAGAAGAAAGAAGAAGAGGGGAGTAAGGCCTAAGCCCAACAATCAAAAGGGTTAGCACAAGTAAGCATAAGAAGAGAAGAGATGAGATTTGGAGATGTGGGAATCACACCCACACCTCTCACTTACCATAGCCCCTGAAAAGGTTAGCAACATAAGCACACAAGTGAAACAAAATGAACAACATGGCATGCCAACATCATACAAACAGAAGTGAAGTCATACATACAAATTCTCAATGCAAATGCAAGTCACAAGAATGAGAGGAGAAGCATACAAGTTAATTATGAAGCAACATGAATCAAATGGCAAGGCAAAGTAAACTTAACAAGATGCAAAGAAAAAATGCACAAAACATGAACTCTAGGCACAAGACCAGAACCAAATTAAGTTAAAGAAGTGCTTAAGAAGCAAAAGAGATGAAGATAATAGAAGTACAAGACCAAACAATCACTTATGGGAAAGGAATAAGCAAAGAAGTGAGGTGAATGCACATAAGAAAGGATGAACTTAAAAGGTAAACAAAACACAAGACTTGTAAGACACAAACCCTAAACCAAGATCAGAAAGGTATCCATACCCCAAAGAGACCCCAAGTGAGAAGAAGAAGTTGGCACAAGTGCCCTTCTAGGCCAATGAGAGATCTTATGATCAAAAGGAAGCAAAATGGGACAAGTTATGAACCAAAATTCAAATCAAATCAACAATGCACCCAAAAATTCCACAACTTAGGACAAGAGACCTTCAAACATGATATAACAATGTGCCAAAAGGATTGGAAGAAATTCAGAAGCTATGCAAGTCAAAAGAAGGCTCAAACATGAACTAGGGTTAAGAAACTTCAATGACAAGTCAAGGACCAAAACCAAATGAATAAGTTTCTAAAAATCAGGGCAAAAATCACACATGAACTACATCTTCTTATGAATCCAGAGCAAAAAGAACCAACAAGAAATTCAAAAAGATGAACACTATGGAAATTGGACAAGGCAGCATGCTTGAAAAGGAATTAAAATGAATTAATTAAGATGAACAATTAATTGAAACGTGGATATTAGAAATAAATGGAAAAGAAAAATATGGAAAATTAAAGAAAACTCCAATGAATATCCATGAATTAATTCAGAATTTTTAGACACTTGGAAGTATTTTTAATAATTGAAAAGCAAAATGAAATAAAAGAAATAAAAAGAAAAGAAATAAAAATGAAGAAGGATGGGAGGGGTGCGAAGAGCAGAGAATTTAGTTAAAATGAAATGGGCTTAGAGCAAACGGGGTGTGAATAGAAGGATAGGCCCACTGGGTTGGCGCAGGAATATAATAGACTGGGTGGAAATTCAGGAAAATAAATGGAAAAACAATGACCACCAGATTAAACCAACACATCCTGTGAACGCATTCATTAATTGACGTGGCATGTGTATTGGACCAGAGGTGAGGAGCATGAGAGTTAACATGGGACGCATCACACAAAGCACACTCAGGATGAAATTATAAGAAAGAAAAGCACGTGAGGGAGGGGAGGTTTCATTAAATGACGTGTCAGCATCCTGTGCATTGAGAGGGAATATCTGATGGTCCAGGACTCGTCTTCAACCTTATGAAACCCTAGTTTCATTTTCCAGAATTCGGTGACCGGAGCTAGGGCTCCGGCACCGAAAAACTCACACCAAGAACAAAACTTAATGAAAATGAATAAAAACCTCCAGATTGGGTAATTGGACCACGCTGAACTCAAATATGGTGATGAAATTTTCAAAAGATCAAAGGATTCTCTGTATCGAAGGAAAACAATTGACACTAAGAAACTTCAAATCCATATAACAAACTCAATAGTGCACCAATTTCAAAACTAAGACTAGCAGAATGATCAGCAAACATCAAGGATTAGAATGCACACCTCAAAAATCATTTCTAGATCTGAAGATTCAGAAGCTTACCTGAGATTGCAGTTCTTGAAAAAGCTTGTTAGAAGCCAAGATAAAGAAGCCAATCCCCTCCAAATTCACTCTAGTTGAAAAATAAATGCAACTAGAGTCTTGAATCTTGCTGGATCTTGGATTTTGCAGCCAACTGCCCTGAAATGGCAAGGTTATAATTCTTGAGAGATAGCTTGCACAATGGTGAGATTTATGATCCTGAGCTCTCAAGGATGAAGGATCTGTGATTTGTTTTTGGAGAGAGCAAGTGTGTGAAGAGATTCGAGAGAAAATGAAAATGGTGCAAAGACTTGGAAGCTGAGAATTGAGAGAGAACTCCACCCTTCTAAAACCCTAATTCTCTTTTATATGATGTCATGAATCAATGCTGAAAGAGTGAGGAAGTTTGCACATGGGAATGGAGTGTGTGAGTGATTTTGCAAATTTGGCAAGTTTTGTGTGATCTCATGAAATCCTCATGAATTCCCTTGACTCTTTCCCATGTGCACTCCTAATCTGACCCTTAATCACAATCCAAACAAATCTTGGCCCTTAGATGAAGATGACACACTCTTTTCATGTTCATGCATTTTTTGCACTTTTGGAATGGAATTCTTGTCTTGCACGAATTTGGTGCATTTCCTTGAGCAAAGTGAGCCAAATGCATTGCATTTTAATGTTGTGAACTTATTTGGTATGTACCAATACACAAAAATGAGATTCATGACATTTTGCATTTGTGTATAAGTGAAAAAATCAAGTTTGCCCTAATTTTTATCAAATTTTCGAGGGGCATAACTTCTCAACCAAGAATGCTATGAAAAAGTACTTGTACTTTTTGAAAATGGGGGTCTTAATCTCCAAGTTTCATGTTTAACTTTGGTCCATTTGAAGAATTTTTCATTAAGTTATGCTCACTTGAATTTTAGGGCAAAAACTTGCCAAAAATGGCATTTTCCAAAACCAACTTTGCACCAATTTTGCAAAACACCTCAAAACCTCATGATTCTTGATCTTTGAACTTGCCAAACCTCTTTTATCATTATAAGAACATCCCCTGGCTAGAAAAATGGGACTGGACCCCTTGAAATCTCACAGTTGACTTTCTTAAGGCACAGTTGACCAGTTTCTTCATCTGCAAGCAACTGAAGAAATGCTTGACTTACACAAGGAATTTTCTCACCAAATTTGGTACCTAGGATCCTCTTAACATGTAAAAGACTTTTCCCAAATGAAATGGCCAAAGTTTTGAGGTTTTCATGCTTGAATCTCAAACCCTAGTTAAGGACCATTGTGTAGGAGCTTTGCCTTAGCCTGGAATCCCTGATGATCTTCCAACCTTCTGAGCTTTTGTAAATGAACTTGAACTTGTAAATGCAATGTAGACCCCTCATAGGACTTGTACAAATACATTGGGCCCCTTTTCATGGCTTGTGGTGCTTCAAGAACCTCCACAGATGATCATATGCCTAATGCTAGGTCATGAGAAATGTTATGCCTCATCTTTCCATGCTAGGATGCTAATAATATGATATGTTCATGATGAATATGATGTGATATGATGCTTAAAATGAAGAGGGCAAATTTGGGGTGTTACAGCTGCCCCTATTCAAGTAACTGTTAATCTGAAAAGGACGGTAGCACGGGCTATCGACCGTTCAAGATAAACTGTGGTTGAGTACCAAGAAAACCTGATATTTGCACTCTGGCGAAGAATGCAGAAACTGGGAAATAAACCCAACCAAATGACGCTTTGGTGAATGAAGTGGAGAAAAAGCAGACGAGCTTCTCCCAAGTTGAAACTGTTATCTGGGATCAGAATACTTTGACAGACGAGTCTTCTTTGAACAATCCTGTTACGCCAGGAACTTGACATACGAGTCCTCAAACTTTGCAAAACATATGACTTGAGACAGACGAATCTCCTTCGGATATACCTGTTACGCCAGGACTGGTAACCCTTTTGACATTTATTTCCACAGTCAGGATTTTAAACCTCTTCAATATTGACGAGTATCAGATGATCATCAAGAGAACACATACGAGTGTCATAAGTCAATGATACAGACGAGTATCAGACGATGATCTAAGAAACACAGACGAGCGCTTCAGGCAATGATACAGACGAGTATCAGCCACTGGTACAAACGAATACCAGAAATTCAAACACAGACGAGCATTTGGAGCAGCAGTACAGACGAGTACCAGGATAATTATCAAATCACCGCATCCAGATATAGGCTAACACAGACGAGTATTAGGGATGATACAGACGAGTATCCAAACTAAGCAGACGAGCTTCAAACAGATAATAAACACATACGAGTGCCGGAGATTGCAGACGAGCAATACATATTAGATATCAAACACAGACGAGTGTTGCAGACGAGCAACAACAGATATCAAAACACAGACGAGTGTTGGGAAGTGAAAACGAGCAACAACAACTATCAAACACAGACGAGTGTTGGGTAGTGCAGACGAGCAACCACAAATGTTAGATACCAAACACAGACGAGTGCTGGGCAGTGCAGACGAGCAATAGCAGGTCAACCAGGGGCAACTGCTGGGGAGTTCAGACGAGCAAACTATCAAACATCAAACACAGACGAGTGTTGGAAATTGCAGACGAGCAACAACAAAGTAGTCAAATATCAAACACAGACGAGTGTTGGAAATTGCAGACGAGCAACAACAGGTATCAAATATCAAACACAGACGAGTGTTGGAAATTGCAGACGAGCAACAACAAAGTAGTCATAGACCATTGTTGGGGAAAGCAAACGAGCAATACCAAAGTGATAACACAGACGAGTGTCGAGAGATGCAGACGAGCAGCAATAAAGTAAGAACACAGACGTGTGCTGGAGAGGTGCAAACGAGCAACAAACAAATGCCTGATTGGCCACAAGAGTTACAACTATGCAGGGGAAAAACAAGTCGAGAGGCCTTGACACCTTACTCTGACTGGGGTGATGAATACCTGTCTGTATCATCATATTAACCAAAAGAAAGGCGACTTCGCTGGGGAATATTTCACTGATGGGAGTGAAAATCAAATATGAACCCTGTGGGGACATCAGGCATTCAACTTCCTATTGGGCATACTCCACTGGGGAATAATAAACTGCTTGGGCTGCCTGCCAAGGCTTAGCTGGGGAAAATTCTGCTTGGGAGAATGTGACGCCATCCTGAAACCTGCAACAACAGAAAACACAAGTGTGCCCCGGGGACTTGCATGGTATGATCTGCTCATCCATTGTCACCCGACACTCAAAGAGGGTTTCAAATGTTTCCCTGTAATGTCATTTTCTTTCAAATTATCACCATATTTTAAATGCAATGCTATTTTTGCCAAAAAATCAGGACATTTTGCAAACAAAAATAAACACAACACAACTTTTTGACTGAATATTCTTTTTATTGAAAGGCCTCTGAATAGGCAAAGATTTACATCAGGAAGCAACCACCTGGAAAGAGGTAGCCACCATAAAATTGAGAAAATAAACAATCCTAATGGCAATGGAAACGACATCCCAATGAGTTCCATTTCTGCTATGACCAGCATGTCTTCAAAACTATCCATTCTTGCCTTTGCTTTCTGAGAAGATGAGGGGACTGATTTCTATCCTTCTGATATTGTCAAGTTGTACGAAACGACGATTTGGTTCAGATTACTCGGATCGCAGTTGTTCGCTTATTCCCTTGTTTTGCATGGATCGCCCTTTCGGGTTTTCAATCAACCGGGATACCCTTTTTTGCCTGAGCTGTTCGATGTGGCTTTTCAACTCAACGGGTGTACATTTTTTTATTTATTTTCCCTAACTTTTGCCCGAGCTTTTTATTCTGTTTTTAGCTCGCTGGGATGCCCTTTTCTTGCCTGGACTTTAATTCTATTTTTGTGTCCAGCGGGTCTTTTTATGCGAAGTATTTTTTAACTGCGTCCGAGTTAACAGGGGATTGGAAATCTTCTCCATCCATAGTGGTGAGCATCAATGCTCCTCCTGAGAAAACATTCTTCACTATGAATGGTCCTTCGTAGTTTGGGGTCCACTTGCCCCTGTGATCTGAACCTGGAGGAATGATCCTCTTCAGCACAAGCTCTCCCACTTGATACTCTCGAGTACATACTCGTTGGTCGAATGCTCGCTTCATTCTCCTCTGATAAAGCTGACCATGAAAAATAGCCGCTAATCTCTTTTCCTCAATTAGACATAGCTGATTTTAACGAGCACGCACCCATTCAGCCTCATCAAGCTTCACGTCCATCATCACACGCAATGAAGGAATCTCCACTTCAACAGGCAGGACTACTTCCATACCATATACCAGAGAGAAGGGAGTTGCCCCTGTTTACGTCCTGACTGACGTTCGGTACCCATGCAGCGCAAATGGTAACATCTCATGACAATCTTTGTAAGTGACAATCATTTTTTGCACAATCTTCTTGATATTCTTATTTGCTGCCTCTACTGCACCATTCATCTTTGGTCGGTAAGGAGAAGAATTGTGATGCTGAATCTTGAAGTCCCGACACAACTCTGCCATCATCTTGTTGTTTAAGTTAGAACCATTGTCAGTAATGATTCTTTTGGGAACTCCGTGTCTACAAATGATGTCCCTTTTCAGAAATCTAGCAACCACTTGACGAGTGACATTGGCATAAGATGCTGCTTCCACCCACTTTGTGAAGTAATCAATCGCAACCAAGATGAAGCGATGACCATTTGAAGCAGTAGGCTTTATCTTCCCGATCATGTCAATGCCCCACATAGAAAAGAGCCAAGGAGATGACATGACGTTGAGCGGGCTTGGAGGAACATGCACTTTGTCTGCATAAATCTAGCACTTGTGGCATTTATGAGCAAATGAACAACAGTCTGCATCCATTGTCATCCAATAATACCCTGATCTCAGCAATTTCTTAGCCATAGCATGCCCTCCTGCATGGGTACGAAAGATCCTTCGTGGACTTCCTGCATTAACAGGCTTGCTTCGTGTCTATCCACGCATCTGAGCAAGACCATGTCAAAGTTTCTTTTGTACAAAACCCCGTCTGTATTAAAGAAGAAGCTAGCAGCAAGTCGCCTTAAGGTCTTCTTGTCATTGGAAGATGCCCCAGCTGGGTACTCTTGCTTTTCCAGGAATAGCTTGATATCAAAATACCAAGGTTTCTCATCAGACACTGCGTCTACAGAGAAAGCATAATTCCAACACAAGACTTTGATAGACGAAGAAAGAGTGGCCAATGCATCGGCAAATTGATTTTCATCACGTGGTATGTACTGAAGCTTAACTGTTGTGAAGAACGTCAACAGTTTTCTAGCATAATCCCTGTATGGAATTAGATGCTCTTGATGCGTATACCACTTGCCGGTAACTTGGTTTATAACGAGGGCTGAATCTCCGAATATATCGAGGGTCTTAATTCGAAGATTAATAGCCTCCTCTATTCCCATTATGCATGCCTCGTATTCCGCTTCATTGTTGGTGCAGCCAAAAGTAATTCTGGCAGTGAAGGGAAAGTGAGCACCTTCAGGAGTAATAAGAACAGCACCAACTCCACGTCCATTGATATTGACTGCCCCATCAAACATCAGCTTCCATTTGGATTCAGGGTCTGGCCCCTCCTCCGGAAGTGGTTCCTCGCAATCGTTTGCTTTGAGGTACATGATGTCCTCATTAGGGAAATCAAACTTCATCGGCTGATAATCATCTTCAAGAGGTTGCTGTGCGAGGTAATCTGACAATATACTTCCCTTGATGGCCTTCTGAGAAGTATACTGGATGTCATATTCAGTTAAAATCATTTGCCACCTAGCAACCCTTCCGGTTAACGCTGGCTTCTCAAAGATGTACTTGACAGGATCCATTTTGGAAATTAGCAGTGTGGTATGAGTCAACATGTACTGTCTCATCCGGCGAGCAGCCCATACCAAAGCGCATCAAGTTTTCTCGAGCAGTGAGTAACGGGATTCACAGTCGGTAAAATTTTTGCTAAGGTAATAAATAGCGTACTCTTTTCGACCGGACTTGTCATGTTGGCCTAGAATACACCCCATTGACCCTTCTAGGACAATCAAGTACATGATTAAAGGTCTTCCTTCAATGGGAGGCATTAGAATTAGAGGCTCCTGCAAAGATTCTTTTATCTTGTTGAAAGCTCTTTGGCAGTCTTCATTCCACCTGACCGTTTGCTATTTTCTTAGCAATTTGAATATTGGTTCGCACGTGGCAGTTAGATGAGATATGAACCGTGAAATGTAGTTCAACCTCCCTAAAAACCCGCACACTTCTTTTTCTGTTCTCGGTGCAGGCATATCTTGAATTGCTTTTACTTTTGCAGGATCTACCTCAATTCCTTTCTGACTAACAATGAAACCAAGCAGTTTCCCGGAACGCACTCCGAAAGTTCACTTGTTTGGATTCAACCTCAGCTTGTATTTTATCAGTCTATCAAATAGCTTCTTGAGATTGACCAGATGCTCTTCTTCGTCTCGAGACTTAGCAATCATATCGTCCACATAACACTCAATCTCCTTATGTATCATGTCATGGAACAATGTGACCATGGCCCGCTGATAAGTTGCCCCGACGTTCTTCAAACCAAAGGGCATGACCTTATAGCAGAATGTACCCCACGGGGTAATGAACGTTGTCTTCTCTATGTCTTCCGGCGCCATCTTAATCTGATTATATCCGGAGAAGCCATCCATGAAGGAAAATACCGAGAATTGAGCAGTGTTATCTACCAACACATCAATGTGAGGTAACGGAAAGTCATTTTTTGGGCTCGCTCTATTCAAATCCCGGTAGTCAACGCACATCCGGACCTTGCCGTCCTTCTTTGGTTCAGGCACAATGTTAGCTACCCAAGGTGGGTAACTAGTTACGGCAAGGAATCCGGCATCCCATTATTTCTGAACCTCCTCTTTGATCTTCATCGCCATGTCAGGACGCGTTCTTCTCAACTTCTGTTTCACAGGAGGACATTCTTCTCTCAAAGGTAGCTTGTGCACAACGATGTCGGTATCCAACCCTGGCATATCTTGATAAGACCAGGCAAAGATATCCACATACTCTCACAGCATACCAATCAACTCTTTCTTTACTTCGGCCTACAGACTGGCCCCAATCTTGATCTCTTTCTTCACATCTTCAGTGCCGATGTTGATGATCTCAATTTCTTCCTGATGAGGCTGAATAACTCGTTCCTCTTGTTTCAACAATATGACCAATTCTTCAGGGAGTTCACAGTCTTCCTCAACCCCTTCATCAGCTTGGTAGACAGGATTGTCAAAGTCATGTGTGGTCATAGCAGGAACGTTATCAATGGAATCCAGATGATCAACACTGCACAAATGGTGTGCTTATTTCAGAATCTGTTTATTTTGCAAAAGAGACGCAAACACAAAAACAAAAAGGAAAAACACATTGCCATTTTTATATATTTTTTTGTGAAAAATTTAAAACAAAAGAAAGAGAACGCAATTTGTCTGAAAATGTCCTTTATTTCATGGTAAAATAAGTGCATAACAAACATGGTGGCCCATACAATGGATCCTAGCATCTTGGGCAGAATGCTGGATTTGACAATGCAACATGATAAGAAAAGGAAACAAATAAATTACTCTGAGTGCCAGGTAACTTGGACAATGTCTTCAGCAGACCAGTTCTTCAGCTCCTCTCCGGGCGCACACGGATGAATCCAGTTGTCCCAGTCACCATCACTGTCTCCATCTTCATTAGTTGTACAGATTTGGTTGCGGTCGAGCATTCCAGCACTTGTAAAGGTAATGGCTTTACTACTTGGAGTAGATCCACCAGGCTGATAACCCAAACCAAAATTGTCGTCCTTCTTCTCCAATTCCATCAATTTGCCCCAGCCTTGGGCGCTTCCTGATTGAACCACCTCTTTCACCTGCTTGTAGGAATGAATGGAGGTACCTTCTTTCTCACCGCTCTTCTCCACTGGAGTCAAGATGCTGACATTAACTGCTTCGAAGGCTTGACACAGAGTCTCATGGATCTCTCCGTCCATCTCTACATACTTGAAAGTTGATAAGTGGCTTACAAAGATGTCTTCCTCTCCGCACACTGTGATTACCTGGCCATCAACCACATATTTGAGCTTTTGATGCAGAGTGGAAGTTACGGCTCCGGCAGCATGAATCCATGGGCGTCCTAACAAGCAGCTGTACGCGGGCTGAATGTCCATGACGTAAAAGATGCTTTTGAATACTTGAGAACCTATTTTCATGGGTAACTCAACTTCTCCAAACACTGACCTTCTGGACCCATCAAAAGCTTTCACTATCAAATCACTGGGTCTTAAGACGATACCATCAACATTGAGCTTCATTAATGCTTTCTTCGGGAGTACATTAAGAGAAGAGCCTGTATCAACAAGGACATGCGACAACACATCACCCTTGCACTCCATAGTAATATGCAGTGCTTTGTTATGGTTACGGCCCTCTGACGTAAGGTCTCTGTCTGTAAAGCCCAGCCCGTGGCTTGCATTCACACTGCCCACTACAGCTTCCAGTTGATTAACAGTTATTTCTTGAGGAACATACGCCATCTGCAGCACTTTCAACAAGGCTTCTCTATGTGCAGGAGAACACATCAGCAGAGACAAAATTGATATCTTGGAAGGTGTCTGGTTCAACTGTTCGACCACCTTATAATCACTCTTTTTAATTATGCGCATAAATTCCTCGACCTCCTTCTCAAAGGTACCCTGCCCAGCAGCAGGAGTTGTTGTCTCTTCAGTCACAGTTTGTTTTCCTTTAGCCTTTGCCGAAGCCTCAACCTCAGGATCCCCTCTCAAAACCGGGGGAGCAAATAGACAACCACTTCTCGTAAAACCTCCAACCCCTCTGACGTTCACTACATTCGGGTCAACAGCAACAGACTTACTCTCAATCTTCTGTCCAGCCACGTACACATCTGAGCCGTAATGCCATGGAATGGCTTTATCATTTGTATAAGGAACAGGCCCAGGCACAGTGATAGTCACAGGACTAACTTCAGGAGCATAAATGGTCACCGGCTCTCTTCTAGCAGGCATCTCAGCTGCATCATAGAATATGGTTATAGTGGACACATCATCAGCTTCACCACCAACTTTGTCAAACTGCAAAGATCCTTCATCAATCAGATTCTGCAACCCCATCTTCAGGTCTTCACACCCGTTCTTTGAATTCCCACACTTTTCACAATCAGGACTGCATCCTGGAAACACCTGACCTTTTAGCAGCCTCTCTTTCACTACCAACAGCGGAGTCTTCACTTCTTCTATGTTCAGAATCAAACTTAACTTCTCACCACCCTTAACAACATTTATTCTAGCCCCTCCATGATTTAGAATAGGGTTTGAAGTAACATTCGGTGGTGGTGCGAAGTTAATCGCCTTGGAGTCAATCAGATCTTGAACCTTGTGCTGTAGCGCCCTGCACTTTTCAGTTGAGTGCCCGGGTGCCCCTGAATGGAAAGCGCATCTAGCATTGACATCGTACCCCACTGGAAGCTCTCCAGGTGGTGGTGGTGCCAAAGTCCTCAATTGTATCAAATTCAGGTCCAGCAATCTCGGTAACAATGCAACATATGTCATGGGAATTGCCTCAAGCACCCTATTAGCCGGGCGAGTCTGCCTTGGCTGATAAGGTCTTTGCTGATAGTTGTTACGTTGTGGCTGTTATTGTTGTTGTTGTTGTTGTTGTTGTTGAGGTTGTACCTGCTGCACGGGATTGGAAGGGATTGTGACAGCTGCCACTTGCTCATATGATCTTCTATATCCTCGGCCAAACACAGCATTAGTCTCACCTTCCCTTCTTCTCGGGGGTCCGCTGAAAGCTTTTCTTACTCCACTATAACTGCTCGCACTTGTATCCTGAATCTTTCCCATCTTTAACAAAGTCTTGACCCTCTCTCCAGCAATTACTATATCGTTGAACTTGGTAGCCGAACAAGATGCCAATCTTTCGATAAACACACCTTGCAATGTCCCCATAAACATATCAGCCATTTCATTCTCCAGCACTGGTGGTTGCACTCTGGCAGCAAGCTGACGCCACCTCTGAGCATATTCTTTAAACCCCTCCTTAGCAGTTTGAGACATGTGTTGCAATTGAGTGCGATTTGGAGCCATGTCCAAATTGTACTGGTATTGCCTCACGAAAGCCTCTGCCAGGTCCTTCCAGCTCTTAATGTTGGCTCTGTTTAGCTTCATATACCATTCCAAGGAGGCCCCAACCAGGCTGTCCTGGAAATAGTACATCCATAGCTTTTCATCATCAGTGTGGGCAACAATCCTTCCTACAAATGACTGAAGGTGAGTCTTGGGACACGCTGTGCCGTTGTACTTCTCGAAAGTTGGGACCTTAAACTTGTAAGGGATTCTAACCCCTGGAACCAAGCCCAAGTCAGTAATGTCAAATCCCAAAGAGTTCTTGGATTGAATAGCCTTGATCTGTTCTGCCATCTCCTCAAACTTCCTGTTCATTTCAGCCCCTTGGCCTTCAGTTTCGTCCAGCAGAGTGAACTGTTCGTCTTAACCGTCCATATGTACGTTGTTCAGTCCATCATTGATTATGGTAACCCCTGGATGTGTTACAGGGATTTCAACCTGACGGGCGCCCGCACCGTTATGATTACCTCCATCAGCAGTACCGTTGTTCCTGGCTTGACAATTTTCAACCAAATCTCGCAGACGTTCCTGATTCTGACCCATGCCTGCCATCAAGGTCATAAAATTGTCCATCCTCAGTCTCAAGTCATCTAAATCATCTTGCATTTGATCCATGACTCTCTCTCTATTGATCTTTATTGGATATCTGTGTGTGACTGGCTGTTCTCGAACTTTCCTGGGAGCTATAGTGCCTGAAACAGAAAAGACATTAGGAACTGGTGGCCATACCTGCAAAACAAGGAAACAGGTGATATGTATGCAATGCAGTTGTTTATGTTTTCAATCACAGGTCATTCATGCCCCGGTTCCGGTATTTAGCAAAAAAAAACAGATGGATACTGATCCTCGACTTTCAGAAACCTTCACATAGAAACCACATTCAAACCATAACAGCAAGCACAAAAAAATGGGGAATTGAAAAACTGCATAACATAAATCATCCTATTAGGCAAACATAACAGAATTCCCCGTAGGGTACAAGTTTCTAAGAAGAAAAGCAAACAACTAGGATTCCTACAACATGCCTGTAGGTAATCCAAATACAAGGGAAACAAACTAAGAAGCAAGACCACTGCCTGAGGACCCTGAACCTCCCTTACTAAGTCCCAACTCAGACCTAGCCTTCTTGACTCCAGCCATCAACTTGAGGTCTTCAATCTCTTTAAGTGCTGCTTCTAAGGCTTGCTGACTATCTGCTAACTGTTGAGTCTTCTCCCTTCGAATCTGGTGAGCTTGTTCCACTTCTTCCTTCTTGAAAGTCATTTGCACTTCGAAAAACTCTTTTTTTTCTTTGTATCTCTTCAACTCCTGCTCTCTTTGTCCCTGCAACCAGACAATAGACTGACGAGCTTCCTTGAGAGTCTTCGAAGTCTTTTTGCGTTCAGCTTCTCTTTTTGCTTCCATTATACCCAACCTGTGAAAGTGAGCTTCCCTTCCAGCAAAGTCTTTCTCCTTAACCTCCAAGGTGGTCTGCATCTTCAGCAATTTCTCTTCAGCTTCATTCTTGGCCCAGTTGGCAAGATGGTACAAATTAACCATTTCAGTGTTCTCCACCCTGACTTCATGCAGCTAGGCTTCCAACTTCTTGAAATCTTCCAAAGACACAGTGTCATCAGACTCAGCAGCTGGAGGAACTGGAGGTGAGAATGGCAGCAATACCCTTCTGGCTCTGTCTCTCAGCCAAGCCTCATACTCCGGGAAGGTCTGATTGTTGCACTTTCCAAAGCTGGCTATCCCTTCTCCCTTAATACACTTCCAAGCTCCAAAAACTTTCCTCACTAAAGGCATATTGTCCTTTACAGGGAAGTAGAAAATAGGGGTCAACTTCAGCTCTTCTGGTACCTCTCTCAAAGCATATCTCAACTGTCTTCTTAACAAGATCGGGTTGTAGTTGATCCCTCCAGTCACTCCCAATAAAGGTACACTAAGATAACTCCCACAACTAGTGATGAAACGTGCACCTTGAAGCCTCTGAGTAATCCACCTGACATCCTTGCCAAGCAACTTTTCCAGCTTCTGAGCCCATACCAAGGTATGATCACTAAACACTCCCGTACTAGGCAGATGCCTCATGAACCACATATGAAATAAAGGAGCGCAACAACGAACTAAACCTCCCCTCTTCTTCTCAGTCTTGTAGTGCACCGAGTAATACAAATCTCCGAGCAGCGTAGGCACAGGATTCTTCAGTAAAAAGAGATGTATGGCATTCATGTCTACAAACTTCTCCATATCTGCAAACAAAACAATGCCATAGATAGAAAGAGCCAAGATAGCACAGACAGAATCCCATTCCTCCTCACATGCCAACTCTTCCACCTTCTTTACTAAAGCCTCCAAAGAAAACCCAGGTACACCTCCCTTAATGATGGTCATAGAATTCACAGCAGAAGTGCTCAAATAAAGAGCCTTGGCAATATTCTCAGGTGCAGGTCTACTCATCTCAGCATTGAATGGAATCTGGTCTCGAACAGGAACTCCCAAGATCAAAGCATACTCTTCCAGCAAAGGACCTAACTGAAAATCAGGAAAAGTGAAACAACGGAGCTGAGGATCATAGTACTGAAGCAGGGTGTGAATGGCACTTCTCTCGGAAGGATCTAGCTCTACCACCACATCCAGAATACTCCCATAAGCCTTCCTGAACCTCTCTACATGATTGGGTGTGATCAGCTTCACCATCTTCTTTAACAGGCCAACCTTAGTGTCAAAAAACTTGAAATGAATATTCTGCTTGCGAGGATCTTCCATATCTGAAGAGGATACCGGAACCGGAAGCAAATATATGAACCTGTGAATGAAAACAAAACATGATTAATGATGAAATGATGCAATGCGAATGCAAATGTAAAGACGTATGATCCATCTGGGACTGTCTGGAATCTGGATGCCAAAGCCAAGTGATCAAAAACCCAAATCCTCTGAATAACAACCCACAAACACTCAGATATTCTCAGATAACCCAATCAGGAACCAGATAAACTCAAGAATTCCGGAACCAAAGTAACTGTGTCAGAACATGAAACTGCACTGGTGACAAAGGTATGATGAGGTCAAGGGTTCCTGCAAACCTGTAAACCCATCCCCAATCTCACGGGTGTGCTCCGGGTCAAACATCACGGACTCTCAAAGCCGAATAGCAATAATACTTTCACCATTTCCGAGAAATGGCTCGTGACCAAATCAGGGAATCGGTTTGGCATTATGTACTATGCAGGGAGGCCTCAGCTGAGTCCGGGAAAAATAAGCATCCCTTATAAGTTCCCAGCTTCAAGCGCTGAAATCGAGAAACAATAGTACATTCAGCCCGTAGGATACAGTACTAATGTCATACAACCAGATGCTTTGACTGAGTTCCTATAAGAGAATCAGGCCATCCTAAGCGAGTACCTAGTGGACCCTCGGGTGCGAATGGGTTTGCCACAAAATGTGGTCTGCCACTGCCACCACTGGAGAGGGTTGCTTTCACAAAGGTTCTCAATGATCGGTCCCCAGATGCACATAACTATCAAGGTCCTATCCCGAAGTGGAGGAAATCCCCACACAAGATATTTCCAAGACGGTCACAATCTGGGCGTGAAACACATCGCCACTCATCATGTCACATGTGAGTACAATATGTCCACTCTAATCCTATAATGCACTCAAGCCGGGTACTTGGCTTATCTCTCAGAAACAGTATCACCCGAGCCCACCAAACAGAAAACCAGTCCAGACAGTCCAGTATGATATATATGATGCGGAAAATAAATACTGAAAATTGTAAATAAAGCTGTAAACAAAACTGTAAATAAACAACAGTAAAATACAACACACAACATCAAACAATCAACACCCAAAGAAACAGAAACACGCAAGCGCTAGGAGAGACTCACAGGGGAACCAGAGACTCTGGGTTCGATCCCCAGCAGAGTCGCCAACTGTCGCTCCCCCGGATTTCCATCCTGGTACAAACGCGAAAGTGGCGCGGAAAAGAATAGAGTCGTCAGCCAGGCATTTTTATCCCGAAGGAATGAGAATGGTAATGCTGCACAAACCAGAAGAAAGAAGAGGAAGGACACAGGTCCTGCGAATCAAAGAGACTGAGTTCGGGAGTCGGTTACGACCTGGGAAGGTATTAGCACCCAGATCGTCCGCCGTATCCGACGGAATCCACGCTTGCAAAGAAACTATTTCAAAGGGTGAGGGTATGAAAGCTGTTGCAAAGAAAAGGAAATGAAACTTGAAAAGAAACTGAGATGAACTGAAAAAAGAAAGCAAAGGAAAAAATGTAGGGAAAATAAAGATTGTGCTCGAACGGGCCCTACCCCGCTGCCTACGTACCTCATCGGGAAAATGAGGATCAGAGACGCCGTAGTTCCCCTAACTAGGGGTAGAAAAGAAATTGCTTGTGAATTAAGGCTTGAACTGCCTATGCCTGTGTGTTGCAGACTCGGACGACGAGTGCGTAACCGTCTTGCAAAGTGACAAGTAGGAGTAAGTTCGCGTACGGAGCGAAGGAGATGAGAAAAGAATTCCCGAAGGAAAAACGCTTATTGTTTGTTCAGTGTTTTTTAGAAGCTTTTTATGAGTGAAATTTGCATAGGTAAGTGTACCTAAGTCTTAGTCACTGGAATGTGTACGTCTCACATCATCCCGAAATGGAATGCGCAAGAGGCACACCTATCTATGGAGGAAATCCCCAAAGCTAGTCCCACAAGTGAAGGCTCAGACACACTGACCTATTAACATTTATTAAGTGTTTTTGTGATTTTTGATTAAGAAGTGTTTTTTTTAGCTTTTCTTTGTGAAGTAATCTCATGCTAAGACCTATCCACCACGAGGGACAACCTACACCTCGCCCCGAAACGGAACGCGTGCAAGTATCTCATAGCAAAGTCTCATGTCACATGAAAGTACTCAATATTTATTAAAGTGAATTAAAATTAAGTTTGAAGATGAGAAGAGAAAGCACCAAAAGGATCTCAAAAGGTGAAAAATCTAAGGGAGACTAGAATCCTAAAAGTTGTCATGCATGGATGAACCTAAGTTAGTGAGGTTTGAATCCTATCCTAAAGAAGAAGAGGAAGAGAAGAAGAAGAAAGAAGAAGAGGGGAGTAAGGCATAATCCCAACAATCAAAAGGGTTAGCACAAGTAAGCATAAGAAGAGAAGAGATTAGATTTGGAGATGTGGGAATCACACCCACACCTCTCACTTACCATAGCCCCTGAAAAGGTTAGCAACATAAGCACACAAGTGAAACAAAATGAATAACATGGCATGCCAACATCATACAAACAGAAGTGAAGTCATACATACAAATTCTCAATGCAAATTCAAGTCACAAGAATGAGAGGAGAAGCATACAATTTAATTATGAAGCAACATGAGTCACATGGCAAGGCAAAGTAAACTTAACAAGATGCAAAGCAAAAATGCACAAAACATGAACTCAAGGCACAAGACCAGAACCAAATCAAGTTAAAGAAGTGCTTAAGAAGCAAAAGAGATGAAGAGAAGAGAAGTACAAGACCAAACAATCACTTATGGGAAAGGAATAAGCAAAGAAGTGAGGTGAATGCACATAAGAAAGGATGAACTTAAAAGGTAAACAAAACACAAGACTTGCAAGACACAAACCCTAAACCAAGATCAGAAAGGTATCAATACCCCAAAGAGACCCCAAATGAGAAGACGAAGTTGGCACAAGTGCCCTTCTAGGCCAATAAGAGAGCTTATGATCAAAAGGAAGCAAAATGGGACAAGTTATGAACCAAAATTAAAATCAAATCAATAATGCACCCAAAAATTCCACAACTTAGGACAAGAGACCTTCAAACATGATATAACAATGTGCCAAAAGGATTGGAAGAAATTCAGAAGCTATGCAAGTCAAAAGAAGGCTCAAACATGAACTAGGGTTAAGAAACTTCAATGACAAGTAAAGGACCAAAACCAAATGAATAAGTTTCTAAAATTCAGGGCAAAAATCACACATGAACTACATCTTCTTATGAATCCAGAGCAAAAAGAACCAACAAGAAATTCAAAAAGATGAACACTATGGAAATTGGACAAGGCAGCATGCTTGAAAAGGAATTAAAATGAATTAATTAAGATGAACAATTAATTGACACGTGGATATTAAAAATAAATGGAAAAGAAAAATATGGAAAATTAAAGAAAACTCCAATGAATATCCATGAATTAATTCAGAATTTTTAGACACTTGGAAGTATTTTTAATAATTGAAAAGCAAAATGAAATAAAAGAAATAAAAAGAAAAGAAATAAAAATGAAGAAGGCTGGGAGGGGTGCGAAGAGCAGAGAATTTAGTTCAAATGAAATGGGCTTAGATCAAAGGGGGTGAGAATAGAAGGATAGGCCCACTGGGTTGGCGCAGGAATATAATAGACTGGGTGGAAATTCAGGAAAATAAATGGAAAAACAATGACCACCAGATTAAACCAACACATCCTGTGAACGCATTCATTAATTGACGTGGCGTGTATATTGGACCAGAGGTGAGGAGCATGAGAGTTAACATGGGACGCATCACACAAAGCACACTCAGGATGAAATTATAAGAAAGAAAAGCACGTGAGGGAGGGGAGGTTTCATTAAATGACGTGTCAGTATCCTGTGCATTGAGAGGGAAGATCTGATGGTCCAGGACTCATCTTCAACCTTATGAAATCCAAGTTTCATTTTCCAAAATCTGGTGACCGGAGCTAGGGCTCCGGCACCGAAAAACTCACACCAAGAACAAAACTTAATGAAAATGAATAAAAACCTCCAGATTGGGTAATTGGACCACGCTGAACTCAAATATGGTGATGAAATTTTCAAAAGATCAAAGGATTCTCTGGATCGAAGGAAAACAGATGACACTAAGAAACTTCAAATCCATATAACAAACTCAATAGTGCACCAATTTAAAAACTAAGAATAGCAGAATGATCAGCAAACATCAAGGATTACAATGCACACCTCAAAAATCATTTCTAGATCTGAAGATTCAGAAGCTTACCTGAGATTGCAGTTCTTGAAAAAGCTTGTTAGAAGCCAAGATAAAGAAGCCAATCCCCTCCAAATGCACTCTAGTTGCAAAAATAAATGCAACTATAGTCTTGAATCTTGCTGGATCTTGGATTTTGCAGACAACTGCCCTGAAATGGCAAGGTTATGATTCTTGAGAGATAGCTTGCACAATGGTGAGATTTATGATCCTGAGCTCTCAAGGATGAAGGATCTGTGATTTGTTTTTGGAGAGAGCAAGTGTGTGAAGAGATTCGAGAGAAAATGCAAATGGTGCAAAAACTTGGAAGCTGAGAATTGAGAGAGAACTCCACCCTTCTAAAACCCTAATTCTCTTTTATATGATGTCATGAATCAATGCTGAAAGAGTGAGGAAGTTTGCACGTGGGAATGGAGTGTGTGAGTGATTTTGCAAATTTGGCAAGTTTTGTGTGATCTCATGAAATCCTCATGCATTCCCTTGCCTCTTGCCCATGTGCACTCCTAATCTGACCCTTAATCACAATCCAAACAAATCTTGGCCCTTAGATGAAGATGTCACACTCTTTTCATGTTCATGCATTTTTTGCACTTTTGGAATGGAATTCTTGTCTTGCACGAATTTGGTGCATTTCCTTGAGCAAAGTGAGCCAAATGCATTGCATTTTAATGTTGTGAACTTATTTGGTATGTACCAATACACAAAAATGAGATTCATGACATTTTGCTCTTGTGCATAAGTGAAAAAATCATGTTTGCCCTAATTTTTATCAAATTTTCGAGGGGTATAACTTCTCAACCAAGAATGCTATGAAAAAGTACTTGTACTTTTTGAAAATGGGGGGCCTTAATCTCCAACTTTCATGTTTAAATTAGGTCCATTTGAAGAATTTTTCATTAAGTTATGCTCACTTGAATTTTAGGGCAAAAACTTGCCAAAAATGGCATTTTCCAAAACCAACTTTGCACCAATTTTGCAAAACACCTCAAAACCTCATGATTCTTGATCTTTGAACTTGCAAAACCTCTTTTATCATTATAAGAACATCCCTTGGCTAGAAAAATGGGACTGGACCCCTTGAAATCTCACAGTTGACTTTCTTAAGGCACAGTTGACCAGTTTCTTCATCTGCAAGCAACTGAAGAAATGCTTGACTTCCACAAGGAATTTTCTCACCAAATTTTGTACCTAGGATCCTCTTAAAATTTAAAAGACTTTGCCAAAATGAAATGGCCAAAGTTTTGAGGTTTTCATGCTTGAATCTCAAACCCTAGTTAAGGACCATTGTGTAGGAGCTTTGCTTTAGCCTGGAATCCCTGATGATCTTCCAACCTTCTGAGCTTTTGTAAATGAACTTGAACTTGTAAATGAAATGTAGACCCCTCATAGGACTTGTACAAATCCATTGGGCCCCTTGTCATGGCTTGTGGTGCTTCAAGAACCTCCACAGATAATCATATGCCTAATGCTAGGTCATGAGAAATGTTATGCCTCATCTTTCCATGCTAGGATGTTAAGAATATGATATGTTCATGATGAATATGATGTGATATGATGCTTAAAATGAAGAGGGCAAATTTGGGGTGTTACACCTATATAAAGGGGTTTCCTTATCATTACATAAAGTATCATAAATATGAGTTTTCTTAAAAGAAGATTTTCCAATATCACATAACATATCTTATAGTCGGTCATCCATATATTCATCTTCATTAACTTCGTGACTTTGTGACACATTGTTTCTCTTTTTTTTCACTTCGCCATGCCACATCCATATTATATAATTTTTACATATACCATCACAACATATGTGATGCAATATCTCATTCTTTGTAACTTTATTTATATTCCCGCAATTAGCACAAGGATAATAAAAGATACCATTATCGTGAGAAAGATTTTGATCAGCGTATTCAAGGAATTCAAGAATTCCGTTCTCATATACCAGACCTAATCTATCAACTTTCATCCAACTATGATCCATAATAAAGTCTAAAATTTATATCAAAACAATATTGTTAATGACACAACAAAATCTAACCCTAAAACATATTGAAAAACTATAGCATATTCATAACAATAATACAACTCTAAATCTTAAGCATATGGATATCCATTGTAGCAAAGTTATAATATTTTTACTCACTGCTAAAACCAACAACAGAACATAAATCATATGAGTTTTGCACGAAACATACCACAAAATCAAACAAGAATGAAGATAGTGAAGATTATCAAGAATTAGGAAGATGAGGAAGAGAGTGAAGTTTGCACGCAACATATTGTACTTCGAAGAGGAAGATACCAAGAATGAGGATAGTGAAGATTATCAAGAATGAAGATTCAAATGAACAAAGATTGTGAAGATGAAGATTTTGTTATCTCTATCAATGTTGTCTCTAGTTCACCAGTTCCTTAAGGCATGTTATGAAGGAAATAATGAATATGTTTTGTTTTAAATTTACCAGGAAAATATTTGACCACAATTGTTATATCCAACCACAGTGAAATGTAGATCTTATTACAACGGTTGAATTGTAAAATCGTGGTTAAATAGTTTTCAACTTTATATTTATTTATGAACTTAAGTGACACACGTTTTTTGTAATAGGAAAATTGGAAAAATTGTAGTTGCTATGATTCGAAACTTGTAACACTTACTTTATCACCACAGTTGTTTATCTCAACCGTGATTAAATAACTTATATATATATATATATATATATATATATATATATATATATATATATATATATATATATATATATATATATATCAGGCGCATCCAGTTTGCGACATTACAATGGTGGAAAGTATAACCGTAATAGTATTATGATAATGAAGGTGTATTTTGTAGTAGTGTTTATAAGTTGATTCAAAGAAAGAATTTCTAATGATGATAATGCATCCGAGATAATTAAATGGTTGTTGTACATGCCAAAATTTAATGATATAACTTGGACTGCATACGACATTAGTAATTTTTCCTTTTAAACAAAATCAAAAGATGATCGTAGTACAATGCAAAATAGTGAGGTTATGGTTGAGACTGAATCCGTGTATTTCTCTAGTTCAAAAGACAAAAGTCCTATATTGGCATCTAAATAGAGCGTTATATGGTGTCATTGATGGTATTTGAGAGATCAATTATGTTATTTTCAAAGTGTCTTTATTTAAAAGCAAGTAGATTTTCAATAACAATGATGTACAAACTAATGTGTTAGGATTCACACATGTTGCCCTTGGTAAGGGAACTTATATGGTCGAACCATTCAACATGGCTACTCAAGGAAAAAAATTATCTGACAGACTCTTCAGACTTATCAAGGTGACGATCAATTGTTCTCCAAGGAAAATAGTTTCCTCATAGTGATGGAAATTTTTATATTCCTTCCAATTCTTCTTACGCAACACAAGTTCCTACTTTATATGAATAAGTTGATATATATGATATATATGCTATTCATAACAATCATCAAGAAGACATATTCGAAAATTAACAAGTAAATATTTTTTATTCTTTATTCATAATTTATTGTAAGTTATAATTTTAAGGTTAATTACTAACAAGTATTACTATTTGAAATTATAGGTGTTTAAAGTCAAGACACAAAGAGACAAGACACCCAAAAAAACAAGATACCAAGACATCAATATACTATTATTTGATGTAATAATGTGTAAATTGTAGGTTGTTTTGTGTCATTCTTCATTTTGATGTAATATATAATTTTTGGTCTTTAATGTAATTTTGACTTTGATGTAATACAAATTTTGGTGTGTTGCCATTTTTGATCTTATATGATTCAGAAAAATTTCATGTTAAAAAATTGAGAATTCTGTAAAATTAGAAAATATATATTAAAAAACAAATAATTTTACTACGGTTATTTAACAGAATCGTTGTTATGGGTAGAGCGCTATCTAAAATAATAAAACAAAAAAATGACGTTCTGAGTATCGAACCCAAGATTGATAAATATTTCACTACGGTTGTTCAATAGAACCGTGATTATCGCTACCTAACAACAGACGTTCAACTGTCATTATATGTCTTTGCCACAATTGACATATGTGTTTTTCGTAGCAGTGAAGATAATACGTGAGAAAGTGTTAGTATTTTGTTAAGAGAGAGACGATTGTTTTGTCCTGAAAGAGCAAACTATCGTTTAATTATAGGTTATACTTTTTGCCACGGTTAATAAAAATGAATGTGATTAAATGTATGTACATTTCACAACGATTGCTATTTTAGACCATGATAAATGATATTTTAATTTTAATATAAATATTAAGATTATAAGTGATACGTCCAACTTGTAAGGAAAAAAAAGAAAAAAAATTATTGATGCTGGAATTCGAAATCTATAACTCTTAAGATATCCTTATGATTATTAATATGGATAGTTGTGAAATGAATTTTAATAAAATGAAAATAAAAAAGCAAATGTTTAAATAAGAGCTATTATTTCGGTTTCATTAATAGTCGAGGTAGTAACATATAGATGTATTTTATAGTAGTGAAAATTCGAATAAGTGAAAATTCGAATATTGTTTTTGAAAAACTATGAGGTGAAATGATTATCTGTGGGGTATAAATTATAAAATTTTGTATGTTGGTTTTATTATATGAAGCGACAAAGATCGGTGTAAGATAAGGTTGATAGTGAGAGGGATGGATGCATGGTACATTTAGGTATTTTTAGGGTTATCATGGGAGAATGTGCTTTAACATTTTGTAGGAAACAAACAAATGCATGATGCTACTCATTCTTATGCTGGCTGGCTCCTACAGAGTACTACAGTATTGAATGTGATGCACATGAGTTGCATGAATGTTGTGTCTTCTTCTTATTGTTTCGTTTCTTGGTGACTCAACCTTCACCGTTCAATTGTCCATCAATTTCTCAGACACAAGTTTCATTGTCCCATGTCTTTGTTTCATTTGATTTTGGCTGTATTCTGTTGTAATTACACAAGAAAAGAGTTGATTGTCATTTTGATTTTTGAATATGAGTTGTTTTCTTTGAGTTTTAGTCTAGGAATATTTGTAAAATTCAAGTATATTCGAATGTACTTTTAATTAGTCCATGTGATCATCATGTCTTTTATTAACTAGTTTGATATTCGGGTGTTTGTTAGTTAATTTAATCTATAAAATTATTAATAGAAGATAGGTTGAATCAAATATGATTTGAAAAACACTAACTTATATTAAGAAGTTTTTATGATAATAATAGAAGTAAGAATATTAATATTTAAATTAGTATGTTTCTACTAGTAGAACAATTTGCAATCATTTATATAAAATAGAGTTATGGTTGTGTGCAGAAAAAATGATCATCTCAATCAGAGTCGACAAATTTGATTAAATATATCTTATAATCTAAATGATCATCTATACTCTGATAGTAGAAATAATAATATATTCCAATTAAAAAATCTGATCATCTGTACCTAAGTCAATGAACACTATGCCATAAAAGCCTTTAGACAATGTTTTTTTGGCATTACACAGCGCGCGCTGTCTAAATCGACGCTGCTAAAAGATTAGACAACGTTTTGGTTAATATCAAAAGCGCAGTCCAAAGGGGTGCTTTGACTGAAAAAGCGCTATCAAAACACCACTTTAGACAACGCTTTTGCTTATATTTTAGAGAGCGCTTTTATTGTAAAAGCGTTGTCTAAATGGTGCTTTAGACAACGTTTTTTGTTTTTTTTTTTCAGACTACCATTAGACAACGCTTTTTGCCTTTTTTTTAGTATACCTTAGACATCGCTTTTGTTTTTTTTGGTATACCTTAGACATCGCTTTTTGATCAAAGCGATGTCTAAACCTCACTTTAGCTAGCGCTTTTTGTGAAAACGTTGTCTAAACCCCACCTTAGACAACGCTTTTAGTGTAAATCGCTGTCTAAGGTATACAAACCTTTTTAATATAAATTACTTTAAAAAAGCACTGTTTGTTTTATACAGTTTATATGCACCTGTTTTTAAACCACAATTTGCACCAGGTTTTCAACCACAATTTGCACCTGTTTTTCAACCACATTTTGCACCAAAATATCATAAATTGGAGCTTCAAACCAATATATACGCACCAATTTTGCCTATTTATATATACCATTTTCATCCAACAATTTATATATACAAAACAATTGATGATACAAATCATTTCATCCAACAAAATATTTTGCTTCAAATCTACATATTACTTATAGAAATGCTAAGCAAAAAGAAATGCACATCAATATAACTATATCTTCTACTTTGCACATATAACCTGAAACAACACAAAAAGATTGTAATTCAATTAAAACAAGACATAAACAATGTCTATAGTTACAAAGTTATACATACTCAAAATTCTCCTCAATTAAAGTAAGAGTGCAATATACCTTATAAAACTCCGAGCTTAATAATGAATTAACACAAATCCTCTTTAATTTCATCCAAATGATCTCTTGAGTAATACGCACAATTGAATTCATCAAAGTACTACATAATAATATAACATAGTTTTATTTAGTTTCAACTATTTAATTATATGAGAAATATGTGTTAAATATTAGGCAAAATACCCAAATTGGTCCCTTAACTCTATCTCGGGGTCCAATTTGGTCCCTTATCTTTAAAAAGTTTCAAAGTGGTCCTTTAATTGTTCAAAAAGGGTCACGTTAGTCCTTTCCGTCCAATTTTCCCTAACGGCGTTAATTTTTTACAAGATGGAAGCTGATGTGGTATTTGGTTATACGCATGGCATGTGACTTGGCAAAAATTCTCAAAAAAAATCTAAAAATATTTGTGGAACCTAGGATTTGAACTCCGATTCACTAGGTTGCTACAAATCATATCAAACCACTGCACCACTTCACACTTATTTGTATTTACAACACAATGATTTGGTTTTATTGTATAACTTCTTTCTCTTTCTCTATCATGAAAATGACAGTGGGTTATGCTTCAAACTAGAAATATCAAACAATTCAATGAACCTCTGGTCTGGAAATATCATACTCCTTACTTTAGGAAATGACGTGCTTTCTTGTTTTTAGAAGTCTTACCATTATAATGACATGTATAAATGTTTCTCAAAAAGAGATTTCATCTAGCAGGCAAGGATATACTAACATATCCATTCGGTTAAAAGTGAAGAAATTATGATTTAAAATGATGCCAGAGAAAGATGAATATGAAACAGATCTATAGAAGCAATTTATAGGCAAAACGATAACCTAATTTTGATCACTTTCCTTCTGGAATTGCACAGGACGAGTAAACAAACACAATGATCCACATTGTACAAACCCGTCTCTCTGTCCTTGAACCCCACTCACCTTTTACCCTAAAAAGAAGCCTTTGGTTCCTTCATAAACCTCTCTCTCTCTCTCTCTCATTGCACTTTGTCTATTCAACGAAACTTTGAAACCAGAGACACTCACTGTGTGTTAGTGGACACACCCTCATCACTCATTTTGTTCTTATTTCAATTTCAATCCTATACAGTTTGTCATGTCTTAATAATACGGACCCAAATGTATAATCTAAAAAAGTTATATTTTTTATCTAATTTAAGTATAAGGGTTGTATTGAAATGGCACCATGTTTTGATTGTGCTTCTAGTCTTCTTTGCACCAAGTTTTGATTGTGCTTCTAGTCTTCTTTGCACCAAGTTTATCTAAAAAAGTTATATTTTTATCTAACCAGAGACACTCACTTTTTTTTATGGGTTTGAAATGGAAAATGAACCGATTTAATGAACTATCTCTTTATGGATGCATACTGTATTCTGTGTTTGATGATGATCCATTACTTGATAAACCTTGGATTCTGGAATTGCACAAGACGAGTACACCTAGAGAGAATAAACAACAGACGTGTGTGAGCTTGTTTAAGAAAAAGGTGGAAATGAAGAAGATGATAGAGAAATAGAAAGAATTTATACAATAAAGCCAAATTATTGTGTTGTAAATACAAATAAGTGTGAAGTGGTGTAGTGGTTTGATATGATTTGTAGCAACCAAGTGAACCTGAGTTCGAATCCTAGGTTCCACAAATGTTTTTAGAATTTTTCTAGAAATTTTTGCCAAGTCATGTGCCACACGTATAACCAAGTGCCACATCAGCTGCCATCCTGTAAAAAATTAACGCCGTTTGGAAAAATTGGACGGAAAGGACTAACGTGGCCCTTTTTGAATAATTAAATGACCACTTTGAAACTTTTTAAAGATAAGGGACCAAATTGGACCCCGAGGTAGAGTTAAGGGACCAATTTTGGTATTTTGCTTAAATCTTAAAATAACTCATAAGTTAGAAATACATACATCGGATGGAATCTCTATTCGATCCAAAAAAAGAGTTTCTCTCATAAACCTCAACATGAAATAACCGCGATCTATTCCATTATGTTACCGAGGACACTACACATGAAAAGAGAATATGGATAAATCCTAAGTTTTATCAAGTATCATCATTAATATAATAAAAAATGTGATAATTAATATACCTCCACTCCAATCCATGTAATGTTGTTGGCTCTTCTCTTTGGTACTTGGATATCTCTTTGTGCTCGAAAAGCTTGTATAATGCTAATAAAATATAAATGAATATTTAGAAAATTCACATAAATAAATAAATATACACATGAATATTTAGAACAATCTCACTTACATATCAATCATATTCTTCATATCTAAGTATGTTGTCCAATCATTTCACTACAAGAAAAACACATTTTAGCATCAATAATTTAGCGTCGGTCACGACTCTGACGCTAATAGTGTTGCACAAATGTCACAATAAACCGACGCTACAAGCAGAAAAACGCTTGTTGTATATCTTTTGATTATAGCGTCTGGTATAGCCGACGCTATTATTGGTGCGAAAAAATTCAGTTCCCCCACACATTTCATTTGCCTCTTTTTTTTTATTGTTTTAATAAAATATTTATTTTTAAACTCTATCGTCGGTTATAGCCGACGCTATTATTAGTGCGAAAAAATTCAATTCCCCCGCAAATTTCATTTGCCTATATTTTTTTTATTATTTTAATAAAATATTTATTTTTTAACTCTAGCGTCGGTTATTGCCGACACTATTATTGGTGCGAAAAAATTCAGTTCCCCTACAAATTTCATTTGCCTCTTTTTTTAATTATTTTAATAAAATATTTATTTTTTAACTCTAGCGTCGGTTATAGCCGACGCTATTATTGGTGCGAAAAAATTAAGTTTCCCCACAAATTTCATTTGCCTATTTTTTTATTGTTTTAATTAAATTTTTTTTAACTCTAGCGTCAGTTATAGCCGACGCTAATGCTATAAATTAAACTAAAAAAATAATACTATAAACTAAAACTAAATTTATAAATTAACCAATAACTTAAAATTAATATATAAAATATAATCAAAATTTATAAAAAAATATTATAAATAAATGTGATATAAAAATATTATAGATAAAACTTAAGCTATAAAAAATATAAAAAATATTATAGATAAAACTTAATGTAAATTAAATGAGATATTATAAAAAATATAATAAATAAAATTTATAAAATAAAAGTAAATTAATGAAGAAAGAAGACCAAAGTTTCTGTGTCTCCGTCCTGAAGTTCCTCTCACTCAAGCTTGTGCGTTACCAACCTCTGTGCGTTATCAACCTCTGTCCCGAAGTTCCTCCGTCTTGAACCCTAGCTGTCTCAACCTCTCAGTCCGTCAGGTGAATAACTCAAGCTTTTGCTTCGTCCGTCAGGTGCATTATTGCTTCTGTTTCGTCTCTACTATTCTTCTTTGATATCTTGTTTTATCTTTGGTTTCTCATGTTTCATCTCAACCTCTTCTTTGATTTCTCATTTTTCTTTGATTCCTTTGTTAAATTTGTGATACAGGGTTTTCAATTGAAATTGAGTTCTGGAACTTGAAGTTATTCCCAAATCAGGTTAGAGTTCTAGAGTTATAAGGTTTTCAATTGAAATGATGGTGCATACTTTTTCCCCTCACTTTGTTAATGCAATGCTATGAAAATGTTAGGATAGTTTGAAAATTGTTTGTGGTTACTAGATTGCCTTTGAATGTTAAAATGTGTCGGCTTATGGTACCCTAAAGGTAGTATTTGCAATTTAGTTGGATACTCTGACGCGAATTATACAGGTTGTAAAATAGATAGGAAAAGCACAAGTGGAACGTGTCACATCTTGGGAAATGCGTTAGTCTCGTGGGCATACAAGAAGAAAACGTGCATATTGTCGCTCCCCGAATTTCCATCCTGGTACAAACGCGAAAGTGGCGCGGAAAAAGAATAGAGTCGCCAACCAGGCATTTTTATCCCGAAGAAAGGGAATGGTAATGCTGCACAAACTAGGAGAAAGAAAGAGGAAGGACACAGGTCCTACGAACCAAAGAGACTGAGTTCGGGAGTCGGTTACGACCTGGGAAGGTATTAGCACCCAAATCGTCCGACGTACCCGACGGGATCTACGCTTGCAAAGATAACTATTTCAAAGGGTGAGGGTATGAAAGCTGCTGCAAAACAAAATAAAATGAACTTGAAAAGAAGACTGAGAAAGGAACTGAATAAGAGAACAAAAGAGGAAAAATGTAGGGAAAATAAAGATTGTGCTCGAACGGGCCCTACCCCGCTGCCTACGTACCTCATCAGGACAATGAGGATCAGAGACGCCGTAGTTCCCCTAACTAGGGGTGGCAAAGAAATTGCTTGTGAATTAAGGCTTGAACTGCCTATGCCATTGCTCAGGTGTTGCAGACTCGGACGACGAGTGCGTAACCGTCTTGCAAAGTGACAAGTAGGAGCAAGTTCGCGTACGGAGCGAATGAGATGAGAAAAGAATTCCCGAAGGAAAGATGCTTATTGTTTGTTTGTGTTTTTTAAAAGCTTTTAGGAGTGTGTCACAAGGAAGTGAACTCAAGCTCTTTTCCATGGAATGTGCACTTGTCACTACATTCCAAGATGGAATAATAGAACAAGCACACTCAAGTAAGGAGAAGATCCCCAAAACTTGAACCCAAAGATTAGGGCCTAAGCTCACTAACTTGTTAAACTTATTAAGTGTTTTTGGTTATTTACAGATGAAGAAGTGTTTTTTATGCTTTTCTTTGTGAAGAAGATACCTTGATCAGACTTGTGCATCACAAGGTAAACTTGTACTATCCCAAGATGGGAAGACTACAAGCATACCTCATGGGATAAGGCTATGGATCAAGACATCACTTCAAACATTATTAAGATGCTTTTTATGGTTATGAGATGAGAAGAGAAGAAGAAACAAAAGGATCACAAAGGAAAAATTCTAAAGGGGGACTAAACAATCCTAAGTGTTATCATTCATGGAGATCCTAAGGTTAGTGAGGTTTCTATCCTAATGAAGAAGGAAGAAGAAGAAAAGAAGAAGATAGAAGAAGGGATGAGCAAGGCCTAAGTCCAACAACAAAGAGTTAGTACAAATAAACATAAGAGGAGAAGATGAGACTTGGAGATGTGGAACTCAACTTCCACACCTCACACTTACCATAGCCCCTGCAAGGTTAGTATCATACATACAAGTGAAACAAAATACGTAAGATAACATGCCAACATTATACAAACAGAAATGAAATGATATGAACAAATGCACAATGCATATGCAACTCAAAAGAATGAGAGATGAAGCTTACAAGTCAAAAGATGCAACATGAAAAACATATGCAAACTTATGTACACTTAAGGAGGATGCAAAGCAACAATGCAAAAAACATGGACTCAATGCACAAGATCAGAACCAAAACAAGATGAATAAGGGCTTAATAAGCCAACAAGATGAAGAGAATGGAGGTGCAAGACCAAACAATCACTAAATGGGAGTGAAAGAAGTGAGGAAGAAGTGGAAGCACACTTAAGAAAAGAAAGGTCTTAAAAAAGAATCAAACACAAAAATTCCTAAGACCCAAACCCTAAGCTAGGACCAGGAAGGTACCCACACCCCAAAAGAACCCCAAATGAGAGGAAGAAGTTGGCACAAGTGCCCTTCTAAGCTTATAAGAGATCTAATGGACCAAAAGAAGCAAAATGGGACAAGGTTCAAGATAAAATTCACATTAAATCAACCAAGCATCTAAAAATTCCACAACTCAAGTCAAATGATCTTCAAACATGGTATATTAATGAGCCAAAAGGATTTAGAGAAATTCAGAAGTAAACTAAGTCAAATGGAGGCTTAAACACAAGCTAGGGTTACAAACTTCCATCACAAATCAAAGGATCAAGACCTAAGAAATAAAATCCTAAAAATCAAGATAAAAATCACACAAGAAGTAAATTGTCCTAGGAATCCAGAGCAAAAAGAATGGGATCAAAATTCAAAATAATGAAGTCTATGGAAATTTGACAAGGCAGTGTACTCAAAATGAACTTAAAAAGAACCTAATTGAAACAATGAATTAAATGTGACACATGGAAATGGAAAAAAAAGAAATAAAAAATATAGAAAAATAAAAGATACTTTAAATATGACTCATGATTTTTTTGAGAATTTTTTAATAATGGGAAGTATTTTAATTAAATGGAAACTAAACTGAAATAAAAGAAAAATAAAAGTGAAAAAGAAATAAAATAGAAATGGTGATGGGGTGTAATTAGCAGGGATTTACACTGAAAGTAATTGGGCCCAAAGCAGTGGGGGGTGCACATATCACCTGAGAGGCCCAAAGTTGCGCTGGTTCATGGCTTTATGGTGGAATGTTTGTGAATAAAAAAGAAAAAAACAAGGAACGCAGGATCAATCCAACACGCGTGAGGAGACATTCATTAAATGAGGTGGCAGAAGGGTGAGATGTGAGTGGATGACCATGTTAACTAATGTGGACTGAGAAGCATAAAGCCATTAAATGAAATAAGAAAGAAAACGTGACGGAGAGGATGCTCCTAGGGCTACGTGGCACAGATCCAAGGCGTACAAGGTTGGATCCAAGGGCTGGGGCTTCGTCTTCTTCATGAGCAAACCCTAACATCACAAACTCAGTTTCCGGTGACCAGAGCTAGGGCTCCGGCACTGGAATTCGCAACAGAGCCACAAACCTCAATAAAAATCAATCAAACTGTCCAGATTAGATAAACCAACCACCCTGAATCCAAAAATGACATCAAAAACTCCTAAAACCTAATGAATCAAAGGGATCGAAGAGAAACAACTTTGACCATCAAACTTTGAACTCAAATAACTTTCACTACAATGCATCAATTTCAAATCTAAAAATTGCAGCATGATCAGGGAACTTCACACATCACAAAACACCACATCAATTTCATTTTTAGATCACAAGATTTCAAAGTATACCTGAGGTGAAGATCTTGATTCAGTGAGATAGAAAGCCCAATGATGCGTGCAAATCACTCCTCTTTCACCCTAGATGCAAAATAAATGCATCTAAGGTCTTGAATGAAGCTGGATCTTGAGATTTGATCACACCTGCCCTAAAATGGTAAGCTTGCTAAACTTGAGAGAAAGCTTGAATGAATGGTTGCTTAATGATCCTTAGCTCTCCCTAATCACAGATCCACAATTTGTTTTGAGATTGGGTGCTTGAATGAAGAGAAATGGGAGAAAATGAAAATGTTGCATAAACTTGAGAATGATATAATGAGAGAGAGATGGAGCTTTCTGAAACCCTAACTGCTTATATGTGATCTCACAAACCCTTGCTGAAAGAATTGTGTGATTTGCACGTGTGGATCATGAGGTTTGTGTGAATTTGCATAATTTGCAATTTGTGAGATAAGCATGCCTCACTCATGCCTTGCTTGCATTCTCAGCCCATGTGAAATGCTTTTCCAACCCTTGATCAAAATGCAATAAGTCCTGGCCCTTAGATCAAGTCATCACACACTTCTCATGTTTTGGCCAATTTTGCATATTTTGAGTGACTTTCTTATAGTGCACGAATTTGAGAGTTTTTTTGGAGCAAAATGATCAAAATGTGATGTATTTTATCATTGAAACAAGTTTGAACCAAAACCAAGTCATACAATTAAGTTTTGAAGCAATTTGCATTTGGTCATGCATGGAAATTCTTGAATTTGCCCTAAAATCAGCAAATTTTCGAAGGACCTATAGGATAAACCAAAAATCCTATGAAAATGTACTTGTACTTTTTGAAAATGGGAGCCCTTACTCTCCAACTTTCATGTTTGACTTTGGTCCATTTGAAGAATTTTTGATCATGTTAAGGCCATTTGAAAATTAGGGCAAAAGTTGCCAAATTTGGAAATTCTCAAAAACCAACTTTGTACCATTTTTGCAAAACCCTTCAAATCTCCATGATTCTTGAAATTTGATAATTCCAAACCTCTTATAACATTGTAAGGACCCCTCTTGGCCAAAAAATTTGGGTTAGACCCCCTGAAATCAAGCAGTTGACTTTTTAAGGGCACAGTTGACTTTTTACTTCATCTGCAAGCAACTGAGGCATTCTCTGACTTCCACATGGAATTTTCTCATGAAAATTGACACCTAGGATCCTCTTGAAATATATAAGACTTTGCCCAAATGAAATGGCCAAAGTTGTGATATTTTGATGCTTGAATCTCAAACCCTAGTTTAGGTGCCTTGTATAGGAGCTTTGCCTTGTCCTGAGATCTCTGATGATCATGCAATCTTCTGAGCTTTTGCCAATGGACTTGAACTTGTAAATGGAGTGTAGACTCACCATAGGACCTGTACAAACTCAATGGGACCCTTGTCATGGCCTGTAGTGCCTCAAAAACCTCCACAGATGACCATATGCTTGATGCTAGGACATGAAGAATGTTATGCCTCATCTTTCTATGATATAATGCTAAAAATATGGTATGCTCATGATGAATATGATGTGATATGATGCTTAAAATGAAGAGGGCAAATTTGGGGTGTTACAGCTGCCCCTATTCAAACATCAGTTAATCTGAAAAGAACGGTAGCACGAGCTATCGACCATTCAAGATAAACTGTGGTTGAATACCAAGAAGACCAGAAATTTGCACTCTGACGAAGAACGCAACACTGGGAAATAAACCCAACCAAATGACACTTTGGTGACTGAAGGGGGAGAAAAAGCAGACGAACTTCTTCCAAGTTGAAACTGTTATCTGGAATAAGAATGCTAAGACAGACGAGTCTTCTTCGAACAATCCTGTGACGCCAGGAGCTGGACAGACGAGTCCTCACTACGAAAACATATGACTTGAGATAGACGAATCTCCTTCGGATATACCTGTTACGCCAGGACCGGTAACCATTTTGACATTAATTCCCACTGTCAGGATTTTAAACCTCTTCAATACAAACGAGTATTGGATGATCACTAATATAACACAGACGAGTGCCAAAAGTCAATGATACAGACGAGTATCAGACGATGATCTAAGAAACACAGACGAGCGCTTCAGGCAGTGATACAGACGAGTATCAGCCACTGGTATAGACGAATACCCGAAATTCAAACACAGACGAACATTTGAAGTAGTAACAGAAGAATACCAGGATAATCAGCAAATCCAAACATTCAGATATAAGCTAGCACAGACGAGTGCCGGGGATGATACAGACGAGTATCCCAACAAAGCAGACGAGCTCCAAACAAATAACAACACAGACGAGTGTGAGGGATGATACAGACGAGTATCCAAACAAAGCAGACGAGCTTCAGAACACAGACGACCTCTGGGGATAAAAAAAGCAGACAAGCTTCAAACAAACACAGACGAGTGCCGGAGAATGCAGACGAACGAAATCAAGGATGATAACACCAAACACAAACGAGTGTTGGGGAGTGCAGACGAGCGACAGCAAACATCAAATATCAAATACAGACGAGTGTTGGCGACTTCACTGGGGAAAAGCAATAAATATGGATACCCAACACAGACGAGTATTGGGATTTGCAGACGGGCAACAACATAAATCATATACCAAACACAGACGAGTGCTGGAAATTGCAGACAAGCAATAGCAAAGTGATAACACAGACGAGTGCTGGAGAAAGCAAACGAGCAAGCCGGAGTGATAACAAACGAGTGTTGAGAAATTCAGACGGGCATCAATAATATGTAACTGCTGGGGAATACTCTGCTCAGGGATAACACAGACGAGTGTTAAGAAATTCAGACAAGCATCAATAAGGTATCCAATATAAAACACAAACGAGTGTTGAGAAATGCAGACGAGCATCAATAAAGCTGGAGCACAGACGAGTGCTGGAGATTGCAGACGAGCAACAAACAAATGCCTGATTGGCCACAAAAATTACAACTCTGCAGGGGAAGACAAGTCAGGAGGCCTGGATATCTAACCCTGACTAAGGTGATGAATACCTGCTTGTATAATCAAATTAAACCAACAGAATGGCAACTTGCTGGGGGAATGTTTCACTGACGTAAGTGAAAAATCAGATATAAACTCTATGGGGACAGGTCATCCTCAGACTTGGCTGGATAGATGTTTCAACAATGTTCTGGCTGGGGAGAGATGCTGATTCTGAACTCTGGCTGTGACCCTTATGGGGGATAGAATTCTGTTTGGAGATGTCAGGCTTTCAGGTACCTGCTGGGCATACTCCACTAGGGAAGAATAAATTGCTTGGGCTGCTGCCAAGACTTAGCTGGAGAAGATTCCTGCTGGAGATACTCCACTAGGAAAGAGTAAATTGCTTGAGAGAATGTGACGCCATCCTGCAACCTGCAACAACAGAAATCACAAGTGTGCCCCGGGGATTTGCATGGTATGATCTGTTCATCCATCGTCACCCAACACTCAAACAGGGTTACAGTGTTTCCCTGTAATGTCCTTTTCTTTTAAAATTATCACCATGTTTAAATGCAATGCTATTTTTGCCAAAAATTCAGGACATTTTGCAAACAAAAATAAACACACACAACTTTTTGACTAAATATTCTTTTTATTGAAAGGCCTCTGAATAGGCAAAGATTTACATCAGGAAGCAACCACCTGGAAAGAGGTAGCCACCATAAAATTGAGAAAAGAAACTATTCTAAAGGCAATGGGCACGACATTCCAATGAGTTCCATTTCTGCTATGACCAGCATGTCTTCAAGACTCTCCATTCTGCTTTGGCTTTCTGAGAGGATGCGGGGACTATTTCCTATCCTTCTGATATTGTCAAGTTGTATGAAACGATGACGTGGTTCAGATTACTCGGATCGCAGTTGTTCGCTTATTCCCTTGTTTTGCGTGGATCGCCCTTTCAGGTTTTCAATCCACCGGGATACCCTTTTTTTCCTGAGCTGTCCGATGTGGCTTTTCAACTCAGCGGGTGTACATTTTTTTTTATTTCCCTAACTTTTGCCCGAGCTTTTTATTCTGTTTTTAGCTCACCGGGATGCCCTGTTTTTGCCTGGACTATAATTCTGTTTTTGTGTCCAGCGGGTCTCTTTATGCGAAGTATTTTTTAACTGCGTCCGAGTTAATAGGGGACTAGAAGTCATCTCCATCCATAGTGGTGAGCATCAGTGCTCCTCCTGAGAAGACTTTCTTCACTATGAATGGTCCTTCGTAGTTTGGGGTCCACTTGCCCCTGTGATCTGAACCTGGAGGAACGATCCTCTTCAACACAAGCTCTCCCACTTGATACTCCCGAGTACGTACTCGTTGGTCGAATGCACGCTTCATTCTCCTCTGATAAAGCTGACCATGACATATAGCCGCTAATCTCTTTTCCTCAATTAGACATAGCTGATTGTATCGAGCACGCACCCATTCAGCCTCATCCAGCTTCACATCCATCATCACTCGCAATGAAGGAATCTCTACTTCAACAGGCAGGACTGCTTCCATACCATATACCAGAGAAAAGGGAGTTGCCCCTGTTGACGTCCTGACTGACGTTCGATACCCATGCAACGCAAATGGTAACATCTCATGCCAATCTTTGTAGGTGACAACCATTTTCTGCACAATCTTCTTGATATTCTTGTTTGCTGCCTCTATCGCACCATTCATCTTTGGTCGGTAAGGAGAAGAATTGTGATGTTGTATTTTGAAGTCCCGACACAAGTCTGCCATCATCTTGTTGTTGAGATTAGAACCATTGTCAGTAATGATCCTTTCGGGAACTCCATATCTGCATATGATATCTCTTTTCAGGAATCTTGCCACTACTTGACGAGTGACGTTGGCATAAGATGCTGCTTCTACCCATTTGGTGAAGTAATCAATCGCGACCAAGATGAAGCGATGACCATTTGAAGCAGTAGGCTCTATCTTCCCGATCATGTCAATGCCCCACATAGAAAAGGGCCAAGGAGATGACATGACGTTGAGCGGGCTTGGAGGAACATGCACTTTGTCTGCATATATCTGGCACTTGTGGCACTTACGAGCGAATGAACAACAGTCTGCATCCATTGTCATCCAGTAATACCCTGATCTCAGCAATTTCTTAGCCATAGCATGCCCTCCTGCATGGGTACCGAAAGATCCCTCATGGACTTCCTGCATTAACAGGCTTGCTTCGTGTCTATCCACGCATCTGAGCAAGACCATGTCAAAGTTTCTCTTGTACAAAACCCCGTCTGTATTCAAGAAGAAGCTAGCAGCAAGTCGCCTCAAGGTCTTCTTGTCATTGGAAGATGCCCCAGCTGGGTATTCTTGCTTTTCCAGGAATAACTTGATATCAAAATACCAAGGTTTCTCATCAGACACGGCGTCTACAGAGAAGGCATGAGCTGGAGCGTCAAGCCTGGATATGTCAATTCTGGGCACATAAGTCCAACACAAGACTTTGATTGACGAAGAAAGAGTGGCCAATGCGTCGGCAAACTGATTTTCATCACGTGGTATGTACTGAAGCTTAACTGTTGTGAAGAACGTCAACAATTTTCTAGCAGAATCCCTGTATGGAATTAGATGCTCTTGATGCGTATACCACTTTCCAGTAACTTGGTTAATGACGAGGGCTGAATCTCCGAATATATCGAGGTTCTTAATCCAAAGATTAATAGCCTCCTCTATTCCCATTATGCATGCCTCGTATTCCGCTTCATTATTGGTGCAGCCAAAAGTAATTCTGGCAGCGAAGGGTAAGTGAACACCTTCGGGAGTAATAAGAACGGCACCAACTCCACGACCATTGATATTGACTGCCCCATCAAACATCAACTTCCATTTGGATTCAGGGTCTGGCCCCTCCTCCGGAAGTGGTTCCTCGCAATCGTTTTCTTTGAGGTACATGATGTCCTCATCAGGGAAATCAAACTTCATTGGCTGATAATCATCCTCCAGAGGTTGCTGTGCAAGGTAATCCGACAATACACTTCCCTTGATGGCTTTCTGAGAAGTATACTGGATGTCGTATTCAGTTAAAATCATCTGCCACCTAGCAACCCTTCCAGTTAATGCTGGTTTCTCAAAGATGTACTTGACAAGATTCATTTTGGAAATCAGCAGTGTGGTATGAGTCAACATGTACTGCCTCAGTCGGCGAGCAGCCCATACCAAAGCGCAACAAGTTTTCTCGAGCAGTGAGTAACGGGATTCACAGTCGGTAAACGTTTTGCTAAGGTAATAAATAGCGTACTCTTTTCGACCAGACTCGTCATGTTGGCCTAGAACACACCCCATTGACCCTTCTAGCACGGTCAAGTACATGATTAATGGTCTTCCTTCCACTGGAGGCATTAGAATTGGAGGCTCCTGTAAATATTCTTTTATTTTGTCGAAAGCTCTTTGGCAGTCATCGTTCCACCTGACCGTTTGCTCTTTTCTTAGCAATTTGAATATTGGTTCGCACGTGGCAGTTAGATGAGATATGAACCGAAAAATGTAGTTCAACCTCCCTAAAAACCCGCGCACTTCTTTTTCTGTTCTCGGTGCAGGCATATCTTGAATTGCTTTTACTTTAGCAGGATCTACGTCAATTCCTCTTTGACTAACAATGAAACCCAACAGTTTCCCGGAACGCACTCCGAAAGTGCACTTGTTTGGATTCAACCTCAGCTTGTACTTGATCAGTCTATCAAATAGCTTCTTTAGGTTGACCATATGCTCTTCTTCGTCTCGGGACTTAGCAATCATATCGTCCACATAACACTCAATCTCCTTGTGTATCATGTCATGGAACAATGTGACCATCACCCGTTGATAAGTTGCCCCGGCGTTATTCAAACCAAAGGGCATGACCTTATAGCAGAATGTACCCCATGGGGTAATGAACATTGTCTTCTCCATGTCTTCCGGCGCCATCTTAATCTGATTATATCCGGAGAAGCCATCCATGAAGGAAAACACCGAGAATTGAGCAGTATTGTCTACCAACACGTCAATGTGTGGTAACGGAAAGTCATCTTTTGGGCTCGCTCTATTCAAATCTCGGTAGTCAACGCACATCCGGACCTTGCCGTCCTTCTTTGGTACAGGTACAATGTTAGCTACCCAAGGTGGGTAACTAGTCACAACAAGGAAACCAACATCCCATTGCTTCTGAACCTCCTCTTTGATCTTCATCGCCATGTCAGGACGAGTTCTTCTCAATTTCTGCTTCACAGGAGGACAGTCCTCTCTCAGAGGCAGCTTATGCACAACGATGTCGGTATCCAACCCTGGCATATCTTGATATGACCAAGCAAAGATATCCACATAATCTCTTAGCATACTGATCAGTTCTTTCTTGACGTCGGCCTGCAGACTAGCCCCAATCTTGATTTCTTTCTTCACATCTTCACTGCCAATGTTGATGATCTCAATTTCTTCTTGATGAGGCTGAATAACCCGTTCCTCTTGTTTCAACCATCTGACCAATTCTTCAGGGAGTTCACAGTCTTCCTCAACCCCTTCATCAGCTTGGTAGACAGGATTGTCAAAGTCATGCGTGGTCATAGCAGGAACGTTATCAATGGAATCCGGATGATCAACACTGCACAGATGATGTGCTTATTCAGAATCTGCTTATTTTGAAAAAGAGACGCTAACACAAAGACAAAAATGAAAAACACATTGCCATTTCTATATTTTTGTGAAAAGTTTTAAAAGCAAAGAAAGAGAACACAAGTTTGTCTGAAAATGTCCTTTTATTTCATAGCAAAATAAAGATGCATACAAAACATGGTGGCCCAATACAATGGATCCTAGCATCTTGGGCAGAATGCTGGATTTGACAATGCAGTATGATAATAAAAGGAAACAAAATAATTACTCTGAGAGCCAGGTAACTTGTATGATGTCCTCAGCAGACCAGTTCCTTAGCTCATCGTCGGGCGCACACGGGTGAATCCAGTTGGCCCAATCGCCGTCACTGTCCCTATCTTGGCTTGTCACACAGATCTGGTTGCGGTCGAGCAATCCAGCACTTGTAAACGTGATAGCCTTACCACTTGGAGTAGATCCACCAGGCTGATATCCCAGACCGAACTTGTCGTCTTTCTTTTCTAGCTCCAACAGCTTGCCCCAACCTTGGGCACTTCCTGATTGAACAACCTCTTTTGCTTGCTTGTAGGAATGGATAAAGGTACCCTCCTTCTCACTGCTCTTCTCTACAGGAGTCAGGATGCTGACGTTGACTGCTTCGAAGGCTTGGCATAAAGTCTCATGGATCTCCCCATCCATCTCTACATACTTAAATGTCGACAAGTGGCTTACGAAGATGTCTTCCTCTCCACATACTATAATGACCTGGCCGTCAACCACATATTTGAGCTTCTAATGCATAGTTGAAGTAATAGCTCCGACAGCATGTATCCAGGGGCGTCCCAACACACAGCTATACGCAGGCTGGATGTCCATGACATAGAAGACACTTTTGAAGACTTGAGAACCTATCTTGACGGGCAGCTCAACTTCCCCAAAAACTGATCTTCTCGAACCATCAAACGCTTTGACAATCAGATCACTTGGTCTCAGGACTATACCATCAACATTGAGCTTCATTAATGCCTTCTTCGGAAGCACATTAAGGGAAGAGCCTGTATCAACAAGAACATGTGATAACACAACACCCTTGCACTCCATAGTGATATGTAGTGCTTTGTTGTGGTTTCGACCCTCTGACGTGAGGTCTCTGTCTGTAAAGCCTAGGCCATGGCTTGCATTAACACTGCCTACAACAGCTTCAAGTTGGTTGACAGTAATTTCCTGAGGAACATAGGTCATCTGCAGTACTTTCAATAAGGCCTCTCTGTATGCAGGAGAACACATCAGCAATGATAGAATGGATATCTTGGAAGGTGTCTGATTCAGCTGATCAACCACCTTATAATCACTCTTTTTGATAATGCGCATGAATTCCTCGACCTCTTTTTCAAATGTACCCTGCCCAGCAACAGGAGTAGTTGATTCATCAGATACGGCTTGCTTTCCTTTGGCCTTGGATGAAGCCTCAGCCTCAGGATCCCCTCTCAGCACAGGGGGAGCAAATAAACGATCACTTCTGGTAAAGCCTCCAACACCTCCGACATTCTCTACAGTCGGGTCTACAGCAACAAACTTACTCTCAATCTTCTGTCCAGCTACGTACACGTCGGAGCCGTAATGCGAAGGAATGGCTTTATCGTCTGTGTAAGGAACAGGCCCAGGCACAGTAATAGTCACAGGACTAATCTCGGGAGCATAGATGGTAATCGGCTCTCTTCTGACAGGCATGTCAGCTTCATCATAAAAAATGGTAATGGTTGACACATCATCAGCTTCATCACCAACTTTGTTAAACTGCAAGGATCCATCATTAATCAAACTCTGCAATCCCCTCTTCAGATTCTCACATCCATTCCCGGAATTTAGACATTCTTCACAATCAGCATTGCAACCAGGAAACACTTGACCTTTTAGCAACCTCTCTTTCACTACCCTCAAAGGAGTCTTCACTTCTTCAATACTCAGCATAAGTCTTAACTTTTCACCACCCTCAACAACATTGACTCTCGCCCCTCCATGATTCGGAATAGGGTTCAAATTAACATTCGGCGGTGGTGCAAAGTTGATTGCTTTAGAGTCTATCAGGTCTTGAACCTTGTGATGGAGTGCCCTACACTTCTCAGTTGAGTGCCCGGGTGCCCCAGAGTGGAAAGCGCATCGTGCATTGACATCATAACCAACTGGAAGCTCTCTAGGAGGTGGCGGTGCCAAAGTCCTTAGTTGAATCAAATTCAAATCCAGCAGTCTTGGTAGCAAAGCAGCATAAGTCATAGGGATAGCCTCAATCACCCTATTAGCCGAGCGAGTTTGCCTTGGCTGATACGGTCTCTGCTGATAGTTGGTACGTGGTTGTTGTTGTTGCTGTTGTTGTTGAGGTTGCATCTGTTGCACTAGAGTAGAAGGAATTGTAACTGCTGCCACATGCTCATACGGTCTTCTATAACCACGACCCTAGCCTCGGCCAAATACAGCATTTGTCTCACCCTCTCTTCTCCTAGGAGGTCCACTGAAAGCTTTCCTCGCTCCATTTGAGCTGCTAGCACTTGGATCTTGTATCTTCCCCATCTTCAGCAAGGTCTCCACCCTCTCTCCAGTAATAACAATGTCATTGAATTTGGTGGCAGAACTGGACGCCAATCTTTCAAGAAAAACACCCTGCAGAGTCCCCATAAACATGTCAGCCACCTTGTTCTCTAGCAGCGGTGGTTGCACTCTGGTAGCGAGCTGACGCCACCTCTGAGCATACTCTTTGAAACCTTCCTTAGCAGTCTGAGCCATGTGCTGCAATTGCGTGCGGTTTGGAGCCATGTCCAAATTATATTGATATTGTCTCACAAAAGCTTCTGCTAGGTCTTTCCAGCTCTTGATATTGACTCTGCTAAGCTTCATATACCATTCCAGAGAAGCTCCAACCAAGCTGTCTTGAAAATAGTACATCCAGAGTTTTTCATCATCAGTGTGAGCAGCGATCCTCCCTACGAAGGACTGAAGATGGGTCTTCGGACATGCAGTGCCATTATATTTCTCAAAAGTTGGAACTTTGAACTTGTAGGGGATTCTGACCCCTGGAACCAAGCCCAAGTCCGTTATGTCAAATCCCAAAGAACTCTGGGATTGAATGGCTCTGATTTGTTCTGTCATTTCTTCAAACCTCTTGTTCATCTCAACTCCCTGACCCTCAGCTTCGTCAAGTAGAGTGAACTGTTCGTCCTGGTTATCCATTTGCACATTATTCAAACCATCATTGATTATAGTAACCCCTGGCTGTGTTACAGGGACTTCAACTTGACGTGCGCCCGCACCGTTACGATTACCATCAGCATCAGTGTTGTTCCTGGGTTGACTATTTTCAATCATCTCCCACAGACGCTCTTGATTCTGACCCATGCCTGCCATCAGAGTCATAAAGTTATCCATTCTCAGCCTCAGGTCAGCTAAGTCAGCTTGCATCTGGTCCATGACTCGCTCTCTGTTAATCTTTGTTGGATATCTGTGTGCGACTGGTTGTTCCCGAACTTTCCGGGGAGCTATAGTGCATGAGGCACAAAACACGTTAGCAACTGAGACACTACCTGCAAAGCAAACAAACAGGTTATATGCTATGCAATGTAACTGCTCATGTTCCCAAGTTTTTTAGCATTTGCATCCCCCAGTTCTGGCATATATTCTCAGACAGTCACTTTCAAACTTTCTCTTTGATGAGTGTTCAGTCATTAGCAGTATCAGACAAACGAGTCTTGCATATTCAGAAATTATAACTTGCACATTAATACTGTATATGGACAAAACACTGCAGGCTAAAAGTCAGAATACAACCAGAAATATTCCCCGAAGGGTTACAAGCCAGTACATGAATAAAAGAAAAAAACAAAAGCAAGACTCCTACAACAAGCCTGTAGGTAGTCTGAAAAATAAACTAAGCTAAAGACCCAGGCTCTGCCACCTCTGCTCTGCTCTTCTTGACACCCACTCTCAGCTTGAGCTCTTTAATCTCTTTCCCTGCTTCCTCCAGGGCTAACTGGCTTTGTGCTAGCTGCTGGGTCTTTTCCCTCCGGATGGTGTGGACTTGCTCCACCTCTTCCTTCTTGAAGGCCATTTGCACTTCAAAGAACTCTTCTTTATCTCTAAACTTCTTCTGCTCTTCCTCCCTTTGGCCTTGCAACCAAACAATGGATTGACGAGCATCCTTGAGAGTCTTTAAAGTCTTTTTGCGTTCAGCTTCTCTTTTAGCCTCCATCAGACCCAACCTGTGGAAATGAGCTTCTTTGCCAGCGAAGTCCTTCTCTTTGGCTTCCAAAGAGGCTTGGAGCTTCTGCAGCTTGTCTTCTGCTTCATTCTTGGCCCTGTTGGCATGATGGTACAGGCTTACCATTTTAGCATTCTCCACTCGAACTTCATGCAGCTGAGCTTCTAGCTTCTTGTACTCTTCAAGGGAGACTGTACTACTCTGACTTGGAACTTCTCTGGGATAAAGTGGAGCCTCAATTGAGAAAGGCATGAGAACTTCTTCTACATGTCTTTGCAACCATGCAGCAAATGGTGGATACGTCTTGGGATCTACTCTTCCGAAGTCTTTCTTACCCTTCCTTATCCTGTGAGCCCAGGCTTGGACGGCTTGTTGAACTAACTCCTTGTTTCCTTATGCAGGAAAGAACAAAGACTCAGTAAACTCTTCCATCTGAGGAGGATCTTTCAAAGGATAACCAAACTCTTTTCTGGCTAATGATGGATGATAACTGATGACACCTTTTCTTCCCAGCAAAGGCACTCCAGCAAACCTTCCACAACTGACCATCAACTCTTTACCTAGCAGATCTTTGTCATATCCCCAGGCAATATCTTCGACAGTCAACCCCATCAGTCTTCTGGACCATCTCCACTCATCCCTCATCTCCTTGAAGGCACCTGATTTTGGCAGCTGTCTGGCAAACCACTCAGTGAACAAAGGAGCACAACAGACTACTGGACCACCCCTACCCTTCTCATTTCTGTAATGAACATTGTAGTAGAAGTCACCCAAAAGAGTAGGCACTGGATTTCCTTTTGCAAAGATTGAGATCACCTCCAAGCTTACCAATTCCTTCTCTCTAGGGAACAAACTGGACCCATATACCATCAATGCAAGCAAAGCACCAGAGTCATTCCACTTAGCCTCTGTAGCATATCTCTCTGCCTCCGGGATGAGCACACTCCAAGGGAGTCCTTTGCCTTCACTCTCTTTCAGAGCCCTCTTGACTGTAGCAGCTGGCAACCTACAAACCTTGGCTATGTCTTCTTCTTTAAGCACAACCTCAGACCCATAGAATGGCAATGTCTCTCTGACTGGAACATTCAGCATGCTGGAGATCTCTTCCAATGTGGGAGCTAAGATGTAACCTGGAAAAACAAAGAAACGCAGCAGAGGATCATAAAACTGCAACAAAGTATGCAAACTGTCTTTCTAGTCTGTAGTGGGCTTGTCCACAAACTTCAGTATCTGGCCATATCTTTTCTTGAAATTGCCCAAGACTAGGTCATTCATCAGACCTGCTAACTTCTGAACACTTCTAACTTCAGGCTGAAGAAAAGTATAGTGCACATTTTTTTTCCTTGGAACTCTTCTGATTTCTGCCATGGAGATAAGATTTACCAGAACTGGGACTTGATTATGAACAATGACCTGAAAAATGGGAAACATAAACAATTAATGCAAGAATGATGCAAATGCAATTCAATGCAGGCATATGATCAACTGGGACCATCTGAACTGGACACTGACAAGGGCCCCTCTGATCAACTGGCAAACCAAAAGTCCTCTGAGTCACAACTCTCTGATAATCACAACTCTCTGATAGAAGATCTCAGAACAATAGTACCAGGAAAACCAGAACCAAGAAAACCAGAACTCCAGAACCATAGAACCATAGGACCAGAAATCATATCATAGGACCACAGATCATAACAAGGACCACTGAATAATGAGTGTATGTTGAGGCCAAGGGTTCCTGCACACCTGTAAACCCCTCCCAATCTCACTGGTAATAGGCTCCGGGTCAGACATCACGGACTCTCAAAGCTGAATAGCAATAATACTGTCACCATCTCCGAGAAATGGATCATGAGCAAATCAGGGAATCGGTTTGGCATTATATACTACGCAGGGAGGCCTCAGCTCAGTCCAGGACACAAGGTAATCCTATGTGATCCCCAAGTGGGCCCTCGGATGCGAATGGGTTTGCCACAAAATGTGGGCTGCCACTGTCATCACTTAAGAGGGATGTTTCCACAAGGTTCTCAATGATCGGTCCCCAGCTGCACATAACTGTCAAGGTTATGTAATGAGAGAGGAAGATCCCCAAATCAAGACATTTCCAAGACAATCGCAACTTGGGTGTGGAACTCACTACTACCCCCATGACAAGATCTCATGACGCCAAAGTGGAACCACTCTAAGTCCTAAGGTGCACTCGAGCCGTGGTAATGAGCTCATCTCTCAAGAACAAGTAACACCCATCCCACCAAACAGAAACCAGTCCAGACAGTCCAGTATATATACATGATGCAGAAAATAAATACTGAAAACTGTAAATAAAGCTGAAAATAAAGCTGTAAATAATCAACAATAAAATACAACAAGCCACAGCAAACAAACATCACCCAATAAAACAGAAACACACAAGCGCTAGGAGAGACTCACAGGGGAACCAGAGATTCTGGGTTCGATCCCCAGCAGAGTCGCCAGCTGTCGCTCCCCGGATTTCTATCCTGGTACAAACGCAAAAGTGGCACGGAAAAAGAATAGAGTCGCCAGCCAGGCATTTTTATCCCGAAGAAAGGGAATGGTAATGCTGCACAAACCAGGAGAAAGAAAGAGGAAGGACACAGGTCCTACGAACCAAAGAGACTGAGTTCGGGAGTCGGTTACGACCTGGGAAGGTATTAGCACCCAGATCGTCCGCCGTACCCGATGGGATCCACGCTTGCAAAGATAACTATTTCAAAGGGTGAGGGTATGAAAGCTGCTGCAAAACAAAATAAAATGAACTGGAAAAGAAGATTGAGAAAGGAACTGAATAAGAGAACAAAAGAGGAAAAATGTAGGGAAAATAAAGATTATGCTCGAACGGGCCCTACCCCGCTGCCTACGTACCTCATCAGCACAATTAGGATCAGAGACGCCGTAGTTCCCCTAACTAGGGGTGGCAAAGAAATTGCTTGTGAATTAAGGCTGGAACTGCCTATGCCATTGCTCAGGTGTTGCAGACTCGGACGACGAGTGCGTAACCGTCTTGCAAAGTGACAAGTAGGAGCAAGTTCACGTACGGAGCGAATGAGATGGGAAAAGAATTCCCGAAGGAAAGACGCTTATTGTTTGTTTGTGTTTTTTAAAAGCTTTTAGGAGTGTGTCACAAGGAAGTGAACTCAAGCTCTTTTCCATGGAATGCGCACTTGTCACTACATTCCAAGATGGAATAATAGAACAAGCACACTCAAGTAAGGAGAAGATCCCCAAAACTTGAACCCAAAGATTAGGGCCTAAGCTCACTAACTTGTTAAACTTATTAAGTGTTTTTGGTTATTTACAGATGAAGAAGTGTTTTTTATGCTTTTCTTTGTGAAGAAGATACCTTGATCAGACTTGTGCATCACAAGGTAAACTTGTACTATCCCAAGATGGGAAGACTACAAGCATACCTCATGGGATAAGGCTATGGATCAAGACATCACTTCAAACATTATTAAGATGCTTTTTATGGTTATGAGATGAGAAGAGAAGAAGAAACAAAAGGATCATAAAGGAAAAATTCTAAAGGGGGACTAAACAATCCTAAGTGTTATCATGCATGGAGATCCTAAGGTTAGTGAGGTTTCTATCCTAATGAAGAAGGAAGAAGAAGAAAAGAAGAAGATAGAAGAAGGGATGAGAAAGTCCTAAGCCCAACAACAAAGAGTTAGTACAAATAAACATAAGAGGAGAAGATGAGACTTGGAGATGTGGAACTCAACTTCCACACCTCACACTTACCATAGCCCCTGCAAGGTTAGTATCATACATACAAGTGAAACAAAATAAGCAAGATAACATGCCAACATTATACAAACAGAAGTGAAATGATATGAACAAATGCACAATGCATATGCAACTCAAAAGAATGAGAGATGAAGCTTACAAGTCAAAAGATGCAACATGAAAAACATATGCAAACTTATGTACACTTAAGGAGGATGCAAAGCAACAATGCAAAAAACATGGACTCAATGCACAAGATCAGAATCAAAACAAGATGAAGAAGGGCTTAAGAAGCCAAAAAGATGAAGAGAATGGAGGTACAAGGCCAAACAATCACTAAATAGGAGTGAAAGAAGTGAGGAAGAAGTGGAAGCACACTTAAGAAAAGAAAGGGACTTAAAAAAGAAGCAAACACAAAAATTCCTATGACCCAAACCCTAAGATAGGACCAGGAAGGTACCCACACCCCAAAATAACCCCAAATGAGAGGAAGAAGTTGGCACAAGTGCCCTTCTAAGCTTATAAGAGATCTAATGGACCAAAAGAAGCAAAATGGGACAAGGTTCAAGATAAAATTCACATTAAATCAACCAAGCATCTAAAAATTCCACAACTCAAGTCAAATGATCTTCAAACATGGTATATTAATGAGCCAAAAGGATTTAGAGAAATTAAGAAGTAAACTAAGTCAAATGGAGGCTTAAACACAAGCTAGGGTTACAAACTTCTATCACAAGTCAAAGGATCAAGACCTAAGAAATAAAATCCTAAAAATCAAGATAAACATCACACAAGAAGTACATTGTCCTAGGAATCCATAGCAAAAAGAATGGCATCAAAATTCAAAATAATGAAGTCTACGGAAATTTGACAAGGTAGTGTACTCAAAATGAACTTAAAAAGAAGCTAATTGAAACAATGAATTAAATGTGACACGTGGAAATGGAAAAAAAGAAATAAAAAATATAGAAAAATAAAAGACACTTTAAATATGACTCATGATTGTTTTGAATTTTTTTTAATAATGGGAAGTATTTTAATTAAATGGAAACTAAAATGAAATAAAAGAAAAATAAAAGTGAAAAAGAAATAAAATAGAAATGGTGATGGGGTGTAATTAGCAGGGATTTGCACTGAAAGTAATTGGGCCCAAAGCAGTGGGGGGTGCGCATAGCACCTGAGAGGCCCAAAGTTGCGCTGGTTCATGGCTTTATGGTGGAATTGTTGTGAATAAAAAAGAAAAAAAACAAGGAACGCTGGATCAATCCAACGCGCGTGAGGAGACATTCATTAAATGAGGTGGCAGAAGGGTGAGATGTGAGTGGATGACCATGTTAACTAATGTGGACTGAGAAGCATAAAGCCATTAAATGAAATACGAAAGAAAACGTGAGGGAGAAGATGCTCCTAGGGCTACGTGGCACAGATCCAGGGCGTACAAGGTTGGATCCAAGGCCTGGGGCTTCGTCTTCTTCATGAGCAAACCCTAACATCACAAACTCAGTTTCCGGTGACCGGAGCTAGGGCTCCGGCACCGGAATTCCCAACAGAGCCACAAACCTCAATAAAAATCAATCAAACTGTCCAGATTAGATAAACCAACCACCCTGAATCCAAAAATGACATCAAAAACTCCTAAAACCTAATGAATCAAAGGGATTGAAGAGAAACAACTTTGACCATCAAACTTTGAACTCAAATAACTTTCACTACAATGCATCAATTTCAAATCTAAAAAGTGCAGCATGATCAGGGAACTTCACACATCACAAAACACCACATCGATTTCATTTTTAGATCACAAGATTTCAAAGTATACCTGAGGTGAAGATCTTGATTCAGTGAGATAGAAAGCCCAATGATACGTGCAAATCACTCCTCTTTCACCCTAGATGCAAAATAAATGCATCTAAGGTCTTGAATGAAGCTGGATCTTGAGATTTGATCACACCTGCCCTGAAATGGTAAGCTTGCTAAACTTGAGAGAAAGCTTGAATGAATGGTTGCTTAATGATCCTTAGCTCTCCCTAATCACAGATCCACAATTTGTTTTGAGATTGGGTGCTTGAATGAAGAGAAATGGGAGAAAATGCAAATGTTGCATAAACTTGAGAATGAGATAATGAGAGAGAGATGGAGCTTTCTGAAACCCTAACTGCTTATATGTGATCTCACAAACCCTTGCTGAAAGAATTGTGTGATTTGCACGTGTGGATCATGAGGTTTGTGTGAATTTGCATAATTTGCAATTTGTGAGATAAGCATGCCTCACTCATGCCTTGCTTGCATTCTCAGCCCATGTGCAATGCTTTTCCAACCCTTGATCAAAATGCAATAAGTCCTGGCCCTTAGATCAAGTCATCACACACTTCTCATGTTTTGGCCAATTTTGCATATTTTGAGTGACTAGTATAGTGCACGAATTTGAGAGTTTTTTTGGAGAAAAATGATCAAAATGTGATGTATTTTATCATTGAAACAAGTTTGAACCAAAACCAAGTCATAAAATTATGTTTTGAAGCAATTTGCATTTGGTCATGCATGGAAATTCTTGAATTTGCCCTAAAATCAGCAAATTTTCGAAGGACCTATAGGATAAACCACAAATACTATGAAAATGTACTTGTACTTTTTGAAAATGGGAGCCATTACTCTTCAGCTTTCATGTTTGACTTTGGTCCATTTGAAGAATTTTTGATCATGTTAAGGCTATTTGAAAATTAGGGCAAAAGTTGCCAAATGTGGAAATTCTCAAAAACCAACTTTGTACCATTTTTGCAAAACCCTTCAAATCTCCATGATTCTTGAAATTTGATAATTCCAAACCTCTTATAACATTGTAAGGACCCCTCTTGGCCAAAAAATTTGGGTTAGACCCCCTGAAATCAAGCAGTTGACTTTTTAAGGGCACAGTTGACTTTTTACTTCATCTGCAAGCAACTGAGGCATTCTCTGACTTCCACATGGAATTTTCTCATGAAAATTGACACCTAGGATCCTCTTTACATATAGAAGACTTTGCCCAAATGAAATGGCCAAATTTGTGAGATTTTGATGCTTGAATCTCAAACCCTAGTTTAGGTGCCTTGTATAGGAGCTTTGCCTTGTCCTGAGATCTCTGATGATCATGCAATCTTCTGAGCTTTTGCCAATGGACTTGAACTTGTAAATGGAGTGTAGACTCACCATAGGACTTGTAAAAACTCAATGGGACCCTTGTCATGGCCTGTAGTGCCTAAAAAACCTCCACAGATGACCATATGCTTGATGCTAGGACATGAAGAATGTTATGCCTCATCTTTCTATGATATGATGCTAAAAATATGGTATGCTCATGATGAATATGATGTGATATGATGCTTAAAATGAAGAGGGAAAATTTGGGGTGTTACACATATCACTTAGTACGACCGAAGCAGAATACATAGCAGTAGGTAGTTGTTGTGCACAAATACTTTGGCTCAAACAACAACTTTGTGACTACGGACTCGATCTAGGATGCATTACTTTGCATTGTGATAACACCAGTGCGAACAATATTACAAAGATTATGGTCATGCATTCGAGGACCAAGCATATTGACATAAAACATCATTTTCTACGAGATCACGTTCTTCAAGGAGATGTCGAGGTAACCTTCATAGTTACACACAATCAGCTTGCAAATATATTCATAAAACCTTTGGCAAAGGAACCTTTCTTCAAAATTCAGAGAGAACTCGAAATTATGGATGAAAATTATGTTTAATTTTTTTAGAGATCATCAACCAAGGTACATGATATTTTTCTTCTTCTATCCTAATTTAATATGTTTTTCAATGTTTCAAATGTTACATATATGTATGAAAAGTGTTATGTGGTTATTTCAAGGTTTGCATAATGTTATTTATGATTTTTTTTTGCATTTTTCACTACAAGCAATCGATTGCACCCTGAAAGTAATCGATTGCACCCTGTCATTTTTGTGTTGTTCCGCCTCTGTCTGGTGGTACAATCGATTTCACCCAGGTAACAATCGATTGCACCTTAGCAAATTTGAATTTTTATGTGTTTTAAATGTGGTCCATGGATATCTTACCTTCCTAATTACCCTACCTAATTTTCCTTTGATCATTTACTATCTTTGACCAACATTTACACATATCCCACACCTTTTTCCAAAAATTCATCTTCCAACAAGTTTTCACATATTCCAATCTTGACCATCTTTCAAAATTTGAATTCTTTAATTCAAATCTTGACCACACCTTTTCTCAAAATATTTTGACCCCAACATGGACCTATCTTAACTTGTTTACTTGTTTCTTATTTTATTTTTCTATCTATGTACTCTTTATAATTTTGCATTTGCTTCAGTTTTTAATTATTGTACTATTTGGAAATTCTGCATTTATGTTTTCTAAGTAATTCTAATTTGAATTTTATATGATAAGTTATTATGGAACATTATCTCTTGTGCGCATGTTATTGCTTTACCCATCTTTCACTTCTTTTTGGTAATGTCAAAAGAGGGAGAAGGACGTTACTCTTTTGTTTTTGTTCTCTTTTCCTTGATCTTTAAGGAATAAATTCAAGACTACTCCAAACCTCAATACAAAAACCAGTTCACACTTTGAGGGGGAGATCTATATCTAAGGGGGGGGGGGGGAATCTTATCGGAAAGAACTTCGCAACAAAAGAGAATGCTTTATCACCATAAAAAAGGGGAGAATATGGAATCAAGATCCTCAAAATCAAATTATGTTTTGATGAAGACAAATCATGTGGCAAGAAGGCAAAGATGTTCATCCATTGTCAAAGCATCACGATAAAAGAATCATACAAAGATTTTATATGAAGAACATGCTCGTTGGAAGGTATAATGATAATCTTCATAAAATGTTTAAGTCTGAGTTGCTCAAAAGTTATTTGCATTGCACAATCACTTTCACAAAGTTTGAAAATCAATTTTTGCAAGTTTTGGCCAGTGCAATCGATTGCACCCTTAGAGCAATCGATTGCATGCTGAAAAACCTTTGTTTCTGTTGCTTCTGTTTGTGGTACAATCGATTGAACCCTTAGAGAAATCGATTGCACCTGTTCAAAATTCAAAATTCAAGTGTTTCTGTTTGTGGTGCAATCAATTGCAGCCCTAGAGCAATCGATTGCAGCCCTAGAGCAATCGATTGCTCCCTGTACGAGTTTGAAAAATTGCTTTGAAAAATTGCACCTCTTCATTCATTCTTTCATCAAATGACTCCAATGAATCATGGCAATTGTTCATGATATTTTCTGAAGAATTTCATGATGATTCAAAGTGGTGTCTATAATCTATAAATACATAAACTTACAATTTTTCAAATAACCTCTTTCAAAAATCTTGAATAAAACATCCACTATCCACATCTTGTTCAAGTTTTTTTATACAGAATTTTCTGCATATTTTCATATCATTTGAAAGAAAATTCTTGAGCAACAAAGTCTTAAATACTTGTGGAATTATCATTGAAAGAGAAGATCAATCTTGGAATTGATAACATTGTATATACATACTTCAAACTCATTGTAAAAATCAAAGTTTGTCTTTATTTCCCTTGCTATTCAGGATTTTTGAAAGCAAGTGTGTGCTTTGAAGAGGATTGTTCTTCTTGCACTTAATGTTAAAATATTAAAGGTGTTAAGAGCCTTTGATCTTCCTATAGGTTAGATAGTAAGGATCACCATTGGTGTGAATAGGTTGTACAACTATTCTAACTATAGTGAAATCTCTTTTGGTTGGAAATGGGACTAGATGTACCTTCAGTTTATGGAGGGAACTAGGATAAACCACTGTGTCATTTACTTTCTGATTTTTATTGCTTTCATAACCTTACCAATCCATAAAAGTAATAACCTTCATAGGTGCAACTCAGACTTTCAAAGGATTGTGTTGAATTTGCCAAGGGTTGTCAAGAATGCCAAGTGCATGCTAGCATCTAACATGTCCCTACAAGTGCATTACATTCCATTGTCAAAACATGGACTTTTAGAGGTTGGACTTTGGACTTGGTTGGAGATATTCGACCAATATCTTCTAAGAATCAAAAATACATTTTGGTAGGTATTGACTATTTCACTAAGTGGGTCGAAACAATACCTTTGCCAAATGTTGACCAAGAGGATGTAATTGAATTTTATTCAAAAATACATTATCTGTAGGTTTAGAATCCTATAAACTATTATAACTGATCAGGGATCAGTCTTCACTGGTCGAAAAATGCAAGAGTTTGCTAAAGAAATGAGTTTCAAACTTTTAACTTCTACACCTTATTATGCCCAGACCAATGGCCAAGTTGAAGCAGCAAATAAAGTAGTGATTGGGTTGATAAAAAAATATGGGAAAAAGGCCAAAGAATTGGCATAAAACATTGTACCAAATTCTATGGGCATGTCGAACATCCCCTAAAGAGGCAACCAATACCACCCCATTCGACTCACATTCGGCCATGATGCATTTCTGCCTGTAGAAATTTATCTTTAATCTACAAGGGTTCAAGGACATCATGAGATTCCATCTGAAACCTATTTGAACATGACGTTGGATGAATTGGTAGACTTAGATGAAGAAAGACTCCATGCTCTGGAATTGCTTAAAAGGCAAAAGAAAAGAGTAGAGAAGTCTTACAATAAAAAGGTTAAGGTCAAAACCTTTTCGAGTGGGCAGTTAGTATGGAAAGTCATCTTACTTATGGATCGAAAGACCAAATCTTTAGGGAAATGGTTCCCAAAATGGGACGGTCCTTTTGAGATTATTAACACCTTTAGCAACAATGCATATGAAATTCAAGAAATTGATGTTGATCAAAGAATATTAAAAGTAAATGGCAAATATTTGAAGAAATATAGGCCTATCTTGCAGGATATTCAAATTAAAGCATGACTTTATTATTGGAAGAAGCCAAAATAGGCTAAATGGCCAAAATGACATACATAAGCTTAAAAAAAAATGCACAAAATAAACATGGAGGATAAATTATTCATATCTCTTCCAATGTCTTGAACAAAGATAACTCATCCAGTCTTCATCAGGTTCATCATCTAAGTCTTCCTTTTTGACATAAATTTTAGAAGCTACCACCTTGGTATTAGGTTTCTTGCTGGTTGGAGTAGACTCCATGGATGTGTTCGTTCTAGTTGTCGACGCAATTGAGGCATTAACACTTGCCTCACTTGATTCTCTTTTTATAGCCTTCTTGGTTGTGGAGTATTTAGTGGAAATACTCATGATGAATTCCAAATTGATGAAGAAAAATTAGTTTGAGGGGTTTTTATAAGAAGAAACTCTAGGATCATAAAGACTAGTCAAATAAGACGTTGGAAGCGCATGGAATTTTCCTAGAAATAGGTTCCAAGACTTTAGTATTGGTATTTTCCATAACATGGGGACTTGTGCAATTAGAGCACAATAATACTAAAATAAAAAGTGTTTTTCAATGTGAGGTTTGGCTGAGTGATGAAAAAAACCTCTATGGTTCAGAGACAACATGTTGTGGGACAGTCGTCGAAGTGCCTAGCCATAAGTTTGCCTACAAGAGGAATATTTGAGCCTTACAAAATGTAAGAATGTAGATTTAAGGGTGAAAACACGACTATAAAAGCAAGCAGATAAAAGGTGAAAAGGGCACCAACATTGTCATTATTACATAAAAACCATAGAAGGGCAATGAGAAATTGTACTTAAAATGCAAGAAGATGAAAGACAAGCAATTAAAAGGAAAGATTCGCCTTCAGAGCGAGAAAAATAGCCTTCTGAGTTTGGATACGCCTGTTGACCAAATCTTTTCCTAGCTTGGCTATTGCAAGCTCTTTCTCCAAGCGTTGAGAAGCATTGACATACCCCATGGTTCTCCCCATCTCTAGGTCCAACTCAGTATCAGGCGACTCCTTCAGAACATTTATCCTCTTCTCAGCATTGGAAATCTTAGCTTGTATCTCTTCGATTTGTTTTTTTTCTTCCAAATATTAATGTCCTTTCTGAGAGAGGCCCTTTCTGTTTATCCATCATCCTTAGCCTTCTCCAACTTCTCCATAATAGCCCTAGATTATGTTGCCTTCGACCAAGTGGTAGCCTCAACTCCACAAGTTTTATCTATGGTCTTCTGAATGTTGGGGGAGCTTCTTAAGGTCTTTAGTTAGTTGGTTCACAACTAAGGCTAGATCCAGCAAGAAGTTAGAGATTGTTGGTACAAGGGTAAAGAGGTCTAACTTCTAAAGGGTATCTTTCAGGAAAAGGTGAGAAGTTCGATCTGAGTCCAAGATTTTAAGAATGTCGCCTTTGAAGAATTCTTTCTTAATGGTTTGAAGGATAGGGTTGACAAAATCATATGAAGTTGGAGCCTCAAAGGTAGTCGAAGCACTCTCATTTTTCTCTGAGGAGCTCCCTCTCCTCTCCAATACAATCTAATGTATTCCATTGGGTTAAAGGCTCTAAGATAATTCATTTGAGCCTCAGTCATTGTGGTTGCATAAGTTGGAATTATATCATTTTTAGGAGGATTGAGGTCCTTATCAGGTTCGACTTCGACATCCCCATGAGGACTTTTCCTATCCTCCTCAGTTTCACTTTCATCTTCTTCTTCTTCTTCTCCCCTTTCACCTTCAACATCGCCCCCTTGATCACCTCAAAGTTCAGACTGAAGTTGAGGACCACTTGCACCATCCATGAAATCTGCCAGAGGCTGATTGACAAGATGAGTGCGAAGGGAGTGTTCATTCTCAGTTAAAGCTTCGTCTTGTTCCATGGGAATAGGCTCTTCGACCTTGGGGTCTTGTTTATTTTGGTGAGTATCCCCGTCATGATCAGGATCAACTGTGTGGGACTGTTCAGTGGCAATCTTGGTAGGAGAGCCTCGATTCACTGCTTGAGGAGAAGGAATTGTAACAGAATCAGGTTTGTTAATCTCACTCAAAGAACTTCGCACATAACCAAGATTAGATGTTGGGTGATAAGTGGGATCACCTCTACTATTCATAAGAACAATTGGAGTAGTAGTTGGTTATGGTGGAGTAGAGCCACTAACATTGTCCTAATAATATAAAATCAATGGATTAGGCCAATAAACAGTCAACCAAAGAGTTCATGTAGAAAATAATTCAAGAATAAAACTTACCTGAGTGTCATCAACATTAAGACTTGAGTGATTGCTTTCATTTGGGCCAACGGTCGCCTTTGACATGGCCTCAGGGGTTTGTTTCTCGACACCACTAGGAGAGGGCGTCTTTTCTGAAATTTTGGCCACCTTCGAGGAAGATTGACTAGCAGTGTCAGCAGCTTTGACAAGCTTCCTTTTCTTTTTGATAAATGTACCCTTTTTAGAGGGATACATGTCCTCACCTTCATCCACTTGGATGACTAGTTGAACACCCTTCCTTGTTTTTTTGGTTGGAGTTGGAGGAGGCTTTCAAGCAGCTTGAGGAGCCTCCGGAGTAGCCTTCACAGAGATGCTCTTCGATGAGCCAATATTCTTAGACACTGTTGAAATTCATGCATAAATACAAATTAGTAAGGAAGTGGTTAGATAAATATCACTAAAACGAGGTCCCCAAACCTTCATATATTTAGGATTTGATGTGAACATCTTCGATCCTTATATGAAGGTGTCCTTTGAAACTGTCTAGCTTATGTTTAGTCGTAACCAACCTTTGAGCTTTGGGTTGTGACTGCTATCAAAGGATTTTGATGGAATCCCCATAGACAAACCAGTATGGAAATAGAGGGGCAAGATCCACTCTAAACTCAATAGTAGGTAGTCGAGGAACCTTTGGAGGAAAGAGCTTGAAAGCTAGTTCATAACGTTTCTCAGGAGCAATATTGGAAGGGAGTTTTAGTTTCTCCATTTTTTGTAAAAATTTCTCCTTCAAAGTGACAAAAACCTCAGTAACGGTTTGACTAAGATCATCTGGTCGATAGACAGTTTCAAAGTACTTTTGGAAGGCTTGAATCTCTTTGACATGAGTAGACTTACCTTTCTTGACCTTTTCCTGCACATTAGCAAAATATTGGTTAAGTAATTCTGAAAAGGAAGAAGCATAAAGGGATTGCTCTTGGTAGTACTTCAACCACCATTTATAGAATTCTTGTGTGCAAAGAAAGTTAGGGCTAAATTGGATAAAGGAAATCTGAGTTGGACTGGCAAGTCGAAGAGAAGTGGCCTCTTCGTCGAAGTTAGCATAAAAAAAGGTTGATATGTCCTTTTTTATCATACAAACATTTGGGATAGCTTTGGGCCAATCCAAACTGTCGAGAGACTAGATTTGGTTGGTAGGAAATTAAAGCTGATACGCCTCTTTGATGATTCAACTTGTGGAATAACAATCTAGGAACCAAAAAGGCCTCCTAGATTGCTTTTGATTCTTCTTGGTGATTTTTGGATGTAGGGGGAAGTGATCTAGTGAACCATTATGGTCCATACTTTCTCCTAACAAAAGGAGCCATGGTGGGACTGAAATCATATCTCTTGGAAAACATCATAATGTAGTCAGAGAAATATTCTTTAAAGGTTCTCCCCTCATCAGTAGGGGTTAGTTGTACTAGGTGAGTCCCTTCGACTCTCCTTTCTTTGATTTCATTGGAGTTCTCATCAATAACTCCTTTTGTGGGTAGGCTTGCTTCAAAAGTAGCATTGAGCCACAATTAAAGTAGCAAGATGGGTCCAACCAATTGGAAAGTTCCAGTCGAACTCACGTTCTTCAGACCAGTAGCACTTTCACTTATTGACTCATAAAGAGATGCCAAGATTAATTTACCGAGGCATAATCCTGTGTTGCTCTGCAGTTGGTTAACCAAAGGAAAATATTTCTTGGCCACATGCTGGAATTTGGAGCAAAAGACGTATCTACAAAGCCATATAGCTAAAAAACACAATGTGCTCTTTGTCAAAAACGGTGTCAGTTGAGGTATCGAAGTGACACTTCATGAAGCTGTCGTAAGTAGGTTTGCATGAGGCAACACATATGGTGTCTTCACTTTGAACCTCTGGATCATAGGTGTGACCAATGGGTTCAAGCCTTATGATAATAGCTATGTCGAAGAGTGTGGGGGTCACCATCCCACAAGGTAAGTGGAAGGTGTAGTGGGTGATGTCCCAGAAATACAAAGAAGGCATCAACATGTTCGAGCACTAGGGTAGACCAGTCTTAGAAAGCATCATAAGGTCATAGATCCCTATCTTTTTTCCATTCATCAGCTTTGACCTTTTCCATCTTGGCCAACTAGCGGTCGAAACCTTGAAAGGAAGGGGTTGTTCTCACCAAACAAAAGTTTCCCTTCATAAATCACAGATCTAGGGAAAATTACTCAGTTGAGGGTTCGCCTTCAATGATTTTGTTCTTTTTCCCCAAAGGCTTAGTCCTATGGTAGGATGGAAAGAACTCACCCAACTTGGAGTCATCAGTAGGGATATTGGACAGGGGTCCAGAAATAGAAGTTTGTTTATCAGAAATGATGGGAGGAATTATTACTTATGACTCATATATATGTCTCTTCTCCTCTTAAAGAGGTTCCGATGCGAACTATTGGTTCTTCACTAACTTAGGCCCAAGAATATGGGTAAAAGGAGGAAGTGGAACGGTGCTTGGAGACCCCTTGTTATTTTGAGTCTTCTTGCTTTGGGAAATTTCTTAGTTGGAAGCCATTGGAGAAAGTTGGGAAGATGAAATATTTTTATTTTAGTTCTTGAAGGTTTGAGAGAAGAAAATAAGGCTATAAGAGTTCTGAGAGCGTAAAGAAGTTAAAGTGTGGAAAATGGGATAGTTATATTCTTTCGAAAGACTAATGGGTTTTCAAATCACCATTAAGACAAATTTTATTAGTGGGACGCATGTCCTCTTGAGGCGTTGCTTTGGGCGGTGGCAATTATGATGTGACTGCAGAGGTATGATTTCGAGAAAAAAAGGCAATGATGGCTAGTGATAGAGTGGTTGCTGAAGAGGCGTTTTGTAAAAACCATTATGATGTGATGTCATAAGCGTGGTTGGTAGAAACTGAATAGTTTTTTGATCGTGGGTTGGTCAGTTATGACCATACTTTTGTGTCGTCGAAAGATGGGTGTCAAAAGCTACAATCAAAAAATGACCTTTCTGTTGGTTAGGTTGAAAGGACATTTTTTGGGGGCCAATTTGTTAGCTCCTAATTTTGACATCTAGTTAACTTCAAAAAGCATTGATTTTAGCATCATGACTTTTGGGAGGAATAAAAAGGATTTGACCAAATCAAGTTGAAGAAGCTTGAGTCAAAGACGCGGGGAATGCAAGGATATGGACTTAGAATATTTTCTAAGTATAAGGAATGTGGTTCGAACCAGCGTTCGTTGACGTGCAACAGTTGAGATCAATATTGTAGGGAAAGTTATGTTTCTTTCAATTTGAATAAAGACAAGTGACGCACATTGGAAGTTCAAGAACATTCAAAGTGCCAAGTGTATAGAAACAAGTGAAGGTGAGAATGTACATGATGAGATCACCATCCTATTTCATATCAATGCAATTTATGTTCAAGCTTTTACTTTAAATTCCTTTTATCTTGAATTTTCTTTACTTTCGAGTAAGTTTATTATTCAACCTTTTATTGTCTTTTTACTTGCTTTCTTTACGTTTCCTTACCATTTACACTCGTACTTCACTTTACTTTCGACTCCAATTATTTTGAGTCTTGTTTTTTTCTTTCTCTTTTGACCAAAAAACACTTCATAAAGTCCGTCGAAGAGTTTATGACATCATTCCTGAAAAACCAATTAAAACATACTATAGAACATGTCCTAGGATCAATCTGGTTGATCCTGTGAGTAACTGATAATATTTTGTTGTTTTCAGGGTACACACTATCACATTGATTAATCAACTTGTCCCACTTTTTGTTATGAAAAACCATAGCGGCCACACGGTAGATTCCCTTGAGGTTAATGTTAAAATCCTTTTTAGAGAAGATAATCCTCTTCTCAAGGACAAGATATCTTATAACTTGCTTTCAACCTATTAAACAACTGATGTCATAAGCTTTTGGTTGCGGTTAATGGGAGGAGCCTTTGTCCGTCTTTCGTTTCTTTGACGTGTCTGTTCTTGGAGGTTCCATTTGCACAACACCAAACAAAACTAACAAAAGCATAACAACACATCAACAAGCAAATCAAAAGGACAATTTAGCATGAAACAAGAAAATGTAACAATAATAAAAAACTGTAGTTGCTGTCATGTTCACCTTGAGTTTGCACTGCAACATTAAAGCGAACTCGCACATCGAACTCAAGGAGAATCCTGCAAAATTTTAAATTTCCAAGTTCTGCCTCTGTATGCTCAACGCAACAACAATGTAATTCAATTGAAGCAATTTAGTTCATGTTTTCAAGGTTTCTCCAGAGTATCAAAACACATGTAATAACAAACCATTTGTAAAGGAAAATATGGTTCATGTCAAGTTAAAGCTTTTTAAAGTAAATCCAACCAATGCTAAACTTCAACCACACAACAAGAACATGTTATTAATTACCAAAACCAATTCAAGTTCATTACCACAATAAGTAAAGCAACCTAATCATAGTAACTCATGAATATCAACATTACAATAACTAGAAGTTATTTTCCAAGGAATTTCACATAAACCCTAACCACAATTTTTCTAATGCACAAAGAAATTGAAAAATAAATCAAGCCTGAACAAAATAGTTAGAGAGAATGGAAGTTGAAGTTGTGAACTTGAATTTTTTTTCCTTCTATGCTTGGTAGGGGTGGGAATAGGCCAGGCTGGTCTACAAGGGCCTATAGCCTAGCCTGCTCAAGGCCAGGCCAGGTCAGGCCAGCCTTTTATAATAAAAAGGTCAGGCTTAGGCTTTTTTAAAAGCCTACTTAATTAAATAGGCCAAACTTAGGTAATTAAAAAAGCCTATGAATCCTTATAGGCCGACCTATATATATATATATATATATATATATATATATATATATATATATATATATATATATATATATATATATATATATATATATATATATATATATATATATATATATATATATATATATATATATATATATATTAGAAAAAAAGATACATATATTGACTTATATATGCATATATATTAGAACAAAGGCTAAATAGGTCGGCTTATATATGCGTATATAGGTCAGCTTATAAAGATTCTTAAGTAATATGGAATAATTGAGAACCTTAATGAGAAAAAGACTTGTAAATAGACTTTCAGGTCAGGCCAGACTTTTTAAAAGGCCAGACCAGGCCAAAAAAAGTGAGCTTATAATAGGCCATAGGCCAGACTCATGCATTTTAAGTTTATCGTAGGCCAGGCTCAGGCCTTATAAAACCTAGTCTAACCTAGTCTATTTCCATCCCTAATGCTTGGTACGGTTGAGAGAGAGACAAATAGAATGTGTGCGTATTTTGTTTGGAATGTGAGAGAAACAAAGAATTTGGAAAGACAAAAGTGAGAGGGAAAGGTGGGATAACCCCACATAATATGAACAACAACAAATGAGCCCACAAATTTGGCCCACACTAAAACACAACTTAAAGTGATATGGTAGAAAACGTGCAATCCTGTCCAGATTCGCACAATTTGCACTGTGAACTCCAAGCGAACATTCGCCCCAGGTTCACACTGCAATCTCAAGGCAAATGTGACAAATTTTTCAAAATTATGGTTTTCTAATCATGTTCCACCACAAAACATTCTTAAACTACAAAACACTTAAAAATGCAAAAAAGATGGAAGGGTACTTATAATGTTGGGGTGCCTCCCAACTAGCACTTTGTTTAATATCGTTCGAGTTCGACAGTTAAAACCATGGAACACATAGAAGCTTTTAGCAACCAGATCAAACTCACCACCACAAAGGTCAACCATTATCATGACCAATTTTTCTACCAATTTTTCTCATAAATGAAAAATCCCAACAAGATCTCATCATTGCTTTCTCACTATCAGACTCTTCACATCTTCATCTTTCTTTTCTTTTTTTCGCATCTTCATATTTTTTTCCATTATCGCATCTTCATGTTTCTTTTTCATACGATAATCATCTTCCATTTGATTGGAATACACCACACTTTAAAGAGTGGAAAACACACCTCTTCATCCTGATTCCTCACCTTCATAATGCCTTCATCAACATCAACATTCTTGCGATCTTCATAAAGGGTCGACCAAGAATTATAGGTGTATCCTCATCCACCACCATATCCATGACAACAAAATCAATTGGAAACAAGAATTTAATAACTTTTAATAACACATCCTCCACAACACCGTGAGGACGAGTCCTTGACTTATCCACCAATTGCAAAGTCATGTTAGTTGATTTTATTTCCATGTTTTCAAGTCTTTTCACCTCGGACAAGGGAATCAAATTTATGCTAGCACCCATATCGGTCAAAGCTTTACACTTGAAATCATTCTCTATAGTTATAGGGAGATCAACTCTTCCCGGATCTTCTTCTTTCCGCAGAAAAATACTATAAACGATAGCGCTACAATTAACATTAAGCATTGTTTCTTTGTCCGTAAACCTCTTTTTTGTTTTTTTTTGTTTTCAACATGTTTAGGTTGAAGCTACGTAGGTTTGGCTGAAAGGCCTGTGCATTCACGTGTTCTTGTACGCTTGTTCCGTCAACCATTTGTTAGCTCACGACATGTTTGATGTTAAGAATGTAACATTGCATGAGAATCTTAATGAAACAATATACATTGACATATTCCTCTTGGTTATAGGTTCGATAAGTAGTTTAAAATGTTGAAAAGAAAAACTCTAGTTAGCGGTGAACTCCATTTTCTATATCTTCAATGCACAAGTCTAAAATGTAGAGAATCACAATATGTTTAATGACTGAACTTCATACATGAAATCCTTTGATTGCACCATACTTGATGATCAACCTGTTTGTTCTGGCAATGCTAGCTTGTTGAGTGAATGTCGTTTGGAGAAGCTTATCATTGCTCTCTTGCAACCCTACAAGTTATTGAAGATGATGACAAAGAAGCTGTTTTTGTGGCTATGCGGAGAGCTTTTGGGGTTTAGTTCTAGAAGATGAAAATACAAGTTATGGTCCTAGTAGTTTATATATTCTTAATATATGTAGCAGATAATATGAGGAGACAAGTTGTGGTCATAAGATATAATAAAAAACAAATTTTGAAACTCCAAGGAGCATGCATGTGATGGGAGTGCATGGATCATGTGTCTGTTGGATGAGAAGCAGTTCTATTTATAAATAACCTGTTAAGATCTTTTTTGATCTTGTGCATGTGTATGACTTGATTAAGGATTTCAACGGACGTTTAAATGGGTGGTGTGATTCATGTTCCTCCAACGTGAGACATCCCTAAAAATACTGCACTTGTTGCTTTAGCATCACAGCAGTACTGAACACATGCAAATGGTTATGTTTTTTGTTTATTAAAACACACCTTAGGTGAAGTGGTTGCATTTAAAATGTTATAATCATGGAGAGATTCCTTGGAGGAAACACAGCTCTAACTTTTATGTAATTATGTCTCAATTCAAATCTCGGTTAGTTGGCCTCATTGATACGAGATTCCTTATGTAGCCTAACACCTATAATATATATTGAGAAAATCTCATTGAAAAAATACAGATCCATAGACTCAATTCAGCATTCAAATCAAGGAAATGGCAGCTTCTTCTCCTTTGAACACAAAATCCAATTTCCATGGCCGCTCAATCAGCTTGCCATCTACACCACACCCACTCATTCTTAAATGTAATGATCATTTGGAGACATTATTAAACTCTTCATCCTTGCTTTGCCATAAGATTGATGGCTTGCGAGATTTGATTGAGTGTGTTGAAAATTTGATTCAGTTGCCACTAACACAAAATACACTTATCCATGAGCATCAAGAAAATTGGGTAAATAACCTCTTGGATGGATCCTTAAGGCTCTTAGATGTTTCTAGTGCAGCAAAAGATGCTATAATTCATACAAAAGAATGCACAAGGGAACTTCAATCCATCATAAGAAGAAGAGGAGGCGGAACGGAGGTCACTGCAGAGGCTAAGAAATTCTTGACATCTAGAAAGGTTGTGAAAAAGGCCATCTCCAAAGCATTGACAAATTTGAAGGGAAGTACCAAAAACTGCAACGTCTTGTCTTCAAACAAAGACCATCAAAAAGAGGCTTTGATAAAGTTATTACAAGATGTTGAAGTGGCTATACTATCTACACTTCAAACAATCCTGCAATATATTTCAGGGACGACACAGTCAAAGTCAAACAGCTGGGGTTCCATTTCCAAGCTAATTCAACCCAAAAGAGTTGCTTGCTCACTATTGACAGATGAAAGTGAATTTTCCCAAGTGGATGTAGCACTGCAATCTTTTGTATTTACCAAGACAAAAAAACTTGAAGACATCAATGATCTACAAAAGCACATGGAGAAAACCGAGACATGCATTCAAGACCTTGAAGAAGGACTTGAGTTTCTGTTTAGACGTCTCATCAAAATCAGAGTCTCACTTCTTAATATCGGATCATAATTTTGTAGTGATATAGATACAAACTTGTACATGAAACCCTCAACCATTAGTTGAATGTATACAAGGATCAAAATTTTGTAGTGACAGATACACTTGTACATGAAATATATGTGTAAATGCATAGCAGTAATAAAGTGATACTTTTTATTAATTTCCTATTGCAACATCTTCTTACACCTGATTATTATTTACTAACTTGTGGATCAATTAAATAATGACAATAGCTTTAGTTTTTCTTTGTTTTGGACTTGTATTGATCGATACAATCTTGCTTTTGTTAATGAAAATTGGTTGAAGATATCTACTGTATATGGTCTAATAGGCCTAATATCCATGATAGAAGGACACTTGGTTACTAATTATATCTAAGAGTGGTTAACTTTTCTACTAGAATTTTTTTAAAAGGCCAATAGCTTTTCTACTAGAATGTTCTCATCTTTGGCAAGCAAAAACAGATGAGTGTAAGACAATCAAATACTTGCACTTTTCAAGTGGCTCAAATATCAGGAAACATGAGGAGACTAACTCATTATTTCATTTTAAGATCCTATGATAAAATTTAAATTAGTACATCAGGCAATTTGAAGTTGAACAAAGCAGTGAGACCTACAAAGCTAACAGATAAACAAGTCCAATTGGCTAAAATTTGGCATTCTGATTAAATTAACTCCAACTAAAGGCAAGAAAACAATAATTTTAAACTACTAATTGTTTATTTCTGTATTCTGCCTAAATAAAGAAATTAAATGTTACAAGATTCAGTTTCTTATATTACAAGCAACATAGAAGAACAACTTGACATAAAGAGATAACCTCCATAACTAACTATTAGTCATGACAGTTGTGAGTTAGAGTTAGTTAAGAGATTACAATCCTACAGGTGCTTGTGTAATGTAGCTAGCATAGACTTTACTTGTTCTATAAGTAATACTTGTAATCTCCATATTCAATCAATGAAATTAGATGAATTTCACTAAATATGCTTGTTCATAATATGGTATCAGATAGAATAATCTAACTTCATTCTCCTTTGCCTCATTCATCAAGAACACTTACTTGATTCGTTTCTTCATTCCCATCAACTTCTTGTTTCGTTGATTCATCATCTGCTTCATCCCATCATTGTATTCATACCAGTTTTTGTTTGTTTCAGTTTTCTTCTCAGTTTCACAGTTTTTCTTTCATACCAATTCTGTCTTCCTTAAGGCCAAGTAGTTTTCACCCTCAACCGTGATTCAACTTTCCACATCTCACTTCCTGCGAATAACTGACTGAAGTATGTGCATGGTATCGTTTGATTGCAGCATTCAATCTTAAACTATAGTACAAATATCCCGAAGTCTCAGAGATACATTTAATCATTCATCAAGCCGTTTGTCGCTGCATTCTTGTGCCAGTGCTTCTTGGACGATTGTCAACTGTAGTAGCTTATCAGTGATTTTTGGATGATTGTTATTGAAGATGATGACAAAGAAGCAGTTACTTCAGAATCCTGCAATCTTTAAAGATGCAACTCAACAAGTGATACAGTTGGGTGTGTCCATAGGTAAGCTGTTGCTGGGACTATGCAGAGAGCTTCCGGGGTTTGTTTCTACCAAAACTGCAGTTTTTTCTTCTCATTTACAAGTTGTGGTCCTAGTAGTTGATATTCTTAATATATACAGGAAATAACTAGAGGAGACAAGAAGCATATTTTTTATGTTCATAATCCACATTTCCACTACCTAGTTCTAGGCTACGACAACAGTGTTTGCTCAATGCTGCTTTCCAACACACCCCTCAATTTCAAACTTTGGAATCACATGAATATAGCATCTGCCATAAGATATAATAAAACTCAAATTTTTAACTGCAAGGGACATGCATGCATGTGATGGGAGTGCAAGAACATGGAAAGTGGATCATGTGTCTGTAAGAGGTGAAGCAGTTCTATTAATAAATAACTTGTTTAGATTTGTTTTGATCAAATACATGTGTATGTATGAGTTGATCGAGGATTTCAACAGATGATAATATATCTTCAAATGGATGGTGTGATTCATGTTCCTCCAACATAAACAAGCCTAACAATACTGCAGTTGTTGCATTAGCATCACAGCGCTACTGCACATGTGCGAATAACGTTTTTATTTATTTATTAAAACAGATTTTAATAAAAAAAATGTTATTAAAATGTTATAATCATGCAAATGAGACAGAGTATCAGTTGGAAAGATTCCATGGAGGAGACACATCTCTAACATTTATGTAATAATTTCTCAATTCAAATCTTGATTAGTTGGCCTCATTGATATGCGATTAAGATGAGATTCTTTATGTCGCCTCACATCTATAATATATATTGAGCAGATGCCAATGGACAATAACAGACTCAATTCAACATTCAAATCAAGGCTTCTCCTTCTCTTAACAAAACAGAAATGGCATCTTCTTCTCCTTTGAACATAAAATCCAACTTCCATGGCCGCTCAATCAGCTTGCCATCTAGATCACACCCACTTGTTCTTAAATGCAATCAACATCTGGAAACCTTACTAAGCTCTTCCATTGAAACCTCCTCCTCATCATTACTTTTACATAAGATTGATGGCTTGCGAAATTTGATTGAGTGTGTAGAAAATTTGATTCAGCTACCACTAACACAAGACGCACTTATCCATGAGCATCAAGAAAATTGGGTAAATAACCTTTTGGATGGATCCTTAAGGCTATTAGATGTGTGTAGTGCAGCAAAAGATGCTGTAATTCATACAAAAGAATGCACAAGGGAACTTCAATCCATCATAAGAAGAAGAGGAGGCGGAACGGAGGTCACTGCAGAGGCTAAGAAATTCTTGACATCTAGAAAGATTGTGAGAAAGGCCATCTCCAAAGCCTTGACAAGTATGAAGGTTAACACCAAAAGTTGCAACATGTTATCTACAAACAAAGATCATCAAACAGTGGTTTTGATTAAACTATTACAAGATGTTGAAGTAGCTACACTTTCTACATTTCAGACAATCCTGCAATTTATCTCAGGGACTACACAGTCAAAGTCAAACAGCTGGGGTTCCATTTCCAAGCTAATTCAACCCAAAAGAGTTGCTTGCTCACTATTGACAGATGAAAATGAAGTTTCCCAATTGGATGTATTATTGCAATCTTTTGTATTTACCAAGACAAAAAAACTTGAAGGCGTCAACGATCTCCAAAACCGCTTGGAGAAAACAGAATCTTGTATTCAAGACCTTGAAGAAGGACTTGAGTTTCTGTTTAGGCATCTAATCAAAATCAGAGTCTCACTTCTTAATATCCTCAACAATTAGTAGAATTTTAATGTGAATCAAAATTTTGTAGTGATATAGATACACACTTGTGCATGGAAATTATATCTGTAAATGTAGAACAATAATAAAGCTGATACTTTTTCTTAATTTCCCATTCCAAATCCTCTTAAACCTGATGATTATTTACTAACTTGTAGATCTATTAAATCATGACAATAATTGTATTTGATGGTCTTACACCCAACTGTTTTTGCTTGCCAAAGATAAGAACCCTTCTAGCTATTATTAGTCAGTTGGCATTCATTTTCTCCATCGCACAATCTCTGGCCAATGCTTGTGGCTATTTTTCTTGTGGTATATCTGATATCTTGTAAGTAGCATAACTCAGAAGATATGGAACAGCGAAATCAAAAACATCGCGTCAAGCTGTGCTGTTCCGTCATAGATGGATGACTCGGCTGGAACGACCACTATAATGGGATTGGATTTGTAACGACAACTTTCTGACGTGGCCGATCCGGCCTCGTCAGCCGTATATGATATTACCCACTCCTGTTCTGTTCACTTTTTGGGGATGGCTGCACGCGCCCCTATTCGAGATTGGTAATATAGATTTCAAATGAGTTCCAACTAGAAGCAAGAAATGAAGTTCAAAAATCTATTTTTGCTTGCCAAAGATGAGAACATTTTTCTAGCTACTATAGTCTGTTTTTACCATTTCGCTCGGGTTCTGGCCATCGCTAGTGGCTATTTTTCCTGCAGTTAATTGGATATCTTGTAAGTAGCATAACTCTGATGATATTCTACTAGAAAAGCTATTGGCCTTTTAAATCAAATTCCTTAGGAACTTAGGCTTCCAGTTGATATATCTAAGTATTCATAGAGTGTTAGAGTGTTATATATAATTAGTAACTTCGTGTCGTTCTATCATGGATATTAGGCCTATTAGACAATATACAATAGATATCTTCAACAAATTTTCACAAGTCCAAAACAAAGAAAATCTAAAGCTATTGCCATTATATAATTGATCCACAAGTTAATAAGTAATCATAAGGTTTAAGAAGATTTTGCAATAGGAAATTAAGAAAGAGGGTCGCTTTATTATTGCTATGCATATACACATATAATTTCATGTACAAGTGTGTATCTATATGACTACAAAATTTTGATCCTTGTATACATTCAACTAATGGTTGAGGGTATTGAGAAGTGAGATTCTGATTTTAATAAGACGCCTAAACAGAAACTCAAGCCCTTCTTCAAGGTCTTGAATGCACGACTTGGTTTTCTCCAAGTGGTTTTGCAGATCATTGATGCCTGCAACTTTTCTTGTCTTGGTAAATAGGAAAGACTCTAAAGCTGCATCCACTTGAGCAAATTCACTATCATCCGTCAATTGGGAACAAGCAACTCTTTTGGGCTGAATTAGCTTGGAAATGGAAACCCAGCCGTTTGACTTTGATTGTGTAGTCCCTGAGATAAATTGCAGTATTGTTTGAAATGTACAAAGTGTAGCTTCTTCAACATCTTGTAATAACTTAATCAAAGCCAATGTTTGATAGTCTTTGTTTGTAGATAACATGTTGCAATTTTTGGTATTTCCCTTCAAATTTGTCAAGGCTTTGGAGATGGCCTTTTTCACTACCTTTCTAGATGTCAAGAATTTCTTAGCCTCTGCAGTGACTTCCGTTCCGCCTCCTCTTCTTCTTATGATGGATTGAAGTTCCCTTGTGCATTCTTTTGTATGAATTACAGCATCTTTCGCTGCACTACACACATCCAAGAGCCTTAAGGATCCATCCAAAAGGTTATTTACCCAATTTTCTTGATGCTCATGGATAAGTGCATCTTGTGTTAGTGGAAGCTGAATCAAATTTTCGACACACTCAATCAAATCTCGCAAGCCATCAATCTTATGACAAAGAAATGATGATGAGGATGTTTCATTTGAAGACTTTAATAATGTCTCCAAATGATCATGGCATTTAAGAATGAGTGGGTGTGGTCTAGAAGGCAAGCTGATTGAGCGGCCATGGAAATTGGATTTTGTGTTCAAAGGAGAAGAAGCTGCCATTTCCTTTTCGGAAGGGAAGAGAAAGAGAAGCCTTGATATGAATGTTAAATTAAGTCTATGGATCTGTATTTTTCCTATGGCATTTTCTCAATATATATTATAGGTGTTAGGCTACATAAGGAATCTCATATCAATGAGGCCAACTAATCGAGATTTGAATTGAGACATAATTACATAAAAGTTAGAGATGTGTCTCCTCCAAGGAATCTCTCCAACTCATACTCTATCTCATTTCCATGATTATAACATTTTAAATGCAAACACTTCACCCAGTGTGTGTTTTAATAAACAAAAAACATAACCACTTGCATGTGTGCAGTACTGCTGTGATGCTAAAGCAACAACTGCGGTATTGTTAGGCGTGTCTCTGTTGGAGGAACATGAATATCACACCATCCATTTGAAGATATATTATCATCTGTTGAAATGCTTGATCAACTCATACATACACATGTACAGGTTATTTATAAATAGAACTCCTCATCCAATAGACACATGATCCACTTTCCATGTTCATGCACTCCCATCACATGCCTGCCCCTTGCACCTCACAATTTTTGTTTTATTATATCTTATGCAAAATTCTATATTCATGTGATTCCCAAGTTTAAAATTGAGGGATGTGTTGGGAAACATCATTGAGCAAGCACTGCTGTAGTAGCATCGCACCAGTGGAGTTTGAAAATATAAAATATGCTTGTTGTCTCTTCTAGTTATTTGCTATATATTAAGAATATATCAACTACTAGGACCACGAGTTCTATTCTCTTCTACAACAGCTATCTTTATTTTATGACAAGTGAGACTCTGATTTTATTGAGACGCCTAAACAGAAACTCAAGTCCTTCTTCAAGGTCTTGAATGCAACATTCGGTTTTCTCCAAGTTGTTTCAGAGATCGTTGATGGCTTCAAGTTTTTTTGTCTTGGTAAATACAAAAGATTGCAATGCTACATTCCACTTGGAAAAATTCACTTTCATCTTTTGGGCTAAATTAGCTTCGAAATGGATAGTATTTACATCAATTAGATGTAACTAATGTCTTTCTTCATGGAAATTTGCATGAAGCCTTTTATATGACAATACCTCCCAACACGGATCAAGTATGTAGACTTACCAAATCATTGTATGTCTTGAAACAAGCCAATCACCAATGATTTGAAAAATTTACTGCATTTCTTCGTGCACAACATTTTGTAAAAGATCATGCCGATCACACACTCTTTACGAAGTCCACTCATACTTCATTCACAACTCTCCTTGTATACGTGGATGATATAATCCTAGCTAGAACATCTTTCACTGAGTTTTCTGATATGAAACTTTCATTAGACAAAACCTTTCACATGAAAGATCGATCTTGGTGAATTAAAGTTTTTTCTTAGAATTAAGGTAACAGGGTCTTCCAAAGGTATCTCTCTATATGAAAGGAAATACTGCTTGGATTTGCTTAATAATTCAGGTCTCACTGGTTGCAAGCCTATCTCTACACCTTTGGATTCATCTACTAGATTTCATCACGAGTCAAAGTTTGGTATTCATAGATATCACTGCATATAAGAAGCTAGTAGGGAGGCTTCTTTATCTCACTGAGTTTCCTTGATTTGTTTGACACTTCTTTGAATTTGAATTTTGTTTATAAGCTTTGAGGGACATGGGAAAGTTTAGATCTTTTTATGATTCCTTCATTGCTTGTATATTCATTTTGTCATCCTATTGATGCAAAAAATTCCGTAAAAGAACAGAATCATGTAGTATTGGAATATGCTTCATGAGTCCTATAGTAAGTTCTACACATCATGGATGGGTCCTATTTATGATGCACCATCTACTTATTGTCTTTTTAAATCAAATTCTTTAGAAACTTAGATTTCCACTTAAACACATCTCTACTATAAGCCTTTAGACCTTATACAATAGATATGTTAGGCCAATTTTAATTAACAAGAACAAAGTAGCATCGATCAATCCAAGTCCAAAACAAAGAAAATCTTAAACTTATTCTCATGATTTAATAGATCTACCAAGTTAGTAAATAATCAAAGGGTTTAAGAGGATTCTGGAACAGAAATTATGAAAAAGTATGTTTTATTATTGCTCTATATTTACTCATATAATTTCCATGTACAAGTGTGTATCTATATCACTACAAAATTTCGATCCTCAATTAATTGTTGAGGATATTAAGAAGTGAGACTCTGATTTTGATTAGACGCCTAAACAGAAACTCAAGTCCTTCTTCAAGGTCTTGAATGCAAGACTCCGTTTTCTCCAAGTGGTTTTGCAGATCATTGATGCCTTCAAGTTTTCTATTCTTGGTAAATACGAAAGACTGCAATGCTACATCCACTTGAGCAAATTCACTTTCATCTGTCAATTGTGAGGAAGCAACTTTTTTGGGTTGAATTAGCTTAGAAATGGAATCCCAGCTGTTTGATTTTGAATGTGTGGCCCCTGAGATAAATTGCAGTATTGTCTGAAATGTAGATAGTGTAGCCACTTCAACATCTTGTAATAGTTTAATCAATGCCACTGTTTGATGATCTTTGTTTGTCGATAACATGTTACAACTTTTGGTGTTAACCTTCATATTTGTCAAGGCTTTGGAGATGGCCTTTCTCACAACCTTTCTAGATGTCAAGAATTTCTTAGCCTCTGCAGTGACATCTGTTCCGCCTCCTCTTCTTCTTATGATGGACTGAAGTTCCCTTGTGCATTCTTTAGTATGAATTACAGCATCTTTTGCTGTACTACACACATCTAATAGCCTTAAGGATCCATCCAAAAGGTTATTTACCCAATTTTCTTGATGCTGATCATGGATAAGTGCATCTTGGGTTAGTGGAAGCTGAATCAAATTTTCGACACACTCAATCAAATCTCGCAAGCCATCAATCTTATGTAAAAGTAATGATGAGGAGGAGGTTTCGATGGAAGAGCTTAGTAAGGTTTCCAAATGTTGATTGCATTTAAGAACAAGTGGGTGTGGTCTAGATGGCAAGCTGATGGAGCGGCCATGGAAGTTGGATTTTATGTTCAAAGGAGAAGAAGATGCCATTTCTGTTTTGTTAAGAGAAGGAGAAGCCTTGATTTGAATGTTGAATTGAGTCTGTTATTGTCCATTGGCATCTGCTCAATATATATTATAGATGTTAGGCGACATAAAGAATCTCATCTTAATCGCATATCGAAGAGGCCAACTAATCAAGATTTGAATCGATAATTTATTTCATAAATGTTAGAGATGTGTCTCCTCCAAGAATTCTCCAACTCATACATCATTTTTTGAACAACATTCTTTTTTATTAAAATCTGTTTTAATAAAAAAAAAATGTTATTGGCACGTGTGCAGTAGCGCTGTGATGCTAAAGCAACAACTGCAGTATTGTTAGGCTTGTTTCTGTTGGAGGAACATGAATCACACCATCCATTTGAAGATATATTATCATCTTTTAAAATCCTAGATCCATTTTCCATGTTCATGCACTCCCATCACATGCTTGCATGCCACTTGGAGTTCCAGATTGTGTGGTTTTATTATATCTTATGCAAGATGCCATATTCATGTGATTCCAAAGTTAAAAATTGAGGGATGTCTTGGGAAACAGCATTGAGCAAACACTGCAGTAGTAGCATAGAACTTGTTGAATTTGAAATAAAAAATATGCCTGTTGTCTCTTCTAGTTATTTGCTATATATTAAGAATATATCAACTACTTGAACCACCAGTTCTATTCTCATCTACAACATCTATCTTTATTTAATGACGAAGTGAAAACATGATTTTAATGAGACACCTTATTGGTAGTTGGTTAGAGATAGTTTTAGAGAGTTGTTTAGAAATTTGGATAGTGAATTACAAGACACCAATGGTCTATTTATAGGCTCAAGTCACCAACATCTACACTACATTAGTTCTTTCTTGAGTTTTCATGATAGATGAATATCATGATAGTTCTAGGTTCTTCTTTTATTTACATACATTTATGGTTCTAGATTCTTCTCCTATTTTTATGTATTATAGTTCTAGGTTGTTCTACCATATCATAAACATTATAATTCTAGGATATTCTACCATTTTCTTACATATTATATTTAACAATATTCTAGAAATTTGTAGCAATTTCAACACTCCTCCTTGATGCAAATTTCTGTAACTCCAAGCGTAGCTCGTAGCTCTTCAAATCTTGGTCTCGGCAACGCCTTCGTGAATATGTCTGCAATTTGATCTTCTGTTCTGCAGTAGTCGAGTTTGATCTCTTTAGTTGCTTCAGCTTCTCTGATAAAATGATACTTGATTGCTATGTGTTTTGTTCTGCTATGATGCACTGAATTTTTTGCCATTGCAATTGCTGATTTGCTATCGCAATTGATTTTAGTAGGCTCATCCTGTTTTTCTCCCATGTCTTCAAGTATCCTGCGAAGCCATATAGCTTGACTTGTTGCTTCAGCAGCTGCCACATACTCTGCTTCTGCTATGGATTGTGCAACCGTAGCTTGCTTCTTCGACGCCCAAGAGAAAATTCCTGATCCTAGTGAGAATGCATAGCTAGAGGTGCTCTTCATGTCATCTACCGAACCTGCCCAATCACTATCGGTGTAGCCAAGTAATCCTGAGTTGGTTTTGGTAGTGTACCATATACCTAATTCTTGTGTTCCTTGTAGATACCTCAACATTCTTTTTCCTGCTCCAAAGTGTATTTGACTTGGGCTTTGCATGAATCTTGAAGAAGACTTGTAGCATACATTATGTTTGGCCGTGTAGTTGTCAAATATAGGAGGCTTCCAACTAGACTTCTGTATATGGAAGCATCAACTTCTGGTGCTCCATCATTCTTTTGTAGTTTCTCATTTGTTATGAGTGGAGTAGCGACAGGTTTGCAACCGTACATCTTGAATTTCTTAAGTGAGCTTTCTGTGTATTTCTTTTGCGATATGAATATCCCTTCACTTACCTCTATACCGAGGAAGTGACTTATCAAACCAAGGTCGGCCATCTCAAAGGTCTTCATCGTGTCTTCTTTAAACTTCATCATCATCTTAGTATTGTTTCCCGTGTAGATAAGATCATCTACATATAGAGAAAGTAAGAGAGTGTACTGACCTTGAGACTTGATGTAAAGTGTATACTCACTCTTGCTCCTCCTGAATCCTCGATCCATGAAATACTTGAAATTCTGTAATGAGATGTCCTAAGAGATGTTCCAACACTTAATAGGACATTTGACAAATTTAACCAAAACTTTAAACAGCAGGAAAAATAAACAACACAGAAGTTTGTTAACCCAGTTCAGTGTATAACCACACCTACATCTGGAGGCTACCAAGCCAGGAGGAAATCCACTATTAGTAATATTAATTCTAGACTTAAACCACCCTGTTTAATCTATCACTTAATACTTACCCAATGCAATTTCTACCTAAGACTCACTTAGATAAGAGTACCCTACTCACTCCCCCTCAATCACACAGTGATTTTGTTTACAAGTTTAATTAAATTGAAGTCACACTTCAAACAAAACAGCTTGATCTTACTTCACAGTTTCAATCAAGTCACAAATGCACTTTTGCTTAAAAGCTCATAAAGTGGTACATAAAAACAGCCTGCTATTAAAACACTAGACACCCTATTTAGTCTTCTGAAATTCGTACTCAATTCTATGAGTTTCTGTTGTTTAAATAGGTATCTGAATTTTGGGCTTTCTGTAGAATGATCCAGCCCTAATGTGCAGCAACTGTCACCTTGAATTTAGGGTTTGTTACCTCCTATATTCTAGGTGCATTAGGTCTTCTGTTTTAATCTGAATCTTCAATTTAAAACTCCCTACAGATGCGCCTTGTTCTGTTTTTATCCAGCATTAATTAATTCCAGATAGTTCTCCTTAAATATCTCTGATCTGTTAATCAATAATTAATTCTGGTAGCAGGTCTGAGATGTCTCAACATCTGTTGGGACATCCTGACAAAACTGAACTTAGTCATTTACACAATGTCCCAACATCTGGTAGGACATCCTGAAATAAGTTCACATACTCTATTTGCTAATGTCCCAACATCTGATAGGACATTCTGAACTGAATTTAACATTTCTTGTTTGGTCAAAAATTCTGCCAATTCTTAGACATCTACAAACTCCCCCTTTGGCTAATTTTTGGCTAACATCTTTTCTGGTTTTCAGAGTGCAGCAGAAGTTCTTTTTATCAGAGTATATCATTACTTTTCTGTTGATTCATATTTGAGTTTTACTCCCCCTCAAACATATATGAGTCCAGTCTTGTTTCAACAGAAATATTCACACTTATTCAGTTCAGGCAGAAACAAACAGATTTCATTCATTTAAACAGCAATTACATTTGATGTTGTTCTCCCCCTTGGTAGACACAAAATTAGGGGCCAAAGACAGTATTCCAGAAATACATTGCTGTCAGTACATTTGCCTCACATACATTTGATCACTCAGAATCATCACTCTCAGTTCCCTCCTCAACTTCTGTCTCTTCATCAGCTTCTGTTTCTTCATCAGCAGCATTGTCTTCATCAGAGGCATTGTTTGCATTAGAGGCAGCTTTCTGGTCTTCTTCATTCTCCAATCTTTGAATGATTTCTTCCAGTTTCAGCTTCCTTGCTTCAAGCTCCTTGCATGTGCACTTTAGCTCAGCAATTAACTCTTTCTTGGAGATTGAATTCTTAGCAGTTGAGGGACCAGCAGATGTCCCAGCAGGTGCTTTAACATCTGCAGCATGGTGACTTAGGAATAATTTGTAATGAAAAGCCAGGGGGCTCTCTCTTTTGCATGCAGTATCCTTGTCAGTTAAAATCCCAGGATATTGATTGAGTACAATACCACACAGCAATGATGGAAAGGCTATTGGTAGCTTGGTTGCAGAGGAGCTGGAATGCTTCATGGTTTGATCAAAGATGAAGGCTCCATAGTCCATTTTGGTTTGAGTTCCAACAGCATATATAAATCTGGCTAGACCAGTTGAGATTGAGGAAGTGTGGTTAGTAGGCACCCAATTAGATGTACCAATCCTGTTCAGCATGGCATACTTTCTGGTAAGCATGCTTACAGATAGCTTTCCCTTCACAGGCCAAGCTTTGACCTGGTTTGCAGTGGTCACTTTACAGACTTGATTATCTGTCTTACCTAGTTCATTGGGTCCATCTGTTTCTCTTCCTAGATACTCATTGATGATTTGAGGAGAAAACTGTACACATTTACCTCTAACAAAAACTTTTCTAAACTCAGAAGACTTACCATTTGAGCAATCCTCCTGAAGATTCACAATGAACTCTTTGACAAGAAGTTCATAGCAGGGAGAGAACTCTGAGACTGTCTTGAATAGTCCTGCAGCAGAGATTAGGTCAATGAGTTCTGTGCACTCAAGTGCATTGCTGCTCAGTTCTCTTTCCAGGGCAACCCTTCTTTGGAACACATACTTCCATCTGTTGACACTGGAGACATGATGGAAGGATATATTGTCCAAGGGAGCTTCTGGAACAACAGTTGAAGCTCTAGCTGGAGCTGGTTTCTTCTTGGGAGGAGATGTTGGGACATCTGATCCAACATCTGAATCTGATGGTGTTGCAGCTTTTCTCTTCTGAGTTTGAACCTTGCTCCATGGTTTTGCTGGACCAAAAGTGGCTTTAGCCTTGCCTTTCTTTGGACTAGCCTTCTTCTTCTCAAGAATGACAGGTTCATCTTGCATCTTTCCTTTCCTGGACCTTAGCCTTTTGGCAATGCTGGGATTCACAGATGATATGATCTCTGCATCAGAATCCTGTTCCAGATTGACTATTGGAGGGGATTGAGCAGTCTCCTCATCAGCTTGTTGATCAGTAGAAGATTGATCGTCATTTGAGTCTTTAGCCTGTTCCATAGAAACTTCTTTATCACTTTCACTTGAGACCTCTTTCTTGTCCTCAGTCTGTTCAGTATCAGCATTAGATGAGTTTGCTTTCTCATATGCACATGTTCCAACATCCGTTGGGACATCTTGTTCTGCAGCAGTGTTCTTTGTATCTTGAGCAGATTCTTCTTGAGGTGCAGGAATGGTGTTCAAGGGAACAGAGATTCCTTTCACTACTCTTTGTTCAGAGAAAACTTGGTTGACAATCTCCTTGATGGAATCATCAACATATTTGGAGTATTTAACATGTGAAGGAATTTCTTTAGCTTTGCTTCTGATTTGATCTTTACCTCTTTTTGGTGTTCTTGCCTTCTTAGTGTGAGAGGCATTTCCCTTGAGCTCGTCTAATGGTGTTGATTGCATTGGCACCATAGAGATGGGAGTGGCATGAACTACGTCTTCCTGGTTGAGAACTTCTTCAGCTGTTTTAGGGTTTTGAGACATTGTTGAGGAAGATGAATGTGCAGCTTTAGGGTTTAAGATTTCTGAAGGATTACTAGTTAATGTGATTCGCTTGTGATGATGTGATGAGACTCTTGATAGCTGCTTATAAGGAATTACTAAATAAGTAGCCGTTACAGTCCAAATGATTAGGAATGAAATTCCCAAGGATCTAGTCCAGACTAGCTTTGCCATCTGGAACTTATGCCATGCAATGTCATATGACATGTTGGCACATCTCATTAACTGCTAGATATCACATAAACAGATTCCAAGTTTTCCCCTTAAGTTCTCAAATTGTGTAGCATCCAATGCCTTGGTAAAGATATCAGCTAACTGCAGATCTGTAGCTACATGCTCCAATGAAATCACCTTTTCTTCTACAAGATCTCTGATGAAATGATGTCTAATATCAATATGCTTTGTCCTGCTGTGTTGGATAGGATTTTTAGATATGTTGATTGCACTTAAGTTGTCACAGTACAATGTCATGACATCCTGTGGGACATTGTACTCAGTGAGCATCTGCTTCATCCAAACCAACTGAGAACAACTGCTACCTGCTGCTATGTACTCAGCTTCAGCTGTAGATAAGGATACACAATTCTGTTTCTTACTGAACCAAGAAATCAGATTGTTTCCTAGAAAGAAGCATCCTCCTGAAGTGCTTTTTCTGTCATCAGCACTTCCTGCCCAATCAGCATCACAGAAGCCAGTGAGAATTGGTTTGCACCCATGAAAGTACATTATGCCATAGTCACAAGTACCATTAACATATTTAAGGATTCTCTTGACTTGATTGAGATGACTGACTTTTGGATCAGCTTGATATCTTGCACAAACTCCTACTGCAAATGCAATGTCTGGTCTGCTAGCAGTCAAGTATAACAAGCTCCCAATCATGCTTCTATATAAACTATGATCTACATTCTCACCCTTCTCATCTTTAGTCAGCTTTAAATGTGTAGGAGCAGGAGTTCTTTTATGAGAAGCATTTTCCATTCCAAATTTCTTCACTATGTTCTTGGAGTACTTGCTTTGTGAGATGAACATTGAGTCTTCCATTTGCTTAACTTGCAGACCAAGAAAATAGGTTAATTCACCTACTAGACTCATTTCAAATTCAGCTTCCATCTGCTTGACAAAATGTTTGACCATCTTATCAGACATCCCACCAAACACAATGTCATCCACATATATTTGTGCAATCATGACATTACCTTCTTCATCTTTAACAAACAGGGTTTTATCAATCCCACCTTTTCTGTATCCTTGCTTGATAAGAAATGTGGTAAGTCTTTCATACCATGCCCTTGGAGCTTGCTTCAGACCATAAAGTGCTTTCTTGAGTTTGTATACATGATTTGGACAGCTTGGATCAACAAATCCTTTAGGCTGTTCTACATATACCTCTTCATTAAGATAACCATTAAGAAAGGCACTTTTCACATCCATTTGAAATAGCTTGAATTTCAAGATACAAGCAATTCCTAACAGCAGTCTGATTGATTCTAGCCTTGCTACTGGTGCAAATGTTTCATCAAAGTCCACCCCTTCAATTTGAGTGTATCCTTGAGCTACAAGTCTAGCTTTGTTCTTTGTAACAATTCCTTGTTCATTTGACTTGTTCTTATACACCCATTTTGTTCCAATTACATTTATATCATCAGGTCTAGGTACAAGATTCCACACTTCATTCCTTGTGAATTGACCTAATTCCTCTTGCATAGCACAAATCCAGTATTCATCAGTGAGAGCTTCCTTGACATTTTTAGGTTCTATTTTGGAAACAAAACAAGAACCTGAAATCACTTCTCTTGATCTAGTGCTCACACCTCTGTTGGGATCACCAATTATTAAATCTTTGGGATGATCCTTCTGTATTCTGATGGAGGGAGGTTTGCTTGAATCTTCTGACTTTGTATCATTTTGAGTGAAGTTATATTGATCATTCTTTTCTTCAGCTTCAATCTTGATATCAGCAGATGTTCCAACATCTTCTGGGACATCTGTAGGAGCATCATCAATTATCACATTTATGGACTCCATGATAACATTTGTTCTGTAGTTAAATACTCTATATGCTCTGCTGTTTATAGAGTATCCAAGGAAAATTCCTTCATCACTTTTAGGATCCATTTTTCTCCTTTGCTCCCTATCTGCCAGAATATAGCATTTACTTCCAAACACATGAAAGTACTTCACAGTGGGTTTTCTGCCCTTCCAGACTTCATATATTGTGGACAGGGTTCCTTTTCTCAAGGTAACTCTGTTATGGATGTAGCAGGCAGTGTTCATAGCTTCAGCCCAGAAATACAGAGGTAACTTTTTAGCATGGATCATAGCTCTTGCTGATTCTTGAATAGTTCTATTCTTCCTTTCAACAATCCCATTCTGTTGAGGAGTGATAGGAGAAGAATACTCATGATTGATTCCTTCTGAAGAGCAGAAATCTAAGAACTTTTGATTCTCAAATTCTTTTCCATGATCACTTCTTATTCTGATCACACAGCTGGATTTTTCCCTTTGCAATCTTTGACATAATTCTTTGAATACATCAAATACATCTGACTTTTCTTTGATGAAGTTTATCCATGTATATCTTGAAAAATCATCAACCACAACATAGGCATACCTCTTTCCACCAAGACTTTCAACCTGCATAGGTCCCATAAGATCCATATGTAAAAGTTCCAAAACTTTGGAAGTTGTCAGATGTTGGAGCTTTGGATGGGACATCTTGGTTTGTTTGCCTATTTGACATTCACCACATATTTTGCCATCATCAATCTTCAATTTGGGAATACCTCTTACAGCATCCATAGATATGATCTTCTTTATGCCTCTGAAATGAAGATGACCTAGTCTTTGATGCCACAGTTTCACTTCTTCTTCTTTAGCTAGAGAACAGGTTGAAGTGAGACTGAGATTTTGGGATTCCCACATGTAACAGTTGTCTTTAGATCTGGCTCCTTTCATGACAACCTCTTGCTCTTGGTTAGTCACTATGCATTCAGTTTTTGTAAAGTTTACACTGTATCCTTGATCACATAGTTGACTTATACTGATCAGGTTAGCAGTTAACCCTTTAACTAGCAATACATCATCTAGTCTTGGAACATCTTGACAGTCCAAGGTTCCAACTCCTTTGATCTCTCCTTTAGCTCCATCTCCAAAAGTTACATACCTGGATGAATGTGATTTTAAGTTCACTAGAAGGTTCTTCAATCCAGTCATGTGCCTTGAACATCCACTGTCAAAGTACCAGTCTTCTTTAGCTGATACTCTTAGTGATGTATGTGCTATATATGCAGTACTTTTCTTTGACCAGATGAGTTGAGATTTCTTTTGATGTCTCTGCCCTGTGTGTTGTTCAGCTGATCTCAAAGCTTGATTGTTGATCTGGTTCTTGTGTATGTGGCTTTGATCAGTCTGAATGTCAGCTTTTGGTCTCCAAACTGTCTTGATTACTTCTGTCTTTTGCTTAGGAGGTTGCTGATTTCTATGCAGCACTTTCTTGGTACCTTCTACTTTCTGCTTGGAAGGTTGCTGACACATCTGATTTGGATATCCATGTAGCTTATAACAGTGAGGTTTGATATGTCCAAATCTTCCACAGTGATGGCATCTCCATCTTTGATACTTCTTCTTCATCTTGTTCTTTCCAGAATGTTGAGACATCTGTTGGAACATTATGTTTGTCTTTGTGTTCTGATGTTGAAGCATCTGTTGGGACATCTTGTTTGACTGTATAGTTTTTGAAGTAGTTTTGCTAGAGCTTGCTTTATCTCTGTTATATCCCAGTCCACTTTTGTCCCCTGAATGTTTATTATTGCAGAGAATAGCATCCAGTGTATTTGAGCTGCTGTTCATCATTCTAACAGATTTGGACATATGTTCCAGCTTAGAATTGAGAAGAGTTACTTCACTTTTTAAGGTATCAATGATTACTTGATCACTTGCTTTTTCTTCTTCTAGTACTTCATTCTGCTTCTTTAGCTTTATGACCTCACTGCATACTTCAGTACTTCTCTTGTACAGATCCTTGAAGGCTTGCTCAAGATCTGCATAAGTAAGCTCTTCACAGCTAGAATCACTGTCATATTCACACAGTCCAGCTAAAGCAGCAATGTGCTTAGCTGATTCTTCTTCTGAATCTCCTGAGTCTTCATCAGACCAGGTTACAGATAGTCCCTTCTTTTGTCTTTTTAAGAAGTTAGGACATTCCTTCTTGATGTGTCCATATCCTTCACATTCATGGCACTTGATTCCTTTTTCTTGACTGGTCTTTTCAGCAAGATTTGATCTTCTGTTAGCATCATAGGTTCTCTTGTTTTCAGAAGAGTTTGTGAATCTTCCACTGGAATTTGATTTACCTTCCATACCTCTGAGAATCTGTTTGAACTGTCTTGTAATCAATACAAGGTTTTCTGATAAACTTTTATCATTTGCTAGTTCATCATCTTCTTCTTCATCTGCATTTGAAACCAAGGCAATGCTTTTGTTCTTTTTAGCATGTGTGTCATTCATTCCCATCTCAAAAGTTTGAAGGGAACCAATGAGTTCTTCAGCTTTCATGGAGCATATGTCTTGTGCCTCTTCTATTGCTGTGACTTTCATGTCAAATCTTTTTGGCAAAGATCTGAGAATCTTCCTTACAAGCTTTTCATCAGTCATCTTTTCTCCCAAGGCTCCAGAAGTATTGGCTATATCCAAGATGTTCATGTAGAACTCATGAATTGATTCATCTTCCTTCATTCTCAAGTTTTCAAATTTGGTGGTGAGAAGTTGAAGTCTTGACATTTTTACTTTTGATGTTCCTTCATGAGTTGTCTTGAGGGTATCCCACACATCTTTGGCCAGCTCACAATGATGCACCAGTCTGAAAATATTTCTATCAATGCCATTGAATAAAGCATTTAGGGCTTTTGAGTTGCCTAGTTCTGAATCTTCTTCCTCTTTACTCCATTCTTCTTCAGGTTTCAGAACTATTGATCCATCTTTGGTGTTTTGAACAGGATGTTTCCATCCAACTTTTACTGCTCTCCATGCCCTGTTGTCAAGTGACTTTAAGAATGCAATCATTCTTGGCTTCCAGTAGTCATAATTAGAACCATCCAGTATAGGTGGTCTATTTACTGACCCTATGTCTCTGTCCATGTTACAGAATTTGTTTTCCCTAGATCTCACCCAGTATAAACAGGCAGGGTGCCTGCTCTGATACCAATTGAAATTCTGTAATGAGATGTCCTAAGAGATGTTCCAACACTTAATAGGACATTTGACAAATTTAACCAAAACTTTAAACAGCAGGAAAAATAAACAACACAGAAGTTTGTTAACCCAGTTCAGTGTATAACCACACCTACATCTGGAGGCTACCAAGCCAGGAGGAAATCCACTATTAGTAATATTAATTCTAGACTTAAACCACCCTGTTTAATCTATCACTTAATACTTACCCAATGCAATTTCTACCTAAGACTCACTTAGATAAGAGTACCCTACTCACTCCCCCTCAATCACACAGTGATTTTGTTTACAAGTTTAATTAAATTGAAGTCACACTTCAAACAAAACAGCTTGATCTTACTTCACAGTTTCAATCAAGTCACAAATGCACTTTTGCTTAAAAGCTCATAAAGTGGTACATAAAAACAGCCTGCTATTAAAACACTAGACACCCTATTTAGTCTTCTGAAATTCGTACTCAATTCTATGAGTTTCTGTTGTTTAAATAGGTATCTGAATTTTGGGCTTTCTGTAGAATGATCCAGCCCTAATGTGCAGCAACTGTCACCTTGAATTTAGGGTTTGTTACCTCCTATATTCTAGGTGCATTAGGTCTTCTGTTTTAATCTGAATCTTCAATTTAAAACTCCCTACAGATGCGCCTTGTTCTGTTTTTATCCAGCATTAATTAATTCCAGATAGTTCTCCTTAAATATCTCTGATCTGTTAATCAATAATTAATTCTGGTAGCAGGTCTGAGATGTCTCAACATCTGTTGGGACATCCTGACAAAACTGAACTTAGTCATTTACACAATGTCCCAACATCTGGTAGGACATCCTGAAATAAGTTCACATACTCTGTTTGCTAATGTCCCAACATCTGATAGGACATTCTGAACTGAATTTAACATTTCTTGTTTGGTCAAAAATTCTGCCAATTCTTAGACATCTACAATACTGATTGATTCTTCTATACCATGCTCGAGGTGCTTGCTTCAAATCGTAGAGTGTTTTTTTAGTCTTAACACTTTGCTTGTTTCTCCTTCAGAAATGAATCCTTGTGGCTGCTCCACATAGATCTCTTCTTCAAGTAAACCGTTGAGGAAGACAAATTTGACATCTAGTTGATGGATACTCCTTCATTTTTGTGTTGCAAGAGCTATTAGAGCTCTAATGGTATCAAGACAAGCTACTGGTGCAAAGGTCTCATTGTAGTCAATCCCAGGTTGTTGTGAGTAACCCTTAGCTACTCGTCTCTCCTTATGTTTCTGTATGGTGCCATCAGGGTTGAGCTTTGTCTTATAGACCCACTTAACCCCAATGATATCCTTTCCAAGGGGACGATTTACTAACTCCCACGTGTTGTTTTTCTCGACCATCTTTATCTCTTCTTCCATTGCTTTGACCCATACTTCCTGCTTTGACACTTCTTCAAAGCCTCCAGGTTTGAGTATGGCCAAGTTACAAGTTTCATATACGTCCACCAAAGATCTTACTCGTCTTGGAGTAAACTCTAATGATGATAGTTCTTGATCTCGTTGTTGTGGTGGGGTGAAGGAGATTCACCTAGGTCTTCTTCCTCAACTTCTTCTCGAGGTAGTTGAGCTGGTATAAGGAAGTTCTTCTCTAATTTTTCTTCATCCCAATTCTAAGAAGCATTCTCATCAACTTCAACATATCGACTGATGATGAGTTTTTTTGTTTTTATGTTGTAGACACGATAACCTTTAGAGATTGTGCTCTACCCTAGGAATATACCTCGTATAGTCATGTCTTCAAGCTTATGCATCTTCACGTCTGGAATATGAATGTAGCATATAGATCCAAAGACCCTTAAGTGATTTGCTGATGGTTTCTTTCCATTCCAAGATTCAATTGGAGTCTTATCTTGTACTTCCTTAGTTGGACATCTATTGAGTATGTAAACAACAATGTATACTACTTCAACCCAAAATGTATTAGGAAGTCCCTTCTCCTTGAGCATTGATCTAGTCATTTCCATAACTATGTGATTCCTTATCTCTGACATACCATTTTGTTGAGGAGAATATGCGACCGTAAGTTGTTTCTCAATGCCTTCATCCTCATAAAATCTCTCAAACTCACGGGAGTTGTAGTATTTGCTGCGATCACTTCTTAGTACTTTTATCTATTTTGCACTTTGATTTTCAACAAGGGCCTTGAACTTTTTGAATACTCCAAAAACTTCTGATTTTTCTTTTAAGAAATAGACCCATGTCATTCTAGAGAAGTCTTCAATGAAGAGTATAAAGTACCTGTTGTTCTCGTGTGATGGCGTCCCCATTGGTCCCCATTCGCTCTCCATTATCCGCTTGTTGAGAGCGAAAATCGATGTTGCTTTCCAAGGAGACATCCTTCACACACTTCTTTATTCTCCTTTATGCTTGGAAGATCTCTCATCATGTTCTTTTCATGTAACAACTTCAAGGCATGTGTGTTGAAATGGCCAAATCTTTATTGCCGGAGCCATGAATCATCTACTTGTACCTTCATGGCAATGTTAGTTTCATATTTTAAATTTAGTGGGAAGCTTCTATTTCTCTTATTCATCTTCACTTGGGCTATCTCAGACCTTTTATTTTTGTTTTCTAAGGTTTTGCATACACCTCCTTCAAAGTGAAATGTGTAGCCTCTCTCCATCATTTGGCCAATACTTAGGAGATTTTCTTTTAGGTTGGGAACTAGTAAGACATCATGGATGAGTCACGTACCTTTATTTGTCTCCACCATGACAGTGCATTTACCTTTTGATTCAACCACACTTCCATTTCCCAGCCGAACCTTGACTTTGACGAACTTGTCAATGCTTTTGAAAATAGTCTCCTCCTTGGCCATGTGATTGCTACATCCACTATCCAAGTACCAGCTTCGTCCTTTTTCTTTGATTGAATCTTGAGTGGCATAGAACATACATTGTTCTTGATCATGCTCCTCTATGATATTAGCTTGATGCGTATTTTTGTTGCAACAAATTTTCTCTACGTCACCGAACTTCTTGCAATGGTTGCATTGTGACATATTACGGTACCAACAATTTTTCTCTGAATGGCCTAGTCTTTTGCATATATTTCATGGAGTATTTTTATCTAGTTTGTTCTTAAGGAAATTTCTAGAAATTTCTCTTCTTCTGGAAGTTTCTCCATATTTTTTCTTTCCTCCATTTTCTTTATTTTGGGGATAAATTTTAGCTTTGACTGGAAGGCATTTTCAAGTGTATCTTCTTTATGCCTATATAGTCTTTTCTCATATGCTCCAAGAGAGCCCACTAGTTCTGTCACTAATAGGGTGGACAAATCTTTGGTTTCTTCAATCGTTGTCATAATGGGGTCAAACTTTGGGGGCATAGTAATTAGAATTTTTTTCAAATATATTCCTGTCAATAATAGCCTCCCCAAAAGCTCTCATTTGATTAACTATTTCTTTTACTTTAGAATAGTAATCTTTAACTGTCTCAGACTCCTTCATCTTCAAGAGTTCAAAATCTCTTCTTAGAGATTGAAGTTTAACGGCACATACCTTATCGCTTCCTTGAAACTCCTCCTGCAACGTGTTCCACGCTTCTTTGGCAGTCTTAGCTCTCATAATTCTTGGAAAAATTGTATCAGTCACCGCTTGTTGCAAGGTGAACAATGCTTTTGAATTTTTCTGTTTATTTTTCTTCAACTCTTTTTCTTGAGTTGCATCAAGAGCTGAAGTATTTGCGGGAACGATGAAGCCTTCTTCTACTATGTCCCATAAATCTTGAGATGAAAAAAATGTTTCCATTTTAACACGCCAGAAATCATAGTTTTCACCATTGAAAATAGGAACAGAAATAGATGATGATTGAGTGGTGTTATCCATAACTTAGAAATATTTTTTGGAGTGAGTTAGTAGTACAAAGGAAATTTTTGTAGTAGATTGGAGGATTTTATAATGTTAGGTAGGTAATGTAACTACGCCCAATATGTGACCGAACGTAGCTCTGATACCACTGTTGTTAGTTGATTAGAGATAGTTTTAGAGAGTTGTTTAGAAAGAAGGCTATGTCATTGATTTCTTGGATGATGAATTACAAGACACCAATGGTCTATTTATAGGCTCAAGTCACCAACCTCTACATTACATTAGTTCTTTCTTGAGTTTTCATGATAGATGAGTATCATGGTAGTTCTAGGTTCTTCTTTTATTTACATACATTTATGGTTCTAGATTCTTCTACTATTTTTATGCATTATAGTTCTTGGTTGTTCTACCATATTCATAAACATTATAATTCTAGGATATTCTACCATTTTTTTACATATTATATTCAAGAATATTCTAGAAATTTGTTGCAATTTCAACACACCTAAACAGAAACTCAAGTCCTTCTTCAATGTCTTGAATACAACATTCTGTTTTCTCCAAGTTGTTTTGGAGATCGTCGATGGCTTCAATTTTTTTTGTCTTGGCAAATACAAAAGATTGCAATGCTACATTCCACTTGGGAAAATTCACTTTCATCAGTCAATAGTGAGAAAGCAACTCTTTTGGGCTGAATTAGCTTCGAAATGGATATAGTATTTACATCAATTAGATGTAACAAATGTCTTCATGGAAATAATTTGCATGAAGCCTTTTATATGACAATACCTAAAGGTGTGATTCCTCCCAACACGAATCAAGTATGTAGACTTACCAAGTCATTGTATGTCTTGAAACAATCCAATAGCCAATGATTTGAAAAATTAACTGCATTTCTTCATGCACAAGATTTTGTCCAAGATCATGCCGATCACACACTCTTTATACTAAGTCCACTCATACTTCATTCACAACTCTCCTTATATACGTGGATGATATAATCTTAGCTAGAACATCTGTGAGATATTGGAACGAAATCAAGGTTTAGCATGTTGTCGAAGTCCGCTCACATGTTGTTGTTTAATTGAGCCTTGTATTATGGATCCAATTGTTTAAGTTAACTTGTACCCTAAGTTAGCTTGTAATGGGTAATTATTAAAAAACCCATTAGATTAGTATGTTAGTTTTCTTATAAATAGCATACTAGTCTCTCATCTTTTAGAATAAGGGAAAATAGAAAGATAAAACCCTAATTAAAAAATGAGAGATTATTTGTTATTCTTGTATACTTGTAATCTTGTTTCAAGAGAAAGGAAAGAATATCAGTTTATAACCAATCCTTTTATCTGTGGTTATCCTAAACCCTAACCCTTGTGGGTTTATCGATCATAAAGAAACCTATTATACTTTGTTTCTAAGGTATCTGATTCACAACAACATCTTTCACTGAGTTTTATGATATGAAACTTTCATTAGACAAAACCTTTCACATAAAATATGTTAGCCTGTTAAAGTTTTTTTATTTTTAGAATTGAGGTAACACGATCTTCCAAAGGTATTACTCTATATCAAAAAGGAAATATTGCTTGGATATGCTCAATAATTCAGGTCTCACTGGTAGTAAGCCTATCTCTACACCTTTGGATTCATCTACTAGATTGCATCAAAACTCAAGTTTGGCATTCATTGATATCACTGCATATAACTGATATAAGAAGCAAGTTAGAAGGCTTCTTTATCTCACTTATTTGACACTTGTTTGAATTTGAATTTTGTTAATAAGCTTTGAGAGGCATGGGAAAGTTTAGATCTTTTTATGATTCCTTCATTTGCTTGTATATTCATTTTTGTTATCCTATTGATGCCAATAAATCCGTAAAAGAAAAGAATCGTGTAGAATTGAAATATGCATCATATAAGGTACTGAGTCCTATAGTAAGTGCTACACATCATGGATTGGTCCTATCTATAATGCACAATCTAGTTATTGGCCTTTTAAATCGAATTATTTAGGAACTTAGACTTCCACTTGAACACATCTCTACGATAAGCTAAATCTTGTATAAGCCTTTAGACATTATTCAATAGATATGTTAGGCCAATTTTAGTTAACAAAAGCAAACTAGCATCGATCAATACAAGTCCAAAACTAAGAAAATCTTAAAGCTATTGTCATTATTATATAGATCTATCAAGTTAGTAAATAATCACTGGGTTTAAGAGGATTCTCGAACATGAAATTATGAAAAAGTATCGTTTTATTATTGCTATATATTTACACATATAATTTCATGTACAAGTGTGTATCTATATGACTACAAAATTTTGATCCTTGTATACATTCAACTAATGGTTGAGGGTATTGAGAAGTGAGACTCTGATTTTAATAAGACGCCTAAACAGAAACTCAAGCCCTTCTTCAAGGTCTTGAATGCATGACTCCGTTAGCTCCATTTGGTTTTGCAGATCATTGATGCCTTCAACTTTTTTTGTCTTGGTAAATAGGAAAGACTCTAAAGCTGCATCCACTTGAGCAAATTCACTATCATCCGTCAATTGGGAACAAGCAACTCTTTTGGGCTGAATTAGCTTGGAAATGGAACCCCAGCTGTTTAACTTTGATTGTGTGCTCCCTGAAATAAACTGCAGTATTGTTTGAAATGAAGATAGTGTAGCTACTTCAATATCTTGTAATAACTTAATCAAAGTTACTGTTTGATGGTCTTTGTTTGTAGATAACATTTTGCAACTTTTGGTGTTAACCTTCATATTTGTCAAGGCTTTGGAGATGGCCTTTCTCACTACCTTTCTAGATGTCAAGAATTTCTTAGCTTCTGCTGTGACATCCGTTCCGCCTCCTCTTCTTCTTATGATGGACTGAAGTTCCCTTGTGCATTCTTTTGTATGAATTACAGCATCTTTCGCCGAACTACACGCATCTAATAGCCTTAAGGATCCATCCAAGAGGTTATTTACCCAATTTTCTTGATGCTGATCATGGACAAGTGCATCTTGTGTTAGTGAAAGCTGAATCAAATTTTCAACAGACTCGATTAAATCTCGCAAGCCATCAATCTTATGGAAAATTAATGATGAGGAGGAGGTTTCATTGGAAGAGCTTAGTAAGGTTTCCAAATGTTGATTGCATTTAAAAATGAGTGGGTGGGGTCTAGATGGCAAGCTGATTGAGCGGCCATGGAAGTTGGATTTTATGTTCAAAGGAGAAGAAGATGCCATTTCTGTTTTGTTAAGAGAAGGAGAAGCCTTGATTTGAATGTTGAATTGAGTCTGTTATTGTCCATTGGCATCTGCTCAATATATATTATAGATGTGAGGCGACATAAAGAATCTCATCTTAATCGCATATCAATGAGGCCAACTAATCAAGATTTGAATCGATAATTTATTACATAAATGTTAGAGGTGTGTCTCCTCCAAGGAATATCTCCAACTCATACTCCGTCTCATTCGCATGATTATAACATTTTAATCACACTTTTTTTTTATTAAAATGTATTTTAACCGAAAAACTTTATTCGCACGTGTGCAGTAGTGCTGTGATGCTAATGCAACAACTGCAGTATTGTTAGGCTTGTTTCTTTTGGAGGAACATGAATCACACCATCCATTTGAAGATATATTATCATCTCTTGAAATCCTTGATCAACTCATACATACACATGTACTAGATCAAAAAAGATCTTAACAAGTTATTTATAAAAGGAACTGCTTCACCTCTTACAGACACATGATCCACTTTCCATGTTCATGCACTCCAATCACATGCATGCCACTTGGAGTTTAAAATTGAGTTTTATCATATCTTATGGCAGAAGCTTCTTGAGGGAAGAGTTGGGAAGCAACACATGAGCAAACATTGATGTCGTAGCATATAAATAACAAGTGGAATTTTAAAATTAAAAAAAAATGCTTGTTTTCTCCTCTAGTTATTTGCTATATAGATTAAGAATATATCAACTACTAGGACCACAAGTTCTATTCTCATCTACAACAGCTATCTTTATTTTATGAGAAGAAAAAAAAGCCGATGTGGTTGAAACAAACTCCAAAAGCTCTCTGCATAGTTGCAGCAATAATTTACCTTATGGGTTGAGTTGAATCAAGAAAGATTGATGGATTCTGAAGCCACTGATTCTTGGTGATCATCTTCAATAACTTAAACACTGAATGGCCTGTAGGATCTGCAAGAAAGCAATGATAAGCTGCTCCAAATGACAATCACCCAACAAGCATTGGCATGACAAACAGGTTAAATATGAAGTATTAGATATATTGTATGATGCAATCAAAGAATATGATGCATGAAGGAGGAGAGATGTGGAAAGTAGAAGAAAAATGAACAAAGCAGTTGCAAAGTCCCTTGGAAAGTTGAAAGCAATGAAAAATGAGTTGATAGTTTCTTCAAAAAACAAAGACAATGAGACTTTTATTCAATGCTTAGTATCTTAAAAGTAGTATATGTCACTGTTAACTTATTAGAGTCTTTGTGGTTGCTTATCATTGGCCAAAAAGGACGGTTAAAGCAGACTGAGTAAATGGTCAGCAATTCTCAACAATCAGAAACAAATGAATTCATAAAGGTTGATGCAGTGTTGCAGTTTCTCATCAGTTCCAAAGCTTCTTCTATTGAGAATTTCCAAATTCATATGCAGAAGTTAGAGTTGTGCATTGAAGATATAGAAAACGGAGTTAACAACTAATTAGAACCAGAGTTTTGCTTCTGTTCTTTTGGTCTAGGGTCAATTCACTGTTACTTGTTTTTAACCCACAAGTAGACATTGTTGGTTGTTTGAACAGGCTATTGAAACAATGAAGCCAATGGAGCCATCTTTGAAGACGATTCAAGGCATCTAAGGTTCATCCACTTGCCACAAGAACTTAGAACAAATATTGCTTAATGAATGAACAAAATTCTATTGGTGGCCGTTACAGCAGTTAGAGTTAGAGTAGTAATATTATCATGAGATTGAACATTAACAGCATAACCTAAGAGAGGAGGGATGTAAATGTTGGAATTATCCCAAATCTATGGGAATTCCGTAGCTATTACGCAGTAGAAACGTTAAAAGAAAGAAGTAAAATAGAGGAGAAAATTAGGGTTCACAAACCGTGAGACTTTCTTTCTCTTATTGCTACTCACTCTGCAACTGCAGAGCTGTGAGTGAAATAATATTGTGTTATTTTACAATGAGGGAAACTCTCTATTTATAGAATTATATTTACTTGCATCTCAAGACAAAACCCAAAACTATAAAAGTCCAAAATATCTATTTTGAATTAAATTTAATCTAGATCAAATAAAATTTTTCCTTCTATCGAGCAACCTGATTCGGCACAAGGAATTACAATTTAACACACCACCTAATTCATTGTGTCTAAGCTATCTATGTTCATCATAGACCTTAACTTCTTGAATACTTCGACTTGTACTCCCTCTGTCATGATATCTGCAATCTGATTCTCAGTTATGCAGTGTTCCATATTTATCTTCCCACCTGCTACCTGCTCTAGAAGATAATGGAACCTCATTTCGATGTGCTTGATTCGACCATGTGCTATCGGATTCTTCGCCAAATTGATAGCTGACATGTTGTCGATCTTCATGGTAATCACTCCATGACTCTTTGCTATAATCTCTTCGACTAGATTCACCATCCATGTTGCTTGACATGCACAGAGAGAAGCATCTATATACTCTACTTCACATGATGATAATGTCATTACTGGCTCCTTTCTCGAACTCCATGCAACTGGTGCACCACCTAACATAAACACATATCCAGCTGTGGATTTTCGATCCTCAGCATCACTACACCAACTAGAATTTGTGTATCCTACTAACTTGCATTCTTTTCCTTCATCAGTTGTTGGAAACAAAATGCCATAGTCGAGAGTTCCTTTCAAATACCTTAGTATCATGTTCGTCGCTGCTAGGTGTGATACCTTTGGCTTCTGCATGAATATACTCGTCATACCAACATTGTATGCTAAGTCAGGCCTTGTGTGACAAAGGTATTAAAGTGACCCAATAAGTCTTCTGTATTGAGTTGGGTTGACATCATCTTCTTATGAATCCTTCGACAGTTGCAATATGGGCTCAGCTGGAGTCGAAGTTGGGTTGCAATCTTGCATCTCAAATCTCTTGAGTATTTCGCCTGCATATTTTCTTTGATGCATCATCAAACCTCAACCACTCTTGTAGAATTCGATGCCAAGGAAATATGAGAGATTTTCCAAGTCTGACATTTCAAACTCCTCACATAGGTCATGTTTGAAATCTTCGATCTCCATTTTGCAATTTCCTGTTATCAACAGGTCATCGACATAGAGACATAGTATAAGCAATTCTCCATTGCTTCTTCTTACATATACTTCATGCTCAGTTCTGCACTTCACAAGTTCTTTCTCCCTTAAAAAGTTATCTATCTTCTTATTCCAAGCTCTTAGAGCTTGCTTCAGTCCATATAGGGTTTTATTCAGCCTGTACACCTTTCTCTTTTCGCCTTGTTTCACAAACCCAGCTGGTTGTCCAACATAAACTTCTTCGTCTAAGGGGTCATTTAGGAATGCACACTTCACATCCATCTAAAACATCTGTCAGTTGTTCATGTTTGCTAGACCAACAACCAACTTGATTGTTTTGATCCTAGCAACAGGAACAAATACTTCGTCGAAGTCGATTCCTTCCTTCTGAAGAAAACCTTTCGCCACAAGTCTCGTCTTATGTCGAGTTACTTCCCCTCTGGGATTCAGATTTACCTTGTATACCCACTTCACATCAATTGCCTTCTTGCCTTGAGGAAATTCGATAAGTGACCAAGTGTTGTTGACTTCGATGGATTTTATCTCCTCATTCATTTCTTTCACCCACTTCAAATATTTCAGTGCCTCAGCTGCATTGACAGGTTTGACATCTGCATAGAAAGCATAATGTACCAACTCACCTTCTTCATTGACCACATCATCTGATGTAATCACACATTCTTGCAACCTTGAAGGTATGTGTCTTATTCTTTGAGGTCTGCTTGGGCCTGCTTTACCTCTAACATCTTCTCGTCGAACATCTCTTTTGACTTCACTAGCTGGTTCTTCACATAAGATTTCAACTGGATCTTTCTTTACATTTTCAGTCCAATCTCATTCTTTAAGCTCATCTATGATCACGTCCCTGCTGATCACAACCTGCTTGTTTACTGGGTCGAACAACTTGTAACCTTCAGTCGAATGATATCATATCAGAATCATTTGACTAGACTTGTCATCAAGCTTCATTCTCAACTCATATGGAACATGCCTATGTGCTATAAATCCAAATACCTTTAGATGACTCAAGCTAGGCTTGACACCAGACCAACACTCTTCTTGCGTAACTCCTTCTAGCTTCTTCGTAGGACATCTGTTTAAAATATATGTTGCAGTCGACACAGCTTTTCCCCATACTTCTTTGGGTAGATGCTTTCCATTCAACATACTTCTTACCATGTTCATGATGGTTCGATTCTTCCTTTCTGCAATTCCATTATGTTGTGGAGTGTAGGGTGGCACCACCTCATGCACAATCCCTTATTTTACACATAATGCATCGAAATCTTTCGACACATACTCTCCACCACCATCAGTCCTCAAAATCTTGAGCTTTCGACCACTTTGTCTTTCAACCATAGATTTAAACTTGGCAATACATCAATCACTTCACTTTTCTTATTGATCAGGTAAGTCTATAATTTTCGACTAAAATCATATGTGAAAGTGACAAAGTACATGTTACCTCCAATTGAATCCACCTGGATAGGACCACATACATCAGAGTATATGACTTCAAGAATTACCTTCGATCTGTTTCCTGCATCATTGCTGAAGTTATTCTTGTGTTGTTTCGAATGAACACATTCTTCACAAACTTCGTTTGGGATGTCAATTTTTGGAAATCCTGAAACCATATTTCTTCTCTTCAAATCTCTGATGTCTTTGAAATTGAGATGACCAAGTCTATAGTGCCATAACCATTCATCTTTGCTAGTTGCACTTGCAAGGCACCTATGCTCCATCACATTTAGTTCGATCTTGAAGGTTCTATTCTAAGACATTGGAGACTTCAAGATCAACCTACCACCTGCATCAACGACTCTCATCACCTTGTCTTCAACCGACACTTTGTAGTTCTTTTCTCCCAACTGCCCTATATTGAGCAAATTGCTCTTCATTCCTGGTATGTACAAAACGTTGGAAATTACTGACCTTTTTCCATCCTTCCTCTTAAGCAGAACATCACCAATACCTTCAGCTGCTAGAGTATTGCCATTTGCAAATTTCACTGTGTTCTTCATTGAGGGCTTCATTTTGACAAACCAATCTTTCCTACCAATCATGTGTGATGAGCATCCTGATTCCAAGTACCATTGATCTTGGAATATCTCTTTATCTCTTGTTGTGACCATCAGCAACATCTCTTCTTCTTCTTCATGTTTTGCCAGCTTAGTATCCAAATCTTGATTCTTTTGATTTTCTGGACAACCACTAAAATAGTGACCATACTTCTGACAATTGAAACACTGAATGTGACTCTTGTATGGCTTTCGACCACCACCTCTTCCTCTACCTGTAGCACCACCTCTTTGTTTGCCTTGGTTCCAGGGTTTTCTATGATTCAACCAATTTGCTTCTTGCTGATTTTGACTAGTCGAATTGTTATATCCACCTCTGCCTTTATTGTCGAACACTTTTCCTTTGCCTTTCCTATCTCTTGCTGATTGAGCCTGCAGAGCCACATCACTCTTCGACTTCCCTGCTTCTATTTCAGTCATTCTTTGTTCATGATATTCAAGCATCCCTTGAAGCTCTTCTTTAGTCACCTTCGACAAATATTTTGATTTTTCTATGGCTAGTACAACATGGTCGAACTTTGGAGCCAACGATCTCAAAATCTTTGAGACAACTGCTTTCGTCGTCAACACTTCTCCACATATTTTGATTTGATTCACAAGTTTTGTAACTCTTGTGAAGAAATCTGTTATGCTTTCATTCTCTTCCATCTGAAGCAATTCATAAGCCCTTTTGTGAGTTTGTAACCTCTCCTATTTCACCTTCTCTGCACCTCTAAACGATTTCTCAAGAGTCTCCCATGCTTTTTTTTCAGACTCTACATCACTAACTTTTTCAAAGTTATCTGGATCAACACATTGATGGATTATAAAGTGAGCTTTATAATCTTTCTTCTTCAATTCTTTGTACGCGGCCTTTTCCTCTTTCGTTGCATTCTCTACAAGTGTTGTTACTCCTTCCTTCACAAGATCCCATAAATCTTGATAACAGAAAACAACCTTGATCTTCTTGCATAAATTCTCATAGTTATCTTTCTTGAGAATCGGAAGACTCGCCGGAAAATGCCCATTTAGATAATTCATTGACATCATGTTCTTGCCCTTGAATCTCTTTAATTGGAGCTCTAGATACCAGATGTTGGAATTATATCAAAACCCATGAGAATTTCGTAGCTATCACGTAGTAGAAACATTAAAAGAAAGAAGAAGAAAAATAAAGGAGAAAATTAGGGTTCTTGAGAAAATTGAAAAGATGAATGTTGTTGCCCACAAACCGTGGGACTTTCTTTCTTTTATTGCTACTCACTCTGCAACTGCATAACTGTGAGTGAAATAATGTTGTGTTATTTTACAATGATGGAAACTCCCTATTTATAGAATTAGGTTTGCTTGCATCTCAAGACAAAGCCCAAAACTATAAAAGCCCAAAATATCTATTTTGAATAAAATCTAATCTAGATCAAATCAAATCTTTCCTTCTGTCGAGCAACCTGCTTTGACACAAGGAATTACAATTTAACAGTAAAATTCCATTTTTATTTGTCTTTCAATTTTGCCTCTATTATCAACATACATTGAAAAAACAAACACCTTTTTCTCTAATTACACTGCCAAAGGGTATTGTGAAAACAAGAGGGAATAACTGATAATCAAGTAACCTGAATTGAGGATTGTTTATCCACTCTTTTGAGCCTGGAAGCACCAGTGGAAATTGAACTCGATATCTCAGCTTCCTGAAGTAAAAACAAAGGGATAAAATTGAAAAGAATATACATCATTCGTTCATACTCTCTGAAGTGACACTAAAACACAATGTTTGAAATTTTTAGTTTTTTTCACTGTTCTCATCAACTAAAACACAATCCAATGAAAAATTGAAACTAGACAAAAATTAGGGTATCTTAAAGTTGAACAGTAGCATTTGAGAAGTGAATAGAAAATTATATGTAGTGGAAAACACATCTATACTCTTATCTCTTTTTCTGCCACGTCGTTAATTTGATGGTAATTTGTGTCCAAAATTTACTTTTTATAACAAAACTATCATTCTAAACCAAATAGTTTTCTTTTAACTTCTAATTTTGCCTAAGATATCCACTTTTTACATTGATTGGTTCGATTTTTATCTTTTATCTTCTCTCTTCCTGTTCCTTTATTCTCTCTTCCACTATCTCTCTCTTTCTTTTATCTTATCTCTTCCTCTTCTATCTTCTTTTTCTTCTTCTTCTTCTTTCACAAGTCTTCCTTTTCTTAAAAAAGATGTTACTGTTATCATTTCTATTCAGATCTACGATACTCCGACGATCTTTCAGTGGTGGACGATTTGACAATGGTTGATCTATGGCGGCCGCAAAACATTTCTGGAAACAAGTGTGGTGGTGGTCGGATTCAAAATGGTTTTTGTGTTACTTTTTCAATTTAGATTTTGTTATTAACTTATTTTCTTTTATGTGATATGTGTAGGTTTTGGACTTTGGAGAAAGCAAGAATCGGGTAGAAGTTGGTCCCTTATCATAGTCACCATGTTGAATATGGGTATTTGATCTCTTTTATTTGAAATTTAAACAACAATATCAAGGTTAGTTCTTCAAGAATCTTCTTCTCACTGTGTCTGTTTCAATTCTGGATTTTTTTCCAGTATTGTGTTCTTTCTCATCATGGGCCTTAACACAAAAATTATATTTATATACGTGAACAAATATATTGTTGATTAAAACATCTTTATACACGGAAACAAATATTATTGTTATAAACGAGATCCACTTTACTACTTATCTAAATACTGAATAATATAAATTTATAGAACATTGTATTCTCTCTTATAACATAATTGTCTTATTTGTTAAAAAAACATACACGATGTATTTATCTAATACAAGTTTCAATAATATTTTTTTAATTATAATATTATTGATATTGTTGTTTACCTTTCATTTCTACATGTAATACTATTTCAACTTATTAATCTTTTTAACATGGATAATATTTTTATTTTAGAGAAAGAGTGTATGTCTTCTCACTAGAAGAGTTTCTTGGCTTTTCATGGTTTTTGGTTTCTTTCAGGTTTCCATTATGCCTTCTCAAATTTGCTCCTTCGTTTTTCAGTAGCTTTCTTCTAGCTAATCTGAGAGAGGTCATCACCTTAATCTTCGGCTTAAATTCATAGCTTTCGAGTTTAGGGGCCTTGGTGTAAGGTGGTTGTGATTTTCTCAGGTTATTAGGTTTTTTTGTAGAAGTTCTTTTTGAGAAAAGTTTGTTTGGCATCTCTAAAGATGGTGTGGGAGAAGGTAACTAGAAAATGTAGGAATGGGAGGTCAGAAAGTCTTTCGGTTTGGAGAGAGAACCAAGGCAAGCGTGCTCTTGAAGGTGAACCAACAACCCCGGTCTTCATGACAGAATTTCCAAAATCATTGAACGCGAAAGATTTGTTTGCGGTTTTTCAAGCTTGTGGAGTTATCTTAGAAGTCTTCATTCCCGGTAAAAGAGATAAGAGAGGTAAGTGTTTCGGTTTTTCTAAGTTTAGGAAAGTTCATGATACGAGGCTACTAGCAACCAAACTTGACAACATCATCTTGAAGGGGAAGAAGATCTTTTTGAATCTTCCACGGTTTAATCAGGAGGAGAAAACATCTATGCTAGGTAGAGAGAACCCAAGGAAGAGCATTAGAGTGGAACCTAGAGTTTGGAAATCTACCTCGATGTTGAATTCATATGCAGATATTATTGGGGTAATATTGATTCATCTAAGGTTGGGACTAACAAGGTTATGCAACTTGTGGTTTTAGAGGAACTTAGCAATATTAGGGATAGACTTGTAAAGTCGAGAGTTGGTGTGGTTATCAAATATTGTAGCGCTTATGAAATTCAAAGCAAGTCAAATGAAGAAGGTTATTTTAACATTAAGCAAGTCCCTTGGGTGCTTCCAAGTGCATCTTAGAGGATACTTCAGGTGGTGACATGGCAATTTTTTTACTGATGTTGAATGTTTGTTGGTAACCTAGTTTTCTGATATTCGCGAGTGGTCTCCTTTGGAGGTGGATGGGATGAGAAGAGTTTGGGAGAAATGTTTTGGTATTCCTTGTATTGGTAAGGGGGATAAAATTTTTAAGAATATCACTTCTAGTATTGGAAATTTCATTAGGTGTGGCGAAAAATCTAGTAGAATGGAGAATCTGGATGTGGTTAGGCTTATGATTAGCACCGATAACTTCTCGATGTTGAATGAAGAGATTATTGTTGAGATCAATAATATCAAGATTAAAGTGATCTAGGTAGAGGATTTTTCGGTTGCTCAAGATGAATTTAAACAGGATGACGTAGATGAAGAAATATCCTCAAATTCGTATGATTCTTCACCAAGTTCAGACGAATGGGGCGCGTGGGAAAGAAAAGGGTTGTTTGAAGATGAAGAGTATAGTAAATCTAGGACACCTAGTGACAAGACTGTTTTTCATCAAAAAGTAAATTTGGCAGACGTGGATAGAATTAAGACTGATGAAGTCTCTTTTATTGGTGAAAGTCCCGATGATAGAGTGCTAGGAGGGGATTTCATAGCTGATAACGATGCTGACTTTTCAAATTTTAATCTTATTTCTAAAGACACGTCTAGGTCCCAGTTACAGCTAGCAAATGAGGTGTCTATTGTAGGTCAGGTTGATTGTTTTTGTCCTTTGGATAATGATGTTGTTCCATTGTTGAACCTTGTAGAAGGCATTCCCACGTGTCATCAAGATTTACCACAAGGGGATTTTTATGTGGACCTAAGTATTCCTAGAACCTTAACAAATCCCCCGTGAGGGTTAATTGGAACATCCAACGCTTGCAAATCTAAGAAGAAAAAACTTTTACATGATGTTTATGATTGTGTGAAGATCCCTTACACACCATCTTATTTTTCTTCTCTTCTTCATGTTTCCATGAATAAATATGATGGTAATTCTAGCAAGAAGGTTTCAGTTTCGAAAGAATCTGGCAGGTTATCCTCGCGTGAGTCGAGTGCAACATTGCTTTTTTGTGAATCGATCACATAGACTGATGTCATAAGAGGGACATCTAGGTGCATAAAAAATCCTAGATGGAGTACCAAACAATGTGTGGGAGTCTATGAAAAAATTGGGGGTTAAAGGCAATCTGGATGATGAAGGTGTCTTTGATATTCTTAGATGTTTGGAAAAGGATGACAAGGATGTCGGGACTTGTAAGAAGGTTGTAGCTAAGAATGAACCATGAATATAGTTTCCTTCAATGTCGGAGGTGTTGTAGCTCTTTAAAAAGAAAGAGAATTGCTCAAATTCTTGGTAGAGGCAACGCTGACATTTGTATTCTCCAAGAAACGAAGATTAGGAAGATGGATACCAAGGTGACACAAAGTCTGTGGAAATTTCAGATTTAGAATGGTCAGTTTCAAATTTAGAAGGGAGGTCTGGTGGTATTCTTATAATGTGGAACTCAAAATCAATAAAGGCTTGCTTCAGTTTCAGTGGTAAAGGATTTTTGGTGGTTCAATTCTCTTGGAAGGATCAAGTTCTGATGGTGATAAATGTTTACTCTCCTTGTGGCTCGATGGAGAAAATAAATCTTTGGTGTGAGCTTTTGTCTCTTAAAAACCGGTACCCTAATTGTGGTTGGATAATTGGTGGTGGTTTTAACGCCATTAAGTCTAGGGCAGAGAGAAAAGGTAGAGTTGATTTTAATGATAAGGAAATGGAGGACTTCAGAGTGTTCATCGACAACATTAACTTGATTGATCTACCGATGATAGGAAACAAGTTTACATGGTACAACTCGAATGGCAAATGCATGAGCATGTTGGATAGAATTCTTGTGGATGACTTTGTCATTATAGATTCGGGGCTGAATTGTCAATCAATGGGAGATAGGGATGTGTCAGATCATCTTCCTGTTTGGATGAAGGTAAATACTATTAACTGGGGTCCTAAACCTTTCAGATTCTTCAATTACTGGCTTGAGCACAAAGACCTTATGTCTTTCATCAGAAAAGCTTGGAATTCTTACTAGTTTTCAGGTTCTCCTGCTCATATCTTGTTTTGCAAATTCAAAGCTCTCAAAGTGGATCTTAAAGAGTGGGATATTAAGGTCTTTGGTTGGATTGACCTTAAACTAGAAGACAGTGTTGACAATCTAAACCGTTGCGAGCTATCATTGGTTTCAGATGATTCTGGCCTTAATGATGAGAAGATGAAGGAGAGTATTAAGGCTCATGAAGAAATATGGAAGATGTTAAGGCTTGAGGAGAGCATAATTCAACAAAAATATAGACTGAGTTGGGCTAGGGATGGAGACCTCAACATAAGATATTTCCATAATTTCCTTAAAGCGAGATAAATGTTAAATGAAATTATGGCTATCAAAGTGGGAGAATCATTGTTGGTTGATCTAGAGGAAATCAAAGAGGAGGCCAAGAAGATTTTTGAAAACAAGTTTAGTCAATCATCTTGTTTGAAATTTAATAACTTGGATTATGTGGTTACCCTTAGTGATGAAGATATGTGTTTCTTGGAGGCTGAGTTTTTCGAGAATTGATGTTAGAAATGTAGTTTTTGCTTGCAGCGGTAACAAGTTCCCTGGAGTTGACGGATTCAATTTCAAATTTCTCAAATCATGTTGGGATATTGTGGGGGTAGACTTCACCAACTGCGTTATTGATTTTTTCAGAACCGGTTTCCTTCCGAAGATGTTTCTATCTTCATTCATTGCTTTGGTTATGAAAGCTAATAATCCTCAGATGTTCGAAGATTTTAGACCTATTAGATTGGTCAGTTGTGTGTCAAAGAGAATATCCAAGATGATGGATGCTAGGTTGGGTTATATTATCCATAAACTGATTTCTCGTGCTCAAAACAGTTTCATTCCTGGCCAACAACTTATGGGTGGAGTTTTGTTAGCTAGTGAAATTATTGATTATGCAAAAAGGTTTAAGAAGAACTTCTTTATTCTTAAGGTTGATTGAGCTAAGGCATATGATTATGTTGATTGGGTATTCTTACAGTTAGTTCTTTTAAAGATGGGCTTTAGAGATAATTGGTTGAGTTGGGTGTGAGGCTTAGTGTTCAAATATTTCATGTCTATTCTGATCAACGGAAGCCCTTCCAAATATTTTAAAGTCTTGAAGCTAGGGGCTAAAACAGGGCAATCCCTTATCTCTCTTCCTTTTTGCGATAGCGGCATAAGGGCTTTCTAGTTTGGTTAGATCAACCATTACTAATAACTTTCTGACATAATTTAAAATCATGGATTCTCCTACTACTAGCATTTTGCAGTTTGCTGATGATATGTTGATTTTAGGGGATGGTGTAGTATCTAATATATGGGCTTTCAAATATATCCTTAGATCATTCGAATTAGCATCTAGTCTGAAAATAAATTACGCGAATAGTTGTTTATACAGTGTAGGAGTGGAGGAAGGTATTCTTGAGGCTGCTGCTGAATTTCTTCATTGCAAATTTACGAATTTCCCTTTTCGGTTTCTTGGTTTAATGGTTGGTGGTAATCATTGTCGTATAGCTTTTTGGAAGTCGATTGTTTCTAGAATGAGAATAGACCATCGTCTTGGATATGTCGCAATCTATCCATATGAGGAAGAGTCACTTTAATCAACTCGGTTCTAGCAAATATCCTGATATATCAATTATCGTTTTTTAAGATACCTAAGAAGGTAGTTAAAGATATAATTGCAATTCAAAGGCGCTTCTTCTGGGCGGGATCATTGAACAATAATTACATATCTTAGGTTAGTTGGAAGATGGTTTGCAAACTGAATGACGATATAGGACTCGATATAAAACATGTGGACAGATTTAACAAGCCCTTATTGCAAAGTGGTTATGGAGATTTGTTCGTGATGGCGACAAAATATGGAGGTCTACACTTGTTAGTAGTTATGGAAACTTGAGTATTAAAGTTCATTCCTATAAGGATGTTGATAAGTGCACAAGAGATTCTTTGTGGTTGAAAGACCTTCTATCTACTATAGATGAAACAAACAATGCTAGCTTTTGTAGTTTGTTGTCGTGGAAGTTAGGTTCGGGCAAGAGCATAGCTTTTTGGCAGTCCCAATGGGTGGACGAATTCTCTTTGAAAGAAACATATCCTAGGCTTTTCCAAATGAGTTCTTATAAGAATAACTCTGTCTTTGACATGGGCTCTTGGCTAGGTGGCTTATGGTGTTGGAATAGAGTTTTGTTTGACATTGCAGGTAATCTTGATCTAGAAATAGATTTGCAGGATCTTTTCAAATTGTTGGAAGTTCAGAAATTCACTATCGGGACAAAGGACAAGTTGATGTGGTTACTTGATAAATCAAGATGCTATTCGGTGAACTCTTTTTACTTGTTTATTAATTCCCATGCCAATAATTCTGTTTTGGATGTGAATATTGTAGAAATTATGGATATTATTTGGAAGACGCCTATTCTGTTGAAAATCCAGGTTTTTACATGGAGGTTGGCTTTTGATAGATTACCCATGAGATCAAATTTGGTCGATAGGAAAATTATTGTAAACGAGCATGAAAAGATTTGTATGTTTTGCTTTCATCAATTAGAGGATTCCAAACACCTTTTCTTCATGTGCCACAAGTCGAAGATGGTGTGGGATAAAGTTTGTGAGTTGGTTGATATAGGAAGGATAAAGGAGAGTGAATGTTGCCTTCACGCTAAAGCTTGGAATTTAAGTCTTAGTGGCCAGTGCAAGACGTATATGGTGAATTCGATTTGGTTCATTTCTTGTTGGAACATTTGGATAGAAAGGAATAATATATCTTTCAACGACAATATTTGTAATAATGATGATATAGTTAATGATATTAAAATATCTTCTTGGAATTGGTTGACTTTAGGTCGTTTGAACGGTAAGAATTGTTGTTTGTACGAGTGGCTCAAATTTCCTCTCGGCTTTTTGTAATTCCTTAGGTGAAGGTAGTGGTTGGTTTCTTAGGGAGTTGTAGTTTGTTTTTCCTCCCTATTTTGATTTGTAATTCCTTTGTTTTGGAGATTTTCTTTTTCTCCGATTAATACAATTTCTTATAAAGCAAATACTATTTCAACTTAAATTTACTATTATTCTTAAGTTTTTTATATTTTCAACTTTCATTTTTTTATGATAGTGTGCAAACAAATCCGCGTCCAAAATCATATCCCACCCAAAAATTTATCTACCCACACTGATAATATATTTTTATACACGAGAATATATTTACTATTGATTCAAATAATTTTATAAATAGTGCAAAACAAAAATAAATATTTATATACGGGAAACAATATATTGTTGATTAAAATATTTTTATATAGAGGAGAAAATATTATTATTATAAACGGGGATAATTTTACAATTTATTCAAATATTTTTATAAATATTGTCAAAACAAAAATAATATTTTGATTCAAATAGTATTATATACGAGAACTTTACTATTGATTCAAATATTTTAATAAATAGTGTCAAAACAAATACAATATTTATATATGGGATAAAATACATTGTAGATTAAAATATTTCTATATACGGAAAAAAATTTAGTGGTATAAACGGGAACATCTTTACTACTTGTTAAAATATTGAATAATATAAATTTATCGACCATTTCTTTTCTTTCAAATATGTAAAATAGATTAAGAGTACTTATTAAAAAAGATTGAGTAGATAACTGGATTCTCTCTTATAAAATAATATCTTATTTATAAAAAAAAAACTAAAATAACAATTTATCTAATAAAAATTTAAATAGTTTTTAATTTTAATCATATTATTCTTGATATTGTTGTTTAATTTTCATCTTCTACGTTTATTACTATTTCAACTTAAATTTACTATTATTTTAAGTTTTTTTCTTTTTTCAACTTCCTATTTTTATGACAGTCTGCAAACAAATATGTGTCTAGCACCATATCTCACCAAAAAACGTATCCCGTATAGGCACAAGTTTCTTACTAGTTGGAATCTTTACGGCCTTGATTGTGTTCACGAGAACTTGCAACTCATGTACTTGTGGAAGAATATGCTTAAAATCCAACATTTTAAAGTCGAAGTATTTAGATATTAAGAACTTTTTCATACCTTCTTCTTCAGCCTTGAATTTGAATTTCAATGTTTTCCATATCTCTTTTGTAGATGTAGTGTCGATGTATAAATCGTAGAGACGATCAAATAGTGTGTTCAGAATATGTCCATGGCAGAACAATTCATCTTCCTTTCATTTCTTACGTTCCTTTTTTACTTCATCGGTATCGTCTTCAGTTGGTTCTGGAATGGGTTCCAAGTCAGGATCTAAGACATAATGTATTTTCAGAGCAGTTAAGAGAAATGTCATCTTGTTTTTCCAACGAGTGTAATTGGTTCCATCGAAACGATCCAACTTGACAAGGTCCTGGTTCATCACCTTGATGCTTGAAACGGAAGCGTCGGTGGCCATGATTTGAGATACTATAAGACTGTTATGTAATGCTTCAAAATTGAAAGGATCCAGGCTGGAATCATGTATGAAGCACTTTCCTTATAGTATTTCAAGTACTCTCGATTTGTCTTAGAGTTTTGATGCAGGAATACCCAGGATAATTCAGCCTTTTTGAATTTGCACAAGACAGATGAAAATTCGAATGTAGCGAATAGTGTTGGAATTGGAAATAATTTTTGTGTGTTGATTTCTGAATTCTAATGAGTATTATATAGACCACTTGGTATAGTTTCACAAGGTTGTGACCCTTGGTGAAACAATTTTATTTACCAAAAGTTGTAATGTTTGGCCAACAACATCATTCCAAGAGTTGCATGCTTTCATATTGCAACATTTCATGAAGAGTTGCAATTTCTGAATTAAGTGTCGCCTCAAGCCGCCACTAGCGCCTTTACGCCCATGTCCTCAGACCCAATCCTGGAGTCGGAGTCGGTGTCGTCGGTGGAGACATCGACGAGAGGTTGTATGGAAGAGACAAGGGGCATAATGCTTGAGACCACCACACTTGTACTTTGTCCTCTTTGGTCTTTTGGTGAGTTAATGATATTAACACTTTATAAATGCTTTTAAAGTGTGCTCCACTTTCTATGTGGGACTATTTCACAAGTATTTAATATCATTTACTCACTTATCCATTTATTGTCATTTTTGAACATCTCTAAAGTAATTAATCCTATTAATTACAACAATCCCCCACTTGTTCTAATAATGACAAACCCAATTTCAGAAAGAGAGAAAAGAATATTAGTATAGTTAAGTATCTTTCGATTTAAACTAAACCTTAGTAAGGATAACAAAAAGTTTAATCAGAATGTTAGGTAGCTACGCTTTAAACCATTATCCCTTGTGATTATACCGATGTTACCTCACACATATTCTTTAAGGTTCTTCGCCTGCATATCTCGCCTAACACTATTTTTAGCCATGTGCTTTTCCTGTTTTCATGAATATTTCATGAGAGAAACTCCAACTCTCACTTTGAGACGACACCATCTCGAAATTCACATAGGTGAAGTTCATTTTGTATCCATTTCCTTGGAACGCATATCCTTGACATGGAACTTCATTAAGAGTTTCAAAACTCAACCTTCGATATATAATAATTAACATCATCGTAAAATGTTATACAATCATCCAAATCAATGACTTGTTATTACCCATTGAATCTTAGATTAAGATTTATTAACTTTAGATTGGGTTGCTATCATTGTTGGAACCCTTATTCAATGAGTTTCAACCCCATTCCTCTTGAGGTAGTCTTTACTAAGTCTTTGGCTAGTGGCTTAGTAAACGGATCTGCTAAGTTATAGCTAGTTTGAATATATGTCAGTGAAATGATCTCATCCTTAATTAATTTTCTTACGAGAGAGTGTCTTGGACCTATGTGTCTAGACTTTCCATTATATACTTCACTGAATGCTCTAGCTAGGATGGCTTGACTATCATAATGTATCAACGCCTTTGAAACATTGTCCTTAGCTAATGGTACTTCCAACAGAAGGTCCCTCAACCATTCTTCTTCTTGTCCAGCGGAGACGAGAGCCACAAAATATGGTTCCATGGTTAAGAGGGTAATACATGTTTGTTTCTTTCTTTTCCAAGAAATTGCCTCTCCGGCTAATGTAAATATCCACCCAGTTGTAAATTTGTAATCTCTTACACTCGATATCCAACTTGCATCGATATATCCTTCTAATATGGCAGGGAACCTACCATAATGAAGGCCAAGATTTTTGGTCTTTAAGAGATAACCGAAAATTATAGTTATGGCCTTCCAATGTTCATCACTTGGATTGCTAGTAAATCTAATCATTTTGCTAGCTGCAAATGCTATATCAGGTCTGGTGCATTGCATTAAGTACATTAGACATCCAATTCCACTTGCATATTCCAATTGGGCCACAATTCTTCCAGTGTTCTTTTGAAGTTTGATACTAGGATCAAATGGAGTGCTTACTTCTTTGAAGTTTAGGTGTTTGAACTTATCCAAAATTTTCTCAACATAATGTGTTTGATTAAGTTCATAACCCCCACTATTTCTTTTTACTTTGATTCCTAATATGGTGTCAACTGGCCCAAGATCTTTCATCTTGAAAATTGAAGTTATAAATTTCTTTGTTTCTAAGATCCCTTTTATTTTGTTGCTAATGATTAACATATCATCAACGTACAAGCATAAATATGTTTCCATGTACTTTTGTGTACAAGCATTTGTCACAAGAATTTGGAATAAACCCATGTGTAAGTATGACAGAGTCAAACTTTTGATGTCATTGCTTTGGTTCCTGTTTTAAACCGTATAAGGATTTAATAAGTTTGCATACCTTTTGTTCGTTTCCAGGAAACATGTAGCCTTCTGGTTGTTCCATGCAGATTTCCTCATCGAAATCACCATTTAGGAATTCCGTTTTAACATCCATTTGATGAACAATAATGTTATTCAAGGAAGCTAGTGCAAACAATATTCTAATTGTTGCAGTTCTTTCTTCTGGAGCATATGTGTCAAAGTAATCGTCACCTTCCTTTTGTCTAAATCCTTTTGCTACTAATCTAGCCTTATAGGTTTCTAATGTACCATTACTATGATACTTCTTTCTAAACACCCACTTGCATCCAATGGGTCTTGATCCTTTAGGAAGGTCGACAAGTTCCCAAGTGTGTTTTGACATAGTTGAATCCATTTCATCTTGGATAGCATCCTTCCGAAAGGAAGCATCCTTTGAAGCTACTGCTTCTTTATAGGTTTTAGGATTATCCTCTATTTGAAGAATAATTGGAATTTTATGAACATCATTCTTGAAATTTCCTTCAACTAGATAAAAGGAAATACGTTGAGAATTGATTTCATTAGGTCCTAGAGCCTTAGATTTTCGTGCTCTTTTACTTATTCTAGGATCGAGTTGTTGTAAACACCCCAAATTTGCCCTCACCCATTCACACCATGGCTTGTGATCATTTCATATGCATAAATCCAATCATAGCATCTCATACCACATTTTTGATTCACTGCATTGTTTCAAAGTCATCTGCATCTAGGGTTTGTGATCTGAGCAATCTAAGAGCTTCTTGAGCCACTCCAAAGGTCATCAATCACTTCAAAGGGGTCCATGTATGTTCAAGCATCATATTATGTCCTCTCAAAGTCAAGAATGTCAAAGAATCACAAGAACTGAGAATGGTATGGAAGCAGAGCCAGGTTTGACTGCACAGATGACCTAGAATTAGGGTTTTGGTTTAAGAGGCTATAACTCCAAATTTTTTGGTCATTCTTGTTTCTATTGGTCTCTATATGGTATAGGGAGCATGCATATCAATTTTCATGAAGAAATTCCATGGGGAAGTCATCTGATCAAGAGTTGACTTTCTAAGCAAGTCAGTGCAAAATCAGGGCATCTGTGGCCCCCAATGACCCAACCAAAGGGTGTTCATCATCATTTTGATTGTGTATGATCTTTATTTGATCATAGAAGATGTTAGAAGTTCACAAATTTGAAGAATTTCAAGTCATTTGCAAAGTTGACTTTTTGGGAAAGTTGACTTATAATGAAAATTGCCATTTTGGGAAACTTTTTCAACCCTTGCTTTTTGATTCAAAAATGCTTCAAATGGAAAAAACCTTGGTCATGAAAGTTGTAGAATGGGTCATTCCCTTTTCAAAAAGTACAAGAACATGACCTAATTCATTTTGGATCAAAATTTATGGCTTGTCAAAGTTGGCAAAAATCACAAAATTTGAAGTTTTCTACCAAAGAGGCAAAGTTGCAAAATCACTTGCCAAGGCGAATTGTGCTATCAAATGGACTTCTAAGCTTCATACAAGCATGAACCAAGACCTAAAAGTCAGATTGCATCAAAGGATCACTCATTTTTATGACTTATGGAGCAAGAAATGTCAAAGGAGACAAACATGAACCAACTTGCAAAACCTATCACAAATTACAAACCACTTGCTGCATTGCCTCTAGACCTTTTCCATAGCATTCCTTGATTCAAGCTGAGCCAAAGCAAGCCAAAAAGCAAGTTGTACCATTGCCCATACCTCAAGTACAAATCAAGTTGACATTTTGGCCAAAGACCCATACCAATCACCATAGGCCACCAACAACTCTCTGACCTATCACCTTTGGATACATGGACCAAAGCCAGCATAACACACAAGACACTTCAAGCTGAAAGACACCCAAGCCATAGTTATCAAAAATCTCTCCAACTTGCATTTTCATTCGAAACACTCTCCACAAGCTGCAAACACACAAACAAACTTCACAAACAATCTCAGTATGCCTCACTGATCAAAAACCACTCATCACCATAGCCTGAAAGTCACTAAAACAAAAACACGATCACCACCCCCCCCCCCTTGAACAGAACTTCTGCCATCTCACAAACCAGCTATCCCCAAAGCTTTCTAAGCTTCATTTCATCATCAGAGGGTTCAAAGGAGTGGACTTGCAGCAAAGGAGAGGCCAGAAAGCTCAGGACCAGGAGATTCCATCTCAGGTAGCCATCTCAAACTTTTTTCCAGAAACTCCATTTTGAGTTCTTAAACGATTCTATGTGTTCCCCTGATCATGGGGATATGATTATTTTTTAAATTGGTTGAGAAACCAGGATGTATGATTGCTCTGAAACTTTCTGCCCTAAATATGTTGTGCTTCGATTTGCATGATTAATGAATGAAAAATGATTTTTGTTTGGGGGTTTTGATTCAGTGTTGAATGGGGTTTGATTCTGGGCAATTAGATTTCATTTTCATGAAGTTTAGAGAGAGTTAGAGATTTGGCTCGTCGGAGAAGACGACCGGAACCACTGTTCCGGTCGTCTGAAAGTCATTAGCCCTAATTTTGTAATTAAATGAAGTTTGAATGTGGAGCGTTGATCTGGTTGACTAAGTCAATCTCCCGCGCGCGTGTGTGGTCCAGATTTGTCACTTAGCCCTAATCCCATTTAATTAATTTAATTAATCAGCCTTAGTCAAGTTTGAATCTCAGCCACTGGATGACGCGCGCAGTCAACTCCCGCGCGTCCAGTTTGAATGCTGGCCATTGATCCTGATTACTTCCCATTAAATTCATTTTATTTTCATTTTTATTTCATTTGTTTTCTACATTTTATTAAAAATAGTAAAAATCATTGAAAAATTCTGAAAATTTTTATTCAAGCTTTTATTAATTTTCAGAAACCAAAAACCTTTTTATTTTTATTTTTTGCATTAAAAATTATTTTTGAATAATTTAAAAGTTTATTTTTAATTAATTAATGAGAATTAATTAATTAAAAATACTTTTAGGTATTTAAAAATCACAAAAAAAATTCATGAAACATTTAAAATCATTTAGAAACATTGTCCAACTCTCAAACCAAATTTCTTTTTTGATCTTGATGTCTTTTGACAATTTTCCATGGAATTAATTTCATTTCAAGGCATTATTTTGGTCCAATCTTCAAAAATTCATTTCTGCCTAGACTTTAAGAGTTGGACCTTGATTCTTTTTGCATTGCATCTTGTTTAGCATGTAGTTTATAGGATTAAATTGGCATGAATTGATCTTGCATTTCCTATTTGTTTGACATTTTTCTTGACAGGGTACCTTAAAACCCTAGCAATCTTAAGAAATTCATAACCCTCATTAGGTTAAGAGTTAGAACCCCTCCTTTGGGCAGTGAGTTTGTGTAGGTTTAGGGTCCCCTTGGATGCATTTTCAATTTTTTATCTTGATGTTTGCTTCTGGTTTTGATTTTTGTTTTGTGCATTGATCATAAACCCTAATTTGGGCTTTCATTTGCATCCATCTTCCATTTGCTTGCATACCATGACTTGCCATGACATTTTGTGCATCCATTTGACTCATAATACATCTTAGGACATATTAGAATCATGTTTGATCATTGCATCTTTCATTTGCCATGTTGTATGTCATTTGCATTTCATAACTTTTCATGTATGTTCATGGTTCTAAGCATGCTTCTCTTGCATCCATATGTTTGTATGATAATTCTCATGCCTTGCCTCATGTATACATCATCTCTTAGCATCATTAACATCACATTCATGCTTCTGGTTTTGGTGTGCATCATCTCATTTCATCTCATTTTGCATTGCATTGCATTCCTTTCACTAACTTTTCAGGTGGTAAGTAACTTTGAGAAGTGAATTTGCCTTCACTTCTCACAATCTCTTTTCATCTCTCCTATGCATCATTGCTGCATTTTGTCTTGTGCTTGAGATTGAGCTAGCTCATTCTTCTTCATCTCACTTTCTTTCTCCAAGTGACTTGTCTTCTTCAATGAAGCAAGTCACTTTGCTTTTCTTTGCTCCTTTCATCTGCTTCCTGGTGGTTTCTCTGAAGATCTTTCTTGTAAACCTCACAAACCTTAGGAACAACCAAGCATGACAATAATTAGGGTTTTGATTAGTCCCCCATTTAGATTTTACCTTTGTGTCTCATTGAGTCCTCTCTTCTCATCTCATAATCAAGGACTAAACCCTAAAGGCTTTAAGGCTTTGTGATTAAGCTTATGCCTGCATCCTTCTATTAGGATGTAGCGTATAACTTTAATCCTAAGTGTTAAACCCTTAATGTGTTTAAATCCTTTAATCAATCCACTTAATAATCATTAAGACATCAAGCTTGTAACTTGGGCCTTGCATTAGGGTTCTAATTCTTCCTTAATTGGTTAAGAAGGACTAACCCTAGTGTTAATGGACAAGTCCCCCTCAAGTTGTCTTACAAACCCTAAAACTCACTTCATCATCTTATCATTAATTAAAATCCATTTAATAAAGGCTTTGTTTTGTCATGAAGTTAATCCCTAATCATGGATTAAGTTGAGGAGCTTTCCTCAGCTTAAACATTCTCATCTATCATCCTTCTATTAGGATGGTGTAATGAGTCTGTTTAATCCTTGATTATGGCTTAATCTCATTACTCAACACTAAACAAAAACACCAAAAACATCTAAATAATCACAAGTAGGTTAATGATCTTAATCCTACAACATGGTGAAAAAGTGTGAGAAGCTGACTGCACACTTAAGGCATTCTCATTACCCCTAATCAGAGGGAAGATGTGATGAGTTTACTAAATCCATTGGTTTAGGCTTAAGCTCATTAACTTATGACAAATCCAAAAAGCAATAAAAGACTGAAAATACAAAAAACAAACAATAATTGTCTCCTTTGGGATTCTTTTTGATGGGCTAAAGACGTGTCTAATTATGTGTCTAGCGGTATCTTAACTGCAAGTGCACAGCCTATCGAAGTAATATTTAAGATTATCGATCCACAGGGACTCTATGGTTACTTAGTGCTAGATGAACTTCTAGTTTAGCTAAGGTGAAGGGTTGTCACGATTTTTTGTTGTTTTTAAAATATTAAAGGCGGAATTAAATTTAAGTTTTAATAAAATAATACTAAGGCGGTCGGTATGTAATTATACTAACTTAGGTGGGTCAAACTAACCTAGGCTTATAAAGGTGTTCACTTAAACTATTCTGTAGAGGTTACCAGTTTAAATACCCTCAACTCACACTCTCGTGGTCTTATCTCAGATCTTACCCCTAAAGCCATATGCCTGCTCTCGCTAGCCCATAAGTGTTTAGAGATAATTTTTGGAAACTTAGTAATTCTAATTTATTTTAAAGCGCTCTCGCTGTGTTTAATTTAAATGCCTAACTTTATCTATCTGGTTAAAATCTCACACTCTCGTGGTCTTGACCTAACCTAATACTCTTTCCTTACTCTCGTAACGAAAAGGTCGATTTTAAATAAAAAGTATTAGCCAGGATGTTAAGTTATTAATTATTTTTAGCCTATGGTTAATTTTTACCGATTAAGTTTGTTTTAACTACATACCTCCCTAAGGTAATTAGCTACTCATTTTTGTTGAACCAGACAGAGACAGAAAAACAATAAACAAAATATTCATGGCAGAAAAATAAATAAACAACATAAATATTAAATTTCAATATAATAAAAACCTGGTTAACAATATTATAGCAGACTCCTTCTTCCACAGACCGGAAAGCTTGGAGTAATTGGCGGAAATCGAAAATAAAGCAAATTCTGATGGTTTAGAAACAAGTAAATGTATAACAATTTCCTGATGTTGGAAATTGTTATATGTTGGGGTTGGATACAATAAGAATGAAAACTGAAAATAATGCTGAAATAAAAAGGGTCGTAAAATAAATCGGCAGAGCTTCCGCAGGAAATTGATAGAAAAAATGCTCTGTACTTTCTTCATAAAACTTAAGCTATTTATAGAACAATTAATGGGCTTGAAATTTGGACTTGTTGCATTGGGCCTTGCTGAAGCAGTGGAGGAAATATAGGAACGTGGCTAAAAAATAGGCAAAAACTTCTTCACGTAACGTTTTGACGTGGTCTCAGTCAATAACCTACTTTTTACCTTGTCACGGTCGTGACAAGGTCTTCACGCTCGTGTTCTGTGCATTTTGAGTGTCACGGTCGTGACAATGTGATCACGGTCGTGATGGCTTCTTTTGGGGTGTCACGGTCGTGACACCTTGGTGACGACCGTGAGTGCAACAAATTATGCAGTTCTGCAGGCTTCTTCATTTCTTCATCTTTTTATGGTTGTTTTTGTTCCTTTTGCTCTTAATTCATGATTTAGCTCCGTATATGATGTACCTGCAAAATAGTAAGAAAAACTCGAGGAATCGAGTGTTAAAACGATGATTATGCGATAAAACGGTAATGAAACTTAGCATTATAATCGATACATTTTCTCGTTATCAAACTTCCCCAAACTTAAACCTTTGCTTGTCCTCAAGCAAATAGTCGGTTGAAAATCGTCGGACAAGTTTTTATTGACGCATACTCATAACAAACCGTACGAGGGATCGTTTTGTCGGATAAACCGGTACTTTGATAGAACACTAACGATACACTAATGACACAAGCAACAAGCTATGTCGTCGACTTCCTGTTAATCGAAACAGTCAGAAATTTCTTTACGATTTCACCTAGAGTTTTTCGTTCTTATTTCGCCCGGTTTCATTCTAGCGCAATCACATTAAGCCCTTTGCCTTAGCACGCACGTAGTGGAGTAGCCGGTTAGCGACTTTGATCCTTTTTTAAGCATGGGGTCTGGTACACGAGTGTGGTAACCCTACATATATTATCCGATTTGGAGGTTGTGGGGGATCGAGCCGTAGCACGCCCTACCAAGTTCAGAACCAGTACCTCTAAACCAACCCGCAATGGACTCCTTCTCATATTTCTCGTTTCTTATATGCGACCGTGTACTTTGGTGCAATTTCTTTTCATTTGCATCGAGATATGAAGGTTCATTATAGATTAGGCATCAAACGCTTATATTCATCGGCTCCCCACGTGGTTTGTGTTCAGACAGTGCTGACTGCTAGTATAAACTACTAGGGGTTACTTTTGAATTGAAACTTAAGGTGTACTCGTAATGATAATCGGAATGGAATCGCTTAAGTGGGAAGTCAAAGGTGTCAAGATTGTATTGGTCTTGTTTAATCGTTCTCAGCTTCCTAATTACGATTTCATAGGTGAGTCGGGTAATGCGAATAATTAAAGATTTTTTTCGGTATGGCTAAATAAACGGGGAAAGTTCGAGATTAAAGAAAATATCACAAAGATTTGCTCGTTTCATTAACTTGCGAAAAGAAATACAATAGAATGGGAAAATGAGAAAAGGGAAAAATGCGGAAATGAAAGGTACCTCTCCCACACTATATCAGACATTGTCCTCAATGTTGTGATATAATCGCGGTAAAAGTACAGTACAAACTACAAAAACGAAAAAAAAACAAAACAAACATAAGCAAAACTAAAACTAAGGCTGCTGAGGACCGTGGGGTCGGCTTCTGGTGCGGGAGCGTCTGGAAGGAGTCGCTTCAGGATCAGAACCGGTACCGGTAACAGCAGTGATGCCAATGCGTAAGGCCTCTAGCTCGCTGAAAATTTCTCCAAACTTTGCATTAGTAGCTTCCTGGTTTGCTGCAATAGTGCGGAGTAAGTCATCATACTGCTCCTTCTGCCTTCGCTCCAGTGCGGCGTTCATCTGGTTCTGCTGATGAATCGCACGGAGGACGTCCTCAAGAGTGAAATCCTGTGCAGGAGGCTGTCGGGTAGATGTCTCTGGAATGTCCTGGACAGGCTCAGCTGCATCCATCGCGTCCTGCATCTCATTCGCTGGAGGATCGGCCTGATCATCATGAATGGGGGCATGGCCGGCAGCATCTGGTAAAACAAAGAGCCAGTTGGCTCGGCTGGATGGGTCGATGCGGTCGCGGGACAGCAGAATGATATGGTGAAAAACAGTGCCATGGACAACAGGGCTATACCTGCCATCCTCTCGTTGCGCAATCAGGTGAGCGGACCTGCAATAACTCTTGGTGAGGAATTCTGCGGCTATGCCAGGCAAATTGTCGAGCAAGTCACTGAGCCCTAACTGAAAGGCGAGGGCGGAGACAATGCCGCCAATGAAAAATGGGGTGGAGCCTCTTTGCGCAATAGCCTGGATGTGAGAAAGCATGAACGGGGCAGCGTTGATCGGCTCGTCATTTAGAGCGCAGTGCAAGAATAGAAGCTCCTTGGAGTTGAGCTTATGGTTACTCCCTCGAGCAAAGATGGTGTTGCAAATGACTCGGTGGAAATATCGGATTGCCGGGTTGTGGATGTGTGTAGCATTGAGGCTTTGGAAGGCTGAGGCACGGGTATTGGTTATGTCGTGCCATAAAGTAAAAGCGGTTTCACTAAAATTATCCGGCACGCGGAGGTGAGCTTCATTCCCGTGCGCGAAGCCTAGCAACTCGGCTATCCTTGTTTGCGAAAGTTCAAACTCCCGGCCAAACAATCTGAATTTAGCAACGCCGGTAAGCTGACTCTGAGAACCGGAACCGGTGATGTAACAGAACGAGCTTAGGAACTCCAGTGTCAGCAACTCGAATGTGGGCTGAGGCTGACTGCATAGAACCCACAGATTAACCTTCTTAAGCAGGTTCTTGACACTGTTGAGCATTCCGAGCTCTCTCAAGCATTCAGTGTCGATATAACGCGTAGGTTGCAAACCGCGGTTCTGGAATCGGATAAATCTTTCTCTCTGGGTTTCTCCAGCATCACCTTCTCTAAATTGAATGGCATCCATTGCATGCAAGAGCTAGAGTGAGAGAGATGAGGATTTTGGATTTTTGTGAAAAAGTGATAAAATGAGAGAAATAATGATTCGGATAAATATTGGAAGGTGAGAATGTGATAGGTGTGATGATAATGGGGGGTTAATGTGTTTTAATTTGGTAATGAGAGGTTACAGAAGTTGGTGAGAAAATGGGTGGTTTTTTGGAAGTTATGGAGGAAGAAGAAGAAGAGGTTACGAAAAGAAACAGTTCTGTTTCTTACGAATCCTATATTTAGGGTTGTCACGGTCGTGACAAGGAGGTGACGGTCGTGACACGCTAAATTAGCACGTCACGATCGTAAGGGAGGTGTGACGACCGTGAGAGATGGTTTCGTTGAATAATTTCCAGAAAACATTATCTCTTATGCTTCACATACTTTATAATAATTTATTTTCTTCACTTCTCACTCAATAATATTTTTAAGCACCATATAATAATTTATTTCAACAAAGTACTTTGCTAACTTGCATGGCATGAGAGATTTTTATATAATAGGAATAAATGCAAGCATAACAGTACATTGAATGAAATATATAAATTGATTAAAATGGAGAAATTTTGGAACTAGAAGTGCATTGCATATGGTAATTGAAAATGAAATTACATAAATGAAAATACGGTACGAAATTGTTTGCGAAAAATAAATCTAACTAGAAACGAAAACAATGAGAAAAATAAACTAAATCACTTATAGCATTTTCAAAAGCGTTTCTTCAAATCTTCGATTGCGGAGTTCAAGTGATAGAATTGTTCGCAGGTTATGTCAGTCAATCCTATAATGTCCAATCGCATGCTCTTAATGTCATCCTTAAATGAATTTATATCAGTTTGGTAAGCTTCAAGAGTGTTCATGATATTCTGTAAGTTGTTAGCATAATCTCCTTGATTCACTTCAGGGGTTTCAATAACTTCGTCAGTGTGGTCAATGTCATGGTAACCAGGAGGTGTCTCAGGGTCAGTTTCGACATCGGTCATTATATCATCTTTTATCTTGTAAGACTGAGGTGTTTCAGGAGTAGATGGATAATCAGGTGGGGTTAACTCATAAAGCCAGTTATCCTTATTGTGAACACTTACTCTAGCATGGTTTGGCAGTGTGAACAGGGTTACTACCTCATTCCGGATTAGGTACTCGAAAGGTGGATGTCCTAAATTCCTTATGATATGGCGATTAAAGCAAAAGTTAAGATTCATAGGACGGATAGTACCTAAACGGTTGCACCTGTGCAATTGATATCTAAGTCCTAAGGCATCAGCAATCATGGTTACAAGACCTCCTACTAAAATAGGTAATTCAGGTTCTTCTTGGATTCGGGTGAAGGTTTGCATCATGAAAGGTACACCATTAACAGGCTGTCCATTAGTGAAACATGACATAATGAATATCTCATCTTTAGAGACTCCGGTAATATTTTCTTCTTTTCCAAAGAAGGTGTGGGCAAGGATCTTATGGAAGTAACGGAGAGCTGGGTTATGGATTTCATCATTGTTCATGCTATTTGGTTCAGGGTGGTAGTTTCCGGTTAAAGTTCCCCAAAAGAAATCTAGCTCAATGTCCATCAATTCTACCTGTGTGGTAGTAAAAGCAAAGGGTCCACTAGGGAATCCTAATAAGTCAGCTAGTTCTTTATGGTTAAAGTCATATTCTATTCCAAATAGGCGGAAACTGATAAATCCTTTCCTAAATCCAAAACCGCGCTCAGGTAGGTAAACTAAGGAGCTAAGGAACTCAAGGGTGAGCTCGCGGTAAGTCATAAACTTATGTTGAATCCGTGCATTCTCCCATCCAAGTCGGTTAAACAAGTACAGGATGCTATCATGTATACCTAGGGTTTCCATAGTCAGATCATCCGGGTACAGGGTCAAATCCATTTGCCTCTGTGATAACTCTTCAAATTTCATTCTTTGGTTCCTACCTCTAAATTTGGTTTCCATATGGTTAATCGGTTGGTTAGCCATGGTCAGTGCAAATATGGAGGAAACAAATCAGGGGGAGAAGGGAAAATGGGAAAAACTTTTAGAAAATCTGTAAAAAGTGATTTAAAAGAAAAATAAGGAAATGAAATGCATAATTTAAAGGCAATAATAGTAATAATGAAATAAAACTATTTAATAACAAAATAAATAAATAAAGCGATAAATGAACTTAAATGATTAAATGAGTAAAATGGGTTGCCTCCCACTAAGCGCTGTTTTTATCGTCAAAAGCCTGACGTAATGCTTAGGTGTAGATTAATCAGGGGAATTAGTGGACAACTCTAAAAGCCTTAGACTATTTTCATAATCTCTATTTTCAACTTTATGATAATGTTTTAAACGTTGTCCGTTTACTATGAATGGTTCACTATTCCAACCCTTAATTTCTATTGCTCCACTCGGGAACACTTTAGTTATTTCAAAGGGTCCTGACCATCTAGATTTTAATTTTCCAGGAAAGAGCCTAAGTCTTGAGTTAAAAAGGAGTACAACGTCTCCCACACTAAATTCTTTCCTAGATAGGCGTTTATCATGCCATCGCTTAGTTCTTTCTTTATATATCTTAGCATTCTCATAAGCATCTAGCCTTAATTCTTCTAATTCGTTAATGTCTAGGATTCGCTTTTCTCTTGCAGCATTATAGTTTATATTGAGAGTTCTAATCGCCCAATAAGCTTTGTGTTCTAGTTCTACCGGGAGGTGACAAGATTTTCCATAAACTAATTTGAAAGGTGTAGTACCTATGGGTGTCTTGTAAGCGGTCCTATAAGCCCATAAAGCTTCATTAAGTTTAGAAGACCAATCTTTCCGAGATATGGCGACAGTCTTTTCTAAGATTTGTTTGATTTCTCTGTTTGAGACTTCGACTTGTCCACTCGTTTGTGGGTGATATGGTGTTGCCACACGGTGTCTTACTCCATACTTAGATAGTAATTTGTCAAAGATTTTTGAAATGAAGTGCGAGCCACCGTCACTTATAACGAGTCTAGGCACACCAAATCTGGGAAAGATTATATTTTTGAAAAGCTTTATTACTACTCGTGTATCGTTTGTAGGAGAAGCTATAGCTTCAATCCATTTCGAAACATAATCAACAGCTACGAGTATGTAATTGTTACCGAAAGATGATGGGAATGGTCCCATGAAATCTATTCCCCAGACGTCAAAGATTTCTACTTCTAATATTCCTTTTTGAGGCATTTCATCTCTTCTTGAAATATTGTCGGTGCGTTGACACCGATCGCAATTTATAACAGCGATGTGGACATCCTTCCATAGATTAGGCCAGAATAAGCCGGCTTGCAAGATTTTTGCACAAGTCTTGGAAGTGCTTGCATGTCCACCATAAGGAGATGAGTGGCATTGAGCAATGACATCTTCTATTTCTTCTTCGGGAATACATCGACGAAAGATTCCATCGGGTCCTCTCTTGAACAATAATGGTTCATCCCAATAGTAATGTTTTAGATTGTGAAAGAATTTCTTTTTCTGCTGATAGGTTAGATCGGGTGGAAGAGCTCATGCGGCTAGGTAGTTGACAATGTCAGCGTACCATGGCAGTCCTACAGTTGTCTGGATTGTTTCCACGGGTTCTGGTTCATTTAAGTCTAACTGAACTAGGTCGCTTCCTATTTGTGCTATCAGCTGTTCATACGGAAAATCATCGTTAATCGGCACTTGTTCGGGTTTAATACCTTCTATTCTAGATAAATGGTCCGCTACGACGTTTTCAGTACCTTTCTTATCTTTTATTTCGAGATCAAACTCTTGTAAGAGTAGAATCCATCTCAAGAGTCTCGGTTTAGCATCTTTCTTAGTTAATAGATATCGGATAGCAGCATGGTCTGTGTAAACGATTATTTTCGCTCCTACTAGGTAAGAACGGAATTTGTCAAGCGCAAAGACAACTGCTAACAATTCTTTTTCAGTAGTGGCGTAGTTCATTTGAGCAGAATCTAAGGTTCTACTGGCATAGTAAATCGCATGAAGTTTCTTTTCCTTCCTTTGTCCTAGAACTGCGCCTACAGCGTAGTCACTCGCATCGCACATGATTTCGAAAGGTAATCTCCAGTCAGGGGGTTGCATGATTGGTGCGGTGATGAGGGCTGTTTTTAGAGTTTCGAATGCTTTAAGACAATCTTCGTTGAATATGAACTCAGCATCTTTCATTAATAAACCAGTAAGAGGTTTAGTGATTTTCGAGAAATCTTTGATGAATCGTCGGTAAAAACCGGCGTGTCCTAAAAAGCTTCGTATTTCTCTAATGGTTTTAGGGGGTTGAAGATCTTTTATGACTTCTATCTTAGCTTTATCTACTTCAATTCCCTTGTCTGATATAACGTGACCTAATACGATTCCTTCTCTGACCATAAAATGACATTTCTCCCAGTTAAGCACGAGGTTTACTTTTACACATCTTTCTAACACCATTTCTAAGTTTGATAGGCATCCTTCAAAACTTTGCCCGCATACAGAGAAGTCGTCCATGAACACTTCCATGATGTTGTCTATAAAATCTGCGAAGATTGACATCATACATCTTTGAAAGGTTGCAGGAGCGTTGCATAATCTAAAGGGCATTCGTCTATAAGCGAAAGTTCCATATGGGCATGTGAATGTGGTCTTCTCTTGATCATCTAGATGGATAGGGATTTGGAAAAATCCTGAGTAACCGTCAAGATAACAGAAGTAAGAATGCTTGGCTAATCGTTCTAACATTTGATCTATAAAGGGTAGTGGGAAATGATCTTTTCGAGTGGCTTTGTTTAGTTTACGATAATCTATGCATACTCTATGTCCCGTCACTACTCTTTGCGATATCGATTCGCCTTGAGCGTTTTTCACAACAGTGATACCTCCTTTCTTTGGCACTACATGTATTGGACTAACCCATTCACTATCAGAGATTGGATATATTATTCCGGCATCTAGTAGTTTCTTAACTTCTTCTTTTACTACAGTGCTAAGGATTGGGTTAATTCTTCTTTGAGATTCTCTGGAGGTTCTGCAATCTTCTTCTAGCAGAATACGATGCATACAGACTGAAGGGCATATTCCTTTGAGATCAGATATGTTATATCCTAATGCAGTTGGATATTTCTTCAAGACATCTAAAAGTTTCTTTGTTTCTATAGTTCCTAAACTGGAATTTATTATAACTGGTATTTTACATTCAACGTCTAAGAATTCGTACCTTAGGTTATGAGGTAAAGTTTTTAATCCTAATGTAGGTTTATCTTTACTTGGCATGGGATCCGGTGTAAGTGCTAAACTTTCGCTTAGACTATCATCTTGATATGGTTTACGCCAATTATCATCTTCGAAAATCGGAGGGATTTGAATTTTCATTATTTCAGAATAGGTAGTCTCTTTCAGTTCCATTTCTCTTACACATTCGTCAATTACGTCCAATAGATAGCACGTATCCTCTATAGCTGGTGATTGTAAGAATTGTGTTAAAATAAATTCAACTTTCTCTTCACCTACTTCAAAGGTTAGCTTTCCTCTTTTTACGTCTATTATAGCTCCGGCGGTAGCTAAGAATGGTCTTCCTAGTATGATAGGTGTTGTGGAGTCTTCAGAGATGTCCATGATTATAAAATCAGTAGGGATGTAGAATTGTCCTATACGTACTGGGACGTTTTCTAGTATGCCTACAGGATATTTAACAGAGCGATCGGCTAGTTGAACAGACATTTTAGTTGGTCTAAGGTCTCCCATGTCTAGCCTTTTGCAAATCGTTAAGGGCATAACACTGATACTGGCTCCTAAATCGCATAAAGCTTTGTCAATGACGAATTTTCCTATTACACAGGGTATAGAGAAACTTCTTGGATCTTTTAGCTTAGGAGGCATATTATTCTGAATTATGGCGCTACACTCGGCAGTAAGTGTAACTGTTCCGTTATCCTCTATCTTTTTCTTATTAGATAAGATTTCTTTTAAAAACTTAGTATACGAGGGTATTTGGGTGATAGCTTCTGTAAACGGAATAGTAATATTCAACTGTTTCAGAAGTTCAACAAATTTCTTAAATTGACCCGTCGTCTTGGAATTGGTTAATCTCTGAGGGTACGGAATTGGTGGTTTATAGGGTGGTGGAGGCACATAAGGCTTTTCTTTCTCCACTGCCTCTTGATTATCATCTTCCTTTTCTTCTGGATCATTCACCACTTCAGTCGGTTTATCCGGTTTTTGGTACATGGCTGGATTGTCAAGTCTTGGATCGGTAGGTCCGTCAAGTTCCTTGCCACTTCTTAATATTACGGCATTGGCATGTCCTTTCGGATTAGGTTGAGGTTGTCCAGGGAATACTCCAGTTGGTGCAGCGGTAGGTGCTTGTTGTTGAGCTACTTGTGAAATCTGAGTTTCAAGCATTTTGTTATGTGTAGCTAATGCATCTACTTTGCTCACTAATTGCTTAATCTGCTCACTAGTGTGAATGTTTTGGTTTAAGAAGTCCTTGTTTGTCTGAGATTGGTTAGCTATAAAGTTCTCCATCATCAACTCAAGGTTCGATTTTCTAGGGACATTAGGAGCAGTCTTTTGATATCCTGGTGGTGTAGTTGGTGCTTGACCTGGTGCGTATAAAGCATTGTTATTCTTATAGGAGAAGTTCGGATGATTTTTCCAACCTGGGTTGTATGTGTTTAAGTATGGGTTTCCTTGAGCATAATTCACTTGATCAGTGGGAGTTCCTGTCAATAGTTGACAATCAGAAACTTCGTGTCCTGAAACTCCACATAACTCACAGTTAGGTGTTACTGCAGCCACGGTGGCTGTTGGTGTTATGGCCAAGTTGTCGATCTTTTGGCTTAGTTGGTCAAACTTTGCATTGACTTGATCCATACTACTCACTTCGTACATACCTCCTTTTGTTGGTTTCTCAGTTGCGACTCTCTCGCTTCCCCAAAGGTAATGGTTTTGAGCCATACTTTCGATAAGTGCATAAGCATCATTATATTCTTTGTCCATCAATGCACCGCCCGCGGCAGCGTCAATCGTCATTCTTGTATTGTACAAGAGTCCATTATAGAAGGTATGGATGACCATCCATTCTATTAATCCGTGATGTGGACAAAGTCTCAGCAAATCTTTATAGCGTTCCCAAGCTTCGAATAATGATTCGCTTTCCCTTTGCTTAAATCCGTTGATCTGAGCTCTCAGCATAGCTGTCTTGCTAGGTGGAAAATATCTGTTCAAGAAAACTCTCTTAAGTTCCTCCCACGTAGTTACTGAGTTCGAAGGCAGAGATTGAAGCCAAGCTCTTGCTCTGTCTCGAAGTGAAAAAGGAAACAAACGTAGTCTAATAGCTTCTTGGGTAACTCCATTGGCTTTTACGGTATCTGCGTATTGCACAAAGATCGAAAGATGAAGGTTCGGATCCTCGGTAGGATTTCCGGCGAATTGATTTTGTTGCACGGCTGATATCAACGAAGGTTTTAGTTCGAAATCATTTCGGTTGATAGCCGACGCAGCAATGCTTGAATGCGGTTCAGCTTGCGAAGGACTGGCGTAATACTTGAGTGGGTGATTCTGTTCTTCAGCCATCTCTGCGTCCTTTGATGTTACGACTGGTTTAGGCAGATCTAATTGAAGATCTGGAATATTGTAACTTTTTTCGTAATCGAATATACGTCTTCTTACGTGTAAGAAGCGTTCCGATTCAGGGATTAGAGGTTGCAAGTCTTCGCCTTTAGAGCGAGTACTTGGCATACACTCGGAAATTAAATTAAATAAATTAAATAGTTGTTACCTTAGTCTAGACAATGCTACCTAAGTGCACTAGTAACTAAATTAAGGTCCCCGGCAACGGCGCCAAAAACTTGATGGGCTAAAGACGTGTCTAATTATGTGTCTAGCGGTATCTTAACTGCAAGTGCACAGCCTATCGAAGTAATATTTAAGATTATCGATCCACAGGGACTCTATGGTTACTTAGTGCTAGATGGACTTCTAGTTTAGCTAAGGTGAAGGGTTGTCACGATTTTTTGTTGTTTTTAAAATATTAAAGGCGGAATTAAATTTAAGTTTTAATAAAATAATACTAAGGCGGTCGGTATGTAATTATACTAACTTAGGTGGGTCAAACTAACCTAGGCTTATAAAGGTGTTCACTTAAACTATTCTGTAGAGGTTACCAGTTTAAATACCCTCAACTCACACTCTCGTGGTCTTATCTCAGATCTTACCCCTAAAGCCCTATGCCTGCTCTCGCTAGCCCATAAGTGTTTAGAGATAATTTTTGGAAACTTAGTAATTCTAATTTATTTTAAAGCGCTCTCGCTGTGTTTAATTTAAATGCCTAACTTTAGCTATCTGGTTAAAATCTCACACTCTCGTGGTCTTGACCTAACCTAATACTCTTTCCTTACTCTCGTAACGAAAAGGTCGATTTTAAATAAAAAGTATTAGCCAGTATGTTAAGTTATTAATTATTTTTAGCCTATGGTTAATTTTTACCGATTAAGTTTGTTTTAACTACATACCGCCCTAAGGTAATTAGCTACTCATTTTTGTTGAACCAGACAGAGACAGAAAAACAATAAACAAAATATTCATGGCAGAAAAATAAATAAACAACATAAATATTAAATTTCAATATAATAAAAACCTGGTTAACAATATTATAGCAGACTCCTTCTTCCACAGACCGGAAAGCTTGGAGTAATTGGCGGAAATCGAAAATAAAGCAAATTCTGATGGTTTAGAAACAAGTAAATGTATAACAATTTCCTGATGTTGGAAATTGTTATATGTTGGGGTTGGATACAATAAGAATGAAAACTGAAAATAATGCTGAAATAAAAAGGGTCGTAAAATAAATCGGCAGAGCTTCCGCAGGAAATTGATAGAAAAAATGCTCTGTACTTTCTTCATAAAACTTAAGCTATTTATAGAACAATTAATGGGCTTGAAATTTGGACTTGTTGCATTGGGCCTTGCTGAAGCAGTGGAGGAAATATAGGAACGTGGCTAAAAAATAGGCAAAAACTTCTTCACGTAACGTTTTGACGTGGTCTCAGTCAATAACCTACTTTTTACCTTGTCACGGTCGTGACAAGGTCTTCACGCTCGTGTTCTGTGCATTTTGAGTGTCACGGTCGTGACAATGTGATCACGGTCGTGATGGCTTCTTTTGGGGTGTCACGGTCGTGACACCTTGGTGACGACCGTGAGTGCAACAAATTATGCAGTTCTGCAGGCTTCTTCATTTCTTCATCTTTTTATGGTTGTTTTTGTTCCTTTTGCTCTTAATTCATGATTTAGCTCCGTATATGATGTACCTGCAAAATAGTAAGAAAAACACGAGGAATCGAGTGTTAAAACGATGATTATGCGATAAAACGGTAATGAAACTTAGCATTATAATCGATACATTTTCTCGTTATCACTTTTCTCATCATCTTCACTCATAAACGAGAACTTGCTTCTTCCGTCTAATGCAAGACAGTTTGCACCTGAGCCAGACAGGTCATACACTTGAGCATAGACAAGTAAGCAGTTCACAAGTCAATTTACCTTTCAGTCTCTTTGGGTCGAACTACGGTGTTCTGACTTCCTCATTGCACGAGAGGATACGTAGGCATAACTTAACAGTTATCGAACAAAAGTCTCTGTATATTCCCCCTCTTCCAGCTCATTTCTTTAAGCCTTATAATCTTGAGCATTATACTCTTGTTCCTACACTGACACTTCTCTTATACACTTCACACTTCTTTTATTCTTTTCCAGCTTTGATACACAGATTGCACTGACACTACCCCTTTAAAACACAAATCTTTTAAGCGTGGATCCCGTCGAGTACGGCGGACAATCTGGGTGCTAATACCTTCCCAGGTTGTAACCAACCCCCTTTCTCAGTCTCTCTGGTTCGCGACCGTCTTATCCATATCTTTCTAGGTTTATGCAGCATTACCTTTCCTCCGGGATAAAAATGCCTAGCTGGCGACTCTTTTCAGTTCATCCTTTCGCTGATCGTTCGCGTCTGTACCTCATTTGGGTTAGTCTCATTTGTTGGGAGCGACAGCTTGGCGACTCTGCTGGGGACCCTTATATTGTAACCAGGGCTTCTGGTTCTTTTTGTGGGTTCCTCCTAGCGCTTGTTTGATTTGTGTTTACAGGGGTGTTATGTACTATTTGTGTTTGTATATTTGTTTTATTTACTGCTTTATGTACAGTTATTTATTGCTTCCTTTACAGCTTTATATACATCATACTGTCATACTGTTTTGGCTGGATCTGGTTTTGTTGCTTTGGTGGGTGGGTGTTCCATTGAGAGTTTAAGGTCTTATACCTGGGACCTGAGTGACACCTAGGCTAGAGTGGTTCATGTTCTTTCCCATTCCATTTCGGTCTGGTGCGGGAATATGAAACACGGTTCAGATATGGGTTTCTTCTTGAGAACTCTGTGCTACAGATCTCCTATAGTGCTAGGGCTATCTGGGAAGCTTGCTAAGTCTGGATGACCTTTACTATGACCTTCAGAAACTGAGGTGATTTAGAGGAGGATCATTTATGGTTATTGTAAACACTGTACCTCCGGGTTAGAAGTGTTTACACTTCTCATAACTGATCCAAGTCTGAGGATCCTTGTTTTAGAACACCACCTGTGAGGGGGTTGGGGCTGTTTACAGGATCCTTGTTCTTACGCAAAGCCCATTAATAAATTCATTTTCTCCTTTAAGGAAATATATAGTGCTATAAATTGGAATGATATGAATCCAATTTTATTCCATGCATAACAATATTATCTATAAGAATAAAACAAAAAAAGTGTTATGGCTAAAACCAGTGCTTCGATTGTTCTAGCGGTTCTTGTTGTAGCATTATTTTTGAATGGCTATAATGCTGCTGTGAGTGTAGAAAGAGATAATCAACATGAGAAAGGTAAAGCTTTACAAACTCATATTGTTGTGATTACTATAAGAACTTGTAATAAGTTTAAATTCATACTTGTTTTTACTCTGTGCATTGTTTTCATATATAATTGCAGGAGGAGTAGACGGAGATCTTTGCTTTTGGGGAATATGTCATGTTACAGCCTGTGCCACAGTTTGTTCTGGAAGAGGCCATGCTGGCGGCAATTGTGATTCACCTTTTATGTGTTGCTGCGTTGGATGAGTTGCAGAGATCTATGTTTGATAACTGTATATTCTATATATGATTCTACAAGTATATCAACAAAATAATCTTTAAGGTTATTATTAAAATAATTTGGAAAAACACTATTGTAAGTTCAATTACGATGTAATTTCCAGTATTAAGAATTGCCTATAGTAAAGTAAAGCACCCTTGCCCAGTTGCACTTATCCAGAGTAAAACAATTTTGACGTTTGAGAGATCTATGTTTCGTAAATATACATTCTATATATATGATTGTACAACTATATCAACATAATAATCTTTTCTTTAGAGTGTGTGATAGAATATACACCTATACTTAAATGCTTCAGTTTATTTATATAAATGTATACTCTATCAGACACTCTTTGATTTTTCATTTATCGTACATTTTACAAGACTATAATATAAAAGACTCAAATATTAATAAGAACCCACTAAATAAAAAATATCACTAATACAAATTATAAATAAACTTAAGCATTTAAATATAAATGTATACTCTATCAATGTGTTTGGATAAGGTATTTGAGAACTTTTAGAAAATTTAAAATTCTAAGCAATTCAAATGATTCAATTGAAATTCATTCATTTTTAAATTCTTTTGTTTGGATTGAGTATTAAAATGATTCATTATAAAAAATTTGAGATCATTTACATAATTTTTAAAACTTTTGGATCAAACTGAAAATATGAAGGCACCAATTTGAAATTTTTAAAAATTATTATGGATTTATTTACAATTTTTTGAATATTTTGGGGGTGAATTATTTTCATAAAATATGAGGATCATCTTACAAAATTTAAAAAATTAAGAATAAACAATTTAACATTCATATTATATAGAGTGAAGAAACAATTTAAAATTCTTTACTTTTTGGTATTATTTTAAATTCCTTACTTTTAACATGAATAAAATACTTCATAAGTTTACATCATTTTAACAATTCTCCATATTTTTTATCCAAACAATGGATTTTGATCAAGTCATTTCAAATTCTCTCAAAAAAATAATTTTCCTATTTAAAATGCTTCATCCAAATACACTCTTTAGAGTGTGTTTGGATGAGATAATTGAGAATTTTTAAGAAATTTAAAATTCTAGGTAATTCAAATGATTCAATTAGAATCCATTCAATTTTAAATTCTTTTGTTTGGATAGACTATTAAAATGATTTATTGTAAAAAAATGGACTATTTTTATAATTTTTAAACAATTTTGGTCAAATTTAAAATATGAAAAATAAGGACCAGTTTGCAATTTTTAAAATTTTGAAGGACCAATTTGTAAAATTTGAAAACTATTATGGACTTATTTTGCAATATTTATAAAAATTTTGGGGGTGAATTTGAAATTTTATTAAAATATGATGACCATCTTGCACAATTTGAAAAATTAATAATAAATAATTTAACATTCATATTATATAGAGTGATAAAACAATTTGAAATTCTCTACTTTTTAATGTCATTTTAAATTCTTTAAATTTAACATAAATAAAATACTCCACAAATTAAAATTGTTTTAACAATTTTTCATATTTTTTATTCAAACAATGAATTTTGGTCAAATCATTTTAATTTCCTAAAAAAATTCACATAATTACTGAAATCATAAGATAATATATAATTTAAGGTGTACAAGCATAATCACAATTATTCTCACACTTCAAAAGTTTCATCAACATAATATCACTCAAGTAGTCATACTATTAACAAGTACATACTCACAAATCCATAATTCACCAATTCAACAATTCACATAACACATATAATCTCACATTGTAACCATAGACACAATGAGACTCAATGCAAGACTCAAATACAACTCATGCATGTGGTACCAATCACTTATTATCATTTTTCGGTTTTTACATTTAAACCGGGTCCGTCCTCTAGACTGATAACACATCAAAAGCCTGTCCTCTAAGCTTTCAAGCCCGTCCTCTAAGCTTTCAAATCCGTCCTCTAGGTTTGGGACAAGTAACTAGCTCCCACGGAACTAGCAAACATTGCCTCTTGACACAAATGATGCATGTGCAATTACAATAACAATATGCAATTAAGACTATCTTCTAATCTTAATATCCATCTATATCTTTAATAATTCATCATATTTGAATTACCACACAATTGCACATACAAACATATTTTTATAATCATAACATTCTAACTTCAAACATTGCCACCATACTGAGCAAGTAATACACAAGTATCAACACAATCCAATCTCATTTCACAAACCACGCGATACCGATTAAATATAGAATAATCGATCCATCAAAATAATCACCAAATTAATCACCAAAATGATCACCAAAATTTATCATCAAGAGTATAATTAAAATTATCATTCAAAATTATAATTCGAGAGAGTACCCAAGATATTCTAACAACTCTAATAAAATTGAAAATAACTTAATTTAATCAATTAACCCGAAAGTTTATTATACTAATAATATTGAATTATTATTAAATTTTATTTAACAAAATTTAATACATAGAAGAAATGTTACTGCTATAATTAAAGGCATCTAGCATATCACCTTGTTTCATTTTAACACTACTAGTTCTAAATTTGGTGCTACATGATTCACTTATATATATATCATTGCTACTTTTCAACTCTTTTACACCACTGATAGGCACATATAGGTATATGTTGAATTGGCTGTTACTTATGTGATACAATAATCATTATTAAAATGATTCTCATAAGCTACTACAATATCTAATGATGTTAATATCTTTGTATCTCAATTTGTAAATTAACGTGTAGGCACATGAATATTCCATTAATTCTCATATTCCATTCATTCTACCATTGATTTTCATGTGGTTTGTGTCTTTTCATTATTACTAAATACTACTATTTATTTAATTAATTTTTCCTAGTTTCCTATATGGCTGCCTATTATCATTCATTTATTAATACACTTACTCATTCATGTTATCACTACAATGTCATTATTTAGATAAGTCTAGCTCTCTTATTAATATATGATATATAGACAGTGCATGTACTAAAGCATCTGTCACACGGACGACTCACAAAACAATCTTATGATATAACATTTCAATGACCCATTCCCTACCTGTGGCTATTATAGGTGAATCATCATTAAATGATTTTATATCATATTATATTTTTGGGTTAGGAAAAGAAAAGAGGGAGGAGCTACTGAAATTATAGTCTAGAGTATATACATGGCACTACTGCTATGAAAATCACTATTATACTACTGTTGTGGTTTTCCTTACTTTTGGAAATATCACTTATCACATTAATTAATTCTTGAGCAACTCACAATCTCTCATCTATTAAATGGCGTATAGAACAAAAGGGAAGGTGAAGTGTTTCATTGTTGGGTACATCTTATTATCATAAATACAATTAATATTATCTCACCTTCTACTTAAAACACAACAGAGACCCAAGTTCATTCACTATAGTTACAGTGGAGTTAAAGTTCTCACAATTCGTTGTCTTAGTATATATGCACTACAGTTCAGTTCAAATAGAGAATCACTATCTACTACTTTTCTCCCAATTATCAATGGGTCTCTATAATATCTCACAACATTAACACAAACATAAACAAATAACAGAAATCAAATCAAAGATTTTTAGCAAAACCTAACAATTCTAAAAATCATGAAAAATGAAGTTTTACCCTAACCATATTTCTACCCATTATATATTATCCAACAATCCCAAATAATTTAATGAAAACCCACCCTTACCTTGATTTTCTTGGATTTCTAGAACTCTTGAACTTGATTTTCTCCTCTTCCCTCTTCTCCTCTTCTAGCCTATTTTCCCCTCTTCCAACTTCTAACCCTATTCTATCTCATCTCTTCTTTTATCAATCTCACAATTTTTTTTATTGGGCTCATTGACCCACTCTCACATTTCTATTCACACTCCTAATCTAGACCCAATTATTTTAATCTTACTAAATATCTATTTTATTCCAACAAATAAAATAAATTAAATAATTCAATTAAATCAAATAATTAAATTATTTCAAATAAACCAAATAAATCAATTAATACAATTAATTCAATTATTTCAAATAAATCGAATAATCCAATTAAATTAAATAATTTCAATAAATCAATTAAATCAATTAGGGACAAAATCACACAATTAATCAATTAATATAATAAATAAATAATTACTAAAATCGGGATGTTACAAAAACCATCCGAAAATCGACCACCATCACAACACCACACCACCCCCACTACAACCACACAAACCGAAACTCTGAGAATCGGATTTGAATGTCTGAGAGTGAAACCTGAGAGTTGAAAAATGAAGGGGAACCACCGCGAAATCCTACATCCGCAAACCATGAAATCGCCGTGAAGAGAACCTAGCATTTGCTCACAACCACAAGCCAAAACGGAACCCACTACGAATCGAACCGCGAGAAATTTTGAGCGAACCTACCACTCATCACCAACAAAACCGCGTGCGGTTTCGAACGCGAAATTCACAACTACGGATCAAAGCCATACCGACGAACATCCAAGATCCAGAATCGATTTGAAAGCAAACTCATCCAAACCGGAAAAACGCGGTCTGAATCCACCGAAACTTACCGAAAAATCGCGACTTTCTTCATCCGCAAAAAAAGTAAGACCCTGTTTCATCTTCGAGTCCGAACCCTCCTTCAACCACGAGGGCGTGGTAACGAGAAGCCGAATCGACGCACAAAACCACCATGTGTGCGATTGAGAGTGTGAGAGATTCGCGAGCGTCACTGCAAGTGTGAAAGAGTTTGAATCGTCGTAAACAAGAGCAGCTAGGGTTGGTTTTCCTTTTCTTGTTTTGTTTCTGAAATGGTTTTTCTTTGTTGCGTTAGAGTTGAAGGAGAAAATGAGTACCCGTTTGTTGCGTTTTTTTTTTCATTTTTTATATTATTTGTTTTTTTTTAACTTTATAAATTTTGCTGAGTTTGTTTTATTTTAGTTTAACTCTTATTGGGCTTGGTCCAGGACCATAGATCCTTGCCACACACTACATTATACAACCGTGGCACCCCCTGTTTGTTTGTTGAACATATGTGTTTTATTTTTTTGAAAAAACCTTTGGCCCATCTAATTTTCTTTTGATCTCACACACGGCATTCCAGTGCATCCCCTTCATTTGGTTTTCTTTGTTTCATTTTATTACCACCTTTACATTCATTTGTTTTTTTTAATTATTAATCTTATGATTCATTCTTTGTTTGGTATTCTTTGACCTAGATCTTTAATTTAGGTTAATAGTTCATTTGTTTGTACTTTGTGATTTTATTTTAGGGTCGATGATATGACAAAAAGGCACGATAAATCATTTCCCATTAATCGTAACCAATATGAGGCCATTTATTTATTTATTTTATTTTCATTCTATTTAATTTATTCTATTTTCACAATTTATTTCACTTTATTTAGTCTATTTATTTATTTTATTTATTTCTCGCACTTTTTATACTATATTAAATTCTAACGGTTCCGATTAATTCATACACTGCACACACACTTCCTCTTGGGCAAATTACAATGATATCCTTTATTTCTTCGCAATCCAGTGTAAATTATTATTGTATCCCTCTCCCGTTTATTTTGTACGCAACTTATTTTTCCATCTTTATTTTACAGTTTTGTATTGCTTGGAATATCCATAGGAACTAGAAATCGATTCACATAATCAATTAAATAATTCATCTCGTCTACATTTTGCTTTCTGAATTAGTTTCCATTTTAATTCCTTTGGTTTCTTTCTTCCATACACACCTTTCCTTGTTGATTTTATTTCTTCATATCCATGCATAACTTGATCCTGGTTCTTTTTGTATCATTTTAGGAACATGTTAGGGCATCTCAAAATATTTTTGCATTAATTTTTTGATTATGTTTGCTTGGGTGTGGAAGCTTTCCTTTGTGTTTTTTAGTATGGAACCCTAGTTGGCCTAATTTGATTGTTTGAATGGAATATCTTGTGAATATTTGCATGAGTCTTTGGTTTGATGTTTGTCCCTAGTTTAGGTTCTTTGTGACTTGATTTCATAATTTTAGAACCATGTTTGGTGTTTCTTTGGTGATTGAGCTTTGGTTTCCTATTTTGTGAAAGTTTTTTATCATGATTTGATTACTTGTTTGAGAAGGCACTTGTGCCATTGTATAAGATCTTGTGTGTGAATTTTTAACATGTTATTTAGCTTCTGACTTTGGTATTTGACCATTCATATTTCATGTTTTGTGTTTACCTTGTATGACAAGTGATTTCATTACCATGTTTGAACCATGTTCACTTCACCTCACTTCTTCTCCTATCCACTCTAAATGATTGGACCTTTGGTTATGTGTTTGGTATAACATTTGAATATCATGTTTAGGCACATGTCTAGGTTGTTTGAGTTCTAAATTTTTGTTTGAAGCATTCTTGCATGATCAATTTGCATATCCATCCATTCTTCTTCTTTTCCTTCTTTAATGAACCACTTGGTTGTTTTGCCACTTGTGGGCATTCTTTTTGATTGAGTTTGGTTGATAAATGTTATAGGTCACCTCTAAGGTGTGCATTCTGACTTTGTTGATTGTGGTTTGGTTTATGACCTTTCTTCCTTGAACTTTTATTTGTTTGAGTATTCTTAACTTCATCTTATGTCATTTGTTTAACTAACCTTTGTTTTGTAGGGGGTTATGGTAAGTCATGTGTGTGGATGGGCACCCACATATAACTTCTTCCTTCATCTCCTTAAATGTTTCTCAAATTGTGTTTTCCTTAGAACCTAGTGCTTTGATGGTATAACTTCATCACTCCCTCTTTAGAAACAACCTAACTTCTTTTGAGAAGTAGGTTGTCTTCTAACTTCTTCTTCTTCTTTTCTTCCTCTTCTTTTCTTTCCTTCTTCTTCATTAGGATATATTTCAAACTGCACTAACTTAGGTATATCATGAATGATAACTCTTAGGATTATTAGTCCCCCTTTAGACTTTTATCTTTGGTTATCTTCTCTCTCTCTCTCTCTCTCTTCTCATCTCAAAACAACAATCTTCAAGACACCTAATAAAGGATAAGTCTTCTCATGTGCCAAGGGACTTTTCCATGGGGTACTTGTTCACATCCTATATGGGGATGAGGTGTAGGGTACCTATCATGATGAATAAGTCTTAGCATGAGATTGCTTCACAAACAAAAGCTAAAAATACTTCTTAATAAAAAAATCACAAAAAGACTTAATAAAGTTCAATAGGCTAGTGCACTTGAGCCTTCATCTTAGGGACTAGATTTTGGAATATCCTCCATATTTAGGTGTGCCTCTTATCCATTCCATTTTGGGATGATGTAAGAAGTACACATCCCATTGAGCATGACTCAAATACACTCACCTATGCAAACCTCAGGAAAAAACTTATAAAAAACATTGAACCAACAATAAACATCTTACCTTCGAGAATTCTTTTCTCATCTCATTCACTATTAATATAAGAACTTTCTCCTACTTGTCTCTTGCAAGAGGGTAAACGCACTCGTTCCAGACGAGCCTGCAACACTTGAGCATTGACATAAGCAGGTCAAGCCATAAAAAACACAAAACAAGTTTTCCTCCATAGTTAGAGGAACTACGTCGTCTCTGATCCTCATTTCCTGGTGAGGTACGTATGCAGTGGGGTAGGGTCCATTTGAGCACTCTATTATTTTCCCTACATTTCCCCCTTTCTCTTCTTTTCTTATCCAGTTCCAGTCTTAGTTTTTGCAGCAACTTCATTCCTTTACCCTTTGAAACATTTTTTCTTACATGCGTGGATCCCGTCGGGTACGACGGACGATCTGGGGTGCTAATACCTTCCCAGTTTGTAACCGACTCCCGAACCCAGTCTCTTTGGTTTGCAATACCTTATCATTTCCTTTCTTTCCCAGGTTTGTGCAGCATTACCCTTCCTTCGGGATAAAAATGTCTGGATGGCTACTCTACCTTTTCCGCTCCACTTTCGCGTTTGTACAATGATGGAAATCCGGGGAGCGATAACTGGTTGTTGGTTGCCATTAATCCTACAAAAGAAGTGGTCTATTATATGAATTCATTGGAGCATGCTTGGTCAACATATGAGAGTATGAAGGAAGTTGTTGATATGTAATTGAGATTGTTCGAAATATTCATGTGTATTTGTATATTTATTTATTTCTGTGGGATTGTTCTAAATTTATGTTTTTCTTTTATAGATCTATACTAGTGTGCCGAGCACAAAGAGATTCTCGAGTAGCACGGGCTAAAGCAAACATTATTTCATGGATCCATGTGCAGGTAGATTAATTTAATTTTCACAATGTTGCTTATTAGTGATGTTACTTGATAACAAAAAACAACTATATATTAATTCTTATTTATTTGTCTATGTGTAGTGTCCTCAACAGAAAAATGGCATAGATTGCGGGTACTACGTTTTGAGGTTCATGAGAGAAATCCTTCAATTGGATCAATTAGAGATTCCTATTCAGTTATGCATGGATTTATAACTTAGGATTTATTTTAATATTTATCGGATATGTCATAATACATATTATGGAGGAATTGTGTTTTAAGGTATAAGATCTATAATAGTGTTTTAAGGTATAAGATCTATATTATGGAGGAATTGTGTTTATCGGATATGTCATAATGCATATTATGGAGGAATTGTATTTTATATCATAATGCATATTTATCGTATATTATGCATATTATCGGATACTAACTAATGCATATTTTGTTTTGTTATGTAGTACTTTGAAGAATTCGCGTGTCCTCATTACACGCCCTCAAAAGTTTATGAACTTATGGAGGAATTATGCGAATATATTATAGAAAAAAATATTTTAAGGTATATGATTATGTAAATGAAATGGAATCATTTATTGTAAATGACTTGTGGTATGTAAATGAAATGGTTTATATTGTGATTTCCGGTGATAAATATCGAGAATGTTGAAATGATTTATATTGGTTTGGAATGGATTGAAATGAAATGAAATGGTTTATATTGTGAGTTGCAAATGACTTGTGGTATGTAAATGAAATGGTTTATATTGGTTTGAAAAAAGGGATTGTAATGTTTTATACAGGTTTATAAAAATGTGAATTATACAGGTTTCGACATAAAAAAATTATACAGGTTTCTGCATACAAAAATGGATAAAATGAGATATTTTTTAAAAATCATTAAAATTATACGTAAAGCAAAGACAATGGTTTTTTTAAAAAAAGCACTCTGTATAGTCCACAAAAGAAAGCGCTCTCTCCAAAAAGCGCTCTATAAAGTTATAGAAAAAAATAAAAATAAAATTATAGGTATACTTTAGAGAGCGCTTATGAAAAGCGTTGTCTAAAGACAGATCAAAGAAAGCGCTTTTTATCCAAAAAGCGCTCTCTAAAGGTATGCAAAAAAAATATTAAAATTTAATATGTATAAATTAGACAGCGCTTTAAAAGCGCTGTCTAATGGCCCACTTTAGAGAGTGGTTTTAAAGGCCTATTTTAGAAATCGCTTTTCCTTTAAAAGCGCTTTTTCCTTAAAAAAAGTTGTTTTTTCCTTCGACAACGCAACTTTAGACATCGCTTTTATGTTCTCTTATAGGTCAAAAAAAGTGTTCTCTTTACCCTCGTTTGCCATATTGAGACCTATTAGCCGATGCTAAAATGTTGAAGCTAAAACCTGATTTTCTTGTAGTGAGACCTAAAAGCGAACATATAAAAGCCTTCAAACATGATACACAAGGTTTGATACATAAGGTACATTTTTAATGGTCTTTTGAATTTTAAACATACTTAAATGTTGGATTACTAATCTTGCTGGTACACCATGCACCATCGTATCAGAGTTCAGCAACACCGATTCATGTTTTGGATTTAATTTGGTTGTCCGACATTCCCAGAAAGTTAAAATATTTGATTGGAGATTGGTTATCGATAGGCTGCCAACAAGGTTGAATTTAGTGGTGAGATGTGTTATTACCAATCCGCACGAGAAAGTGTGCATGTTCTGCTTCCGAGCTATGAGGACTCATCTCATATGTTTTTTAATTGCCCGAAATCTATTTTGGTGTGGATTAAGGTTGTGATTGAGTGGATATTGATCGTATTTCGGAATCTAATTATTGTGCTCATGCTTTGAATTGGGGGCTTGCATTTAAAAGGAAGAAGTAAGGCGAATACGATTAATTTCATTTGGTTTATTGTTGGTTGGAATATTTGGAGGTTTAGGAACAATCTCTTATTTAACGATGAGGTTTGTAATGTCGATTCGATATTTGCCGGTATTGTAATTACATCGTGGAATTGGTTGATTTTAGGTAATCGTAATAAACAACATTGTAGTATATATGATTGATCTAAATTTCCTTTTGATTGGTTGTAGTTGTGGGTTTGTTTTGATGGGTTGGTTTCTGGTTTTCCCCCCGCTAGTCGGGTTGTATTTCGTTTTTTTGTTTCGATATATCCTTAATCTCTAAATAATGAATCTTACTTATTAAGAAAAACACCGATTCATGATTTTTCACCGTCAATATACACGATGCTTAAGCTGACATTTTTCTTTCATGTACTAAAACATTGGTCTTTCTTCTCAATATAATTCTAAGTTGAAAAACACTTGATTGAATAAATAAAAGTCCAGCTTATTAAATTATGGTAAAAAGAAATACTCACATTTATTGTACAACGTGCATACAAATATTCTTAAACATATTCTAAATAAAAATTTACTTATTGTCATCTAAATAAAAACATTTTTTTCTTCTAACAAATAACCTTCATATTTAACACCATGCATATTCATAACCTTCATATTTAACACCATGCATATTCATGCTTCCCACACGGTTTTAATTGCTTTAATTGTATCAAAATATATTTTCTTACGCAAAGCCCATTAATAAATTCATTTTCTCCTTTAAGGAAATATATAGTGCTATAAATTGGAATGATATGAATCCAATTTTATTCCATGCATAACAATATTATCTATAAGAATAAAACAAAAAAAGTGTTATGGCTAAAACCAGTGCTTCGATTGTTCTAGCGGTTCTTGTTGTAGCATTATTTTTGAATGGCTATAATGCTGCTGTGAGTGTAGAAAGAGATAATCAACATGAGAAAGGTAAAGCTTTACAAACTCATATTGTTGTGATTACTATAAGAACTTGTAATAAGTTTAAATTCATACTTGTTTTTACTCTGTGCATTGTTTTCATATATAATTGCAGGAGGAGTAGACGGAGATCTTTGCTTTTGGGGAATATGTCATGTTACAGCCTGTGCCACAGTTTGTTCTGGAAGAGGCCATGCTGGCGGCAATTGTGATTCACCTTTTATGTGTTGCTGCGTTGGATGAGTTGCAGAGATCTATGTTTGATAACTGTATATTCTATATATGATTCTACAAGTATATCAACAAAATAATCTTTAAGGTTATTATTAAAATAATTTGGAAAAACACTATTGTAAGTTCAATTACGATGTAATTTCCAGTATTAAGAATTGCCTATAGTAAAGTAAAGCACCCTTGCCCAGTTGCACTTATCCAGAGTAAAACAATTTTGACGTTTGTCAAATAATCTGATATTTATTACCAACATCTTTATCCCTTACATAAACCTTTTAAATTTTTCTTTTGCTCAGTTAGGAAATGAAATTATTTTTGAGATTTGGATTTCATTTTTTGTTATGTAAACCATTGATGGAGACAACAATAACCAAAATTAATCTAGGTTTAATGTTTAATGTTTTCTACTTGTTCTTCATCTAATTTGTATGCATATTTAATGTTTGATGTTTTCTATTTTGTATAACTTAGTTTGTATGCATAGGATGGCGCGTGGGATGGTGATGAGGATTCTAGTATGCCCAAGTCAGACTCTGTGGATAGAGAATTGCGCAGTAAGGTCTAAGGGTCTGATAATGCCCTTTTAGACTCTTTTAACTTTTCTGTGATGGGCAATAGATGTGACCTAAGTCTCTTAGGTGGTGGGACCTTTGGTATTATCGAGAAGTCAGACCTCGAGGCTAACTTAGACCTATTAGCCATAAGTCTGGTGAATCTTTACCGGTAGGTGGAGTAAAGGTGTTGACATTTCAGCCTGATGAAGGGGTGGACAAACGGAATCCATCCGATGCAACCCAACCGATCCGCACAAAATTTCACAGCACGGGTTGGTTTTTTTTTGTTCTGGTTTACTCTGGACCGTCTGATTGGATATCAATGGATAATGTTGGTCGGTTTCGGTTTTACATTTTAGACCCGTCGGAATTCGAATCCGACCGATTATAATATTATTATTATCTTTCAGTAAACCTAATGCTTATCTATTGTTTACTACCTTCAATACATTTCATTCCCTTTTCCAAACCCAAATGTTACCCAAATGTTAGGGTTACGATACAAATCTTGAAGAACGCCGCCTCCTCACAATCCATTGTCTCCTCCATCATCGTCTCATTCGTCATCGTCTCTTCCATCACTGACAGGTAAACTTGGCTCCATGGCTACATCATCGTCTCTCTCTCTCTCTCTCTCTCTCTCTCTCTCTCTCTCTCTCTCTCTCTCCTTATTTATCTCTTCGTGTTTGTGTGTGTACGGTTTTCTTTAAATAGTTAACACTTAACACATCCACCATTCTTGTTGGTTTCAGGTTAGGGTTAAAACAAATCCTTCGTTGTCTCTCTCGGTACCACCGTCCATCGTTGTCATCCCCTAGGGTTTGTATTTTTGTATTCTGGAAGTTTTACGAGTTATGCAAGAAGTTCAAGATATGGAAGGAGTTGGAGAAATGCGAGAAGCTGTGAATATGAATAATAATTGTAAGTATGTGAATGTGTGTATATTTTTAGTATGTTGCAATTATTCTTATGTTTGTAGTTAGCATGTTCTATAGTTTGTAGATTGTAATGATGTGAGCATGTCTCTTATGTTTGGTTGCTTATTTGTGAGTATGTGTATAACTGCTACTTATTCTTATGTTTTGACAGCAACACTAAGTTGTTATTTGTGTTTATGTTTTGGTTTTGATTAATGAGAGTTGAATACACTGCACTAGTTCTTATTATTAAAATAAAAATTGCTTCTTGAAAGAACTGATGTGTTTATACTTTGTATAACTACTACTGATACACTGGACTAATTCATGGTCTCAATGTTACTTTGAAAATAGCTAGCTAATAACAAACAGGATTATTAGAATGGCTAAGAAGGAATTTTAGTGATCCTTCTAAGTTTCAAACTAGATAATATTTAATTTATGTACTACTGTAAAATCATCATATAATAAAATCTTGTAATTATTTAATAAGGTATTTAATTATTTTAATCCTTCCGAATATATAAAAGATTGGCTATAAGGTATTTAATCATTTAATAATTTTTGTCCCTAATCTCAATTAATGTATTACTACTTTAAAAGCATCATATCATAAAATCTTGTCATTCTTTTTTTTTCCTTCACTTACTTAACTACTTTAAGTTTTTTTTGTTATATGCTTTGTGTAATTATCAAAATTTGTTGTCTTTTAATGCTTCTTCAATTTAGTAATTGTTTTGAATATGGATTTTTGTGATAGATAGATATTTGTGTGGATTGATTATAACTCTGCGAAATTGGGATCGGTTCAACTTGACCGGTATGTTTTCACATTTTTTTAAAGATGGTTGTTGATTTTTTGTGTTTTTTGAGATTGTGGATGTATGGATAGTGATTTGGTTTGGTTAATAATTGCAGAACAATGTGGTTTCTGTAACTTCTATACTTTGAGGGAATTCTGATAATACTGGTTCTGCCATTGCTCGTCGATTAGGTAGGTAACTGTTATGCTGTTTTGTGTATTGAGAAATTGTTGCTCTTTGTCGTATTTTAACATTATTTATTTGTTTGTTTATCACAGTGTTGAAAACTGGTCTCAATATAATTATGGCTTGCAATATTCCAAAAAATAGTCCCATGGTTGAGGTTTATTCTCTCTCTTTCTCTCTTAATTTGTTTGTATAGAACATTTTAGTAAATTGCTGGAATTGTTATGCTTTGTTTTGGCATATTCAATGATTCACTGATTGTGTTTTTGTTTAATATTGTTATTATTTTAATTTTGTTTCTATAAGAGCAGGATTTATTGAAAGAAAGTTGATTGATCTTGTTCTTGCTGAGGCCAATGCTAATGTCTATGTTGCTGCAAGAGAATTAAATACATCTCTACTGAATTTTAAATGTTTTATATGGTCTCTGGAAGGATTACTTAACATGGTCCTTGGAAGGATTACATATCTGCCCTGTTATGGTTTCACATGTGCTTTGGTTATGTATAAATTAATGTATTTATTTATGTTGGAAGCATTACTTTTAATTTTAGTTAAACAATATGGTTGTATTAAACAATATGGTTGGAAGCATTACTTTTAATTTTAGTTAAACAATATAGTTATATTAAACAATATGGTTGTATTAAATATTAATGTTTTCAGTTATAAGGTAAATATGGTATCTAATAATTATTTTGGATGTTTTTGGAAGGTCTAACCCATTTCTTAATAAACAAAAAATTTGATTTAAAAATGTATTTTGGCAATTTTTTAAACTGGGTCATCCTTGCTACAAATAAAATAATTGTATTTTTTTATTTTGCCCAAAAATGTTCAACCCTAATGGACCCGAATCTGGTACCCGAACCCGAATGTATCTGAAACCGATAACCCGAATTCAAAATCTGGTCGGAATTGGGTTGAAATATCCCACCCGATGGATTGGCCGGATTGGGGTTTTGGGCTCGAACCTGAACCGATCCGACCCAATGCCCAGTCCTACTAATGATAATGACAGATCTGATAACTCGTTAGTTGGGGATAGACCTTTAATGGTCATTGAAGAGTCAAGTCTTGAGCTTTCAAAGGAAAAGTCTTTGAATGGACAATTGATTGTGGATTTTGGTTGCTCCAATCCTATTTTTGGGCCACCAAGAGGAATTATTGGGCCTTCGCTTTGGGCCGAACCTAAGAAGAAAAAACCTCTGCACGAAGTTTACAATTGCATTAAAATTTTGTATTCCCCTTCGTATTTTTTAACTCTCCTTCATGCTACTACGAAGGTAATTTGAATAATTCTTATGATTTTATGGACTTAGCAACAATTAATGGAAGATCAGATGAGTCTACTTTGCTTGAGTCTAGCCTTTATCTGTTATGCCATGAGTCGATTAAAGATACAGACCTGGTTAGAGATAACTCAAGGTGCAAGAAAGTTCTTAATGAAGTCCCTTCCAAGGTGAGGAAAACTCTGAGGAAATTGGGTATTGAAGGTAATATTGTGGATAGAAAATTTGAAGAGCTTATTAGGAAGATGGATAAGGAAGATAAGAAAGCTAGATGTGTCAAGAAGGTTGTAGCTAGTAGTGGTCAATGAATTTAGTTTCTTTCAATGTGTGTGGATACTATAGTTCCCTTAAGAGAAGGAGGATTTCGCAAATCCTTAGTAGAGGGAATGCAAATCTGTGTTTATTACAGGAAACTAAGATGTCTGAGATGAATGAGAGATTGGTCCATAGTATGTGGAGGAACCAGGATATGGATTGGTCGGTGTTGAATTCTGAAGGTAGATCGGGAGGAATCCTCATTATGTGGAACATTAATTCTTTGTCTGCTTGTTCCAGCTTCCGTGGCAGAGGTTTCCTGGGAATACAGTTTGTGTAGAAAAATCTTCTGTTAACGGTGGTTAATGTTTATTCTCCTTGTGGTCTCATGGATAAGATGAGGCTTTGGAATGATCAGTTAGAAGTGAAGAGGAGGTTCCCGGGAGATGTCTAGATTGTAGGAGGAAATTTTAATGATGTTAAAAATATGGAGGAAAGAAGAGGTGTTAATGGTTCCAATAGTCGAGAAATGAGGGATTTTAGTTCTTTTATTGATGAGTTGGAGTTGGTAGATCTTCCGACTATCGGTAATCGTTTCACGTGGTTTAATTCTATTGGTAAGAGCAAAAGTAGGCTGGATAGGTTCTTGGTGAGTGATGTAATTATTAATCGTTTTTGTTTGAAGAGTCAAGTTGTGGGAGATAGGGATATATCGGACCACCGCCCAATTTGGATGAAATCTAATGACGTGAATTGGGCTCCTAAACCTTTTAGGACTTTTAATTATTGGTTTCACCATAAGGAGTTTATCCCATTTGTCAAAAGTCGTTGGGAGTCCTATAATTTCTCAGGATCCAGTTGCAATATTCTACACTCGAAATTCAAAGCCCTTAAACAGGATTTTAAAGTTTGGAATATTAATACTTTTGGTTGGCATGACCTTAAGATTGAAAATTATGTTGGTTAACTCAATAATTTAGAATCGTTTTCTGACTTGATTGGTGGAAGCCAAGATGAAGGAGTGGTTAAGAGTAGATTGGCTATTCAAGAAGAATTATGGAAAATTTTGAGATTGAAAGAGAGTATGATTGCTCATAAAGCGTGTCAAATGGTTTCACGAAGGAGATTTCAACCCAAAAAAATTGCATGCTTCTTTGAAGACGAGATATATAAGTAATTATATCACAACTATAAAAGTGGGAGGAGTTTTTGTGGAAGATCCAGTGGTTGTGAAATCAGAAGCGAAGTTATTCTTTGAAAGAAAATTCCACCAGCCAGTGCTCCCTACTTTTAGATGTAGATTTGATTATTTATATAGGTTGGAAGAAGATATAGGATTTTACTTGAGGTTGATTTTAGTCCAGATGAGGTGAGAGTTGTTGTATTCAATTGCGACGGAAACAAATGTCCAGGGGTAAATGGATTCAATTTTAAATTTATTAAAGCTTGTTGGGACATAATTGGTGCAGATTTTATGGATTGTGTGCTGGAGTTTTTCGAAACTGGTATTCTGCCGAAGATGTTTGCATCTTCTTTCATCTCATTAGTTAAAAAGATAGATAATCCGTAGAGGTTTGAAGACTTCAAGCCTATTTTATTGATTAGCAGTTTGCTCAAAACAATCTCTAAGATGATTGCTTTTAGGTTGAGAAATGTTATTCACAAGTTGATATCGCCGTCTCAAACAACCTGCATTCCAGATCGACAAATATTTGATGGAGTCTTATTGGCTAGTGAAATTGTAGACTTCGTAAAAAGGGATAAGAAAAGTTGTTTGTTGTTTAAGGTTGATTTCACAAAGGCCTGCGATTGCGTCAATTGGATGTATCTTGAAGATATGCTATTGAAGATGGGATTTGGTAATAACTGGATGAAGTGTATTAGAGGATCAGTATTCAATAGTTTTATGTCATTTTTATTGAATGGCAGCCCCTCGAAGGATTTTAAGGTGTTTCGTGGTCTCAAAAAAGGTGTCCCGTTGTCTCCTTATCTTTTTGCGATAGTAGCGGAGGGATTGGCTAGCTTGGTTAGGAATGCTTCGGCAAGTAATATTTTGGAAGATTTCAAAATCAATAATTGTCCTACTGTTAGTCTCCTCCAATTTGCAGACGACGCCTTTCTTTTTGGTAGTGGATTGGCTTCCAACGTATGGGATTTCAAGTCTATTCTTAGGGCCTTTGAATTGGTATCGGGCCTAAAGATAAACTTTCCTATAAGTTGCTTATATGGAATAGGAATTGAAGAGAATTTTCTTGAAGCTGCTGAACATTTTTCTTAATTGTAATTCTGGGAGCTCCCTTTTCTCCTTTCTTGGTCTAATAGTGGGAGGTAACCACTGTAGATGCTCCTTTTGGAAGCCAATTATTAGTTGTTTGAGGTTTAGGTTATCGAGTTGGTCTGGCAAGAATCTGTTTATTGGTGGAAGAGTCTCTCTTATAAATTCGTTTCTTGTTAACCTTCCAATTCACCATTTGGCTTTCTTCAAGGCACCTAAGAAAGTTGTAAAGGATATCATATTTATCCAACATCATTTCTTTGGGCGGGATCCTTTAATGCTAAGTTTGTGTCTTGGATAAGTTGGAAAAACATTTGTAAATCAAAAGAGTGTGGAGGTCTTGGGTTAAAACATGTTGGCCAGTTTAATAGAGCCCTCCTTACTAAATGGTTGTGGAAATTCGCTCGGTATTATGATAAAATTTGGAGGCTGGTCGTTGAATCAAGGTATGGTAACTTGAGCTTGAAAATTCAAACCTTTTCGAAAACGGGTTATTTGTATTCAGATTCTTTGTGGATGAGGGACATTTGTCCATAGTTGGATTAACTTATGCAACAAGTTTTATTAAGATATTGATTAGCAAGATAGGAGATGGACCGGGCACTGCTTTTTGGCTTTTGACTTGGATAGGTGATATTGATCTGAAGGTCAAGTTTCCTGGTTTATTTTAGTATTCCAGGAATAAATGTGGGGTTGTTTCGAAGATGGGAGTTTAGTAAGACCGACGGTGGTCTTGGAACGTTTGGGATCTCTTCGCGGCTGCAGATAGAAGTTTAAGTGATGAACTTGAGGAGTGCTGCCAGCTCTTAGACCTGTTGTCGTTAGAGCAGAATGTTAAGGACTCTTGGTGTTGGCCTATGGATGTTTCGCAGTAGTATTTGGTAGACTCTTACTATTTCTTTTTGAATTCTTTAGATCTATCAAATGAGGTGGATAATCAAACTGCAGAATTTCTGGATTTACTTTGGAAGACTAGTGTGTTGTTGAAAGTTCAAGTTTTTGCTTGGAGATTGGTGCTCAATAGGTTGCCTACAAGGATGAACTTAGCGGTAAGAGGTATCGTGGAAAATGATAATCATAAGGTTTGTATGTTTTTCTCTTAAGAGGTGGAGGATTCCAATCATTTATTCTTTGAGTGCTCTAAATCTTTATTGATACGGAGTAAGATTTGTGAGTGGGTTGATATTAGAATTTTATAGGAAAATAGGTGTAGTCTCCATGCCAAGGCTTGGTTATCTAATCTCCAAAATCGAGGGAAGAAAGACACGGTAAACTATATTTGGTTTATTACTTGTTGGAACATATGGCGGGCTAGAAATAATATGTTGTTCAATGAAGCGAATTGTAATATTGATGGAATCGTTTTTGCTATTATCATTTCCTCGTGGAATTGGTTGATTTTGGGTAGGAGAAATATTAAGAATTGTAATTTGTGTGAATGTTTTAAGTTTCCTTTTGATTTTTTGTAATCGGTTATCCGTTTCAGTGGCTTTTGTTGTGGTTGAGATTTCCTTAATATCCTTCAGTGAATTTGCTTATAAAAAATATTTGATGTTTTCTATTTTGTAAAACAATGTAATTGTTTTGTAATTATTTTACTTGTACTTCAATTTAGTAATTTTTACTTTTGACTCATGCCTCTTATAAATTGATGCAAAGATGATGTATCTTTCTGAGCCAGGAGAAGATTTTTTTTTCCCTTAGATGATGGTAGTGAGAAGGAAATAAATGGAAGCTATTTGGTGTGCATTTTCTTTACTCATGTTCTATTTTTAATTTTTCTCTTAGTTGAAGGTTTACCTTGACCATGAAATTATGAATGTTTCTTGTCCAATATCAATTAGAAAAATCTATCATCTCAAATAAATTCATTTTCTACTATTTAAATCTGAGCTTAAAGAAAATTATGATGGCACTGTACACAAACATAAAGCAAGGATGGTAGCCAAAGGCTTTCGCCAAGAGGAAGGCTTTGATTATACAGAGACTTTTTCTCTTGTGGTCAAACCAACAACCATCCGGATCATATTAACACTACTTGCTATTACAAATAATTGGGATATTCAACAAATCAATGTTAATAATGCTTTCTTGAATGGTATATTACATGATGAAGTGTATATGGTTCATCCTCTTGGATTTGTTAGCACTGGCAAAACATTGGTATGCAAGTTACACAAAGCTATTTATGGGCTTAAGGTTTAGGGTTTAGGGTTTAGAGTTTAGGGTATGAGAAACTTACACAAGCATTGTAACACCCCAAAGTCGATTTTAATTATGTTGATGTGTTTTCTTGTGAATTTTGATGTTTATGAGATTATTTGATGTTTTGTGATGTTTGGGGTAGCTTAATATTTTAATAATAATTAAGTATATGGGGTTTATTTGATTATTTGAGATTAAATTAAATTAAATTAAAGGAATTAGAGGATGGGGGCATTATGGTCTTTTGGTTGAGGATAAGTGAGGGTTTTATGGGGAAATACTAAAGAGGTCCTAAGGGAAAGAGTGACAAAAGAAGTGAAAGTTGGAAAGAACGATCATTTGGAATGATCGCACATTTGGAAAACAACTCTAGAGAAGAAGAGAAGCTAGGGCTTGAGGTTTGGAAGAATTGGGAAGAGTTTATCAAAAACTTACGGAATTAAGGTATGAGGAGTATTTTCCTTTCGATAATATAATGTGGGAATGGAATTGGGGGTTTTGTGGTGTAGTTTAGGGTTTTTGATTTTATGAATTTTGTGTTGTTGATGATGATTTCATGATGAATTAGACGAATATAACGATGTATTTGATGTATATGATGTTGTTAGGATGAATGTTGATGTTAATGGATTTTTCTAGTGTAATGCTACTAAATTGTGGGTTTTTTTTTTTGGGGGGGGGGGGTGTTGTAGAAGGGAGAAGGCTGGAATCGCAGAAAAATTCTGCAGAAATCGCGAAGCTCGCTTAGAGAGAATAGTCATGGGAGTGGGCACTTAGCAAGTGTGATGTCTCACTTAGCGAGCCTTGAAAAACTAGGAAAATGTTTTATTTTTGAAATCTTTTTTTAAGGTAGTATGTTCTAGACATGACACTAATAACTGTTGGGCATTGAGGAATAAGATTCAAGACCTGGTTGACGAAGGAGTCATCGAGGTTACGCTAGAATACCAGATTGAATTCTTCTATCGTACATCAAACATCAAAGCTTCCAGTGAGAAGTTTAGAGGAGGAAGCTTTGAGAATGTTTGAATTTTCATTTGTTGACTTAAACACTTACTATTATGTCAGACTTTTGTTTTCACGACAATGCATTGCATATGTTTGTCTTGAATTAATCCATTTGTGCTTCTTACTTCTCTTTTGTGATATTTAACTCTTGTTAAAGCTGTAAGCCTTTAGAGGGAGGAAGACGAAGACGATACCATAATTTCATATAGTATGCTTTTGAATAGTCTATGTTGACGATGTGCAGGCATTGTTTAGATTCCTAAACAGTGGAGATATAAAAAATTTAATCCCCAGTCAACCCTTTTGAGCCTATGAAGTAGGAGTTTTCATTTTCATGCAAATTAAAACCCTTAATCATAACCTGAGGCAGGGTAGTTCCTTGGTTAACTCAATTATGCTAGTTGTCAATTTTGTACAAAACTAATGATGGTTCCCTGTAAGTCAATATCTAGCTAAAGAAAAGCTCACTAAGTCAAAACCTATGAAGGAGACTCAGTAAAAATTGAGACATCCCGCTGACTGTAGTCTTGTAAAAAATAGTTTAGGCAAAAAGAAAGGATAATAAAGTCAAAAGAAAAAAAGGTCATTACAAATCCTAAAATAAATGATGACTGAGTATTCAAATAAAGTTCTGGTTTCTGAATCATCGCTAATTCCAGTGTTACAATTCCAAACTCCTTTGGAGCCTCAATGCATAAGTTAACCGAACATAAGACTGAAGAACATCACGAATGATGGGTTGGGTACAAATAAAATTTGAGCCTTTATCCTTTGTTTCTTAAACCATGAACCAGGCCATGTTACAACCCTTTAAAAGTCCTAACTGAAGCATGGTTAGTTCGAAAGTGTACTGTTATAAAAAGGAATTCTGACTCCTTTAGGGCTTATTATAAAACTTGAGTTAATATCACAGTTTTTACAAACATTGTTTTTCTAAAATAATTCTTTTTCAAAACTTCAAGATAGACATGAGCATTGCATTTTGAATATCATTGTTTGCATATAACTAAGTGCTTGATAGCAAAAAAGCTTACATGATGAACATTCAAGAAACCAAAGTCCTCCCGACAGACAAAGTTGTTTCCTGGATCAAAGCCAATGTATACAAGGGACATAGTCACTATCTTCCAATCAATGGGGCATGCCATGTTATTGTCCAATTCATTTGGGGAAGTGTAACACGGTGGGAGAACTGACTTTAGTTAAATGTTGCGGATAGCAAGATTCGCCACCGACTTTTATTTTATCCAAAAGGAAAGGACATAAAAGAACAGGAAAGACCTTAAAAAGATTTTGAGTTCGGGGGATAGGTTATGTAAAGGGAAGGTGTTAGCACCCTTTACATCCATGGTTATCCATGGGCTCTTAGTTACTTAGCTCACTTTAAAATGTTTTTGAGAAGTGTAGTGTGTGATTAGAAATTTTCTTAAGTACTTTATAATGATCCATGTACGGATATATATAAAGCCTTTGTTTTGAAAATTGTTTGAAAATGTGAAGTGTTTTTGAAATATTTTGAAAAAGGTGAGCAAGTACATAAGAGAAACCCATCCTAAGTTAAATCTTTTCTGTTCTTAAATATCCTTTAAATGGTAAGACTATCCCTATTATTAAGGAATAGGTAGTCATTACCTTGGATGTTATGAGGGACCAATGAAGGGACATCTGTGATTAGGCAATTGTAAGGTGTACTTAGCAATTCGAAGGGACTTATCATCTCTTATTCGAAAGGGACAAGATCATTTACGAAGGCAACCATGAAGGGACTTGATCTTATAATTCTTTAAAGGGACAAGATGATTTTAAATGAGATAAGGGACTTTGCTTTATACACCTTACTTGACCTTTTATTTAGGCAACTTGAGAGGCAACCCTTAAGAATTGAGATGGCGATCCAGGATCGACTTACGTGTGTGCATGTTCATATTCATAATATTTATCTTAAAATTAGTGATCTAAATTCAATTTTAAATACAAACATGTTTACACTCCCTATTTTACTAACCATAGCAATTTAAATAAAATAATAAAAATTCTACAACTATTACATAATTTGTACAATTACATCATAAAATAACTTAAATAAATAAGCATATAATAAATAAATAAATAGGTTAGTAATGATAAAAAAAATAAATATAAAAGGGGTTAGTATAATAATATAATATAGAGAAACAAATTAAAAGTTCAAATTTAAATAAATAATCATTTTTTTAGAATTTTAAGAAAAGAGATGAATTATACTAATTATATACTAAGAAATATGATTAATGGTTTAATAAATTAATTATATATACATATTAGAAATATTTAATAATTATAATTACAACAATAAAAAATTAAAATCATAAAATAAAATTAGGGTTTTAAAATAAATTAGGGTTTATAAAGAAAAATAGGTTTTTTACATATAAAAGTATTAGGGTTAATTATTTAATCTAAACCTAATTAAATTATTTATCTAAAAAAAAATACATACAATATTAATAATATACAATGAAATAAATATAAATAATTTTATTAATAAAGTTTGAATTTTTAAAATATAAGTTTTTTTTTGAATTATATATGAGAAAATAATATAAATATTTTATTTTAGACATTTATTATTAATTAGATTAATTAAATATAATATAAACAAAATAAATGAAAAAAAAAATGAGAAAAGAACTTACCTGGGGCTGGGATTCGAACCCAGGCCCTAGGCTTCACATCTCCAGGACCAACCTCTCTTCCACTGGGCTGCGCATGCGCTGGTGATAGTGAATAAGCATCAATGCGTTTTGTTTGTTAACCTGTAAAAATCATAAGAAAAGCAAAACAACACAAAATGGCTGGGGGGATTCGAACCCAGGACCATCAACCTCACGCGTACACACACAAACCAACTGAACCAACACTGCATTCGTGAAATATTACGCAAATAATACATAATAAAATAAGTTCAAATTCAAATCAGATTTTTCGCGCCAAGGCTGTTTCATCTTCAACCTATTACCTGCGAAAACACTTGCGATTTCTCCTGCAAAATTACATGCGGATTTTGTTTTACAGGTTTTCCTAGGTTCTTCCCAACGATCATCAAACCTGCAATGATTCATCAAATTGGGAACACCATTGTGTTCCCCACAATAAAACCAACTCGTTTACGTGTTTAGAAATTATTTATATTAATTATTTCACAAAACCCCAATTCTAGAGGAAGAACCCTAATAATGGCATCTCACGAATTCCTCCATGAAAGCTTCATATTTTTGTCCAGAAACAATCTATGGTTCATCACAAACATCATCAAATAATCAAAAACGGATTAAAACAAGCAAATCAATGAAATCGAAAAACAAGAATAAGCTTGAAAAACATGATTCGGTTAAGACGATTTGGAATGCTTTGAATGATGTAAATGACTTAGACATGTTCAATGATCACTGGAGAACGCTTTGCAACCTTTAGAATGCCTTGGTTTGGCCTGTAAGAGAGAATCCGATTTGAGATTTTTTTATGAAAATTTGGAAACTTGCTCTTGTTCTAGGAGGCAGAAAAATCGTCCCTTGTGCTTGTGATGAGTTTGTGTACATATAGTGGATGCAATTAGGTCAAAAAAATTCATGATTCTTTGGACTTTTTGGATGTTTGAAGATTGAAAAAGATATGTCATGAAATTTGATTTTTCTTTAATCTAACATTGCTATTTTGGGACAATCCTCATAACTTGTGTATCAATCTGATCCAAATATTATTTATGACTTTCTAGAAGCAAAATCCTTTTTTAAATATATGATTTTATATTTTATTTCAATTTAAATTGTATTTTAATGAATAAAATTCAAATAAATATGAAATAAAAAATAAAAAATCAGAAAATAGGTGGGTTGGGTCGTGCTTGGTGTTTTTGTAAAGATGGGATAGCAATTTGGTGGGCTCATTTAGCAAAAATTTGATTTAAATCCTTATCTGCTTCATAAGTTTCCCTAAATTTCCCAACTTTGCAAGGGCACAAATCCTTCAATTTTAATGCTATGAGGGTGTTCTTGGACATTTTGGAAAGCTTAAAGAGTCCTCTAACCAAACACTTTGGTCTCATGTCCATATCTTTTACCATTCTCAAGTTATGCTCTTTTGAAGTTGTTGACTTTTTGTTGACTTTTAAAAGGACCTATAATGTCTTAGCTCATACCTTCCAAATGAAGCATTTTTGGGCTTGGCTTGTGAGACACAAAGTTGTAGAGAATTCAATTTCCTTCAAAATGAGCTTTGGATGGAAAAATTTTGATAAAGAATGTGAAAGTTATGGCTGGTCAAAGTTCAATTGACTTTTCCTGAGGAATCCCTAATTTAGAAACTCCTGATTCTTGATGATCTGAAATATCCTTGATGAATCATGATCAACCCTTGATCAAATGATGAATTTTACTTCATATACTTGATGTTGGCAAAAAATCATGAAGTTTGACTTTGGTTTGACCACAGTTGACCTCAGTTTGACTTTTTAACTACTTTGACTGATTTTGACTTATTTGATCATCTGACTGAGCAAACCTTTGAGAAAAGTTCTGAAATTTGTCATAGGGATTCTTAGACACATATAAGATGTTATGAAGCTCACTTGAAGTCTTGGAAGTTCATTTAGCCTGATGAAAGTCAAAACCCTAGTTTAGGATGCAGTGCTTAGGAGGATGCATTGTCTGAGGGAATTGTCAAATCTTCTGACTAATTGTGAACTTTGTGAACCTTGTGAACCTCATGAGATGTCTTGTGAACATTGTGAACCTTGTGACCCTCTTATCACACAATGACTTATCTTGTGGAGGGCAAATTTTGGGGTGCAACAGCTGCCCCTGTTCAATTTTCTGAAACCTGAGGGGTTAGATTGGTATATGTGCCAGTCGTGACCTGGAAGGTTAAAGGGGATTGAACACAAAAGCCCAAAAATTTGAACTCGCCGGTCGTAAAATAACACTGATGATTAGTTGTATATGCTTAAGTGGGCTTAAAGATGCCACTTGAAAGAATTAGAGATGGGCTTATAGATGCCATCTAAAATATCAGAATGTGATGATGTCGTTATGTTGATACTGGATATCAGTACTAGGTCTTTGTATAAGCCGTCTCTGAATCATTTATGCAACATGATTTGAGTTGTTGAATGGACCAGTAGAAATAAATCTTCTGGAAGTATCTTGGATTAGGGAATGGATCTTTGTACAGACCGTTTGCCTACTCTCCAAGGGCCAAAAGAACGTCAGGATTTGTTCTTAAGGGTCAAAAGAACGTCAGGATTTGTTCTTCTGAATAATGTCTTGAACCAGGGAATGGATCTTTTTACAGACTGTTTTCCTGCTATTCAAGGGCCAAAAGAATGTCAGGATTTATTCTTAAGGGTCAAAAGAACGTCAGGATTTGTTCTTCTGAATAATGTCTTGAACCAGGGAATGGATCTTTTTACAGACCGTTTTCCTGCTATTCAAGGGCCAAAAGAACGTCAGGATTTGTTCTTAAGGGTCAAAAGAACGTCAGGATTTGTTCTTCTGAAAAATGTCTTGAACCAGGGAATGGATCTTTTTTACAGACCGTTTGCCTGCTATTCAAGGGCATCTTGAGCAAATGTATGGATCATTTCTGACCCGTTGTAAGTTGTTGATATTGTTTTACCTGCATATAACTATCCTGTAAGGAGAATGTTAGTTTATGCAATATGTATGCATGCATATCATGGTGCACTTAAGTAAATGTTTTATGCATTTATGGATATGTTATGGTTGATGTAAATGATGTATGTATGAATCATGCAGCCTGAAACGTCTGGATATCTTCGTATAACAACTACTGGCTAGGGAAAATAAATCCCGATTCGTTGCTGAAGAATACGAGGAACTTGTTCCCTTCTTGTTTGATAGTATAGTATTTATAACCTCCCGTCTTCGTTCGTCGTACTTTTATTGAAGGGATAAGTTCCTGAGTATCCCGACTGAGGATAAAAGAGATGGACATAAATTCAAGGGGAGATGTAACTCGAAGTATAGACTTGCCCTACTGAGGATTTGTAGTTGTCTTGTGGGGATGAACCGGCGAAGCTTCGTTGAATTCCTTCCCTCGTTCGTCCTTAGTAAATACTATTACTGCATTTTTATGCATTTTCGGTAAACATCAATCATATTCAAAAGCATACATACATTCAAACACAACAAATGGACGTTTCACTTATGTAAATAGGGTAAAAGTAAATCTGGATTCAAAGATGAAATTTTATTCCTATCACAAAGTGACCTATACATAGGCAAGTTTGTACAAAGGAGACAGAAATCCTAGTAAGAGGAATTCGTCGTAAATTTTTTTATAAAACAAAGAAAATCAGCTATGTGGGAAATAATCCTATTGAGTTTCAATTCTACTATTGCCATTATCTTCAAGTATCTCATCTTCTGCTGTTGAGACGGAAATGATTGGATTGATCTTTATCTGTTCGAACTTGGGTAAGTAGCACAACTGGTTGGAGTTTACATAGGTGATCCAAACGAGACATAGTCATACGCTTTAATCCCTAACTTTTGCCTGGATTGCCCTTTCAGGTTTTCAATCCACCGGGATACCCTTTTTTGCCCAAGCCGCCTTTTCAGGTTTTCGACTTGCCGGGTGTACATTTTTTTATATATATCCCTAATTTTTGCCCGAACTCTTTTGGTTCGCCGGGATGCCCTTATTTTTGCCTAGGCCAGTCAACCTAGCGGGTCTCTTTTTATGCGTAGTATTTTTTAACTATGTCTGCGTTTACAGGCTGTGGGAAGTCCTCACCATCCATAGTGGTAAGCATCATGGCACCTCCTGAGAATACTGTTTTGACCACAAATGACCCTTCATATGTAGGAGTCCATTTTCCCCTAGGATCACCCTGTGGTAATATGATACGCTTGATTACCAAGTCACCAGCCTGATATACCTTTGGCTTAACCTTCTTGTTGAAAGCCTTGATCATCCATTTCTGGTACATCTGACCATGACAAACAGCTGCTAACCTCTTCTCATCAATCAAATTTATCTGGTCAAGTCGAGTCTGAATCCACTCATCTTCATCCAAGCCTGCATCCTTCATAATTCTTAAGGAGGGAATCTGAACTTCAATGGGCAAAACTGCTTCCATACCATAGACTAAGGAGAACGGGGTTGCCCCTGTTGAAGTACGTATTGTAGTACGATAACCATGAAGTGCAAATGGTAACATCTCATGCCAATCCTTATAAGTAACAGTCATCTTCTGTAGGATCTTCTTGATATTCTTGTTAGCAGCTTCTACTGCCCCATTCATCTTCGGACGATACAGAGAAGAGTTGTGATGCTTAATCTTGAACTGCGTGCAGAGATCAGTAATCATAGTGTTGTTCAGATTAGAGCCATTGTCAGTAATAATCCTTTCAAGGATGTCATACCTACATATAAGATTATTCTTAATGAATTGAGCCACAACATTCTTAGTAACAGATGCAAATGAAGCTGCCTCCACCCACTTTGTGAAGTAATCAATGGCAACCGGGATGAAACGATGTCCATTAGAAGCAGTAGGCTTGATCTCACCAATCATATCAATGCCCCACATGGCAAAAGGCCAAGGAGCAGTCAATACATTCAAGGGTGATGGAGGTATATGTACTTTATCAGCATAGATTTGACACTTATGACACGTTCTGGAATGTTGATAGCAGTCAGCTTCCATGGTAGACCAATAGTAACCTGCTTTCAATATCTTCTTTGCCATGGTATGACCACTAGAATGAGTGCCAAAGATCCCATCATGCATGTCTTCCATAATCTCAGTTGCTTCCTTCTTATCCACACAACGAAGCAAAGTTGAATCATGATTGCGCTTGTACAAAATACCATTACTCAAAAAGAACTTAGCAGAAAACCTCCTCAGAAACTTCTTATCTTTGACAGATGCCCCTTCAGGGAACTCCTGAGCTTCAAGATATCTTTTCACTTCATAGAACCAAGGCTTCTCTTCTGCTTCTTCAGTGTCAATCTCATTGCAGTATGCAGGCTTCTCAAATCTATCAATAGTAATCTTGGGAGCTTCATCATCCCATCTAATCTCAAACATGGATGCCATGGTGGCTAGTGCATCTGCCAATTGATTTTCTCTTCGTGGAATATGTCCAAAGGTAATCTCTTTGAAATGTGGGATCAAAGACAAAACATATTCTCTGTAAGGAACAAGATTATCATGCTTGGTATCCCAATCTCCTTTGATCTGACTTACTACCAGGGCTGAATCTCCATATACATCTAGGAATTGAATCTTCATATCAATGGTAGCTTTGATACCCAGGATACATGCCTCATACTCAGCCATGTTATTTGTACAATAGAAACAAAGTTTTGGAGTAATCGGGGTATGACAACCTTCAGGGGAACTGATCACAACACCAACACCATTACCAAGTGCATTAGAAGCTCCATCAAAAACCATGGTCCATCGGGATCCTTGTTCAGGTCCGTCATATTGTCCAGGTTCTTTGGTAATAATCATAATGTCTTCATCGGGGAACTCAAAACTCATTGACTGATAATCATCCACTACTTGATGAGCCAAATGATCAGCCACAACACTTCCTTTAATGGCCTTCTGTGTAGTGTATTGTATATCATATTCTGTCAAGATCATTTGCCATCTTGCTATTCTTCCGGAGAGAGCAGGTTTCTCGAATATGTACTTGATTGGATCCATCTTAGAAATCAATAAGGTAGTATGAGTCAACATATACTGTCTTAGTTGGCGAGCAGCCCATGCCAAAGCGCAACAAGTTTTCACGAGCAGTGAGTATCTTGTTTCAAAGTCGGTAAACTTTTTGTTAAGGTAGTATATTGCCTGCTCTTTTCGACCAGACTCGTCATGTTGCCCCAACACGCACCCCATTGAGTTGTCTAACACTGTTAAGTACATAATCAAGGGTCTTCCATCAACTGGTGGCATCAAAATGGGAGGTTCTAGAAGATATCTCTTGATTTCATCAAATGCTGACTGACACTCATCATTCCATTCCATTACCTGATCTTTCTTCAACAACTTGAAGATTGGCTCACAGGTAGCAGTTAATTGGGAAATAAATCTTGCAATGTAATTCAATCGTCCCAAGAAACCTCTAACTTCCTTCTCAGTACGGGGAGCCGACATCTCTTGTATAGCTTTTACTTTTGCAGGATCCGCTTCAAATACCTTTTTCACTGACAATGAAACCCAGGAGTTTACCAGATCTAACTCCAAAAGTACACTTGTTTGGGTTCAATCTCAGCTTGTATTTCTTCAACCTCTCAAACAATTTATGCAGATGATCAAGATGTTGCTCTTCATTCTGGGATCTAGCTATCATATCATCCACATACACCTCTATCTCATGATGAATCATATCGTGAAACAAAGCCACCATAGCACGCTGATATGTTGCCCCGACATTCTTCAAACCAAATGGCATCACTTTATAGCAAAAGGTGCCCCACTGTGTAACAAATGTTGTCTTCTCCATATCTTCAGGTGCCATCTTGATTTGATTGTAACCAGAGAAACCATCCATGAAAGAGAATACTTTATGCTGAGCAGTGTTGTCTACTAGAACATCAATATGAGGAAGTGGAAAATCATCTTTGGGGCTGGCTTTGTTCAAATCCCTGTAGTCTACACACATACGTACCTTACCATCTTTCTTAGGTACCGGTACCACATTTGCAACCCATTGAGGATAAGAAGTCACAGCTAAGAACCTTGCATCAAACTGTTTCATCACCTCTGCCTTAATCTTCTCTGACATTTCAGGACGCATGCGACGAACCTTCTGCTTCTTTGGACGACAATCTTCTTTTACCGGTAAACGGTGAACCACAATATCTGTATCCAACCCTGGAATATCTTCATAGGACCAAGCAAAGATCTCCACATAATCATGTAACATTTGAATTAATCTGCTCTTAACATCATCCTCTAATTCAGCCCATATCTTGACTTCTTTCCTGTTCTCTTCAGTTCCTAAATTCACAACTTTGACTGGCTCTTCATGTGGCTGTATAGCTTTCTCTTCTTGTTGTAACAACCTAGCAAGCTCTACAGGTACTTCACAATCATCCTCCTTTCCATCTTCAGCTTGATAGATCGGATTTTCGAAATTATAACTGGCAATAGTAGAATTGTTATCAATAGGATCCAAAGTGGATGAGGATCTGCATTTTAGTGATGTGGGTGTTTGTAAGAACACATAGCTAATAAAATAAAATAAAAGAAAGACAAGGAACACAATATTTACGAAAACGAAACGTCCACTGATTTTTATTGAATGAAGTATGCAAATGAAATGACATCCCGAAACAATCATACCATTGTGCCCCGGGTAAGGCACAAGGCTTGAAAGTTTAATTGTTCAAAAATTACAAACTTAAAAGTAACAACACAGTAATAGTATTTACTCCTGACTAAAGGAGATTGGAATAACATCTTCAGCTTTCCAGTTATTGAGCCCAGCACCCACAGTAGGAAAAATCCAAGCATCCAGGTTGTAGTTTTCATCATAGTCACCCATAGCATTGATCTGGTCTTTCATGACCCCTTGATTGGTGATACGAACAGCACGAGCACGAAGAACAGCCTTCTGGGACTCTGTAGTGAAACCCAAACCAAATTTGTCAGACTTGTAAGGAATGTCAGGAAGCTGACCCCAAATAGTACAACCACCTTCATCCACCACAGCTCTAGCATCCTTGAGGGAGGCCATTGTAGGAGGTACTCTGGTGACCATAGGAACTTTCTTGACAACAGGAGGATCTTCAAAATTATTAACAACCCAAGGAACTACTTCAAATGTTTGGCACGGAGTTTCAACATATTCACCTTCCACTTCAAGATATTTAAATGTGTTCACATGGCTAATCATATATCCTTCCTCTCTGTAAACAGTAACAACCTTTCCCTCTACTGGATATCTTAGCTTCTGATGCAACGTGGAGGTAACAGCACCTGCCCCATGGATCCAGGGGCGCCCAAGCAAACAAGAATACGAAGGACGAATATCCATTACATAAAAGGTAGCATTGAAGACCTGAGAACCTACTTTGATTGGGAGATCTATTTCTCCATGCACTACTCTTCTCGAACCATCAAAAGCCTTCACCACTATATTACTGGGCCTCAACACAGCATCTTCAGGACTAAGTTTATTCAGAACTTCTTTGGGCAACACATTCAGCGAAGAACCATTGTCTATTAACACATGTGACAGGGTAGTGCCCCTGCATTCAATAGAGATATGTAGAGCCCTGTTATGATCCCTCTTGGCAGGAGTTAAATCAGCATCGGAGAAACCTAACCCATTATCATAGGTCAAGTGTGCAACACAATTTTCAAACTGATTTACAGAAATCTCATTTGGTACGTGAGCAGTCTTCAAAATTTAATCAAGGCTTTGGCATGAGCCTCAGAACACAACAACAAAGACAACATAGAAATTTTGGAGGGAGTATGCCCCAATTGATCAACAATATCATAATCACTCTTGCGAATGATCTTCAATACTTCTTCCATCTGCTTAGAAAGATCATCAACAGCTGGTACATTAGTTTGTATAGGTTCAATAACAGGACCTTTGCCCCGAGTATCGGTAGTGGAGGTAGTAGTTGGAGTAACTGTATTCTTGGAGGTAACTGGAGGAGAGAAGACTCTTCCGCTTCGCGTGATCTTACTAGATCCAACAATATTATCAACATCCAGATTTTCATCAACAACAGGTGCATTAGCCAAGGATTCCTGCTTGACACCATGAATATAAACATCGGAGCCATAATGCCAAGGCACCGCTTTATCAGAAGTATATGGAATAGGACCCGGAGTGGTGATGATCATAGGAGCCACTCTAGCTTCAACAACAATCTTCACAGGGCCTTCAGCAGTAATCTTAATTGGACCCTTATTAGTGATTTTGACAGGACCCTTGGAAGTAATCCTTACCGGCACTTTATCAACCATGTCCACCTCTTCAACTTTCGCTCCTTGAGTTATATGTTCAACCATACTCTCTACAGAAGGTATCCTCTCAAACAATATGGTGTAATTGTCCATGAGGCGTTGAATACCGTCTTTCAGCTTCCAGCAACTATCCGGTTTATAAGCACAATAGAAACAATCTTCATTACAACCTGGAAAGAACCCAGCTTGTACCAACTTCTTCTTGATAACGGACAATGGTGTGGTTATATCTGCAACTGAGGAAATATGTGAAACTTCATCAATGGCATTGACAGTCTTTTCATGATTTGGCATAGGAGCAGTAATCACATTTGGAGTACCCGGAGAGTCAAACTCAATCTCTCCAGCATCAATCATATCCTGGATCTTATTCTTCAATATCCAGCAATTATTGGTATCATGTCCTGGGCAATTAGAATGATATGCATATTGTGCATTAGGATTGTACCTGGGAGAGGTAACATTGGTGTTCTGAGGAGTGTCTTTCAAAGTGATGAGTTCACCCTTCAACAAGTGTTGCAAGGCTTGGGCCAGTGACATGTTGAACTTGGTGAACTGTCTTCTAGGCCTCTGCTGATTGTTCTGTGGTTGTTCTGGTGTTGCAGGAGTGGGATTGGATATATGAACTGCACTCACAGATTGGTGCCTCCTATTACGATCAGGTTGACCATAAACAGCATTTGACTCCTTCTTCCCACTAGGGGGTTTCTTTGCAGTACTTGATGAAGAAGCACCCACTTGGATCTTGCCACTCCTTATACCACTTTCTACGCGCTCTCCTGTCATTATCAACTCAGTGAAGCCAGATGATGAGCTTCCAATAAGATGACTGTAAAAGGGACCATTCAACGTACACATGAACATATCCACTAACTCCCTGTCAGTTAGAGGAGGTTGTACTCTACCAGCCAAATCTCTCCACTTCTGGGCATACTCCTTGAAATTTTCTTTAGCACCCATAGACATGCTCTGTAGTTGCATGCGAGTAGGAGCCAGATCAGCATTGTATTGATATTGCTTATAAAAGGCTTCAGCAAGATCATTCCAATCACGGATGTTGACACTCTCCAACTGATAGTACCATTCCAATTGAGCTCCAGACAAGCTCTCTTGGAAGAAATGGATCCACAACTTTTTATCAGCAGTATGGGGTTGGATTCTCCGGACATAAGACCTCAGATGCAGCTTGGGACATGAAACACCATCATACACTACAAAAGCAGGGACCTTGAAACCAATGGGTATAACCACTCCAGATATCAAACTCAGGTCTTCAAAATCCAGCCCAGAAGACTTTTGCAATTCCATAGCATCCATTCTATCCACCAGCATCTTGAACTTATCTTCATTAGGATCATGATAGTAGTTAGCTTCAGAATCAGAATCCCCCATAGTATTGTGGAGACTGCCTCCCTCTTTCTCAGACTCCTCAGACTCATAATCTTCAACCTGTTCCTTGGTCTTGACAGGACCTCTGAACCTTCTTCCCATGTTGATGAGGCCTCCTGACCTTCTAGTCTTCTTAGTCTTCTTGGCCAGCAGTGTCTTCAATTCATCCTGCCCCTTGGAAAAGTTCAGGATCAGCTCTTGGAACTGGGCATTTTGTGCCTGGAGATCTTTGACTGTTTGTTCAAGAGCCATTGCTGAAATAAACAGCGAGAAGATAAGAAACCTGTACATAAGAAACCTGGGATGCAATGATATGGTATGCAAATGCGTATACAATGTTTTCAAGGACCGCAGGATTTAAATTTGTTTAAACAACCAAGAAAGTAAACTTTTATTAGTAATAAATTTGTTTGCCCCTTGGGCTTACAATAAAAATGAAATAAGTACAAAAAATGGGGTTTTAAGTCTCCCATGGACGTTTCCTCTTTGTGTTGAGGTATGAGTTGAGATTCCGCTCCTCGTGAAGTTGCTTTGTTAGTTCCAGGATTCTTTCTTGACTTGCTTTGTAATGAGCCTCGAAAGTATCCCTTTGCTCCTTCAACTGGATCCAGGATCTCTGTAAGTCTTCCATGTCAGTGGGCATGTTTGGGTGAAGGATGGTATAAAAAGTATCTCCTTCAGCAACAGGCTCCATAGTAATTGGCAGAATGGCAGGATATGGCATCATGAGAGTCTGAGCACGAGCTCGTACCCATCTGAGATAGGCTTCCATAGGAATAGTGTACTTGGGCTCCAGAGTCTTGCTGTCAACCTTGTTCACTTTACCCCATGCTCGTATGAACCTTTGACGGTAACCTTGCAGATCGTTGTCGTAGTCAAACACAATACCTTGAATCAACATGTCATGAGGACCATCCCTCCGAGCATAACCAAAATGTCGTAAAGCTAAGGAAGGGTTGTAGGTAATGCCCCCTCTTATGCCAAGGAGTGGCACATTAGGGAACTCCCCACAACGGTCAATGATAGTAACATTCTCCATAGATCGAGAGCACCAATGAATATCTGAATGAGAGAGTGACATAATCCTCTTGGACCACCTGAACCCTTGTTCATTCTTCATCACTGATCGAGGAAGGTGAGAAATAAACCACCTAGATAGTAAAGGTATACAACACATCAGAGTTCCTCGTGCCTTTGTAGTACGAGTATGAAGAGAGTGCATGATGTCTCCAAGTAATGTAGGCACTGGATTGTGACTCAGAAATATGTTGATAGCGTGAACGTCTATGAACTGATCTGGATTGGGGAACAACATTAAGCCATAAATCAACAAGGCTAAGATCTACTCAAAAGCATCATAACTCATAGCTTTCAGGAACACTTGAGCTTTCTCCATCAATACCTTAGCAAGAATACCCTTAACTCCGCTTCTCGTTTCTAGAACAATGTCTGACTTCTTCAGATGTAGAGCTGCAGCAATAACCTCAGGTTTAGGCTCTTTTTCCAAGCCTGTGAATGGTTTCTGATCAAGTACAGGTATACCCAGAAGTTTGGAGAACTCTTCCATTATAGGAATTAGTTGATAGTCAGGGAATGTGAAGCAATGGTGCTTAGGATCAAAGAACTGAAACAGAACACTCATCATGTCTTCATTGAACCCTGAAGTGACTAGATCCAGTAGCTGACCATGTCTTTTGATGAATTGGGAGTTTTCAGAGACTTGAGAGACCAATTCCTTAAGCTTATGAGGTATTCCTACAAAGTTGATCCGGATAGTGTTTCTACGAGCAAAAGCCATGACCTGCAACAAAGAACAAAGATAAATCCTTTGGTCCTTGAAATGGTTAGTGAAAATGCTATGCTTATGATGCATGATGATGTTATGATGTTATGCTCAATCACAAACATGTGGCACACACAAACAAGTCACACAATAGCCCTAGGTTTGAAGGCTTGCATGAGGTTGAAAGGTAAATACCCTTCCTTGAAGTTTAGTTGGTTCATCCTGTCCTATAAAGCAACCAGGTTCTAAGGGATCTCAATATCATTGATCCTTCACAAGGGTGGTTGTTCAGTAGGCAACTTACTTGCAACCAAAACCCTCCAAGTTTAGAATCTCAATGAGCGTAGCATCGAGTATCAACCAACTTCAGTCTGCACCAAAGCCGGTTATCTCACTACTTTTCTAAAGGCCAAGATGGGATAACTAGGGTTCTAAAAGTTAGTTAGTGCATTTACAACATATGGAAGCCTCATATTATCCTCAACTTGACTTAAGGAACATAAGCACCAACCAAGAAGTCACACTAACTATGGCCACCAGATCAACCATATCGGTATACGCCGTACAGTTTCCTTGGTCTATTGCCATTTACCTAAGGTACACTAGATCCGGGTTAGGATCTTTCACATATAAGAGCACCCAACAGGTAAGTATAAAGCAAACAAGGCAAACAATTTTAAAGTGATCTAATTCCTAAGGGTACCCTTTTTTTATTAAATCCCCAGCAGAGTCGCCAGTTCTGTAACACGGTGGGAGAACTGACTTTAGTTAAATGTTGCGGATAGCAAGAGTCGCCACCGACTTTTATTTTATCCAAAAGGAAAGGACATAAAAGAACAGGAAAGACCTTAAAAAGATTTTGAGTTCGGGGGGTAGGTTATGTAAAGGGAAGGTGTTAGCACCCTTTACATCCATGGTTATTCATGGGCTCTTAGTTACTTAGCTCACTTTAAAATGTTTTTGAGAAGTGTAGTGTGTGATTAGAAATTTTCTTAAGTACTTTATAATGATCCATGTACGGATATATATAAAGCCTTTGTTTTGAAAATTGTTTGAAAATGTGAAGTGTTTTTGAAATGTTTTAAAAAAGGTGAGCAAGTACATAAGAGAAACCCATCCTAAGTTAAATCTTTTCTGTTCTTAAATATCCTTTAAATGGTAAGACTATCCCTATTATTAAGGAATAGGTAGTCATTACCTTGGATGTTATGAGGGACCAATGAAGGGACATCTGTGATTAGGCAATTGTAAGGTGTACTTAGCAATTCGAAGGGACTTATCATCTCTTATTCGAAAGGGACAAGATCATTTACGAAGGCAACCATGAAGGGACTTGATCTTATAATTCTTTAAAGGGACAAGATGATTTTAAATGAGATAAGGGACTTTGCTTTATACACCTTACTTGACCTTTTATTTAGGCAACTTGAGAGGCAACCCTTAAGAAGTGAGATGGCGATCCAGGATCGACTTACGTGTGTGCATGTTCATATTCATAATATTTATCTTAAAATTAGTGATCTAAATTCAATTTTAAATACAAACATGTTTACACTCCCTATTTTACTAACCATAGCAATTTAAATAAAATAATAAAAATTCTACAACTATTACATAATTTGTACAATTACATCATAAAATAACTTAAATAAATAAGCATATAATAAATAAATAAATAAATAGGTTAGTAATGATAAAAAAAATAAATATAAAAGGGGTTAGTATAATAATATAATATAGAGAAACAAATTAAAAGTTCAAATTTAAATAAATAATCATTTTTTTAGAATTTTAAGAAAAGAGATGAATTATACTAATTATATACTAAGAAATATGATTAATGGTTTAATAAATTAATTATATATACATATTAGAAATATTTAATAATTATAATTACAACAATAAAAAATTAAAATCATAAAATAAAATTAGGGTTTTAAAATAAATTAGGGTTTATAAAGAAAAATAGGTTTTTTACATATAAAAATATTAGGGTTAATTATTTAATCTAAACCTAATTAAATTATTTATCTAAAAAAAATACATACAATATTAATAATATACAATGAAATAAATATAAATAATTTTATTAATAAAGTTTGAATTTTTAAAATATAAGTTTTTTTTTGAATTATATATGAGAAAATAATATAAATATTTTATTTTAGATATTTATTATTAATTAGATTAATTAAATATAATATAAACAAAATAAATGAAAAAAAAAATGAGAAAAGAACTTACCTGGGGCTGGGATTCGAACCCAGGCCCTAGGCTTCACATCTCCAGGACCAACCTCTCTTCCACTGGGCTGCGCATGCGCTGGTGATAGTGAATAAGCATCAATGCGTTTTGTTTGTTAACCTGTAAAAATCATAAGAAAAGCAAAACAACACAAAATGGCTGGGGGGATTCGAACCCAGGACCATCAACCTCACGCGTACACACACAAACCAACTGAACCAACACTGCATTCGTGAAATATTACGCAAATAATACATAATAAACTAAGTTCAAATTCAAATCAGATTTTTCGCGCCAAGGCTGCTTCATCTTCAACCTATTACCTGCGAAAACACTTGCGATTTCTCCTGCAAAATTACATGCGGATTTTGTTTTACAGGTTTTCCTCGGTTCTTCCCAACGATCATCAAACCTGCAATGATTCATCAAATTGGGAACACCATTGTGTTCCCCACAATAAAACCAACTCGTTTACGTGTTTAGAAATTATTTATATTAATTATTTCACAAAACCCCAATTCTAGAGGAAGAACCCTAATAATGGCATCTCACGAATTCCTCCATGAAAGCTTCATATTTTTGTCCAGAAACAATCTATGGTTCATCACAAACATCATCAAATAATCAAAAACGGATTAAAACAAGCAAATCAATGAAATCGAAAAACAAGAATAAGCTTGAAAAACATGATTCGGTTAAGACGATTTGGAATGCTTTGAATGATGTAAATGACTTAGACATGTTCAATGATCACTGGAGAACGCATTGCAACCTTTAGAATGCCTTGGTTTGGCCTGTAAGAGAGAATCCGATTTGAGATTTTTTTATGAAAAGTTGGAAACTTGCTCTTGTTCTAGGAGGCAGAAAAATCGTCCCTTGTGCTTGTGATGAGTTTATGTACATATAGTGGATGCAATTAGGTCAAAAAAATTCATGATTCTTTGGACTTTTTGGATGTTTGAAGATTGAAAAAGATATGTCATGAAATTTGATTTTTCTTTAATCTAACATTGCTATTTTGGGACAATCCTCATAACTTGTGTATCAATCTGATCCAAATATTATTTATGACTTTCTAGAAGCAAAATCCTTTTTTAAATATATGATTTTATATTTTATTTCAATTTAAATTGTATTTTAATGAATAAAATTCAAATAAATATGAAATAAAAAATAAAAAATCAGAAAATAGGTGGGTTGGGTCGTGCTTGGTGTTTTTGTAAAGATGGGATAGCAATTTGGTGGGCTCATTTAGCAAAAATTTGATTTAAAGCCTTATATGCTTCATAAGTTTCCCTAAAATTTCCCAACTTTGCAAGGGCACAAATCCTTCAATTTTAATGCTATGAGGGTGTTCTTGGACATTTTGGAAAGCTTAAAGAGCCCTCTAACCAAACTCTTTGGTCTCATGTCCATATCTTTTACCATTCTCAAGTTATGCTCTTTTGAAGTTGTTGACTTTTTGTTGACTTTTAAAAGGACCTATAATGTCTTAGCTCATACCTTCCAAATGAAGCATTTTTGGGCTTGGCTTGTGAGACACAAAGTTGTAGAGAATTCAATTTCCTTCAAAATGAGCTTTGGATGGAAAAATTTTGATGAAGCATGTGAAAGTTATGGCTGGTCAAAGTTCAGTTGACTTTTCCTGAGGAAACCCTAATTTAGAAACTCCTGATTCTTGATGATCTGAAATATCCTTGATGAATCATGATCAACCCTTGATCAAATGATGAATTTTACTTCATATACTTGATGTTGGCAAAAAATCATGAAGTTTGACTTTGATTTGACCACAGTTGACCTCAGTTTGACTTTTTAGCTGCTTTGACTGATTTTTACCTATTTGATCATCTGACTGAGCAAATCCTTTGGGAAAGTCTTGACACTTGACATGGGGATTCTTGTACACATATAAGATGTTATGCAGCTCACTTGAAGTCTTGGAAGTTCATTTATCCTGATGAAAGTCAAAACCCTAGTTTAGGATGCAGTGCTTAGGAGGATGCATTGTCTGAGGGAATTGTCAAATCTTCCGACTAATTGTGAACTTTGTGAACGTTGTGAACCTCATGAGATGTCTTGTGAACATTGTGAACCTTGTGACCCTCTTAGCACACAATGACTTATCTTGTGGAGGGCAAATTTTGGGGTGCAATAGGAAGTCAGGTCAAGATTCAACAATGCTTAAATAGCTAGGATCAGGTCTCCTCATCTGAATTACTAGAGGTAACATTACCGAGTTCACGATGCCAGGGGCATATTATTGTAGGGCATTTTTTTTCTCTTGAAGTGGCCTTTTCAAATACTTCCATTATGGGACAAATCATCCTCATCTAGGAGCAACGCTCTCTTTTCAAATCTAATCAGATCAAATTCAGTTGCATACTCCTTAACATTTACCCAGGGCGTACATGATCCACCGCAGTCTAAATGCACATTTCTCTCATTACATTTCCTTGATAATGTATTTTCAGCAGAAGCCATTGTGGAAATTAATTGTTTGTGCCAATAGTATCAGATGGTGTTAGTATCATGTCTTCAGATTCAATCATGATAATTCCTAGAAAATTACTCGGGGAAGTCAAGAATATCATAAATTCTGAAGCCATTGATTATTTTGAATGAATGTATACTTTTGAATATGATTAATGTTTACCCAAATGCATAAAATTACAATAACATCATCTACTAAGGACTCTTGGAGGTAGGAATCCCAAACAAAGTTCATATCCAACAGATCTTCAAAGATTCATTCCCATAGAGTGATCGTTACAGATTTATTTAAGAGAAGTATTCCAAGTAGTCTCTTGTACTTCCAGCTCTACAAAGTCTCATACAAATTTCTCTTAAGCCTGATATCCTTCGAAGAATTGACACTTTGCCAGATAAGTCTCTCAAGGGAATGTACGTCTCTTTTATCCTCAGACAGGGTATTTAGTAATTTAATCTTTCAATAAAAAGTATGACGAATGGAAATCGAAAGGGCCTAAGTACAATATTCAGAAACAAGACGTGAATGATGTCTTCATACTCCCCAACAACAAATCGGGATTTATATTCCTCAGCCAGCAGTTGTTACATGAAGCTACTAATGGGCTTCAACTACATAATTCGGACATACGTCATTTACATTATATAATGCCATACACATTCATAACGCATAAAACATTCTTATTTACATTAAGAAAGTCATGCCATGCATGCATACATCAAATAATCTTGCATAAAACTAACCTTTCCTTTTCAGGATAATTGCAGTCAGATAAACACTATCAACTCCTAGAGATAGTTCAGAGACGATCTAAACGAAGATCTAGTGTTGATACTTAGTGCAAGATGCTTTTATTTCCTTGAGACAGTTCAGAGACGATCTAAACAAAGATCTAGTGCTGATACTTAGTGCAGGATATTGTCCAAAAGCAATTCAGAGATAATCTAAACGAAGATTTAGTTCTGATGCTTAATTTAAGATAATGTCCTAGAGACAGTTCAGAGACAATCTAAACGAAGATCTAGTGTTGATACTTAGTGCAAGATATTATCCAGAAGCAATTCAGAGATAATCTAAACTAAGATTTAGTTCTGATGCTTAATTCAAGATATTGTCCTAGAGACAGTTCAGAGACGATCTAAACAAAGATCTAGTGCTGATACTTAGTGCAGGATATTGTCCAAAAGCAATTCAGAGATAATCGAAACGAAGATTTAATTCTAATGCTTAATTCAAGAAATTGTCCTTGAGACAGTTCAGAGACGATCTTAACGAAGATCTAGTGCTGATACTTAGTGCAGGATATTATCTAGAAGCAGTTCAAAGATAATCAAAATGAATATTTAGTTCTGATGCTTAATTCAAGATATTGTCCTAGAGACAGTTCAGAGACGATCTAAACGAAGATCTAGTGCTGATACTTAGTGCATATATGTTATAGAGATAGTTCAGAGATGGTCGAGACGAATATGTAATTCTGATACTTAGTGCACTAACAACATTCAGATAAAGTCAAACATAGACACATTCTGACACTCCTACCCATAGATACTTGGAATGGAATCCATAAGCCCATTTCTGAATACTCAGAATGGCATCTGTAAGCCCATTCAAGCAATACAATCAACCAACATTATTACTTTGCGCACCAGCGAGTGCAAATTTTTGGGCTTTAATGTTCAATCCTCTTCCACCTTCAGGTCACGAATGGCGTACATGCCAATCTAACTCCCCAGGTTTCAGAAAATTGATCAGGGGCAGCTGTTGTACCCCAAAATTTTCCCTCACATCTTCAAGACAATATTCCTCAAGAGATCTCCTAATGGTCACAAGATTCTCAATTGATCAAAGGGATTCAAGGTTTCATCAGACAAAGCCTCCTCCTAAGCAATGGATCTTAAATTAGGGTTGTGAGTTTCCCAAGGAAAAATGGACTTCTAAAGCCTCAAGTGGACTTCATGACATCCCACATACTTCAAATAATCCTCATGTCAAGTTTCAAGGCTTTCCCTACAAGTTTGGTCAGTTAGATGCTCAGGATATCAAAAATTAGTTAACTTGGTCAAAAAGTCAACTGTGGTCAACATAAAGTCAAACTTCAAGATTTTTGGTCAACATCAAGATTATGAGGTGAAATTCATCATTTGATTAAGGTTTGATCATGACTCATCAAGGAAACCTCATAATCATCAAGAATCAGGAGTTACTAAATTAGGGTTTTGTGTAGTAAAATTCAACTGTACTTTGACTAGCCATAACTTCCACATACTTCATCATAAATTTTCCATCCAAAGCTTATTTTGAAGTAAATTCAATTCCCTACAACTTTGTGACTCACAACCTAAGGCCAAAAATGCTTCATTTGAAAGATATGAGCCAAGACATTACAGGTCCTTTTAAAAGTCAACAAAAAGTAAACTTTTTCAAAAGCTCATAATTTAAAAATGGAAGATCAAATGGATATGTGACCAAAAGAAGTAGTTAGAGGATACTCTAAACTTTCTAAAAAGTCCTATAACACTCACATGGGATAAAAATTGAGGGAGTTATGCATTGTTGAAGTTGGGCAATTTTGAGGAGGTGTATGAAGCAAAAAAGGCCAAAACTCAAGTTTCTCCCAAATGGGCCCATATTTTTCCAACCCAAACTCAATTATAAGATCATGCACGACCCATAGATCATAATATCTGATTTTATATATTTATTTTATATTATATTGGATTTAAGTCATTTAAATTCAATTTTAATTAAGATAAATAATTAAAAAAATCAAATATTTGGTCTTAGATCTATTTTGGGATCAAATATTTGATGGTTATGTTGATTGAAAATGTCCAAATTCGTGCAAGACCAAACAATTATGATTTTATTTAATTTTTGAACCAAAATAGAAACCATCTTCTTCATACTCAAGCAATCCAAAATCCATCCACAAAGGCCCAACTTTTTGACCTACTTCTATCACTTATAAGTACACAACACAACCATAAGCCAAGAGGATGGAAATTATGAGTTTTTTTAACCTTACCAAACTTCAAATTTTTCAAGAAAAGTGTCCAATCGGTTTCATAGTTGCAGCGACTTTCAAAGGCTTTTGAAGGTTCCAATCGTTTCCTTGAAGTATTTTGGACATGTCTCAATCATCACCATCATTCAAAACATCATAGATCCTCTAAACCGAAATCACTTTTTTCCATGTTCTTGAAATTTTCGATTTCTTTAATTTGTGCATTATAAATTGTTTTTGTGTGTTTAATCTTGTTTGTCATTGTGTGTAGATGGTTTATGGATAATTGGATTGAAGTTTCATTGCAGGAACAAGAGAACACCATTGTTAGGGTTTTGAAGGTCGAAAATTGGGACTTCAACATAAACGTATTTTCACATGAAAACTGATGAATGATTTGGATCTAGGAAACATCCTTTGACTGATTTATATGATTGGAACAAATTTATTTTGCGTATTATGATGTTTTCTATGTGCAGGACATGTAGTGAAGGACAAAAACCGTCACTACAACCTTTAGCGACGAAAAAAGTGTCATTATAGCCTAAGTGAACGGCCAGAGGAAGAAGAAGATGTTGCGCGCGCAATTCAAATTTCAAAACTTATTTTATTTTATAATTGATTCATCTTGTTTCTTTGCACACGCATGTGTGTGGCCCAATGGCTGAGACTATGCCTTATGAAGCCTCGGGGAGTGAGTTCGAATCCAGGCTCCCCCCCTTTATTTTTTGTGACCTGTTTCTTTTCTTTATTTTTTTGGTTTTCTTATTTTCTTTAATTATTTTTCTAATTATGATTAACTAATTAATTAAATCACTAACCATTTTAATTCTTAACTTTTTTCTTAAAACTTTTTCCATTAACTTAAATATTCTTAATAAATTAATTTTTAATAAAATTTTATTTTTTTAGCTTTTATTTATTAATTTTGTAAATTAATTCATAATTAACTTAGTAATTAGGTTTTAATCAATCCTGATTTTTTTAACCCTAATTTCTTCTAACCCTAATTCTTTTTCTAAAACCTATTATTTTTTAAACCCTAATTATTTTTCTAAAACCTAATTGTTTTCATAACCCTAATTCTTTCATGAAACAATTAGTTTAACCTAATTTTTAATTAGTTTCTTTATTTACTTTCTATTCATTATTAGAAAAATTGTATAAGATGTATGATGTATGTAACTTTATTTTTCTCGCTGTTCCAATTATGTAACTGCTTCCTGGTTGTAATAGTTAATTAGGTTTGATTTCCGCATTTTAATTTCTGCAAGCCCCTAAAAAACAAATGTACCCCTCCCCATGATGTAATAGCCTAGGATCCTTTATTTTTCTACTTTTATTTTCTGCAAAAATATAACTGCGTGATTAGTAAATTAGGGTGTGAAAACATGTATGTTCAATTAATTGGACCTAGCCCACTAAATTCAAGATAAATATCTGAAATTAATATTCACACACGTAAGTGAATCGTTTTACGATTGCCATCTGCACCTCCTAGGGTTCGCTCTCTTGGTTGCCTTAAAACATGGTCAAGTCCCTCGAACATGGGGGTATCTTAGTAAAGTTGCCTACAAATAAAAATCATCAAGTCCATTCAGATAAAAGATCATAGTCTCTCGTTGTCCCTTCAAGTCCCTACGAATAAATGATCTAGTCCCTCGATGACCCTACGGAAAAAATAATGATAGTCCGTTCGAATTGCTAAGGTACCCCTACAAGGTTTCCTTCTATGACCATACGATGACCCTACGCACGTCCCTTAAACATCCAAGGTAAAGACTACTTACTCACTAATAGTAAGGACAATCCTACCCTTAAAGGAAATAAATAACAAGAAAGACCTTACAAACTTAGGGTAAGTAGTTCTTAAGTGCTTACTCACTTCATTTTCAAAATTCTCTTTACACCCCACTTTTTTCAAATACTTTCAAACTAAACACTTTGTATACATCCATACGAGGATTATTATAAAGTTAAAAACTTCTGAAATATTTTCTAAATACAATCTACACCATTTTTCAAACAAAAGTAAAGTGAGCTAAACAATTAAGTGCCCATGGATAAACATGGATACAAAGGGTTCTAACACCTTCCCTTTGTATAACTTACCCCCCGAACTCAAATATTTTTAAAGGTCTTTTTTGTTCTTTTATTTCTTTTCTTTATTGGATAAAATAAAAGTCGGTGGCGACTCTTGCTATCTGCAACATATTAGTTCTCCCACAGTGTTACAGACACAAACTAAAAAAATTAACGAACCAATAGAAAATCAACAAGTGTGGTTCAAAAACCCTAAAATGCACCTAAACTTCAAAAAAACACATCTTGAGTTCTACAGAAGCTAAGAATGTGTTCTATAACTTTTTGGAAAGAAAAAATCATGATCTACAACTTTCATGTTTAAGGAAAAATCATTTGGGGATATTTTGCACATGAAATAATAGCTTGAAGATTAGGGTAAATATTTCCAAAAATAGAAACTTTCCACTTGAAACTTCCAAATTTAGCAACTTTTGCACATTCTTGATTTTTGACATTTGAGCTTATTCAAGCTATTCCTTGACCAAATATAGACTCATGAAGTTGATGAACATGAGAAAAACCCTAAAATTCTCTTGTTTGACTTTTCTTCTGAACAATTGACTTTTTGCTTCACACACAAGTAACTGGCTCATTGATTGGCTTCCTCAATGAATCGTTGAACCAAATTTCCTCCATAAGCCTTGTATATCATATGAAAGCCTTTGACCACAAGAATTGGTCAAAACTATGATGATTTCTTGACCTGAAGCAAAACCCTAATTAGGGTTTATCTGTGTAGGAGCATGTTGCACCTCTGAGCTTCTGATGATGCTTCCCCCATCTAGGGTTTTGTGGATGAAACTGAGCTTGTATAAGATGTGAGAATGACTTGTGAGCTTCTTCCAAGGTCACTTGGATCTTGACTTGACTTTGGAGAATAAAAACTTTCCAGATGATTGATCACATGCCCTATACTCCTAAACATTGATGCTTATGCCTCATTTTTCTATATGCCAAATGCTAGGGTATGCAAGCTACATGTTATGCTTATGATATGCAAATGAGATGAAACAAAGAGGAAAAATTTGGGGTGTTACACTGCGATTATAAGTAGCGTACTTATGACAACACTCTACATAACAGCGCTCTCGCCCGCGTCAATATATATCATTCATAACCGTTATTAAATGGGTTTTTCGTAGTAGTGTATCTACTAAAATATCCATTCTCACTATCATTTTTATTTGATATTCTAATAAAATATGGTAATTTCATATAGACTACTATGCACACGCTAAACATTACAATCCAATTTTCCATGAAAAATATAGTCATATTGGTAGGCCCATTCATATTTACTAAATATATTAGTAACTATGATTTTCATACATCTTGGTCTGAAATGATTCTTGAAATGGTGGTAATTATGATTTTCATACATCTTGGTCTGAAATGATTCTTGAAATGGTGATGTTAGAAATTTGCATGTATTGGGAGAAAAGGTTTCCTCCATCATTGAGCTATACGTAGATTCAAGAAGAGATGAGAATTATATGTCCACTTGTTGTGATAGCAGATATAACATGCGATATAGAAAGTTCACTTGAGTTTTTTAACTACAGTAGATCAATTAGTTCACCTTTCTTTAGGTAAAACATATCACTTGGTGACTCTTTCGTAAAGTATTTATTATTTTCCCAATCACAATATATAGTCTCTTAAAATGACTTGTACGGATGTATTATAAAACTCAGCAAATTATTTATCTAACAAAAGCAGATACATTTTCAACTAATATTATTTCCTTCTTTCTTTTTCAAGATTGCTTTATTTTTGATGTACTGTGATTTCTCTACCATTCTTTTTCCTACAGGTTTTTAGTAAGTTTGAGGTCTTTCATGGCTCTGAGCATTAGCTAATCAGATGCCCAGTATGTGTTGATAGATTGTTGATAGACAATAACAAAAGTCTTATCCCCGGGTTGGGTCGACTCCATGAAAAGACACCTAGAGACATTTTTTTGCAATACACACAGAGACTAAAATAACACATCCACACACATTAAGGACCATAGGCTTGCTGATTTCTCAGCAACTTTGCAAGCAATCATTTCCTTCATTGAGAATCACTATGCCAAACAAGACCTTAGACATCGCTTTTTTTGCCCTTAGACAACGCTTTAAAGCGCTGTTTAAACCTCTGCTGCTAAAGGTTTAGACAACGCTTTTTTAAATCTTAAAAGCGTTGTCTAAGGTACCCTTAGACAACGCTTTTAGGAATACCTTAGAAAACGCTTTTTGTGAAAGCGCTGTCTAAGCCCCTCCTATTTTAATTTTTTTAAGTATACCTTAGACAACGCTTTTAGTGAAAGCGCTGTCTAATCCCCTCCTATTTTAATTTTTATAGGTAACCCTTAGACATAGCTTTTGGTGAAAGTGTTGTCTAATCCCCTCCTATTTTAATTTTTATAGGTATACCTTAGACAATGCTTCTTGAAAGCTTTGTCTAAGCCCCCCCTTAGACAGCGCTTTTGCCAAGAGCGCTTTCTAAGCCCCCCCTTAGACAACGCTTTTTGTGTAAAGCGTTGTCTAAGGTATACGAAAATTTTAGTATAACTTTTTTGAAACCACTTTTTTTACCAGGTTTTTAAACCAGAATTTTGACCTGTTTTCAACCAATTTTTGGCAGACAAATATCACAAATTATATATCAATTTATGCACCAAAATTATAAATCCAAAATTGGTAATTCAAACCAATATATATATATATATATATATATATATATATATATATATATATATATATACCAATTTAAACCATTTTGGCATATTAAATGTACCAAAATATATACAAATTTATGTACCAAAATTATAATTACAAGTCATTGCATTTTACTACAAATGTACATATTATAATTACACATATCTAATCCATCCAAAGCATTGCTTCAAACATACATAGGTCCTGAAACAACACAAAGATTGTAATTCATATAATAAACAATATTATAGAAATTACAACGTTACACATATTTAAATTCTCATCAATTAAAGTAAGAGTACAATATTATACCTCATATAACACCGAGCTCTATAATGAATTGACATCATTCCTCTTTGATTTCGTCCACTTGATCTTTTGTATAATATGCACACTTGAATTCATCAAAGTACTACATAATAATATAACATAGTTTGATTTAATTTCAAAAATTTAATTATATGAGAGATATGTGTAAATATTAAAATAACTCATAAGTTAGAAATACATACATCGGTGGGAATCTCTAATCGGCCCAAAACAAGAGTATCTCGCATAAAACTTAACATGAAATATCCGCAATCTATTTGATTACGTTGCTGAGGACACTACAGATGAAAAGAAAATATGGATAAATTCTAAGTTTTATCAAGTATCATCACTAATATAATAAAAAATGTGATAATTAATAATATACCGCCACTTTTATCCATGTAATACTGCTGGCTCTCCTCTTTGATGTTTGGATATCTCGTTGGGCTCGAAAAGCTTGTAGGATGCTAATAAAATAAAAATGAAGTAATTAGAACAATTCACATAAATTAATAAATACACACAAGAAAATTTAGAACAATCTCACTTACGTGTCAATTATGTCCTTCATATACGGGTATGTTGTCCAATTATTTCCTAACGAGTCAAGATAATAAACGATTTGTCTGATAGGATTGATTGCGAGCAACAACCAATATCCACTGTATGATTAAACAAATGTTAGATGTAAATTTTCTACACGACGTCAAAACACAAAATAATTATAATAGATGAATTTAGAATGAATTTCTAACCCGATATTAAACGGTATAAAGAACAACTTTTCTGCATCTTTGTTGGCCATGAGGATCCTGAGAATGTACTCCGTCACGTCATCCGGTTTACTTAAGATTAAACTTAAGTTGACGGATGTGGGTGCTAAGAATCCAAATGTTACGTCCAATCCATTGGGGCGCATCAATTTGTCATACAAAAACCTTAAATAAAAACATCATTAACATTAGACGCCTCATTTGAAACATAAAGTAAATAAGTTGTTCAATTAATATAACAAAGTAGACCGGATTTACCTGATATATGTATTGATAACATTGACGCCAATTTCTTCACGACCAAAAACTTGCATGAATTCTTCTTTACCAATCATTTGTTCGTAACCAAAGCCGAAAATACCTTCCTCCATATGCACAAGACGAACACCTCCGGTCGGTATGTCTGTCATCTCTAGAAATGTCTAGAGGCACGACCTATACTTGGTGGTAGGTTTTTTCCTAGCTACGGTATTCTTAGCACCAACCTTTTTTTGTTGTGCGGAGGCGTTGCTAACCTCCTTTTTTTGTTGTGCGGAGACGTTGCTAACCTCCTTTTCTTGAAGCTACATATCATATAAATAGTTAGATGAAATTAAGAATTTAACAACTTCCATTCATATATGTCATATAATTGTATTGTACCTATTTTTTTGAAACCACAGACTCGGTATGCCGCGAAATAGCATTATCTTTTGATTTGGATCTTGTGGGAGTCTATTTAACATAACCAAGTAAAAAGTGTACGTAAAATGCGTGTGTCGCTCCCTGGATTTGCATCCTGGAACAAACACGAAAGTGGCGCGGGGAAAAGGTTAGAGTCGCCAGCCAGGCATTTTTATCCCGAAGGAACGGGAATGGTAATGCTACACAAACCAAGGAAAAGAAGAGGAAGGACAAAGGTCTTGCGAACCAGAGAGAGTGGGTTCGGGAGTCGGTTACGACCTGGGAAGGTATTAGCACCCCAGATCGTCTGCCGTACCCGACGGAATCCACGCTTGCAAAGAGACTGTTTCAAAGGGTGAAGAAAAGAAAGTTGTTGCAAAACTGAAACTGAAACTGGATAAGAAAGAAAAGAAAGGGGGAAAATGTAGGGAAGATAAAAGAGTGTGCTCGAACGGGCCCTACCCCGCTGCCTACGTACCTCATATGGACAATAAGGATCAGAGTCGCCGTAGTTCCCCTAACTAGGGGTGGAAAAGATTGCTTGTGTCTTACGGCTTGAACTGCCTATGCCAATGCTCAGGTGTTGCAGGCTCGAAGGACGAGTGCGTTACCGTCTTGCAAAATGACAAGTAGGAGCAAGTTCGTACGTAAAGAGTGAGTGGGATGAGAAAAGAAGTCCCGAAGGAGAGACGCTTATTGTTTGTCCAGTGTTTTTTATGAGTTTTCTGCTTTGAAATTTGCATAGGTAAGTGTATCTAAGTCTTACTCAATGGGATGTGTACTTCTTACATCATCCCGAAATGGAATGCGCAAGAGGCACACCTAGCTATGGAGGAAATCCCCAAATCTAGTCCCACAAGTGAAGGCTCAGGCACACTGACCTACTGGCATTTATTAAGTGTTTTTGTGATTTTTGGTTAAGAAGTGTTTTTTAGCTTTTCTTTGTGAAGTAATCTCATGCTAAGACCTATCCACCACGAGGTGTATCCTACACCTTGCCCCGAAACGGAACGCGTGCAAGTATCTCATAGCAAAATCTCGTGTCACATGAGAAGACTCGTCATTTATTAAAGTGATTTAAAGTTAAGTTTGAAGATGAGAAGAGAGAGCACCAAAAGGATCTCAAAGGTAAAACATCTAAGGGAAGATTAACAATCCTAAATGTTATCATGCATGGTATTCCTAGGTTAGTGAGGTTTGTTTCTATCCTAATGAAGAAGAAGGAAAGAAATGAAAGAAGAAGGAAGGAGCGGAAAACGCTAGAAGACAACTTACTTCTCTAAAGAAGTTAAGTTGTTTCTAAAAGGGGAGAGATGGAGTTAATTACAAGATGGCATAAGGCACATCACAAAGACAAATGAGAAAGCAAAAATAAAGGATGAGATGAAGACTTGAAATGTGGATGTCATCCACACTTCACTTACCATGAGCCCCTACAAGGAAAGATTAGTGAATCGCATAAGCATAAGATGAAAATAAGAATACTCAAACAATACACAAACAAAAAATGAAAGATAAAAAATCAAGCCAAACAAAATGTCAGTACCTAAACCCTATAGGTGACCTAAAACAAAGACCAAGCAAACCTAATAGGATGGCATAAATGCCTTCCTCAAACTATGTTAGAAGGAGGGAAGAAAGAGGCACGAAAAGTTACCCATGAAGCAAGACACCAAACAAATACCAATGAACATGAGAAAATTATGAAATTAAATCTCTAAAGTCAACAACCAGTAGCAAACAAAGTGTCCAAATGGCTCACAAATATCCACAATAAAACTATACCAAATAATCGCACCAAGTCGCTTGAGAACAATTAACGAAATCTCACAAACACAACTCCTAAAACTATGGATAAAATGAAGTTAAAAATATATAAAAAAAAAATTATATGCTTTTCTAAGTCTATGAAATGATGCAAAAAGAACGGAGTCAAAATGTTAATCGAGGCGGAAGAAATAAAATCTACAAGTTAATGCGTTAATGTGAAAATTAAATGAAAAGGAAATAAATGGAAAATTCGAAATAAAAAGAGAAATTAATAAAAAACAGAAAATAAAATTATGGAAAACCTCTAACATGAATTAATATTCTAAAATATTTTTTTGGGAATTTTATATTGAGTTTTGGTATTTAAAAATGAATTAAACTAAACTATATGCGAAAAAGAAATAAAAAAGAAAAGGAAATAGGGAAGGGGTGCAAACAGTAAAAAAACAGTTAGAGTAACAAGAATGGGCCGGAGCAGGGGTGCAGATAGCAAGGGCACTAGGCCCAAACACGGAAAGATTGTGAGGGAGCATGGTAAGCTGCGGTCAACTTCGTTGACCTCTCCTGGATCGTACGATCTGATGGACTCCATGGTATGATCATCATGCGGTTCTAAAAACGCAGGTGCATGCTAGTTACCACACATAAGCGTGCGCAGAAACAAAACTGAGGGGTCCTACCAGACGGTGACAAGTGTCACCGCCGGTATGGACGGAGATCACAAAAGCTGCCCCCTTATCCCAATCCTTATCACAATCTCTTCTTATTAATTTTCAAATATTAATCTTAAAGACTCTTTATGAACTTAAAAAATATCTTAACAAAATAAAAGAGAAAACAAACAACACAAACGCAAAAAACCCACGCCATTCCTTTCCCTGCAATAAAAGATTAAAACTACCAAAAATAAACAATAATCGTCTCCTTCGGGATTCTTTTCTCACCTCATTCACTCATAAATGAGAACTTGCTTCTTCCGTCTAATGCAAGACAGTCAGCACCTGAGCCAGACAGGTCATGCACTTGAGCATAAACAAGCAAGCAGTTCATCAGTTAATTATCTTTCAGTCTCTTTGAGTCGAACTACGGTGTTCTGACTTCCTCATTGCACGAGAGGATACATAGGCATAACTTAACTGTTATCGAACAAAAGTCTCTGTATATTCCCCCTCTTCCAGCATTATTCTTTAAGCCTCATTCCTGAGCAATTCACTTCACACTTCTTTTGCACTGACACTTGCATTCTTTTCCAGCTTTTGCACACAGATAGCACTGACACTACCCCTTTTAAACACAAATCTTTTAAGCGTGGATCCCGTCGAGTACGACAGACAATCTGGGTGCTAATACCTTCCCAGGTTGTAACCAACCCCCTTTCTCAGTTTCTCTGGTTCGCGACCGTCTTATCCATTTCTTTCCTAGGTTTATGCAGCATTACCTTTCCTTCGGGATAAAAATGCCTAGCTGGCGACTCTTTTCAGTTCACCTTCATTTTCTCTCTTCGCCGACCGTTCGCGTCTGTACCCCTATCTGACCCGGTGTCATTTGGTGGGAGCGACAACTTGGCGACTCTGCTGGGGACCCTTATGTTGTAACCAGGGCTTCTGGTTCTTCTTGTGGGTTCCTCCCAACGCTTGTTTGATTTGTGTTTACGGGGGTGTTATGTGCTAATTGTGTTTATTTTTTTGCTTTATTTATTGATTTATGTACAACTTTATTTACTTCTTTCTTTACAGTTTTTTATACATCATACTGTCATTATCATTGCTGGATCTGGTTTCTGTTTTGGTGGGTGGGGTTCCACTGAGTGATTAAGGTCCTATACCTGGGACCTGAGTGACACCTAGGCTAGAGTGGTTCATATTCTTTCCCATTCCATTTCGGTCTGGTGCGGGAATATGAAACACGGTTCAAATGTGGGTTTCTTCTTGAGAACTCTGTGCTATAGATTTCCTGTAGTGCTAGGGCTATCTGGGAAGCCTGCTAAGTCTGGATGACCTTTATTATGACCTTCAGAATCTGGGGTGAATTAGAGGAGGATCCTTTATGGTTATTGTAAACACTGTACCTCCGGGTTAGAAGTGTTTACACTTCTCATAACTGATCCAAGTCTGAGGATCCTTGTTCTAGAACATTACATGTGAGGGGGTTGGGTTGTTTACAGGTTTGCAGGAACCCTTGGCCACATCATACCCTGTTACTGTTTTGTTTAAGAGTACTTCACTTTAGACAGTTCTTGTGATTAGCCTTGGACATGTGACTCTTTATTTGAGTCCCCCACCCTGGATACTAGATTTCTGAGCCTCCATCCAGACCTTTGAGCATACATGGACCTTATACCAAGACAGATAATCAGATCCAACTCTTGATCACAAACCCTTGCATATCATTTGCATACATCATCATTGCATCATTTAACATTTGTTTATTTGTTTTTCAGGGTATCCACCTCATTATTTGGTTTGGTTTTGACCCCTTCTACTACTTAGACCTCTGCCTCAGCTATCTTCTTCAGCATCTGCTTCAGCTATCTCCTTCAGTACCTCCATCAGTCTGTCAGAGGCTCACCTGCATCAGTCTGTCAGAGACTTACCTCCAGCTTTTCAGTCTGTGATCCTTATCAGCATTTGACTTCAGCTTCTTCATCAGCACTCATGGATGTTCTAAGGAAAAGTAACATATCTTATCACTTCTTTGAGCCCATTTTGACTGGTATTAGGCAGGTCCAGACCCTTATCACACCTGACCACATCCCAGTGTTTAGAGAGTACTACGGGGGTATTTTGGACATGGTTATGGATCTTGATTCATCTCAGAGGAGCATGATCCACACATGCTTGCAGTTTTATGACCCTCCACTCAGATGCTTCACCTTTCCTGATTTCCAGATGGGGCCTCTGTTGGAAGAGTTTTCCTTGTTGATTGGAGTGCCTATCATAAGGGGGATCCCCTTCAACCCAGAGATGACTGCTCCCATAAGTGAAGAGATAGCAAGGGCATTGCATTTGGAGCCTGCCCTCATTGAGCAAAACATGACAACAAAAGCTGGGATTCCTGGCTTACATCTGGACTTCTTGATTTCTCAGGCCACCCTGAAGGCTGCAGTGGGAGAATGGAGGGCATTCTATGCACTTTTAGCCCTCAGCATATATGGGGTTATATTGTTTGCAGATGAGCCCAAATTTGTGAGTAAGAATGCCATCCACTTATTCTTGCTGAGAAATGTAACAGCCCGGGCCCCTCGCAAGGCAATCCCGGCACTGCTACCTCACGGACTTCTCTACCCCCCTCTCTAGTAGAGTTTTTGCCTTCCGTGGGAATCGAACCCTGTACCCTGGGGTTCAAGTACATGCTCAATCTATTCCCTCTACCAATTGAGCTACTAGCTCAATTGGTAGTGGGAATAGATTGAGCATGTACTTGAACCCCAGGGTACAGGGTTCGATTCCCACGGAAGGCAAAAACTCTACTAGAGAGGGGGATAGAGAAGTTCGTGAGGTAGCAGTGCCGGGATTGCCTTGCGAGGGGCCCGGGCTGTTACAAAAAAAAGGCGCCTTTTTTTTTGTAACAGCCCGGGCCCCTCGCAAGGCAATCCCAGCACTGCCACCTCACGATCTTCTCTACCCCCCTCTCTAGTAGAGTTTTTGCCTTCCGTGAGAATCGAACCATGTACCCTGGGGTTCAAGTACATGTTCATTCCATTCCCACTACCAATTGAGCTACTAGCTCAAGTGGTAGTAGGAATGGAATGAACATGTACTTGAACCCCAGGGTACATAGTTCAATTCTCACGGAAGGAAAAAACTCTACTAGAGAGGGGGGTAGAGAAGATCGTGAGGTGGCAGTGCTGGGATTGCCTTGCGAGGGGCCCGGGCTGTTACAAGAAACCCAGTGCCTACATTGCTAGGGGATTTTTACTACTCCATCCATCAGAGAAATGAAAAGCAAAGGGGGAAGCTAGTCAGATGATGTGCTCCTCTGTTTTACTCTTGACTGCTCAAACACTTGCCTAAATCAGATGCCTTCTTGAACCCCCATCAGCAGAAGAATTGGGCCAAGAGGTTCATTGCCTTAACATCAGATGATATCAGATGGTGCACTCAGAGCACCAAAGGCAAAGATATTATTACCAACTGTGGGCAATACCCTAATGTGCCTCTAATAGGAGTAAAAGGTTGCATCAATTACAACCCTTTGCTGTTTAAGAGACAATTGGGATATGCCTTGGTTCATCCTCCCTGAGGACATGATTTAGCTGAGACCCTATACTGTGAAGTTCAACCTAACTCAGCTGTTGTCAGACAAGCTGCCTGGGCTTGGGACAACATTCAGACCAAAGGGACAGCCATCCTTGGAAGATGCAACAATATTGCTTCAGCCCAGTACTCTGACTGGTCCTGTACTAGAACTCAGATCACCAGGATGCCTTTTACTTTGGAAGACACACCAGGACCTTCTACAGCACAGTCTGCAGCAACTGTTAGCCTGGAGGAACTTGAAAAGCTGAAAGAAAGAAATAACCAGCTATCTGAAGCCCTGAAGAAGACTCTCTGGGAGAGAAATGACGGTCGTCTGGACATTGAGAGATTGGAAAGACTCAAGACTGAGCATCTGACCAAGATTGAGAGGACAGATGACTACATAAGGAAGGCAAGAGCATGAGAGTTTGTTTTGAAGAATGCCTGCAAGGAGGCCAAAATTCAGAAGGCTAGGGCTGAGCATTATCTGGAGAAGAGCCAGGCTAGGTGGATCAGGATCACCGAAGCCTGTGCACAAGTAGACCAGAGGACTCAGGTCAAGATTGAGCAGCTGGAGGCCAATGAGAAGAAGCAGCAAGAAGCTTTGTTGGCAGCTCAGAAGGAGATATCAGAATTGAAACTCCGATCGGGGTTAAAGAGATCAAAGGATCAAGGCAAGCATAAGAAGCTGGCTAATTGTAACACGGTGGGAGAACTGACTTTAGTTATGTTGCGGATAGCAAGAGTCGCCACCGACTTTTATTTTATCCAAAGGAAAGGCATAAAAGAACAGGAAAGACCTTTTAAAAGATTTTTGGGTCCGGGGGGTAGGTTATGTAAAGGGAAGGTGTTAGCACCCTTTACATCCATGGTTATCCATGGGCTCTTAGTTACTTAGCTCACTTTAAAATGTTTTTGAAAATGTGAAGTGTGTGAATATAAATTTTCTTAAGTGTTTATAATGACCCATGTACGGATGCGTATAAACCTTTGTTTTGAAAATTTTTGTTTGAAATTGTGAAGTGTTTGAAAAGTTTTGAAGAGTGAGCAAGTAACTATGAGGAACCTACCCTAAGTTTGAGTCTTTTCTGTTCTTGAATCCCTTAAGTGGTAAGACTATCCCTAATATTAAGGAATAGGTAGTCATTACCTTGGATGTGTGGGATAAGTAAAGGGACATCTGTTTATTTAGGCAACTGTGGGGTGTATAAGCAATTCGAAGGGACTATCATCTTTATTCGAAAGGGACAAGATCATTACGAAGGCAACATTCGAAAAGGGACTTGATCTTTTATTTGTTAAGGGACTAGATGATTTTATTTTGAGGGACTTTTGCTTTATACACCCTACTTGACCTTTTTGATTAGGCAACATGAGAGGTATCCCTAAGGAAGTGAGGTGGCGATCCAGGATCGACTTACGTGTGTGAGTGTACAATTTTACATATTTATCTTTAAATTAAGTGATCTAAATTAATTTTAAATAAACATACATGTTACACTCCCTATTTACTAACCATAGCATAAAATATAAATAATAAACATTATAAATAAATATTTACACCAAGGAGCAGTTACAATAATAATAATAAAGCAATTTAAATAAATAAGTAATTATAATTGGGTTAGTGAAAATAATAATAAAAATACCAAATTAAATGGGGTTAGTAATAATCATATAAACATAATTAATAATAATAATGAAATAAGCAAAATATTAAAAAAAACTCAATTTTATAAACAATTATCATTTAATATTAAAATATAAACAATTATACTAATTATCATAAAATTTTTAAGTTATGTATAAATTATATAAAAAATTAATTATGAACATGATATGAAAATAGAATTATAATTATAAAAATTAAATTAGCAATTTTTTACATATTTTTAAACTTATAATAAAATTATTTTCATGCAAAAATTAAATTCTAAACAAATTGTATTATATTATCATATTAAGAATTCTAATTTTTAAACATATGTAAAAAAAAATGTAAATTATACACAATTTATACAATAATAAAAATTAGATTAAGAATTTTAATTAAATTATAAAGATAATATATACAAATAATAGCATTAAATAAATAGAAAAAGAAAAAATTAGGGTTTAAAAAGAATTAGGGTTTATAAAAATAAATTAAGTTTTATATAAAAAATACTAAATACTAAATATTAACTTAATTATATAAATAAGTTATACATAATAATAATATATATATAGTTTATTTTATGAAAACATAATAATTAATTAAAATTTTAAAGAATAAGATAAGAAAAGGAAAATAGAAAGAAAATTGCTAGGTTTTAAAAAAATTGGGAGGCCTGGATTTGAACCCAGGACCTCCCTGGAACCTGAATGAAGAGTTACCACTGGGCCAGCCTGCGCGCAGGTGATGAAAGGGGGAGTCCAATTGGTTTTATGCCTTATGCCTGAAAATCAAAGAAAAAAGAAAGAAAACAAAAGGCCTGGGGGAATCGAACCCAGGACCTTCAAGCAATCACACAAACACGTTAACCATTCCAGCTGGGAGAGCGCACCTGATATTAATCTCACCACAATACATAATATATAATGTTTAACAATTAAAATGGAAAAACAATAAAAACTGGTTGGAGCCAGGATTCGAACCAAAGACCTCCAGGCCATAACGCATACGCCTCTTTCCACTGGGACAAGCACAAGCTTGTGAAATACAAACAGAAACAATACATAATATTTTAAATTAAATTTTTAAACTAGATTTTGGCGCCAGACCAGCTTCATCTTCTTCCTTGAATTCGCAGGTTTTCCTGCGAAATTATTTGGGAAAACTCCTGCGAATTTTCATGCGTGTATAAACCTACGAAATACAAATTATGCCAAACAGGTACAATTTCATCCAATTGAGCACACCATTGTGATCTACACAGTTCACTCAATCAATCTACGGTCTTAGAATGTATTTATATACGCTGGATTAGGAAACCCCAATTCGAAGGTATAAACCCTAACCATGGTGATTGACTGATTACACCATGAAACTTCCATGTTTTCGTCCAGAATCAATCCTTAGAACCTCACAAACAATAAAGTACAACCAAAATTCATTAGCAATGCATAAAAAGTCATAATCGAAAAAACTAAATTTCAAGAACAAGAGCAATTCGGTTTATGCAATTCATGAGGGTTTTGATGCAAATAATGGCTGGGATCGATTCAGGGATGTGCAAGGACCATTGCTATGTCCTCAAATTACCTTCAAATGCCTTGTATAGTAGAAACCGAATTTGAAGTTTTGTGTGGTTTTTGAAATTTGCAAACTTACACTTTGGAGCTGGAATTCGTATCTAATCATTAGGGTTATGTTCTATACTTATAGAGTGATGAATTAGGTCAGAAAAAAATTGATGTTTGTGTGGAAGATTTGATCCAAAAAGATTCAAAAAGATTCAAAAAGATAAGCTTTGAAATTCAAATATTTTTGCATCAACACTTTCTATTTCAAGCCAATCAATATTATCTTTGTATCAATTTGATCCATGCTGAATTCATGACCTTCTAGAATCAAAAATAATTTTAAATCTTCATGTTTAATATTTTATTTAAATTTAAAATGATTTTTAGTATAAAAAATCATAATAAATTAATTAAATAAAATAAAAATTATGAAAATATCAAAGAATTTTCGTGCATGATGTCATGGATTGCTTTGGGTCATTAAGAGTTCAGCCCACTTAGCAAAATTTGGTTTTAAACCTCCATTTGCTTCATAAACTTCCCTAAAATTTCCCAACTTTGCAAGGGCACACATCCTTCAATTTTAATTCTATGAGGGTGTTCTTGGACATTTTGGAAAGCTTGAAGAGTCCTCTAACCAACCCCACTGGTTTCATGTCCATATCATTTACCATTCTCAAGTTATGCCCTTTTGAAGTTGTTGACTTTTAAAAGGACCTATAATGTCTTAGCTCATACCTTCCAAATGAAGCATTTTTAGGCTTGGCTTGTGAGACACAAAGTTGTAGAGAATTCAATTTCCTTCAAAATGAGCTTTGGATGGAGACTTGGTGATGAAGCATGTGAAAGTTATGGCTGGTCAAAGTTCAGTTGACTTTTACTAAGGAAACCCTAATTTAGAAACTCCTGATTCTTGATGATCTGAAATCTCCTTGATGAATCATGATCAACCCTTGATCAAATGATGAATTTTACTTCATATACTTGATGTTGGCAAAAAATCATGAAGTTTGACTTTGGTTTGACCCCAGTTGACCTCAGTTTGACCTTTTAACTGTTTTGACTGATTTTGACTTATCTGATCATCTGACTGAGCAAACCTTTGAGAAAAGTCTTGAAACTTGTCATGGGGGTTCTTACACACATATAAGATGTTATGAAGCTCACTTGAAGTCTTGGAAATCCATTTAGCCTGATTAAAGTCAAAACCCTAGTTTTGGATGCACTGCTTAGGAGGTGCATTGTTTGAGGGAATTGTCAGCTCTTCTGACTATTTGTGAACTTTGTGAACCTTGTGAACCTCATAAGATGTCTTGTGAATCTTGTGAACTTCATGAAAGGTCTTGTGAGTCTTGTGAACCTTGTGAGCCTCATAAAGTGTCTTGTAAACTTCATGAACCTCATGAAAGGTCTTGTGAACCTTGTGAACCTCATAAAGTGTCTTGTAAACTTCATGAACCTCATGAAAGGTCTTGTGAGTCTTGTGAACCTTGTGAGCCTCATAAAGTGTCTTGTAAACTTCATGAACCTCATGAAAGGTCTTGTGAACCTTGTGAACCTCATAAAGTGTCTTGTAAACTTCATGAACCTCATGAAAGGTCTTGTGAACCTTGTGAACCTTCTTAGCACACAAAGTCTTGTATTGTGAGGGCAAATTTTGGGGTGCAACAGCTGCCCCTGTTCAATTTTCTGAAACCTGAGGGGTTAGATTGGTATATTTGCCAGTCGTAACTTGGAAGGTTGAAGGGGATTGAACACAAAAGCCCAAAAATTTGCACTCACCGGTGCGTAGAGTGGTACTGATGATTAGTTGAGTATGCTTGAGTGGGCTTAAAGATGCCACTTGGAGAAAGATTCTTCAGGTACATTTCTTGGAGGATAAAGCAGTCCAAAATATGAAGGTATAATGATAGTTTTCAGGAAGATAGACAACGTCCCGAGGTAGTGGTAATAGCTTTCAGGAGGATAACCAATGTCCTGAGGAACTGATATGCTTTCAGAAGGATAAACAACATTCTGAGGAAATAATATACTTTCAGGAGGATAAACAACGTCCTGAGGTAAGGGTGATAGCTTTCAGGAAGATAAACAACGTCCTGAGGAAGTGGTAACCTTTGGGAAGATAAACAACGGCCCAAGGTAATAATATGCTTTCAGGAGGATAAAGCAGTCCTGAGGGAATGATATAACCTTTGGGAAGATAAACGACGGCCCAAGGTAATAATATGCTTTCAGGAGGATAAAGCAGTCCTGAGGGATTGATAGCTTTCAGGAGGATAACAACATCCTGAGGAAGTGATGATAACTTTCAGAAAGATGAACAACGTTCTGAGGTATAATATGCTTTCAGGAGGATAAAGCAGTCCTGAGGTAGTGATAATATGCCTTCAGGAGGATAAAGCAATCCTGAGGTAGTGATATGCTTTCAGGAGGATAAAGCAGTCCTGAGGTAGTGATATGCTTTCAGGAGGATAAAGCAGTCCTGAGGAAGTGGTAACCTTTGAGAAGATAAACAACGGCCCAAGGTAATAATATGATTTCAGGAGGATAAACAACATCCTGAGGAAGTAATGATAGCTTTCAGGAAGATAAACAACGTCCCGAGGAGATAATATGCTTTCAGGAGGATAAACAACGTCCCGAGGTATAAGAAGCTTTCAGGAGGATAAACAACGTCCTGAGGGATTGATAGCTTTCAGGAGGATAAAGCAGTCCTGAGGAGATGATAATAGCTTTCAGGAAGATAAACAACGTCCCGAGGAGATAATATGCTTTCAGGAGGATAAAGCAGTCTTGAGGGATTGATGATAGCTTTCAGGAAGATAAACAACGTCCCGAGGAAATGATAACCTTTTGGGAAGATGAACAACGGCCCAATAGTCACAATTTGTTGATGAAATTTATCTGCTGGAGAATTAATCTGAAAACAAGGTAGCATCCTGTATGGTAATATTAGTTTATGCATTATGTATGCATGTATGATATGATGCACTTAAGTAATGGATTATGTATTTATGGATATGTATGTTATGGTATGATGAAAATGATGTATGTATGATATGATGCTGCCTGAAGCGTCTGGATATCTTCGTATAACAACTGCTGGCCAGGGAAAATAAATCCCGATTCGTTGCTGAAGAGTATGAGGAACTTATTCGTCTTGTCTGATAATATAGTATATACAATCTCCCGTCTGCTGGGGATAGTAAGGTATACATAACCTCCCGTCTGTTGGGGATAGTAAGGTATACATAACCTTCCGTCTTCGTTTGATAGTAGGATATACATAACCTCCCGTCTTCGTTCGTCGTACTCCTATTGGAAAGTAAATTCCCGACTATCCGTATGAGGATAAAAGAGATGGATATAAATTCCAGGGGAGATGTGACTTAAAGTACTTATGAAGATGGATTTTCCCTACTGGGGATTTGTAACTGTCTTGTAAAGATGAACCGGTGAAGCTTTGTTGAAATCCTTCCCTCGTTCGTCCTTAGTAAATACTATTACTGCATTTGCATGCATTTCTGGTAAACATCAATCATATTAAGCATACATGCATTTCTGGTAAACATCAATCATATTCAAAAGCATACATACATTCAAACACAACCAATGGACGTTTTGCTTATATAAATAGGGTAAAAGTAAATCTGGATTCAGAGGGAAAAGTAAAGCTGAATTTGAAAACAGGGTCGTTTCAACTTCGAGAGTGTATAACCAATTGGATTTAGAGCTCCTGAAATCCATAACTTTCCTGAATACCTTCCCAGAAATCTTCATAGCTGGATCTGAAGACATGATACTGACACTATCTGATACTACTGGCGTAGACAATTAATTTCCACCATGGCTTCTGCTGAGAATCCAATAACAAGGTAACACAATGAGAGGAATGTGTTTTCAAATTGTGATGGACCATATACGCTCCGGATACTAGATTTGAAAAGAAAGCATTGCCCCTTGGTTGGGGATGAATTGTCCCATAATGGAAGTATCTGTAATGAGCTACCTCAAGAGAAACAAGCAAAATGCCCCATAAGCATATGCCCATGGCATTGTGAACTCTGTAATGTCACCTTTGGTAATTCAACTGTATGAGAAAAAATGCCCCTGGCTATTAAGCACAGTTGAGTCTGGACCTAATTGCCCCAAATGAATTGAACAGTAACTTGGTATGCCTCTTGACTGGGAAACAGTGACTACGCCCCTGGCATTATGAACTTTGTAATGTTACCCTTGGCACTTCAGATAGATGAGGAGATCTGCCTCTGGCTGCTTAAACATAGTTGAATCTTGTCCCGATTGCCCCAAATGAGTTAGGAAGTATCATGGCCTGCCCCCTTGATTGGGAGATAATGACTATGCCCCTTGGTATACATGGACTTTGATCCAGGAAGCAACTTTGTTTATCGGAAGGACTTTGGTTCATTGAACATTCATCCTGTAAGTTTCTCCATTTGTCAAACACTCAGGTACATGCAAACAAATATATTCAAAAATGCAATGCTTATGTCTGTCTTGAAGTTTTGAAACAAGTTATTTTAGAAAAACAATTTTTATGAAAACTGTGATATTAACTCGAGTTTTATAATAAGCCCTAAAGGAGTCAGGATACCTTTTTGTAGCAGTACGCTTTTGAACTAACCATGCTTCAGTTAGGACTTTTAAAGGGTTATAACGTGGCCTGGTTCATGGTTTAAGAAACAAAGGATATAGGCTCAAATTTTATTTGTACCCAACCCAATCTCCATGATGTTCTTCAGTCCTATGCTCAGTTAACTTATGCATTGAAGTTCCAAAGAAGTTTGGTATTGTAACACTGATATTTGTGATGGTTCAGCCACCAAAAATTTATTTGAACATTCAGTCATCTTTCTTTGTTGAGGATTCATAGTGACCTCTCTATTTTTTTTTTTTTTTTTTGACTTTATTATCCCTCCTGAACTGCTTATTTCAAGGTTACAGTCAGCGGGATGTCTTGATGTTTTACTAAGTCTTCTTCATAGATTTTGACTTAGTAAGCTTTTCTTTTGCTGGATATTGACTGTCCGGTTTAATGATTACAGAGAACCATCATTAGTTGTGTACAACACAGATAATTGGCATATTCGAGTTAACCGAGTAACTACCCTGCCCCAGGTTATGAATAAGGGTTTTAATTTGTGCGAGAATAAAAACTCCTACTTCATAGGCTCAAAAGGGTTGACTAGGGATTAACTTCCTTATATCTCCACTGTTTAGGAATTGAAACAATGCCTGTACATCGTCAGCATAGTCCGTTCAAAAGCATACTGCCTAATATTATGGTATTGTTTTCGTCATCCTCCCTCTACAGGCTTATAGCTTTATCAGGAGTTAAATATCACAAGATAGAAATAAGAAGCATAATTCAAAATATAGTGGAACAAATGGGTTAATTCAAGACAAACATATGCAATGCATTAATGAAAACAAAAGTTTAACATAATAGTAAGTGTTCAAACAAATAAAAGAAATTACAAATGAAAATTCAAATGTTGTCCCATCCAGTTGGCTGAATGTCCTCAATTGCAATCTGTGAACTTTGAGGAGCAGTATACTTCACCATGAAATCAAATTTACCACTTGGATGTCCCAAGGTGCCCCATATCTCAACAGGAATAGGTAGGCTTCCTTTCTGGCTACACTGGGCAACTTGTCTTGCAGCTTCGGTGTTTGATGGGTGATAGTAGAATTCAACTTGACCTTCTGGAGTAACCTCTAGGATTCCTTCTTCAATCAGGTCTTGGATCTTTTTCTTCAATGTCCAACAACCATTAGTATCATGTCCAGGACAGTTGGAGTGATACCCACACCTTGCCTTGGGATTATAGCGAGGAGAGGAAGTTTTAGGATTTTGAGGAGGATTTTTCAAGAAAATTAGTTTCATCTCTAACAAGCATTGCAGAACTTGTGACATTGGAGTGATGAATTTGATAAACTGTCTTCTACCTCCCTTGTGTTGAGGTGGATTAACTTTACCATGTCTTTTTTCTTCAAATGAAGAACAATCAGTGGTAGCAGGTTTCTTGCCTTCTTTTATCCTCATCTTCCTTTCAACCAAATCAGCTTGTTTTAACGGAGGTTGATTGACAATTAGATTCCTGACTCCATTACTTTGAAGTTTTTGGACAAAGGTTCTCAGCTCTTCTTGCCCCTGAGCTAAACTTTGGATAAGAGCCACCTGGCCATTCATCTGGATCCTCATTTCTGTTATCTCAGCTTGCAATTGTTCCAACTGACCATCCTTGTTGTTCTCAGGACTCTTCTTCTTAGCCAGCAGTGTCTTCAACTCATCTTGTCCCTTGGACAAGTTCAGAATCAACTCTTGGAATCGGGCATTCTGAGCCTGGAGATCTTTGACTGTTTGTTCAAGAGCCATTGCTGAAATAAACAGCGAGAAGATAAGAAACCTGTGTACAATAAACCTGTGGTGCCGTAATATGATATGTGAATGCGTATGCAATGTTTTCAAGGACCGCAGGACTTAAATTTGCTTAAGAAGGTAAACTTTTATTAGTAATAAATTTGTTTTGCCTCTTGGGCTTAAAAAATGAAATGCAGTAAATACAAGAGATGGGGTTTTAAGTCTCCCATGGACGTTTCCTCTTTGTGCTGAGGTATGAGTTGAGATTCCGCTCTTCATGAAGTTGCTTTGTTAGTTCCAGGATCCTTTCTTGGCTTGCTTTGTAATGAGCCTCGAAAGTATCCCTTTGCTCCTTCAACTGGATCCAGGATCTCTGTAAGTCTTCCATGTCAGTAGGCATGTCTGGGTGAAGGATAGTATAAGAAGTATCTCCTTCAGCAACAGGTTCCATGGTAACTGGCAGAATAGCAGGATATGGCATCATGAGTGTCTGAGCACGAGATCGCACCCATTTGAGATAAGCCTCCATAGGAATAGTGTACTTAGGCTCTAGAGTCTTGCTGTCAACCTTGTTCACTTTTCCCCATGCTCGTATGAATCTCTGACGGTAACCTTGAAGATCGTTGTCGTAGTCAAACACAATACCCTGAATCAACATGTCATGAGGACCATCACTCCGAGCGTAACCAAACTGTCGTAAAGCTAGAGAAGGGTTGTAGGTGATCCCTCCTCTTATGCCCAGAAGTGGCACATTAGGGAACTCCCCACAACGATCAATGATAGTGACATTCTCCATTGATCTGGAGCACCAATGGATATCTGAATGCGAGAGTGACATGATCCTTTTGGACCATCTGAACCCTTGCTCATTCTTCATTACTGAGCGAGGAAGGTGAGAAATAAACCACCTAGATAGCAAAGGTATGCAACACATCAAAGTTCCTCTTGCCTTTGCAGTACGAGTATGAAGAGAGTATAGGATGTCTCCAAGCAATGTAGGCACTGGATTGTGACTCAGGAATATGTTGATGGCATGCACGTCTATGAACTGATCTGGATTGGGGAACAACACTAAGCCATAAATCAGCAAGGCTAAGATCTCCTCAAAAGCATCATGACTCATAGCCTTCAAGAACACTTGAGCCTTCTCTATCAACACCTTGGCAAGAATACCCTTAACTCCGCTTCTCGTTTCTAGAACAATGTCAGACTTCTTCAGATGTAGAGCTGCAGCAATGACCTCAGGTTTAGGCTCTTTTTCCAAGCCTGTGAAAACATAATAATTAATTAAAATTTTAAAGAATAAGATAAGAAAAGGAAAATAGAAAGAAAATTGCTAGGTTTTAAAAAAATTGGGAGGCCTGGATTTGAACCCAGGACCTCCCTGGAACCTGAATGAAGAGTTACCACTGGGCCAGCCTGCGCGCAGGTGATGAAAGGGGGAGTCCAATTGGTTTTATGCCTTATGCCTGAAAATCAAAGAAAAAAGAAAGAAAACAAAAGGCCTGGGGGAATCGAACCCAGGACCTTCAAGCAATCACACAAACACGTTAACCATTCCAGCTGGGAGAGCGCACCTGATATTAATCTCACCACAATACATAATATATAATGTTTAACAATTAAAATGGAAAAACAATAAAAACTGGTTGGAGCCAGGATTCGAACCAAAGACCTCCAGGCCATAACGCATACGCCTCTTTCCACTGGGACAAGCACAAGCTTGTGAAATACAAACAGAAACAATACATAATATTTTAAATTAAATTTTTAAACTAGATTTTGGCGCCAGACCAGCTTCATCTTCTTCCTTGAATTCGCAGGTTTTCCTGCGAAATTATTTGGGAAAACTCCTGCGAATTTTCATGCGTGTATAAACCTGCGAAATACAAATTATGCCAAACAGGTACAATTTCATCCAATTGAGCACACCATTGTGATCTACACAGTTCACTCAATCAATCTACGGTCTTAGAATGTATTTATATACGCTGGATTAGGAAACCCCAATTCGAAGGTATAAACCCTAACCATGGTGATTGACTGATTACACCATGAAACTTCCATGTTTTCGTCCAGAATCAATCCTTAGAACCTCACAAACAATAAAGTACAACCAAAATTCATTAGCAATGCATAAAAAGTCATAATCGAAAAAACTAAATTTCAAGAACAAGAGCAATTCGGTTTATGCAATTCATGAGGGTTTTGATGCAAATAATGGCTGGGATCGATTCAGGGATGTGCAAGGACCATTGCTATGTCCTCAAATTACCTTCAAATGCCTTGTATAGTAGAAACCGAATTTGAAGTTTTGTGTGGTTTTTGAAATTTGCAAACTTACACTTTGGAGCTGGAATTCGTGTCTAATCATTAGGGTTATGTTCTATACTTATAGAGTGATGAATTAGGTCAGAAAAAAATTGATGTTTGTGTGGAAGATTTGATCCAAAAAGATTCAAAAAGATAAGCTTTGAAATTCAAATATTTTTGCATCAACACTTTCTATTTCAAGCCAATCAATATTATCTTTGTATCAATTTGATCCATGCTGAATTCATGACCTTCTAGAATCAAAAATAATTTTAAATCTTCATGTTTAATATTTTATTTAAATTTAAAATGATTTTTAGTATAAAAAATCATAATAAATTAATTAAATAAAATAAAAATTATGAAAATATCAAAGAATTTTCGTGCATGATGTCATGGATTGCTTTGGGTCATTAAAAGTTCAGCCCACTTAGCAAAATTTGGTTTTAAACCTCCATTTGCTTCATAAACTTCCCTAAAATTTCCCAACTTTGCAAGGGCACACATCCTTCAATTTTAATTCTATGAGGGTTTTCTTGGACATTTTGGAAAGCTTGAAGAGTCCTCTAACCAACCCCACTGGTTTCATGTCCATATCATTTACCATTCTCAAGTTATGCCCTTTTGAAGTTGTTGACTTTTTGTTGACTTTTAAAAGGACCTATAATGTCTTAGCTCATACCTTCCAAATGAAGCATTTTTAGGCTTGGCTTGTGAGACACAAAGTTGTAGAGAATTCAATTTCCTTCAAAATGAGCTTTGGATGGAGACTTGGTGATTAAGCATGTGAAAGTTATGGGTGGTCAAAGTTCAGTTGACTTTTACTAAGGAAACCCTAATTTAGAAACTCCTGATTCTTGATGATCTGAAATCTCCTTGATGAATCATGATCAACCCTTGATCAAATGATGAATTTTACTTCATATACTTGATGTTGGCAAAAAATCATGAAGTTTGACTTTGGTTTGACCCCAGTTGACCTCAGTTTGACCTTTTAACTGTTTTGACTGATTTTGACTTATCTGATCATCTGACTGAGCAAACCTTTGAGAAAAGTCTTGAAACTTGTCATGGGGGTTCTTACACACATATAAGATGTTATGAAGCTCACTTGAAGTCTTGGAAATCCATTTAGCCTGATTAAAGTCAAAACCCTAGTTTTGGATGCACTACTTAGGAGGTGCATTGTTTGAGGGAATTGTCAACTCTTCTGACTATTTGTGAACTTTGTGAACCTTGTGAACCTCATAAGATGTCTTATGAATCTTGTGAACTTCATGAAAGGTCTTGTGAGTCTTTTGAACCTTGTGAGCCTCATAAAGTGTCTTGTAAACTTCATGAACCTCATGAAAGGTCTTGTGAACCTTGTGAACCTCATAAAGTGTCTTGTAAACTTCATGAACCTCATGAAAGGTCTTGTGAGTCTTGTGAACCTTGTGAGCCTCATAAAGTGTCTTGTAAACTTCATGAACCTCATGAAAGGTCTTGTGAACCTTGTGAACCTCATAAAGTGTCTTGTAAACTTCATGAACCTCATGAAAGGTCTTGTGAACCTTGTGAACCTTCTTAGCACACAAAGTCTTGTATTGTGAGGGCAAATTTTGGGGTGCAACAGCTGCCCCTGTTTAATTTTCTGAAACCTGAGGGGTTAGATTGGTATATTTGCCAGTCGTAACTTGGAAGGTTGAAGGGGATTGAACACAAAAGCCTAAAAATTTGCACTCACCGGTGCGTAGAGTGGTACTGATGATTAGTTGAGTATGCTTGAGTGGGCTTAAAGATGCCACTTGGAGAAAGATTCTTCAGGTACATTTCTTGGAGGATAAAGCAGTCCAAAATATGAAGGTATAATGATAGTTTTCAGGAAGATAGACAACGTCCCGAGGTAGTGGTAATAGCTTTCAGGAGGATAACCAATGTCCTGAGGAACTGATATGCTTTCAGAAGGATAAACAACATTCTGAGGAAATAATATGCTTTCAGGAGGATAAACAACATCCTGAGGTAAGGGTGATAGCTTTCAGGAAGATAAACAACGTCCTGAGGAAGTGGTAACCTTTGGGAAGATAAACAACGGCCCAAGGTAATAATATGCTTTCAGGAGGATAAAGCAGTCCTGAGGGAATGATATAACCTTTGGGAAGATAAACGACGGCCCAAGGTAATAATATGCTTTCAGGAGGATAAAGCAGTCCTGAGGGATTGATAGCTTTCAGGAGGATAACAACATCCTGAGGAAGTGATGATAACTTTCAGAAAGATGAACAACGTTCTGAGGTATAATATGCTTTCAGGAGGATAAAGCAGTCCTGAGGTAGTGATAATATGCCTTCAGGAGGATAAAGCAATCCTGAGGTAGTGATATGCTTTCAGGAGGATAAAGCAGTCCTGAGGTAGTGATATGCTTTCAGGAGGATAAAGCAGTCCTGAGGAAGTGGTAACCTTTGAGAAGATAAACAACGGCCCAAGGTAATAATATGATTTCAGGAGGATAAACAACATCCTGAGGAAGTAATGATAGCTTTCAGGAAGATAAACAACGTCCCGAGGAGATAATATGCTTTCAGGAGGATAAACAACGTCCCGAGGTATAAGAAGCTTTCAGGAGGATAAACAACGTCCTGAGGGATTGATAGCTTTCAGGAGGATAAAGCAGTCCTGAGGAGATGATAATAGCTTTCAGGAAGATAAACAACGTCCCGAGGAGATAATATGCTTTCAGGAGGATAAAGCAGTCTTGAGGGATTGATGATAGCTTTCAGGAAGATAAACAACGTCCCGAGGAAATGATAACCTTTTGGGAAGATGAACAACGGCCCAATAGTCACAATTTGTTGATGAAATTTATCTGCTGGAGAATTAATCTGAAAACAAGGTAGCATCCTGTATGGTAATATTAGTTTATGCATTATGTATGCATGTATGATATGATGCACTTAAGTAATGGATTATGTATTTATGGATATGTATGTTATGGTATGATGAAAATGATGTATGTATGATATGATGCTGCCTGAAGCGTCTGGATATCTTCGTATAACAACTGCTGGCCAGGGAAAATAAATCCCGATTCGTTGCTGAAGAGTATGAGGAACTTATTCGTCTTGTCTGATAATATAGTATATACAATCTCCCGTCTGCTGGGGATAGTAAGGTATACATAACCTCCCGTCTGTTGGGGATAGTAAGGTATACATAACCTTCCGTCTTCGTTTGATAGTAGGATATACATAACCTCCCGTCTTCGTTCGTCGTACTCCTATTGGAAAGTAAATTCCCGACTATCCGTATGAGGATAAAAGAGATGGATATAAATTCCAGGGGAGATGTGACTTAAAGTACTTATGAAGATGGATTTGCCCTACTGGGGATTTGTAACTGTCTTGTAAAGATGAACCGGTGAAGCTTTGTTGAAATCCTTCCCTCGTTCGTCCTTAGTAAATACTATTACTGCATTTGCATGCATTTCTGGTAAACATCAATCATATTAAGCATACATGCATTTCTGGTAAACATCAATCATATTCAAAAGCATACATACATTCAAACACAACCAATGGACGTTTTGCTTATATAAATAGGGTAAAAGTAAATCTGGATTCAGAGGGAAAAGTAAAGCTGAATTTGAAAATAGGGTCGTTTCAACTTCGAGAGTGTATAACCAATTGGATTTAGAGCTCCTGAAATCCATAACTTTCCTGAATACCTTCCCAGAAATCTTCATAGCTGGATCTGAAGACATGATACTGACACTATCTGATACTACTGGCGTAGACAATTAATTTCCACCATGGCTTCTGCTGAGAATCCAATAACAAGGTAACACAATGAGAGGAATGTGTTTTCAAATTGTGATGGACCATATACGCTCCGGATACTAGATTTGAAAAGAAAGCATTGCCCCTTGGTTGGGGATGAATTGTCCCATAATGGAAGTATCTGTAATGAGCTACCTCAAGAGAAACAAGCAAAATGCCCCATAAGCATATGCCCCTGGCATTGTGAACTCTGTAATGTCACCTTTGGTAATTCAACTGTATGAGAAAAAATGCCCCTGGCTATTAAGCACAGTTGAGTCTGGACCTAATTGCCCCAAATGAATTGAACAGTAACTTGGTATGCCTCTTGACTGGGAAACAGTGACTACGCCCCTGGCATTATGAACTTTGTAATGTTACCCTTGGCACTTCAGATAGATGAGGAGATCTGCCTCTGGCTGCTTAAACATAGTTGAATCTTGTCCCGATTGCCCCAAATGAGTTAGGAAGTATCATGGCCTGCCCCCTTGATTGGGAGATAATGACTATGCCCCTTGGTATACATGGACTTTGATCCAGGAAGCAACTTTGTTTATCGGAAGGACTTTGGTTCATTGAACATTCATCCTGTAAGTTTCTCCATTTGTCAAACACTCAGGTACATGCAAACAAATATATTCAAAAATGCAATGCTTATGTCTGTCTTGAAGTTTTGAAACAAGTTATTTTAGAAAAACAATTTTTATGAAAACTGTGATATTAACTCGAGTTTTATAATAAGCCCTAAAGGAGTCAGGATACCTTTGTGTAGCAGTACGCTTTTGAACTAACCATGCTTCAGTTAGGACTTTTAAAGGGTTATAACGTGGCCTGGTTCATGGTTTAAGAAACAAAGGATATAGGCTCAAATTTTATTTGTACCCAACCCAATCTCCATGATGTTCTTCAGTCCTATGCTCAGTTAACTTATGCATTGAAGTTCCAAAGAAGTTTGGTATTGTAACACTGATATTTGTGATGGTTCAGCCACCAAAAATTTATTTGAACATTCAGTCATCTTTCTTTGTTGAGGATTCATAGTGACCTCTCTATTTTTTTTTTTTTTTTTTTTTTGACTTTATTATCCCTCCTGAACTGCTTATTTCAAGGTTACAGTCAGCGGGATGTCTTGATGTTTTACTAAGTCTTCTTCATAGATTTTGACTTAGTAAGCTTTTCTTTTGCTGGATATTGACTGTCCGGTTTAATGATTACAGAGAACCATCATTAGTTGTGTACAACACAGATAATTGGCATATTCGAGTTAACCGAGTAACTACCCTGCCCCAGGTTATGAATAAGGGTTTTAATTTGTGCGAGAATAAAAACTCCTACTTCATAGGCTCAAAAGGGTTGACTAGGGATTAACTTCCTTATATCTCCACTGTTTAGGAATTGAAACAATTCCTGTACATCGTCAGCATAGTCCGTTCAAAAGCATACTGCCTAATATTATGGTATTGTTTTCGTCATCCTCCCTCTACAGGCTTATAGCTTTATCAGGAGTTAAATATCACAAGATAGAAATAAGAAGCATAATTCAAAATATAGTGGAACAAATGGGTTAATTCAAGACAAACATATGCAATGCATTAATGAAAACAAAAGTTTAACATAATAGTAAGTGTTCAAACAAATAAAAGAAATTACAAATGAAAATTCAAATGTTGTCCCATCCAGTTGGCTGAATGTCCTCAATTGCAATCTGTGAACTTTGAGGAGCAGTATACTTCACCATGAAATCAAATTTACCACTTGGATGTCCCAAGGTGCCCCATATCTCAACAGGAATAGGTAGGCTTCCTTTCTGGCTACACTGGGCAACTTGTCTTGCAGCTTCGGTGTTTGATGGGTGATAGTAGAATTCAACTTGACCTTCTGGAGTAACCTCTAGGATTCCTTCTTCAATCAGGTCTTGGATCTTTTTCTTCAATGTCCAACAACCATTAGTATCATGTCCAGGACAGTTGGAGTGATACCCACACCTTGCCTTGGGATTATAGCGAGGAGAGGAAGTTTTAGGATTTTGAGGAGGATTTTTCAAGAAAATTAGTTTCATCTCTAACAAGCATTGCAGAACTTGTGACATTGGAGTGATGAATTTGATAAACTGTCTTCTACCTCCCTTGTGTTGAGGTGGATTAACTTTACCATGTCTTTTTTCTTCAAATGAAGAACAATCAGTGGTAGCAGGTTTCTTGCCTTCTTTTATCCTCATCTTCCTTTCAACCAAATCAGCTTGTTTTAACGGAGGTTGATTGACAATTAGATTCCTGACTCCATTACTTTGAAGTTTTTGGACAAAGGTTCTCAGCTCTTCTTGCCCCTAAGCTAAACTTTGGATAAGAGCCACCTGGCCATTCATCTGGATCCTCATTTCTGTTATCTCAGCTTGCAATTGTTCCAACTGACCATCCTTGTTGTTCTCAGGACTCTTCTTCTTAGCCAGCAGTGTCTTCAACTCATCTTGTCCCTTGGACAAGTTCAGAATCAACTCTTGGAATCGGGCATTCTGAGCCTGGAGATCTTTGACTGTTTGTTCAAGAGCCATTGCTGAAATAAACAGCGAGAAGATAAGAAACCTGTGTACAATAAACCTGTGGTGCCGTAATATGATATGTGAATGCGTATGCAATGTTTTCAAGGACCGCAGGACTTAAATTTGCTTAAGAAGGTAAACTTTTATTAGTAATAAATTTGTTTTGCCTCTTGGGCTTAAAAAATGAAATGCAGTAAATACAAGAGATGGGGTTTTAAGTCTCCCATGGACGTTTCCTCTTTGTGCTGAGGTATGAGTTGAGATTCCGCTCTTCATGAAGTTGCTTTGTTAGTTCCAGGATCCTTTCTTGGCTTGCTTTGTAATGAGCCTCGAAAGTATCCCTTTGCTCCTTCAACTGGATCCAGGATCTCTGTAAGTCTTCCATGTCAGTAGGCATGTCTGGGTGAAGGATAGTATAAGAAGTATCTCCTTCAGCAACAGGTTCCATGGTAACTGGCAGAATAGCAGGATATGGCATCATGAGTGTCTGAGCACGAGATCGCACCCATTTGAGATAAGCCTCCATAGGAATAGTGTACTTAGGCTCTAGAGTCTTGCTGTCAACCTTGTTCACTTTTCCCCATGCTCGTATGAATCTCTGACGGTAACCTTGAAGATCGTTGTCGTAGTCAAACACAATACCCTGAATCAACATGTCATGAGGACCATCACTCCGAGCGTAACCAAACTGTCGTAAAGCTAGAGAAGGGTTGTAGGTGATGCCTCCTCTTATGCCCAGAAGTGGCACATTAGGGAACTCCCCACAACGATCAATGATAGTGACATTCTCCATTGATCTGGAGCACCAATGGATATCTGAATGCGAGAGTGACATGATCCTTTTGGACCATCTGAACCCTTGCTCATTCTTCATTACTGAGCGAGGAAGGTGAGAAATAAACCACCTAGATAGCAAAGGTATGCAACACATCAAAGTTCCTCTTGCCTTTGCAGTACGAGTATGAAGAGAGTGTAGGATGTCTCCAAGCAATGTAGGCACTGGATTGTGACTCAGGAATATGTTGATGGCATGCACGTCTATGAACTGATCTGGATTGGGGAACAACACTAAGCCATAAATCAGCAAGGCTAAGATCTCCTCAAAAGCATCATGACTCATAGCCTTCAAGAACACTTGAGCCTTCTCTATCAACACCTTGGCAAGAATACCCTTAACTCCGCTTCTCGTTTCTAGAACAATGTCAGACTTCTTCAGATGTAGAGCTGCAGCAATGACCTCAGGTTTAGGCTCTTTTTCCAAGCCTGTGAAAACATAATAATTAATTAAAATTTTAAAGAATAAGATAAGAAAAGGAAAATAGAAAGAAAATTGCTAGGTTTTAAAAAAATTGGGAGGCCTGGATTTGAACCCAGGACCTCCCTGGAACCTGAATGAAGAGTTACCACTGGGCCAGCCTGCGCGCAGGTGATGAAAGGGGGAGTCCAATTGGTTTTATGCCTTATGCCTGAAAATCAAAGAAAAAAGAAAGAAAACAAAAGGCCTGGGGGAATCGAACCCAGGACCTTCAAGCAATCACACAAACACGTTAACCATTCCAGCTGGGAGAGCGCACCTGATATTAATCTCACCACAATACATAATATATAATGTTTAACAATTAAAATGGAAAAACAATAAAAACTGGTTGGAGCCAGGATTCGAACCAAAGACCTCCAGGCCATAACGCATACGCCTCTTTCCACTGGGACAAGCACAAGCACAAGCTTGTGAAATACAAACAGAAACAATACATAATATTTTAAATTAAATTTTTAAACTAGATTTTGGCGCCAGACCAGCTTCATCTTCTTCCTTGAATTCGCAGGTTTTCCTGCGAAATTATTTGGGAAAACTCCTGCGAATTTTCATGCGTGTATAAACCTGCGAAATACAAATTATGCCAAACAGGTACAATTTCATCCAATTGAGCACACCATTGTGATCTACACAGTTCACTCAATCAATCTACGGTCTTAGAATGTATTTATATACGCTGGATTAGGAAACCCCAATTCGAAGGTATAAACCCTAACCATGGTGATTGACTGATTACACCATGAAACTTCCATGTTTTCGTCCAGAATCAATCCTTAGAACCTCACAAACAATAAAGTACAACCAAAATTCATTAGCAATGCATAAAAAGTCATAATCGAAAAAACTAAATTTCAAGAACAAGAGCAATTCAGTTTATGCAATTCATGAGGGTTTTGATGAAAATAATGGCTGGGATCGATTCAGGGATGTGCAAGGACCATTGCTATGTCCTCAAATTACCTTCAAATGCCTTGTATAGTAGAAACCGAATTTGAAGTTTTGTGTGGTTTTTGAAATTTGCAAACTTACACTTTGGAGCTGGAATTCGTGTCTAATCATTAGGGTTATGTTCTATACTTATAGAGTGATGAATTAGGTCAGAAAAAAATTGATGTTTGTGTGGAAGATTTGATCCAAAAAGATTCAAAAAGATAAGCTTTGAAATTCAAATATTTTTGCATCAACACTTTCTATTTCAAGCCAATCAATATTATCTTTGTATCAATTTGATCCATGCTGAATTCATGACCTTCTAGAATCAAAAATAATTTTAAATCTTCATGTTTAATATTTTATTTAAATTTAAAATGATTTTTAGTATAAAAAATCATAATAAATTAATTAAATAAAATAAAAATTATGAAAATATCAAAGAATTTTCGTGCATGATGTCATGGATTGCTTTGGGTCATTAAAAGTTCAGCCCACTTAGCAAAATTTGGTTTTAAACCTCCATTTGCTTCATAAACTTCCCTAAAATTTCCCAACTTTGCAAGGGCACACATCCTTCAATTTTAATTCTATGAGGGTGTTCTTGGACATTTTGGAAAGCTTGAAGAGTCCTCTAACCAACCCCACTGGTTTCATGTCCATATCATTTACCATTCTCAAGTTATGCCCTTTTGAAGTTGTTGACTTTTTGTTGACTTTTAAAAGGACCTATAATGTCTTAGCTCATACCTTCCAAATGAAGCATTTTTAGGATTGGCTTGTGAGACACAAAGTTGTAGAGAATTCAATTTCCTTCAAAATGAGCTTTGGATGGAGACTTGGTGATTAAGCATGTGAAAGTTATGGCTGGTCAAAGTTCAGTTGACTTTTACTAAGGAAACCCTAATTTAGAAACTCCTGATTCTTGATGATCTGAAATCTCCTTGATGAATCATGATCAACCCTTGATCAAATGATGAATTTTACTTCATATAATTGATGTTGGCAAAAAATCATGAAGTTTGACTTTGGTTTGACCCCAGTTGACCTCAGTTTGACCTTTTAACTGTTTTGACTGATTTTGACTTATCTGATCATCTGACTGAGCAAACCTTTGAGAAAAGTCTTGAAACTTGTCATGGGGGTTCTTACACACATATAAGATGTTATGAAGCTCACTTGAAGTCTTGGAAATCCATTTAGCCTGATTAAAGTCAAAACCCTAGTTTTGGATGCACTGCTTAGGAGGTGCATTGTTTGAGGGAATTGTCAACTCTTCTGACTATTTGTGAACTTTGTGAACCTTGTGAACCTCATAAGATGTCTTGTGAATCTTGTGAACTTCATGAAAGGTCTTGTGAGTCTTGTGAACCTTGTGAGCGTCATAAAGTGTCTTGTAAACTTCATGAACCTCATGAAAGGTCTTGTGAACCTTGTGAACCTCATAAAGTTGTCTTGTAAACTTCATGAACCTCATGAAAGGTCTTGTGAGTCTTGTGAAACTTGTGAGCCTCATAAAGTGTCTTGTAAACTTCATGAACCTCATGAAAGGTCTTGTGAACCTTGTGAACCTCATAAAGTGTCTTGTAAACTTCATGAACCTCATGAAAGGTCTTGTGAACCTTGTGAACCTTCTTAGCACACAAAGTCTTGTATTGTGAGGGCAAATTTTGGGGTGCAACACTAATTGCATTGCTACAAGGAACCTCCTCATTAGGACTATTACAGAGCACCCAACTGGTCCAGTGACTGAGGCCCTCCTGAAGGAAGTCAGGGAGGATGACTTTGGATTTGATGTCTGATTCCTTTTGCTTGTATTTCCTTTCTTTTGATGTACTTTTTGCTTTTTGGTTGTTGTATTTTTGACCCACCATGGGCATGTATTGTAAACAGACTATGTATTTTCATCATTTGTAATATATCAGTTTGTTTTATTTTGGTGGGCTTCATTTCTCAACATCATCAAGCATTTCCTCGAGGTCTGGAAAGGTCAAAACCAAAGAGCCAAACCGGATACCTTGTAAGACAAATAAGCATACTGCATTGCATGCTAACATTTTCTTTGTTTTGTAGGTGTTTGTTTGTTATTTTGTTTCTCACTTTGTTGTGGTTTCAGGAAACATTGCTCATCGCAGAGTGTTCCCTGTCAACCGCACACACCGGTACCCAACGCGAAACAACCTTCCAGGCATTCAAATGGATCAAGTACAGCAGGACCTGAATGAAGTAAGAAATCAAATGGCAAACAAAAGGGTCGAGATGAGAAACCAAATGACCCAGTTTATGGCTGTGATGACTGGCTTAGCTAAGAGCCAGGAGAGGCTGAGAGAGCTGGTATAAAGGCAGACACCTGAAGAGCCCCACCCTGGAACAGGAGGAACCAGCAATAATGAACGCGGACAGCCTCGCATCGACCCACCAGAGTTTGGTCCCCATTTGAACCCAGATGTTAATATCCCAAGGAATATTCAAGGAAACACTGCTGCAGGAAGGATCTTGCAAGAAGATCCTCAGGAGGAGCAGTTCACAGTTATTGGGGTTGGGGATGAGGTGTATGACCGAAGACTGGATGAGATTGCTGAAAAGCTGAGGTCCTTGGAATCCCAAAATTCTTTAGGCTTTGACGTAATGGATATGGGGCTAGTAGATGGGGTGAGGATTCCCCACAAATTCAAACCCCCGTGCTTTGAAAAATATAATGGTACCTCCTGCCCGCGTACTCATCTGCAATCCTTCTTAGGGAGACTCAAGGCTTATACCATGGACGAGAAGTTATGGATGTTCTATTTTGAGGACAGCCTGACTGGAGCATCAAGAGAATGGTATTCGCATCTGACGAGGGCCACTATAAGATGTTGGAATGACCTGGCCGAAGCCTTTATCTGGCAATACCAGTACAACTTAGACATGGCCCCCAATAGAACTCTTCTAATGGGCATGTCTCAGTCTTCAAGGGAAAGCTTTCGGGATAATGCTCAGAGGTGGAGACAGCTTGTTGCTGCTGTCCAGCCACCCATGTCTGAAAGAGAAATGGCTGACATGTTTATGAACACCTTGCAGGGAACTTATATTGATAGACTTGCTGCTTTCTCTTCCACCAGTTTTGCCGATGTAGTTATAGCTGGTGAGAGAATTGAGAGTCTTTTGAAGATGGGCAAAATCTCCGACAATGGTGCAAGTTCCTCCAAAAACCCCAGAAAACCTTTTTTCAGGACCCCGAAGGGCGGGTGAAACAAATGCTATCCATGCAGGCAGGGGCAGACCCCAGTATTCTCACAGATCAATAGCAGTCGTTACTATCCCGGCTCCAGCTCCACAACAACCACTTTTTCCTCAACAACAACAACAACAACATCACTATCAGCAACAATCCCATTTTCCGCAACAAAGAACGTACAACAATAACAACAACAACCAATATCAGCGCCCCTTTCAACAGAGGCCAACTCAGGCAAATAGGGTGATTGATCCCATCCCTATGCCTTATTCCGCTCTACTGCCACAACTCCTGAAGCTTAACCTGGTTGAGTTAAGGACGTTGGCTCCGCCAGACCCTCTCAACCTCCCGAAGAATTATGATGTTAATGCCAGGTGTGCCTTTCATTCTAACGCACCTGGTCACAATACCGAGAAATGTAGAGCCTTGCAAATGAAGGTTCGTGATTTGGTCGATTCCAAAGCTCTCAATTTCGCACCTCCTCCGAATGTTAACGAAAATCCTATGCCTAATCATGGTGGCCCCAGGATTAATGCCATAGAGGAAGGTCAACCATCTGCACTGATTGATAATGTTGCACAAATTCAAACACCGCTGGCAGAAGTCAAAACTCAACTCCTAAGATGCCAGGTGTTCCTGGGCTGTGAGGCCTGCTGCGAATCGTGTAAAACTGCTATTAATGGTTGTGAGAGGCTAAGGTTTGGCATAAATGGCCTTATCAGAGATGGAATTTTGAAAATTACCACAACAGCTCCTTCAACATCAACAACTCTTCCTTCAGCAAAAATAGATCCTCCTACAACATCAACAACTCTTCCTTTAGCAAAAATAGATCCTCCTACAACATCAACAACTCTTTCTTCAGCAACAATGGATTCTTCTTCAACATCAACAATTCTTACTTCAGCAACAATAGATCATCCTACAACAGCAACAACTATCATTCCCACTAATTCATCCACAACTCCAGCAATCACTCCATCCATTATTTCAACAGATCAAAGTTCAGCAACATTTACTTCTACAACATCAGCACCCATTTTATCAAAGGAAACGCCTACAACACCATCAAACACTAATGAGATGTCTCAACGGTCACGATCTATTATGACCCGACAAATCTTCATCCCAACAACTATTTCCAACAACAAACTGCAACGCCTCCTGTCAGATCTCCATTCACAATCTATTACGATCCGCATACCATCACAGTTCCTTCCGCTGCAGCAATCAGGCCAGTCACCATCACGGTGCCTGGACCTGTTCCTTATGAAAGCAGTAATGCCATACCTTGGCACTACGGCTCTGATCTCTACTACGACGGAAAGAAGATCACTCTAGATTCATCAACCTCTTCACCACAAGTTGACAATGTTGGGGGAGGCGGAGGCTTCACCAGAAGCGGACGCCTTTTTACCTCACAAACACCAAGACCCAATGCTGAAGCAGAGGCTGCTGCTAAGGCAAAAGGGAAGAATGTGGTACTTGAAGAGCCAACTGTTAAAGAAACTCCGAAGACGTCTTTTGAACAAGAGGTGGATGAGTTCATGAGAATAATCAAAAAGAGTGATTACAAAGTAGTGGACCAGCTTCATCAGACACCCTCCAAAATCTCTATATTGTCATTGTTAATGTGTTCCGAAGCCCATAGGAATGCACTCTTGAGAGTCCTGCACGCAGCCTACGTGCCGAAAGAGATTACGGTTAATCAGCTGGAAATAGTGGTTGCAAATGTTAACACCAGTCATGGACTAGGCTTCACAAATGTTGATTTAACAACGGAGGGACGTAATCATAACAAGGCTTTACACATCACCTTAAAGTGCAAAGGTGCTGTTCTTTTCCATGTACTGGTGGACACTGGGTCTTCGCTCAATGTCCTCCCAAAGAAAGCCTTGGTGAAGTTGGAATATGATGGTTTGGCATTGCGTCTAAGTAACTTGGTGGTGAGAGCATTTGATGGCTCTAAGAGATCAGTGCTTGGAGATATTGATTTACCTGTGATGATTGGCCCACAAATCTTTAAAACTACTTTCTTCGTGATGGACATACATCCGGCCTACAGCTGTTTGTTGGGTAGACCCTGGATTCACGCCGCTGGCGCTGTTACATCTACCCTTCACCAGAAATTAAAATTTGAGTGGGAAGGCCAGATCATCACAATTTGTGGGGAGGAGGACATTTTCGTTAGCCAACTGGCTACTTACAAGTATATAGAGATGGATGGGGAGACCCACGAGACTATGAGTCAGGGATTTGAGGCCCTTAACATCAATGAAGAAACTGCTGTGTCTGGAACTTCCATCACTTCATATCAACAAGCCCGGAAGGTTGTTGAGGAGGGTACCACTCAAGGCTGGGGCAAGCTGCTGCCAGTAGAAAAGAAAGAAGACAGATTCGGGTTGGGTTACAGACCAACTCGACAAGATCAACCGGAGGCTGCAACGGAGCCCAAATTTATCAGCGGGGGAATGCTTACCCCGGATGCTATGAACAGTCTGGAAGACGAGGAAGAAGACGAATGCAACCTGGAGAACTGGATACGTCCAAGGATCCCGGGGAACCAAGTCTCTAACTGGTCTTCCCAGGAAATTATAAGAGTTACTCCTGCAGAGTAATTATTATTTCCTGTCTTTTAAGCATGCATCAAGTCCTGCATCTTGCCCAAGGTGTCAGGACTCATTTTGTAATTGGGCCATCTTGTATTTTGTGCAAACGATCAATTAATGAATATCAGGACATCTTTTGCAAACGAATCTTTTTTTTCGCTCACTGTTTTTCATTTTTCATTTTTTGTACAAAACAATAAAATGGCAATGTTTTCAAAATAATAACTTCATTTTCACTTTTTCTAAACAAGATAAAACTGATCACTAAAATGAACCAATCTAAACCCTTGCAGAGAGTACCCTCCAGACTGCACCGACAACGACACTGCTATGACTTCGTATGACTTCGACAATCCGATTAATCAAGCCGATGAAGGGGTTGAAGAAGATTATGAGCTACCTGAAGAGCTAGCCAGACTGCTAAGGCAAGAGGAGAAGGTTATCACTACTCATCAGGAGGAAGTTGAGACAGTTAATCTTGGTACCGAAGAAGACTTGAAAGAAGTGAAAATCGGGGCCCGTCTACAAGATTCAGTGAAGGAACAACTTATTGACATGCTTCGAGAGTACGTTGATGTCTTTGCCTGGTCCTATTAAGACATGCTAGGTCTGTATACCGACATTGTTATGCACAAGCTGCCACTAAAAGAAGACTGTCCTCCAGTAAAACAGAAGCTACGCCGTACTCGTCCGGATATGGCCATGAAGATAAAAGAAGAGGTGCAAAAACAGTGGGACGCCGGTTTCCTTGCTGTAACTAGTTACCCGCCGTGGGTTGCTAACATTGTACCAGTGCCTAAGAAGGATGGCAAAGTACGGATGTGTGTGGATTACCGGGATCTGAATAGAGCTAGCCCGAAGGATGATTTCTCTTTACCTCACATTGATGTATTGGTCGACAACACGGCTCAGTTCTCGGTGTTTTCCTTCATGGATGGATTCTCAGGATATAATCAGATCAAGATGTCACCTGAAGACATGGAGAAAACAACTTTCATCACACCCTGGGGCACATTTTGTTATAAGGTGATGCCATTTGGATTGAAGAACGCCGGTGCTACCTATCAACGGGCTATGGTGACATTATTCCACGACATAATCCACAAAGAAATTGTATGTTATGTGGATGACATGATTACCAAGTCCCTCACAGAAGAAGACCATCTGGTAAATCTGTTGAAGCTGTTCAAACGTCTGAGGAAGTACCAACTGAAGTTAAACCCCAACAAATGCACATTTGGGGTTCGTTCCGGTAAGCTGCTAGGATTCATTGTAAGTGAAAAGGGAATTGAAGTTGACCCTGACAAAGTCAAAGCCATTCAAGAGATGCCTGTACCAAAGACTGAAAAGGAAGTTCGGGGGTTCTTAGTTAGATTGAACTACATATCACGGTTCATATCTCATCTTACTGCAACCTGTGAACCCTTGTTCAAACTATTAAGAAAGGAACAAACGGTCAGGTGGAACGAAGACTGCCATAAGGCTTTTGACAAAATCAAGGAGTACTTGCAAGAACCTCCAATCCTTATGCCTCCAGTTGAAGGAAGACCTCTAATAATGTACTTGACAGTATTAGAAGGATCAATGGGGTGTGTGCTGGGCCAGCATGACGAGTCTGGTCGAAAAGAGTATGCAATATACTACCTAAGCAAAAAGTTTACCGACTGTGAACAACGTTATTCACTGCTCGAGAAAACTTGTTGTGCTTTAGAGTGGGCTGCTCGCCGACTAAGGCAGTATATGTTGACCCACACTACCTTATTGATCTCAAAGATGGATCCAGTAAAGTACATATTTGAGAAGCCAGCACTTACCGGAAGGGTTGCAAGATGGCAAATGACTCTGACGGAATATGACATTCAGTACACATCTCAAAAAAGCCATCAAAGGCAGTGTACTGTCTGACTATCTGGCTGAGCAACCCATTGATGATTACCAGCCAATGAGATTTGACTTCCCTGATGAAGACATCATGTTCCTAAAAGCAAGAGACCAGGAAGAGCCTGTTCACACTGAAGGGCCTGACCAAGAAGAGGAATGGACAATGATGTTCGATGGGGCTGTTAACATGAATGGTCGTGGAGTTGGTGCAGTGCTTATTACACCTAAAGGAGTTCACATGCCTTTCTCGGCAAAACTCACCTTTAACTGCACTAATAACGAAGCTGAATATGAAGCCTGTATCATGGTATAGTCACCAAGAGCATCTGATCCCATACCGCGACTATACGAGGAGATTACTGACTTTCTTCACAACAGTCAAACTTGAGTATATCCCTCGAGATGAAAATCAGTTTGCAGATGCTCTGGCTACCATTTCCTCCATGATCAAAGTTCAAGCTGCCAACTTTGTGCCTCGGATTTCAGTATCCAGACTAGACCGACCAGCATACGTATTCTCTGTGGACATTGCTAAAGATGACAAGCCTTGGTTCCATGACATCAAACGCTTATTAGAGGATCAAACATACCCACCTGGGGCATCATCCAATGATAAGAAGACATTAAGAAGGTTGGCTGGTAGTTTCTTCCTGAATGTTGATGGTTCCTTGTACAAGTGAAACTTTGACATGGTTCTTCTCAGATGTGTTGATAGGAAAGAAGCAGACTTGCTGATGCACGATGTGCATGAAGGATCTTTCGGTACCCATGCTGGAGGACATGAAATGGCTAAGAAGTTGTTAAGATCGGGTTATTACTGGATCACAATGGACGCAGACTGTTGTGCCTATGCCAGAAAGTGCCACAAATGCCAGATCTATGCAGATAAGGTGCATGTGCCTCCGAATCCTTTGAATGTAATGTCTTCACCTTGGCCCTTTGCCATGTGGGGCATTGACATGATTGGAAAGATCGAACCGACTGCTTCAAATGGCCACAGATTCATCCTGGTAGCCATTGACTACTTCACCAAATGGGTTGAAGCAGCTTCGTATGCAAATGTCACCAGACAAGTGGTAGCCCGATTCCTGAAAAGAGACATCATCTGTCGATACGGAGTACCCGAGCGAATCATTACTGATAATGGTTCCAATCTGAACAACAAAATGATGGCAGAACTGTGTCGGGACTTCAAGATCCAACACCATAACTCTTCTCCTTACAGGCCAAAGATGAATGGAGATGTTGAGGCAGCTTACAAAAATATCAAGAAGATTGTGCAAAAGATGATGGTCACCTACAAAGACTGGCATGGGATGCTACCATTTGCCTTGCATGGGTACCGTACCTCAATCAGAACATCCACTGGGGCAACACTATATCAGCTTGTGTATGGTATGGAGGCAGTCCTACCTGTTGAAGTTGAGTTACCCTCTTTACGGGTACTGATGGATGTCAAGTTGAATGAAGCAGAATGGGTCCGATCTCGGTACAATCAACTGAATCTGATCAAAGAAAAGAGATTAGCTGCAATCTGTCATGGGCAGTTATATCAGAAAAGAATGAAGAAAGCCTTCGATCAGAAAGTCAGGCTTCGGGAATACCAAGTAGGAGATCTTGTGCTGAAAAGACTCCTTCCTCCTCATACAGACCACAGGGGAAAATGGACTCCAAATTACGATGGTCCGTTCATAGTAAAGAAGGTTTTCTCTAGTGGAGCACTGATGCTCACTACTATGGATGGTGAAGATTTCTTATCCCCTGTAAATTCAGATGCAGTTAAAAAATACTTCGCATAAAATGACCCGCTGGACATAAAAACAGAATGAAAGTCCAGGAAAAAATAGGGCCTCCCGGCGAGTCAAAAACAGAATAAAAGACTCGGGCAAAAATAAGGGAAAAATCAAAAAACATGTACACCCGCTGAGTTGAAAAGCCGCATTGGACAACTCAGGCAAAAAAGGGTATCCCGGTGGATTGGAAACCCGAAAGGGCAATCCACGCAAAATAAGGGAATAAGCGAACAACTGTATTCTGAATTCGTCTGTGTCGCTTACGACTTGGCAAGCTTCGAAAGGTTAAAGCATCGGTCAGAATCAACTCTCTTCAGAAGGCAAGATGAGAAGAACGTCAAGGTCATACGGGTCATATCAAAGGGAAGCTCACTGAAGCGTCGTCAACGTTGCCAGCACCTTCATTTTTCTCAATTTGTAACAATCTCCTCATTTCAGGGGATTTGTTTCTTTGATTGTACTTGCCAATTCAGGGCACACAAATTAATAAAATCAGAGTTTTCAGTCACACTTCGTCTTGTACATTTTTGTTTCGTTTGCAAAATGTCCAATATCCTTGATATAACGTTTGCGTAAAAACAGATGTGCCTTTCTAATCCCATGCTTGCAGGAAATATATTTTACTTCCGGGAATATCTAACTCCTATGACGGAATCCGGTAAGGGATACCTTGGGATACTGGTGTGTTTCTTTGTCTTAACAGGATTGCAGTATCTGGAATACGTTTCCCCAGCAAGGTTGCCAAAGCACCACTTCTCCAGCACATTTTCTTCAGAGCAGCATCAGTAAATGCTCATTCCCCCAGCTGAGTTGTCAAGTCTCCTCATCCTCAGCAGGATCCTCACAGAAAACCCCAGGAGAATTATCCAGTGACTTTTTCGCTCCCCAACAGAGTGCCAAATCTCTCATCTCCAGCGAAGACAGGGAACCATCTCCCCACAGAGCTCCAGACCCTCCCAGAAGAGCAATGTTTGAAGTTCTCACACAACAAAGTGACGAAAGCTTCCATATTCCCAGATGGGCTTCTCATTACAAAGATAGGTCTATCAAGTGACCTATTTCCCTAAGCGGAGTCATGCGTCCTATCAGATCTACCCGTGATCTCATCCCCAGCTGGGATATCACTTCAAGCAGATCAACCTGGGATCTTCACAGCAGTGGGATCCGAATCCCAAAACGGTTTCTTTTGCATAATCATAACATTCACATCATTTTTCCCCCAGAGCGTAGCATTTCGTCTAATACGGAGCATTACGGTAAAAATCAAACATATTGCATGATCACAAGTCAGGTTCGAACCCGTCGCCTGTAAATACCAACAGTACCTCTTCAGCAATATACAAAATACATCCCTTGCACATAAAAGCCAAAACGTCCCCTTTGCACTCTCAAATACAGATACATGTTCTTTTCGACACTCGTCCGTGTCACCTTTCCCCAGCAAAGTTGCCAGAGCACTCTCTACAAACAGATACTTATACATAACATGCTTTTCTCGACACTCGTCCGTGTCATCTCATATTTCCCCACAGAAAGCCAAAGCGTCCTCGTTGCATTCGCAAATACATGATCATACACACTCTTTCGACACCCGTCCGTGTCATATCATCCCTTGCAGATATAAACCAAACCAAAACTTATGCACTCTCTTGACACCCTTCTGTGTCGCCTATCCCCAACACAGTTGCCCCAAACACTTGTCCATTATACACTTCTTTTGACACCCGTCCGTGTCATCTTATCCCCACAGGTTGCCAGAATACACTCATAACTTGTGCACTTTCTTTTCAGATACTCGTCCGTATCATGGTCTTAAGGATGCTCGTCCGCATCCTTAATCTATACACAGTGTCAAAACACTTATACCTTTTTATTTTCGGAAAGCGTAAGCACTCGTCCGTGTTTACCATCCCCCCAGCAAATCCCCAACAAAACATCTTTTTTTTATCCGACATTCGTCCTATGTCGCGATACTTTCGGCAGCCGTACCCTGCCAGGTGATCGTCCTTCACCTTTGGATGACCGTCCCTCATCCTTTCCCCAGCGGAGTCTCCATTATTGGAACCCTTTTCCATCTGACATTCGTCCTATGTCATGATGCTTTCGGCAACCGTACCCTACCAGGTGATCGTCCTTCACCTTGGATGACCGTACCTCATCCTTATCCCCAACAGAGCAGCTGTCCCCTGCTAGGTGATCGTCCTTCACCTTTTGATGATCGTCCTTCATCATTTTATCTGATGGCCGTCCCCATCGTTGATCCTGGTATCTGACATTCGTCATATGTCATGATAAATCCTGAGAGCAGTCGTACCCTGCTAGGTGATTCGTCCTTCACCTCTTGATGATTGTCCTTCATCATTTTATCCGATGGCCGTCCCTATCGTCGACCTTTTCTATCCGACATTCATCCTATGTCGTGATAAGGAGCAGCCGTACCCTGCTAGGTGATCGTCCTTCACCTTTGATGACCGTTCCTCATCATTATTTCATCTAGTCTTTGAACCGATGGCCGTCCCTGTCGTTGTTTACCTTTACTTTGCAAACCTGATGGTCGTCCCCATCATTGCTTTTACTTTAATCCCCAAATAACCTTGTTACTTTTGCTTGATGGCCATCCCCATCATAGTATCTTTATTTCCCCAGCATGTCGGTCGTCCCCGTCATTGCTCTATCCCTAGCAGTCGTCCTCTGCTCGATGGTCGTCCTCCATCGCCCATACTTTATAATCATACTATACTTTCCTTTTACAATTTATACCCCTTTTCTTCTTCTCCCCAGTGAGTGCAAATTTTGGACTGTCTTTGGTATTCAACCACAAGTTATCTTGTTTGTCTGTTAAGCAAGGCGCTTACATCCTGCACAGCTAACTCATGTTTGAATAGGGGCAGCTGTAAACACCCCAAATTTTCCCTCACTAAGTTCACACCATGGCTTGTGATCTTTCATATTTGCATTAGTTTAAGCATACCATTTCATATTGCATTTTGCTTCACTGCATTAGTTCAAGTTCATCTGCATCTAGGGTTTGTGACTTGAGCCATCCAAGATCCATCTGAGCCACTCCAAAGGTCTTCAATCATCTCAAGAGGGTCCATGTATGTTCAATCATCATATTATATCCACCAAAGATCAAGGAAGTCAAAGAATCACAAGAACTTGCAAAGCATGTAAGCAGAGCCAGGGTTTCACTGCACAAATGACCTGAAATTAGGGTTTTGGTTTCAGAGGCCATAACTCCAAATTTTTTGGTCATTATTGTTTCTATTGGTCTCAATATGTTATAAGGATCATATGTACCAAGTTTGATGAAGAAAGTCATTGTGGAAGTCATCTGATCACTGGGTAACTTCTTGAGCAAGTCAAAGCAAAATCAGGGCATCTGAGGCCCTCAACATGGAACCAAAGTGGATTTTCATCAAAATGAAGTTATATGATCTTTATTTGATCATTTAAGTGCTTGGAAGTTCACAAAATTGAAGAAAAGTGAGCAAAACTAAAAGTTGCCAAAAATGGAAATGACTTGTAATGTAAACTTTCCATTTTGGGAAAGTTTTTCAACCTCCTCTTTCTCAACCAAAAATGCTTCAAATGAAAAATTGTTGGTCATGAAAGTTGTAAATTGGATCATTCCCTTTTCAAAAAGTACAAGAACAAGATCTAATTCATTTTGGAACTCAAGATATGGCTTGTCAAAGTTGGCAAAAATCCCATAATTTTCAAGAATGCACCAAAAGGGATTCTTTGCAAAACCACTTGCCAAGGATTTTTATGACTTCAAACACACTTCAATGTATCATAACATCATAGTGAATTGCCTTTAGATCAGAATTTCCCAAAGAATTGCAAGATTACATGCCTTGAACATCAAGATTTCTCAAAAGGGCCAAAACTTCACATATTTGCAAAAGGTCCCACAACTTTGTTCCAACTTGCTGAATTGCCTCAAGATTGATTTTGTGGACATCCATGAAGTCAGATGCGCATGGACAAGCCAATAAGCCAGCTACACCATTGCCCATACCTCAAGTACACAAGTTGGTGACTTTTTGCAAGAAGCTCATACCAATCACCATAGGCCACAACCACTTCTCTGACCTATCACAACTTGTTATGTGGACCAAATGCTGATCATAACACACAACATTGCAAGCTGAAACCCAAGATTGATCAAGTTCCCAAAATCTCTCCCTCTTGCATTTTCTTTCGAAACTCATAGCTCACTGACTCAAACTCAAAACTATCTTCACCAATCAACTCAACATCACAAAAGGACCTTTTCCCACCCTTCAAACAAGCCAAGAACACCCCATACACCAAATACGATTTCTGACCAGCAAGAGTGAAAGCTCTCAAACCAACCATTAAAAACTTCCTCCAAGCATCAAAGCATCACCAGGAGGATCATTGGATTGAGTTTGCATAAAAGAGGAGGTTCAGAAGCTTCAAACTGAGAAAGCTTCACTTCAGGTAACCTCAAGAACAAATTTTCCAGAAATGAAATTTTAAGTTCTTAGATTGTTCCCCATGCTTCACTAATCACACTGCATCTTTTGGTTTTGAAAATGATTGAATATTAAGCATGTATGAAGCTTCTGAAATTTCTGTGTAATTTTCCGTTTTGCTTCGAATCTTGATGTTCATGTGAAATAAATGATTTTTGTTGGCTGAATCTTGTTTAGAATGAGTTAGGGATCATTTCTGGAGAGTTTAGTGAGTTTATTTTACGAATTGAGAGAGTTAGCTAGTTTGAGTGGCCGGAGAAGATGACCGGAACACTGTTCCGGTCACCTGAAAGTGCTTAGGGCATAATTAGGGTTAGCTGAGTAATTAGGCTGAGTTTGAATCTTGGCCATTGGATCTTAGGGTTAGCGCATTTTTGAAAGGCTCAGATCATTTCATTAAGTTTAAATCCTGTTAAGTAATTAATTAATTAGGTTTTAATAAGTTTGAACCTAGACCGTCCAGATGCGCGCCAGGTCAAGCCAGTTTCCCCCAGGTTCAACCCAAACCATCAGATGTGATTACTTTTATTTAATTCAGATTTTAATTCATATTTTCTTATTTATTTTGCACATTTTATTTAAAATAGCAAGAAAATTCCAAAAAATATTTTTATTCTGAATTTTTATTTCAAATAATTTTGTTAACCCAAAAATATTTTTATTTTTATTTTTCACATTAAAAAATCATTTTTAAAACATTTAAATGTTTATTTTAATTAATTAATGAGAATTAATTAATTAAAATATCGTTTAGGTTTCTAAAAATTCCCAAAAAATTCATATTGCTTCTTTAAACATTTAGAGACATTGTCATACCATCCACACAAATTTCTTTTTGGTTTTGAACTATCTTTGATAATTTTCTTGAATTTAGGGTTCATAAAATTCCTATTTTAGAACCCTAACTTCAAGAATTATTTTCTGCCTAACCAAGAATGGTATGACAATGGTTCTTTTTGAATTGATCTTCATTTGACATGTAGTTTCTAACATAATTTTGTCATAAATTTCTTCTGCATTTTTTATTTGATTTGCATTTTTTCCCTTTAGGTACCTTAAAACCCTAGAAAACTTAGAAAAACATAACTTCCTTAGGGTTAGGAGTTAGGTCTTCTCCTTTGGGGTGTGATATCATATGGGGTTAGGGTTCTTCTGATTTCATTTTCAATTTTTTATCTTGTCATTTGCTTCTGTTTTTGAGTTTTGCATTTCATGTTGCATTAAAACCCTAATTTTCCATGTACATTTGCATACATCTTGCATATGCTTGCATTCATGAACTTGCCATGACATTTCTTGCATCCACATGACTTCTAAGACATTTTAGGACACATTAGACTCAAGCTTGATCATTTCCTCATCCATTTTCCATGTTATGCATCCATTACATTCCATGAACTTTCATGTGCTTTCATGCTTCTTCATGCCTCATTTGCATCCTCATTACTTGTATGGTCATTCACAACTCTTGACATACATTTGCATCATCTCTTAGCATCATTAACATCATGAACATGCTTCTGGTTTTGGTTTGCACCTTTGCATTCATTTCATTTTCATTTTCATTTCTTTCTCTTATGCTAACTTTTCAGGTGGTAAGTACTTTGAGAAGTGAATTTGCCTTCACTTCTCACTTTCTCTTCTCATATCTTTATGCATTCATTGCTGCATTTTGCTTTTGTCTTTGAGTGAGCTTGCTCATTCATGTTCTCCATTCACTTTCTTTCTTCAAGCAACTTATCTTCTTAAGTGAAGTAAGTTGACTTGCTTCTTCTGCTTCTCCTCCTTCCATCTTGCCTTCTCCTTGGTGTCTTTTCCTGAAGATCTCTTGCAAGCCTTATAAACCCTAGGAACATCCAAGCATGATAACAATTAGGGTTTGATTAGTCCCCCATTAGTTTTACCTTTGTGTCATCTTTTGTGTCTCTCCTCTCATCTCATAATCAGGGACTAAACCTTCAAGGTTCTAAGGCTTTGTGATTAAGATTATGCATGCATCCTTCTCTTAGGATGGAGTGTATAACTTTAATCCTAAGTGTTAAACCCTTAATGTGTTTAAATCTCTTAAATCAATTCATCTAATAATCACTAAGACATCAAGCTTGTAACTTGGGCCTTGCATTAGGGTTCTAATTCTTCCTTAATTGGTTAAGAAGGACTAACCCTAGTGTTAATGGACAAGTCCCCCTCAAGTTGTATTACAAACCCTAAAATTCACTTCTTAATCTTATCATTAACTAAAATCCATTTTAATAAAGGCTTTGTTTTGTCATGAGGTTAATCCCTAATCATGGATTAAGTTGAGGTATCTTCCTCAGCTTAAATGCTCTCATCTATTATCCTTCTATTAGGATGGTGTAATGAGTCCGTTAAATCCTTGATTATGGCTTAAAGTCATTACTTAACACTAAACAAAAACACCAAAAACATCTAAATAATCACAAGTAGGTTAATGATCTTAATCCTGCATCATGGTGATTAAGTGTGAGGTGTTTTCTTCATACCTAAGGTATTCTCATTACCCCTAATCAGAGGGAAGATGTGATGAGTTTACTAACCCTTGGTTTAGGCTTAAGCTCAGTTTCTTATGACAAACTCCAAAAAGCAATAAAAGATTAAAACTACCAAAAATAAACAATAATCGTCTCCTTCGGGATTCTTTTCTCACCTCATTCACTCATAAACGAGAACTTGCTTCTTCCGTCTAATGCAAGACAGTCAGCACCTGAGCCAGACAGGTCATGCACTTGAGCATAGACAAGCAAGCAGTTCATCAGTTAATTTATCTTTCAGTCTCTTTGAGTCGAACTACGGTGTTCTGACTTCCTCATTGCACGAGAGGATACGTAGGCATAACTTAACTGTTATCGAACAAAAGTCTCTGTATATTCCCCCTCTTCCAGCATTATTCTTTAGCCTCATTCCTGAGCAATTCACTTCACACTTCTTTTGCACTGACACTTGCATTCTTTTCCAGCTTTTGCACACAGATAGCACTGATACTACCCCTTTTAAACACAAATCTTTTAAGCGTGGATCCCGTCGAGTACGACGAACAATCTGGGTGCTAATACCTTCCCAGGTTGTAACCAACCCCCTTTCTCAGTTTCTCTGGTTCGCGACCGTCTTATCCATTTCTTTCCTAGGTTTATGCAGCATTACCTTTCCTTCGGGATAAAAATGCCTAGCTAGCGAATCTTTTCAGTTCACCTTCATTTTCTCTCTTCGCCGACCATTCGCGTCTGTACCCCTATCTGACCAGGTGTCATTTGGTGGGAGCGACAATAGGCTTCCTTCCACAAAACATGTGCAAGAAGAGATGTTTCAGAACTCTTCTCCTTCTGCAGCTACACATTCAGTCATACAATATGATCAAATAAAACTAATATATGATGAACAACTAGATTATCGCAACTTATAAATACTTACCATGGATTGTTCTAAGCGTCCATATCTGACACGTCCTTTTCGGTACGGATACGCGGGACTTGATGCTCTTTCCCGATTTGTGGCCCTTAGTCTTTTAAATACCGGGTCCTGTCGTTTAGATTTGAAGGTTTCCTATTCTTCTGCTGATATCAAACTTTCATATTTTTTGGGAAGCTCTGCATCAACATGATTACCATCCGCATCCTTAAGTAACTTGGATGATAAAAGTGTTCTAAACCCTCGTAAAAGCTTTTCGGCCAATTTCATACAAAACCATCTTTTTTCTTCTTCGATGTTAAAACACCGCTAAGAAAAACATACAGATTGTGTGTTAGTACAGGTAATTGAAAAAACATAATTGATTCTCATAATTAAAGACATAATTATTGTACCTTTATCTCACTCCAAATTCTTTGTTTGGAGTCATCTAGGTCTTTGTTTCTCCAATCATCGCAAGTAATGGGAACTTCATTCCTTACTAGTGCACCGATGAAACTAGTTAAGCTATGCCTATTAGGTTCTATAAGCTGCCCCTGAGGGCTCCAATGCACATCTAGAGTGATGCCTCGAGATCTACCATGGACCACTCTTCTCATAACCGTTATACCTCTTCTAATCTCTTCTTCAATTGATTCTTTTTTACTATGTCCTGCATGTTTCGAATGATCATCATGTGGGTTATAATCATTAGTGGCCATGTATACCTGTAATAAAGAAACAAAGGAAGATCAAATATAACTTATAATCAAAGCAATTGAAAACAAAAAAAATAAAGAAACCATGCATGATCAGATATAACTTATAATCAAAGCAATTGAAAACAAAAAAATAAAGAAACCATGGATGATCAAATATAACTTATAATGAAAGCAACTGAAAACAAAAAAAAAATAAAGAAACCATGGATGATTAAATATAACTTATAATGAAGAAACCAAAGATATTTTTGCATAATTTACCTCTTTCACTAACATCTCTTTCTTTTCTTTGTTGTAATATTAATCACTTCTGTTCGGATTTAACCTTCGGAGTACATCCTTGTGCATTTCAACATATGGCTCAACCTCATTATCATTGTGCAAAACATACAAATGAACTTGATCCCGTTCATCCCTTGATACTGTCACAATTTTATTTCCAATTAATTTTTTACCTTCCATTTTTTTGAAAATCTGAACTTTGGGGAGTCCAATTGATTGAACGTTAGACAAATATTCAATACAAAAATCAACAGCTTCTTCAACAATGTATCGTCCAACAATACAACCCTCTGGTCGACTTCGGGATTTCACATACCCTTTTAATATTTTCATATACCGTTCAGCAGGGTACATCCATCTCATATAAGCTGGTCCACACAACTGTATCTTTTTCACAAGATGAACAACTAGATGAACCATTATGTCAAAAAATGACGGAGGAAAATACATTTCAAGCTCACACAAGGTAATTACAATCTCTTTTTGTAGTGTTGGTAAGATCTCAGGATCGATCACCTTACTACATATTGACCTAAAGAAAAAACACAATTTAGTTATGGCGCTTCTTACTTTTTATGGCAAAATAGAACGTATACCTATCGGTAGAAAATGTTCCATTATAACATCGCAATCATGTGTCTTCAAATTCTTCAACTTGAGGTCTTTCATAGAAACAAGTCTTCTGATATCTGATGAGTATCCTTCTGGAATCTTAACTTCACCCAGAGACTTACACAAATTTGTTTTCTCCTTTCTAGATAAAGTAAAAGCAGCATGTGGTAGATATGTTCGTCTTCCTTTCTTCACGGGTGCTAATTCAGTTTTCATTCCCATTTTTAACATGTCCTCCCTTGCTTTAAGGCCATCCTTAAACTTGCCTTTTATATTGAGTAATGTACTGATAACACTTTCAAATACATTTTTTTTCCAATATGCATAACATCGAGAAAATGTCTCACGTACAAAGACTTCCAATATGGCAATTCAAAAAATATCTACCTTTTCTTCCACCCACCTTTGACAACCTTATGTGCAAAAGGCTTGCCAAACTCAGTACGCACATCTTTCACCTATTCAAAAACTTGGTCACCTGACAATGTGGGTGGAACTTTACCTTGTTCAGTGTCTCCATTGAATGCTTTACTCCACCCACGGTAGTGATGTTTAGAATGTAAGAATCTACGATGACCGAGAAACACATTCTTCTGACAAAGTTCCAATCGAATCGTATCGGTTTCGTCTTCACAAACAGGACACGCACGTTGACCTTTAATGCTATACCCAGATAGATTCCCGTATGCTGGAAAATCATTAATTGTGCCAAACAACATCGCCCTCAAATTGAAACTTTCTTTCCTATATCCATCATAAACCTCCACATCGTTCTCCCACAAAATCTTTAAATCTTCGATCAAAGGTGTCAAGTATACGTCTATGTCATTCCCTAGTTGTTTAGGCCCAGAAATTAACATAGATAACATCATGTACTTACGCTTCATACATAGCCATGGAGGTAGGTTATAAATCATAATAATCACACGCCATGTGGTATGTGAGATACTTTGAAGACCATGCGGGTTCATTCCATCAGTAGATAATGCCAAGAGAAAGTTTCTTGCTTCTTCTCCAAACTCAGGACAATCATTATCAATCTTCGACCACTGTGGTGAATCAGCCGGATGCCGATACTTTCTATCAATAATTCTTTCATCTGCATGCCAAGTCAGATGTCTTGCATCGGTTTCACTACGAAACATGTGCCTAAATCTCGGAATTATGGGAAAATACCATAAGACTTTTGCGGGAGACAATCTTTTCTTATATCGAGACAAACCGCATTTAGGGCACTCAGTTAATGATGCATATTCGTTACGAAACAAAATGCAATCGTTAGGACAAGCATGTATCTTATCATAGCTCATGCCAATAGAGCACAACATTTTTTTTGCCTCATAGGTTCGATTAGGAAGAATATTATCAACCGGTAGCATTTCTCTCATAAGGGCCAACAACTCTGTGAAATTTTTATCCGACCATCCATTGTCCGCCTTTAAGTTGTACAACTTTAATACCGTAGACAGTCTTGAGAATTTAGTGCAACCTTTGTACAGCGGTTTCTCTGCATCGCTTACCATCCTCTCAAACATTTCAGGACAGTCATGAAGATCTTCTTCAAGTGCTTCTACAATCTCTTCAACTCGATCACAATTGTATGTTTCCGTGTCTTTGTCGTATGAAGCATAGGTCGTATTACTTTTTCCACTCGGTTCAACATTCTCGTTAATTTTCTCACCATGAAATATCCAACACTGATAACTTTGATCAATTCCATGCCTCAGTAAATGTGATTTCAATCCATCTGCGTCAACCTTACCAATATAACAATAACGCAAGCAAGGACAATGCATTCGTCTGGGGTTTTCAGCGTGTTGAACGACAAACTTAACGAATTCTGCAACCCCATTCTCGTACTCTTTGGTCATTTGATCGGCACAGATCCATGTTTTATCCATGGTTTTCCTACTTATTAAGGTAAACAATCAATATCAACTTCAATAACGTATACATAACCAATGTTTCTCCAAACGACACTAACCTCTATCGATACAAACAATATTATCTCTCAGTTATATCTATCAGTTATATTTTATTATTCTTTTGATACTATTTTCCGCAAAGTGCAAGGTAAGGAAAAAATAAAAAAATATTCAGCCATCAACTTGGAAAAAACATGTTTATTTTACATAATTATTTTTTATAATAATAATAATACTTATTTCAATATAAATTAGAATTCAGAATTCTACGTAAAATGTCTTTATAATCGAACCATCAAATTGTAACAACAAACACTGATAATGTAATAAGAAAGAAAACTATTTATATATTTAAATTATATTGCTAATAGAATACTTTTATAAGAAAAATGCAAATATAAGTGAAAATTTAAATATTACTCTTTTTATAAAGTGAATAGTATTTTTTGTTTGTTTATAAAATAGGACATGATAAAAAAAAATGAGATAATATTAATTAAATTATATAATTAAAATTTAAAATTGTATTGAAAATATTTTTATTTTATGCATAACATTTATTTTTTGATTGATAAAATATATAAGTGCTTAAACTAATAAGCACTTCTACCACAAGTCAACTATATACAAAAAGTGCTTAAACTCATAAGCACTTCTACCACAAGTCAACTATATACAAAAAGTGCTTAAACTAATAAGCACTTCTACCACAAGTCAACTATATAAAAAAAGTGCTTTAACTCATAAGCACTTCTACCACAAGTCAACTATATACAAAAAGTGCTAAAACTCATAATGAGCTTAAACTACAACAATGTCAACCACAACAATGTCAAATATATACATAATGAGCTTAATCTAAACAAAGTTTTGTTGTTTTCAGTTTTGCCCTAAACAGAGAAGAAAATAACAGAGATTGAAATAACAAAGATGAAACTTACCAAGAAATGTGGTGGACGACAACGTTGAACAACAGAGGACAACGGTGGTGGACGAGGAGGAATGTGGTGGACGAGACCGGTTGAAGCTCTTAAGGGCGAAAAGGGCGATTACTGTTCGTTTGTTCGCAGAAGAGAGGGAAAGGAAGAAATGAAAATAGAAACTGTATATTTTTATTATAATAAGACCTTAGACATCGCTTTTGTTAAAAGCGCTTTCTAAGGTAGGCCTTAGACAGCGCTTTTCAAAAGCGTTGTCTAAGGCCTACCTTAGACAACACTTTTGATTTTAATTTTTTTTTTAAATTGAAAGACTTTAGACAGCTCTTTTGAAAAAGCGTTGTCTAAGGCCTACCTTATAAAGCGCTTTTCAAAAGCGCTGTCTAAGGCCTACCTTAGAAAGCGCTTTTTCAAAAGTGTTGTCTAAGGTAGGACTTTTAGCAGCGCTTTTTTTATTTTTTTTGAACAGTTTCCGTGTTTGCTTTTAATTTTAACCTTAGACAACGCTTTCTTTATAAAGCGTTGTCTAAGGTGCGCTGTTAAATGTGATTTTTGTTATAGTGAATGAGTATTATAGTTCGCTTATATCTGGTTAATTATAGCCCGATAGATTTCAATTACAAAAATACTCTTCATTTATTGGATTCCTATATGAATGTAATTTGAGAAGGATTATTGGATAATAAGATTTAGCTTCATTAGGGTTTACAAGTACCTTACATTTATGAGCTCATGTAACTAGTGGTTAATGTAAATGTATATATTGCTTATTAAAAAAAGACATTCAACAAGTAAGTTATCATAAAAAGAAAACAGAGATCTTGATATGATCCACTTCCACTCACTGCCCTCCCAACACCCCATATAAAAAAATTGTTATATTTGGAAGTCTTACATTTCTCAAAAAAATAGAGGTTGAACACTTTATAATTGAGATGACCCATTCATCTTATGTCTTAAATTTTTTGAATGAATATATAGTATCTCTCACTTATATATTGTTTTTGATCCAATGTGGTTGTTCCTTTCATGACCATCAATGGTATAAAAGCCATGATTAAGCTTGTTAGGAGAGGGGAAGTAGAATCCTAATATGGATAACAGAAAAATATTGGCATTTTTTCGATTCTTCAACAAATTATACTACTAATTAAGTAAGAAAACTATTGGGTGGGTGGGGTAGCTCAGTTGACATTTGCTTGTTGGGTGGATAAGCTGTTAGTCCAGGGTTCAATCCTTGGCAACAACACCTTCTTTGTAAAAAAGTTTTTGATGGTTTATAAATAAATTTCTTTCTTACTTCACTTTATTAAGTAGCACTACTTCACATAAATCATTTTTATATTTAATTATTCTTTTTTTTAGATTCTCATTCTTATATCATATACTATAAATACATCAATTCTAATGCACATTAACAAACCTTATATATGTTGGTTGGTTCTTCCATCATTGATAAAAATATAAAATAAATAAAAGTTACACTATTACGAAAAAAGTACATTTTATTTCGAGCACGAAGAGAATTTTACCTCGATTATAGAAACTAGGTAACAAAGGACATCGTCATAATTTGTCACTTTACCCCTAAATTTTTAATTAATCGAAAGGATAGTTAAAATAGACATTAGTTTGATCTTCAACAATTTTATTTTTATATTTTTAAAACTACACCACCTCTCGATTTCTGTCAAAAACCGAAGAAAAAAATAGATATATATTTTTTTAAATATAAATTACATTGTTTACACAATGTTAAATTGTATTATTTACAAATGTCTATTTTTTTTTAATTAAAATACAAAATTTCTTATATTACATTATTTTGGTGTTAATATACAAATACAAATTTATGACAGATATGATTTTTCATCGTCGTCCGAATTTTATTCAATTAGTCAAAGGAGTTAGATAGACAAGTCTAAGACTCCGAACTCCCAAACCACCTTTATTCCTACATTTACAAACATCAACCCATTTTACTTAGAAAATTTTGACATCTCCCTTCAAACCTCCCCATAGGAAAAACAAAACAAGGATACCAACCTTAATATGAATAAATTACTAGTTCAAGGATTCCCATGCAATGAAAAATGCAGTGATGAATGCATGTTAATATTTAGCCATATTTGCTATTACGTAACTAACTGATAAATTTTATTTATTTCCTCATATAACAATCAATTGGTAGTTTCATTATCCTTCACTTATTTAACACCATGCATATACATGCTTCCCACACGGTTTTAACTAACTTAATTTTACCAAAATGTCTTTCTCACACAAAGCCACATTAATTTTTTCATTTTCTCATTTATGGAAACATATAGTGTTATAAATTGGATTATGTGAAGCCAATTCTATTCCATGCAAAACAGTATTATCATTAAGAACAAAAATATAGTGCTATGGCAAAAACCAGTGCTCCAGTTATTCTAGTTATCCTTGTTGTAGCATTATTTCTAAATGGCTATAATGCTGCTGATGAACCTTCGACCGGTAAAGCTGATGCTTACAATGCTTCTGATAAACCTCCGACAGGTAAATCCTAAACCCGAAACCCTAATACATTGATCAGAGATCGTGGCCATGGTTTTTCAGTGTGTTATCTAATAAATTAATGTGTATGAAAATATTATGATAACAAAATTTATCCTAATTTTTACCTTTGTAATTTTGTGTATTGTTGAGATTATGGCAGTACCACCAGTTGCCCCAAGACCCTGCTATTTCGGAATATGTCCTATTTTCAACTGTGCCACATTTTGTTTTGGAATAGGCTATACTTCCGGCGAATGTGATATGGTTATAAGGTGTTGTTGCAGTTGAAGAGTTTGAGAGATCTATGTTTGATGATTGTTCAAACATATCAAGAAAAAGAGTCTTTAAGGTTCTTATTAAAATAAGTTGGAAAAACACTTTTGTAAGTTCAATAACGATGTAATTTCCCATATTATGAATTGCCATTAATAAAGTAAAATACACTTTTGCACTTATCATGATATGTCGCATATATGATTTAACTAAATTAATCTTGAGGGTAGTGTAAAAATATGATGTGAAAATACACATACATAAAAGAGAGTTGAAAAAAGCTGAATTAAACGGACTTTTATAGTGCTTAAAAGAGAGTTGAAAAAATCAAATCAATCTAAAATAAGTTTATTTTTTAAATGCCACAAAAAAATTTAAGGCACACCAATAATAAAGTAAATTTTGCATATAATTTGAAAAACCACTATTTTGGTATTTCTAGTGAGTGGGGTTGAGATGCTTTTACTTTACAGCTATTCAAAAGTTTAATTTTTCTTTTATTCCTTTGTGAAAAGATTTCTTCTAAGAATTTGGTTGGTTTTTGATAAAGACAAAAATATTCATAAAGAAAATAAAGAAGAAGAAAACAAGCGATCAAGGATTATCTAAATTAAGATTATAGCTTATGGATATTATAAGCTAGTGTTTTAGTAAATTTTATCCAAGTCCAACATCACTACAACAAATAATATTTTCATGACGAAGCTTTCACCTCGTGCAATAGAAAGCAGAGGTGTAAATTTAAGGCGCGCTGTTTTTTATTATTTAAAAAAAATGCATTCCCTCAGTTTTTCATAACTTCGAGGTGAAAAAATAACTCAATACAAGGTTCGATTCCCAGTTATCACAGTTTGTGATTTTGTTTATTTATAAGTGTAAATAAAATATTCTTACCCTTCGGTTTTCTATTTTACCGGGTCATAAAATAATAATATTTTACTATAAAAGAACTCGATAAACAACTTTTTCTATTCGATTTCCAGCTATCACATTGAATATTTTTCTATTTCACAAACATTATTCTTTGGGATGAATTGTATGACAGAAAAAATCTTCAATGTTCTTTTATCTTGAACAAAACATTTTTTATGCCCTTGCAATCTATCTCACATAAAGGTGTTAATGTTGTCGTTGTTGTATATCTGGAATAACCCTGAGTTAAAGAAGGGAGCTTAGCCTTTGAAGAGTACTCAGTTGAATGATTGTAGATGCAGAAAATAATTCTTGTTTCTAAAAAATAGGTTTTAATGGGTATGCAACTAAATTTGGATATCACTGAAGATTTGTTGTAAACAGTGTATTTTAATATTCTGTGTAAATAATGTAATTTATAAAGGAAAAAAAAAGAATTATTCACCTCGATTGTCGTCATAAAACCGAGGTGTTTAGTAATCATATTTTACTATAAAAACACTCGTTAAACAAATTTTACCCTAACACTCATTGGAAAATAGATTTTACAATGTATTTTTAATATTCTCTATAAATAATGTATTAAAAAAATAGCTTATTCACCTCGATTTTCTTCGTGACTGAGGGGATGGTTCAGTATTTTTTTCTTTTTATATATTCAATGTTCTTAAACAAATCTCTGCCATCCATTTTATGCTTATCAACGCTCATGGCTCCGCCCTCAGTGATCCATGTGAAACCTATGAGACATCCATTATAAAAGCTTGTTGAATATTAACATTTCTAACCTAAATGAAACATGAAGTGATTGAAACCTAAATATGCTTGAAAAAGTTCTCTATGATGGATTGCAAGAGCAGGAATTATTTGGGTTCAAGGTTTGTTTTCTTAAATATTTATTTGAGTCAAAAGTCATATATTTAAATATTGATTTTAATTATCTTACCTTTTTTTTTTCATCAGAAACAAATGCATGCAAGATCCATAGAGAATAATATTGCACCTAACATTTGATTTTCCCTAAGATTCAATCATTCGAATATCTAAAATCTAAATCTTCAGAGAATTTGATTTTTATCTATATCTCTAGGGAATTTTATTTTTATTTTAATATTCTGTGTAAACAATGTAATATCATGGGTAAACAATGTAACAATTTTTTCTATAAAAAGAAATAAGCTTACCTCTCGTTTTTCAAGATAAATCGAGATATAAGATACACTAGTTTTGAAAATAATAAAAGTGATGTTGTTGGGGTTTGAATCCATGTGCATACAATTTTATCCCTCGGTTTTTAAATTACTGAGGTGTTAAGTGGCAACTTTTCATGATGTCCTTCTTTATCTCGCTACTGAAGCCGAGGTAAAATACACTTTGCGTCCGACGTTAAAATCACTTTTGTAGTTGTGGATGTGAATGTCGTAGTCGAAGTCTGTTCTTGCATGCAAATGTCATAGTGTAGCTGTCAAAATATGTTAGCTTGTTGTTTAAGTTAGCATGTTTAATCAGTCCAATTGTCTTTTATGTTAGTTGAAACCTAGGGTTTAGTTTTCTTATAAATTGCATACTAGTTCTCACTTCTCAATCAATCCATGATAATCCTAATCAGACGAAGAAAGTTGTGTGATTAAGATTCAATTGTAAACATTGTTCCCTAATGTGTAATCAAGAACCTAGTTTTTAACCACTTTGAATTGTCTTTCTCTTTCTTTTTTATCTTTTCCTTTACTTTATAGCTTTCTTGTTGATTAAGAAACTGATCTTACTCCATTTTCTTGGGCATCGCTTTCACAACAAATATCAATCATGTTTTTATCTTTGATATATCATCTTTCATCTAATATATCACTTAAAAGTCATTTCCCAAGTAAATTGGTTTTAACGAAAGATGCGGATGATATGAGTATTATTCTTTTGGCTTGAAAATGGTATCTTGGTAGATCTGTAGGGAACTCTTCTATTTTCTTAGCCTGACTCGAGAACCCTATCAAGTATATCAATCAGTAGTGTAAATAAATTACTCTCATGTTATTTAACTCATTAATAAACTCTCATCCATAGATGAATCTTATAATATATGATTCTCTAAAAATAATAAAAGCATTAAAGTGTGTACAAGTTCCATGATAATGACTAAAGATGCATGATTGTAATCGTCCAAGACTCGTTATATTCATATCTTATTCGTACATCCTCTAAACCCTTTCTTGATGGCTATTTGTTAAAGAAATTATTAAAGAAAGAAGATAACCCTTTGTGCAATAATGTGTTATGACTTCATCGAGACATTACTATTTATATATGTTATTCATACCTCTTCATAATAACACATTTTCATATTATTTAAATAACACATTTTTATATTATTTAAATAATACCTCTTCATATTATTTAAATAACACATCTCATATTATGTCATTTAAATAACATCTTTTCACGTGTGTCATTTTAAGTTTTTATTAAAATATTCTTATATTCTTTCATTTGACTCATGTGACTTAACAAATACATCAATTATTATGTGCAATAATGAACATTACATGATTTTCTTTCATCATTTATCATAATTAAGAATATAAGCCAATAAGAGTCACAACAGTTATATATCATTTAATTGACATATTTCCTTTCATGTAATACTACTATATTGACCTTTCTCTTTATTATGATTAGTATTTGAAAAATTCTTAACAGGTTCAATAATAATGTCAATATAAATACATAGATAGAAAACAAAACAAATCAGAAACATTACATAAATTAGCTCGGAGAGTCACATACATCAATAAAGCATCATAATTAATTAACAACTATAATGCATGATAAGTGGTTTTTATGTTGCTTTTATTATAATTTTTATATTGTTTTTAAATCTATTTTATATGCTTTCCGTTCGATTTTCTATGTTGTATGCTTTGATATGGTGTTTCTCTTATTTTCAGGTCATGATATGCATTCTAAGAGAAACAGGGACGAAGAGTGGACAAAACTAGGAAAAGGGCAAGAATCGGAATATTCTAGTACAAAAACCAGAGGCTTGTTATGGGTGCCCGTCATAGCCATTACGGCCCGTAACAGGAGAAGATGCTAAGCCCCAAAAAAACATGATTCCCATTTAAAATCCATAGGCCTGTTATGGGTACCCGAAACAGCTATGACGACCCGTAACATGAGAGCGAGTTTTCTCAATTTGTTTCCTATTTGGCATGATTCCCTTCACTTCAAGGCTCTTTAATTGTTAATCACTTGTAATTGGCATAAAATACTAGGAGATTCTTACCATGTTTAGGATTTAATATTAAAACTCATAGGTAGTCTTAAGTTTTTATCCAGTTTTTAATTTATGTTTTTATTTTCACGTTTCTTCTTCCACATTTTGTAAGAGTCTCCATTAGAGCAGCTAGATCAAGTTTATAATTCAATCATTACTTTTTCATAAATCATGTTCCCAATTATTTCTTTAATTACTTGTTTATCGATTATTTATGTATTCGTATTTATTGTTTTGATTAGTTTGCTCTTGAATATAGTGTGTAGTCCTCTAGGGACTAAGGGTTATGAACACTATCTTCTGATTATTTGCATGACCTAGGCTAGTTACAGGACTTCTGTACTCTTTATTTTAAAATTTGGAGTGTTTTTCAAAACTTGCTATGAGAATAGAAGTATTGCCTTTAGGTATTTGACTTACACCGAAAGTGTATAGACAAAATTGAAAAGTAGATTTTTAAACAGTTAAATCTGAGCCACGAAAGTGATCGAAGGAAATTGATAATATCCCTATCTTTAATAGTTGTGCAAAACTAAAGACCACTAACGAACGTTTATGCGCAAGCGAAAGCTGGCGAGCGTCTCGTTCGTTAGAGATAGGGCAATACACTGGCAAAAGCAGGTGTTGATATTTTAACTATTTTACTATAAACTAGGTCGGAATTCCTGTAATAAAAATGCGTAGGTCATGTGGATAAGTCTATGATAGGAGTCATAACCCTATGTACGACTTGCTTTATATAATTTTTACCCGTTTTTAATCGTTTTTTCTATAATTTCTTTTCTGTTTAGGTTGATAACTAAAACCCATTATTCAGCCACTCTAGCTTTACACCGATAGGATATACATCAGTAAATAACCATTGGTCTATGTGGTTCGATACTTTTTACTACTCTGACATTAGTCGTGCACTTGCGACGTATCAAGTTTTTGGCAACGTTGTCGGGGACCAATTGTGTTAATATGGAAATTCTATCTGATCATCGTAAAAACTAGAGCTTATTTTTTCCTTTTATTTTATTATGTTTGTTTGTTGAAGTTCTCTCGTTGCCCTTGTATGCGAGGACCTCGTTTTGATTATTCTAATTAATTTGCTATAATAGAGATTATTTTGTTGTTTATTTTGTGGTATACATGGGATCCACCCAAAATATGTTCAATTACGTGAACAATAACCATGGAAACTTTTATCCCAATACCTATAACCCATAGTGGATGAAACACAAAAATTAATACTTTGATAATCACTCCCATTATTTCGAGGAACCACCAAATTTCAAAAAATCCAACCTTGAAATGTTAATGGAGAATTTCATTGAGACACAAACTCTCGTGAATGGAGATTATTAGAAATACAAAACTCCTCGCCTATGAGACACTTAGGCAGTTGAACACTAAGGTTGATAATATTATCACCCATACTAAAATGTTGGAGACTCAAATCTCCCAAATAGAACAACAACAAGCTGTTTCTTCCGTCCCTCCCGAATTATTTCCAGGGCAACCCGAGCAAAACCCCAATGGACATGTGAATCTTATAACAATCAGAAGTGAAAAATAAGTTGAAACTCCTAGGAAGAATGATAAGAAGGTTGAGGAGAGTTCTAGTAATAATAAGGTAGAGAGAGTAAAATCGACTAACACCACCTGAAAAGAAAATTATCAAAAAGACAGAGAAGGAAACACCTTATCTTTCTCCTCCATCCCGCAAGCCACAAATTCATTTCTCTAAAATATTGGTGGAGGTTGTAGCGATAAAAACGTGAGTGTAAGCTATTGATTAACTTAACTCAAGGTACACAGAGTCGCTACCGCGCTTTTATTTTATTCCAAATGGAAAAGGTAAAAAGAACGAACAAAAAAACCTAATGAATCTAAAAGCAAAAGCTAAAAAAAATAAACAGAGAACGGGTAAGGGGATAGGTTACAAATCGGGAAGGTTTTACGCACCCAAAATGTCAGTGGTACTCCACAGGAGCCCTTTGACATATTTATTGCTTTTTTGGTTTGAAATTGGTTTGCTTGAAAAAAGATTGAAGGGATGAGAAGAAGAATGTTTTTTTAAGATTTTTGTGTTTGAAGAGGTTTTAACGCCTCATGCCTACGTACCCACAAAGTGCAATGCGAGATCAAAACCTCGTAGTTTGTGGTACAAAATTTGAAAAGAAACAATGAGTTGCATTAATTTTAAAATGTAGAGATAAGTCGTCATTCTTTAGCGAATAATTCCGCTAGAAAGAATGAATCATATCTAAACATATGGAAAGAAAAAATGCACAAAGGCACAAAAACAATTGAGTGAGTTTTGGATTTTTTAAAGTGTTTAAGAAAAAGAATTTCGATATATTTACATGGATTGAAGTTTATTAAGAAAATAAAGTGAAAAGGGTAAAATCACTTGACCTAAGTCAAGGTTTGATTGCGAAAGCGTTTAAAGTTTGAAAACCAAGAAGATTTGAAAATAGGGAGAAGAGTTGAAAATTTAAGAAGTGGGAGGAGATGAAGGGACTATCCTAAGACTTGAATTAAAAAGTTAAGAGAAGAGCGATCAAACCGTATTATGAACATTTCTTCAAAGTAACCGGAATTCCCTCTTCGAAGACAAATGAAGTTAATTCGAGGCCAAGGTCTTCAATCAATCACAACTTGAGCAAAGGGAGAGATCCTAAAAATCTAAGTCCAAACTCCAATGCTAAGGATAGTAACCATAGTCCGAAATTAAAGTCACCAATCTTTTTTAATGTTTAATCCTTTATTAATGTTTTAGTGTCCAAATGGACAAAAGAAAAAATCACAAGCAACAAAATAAACATAAACAATATGATATATGATATAATATGATAATAGCATAATAAAAGAGATAAGGAGCGAGAAATTGAAATAAAGAGGATAAGGTGCGAGAAATTGAATTTAAATGATTAGTATATTCGTATTATTATAATATTTACATATAAGTGGTATGATGAACTTAATCAAGCACAACCACGAAAAATAATAAAAAATCGAGGCAACCGGATCCAAGTGGATCTTATTCCGAATCGGGACAAATTTAGGTCTATGTTAAGCAATCGCCGAGTAATTTACGAAGTAATTACCCTACAAATGAGGCCGGCCACCACCAATTAAGGTGGAAAATATTTGTGCTAATACATGTTAGAGAAATGATATTATTAATCATTCTCCGAAAACATATCGCACTAAAAGAAAAAGAACGGTCTAATCTTAATCGAGATTTTCGTTGAATTTATCGAAGGCAACCTATCACAATCTCAAAGTATGGAGAATGATCCAAATGATCATTCATCCATAGATTTGAAATAATGAAGATTAAACCTCTTCGAAAACCAACAATCTACGAATCGGAGATTTTCATCGACCAAAAATAAAATAATAAAAGGAAAAAGATGGAAAAGAAATATGGATCTAAAAAGAATCCATAAAGGAATTGAAATATTTTTCTAAAAAAAACTTTTATTAAAAATATCTTTTCTAAACACACTTTTTTTTAGATTTTTCTATCAAAATAGAAATCAAGAAACAAATTGTTTAAAATAAATAAACTAAACAATAAAGGAAATAAAAAAAGAAAACAAAAGAAAGGGGAGGGGGATCCGCGGGTTATGGGTGTTAGATTAGAAAATCTGGATCAAAAAAAGAAAACCATAGGCCCAATGAACAATTAAAACAAAACAAAAGTCTTCACAAAATAAAGAACATGAACAAATTAAAAAGAAAATAGAAGCTGAAGAAGCTTCTTCTTCTTCCTCAACGCACGCGACACTGTTCACAAAAGGGAAAAGAGAAAAAATCTGTCGTAGATGCTCATATCCTCACCGTTAATCGCGAACGGCCGACACAACCACGATCTCAACCTCTTCTTCTTCTTTCTCAGCCGCGAATTTCTTTCCTTCTTCTTTCGGATCTCTTCTCTATTGATAAACAATTGGTGGTGATGAGTTTCGAAAGAAAAGGTTAATCGGTCTATTGATCTAGCTTGACGAAATCGAGATGAAGGAATTGGTGAACGTTTTGTTATAGCTATGAATTTTGCAGGGGATTTGTAATTGGGATATTGAAGATTGAGAATATTTTGTTTTTGATTTTGACAGAAGTTTTGGGGGCTTTTGAAGCTTGAGAAATGGTGAAGAAGAGCTCTCAATTTATAGAAGAGAAGAGGTGGTTTTGAGCTGCGTTTTGATGGTTCTTGATGCGTTTTGAAACTCACAAATTTCTCGTGTATGCTTGCGTGCTTCCCGCGTGTGGGTTTCGTTGAGTTTTGTTTCATTTTGTTCAGCTGATGCTGCTGCGTTTTGTGCAGCGGATTTTGCGTTTTGAATTGATGAGGAAGGCGTGTTTCGTTGCTGCTGCGTTTGATGATTTTTGCTTTTGCATTTGGGCTTGGCTTGAGGCTGATGATTGGCTTGGGCTGATAGAAGTCACGCGTGCGGTAAGTCTGCGGATGTGCTGCGGCTTGAGTTTGGTTCGCTGAAGGCTGATGTTGTTTTTCACGTGCAGCAGGCGTATGCGTGACTTGGGCTTTTCGTTTGTTAGGCGTGAACGGCTTGGCTGTGACGTTGTGTAGGCTGGTTGTTGTAAGCTGAATATGTCATATGCGGTAGGCTTGGAGTTGGTGGGCTGAGATGATGGCGTGAAAGCTGGGAAAGGCTTGGTGTGGGAATTTGGCTTGGAAGTTGGGAAAGTTGAGTTGGTGATGTTCACGTGCTGATATTTGGCTGAGATAAATGGCCCTTTTTTCTTTTATTTTTTTTTAATGTATTTTGTTTTAAGAAAAAGAATGGGCTTTAGAGAAACATAGGCTTTAATCAAATGGACTAAAAAATGGAGAATGGATCTAAAAATTATTATTATATTTTTTTTTGGAATAATTTTGTGATAGTCTTGAATATTGGTAGAAAAATAGAAATAAAAATGGGACTAACAAAAAAAATGAATTATCTAACAATTGGATATGGATATGGATAAAAAGAAATTAAAAAGGGATTAAGGAAAATAATAGAAATTGAAATGGAAATAATCAGGAATGGTATTTATAAAAAGGAATAAAAAAAAATAGAAGAATGGATAATGATATGGATTAAAAGAAATTGGTAATAGGAAATGGTTAAGAAAGATGGTAATTTGAATAATTGATTAATCGAGAGAAAAAAAATGGAAAAAAATGGTTGTTGAATGATAATGGGTAATGGTTAAAAAAAATGAATAGAAATGGAATACCGGATAATTGAACTAGAAAAAATGGTTTATGGATCAAATAATAAAATGGATAGAAATGGATATGAAATCTTGATTTTAAGCCCACGACCATGATTTTTCTCACAAGCCAACTGATGAAAACAACCTTTAATGAACCACTGAACCACTTGCCAATTCACCCATAATCACTGACATTGTCTGAAATTTGCCCTGATAATCTGAATCCATACTGAGGAAAATAAATCCTCAGATGAATCACTGGTGAACTGATGAATCAAACCAGACTTCACACGCAACACTTCTTGATAATCTGATGACTTTTGCACACAACACAGCTTGAATTTTTGAATACGCACTGTCTGAGAAATGAACCACTGGCACAAATAACTTGCAGTTGAACAATCTTCTGATAGTTTGACCAATATTAGGTCAAACATCCATTTGAGTCGAATTGTAACTGAACAAACGCATCTGAATTAAAATCACTGCCCTATCTTTGAAAACCTGGAACACGGAGAGAAGAAGAAACAGACTGCCACATATTTTTGGTATTTTGGTTAGAAGTCAGTAAATATAAACAAATATAAAGAAGTAAAAGCATGGTGATCCCCTGCGAAGCATAGACCCTACATCTGAGAAGAAACTAAGAAAACTGTGTGATCTTGTTTTGTATGCAAAATGCAGATGAAATGCGAAGAAATCTTAGGGCAAAAATTAGGGTGTTACAGCTGCCCCTATTTAAGTTTCTTCAATCCGAAGATATGAAGATTGACATCTTCGTCTCTACAAGATGAGAGAGACTTAAATACAGAAAATCCAATTTTTTTCCTAAGAGAACATGATATGATATGAATATGATATGCAAGCCCAAGCTCTCTGTGGGGAAAATATGACCATCAGAGGAAAGCAAAAACTTGGGGACACAGAAGAAAATCCCGTTGGGGAAACAAAAGTCAACAAAAGAGTTTACCAGGAAAATAAATCACTGGATAGCCGACTCCACTTGGGAGAAGGTATGATATAATCAAGGTACAAGATTCAACCAGGGAAAGTAAACACCCTGCCAGGAATTAACAACCAAACAAAGTATTCGAGTCCAAGAATGGAGAAATACTGAGTTGGAAAAGAATCATCAACTACCTGTTTACTGGGTAGGAAAACAAAGGACTCAACTATCGAATTACTGGATAGGAGCAAAATAAAGAGGGATAACCTCCACTACCTTTTTACTGGGCAGAAAAATTCTCAACTACCTAATTTACTGGGTAGAAAATATAAAGGACTCGACTATCGATTTACTGGATAGGAGTAAAATAAAGAGGGATAACCTCTACTACCTTTTTACTGGGCAGAAAAATTCTCAACTACCTGATTTACTGGGTAGGAACTCAATTAAAGGGAAACAACTTCTATTACCTTTTTACTGGGTAAGAAGAAATCTCAACTACCGGATTTACTAGGTAGGAGTGCAAGTAAAAGAACTTGATCAATTTGGTAATATTACCCACTATCGATTACTGATAGCTTAATTCCAAAGTAATATACTCAAGCTGGAGAAAATGTTGCCCACTATCAAACAATGATAGCTTAATTCCAGAGCAAAATTACTCACAAAAGGGGACCAAAGTTCAATCCAAGAACAAATTGGAGAGAAACGGTCAAACATGACTCATCCCGAGGAGGAAATATCTCAACTGGGGAAAATTCCATCCAGATAATAAACTGGAAGGAAACTGAATCAAAATCATCCACGAGAAACAAACTCAGTGGGGAATTAGAAAGGATTAACACTTTCTGCTTAATGGTTGACACTCTAAACTTGAGAGGAAGACAACACACACACTCTGTGGGGAAACTCCACACACCAAAGAGCAGATAACAATGATAAATGCAAGAATGCAAGCAAACGATGTTATGCTTATGCGTAATGAATATGCTTATGAATATGCTGACAAAACAGACATAAAGATAAGAAATGGGTGACATGAACACCACAACAACCAGATACTCGGCTAATCCCAAGGCAACAATGCAGGGAAACATGCTGGAGATTCAACTTGAAATCTTGCAGGGGACTGTCAAAAGCCATCAAAGGAATAAAATCCTACTACAAGGCTTAAATCATGATGAGACAGCATCTGCTAGGGATATCATCCTGCTGAGGAAAGGTAATAATCTGCTGAGGATGGAAGTATTCTTGATAAAATTGAACTTCACGATGAATAAATGTCATACCACTACTGCTCCACCTGGGGATAGAGTGCAAGACCTGCTGAAAATCACATAGGAATCTGCTGGAAACTAACATAGGCAGACCTACTGGGGATCCACATGGGGATATCAGAAGTTAACATCATAGCCAAAACACAGTTACGAGGGATTTTAAATCAATACCCATCATCGGGTAAAAGAAAACCTCTAAACTGACTGCTATATCAATACTTCTATTCAAAGATGCAAACAACTCAAACTGAGGAACAAGAGCTCGGCTGAGGATTCCCGATGCTTCTCGATTTAAAGATAACTTGCTAAGGAAAAGATCAAAACTCAGCTAGGGATTCTTTAGAACATCCTTTCCAACAATTCTTCTGGAGAAAACATGGGAACTCAGAACAAAAACCTCCGTTCATGCATCATTAACATTAACCTGTCAAGACTATCCAGGAACTTCGCATGGACACAACCGAATCAAACCCTGCTTTGGGAGAGACAAGTTTCACACATCCAAACTTTACCATCCTTGGAATCACTATTGATATCCTTTATTTGTTCATATATCAAAAGTAAAATGCTTTTAAAATCTTCAAAGATTAAATTTATTAAATTTGTTTCAAAAATCATCATCAACAATAAATTGAAATTTTGTAAACAGAAACAATATAAAGAATTGCAAACAATTGAATAAAAGCTCAAATTCATTGATAGAATGGTAGTCAGTTTAGAGGTTAAACCTCCAAATGATCATTCATCCATAGATTTGAAATAATGAAGATTAAACCTCTTCGAAAACCAACAATCTACGAATCGGAGATTTTCATCGACCAAAAATAAAATAATAAAAGGAAAAAGATGGAAAAGAAATATGGATCTAAAAAGAATCCATAAAGGAATTGAAATATTTTTCTAAAAGAAACTTTTATTAAAAATATATTTTCTAAACACACTTTTTTTTAGATTTTTCTATCAAAATAGAAATCAAGAAACAAATTGTTTAAAATAAATAAACTAAACAATAAAGGAAATAAAAAAAAGAAAACAAAAGAAAGGGGAGGGGGATCCGCGGGTTATGGGTGTTAGATTAGAAAATCTGGATCAAAAAAAGAAAACCATAGGCCCAATGAACAATTAAAACAAAACAAAAGTCTTCACAAAATAAAGAACATGAACAAATTAAAAAGAAAATAGAAGCTGAAGAAGCTTCTTCTTCTTCCTCAACGCACGCGACACTGTTCACAAAAGGGAAAAGAGAAAAAATCTGTCGTAGATGCTCATATCCTCACCGTTAATCGCGAACGGCCGACACAACCACGATCTCAACCTCTTCTTCTTCTTTCTCAGCCGCGAATTTCTTTCCTTCTTCTTTCAGATCTCTTCTCTATTGATGAACAATTGGTGGTGATGAGTTTCGAAAGAAAAGGTTAATCGGTCTATTGATCTAGCTTGACGAAATCGAGATGAAGGAATTGGTGAACATTTTGTTATAGCTATGAATTTTGCAGGGGATTTGTAATTGGGATATTGAAGATTGAGAATATTTTGTTTTTGATTTTGACAGAAGTTTTGGGGGCTTTTGAAGCTTGAGAAATGGTGAAGAATAGCTCTCAATTTATAGAAGGGAAGAGGTGGTTTTGAGCAGCGTTTTGATGGTTCTTGATGCGTTTTGAAACTCACAAATTTCTCGTGTATGCTTGCGTGCGTCCCGCGTGTGGGTTACGTTGAGTTTTGTTTCATTTTGTTCAGCTGATGCTGCTGCGTTTTGTGCAGCGGATTTTGCGTTTTGAATTGATGAGGAAGGCGTGTTTCGTTGCTGCTGCGTTTGATGAGTTTTGCTTTTGCATTTGGGCTTGGCTTGAAGCTGATGATTGGCTTGGGCTGATAGAAGTCACGCGTGCGGTAAGTCTGCGGATGTGCTGCGGCTTGAGTTTGGTTCGCTGAAGGCTGATGTTGTTTTTCACGTGTAGCAGGCGTATGCGTGACTTGGGCTTTTCGTTTGTTAGGCGTGAATGGCTTGGCTGTGACGTTGTGTAGGCTGGTTGTTGTAAGCTGAATATGTCACATGCGGTAGGCTTGGAGTTGGTGGGCTGAGATGATGGCGTGAAAGCTGGGAAAGGCTTGGTGTGGGAATTTGGCTTGGAAGTTGGGAAAGTTGAGTTGGTGATGTTCACGTGCTGATATTTGGCTAAGATAAATGGCCCTTTTTTCTTTTATTTTTTTTTAATGTATTTTGTTTTAAGAAAAAGAATGGGCTTTAGAGAAACATAGGCTTTAATCAAATGGACTAAAAAATGGAGAATGGATCTAAAAATTATTATTATATATTTTTTTGGAATAATTTTGTGATAGTCTTGAATATTGGTAGAAAAATAGAAATAAAAATGGGACTAACAAAAAAAATGAATTATCTAACAATTGGATATGGATATGGATAAAAAGAAATTAAAAAGGGATTAAGGAAAATAATAGAAATTGAAATGGAAATAATCAGGAATGGTATTTATAAAAAGGAATTAAAAAAAATAGAAGAATGGATAATGATATGGATTAAAAGAAATTGGTAATTGGAAATGGTTAAGAAAGATGGTAATTTGAATAATTGATTAATCGAGAAAAAAAAATGGAAAATAATGGTTGTTGAATGATAATGGGTAATGGTTAAAAAAATGAATAGAAATGGAATACCGGATAATTGAACTAGAAAAAATGGTTTATGGATCAAATAATAAAATGGATAGAAATGGATATGAAATCTTGATTTTAAGCCCACGACCATGATTTTTCTCACAAGCCAACTGATGAAAACAACCTTTAATGAACCACTGAACCACTTGCCAATTCACCCATAATCACTGACATTGTCTGAAATTTGCCCTGATAATCTGAATCCATACTGAGGAAAATAAATCCTCAGATGAATCACTGGTGAACTGATGAATCAAACCAGACTTCACACGCAACACTTCTTGATAATCTGATGACTTTTGCACACAACACAGCTTGAATTTTTTAATACGCACTGTCTGAGAAATGAACCACTGAGACAAATAACTTGCAGTTGAACAATCTTCTGATAGTTTGACCAATATTAGGTCAAACATCCATTTGAATCGAATTGTAACTGAACAAACGCATCTGAATTAAAATCACTGCCCTATCTTTGAAAACCTGCAACACAGAGAGAAGAAGAAACAGACTGCCACATATTTTTGGTATTTTGGTTAGAAGTCAGTAAATATAAACAAATATAAAGAAGTAAAAGCATGGTGATCCCCTGCGAAGCATAGACCCTACATCTGAGAAGAAACTAAGAAAACTGTGTGATCTTGTTTGTATGCAAAATGCAGATGAAATGCGAAGAAATCTTAGGACAAAAATTAGGGTGTTACAGAGGTTAAGGTGGACACCCGATCCAATAGGTATGTGGATATGGTGGAAAAAATCCTTACCAATATACCATTAACCAAGGCCTAGTCTAAAAAGAGAATATTAGAGTACAGGACCATGAAATTTCGAAAATTATTGATTTTAAGAGGGGAAGGTTAACTTTTGAGATGGGGATAAAGCGATTAAATTAAAACCCGAAAAGTTGATATTTAGGATAGAACCTGAACCACCACCATATGTTAAGAAGTATAAACCGCCCCATAGTAAGAAGAAAAAGAAGAGTAACGGATACAAAAGATGGCTTAATAACTGTATATGAACTCCTAAGAGTGGAGTTGAGGGATTATTTTTAAAGGGATTAACGGATTAAAAAAATAAAAAATAAAAATGTATCCAAACACTAAAAAAAATACTTAAAAAAGAGAAAGAATCTCACAACACACATATATGAATTTATTTCAATCAACCTTGTATATATACATACATAGTATAATTATACAGAACACAAAGAAGAAGGTTATTCAATACATACATATAAATATATAATTTTAATATCATAACATAATATCACACACACATATTTGCAAGATATTGATATCGATAACACACTCCCATCACGAAATTAGGCTTTCACTTTTTACACTTCTTAATGAATTCATCACAATATTTAGGAGGATTAAGTACACACAACTTATGCAATTTCGCACACATTGTAAACCCTGGGAACCCAAACCCTAACCCTGGGAACCCAAACCCTGTGGCTGTTGCATGAGCTTCATCTTTCTTCATTTGATTCCCACTTCTTGCACCTTCAACAGCATTATAGCCATTCAGAATTAATGCGATACAAATGACAAGTAGAACAAGTGAAGCAGTGGTTTTTGCCATTCTATAGGAATGAGTTTAGATCTTGTTTTGCATGGAATAAAATTGGCTTCATATTACTCCAAATTATAAAGCACAAATTATTTTCTTAAATGACAAAATTAAACAGTTAATGTGGCTTTGCGTGAGAAAAGTATTTTGACCAAATTAGTGAAGTTAAACCGTGTGGGTTGCATACATGTGTTAAATATGAGTGTTAAATAATTGACCAGGTGATTGATATAAAAGGAATAAATAGAAATTAATTAGTTACATGATAGGAAAACTTGCTAACAAACTAATGAAATATAGGGTGATGAATTGAGCTATTGATTATGCATTTGTATATTTTTCACTTTCATTTGGTTGTTGATTCTCTTTCGGTGATTTTATACACACTTTAGATTAATAAATAAAATTGTAAATGAGTCTAATGTTGGAAATTGTTTCTATGTTTTATTAAGCAAAATTTTATTGTAAGGAGAAAAAGAAATTCTCAAACCAAAACAACCATTACAAATCAAAGAGGAGGAAGACAAAAACCTACAACACCATACAAACACTTACGACATTCGAAACTTACAAGAAATCAAAAAGGAATTTAAATCACTTGTACAAACTACACTTCATATTATTCAAGCGACCTACAATCAATTAATTCTAAGAATAAATTTTAATATCGTTAACGATATCATCTATACAACACAAGCCATTGTTGAAAAATGGATCGAGGTCGGAATCGTGAATGTAATCATTTTTTTAATAATATTTCAAGCATATTCTATACATTTCTTAGAGTTTATGTCAAGGAGTATCCAAGTGAATTAAGCATATATTCGAGTTTGTGCAATATAAATAAAAACTCGAAAATAGGGAATATGGAAATATAGAATTTACATTAAAGATAAGTTATTTCATGTTATTTGTTTTCTTAATTAAATCCAAAATGATCAGTTTATATACACCGCTATAAAATAGGCATTTCGTAACACCAATTTTACAACAAACTTAATATTAATTGTGGTGATAGTTTATTTCGGGATGTTTTGTTGGTATTTACTATATGACATGTCATACACTACAAGAAATATAAAAATTTTCCACATGATTATCAAGTCACTAATTACAAAATCACGTCACTATTCAATATTTCCGATGTGGGTAGAACACGTCGGAAAGGGGACTGTGGAAACTTTTTCCCACGTGAAAATAAAGTCACTAATTAGTGACACCAAATCCACGCCGCAAAGCACACAAAAAATTGAAAATGTTCCCACGTGAAAACCAAGTCACTAATTAGTGACTTCGAAAACACATGGGAAAATACCTTTCTACACACTTGCAGAAATCATGTAATGCGTTGTAGAGAGTGTCAGTCTCCATATTTCCCGCATGTAAACCAAATCACTAATTAGTGACGTGATAATAAAATGGAAAAATAAATTTATGCATTCTTGTTTATTACGGGACAGAGTGTGTCTGTCTGAAAGTTTCCCACGTGGAAACCTAGCCAGTACTTAGTGATATGGTTTTCAGGATCATCACAAACTTTAAAATTATTTCAAAAAAAATAAAAATAAATTAATAAATAATAATAATTTAAAAGTTAAAATAGTTTTTAAAATTGCAAATAAATTATCAAAAGATATTACATAAATTATCAAAATTATTTAAAAATTATTATAAAAAAATTAAAATAATTTAAAAAAACTGTCACAAATTTTTACCGAGGGTTCAACCGAGGGTAATTATCGACGGTGTAACACCGTGGCTGATTTCCATGGCTAATTTTTTAAAGCACGATGCAACACCGTGGATAATTTTTTTAAGAAGTAGTATAATTGATATTATTTCAGGTACTTACGAATTACTGACGGATAAACTGTCTATACCAAGAAAATTACCTACGACTATATGATTGTGGGTAATGATTGGTGGGTATATACAACTTTTTTTTTGTAGTGACTTTTATGCAGAAAAATTTTGCTTGACTTAAAAACCCTTCATTTTTGTAGGTAACTTTTGGATTTTCTATCCCTTAATATTTCCTTGTCAAGGTTTCCATTCAAAGACATTATTCATGGTGTTATGTACTGCACTCTTTCAGGGCTTGACTTTTTCTGTATCCTTTAATCAGGTGTGTGTTTATTGGTGTGAGTTGTGGAGCAAATATGTTGAAAGTGTAATTCATTATGTCATATTTGATTTAGATTAGATTTGATTTAATTTTAGATCTATATTTGATTTAGTTCCAAAATAGATATTTTGGGCTTTTATAGTTTTGGGTTTTGCCTTGGGTGCAAGCAAAACCTAACTCTATAAGTAGGGAGTATCCCTCTTGTAATCAAATAATTCAAACACATTGTAATTTACAGTTTGCAATTGCAAGTGAATAGAAAGAAAAATCTCATAGTTTGTGGGTAGAAAAACATTTCTCTCCAAATTCTCTTAGAACCCTAATTATTTTCTATTTCATATTTCTTCTTCTTTGTTAATTGTTTCTCAAGAACCTTTCTTGTTCATAAAGAAATGGTCGGAATTCTCATAAGTTTTGAGTTAATTCCAACATCAGGTATCTAGAGCTCCAGTTTGAACGATCCGTGGGAAGCAAAAGTGATGGAGATGAATCATTCGAATGGACACTTTCCAGCAAACCTTCTCATTCTCAAGAAAGATAATTATAAGATTTGGTTCAAGCAGATAAAAGTTGTTTTCTGTTATCAAGATTTGTGGGATCTTGTGAAGGAAGGTGTAACAACGCTTGCAGAAAACACAATGAAAGAGGAGAAGACTGCGCACAAAGAATTGAAGAAAAAAGATTATAAAGCTCTCTTTATAATCCATTAATGTATTGATCCAGATAACTTTGAAAAGGTTAGTGATGTAGAGTCTGAAAAAGAAGAATGGGAAATTCTTGATAAATCTTTGGAGGCGCAGAAAAGGTGAAAGAAGTGAGGTTACAAACTCACAAAAGGGCTTATGAATTGCTTCAGATGAAAGACAATGAAAGTATAGCAGATTTCTTCACAAGAGTTACGAAACTTGTAAATAAAATCAAAGTATGTGGAGAAGTGGTGACGACGAGAGCAGTTGTCTCAAAGACTTTGAGATCGTTGTCTCCAAAGTTCGACCACATGGTAGTAGCCATAGAAGAGTCAAAATATTTTTCGAAGGTGACTAAAGAAGAGCTTCAAGGGACACTTGAATCTCATGAACAAAGAATGGTTGAAATAGTAGTATGCAAGTCGAAGGGTGATGTGGCTTTGCAAGCTCAATCAATAAGAGATAAGAAAGGAAAAGGAAAGGTGTTCGACAACAAAGGAAGAGGTGGCTACAACAATTCGACTAGTCAAAGTCAACAAGAAGGAGGCTGGTCGAATCAGAGAAAACCCTGGAACCAAGAAAACCAAAGAGGTGATGTTGCAGGTAGAGGAATAAGTGGTGGTTGAAAGCAATACAAGAGTCATATTTAGTGTTTCAACTGTCAGGAGTACGATCACTATTTTAGTGGTTGTCTAGAAAAGCAAAAGAATCAAGATTCTGATGATAATCTGGCAAAGCATGAAGAAGAAGAAGAAGAAGAAGAAGAAGAAATGTTGTTGATGGTCACAACAAGAAATGAAGAGAGATTCCAAGACCAATGGTACTTGGACTCAGGATGCTCATCACACATGACTAGTAGGAAAGATTGGTTTGTCAACATGAAACCCTCAATGAAGAATGTAACGCCTTAATTTTTATAAGTTAATTTTATAAAATAATATGGAGAGTTTGGAGTATAATTGGGATAATGATTAAAGAATTATTTTGTTTTTAAATAATAATATGATAATGAGGTGGTGCATTAATATAATATTGTTATTTAAATAATAAAATAATTAGTTGGAGGTCTAAGGGGCAATGGTGTAATTTGAGTATGTTATGAAAAGGGAGAACATGATAGATTTCTCATTATCGTGCATTTTAACGAAGAATAGAGAGCTCTGGAGAAAAGGGAGAAGAAGGCGAAAATCAAGGATCGTAGATTCCAAGGTCAAGAGCTTGGAAAAGCTTCGTCTAATTTCGAGGTAAGGGGGAGAAAGGGTTTATATGGGTGATCTAACATGGAAGGGTAGTTGGGAGGTCCTTACTCCTTTAGGGTTTGTGAGTTATAATTGGATTGGATGAAATTGTGATATTAGATGAATATTATGATGATGAATTATGATTGAATGTGATGAATCCTTGATGCAATTGTGAATAGTATGATGGATTGTTGGTATATGATTGGGTCTTAATGTTAAATTGCTTGGGTATATGTGTATGATGTAAATTGGGTTATGGGATAATGTTAGATGGTTGGGGAAGATGAAGAGAAACATAATTCTCCTAATTTGATATATAAATGTTAGGATAGATGATGGGTTGATGTTAGAGGTATAAGTGATGATAAACTTGACAATTGGACTGTTTTGAGTGCTAGAGACGAATTAAAATGAACTGAAGTTGGATTGGTGTATATAGGGGAAAGGAAAGTGATTTTTCGTATAAAAAATCTGATTTTTGACGCAGAGCCTCTGACACGGGCTGTGTCACACTACACGGGTAGCTGTGTCAGACCCCTGGATAATTATTTTGGGGAGTTTTGGAGAAGTTTGGACTCAGAGGGTGTGACACGGGCAGTGTCACCCAACTGGACTTTGGAAAATGCTGATTTGTGAGCCACACCTCAGGCCACCTGACACGGGCCGTGTCAGGGGACACGGGGGCTATGTCAGGCCTCTGTATTTTAGGATTTTGCGATATTTTAAGTCGGATTTGACTCGTTCTTTCCATTAAGGTTCATATCATTAGTCTAAGGCTGTGAGAATAAAATTTAGTAACAATCATAGGACCTGACAACTAAATGTAGAGAATGAATCGTAGATGAGTAAGTGAATAATATAAACTTGATAATAATGAATTGGTTGGTGTTGACTATGATAGTGTATAATATATGCTTTGTGTACATTATGTGATGAAATGCTTGTTGTTTAATGAGGATCATGAGAATCGTGTTGCTATGACTATATTCATATGTGGTTTGAAAATGTATGTTGTAATCGAGTTTGTGCATATGCATACATGTTGGGGGGTAATCACGTCTCGAGTGGAGCGTACATGATTATTTGGATTCATTGGGAATCAATGGGTGGGGGGTGATCGTGTCTCAGTAGGAGCATAAGCGATGTATCCGGTCCGAATCGATGGACATTTGATGAAGTCGGTACCGCATTTGCATTGTGTCATTGAGTCACTTTGCATTGATATGAATGAATGAGTGATGTTGTATGATATGATGAGCATGTGTGAATTACTTCTTCATAAATGTTATTTGCACCGTTATATTATGAATCTGTTTCTCACCCCTTTGTTGTTTTGTGGCGTCTGTGCTTCTTCGGAAGTACAGATAACCCAGGTACCTGAGAAGTTTGGTGTTGCTTGTTCGAGTCTTAGGAACTCTGATATGTAACGGGAATGGGGACTTTGGTCACTTTGTTTGCTTTATTTATATTTTCAGACTCTGTGATAGTTACGTATCGATTTAATAAATTAGGAGAATAGTTTTATGATTTTGAATTATTGTGTCGTTGAATACGTTAATGTTGAAATATTGAATTTCCGCTGCTTATAAAAGAATTAATGGAACTTTCGTTTGATTTTGAAGTGTGACAACTCACTTTGGTTTTTGTACTTTTATGTTATTGAGTTTTATGTTATAATTTCGAAAATGGGAAAATTGGGTGTTACAATTGGTATCAGAGTCTGGTTGGTCCAACCGACCAGATTGAGTCAGTCCTAAGAATAGGAGATTGTTGTGTGTCCTAACCTGAGATGTTTGTTTGTTGTATCAGTATGGCAGGAAGGAATGATGATGCTCTTGTTGCGGCTATGAAAGTCATGGCGCAGACAGTTGAGAACATCGTTCAGGTAGTTCAGGTAGGAGGTGATGCTTAGTCTCGTGCATTTGATCAATTCAGGAGTAACAAACCGCCTGAGTATGAAGGTGGAATTTTGGATCCAGAGTCTGTGCAGAAGTGGTTGAAAGCTGTTGAGAAGATATTTAGAACTACTGGGTGCACTGATGATCAAAAGATGAGGTTTGGTCCTCACATGTTGGAAAGCGAAGCTGAAGTCTGGTGGGACAACAGTCGCCAAAGGTTGGAAGCTGCGGGAACTGCAATTACCTGGGTAGTGTTTCACAGAGAGTTCTTGGAGAAGTATTTCCCGGAAGATGTTCGCACTGCAAAAGAGATAGAATTCCTGGAGCTGAAACAAGGTAACATGACAGTAGCGGAGTATGCTGCCAAGTTCGAAGAGTTTGTGCAATACTGTGCGCACTACAACACTGAGGAAGCTATGACCTCAAAGTGCTTGAAGTATGAGAATGGCTTGCATCCTGAGATCAAGCAGGGAATTTCTTGCCAGAAGATCAAGAACTATACTGAACTGGTGAGCAGAATCCGGATTTATGACAATGACAATCGAGCTCGGATTGCACACTATAGGTCTGTGAATGACAAAAAGGGAAAGCCGAGATTTGGTGGTACTCCTTATAGTGCTCCAACTGATAAGGGGAAGCAGAAGGCTAGTGCTGAGAAGAAGCCAAGAAGGGGAGGAGGTACTCCCGGTAATCTCAAGTGTTACAGATGCCATGGTTCAGGACATCGCGCCAATGAATGTCCTAATGAAGTGAAGAAGTGCTTCAAGTGTGGGAAGCCAGGCCATATGATGGTAGATTGCATGGCGAAGGCGCCTACTTGCTATAATTGTGGAGAGTAGGGTCATATCAGCACCAATTGCAAGAAACCGAAGAAGCAGCAGTCAGGCGGAAAAGTATTTGCATTAGTAGGAGCTCAGCCTACTAGTGAGGAGCGGTTGGTCAAAGGTACTTGCTTTATCAAATGATGAGGGTCATTTGTTTTGAGTAAAATAGTGGGAGCATATTTAATTAAAGGCCTAATTGAATATGTTTAATGATACTAATATCTCCACCATCTTTTAATGTAGATTACCATGAAAAACAACACGTCTAATAACATTTTACAAACAATCCTGGATAAGGAAAAATTGTATGGGACAAATTTTCTAGATTGGCACCGAAATCTGAGGATTGTCCTCAAACATGACAAAAAGTTGTATGTCTTAGAGACACATGTTCCTGATGAGAAACCTCGTAGTTCTGCTCCTAAGGCTGAAAGAGATGCTTATAAGAAGCATGTCGATGATGCCAATGAAACTGCTTGCCTCATGCTGGCTACCATGAATTCTGAAATGCAAAAGCAACATGAAAACATGGCAGCGTTCGATATGATCGAACATCTAAAGATGCTCTATCAAGAGAAAGCAAGGCATGAGAGGTTTGAAGTTTAAAAAGCCCTTTTTCAGAGCCAAGCTAGCTAAGGGAAGCCCAAGTAGATCCCCATGTACTCAAGATGATTGGGTATGTGGAGAATCTTGAAAGATTGGGATTTCCCCTCAAGAAGGAGCTTGCACCTGATTTGATCCTGCAATCATTGTCGGAGATTTTCGGTCAATTTGTCCTTAATTTTAACATGAATGACATGGACAAATCTCTTCCTGAATTTCTAAGCATGTTAAGAACTGCTGAGCAAAATATGAAGTCAAAAGGGAAATCCATTTTTATGGTCAGTAATGGAAAGAAACAGAACAAAAGGTCAACCAAGCAGGGTGGTAAATGGAAAGGAAAGGAAGTTGCCAAACCCAAACATACCGCACCTGCTTTGAAGCCTAGTGGAGGCATAGCTAAGGAGGGCACTTGTTTCTATTGCGGTAAGATCGGACACTGGAAGAGAAACTGTCCAAAGTACCTGGAAGATAAGAAGAATGGAGTGGAGACTTCAACTTCAGGTATTTTTGTTATAGAAATTAATTTATCTACTTCTACATCATGGGTATTAGATATTGGATGTGGTTCTCACATTTGTACTAATATGCATGGACTAAAAAGGAGTAGAGTTTTGGCAAGAGGTGAAGTTGACCTACGAGTTGGCAATGGAGCAAAGGTTGGTGCTTTAGCCGTAGGAATTTATGATTTGACTTTACCTAATGGTTTAATAGTTCAGCTAGAGAACTGTTATTATGTACCTATAATTAGCAGGAATATTATTTTTGTTTCTTGTTTGGACAAGTTTGGTTTTTCATTTATAATAAAGAACAATTATTGCTCTATTTATTTTAATGATATATTCTATGCTACTGCACAAAGGAACAATGGATTATATATCCTTGATCTTGAAATGCCAATTTATAACATTAATACTAAAAGGATGAAACCTAATAATTAAATCCAAGTTACCTCTGGCATTGTCGCTTAGGCCATATAAATGAGAAATGAATTTCCAAACTCCATAAAGATGGACTATTGGATTCTTTTGATTACGAATCATATGATACATGCAAATCTTGTTTAATTGGAAAGATGACAAAGACCCCATTCACAGGAAAAGGTGAATGGACAAATGATATTTTTGCTCTCATACATATTGATGTATGTGGACCACTAAACATACCATCTAGAGGAGGTTTTCAATACTTCATCACATTTACTAATGATTTCAATAGATATGGTTATGTGTATTTAATGAAATACAAATCTGAATCCTTTGAAAAGTTCAAAGAGTTTAAGAATGAAGTACAAAACCAATTAGGTAAGAATATTAAAACTCTTCGATCAGATCGAGGAGGTGAATATTTAAGCCTAGAGTTTTATGACCATCTAAAAGAGTGTGGGATTCTATCCCAACTCACTCCTCCTGGAACACCACAATGGAATGGTATATCTGAGAGAAGAAATCGAACCTTGTTAGACATGGTCCGATCCATGATGAGTCACGTCGATCTTCCAAACTCATTTTGGGGACATGCACTACTAACAGTAGCTTACATAGTTAGCTATGTTCCATCCAAAAAGGTAAAAAAGACACCATATGAGATATGGAGTGGCAAGAAACCACGTATGTCTTACATGAAGGTTTGGGGTTGTGAAGTTTATGTGAAACGACAAGTTTCAACTAAGCTTGAGCCCAAATCTAACAAATGCTTATTTTTAGGGTATCCTAAAGAAATAAGAGGATATTACTTCTATAATCCTTATGAGGGCAAAGTGTTTGTCGCTCAAACTGGAGTCTTCTCGGAAAGGGACTTTATTTCCAAAGGAGTCAACGGGAGGAAAGTAGAACTTAAAGAAATTCAAGAATCACAAAGCATTGATACATCTATGGGGGAATTAGAGCAAGAATCATAAACAATTGTGGAAGAGCAACCTACTCAAGTAGAACAAAACCAGCATAGGTCGAGAAGGATACATCACCAACCAGATAGATATGGATATCTCATAACTGATCAAGTTGATGTATTACTCATGGATCAAGATGATCTTGTAACCTACCAAGAGGCCATAACTGGTCCTGAGTCTGAGAAGTGGCTAGAAGCCATGAAATCTGAAATGGATTCCATGTACACAAACCAGGTTTGGACCTTGGTAGAGCCTCATGTAGGAGTTAATACTATAGGATGAAAGTGGGTATTCAAGAAGAAGACTGAGATGGATGGTAAGGTACATACCTATAAGGCAATACTGGTTGCTAAAGGTTATAAATAAATTCATGGGGTAGACTATGATGAAACCTTTTCACCCATTGCAATGCTTAAATCTGTTCGGATTTTACTTGCTATCGTTGCATATCATGATTATGAAATATGGCAAATGGATGTCAAGAATACTTTCCTTAATGGGAATCTTCTTGAGGATGTGTACATGAAACAACCTGAAGGATTTGACATACATGAAGAAGGCCATAAGATATGCAAGTTACAGCGATCAATCTATGGATTGAAGCAAGCTTCCAAAAGTCGGAATCTTCGTTTTGATGAAACTGTAAAACAATATGGATTCATAAAGAATGAAGATGAGCCTTGTATCTACAAGAAGGTTAGTGAGAGCATGATCATTTTCCTGGTATTATATGTAGATGACATATTACTCATTGGAAACGATATCCCTACCTTGCAACAAGTAAAAGCTTGGTTAGGGAAATGTTTTTCTATGAAGGACCTCGGTGAAGCAACCCATATATTAGGAATTAGGATCTATAGAGATAGATCACAAAAAATGTTTGGTCTAAGTCATAGTACATACATAGACAAAGTGTTCAGACGCTTTAATATGCATGATTCCAAGAAAGGATTCATACATATGCAACATGGCTCGTGTCTATCAAAAACACAATCCTCTCCAACTAAGGAAGAAAGGGATCGCATGAATAAGATTCCATATGCATCTGCAATAGGATCTATCATGTATGTCATGTTATATACTCGACCAGATGTCTCGTATGCTTTAAGTACAATGAGTAGGTACCAATCTGATCCTGGTGATACTCGTTGGGTAGCTGTCAAGAATATCCTTAAGTACTTGAGAATGACTAAGGATACATTCTTGATATATGGAGGTCAGGAAGAGATCGCGGTAATTGGTTACACCGATGCTAGCTTCCAGACATATAAGGATGACTTCAAATCGCAATCTGGTTATGTGTTCTGCCAAAATGGTGGCACTGTAAGCTGGAAAAGTTCAAAGCCAGAGACAATTGTTAATTCTACAACCAAGGTCGAGTATATTGTTGCCTCAAATGCAGCAAAGGAAGTTGTTTGGATCAAGAAGTTCATTAGTGAACTTGGAAAAATCCCTAGCATTGTGGATCCCATTGATCTCTTTTGTGATGACAATGGTGCCATCGCACAAGCTAAGGAGCCTAGATCTCACCAACGATCCAAACACATACTTAGGCGATATCATCTCATTCGAGAGATAATAGATCGAGGAGAGGTGAAGATACGCATAGTACCTACACTTGACAATATTGTTGGCCCACTAACAAAACCTCTTGCGCAGCAGAAGCATGATGTTCATACTAGATCTATGGGTATTAGGAGTATGCCTGATTGGCTCTAGTGCTAGTGGGAGATTGTTGTGTAAGCCCTAGAGGCCAATACTTTTGGTACTTGTATAGAATTATTTATTAATAATAAAAGACATTTCTTTATTATGTTTGTGTTTCTCAAATGATAAAGTCCCTAGAATAACTGTTCGTTTAATGAAATATTAAGTGTGACTTAATCATGAGATTCCATTAAACATAAGGACACTATTCTTAAAGCATCCATAGTCAAGGTTTAATGTGAAATGGAATAGCCTTAAAGCATTAAGACTATTATGTAGATAGACTGATGATCACATCTTATGGATCATGGATAAGGAGTTATCAAGTCTTGACATAGGTATGAATATTATGAGTAATATTTATACTGGGTTGACCCACTATGAGAGTACTACATAGAATGTTATGCAAAGTGTCATAAGTTACTATCATGGTGATAGTGGTGTACACCACCCTTCGACCTGAAACTACTATGGACCCTAGATGTAGAGTCAAGTACTTTATTGTTGATCAAACGTTGTCCGTAACTGGATGATCATAAAGACAGTTGATGGCTACCTCACAAAGCATGCTGAGGGACATGAGTAGCCTTGATGGAATTTGCCCATCCTGCATAACAGGATAAATGTCTAAGGGCCCAATATTGAACTGGACAAGGATGACACGGTATATGTCTTGTGTTCAATATAGACATAAGGGCAAAAGGGCAATTGTACGCGCAAATACTATCACAAAAGGTTTTGTCAGATCACATGACAATTTTGTGACTTGGGTAGCAGTGTTGTGTTGCTAGATATTGTTCACTGTTTATTATGTTAAATACATGATTTAATATAATTGTCAACGTCGCGAAATCCTACAGGGTCACACACATAAGGACAATTAGAGAAGAGGTGGAATAAATAAGGCATACCGTAAGGTACGGTGCACTTGAATGGAATAAGAAATATGATAATTAAGGTACCATATGATATAATAATAATAATAGTTATTATTAATTTTATAGTTATAAAATATAATAATAATAGTTATTATTAATTTTATAATAGTTATAAAATATAATAATAAATAATAAAATTATGGTTATTATTATAATAGTTATTATAATAATATAATAACTGAGTTGGGCTTTTAGGTTAAAGTCAACACAAGTAGTTCTATAAATAGAACTTTTGTGAAGAAGTTCAAAATGTGTTGTTTTTTAAACCCTGACTGTATTCTTTTTCCCTCTCTTTTCACTCTAAATCTTCAATCGTAATCAACTAGCACTGTGACTGAAGGAAGTTATTTGTGTGGACTGAGTAGAGGCGTTGTTCGTCGTACAACGCTCGTGATCAAATCGGAATCAAAGGTTTCAAATGTCACAAGAGATAAATATTTTATCACAGATCATGACATTTCGTATGGATCTCTAAAGAGAAATTTTTGTTTTCCGCTGTATTTTATAGCGATTTCCCTTCAAATCCGTAGACTTGAATACTCTATAAAACTTTTCATCTCCATTTTATTAAAATTTATAAAAAATTGTTGTACACTATCTCAATTTCAAGATGAGACTCTGCAAATATTATTACAAAATTGTTGTATGTGAAACATTTCTAAAAGATTTATAAAAATTGGGAATATTAATTTATTTATTTTTGAATAAACATTGCTCTCTATTTCATTTTGTTACATATTTACCAATCCAAATTTCCTTTCAATATTCACTAAATTTCCCACATCATATTATATAGTTTTAGTATTATATAACATGTAGTATTATATAAAGTATGTAGTTATCGTGTATCTACTCTCTTTCATTTCCAATCCTATATCTTAGTCTACCAAATTTAACAATGTCCAAGCATTTTTTCACTTTTCCAAAAACGTAGGTATTAAGACAAAATAATGCAATGTCTATATAAACTATTTTTTCTTTTGAAACTCTTCTAAAATGATAGTTATGAGACAAAGTAATTGCAATATACGTAAACTAGTTTTTCTTTTGAAACTCTTCATTTCCTAGTTTTGAGACAAATTAATTGCAATATATATAAGCAAGTTTTTCTATCACGTAACTAATTATTTTATATTTATTCCTTCTAATAACAAGCAATTGGTCACATTAATTAACTTAATTTTATCATAATATATAGCCACAATAATTATTTCATTTTTTCATTTTAGGAAATCAATATTGATATAAATTAGAGTGATATGAAACCAATTATATTAAATTCTAAACAATATATTATCGATAAGAAAAAAAAATAGTGCTATGGCAGAAACTAGTGCTTCAATTTTTCTTACTGTTCTTGTTATATCATTATTTCTGAATGGCTATAATGCAGTGAGTGCTGGAAGAGGTAATGAAAGTGAGAAAGTTAAAGTTTAAAATTTATTCTAATTTTTTACGTTTGTAATAATTGTGTGATTGTTTCCATGATTGCAGCAGGAGTAGATGGAAGGTTACATTGCTTTCCTGAAATATGTCCTAATTATAACTGTTCAGATTTTTGTATGTCAAGAGGGTACACTAAAGGTGGTTGGTGTTTAGGAGCCACAAGAATGTGTTGTTGCCCTGGAGATGATTAAGCCATCTATGTTTGATCATTCTACATTTTCAACATTATTGTATAAGTATATCAACAAAATAATCTTTGAGGTTTTTATTAAAATAAGTTGAAAAGTCACTCTTGTAAGTTCAATTAATTACCATGTAATTTCCATTATTAAGAATTACCAGTAATAAAATAAAATAGCCTTGCCCTTTACTTGACAAGTATTTGGACATATTATTGATGATTTGTATTTTTTAATTACTTAAGTTCCAATTTGTTAAAATTAGGTCTGGTTACATCTAATCTACAAATTCATCTATTTGGTGATTATTATTTACATGAAGTTCTTGAGAATCACAATATACTCAAGATTGACCATTTTCTCTGCTTTAACTTTTGGGGCAGTGATAAACAACAAGAAAGACTCAAATGAGTTAACAGTTACAACATGCTGCATTGGAAATTCTCTGATCTTTTCGATGCTTCCTGGTTGAAACATGCTGCTATGAGTGAGATGGGCGTGTTGAGGGAAGCTTCGTGGAATTGGAATGTGGGCATTCATGAAAATTTGCTTCTTGGTGAAGTGCTGTGTCAATTTGAAGTAGCAGATGAGGTTTTGTGGCCAATTTCACTTGATAAACTTTTTTTATTGTAAACCAATCATAATAATTACAACTAAATTTTTTTTTTATGTTTCTTTTCAATCCACCACTAAGAAGACAAAATAATGTTTTAAATAACTTGTTCTTCCCAAAATTCATCATTTAATCGAATTGAATTCCTACAAAGCCAAATATTCCAACAAATAACCAACCAAAGAGTCACACTAATTTTGGAAGTGATTTTCTTTAACCTCAAAACATTTACCCAATTGAAAAAGTGATCAATAATATGAGTATAAGTACTCCCCTCAATGCCCAACCAATAATACATAAATTTCCAAATTATATGGCTTTTGCAACATCCAACTATAGTGTGAAAAAGAGATTCTTCCTCCATGAAACATAAAGGACAAACTAAATCATGAGAAATAGAGATTATACAACGAACCTTTAAGTTATCTCTCGTTGGAAGTCTATTATGAAAGATCCTCCACCCAAAAATAATTGTTTTAAGAGGCGATAAAGCACCCCATTAAAGATTAAAAGCATCCGTGGAAAGGTCTTGTAATTGATCTGAATCATCTAGAGACATCAACCAAACATATTCGGATTTTACCGTAGACACTCGAGAAGAATCATAAGGCCAATGATATTCATCAATACCATTCGGTTTAATCTCAATCGAATCAAGAAGATAACAAAGCTCCTCAAATTCTAACTTCAAGATGTCATCCGCCGCTCTAAGAGCTAAGAATGGAACAAATGAATCAATATCCCATAACCAAACATTTTCATTTCAACTCCCGAATTCCACAATGCAACCTTGTTTTCTAGAAGATGCCTCCCAAAGAGAAAAGAGTCTCATTTCCAATTCATCTAGATTCCCAAAAATACAACTTTTTGTCATTATTTAATTTACCATGTAAAAGGGCATCAAAGTGTTTGTCACCAAACTTAGAGATTATCTTAAAAAGATCCTCCACCAAATTGATGGCATCAAGTTATAATTTGGAAATTCACCAATAATCAAAGAAAAATAATAATCATTATATATGTCTCAAAACATTCCTCCATAAAAAATCTTTGGTACCAACTATCTTCCACACCCATTTCGCCATTAATGCTAAATTAAAATTTCTGATGTCTTTAATACTAAGACCACCCTCCTTTTTACTCTTGCAAATCACATTCCAACTAATCCACGAAATTCCTCTTTTACAAATTGACTCATTCCAAAAGAACCTTCTTTGAAGTGTGGTAATGATCTTTATGACTTTGGAAGACATTGTGAAGAAATACATATAATGAATAGGTAAATTAGATAAAACCGATTTGATAAGCGTCGATCTACCTCCCATAGACATAAATCAACCCTTCCAAGAAGCTAATCTAATCTTAATCTTATCAATCATCGGCTTCCAAAAACTAATTAGTCTATGATTACCTCCATCCATGATGCCAAGAAACTTGAAAGGACAACAACTAATCTTGCACGAAAGAAATATTTTTGTCGCTACCATGAAGCCATCATCCATCCCAAATCCAATAATGGAACTTTTTTCAAAATTGATGTCTAAGCCCGAACAAAGTTGGAAACCCTTCAAAATAATCTTTAGAGACCAAATATTGTTCCAAGAGTCTTCACCTAGAATAATTATATCATCTGCATATTGTAATAAATTGAAACAAGTATCTTGATAATGGATAACACCTTTAAACGTTTGTCTAGTCACCGCTCTATCCAAAAGAACTGCTAGGCCTTCAGCCGATATTGCAAAGAGAAACGGAGAAAGGGGATCTCCTTGACGAAGACCTCTCAAAATAATAAACTCATTAGTAGGGCTTTCATTAACCAAAATGGACATAAAGCTCTGCATAACACCACCTTTAATCCAAGATATCCCCTCTTCACCAAAACCCATATACTCCATCACCTTACAAAGATAAGACCAATCTACATAATCGTAAGCTTTTGCAAAATCCACCTTCATCAAGAAGGCTTTCCTTTTATTTCTCTTAGTAAAATCCACTATTTCGTTTAAAGCAAGAACTCCATCAAGAAGGCTTCTTCCTTCAATGAAAGCGGTTTGAGAGATGGAAATAATACTTCCCATGACCTTTTTGATCCTATCTGCAAGAATCTTGGAAACCACTTTGTACACACTCCCAATCTAATAAATGGGTCTATAATCATCAAGGGATTTAGGATTGTCAGATTTGGGAATAAGAGAAAGGAAAGAAGAATTTAGCACTTTAGGAAGACAACCCCTTTCGAAGAATTCCAAAATACAATTAGTAAAGTCGCCACCAACTATCTCCCTACAGTGTTTGAAGAAATCAAAATTGAATTCGTCTGGACCTGGAGTTCTACCACCACTACAACTGAAAACTACTCTCCTAATATTGTCAGGGTTGACTTGTTGCTCTAAATACTTGTTATCTTCAATAGAAAGTTTTTTAAGACCTTCCTGGCCCATTATCATCATAGCTTTATCCGCTTTCTGAAACTAGCTCTGAAAATGATCAAAAATAGCTTGTTTGATACCTGTCACATCTTCCACTATCTGATCATCCATATTAACCAATGAAATAGAATTAGAAATGAATCTTTTTTTAATAGTTGCATGAAATAATTTTGTGTTATAATCTCCTTCTTCAATCCATTTAATACGAGCTTTTTGATGTAAAAGACTTTCCTTAAACCTTAGTTTACTCCACATGTCATCCATTGCCTTACTTATAACCGAAATTTTGCCTCATCCATCTTACCATTATGTTGATCAATCAAGTCTTCGATATCATTGATAACTTGGACATTTTTCAGTAATATTAGTATCAATCCAACCAAAAACCTTTTTGTTCCACCATTTCAAATTTGTTCGCAATGAATGAAGTTTCTTTGTAAATATAAAATATGCATTCCCATGATATACAGAAGTATCCCAAGATTCTTTCTCAAATTTCATAAAATCTGGATTATCAAACCAACAATTCAAAAATCTAAATGGTTTTGGTCCCCAATTAATATTCCTAGCAGATATCCGAACAGGTCTGTGGTCCGAGATGTCTTTATCTCCAACTCTTTGAGTTACCGCATTCCACTCATTCAATAATCCATTAGAGAAAATAAATCTATCAAGCCTACTACATGATTTACCAGAGGTAGTAAACCAAGTATATTTATCACCTACAACTGGTAAGTCGATGCATCCTTAAAGCTCAATGAAGTCTCCAAACTACTTCATATTCCTTTTACTTAAATACGAGTTGCCGACCGTCTCACTAGCACACTTAACGACATTAAAATCACCACCAATCACCCATTCACCAGCTGCCATAGACGACTTGAGACGTAAAATTTGACTCCACGGGTTTCTTTTATACGCCATATTACAAGGAGAGTATATGTTTACAAAATAGCAGTTAATTCCTTTCCAAATAGAATTTAAGCCTAGAAAACCCTTACCTTTAAAGTTGCATAAAGGTTGTATAAAATTGATCCTCTATATAGTTAAAATTTCACCTGATAATCCTTCTGCATTTGAGTATGACCATTGACATGAGCCATTCCCCCATAAACTCGACAACAACTCATCTGTAATATTGGAACATTTTGTTTCTTGTAAAAATAACAAATCCACCCCAATCTTTAGCATCAGCTCCTTGATTTTCCACCTTTTGATATTACTACCACACCCTCTTATGTTGTATGTCAAAAAATTCATGATTTACTACTAGCAACATCCTTCTTACTCTTGGTTTTCTTCTTGACTTTCAGTTTGCGAATAACTGATTCAGCAACATCATCTTCTAAATTTGCCTCCACACCAAGCTTTTTAATATAATCCCATATTTTATTAGGTAAGCTATCCAATTTCTTTTTAATTCTAGAATTGATTTTCAAAACATTGGAGTCTCCTATCGAATCTTCCACCAACTTCGATCCATCAGAATGGTTAGATATGGAGTCTGAAGACGAATCATTGTTAATCAAAGCCTCTGATTTCTCCACTAGCCCTTCAGAAACCCCTTATATTTTATTATCAGCAAGAAGAAGAGTAGAATAGTATGAGGGAGAAAAAGGTATCTTAATTTTTTGATAAATTTCATCAATCAAATTTTTCTTTCTAACTTGCTTTTTTTCTTTAACATGGGTGTCGGCCATATTGAGATCAAGTTCTACCCCCAAGTCAACACATAAATAAATTCTCTTGGGATCACTAGAATTATGGAACCTAATGGGAGAAAGAAAAGCATTATGAGGACGCGTACAATTTGCGTTGTTATTAGTACTTTGCAGCAAGTCTACACTTTTATGAATAACAGTAGGTACAACGCATAGAGTTCCCACAGGCTCAGTAGCATTAATGATCGGACAAGAGTGATGTTGTTTGGATACCACACTAGACCCCAAAATACTCTTGGTGTTATCAATATCTTTAATGTAATCAGCCATTTTATCCATAATACTCTTGATGAAATCAGTACCTTTAATGTTGTCAACCCCATTATCCGCTGGGTGAGAGAGAAAATCTTCTAGGGACTCCACACTTGTGTCGGATGAGGTAGTGTGGATAGAATAGGAATTACAACCTTCTGCATTTTCTGAAAAGTTATCACCACTTGTCATATTACTTATTTTATCAAGATTTTCACCCAAAGACAAGTCCAACGCTTCTATTGATGCCACGTGCAATTGACTAGGCTTGGTAAAGCCACCTGCTGTTGGAGAAAGCTGATAAGACATTTCTTTTTTAATTTGAAAATTTCGGTCCATCTCATTTCCAATATCACTACCTTCAGCGCCTTCTAGCCTTGTAATATTATGAAATCCAAGATCTTTATTTAAGGCCTTACATTTAGGATTAAAAATATCGTAATCCTGAGCTGGTTCATCTTCAGATACATTGTCAATATCTTCAACTGATGAAATTACTTCTGAACTGTCCTCAAAATCTGCATCCTTATTCGAAAAATATTTGAAGGAACAGATGCCATATGAATCTTCCACCACCTTGAAACAATATCTATGATCATTGATATTAATATTAATCACCACATTTAAATTAATTGCAAATTTTGTCCGAATGAGGAAACGAGCAACATCTAGCCTTTTATATTTTTGAGTGTCCTCATCCATCTTAACAAAGCATACCATTGTAGATGCTAGAAACTTGAAGAATTTTTCCCCCCATACATGACAAGGAGCTCCAAAACAATTGACCCAAATGAGCCTTTCTTTGTCAACATCAGAAGGATACCAAGGGTGAACATCTTCAAACAATTTCTCAATCCAAACTTTTTCTTCAGCTACCAATTTCCTAATATCACCAAGAACCTCTTATTCAAGTAGAACTAAGTTGGCTCCAAGAGGAGTAGCTTTAATCTTGAAATAACCTTCAACATGGAGAGCTTTATGTACTTCAAAAGAGGAACCGGGATTAACCATAACCCCAACAAAAGTCTGTTCAAATCTTTCCATCTGCTCAGAATCTACATTGAACTGTAAATTAGAAAATTATGTCTTGTCTCCCATGAGAGTCTTGTTATGGTTAAACGTATCGCAATTATAGACAGGATTCCCAGTTTTAGTAACCTGAGCATACGAATTTTCCCCTGTTATTTGACTTCGCTTCATAATGTCTCCAACCATTAGTAGATATTGGAAATTTTTGGACATGAGAGTATGATTCTTTTCCCAATGGTGGTGCCTTCGATTGAGCCTACTTAAATCTAGGGGTATTCACAAATATCTTACTGCCATTGATAATGATGTTATCAAGTTTAATGGCAAAGAGATGTTCATCAAAAACCTGTTTGAATCGGACAAAACCAAAACGCCTTCCTCTTTTGTCCAATCTGGATGGAATATAAACCTCCACTACTGAGAGTATGAATACTCAAGTTAGGTTGAGGGATTGGAGAGTACTGTAAGGGTGGTCGTTGTGGGATTTGATCTTGACATTGTTGGTGGTAGTAGTTGTTTTGATGGATTAGATGGTTTGGTTGTTGGGATGACGTGGCAAAGATAGTGTGTCGTTATGTTGTTCGAGTGTGATGAAATGCTTGTTAGGGGAAGGTGTTTGTTAATTGTGGTTGTGGGGGAAAGTTTGTAGTATAGGAGGAAAATTGACGGGGGTCGGCTAAAAATTGTGGTTGTGAGGGAAATATTAATGGAATATTTCTAAACCAAGTAATATATTCTTGGTTATGCCTCAGTTGTTTTCGTCTTAAATGTTGCCCATTTAAAACCAAATATCTTCTATTATTCCACTCCTCGTTTTCTTCTTGGTTTACAGTTCTCCAGTGAACACGCCATATGGATTGCATTTCTATTGTGTGATGTTCTCTCAGACATCTTGGTTGAGATGGAATTTCCTGAGGAAATTCAAATATTAATTTTACCTGGTCTGATTGATGTATCTCAACAATATGAAAACATATTATTGATGTTGTCGCACTCCATACACGCATATCATCATGAACAATATCTGGATAAATAGGGTATGACCTCCATTTAAACTGGTACACAAAATAGAATAGTTAGAGCACAAATAATCATGTATGAAATAAAGTATTTATATTATTGGTCTCATGACTTACATCTTCCAGAGTCATGTGATCAAACGCATCTCGATATCCACGTATATAGAATCAGGGAGTATTGTTGTACTCCATACCTCTTTGTGCAAACCTTGCATTTTCAAAATATTGAAACTTGTTAAATTAAAAGTATATGCGTTTAAAATAGTGCAATTATAAAAGAAATTTACCTGAGGGAGTACGGGTAAGTCGGCATTTTGTTGCTATTAGGAGCTATCATGGCTATATACCAATACGCCCAAATAGTCAGAAGGAGTACGCATCCTCTAATACTCATCACATCTTTGTTTATCGCTCTGCACATATTTCTATAAAGGGTAGTAAAACAAGCAGAACCCTAACTATAGGTGCCTCATGTTAGTAAATCCCCCACCAAAGGTACCCAAGAACAATGTAACAAATTTTGTGACTTGTTTGAAATAAAAATGATGAAATAAAAAGAAAATATGAATTTTAGCATGGAGGATGTTCTCCGCTTCGGTGGGATCATCCCGACTCTTAAGATAGTTTAAAATATTGTGTAACCATGTTATTTTAACAAACTTCTTATGTATTTGTTGAGGAGAAGGTTCCACACCCAGATGTTCCATGTAGACATCATCCCCTAATTGAGTAGGTCCATTAATGGTTGGACCATCAATATGGAGATCAAACAACATGCTTACATCTTCCAAAGTGACTGTACATTCACTGATAGGAAAATAAAATGTATGTGTTCCTGGTCTCTATCGTTCCAATAGAGTGACCACAAGCTTTGAATCCATCTTTGTTGTATGAATTTGTGAAACTTCGGCAAACCCGACTAGTTCCAAATACGGCATGATATGCTCACTTGGTGCATCAAAATAATGGGAATGAAGTCTAAACCTAGGGTTGGCATGGTCCTGTTGAAAAAAATTGTCAAAAATATTAAAAACTAATGAATTAAAGAATGTATTAACAACCAATATTAATTTAAAAACTTACGAACTGCACAATGTTACTTGGTAATCCCCAATGTTCTTCTCCTAACCATAATAACTATGCTATTGTATTTTCTAAAGATAAAGTTTATAAAAGATATAAAATAGGAATAAGATATAGAAGATATTGATTGTGTGATTTTTAAAAAAATCAATGTCTCATATTTATAGCCATTTTCTTCCATGCATGCAAGAATCTTAATTAGACTCATAGGCAAGAATCTTAAGGCCTCATGCATGCAATATGACACGATAAGACCTCAGACTCTCATGCATGCAATATGACACAATAAGACCATACACTTCACCAATAGGAGTGCACCCTTCACATGGGAGAACCGGTGAAACACTGCAGAGGTAAGTCCATAAAGTGGACGAATCGTTCTAGGAGTAAGTCCATAAAGTGGACGAACTGTTCTAAGGGTAAGTCCAAAAAGTGGACGAACCTGTTAATAACTCATATATGTTTGTATGAACCAGTTAATAACATGATGTGTAGTGCAACGCATATATATTAGTATGAACCATTGTTTGAATAATTCATCAATTGTAATCATTCACCATAATACATAAAAAAACATAATACTTCTTTACAATGGCTCAAAGAAATATCATTGTAACCATACACTATAATGGTTCCCTTATCAATGATGTTACTGTCGGCTTCTGGTTTGTTAATACAGATACTATGTGTTTCAAAATTCATTGTAAATTTGATTTGTTTCATTTGAAGGAGCGTATAGAAAAAAATTACAATGTTCTTTACTAGAAATCATCTATCGGCTGCCATTATTTCATGGAGATTATGGTAGCATATTTTATGTAATGGATCAAATTGAAGACGACGATGGAGTCAACGTGATGTTTCAATGTCACACTATATTTCCTTAATTAGACACAATTGGGCTATATCTACGTCTTGTTGATGTTGAATTATTTCCAACTCAAGAATCACAATTACACCGGTATGGAATGAGTCAACTCATTGAAGATGAACTAATCCAAAACAATGAACCTTTCATACCAAATGAAGTGGTTGGGGAATACAGTGAAGATGAACTCGATGAGGAAAGTCACAAAGATTTGTTTGGAGACAATAATGATAATGAGGATGTGGAAGTCATGGTAGATGTTACCCAGCTAACAAAATGTGCAACAGATGAATTTGTACAATCCGCCTGTTCACATGACAAATATTTGTTTGGAGGCTCAACCTATCTCGGTTTTTGAAGCCCAAAATCCAACCCACATGGGTAACGATTTGGAGGTAGGAATGGTGTTTGAAAATAAGGAGGCATGTGTTGCGGCCATCCAGCATTGGCATATAACTAATAATCTTGAATAGAATGTCTACGAATATGATCCTAGAAGGTATATTATCAAGTGTAAGAACTCATAGTGCAAATTCAAGTGCAAAGCTTCTTTGCGTAAGAACTTAAAATGGATTACTGGTAAGCTTCACAGACCTCATACTTGTATGGAATCTGCTATGACATAAGACCATGGAAAAATCTCTTCAGAGCTAGTTAGTCAAAGCATCAGAGATCTTGTTAACAATGACACTTCAGTCAAAATAAAGGTGATCGTGGCCCAAATTATTGAAAAATATGGGTATATAATATCCTACAGGAAAATATGGATTGCAAATACGAAGGCCATAGAATCATTGTATGGGAACTGGGAGATGTCTTAAAATGAACTTCTACAATGGTTGTTGGTAATGAGAACCTATATTCCCGGTACCGTACTAGAATTGCAAACATTGCCTATTTTTACAAACGACGGAACCCATTTGGGTGACAATAGGAAATTACATCGACTCTTTTGGGTGTTTCAACCGTGTATCTGTGGATTCACCTATTGCAAGCCGATTGTGTAGGTCGACGAAACATGGTTGTATGGAAAGTATAGAGGTAGATTGTTGATGGTTGTTGCACGGGATGGGAACGGTAGCATTTTCCCTATAGATTTTGCATTATTTGAAGGTGAGACAAGGGATGGATGCAGTTTCTTCCTGAGGAATTTGAGAAAGAACGTCACACCGCAGGCTAATTTGTGTCTAATATCTGACAGACATATATCAATTAAAAATGCATATGATGATCCAGAAAACGGTTGGCAATATCCTACGTCTTCACATGTGATCTTACCCGATCATAAGGGCCCTCTAGAGGTCGAGCACAAATAGTAAGGTGGTTAACAAGCGAGGAGGGGGTGTATCTGCAAGGCATTCTGATGCCAAAGTGAGTATACGCTACAGAAAGTGGTAAGAGAGAAAGTGTTTCAGAATATCTGAACCTTTAATGAAAAAGGGTATTTATAGTGAGCCCCCAGCGCTAGGCCAAGTTCTTCCTTGGGCTGGATTAGCTAGGCCCAAGGAAGAACTTCCAAGGTACGCGTAGGAGCGTGTAAGACCTAGCACGTGGTCTTGCCATTGGTCCAATTGCCCCTATCTTTCAGGAGATAATGATGGAAAATTGGGTGATGTGGCAGGTGATGGGGAGACACGGTCTCCCCATCATCAGTCCAATGGATATAGTGCTTTCCTGACGCGCCAAGCACCTGCTCGGGTAGTTTTAAGTCTGCCCGACGATGCAGAAGACGTAGCTGACTGAATGGGCCTCTGCCTGACATGTTGGGACATGGGCCAGAGGTGTCCTTGAGGCCTAGTCCGGAACAGGAGCCCCCCAAGTAGAGTCTCCAAGCTGGAGTGATGAGTTAAGAGAAATAGAGTCGGGCACAGCCAACATGTCGAGGTAGGACATAGACCGTGGAGTGGGTCGTTGGAATTGATCGCCCGTGCCAAAGCGGTTGACATGTCGAATTATTCGGTAAACCGAGAAGGACATATGTCGAATAGACCGGGGTGCGGCGTCTTTAGTAACCGGGGAAGTTTTTGTTGAGTCGGGGAGACTTAGAGGTGCTCGACGTCATTCGGGATTCTCTAAAGTTCCATGTCCGAGGAATTTAAAGCGTGTCGCTTCGTTTCCTATGCTAGGGACAGCCTAGGGAGCCTAGGTAATGATTACCTAGGTACGTCCCCCACGCACTTCCCTTGTATTTAAAGTGGAGAATCCACTTCATTTCACTTTTTGCTCCTACGTTTAACCGGACTAGCAGTTCAAGAAATCCTCTCAACCGTCGCCGCCGCTTAACACCGTCAAATCCTTGTGTGCCACCATTCTCTCCCCACCAACATCATGTCAGGTAACCCTTTGAATCTTCTCTTTCTGATCATTTTTACGCTCGGTAGGTAGTGATAGTGGTAATTTTTCTGTTTAGAGTAAGTAAATTACTGTTTTAGGCTAGCTTTTAGGTTTTAGGTATGATAGTCCCGGGCGCAATTTGCATGAGTCGGGTGAATTATGCATATTTAAGTGAATAAGTCGGCCAGAATCATCATACTTTTGATGAAGGTCACAAGCTCCCCATGCATTCGCCGGCCAAGAATTTCTTAGCTTCCTTAGGAACTTTAGGTGTTCTGTGAGCGCTCGAGAGGGATCTTCACCTATCCCTTTGTTGATTAGGGAAACGTTAGTGAGAACCTGGAGCGTTCAGCTCTTCGCCCTTTCACCTGAACTGTGGTGGAAAGGTAGATTTAATGCGATGTTGTTCACTAGTTTTTTTGGCGAACAACCTCTGGTTTACCAATTCCTTGTAAAAGGGTCACTTGCAGGACCAACCACACAAGTCCTAGGACACATGTGCTAAATATTAAGGGATGGATTCTAAATATGAGTTCTATTTATTCTTATATGTTTTGTCGAACAATTACTCAACAAGACTATTCATATTGATATTACAATAAGATGATGCTTGTCTAATGAAACTAAACAAAGAAACTTAAAGTTTGCCTTAATGCTTTGTTGAAAAGTAAATTGATTTAAGAAGTAAATGACTGGAAAATAGATTGCTTTAAAGGTAAATGAAAGTAAGATGGTGTTTACACGTACATTTTTTCAGATAATTCTCCTTTCTCTTTACACACGAGTATTAGAATAATCACATAAATGTTGTACAGAGTTTTCACACACTTTTCACAAAGAAAACTATCATATTTATATACAAATAACATAACCATCGAACAACGGTAAAATCCTAAGATAATCTTCCACGTACTATTATCCGGCGAATAACCGTTATTCATAAAAACTGCTCTTTAAACTGACTAAACGACGCGTCTCTTTGCCCTGTCGAACCCGTTTGAAATTCAAATAGTCCCCATGTTGAATCCTCGTATTCATATCCTATCAAAAATACAACAAGGATTTTCCAGTAGTGATGTGAAGAACTTCCTAAAGAGCAACTTGTCTCCTTTCGACAGACGTCCGTTCGCCATAAAAAGAAACCAAATCATCACAAACCTTCTCGAGATTCTGGACATGTTTGAAAGAAAGAGTGATCTAATCTTCTTAGTCATGTTTGGAAGAAAGAGTGATCTAATTTGGTCGAAAAACCTTCGAAATCACGTTCATCGCCTATTAAAAAGTATAAGAAAAACTAAGAAGCTTCTATATTAGATAATGATGATGTGTAAGGAACAAAGCTTGACAAATCCACCAACTGTTGGGACTCTCTCATGGTGTCGAAATTATAGGTATACAGTGTAACACCCCAAAATTTTCCCTCTTATTTTATAACCATCTAGGTGGTTTCTTGTTTCATATTCATCTACGTTTCTCACTAGGTCATAATTTCGCATTCCTCATTTGCATGGAGCTTCTGAGGCAGGGGATCAAAGGGTCTCCCTGTGATTTGAATTCTCATACTAAGAGATGATTTGTCTGGCTATTATTCGCAAGATTTAAACAAAGGTTGAACTCACATCATCATGGAACATCTCAATTGTTGGGGACTAATCAGGTTTATGACTGAGTTCTGCTATGAATTGTGGTGTTGTCGATTCTCAATGTCTCCTGGCATAGTTGTACTCCAAATCATGAGTTAAGATTTATTTCTCTAGTCATGTGGCAATGTTTTACAAAGTCTGTTCATCAGGGGGACCTTATGCTTCTAAAATATCCTATGTGAAGCTTCTACGTTCGGTTAAGAGAGAGCCACTTAAATTATTTGAGACATTCTTGGATAAGGCTGAAGATCAACCCCAGATTGGAAAGCAATTTGTGCCACCAATGATGGATCCTGTTCTGGGAGATTATGCTAGGAATATTCTTGATGCAAGGGAATCAGAGGTTTTGTCCCTTTTTGCTACAATAGTAAACAAATATAATGCTACCATGATTGAAGATGTACCTCGTATATTTGAAGTTGTCTTTCAGTGCACACTAGAGATGATTACAAAAAAATTTCGAGGATTACCCAGAGCACCGGCTTAAGTTCTTTTCACTACTCCGTGTCATAGCTACTCACTGTTTTCCTGCACTAATCTGCTTGGCAAGTCAGCAATTGAAGCTTGTTATGGATTCAGTCATGTGGGCATTTCGGCATACAGAAAGGAATATTGCTGAAACTGGTCTGAACCTGTTGCTGGAGATGCTGAAGAAGTTTCAGGGCTCAGAGTTCTGTAATCAATTCTACCAGACATATTTCCGGACAACTGAGAATGAGATATTTGCTGTCTTAACTGATACTTTTCATAAGCCTGGGTTCAAATTACATGTCTTGGTGCTTCAACATTTGTTTTGTCTGGTGGAAACTGGTCTGCTAACTGAGCCCCTCTGGGATGTTACTACAACTTCATATTCATACTCAAATAATGCAGTTTTTGTACGCAAGTACACAATAAAGCTTATAAGTGCTTCTTTCCCTAAAATGACAACAGCTGAGGTTACCCAATTTGTTAATGGGTTCTTCAAGTCCACAACTGATCTCTCTACATTTAAAACTCATATACGAGATTTTCTTGTACAATCAAAAATGAAATGGTGGACTCATAGGTTAATTGAGTTGCAAGACGAAATAGTGGACTCATAGGTAGATTAAGTAGCGTAGAAGTTAATATTAATACTATGGGCATTTTAGTGTATTTCACATGCTCCGTGATTCAATCAATATGACAAAAATACATTCAGAAATTTCAGAAGAGGGAGAATTTTTATCAGAACAAATCAGTTCCAAAAATATACAGAATTCAGAAAGGGAAATCTCATAACAGGGGTTTTATTTTACAATAACAAAAACAAAAGATCTGGCTGCTGGTTCTTGACTCTGAGAATTCTCGTCGTTTTCTTCATCAAAGAATTTCATCAAGCTCCAAATATATTCATCTGACCTTCATCAACCATCGAAAACGTTCGTCAACACTCTTCATCAATAATCTGCAGAAAACGGAGAGCACATGTATATATCAGATAACAATTACAAAAACAACAGGGAATGCAAAAATCAGAAGAAGGAAAAATCAGTTACGATAAACTGATAAACACCAATAGATTCAGAAGAGGAAAAGAGGATATGAGAGAAGTAAAAATCAATTACACAGGAAGAACTGATATGGCAGAAAACGTATAAAGGGCTCTTCTCGAATCCCAGGCTAAGAGTTCTCGATTTTTTCTTCATCGGCTTTCAGCTACCACTCCTCACTCTTGATTAATCATCATTAATCTAAAAAAAACTTTTCACTCTTAATCGGTCTTCATCGCCCATCAGCCATAGTCACACTACGTTCACTAATTCTGGAAAAAAAACGATAGACCTCATTATTCACAAAAAATAAATCAGTTTAAAATAAATCATGAGCAAAGTTAGTTATGAAGGAACGATAAAAACTCAGGACTCAGGATTCAAAAGGGAGTATAAGAGAATTTATCAAAAAAAAGAAGAACTTCAAAAATCAGAACCAATTTCTAACTGTTCTCTAACAAACTAACAGAAAATGTAACAGAATACATAACCGTTTTACCTGAAATTCCCCTTTGAGCCCTTCAATCCATTGTCTATAAACCAGATTTTTGCTACAGTTGGAGCCCCGGAACTCTCGATTTTTCTCCCTAAAATTCATCATTTTTTCATCCTTCTTCATCAATCCCTCATTCATATTCTCTGAATCTCTCTCTCATTCTTCTGCATCTTCACCTCTTCACAACCATTCTTCAACCTCTTTCATCTTCAACTCTTCATCACTTTCTTCATCCTGAACACTATCCACCTTCAACCTTTGTTCTTGAACATCCTGCATCTTCACAAATCACACAAACTGCATCATCAACAAAGAGACAAGAAAAAAACGAATCAACAAGAACGAGCAAATAATCGAAACCGATTCATTAGAGCAACATACCGTGAACGTAGTCATCTTCACGGCATCACCTTCGAACTTCGTCGTCATCTTCACGGCATCACCTTCGAACGTCACTGTCATCTTCACGACATCAACAACAAGCTGCAAGCATTACAAGAACACGACGAGGATCAACAAACAAATGTGAACAAGTTTTAATCGCACAAGAAGAAGAGCAACAAACCGAACGTGAGTACGTAACTTCAATCGTCATTATCGTCTTCATCGCAACAACCTCGCCGATTCGGATCTTCGAACCATCGACGTTCATCACTTGGATTAAAGGTAGGTGAATGTTGATTGGTCTTTGATTTTATGCTTAAGGGAGATGGAGATGAGAGTGAGAGGGTGGCGGCGGTTAGGGTTTAGAAAGGGGATGAATGTGTGAGGGAGAGAGGACGAGTTCTAAGTGAGAGAGAGATCGCCGGAGGAGCTTTGCTGTGACGGCGATGCTGGTTTTTTTCGTTTGTGAGGAAGAAAGATGAAGAGGATTGGGGGAAGAAGAAAAAAGGGGCGGCGAGAAGAAGAGGGATTTAGGGTTTGAGGACTTACATTATGTTTATCTGTTTTTATGTTAATTAGTGTATGAAGAATATGTTAGGTAATATAAATTAATAGCATTAAACAATTGTTAATCCACATTAAAGAAATATTAAAATCTATAAAAACTGATTAATCCCCTTAATGAAATCCACCGCCCAAATCCATTAAGATAGGATTGGTTTTTTTCGGCCCATTACGGCGGTGACAAGTGTCACAGTCCGTTTGGACCAGCCCTTCACGATCCCATGCGATGCGTCCAATCTTAATAACCATGCACCCTGAGCTTATAGGCTTCCATCGCATTACTAACATCACCAGCATGATCAAATGGCTTAGACTGAGTCAACTAAAGTTGACTGAGTACCCATGCAATGCACTTCAGCTCCTCTGCGAATTGGGCCCTGAGAACTGCTTTTCCCACCCCCATTTTGGGCCCAGTTGTCATTATAATTTAAAAGCATTGCTTTCTCACCTCCCTCTTCTATTTCATTTCTTTTAATACTCTATTTTAAATAGCTTTCAAATTAATTCATAAAAAATATTAAAATGCATAAGAAAAATCCCAAAAAATTATATTAGGATATTAATTCAATTTAAAACTTTTCCCAATTTTTATTTTCTGAATTTAATCATTTTTCAATTTAAATTCGATTTTTCATTTTAATTGATTTATATTGATTTCCTTCATAAACACATAAATTTGTACATTTTATTTCTGCCACTTCCTATAATATTTTTGATTCATTCTTTTTGCTATGATTAGAGGACAAATTAAAGTACCTAGAATAGTTTTGGGGTATTTTTTAGGGCATTTTATCTATTGTTGTGGTAGTGTGATTTGTATAAATTTAGGATTGAATCTTAGATAGATTTAAAGGACCATTTGACATAGTTAGACTTAGAATTTTTAAGAGATTTTTTAACACAATGTTATAATCAGGTTAGAGACCCTAGGAAATTAATTTCACATTTTTTCCATGACTTTTGATATTTTTGGCATTTTAATTCATTTCCATCATATTATTGCATATTCATGTTCATTTCATTTACTAACTATTTCCCTTTTGTGCAAGGTATTTTTCGAGGATTTGCTTATGGATTTGGACTATGTTTTGTCATGCCTCGATTATATTTTGTGTACTTTGTGATGTAATAGTTAATACTTGTATGCTTGTATAGTTTCTATAATTAGGATAGAAAAGATAAAACGAATCGATAGAAAAGCAAAATCTCAAAAAGCAAAATAAAGACTCGGTCCAACGTCGAGTAAATTTTCAAATAAATAAATAAAGTTGCATGTGACTTTAGGATTCCTCGATTATCATCATTCCACTCCATCACACCCAAAAGCAAGCCTTGTATGTTGCACACCATAAGTCGTGCGTCTTAGCACCACGCAATCGACCCACCTGATCCATCGTTTCATCCCATTTATGTTTCATTCACGTTTTTACCCACCATGACTTAGGAGGACCATATTGTTCATTATTGCCTTTTATGCTCGCATTTCTAGTCTAGCATCTCTTAGGTAGATTTAATCTTCCAAACCTCACTAACCATAAGTCATCTTCAAACTCAACTAACTTAGGGTAAGTCTAGTTTCCCTTAGAAGTTTTCCTTTGATAACTTGAGTCTCACTTCTCATCTTTAAAAGAAAATCAAAAACACTTAATAAAGGAAAATGTGTACAATGCGTCACGAGCCTTAAGCTATACGGGAAATGATTAGTGGAGGTCTCCTCCACTCTTCTAGGATGCTTTACAAACGTTCCATTGGGGGCGATCTTGGAAAGTATTCGCTCCTGTGTCATAGTCTTTAGTGTTGTACATACAATAAACACAATCTCAAAACACTTCTTATAAAAGACAACAAACCAAGAAGTCACGTCTTCTCATCTCATTTCATACTCTTTGCGGATGAACATGACTTGTCTCGACAGTTCAAACAGCGATACGGTAAACACCCTCGAGTCAGAGCCGGTAACACCTGAGCTAGAGCTATGGCAACGTCATCCTAAAAATCACAAACACGTTTCAGCCTTAGTTAGACGAACTACGGCGTCTCTGATCCTCATTTATCCCGATGAGGTACATAAGCAGTGGGGTAGAGCGCATTCGAGCACAATCATTCTTTTCCCTACATTTGCCCCCTTTATTTCCATTTTCCTTTCCATTTATTTCCTCATTTCCATTCCATTCCAGATAGTCATTCTTTCATTCAAACAGCATATTGTTTCTCACCCTTTGAAAACAGACTTATAAGCGTGGATCCCGTCGGGTACCGCGGACGGATTGGGGTGCTAATACCTTCTCAATTCGTAACCGACTTCCAGACCCAGATCTTTGGTTCGCAAGGCCTCGTCCTTTTCCTTCTTCCTTAGGTTTGTGCAACATTACCTTTCCCATTCCTTCGGGATAAAAATGTCTGGCTAGCGACTCTAACTTTTCCGAGCCACTTTCGCGTTTGTACTAGGATGAAAATACCGGGAGCGACATACAGATGTCAAATTCACTTTTTCCTTCTGCTTTTCAGGTATAGCTGACCAAAGACAACCCGAGGAAGGAAATGTGGTCGCCTTTTCCTCCAGCCAAAACGACTTGTCGTGGGTCGCCGACGAGCCATTGGAAGAAGAATCTTACTTTGCGGGTGAAAGTGTCACCGCGTATTCAGTAGTCGAGGAGATGGGTTCCGAGGATAAACCCAAACCGGTAGTGTTACGCTCTTGGAGAAGATGATCGGATATGCTCGCGTTTCCAGGGGAAGCAGCTCGCGATGTATGAGTTCGCCTTCCGGAAGGCGAGGATGAGGCTCCCCTTTAACGACTTTCAGATGGGGGTCTTCAAGTGGCTCAGGTTGGCGCCTTCACAACTACATCTCAACGCCATCACCTTTATCTGGGCATTCGAGCTGGTCTTCCAGCACCTTGGGATTGGCTGCATGCTACCCCTCTTCTTTCACGTTTTCCACCTGCAACGGTCGAGCGCAGGAGGGCGTCATAGATGGGTGCCTTTCAAGCATCCCTCGAGGTTGTTCAAGACGTATGTTGATTCAGCCCGCGACTTCAAAGGGAGATGGTATTCGGTGAAACTGATCACCCAGTACGCTCTCGATAACCTCTACTTTCATAAACAAGATGCGAACAGTGAGGAGAAGTTGATGTCAAAGATCCCCCTTAGGTGGAAGCCAGACCATTTTGATCTTCCGACCAGTCATTATTGAGTCTGAAACGTAAGTCTGGGGGCCGAGGATCAGTTGGCTTATCAAAAATTGGTGAATTATGTCAAAAGTTTCAACTTGGCGGTCTGCATGGACCGAATGGACAACCCTTACCTAGATGACGACGGGATGCCCGTCCTAGAAACTCACCTGATTAATACCAAGGCCTTGCTCGAGTGTGATACAAACGAGGAGGCTATTCGGTTATTACGTAGGTTCTTTTGGCCTTTCTCGCTCCTCCGATGTTATATATGTTTGCTGATTCTCTTGATTTTTGTTTTGCAGGAAGCATGCCTTCAGCTAAGGAGCGGGTATTGAAGTTGGACAACCAGGCCGGGGCCCCGGGAAGGGTTCAAGAAAAGAAGAAAAATAAAGTTACAAGTCGCGTCCAGGAGGTGGCGACTGAGCATGGGATCGGTAGCTCCGGTACTCCTAGCTAGACCTCCGACTCTACCCAAGCTGTTGTACGACCAAGCTCCCCGATAACGATACAGGATAGCCCTCCACCCTTCGCCAACTCTCCTCGCCTGAATCATCAACGGATAGATGGGTCTCTTGCCCGGTCAGGTGCCGTGGACGGTATGCAGTCGGGCGGACAGGGGTGTTATCTGCTGCCCCCTTGCTATCTGGAAAGGGATTTCTTCAAGTCCGAGGGCTCTGTCGTGGTGGCGGCGCCTGAAGCGAAAAAGCTTTACTTGACCAAGATGCTATTGTCAGGAGGGAGGATCTGGCCCCGGGCATTGTTGTTATTATTCGGGTTATGGAGACGGCTTTGATGTTGCCCGACACCACTGTTCCACTGCTATTTTGGAGGAAGCGCTTGAGACAACAAGGGCCGAGAAGGACAAGCTCTCCAAGGATCTGTCTAACTACAAGAAGGAGCATAAACTTCAATAAGAGTTGAGCTCGGAGCTGGATAAGGCCAAATGTGAGCAGGACACCTTAAAGGAGGAGAACAAGATCTTGAAGGAGCAGGCAGTCGAGCTCAATAAGGCGGCTGAGGAAAATGTGAATCTCCAGGCACGACTGGTGTTGCTAGAAGGTGTGGTATGTCCTCTTGAGGATGAGAATGAAGAATAGTTGGCCTTTCATACCCGGCGTGAGTTGGTTGGCAAGACCCGCGAGCTCTGCCAAGATCTGGTGGTCGTCTTTAAAGAAGGATTTGATAACGCTACCGATCAACTCAAGGTCGTGAATCTGGCACTCGTAACCGAGGGGACGACTCATAAATACTACGTGACTGATGGGAAGATTGTCTGCCCCTTTGTCACCGAGGAAGAGCTGGGAGAGGAGGAGGATGACAACGATGAAGAGGTGTAGGTTCGGGCAGCGGCCCTTAGTTTACTTTTGAATTTCTAGTCTGCGTGCCTGTTTGGATTTTGTTGTAATGGCCTGCGTGTCTCTTTTGTATGTACTTAAATGGTCGGGTTTTGGCCGGATTTAAATATAATATCTTGTTCAGCATTTTATTGTGTGTTGCCTTTGTTTGTTAATGTTTGTTTAAGCTGCTATGTATTTTGAATTTTTTGTGCTCGACTATTTAGACTCGTCGGTTTAGGGAACTGGCGAGGTGGCGGGTTTTATGTCCGCCATGAATCGGGTTAGGGTCGCGATTGGACACCCTAATCTCGGGGCTTGGGCCTTCCCATTGTGAGCTGAGTGCCCTATCGACGTGGTACTGCGATGTTGGAGCTCGTTTGAGATGTCCAACATCGGGGAGGGTTACACTCGCCTTATGTGGGTGTTATCCTCCCTTTCGATCGGTGACGAAGGTTGTGGTCGTACCTCCCATGCCTTCCTAATCTATTTTTAGTTGTAGTACTGCTTAAGTTTTTATGTGTTCCATGGTCGAGAAAGTTCTTCACCTTGTAGGTTTTCAAGGTAGTAGGCCATGTTTCTCGTCTTATCTCGGACACAGTACGGGCCTTCCCAATTGGCAGCTAGCTTCCCTTCCCGTGGGTTTTTCTGGTTTCGTCTGAGGACCAGGTTACCCACTTGGAATTCTCTTCTTATGACTTTTGTGTCGTGGCGTAAAGCTATTTTCTGTTTAAGGGAAGCTTCTTGTAGGGCTGCCTCAGAGCGGATTTCCTTGACGGGATCTAGCTCGACTCGCAATGCTTCGTCGTTCAACTCCTTGTCAAGGGGTGCTTATGTGCGCCTCATTGACTCTCGAATTTCTACTGGGATGACTGCCTCGGTACCGTAAGTTAACCTGAACGGGTTCTCCCCGGTTGTGGAATGTGGTGTTGTGCGATATGCCCAAAGGACGATGTGTAGTTCCTTGGCCCATGCCCTTTTCGCTTCGCCGAGTCTGCGTTTTAATCCTCATAGGATTACCCTGTTGGCTACCTCAGCTTGGCCATTAGTTTGAGGGTGCTCGACAGACGTGAAGCACTGTTTTATGCCTAAACCGGCAACAAAGTCTTGGAATCTTCTGTCCGTGAACTGTGTCTCGTTGTCGGGGATAAGGACTTGGGGTATGCCAAATCGTGCGAGGATATTTCTTTTGAAGAATCGGAGAATGTTTTGTGCCGTTATTTTGGCCAAGGCTTCTGCTTCGATCCATTTCGTGAAGTAGTCCACTCCCACGATGAGGTATTTGTTTTTGTATGAGTCAGTCACAAAGGGACCGAGGATGTCCATCCCTTACCATGTGAAGGGCCACGGAGAGGAGAGCGTCTTCAGCTTGTTAGGGGGCGCGAGATGCATGTCGGCGTGTCTTTGGCACTTGTCACATTTTTTTACATGTTCCTTAGAGTCGTGTTGCATTGCCGGCTAGTAATAGCCTGCTTGCAAGGCTTTGCGTGCCAATTATTTCCCTCCGAGATGCTGAGCATTGATCCCCCTGTGTATTTCTCCCAGTATGTCGGGTAACCTTTCCTCTTTGACGCATTTTAGTAACGGGATGGAAAATCCCCTTTGATAGAGTTTACCCTCGAGTAGAACGTATGAGCACGCCCTTCTCTTGGTTGCGGCTGCCTCTTTGGGGTCCGTAGGGAGTTCTTCTCTTGTGAGGTAGTTATGAATGGGCGTCATCCAGCAATGGGCGTCTCGAATCGCGTTTACTTCTAGCGGCAAAGGTGATCGTTTGATGCTTGGTCGGGGAAGGATTTCTTGGATCACGGATTTATTTTCGCCCTTCTTCCTCGTACTTACCAGTTTAGACAGGACGTCTTCTCGCCTGTTGTGCTCGCGGGGGTCATGTTGGACCTCATATGCATCGAATTTTTCGAGTTTATTCTTTACTAAGGCTAAGTATTCGATGAGATTGTCATTCTTAGCCTGATATTCTCCTCGTACATGTGATGCCACGAGTTGAGAGTCAGTTGATATCTTTACCTCCTTTGGCCCTAAATCCTCGGCTAATCTTAAACCCGCGAGGAATGCTTCATACTCAGCCTAGTTATTAGAAGTCAGGAAGGCTAATTCCAGTGAGACCTCGATCAGAATACCATCTTCATTTTCGAGGATGATCCCTGCGCCACTGCCTGTCGAGCTGGAGGCACCGTCGACGAAGATCGTCCACTCTTAGGTGCCGCTAATTGGGATCGGGTTATGCGTCATCTCTGCAACGAAATCAGCTAGGACCTGAGCTTTCAGGGCTTTCATGCTTTCATATTGGATGTCGAACTCCGATAAATCCAACGACCATTTCAGCATTCGACCGGCCATGTCTGGTCGGCCGAGGAGTTGCTTGATGGGCTGGTCTGTTCGAACTTTAATTGTGTGGGCAAGGAAGTAATGTTGTAGTCTCCTTGCGGCATTTATCAAGGCTAAGGAAACTTTCTCGATATGTTGATATTTGAGCTCGGGACCTTGGAGATCTTTGCTCGTGAAATAAATAGGTTTTTGCCCCTCAATGGTTTCTCGGATGAGGACGACGCTGACAGTCTCAGTCGCTACGGACAGATACAGATACAGAGTCTCTTTTTCTAGTGGTCAGGATAGGACCGGTGGTTCGGAGAGTTCCCTTTTTAGATGGAGCAGTGTCTGTTCGCATTCTTCGGTCCACTTGAAGGTGGCCTCTTTTCGTAGTAGTTTGAAGAAAGGCAAGGCGTGTTGGGAGGACTTGACGACGAAGCGGGATAAGGAAGCGAGCATACCGTTGAGAGATTGAATGGATTTCTTTGAGCTTGGGATTGGGAACTCTGAAAATGCCCAGAATTTGTTGGGGTTGGCCTCAATCCCGCGCTCGGTGAGATAGAAGTCGAGGAATTTACCTACCCGGACACTAAAGGTGCATTTTTTCAGGATTAAACCTTATTTTTCATTGTCTCGCCTGCGCCAAAACCTTTCGGAGGTTTCGTGCATGGTCGACTTCTTCGTGCGACTTCATGATCATGTCGTCCATGTATACTTCAAGCATGTCCCAAATCTCTCCTCAGAAGACTTTGTTCATCATCCGTTGGTATGTGGCCCCAGCGCTCTTTAGCCCGAAGGGCATTACGTTGTAGTAGTAATTATCAGTCGGGGTTATGAAGGTTGTGTCCCTCTTGTCGCTCCCGGGATTTTCATCCTAGTACAAACGCAAAAGTGGCGCAAAAAATGTAGAGTCTCCAGCGAGGCATTTTTATCCCGAAGGAACGAGAAAGGTAATGCTGCACAAACCTAAGGGAGAAGGAAAGGACAAGGTCCTGCGAACCAAAGATTTGGGTTCGGGAGTCGGTTACGACCTGGAAAGGTATTAGCACCCCAGACCGTCCGCCGTACCTGACGGGATCCACGCTTGTAAGTCTGTTTCAAAGGGTGAGAAATAAGATGTTGTTGAACGAAAGAATTGTTAACGGGAACTGAAATGAGAAAAGGAATTGGAAAAGAAAATGGAAAAGAAAGGGGGAAAATGTAGGGAAAATAAATAATGTGCTCGAATGGGACCTACCCCACTGCCTACGTACCTCATCGAAAAAACGAGGATCAAAGTCGTTGTAGTTCGTCTAACTAAGTCTAGGAATTGTGTTTGTGTTTTTTAAGATGACATTGTCATAGTTCTAACTCAGGTGTTTGTAGACTCGCTGAATCGAGTGTGTTATCGTCTTATTGTCAAACTGTTGAGACATGTCATGATCATCCGTAATGAGTGGGAGATGAGAAGAGAAGACGTGGTGTCTTGTTGGTTTATTGCCTTTTAGAAGAAGTGTTTTAATTTTTTGTGTTTACTGTATGTACAACACTAAAGATTATGATATAGGAGTGAATACTTTTCAAGGTCGCCCCTAATGGAACGTTTGTAAAGTACCTTAGAAGAGTGGAGGAGACCTCCACTAATCCTTTCCCATACGGCTTAAGGCTCATGGCATATTGTACACATTTTCCTTATTAAATGTTTTGATTTTTCTTTGAAGGTGAGAAGTGAGACTCAAGTTACAAAAGGAAAAATCTAAGGGAACTAGACTTACCCTAAATGATTATGTTCAATGGTGAGTCCTATGGTTAGTGAAGTTTGAACTGAAAACTACCTAAGTGGATATGAAGCCTAAAAATGAGTATACAAAAAGTAATAATGAATGCGGTCCTCCTATGTCATGGTTGGTGAGATCGTATGATAAGTAGTGAAAGGAAATGGAATGATGGATCGGATAGGTCGATTGCGCGGTGCTGAGACACATGACTTATGGTTCGTAACATACAAGGTTTGTGCTTTGGTTTATTGGAGTGGATCGTAGTGTGATCGTGGAAACCCTAATGTCACATGAAACTTTATTCATTTATTTTTGTTTTGAAATTATTCGATGTTGGATCAAATATTTCTATTTTTTCTCATTTTTGAAATTTGGTTATCTAACGCTTCATTTTATCTTTTTCTATCCTAATTATAGGTATCAAGCATAAAAAGAATTCTAACTATTACATCACAAAGCATAAAACCGTAAAAATATTATAATCGAAGCATAACGGAAAATAATCTGATTCCGTGAGCATAATCCTCGAGTAATACCTTGCACAACAAAACAAATGTTAGTAAATGAAATTAAAATTAATATGCAAAAATATGAATAAACTGGATATATGTGTAAAATTGCAAAACAATATTAAAATGCATATAAAGCATAAAATCGAAAAAAAATGCCAAAATAATCGAAAAAATGGAATTAAAAAAAATACAATCTATTTTTTTATTTGGCTAAAAAGCTATTTTTAATTTTCTGAAATTTTATTAGTGAAAAAACTATTATTAAAATTGAATTTGTAAAAGAAATATAAAAGAAATATTAAAAGAAAATATAAAGAAACAGGGGGTACAAAAGTAGTAAAATCTCAGTTAAAAAGACAATGGGCCTGTGTAAAGGGGGTGCAAATAGCGCTGGCACTAAGGCCCGATGGTGCTGGATTGCTGGGGTGTATACTAGCTATGGTATTTCTCAGTCAATTTTGTTGACTGGCTTTAGTCTGTTAGATCTGAGGACTACTGATGATGATATGATGAAGGCAATAAAATGCATGTGTATGGTATCTACAGTGGCGATCAAACGTAGGTAATGGAAATATGGTGGTCCAACCGGACGGTGACAAGTGTCACCGCCGGAGTGGACCCTAAAGAGAAGAATCTTATCCTAATTTCAAATTAACGATGGAAAGTTTATGGATTTTAATAACTTTAATTGTTTCTTAACGGTGTATTAAAGAGATTTATTGTGGTTTATGATATTTAATCTTTCCAAAGAACAAAACTAATTCAAATAAATTATACTTAAAGAAAACAAAACGTGAAAACTCAGACTACACAACCTATCTCCCTCAAAACGTGTTTTCTTCCTTACATTCATCTTCTTCTTTCTTGACCAAAACCCTAGCCGCCACTAACACCGTCGTCGCCGGCCTTTTTTCAATGAACCTATCAAACTGAAACCATCTATGAACAAATCGACTATTTTCTCCCTTCCTCATCTCAAACCAAAACCGGTCTTAACCTAAACCTCTATCAAATCTCTAAATCGAACCTACATGAAATCGAAATAAATAAATCGTGATTTACACACCTTCAATTGATTCAGATGAAACCCCGACGAAGGTTCATTGAACTCGTTGTTGCGACGGAGATGACGATGTTGCTATGCGGTGAAGACGAGGAAATCGCGTCTTTGATTCGGCGAGATTGCGCCTTCGATGGATGACGACCTTGATGTAGAGTTCACAACAACGATGATAATGAAGGATAAATCTCAGGTATGAACACCTTCCAATCTTTATCGCAAACGTTCGTCCTTCTCTGTGCTTCTTCTCGCAAGTCAATATCGATCTTGTTGACGCTCTTGTTGAATTTACAGGTTGAGTATTTGCTGAAGTTTGTTGACAATGAACGATGATGTAGGTTTGAGTGTTGATACGAATGATGCAGGATTGATGTTGTTGAAGTTTGTTGGAGAGTGAAAGATGAGGGCGATAATGATGGATGCAGACGAAACTCATTGATTTGGATTATGGTGATATCCAGGTACGTAATAGCTTTCGATTCCATCTTTTATGCGTGTACGTTCATAAATCCTCTTTTGCTCTGCTTCTGACTTTGAGTGTTGCAAGATAAACTTGAGGAATGTTGTATGAACCTTGCAGGTCCATGAAGATGCATTCTTGAGGATGATGAGAAATGAAGAAGATGATGAGGTTGCGGTTTTTTTTTCTGCGGATTGAGGATTAATGACGATAGTTGATGAAGATGGTGATTCGAAGGTGGATTGATTCAAGGAAGGAGATTGGTGAGAGTTCTATCAGATTGAAGATGAAGTGTGTAAGATTTGCAAAGAGAGGTTGAGATTAAAAAGGTGTGAAAATGGAAGAAATGGTGGAGGGATTCAAGATGAAGATGAAGAGGGTGATTACGAATGAGAAAATGAAGTTGAAATCAGAGAAGAAGGATGAAAATGAGGTGATAGAGATGAAGCTAAAAATGGGGAGATTGAAGAGATCCTGAAATTGCAGCAATGGATCGGTTTTATAGATGATACTCATGAGGGTTAAAATGACATTTCCAGGTAAAGTCGGTTAGAAATTCGGTTATGAAATAGTGGGAGTTTGTTGAGATTATTGATTTATGTCAAGCTATCCTTTTGTGAATATGATTTTCTTATGAGATTTTTCCTTTTAAGGTTTTGATTGTGGAAGGAAAATATGAGTTTTTATAGTTTCTGTTTAGAGTTTTTACAGATTTTTTGTGGACTTGTAACTGATCTTCTTCTGAGTTTTGCTATCAATTCTCTGTACTGATTTTTGCATTATTACTCCTTTACCGCCTGTTATGTGAATTTTTGAAAGTGATGTTCCTGGAATGTTGTTGTATTTGCATAATGTTGTTGCTACTAGAGGTTGACTGAGCCGACGTTGATAAATTGGAACCTGTGAATTTACAGCTTGACAACATTTTGGAGGTACCCACTTAGAATGGAAGAGTCTCTTTTTTGGAACTGGTGTTGGAATTAGAACAATTGTGTTCGAGTTGATATCGGTGAAGGTTATTGATGGTGTTGCGGATTGGTGAAGTGAAGACTTTGCTACAGAAGATCAACGAGAAGAGCAGGTGTTAACGGCTGCATCAATGAACGAAGATCGAAGATGAAAACAAGTTGTAGGATTTTTCCAGATTTTCTGTTATGTATCTATTGAACGAATTTCCTTTAGATTTTTTTTGTATTTATCTCTGCTGGTATTGATGGAGGACAATTCTTCTATTCCACAAACTTAAACTTATGCTGACTTTATTTATCTTTGATAGCCATAATGGAATGTGAATCATGATAGTCATTGCAGTACAACAAATACAGTCCCTTAACACACTCACGCAAGATAACCTGTGTAATGCCTTAGCATGGAATTCTGAAATTTCTTGCTAGGAAGTTGTATGTATTTAGCCAAGAAAGCATTTGATGCAACTATTTAGTGATGGTGTGTATTCAAGCATATCATACTCTAAAATTGATAACTCTGTTAGATAGTCAACAAAATACTCCAACTGCATAAGTGGAAATCTCACATTTCAAGGCTGAGACCAGTTGCACCGAAAAAGTTTGTTGAGGCTAGCAAGCTCTTCCAATTTAGATGGTGGATCTATACTTGCATAATCATTACACATTAATACAACTGTGGCTAAAAAGGACTTGGATATCCTAGAAAATATATCATATGATGCCAATTCTACCGATAATGCCAAACACAAATCTACCACAACCACTGCCAAAGTTCAACTTGATTTTGTTATGTCTGTGATACCTAAAGAACTTGTTTTTTAATTTAGAGAATAATGTGTTTAAAAAATGGATGTAGAATGGATAAAATATGGAATTGTATATTAAATGGGGATGGAGGAAATCGTCTTTATCATGTGAATAGATGACAAATTTGGCTTTGGACAATGATGTGGGTTCAATAGATTTTGGTGGACTTAGGTGTTGAAAATGGTAGAGGTTTAAAAGAAAGACATTAATAATAACTAAATTTATCGTTAAAAGAAAGTAAATTCAATTAACAACAAACTTATAACTTTAACCAATTAGAATGAGACAATCCATTAACCACTTCAAAGCCATTGAAAACGGTTATGAATTGAAAATGAACTTCACATAGAAATGACGAATCTATTGACCAAATTACCAACGAGTTAACCCTGCACGACTGGATCCCCAATCTCCAAACCCATCTTTGAAAATCATATGATTTAGGAAAATAAACCCCATTCATGTGATAGTGAACACCAGAGGGTAATACACTTTATTATTGTAGTTGTCAGCTCTTGAGAATCCATCTGATAAATGCATGCTCATAAAACAACCCCTTAGTCCCTAATCTCAGTATTTTCCATTGAAACAAACCTTCAAAAGAGTGAAGTTGCAAAGTACTGCAAAACCCTGATTCTCGAAGCCTCTGATCCAGATGACAAGCTTATGTCGATGCATGTATTAGTGTTATATGACCTAGATGGTAAAGATGGCAAATGCAAATGAATATGAAACATAAAGCCAGTTAGGGTTATAAATAAGAGGGTAAATTTTGGGGTGTTACACCTCTTGTCTGTGTCCGACATAGGTATTTGGTTTTATCCACTATATGCGTCCATAAAAGACAAAAGTTTGAAACCTGCAGAGTTGTCGACCAGTTTATCTATGTTAGGTAGAGGAAAAGCATCTTTGGGACAAGCCCTATTGAGATCAGTATAGGCAACACACATACGCCATTTTCCATTATTTTTCTTAATAAGGACTACATTCGAGATCCAGGTTGTGTATTGGGCTTCAGAAATAAATTTTGCCTCTAAGAGGTCTTTTACAGCTCACTCAGCAGCCTCCGCTTTCTCGGGAGACTCTTTGCGCCTACGCTGTGCTACGGGCCTAATGGCCTGGTCTAAAGCTAACTGATGACATGCGACCTCGGGGTCGAGCCCGGGCATCTCTGCGGCATTCCATGCGAAGAGGCCCATGTTCTCCTTGAGGAAGATTGTGAGTTGCTCCCTTGTCTCTGCGGGCAGTCCCCGACCTATCTTCACAGCTCTGTCGGGGTTGTCTCCCAGGGGAATAAGCTCGAATTCCCCGTCAGGGACCGGCCGGAATGGGTGAGTCGGGCTTGCCCGCGGATGGGTTCCTGTGCTTCAGTGTCATCCTCGCCGATGTAGTTGTCGAGGTCGATGGGGTTGATTCCCTGAGGGGGGCTGCTCTTCGACCCTAGGCTTCCTGTTATTCTTGGTGTTAATTATGGCTTGTCCTTTTACTGCAGCGTCAGAGCATCTTCTTGCGGCCTCGATGTCACCGTGGATTGTGACTACGCGACCTAGCTTGGTTTAGTAATTCATTTTCAGATAAACGGTGGAGGGGACCACTATCAATTCGGCCAGAGTTCGACGACCGAGGATGCAGTTGTAGAGGGAAGGGAACTCGATCACCAGGAATTGGACTTTGACTTCCTAGCTGTTTTTTGCTCTCTGGATGTGACGAGGAGTTTGACATACCCCCATGGTTTTGTGGTGGCTCCATTGAATCCTTGAATTTCGGATCCGATGTAAGGGGATAGGTTCATTCTGTCCATCTTGAGAGTCTTGAATATGTGGACATACATGATGTCCATTAAATTGTCTTGGTCGACCAGGATGTGTTGAACGTCAAAACGCGTCATTTTGGCCCTTATCAGTAAGGGGATACTCGAATTAGGAGAGCCGCCTGGAAGTTCTTAGAGGAACAAAGATATTGGGTTGGATTTTCCTTTATATTTTGTCAGTGTCGCCAACTGTTCGAGCGCGGCCAGTAGGAGTTCTTCGAATTTGCGTTTCACTGAAATAGCAGCGTTCTCGTTGTTCATCCCTCCTCTTGATATAACGAGAGCTGTTGGGAAGTTTTCCCAGGGACTAAGGGCAGCAAGTCGTTCTCCTGGACCTGAGTCGGGGAGATGGAAGTCCTACGGGAGGGATATGCACAAGGCCACCTGATATAAGGAATCATCGGGTGGTGTGTCTTCGCGAGCTCTCTTCGTCCCTTGCTCTTCGTGCCAGGGAGTATCGTTCCTCTTGGTGTACTGTTCGAGATGGCCTTCCTGAATCAGGATCTCAATTGCGTCCTTCAGATGGACGCAGTCTTTGGTCACATGCCTGTGACTTATGTGGAAACGGCAGTACTTAGACTTGTCGGTATGGGGCTTGGGTGCATAAGGTTTGGGGAACCTCACCCTACCCTGCTTAAACTCGGAATTGATGCATTCGGAGAGGATGCGTTCGCGGGGAGGCGTCAACAACGTGTATTCGTTGTAACGGCCCGCGGGTTCTCTTCCTTCACGGATCTCGCGGCGTTTCTCCTCTTTTCGCTTGTCCCTATTATGGCGGGGAGCGTTGGGGTCCTCGCGCTTGGGGTGACCGGTTTCATCGGTACTGCGGTTATTCCGAGCATTATGGGTAACCTGTTTCTCTTCATATCTGATGTAAGCTTAGGCTTTATGCAGGAGCTCGTCTAGAGTACGGGGAGGCTGTATCCTGACCGCTTTGCTGAGTTTTCTTCCGGGTAGGAGCCCCCTCTTGAGGAGCTATTTCTTCATGTGCTTCGTTGTATCTACCTCAATGGCTTCTTGGTTGAACCGTTCAATGTACGAGCGCAGTGTCTTATTTTCCTCTGCACTATAGCTTCAAGGGTTGCCTCAGTTTTGGGGTGACGTCGGGAGGTTGTGAAGTGCCTCGTGAACGTGGATTTCGTGACTCTTCAGGACGTGATAGATTCTGGAGCCAAGATTTTGTACTATGTCATGGCTCCTTTTTCTTAGAGTTATTGAAAACAGCCTGCACTTGAGATGCCCGGTAATGTCGTTGCGGTAGTCAAGCATGGTATTGATGTTGTCGAAATGGTCATCTAGGTCAGTCGTCCCGTCGTAAATGGCCAAGTGCGGGGGTTTCTCCATGCCTTTGGGGAGCGGTGCTTCCATGATGGCTCGCAAGAGAGGGAAATGGGGATCTTCCTCATCACTTCTCAACGGGGGAAAGTCATCGTTTCCAGGACTCTGCTCGCGTCGAGGTGAGGTCCCCGATCAGTCTCATGGCGTATCCTGGACCTGTTCTTCTTGGGTTTGGGGGAGCGTCTCCTCGTCGTGGAGGAGAACGTCCTCGTTTTTTGGCCTCTTCTGGACGTTGCTTCTCGGGAAGCGCCCTTCTTCCTTGTTGGGGGAGATCTTCCCGTCGGTCAGTCTCCAGGGCCATCATCCTCTCGTGCTGCTGGTAGAGCATGGAGTTGGCCTGGTTGAAGGTGTTCACCATAGCTATCATGGTGACGTCTCCTTAGACGGGCACTGGGATGGGCTGAAATGGAGCGACCGGCGGAATTTGAGATTGAGGTTGTGGAACCCCGTTATCTTCGGGTTCAGTAGACGGGGTGACAGGTTGCCCGTCTCTGAGATCAGCTTCGTTGTAGTTTAGGTTGTCCTTTGTCGTGTAGTTGACAAGGGGAATGTCGTGGTTGTTAACGTGCTCTCTGGCCATACTGGAAGGATGAAAGATGGATTTGAGCTTTGATCTTCTGTTGTGGAAGAAGGGGATATCTACTTCCCACATACGGCGCCACTGATCTTACCCGATCAGAAGGGCCCTCCAGAGGTCGAGCACGAACAGCAAGGTGGTTGACAAGCGAGGAGGGGGTGTACCTGCAAGGCACTCCGATGCCAAAGTGAGTATATGGTACAGAAGTGGTAAGAGAGAAAGTGTTTCAGAATACCTGGCCCTTTAATGAAAAAGGGTATTTATAGTGAGCCCCCAACGCTGGACCAAGATTCTTCCTTGGGCTGGAATAGCTAGGCCCAAGGAAGAACTGCCAAGGTACGCGTAGGAGCGTGTAAGACCGATCACAGGGTCTTGCCCTTGGTCCAACTGCCCATATCTTTCAAGAGATAATGGTGGACAGTTGGGTGGCGTGGCAGGTGATGGGGAGACGCGGTCTCCCCATCATCAGTCCAATGGATAAGGTGCTTGCCCGACGCGCCAAGCACCTGCTCGGGCAGTTGTAAGTCTTACCGACGATGCAGAAGACGTGGCCAACTGGATGGTACTCTTCCCGACATGTTCGACCATGGGTCAGCGGTGTCCTCGAGGCCCAGTCCGGAACAACATGTATACTGCATCAGACACATCGCACAAAACTTCAGTCGTGAGATTAAAGACAAGGAACTACGCAAAAAAATTGTCAACATGTGTAAGAGTCTACATTTATAATTATCAAATATAGTTAAAGATATTGGTATATTCAACTTAACACAGTTCATTACAGGATATGCATTGACGGAGACAACGTTTAATTACTATCGAGGCTAAATTCGAAGTGAAAATATACAGGCTGTAAGCTGGATAGACAACATTCCTTGGGAGAAATGGGCAAAGGCATTTGACGGGGGACATCGTTGGGGACGCATGACAACTAATCTTGTTGAGGCAATGAACTTTGTACTTAAGGAGACTCGTAACCTTCCTATCACTTCTTTAGTTAGGTTCATATACTTTTGATTGGGGGCGAAGTTTGCCAAACGAGGTCATGAGTGGACACAATTATTGGCATCTGGTGAAATTTTCACGAAGAGCTGCAAGAAGACAATGGTTGAGGAAGTGAGTAAAGCTACTAGTCATAACGTCATGCATTTCGGCTGAGAGCACTTATATTTCATGGTGGCCGAAAGAATTAACCAACACAATGGTCGGCTATTGGATACTTACAAAGTTGATCTCAAGACGAGGCATTGTGATTGTGGAAAATTTCAAGCGTTTCATTTGCCTTTCTCCCATGTTATCGCAGCATGTGCTAGTATACAAAAAGACCACACAATTCACATACCATAAGTCTTCACCATTCTAAATATTTTTAAAGTCTACAAGAAAAGCTTTCATGCACTTTCACATCAGGAAAATTGGCCACAATATAGAGAATTTACTCTTTGCCATGACGAAACTATGCGAAGAAAAAAGAAAGGACGCCTAAATAGTACCCGAATTAGAACCGAAATGGACGAAACTGAAAAAGAAAACAAATTGTGTGGGATTTGTCGTGGAGTTGGTCATATACGTAACAAATGTCCAAATGTAGCAGGCCCGTCTAATCAGCCTCAGCGATAGTGTTTTCATCAGTATTGTAGCAATGTAATATTATGTCTTACTAATTCAACGTTCATTTCAATTTTAAAAACTAACAAAAACTAGCAACCAATTTTCATTTCAACAACATCATAACGATAACAACCAAACAAAAACTAACAACATCATAAGGACAGCAAACAGACAAAAACTAACAACATACACACATAAAACAACACAGTGCATCAACTTATCTAGGATATTAAAACCATCAAGACAACATCATTTGGACCTAACATCATCGTAAGGACACCCGCATCATTTACCATTTTTCCCCACTTCGTCACACCTGACTCCACAACATGTTTCTCAATTTTCCTGATCTTTTATGATCAATTTCTCCTTCTAGCCAGTTGTTCAATTCCCTATGAAAATGTTCCTGAGTTTGCGTGTTCCTGAGTAGCATCTTCATCGGAGGCTTTGTTGGTGAAAATATAACCAAATCATTTTTCTTCATAAGTGGAAATTTTGGAAGCGGTTCTTCTGTTGATGTTGATGTTAATGATGATGATGATGATGAACGCAATGCAGACATACTTTTAGACTGAGTTGAGGATATTGGTGGTAATTGTTGTGGAATAACTACTCAATTCACAACCTTATTTATATATAACAAAAAATTATTAAAATAATATTTTGGTAGTCCATTGACTGGACGAACTAAAACACATTTTTAAAAGTATGACATTTTCATCAAAAATAATATTTTGTTAGTCCATTGACTGGACGAACCAAAATTTATTAAAATAAATAAAATATTTAATTATATTAAAATATTAATTAAATCATTTTTAAATATTTTTTATTATCAAATAATCAATTTAACTATTTTATATTAATTAATATATTAAAAAACTATTTAAATAAATAAAAAACTGAATAAAAAAATTTTTTAAATGGATAAGTCGTTACATTTGACGAACCGGTACAGTGATAAATCTATAGATCGAATGAATCGATATAAAGTAAGATTTTCATTTTAGGTTTATCCACCTCATGGACATGCCTATCCATAAAATATGACATTTCAGTATTTAAATTTGAAAGTATAATTTTATGGTATATAATTTCTAAAAATGCGGCGGTACAGAAAAAAATTCACAAAATACAGCAAAGCAAATGTGTAGTGGTAGATTTTGAATTTGACAAAATGTAAAACGAAAATGAGAAGCTATAGCTTGTGGTTGTGGTGTGTGAAAGTAAAAGCCAAATATAGCAATAGTACAGTGTACATTATTGACCTATCATTAGTCACTATTGGGTTGAAAGAAAACTTGGACACCATCGATCAATGTGGCTATTGCCTTAGTGGTACCCCTAGCTTGTGGGTTAGATACATTCATTTTCAATGTAGTACAAAAGAAGCTTTTAACTATGTAGGAAGTGCACGTGAGGCACGTGGAAGATGCGTGGGGAGGGAATTGAGTCTTCTCATTTTTTAGGCATGTATGAATGTAATTTTCTATCACTTTTCTTAGAGTGGTGAAATTCTAAAGAGAGAAATTTAGAAAGATAAAGGTAGAGACTTTTATTATTATTATTATTATTATTATTATTATTATTAGAATATCTTTGAGAGTGTCGAGTATGGATAAACACTTCTAATACTCATGGTTTTTCGGTTTAGAAAGATAAAGGTAGAGACTTTTTTTTTTGAATTATTTTTTAAAATTCAGGTGGAATTTTTTAATTATTTTGATTTAATTAATTATTTTTTAAATATGTTTTTTGAATTATTATTTTAATTTTTATTAATATTTTTATTTTAAATTAACGTTTTATATTTTTTATGAAATATCCAATCAGTTAGTTGTAAACAAAAATTAATTACTTCTTCAACTAAATTTTATATTATGTACCTCTCTCCTCGGGTCTTATTTACAACCAAAATTTGTGTAGATATTTAAAAATGAGTTATATTTAGTTAAATATTTTTAGTATAATAATTATTTCTCCCTACCACTAATTATACGATTTTAAAATAAAATTGTTTGTCTCTTAATAAAAGATCATATTGATACATTTATTAATTTGTTTCTAAATACCTCTCATTAATACCATCAACTTACACACAAAAAAAGTAAAATTAAATATAATTATAAGTTAAAGCTAATTTATTACAAACAAAACATACGCATTAAATAAACTCTCAACTTTCTATAATAGGCTTAAAATTTGTCGTGTGATCTTATATATATATATATATATATATATATATATATATATATATATATATATATATATATATATATATATATATAGGTTAAATAAATGAACTATTTTATGTTAGCGAGATTTGATTTATCACTGTAAAAAAAATTAAAAGAGACTGTATTGCGTAAATTCCATCAAAATATCCTCTAGGTAATCCAGATTCCATTTTAATTTGAACTGGCAACCTAGTTGGATTTTGCTTTCGATTTTCGATTTTTTTTATATGGGCCACATCATTAAGTTGGTGTCACTTGGAATTTGTTTCTCTAATTGTTTGTATGAAAGTTTTTTATTTCAATGAATAAAATTTAATTGGGCTTATTATACATTTCCACTCCAAGCCTAGCAACACTTCCATCATCCCATTCATTTTTCACATTTTATTTCATTGCATTGACCCATTACACACAAGTTATTCAATACATGTTAATGTAACTTCTAATATATACATTATTTCATCAACTCCCACAACCGATGTAGGACTAAGTTACATGGCATTATCCTGCATGATCTGTAACCACCTTCATCTTTATGATCTTCATCACATGATCTCCTTATGTTGCAAGACAAATCGTGTGGCATTAAGGATAACTTTTCCACTATCCAAAATGTTATACTTCCAAGAGAAAGCGTGAGGCATAAAGTGGACGTGATGCATTGTAAATATAATTTTATTAATTCTTATTTTTTACCAACCCAAAACAAACAAACCATCAAAATGAGGGTGCAGGTGTTCAACAAGTGGTGAATGTGGAGGCAGTTCAGGTACAAGCGGTTCAGGAACAATTAGTTCATCAAGAGGTGCAAGCAGTTGTTCAGGAACAAGTTGTTGTTCAAGGTGTACAGGCACAACAATTTGAGCAAGAAGTTGCTCATGTTTTGCATGCAGTGGAGGTTGTTGCTCAAAGAAGAAGATACAAGAGTAGGAGGATGAGAAGGAGAAGGAGAGCAAGAAGGAGAGAGATTAACAGAGTTTGCTTCAATTCATCGGATGATGATGAAGCTTAATATGACTTGGACAACTTCTTATCGGGAAGGGTTTGGCGTTTTGATGATTAGGAATTTTGTTTGTTCTTTTGTTTTATTGTCGTTGTTTAATGTTTGTTTTGTTGGGACATCTTTAATGAATTTAATGTTTAATGTTTTGTCTTTTTAATGACTAAATTTTATTTTTTATTGTTCTTGTTGATGAACATTTTAATTTGTTAATGTTGTTGATGAACAATGTTAAACATTGCCTGAAAACTATTGTTGTTTTTGTTAATTTCATATATGGACAATGCAAGAGTCATGTTGTGTGGTGATGAGGAAGAATGAATGTGGTTACAGATTATGTGATGAAGAAAAAGCATGCGTGGTGATGGAGATCTTGTGATGAAGAACAAGCATGTGTGGTGATGGAGAGCATGTGATGAAGATCATAAAGATGAAGGTAGTTGCAGATCATACAACATAATATCATGCAACTTAGTCCCACATCGGTTGTGGGAGTTGATGAAATATTGTATATATTAGAAGTTACATTAACATGTATTGAATAACTTGTGTATAATGGGCCAATGCGATGAAATAAAATGTGAAGAATGAATGGGCTGGATGGAAGTGTTGTTGGGCTTGGAGTGAAAAGGTATAATAAGCCCAATTAAATTTTATTCATTAAAATAAAAAATTTCCATGTGGCAACTAGAGCAAAATAATTTCCAAGTGGCACCAGCTTAATGACGTGGCCCATTAAAAAAAATTAAAAAATTGTAAACAAAATCTTGTTAGGCTACCAGCTCAAATTAAAATGGAATCCAGATTGCCCAGGGGTATTTTGATGGAATTTGCACAATACAGGGTTTTTTTAAAAAAATATTACAAGGGGTAAACCAAATCTCGCTAACATTATATATATATATATATATATATATATATATATATATATATATATATATATATATATATATATATATATATATATATTGATCTGACCTGATCAGGAAGAACCTTCCAGTGATGAATAGCTAGGGTGGAGAAACGGAGGGGGTGTACCTACAAGGTACTCTGATGCCAAAGTTAGAGAGAGCGAAGGAGTACAAGTACAAAATAGTTAATAATAGAATTGGAATACCTGACCCTCTAGTGAAAGAGAGTATTTATAGTATGCCCCCGGCGCTGGGCCAAGATTCTTCTCATGGGCTAGATTAGCTAGGCCCAAGGAAGAACTGCCAAGGATTGCGTAGGAGCAGATAAGACCTAGCATGTGGTTTTGCCCTTGGTTTAACTACCCTGTAATATTATGAGAAAATAACGGGGGTAGTTGACTGAGTAGAGCATGTAGGGGAGATACTCTCCCCCCATCCCTACGTATGAACACATGTTTGACCGATTTTTGTGCCTCTACCTGACACGTACTGTGTCGACCCAGTCTAGGACAGACATCCTTGTATTGGGCCATGGATTTGTGCTCGACGAACTGGGCCTCTGCTCGACACACAATGCATCAGCCCAGTCCAGAACAGGAGCCCCTTAAGTTGCAGCTCTGGCACGGAATCATGACTTAAGGATAAGTATGGTCGGGCATGCGGTTTACTGGTAATAAGATTGATGGATGTCAGGGACATTTGCCCATGTCCATTGATATATGTTTAAGGCGACGTGGGTGAGGCCTTTGTTGGTTTTAATTCGTCGAGGAGGATTACATGTTCGAAGATAGTCGTGCACGATGCTTTATGCATTTTTATGATGTCGAGGATGTGTGTGTCCGACATTTTAGAGGAGTGTGGCTTGGTGTACTTTGGAGTTACTAAGGGTGACGTGTCTGACTTTTCGTTTCCCCTCATTATGGTATTTAATGTGTTGCCTCATTTTTCGTGTGACGGTGCATTAAATGCCTATGATTGCCTAGGGGAATCTATGCAGCCTAGATAACGATGGCTAGGCACTTCTTCCTGCACGGAGCCTATAAAAGGGTTGGAGGTAAGGGTTCCCTTCATTCCTCCTTTTCATTTCCCAAATCTCCTCAGAAGTTGACCGGAAGCTCTTAGGCTCTCACCGGAAAATTCATCGATGATGTCACTGCAACTGTCACATCTCCGTTGATGACATGTCAAGTAAGTTCCTTCTCTTTCAGTAGGTTTAATCTGCATTTTTTCTGGTAGTTTCATCCACTGGTGAGGTCAAGGAGACCCCTCCTCGGTAAATTCATATGGATCTACCAGTGGAAAATTGCCCTAAAACCGTCGAGGAGGGCCCTCCTCGGGCGTCGATTAAGGGGATTCGGATGAGTGTCCCGGGCGTTCTTTGAATTTGAGATGAATGTCTCGGGCGTTCCAATGAATTTCTGATGAATGTCCCGGGTATTCCAATGAATTTATGATGAATGTCCCGGGCATTCATTGGATTTGCGAAAAACGTGTCGGGCGCTTCTTTCCTTGGTTCTGGACTTTGCCTTTTCACTTGAACTATGATGGAAGGGTGGATTTGATACGGCATCGAATTCACCAATTTACTATACTTTTCAAGTAATATAGAGGACGTCCATGCAGATGATATCGACATAAAAGTGGACAAGGAAGAGTTATACGACCAAGATCATGATGTGGGAAGAAGTAGGCATGTCGTTCACGGGGCTCCAGATTTGTCTTGGTTTTTGATGAGTCGCTAGATACGGGCTCACGCTTCATGCTTGATTTTCGCACCGCCCATACAATCGAGGAGGACTTGGCCCATGTGCCCCCTCGGAACTGGGAGTGCTACCACCCTCTCCCCGAGCAGCGGATTTGCTCGATATTTCTAGAAACACGTTTTCCCATGTATGAATTTGCTTTTAGAGAGGCGGGACTCTGTCTTCCTTTTACTAGTTTCTTGGCGGGCATCTTCAGATGGCTCGACTTGGCCTCCTCCCAGCTGCACCCCAATGACATCGTGTTCGTTCGGGAGTTCGAACTAGTGTGTTAGTACCTTGAAGTCGGTTGCACGTTGTCTCTCTTCTTCTGAGTTTTCCATTTGCAGCGGTCGAGCGTGAACGGGTGACACGTTGGATCTCGTTTAAGCAGCCGATAAGGTTATTTAAAACTTATGTTGACTCAGTCAGAAATTTCAAGGATAAGTGGTACACAGTAAAGCCTCTTACAGTGCGAACCTTGCATAGTATTTATGTCGAACAAGAGATGCCCGAGGTGAATAATGTCTTGTATCAACCATATTGCTCGAGTGGCAGCGAGTTTACTTCAATCGTGGCACGAACCAGTTTTTGGTGAAGCCAGAAAGTCTAGGGCCCGAGGACAAGGCGACCTACAAGAAATTGGTCGCTTACGTCCAGAGTTTTACCCCTTACCTCTATATAGATCGGCTGGATAATCCCATTTTGTCTGACGACGGGGATCCCCTCTTTGAAACTCAGCTAATAAACACCAAGGTCGTGCTCGAGTGTAGAATGGACGAGGAGACCCTTCGTCTCTTATGTAGTTTATGTTCGTGTTTCTTTTCTCTTCGACTATTTTATTCGATAACTAATTTTGCTCTTCTCTTTTGTAGCTGTCATGCCTAGTCTCAAAGATCGTGTCCTGAAGCTGTCGAACAAAGGCACGAGCAAAGCTTCAAAAAAGTCGGCTAAAGGTCATGTCCGCCAAGTTTCTACGGACAAAGCGGTCGGCGGATCGGGGACCCCTACACCTCCTCCTCCTTCTCCTGTCGTGGTGACGCCTATTAGCCCGCCCTCCGAGCGAGAGAGCCCTCCTGCCAAACGCCAACGAGGTGAGGGTTCGCCGACTGGTTTCTCTATGAGCAAGGACTTGTTTGAGAACCCAGGGACATACCTCTTGCCCTCCTATCATCATCAACTAGATCTTTTCAGCATGGAAGGTTCCGTTGGGGTGTCGGATCTCAAATCCAAGGTGATTCTAGGTCTGGATAAGGTGACCAGACAGGCAAATTTTTCTCAAGACATCGTAGCCATGATCAGGGTTATGTATACGACTTTGGTCTTGTTCGACAACACCTGCCCGCTATCTGAGTTGGAGGTCGTAAAAGAGGCGCTGAAATCGTCAAAGATCAAGAGGGAGCAGCTCGTAAGTGACTTCTTCAAATACTAAGAGAAGCATAAGCTCCAGGAGGGGTTAATGATCGAGTTATGGGAGGTTAGGCTCGAGCGGGATGGCCTGGCGGATGAGGAAAAAAATTTAAGGATAAAGAGGCTGAGTTCGACGAGGTTGTCGAGGAAAAAAAGTGCCTTCATTTGAGGGTGGCAGAGTTGGAAAGCCTGGTCACCCCCGTAGAGGAGGAACGTGAGGAGGACAAGGCCCTGAGGACCCGGGCTGACTTGATTGCTCGGATCTGGGGGCTTGAGAATGACTGCATCCAAACCCTTAAGGTTGGTTTTGAAAATGTTGTCGAGCAGTTGAAGGTCGTCAACCCTGGGGTGGACCTCGTTACTGAAGGGACTGCTTTCAACTACGATGTGGTTGATGGCAAGATCGTATGCCCGGTCGATGACTCAGGCGAGGAAGAAGAAGAAGGCGAAGGCGAAGAGGAATAGTTCCCCGACCTGTGTGTTGTAGTCTTTTTGTTGGCATGTGTGCCATTGTTATTTTATTGGTCTGCGTTCCATTTGTTTTTTTTTGTATTCGGGCGTAGTCCCCCCCTTTTGTACCTTTTATGTCGGCATAGTTTGGTCGGGTGTTTGAATTAAAATGAGTTTTGCTATTTCATTGTTATATTTATTTTTGAACTTTTATTGCTTGACTTGTTGGACTCGTCGGTTTTGGGGAACCGAAGAAGTTGCGGGTCTTACATCCGCAGGGAGGCGGGCTGAGGACCGCGGTCGGGGTCCTGATCCCGCAGCTTGGACTTTCCCATCGTGATCTAGGTGTCCTGTCGACGTGGTACTGCGACAGTGGATTTCGTTTAAAGTTTTCGTTGTCAAGGAGGGGTCATATACGTCGTACCGGGATGGGGACCCTCCGTTCAATCAAGGAGAGTCATGGTTGTACCTTCCACACTCTTATTGTCGCATTGTTGCCCTTGTTCGGGCTATTGTCACGCGGGCTGTTTTAGATGTAGTACTACTTGAGTTTCTCGGCGTTCCGTGGTCGAGCAAGTTCTTCACCTTGTAAATTTTCAAGATAGTAGGCTCCATTGTCTGTATTGTCTCGGATATGATACGGGCCTTCCCAGTTTGCGGCCAACTTTCCCTCTCGTGGATTCTTCTGATTCCACCGGAGGACGAGGCTGCCGACCTAGAAATCTTTTTTAATGACTCTTGTGTCGTGGCACAGAGCCACTTTTTGTTTTAGGGATGCTTCTCTGAGAGCCGCCTCAGGTCTTATTTCCTCGACGAGGTCGAGTTCTACCTGTAGGGCTTCGTTGTTCAGATCCTCGTCTAGGGGCGCTTCCGTTCGCCTCGAGGGTTCTCAAATTTCTACTCTGATGACCACCTCAGTTCTGTAGGTTAGCCGAAATGGGGTATCCCTAGTTGTTGAGTGTGGGGTCATGCGGTTGGCCCATATTATGCTATGTAACTCCTCAACCCAAGATCTCTTTGCTTCACCTAGTTTGTGTTACATGCCTCTTAGGATTATCCTGTTGGCCGCTTCTGCTTGACCGTTAGTCTGAGGATGCTCGACGGGCGTGAAATGTTGTTTTGTGCCTAAGTTGGCGACGAAATCTTGGAACCTCCTGTCTGTGAATTGTGTCTCGTTGTCGGTGACTATGACCTGGGGTATGCCGAATCGGGAGATGATGTTTATTTTGAAGAAATAGAGTATATTTTGCGTTGTAATTTTAGCGAGGGCTTTGGCCTCGATCCATTTCGTGAAGTAGTTGATGCCGACAATGAGGTATTTGTTCTGGTAAGATCTAGTCACGAAGGGTCCGAGGATGTCCATCCCCCACCATGTGAAAGGCCACGGGGATGACAGAGTCTTAAGTTTGTTGGGAGGAGCGAGGTACATGTCCCCTTGTCTCTGGAATCTGTCTCACTTCTTGACGTTTTCTTTCACGACGTGTTGTATCACCGGCGAGTAATAGTCGGCTCGGAGTTCTTTTTGCGCTAGGGATTTGCCTCCGAGATATTGGGCCTTAATTCCCTCGTGGATTTCTCCCAGGATGTCGGGGACCTTTTCTTTGTCGACACACTTGAGTAGTGGGATGGAGAATCCTCGTCGGTATAGTTTGCCTCCTTCGGTTCGACGGGTAGTTCGTCCCTCGTGAGATAGTCATAAATCGGGGTCATCCAACAGTGGGCGTCACTGATAACGTTCACGTTGGGCGGCACAAACGGTTTTTTGATACTCGGGCACAAGAGGATCTCATGAATCAGGGATCTCTTTATTCCCTTCTTACGCGTGCTCGCCAGTTTAGACAATATGTCTGCTCGCATATTGTGTTTGCGTGGGACATGTTGGACTTCCCATGAGTCGAAGTTTTCTAACTTATTCTTGACAAAGGCTAGGTATTCTATGAGGTTGTCATTCTTAGCCTGATACTCTCCTCGCACCTAGGATGCGAATAACTGAGAATCGGTGGAGATTTTTACTTATTTTTCCCCTATGTCCTCGACCAGTCGTAGGCCTGCTAGGAATGCCTCGTATTCCGCCTGGTTGTTCGGAGTCAGGAAAGCCAGAGCCAACAATACTACGATCAGGATGCCATCTTCGTTTTGTATTGGATGTCGAACTCTGATAGTTTCAGAGACCATTTTAACATTCTGTCGGCCATATCGGGACGCCCGAGCAACTGTTTTATGGGTTGGTCTGTTCGGACTGTAACTATATGGGCAAGGAAGTAATGTCGTAATCTTCTTGTTGTGTTGATCATGGATAAGTCAACCTTCTTGATTTGTTGGTACCGGAGCTCGGGGCCTTGTAAGGCCTTGCTCTTGAAGTAAATTGGTTTCTGCTCGTCGATTGTTTCATGGATGAGGGTCGCACTGACCGCCTCGGTAGCTACAGACAGGTATAAGTATAGTATCTCCCCTTCCTATGGTCGTGATAGCACTGGTGGCTTGGAGAGATCCCTTTTAAGGTGGAGCAATGCTCATTCGTATTCCTCGGTCCATTCGAAGGCGACTTCTTTCCGTAGTAACTTGAAGAAAGGAAGCACGTGTTGAACTGATTTTGCGACGAAGCGGGATAGCAAGGTGAGCATCCCGTTGAGGGATTGGATGGACTTCTTCGACTTTGGTGTTAGGAATTCTAAGAATGCCCAAAACTTTTCGGGGTTGGCTTCGAACCCTCGTTTGGTGAGGTAGAAGCCAAGGAACTTCCTTCACATACGCCAAAGGAGCTTTTTTCGGGGTTGAACCTCATTTTTCACTTTCTCGCCTAGTCGAAGAGCTTTTTGAGGTGTTGGGATAGGTCGAGTTCCTAGTGGGAATTTACGATCACGTCGTCCATGTAGACCTCGAGCATGTCGCCGATCTCTCCCCGGAAGACTTTGTTCATCATGCATTGGTACGTAGCTACAACATTCTTCAGCCTGAAGGGCATCACGTTATAGAAGTAATTGCCTGATGTCGCTCCCTGGATTTCCATCCTGGTACAAACGCGAAAGTGGCGCGGAAGAGAGGTAGAGTCTCCAGCCAGGCATTTTTATCCCGAAGGAACGGGAATGATAATGCTGCATAAACCAAAGAAAAGTAAGGACACAAGTCCTGCGAACCAAAGAGACTGAGTTCGGGAGTCGGTTACAACCTGGGAAGGTATTAGCACCCCAGATCATCTGTCGTACCCGACGGGATCCACGCTTGCAAGGAAAATGTTTCAAAGGGTGTAATAATGGAAGTTGCTGCAAAAAAGAAAGACTGGAACTGGATAAGAAAAGAAAAGAAATGGGGAAAATGTAGGGAAAATAAAAGAGTGCTCGAACGGGCCCTACCTGCTGCCTACGTACCTCATCTGGACATGAGGATCAGAGTCGTTGTAATTCCCCTAAATAGGGGTGGAAAGATTGCTTGTGTGTTAAGGCTTGAACTGCCTATGTCAATGCTCAGGTGTTGCAGGCTCGGATGATGAGTGCATTACCGTCTTGCAAAATGACAAGTAGGAAAAAGTTCGCACGTAAGGAGTGAGTGAGATAAGAAAAGAAGTCCCGAAGGAGAGATGTTTATTCTTTGTCCAGTGTTATTATGAGTTTTTTATGCGTGTGGCAGAAGGAAGTGAATTTAAGTCCGTTTCCATGGACTGTGTATTTGCTACTACATTCCAAGATGGAATAATATAACAAGCACACCAAGTAAGGAGAATTTATCCAAGACTTGTTTCCAAAGGAAAGGGCCTAAGCTCACTAACTTGTTGAACTTATTATATGTTTTAGTGATTAAGAATGAAGAAGTATTTTTGATGGTGTTCTTGATAAAGATGACCTCATGATCAGACTTGTGCATCATGCTAGACAAGTGTACTATTCCAAGTTGGAATGAATACATATGCCTCATGGAATAAGGCTATACACAAGAAATCACTTCTTTCCTTATTAAGGTTTTTTTAAGATTTTTTGTTTGAAGATGAGAAGAGAGAACCAAAGGGGATCTTAAAGGTAAAATCTAATGGGGAAAGTCTAATCCTAAAGTTATCATGCAAAGGTGGTACTAAGGTTAGTGTGGTTTAAAATCTATCCTAATGAAGAAGGAAAGAAGAAGGAAGGAGAAGAAAGAAGAACTAGAATACAACTTACTCCTCTAAAGGAGATAATTGTTTATAAAGGGGAAAAGATGAAGTTAAACAAAAGATGGCATAAGGCACATCACAAAGACAAATGAGAAGGAAAATAATAGAAGATGAAATGAAGACTTGAAATGTGGATTCCATCCACACTTCACTTACCACATGCACCTACATGAAAAGGTTAGCTCACACACAAGTAACACCAAGGAGACCAATGAGGACAAATAAGCATAAGTGAGATACAAACAAGCAAAAGATCATATTAAGGTCTCACAAACAGAAACAAGGCACTTCATTCCCATGTTAACATTAAACAAATCACATCATGAAAGGAATAGGTCAAACAAGTCATCATAAAGTATCACAAATCACCATAAAGAAACAAAGCACATATGAGATGAGAAGAGAACATACAAGCTAAACATGTACCATACAACTCAAGTCCATAACCCTGGCATGGCCAATAAGTGTCTAGGCAACAAATAAGAACACACAAGAAGCACACAAATTCAATTAAGATCACACATGAGAGGCATATGAACATAGGAAGTGATGTGAGCATACATACAAATGTGAGACTTCATGAACAAGAAACTCAAAGAAAATCAAGGTACAAGCAACATACAAGAACCAGTGATGTATTCACATGTTATAATAACTCTAAACAACCTATAGGAGTTGGCACAAGTGCCCTCCTAACCTAATAAGCAAGCATACATCAAGAATAACCTCAAGCTAGGGCAAGCAAACACAAAAATTCACATTAAATGGAAAACACACTCAAAAATTACACAAATAATCACCAAGGCTCCTAAAACATATAGAATCATCATGCCAAAAAGATAGGACCGAAATCAGAAGCAAACTAGGTTAAGGGGATGCATAAAGATCAATTAGGGTTTTGAAGTTTCATCACAAAGCAACTACACAAAAAGCAACTTACCAATTCCTAAAAATCATGAGATAAATCACCAATAAACTACATCATGTTACTAATCCAGAGCAAAAGGAATCAGGTCAAAATTCCAATCCATGATCAAAATAAAAAATCGACAATCCAGCATGTGAATTAAAAGAAATAAAAAGAAGAAATTAAACTACACAATTAATTCTAATACGAAAAATAAAAATAAATGGAAAATAAAAACATACAAAAATAAAGAAAATTAAAATTGATGTTCATGAAATTTTTGGTGATTTTTAAGAACTTCTAGCTATTTTTAAAAATTGAAAACCAAACAATTAATGAAAGAAATAAAATAAAACAAAAGGACACAAGGAGGTGTATTCATTAAGGAACTTAGTTCAATTAATTGGGCTCACAAAACAGGGGGCGTGAATAGCAGCTTAGGCCCATGAAACTCAGCGCAGGGCACAACACTTATAGTGGAAATTCACAAAATTCAAGGAAATAAATAACCAACGGATCAAAGCAATGCCTGAGATCAAGTCAACAACACTAGCCAGTCAACCAAAACAAAAGAGATGTGTGTGTGTGTGTGTGTACATGATAGTTGTGGTGTGGTGCGCAACACAAAGTTCACTTCAAATTAAATTATAAAATGAAATCACGTGCCAGGGACATGGTATTTTTAATGCGTTGGCAAGACCAGAAGCGTCCAGATCAAATAATCGTATGGTTGTGGAGTCATCCTCTTCATTTTGAAATTCCAGAATCCGGTGAAGGAGCCCTAGCTCCGGTCACCGGAAAGTTCATAGCCAAGAACAATCAGACACATAAATGAATGAAACTTTCCAAATCAGCTAATCAAGACATGTAAATTTCAAATATGAGCTTAGATTTTCAAATAGATCAACATACAAGCCAGATCGAAGCAAAACATAATCATACATCAAACTGAAAGTCCACGTATCTCCCTAAATTCTAACTCATTTTCAAATCTAAATACATCAGCATAACCAGCAAAACATGTAGATCAAAACACACACAACTAAAACCATTTCCAGATCTATGGATTTGGAGCTTACGTGAAAGTTGCAACTCTCACAATAGCTCAAGATAAACCTCTTCCAGCTGCAGATCAACCTCTTTTGGCCTCTCCTTGAAAAATAAATGCAAGAGAAATCTTGAATCCTTCTGGATCTTGCAATTCTAAGACAATTGCACTTGAATGGCACCTTGTGAACTTTTGACCTTTTGCTTGAATTAATGGTGGGTTATTGCTTCTTACACCTCAAGGATCATGAATATGCAAAAAGTTTTTGAAATCAGTGGAAGAAAAGTGAGATTCGAAGACAAATGCATATGGAGCAAAAAGTTTGGAGTGAGGGAATGGTGATAAATTCTGATCAAGTGAAACCCTAGTTCTCTTTTATATCATACAAATGATCACTGACTAGGGTTTAGAGGGCAATGCACATGAAAAGAGTGAGGTTGAGAACAATTTGCAAAAATGCAAAAGTTGTGTGATGGAGTACTTTGCTCGTGCCATGGATTCTTTCCTTGCACATGCCCAACTTTCATCCAGCCCTTGATCCATAAGTGAAACAATCCTGGCCTTTGGATACTTGGTTCACACAATTATCATGCTTTTGCATTTTTGCATTAAGTGAAATATCATGCATCCCATGCACAAATTTGGTGATTTTTCTTGAGCCATATCACTTTCATGCAATGCATTGTGATATTGTGACCTCCCTTTGCCCATTAATCAGCTTAGAAATGACTTACAAGGCTTTTTGCAATTTGGTGTAAGATTGGTTTTTAATGTAAACCCTAAAAATGTCCAAACTTCCATTGATCATAACTTTTCAACCATGAATGATATAGGCATGTTCTTGTACTTTTTGAAAATGGGATAGCATACCCCACAACTTTCATGTTCAAAGAAAATCCATTTGGAGTCATTTTAGTTGTGAAAGAAGGCCTTGAAAATTAGGGCAAAACTTACTAAATTTGGACATTTTCAATACATGCCATGTGCCAAAAATGGAAAATCTTCCAAAACCTCTTAATTCTTGATTTTTGTCAACACCAAAGCCCTTATTTGACCTTAAGGACATCCCTTGACTTGAAAAATGGGATTGAGACTCTTGAACCCTCACAGTTGACCTCTAAATTACACAGTTGACCAATTTCTTCTTCCACAAGTAACTGGTGAATTGACTGACTTCCTCAATGAGTTTTTTCACCAAATTTCATCCCTAGGCTTCAAATACCATATAAAGAACTTTGACCATAATAATTGGTCAAAGATGTAAGAGATCCTTGCTCAAAAGCAAAACTCTAATTTAGGGTTCACCTATATAGGAAATGACTGCATCCTTGATCTTCTAGTGATCCTTCACCCTTCTTGGCTCTTGTAGGCAACTTTAAGCTGGTATGGGGTATGAGAAATCTTTGTGAATACTTTGCACTGTCACTTGGCCCCTTGCTTTGACTTGTAGACTCATGAATTCTCAGATGATTAATTATATGCCCAATGTTAGAACATGTGAGGGTTATGCCTCATTTTTCTATGCTAGATGCTAAGGATATGATATGCTTATGATGATTGTGATGTGACCATGATGATAAAAGGGAGAGGGCAAATTTGGGGTGTTATACCTGTCGGGGTCATGAAGTCCATGTGTCGCTTATCTATGTCTGACATGGGGATTTGGTTGTACCCGCTGTAAGCATCCATGAAGGACAAAAGTTTAAAACCTTCATAATTGTCTACCAATTTATCAATGTTAGGTAAAGGGAAAGCATCATTGGGATATGTCATATTAAGATCGGTATAATCAACGCACATTCTCCATTTTTCATTTTTTTTTAACAACAACTACATTAGAGAGTCAGGTTGTGTACTGAGCTTCAAAAATAAAATTTGCCTATAAGAGGTCTTTTACAGCCTGCTCGGCAGCTTTCGCTTTATCGGGAGAATGTTTGTGCCTACGTTGTGCTACTGCCCTACTGGATGGATCTATGGCTAGCTGATGGCAGGCAACCTTGGGGTGGAGTCCGGGTATCTTAGCAGCGCTCCACGCAAATAGGTATGTGTTCTCTTTAATGCTGGTTGCGAGCTGCTCCGTTGTCATCAGTGGAAATCTGGTTCCAATCTTCACACTTCTATCGGGGTCATTGCCTAGGGGAATGAGCTCGAACTCGTCGTCGGGGATCGGGCGCACTGGATGGGTTGGGACCTGCCTGTTGGTGGGGGTCTGGTCTTCAGCCTCGTCTTCACTGAGACGACTATCGAGGTTGATGGAATTGATTCACTGAGAGGGTTGTTACTCTTTGATTTGGGGCTTCTTGTTCCCTTTGGAGGTGTTAATCACGGCATGTCCTTTGACTGTTGTATCGAAGCATTTCCGGGATACCTCTATGTCCTCGTGCATTATGACTATGCGGCCCAGCTTGGTGTAGTATTTCATCTTCAAGTGGACCATCGAGGGCACTGCAGTCTTCTTGGCCAGAGTTGGTAGCCAAGAATGCAATTGTATAGTAAAGGGAATTTAATCACCAAGAATTGGACTTTAATTTCTCTAGCTATCTTGTTTTCTCTAGATAGAACAAGGAGCTCTACATATCCCCACAGCCTCGTGGTAGCCCCGTTGAATCCCTGAAGATCGGACCCGACGTATGGGGATAAGTTTGTTTTGTCGAGCTTGATGGTCTTGAATAGGTGGGCGTACATGATATCTACGGAGCTTCCTTGGTCGACCCGGATGAGACTGTCATCGAAGCGCGTCATTTTCGCCCTTATCAATTATGGGATGCTCGAGTTTGGAGATCCGCCAGGGAGTTCCTCAAGATAGAAGAAGATGGGGTTGGATTTCCCACGAGATTTGGTCAAATTTTCCAGTTGGTCAGGCGCAGTCAACAGGAGCTCGTCGAATTTCCATTTTACTGAAATCGTGGCATTCTCGTTGTTCATCCCACCCACGGAGATTACTAAGGTTGTTGGGAAGTTTTCCCAAGGGTTGTGGGCAGCTAGATACCCTTCTGCCTGTGTGTCAGGGAGGTGGAATTCTTAAGGATGAGATATTCAAAGGGCCACGGGGAAGGGAGAACCGTTGGACGGGGTGTCCTCGCGGCTTCTCTTTTCCCCTAGTCCTCGTCGCGGGGAGGTTCATTCCTCTTGGTGTACTGTTTGAGGTTGCCCTCTTTGATTAATATTTCAATGGCATCCTTTAGGTGGACGCATTCCTCAGTCACGTGCCCGTGGCTTCTGTGAAAGCGACATTACTTGGATTTGTCGGTGTGGGGCTTCGGTGTTGTTGGTTTGGGGAACCTTAACCTGCCTTGCTTGAACTCCGAATTGACGCATTCAGCGAGGACACGCTCTCGGGGAGCGGTCAGCAGCGTGTATTTGGAGAAGCACCCGACTAGCCCTCTTCCTTCGCGGACCTCGCGCGGCTTGTCGTCTTTTCACCTCTCCTCCGTGCGGCGAGGAGTAGTGTAGTCTTCCTGCTTGAGGTTTTTGGTGTCGTCCTGACTGTGATTTCTCCTAACGTTGTGGGCGACTTGCTTCTCTTCGTACTAATGTGCGTCTAGGCTTTATGCAGCAGTTCGTCGAGAGTGCAGGGAGGCTCGATCCCTACTGCCCTGTTGAGCCCGCTGTCGGGGAGAAGTCCCTTATCGAGGAGGTACTTCTTCATGTAGTCAGTTGTATCCACCTCGACAGCCTCTTGGTTAAATCGCTCAATGTAAGAGCGCAACGTTTCATTTTTCCATGTATAATGGCTTCAAGCGTAACCTCTGTTTTAGGGTGGCGTCGAGAGGCTGTGAAGTGCCTCGTGAATGTCGATCTTATGCTTCTCCAGGAGGTGATGGATTCGGGGGCCAGGCTTTTGTACCATGTCATGGCTCCCTTTCTAAGTGTCGTGGAAAACAACCTACATTTGACATTTCCTTCGATGTCATTGCGGTATTCTAGAATGGCGTTGATGTTGTCGATGTGATCGTCGGGGTCAGTAGTCTCATCGTACGTTGCAAGGTTGGGGGCTTCTCCATGCCCGTCAGGAGTGGGATCTCCATGATGACCTGAGACAGTCGACATTGAGGGTCGTCTTCATCGTTCCTCAGGGGTGAGTAGTCCTTATTCCTGGGACTTTGATCTCGACGGAGAGACACCCTCGGTTAGCAGTTGCGATGCTTGGGGCATCCTCTGGCTTTGTTCTTATTGGGCTCAGGGGAGCGTCTGCGCTTCTTGGTGGCATCCGGCTGAGGCCTCTCCAGCTGAGGTCCACGCCTGCGCCTGCAAGGGGAAGGGCTACGTGATCGGCGGGGCCTCGGCCGAGGAGAGTCGGCTCGGCGCTCTGTCTCTAGTGTGATGATTCTCTCCTACTATTTAAATAGCATAAGGTTCTTCTGGTTGAGAGCGTTAGCCATGGCTATGATTGTGGCATCTTTTTCTACTGGTATCTGGATGGGTTGGAAGTTAGTCGCGAGCTGAGGTTGGGGAGCGATGTTGGCCTCTGGTTCAGGGGAGGGACCGGCAGGTTGTCTGTCCCTTTCGTCAGACTCATGGGTGATAGGGTGGTCTTCGTCCCCACTGTTGGTGTAGTCGACAAGGCCTTGGACGCGGTTGTCACCGTGTTCGTTGATCATGCTAGATGGTTGAAGAGACGGGGTGAAGTTTTGGTCTTTTATTTCAAAAGACGGGGAGAACTTTTAAGTCTCCACAGACGGCGTAACTGATCTGACTTGATCAGGAGAAACCTTCCAGTGATGAACAGGTATGGTGGAGAAACGAATGAGGTGTACCTGCAAGGTACTCCAATGCCAAAGTTAGAGAGAACGAAGGAGTGCAAGTACAAAATAGTTAATAATGGAATTGGAATATCTGACCCTATAGCGTTGGGCCAAAATTCTTCTCATAGGTTGGATTAGCTAGGCCTAAGGAAGAACTGTCAAGGATTGCGTAGGAGCAGATAAGACCTAGCATGTGGTCTTGCCCTTGGTTTAACTGCCCCGTAATATTAGGAGAAAATAACGGGGGTAGTTGACTGAGTAGAGCACGCGGGGGAGATACTTTCCCTCCGTCCCTACGTATGGACACATGCCCGATGGATTGGGCCTCTGCCCGACACGTACTGTGTCGACCCAGTCCAGGACAGACGTCCTTGTATTGGGCCATGGGTTTGTGCCCGATGGATTGGGTCTCTGCTCGACACGCGATGCGTCGGTCTAGTCCAGAATATATATATATATATATATATATATATATATATATATATATATATATATATATATATATATATATATATATATATATATATATATATATATATATATATATATATATATATATATATATAGGGAGACCTGAATCACGTTTGCAAAACTATTGCAGTAGCTGCTGTAATCGTTTAAACCGTGGTCAAAGCACTTTTTAGTGGCAAAATAAGTTTCCTTTAAATGAATGGCGTAATAACAGTTCTTACTCGTATTATTGACCCAAATTTGCATTTTTCTATCTCACTACCCCTATCAACAACTATATAGCATAACCAATTGAAAGAGGAGTTTGTAGAGAGAAACAAGATGGTTTTTGCACTCATTTCAACAATACTTGCTTTATGTCTTTGCTTGCTCTCAACACTAACATACTTTTGGTGGATTTTACCTAACCACAAACTTCAAAACCTTAAGAAATGTGGATTTGATGGACCAACACCAAGTTTTCCATTTGGAAATATCAAAGAAATGAAAAGAAATTCTTCTTTTTCTTCTTCACTTGATATCACTCATAATATTCACTCTACCGTTTCTCCATATTATTCTTCTTGGCAAAAATCTTTTGGTAAGCTAAAAACCAATATTTTTTATAGAAACTGGTAGTATCGACTAATCTGGGATAAATCTCAGCATTGATTAGGTTTGATTGAAGTTTATGTTCTGTATGGACTGACCAAAGAATAATGCATTTTGTAGGGAAAGTTTTCGTATATTGGTTGGGGGTAGAAGCATTTTTATACGTTGCAGATCCAGAATTGTTGAAGAAAATGTCAGGAAAAGTAATGGCGAAGAAATGGGGGAAACCAAGTGTTTTTAGAAAAGATAGAAAACCAATGTTTGGAAATGGTTTGGTGATGGCTGAAGGCAGCATATGGGTACATCATCGACATGTTATAGCCCCCACATTTACTCCAATTAATCTTAAGGTTTAATATCCTCTCTCTTCACTCTAGTAAACTGAAACTAAAATATTTATATTTTGTCTTAATGGTATATAAATTAATCCTAACTGAGTATTTATTTTCAACATTTGTGTCCTCACTAGACAATGGCAAACATGATGGTTGATTCCACAAAGAAAATGATCAAAAGGTGGGACTCCCAAATTAACTCCGGCCACCTTGAACTCGACCTCGAAAGCGAGATTGTGGCGATGGCCGGAGAGATCATAGCAAGAGCAAGCTTTGGAATGGATGATGAAAATGGAAAAATAGTTTTTGATCAACTAAGAACTTTGCAAATGACACTTTTTAGGACAAATAGATATGTGGGGGTCCCATTTGGAAAGTTCTTTAATTTGAAGAAAACTTTAGAAGCCAAGAAAATTGGTGAACAAGTGGACAAGCTGTTGTTATCCATCATAGAAAGTAGGATGAGTTCAAATGATAAGAAACAACATGAACAAGATTTGTTAGGTCATTTGTTGAAAGAAAAGAATGAGATTGATGGAGAAATGAACAAGGCATTGACAAAAAAGGAATTGGTTGACGAGTGCAAGACATTTTTCTTTGGTGGATATGAGACAACATCACTTTCAATCACATGGACTTTGTTTCTTCTAGCTTTGCATCAAGATTGGCAAAACCAATTGAGAGATGAAATTAAACAAGTTGTAGGAAATATTGAAGAGCTTGATATCAACTTGCTTGCTGATTTAAAGAAGGTAATTTTAATTTATAACTTTATGGTTTAAAAATATTTAGATTTTTATAAAATCTCGTATGTACGCAACTGTAGAGACAGATATTTCGTTGTGTTATATTTTTGACCTTTCTATGTCTCTATATCATATGTAATTTTTGTATGCATGTAGATGAAATGGGTGATGAATGAAGCACTTAGACTCTACCCACCATCTCCGAATGTGCAAAGGCAAACAATGGAGGATATTCAAGTAGAGAATGTAAAGGTGCCTAAAGGGACCAACATTTGGATTGATGTTGTAGCAATGCACCATGATGTTACATTATGGGGGAATGATGCCAACAAGTTCAAACCAGAGAGATTTATGAATGATGCAAATGGGGAATGCAACCACAAAATGGGATACTTGCCATTTGGTTTTGGAGGAAGAGCATGTGTTGGTAGGAACTTGACTTTCATGGAGTATAAGATAGTGTTAACCCTACTTCTTTCTAAGTTTAAGTTTAAACTCTCCCCTAGTTACTATCATTCTCCTACAATCATGTTGTCTCTTAGACCTAGTTGTGGACTTCCTCTCATAGTTCAACCATTGTAGGATGTTATTCTCCTACTATCATGATTCCTTGTTTTTCATAAGATCGTCCACCAAATCTTGCTCATAGTTAAAGAGAGATCTCTTCCACATTTTGCTTACGTTTTATTTCATTGAACATTTAAGTCGGCTTGATGGATTATTATTATTAGTAAGGCTTTCATATTATGCCATTGGGGTCATATTTTGTACTTCTCAGATTTTATATTTGATTACTATGATCGGAACATTGTTTTCATTTGAATGGATTTTGTTTTTGTTAATAAGATACCTTTCCTCATTATTATCCTTCTTTTTCTGCAATGCCTATTATTTTAAATTTAAGAGAGGGAAAATTTCATTGGGATTTTAGAGTGTCACACAAGAGAAGGTGGCATTAAAAAATATATATATTGAGTGGAAAGAATTGAAAGATTTTGATTCATAGGGTTTTGGATGATTTTTTTATTCATAACATTAAAAATCTTTGATTTGGGAAAACTCAAAATTTGTATGGAATGAAGGTTTTGGAGGGTTTATATAAATTTTCTAATATATTTTAGGTATAATTATTGTTAAATTGTAATTCTTTGTGTCGAAGCAGGTTGCTCGACAAAAGGAAATATTTGATTTGATCTAGATTATATTTAATTTAAAATAGATATTTTGGGCTTTGTCTTGAGATGCAAACAAATCTAATTCTATAAATAGGGAGTTTCCCTCATTGTAAAATATCACAATATTATTCCACTCACAGTTCTGCAGTTGCAGAGTGAGTAGCAATAAGAGAAAGAAAGTCTCACGGTTTGTGGACAATAACATTCATCTTTTCAATTTTTTAAGAACCCTAATTTTCTTCTCTATTTTTCTTCTTTCTTTTAACGTTTCTACTGCGTGATAGCTACAGAATTCCCATAGATTTTGGGATACTTCCAACATCTGGTATTTAGAGCCCCGGTTAAAGAGATTCAAGGGCAAGAACGCGATGTCAATGAATAATCTAAATGGGAATTTTCCGACGAGTCTTCCGATTCTCAAGAAAGATAACTATGAGAATTGGTGCAACAAGATCAAAGTTGCTTTCTGTTATCAAGATTTATGGGATCTTGTGAAGGAAGGAGTAACAACGCTTATAGAGAACGCAACGAAAGAGGAATAGGTTGCGTACAAAGAATTGAAGAAGAAAGATTATAAAGCTCTTTTTATAATCCATCAATGTGTTGATCCGAATAACTTTGAAAAAGTTAGTGATGTAGAGTCTGCAAAAGAAACATGGGAGGTTCTTGAGAAATTGTTTGGAGGTGCACAAAAGGTGAAAGAGGTAAGGTTACAAACTCACAAAAGAGCTTATGAATTGCTTCACATGGAAGACAATTAAAGCATAACAAATTTCTTCACAAGAGTTACAAAACTTGTGAATCAAATCAAAGCATGTGGACAAGTGCTGACGATGAAAGCAGTTGTCTCAAAGATTTTGAGATCGTCGGCTCCAAAGTTTGACCATGTTATAGTAGCCATAGAAGAATCAAAAGATTTTTTGAGGGTGACTAAAGAAGAGCTTCAAGGGACACTTGAATCTCATGAACAAAGAATGGTTGAAAGAGTAGTAGGGAAGTCGAAGCGTGATGTGGCTCTGCAGGCTCAATCAGCAAGAGATTGGAAAGGCAAAGGAAAGGTGTTCGACAACAAAGGCAGATGTGGCTATAACAATTCGACTAGTCAAAATCAGCAAGAAGCAAATTGGTCGAATCAGAGAAAACCCTAGAACTAAGGCAACCAAAGAGGTGGTGCTACAGGTAAAGGAAGAGGTGATGGTCGAAAGTCATACAAGAGTCACATTCAGTGTTTCAATTGTCAGAAGTATGGTCATTATTTTAGTGGTTGTCTAGAAAAGCAAAAGAATCAAGATTTTGATGCTAAGCTGGCAAAACATGAAGAAGAAGAGATGTTGTTGATGGTCACAACAAGAGATGAAGAGAGATTCCAAGAACAATGACAGATAAATTGTAATAAAACATAGAAAATTCAAGTTTTGTAACAAAAATTGTGTTAATCGCAGAAAGTTAGAAAACAGTATCGGTTTAGTCGGTTTAGCCGAATTAGGCGAAAAACAGAGTTGCTCGGAATTTAACGAAATTTGTTGGGGTAAGTCGGGTGAATTATAGTTGATTTTGATGCGTTGTTTTTGTTGAAATTAAGTCGTAAAGTTGTGATACAGGTACAACTAAGTTGGTAAGTTATTCTGGTTACGGAAAATCCTAAAGTTGCTATGTTGTAGGCTTTATAAGCCAAAGTTGAATATAAGTTGATTATGTTGTAAACGTTGTTGAGTTGCTCTTGTTGTTATGTTGTCTGAGTTTAAAGTCGTGTATGCCAATTAAGTCATTTCCATTTGTCGGAGCCGTTGCTCACACCACGTTGGCCTGGATTGGCAATTTAAGTTGAAAGTTGAAGGCTTATGCCTTGATGCCTCGATAACCTGGAAATTATTTAAGTTGGGAGTTTTACTACGATGGTACCACATGCATAATTTATCGAGTCGCATTAAAGTTTCATTTTCGTTGACTTGTTTGTGTTGATGTTTGGTTGAAGTTGTGAAGTGGTGTTTTTGTTTACGATCCTTATTCATTGTATTGTTTTTCATATATTGATTATAATTATCGTAACTCACCCCTTATGTTTGAATGTTGTCCTTATGTTGGCAACGTGCAGGTAATCCTGAGGAGTAGTCGGTTACCTTTAGTTGAGTCGGTGGTCAGTCGCTCTGATACGTAGCACTCGGGGGGATTGACGTGTGTCTGTTTTGTTGAATTGCTTACATTGCTGAATTTTATTTAATTGAGGAACTTAGAATGCTTTTTAGTATTTCAAAGTTGTTTTATGTTGGTTAAAGATGCTATGAATCAATTTTATGAATCCGATGCATGATATTTTATGAAGTTAAATTATTGGAGTGAATGATGCTGTTTATGTTGATTTTATGAAAAAAGTGCTATGTATAAGCATGAATTAACTTAAGTTGGAATTTGTTTAAAGTTGAAAATGTGATATCCCGTTTTTGTGGAAAATTTTCGTAAACTCTGATTTTCAGTTATATTCGCGGATAGAAAATGGGGTGTTACATAAGTGGTATCAGAGCAGGTTCGTCCGTCCGGCCAATGTTGTCCAGTGTTGTTAATTCTTTAGTATGCGGCATGTGTGTGAAACACGGTCGGTACTTGTTGTTAGTTTTAGTCATTGTCTGTAGGTGTTGGTTGGAATTAAGTGGGGGAGAAGCTTGACTTCCGGACTGTTGTTGGAATGTCGAAGTCGGTTCAAAGTTGATGTTGATTGCAAGAGTGCAAGGTTATTGAAGCGATGTTGTTATGGATCGGCGAGAGTTTAGACTCCTGAATTAGTTTCGGTCGGGTTTGAGAAGTGTCTGGATTTTGGATGGAGGTTGTTTTGGAGAAAGAGGATTTATTCCAAATGAAAAGATAAGTTGATAGATCAAGTTGATGGATCACGTCAGTAGATCACTACGCCTTGAGTGTAGTTGGATTAAAGTTGAGCAATTTTCGAAGTTGGAAGTAGAGCAATATTTTTGGTAGATCTTAGAAGCAAGAGGGAGAGAGATGGAACTTATATTCATCAATCTCAAAATTATGGTTTTTGGAATTTTGGAGCAGTTTTCGGTAAAAGAGGCATAACGTTTTAACCGAGATTCGGATTGAAGCGGTTCAGAAATTTTTGGAAAGCTTACAAAATTCCCTACAGTTTTCATATAAGATTTGCATTCAGGAGTTTTATGATGAGGGAGATAAGCGCATTTTAATAGTTAGGTCTGCCGCTGATTGTTGGAAAATTATGCATACGGGAATTGTTGACCAGTCCCATTGCAAGGAGGATAACGTTTTGCTCGTGAGTCGGATTCAAGCGATTCTCGAAGTTCTGGAATCTGCACGGGATTATCTTCATGTTGGAATATGATTTTATGTTTGGGAGGTCTGAATTGGAAGAGATCTTTTGTGCTCGAAGTTGAGTAATTTTTGCTGAAATTTTGGAAAGATGAAAATGTTGAAAAAGAATAAAATGTGGGTATTATGAGAAATGTGAAGTATCGGAGAATGCATAGAGATGTGATATATGTCGAATAAGGATGATGAAATGCCTATGTTAGATGATGGTGATGTTGAGAGGAAGATAGAAGTTGATTAGTATTGTTAAGAATTTTAACTTGTTGGAAGTTGTAATTGGAGCAAACCGTTTTGGATGGTACTTGTTGTAACGACTCCGGTGTTAGAGGGATATTGAAAGGTTTGTGGTACTATATGTGTACATAAGAGAATATGTACTAGATTTTTGGGATGTTTTGTATCGTTGACGAAATTGGAATTAAGGAGACTAAAAAGATGTTGATGAGCCTTAGAGAGTTGGCAGAGCTTTATGCTTACAAACTTTAGGCGCAAGTTAAAGTACGCTATTGTGTTGGGTAATGATGACTTATGCCACATATGGTTGTCGGGCGTCTATTGAAAAATTGAGGAACTGATCACCCTTAATCTATTGTTAATAGCAGACGAAATCATAATTGATGGATAGATGTGTTATGCCAACTAGTATAGTATGTACGTTGAATCGGTTGAAGTTAAGTTGGGTGCTTGAGTATCGTTTGTTTTGTCGATGCAGGTTATTATATGAGAATATCAATTGGATTTAGAGATGATAGCATGAAGTTGTGTTTGGATTAAATAGAGTAATAAGAAGAAGAAGAAGAAACTCAGTTGAATTTTGGATAATCTGAGTGTTGTTTTGGTGATGAATCAAGTGACTTGAGACTTGAAGCTTTCTTGAGATTATTCGAGAGGAAAGCAAGTGGAAATTGAAAACCGTGATTTGGCAAGGATGTCAGATAAGGTTGGGTTGCAAGTATTAAGAGAAGTAAAGTTGTAAGTTGGTTTATTAAAGTACGATTTTTGGTTGGAACAAAAAGAGTTGTTTGGTTGTGTTGATTCTGATAAGACTTTATGAAGGTTATGTCGGTATGAGTAGGAACCGAGGATTCAGTATATTGAATTAGTTGGAAACAAAGAAATAAGTTATCTTATGGGAATTCGTTGGACCATTGTACCTTATATTGTTGTAATGATGTTGCGTGATTAAGATGATTTGCGAAAGACGTGTTGTTAAGAGATAGTAAAGTTGTAGTTATGTTGAGGATAATTAGAAATTGTAAGCATATCTCATTCAAGATTGGGAAGTAGTCGTCGTTGTAATTACACTGAATGTTCAAAGTTGTTGTCTTATAGACCTAAGTTGGAAGTATTCTGTAACCACAAGAGTTAGAATACTGTAACACCCCAAATTTGCCCTCTTCTTTTTCAGCATCATATCATATCATATTCATCATAAGCATATCATATTCTTGGCATCTTAGCATGGAAAGATGAGGCATAACATTCTCATGACCTAACATTAGGCATATGATCATCTGTGGAGGGATTTGAAGCATTTCAAGCTATAACAAGAGGCACAATGGATTTTTTCAAGTCCTATGAGGATTCTATATTGCATTCACAAGTTTAATATCATCCACAAAATCCCAGGAGGTTGGAGGATCATCAGGGAATTCAAGCTAGGGCAAAGCTCCTACACAATGGTCCCAAATTAGGGTTTGAGTTTCAAGCATGAAAACCTTGTGACTTTGGCCATTTCATTTGGGCAAAGTCTCTCATATGTTAAGAGGATCCTAGGGATGAAATTTGGTGAGAAAATTCCTTGTGGAAGTCAGGTATTTCTTCAGTTGCTTGTAAATGAAGAAATTGGTCAACTGTGCATTCTAAAAGTCAACTGTGAGATTTCTAAGGGTCCAACCCCATTTTTCTAGCCAATGGATGTTCTTATAACCTTAGAAGAGGTTTGGCAAAGTCAAAGATCAAGAATCAAGAGGTTTTGAGGTGTTTTGCATTTTTGGCATATGGTTGGTCATGAAAATTTCCATTTTTAGTAACCTTTTGCCCTAATTTTCAAGTGTGCATAACTTGGTGAAAAAAGCTTCAAATGGATTGCCACCAAACATGAAAGTTGAAAATTAAAGTCTCCCATTTTTAAAAAGTACAAGAGCATTTTCATAGCCCTCATGGTTTGAGAGATAGGCCCTTCGAAAATCTCAAGAATTTTAGGGCATGGCATGAAATCCAAGCATCCTCCAAATGCAAAACCTCATGAAACTTATTTTCAAGTGTTGTTATGGACCAAATATGATCACATTGTCACAAATAATTTCCTAAGGGTTGATTTGCTCCAAATATATCAACAAATTCGTGCATGAGAGGTGGTGTACCATACAAGAAGCAAAAATGCATAATCATGAGAAATGCATGACCCTCACATCCAAGGGCCAAGATGATTTCAGTTTTGAATCAAGGGTTGGATTATGATTGAACATGTGTAAGGAAAAAGAAGGATGCACGAGCCAAGCATGACTTCACACCAATCTTGCCAATTTTGCAATTTCATCCTCACACTCTCCTCTCACGTGCATTTCCTTTTATTTTTCATCAGTGATCATTTGGCATGATATATAAGCAGCTAGGGTTTTCTTTTGGCTCAGATCCATCACATTTTCATCACTATAGAGTTTTTGCACCTCAATCATTTCTCTTTGAATCTCATCATTCTCTCACTCTCTTCACAAACTCTTTGCATATTCTGAATCCTTGAACCTTGAGGATCATTAATCCACCACTCATTCAAGCTGAAAGTGAAGAATTGGAGAGGTGCCATTCAAGGGCAGGTTGATTCGAAGCTTCAAATTCAAGCTCTCTCAAGCTTCCTCTTGCATTTATTTTGCAAGAGGAGATCAAAAGGAGTAGATCTCCAGCATCTGAAGCTCTATTCTGGTGATTTTGAAGTGCTTCCATCTCAGGTATGACTTGAAATCCATGGATCTGAAACTTGTTTTTCTTATGTGCATTTTGATATGTGAACATTGCTTTGTATTCTGCACTTGTTAGATTTGATTTTGATGCATTATTGGTTAAGATATGTGGATTCAAAGTTTTATGGTCAGACTTGTTTGTCTTCGATCCAGCTTAGTTTGTGATCCATTGTGATTTTCATGAGTATATTTAGATTCAGCATGCTTGATTGAGTTGATCTGGAGATTTTGAATCATTTATGTTGTGATTTGTTCTTGATTTGAATTTTCCGGTGTCGGAGCCCTAGCTCCGGTCACCGGATTCTGGAGATTGTTTGACCTGAGTTTTCATGAAGAAGATGATAGCATGGCCTTTGGATTGTATGATCTGGAGGGTTGGAAATGTGCCAGCGCATTAATGATCCCCCCTCCCTCTCGCGTGGTTTTATAATTTCTGATTTAATCCTTGTGTTTCTCACCACACCATAATTAGCATGTGCATCCTTTATGACCAATCATTATGTGGACTTGGTTTAATGAGTTGACTGATCCTGCGTGTTCATTTGATCCAATGGTCCTTTGTTTTTTCTGAATTAAATGAATTTCCATCATAACTATTATGAACTGCGCTGGACTGAGTGGGCCTTGAGTGCTATTCCCACCCCCCTGTGATTTGGGCCCAATTAATTTGAACTGAGATTCTTGTTGAACGCGCCCCCTGGCCATTTCATTCATTTTTATTTCTTTTTATTTCATTTTTATTTACAGTTTGGTTTTCATATTTTAAAAATAGTTTTAGGTCTCCAAAAATTATAAAACAATTCAGGGATGTTTCTTTTAGTTTTCTTTAATTTTTGATATTTTTGTTTTTCATTTATTTTTAATTGGAAAGCATAAATTAATTCTTTCTTTTAATTAATTGTTTTTATTCCATTTTGAAGCATGCTGACTTGTCCATTTTCTATCTTGATCATTATTTTGAATTTTGAGATGATTCTTTTTGCTCTGGATCCATGATGAGATGTAGTTTATTGGTGATTTTTGTTCTGATTTTTATAATTTTGTTTAATTGATTTTGGTCCTTAACTTGTGCATAAAGCTTTCTAACCCTAATTCATGTTTGCACCCTCATTTGAATGATCAAGCTTCTGATTTTGATTCTCTCCTTTTGACATGTTGTTATGGTATGATTAAAGATCATTTGTGCAAGTTTGTGGAATTTTTTGGATGCTTACTTGAATTGATTTGAATTTTGTTCTTTGCCTTGTCCCTTTTTGCTTCTTTTGGATCATTTGTTATCTCCTTAGCTTAGAAGGGCACTTGTGCCAACTTCTTTAACTTGTTTAGAGCCTTATTAGGATGGTGATACCTCTCTGGTCTTGAGTTGTGGTTTTTTCCCTTTAAAAAGTTTGTGATTGTTTGCCTTGAAGTTCTTCCACACTTATGCATGCTCACTTCACTTCCTTTGCTTATTTCTTCTCATGATGTAACCACTTGACTTTGTGTGCTTCTTATCTTCATCTCATGTGGTCCTTAGACACTTTCTTAACATGTTAGGTTTCTGGTCTTGAACTTTGAGGTTTTGCTTTGACTATTTTGCTTTATATCTTCTTATGTTCACTTTGTTTTGTCTTAGTGGTTCATAATGCTTCATTGTGAGTTGTACTTCTCTTCTTATTCTTGTGATTTAAGTTTGCATTTGGCCATATGTGCTTGACTTCACTTCTGGTTGTGTGACTTTGTGTTGATATTAGGTTCACTTTGTGTTTCATTTATGTTTGTGTCACTAACCATTTCAGGGGCTTTGGTAAGTGAGAGGTGTGGATGTGATTCCCACATCTCCAATTCTTATCCCTTCTCCTTTCTTCCTTAATGCTAATCTTGTGATTGTTGGGCTTAGGCCTTACTTCTCCTCCTCCTCTTCTTCTTCTTCTTCTTCTTTTCTTTCCTTCTTCTTCATTAGGATAGAATTCAAACCTCACTAACCTAGGATTTTCTATGCATGACAACATTTAGGATTCTTAGTCCCCCATTAGACTTTTACCTTTGAGATCCTTTTGGTGCTCTCTATCTTCTCATCTTCACACTTAATTTTAATTCACTTTAATAAAGGTTGAGTCTTCTCATGTGACACGAGACTTTGCTATGAGATACTTGCACGCGTTCCGTTTCGGGGCGAGGTGTAGGATATGCCTCGTGGTGGATAGGTCTTAGCATGAGATTACCTCATAAAGAAAGCATAAAAAAACACTTCTTAACCAAAAATCACAAAAACACTTAATAAATGCCAGTAGGTCAGTGTGTCTGAGCCTTCACTTGTGGGACTAGATTTGGAGATTTCCTCCATAGATAGGTGTGCCTCTTGCGCATTCCATTTCGGGATGATGTGAGACGTACACATCCCATTGAGTAAGACTTAGGTACACTTACCTATGCAAACTTCAAAACAAAAAACTCATAAAAAACACAAACAAACAATAAGCGTCTTTCCTTCGGGAATTCTTTTCTCATCCCCTTCGATCCGTACGCGAACTTGCTCCTACTTGTCATTTTGCAAGACGGTTACGCACTCGTCGTCCGAGCCTGCAACACCTGAGCATTGACATAGGCAGTTCAAGCCTTAAGACACAAGCAATCCTTTCCACCCCTAGTTAGGGGAACTACGGAGACTCTGATCCTCATTTTCCAGATGAGGTACGTAGGCAGCGGGGTAGGGCCCGTTCGAGCACAATCTTTATTTTCCCTACATTTTTCCTTTTCATTTCTTTTTCAGTTCCTTTTTCGTTTCTTTTATCCAGTTCAGTTTCTTTTCTTTGCAGCAGCTTTCATTTCTTCACCCTTTGAACAGTTTATTTGTAAGTGTGGATCCCGTCGGGTACGGCGGACGATATGGGATGCTAATACCTTCCCAGGTCGCAACCGACTCCCGAACTCAGTCTCTTTGGTTCGCAGGACCCGTGTCCTTCCTCTTCTTTCTTCTGGTTTGTGCAGCATTACCATTACCATTCCTTCGGGATAAAAATGCCTGGCTGGCGACTCTATTCTATTCCGCGCCACTTTCGCGTTTGTACCAGGATGAAAATCCGGGGAGCGAAAAATACCTGTTGGAATGAAATTTCCAAAGGAATAAGTCTGAAGCTTTACTAATATGTTGATTTTGATGATTATGAGCTGGGAATAGACTCAGTAAACTTTGTAAATTGCAAGTAATCAGAGTGCGCGGCGAGCGCGTGGTGTAGTGTCATCGTTCGTACGCGAATGACGACGATGTTGGTAGTTGGTTGTATTAATGTTGTGATTAAGTTGTATGTTCTTGTGTTGATGTGTTCTAAGTTGTAAGTTGATTACTCATTGTGTTGTGTTAATGGTTGTCAAGTGTATTTCTTGATTGTTGTTTGTGTTATTGTTAACATTGATGTTATGAATTGTTGTATGTATTATAAGTGGGGATTCCTTCGAGGATGGGAGTTGATTAGTCGGAATAAATAAGTAGTTGGAGTAGTTGAATCGGATAAATTTTCGAGGACGAAAATATTCTAAGTGGGGGATGAACGCTTAGTTGTTTTGTTGTTATATTAAGTTGTTGTTGTTTTAAGTTGTTACAATTAAAACATGTTATTACTAAGTTGTATAGTTTAATATCAGTGAATCCGCTGCCTAATTGTAAAAGTTGCTTTATTTCAAAGAATTGAACAAAAGTTGTTGTTATGGTTCATCCTAAATGAAAGTGTTATGTATTGATGTTCATGAAATTAAATGAATTTGTGTTTAATAAGTCGAAAATATGGCATCCTATATAAGTTGTTGAATTTTTGAAACTCTGACTTATGAATTTCCGCCGGGTAGATTTGGGGTGTTACACTTGGTCATCTCAATTTCAAAGACATCAGATATTTGAAGAAAAGAAATATGGTCTCAGGATTGCCAAAAATAGACATCCCAAACAAAGTGTGTGAAGAATGTGTTCAGTCGAAACAACACAAGAATAGCTTCAGCAAGGATGCAGGAAGCAGGTTGAAGGCAATTCTTGAAGTCATATACTCTGATGTATGTGGTCTTATCCAAGTGGATTCGATTGGAGGTAACAGGTACTTTGTCACTTTTATAGATGATTTTAGTCGAAAATTGTGGACTTACCTGATCAAGAAGAAAAGTGAAGTGATCAATGTATTTGCCAAGTTTAAATCTATGGTTGAAAGACAAAGTGGTCGAAAGCTCACGATTTTAAGGACTTATGGTGGTGGAGAGTATGTGTCGAAAGATTTCGATGCATTATGTGTAAAAGAAGGGATTGTGCATGAGGTGGTGTCACCCTACACACCACAGCAGAATGGAATTGCAAAAAGGAAGAATCGAACCATCATGAACATGGTAAGAAGTATGTTGAATGGCAAGCATCTACCCAAAGAACTATGGGGAGAAGCTGTGTCGACTGCAACATATATTTTAAACAGATGTCCGATGAAGAAGCTACAAGGAGTCATGCCAAAAGAGTTTTGGTCTGGTGTCAAGCCTAGCTTGAGTCATCTGAAGGTATTTGGATCTATAGCAAATAGGCATGTGATATATCAGTTGAGAAGGAAGCTTGACGACAAGTCTAGTCAAATGATTCTGATATGATATCATTCGAATGGAGGTTACAAGTTGTTCGACCCAGTAAACAAGTAGATTGTGATCAGCAGGGACATGATCATATATGAACTTAAAGAATAGGATTGTACTGAAAATGTCAAGACAGATTCAGTTGAAATCTTATGTGAAGAACCAGCTAGTGAAGTCAAAAGAGATGTTCGATGAGAAGATGTTAGAGGTGAAGCAGGCCCAAGCAGACCTCAAAGAACAAGACGCATGCCTGCAAGGTTGCAAGAATGTGTGATTACATCAGATGATGTGGTCGATGAAGAAAGTGAGCTAGTAGATTATGCTTTATATGCAGATGTCGAACCTGTCAATGCAGCTGAGGCATTGAAAGATTCGGAGTGGGTGAAAGCAATGAATGAGGAGATAAATTAAATCGAAGTCAACAACATTTGGTCACTTGTCGAATTGCCTCAAGGCAAGAAGGAAATTGATGTGAAATGGGTATACAAGGTGAAGCTGAATCCCAGAGGGGAAGTGACTCGACACAAGGCGAGACTTATGGAGAAATGTTTTCTTCAGAAGGAATAGACTTCGATGAAGTATTTGCTCATGTTTATAGGATCAAAACAATCAGGTTGGTTGTGGTCTAGCAAACATGAACAACTAGCAGATGTGTCAGATGGATGTGAAGTGTGCATTCCTAAATGGCCCCTTAGATGAAGAAGTTTATGTTGCACAATCAACTGGGTTTGTGAAACAAGGCGAAGAGAGAAAGGTGTACAGGCTGCATAAAGCCCTGTATGGACTAAAGCAAGCTCCAAGAGCTTGGAATAAGAAGATAGACAGCTTTCTAAGGGAGACGGAATTTGTGAAGTGCATAAATGAGCATGGAGTATATGTAAGAAGAAGCAATGGTGAATTTCTTATACTATGTCTCTATGTCGATGACTTGTTGATAACAGGAAGTTTCAAAAAGGAGATCGAAGATTTCAAACATGACCTAAGTGAGGAGTTTGAAATGTCAGACTTGGGAAATCTCTCATATTTCCTTGGCATCGAATTCTACAAGATTGGTAGAGGTTTGATGATGCATCAAAGAATATATGCATGTGAAATACTCAAGAGATTTAAGATGCAAGATTGCAACCCAACTTCGACTCCAGCTGAGCCCAGATTGTAAATGTCGAAGGATTCATAAGAAGATGATGTCGACCCAACCCAATACAGAAGACTTATTGGGTCACTTCGAAACCTTTGTCACATAAGGCCTAACTTAGCATACAGTGTTGGTATGGTGAGTAGATTTCATGCAGAAGTCAAAGGTATCACACCTAGCAGCGGCGAAGAGGATACTAAGGTATTTGAAATGAACTCTCGACTATGGCATTTTGTTTCCCGCAGTTGATAAAGGAAAAGAATGCAAGTTAGCGGGATACACAGATTCCAGTTGGTGTAGTGATGTTGAGGATTGAAAATCCACAGCTGGATATGTGTTTATGTTAGGTGGTGCACCAGTTGCTTGGAGTTCGAGAAAGGAGCCAGTAGTGGCATTATCATCGTGTAAAGCAAAGTATATAGTTGTTTCTCTCTATGCGTGTCAAGCAACATGGATGTTGAATCTGGTCGAAGAGATTACAGCAAAGAGTCATGGAGTGATTACCATGAAGATCGACAGCATGTCAGCTATCAATTTGGCAAAGAATTCGATAGCACATGGTCAAAGCAAGCACATCGAAATGAGGTTCCATTATCTTCGAGATCATGTAGTAGATAGGAAGATGAATTTGGAACACTACATAATTGAGAATCAGATTGCAGATATCATGACAAAAGGAGTACAGGTCGAAGTATTCAAGAAGCTAAGGTCTATGATGAACGTAGATAGCTTAGACACAATGAATTATGTGGTGTGTTAAATTGTAATTCCTTGTGTCGAAGCAGGTTGCTAGACAGAAGAAAAGATTTGATTTGATATAGATTAGATTTAATTCAAAATATATATTTTGGGCTTTTATAGTTTTGGACTTTGTCTTGAGATGCAAGCAAACTTAATTCTATAAATAGGGAGTTTCCCTCATTGTAAAATATCACAATATTATTTCAATCACAGTTCTGCAGTTGTAGAGTGAGTAGCAATAAGAGAAAGAAAGTATCACGGTTTGTGGGTAATGACATTCATCTTTTCAATTTTTTCAAAAACCATAATTTTCTTCTCTAATTTTCTTCTTTCTTTTAACGTTTTTACTGCGTGATAACTACAGAATTCCCATAGGTTTTGGGATAATTCCAACAATTATACCAGGAGTCCTTTAAGTTATTTGTTTGTAACAAGTTAGTCCTTAATTTTTTTTGTAACAACTTGGTCCTTTAAGTTAACAAATATATTGAATTAGGATTTTACTTTATGTGTTTTGGATGCTACTTTATGTATTTAGGATGTTGTTTTATGTAGTTTGGTGTTACATTTATGTATTTTGCGTGATTGATTTAGTCAAAGATTTAAAATTTAAAAAAAAGTAATGGTGCACACGTTTGTTAACTTAAAGGACCAAATTATTACAAATTTTATAAAAAAAAACTTAAGGACCAACATGTTACAAACAAATAACTTAAAGGACCTCTGATGTAATTATGCATATATTGTATGTTGTTATATTATTCTGAAAATTAAAAATATAGGAATGATACACACTCTTTAATCATTCTATAAAAAAAATCATTCTTTCAAAAATTATCAAATATTTTCTTATATTTAAAAAAATATATATCGTTTTCGGAAGCCTTCTCTTCTCCTCCTCTCCAAACTTCTAAACAAAGTTTTAAGATTTTTTTTGTGAGTATGGGATGTATCTCTCATTTGATATGTTCGGGGCGGATTTACATATGGAGGATTGGGGGCACTTGTCCCACGAGAATTTTGTTTTGAGGGACCTATTTTATTGATATGTTTATATTTTAATTGTTTGACCCCTTTACAGAATACAAATTACATATTCATGGTTATTTCATCCACATATGTTTAACTTTAAGCATTTAACATGATTTTTTATTAAATTTATTAAATGCTAAATGATTTGATTAGAAATTATATCATTTTATATTTTAGCATAGGTATTATATATAATTTATTTTATAACTTTTAATGAGTTGAAAAATAAGAGAGTGTTTGTTTTTAAATTTAAAAATTACATTCTCGAAAATAAAATTATATTTTGATATTTGTTATTTTAGGGTAATTAATTCCTAAGAATCATTTATGAATCTTTGAATAAACTGATTAATTTTTCTCGTATATTATTTGAGTCATCAATAAGAAATTATTATTAAAAGATTAAAATAAAAAACTATTCATTAATTTTATTATTATTGAACTTTTTGCCCCCATAAAATAATTTTTTTGGATCCGTAAGGTATGTTGCTCATAAATTAAGGCTTCAATAGTGTTCCCTTATGGATGAAAAGAGCTTTCCCTTAAAAAGGATTAATGTGGAAAAACTTACATTTGGGGAGTTTTGAGAAAAATAATTGCGAGTTGAAAATATTAAAAAACAAGTGTGAAGTGGAAGTTTCAAATTGATTAAAAAAGTACACATATCATCTTAAGATTTTGAATAAATATGTGGTGTCTCTCTTACTTTATGTACTATTCATAAAAAAAGATTTCAATGTAGATGTTCCCTCATATTGACTTCCAAAGAATTGATCACCCAACGATTTCAACCGATTATCGCTAGTTTTTTTTCTCTTCAAAAAAAATTGTTGTAATCATTCCTCAACCATTAAATTAATCACATAAGAGAGATGCAAGGTCAACTCAAGTCTAAGGCGAGTGAGGCTATCGTCTTAGGCCTCATTTTTTGGGCCTTTAAAATAAGCCTTAAATGCTAAAAAATAAGACCACTAAATTTATATAAGAGAATTTTTTATCTGACCACATAGGGTGAAAAAACATCTTTGGATTCCGGGGATACATCTTCGGACGCATCATGCACTACTTTTATGATGCATCAAACGAATGCCACCCCCATATTAAAATAAAAAATTATTCTAAATATACATCTCCGGATAATTTCAATAAATATATTGATTGATATTTGAGCAGCCTAGTGATTTTTCAGAGATGCATCTACCGAGATTTGGGGCGAAATTTTGATATTTTTGTCACCTTTACATGTCAGATATTTTCAGAGATGCATTTCTGAAAAAAGTTGATAAACATGTATGATCACGGACCCATACTTGTTTTCCACTCCAAACCCTTATCAAAAACCATTTCATTCTCAATCCATATTTTTACTTCAAATCTTCATTCTGGTGTTTCATCACACCAAAGGGATCAAAAGAAGTTGGAATTCCAAGTAAAGATAATATTTTAATACATTATTTATGTTTGCCAAAACATTTGTTCATTTTCCAAACAAAACACATGGGTTTTGTTTTCTGTTTGGTTCAGGAGAGGTTTCGGAGATGTATCTCTGAAATAAGATAATATGGTGGTACCAAAAATGTATCTCTGAAACCAACATTGATACATGATAGAATTTTTGAAGTCCATGTTTGTCTACAACTTCTATAAATTTATGCTCTTGTTTTTTATTTCATACAAATAGAAAATATCGCAATTGTCACAAATAAACATCATCTTGTATGTCGCAAATGTATTCTTCTCCAGTGTGACACCAAGACAAAAGTGTAAGATCAATGAGTACACCTCTTTCGCAGATCTGCAATACGAAGTGTATAATCTCCTACATTATGGAGATAATCGAAAAATTGTGAAACTCAAGTACCGTTCACCGTAAATTAACAACAAATGCAAGATTGAGTCCAATAATTATGGGCTCAAGATGTAAGGACAATCAGGAATACTTTTTCCCGTTCCAAAGCAAAAATTCCAATCAAGTTGGAAGCGATGATTTCAAGATTTTCGAAGATATTGTGAAAATGTTGATGCGTCCACCTGAATATTAAAATGTAATGTTTGAGTTTATGTTGACGTCAATTATGTAATGCTGATTTTATGTTGAAAGGTAATTTTATTTTGTCAAAATACAATTTTTTGATTTTCTACTTCTGTTCATGTACCACAATATTATGAAAATGCATTTACAGACAAATACTAGAGATGCATCTTCTAGTTTAAAAAATAAACATTTTTAAACCATGACTCAGAATTGATCTAAAATATATATATTTAGGATACATTCAGAGATATATCTCTAAAATCTATGAATATTTTAATATTTTTATATAGTGTTCTAGAAATATATAAGGTGTATTAAAAATTTCCTTTATATAATTAACAAAACTATTTTACTAGTATTTTAGTAGCGTTCTAGGAACATATCCTTTATGTGGTGCTTTAGGAACATTTTAGTATTTTTTTTTTATGTAGTGTTCTAGTATAATGCATTTGCCCAGTGGTGGACAATTAGGTCCAGCAAATGATTGTACCTATGTTTGATTCTACTGGGATAAATTTTGCACATTTAACTTTTTCTTTTAATAATTTCTCTCTAGTACTATATAACAATTATTTTTAAAATATTCAAAAAAAAAATACATAGTTTTGTGAAATCAGTTAAGTTCTATAGTTTTCTTTGAAAAAATAAAAACAAATTCTAAAAAAAAATTCAAAAAAAAATTAAAAACAAATTCTAAAATTTGTCACAAGAAAATTAAAATAAATGATAAAAGTCATAAATAAACTAAAATGAATGATAAAAATTTAAATAAAAACTAAAAATTATATACACAAATAATTAAAATAAATAATTATAATTAAAATTATCCAAATGCCTTAAAATATATTGGGCCGACCCAGAGAGATGGCTGACCATAAACGATATAAGATATCTCTTTTTTTTAATGAAGACTCATTGCATTAGACAAGCAAAGAAGAATTACAAACAGAAATCACTTGCGACGGGATAGTACCAATCCAAGTTTTAGAGCCTACAAATCTACCAATACCCACCATGTGATAAGCCTCATGATTGATATCTCTATTAACATACATAATCGCGACATTACAGAAACTACTCAAAAGAGTTCTACAATCTAAGGCCTTAAGTTCAATATTAGCAACAAAATTAACATCGTTAAAGTAGTCGACAACAACCTGTGCATCAGAACGGAGCAGAAAATCATCCAAGTTCAGGTCTTTTGCAAGTCTGAGGCACCACTCGATGCTTAGAATCTTAGTCGTGCAAGGATCAATAAAGGAAAGAAATCTTTTGGAGGCTGACAAAAACACTTTATGAGTAGGCTCCGTCACCACACAACCAAAACAAACCTGCCAATCCGGAAAACAGCCCGCATCAGATTACACCGTCCACACATGACTTTGTAACAACTCTGAACCAAGCGACGGCCCTACAGTAGCGAACAAATTTTGGGAATTGCCGGACGGGGAAAATTCCTCTAATGAATTCCAAATAGCAGCCATAATAGAGGCATGATCAAGCTTCTTATTTCTAAAAATCAGAGCATTCCGCGCATTCCAGACTTTCCAAAAAAACTATCATTATGGTCATGCATAACCGTTTATCTTTTGTTGTCAGAATCTTTGCAAACCAGTCCAGAACATCATTATAACCGGGGATCCGGATACCCAACAGAGAGGAGAAGAAAACCTTCTTAATGAAAGGGCAGTCATGAAAAACATGACGCGTTGTTTCTGAAACACTATAACAAAGGGGACAACAAGCATATCAATAACCAAACCTTTCCTGCAAATATTTACCTTAGTTGGAGGAATATTTTTCGCAAGTCTACAATTGAAATTTTTTATAGGAACATTAACTGGAACACTCCACAAACCCTTCCACACCTTGTTATTCTCATTATCGGATGGCCCCAGATGATGCAAACAGTTCTGCTCACTAATCAGATGATAGGCGCTCCTAACGGAATAAACTTCATCCTTTTCTGAATGCCACAACAAATTATCGAGAGGAAGATCTACAGAAATAGGGACATTGCAAACGTGGGCAATGATGTCATGAGGGAAATTTGCCTGAAGCACCTCATAATTCCAATCCCCCGCCTCTGAGTCAATTAAATCTGAAACTCTGGCTGAGTGAAGCAGGTTGAAAGGACTGAACGGTAAATAGAAACCATGGATAGATGGAATCCAACGGTCATTCCAAATACCAACAGACGAGCCATTATCGATTCTCCATCAGCTGCCTCTGAGAATTGACTCCTTAGAGCTCAAGATACTACGCCAAGCATAGCTAGGACGGTGACTCAAAAAAGCTTCTTGTATAGAACACCAAGGGTAATATTTGCTTTTAAAGAAACCCTCAAACAAGGAACCGTCACACTGCAAAAGCCTCCAAAATTGTTTGCCAAGGAGACAAGTGTTGAAATCTTGGATACTCCTAAAACCCATCCCGCCAATACCTTTCCCAAACGATAAACACTCCCAACTTATCCAATGGATTTCCCCTTCCCTTCTTTATCTCCCCACCACAATATTTCCAGAATCACCTCAATCTCGGCACAACAAGACACTGGAATGTGATAGCAGCTCATGATATAAGTTGGAATAGCTTGCGCTACCGCTTTGATTAAGACCTCCTTACCAGCTCTTGAGAGAAAACCCTTCTTCCACCCTTTAACCTTTTTCCCAAACTCTATCAATAACCAACTTGAAAACCTCCTTTTTAGACCTTCCAAAAACCACGGGGAGACCAAGATACTTTGAGTGATGAATAACTCCCTTAAAACCCAATCTGGCCCGAACCCTCTCCTTAACCACCGCATTAACATTTGCACTAAAAGAAACTTATGATTTATCAAGATTAACAACCTTCACTGAGGCCAATTGATACCTATCAAGAATGTGCATTAGAAGATCCGCCTCTAATTCATTGGCTCTTGCAAACATGAGACTATCGTCTGAGAAAAATAGATGAGAAATCTTGGGAGCTCTCCTCGCCACTTTAACGCCATGAATACGATTCAAATTGCTCTTCACTTTAAGCATACCTGAAAGCACATCAGAACACATTATAAAGAGGTACGGTGAGAGAGGATCCCCTTGACGGAGACCCCTCTCGGGAACAAAGCTCCTGCTGGGCTGCCCATTCACAAGGATCTTATACAAAACTGTCGAGATATAATTATGAATCAGCTGAATTAATCCATCCGGAAAATCAAAAGCCCTGAGAGTGCCAATAACAAAGTCCCACGCAAGTCTATCATAGGCTTTAGACATGTCAAGCTTAAGAGCCATGCTACCTTTCCTTCCTTTCTTCTTATTTTTTAGCTAATGGAAACACTCCATCGCAATCAACGCATTGTCCGTAATAAGCCTCCCCCTAACGAAAATACTTTGTTCCTCACTAATAATCTCTGGCAGCATCAATTTTAACCTATTAACTATTGCCTTAGTAACTGCCCTCATAACAACATTGCATAAACTAATCGGCCAAAAATCGGACGGACGAACCGGTTTCTTGATTTTGGGGATAAGGGTGATAAAAGTGTCATTTATATCAGTCGAAGAGTGATGGAGATTAAGGATACCAAGTGTTATACTTACCACATCATTGCAAATCGTGGGCCAGAATTTTTGAAAAAATAGAGCTGGAAAGCCGTCCGAACCAGGGGACTTAGACGTGTGCATTTGGAAGATAGTTGACTTCACTTCCTCTGCAGTAAACTCCCTAACACAATCAGCCTTATGGACCTCAGAGAGCTTTCCCCTAATGTTGCTACAAACTCTAGAGACATCAACCAGAGAGGAGGATTTGAAGATATCAGAGAAGTAATCAATGAGGGTGCTCTCACAGTTGTCTTGCCCCACTTTCAACTGACTCTCAGAATTAGCCTTTTAATAGAATTAGTTTTACGCCTCCGATCGCTTTAGAATGAAAGAAATTGATGATTCAGCCACCTTCTTTTAGCCAAACTGCACGACTATGTTGCCTCCATAACGTTTCCTCCACCTTAAAAAGCTTATCTTGTTGTCTTTCAAGCGCCTTATAGTGACTCAACTCTTTTGGATTCTCTTTCCATCTTTTGCTATCTTTAAGGAGGTTCTCAAGTCGAAGTAATTCTTTAGTGACTTCCCCTGTTCTGAATTCCTTAAAAGAATGTTGAATATCCTGAATAGTAGTAACTCGACTCTTGAAGTTGGATCTTGAGCCTAACCAAAGTTTTTTTACAAACTCACCACACCGAATTCTAACTTTAGACTTTGGCTCCTTCTCACTTTTCAAAATGATCCTAATGGCTGCGTGGTCCGAATCAAATATTTATAAGTGCGTGACTGTCACCAACGGAAAGATATGACACAAGCTAGGAGAAGTAAAAACTCGGTCAAACCGACATTGAATATTGTCGTTCCCAGGCCTACCATTAGACCAAGTATAAGGGTAACCCCTAAATTCCATTTCCATAAGGCCACAACTCGCCAGCGTATCCCGACTCCATGCAACTTGTGAACTGGTCCCACTGTTACCACCCTTCTTATCATTTGCTTGAGTAGTGTCATTAAAATCTCCAAACGCAATCAAAGAGTCTTCACTGACTTTCGTTAGCAATTTGAGTGAGTGTCAAGTGTAACTTTTATTCGCCTCATCGGGGAAGCCATATATACCGGCGAAGGACCAAAATCTGTCGTCGTTCACCAATCAACAAAGCCCTCAAATATGATTTTGAGAGAAAGACTTGATGTGAATCTCAACCGAATCCCTCCAAAATAGACACAAACCACCAACTTTATTTCTCCTAGAACCACTACACTCAACAATAATCTCAGCGTTAAACTTGAACTTCCTCTTAATTTTCATGGCCTCCTCCTGTTTCAATTTAGATTCCATAAGAAAAACCACTTGGGGTCATTCCACACAAATGAGTAGCATGAGGGCATGAACTGCAAGGAGGCTCCCCAGGCCCCTGTAGTTCCAGCTTATAATTTTCATTGCAATATGAGGTGTTGGCTTTCCAACACCACCTCTGGTTGAGCAAGAATGCCTTATGCACTAGAGTTTCCTTGTTTACGTTTCTTATCACCCACAAAACAATCCTCCGCTAGACCATCGACCACCATGACATCTATAAGATTACGTTTCACAAGTGAACACCCTACACCTCCATTCGAAACATCCAGTGATTTCTTGGATACCTTCTTTCAGGTTCATTTCTTTTTAGGGACAATTGGGATTTTTGGTTGAGCCCCGAGAGAATTCATCCGAGGAAATAACCACTGCTCCGAGGGATTCAGTGACTTTCTCAATGTCCGCCTCCTTTCCTTTGGGCAAGATAAAAGCAGAAGGACTTTCAGAAATGATCGCAACTCCTTTGTTGTGTTGTGTGACTTCAATCTCCCCACTATTTTCCTTCCCTTTCGGATCGCAACCATTGTTCTTGGGCGATGCGTTGAAAAGTTCTTTGTTGCATAAACTAGAGGACGAGTCTTGTCTCCTACTCTCCTCACCAATCTTCGGTAGCGGAGATGCTCGGAGCCATTGCCCAAAAGAGAGATCTTGCTCCTCAATATCTTGGAAACTTTCCTCATTCAGATCTTCCAAAGCTTCATAATCCTTCATTTGATGACCCATTCTACCACAGATGAAACAAAAAGTTGGTAACCTTTCATATTTGAAATGAACTTGAATGCTCTTCTCTTTGAACTTCACTACCGTGCCATGTTTAAGTGGTTCCTTAAGATTCGGAGTAACCTTAAGGCGTAGAAATCTATCGTTCCTGTGAGCTTCTTTAACATCAATTTCTTCAAAAACGCCTATGATGTTACCAATCTTTTTCGCCATGGATTCAGATCTGAGCAACAGGGGAAGCTCATAAACACGAACCCAGAAGGATACGAAATGCATATCAATGTCAGAAGGTTGTTCCTCACCGGATATGCGATTGAGAACCAGAAGAGAACGATCGAAGCTCCAAGGGCCGTTTTTGATCACATAGTCGAGGTTTCGCTTCGATGTAAACTTGAATAAGAAAAGGTTTTTACTCAAATCTTGAATCTCCACATGGTGCTTTAGTTTCCAAGCACTCACCATAGTACTCTTAAATGCACGAACATTGAAGTCATTGTTCGTCCAGAGCTTACCCATAAGAGTGCGTTGAAATGTTGTTGAATCGCAGAGCTCTTCATCATCCACCACAACATCTTCCTCGTCTTCTTTGGACAACGTAACTGATCTCTATTTTTCCACACAACTAAAGCAATGTGAAAAGAATAACGAACCAGACATAAACCTTCAAAAAACCGAAGAAAAAAATAGCCCAAACAAAGTGGGGAGCAAGCCAACAACCTGAGAATAAACCGAAACCCTAGAAGGAACGGGGTAAAGACACGTTGAGTTAAAATGTGAAATTAAAGTACAACATAATAAAAATGACCTTTCAACAGCATTGTAGTATTAATTGAAGAACTTTCTCTAAAATCCTACCTCAAAATTCTTTATTAATATTATTACCAATATAAGTATAATCACATAACCCATCACCTATATTTTCATTAGCTTGTTAGCCAGTTCTATCATTGAACTAATTAATTTCTATTTATTACATCTAATATCAATCAACTGGTCAATTAATTAACCTTCATATTTATGTATTTTGAGATTGTGGCCATGATATATGTTATAATTATCGAATAAATTTGTGTGAAAATATTATATACTACGTACTGAATAAAAAATCTTCATCTATGTGTGTTGTATTATTGTATTATGTTGTTGCACCGGATTGAAATAAATTCACATGTGTTTCTTGTGTCTTAGTGAGGAAAAAGACAGTTCACAGATCAATGCAATGTTCACATAAAGATTACAGCATGCAAGGATTTTCAACCATTGAATCCCATCTTAAACATCAATAGATTATTTTTAATTATTAAAAAGAACTAATTGTAATGATAGATATCTAAGAAATGATTAGTTTAGCATTAAAATGATTAGGTTATTTATATTTTAGCTTAGAAATTAATGTCTGGTCAGAGTAAGATTTCTTGTTATTGATAGTTACAACGAAAAATAAGAATTTTTTACCAAAATGTCACACTCAAAAAAATAATATACCATAATGTCATCATTTGTAAAAAAAAATACTTAAATACCACACAAAAATAATTGATTCGTCCATATAGTATACAAATCTTAAAAGTTCTATAATGGTTCGCCTATACAGTTTATAAACCGTACTTTTTTCTGAACTCATACAATGGTCCGTCCATACAAATGACTATCTTATATATTATATTTTTTTCTTCAAAGGGTTCGTTCTTATATATTATATTTTTTTATTTTAATAATATAAAATTAATTTTAACATTTTATATAAATTTGGTTTAAGAAAATATATATTAATTATTATAAATTATTTAAATTGATTATTTGATTTAAGAAAATATATAAATAATATTTTAATATGATTAAATCTTTTATTTATTTAAATAAATTTTAGATATATTATTTTTTGACGAAAATGTCAAACTTTTAAAAATATATTTCGGTTACACTGTATTGGCGAACCCCTATATGGTTTATACACTGTATGGACGAACCAATAGGGTTTATACAATGTATGGACGAACCAATAGGGTTTATACACTATATGGACAAATCAATTATTTTTCAGTAACATTTCAGTATTTTTTTTTTACAAAAGGTGGATATATTATTTTTCAGAGGGTGACATTTTGATAAAAAAATTCGAAAAATAATATTTTAGTTACAAAAGGTGGCATTATGGTATATTATTTTTCAGAGGGTGACATTTTGGTAAAAAATTCGAAAAATTATGTTTTTAGGTGAATGACACAAAAAAAAATTGTCTTTAAATTGCTGATTACATTTGTTCAAATTGTACAATTTACTCCACGAGTTGCAACATTTGTCACATTTGACAATTTCATAAAAATTTATAAAAATGACAAAAGAAAATTGTAATTTCGCTCGACTATTATGTTAAATATTACATCATTTAGATTATCATGCAAAGTAAAGAATAGTAAGATATGAGTGATGAACTAACGAGCCAAGAAAAGTTGAGAAAGGCCATATCCAAAGCCGTGCAAATTTGAAGATCATGGCAACAAACAAAGACTAAGCAGTGGCTTTGATTAGCTTGTTATAAAATGGAGTTCAGCATTCAAGATTTAGAAAAAAATCAAGAGTTTCTGCATTCACACCTTATATAATCAACCATAAGTTATATGGTGATCAAATACACGTGTATAACAAAATACTAGCAAGGATAAACAGAAACAATAAGATATAAGTCAAGTATGTTACCAATAATAAAAAGAGACAAACCATCCGTTTAACTAAGCAACAGGTAAACTTGAATGAGGTACATGCCCATGGCTAGAGAGAAATACTTGAGAGTCATCAAAATAAAAATACAACATAATGCGCAAAATAAATTTAGGTGTTTGTAGCTCTGGTGTAAATCTGTTGGCTTGAGTGGGATGATACCAACCTTATCAAACCTTTAGCCATCAAATCTCTTATTGCTCTCCTTGCAAGTGATCCATTAACCTGCAAGGTGCATCCAATTATACAAATCATGAGAATCATGTTCAGATAAAAACAAATAACCACAAATACAGAAACAAACAAAAATTGGTGACATTCTCACTATACAGATCTAGATACTACAAGTATATCTGCATGCAAACACAACATGACAATCAATGTACAATATTGGTTCTACAGGCATTGCTTAGAGTTAAGACATAAGATCAACAAACCTAGCATACACAACCAAAAACAGCCTCATTGCAAAGTGAGGAAATAATAATTTATTTTCAGCAAAATGTAATCAATTATAAGAAAAATAGCAAACAATCAAGTATAATGAAAAGTAAAAATATGCAATAAAGATTCACAATCCATAAGTTAAGCAAAAAGTAGACCTACTTCCTTGATACCAAAAGTAATGGTTTGGGGTCATTTTATAAATGTGAAACTAGTTAGTATTTGTGAACTTTGTTTGAAGTTTAAATAAAATGCGGTCATGTTGCTTTGACATGAAAAAAAACAAAACAGATTTACTTTTGGTAGAGGTTAAGCAAAAGGTATACCTAGTTTCTAGGGTCATTCCCTTTCCTCTCAATTTTGGGAAAGTAAATCTAGTTTCTTGCATGTCAAGTCAAGGCATCAGGACAGCATTCTACTTAACCTCAAATAAAAAGTTCACAAAAATACTAAAAAAATTCATATTTCTAAATTTATAATTTTAATGTTATAATCAATAATGTTAAAAATCCCCAAACATATGCCTCACAACACTACTGCAGTATTCTAGTTTCCTCCAACAAAAAACGTGAAACACCACGCAAGAAATTGTGGCCAATGTCCACATCAGAAGCTGTAATAGGATATAATCCACACAAAACAAGCACATAAAAGACAGATACCCACATAAACAGAGATACCAACATAAACCGAGATACCCACCTAAACAGAGTCAACATCTAAAATAATAGATCCAAGATTGTATTCCAACTCATGAAACTCAATCAATGCCTAAGTTTCAAGTATGACATGGTTGAAGTCTGGACAACATAATACATCACGATTTATACATCACAAACCTCAACCACTAAAGAAATAAATGCCTTATATATGATTAGAATAACCAATTAAACAGTATTTGTAAGTAACTCTTAGTGACATCGCAAATCTAACCATGTCAACTTCAATTTCAATTTAAACAATCACAAAACATATAAAACGAATCAAAATACCAAGAAAAAAAAGGGTCAAACAAAAGGTTACCCTCAAACGATCAGAGAGAACAGAAGGGGTAATGAGCTTGTATTTGGGAGCCTCAGTGAGAAGCTTATCATAAGTTCCCTGATCGAACAACACCATGTTATTCACCTTCTCCTTCTGCTTACCCTTGCTCCACTTCTGTTAAAATCACAAAAATCAACATTAACATCACACTCACACACAACAAAACCATTCAATTATCGGTACAAAAATGAAAACTTTAAGAAGAAAACACGAACCTTCTTCTTCTGCTTGCCACCACCGGACTTGGCGGGCTTGGAGGACGGTGGAGGAGCCTTTTCCTTCTTTGGAGCCTGAAATTACCATCAAAAGATACACAGAAGAAAAATTAGACGCAATAATAGAAGAAAAAGAGAGATAATAGAAGGTTGAAGAGAAAGTACCATGGTGAAATCGCAGATGAGTGACAGCCGCAGAGGGAGGGATCACGAATTGTAACAAACCTAAAACGGCTAGGGTTTTACAACTTCTTTTTTGTTATAGAAAAGGCAAGAAAGATTTGGGCTGAAAATATGGCCCTATATTATTCAATTCAGGCCGCAGTCCACTCAAATATTGTTTAATAGTCATTCCCTCATTTATATTTGGAGGATTTTACTTGTCATTCTCCACTTATAAATGGCACCTCCAAATAGAATCAAAAGACAAAATTAATTTTGAAATAAATAATTCTTTTATTTTTTATACTTTTCGATTCAGATGCGCAGTTTTCAAAAGTTAAGGGCAATATCGGAGATTTTGATATTACCGGGATTTTCATAATTTACGGTATTATTTACCTGAAATTCTATGATTTCTAGTTATAAATACCGGAAATGTTGAAATTTTCGATAACTTCTCTGAATTTGTTTTGGTGTACTGGGAATTTCATAATTTCCGGACGATTTTATATTGGAAATTTCAAATTCCTGGTGGTATTAAAATTTTTATTTTATGTCGAGAATTTCAAATTCCAAGTGGTAATAAAGTTTTTGTTTTATTCCACGAATTTGGAATTTCTGGTAGTTATTTTCTTTTGTTTTTCTTGTTTTATTGTTTTTTAACCTTTGTTTGCAATGAAATCTAGAGGCCGAGAGGGATACCATTGCTAAGATAGTGGTTGATCTAGTAACAGACCGATGTAGGACTATGAGTGGTGTTGTCGATATTGAGTCATCTCATATATGGACAGAACGAGTGGTCTCCATCGATTCACACCGAAAGTAGATGACTGAGCTAGCGGGTCGAGGTCATTTCCGAACACCTAATATCGTTCAACGGCCTCTGGATCCATCCCTGAACATAAGTAACATATAATTATGTGTCCATAATTCACTCTAGAAGCTTGTAGGTTATTTACAGCTATTTTTTTATATGTCTAATAGGAAATTATAATTTTGATAAAAAATATTATTTAATAAGGTTGATATTTATAGGCAATTACATGGTTAGAAAAAATACAACTATTTTAATAATATTTAATAATAAGTATATTTAAATATGACATTTAAATATAAATATTAATTTTATTCATGGACGTTGTTGTTGAAATATGTTAAAACTTTATCGATTGATCTATTGATAGATTATAAATATTATGCAAGGTAATAGGGAAAGGAATTTACTCTAAATATTTGGGAGATAAAACTTTCTCCATCTTAAAATATGTATTTTATTTAAGATAATTAAAATTGGATAATAAATGGTATCAACAAGAATTTAGGATTTAAAGGATCAATCAATTATGAAAGAAAAAAAATATCGTTATTCTTGTTGAGAAAAACAGATTTTAGGATATTAATTAATATTTATGAACTCAAATAATTTATTAAACTAGAATTATCAAAGAGAAGAAAAGATGGAAGAGAGAAAACTTATGAATTTCATAGTAAGTTTTGGTGTAAATATTACATTGTCAAATGTGGTATTTATACTACTTGAAATACTACTATTATGTCAATGTAATAATTAATCATACTATTTTAGATAGATATTTCAACTCTATAATAGTATGTATATAAATATTGTTCCGGCTCGGCCCAATTCTTCTTATTGGGCCAGGAAGATTGGTCCACTTACTTCGGTCGACGCCGAGCACAATCAGGAAAAATGGTCCTTAGTCGACCACCAATGATCCAGACTTAAGGAAATCGTATAACGGCCAATATTAACCGCTTCCTATCTTCACGGGCCCCTCAATCCGCGCTGTACCTAACAAACCAATAGCATTCTAGCCGGTCTCTTATAAAAACCCTCTCACTTGAGAGGGACAAGTATTCAATTTTCAACTCTATACTAGTACTTGCTCACTCTTGCTCGGATACTTATTTTAGCATCGGAGTGTCTTGCAGGTACACCCCTTTTTTCTTCCTCAAACGACCACGTCCGTTCACTCTTCCGACCAGCCGCATTGGATCCTGATCTCCAGGTACGATCAGGTGGCGCCGTCTGTGGGAAAGCGCATTTCCCCGTTCTTCTTTCAAGATCCTCAAAGAACAAAAGTTTTAACAAAATCCATGGCTGCTCGGGACAACCAGGAAAATCGATCAAATGATGGCATGATTCTCACACAGCATGAGAGCAACGTCCCACCTCCCCTACATGATGATACCGTGCATGACCAACCGGAAGGGAAGGCAACATCACCTTCACCCGATCGCGACCAACCCTTGGAGAGTCGTCCGGAAACTCTTTTGCCTTCGACTCCTTCCGGGTCAGATTTCGCGGCGTTAGCCGAAATTCTGAACCAAACAAACTTGCTACTCCTCGCTCATGGTGAAAAGATCGCCCGACTTGAGAATAACTCTCGTCAACCTCATTCTCCCAAAAAAACCCAAGGGGAGCACACTCCGTCTCCTCCGAAGAAAAAGAGAGGAAACACAGACGAATCAACAGGCAACAAACGCTTTCGTCAGTCATCTCCACGACCTTCTCCTAAAAGAAAATCAAGAAGGAGCAGATCAAGATCCACTTCCCCTCGAAGAACAAAGAAGCGCGATCACAGATCATCACTTGCTTCCAGTGACGACGAAGACGTTCGAGGTCCCTTATCTTCTGAGATTATGGCGGCCAAACTACCAAGAGGCTTGGAGAAACCTCCTCCTTTAGGTTCATACGACGGGACTACCGACCCAGACGAGCACATCGAGAACATCGATGCCTTCCTCGACTATCGAGGTGTTCGAGGAGCAATTAAATGTCGGCTCTTTCCCACGACGCTGAGGAAAGGGGCGATGACATGGTACAAAAGCCTTGAGGTCGAATCCATCACATCGTGGAAACAACTGGGACGCACGTTTTCTAGGCACTTTACGGCATCAAGACGACACCCTAAGACAGAGGCTTCGCTCGAAGCAATAATCCAGGGGAGGGACGAACCTTTACGAACTTACATCGAAAGGTTCAATAAAGAGGCAGTTCAAGTATCCACGACCGACGACATGAAAAAGTATCTGCTGGAACGAGGGCTACGCCCCTCGACTGATTTCCACCGGGCGGTCGGTATTGAAACCCCAGCCACCCTCGACACGTTCTTGCTAAAAGCCCAAGCTTACATCCAATATGAAGAAAAGCAAGCGGCCAGTTCAATAAGAGACGCTCGACGCCGTGAAGAAGCCAAACCTCCCCGAGTCGAAGAACCCTCGACATCCCGTCGAGGAGGAGACAAAAGAAAGGACGAACGCTCCCGTGAACCGCGGGAGCACCGGGGACCCATCGGTCGTTTTCACGAATACACGCCCCTCCTAGCCTCCAGGGAGAAAATTTTGTCTGAATGCGCCAATTCAGAATTCAAACAGGCAGGAATGCGTTTCCCGAGGCAACAGCCTAGCAAGCCCGGCACAGATAAAACGAAATATTGCAGGTTCCACAAGAGCCATGGGCATAACACAGAGGATTGCATCCACCTTAAAGACGCGATCGAAATCCTCATCAAAGACGGGCACCTGAAACAGTTCACAAAGTCCAGAGATAATCCTCGACAGGATACGCAGGAGGCCCAGAAAATCGAAGAGGTCGTGCCCATTCCTGCGGACGCTAACATGCAGGTCGCTTTGAGCATTTATCGCCCGGAAGATTTCTTCTTGCCAGACCGCACCAAGAGCGCGGGGTACCTCTCCTCCCACAGTCCATGGGAAACTTTCCCATCAGCAATGGTCATATCAGGAGGAGGCTTCAATAAAATCACGGTCGGTTCTGTGAAGAGAAAATTCGACCAGTTAATCGCCAAAGGGCCCGTGCAAAACTCCACTTTAGATCCCCCGAGGGAAGGTTCTGTACCCCTCGCATTCTATCGAGAAGAGCTCTTGGGAGGAGCACCCAACGCCAGCATTCCTTTACTCATCCGAGCACGCATGGCGAACTTCGACGTAAGAAGAATATTGGTAGACCAAGGAAGTTCGTGCGACATCATGTACTCCCAACTATTTTCAACACTCCAACTGAACGAAACACATCTGACTCCATACGTCGGATCAGACCTGCAAGGTTTCAACGGAGCGGTATCCCGACCATGGGGTTATGTTGACCTGTTTGTCACTTTCGGGGCAGGCGAGACAACCAGAACAGTTAGAGTCCAATTCCTTGTCGTGGATTGCCCGTCACTATACCAATGCATATTAGGACGACCAACCCTGGCCGAGTTGATAGCTGTGTCGTCCACCGTCCATTTGAAGATGAAGTACTATACTACTTCGGGCAGAGTCGCCACGTTGCACGGAGACGTCGACGCTGCCCGCAGATGTTTCGAGGCAGCATCAAAAGGCCTCAGCTCGATATCATACCAACCAGCTTCCCCGACACTTGATCCACCAGATGTGCCCAAGACCTTCCCTCAAGTCGATTCAATCGATTTAGACTGCAGGTTCTCAAATAGTAGTGAGAACGTCCAAAGACCAGCAGAAGCCTTAGCCCGACCAATACCAGACGGAGATTTCGAGCTAATTCCTTTGGGAGAAGATCCTGCCCGGTGCGTCAAGATTGGGGCACACTTGCCCGAGTTAGTGAAGCGACAGTTGGAAGCTTGCCTCAAAGGGAACGCGGACTTGTTTGCATGGAGCGCCGCAGAAATTCCAGGGCTCGACCCCGAAACAGCTTGCCATCACCTCTCTATCGACCCAACACATAAAGCGGTCGCTCAACGCAGGAGAAAGCAGTCGAGCGAGAAGACTGAAGCTGCCGAATCTGCTGTTAAAGACCTCCTAGAGGCTAAATTTGTAACCGAGGCCAGGTATACGACCTGGCTCTCAAATGTTGTACTTGTGAAAAAATCTAGTGGAAAATGGAGAATGTGCGTTGATTATACCGATCTCAATCGGGCATGCCCGAAAGATGCATACCCTTTACCTAACATTGACAAGTTGGTCGACAACTCGTCCGGATACAAATTATTATCCTTCATGGACGCATACTCGGGGTACTATCAGATACCCATGGCCGTGTCTGACAAAAAATACACGGCCTTTATGACCGAGTCGGGCAATTACTTTTACAACGTTATGCCTTTCGGCCTAAAAAACGCAGGAGCGACGTATCAGCGTATGATGAATAAAGTCTTCCAAACCGAAATCGGAGACATGCTCGAAGTGTACATGGACGACATGATCGTCAAATCTCAACGGGAAACGGACCACGCGTCCCATTTGCGAAAAGTCTTCGACCAGGCACGAAAATGCAGAATGCGTTTCAACCCTGAGAAATGCACCTTTGGTGTCCGAGCAGGAAAATTCCTCGGATTCTATTTAACCGAACGAGGCATTGAAGCAAATCCCGATAGATGTCGAGCGTTTGCGGAGTTCCCAACTCCCACGTCCAAGAAGTCCATACAATCACTGAACGGGGTCATTACTTCCCTTGCCCGATTCGTGGCAAAATCTGCTCAACACGCTCTTCCCCTTTACAAACTACTCCGTAAGGAAGCGACGTTCGAGTGGACAGCAGAATGCGAGTTAGCATTATCCCACCTGAAAAAAGCATTAAGTGAACCTCCAGTCTTATCCCGACCAGAGGAGGGGGAGACTCTATATCTCTACCTCGCGGTCGCGAATGAAGCAGTAAGCGCGGCCCTCGTGCGCGAACGACCCGAAGGGCAAAAACCTGTGTATTTCACGAGCAAGGCTCTCCACGGCCCAGAAGTTCGATACCTTCAGATAGAAAAGGTCGCATTGGCCCTCCTTCTCGCGGCTAGAAGACTACGCCACTACTTCCTGGCTCACACCATCATCGTAAGGACCGATCAGCCCATAAGACAATTGCTCGGTCGACCAGACATGGCCGGCCGAATGTTAAAATGGTCACTAGAACTATTTGAATTCGATATCAAGTTCGAAGGAAGACAAGCCCTCAAAGCTCAAGCACTGGCTGACTTCGTGGCCGAACTTACCTTCACCGAGCAAAACACGCAAGCTTCGTCCAAATGGGTTATTATCGTGGATGGTGCATCTGGCCCAACGGGCAGTGGGGCCGGTATCATTCTGGAGAGCGAAGAAGGGAACGTCATCGAAGTATCCTTGACTTTATCTTTCCCTACTTCTAATAACCAAGCGGAATACGAAGCCTTCCTGGCAGGCATACGGCTCGCGAACGACCTAGAAGCAGAAGAGATCATAATTTGCACAGATTCCCAATTGGTCGCGAGCCAAGTCCGAGGAGATTTCCAGGCCAGAAGTGACAGCATGGCCGAATATCTAGCCCTCGTAAAAGACGAAATAAAGCAGTTTAAGAGTGTAGAAATCAAACACGTTCCACGGGAAAGCAACGCTCGCGCAGATATCCTGTCCAAACTGGCGAGCACTAAAAGGAAAGGAAACAACAAGTCTGTCATACAAAAAATGCTCCCCCGACCAAGTATCGGGCACCCATCACCCTACATACACGTTAACCTAGTGGGCGACACAGGTTGCTGGATGACCCCAGTATTCAACTATCTAACTAAAGGAGAATTACCCACCGACCCAAAAGAAGCTAGTACCATACGACGGAGGGCATGCTCATACTCTTTAGTAGGCGGACGTATGTATCGTCGAGGATTCTCTACACCCCTCCTTAGATGCGTAGAAGAGGAAAACATTCCACACGTTCTAAGGGAAGTTCACGACGGAATCAATGCACAACATCCTGGCGGACGTTCGTTAGCTCGAAAAATTCTGAGGGCAGGATATTACTGGCCCACCCTACAGCACGATGCAAAGGAACACGTAAGAAGATGCGACAAATGCCAACGACATGGAGACGTACACGTAGCACCTCCATCCGAGCTAAAATCGTTATCATCACCCTGGCCGTTCGCATGGTGGGGAATGGACATTCTAGGACCCTTCGTCGTTGGGTCTGGTCAGAACAAATACTTAATTGTAGGCGTCGACTATTTCACCAAATGGATAGAGGCCGAGGCCCTGGCCAAAATCACTGCACTCAATATCCTTCGATTCTTTAAAAGAAACATCCTCGCTCGATTCGGAGTGCCCCTCGCCATTGTGACCGATAACGGGACCCAATTCACGGATAGACATTTTAAAGAGTTCGTTGCGTCAATAGGGACTAAACAACACTTTGCTTCAGTCGAGCACCCTCAGACTAACGGGCAAGCAGAGGCCGCAAACAGGGTAATCCTGAGAGGGCTGAAACGAAGGTTGGACGAGCATAAAAAACACTGGGTCGAGGAGTTACACACCGTACTATGGGCATATAGGACCACTCCCCATTCAACGACCGGAGAATCCCCATTCCGATTAGCATATGGGACCGAGGCGGTAATTCCAATAGAAATGCACGTCCGATCAAGACGCACAGAATTCCCCATGGAACAAGATATTAATGATGAAGCTTTGAGAGATGAGCTCGACATGGTCGAAGAGATTCGGTCGGAAGCTGCTCTTCGAGAAATTGCTCTCAAACAAAAAATAGCCGCTCGATATGATTCCAAAGTCATCAAGCGAACGTTCGAAGTAGGCAGCCTGGTCCTCAGAAGAAACCACAGGGATCCCCGCGAGGGAAAACTAACGCCCAACTGGGAAGGCCCATATCGCATCCGGGCGAAAACCGAGAACGGCGCTTATTACTTAGAAAATTTACACGAGGAAGAGCTCGCTCGGCCTTGGAACGCCGAAAAACTCAAACAGTACTATAGTTAAATCAGTCTCCTTGCTCAGCAACCAAGCGAAGAGAAGAAGAGACTAACGAAAAACTGCGTGCCTAGGTACGAGCGCGTCAGCCTAAATATAACAAAACAAGCAAGACCTCTTTTCGAGCAAAAGGGAGACTTGTCGCACGAACGGATACTCAAACGAGTCCGACGTCGCCTAAGTACCACGACCAGGTAGAACCCCAGCTCGCGATGGGACGTTCACGCCATAGGGGCCCGAGCCATTACCTTGACTCGGGCACCGATCGAGGATGCAACCCTCCAAGACTGATTGGTTCCCCTAACCAACAGGTCGTCCATACCCCCCGTGTCTATCCAATCACTTCTAATTGATGTAAATACGAGCGTTAAACACTTAGTAAGAATAATAACAAATTGTGTCCTCCGACGGACGAATAATTGCGAGCAAACAATATTTATACAACCGACCTCCATGGTCAAACACTTAACATTTAAAAGAAATGCGGCAACAAAAGGCCGACTTGTTCGGAGTTACAAACAAAGGGGGCCACGCCCCCCAAAAAAGACAATACATTATAAAATACAAGGCGCACAGGCCACCAATTAATTATCCTCATCTGCCGGGCGATCTTCCTCTGCACAAGCTTCCCCCTGGCCCGGCTGCTCCTCTGGCTGATCAGGCTGGACAATCGTCCCCGGCTGTGAGTCGGCCACCACCAAGTCCGCAGGCACCACAATCTGACCATCCACCACCTTGTAAAGATAGTTCATTCGGTCAACATCCAAGGCGAGGTCAGGGTGGAGAGCTTTTACTTAGTCCACCGCATTTTGAAAACTGAACTCAGTAGACGCGTTCAGATCTTCCATATCTTGGTCGATCCGAGCGAGAAGCTGAGCCCTCGTCATCAAATGTTTGGTGTCCTCATCCTCATCCTCCTTGGGGCAAAAGGCATCTTTGAGCTTTTTATTCTGATCGAGCAACCTCCTCTTGTCGACCTCTAGCTTGGCGATGATCGTTGCTCGCTCAGCCGACTCTGTGGTGACCTTTTTTACCTCCTCGGCAGACGCCGTCAGCTTGGCCTCGGAAGCAGCCAATTGTTCTTTGAGCTTGCTATTCTCCCGCTCCAGCATAGGAGACCCCTCGGCCGTCATCCAGGCCATAGTCAGAACCCGCATCACCGCGCTCGCATCCTGGGCCAAAGAGAGTCGCCGGGCAGGACGATCCATCCCCTCCAGAAATAAAGAATCCGCCCGGTCCACATCCATTGTATTCCCCTCGAAGAAGTTCCGGACAACGAAACACGGGGGTATCCCATGCCTTGGCTTTGGGGGAGCGCCGGCCGTCAGATCCACAGTAGCCGCCGCTTTATGTTTTTTCATTAAAGAGCCGGTAGAAGCCCCCGGAGAGCCCTGGACCAATGGACCCGAGCCTGAACCGCTTGCTTCAGTCAGCTTGGTCTGCACGACCCTCGACCGCTTCCGCTGCTGCTGGACCAGCCGCTCATGGATCTTGTCCAGAGGATTTGTCAAAGAACCTGAAAAGAGGAACAAAACCAAAATTAGCTACGAGCGACAAAGTCAAATAAAAAACTTAACGAGCATAAGCAAACAGATACCAAAAAAGTCAGCTATCTCCTGCCCGTTATTACAGGCCAGCAGGTCAGTAACATTGATCAGGGGACGTTCCAAAGCTTCTCCCCCATCTTGATCGACCATAACTTTCCCTTCCCCGTCCAATAGAGGGGTCGGGGTAAAAGAAGCTATCAACTTCCTAAAAGCTTCAAAGCTGGCCGCATCATCATCATTCAGGGCGTCCCCCACTTGAACAAATTCCCCCACCGGTCGCTCATAATGCATATAACTCCAGGAGAAGGGGAACATCCATAACCTCCTCGGAATCACTTCCCCTTGGTCGTCCAACCTGGGCTCGTCATTTTCATCGGTATCAATCCCGAGAAAACTCGTAGCTCTCACAGCCACATCGCTCGCAGGCTTTATTAAGAAGTAGTTGGTCTTGAAAGCCCGGATGGACTCTGAGTGGGCCTTGAAGATCTTGGTTCGCTGTTTAAAAGACATGAACCCCTTCTGATCGGTCCCCCGCCCGACTTGGCGCTATAAGGAGAAGAGGCGGAAGAAGAGAGGAAGCGTGGCCCCGACGCCCAGGAAAGCGCATGTCATCTCAAACGCCCTGAGGAAGGCGTATGAGTTAGGATGCAGTTGAGAAGGGGCTATGCAGAGGTGTCCGAGCACAGCGCTCACAAAATCACTGAAGGGAAGCGTCACCCCCAAGACCGAAGTAACATATTCATACATTGAAAATGCCCGACCGCGAAAGTCTGAGAATATGCGGTCATCGTCTCCCGGGCAGGTCACGACCCAGTCAGCAGGATCCCCAACAACTGGCAGCGGCTCCGACCGAGGTCTCGAGAAGGAAGACACCTTGTCCAGCAAGTCTTCGACCACCCATTCTTCGGGCGAGATCCTCGACCGAGTAGGACATTGAGGCGATTCTGTTGACTGCCCCGTGGTACTTGTACTCGAACTATCCGAAGGGCTTCCCGAGTCTGAGGGTATGGACGCAGACGATTCCGTACTCTCCATGGACGTATCCTCAGAAAGCACAACCAGCGGGCTCCCGAGCAAGTTATCACCTGAAAAGCAGAGGAAAGGCATCAGTGAATTCGATTAAGAATATCAAATCCACCCTTCCACCGCTCAACAAGTGAAAGGGCGCGCCTCAGCTCAGAAACTATGTTCCAAGCTGTAGCCCTGGCTAACCGTTGCTCGTGGCAACAGCTGACGCCCAACAATACAGATGACAGAAATCTATCAAAAAATCTAGTCTAAGTCGACCAAGGTCTCCGTCGACCCTAGAGTTAGGGTTCACAGCCGACCAGTTACGGTGGCAAGAACTTTAAGGTTTTCTAATCCTAAAATCCTAAAACTACCGGTAAAATCACCCTAAACCACATGCATTCTACAAAAACTACGCTATATACACTCAAGAGAGAGGAAAAGAACGGTACCTTGAGCTTGAGAAGACATTTTGAAAGAGATTAAGCTTCTGCGAAGGTTGGTCGGCAAGAACTGACGGTGGTCGACGGCTGAGACAATGGCGGTTGAACGAGCAGAGGCTTGAGAGAGAAGATGAAACGAAAAGGTCAAAATGGGCCCTAAGAATCCTATTTATAGGAAAGAAGACACGTGTGCGCACGCGTGACCCCTATACGCTAGCCCCTAGGCTAGCCGTCAAATCATTAATAGGCGCGAATATCCAGATATCCCAACTTTTCGTTTCATATTCCTCTGCCGAGCAACGTACCGTCTGCCCGGAAGACCGACAACATAGATCCTCGATCGCAACGTCACACTCTGTCGATCACTTCATCATTCTTTAAGTCATTGCTCGATTGCACGAGCAATAACTTGGGGGGCTCCTGTTCCGGCTCGGCCCAATTCTTCTTATTGGGCCAGGAAGATTGGTCCACTTACTTCGGTCGACGCCGAGCACAATCAGGAAAAATGGTCCTTAGTCGACCACCAATGATCCAGACTTAAGGAAATCGTATAACGGCCAATATTAACCGCTTCCTATCTTCACGGGCCCCTCAATCCGCGCTGTACCTAACAAACCAATAGCATTCTAGCCGGTCTCTTATAAAAACCCTCTCACTTGAGAGGGACAGGTATTCAATTTTCAACTCTATACTAGTACTTGCTCACTCTTGCTCGGATACTTATTTTAGCATCGGAGTGTCTTGCAGGTACACCCCTTTTTTCTTCCTCAAACGACCACGTCCGTTCACTCTTCCGACCAGCCGCATTGGATCCTGATCTCCAGGTACGATCAAATATGTATATTTATAATAATATTATAAATATTATAACACTCCCTCTTTGAAATATCTATTATGATGCTCCATTGAAGTCTTATCAAGGAGGAACTTGTGGGAACATATATTGCCTCGTTAAAAACCTTATAAGGAAAAACCCATTGGGATAAAAACCTTAATAAGGAAAAAAGAGTACAATATGATGCTTCCCCTCAACAGAACATATTTAGTTCTTCTTTAAAGATCTCGAAGATGGCGCATTCCAATATTTTGTACATGCTTCTTGAAAACTGAAGTAGGAAGTGCCTTTGTGAAGAGATCTGACACGTTATCACTAGAACAAATATATTGAATATTAACCTCTTTGTTGCTTTCGAGTTCTTGTGTGAATGAAAAGAACTTTGGAGGGATATGCTTGGTTCTATCACTTTTGATGTAACCTTTTTTCATCTGGATAACACATGCAACATTGTCCTCATACAAAATTGTTGGATTATTATCAATTGGTAAATCAGATGCTCCTTGGATATGTCTAGTTACCGATCGTAATCATCTACATTTTTTGCTTGTTTCATGAAGAGCAATTACTTCAGCATGATTTGAAGAAGTTGCTACAAGTGTTTGCTTTTGTGATCTCCATGATATTGCAGTGTTATCATATGTAAATATATATCCAGTCTGTGATTTAGCATTATGTGGACCTGACAAATATCCTGCAATTGCATAACCAAGCAAAACTGGTTTTGTATTGTTAGAGTAAAATAAACCAAGGTCAGATGTACCTCGCAGATATCGAAATATATGATTTATTCCTTTCCAATACCTTTTAGTAGGACACAAACTGAATCTTGCTAGTAAGTTAACTGCAAAAGATATATCAAGTCTTGTATAATTAGCAAGATACATAAATGCCCCAATGTTGCACCCCAAAATTTGTCCTCCCCTAGTCAAGGAATTGTGTACCAAGGTGTCCCAAGAGGTTCAAAAGGTTCATAAGGTTCACAAGGTATCCCAGGAGGTTCACAAGGTTCACAATTAGTCAGAAAGCTTGGAAGTTCCCTCAGACAAAGCCTCCTCCTAAGCAATGCACCCTAAACTAGGCTTTTGGATTTCATCAGGCTAAATGAACTTCCAAGGCCTCAAGTGAGCTTCATAACATCCTACATGTCTTCAAGAATCCCTATGACAAGTTTCAAAGCTTTCCCAAAAGGTTTGCTCAGTCAGATGATCAGATATGCAAAAATCAGTCAAAGTGGTTAAAAAGTCAAACTAAGGTCAACTGTGGTCAAACCAAAGTCAAACTTCATGATTTTTGGCCAACATCAAGTTTATGAAGTAAAATTCATCATTTGATCAAGGGTTGATCATGATTCATCAAGGAGATTTCAGATCATCAAGAATCAGGAGTTTCTAAATTAGGGTTTTCACAGGAAAAGTCAACTGAACTTTGACCAGCCATAACTTTCACAAGTTTCATCAAAAATTTCCCATCCAAAGCTCATTTTGAAGGAAATTGAATTTTCTACAACTTTGTATCTCACAAGCCAAGCCTAAAAATGCTTCATTTGGAAGGTATGAGCTAAAACATTATAGGACATTTTAAAAGTCAACAAAAAGTCAACATCTTCCAAAGGGCATAATTTGAAAATGGTAAAGGATATCGACATGCGGACAAAGAGGTTGGTTATAGGACTCTCTAAGCTTTCCAAAATGTCCAAGAACACCTTTATAGCCTTAAAATTGAGGGATTTTTGCCTTTGCAAAGTTGGGAAATTTTTGGGAGGTATGTGAAGCAAATGAAGCCTTAAAACCAATTTTTGTCAAATGGGCCTACCAAATTGCCATCCAATCTTCATGATATCATCATGCACGACCCAATTATCATTTATTCAGATTTTTATAATTTATTTTATATTTATTTTGATTTTATTAATTAAAAATCAATTTAAATCAAAATAAAATATGAAAACTCAATATTTAAATGTGATTCTTCTTCTATAAACTCTTAAAGACCATTTAAATTGATTTGATGCTATCCAAATTCGTGCTAAGGCATTATGGCATGAAAATATTTGATTTTTTGACCAAATTGGTAAGAGGATTTCTTCACACTCAAGTTATCAAAAAGCCCACAAAAGTCATTTGTTTTTTGATCTAATTTCACTCTACTATAAGTAAACAACTCAACCAAAACACAAAAGGAGAACTTTGGCAGCCAAGAGCATCAAATTCAATTTCAAAAATTTCACAAAAAAATCAAATTCAGATTCCTCTCTTTGGATATCTTTCAAGCAATTTTAAGGTTGCAATTGAACCTTTAAGGCTTCCATAACATATCTCCATCACCATAATCATCAAATTCGTGCTCTAATACCCTAACCGAATTGTTCATATTGTTGTTTTTTTTTGTTTTTTCGATTTGATATGTATGTTCTATTTAAGGTGTATCTAACCATTGTTTTGTGTTTATGAGGATGCAACGATACTTTCTGGGCTAATTATGTGAAGTTTCATGGCCGGGATCGAGTGCCACCATTGCTAGGGTTTCGAAGCTCAAATTGGGGTTTTGTGAATTAACGAATATAAATGAGTTATAATGACATAATCTGGTTGCTAATGGTGTGAGAATCATATCTGTGTATTCAATTTTACAAAATTTTACAAGTTTCATGGTTGTAGAAAAAACCTAGGAATTCCTATGAAAATGTGTTTGCAGGTAAATTCGCAGGTAAAAGCCTAAGTGAATTCGCAGGTAATTTGAGGAAGATGAAGTCCGAAGGCGCCAAATTCTGATTTTTAAAAATGTTTTTATTTTATATATATTCGTTTGCATCATAATTGCAGATAACATGTGTGGTCTAGTGGTTAAAGGTTTGACTTATGAACAAAAGGGCGTGTGTTCGAATCCTGCCTCCAGCAAGTTTTTTTTAAAACTCAGTTATTTTATTGGTTTTATTTTATATAGATTTTGTTTCAGATTATAAACGTCTGCTGCTGCATTTTGGTCATATTTCTTCTTTTCTCATTTTTTTTAATTATTATTATATTTTAACTTATTTCTTAATTAAAAAATAAAACTAATAATAACTTATTTTAATAATAAATTTGTATATAATTAATATATATATATATATATATATATATATATATATATATATATATATATATATATATATATATTGTAAATAAAAATAATGTATTTCAATTATGATTAATTAATCCTAATTTTTTCTATCGACCCTAAAAAATTGAATTTATTTTTCTAAACCCTAATTGGAATATATTCATAATTTTTTTTTTATTTTGTAAATACTTTATTCTTATTATTATTTAAATATATTATTTCTTTTTATAAATTTTAATTAATTTCTAACTTATTTAAATTCTAAAAAAAATCTAACTTACTAACCCTAATTTTTATTTTAATATTTTTATTTTATTATTCTTTTTGCTTTATTATTTATTTAATGTTGCTTTATTATCCTATATTAATTTTTATTTATTTATCTTATTAGAAAAATGTATAGGTTATTATATTGTAATTTATTTTTCTTGCTCGATTATTTTGAAACTGTCCATAAGCCCTGTAATAGCGTAGATTTTATATTTCCGTATTTTATTTACTTTATTATAATTGCTATGGTTAGTAATTTTAGGGTGTGTATAGCCTAAATGTAATTAAAATTAACTTAGAAAATTAATTTAAAAAAAGGATTTAAAATAAACACTCACACACGTAAGTCGATCTTTGATCGCCATCTTATACTTCCTATGGTATTCCTCTTGGTTGCCTTAAAATAAAATGGTAAAGTCCCTCGAATATAGGGGTGTCTTAAGCAAAGTCCCTTCACTTATAAAATCATCAAGTCCCTTTGAGGTTTCCTACGGAATAATGATCTTGTCCCTTCGAATAAATGATGATAGTCCCTACGAATTGCTAAAGACACCCTTAAGTTACCTTCTATGACCATGCGATGACCCTACGCCCGTCCCTCAAAAAAATCCAAGGTAATGACTACCTATTCCTTAATAATAGGGATAGTCTTACCCTTGAAAGGACATATAAGAACATGAATGACTTAGTCTAGGGTAGGTACCTCATAGTTACTTGCTCACTCTTCAAAAATACTTATCACACCTCACAATATTTTCAAAACATTTTCAAACAAGGCTTTGTATACATCCATACGAGGATCATTACAAAGTACTTAGAAAATTTCTAATCACACACTACACTTTCCAAAAATAATTAAAGTGAGCTAAGTAACTAAGAGCCCATGGATAACCATGGATATAAAGGATGCTAACACCTTCCCTTTATATAACCTACCCCCCGAACTCAAGTCTTTTAAAAATAGGTATTTCCTGTTCTTTTATGTCCTTTCCACTTGGATAAAATAAAAGTCGGTGGCGACTCTTGCTATCCGCAACATGACTAAAAGTTAGTTCTCCCACCATGTTACACCCAATAGCACTGAGGTATGGTACTTCAGACCAAGATCTTCTTCATTAACTTCCTTGGGTCTAAAAGGATCATTTTTAACGTTAAGTGTTCTACCCATCATTGGAGTACTTAAAGGGTTTGTTGTGTCCATGCTAAGCCTTTTCAATATATTTTTTGTATAATTTGATTGATGTACCAATATACCATTTTTAGTATACTCAATCTATAAACCAAGACAAAACTTTGTTTTTCCCAAATCTTTCATTTCAAATTCTTTCTTTAAGTAATCTCTTGCTTCCTTTATTTCTCCATTAGTTCCAATGATATTTAAATCATCAACATAGACAACAATTATTATTAAACCAGATATTGTTTTTCTTATAAAAACACAAGGACAAATAGGATTATTTTCATAGCCTTCTTTAAGCAAATATTCACTTAGTATATTATACCACATGCGTCCTGATTGTTTTAATCCATACAATGATCTTTGCAGCTTAATTGCATAAATTTCTCTAGGTTTTAATGTCTCAGGTATTTTAAATCCTTCTGGGATTTTCATGTATATATCAGTATCAAGTTATCCATACAAATAAGCAGTAACAACATCCATAAGATACATATCAAGTTTGTTAAATACTGATAAACCAATTAAATAACAAAAAGTAATGGCATCCATAACAGGAGAATAAGTTACCTCATAATTGATTCCTAGTCTTTGATAAAAACCTTGTGCAGCAAGGCGAGCCTTGTATTTGACAATCTCATTTTTCTCATTTCGTTTTCTTACAAAGATCCATTTATATCCAACTGGTTTCACATCTTTCGGTATAGTTGTAATGGGGCCAAATACTTTTCGATTTTTAAGAGAATTTAATTCAGTATCTATTGCATCCTTCCAATTACTCCAATCATGTCTATTTTGACATTCATTCCTAGTTTTTGGTTCAGGACCATCATTTTCATTCATAATTTCACATGCAATGGAGAATTAAAATATTTCATCTATATTTATATCTTTTCGGTTCCACAAAGTTCCTGTATCAACATAATTAATTGAAATTTCAAGATCATTCTTGTTTTTATTTTCATTATCAGTGATCTCATTCTCATCATCTTGTGCTTCTTCGAGAGCATATTTTTCAACTGTGGATTTATTATTATCTAGTGTCTTTTCAAGATCATTGTCAACCAAATTCATCTTTTCGATACACTTTCTTTTTCTGGGATTTTTGTCTTTGGATCCCATAGGTCGGCCACGTTTCAATTGTGCCTTTGATGTACTTGCTACATCATTTATTTTCGAAATCTCAATCCGAGCTGGGACATTTACAGCTGGTACATGTGATTTTGTGACTCTTTTCAAATCAGTAAATGAATCTGGATGTTGATTTGCTAAATTATGTAAGTGCACAATTTTCTTTACATTTTCTTCCCATGATTTATTATATGGATCCAAATGTAATAAATGCGGTACATACCATGATATTTCATTTTCTGATTGTTTGTTTTCTCCCCCTAATGTTGGAAATTTCGTTTCGTCAAAATGACAATCAACAAAGTTTGCCTAAAAAATATCACCTGTTAAAGGTTCAAGATATCTAATAATAGATGGTGATTCATACCCGACGTATATTCCCAATCTCCTTTGAGGTCTCATTTTAGTTCTTTGTGGTGGAGCTATTGGGACATATAATGCACAACCAAAAATCTTTAAATGTGAAATATTAGGTTTTTTACCAATTGCAAGTTGATAAGGGGTATGTTTATGATCAACATTTGGCCTTAAACGTATGAGTGTTGCAGTATGTAAAATTGCATGACCCCAAATAGTAACTAGTAGTTCAGTTCTCATTATTAATGGTCTAGCAATATATTGAAGACGTTTGATTAATGACTCCGCTAAACCATTTTGTGTATGTACATGAGGAACGGAGTGTTCAACAGTAATTCCAATTGACATACAATAATTATTAAATGATTCAGTTGTAACTTCACCGACATTGTCAAGTCTAATTTTCTTTATAGTATAATCAGGAAATTGAGCTCTAAGTTTAATTATTTGTGCAAGAAATTTTGCAAATGTCATATCACGACTTGACAGTAAGCATACATATGACCATCTACTAGATGCATCAATCAATATCATAAAATACCTGAATGGTCCTGATGGTGGATGGATAGGTCCACATATATCTCCTTGAATTCTTTCAAGAAATGTTGGTAATTCTGTCTGAATTTTGTCTGGTGAATGCTTTGTTATTAGTTTTCCAAGAGAGCAAGCTTCACATGGTTTATCTCCTTTTGTAAGTTTTAAACTTTTCAATGGATGACCATGTGTACTTTCAACTATTTTACGCATCATTGTTGAACCAGGATGACCGAAACGATCATGCCATAATGTCATCATTTTGGGATCTTCTTTTACTATCAAATTACATTCAATTGCATGTATATAAGTATAATGTAATCCAAAAGGCAATTTTGGTAGTTTTTCTAAAATTTTCTTCTTTCCCAAAACATTATAAGTGATATTAATGTATTTCATGTTACCTTCAGTTGCAGTTTCAGTATCATATCCTTGATGATATATGTCATTAAAACTCAACAAATTTCTCTTTGATTTTGGTGAGTATAAAGCATTTTTAATGACAAACTTTGTCCCATTTGGTAATATGAACATAGCATTACCTGTTCCTTCAATCAAATCTGCATGACCTGAGATTTTATTTATTATACCTTTAGTAGGATTTATTTAAGTAAAATATTTCTTACTTTTGAGGATTGTATGGGTAGTCCCACTGTCCGGAATGCAAATTTCTTTGACACGTTCCATGTCTAACCTTCTTAAAATAAAAATAAAAAAAAGTGAAAATAGAGAGTAAATTAACAACATATTTAACAGTTTATTTTATGCAAACATAAGATACATAAAACAGCATACATATTCTTGAATTAATACATATTCCAAATATAAAGTTAATACAAGCATATCACACATTATTCAAATAGTTGCTTAATCCATTGTTCCTTCAACAAAATCAGCAATCTCAAAATATGTATTATCATTTATAAGTTCAATCTCATTAAAATTCACTTCTTTTTCCTTTTCTTCTACAGAAGTCATTTGTCTTTTACACAAATGTTCTGGTGTTCTACACACCTTAGACCAATGTCCTTTCTTTCCACATCTGTAACATACATCCTCATAATTCCTTAAGGGACCTTCTTGGATATACTTGCCCTTTCCTTGGAAATTCCAATTATTTTGGTCATATCTGGGTGTCTATAATTATTCATATGACCTCGTCCACATCCTCTACCACGAAAATGGTTTCGACCGTGGAAAAGGTTTCGACCATGATATCTTCTTGGATTGTGACCATCAAAACGAGCACGACCATTATTACCATGGACACCAAATCTCTTAATACGATTAAAGCCACAACGCCCACGATTAAAGGTTGTGGTGTTAATTTCAGGATATGTTATTGTTCCTGTGGGTTGTGTCTGGTGGTTTTTATAAGGAGCTTGTTATTTTGTTCTGCCACCAGAAGAGTTGCAACCAAATCAGAATACTCAGTGAATTCCCTCATTTTATATTGTTGTTGCAATAATACTTGGGATGCATGGAAAGTTGAAAAAGTTTTTTCCAACTTTTCTTTTTCAGTTATAATCGTGCCACAAAATTCAAGTTGTGCTATAATTTGATGCATAACATAGTTATATGCAATGACACTTTTATAATCTTGGAACCTTAACTTGTTCCACTGATCCATTAATGAGGGTAATAAGACTTTCTTCTAATGTCCAAATCTTATTTTAATTTTATCCCACAAAATCTTGGGATCTTTAGCATTTGAATATTCTGTTTGTAATCCATCATCAAGATGATGCTTGATTATTCTATTCACTTTTGACCTTTTCTTTTCCATTTCATCTGGGTCGTTTGTTGATTTTCCAGAACGGTCTCCTTCAAGTATTTTGTTAAGTCCCTCACATGTAAGGTATTCGATCAAATTGTTATTCCATGTTATGAAGTTGTCCCCAATTATGCTTTGAATTTTGAATTGATGCTTAAGATTTGACATGATTATATCTATAATTCAAATGAACATAATCAAAATTTAATACATAAACAATATTTATATATTTATATATCAATAACAACGATTACAAAAAAAAAAACATGATCATGATTTATTTAAAAACCTTTACTAATAAACCAAGCTAAGACTAGTAATGGTAAAATAATAAGTATCATTAATGCTATATAATCATTACCTAGTTCTTTATACTTGATGATACATATAATGAATAAAATAATGACAAGTAAAATGATGAACAAAAGAAAAAATTTAGCCATTTGAAAGATATTGATGAATATTTGAGAATGATGTAGAATTTATGAAAGAAGTTGAATTATATATAGATAAATTTGTAAAAATGGCCGTTAATGTTACCGTTAGTGGAAAGAAAAAGAAAAACAAGGAAAAAGATAAATATCAAAACCAAATTAAAATATGTTAAAAATCAACTAGCTATTATAGGGTTTAGAGATAATTATAAGATGACATATGGGGTTTTAAGACCTCCACTGAATGTAAAAGTTAGTAACTGGAAATAAAAGTTAGTGACAACATGTGGGATTTTAAACCTCCACTATAAAGTTAGTAACTGAAATATAAAAATTAGTAGCAACATGTGGGATTTTAAACCTCCACTAAATATAAAAGTTAGTAACTGAAATATAAAAATTAGTATCAACATGTGGGATTTTAAACCTCCACTAAATATAAAAGTTAGTAACTGAAATATAAAAATTAGTAGCAACATGTGGGATTTTAAACCTCCACTAAATATAAAGTTAGTAACTGAAATATAAAAATAAGTAGCAACATGTGGGATTTTAAACCTCCACTAAATATAAAAGTTAGTAACTGAAATATAAAAATTAGTAGCAACATGTGGAATTTTAAACCTCCACTAAATATAAAGTTAGTAACTGAAATATAAAAATAAGTAGCAACATGTGGGATTTTAAAGCTCCACTAAATATAAAAATTAGTAACTGAATATAAAAATTAGTAGCAACATATGAGATTTTAAACTTCCACTAAATATAAAGTTAGTAACTGAAATATAAAAATAAGTAGGAACATGTGAGATTTTAAACCTCCACTAAATATAAAGTTAGTAAATGAAATATAAAAATTAGTAGCAATATATGAGATTTTAAACCTCCACTAAATATAAAAGTTAGTAACAGATTATAAAAATTAATAAATGCATATGAGGTTTTAAACCTCCACACAAAATATATATAAGTCACACTTATTATAGAGCACTTGACAAATTGCCAGTTTTCTATAACAAAGAGTTAAAGTAAAAATAACGATAAGAAAAAAATCATTCTAGTTATAAATCACTTGACTAAATGTCACTTTTCTATAAACAAGTTAAATAATAAAAATAATAATAATAATAAGATTAAAGAGATAAGTTTAGAAGATATACATAGTGTAGTAATAACCTCCGTTAGAAACGATCGTGGTGATAACGTGTTGAGAAAAACAGATTTTAGAATATTAATTAATATTTATGAACTAATATAATTTACTAAACTAGAATTATCAAAGAGAAGAAAAGATGGAAGAGAGAAAACTTATGAATTTCATAGTAAGTTTTGGTGTAAATATTACATTACCAAATGTGGTATTTATACTACTTGAAATACTACTATTACACCAATGTAATAATTAGTCATACTATTTTAGATAGATATTTCAACTCTATAATAGTATGTAGATAAATATGTATATTTATAATAATATTATAAATATTATAACAATTCTATAATTTTATTTTCTTAATATGGATTTTTTAACATAGATCAAACAAAATTGGAATAAATTGTCATGTATAAGATATATATGTAAAGTGTAATGAACTTAAAATATTACATTTCTCAAAAACATCTAATCTTCAAGTTAAAACATAATCTTTTAAGGTTTCTTTGATTCCTCTTTGGTCATTGGTCTTGGTATGGGTGGTTTCTGATTTTCATTAGTTACTCAACTCACACATCATTCACGTCAATATCAACTTTCTTACTGCAAGTGGAAGCGATTGTGAACATTGTCTTCTGCGGAGATGACTGTGAATGCGAATGGACACTGACCCCCGTGTAAGATGTAAACGGAAAAGGAATAATATGGAATTTAATTTGTGTACAAATTTAAGATTTTATTTGATTATAATAGTCATAATCCATAAAAAAAAAATTCTTTAGTTTTGTTAGCAAATCGCAATCAAATATCCTTGTTGCGAACATTATTTTCTGCTTTCTATCGACATTGGGGTTCAACAATTCTTCGTTCGACATGAGAGACATTTTGACTCAGGCGATAAGGTTCTCTCGAACTAAGATGATGGTTGTTTTTTCGATGGTCAAGTAAGAGGTAAAAGGGAAGGAATAATATGAGATTTAATTTTTTTACAAAGTTGAGATTTTATTTGATTATAATACTTTAGTTTGCTTAAAATTTAATAAACAAAATCAATTTATTTTGATAAATTAAAAACAGTTCAAGTTGAGGAGGCTTTTTTTTTTGGAAAAAGCTAAATATGAATTATTAAGGCTTAACTTGGCATAAGGCATGCACAAGCAAAGCAACATAAAGTTTAGTATAATCACCAGCACTTATCAACGATGAAGGTAGACAAGCAACCACCCAACCACAATTACATCTAGAAAAAGCCATCCAACAAACCAAAAGAAAAGCCAAAACATAAGATACAAGAACTACATGAACAACCAATACAACATCCTCAAACACCGCAAACAACATGACAGTGCAGACAAAGCACAGCTGGTTGCGCAACAACAAGAAACAATAGTTCTATGGCCAAACTCCTACTGCAGTCAGTGCAACGACATTCTCGACTGAAGACAAAAACGCCTCCTTAAACGAATCACCTATATAATGCCACCGCAAACTATCTTTTTATCCCAGCAATGCAAAAAGGATCAACACCCATCCAATGTTGACGCCCTCTTCGGGAGATTCTGAAGCTTAGTGGAATATTTTCGGAGGTAGCCAGAGTGTGTTTCATTGTGTATAGAGTTAGGTGGTGTCCTGCTCTGAGTCATGTAACACTGGGAAACGCTTGGGTTTTGTTTGTTATTTCGGTTGTTTTAATACTACAGGATAATGTCGATTATATATTGGATTCTTTTTATCTTGTTGATTAAAATATTGAATAATGATCCGCTGAAAATACTTAGAATATGTTGTTGTTATTATGAATTAAAGTTACAACCCATGTTACAGGACATGACACATATTATGTTGATATTATGATGACATGTTGAAAATGTGATGCCCTTTCATGTTGAACTCTGATTTTATTAAATAATATGATTAATTGTATTGTAGGTAGAAAGGGTGTTACATTAGTGGTATCAGAGCAGGTCGGCCTGTCAGGTCGTGTGTCGTTATTGTTAGCCTGTGTCGGTCGTTATTATTAACAATTATTCTTATCTTATGCGTGAGTATTATGCAGAATGGATGGAAACAACACGCGTGCGCTTGTGGAGGTTGTTGCAACTTTAGCGGAGGCTACTGCTCGGAACAACGAACAAGATGAGTTTCGTGCTTTGGATAAGTTTCAGAGTAACAATCCACCAGTGTTTGAAGGTGTTCATGAACCGCTTGATGCTCAGAAGTGGCTCAAGGCTACTGAGAATATCTTTAGGGTGATGACGTGTACCGATGCACAAAAGGTGCAGTTTGATACACATATGTTGTCTTAAGAGGCTGAGGACTGGTGGGATAATACCCGTCAGTGTTTAGAGGGTGTTGGTGTAACACGGTGGGAGAACTGACGTTTTAGTCATGTTACGGATAGCAAGAGTCGCCACCGACTTTTATTTTATCCAAGTGGAAAGGACATAAAAGAACAGGAAAGAAGACTTGGGTTCAGGGGGTAGGTTATATAAAGTGGAGGTGTTAGCACCCTTTATATTCATGGTTATCCATGGGCTCTTAGTTACTTAGCTCACTTAAATTGTTTTTGAAGAGTGCAGTGTGTGATTATAAATTTTTCTTAGTACTTTGTAATGATCCTCGTATGGATGTATACAAAGCCTTGTTTTGAAAAATGTTTAAGAAAGTGAGGTGTAAAAAGTGATTTTAAGATGTGAGCAAGCAACTAAGCGGTACCTACCCTAAATTAAGTCTTTCATGTTCTTGTATGTTCTTTCAAGAGTAAGACTATCCCTATTATTAAGGAATAGGTAGTCATTACCTTGGATGTGTTAAGGGACAAGCGTAGGGTCATCATATGATCATAGAAGGCAACTTAAGGGATGTCTTTAGCAATTCGTAGGGACTATCATCATTTATTCGAAGGGACAAGATCATTATTCCGTAGGCAACCTCGAAGGGACTTGATCTTTTAAATTGTAGGGACTTGATGATTTTATGAAGGGACTTTGCTTAAGACACCCCTATATTCGAGGGACTTGGCCATTTAAAGGCAACTGAGAGGGGTAACCTAGGAAGTGAAAGATGGCGATCAAAGATCGACTTACGTGTGTGAGTGTTTATATTCAAATATTTATCTCTTTTTTTTAAAATTAATTTTCTAAGTTATTTTTAATCACATTTAGGTTATTCACACCCTAAGATTACTAACCATATAATAAAATATTTACGAAATAAAATAAAGACGGAAAATAAACCTACAAGTATTACATGGCTTTAGCAGATACATAATAATCAAATAAAAATAATAATAATTATAAATATAATAAGAATAATAAATAAACAATAATCAAATATTAGCAATAACATAATAATAATAATGATTATAATAATAACTAAAGAAAATAAAAATTTAGAAGAAAGATTATTTTTAGGTTAAACAAATATTAGAAATTTTTTAGAAGTTAATTAAGAAAATATAACAAATTTAATAATAATAAACAAAATATTAAGTTATTTACATATTAATAAAAATAAAGGTTAATATATTAATTAGGGTTTAGAAAGAAAAAAAAGTTAATTTTTAGGGTTAGAAGAAGAATTAGGGTTAACATTTTAATTAAGAAAAATTAGGGTAAAAATTTAGGTTTAGAATTTAAATAAGATTTAAATAAATTATTTACAAATTATATAAAATTAAAATTTATATACAAAATTATTTATGAAATTAATTAAAATGACTAATCAAGAAAAATTATAAGATTGATGAAAATATAAAGTTTAATTATTATTTTAAATAAAATTAATAGTTTTAATATAATAAATTAATTAATATTTACTAATTATATAAAACAAATAAAATAAAAATAAATGATAAAAAGAAAGGTGGGGAGGCCCGATTTTAATCCCAGGACCTCCCCCTTACCACAACAAAACCAGTCCACTGGGCTAGCACGCGCTAGTGAATAAATAATGAATTCAAATCAATAAATATGAAACCTGTTGAATATGATGAAAAAGGCAAAAAATTGGTGGGAGGTGGGATTCGAACCCCAACCCTTTTTCCAATTTCAAACACAACTCTTACCATTCAGCCACATGGGGCGCGTCTGCTTATGGAACAACAAACAATGATAATATATTAAGTTAGTTAAAATAAATGAACATATGAAAAAAACTGGTTCCACCAAGAATCGAACCCACATCCTCATCACAACAAAACGCTTCCTTAACCACCAGGCCAACGCATGCGTTGTGATAATGATTTGGATCAAATTAATAAAATATAAAATAATCAATTGAATCCTTCAGAGCGCGCCAAGACTTCATTTTCCTCATTTGAATTTCCTGCGAAATTTCATACAGTTTCTCCTGCGAATTTTCCTGCGGGCAATGCTAACCAGAAGAACCTAGGTTTTTGAAACATCATACAAACCATAATAACAATAAAAATTCATAACCCAGATCAATTACCCAGTGTTCATACATCATAACCATGTTTTTAGAATCCATTTATATGCCCTAAATCCTAAGATCCTAAATTCGAGTTTCAAACCCTAACAATGGCATCTCCTTGATTCTGCAACAAAAACTCAATTCAAGCATATAAATACATTCCAGAGATGTTAATAAACAAGTATCAATGCACACAAATCATTTACATTGTATGAATTAATGAAATCCAAAAATCCAAAAACTCAAGAATATGATTATTCGGTTTCAATGATTTATGAGGTTTTGAATGATGGTAATGATTGGGATAGCTTCAGTAATGTTCAAGGAACATGTTACAACCTTCAAAACTTCTTGATATAGCCTGCAATCAAAAATCTGAATGTGAGATTTTTTGTGAAATTTGGAAGTTTGAATCCTATGCTTTGGCCTCTGATTTTCCGTTTCTTAGTATTGTGTTATGCTCATGGTCTTATAGTGAAGAGAATTAGGTCAAGAAATTGATGAATGGTTGGGCTTTTTGGATAACTTGATAGTGAAGAAAGATATGATCTTAAAAGTGAGAAAAATCAAATATTTTCATACTCTTAAAGCCTTGCACGAATTTGGAGTGTATCCAATCAAGTTAAATGGAGTTTATGATCTTCTAGAATAAGAATCAAATTTAAATATTGAGTTTTCATATTTTATTTTGATTTAAATTAATTTTTAATGAATAAAATCAAAATAAATAAAAAATAAACTATAAAAATCTGAATAAATGAAATTTGAGTCGTGCATTATGTCATGGTAAAGATTGGATCATAAAATTGCTAGCCCATGTGGAAAGAATTGGTTATAAGACCCCATTTGCTCAATATACCTCTCAAAAATTTCCCAACTTTGCAAAGGCACAAATCCCTCAATTTTAAGGCTATAAAGGTGTTATTGGACATTTTGGAAAGATTAAAGAGTCCTCTAACCAACCTCTTTGGTCTCATGTCCATTTTTTTTACCATTTTCAAATTATGTCATTTGGAAGATGTTGACTTTTTGTTGACTTTTTAAATGACCTATAATGTTTTAGCTCATACCTTCCAAATGAAGCATTTTTAGGCTTGTCTTATGAGACACAAAGTTGTAGAGAATTAAATTTCCTTCAAAATGAGCTTTGGATGGAAACTTTTTGATGAAACATGTGAAAGTTATGGCTGGTCAAAGTTTAGTTGACTTTTCCTGTGAAAACCCTAATTTAGAAACTCCTGATTCTTGATGATCTGAAATCTCCTTGATGAATCATGATCAACACTTGATCAAATGATTAAATTTACTTCATAAACTTGATGTTGGAAAAAATCATGAAGTTTGACTTTTGTTTGACCACAGTTGACCTTAGTTTGACTTTTTAACTACTTTGACTGATTTTTGCATATCTGATCATCTGACTGAGCAATTCTTTTGGGAAAGCCTTGAAACTTGACATAGGGATTCTTGAAGACATATAGGATGCTATGAAGCTCACTTGAGGCCTTGGAAGTTCATTTAGCCTGATGAAATTCAAAACCCTAGTTTAGGATGCATTTCTTAGGAGCATGATTTGTCTGAAGGAATTATCAAACTTTCTGACTAATTATGAACCTTGTGAACCTCTTGGGACACCTTGTGAACCTCTTGGGACACCTTGTGAACCTTGTGAACCTTGTGAACCTCTTGGGACACCTTGTGAACCTTGTGAACCTTGTGAACCTCTTGGGATACCTTGGAGCACAATGTCTTGACTAGGGGAGGGAAAATTTTGGGGTGCATCAGCTGCCCCTGTTCAATTTTCTAAAACCTGAGGAGTTAGATTGGCCTGTATGCCATTCGTGACTTGGAAGGTTGAAAGGGATTGAACACAAAAGCCCAAAAATTTGCACTCGCCGGTGTGTAAAGTAACACTGCTGATTGATTGTATATGTTGGAGTGGGCTTAAAGATGCCACTCAGAGGAACTGGAGATGGGCTTATAGATGACATCCATAATATCATAAGGTGATAGTATCTTTATGTTGTCACTGGATATCAGTACTAGGTCTTCGTATAGGCCGTCTCTGAATCATTCCTGTAACCTGGTTTGAGTTGAATGTCAGCACTAGATCTTCGTATAGATCGTCTCTGCATTATCTCTGGGGGAAAAGAATATCCTTCATTAGGTGTCAGTACTTAGATCTTCGTGTAGATCGACTCTGAACCATCTTTAGGAACATACTTTAATTTAAGCATCAAAATCAAATCTTCGTGGCGATCTTTTCTGAATTGCTTTTGGTAATATCTTGGGCTAAGTACAAGATCTTCGTATCGATCATTTATGTACCATCCCACAGATAAACTGTCGCATAGACCATTAGAAATAAATCTTCGTAGCGATTATCTCTTCTGGAAATATCACGGATTATGTAATAGATCTTCGTATAGACCATTTACATACCTTCCCAAGGACAAAAAGAATATCAGCATTAAATCTTCGTGGCGATTATCCCTGAACTTCTTCTGAAAGAATCTCTTGGATTAAGTGCTAGATCTTCGTATAGATCATTTACAAACTATCCCAAAGATAGTTGACCATCAGAAATAAATCTTCGTAGCGATTATCTCCTCTGGAAATATCCTGGATTAAGCATTAAATCTTCGTATAGATCATTTACGTACCCTTCCAAGGACAACTTGAGTATTGATCATCATAAATGAATCTTCGTAACGATTATCTCTGAATTAAGTATCAGTATTAGATCTTCGTATAGATCGTCTCTGAACTATTTCGAGTCGTTGATAGTGTTTATCTATCTACAACTATCCTGAAAAGAAAAGGTTAGTTTATGCAAGATTGTTTGATGTATGCATGTATAACATGATGCACTTAAGTAAGAATCTCATATGGATTATGGATGCGTATGCTATGATATGCTGTAAATGATGTATGTATGAATCATGCAGCCTGGTATCCCTGTATAACAACTGCTGGCTGGGGAAAATAAATCCTGATTCGTTGCTGAAGAACATGAAGACTTCTTTCCCGTCTTGTTTAAGAATATGGTACTTAGAACTTCCCGTCTTCGTTCGTCGTGCTTTTTATTGAAGGAATAAATTCCTGAATATCCTGACTGAGGATAAAAGAGATGGACATAGATCCGGAGGACTTAATTCTTTGGAGGATATGAATTGTTTGAAGATTTCGTCGAGTGGGAAGTCTAAGATATTACTTGAAGAGTTTTGTATGGATATCCGTAAATATTACTCTGTGGGGATGGACCGGTGAAGTTTCGTTGAACTGCTACCCTCGTTCGTCCTTAGTAAATACTATTACTGCATTTTATGCTTTCTGGTAAACATCAATCATATTCAAAAGCATACATACATTCAAACACAACCAATGGACGTTTTCGCTTAAGTAAACAGGGGAAAAGTAAACTTGAATTAAAACATGAGACTTTATTTATTTAGAAAGTGGTCTATACACTGGCAAGTCTGTACAAGGAGACATAAATCATAGTAAGAGGAATTCGTCATAAAAGCTTTTACAAAAAAAAGAAAAATAGCTATGTGAAAAATAATCCTATTGAGTTTCAATTCCACTATTGCCATTATCTTCAAGTATCTCATCTTTTGTTGTCGAGACGGAAATGATTGGATTGATCTTTATCTGTTTGAACTTGATTCAGGTAGCACAAATAGTTGGAGTTACATGAGTGATCCAACGAGACATAGTCATACGCTTTAATCCCTAACTTTTGCCTGGATTGCCTTTTCAGGTTTTCAATCCACCGGGATACCCTTTTTTGCCCAAGCCGCCTTTTCAGGTTTTCGACTTGCGGGGTGTACATTTTTTTATATATATATCCCTAATTTTTTCCTGAACCTTTTTGGTTCGCCAGGATGCCCTTATTTTTGCCTAGGTCAGTCAACCTAGCGGGTCCCTTTTTATGCGTAGTATTTTTTAACTATGTCTTCGTTTACGGGTTGTGGGAAATCTTCACCATCCATAGTAGTAAGCATCATGGCACCTCCCGAAAATACCCTTTTGACTACAAATGGTCCTTCATATGTAGGAGTCCACTTGCCCCTAGGATCACCTTCTTGTAATATGATACGCTTGATTACCAAGTCTCCAGCCGGATATACCTTTTGCTTACCCTTCTTATTAAAAGCTTTGATCATCCGTTTCTGGTACATCTGACCATGACAAACAGTTGCTAGCCTTTTCTCATCAATCAAATTTATCTGGTCAAGTTGAGTCTGAATCCACTCATCTTCATCCAAGCCTCCATCCTTCATGATTCTTAAGGAGGGGATCTGAACTTCAATGGGTATAACTGCTTCCATACCATAGACTAAGGAGAATGGGGTTGCCCCTGTTGAAGTACGTATTGTAGTACGATAACCATGAAGAGCAAACGGTAACATCTCATGCCAATCCTTATAAGTAACAGTCATTTTCTCTAAAATCTTCTTGATGTTCTTATTAGCAGCCTCTACTGCACCATTCATCTTTGGACGATATGGAGAAGAGTTATGATGCTTAATCTTGAACTACGTGCAGAGGTCAGTGATCATATTGTTGTTCAGATTTGAGCCATTGTCTGTGATAATCCTTTCAGGGATTCCATACCTACATATGAGATTATTCTTAATGAATCGAACCACAACATTCTTAGTAACAGATGCAAATGAGGCTGCCTCCACCCATTTTGTAAAGTAATTAATGGCAACTAGGATGAAACGATGCCCATTGGAAGCAGTAGGCTTGATCTCACCAATCATATCAATGCCCCACATGGCAAAAGGCCAATGAGCAGTCAACACATTCAACGGAACTGGAGGTATATGTACTTTATCAGCATAAATTTGACACTTGTGACATGTTCTGGAGTGTTGATAACAATCAGCTTCCATGGTAGACCAATAGTAACCTGATCTCAATATCTTCTTTGCCATGGTATGACCACTAGAATGAGTGCCAAAGATCCCATCATGCATGTCTTCCATAATCTCTGTTGCTTCCTTCTTATCCACACAACGAAGCAAAATCGAATCATGATTGCGCTTGTACAAAATTCCATTACTCAAGAAGAACTTAGCAGAAAACCTCCTCAGAAACTTCTTATCATTGACAGATGCTCCTTCAGGGAACTCCTGAGCTTCAAGATACCTTTTCACTTCATAGAACCAAGGCTTTCCCTCTACTCCTTCAGTGTCAATATCATTACAATATGCAGGCTTCTCAAATCTATCAATAGTGATTCTGGGAGCTTCATTATCCCAACTAATCTCAAACATAGATGCCATGGTGGCTAATGCGTCTGCCAACTGATTCTCTCCTCGTGGAATATGTCCAAAGGTAATCTCTTCAAAATATGGGATCAAAGACAACACATGCTCTCTATAAGGAATGAGATTTGCATGCTTGGTATCCCAATCTCTTTTAATCTGACTAACTACCAGGGCTGAATCTCCATATACGTCCAGGAACTGAATCTTCATCTCAATGGTAGCTTTGATACCCATGATACATGCTTCATATTCAGCCATGTTATTGGTACAATAGAAACAAAGTCTAGCAGTAATTGGGATATGACAACCTTTAGGATAAATGATCACAACCCCAAAGCCGTTACCAAGTGCATTAGAAGCTCCATCAAAAACCATAGTCCATCGGGATCCCTGTTCAGGTCCGTCATATTGTTCAGGTTCTTTAGTAACAATCATAATGTCTTCATCTGGGAACTCAAAATTCATGGACTGATAATCATCCACTGCCTGATGAGCTAAATGATCAACTACCACACTGCCCTTGATGGCCTTCTGAGTGGTGTATTGTATATCATATTCTGTTAAGATCATTTGCCATATCGCTATTCGTCCGGAGAGAGCAGGTTTCTCGAATATGTACTTGATTGGATCCATCTTTGAAATCAACAAGGTAGTATGAGTCAACATATACTGTCTTAGTCGGCGAGCAGCCCATGCCAAAGCGCAACAAGTTTTCTCGAGCAGTGAGTATCTTGTTTCACAGTCGGTAAACGTTTTGCTAAGGTAGTATATTGCCTGCTCTTTTCGACCAGACTCGTCATGTTGCCCCAACACACACCCCATTGAGTTGTCTAATACTATTAAGTACATAATCAAGGGTCTTTCGTCAACTGGTTGCATCAAAATTGGAGGTTCTTGGAGGTATTTCTTGATCTCATCAAAGGCTACCTTGCACTCGTCATTCCATTCCATTACCTGATCTTTCTTCAACAACTTGAAGATTGGCTCACAGGTAGCAATTAGCTGGGAAATAAATCTTGCAATGTAATTCAGTCGTCCCAAGAAACCTCTGACTTCCTTTTCAGTACGGGGAGCCGACATCTCTTGTATAGCTTTTACTTTTGCAGGATCCGCTTCAAATACCTTTTCCACTGACAATGAAACCCAGGAGTTTACCAGACCTAACTCCAAAAGTACACTTGTTTGGATTCAATCTTAGTTTATACTTCTTCAACCTCTCAAACAACTTATGCAGGTGATCAAGGTGTTGTTCTTCATTCTGGGACCTGGCTATCATATCATCCACATATACCTCTATCTCATGGTGAATCATATCATGAAACAAAGCCATCATAGCATGATGATATGTTGCCCCAACGTTCTTCAAACCAAATGGCATCACCTTATAACAAAAAGTGCCCCATTGTGTAACAAATGTAGTCTTCTCCATATCTTCAGGCGCCATCTTAATCTGATTGTAACCAGAGAAACCATCCATGAAAGAGAATACCTTATGTTGAGCAGTGTTGTCTACCAAAACATCAATATGTGGAAGTGGAAAGTCATCTTTATGACTAGCCTTATTCAAATCCCTGTAATCCACACACATGCGTACCTTACCATCCTTCTTAGGTACCGGTACCACGTTTGCAACCCACTGAGGATAAAAAGTCACAACTAAAAATCCTGCATCAAGTTGTTTCATCACCTCTGCTTTAATCTTTTCTGACATTTCAGGACGCATGCGACGAACCTTTTGTTTCTTTGGACGACAGTCTTCTTTTACCGGCAGACGGTGAACCACAATGTCAGTATCCAACCCCGGCATATCTTCATATGACCAAACAAAGATCTCCACATAATCACTTAACATCTGGATTAATCTGTTCTTAATACCATCCTCTAATTCAGCCCCTATCTTGACCTCTTTCCTTTTTTCCTCTGTTCCCAGATTCACAACTTCGATTGGCTCTTCGTGCGGCTGTATAACTTTCTCTTCTTGTTGTAACAACCTAGCAAGCTCTACAAGTACTTCACAATCTTCCTCTTTTCCATCTTCAGCTTGATAGATCGAATTCTCGAAATTATAATTGGCAATAGTAGAACTGTTATCAACAGGATCCAGAGTGGATGATGATCTGCATTTTAGTGACGTGGGTGTGTGTAAGAACACATAGCTGATAAAAAATAAATAATAATAAAAGGAAGACAAGGAGCACAATATTTACGAAAACTAAACGTCCATTGATTTTATTGAATGAAGTATGCAAATGAAATGACATCCCGAAACAAGCATACCATTGTGCCTCAGGTAAGAAACAAGGCTTAAAAGGTTTTATTGTTCTAAATTACCAACTTAAAACAAAACACAGTAATAGTATTTACTCCTGACTAAAGGAGATAGGAATAACGTCTTCAGCCTTCCAATTGTTGAGCCCATCACCCATGGTAGGAAAGATCCAATCATCCAGGTTGTAGTCTCCATCATGGTCACCCACAACATTGATTTGATCTCTTATGACCCCTTGATTAGTGATACGAACAACACGAACACGACGAACAGTCCTCTGGGATTCTGCAGTGAAACCCAAACCAATCTTGTCAGACTAGTAAGGAATGTTGGGAAGCTGACCCCAAATAGCAGAACCACCTTTTTCAACCACGGCCTTAGCATCTTTGAGGGAGGCTATTACAAGAGGTATTCTAGTAACCACAGGAGCTCTTTCAGAAGCAGGGACAGACTAAGGAACAAGAGCAGAGCAAGGAACAACTTCAAATGTTTGACACGGAGTTTCAGCCATTTCACCCTCCATTTCTACATATTTGAAAGTATTCACATGGCTCACCATGTACTCTTCTTCACCATAGACAGTGACAATTTTGTTTTTCACCGGATATTTCAACTTCTGATGCAAGGTGGAAGTCACAGCACATGCCCCATGGATCCAGGGGTGCCCAAGCAAACAAGAATACGCAGGACGAATATCCATCACATAGAAAGTAGAGTTGAAGACTTGAGAGCCTACTTTGATCGGGAGGTCTACTTCTCCATGTACCACTCTTCTTGAACCATCAAAGGCCCTTACCACTACATCACTTGGTCTTAACACAACATCTTCAGGACTGAGCTTGTCCAGAACCTCTTTAGGGAGCACATTTAATGAAGAACCATTGTCCATCAGTACATGAGACAAAGTAGTGCCCCTACATTCAATGGAGATATGTAGAGCTCTGTTATGGTTTCTCTTGGCAGGAGTCAGATCAGCATCAGAAAAACCCAGACCATTACCACTAGTCAGATGTGCAACACAATTCTCAAATTGATCCACAGAAATTTCATTTGGCACATGAGCAGTCTTTAAGAACTTGATTAAGGCTTTAGCATGGGCCTTAGAACACAGCAGCAAAGATAACATGGAGATTTTGGAGGGGGTATGCCCCAACTGGTCAACAATATCATAATCACTTTTGCGAATGATCTTCAGTACTTCTTCCATCTGTTTAGAAAGATTTTCAGCAGTTGGTGCCTCAACTTGCACAGGTTCAACCACAGGAACTTTGCCCCGAGCATCAATACTTGGCTCAGAATTAGAGGTATGAGTTGGTGTAACTGCACTTTTAGAGGTATCTTGAGGAGAGAAGATTCTTCCACTTCTGGTGACCTTACTAGATCCAGCAATGTTGTCCACATCAAGACTAAGATCAGTAACAGATGCATCAGTCAAAGGTTCTTGTTTGACACCATGGATATAAACATCAGATCCATAATTCCAGGGTATAGCTTTATCAGAGGTATAAGGAACAGGGCCAGGAGTGGTAATGATCATGGGAGCCACTCTAGCTTCAGCAACAGTCTTCACATGGCCTCAAGCAGTAATCCTGACAGGACCTTTAGAGGTGATCCTGACAGGACCTTTGGAGGTAATTTTCACCGGTACTTTATCAACCATAGCTACATCTCCAAGCTTTGTGTTTCGAGTCAGATGTTCACACATACTTTCCACATAATGAGTCTTCTCAAACAATATAGTGTAATTGTCCATGAGGCGTTGAATACCATCTTTCAACTTCCAGCAACTATTAGGTTTATAAGCACAATAAAAACAGTCTTCATTGCAACCTGGAAAGAACCTAGCCTGCACCAGCTTCTTCTTGATAATGGATAGAGGAGTAGTCAAATTTTCTACTGAGGAAACATATGAAATCTCATCAACAACATTAACAGTCTTCTCATGATTGGGCATAGGAGCAGTGATCACATTTGGGGTCCCAGGAGGGTCAAATTCAATTTCCCCAGCTTCAATCATATCTTGAATCTTGTTTTTCAACATCCAACAGTTGTTGGTGTCATGTCTCGGACTATTAGAATCATATGCACATCTTGCATTAGGATTGTACCGAGGATAAGATGTATTAGGATTCTGAGGAGGATCCCTTAAAGTAATTAGCTCCCCTTTCAACATGTGTTGCAAGGCTTGTGCCAATGACATGTTGATCTTAGTGAACTGTCTTCTAGGCTTCTGTTGATTGTTTTGTTGTTGCTCTGGTGTTGTAGGGGCAGGATTGGAAATGTGAACTGCTCCCACAGATTGGTGACTCCTATTACGACTATGTTGACCATACACAACATTAGACTCTTTCTTTCCACTAGGGGGCTTCTTAGCAGTGCTTGATGAAGAGGTACCCATCTGTATCTTACCACTTCTTATCCCACTTTCCACGCGTTTTCCAATCATTATCAGCTCAGTGAAACCAGATGATGAGCTTCCAATGAGGTAGGTGACTATAAAAAGGACCATTCAGTGTGCTCATAAACATATCTACCAGTTCCCTGTCAGTCAGAGGAGGTTGAACTCTTCCAGCCAGGTCTCTTCATTTATGGGCATACTCTTTGAAACTCTCCTTAGTACCATAGACATGCTTTGGAGCTGCATGCAATTTGGTGCTAAATCAGCATTATATTGGTATTGCCTATAGAAGGTCTCAGCAAGATCATTCCAATCATGAATATTAACACTTTCAAGTTGATAATACCTTTCCAATTGAGCTCCAGATAAACTCTCCTGGAAGAAATGAATCCATAGTTTCTTGTCAGCAGTATGTGGTTGAATCCTCTGGACATAGGACCTCAAATGCAGTTTAGGACATGAAACACCATCATACACCATAAAAACAGGAACCTTGAAGCCAATAGGTATAACCACTCCAGAAACTAAACTCAAATCTTCAAAATCAAGCCCAGAAGATTTTTGTAGTTCCATAGCGTTCATTCTGTCTACCAACATCTTGTACTTCTCCTCACTTGCAGGATCATGATAATAGTTCGCCTCAGAATCAGAATCTTCCACAGTATCATGGACACTACCTCCTTCTTTCTCAGAATTTTCAGACTCAAAATCCTCAACCTCTTCTTTTGTCTTGATAGGACCTCTGAATCTTCTACCCAGGTTGATGAGGCCCCCTGATTTTCTAGTCTTCTTCTTCTTCTTAGCCAGAAGAGCCTTCAGTTCATCTTGTCCCTTTGACAAGTTCAAGATCAATTATTGGAATTGTGCATTCAGAGCCTGGAGATCCTTAACAGATTTTTCGAGAGCCATTTCTGCTGAAATAAACAGCGAGAAGATAAGATATCTGTTCATAAGAAAAACTGTAATGCAATGATATGGTATGTAAATGCATATGCAATGTTTTCAAGGACCGCAGGATTTAAATTTGTTTAAACAACCGGAAATGAAACTTTTATTAGTAAGCAATAAAATTGTTTGCCTCTTGGGCTTACAACAAAATGAAATAAATACAAGGATGGGGTTTTAAGTCTCCCATGACGCTTCCTCTTTGTATAGAGGTATGCATTGAGATTTCGCTCTTCGTGAAGTTGTCTTGTCAGCTCCAGGATTCTTTCTTGACTAGCTTTGAAATGAGTCTCAAAAGTATCCCTTTGTTCCTTCAACTGGATCCAGGACCTCTGCAACTCTTCCATGTCAGTGGGCATGTTTGAATGAAGGATGATATAAGGAGTATCTCTTTCAGCAACTGGCTCCATGGTAACTGGCAGGATAGCAGGATATGGCATCATAAGAGTCTGAGCACGTGATCGTACCCATTTGAGATAAGGTTCCATAGGAATGGAGTACTTTGGTTCCAGAGTCTTGCTGTCAACCTTTTTCACTTTACCCCAAGCTCGTATGAACCTTTGACGGTAACCTTGTAGATCGTTGTCGTAGTTGAACATAATACCCTGAATAAGCATGTCATGAGGACCATTACTCCGAGCATAACCAAACTGGCGTAGAGCTAAATAAGGGTTGTAAGTAATGCCCCCTCTTATACCAAGGAGTGGCACATTAGGGAACTCCCCACAACGGTCAATAATAGTAACATTCTTCGTAAATCTAGAGCACCAATGAATATCTGAATGAGAAAGTGACATAATCCTCTTGGGCCACCTGAACCCTTGTTCATTCTTCATCACTGATCGAGGAAGGTGAGAAATAAACCACCTATATAGTAAAGGTATGCAACACATCAGAGTTCCTCTCGCCTTCGTAGTACGGGTATGGAGAGAATGTAAGATGTCTCCAAGTAATATAGGCACTGGATTGCGAGTCAAAAATATGTTGATGGCGTGTACGTCTATGAAATGGTCTGGATTAGGGAACAAAACTAAGCCATAGATTAATAAGGCTAAGATCTCCTCAAAAGCATCATAACTCATAGCCTTCAGGAACACTTGAGCTTTCTCTATCAATACCTTAGCAAGAATACCCTTAACTCCACTTCTCGTTTCTAGAATAATGTCTGATTTCTTCAGTTGTAAGGATGCAGTAATGACTTCAGGTTTAGGCTCTTTCTCTAAGCCTGTGAAAGGTCTCTGATCAAGGATAGGTATACCCAGTAGCTTGGAGAACTCTTTCATTGTAAGAACCAGCTGATAGTCGGAGAATCTGAAGCAATGATGTTTAGGATCAAAGAACTGAAATTGGACACTCATCATGTCTTCATTGAACCCTGAAGTGACTAGATCCAGTAGGTGACCATGCCTCTTGATGAATTGGGAGTTTTCAGAAACTTGAGAGACCAATTCCTTAAGCTTAGGAGGTATCCCTACAAAGTTGATCCGGATAGTATTCCTACGAGCAGAAGTCATGACCTGCAACAAAGAACAAAGATAAATCCTTTGGTCCTTGAAATGGTTAGTGAAAATGTTATGCTTATGATGCATGATGATGTTATGCCCAATCACAAACATGTGGCACACATAAACAAGTCACACAATAGCCCTAGGTTTGAAGGCTTGCATGAGGTTTAAAGGTAAGTACCCTCCCTTGAAGTTTGGTTGGTTCATCCTGTCCTATAAAGTAACCAGGTTCTAAGGGATCTCAATATCATTGATCCTTTACAAGGGTGGTTGTTTAGTAGGCAACTTACTTGCTAACCAAAACCCTCCAAGTTTAGGATCTCAATGAGTGTAGCATCGAGTATCAACCAACTTCAGTCTTCACCAAAGCCGGTTATCTCATTACTTTTCTAAAGGTCAAGATGGGATGAATAGGGTTCTAAAAGTCAGTTAGTGTATTGAAAACATATGGCAGCCCCATATTATCCTTAACTTACTTAAGGAACATAAGCACCAACCAAGAAGTCACACTAACTATGGCCACCAGATCAACCATATCGGTATACGTCGTACAGTTTCCTTGGTCTATTGCCATTTACCTAAGGTACACTAGATCCGGGTTAGGATCTTTCACACAAAAAGCCCAACAAATAATATAAAGCAAACAAGGCAAACAATTTAAGTGATCTAATTCCTAAAGGTACCCCTCTTTTATTAAGATCCCCAGCAGAGTCGCCAGTTATGTAACACAGTGGGAAAACTGACTTTTTAGTCATGTTGCAGATAGCAAGAGTCGCCACCGACTTTTATTTTATCCAAGTGGAAAGGACATAAAAGAACAGGAAAAACCTATTTTTAAAAGACTTGGGTTCGGGGGGTAGGTTATCTAAAGGGAAGGTGTTAGCACCCTTTATATCCATGGTTATCCATGGGCTCTTAGTTACTTAGCTCACTTAAATTGTTTTTGAAGAGTGTAGTGTGTGATTAGAAATTTTTCTAAGTACTTTGTAATCATCCTCGTATGGATGTATACAAAGCCTTGTTTTGAAAAATGTTTAAGAAAGTGAGGTGTAAAAAGTGATTTTAAGATGTGAGCAAGCAACTAAGAGGTACCTACCCTAAATTAAGTCTTTCATGTTCTTGTATGTTCTTTCAAGAGTAAGACTATCCCTATTATTAAGGAATAGGTAGTCATTACCTTGGATGTGTTAAGGGACAAGCGTAGGGTCATCGTATGGTCATAGAAGGCAACTTAAGGGATGTCTTTAGCAATTCGTAGGGACTATCATCATTTATTCGAAGGGACAAGATCATTATTCCGTAGGCAACCTCGAAGGGACTTGATCTTTTAAACTGTAGGGACTTGATGATTTTATGAAGGGACTTTGCTTAAGACACCCCTATATTCGAGGGACTTGACCATTTAAAGGCAACTGAGAGGGATAACCTAGGAAGTGAAAGATGGCGATCAAAGATCGACTTACGTGTGTGAGTGTTTATATTCAAATATTTATCTCTTTTTTCTAAAATTAATTTTCTAAGTTATTTTTAATCACATTTAGGTTATTCACACCCTAAGGTTACTAACCATACAATAAAATATTTACGAAATAAAATAAAGACGGAAAATAAACCTACAAGTATTACATGGCTTTAGCAGATACGTAATAATCAAATAAAAATAATAATAATAAATATAATAAGAATAATAAATAAACAATAATCAAATATTAGCAATAAGATAATAATAATAATAATAATAATGATTATAATAATAAATAAAGAAAATAAAAATTTAGAAGAAAGATTATTTTTAGGTTAAACAAATATTAGAAAAAATTTAGAAGTTAATTAAGAAAATATAACAAATTTAATAATAATAAACAAAATATTAAGTTATTTACATATTAATAAAAATAAAGGTTAATATATTAATTAGGGTTTAGAAAAAAAATAAGTTAATTTTTAGGGTTAGAAGAAGAATTAGGGTTAACATTTTAATTAAGAAAAATTAGGGTAAAAATTTAGGTTTAGAATTTAAATAAGATTTAAATAAATTATTTACAAATTATATAAAATAAAAATTTATATACAAAATTATTTATGAAATTAATTAAAATGACTAATCAAGAAAAATTATAAGATTGATGAAAATATAAAGTTTAATTATTATTTTAAATAAAATTAATAGTTTTAATATAATAAATTAATTAATATTTACTAATTATATAAAACAAATAAAATAAAAATAAATGATAAAAAGAAATGTGGGGAGGTCTGGTTTTGATCCCAGGACCTCCCCCTTACCACAACAAAACCAGACCACTGGGCTAGCACGCGCTAGTGAATAAATAATGAATTCAAATCAATAAATATGAAACTTGTTGAATATGATGAAAAAGGCAAAAAATTGGTGGGAGGTGGGATTCGAACCCCAACCCTTTCCAATTTCAAACACCGCTCTTACCATTCAGCCACATGGGGCGCGTCTGCCTATGGAACAACAAACAATGATAATATATTAAGTTTGTTAAAATAAATGAACATATGAAAAAAAACTGGTTCCACCAAGAATCGAACCCACATCCTCATCACAACAAAACGCTTCCTTAACCACCAGGCCAACGCATGCGTTGTGATAATGATCTGGATCAAATTAATAAAATATAAAACAATCAATTGAATCCTTCAGAGCGCGCCAAGACTTCATCTTCCTCATTTGAATTTCCTGCGAAATTTCATACAGTTTCTCCTGCGAATTTTCCTGCGGGCAATGCTAACCAGAAGAACCTAGGTTTTTGAAACATCATACAAACCATGATAACAATAAAAATTCATAACCCAGATCAATTACCCAGTGTTCATACGTCATAACCATGTTTTTAGAATCCATTTATATGCCCTAAATCCTAAGATCCTAAATTCGAGTTTCAAACCCTAACAATGGCATCTCCTTGATTCTGCAACAAAAACTCAATTCAAGCATATAAAAACATTCCAGAGATGTTAATAACACAAGTATCAATGCACAAAAATCATTTATATTGTATGAATTAATGAAATCCAAAAATCCAAAAACTCAAGAATATTATGATTCGGTTTCAATGATTTATGAGGTTTTGAATGATGGTAATGATTGGGATAACTTCAGTAATGTTCAAGGAACATGTTACAACCTTCAAAACTTCTTGATATGGCCTACAATCAAAAATCAGAATGTGAGATTTTTTGTGAAATTTGGAAGTTTGAATCCTATGCTTTGGCATCTGATTTTCCGTTTCTTATTATTGTGTTTGCTCATGGTCTTATAGTTAAGAGAATTAGGTGAAGAAATTGATGAATGGTTGGGCTTTTTGGATAACTTGATAGTGAAGAAAGATATAATCTTAAAAGTGAGAAAAATCAAATATTTTCATACTCTTAAAGCCTTGCACAAATTTGGAGTGTATCCAATCAAGTTAAATGGAGTTTATGATCTTCTAGAACAAGAATCAAATTTAAATATTGAGTTTTCATATTTTATTTTGATTTAAATTAATTTTTAATTAATAAAATCAAAATAAATAAAAAATAAACTATAAAAATCTGAATAAATGAAATTTGAGTCGTGCATGATGTCATGGTAAAGATTGGATCATAAAATTGCAAGCCCATGTGGAAAGAATTGGTTCTAAGACCCCATTTGCTCAATATACCTCTCAAAAATTTCCCAACTTTGCAAAGGCACAAATCCCTCAATTTTAAGGCTATAAAGGTGTTATTGGACATTTTGGAAAGATTAAAGAGTCCTTTACCCAACCTCTTTGGTCTCATGTCAATATCTTTTACTATTTTCAAATTTTGCCCTTTTGAAGATGTTGACTTTTTGTTGACTTTTGAAATGACCTATAATGTTTTAGCTCATACCTTCCAAATGAAGCATTTTTAGGCTTGGCTTGTGATACAAAAAGTTGTAGAGAATTAAATTTCCTTAAAAATGAGCTTTGAATGGAAATTTTTGATGAAGCATGTGAAAGTTATGGCTGGTCAAAGTTCAATTGACTTTTCCTATGAAAACCCTAATTTAGAAACTCCTGATTCTTGATGATCTGAAATCTCCTTGATGAATCATGATAAACCCTTGATCAAATGATGAATTTTACTTCATAAAAATGATGTTGGCAAAAAATCATGAAGTTTGACTTTTGTTTGACCACAGTTGACCTTAGTTTGACTTTTTAACTACTTTGACTGATTTTTGCATATCTAATCATCTGACTGAGCAAATCTTTTGGGAAAGCCTTGAAACTTGACATAGGGATTATTGAAGACATATAGGATGCTATGAAGCTCACTTGAGGCCTTGGAAGTTCATTTATCATGGTGAAATTCAAAACCCTAGTTTAGGATGCATTTTTTAGGAGGATGCTTTATTTGAGGGAATTGTCAAACTTTCTGACTAATTGTGAACCTTGTGAACCTCTTGGGACACCTTGTGAACCTTGTGAACCTCTTGGGACACCTTGTGAACCTTTTGAACCTCTTGGGACACCTTGTGAACCTTGTGAACCTCTTGGGATACCTTGGAGCACAATGTCTTGACTAGGGGATGTCGCTCCCACCAATGACGCCTCGGTCAGAAGGGGTACAGACGCGAATGGTCGGCGAAAGGAGGGAGTACACATAAGGGTGAACTCAGGAGAAAGGAAAAGAGTCGCCAGCTAGGCATTTTTATCCCGGAGGAAAGGTAATGCTGCATAGACCTAGAAAGATATGGATAAAACGGTTGCGAACTAGAGAAACTGAGAAAGGGGGTTGGTTACAACCTGGGAAGGTATTAGCACCCAGATTGTCCGCCGTAATCGACGGGATCCACGCTTAAAAGATTTGTGTTTTAAAGGGGTAGTGTCAGTGCAATTTGTGTATCAAAGCTGGAAAGAATGCAAGTGTCAGTGTAAAAGAAAAGTGAAGTGTATATAAGAGAAGTGTCAGTGTAAGAACAGGAGTGAAATGCTCAAGACTTTGAGGCTTAAAGAATGATGCTAGAAGGAGGGGGAATATACAGAGACTTTTGTTCGATAACTGTTAAGTTATGCCTACGTATCCTCTCGTGCAATGAGGAAGTCAGAACACCGTAGTTCGACTCAAAGAGACTAAAAGATTTTGACTGATGAACTGCTTACTTGTCTATGCTCAAGTGTATGACCTGTCTGGCTCAGGTGCAAACTGTCTTGCATTAGACGGAAGAAGCAAGTTCTCGTTTGTGAGTGAGTATGATGAGAAAAGAATCCCGAAGGAGACGATTATTGTTTGTTTTTGTGTTTTCAGTCTTTTATTGCTTTTGGAAATGTGTCATAAGTTAATGAGCTTAAGCCTAAACCAATGGGTTAGTAAACTCATCACATCCTCCCTCTGATTAGGGGTAATGAGAATACCTTAAGTATGAAGTAAGCATCTCACACTTAATCACCATGATGTAGGATTAAGATCATTAACCCACTTGTGATTATTTAGATGTTTTTTGTTGTTTTTGTTTAGTGTTGAGTAATGAGATTAAGCCATAATCAGGGATTTAATGGACTCATTACACCATCCTAATAGAAGGATAATAAATGAGAGCATTTAAGCTGAGGAAGATACCTCAACTTAATCCATGATTAGGGATTAACCTCATGACAAAACAAAGCCTTTATTAAAGTGGGTTTTAGTTAATGGTAAGATGAAGAAGTGATTTTTAGGATTGGTAAGACAACTTGAGGGGGACTTGTCCATTAACACTAGGGTTAGTCCTTCTTAACCAGTTAAGGAAGAATTAGAACCCTAATGCAAGGCCCAAGTTACAAGCTTGATGTCTTAGTGATTATTAGATGGATTGATAAAGGGGTTTAAACACATTAAGGGTTTAACACTTAGGATTAAAGTTATACACTCCATCCTAATAGAAGGATGCAGGCATAAGCTTAATCACAAAGCCTTAAAGCCTTTAGGGTTTAGTCCTGGATTATGAGATGAGAAGAGAAGACTCAAAGATGACACAAAGGTAAAACTAAATGGGGGACTAATCAAGACCTAATTGTTATCATGCTTGGAGATCCTAGGGTTTATGAGGCTTAAGAGAAAGATCTTCAGAGAAACCACCAGGAGAGAAGCAGATGAAAGGAACAAGAAACAAAGAGAGGCAGAACAACTTGCTTCACTTAAGAAGACAAGTTGCTTGAAGAAAGAAAGTGGGAGAGAACATGAATGAGAAAAATCACTCAAATACACAAGATAAAATGCAGCAATGATGCATGAGAGAGATGAAAAGAGATTGTGAGAAGTGAAGGCAAATTCACTTCTCAAACAACTTACCACCTGAAATGTTAGCATAAGAAAATGAAATGCAATGCAAATGAGGTGCAATGTCATGATTCAAACCAAAACCAGAAGCATAGGTATGATGTTAATGATGCTAAGAGATGATACAAACACATGACAAGGGATGAGAATTATCATACAAGCATAAGGATGCAAGTGAGGCATGCATTGAACCATGAATGTTCATGAAAAGTTATGAAATGCAAATGACATACAAGATGGCAAATGAAAGATGAAATGATCAAACATGATTCTAATATGTCCTAATATGTATTATGAATCAAGTGAGTGCACAAAATTTCATGGCAAGTCAATGGATGCAAGCAAATGAGAAATGGATGCAAAGGAAGGCACAAATTAGGGTTATATGCATCATGCAAAACAAAAATCCAAAACCAGAAGCAAATGACTTGATAAAAATTTGAAAATGCAATCAAAGATACCCTAAACCTATACGAACTCACTTCCCAAAGGAGGGGATCCAAATCCTAACCTAATGAAAGTTATGAATTTCCTAAGATTGCTAGGGTTTTGGGGTACCTCACCAAGAAAAATGCTAAACAAATTAAAAATGCAAGATCAATTCAAATCAAATTTATCCTATAAACTACATGCTATGCAAGATGCGATGCCAAAAGAATCATCATCCAACTCTCAATGGTTAGGCAGAAAGGAATTTTTGAAGATTGAAACAAAATATTGCCTAAAAATGAAATTAAATCCAATGAAAATGATCAAAAGGTATCAAGAACAAAAAATAAATTTGGTTTGAGAGTTGGACAATGTTTCTAAATGTTTCAAAGTGCAATATGAATTTTTTGGGATTTTTAAATACCTAAATGTATTTTTAATTAATTAATTTTCATTAACTAATTAAAAATAAACATTTAAATGATTTAAAAATAATTTTCAGTGCAAAAAATAAAAATAAAAATATTTTTGGGTTTTAAAAATTAATGAAATCTTTGACAAAAATTTTCATAATTTTTAAATGATTTTTACTATTTTAAATAATTCGTATAAATAAAATGAAAAGAAAATGAATTTAAAATGAAAATAAAGAAAAGTAATCCAGAAGAAGGGCCAGGATTTGATCTGGGTTTGGACTGGTTGACTGCGCGCCAGATCCAAAGGCCCAGATTCAAATCTGGCTAATTTTGTTTTATAATTTAATTAAACAGGATTTAATTAATTAATCAAAGGTTAGGGTTTTAATGACAAATCCAGGCCATTCGTTCACGCGGGAGTCAACCCCAGTCAACCCAATCCACGACCTACATTCAAAGTTGCATTAATGACACAATTAGGGCTAATGAGTTTCAGGTGACCGGAACAGTGGTTCCGGTCATCTTCTCCAGCGAGCATAAACCCTAGATTTTGCTACAGGTTACGAATCATGAAATTTCTTCCACCAAAATGATCCTCTCCTCAATCTAAACCTAACCCCTCATCCATAATTCATTTATTTTCACTCACAAGCCTGAATCGAAGTAAAGTATGAAACACGGGCAAATATTCAGAGATACCATACATGCTGGTTTCTTCACCATTTCAAAAACTAAACACATATTCATGATCAGGGGAAGGCATAGCATCATAAAAGAACTTAAAAATCATTTTCTGGGAAAAAAGTTCTTCATGTTACCTGAGATAGAGCTTCTCTGATTTTGAGCTTTCTGGCCTCAAGCTTTGCGCAATCCTTCTCCCTTGATCCTCCTGATGATGGAATGGAGCTTAGAATGCTTTGAGAGTGGCTGGTTGTGACTGTTTGGTTCTGGTGTAGCAGGAAATGAAATTCTTGTGTGTTGTGTTTCAGATCATTGTGAGGGGTGGGATCTGTTCTATGGATGATTTTTGGTTGATTGGTGAAGGAATTATTGAAGTTTGATGGTTGTGTTGTGTGTTTCGAAGAGGGAAAGGTTTTGACAGATTTTGTTGGATGCTGCAATGTGGGAGGATTTAACTTGTGTATGGTCTGGTTTTGGATTGCTTGATGTCCACATATCAAGCTCTGGTTGGGCAGAGAGTAGGTGTGTCACTGTGGGATTGGTATGGGTCTTTATGCAAAAAGTCAAGATATTGTGTACCCTAGGCATGGCTCGGGTCAGAGGCAATCTAGAGGCTTGTCCTGCCTCAGCTTGAGTCAAGGATGGCCCATGGATGGTTCATGAAGGACTGCAGCATTTGGATCATAAGTTGGAAGGGTTTTTGCAACTTGACAACTTGTTACATCTCATGACTTTTGGCTATGTGTATGTGAGAAATCTTGCTTAATTTTTGGTGTGGCATGCTTCATTAGGTCATGGCAAAGTTTTGAAACCAGCTAGAGGTCAAACAAACCCTTTGAGAATTAATTTGCAAGAAATCCCTCTTTGCACTTTCATGAAGAATGACTTATGGTTACTTGAAAAACAAGGCATAGAAATGGGAAATTCTTTGGGCCAAACTGATTTTTAGACAATGGTTTATGTTTGTGCAAGGATTAGAAGTCACTTTGAGGTCTCATTTTGCCTTGGCAAGGGATTTTGCAACTTTGCCTCTTTGGTGCATAACTTGAAATTGTGTGATTTTTCCCAACTTTGACAAGCCATAACTTTTGATCCAAAATGAGTTAGAATGAGTTCTTGTACTTTTTGAAAAGGGAATGATCCATTCTACAACTTTCATGACCAAAGTTTTCTTATTTGAAGCATTTTTGAATCAAAAAGCAAGGGTTGAAAAACTTTCCCAAAATGGCAAGTTTCCAATACAAGTCATTTTCCCAAAAAGGCAACTTTGCAAATGGCTTGAAATTCTTCAATTTTGTGAACTTCCAACATCTTATATGATAAAATAAAGTTCATACACATTCAAAATGATGAAGAACACCCTTTGGTTGGGTCATGGGGGGCCTCAGATTCCCTGATTTTACACTGACTTGCTCAAGAAGTCACCTTTTGATCAGATGCTTTCCCCATTGAATTTCTTCATGAAAATTTATATGCATGATCCTCATAACATATAGAGACCAATAGAAACAAGAATGACCAAAAAATTTGGAGTTATGGCCCCTGAAACCAAAACCCTAATTTTAGGTCATCTGTGCAGTTAAACTTGGCTCTGCTTCCATGCCTTTCTCAGTTCTTGTGATTTTCTGACTTTCTTGATCTTGGGAGGATTTAATATGATGATTGAACATACATGGACCCTATTGAGATGATTGGAGACCTTTGGAGTGGCTCAGATAGCTCAGGGATTGCTCAGATCACAAACCCTAGATGCAGATGACTTTGAACCAATGTAGTGAAGCAAAAATGTAATATGAGATGATATGATTGAACTTATGCAATATGGGTGAGGGAAAATTTGGGGTGTTTACAGCTGCCCCTATTCAAACATGAGTTAGCTGTGCAGGATGTAAGCTACGACTTAACAGGCAAACAAGATAACTTGTGGTTGAATACCAAAGACAGTCCAAAATTTGCACTCATAAAATGAAGAAGAAAAGGGATATAGATTGTAAAAGGAATATAAAGTATATTTATAAGGTGCGGGCGACGGAGGACGACCGTCGAGCAGAGGACGACTGCCGGGGATAAAGCAATGACGGGGACGACCGACATGCTGGGGAAGAGCAGGAAATAAAGCAAAGACGGGGACGGCCGACAAGCTAGGGATATGAGGGATTATGATGGGGACGGCCATCAAATAAAGATATAAGACTCCCTGGGGATTATAGGTAAACGAAATGAAATAAATGATGAGGAACAGTCATCAAAGGTGAAGGACGATCACCTAGCAGGGGACGGCTGCTCTGTTGGGGATAAGATGAGGGATGGTCATCCACGGTGAAGGACGATCACCGGGCAGGGTACGGCTGCCGAAAGTATCATGACATAGGATGAATGTCGGATAAAAAGGTCGACGATGGGGACGACCATCGGATAAGCATGATGAAGGACGATCATCAAGAGGCGAAGGACGATCACCTAGCAGGGTACGGCTGCTCTCAGGGTTTATCATGACATAGGATGAATGTCAGATAACAAGATCAACGATGGGGACGGCCATCGGATAAAATGATGAAGGACGATCATCAAGAGGTGAAGGACGATCACCTAGCAGGGGACGGCTGCTAAAAATATCACGACATAGGACGAATGTCGGATAAGAAGGGGTTCTAATGAATAGAGACTCCACTGGGGGTTGATGAAGGACAATCATCAAAGAGGTGAAGGATGATCACCTGGCAGGGTATGGCTGCCGAATGTCGGATAGAAAGGAAATAGTTCAACAAGTTTTGTTGGGGACTTCGCCGGGGAATAGTAAACACGGACGAGTGTTTACATCCAAGAAATGAAAGGTATAAGTGTTTGGAAACTGTGTACAGACCAAAGATGCGGACGAGCGTCCTTAAGACTATGATACGGACGAGTATCAGTAGAAACAAACGCTTGACGCATGTTCAGAGATGATGGTACGGACAAGTACCAACTAGTTAACAAAGAACACGAACGAGTGTTGATCCTGCGGGGGCTCTTCTGGGGAATGATAGACACAGACGATTGTCTAAATTCTAAAAAGAGGTAAAAGTATCTGACATTGTGTATGGATTAAAGATGCGAACGAGCATCCTTAAGACCATGATACAGACGAGTATCAGTAGAAACAAACGTTGACACATGTTCAGAGATGATGATACGGACGAGTATCAACTAGTTAACAAAGAACACGGACGAGTGTCGAATCTGAGGGGATATAAGTGGTATATACAAGATACAGACGAGTATCTGTATGAGTAAGTATGAGTAACAAGTATGAGTGGTGTACAGACGAGTGTTTAACTTGCTGGGGAGAGTGACACGGACGAGTGTCAAAAAGAGAAAAGTGTAATATAAACAAGTGTATGGTTTACAAAGTGTTTAGGTAACTATGCTGGGGATGGCGACAGGGACGGGTGTCAGGGAATTTGTATAGGTGTGTATCTGTGAGTGCAGAGTGGACGCTTTGGCTTTCTACTAGGGATATGACACGGACGGGTGTCAGGGAGTATCTGTATCTTTGCCGGGGAATCTGGGGAGTTTACTGTATATTGTTGATGGATTATCAGTATTTACAAGTGTTTGATTCAGAATATGGCTTATGATTATGCAATATGTTTGATTTTTGCCGTAATTCTCCGTATTAGACGGAATGCTACGCTCTGTGGGGAGAATATGATGCGAATGCTATGATTATGCAAAAGGTACCAATCCGGGATTTGATCCCGTTGTTGTGAAGATCTCTGGCTGATCTGCTTGAAGTGGACATCCCAGCTGGGGCTAAGATCATTGGTAGATCTGATAAGATGCATCTGCATGGGGAAATAGATCATTGATAGACATATCTCAGTAATGAGGGACCCAACTGGGGTTTGTAGAAGCCTTCTTCACTCTGTTGTGATTTCTTTACGCGTTGCTTTTCCGGATAGAGGTTGAAACTCTGTGGGGAGATGGTTCCTTGGTTGGCACTTGGCTGAGGAGGAAATGACGAATGGCAACTCAGCTGGGGAGAAAACACCTCCGGTGCTAAGACTGAGTAGATAATCATTTTCCAACTTGCTGGGGTGAAGCTTTCATGCCCCATATTGTGATTTGAAAACCTGCAATCCTGAAAAGGCATAGGAACGCACAAGTAATCCCGAGGTATCCTTTATCGGATCCCATCCTAAAAGTTTAGACACTCCCGGGAGTAAGTATATTTCCCGCAATCACGTATTTTTAGAAGAAAAGCATCTGTATTTATGCAATCAGTATCTTAAAGACATCGGACATTCTTTGCAAACAAAAATAAAATGTACGAGACGAAACATGACTGAAAATCTGATTTTATTAATTCGTGTGCCCTGAATTGGTAAGATACAATCAAAGAAACAAGTCCCCTAGAATGAGGAGATTGTTACAAATTGAGAAAAAGATGTTTGCAATGTTGATGACGCTTCAGGGAGCTCCCCTTTGCTATGACTCGTATGACATTTGTCGTTCTTCTCGTCTTGCTTTCTGAAGGAGGCTGATTCTGAAAGAAGCTTGATCCTTTCGAAGCTTTCCAAGTTGTAAGCGATACAGATGAATTCAGAGTACAGTTGTTCGCTTATTCCCTTATTTTGCGTGGATCGCCCTTTCGGGTTTTCAATCCACCGGGATACCCATTTTTGCCTGAGCTGTCCAATGCGGCTTTTCAACTCAGCAGGTGTACATTTTTTTATTTATTTTCCCTTATTTTTGCCCGAGTCTTTTATTCTGTTTTTGACTCGCTGGGATGCCCTATTTTTGCCTGGACTTACATTCTGTTTTTATGTCCAGCGGGTCATTTTATGCGAAGTATTTTTTAACTGCATCTGAATTCACAGGGGACGGGAAGTCATCGCCATCCATAGTGCTGAGCATCAGTGCTCCACCAGAGAAAACTTTTTTTACTACGAATGGTCCTTCATAGTTCGGAGTCCATTTGCCCCTGTGGTCTGTATGAGGAGGGAAGAGTCTTTTCAGCACAAGATCTCCTACTTGGTACTCTCGGAGCCTGACTTTCTGATCGAAGGCCTTCTTCATCCTTTTCTGATACAGCTGCCCATGACAGATTCCAACTAATCTCTTTTCTTCAATCAGACTCAATTGTTCGTATCGGGATCGGACCCATTCTGCTTCGTTCAGCTTAACATCCATCAGTACCCGTAGGGAGGGTAATTCAACTTCAACAGGTAGGACTGCCTCCATACCATACACAAGTTGATACGGTGTTGCCCCAGTGGAGGTTCTGATTGACGTACGGTACCCATGAAAGGCAAACGGTAGCATTTCATGCCAGTCTTTGTAGGTGACCACCATTTTCTGTACAATCTTCTTGATATTCTTATTAGCCGCCTCAACAGCGCCATTCATCTTTGTCCTGTAAGGAGAAGAATTGTGGTGTTGGATTTTGAAGTCCCGGCATAGCTCTGCCATCATTTTGTTGTTTAAGTTGGAACCATTGTCAATAATGGTTCGCTCGGGAACTCCATACCGACAGATGATGTCTCTCTTCAGAAATCGGGCTACCACTTGCCTGGTAACATTTGCATAGGAAGCTGCTTCAACCCACTTGGTAAAATAGTCAATGGCTACCAGGATGAATCTGTGGCCATTTGAAGCAGTCGGTTCAATCTTGCCAATCATATCAATGCCCCACATAGCAAAAGGCCAAGGTGAAGACATCACATTCAGAGGATTGGGAGGCACGTGCACTTTATCCGCGTAAATCTGGCATTTATGACATTTTCTGGCATAGGCACAACAGTCCACATCCATTGTGATCCAGTAATAACCTGATCTTAGCAACTTTTTAGCCATTGCATGCCCTCCAGCATGGGTACCGAAGGCTCCTTTGTGTACCTCGTGCATCAACGAGTCTGCCTCTGTCCTATCAACGCATCTGAGGAGTACCATATCAAAGTTTCTCTTGTACAGGGAACCGTCAGTATTCAGAAAGAAACTACCAGCTAGCCTTCTTAATGTCTTCTTATCATTGGAAGATGCCCTAGGTGGGTATGTTTGATCCTCCAAGAAGCATTTGATATCATGGAACCAAGGCTTATCATCTTCAACAACATCTGCTGAGAACACATAGGCTGGTCTGTCAAGTCTGGATACTGAGATCCGAGGCACAAAGTTGGCAGCTTGAACTTTGATCATGGATAAAATGGTAGCCAGAGCATCCGCAAATTGATTCTCGTCTCGAGGGATATACTCAAGCTTGACCGTTGTGAAGAAAGTCAATAACCTCCTTATATAATCCCTGTAAGGTATCAGATGATCCTGGTGTGTGTACCATTTGTCGTTGGTTTGATTAACTACCAGAGCCGAATCTCCGAACACAATCAAAGTCTTGATCCTGAGGTCAATGGCTTCCTCAAGACCCATAATACAAGCTTCGTATTCAGCTTCGTTGTTAGTGCAGTTGAAAGTGAGCTTTGCCGAGAAAGGCATGTGAACCCCCTTAGGTGTAATGAGTACTGCACCAACACCACGACCATTCATGTTAACAGCCCCATCAAACATCATAGTCCATTCTTCTTCTGGGTCAGGCCCTTCAGTGTGAATAGGCTCTTCGTGATCTTTTGCTTTTATGAACATGATGTCTTCATCAGGGAAGTCAAATCTCATAGGCTGGTAATCATCAATGGGTTGCTCAACAAGATAATCAGACAATACACTGCCCTTGATGGCTTTTTGGGATGTGTACTGGATGTCATATTTTGTGAGGATCATTTGCCATCTTGCAACCCGTCCGGTAAGTGCTGGCTTCTCAAAAATGTACTTAACTGGGTCCATCTTTGATATCAATAAAGTAGTGTGGGTCAACATATACTGCCTCAGTCGGCGAGCAGCCCACGCTAAAGCACAACAAGTTTTCTCGAGCAGTGAATAACGTTGTTCACAGTCGGTAAACTTTTTGCTTAGGTAGTAAATTGCATACTCTTTTCGACCAGACTCGTCATGCTGGCCCAGCACACACCCCATTGACTCCTCTAATACTGTTAAGTACATTATCAGAGGTCTTCCTTCAATTGGAGGCATAAGGATTGGAGGCTCTTGCAAGTATTCCTTGATTTTGTCAAAAGCCCTCTGGCAGTCTTCGTTCCACCTGACCGTTTGCTCTTTTCTCAATAGCTTGAACAAAGGTTCACAGGTTGCTGTAAGATGAGATATGAACCGTGAAATGTAGTTCAATCTACCTAGAAACCCCCGGACTTCTTTTTCAGTCTTCGGTGCATGCATTTCTTGAATGGCTTTGACTTTATCAGGGTCCACTTCAATCCCTTTTTCACTTACAATAAATCCCAGCAGTTTACCGGATCGTACCCCGAATGTGCACTTGTTGGGGTTCAGCTTCAGTTGGTACTTCCTCAGACGCTTGAATAACTTCAGCAGATTCACCAGGTGGTCTTCTTCTGTGAGGGATTTGGCAAACATGTCATCCACATAACATTCGATTTCTTTATGGATCATGTCGTGGAATAATGTTACCATAGCCCGTTGATAGGTTGCACCGGCATTCTTCAGTCTGAATGGCATCACCTTGTAACAGAACGTGCCCCAGGGTGTGATGAAAGTTGTCTTCTCCATGTCTTCAGGTGACATCTTGATCTGATTGTATCCTGAAAATCCGTCCATGAAGGAGAACACCGAGAACTGAGCCGTATTATCAACCAATACATCAATGTGAGGTAATGGGAAATCATCTTTCGGGCTGGCTCTGTTCAGACCCCGGTAGTCCACACACATCCTCACCTTGCCATCTTTCTTAGGCACAGGTACAATATTAGCAACCCACGGCGGATAGCTAGTTACAGCAAGGAAACCGGCGTCCCACTGCTTTTGCACCTCTTCCTTTATCTTCATTGCCATATCCGGGCGAGTACGGCGCAGCTTCTGCTTCACTGGTGGGCAATCCTCTTTCAAAGGCAGCTTGTGCATGACAATGTCGGTGTCCAACCCTGGCATATCCTGATAAGACCAAGCAAAGACATCTACGTATTCCCGAAGCATATCAATCAGTTGCTCTTTTACTGAATCTTGTAGGCAAGCCCCGACCTTAACCTCTTTCACGTCTTCTTCTGTACCAAGATTAACCGTTTCGACTTCCTCCTAATGAGGAGTGATAACCTTCTCCTCTTGCCTTAACAACCTGGCTAGCTCTTCAGGCAGCTCATAGTCCTCCTCAACCCCTTCATCAACTTGATTGATTGGATTGTCAAAGTCATACGAAGCCATAACAGTGTTGTTGTCGGTGCAGTCTGAAAGGCACTCTCTGCAAGGGTTTAGATTGTTCATTTTAGTGATTGATTTTAATCTTGTTTAGAAAAAAGTGAAATGAAGTTATCATTTTGGAAAACATTGCCATTTTATTTTTGTACAAAAAGAAAAATGAAAAACAGTGAGCGGAAAAGAAAAAACTCATTTGCAAAAGATGTCCGATATTCATTGATTAATTCATTTGCACAAAATTACAAGATGGCCCGATTACAAAATGAGTCTTGACATCTTGGGCAAGATGCAAGACTTGATGCATGCTTAAAAATACAGGAAATGATAATTACTCTGCAGGAGTAACCCTTATAATTTCCTGGGAAGACCAGTTAAGGACTTGGCTCCCCGGGATCCTTGGACGTATCCAGCTCTCCAGGTTGTGGTCGCTTTCATCCTCGTCTTCCAAGTTGTTCACTGCATCCGGGGTGAGCATCCCCCCGCTGACAAAACTGGGCTTCTTGGCAGCCTCTGATTGATCTTGTTGAGTTGGTCTGTAACCCAACCCAAATTTGTCCTCCTTCTTCTCCACGGGCAGCAGCTTGCCCCAGCCTTGGGCAGTCCCCTCTTCAACAACCTTCTTGGCTTGCTGATAAGATGTCATGGAGGTTCCCAGTACAACAGATGCTTCATTAATGTTCAGGGCCTCAAACCCCTGGCTCATGGTTTCATGGATCTCTCCGTCCATTTCTATGTACTTGTACGTAGCCAGATGGCTAACAAAGATGTCTTCTTCACCACAGATGGTGATGATCTGGCCTTCCCACTCGAATTTCAGCTTCTGGTGAAGGGTAGACGTAACAGCGCCAGCGGCATGGATCCAGGGTCTACCTGTCAGACCCTAATTTTTGACCTAAGATTTTTCGCATCTCATCTGCATTTTGCATACAAACAAGATCACGCACTGGTTCGTTTATCCTTTTTCAGGTGCAGGTCTATGCTTTGCAGAGGATCACCTTGTTTAATTTCTGTTATCTGTTCATATTTTACTGACCTCTAACCCAAAATATCAAAAAAATATGTTGCAGTTGCCTCTTCTTCTTCTCTGTGTTGCAGGATTTCAAAGACATGGCTGTGATTCCCGATTCAAATGTAGTTGTTCAATTATGATTCAATTCAGATGGATGTTTGACCTAATCTTGGTCAAACTATCAAATAGATTGTTCAATTGCAAGTTACTTGTGCCAGTGGTTCATTTTTCAGACAATGCGTATGCAAAGTTCAGGACTGTGTTATGTGCGAAGCTATTAGTTATCAGACGGTGTTGTGTGCGAAAATTTTCTGGTTTATCGAATAGTGGATTGTGAGAAGTTTGGTTCAGTTTGTCTTGATCGTTAATTCATCAGTGGTTTGTTTGTGGATTTATTTTCCTCAAATAATCTGGACGATTTTCAGATGATAGTTGTGGCTTGAGTTGCAATTTATTCAACTGTTCAGTGGTTCTTTAGTTGGCTGTGTCCATTTCATCAGAGGCTTGTGAAAAACATCGAAATTTGGGTCTGGGTTTAAAGTAAAAATCATTGCTTCACCTATTACCTGATTCATAACCTTTTTTTTATCCTTTACCACCAATTTCCTTATACATTTTTTTTTTAGGTAATATCCATTCACATTTCCAATTCTATGACCATTTTCATTATTTGTTCTATTCCGATTATCCATTTCATATCCTAAACCCTTTTCCTATTTTTTTTCTCACAAATGTTCAATTACTAGTTTTTTTTTATTCTTATTTTTTAGCCTTTTTTTAAGCCCATATTTTAATGTTCTTTTATTATCCATTTCTAAAAAAAAATATTATTATCCATTTTATTCCAACTTATTTCTTTTTTCACAATAGCATTTTTTTTATCACAAAAAAAAAATAGCATCAATTCCTCCTTTTTCTTTGTAATTGTCAATAAAAAATAGTTAATTGTTTTTTTTGTCAAAAAAAATACAAAAGAGCCCATTTATATTTCAAGTTTCTTACAACAAAAAAATAATAAGTCAACATCACACCCTTGCCCAGCTGGCCTCACCTTGCATCCCACAGCTTCACACAAGCCGTACCAATTTCCAGCCAACACCAGGCCCACCAGCTAGCTACAACACGCCAAGCAAAAACAAAATAAACAAGGCAATATCACGCAGCTAGTTCACTTCAGCTTATCCGTACAACAACTTCACAAGCCTCCAACATCACACTTGCCCCAAAGTCAGCCACATACAAACACTAACATCACAAACTCCACTTTCCCAGCTTCTGCACACGCTCACCAAGCCGAATACATCATGCCCTCTCCGTAAGCCAAATGAACCCGCACATGACAGCCACAACCAAAGTAATGTAAGCCGCACCTACAAAACGACTGCACTTCAGCTACCTGCAAAACGCAAGTACACACAGGTCAAAACGCAGCCGTGAAATTCAACTTCAACAAACAAAAGCCACAGCTCTCACGCACGCGGATTGCACATCTTCAGCAAGCCGTCCGCACGCAGTCAGCACACGCGAAATAACTCAAGGCAAAACGCACAGCATGAGCAAACATACAGCAGCAAAACGCAGTGTCCAAAGACCTGCAAAACGCACAACACAAAACACAAGGCTTTAGTCATGCCTTCCCTCACTTTCGAAACACAAATTCACAAGCTCAAAACGCGCTTTCTTCACAAAATCAAAACGCAACAGATCTCTTCAAAATGCAGCAAGCAATTTCTCATTTTTTCTCTATATAAACAACACAATATTCCAACTAACTCCAAGCTTGAAAAGCCATACAGAATCCCTGCACAAATTGAACAAACTTCAAAAATCTCTACCAATAAAAGCCCCAATTCGAAACTCTTTATTCTGAAATCACTTTCAATTCCACTCTTCACCGTTAATCTCCATCGAAACTTCTCAAGCTTTCTTTCTTTTTGTTATCCAAATCTTCCATCATCAACAACAACCTGAAACAAATAATCCCAAATCAAAGCCAAGAATGAATTGAGAGAGAGAGAGAGCGAAAGAAAAAGAAAGAAATCGCGGAGAGAGAGATTCGCCGTTTCTGTTTTGTTTGGGCATTGAAGGTGAAGCTGAGATCCATTTGTGCCTTGTATTTGCCGCGTTGGTTGCCCTGTTTTCGTTTGCGCTCGCGAAGAAGAAGAGGTGATTTTTTTTGGACTCTGTGATGTGAAGAAGAAGGAGTCCGCTTCTGCATTTTCATTTTTTTTCATTTTTTTTAGGTTTTGTTGTTTAATTAGTTTTAAATAAAAAGGTATGTAGGTTTGGGCTTAAAGCTTGGACATAGCTTTGTCTAATGACACTCCCATCTCAGCGTCATTTCCCCTCCCCTTTCTTGTTTTTTTTTTTTATTTTTTCTTTAATTCACTTTTTGTTCTTTAAATGATTTTAGTATAGTTTTTTTTTATATAAAAGAACTTTTTAAAAAAAGAATTCGAGGAATTCTTTAAAAAACATTTTGGAAAGAGTTTTAGAAAAAGAATATTTAGAACTAATATAGAAAAGGATTTTAGAAAAGAAGTTTTAAAAAAATAGTTGAATTCTTTTATTGGACCTATTTTTAGATCCATTTTCTTTTTTCATCTCTTATTCTTTCTTTTTGGTCGATGACAATCTCCGATTCGTGATTGTTGATTTCCGATCGGTTTAATCTTCATTATTTCAAATCTATGGATGAATGATCATTTGGATCATTCTCCATACTTTGAGATCGTGATAGATTGCCTTTCGAGAAATTCAACGATAATCTCGATTAAGATTAGACCGTTCTCTTTCTTTTAGTGTGGCATGTTTTCGGAGAACGATTCATAATGTCGTTTCTCTAACATGTATTAACACGAATATTTTCCACTTTAATTAGTGGTGGCCGGCCTCATTTGTAGGGTAATTACTCCGTAAATTACTCGGCGATTGCTTAACATAGACCTAAAGTTGTCCCGATTCGGAATGCGATCCACTTGGATCCGGTTGCCTAGACTTTATTTTTCTTTTCGTGGTTGTGCTTGATTAAGTTCATCATACCACTTATTATTGTAAATATTAATAATGTGAATATACTAACATTTAATTTTAATCTCTCGCACCTTATCCTTTTACTTTAAATCTCTCGTTCTCTACCTCTTTTATTATGCTTCTATATTCATTCATCATATTGCTTATTGTATATATTATTGTTGCTTGTTATTTCTCCTTTGTCCATTTGGACACGAAAACACTAATAATGGATTAAACATCTAAAAAAATGGGTGACTTTTATTGCGGACTATGGTTACTATCCCTTGCTTCGGAGATTCGGACTTAGATTCTAGGATCATCCCTTTGCTCATTTGTTATGGATTGAAGACTTTGGCTCCGGTTGAGTTACTTGTTTATGAAGATGGAAATCCAATTATTTCAAGAGTGCTTGTCATATGGTTTGATCCATTCTTTCTTTAGCTTTTATTTTCAAGTCTTAGGATAGCCCCTTCATCTCTTCCCATCTTCTTCAATTTTCAAAACTCCTTCCTATTTTCAAAACTTTCTTTGTTTTCTAACTTCAAACATTTTTCTCAATCAAACCTTGACTTCGGTCATGTGCTTTTACCTTTTCATTTCATTTCTTAATAAATGCTAAACCACATAAGCATATCGAAACTTCTTTCTCAAAAACTTTTAAAACTTTCACAACTCATTCAATTGCTTTTGTGCCCTCGTGCACGTTTCTTTTTTTTTTTTTATGTTTAGATATGATTCATCCTTTCTAGCGGAATTATTCGCTAAAGGATGACGACTTATCTTTACATTTTAAAATCAATTCAACTCATTTGCTTTTTTTTCACAATTTGTACCACGAACTACGGGGTTTTGATCTCGCATTGCACTCAGTGGGTACGTAGGCATGAGACGTTCGTCTCTTCAAACACCAAAATCTTATAAAACATTCTTCTTCTCATCTCTTCAATCTTTTTTCAAGCAAACCATTTCAAACCAAAAATGCAGTAAACATTTCAAAGGGTTCCCGTAGAGTACTACGGACAAGTCGGGTGCTTAAAACCTTCCCGATTTGTAACCAATCCCCGTACCCATTCTCTGTTTGATTCTTTTAGCTTTTTAGCTTTTGAGATTCATTAAGGTTTTGTTCGTTCATTTTCCTTTTTCCATTTGGAAGTAAATAAAAGCGCGGTGGCGACTCTGTGTACATCGAGTTAAGTTAATCAATAGCTTACACTCATGATTTTACCGCTACACTACCCAACAAACAGCTGTAGGCCGACTGAATGTCCATCACATAGAAGGTAATTTTAAAAGTCTGCGGGCCAATCATCACAGGCAGATCAATCTCTCCAAGCACTGATCTTTTAGAGCCATCAAATGCTCTCACCACCAAATTACTCGGACGCAGTGCCAAGCCATCATACTCAAGCTTCACTAAGGCTTTCTTTGGCAGAACATTGAGTGAAGACCCAGTGTCCACCAGTACATGGGATAGAACAGCACCCTTGCATTCTAGAGTGATGTGTAAAGCCTTGTTGTGGTTACGTCCCTTAGTTGTTAAGTCAGCATTGGTAAAACCCAGTCCATGACTGGTGTTGACATTTGCCACCATAGTTTCTAGCTGATTAACAGTGATCTCCTCTGGCACGTATGCCGCGTGCAGGATTTTCAGTAATGCATTCCTGTGAGCTTCAGAACACATCAACAGGGATAATATGGAGATCTTTGAGGGAGTTTGGTGAAGCTGATCCACCACTTTGTAATCACTTCTCTTTATAATTCTCATAAACTCATCTACATCTTGCTCAAAAGATGTCTTCTGAGTTTCTTTGATGGTTGGTTCTTCAGATATCACACTCTTCCCCTTTGCTTTGGCAGCAGCTTCTGCTTCGGCATTAGGTCTTTGCAATTGTGAGGCGAAAAGGCGTCCGCTTCTGGTGAAGCCTCCGCCTCCCCCAACATTATCAATCTGTGGAGAAGAAGTTGAAGAGTCCAAAGTGATTTTCTCCCTGTTGCAGTAGAGGTCAGAGCCATAATGCCAAGGTATGGCATTGCTGCTTTCATATGGAACTGGTCCAGGTACCGTGATAGTAACTGGACTGACTGCTGCAGAGGAGGGTATTGTAACAGTGTGCGGATCGTAGTAAATGGTGACTGGTGACCTGGCAGGAGGTGCCACTGTTTGTTGTTGGAAATTGTTGTTTGGAGGAACATCTGATGGATCATAGTAAATGGTGACTGCTGAGATATCTTCATTAATTTCTGCTGGTGTTGTAGAAGATTCTGCTGATAAAAAGGATGTTGATGTTGTAGAAGAAATGGTTGTTGAAACTTGACTTGTTGAAGTGATAGATGAAGCCATTGTTGATGATATTGATGAATCGGTTGGAATGATCGTTGTTGCTGTTGTAGAAGAATCAGGAATTGTTGTCAAAGGAATTGCTGGACTTGTAGGCGCCGTTGTTGAGATCTGAAGGATACCACTTTTGATAAGACCATCTATGCCGCTTCTCAAATTATCACACCCATTGACTGCAATGTTGCAATACCCACAACCGAGCTCACACCCGGGGAACATCTGGTACTCTAGAAGCTGAGCTTTAATTTCGACCAGAGGTGTCTGAATCTATCCAACACTGGTGATTAAGAAAGATGGCTTGTCTTCCTCAATGGCATTAATTCTTGGCCCTCCATGATTGGGCATGGGATTCTTGGTGACACTTGGAGGGGGTGCAAAGTTGAGGGCTTTAGAATCCACCAGGTCTTGGACTTTCATTTGCAAGGCCCTGCACTTCTCCGTATTGTGGCCAGGTGCATTGGAGTGGAAAGCACATCTGGCGTTGACATCATAATTCCTTGGAAGATTGGAGGGATCTGGTGGTGCCAATGTCCTTAATTCAACCAAGTTGAGTTTCAGGAGTTGTGGCAGTAAGGCAGCATAAGGCATAGGGATAGGGTCAATCACCCTATTTGCCTGTAATGGTCTTTGCTGAAAGGGTCTTTGCTGTTGATTGCTGTTATTGTTGTTGTAGGTTCTCTGTGGCGGATACTGAACTTGCTGTTGGTAATGTGGTTGTTGTGGTTGTTGATATGTTGGTTGCTGAGGAATCGGAGCTGGAATAGTGACAGCTGCTACTGATCTGTGGACATACTGAGGTCTGCCCCTGCTGGCATGGATGGCATTTGTCTCACCGGTCCTTCGAGGTCCCACAAAAGGCTTCCTGGGGTTACTGGACGAACTTGCACCATTATCAGAAATCTTACCCATCTTCAAAAGGCTTTCAATCCTTTCCCCAGCTATAACTACGTCAGCGAAACTGGTGGAAGAAAAGGCAGCTAGCCTATTAATATATGTTCCTTGCAGGGTATTCATGAACATGTCAGCCATTTCTCTTTCCGACATGGGTGGCTGGACAGCAGCAGCAAGCTGTCTCCACCTTTGGGCATAATCCCTGAAGCTTTCCCTGGAGGATTGAGACATTCCCATCAAGAGGGTCCTGTTAGGAGCCATGTCCAGATTGTATTGGTACTGCCTGATGAAGGCTTCAGCTGGGTCCTTCCAGCATCTGATAGTAGCTCTGGTTAAGTGTGAATACCACTCCCTGGAAGCCCCAGTCAAAATGTTTTCAAAATAAAACATCCACAGTTTTTCATCCATGGTGTATGCCTTAAGTCTCCCCAGAAAGGACTGCAAGTGAGTTCGTGGACAAGAGGTTCCATTGTACTTCTCGAAGCACGGGGGTTTAAACTTGTGAGGGATCCTTACCCCATCCACTAACCCCATATCCATGACATCAAAACCCAAGGAATTTTGAGACTCCAGAGATCTCAACTTCTCAGCTATTTCATCAAACCTCCTATCATAGACTTCATCCCCAGCTCCCATTACAGTAAACTGCTCCTCTTGAGGATCTTCTTGCAAGATCCTTCCTGCAGTAGTATTTCCTTGCAAATTACCCGGGATATTGACTTCCGGATGTAGATGAGGCCTATATACTGGTGGATTAACATGAGGCTGACCCCTCTCGTTGTTACTTGTTCCTCCAGTTCCCAGATGGGGTTTTTCCGGGGTTTGTCTTTCTACTAATGCCCTCAACCTTTCTTGACTTTGGGCCAAGCCATTCATTACTTCCATGAATTGGGTCATTTGGTTTCTCATCTCCAGCCTTTCATTAGCCATCTGAGTTCTGACCTCTGTCAGATCTTGTTGTACTTGATCCATTTGGATACCAGGAAGATTGTTGCGAGTAGGATACCTATGTGGATGATTGAGAGGGAACACCCGACGGCGAGCAATAATTCCTGAACCACAACAGAGTTAGTAACAAACAAAACAAAATCCTACAAAACAAAACAAGAGTTAGTATGCGATGCAGTATGCTTATTTATTTTCCAAGGTATCCGGCTTGGCTCTTGGTTTTGACCTTTCCAGACCCTGAGGAAGATGCTTTGATGTTGCTTGAGAAAAGAAACTCAAATGAAACAAACCGACAAATACATTACAAATGATGGATCATACATAGTTTGTTTTTTACACCACATGCCCCTGAGAGGTCAAGATACAACATAAAAAGAAAAGTACATGAAATGGAAATAACAACAAGCAAAGAAGTCAAACATCTAATCCAAACTCATCCTCCTTAACCTCCTTCAGAAGTGCTTTAGTTACAGGACCAGCTGGATGCTCTGTAATGTTTCTGATAAGAAGGTTTCTGGTGGCAATAGCAGTGGTCAGCTTCTTGTGCCTGTCTTGGTCCTTTGACCTCTTCACACCAGCCCTAAGCTTCAACTCTGAAATCTCCTTCTGGGCTGCTAGCAGAGCCTCTTGTTGTTTCTTTTCATTGACCTCCAATTGCTCAATCCTGGCCTGAGTTCTCTTATCTTCTTGAGTACGAGCTTCAGTGATCCTGACCCACCTAGCTTGACTTTCTTTCAGATAGAGATCAGTCCTAGCCTTCTGAAACTGGGCCTCTTTACAGGCATTCTTCAAAATTTGCTCCCCAGCTCTTGATTTCTTGATGTAGTCCTCTGCTTTCTCAATCTTGGCTAGATGCTCCACCTTAAGCTTTTCCAACCTCTCAATGTCTAGACGACCATCACTCCTCTCCCAGAGGGTCTTCTTCAGAGCTTGAGACAGAGCTTGAAGCCACATTGTTGCATCTCCCAAGAATGGACATCCCTTTGGTCTGGATGTTGTCCCAAGCCCAGGATGCTTGTCTGACAACAGCTAGATTAGGTTTTATCTCACAATACAGGGTTTCAGCCAAGTCTTGCACTCTAGGAGGGTGAACCAAAGCATAGCCCAACTGTCTCTTAAACAGCAGAGGGTTGTAGTTGATGCAACCCTTCACTCCTATCAGAGGTACATTGGGGAACTGTCCACAGCTAGTAATTATGTCCCTGCCTTTGGTGCTTTGGGTGCACCATCTGATGTCATCTAAAGTCAAAGCAATAAGTCTTTTAGCCCAATTCTTCTGTTGGTGGGGATTCAGGAAGGCATCAGTCTTGGGTAAGTGTTTGAGCAGCCAGGTATGAAATAGAGGAGCACAGCATCTCACCAACTTTCCTCTTTGCTTCTCATTTCTTTGGTGAACAGAATAATAGAAATCTCCCAGCAACGTGGGCACTGGGTTCCTCAGAAGGAAAAGATGAATGGCATTCTTGCTGATAAACTTGGGCTCATCTGCAAATAGTATAACCCCATATATACTGAGGGCTAACAGTGCACAAACTGCCCTCCATTCTCCCAAAGAGGCCTTCAGGATGGCCTGAGAAGTCAAAAAGTCTAAGTGTAGGCCAGGGATCCCAGCCTTTGTTGTCATGTTCTGCTCAATCAAAATAGGTTCCAGGTACAGTGCTTTTTCCACTTCTTCATTGCTGGGAGAAGTCATTTCAGGGTTGAAGGGGACACTACCCCTGACAGGCACTCCAATCAATGATGAAAACTCCTCCAAGAGAGGTCCTAGCTGGAAGTTCTGGAAAGTGAAACATCTCAAGGGAGGGTCATAGAACTGTAGGCAGGTGTGAATCAAACTCCTCTGAGAAGGGTCCAGGTCCATAACCATATCAAGGATGCCTCCATAATGCTCTCTGAATAATGGGATGTGGTCTGGAGTGATAAGTGCCTGGACCTGCCTGGTGCCAGTCAGCACAGGCTCAAAGAAATGGTATGAAATGTTGCTCTTCTTGGGTGCCATGACTGCTGATGAAGAGTTGAAACAAATGCTGATGATGAAGACTAACACTGGAGATGAGCCACTGATAGGCTGAGGCTGGTGACAAAAGTAGCTGAAGCAGGCAACAGGGGTCTATGCAGATGAAAGGGATCAAAACCAAGCCAGATAATATGTGGATACCCTGAAAAACAAATAAACAAATGTTAAATGATGCAAATGATGAGTATGCAAATGGTATGCAAGGGTTTGTGATCAAGCTGGATCTGATTACTTCCTTGATATAAGTTCATGTATGTTTAAGAAGTCCAGATGGAGGTTCAGAAGTCCAGTAACCAAGGTGGGGGACCCAAATAAAGAGTCACATGTCCAGGGTTCAAATCACAAGAACTGTCCCAAAATGAGGTACTCTTAATCAAAACAAAGTATCAGGGTATGCTGTGGTCAAGGGTACCTGCAAACCTGTAAACAGCCCAACCCCCTCACAGGTGGTGTTCTAAAACAAGGATCCTCAGACTTGGATCAGTTATGAGAAGTGTAAACACTTCTAACCCGGAGGTACAATGTTTACAATAACCATAAAAGATCCTCCTCTAATTCACCTCAGTTTCTGAAGGTCATAATAAAGGTCATCCAGACTTAGCAGGCTTCCCAGATAGCCCTAGCACTACAGGAAATCTGTAGCACAGAGTTCTCAAGAAGAAACCCACATCTGAACCGTGTTTCATATTCCCGCACCAGACCGAAATGGAATGGGAAAGAACATGAACCACTCTAGCCTAGGTGTCACTCAGGTCCCAGGTATAGGACCTTAAACTCTCAGTAGAACCCCACCCACCAAAACAGAAACCAGATCCAGCAAGATGACAGTATGACAGTATGATGTATAAAACTGTAAAGAAAGCAATAAATAACTGTACATAAAGCAGTAAACAAAGCAAATATACAAACACAAATAGCACGTAACACCCCAGTAAACACGAATCAAACAAGCGCTAGGAGGAACCTACAAAAAGAACCAGAAGCCCTGGTTACAGTATAAGGGTCCCCAGCAGAGTCGCCAAGCTGTCGCTCCCACCAATGACGCCTCGGTCAGAAGGGGTACAGACGCGAACGGTCGGCGAAAGGAGGGAGTACACACAAGGGTGAACTCAGGAGAAAGGAAAAGAGTCGCCAGCTAGGCATTTTTATCCCGGAGGAAAGGTAATGCTGCATAGACCTAGAAAGATATGGATAAGACGGTTGCGAACCAGAGAAACTGAGAAAGGGGGTTGGTTACAACCTGGGAAGGTATTAGCACCCAGATTGTCCGCCGTACTCGACGGGATCCACGCTTAAAAGATTTGTGTTTTAAAGGGGTAGTGTCAGTGCAATTTGTGTATCAAAGCTGGAAAGAATGCAAGTGTCAGTGTAAAAGAAAAGTGAAGTGTATATAAGAGAAGTGTCAGTGTAAGAACATGAGTGAAATGCTCAAGACTTTGAGGCTTAAAGAATGATGCTAGAAGGAGGGGGAATATACAGAGACTTTTGTTCGATAACTGTTAAGTTATGCCTACGTATCCTCTCGTGCAATGAGGAAGTCAGAACACCGTAGTTCGACTCAAAGAGACTAAAAGATTTTGACTGATGAACTGCTTACTTGTCTATGCTCAAGTGTAAGACCTGTCTGGCTCAGGTGCAAACTGTCTTGCATTAGACGGAAGAAGCAAGTTCTCGTTTGTGAGTGAGTATGATGAGAAAAGAATCCCGAAGGAGACGATTATTGTTTGTTTTTGTGTTTTTAGTCTTTTATTGCTTTTGGAAATGTGTCATAAGTTAATGAGCTTAAGCCTAAACCAATGGGTTAGTAAACTCATCACATCCTCCCTCTGATTAGGGGTAATGAGAATACCTTAAGTATGAAGTAAGCATCTCACACTTAATCACCATGATGTAGGATTAATATCATTAACCCACTTGTGATTATTTAGATGTTTTTTGTTGTTTTTGTTTAGTGTTGAGTAATGAGATTAAGCCATAATCAGGGATTTAATGGACTCATTACACCATCCTAATAGAAGGATAATAGATGAGAGCATTTAAGCTGAGGAAGATACCTCAACTTAATCCATGATTAGGGATTAACCTCATGACAAAACAAAGCCTTTATTAAAGTGGGTTTTAGTTAATGGTAAGATTAAGAAGTGATTTTTATGATTGGTAAGACAACTTGAGGGGGACTTGTCCATTAACACTAGGGTTAGTCCTTCTTAACCAGTTAAGGAAGAATTAGAACCCTAATGCAAGGCCCAAGTTACAAGCTTGATGTCTTAGTGATTATTATATGAATTGATAAAGGGGTTTAAACAATTAAGGGTTTAACACTTAGGATTAAAGTTATACACTCCATCCTAATAGAAGGATGCAGGCATAAGCTTAATCACAAAGCCTTAAAGCCTTTAGGGTTTAGTCCTGGATTATGAGATGAGAAGAGAAGACTCAAAGATGACACAAAGGTAAAACTAAATGGGGGACTAATCAAGACCTAATTGTTATCATGCTTGGAGATCCTAGGGTTTATGAGGCTTAAGAGAAAGATCTTCAGAGAAACCACCAGGAGAGAAGCAGATGAAAGGAACAAGAAACAAAGAGAGGCAAAACAACTTGCTTCACTTAAGAAGACAAGTTGCTTGAAGAACGAAAGTGGGAGAGAACATGAATGAGAAAACTCACTCAAATACACAAGATAAAATGCAGAAATGATGCATGAGAGAGATGAAAAGAGATTGTGAGAAGTGAAGGCAAATTCACTTCTCAAACAACTTACCACCTGAAATGTTAGCATAAGAAAATGAAATGCAATGCAAATAAGGTGCAATGTCATGATGCAAACCAAAACCAGAAGAATAGGTATGATGTTAATGATGCTAAGAGATGATACAAACACATGACAAGGGATGAGAATGATCATACAAGCATAAGGATGCAAGTGAGGCATGCATTGAACCATGAATGTTCATGAAAAGTTATGAAATGCAAATGACATACAAGATGGAAAATGAAAGATGCAATGATCAAACATGATTCTAATATGTCCTAAGATGTATTATGAATCAAGTGAATGCACAAAATTTCATGGCAAGTCAATGGATGCAAGCAAATGAGAAATGGATGCAAAGGAAGGCACAAATTAGGGTTATATGCATCATGCAAAACAAAAATCCAAAACCAGAAGCAAATGACTTGATAAAAATTTGAAAATGCAATCAAAGATTCCCTAAAACTATACAAACTCACTTCCCAAAGGAGGGGATCCAAATCCTAACCTAATGAAAGTTATGAATTTCCTAAGATTGCTAGGGTTTTGGGGTACCTCACCAAGAAAAATGCTAAACAAATTAAAAATGCAAGATCAATTCAAATCAAATTTATCCTATAAACTACATGCTATGCAAGATGCAATGCCAAAATAATCATCATACAACTCTCAATGGTTAGGCAGAAAGGAATTTTTGAAGATTGAAACAAAATATTGCCTAAAAATGAAATTAAATCCAATGAAAATGATCAAAAGGTATCAAGAACAAAAAAGAAATTTGGTTTGAGAGTTGGACAATGTTTCTAAATGTTTCAAAGTGCAATATGAATTTTTTGGGATTCTTAAATACCTAAATGTATTTTTAATTAATTAATTTTCATTAACTAATTAAAAATAAACATTTAAATGATTTAAAAATAATTTTCAGTGCAAAAAATAGAAATAAAAATATTTTTGGGTTTTAAAAATTAATGAAATCTTTGACAAAAATTTTCATAATTTTTAAATGATTTTTACTATTTTAAATAATTCGTATAAATAAAATGAAAAGAAAATGAATTTAAAATGAAAATAAAGAAAAGTAATCCAGAAGAAGGGCCAGGATTTGATCTGGGTTTGGACTGGTTGACTGCGCGCCAGATCCAAAGGCCCAGATTCAAATCTGGCTAATTTTGTTTTATAATTTAATTAAACAGGATTTAATTAATTAATCAAAGTTTAGGGTTTTAATGACAAATCCAGGCCATTCGTTCACGCGGGAGTCAACCCCAGTCAACCCAATCCACGACCTACATTCAAAGTTGCATTAATGACACAATTAGGGCTAATGAGTTTCAGGTGACCGGAACAGTGGTTCCGGTCATCTTCTCCGGCGAGCATAAACCCTAGATTTTGCTACAGGTTACGAATCATGAAATTTCTTCCACCAAAATGATCCTCTCCTCAATCTAAACCTAACCCCTCATCCAAAATTCATTTATTTTCACTCACAAGCCTGAATCGAAGCAAAGTATGAAACACAGGCAAATATTCAGAGATACCATACATGCTGGTTTCTTCACCATTTCAAAAACTAAACACATATTCATGATCAGGGGAAGGCATAGCATCATAAAAGAACTTAAAAATCATTTTCTGGGAAAAAAGTTCTTCATGTTACCTGAGATGGAGCTTCTCTGATTTTGAGCTTTCTGGCCTCAAGCTTTGCGCAATCCTTCTCCCTTGATCCTCCTGATGATGGAATGGAGCTTAGAATGCTTTGAGAGTGGCTGGTTGTGACTGTTTGGTTCTGGTGTAGCAGGAAATGAAATTCTTGTGTGTTGTGTTTCAGATTGAGGGGTGGGATCTGTTCTATGGATGATTTTTGGTTGATTGGTGAAGGAATTATTGAAGTTTGATGGCTGTGTTGTGTGTTTCGAAGAGGGAAAGGTTTTGACAAATTTTGTTGGATGCTGCAATGTGGGAGGATTTAGCTTGTGTATGGTCTAGTTTTGGATTGCTTGATGTCCACATATCAAACTCTGGTTGGGCAGAGAGTAGGTGTGTCTGTAACACGGTGGGAGAACTGACTTTAGTTAAATGTTGCGGATAGCAAGAGTCGCCACCGACTTTTATTTTATCCAAAGGAAAGGCATAAAAGAACAGGAAAGACCTTTTAAAAGATTTTTGGGTTCGGGGGGTAGGTTATGTAAAGGGAAGGTGTTAGCACCCTTTACATCCATGGTTATCCATGGGCTCTTAGTTACTTAGCTCACTTTAAAATGTTTTTGAAATGTGAAGTGTGTGAATAGAAATTTTCTTAAGTATTTTATAATGATCCATGTACGGATGCGTATAAAACCTTTGTTTTGAAAATTGTTTGAAATGTATGAAGTGTTTGAAATGTTTTGAAGAGTGAGCAAGTATCTAAGAGGAACCTACCCTAAGGTTAAGTCTTTTCTGTTCTTGAATCCTTTAAGTAGTAAGATTATCCCTATTATTAAGGAATAGGTAGTCATTACCTTGGATGTGTGGGACCAGTGAAGGGACATCTGTTATTGAGGCAACTGTGGGGTGTATAAGCAATTCGAAGGGACTTATCATCTTTATTCGAAAGGGACAAGATCATTACGAAGGCAACATTCGAAGGGACTTGATCTTTTTATCTGTTTAGGGACTAGATGATGTGAAAATGAGGGACTTTGCTTTATACACCCTACTTGACCTTTTGATTAGGCAACTTGAGAGATATCCTTAAGGAAGTGAGATGGCGATCAAAGATCGACTTACGTGTGTGAGTGTACAATTTTAAATATTTATCTTTTAAATTAGTGATCTAAATTAATTTTTTACATACAAACATTTTTCATTCCCTATATTACTAACCATAGCATAAATAATATAAATATTACTATTAAATATTACATAAAGGAAACAATTACATAATAATAATAATTAAAGCAAATTAAATAAATAAGCAAAAATAAATAATAATAATATAATTGGGGTTAGTAGAAATAATAATAATAAATCACAATATATAAATGGGGTTAGTAATAACAAAATAAATATCATATGAAAATAAATAGAATTAATAACAAAATAAACAAGAATATTAGCATAATAATTAAAAGATCAATTTTTTATATGAACAATTATTATTTGAAGATTAATAAGAAAATATAAACAATTATATACTAATTATCATAAAATTTTAAGTTATATGCAAATTATAAAAATTAGGTTAATTATAAACATATTATGAAAATAAATTATAATTACAAAATTAAATTAGCAAGTTTTAATTATTTTTAAGCATATACTAAAAATTATTTACATGCAAGATTAAATTATAAACAAATTATAAAATGCATACATATTGAATAATCATATTATATTTATTAAATTAAGAATTTTTCTTATTTTAAGCATATTTATACACAAGAATTAAATTATAAACAAATTATAGAAATATGTACATGATTAAGGTTTATAAATAATAAATTAAAAAATTATAATAGAATTAAATTTTAGGTAAAAGAAAATTAGGGTTTGCGAAAATTATTAGGGTTTATATTAAATTGATTAGGTTTTTACAAAAATAAACAATTTTTCTAATAAGATTTAAAAAAAGATGAATTCTAAAATATGATAATAATATAAACATTCTACATTTTTTATTATTTAAATTTGTTTAATTATAATATAAATTAATAAAATAATAAAAAAAACAGAGAAAAGAGTGAAAAAAGCAAAACCTGCTTGAGCTGGGATTTGAACCCAGTCCCTAAGCTTTCACCCTCAAGACCAGCACTCCCACCACTGGGCCATGCGCGCGCAGGTGTTAGCAAACACACTCCATTTGGTTTTGTTGCTTGACCTGGAAAAAACATGAAAAAACAAAGCAAAGAACACAAAAAGGCATGGGGGGGATTCGAACCCAGGACCTTTACGTAATACACAAACACATTTACCATTCCAGCCGGGAGGGCGCTACTGATATACCATTCACAACATTGCATAATATATTAAGCCTGTTAATTAAATGAAAAAAAAACAAGAAAAAGTTGCTGAGCCCAGGATTCGAACCAAGGCCCTCAAGCAATACGCGCGCGTCCATTACCACTGAGCCAACACTGCAACTATGAAACAAAACCACAAACAATTCTAAAAATATTATGAGTAATATTTGAATCTTCCAGATGGCGCCAATAGCTTCGTCTTCAACCTTTGGCCCTGCGTTTTTTGCTGCGATTTTACCTATGAAGTTTCCTGCGATTTTTTTAAAACAGAAACCTACGAAATTGGAATATCATCAAAACAGTGAAATTCCTCAAAATTAATTGGTGCGTTAGGATCCCCAGAGTTCACATGATTGTTCTACGTTCTTAGAATTTATTTATATTAGGTCTAGTGTAAAACCCTAATTGCTTGGCCGAAACCCTAGCCATGGCAATTTCTCAAACCTGTAATGAAACTCCAATCAAACCATCCAGAATCAATCAACAACTTAATACAAACACGAAACAATGATCAAAACTTATTTATAATACACAAATATCAGAAAACGAAAAAAAATCATTAAGCCATGAAAAGTTTGATTCAGATTAGGTCATATGCCATGATTTGGATGCTGTAAATGGTTCAAATAGATTCAAAGATGTTCATAGAACATGTCTCAACCTTCAAATAGTCTTGAAAGGGCCTGGATTATGAAATCCGAATTTGAATTTTGGTGAGATTTTTGAATATGCAAACTTACTCTTTGAGGCAGGGAATTCGTGTCTTTGTGATTGGGTTATGTTGTATACTTATAGTAGAATCAAATTAGGTCAAGAGATTTGATCATTGCATGGACTTTTTGGATTTTGGAGATTGAAAAAGATTAAAGCTTAAAAATCAAATATTCTTGAATAAGACCTTTCTATTTCAAGCCAATCTTCATCAATGTTGTATCAATTCAATCCAAATTATATTTATGATCTTCTAGAAGAGAAATATATTTTAAATTTTCACATTTGATATTTTATTTAAATTTAAAATGATTTTTTAATATAAAAATCATAATAAATAAATTAAATAAAATAAAATTATGAAAATATTAAATAAATTTCGTGCATGAGGTCATGGATCACTTTGGGTCACCAAAAGTTCAGCCCATTTAGAAAAATTTGGTTCTAAGACCCTATTTCCTTTATAAACAACCCAAAAATTTCCCAACTTTGCAAGGTCACATATCCTTCAATTTTGGTGCTATGAGGGTGTTCTTGGACTTTTTGGAAAGCTTGAAGAGTCCTCTAAACAACCCCATTGGATTCATGTTCATATCATTTACCATTCTCAAGTTATGCCCTTTTGAAGTTGTTGACTTTTTGTTGACTTTCAAAAGGACCTATAATGTCTTAGCTCATACCTTCCAAATGAAGCATTTTTGGGCTTGGCTTGTGAGAAACAAAGTTGTAGAGAATTCAATTTCCTTCAAAATTAGCTTTGGATGGGAAAAATGTGATGAAGCATGTGAAAGTTATGGCTGGTCAAAGTTCAGTTGACTTTTCCTAAGGAAACCCTAATTTAGAAACCTCTGATTCTTGATGATCTGAAATCCCCTTGATGAATCATGATCAACCCTTGATCAAATGATGAATTTTACTTCATATACTTGATGTTGACAAAAAATCATGAAGTTTGACTTTGGTTTGACCACAGTTGACCTCAGTTTGACTTTTTAACTACTTTGACTGATTTTGACTTATCTGATCATCTGACTGAGCAAACCTTTGAGAAAAGTATTGAAACTTGTCATGGGGATTCTTAAACACATATAAGATGTTATGAAGCTCACATGAAGTCTTGGAAATCCATTTAGCCTGATTAAAGTCAAAACCCTAGTTTTGGATGCACTACTTAGGAGAATGCCTTGCCTGAGGGAATTGTCAAATCTTCTGACCAATGATGAACTTTGTGGACCTTGTGAACCTCATAAGATGTCTTGTGAATCTTGTGAACCTCATGAAAGGTCTTGTGAACCTCATAAAGTGTCTTGTAAACTTCATGAACCTCAGGAAAGGTCTTGTGAACCTCATAAAGTGTCTTGTAAAATTCATGAACCTCATGAAAGGTCTTGCAAAATTTGTGAACCTTCTTAGCACACAAAGTCTTGTATTGTGAGGGCAAATTTTGGGGTGCAACAGTGTCACTGTGGGATTGGTATGGTTCTTTATGCAAAAAGTCAAGATATTGTGTACCCTAGGCATGGCTCGGGTCAGAGGCAATCTAGAGGCTTGTCCTGCCTTAGCTTGAGTCAAGGATGACCCGTGGATGGTTCATGAAGGACTGCATCATTTGGATCATAAGTTGGAAGGGTTTTTGCAACTTGACAACTTGTTACATCTCATGACTTTTGGCTATGTGTATGTGAGAAATCTTGCTGAATTTTTGGTGTGGCATGCTTCATTAGGTCATGGCAAAGTTTTGAAACCAGCTAGAGGTCAAACAAACCCTTTGAGAATCAATTTGCAAGAAATCCCTCTTTGCACTTTCATGAAGAATGGCTTATGGTTACTTGAAAAACAAGGCATAGAAATGGGAAATTCTTTGGGCCAAACTGATTTTTAGACAATGGTTTATGTTTGTGCAAGGATTAGAAGTCACTTTGAGGTCTCATTTTTCCTTGGAAAGGGATTTTGCAACTTTGCCTCTTTGGTGCATAACTTGAAATTATGTGATTTTTCCCAACTTTGACAAGCCATAACTTTTGATCCAAAATGAGTTAGAATGAGTTCTTGTACTTTTTGAAAAGGGAAATGGTCCATTATACAAATTTCATGACCAAAGTTTTCTCATTTGAAACATTTTTGAATCAAAAAGCAAGGGTTGAAAAACTTTCCCAAAATGGCAAGTTTCCAATACAAGTCATTTTCCCAAAAAGGCAACTTTGCAAAATGGCTTGAAGTTCTTCAATTTTGTGAACTTACAACATCTTCTATGATCAAATAAAGTTCATACACATTCAAAATGATGAATAACACCCTTTGGTTGGGTCATGGGGGGCCTCAGATGCCCTGATTTTACACTGACTTGCTCGAGAAGTCACCTTTTGATCAGATGATTTCCCCATTGAATTTCTTCATGAAAATTGATATGCATGATCCTCATAACATATAGAGACCAATAGAAACAAGAATGAACAAAAAAATTGGAGTTATGGCCCCTGAAACCAAAACCCTAATTTTAGGTCATCTGTGCAGTTAAACTTGGCTCTGCTTCCATGCCTTTCTCAGTTCTTGTGATTTTCTGACTTTCTTGATCTTGGGAGGATTTAATATGATGCTTGAACATACATGGACCCTCTTGAGATGATTGGAGACCTTTGGAGTGGCTCAGATAGCTCAGGGATTGCTCAGATCACAAACCCTAGATGCAGATGACTTTGAACCAATGTAGTGAAGCAAAAATGTAATATGAGATGATATGATTGAACTTATGCAATATGGGTGAGGGAAAATTTGGGGTGTTTACAGGGGAGGGAAAATTTTGGGGTGCAACAGTTGGTACTGACTGCAGTGACTTGGGCAGTGTTCAGAAAGGAGTTTATGGGAAAGTATTTTCCAGAAGATGCTCGTGGAAAGATGGAAGTAGAATTCCTTGAGCTGAAACAAGGGAATATGATGGTAGAAATGTATGCTGCCAAGTTTGAGAGGTTGGTGAAGTATTGTCATCACTACAACTGTGTCGATGTTGAATTGTCGAAGTGTCTCAAGTTTGAGAATGGGTTGAGACCGGAGATCAAGCAAGGAATTAGATGTCAACAAATCCGAATATATGTTGAACTTATAGATAAGAGCAGAATCTATGATGAAGATATTCGAGCTCAATCTAATCACTACAAGCAGTTGGGTGAGAAGAGATAGAAATGTCAATTTAGAGGAAAGCCTTATGTGACTCCAACTGAGAAGAGGAAGTATAAGAGTTCTAAGGGGAAGAAGCCAAGAGGGGGAGCGGGTTCTAATCCTCCTAAGTGTCATAAGTGTGGTGAATCAGGTCACAAGGCAGATGTTTGCACTAATCTGGTGGTGAGATGCTATAGATGTGGCAAGAGAGGTCATATGGTTGGTGATTGTCCAAATGAAGGCCCAACTTGATTTAATTGCAGTGAACAGGGACATATCAGCACCCAATTCCAGAAGCCTAAGATGACTGCTACTACTGCTTAAACTAATGGCGGAGTGTTTGCTTTGACTAGTTCCGAGGCTTCTAAGAAGGACAATCTAATCTGAGGTACTTGTTTTTATTAACAATGTTGAGTTGATTGCCATTATAGATATTGGCGCTACACATTCTTTTATTTCTCTTGAATGTGCTAATAAGTTGGTTTTGAAGTTGTCTAGTATGAATGATGGTATGGTAATAGAGACGCCAACTAATGGGTCTGTTACTACTGCTCTTGTTTATCTGAAGTGCCCTTTGACAATTTTTTAGAAGGATTTCATGATGGATTTGGTGTGTTTGCTTTTGCACCAAATTGATGTTATTCTTGGAATGAATTGGTTGGAGTTCAATTTTGTGCATATCAATTGTTATGCGAAGACTGTTGAATTTCCTGAAATTGGTGATCATGGCGAGTTGTTGTTCTTGACGGCTAGACAACTAGAGGAATTATTACAAGACAAGGCTCAAATGTTTGCATCGTTGCAAGTCAAAGAGAAGACTTCGAGTATGGAGATACCAGTTGTTCACGAGTTTCCTAATGTATTTATGGAGGATATAAATGATATACCTCCAGAGCGTGAAGTTGAGTTTGTAGTGGATTTACTACCTGGTATTAGTCATGTGTCAATGGCTCCGTATCAGATGTCTACTGTAGAGTTGAGTGAGTTGAAGAAGCAACTAGAAGAGTTGCTAGCGAAAAAGTTTGTTCGACCTAGTGTTTCTCCGTGGGGTGTTCCTATGTTGTTGGTTAAGAAGAAAGATGGTAGCATGAGGTTGTGTGTTGATTATCGACAGTTGAACAAAGTTACTATCAAGAATAAGTATCCATTTCCGAGAATCAACGATTTGATGGATCAATTGGTAGGAGCTTGTGTATTCAGCAAGATTGATTTACAATCTGGTTACCATCAGATTCGTGTTAAGTATGATGATATTCTGAACACAGCTTTTAGAAGGAGGTACGACCATTATGAGTATACGGTGATGCCGTTTGGTGTATCCAATGCACCTGGTGTGTTCATGGAGTACATGAATAAAATCTTTCATGAGTATTTGGATAGGTTTGTGGTAGTATTTATCGATGATATTCTGATTTATTCTAAGACAAAGGAAGATCACGAGAAGCATTTGAGGATTGTATTGCAAGTGTTGAGAGAAAAAAATTATTGCAGTGGGAAACTCCTAAGTCTGCTACCGAGATTAGAAGTTTTCTGGGTTTAGCAGGTTAGTACAGGAAGTTTATCGAGGGTTTTTCGAAGTTGGCGCTACCTTTAACTCGATTGACTCGAAAGAGTCAAGCTTATGTGTGGAATGTTGCTTGTGAAAAGAGTTTCGTGGAGTTGAAGAAGAAGTAGTTAACAACTGCTCCGGTGTTGATTTTTCCAAATCCAACTGAATCGTTCGTAGTATATTGTGATGCTTCGAAGATGGGACTTGGAGGAGTTTTGATGCAAAGCGGTAAGGTGGTTGCTTATGCTTCCAGGAAATTGAGAGTTCATGAAAGGAATTATCCTACGCATGACTTATATTTAGCAATTATGGTGTTTGTGTTGAAGATCTGGAGACACTATCTATTTGGTTCAAAATTTGAGGTGTTCCGTGATCATAAGAGTTTGAAATACCTGTTTGATCAGAAGGAACTAAATATGAGGCATAGAAGATGGTTGGAATTATTGAAAGGCTTTGATTTTGATTTGAATTACCATCCAAGTAAGGCGAACGTAGTTGCAGATACTTTGAGTAGGAAGACATTGCATATGTCGATGTTGATGAAGAAGGAACTTGAAATGATTGAACAGTTCTGAGATATGAGCTTGTTATGTGAAGCTACGTCTGAAAATGTAAAGTCGGGAATGTTGAAATTGACTAATGAATTTGTGGAAAGGATTCGTGAAGGACAACAATATGACTTAAAGTTAGTTTATTAGTTGACATTGATTAACCAAGGTAATGGAGGTGAATTCCGAGTTGATGAGAATGGTATGATACGATTCCGGGATAAAGTGTATCTTCATGACGTTCCGAAAATTAGGAAGAGTATTTTAGAAGAAGGACATCATAGTCGATTGAGTATTCATCCTAGTGCTACGAAGATGTACCATGATTTACAAAAATTATTTTGGTGGCCCGGTTTGAAGAAAGATGTTGCTGAATTTGTGTATGTGTGTTTGACTTGTCAGAAGTCAAAGATTGAACACCAGAAACCGCTAGGTATGATGCAGTCATTGAATATTCCAGAGTGGAAGTGGGATAGTATTTCCATGGATTTTGTAACAGGTTTGTCGAAGACTGCTAAGGAAAATTATTCTATTTGGGTAATCATAGATAGATTGACTAAGTCGACCCATTTCTTTCCGATGAAAATTAATCTTTCTATGCAAAAACTAGTTGAGATGTATATTGAGGAAATTGTGAAGTTGCATGGGATACTATCGAGTATCGTGTAAGATAGATATCCACGATTTACATCGAGATTTTGGAAGAGTTTGCAAGATGCTTTGGGTACTAAGTTGAGGATGAGTTATGCTTATCATCCGCAGACAGATGGTCAGACTGAGAGAACTATCCAATACTTGGAGGATTTATTGAGGGCTTGTGTGTTGGATCAAGGAGAATATTGAGATAGTCATTTGTAATTGATTGAGTTTACTTATAACAATAGTTTTCATGCGAGCATTGGTATGGAACCATATGAAGCATTGTATGATAGAAGATGTCGGACTCTATTGTGTTGGTATGAGTCGGGCGAAAGTGCAGTACTTGGACCTGAAATCGTGCAAGAGACGACTAAAAATATTAAGATGATACGTGAAAGAATGAAGGATTCTCAAAGTCGACAGAAAAGTTACCATGACAAAAGAAGGAAAGCATTTGAGTTTCAAGAGGGAAATCATGTATTCTTGAGGGTTACTCTGGTAACGGGTGTCGGAAGAGCCTTGAAGTCTAGGAAGCTTACTCCGCGTTTTGTTGGACCATATTAGATTTCGGAAAGGATCGGAGAGGTAGCATATCGGATTGCGTTACCGCCGTCGCTTGCGAGGAAAAGAGATTGCTTTAGTAAAAATATTGTTGGGTGGACCAACAGGTGAAAGTTGGACTTGGGAACGTGAAGATCAGATGAAGGAGTCGTATCTGACTCTGTTTACTTCAGGTAAGATTTTCGAGGACGAAAATTTCTAAAGTGGGGGAGAGTTGTAACATCCCAATTTCATAATTGAATTATTAAGTAATTATTTATTAAATAAGTGAAGTAAGTGGTGCTTTATGGAGAATAAGGAATTATTTTATTTGAGATAATGATATAATAATATTGGGAATTATTTAATTATTATTATTATTACGAAAATAGAATAAAAGAGTTTGGAGGTCTAAGGGGTAAGATTGTCTTTTTAGTAGTTTATGAAATAGAGGTTACAATCAAAGAGTTCTCACAATCGTGTTTTCTGGAAAAAGGTGAAGGTTGCTATGAAGAACAAGGAGACTAAGAGGGATTGTGATCAAAGAGGAAGAGAAAAGCTTCAATAACCGAGGTATGGGAAGAATTCTTGTTCAATAATCATAGTATATATATGTATTATGGGAATTAGGGGTTTTAGAATGGAAACCTGAGTATTTGGGATGATTGTTGGTAGATTAGTGTTAAATTGGTTGTCGTATGTTGTTAATAATGGTGAATTCATGATGATAATGTAGTAATTTGATGTTTCTGCTGTTTTACTGAAGTCTGGTGCGATTTAGAGGTGTTTTGGTTGGGTCTGGGTTTCTGCAAAATCGCAGGGTTTATTTTGCGAATCGTGTTTCTCGCTTAGCGAGCTAGAGCTCGCTTAGCGAGAAAAGTCAGAGAGTTCGCCACTTAGCGAGTTGTCCCCCTCGCTTAGCGAGCATTGTAATTTCCAGAAAATCATGTTTATTCTGTTGTTGATCTTGATATCTAATCTTTCGTACCGTGTTGCTATGTTATTGCTGGAAGAATTATTATATGTTAAGTATGTTAGGCTTAATAGTAATATTGATGATATGAGATAATATTGATGAATAAGTGTAAACACCCCAAATTTTCCCTCACTAATTTCACACCATGGCTTGTAATTTTCCCTCACTAATTTCACACCATGGCTTGTGATCTGAGCAATCCAAGGATCCATCCGAGCCACCCCAGAGGTCTCCAATCATTCCAAGAGGGCCCATGTGTGTTCTATTATCATATTTATATCCCTCAAAGATCAAGGAAGTCAAGAAATCACAAGAACTTGGAAAGCATGGAAGCAAAGCTAGGGTTTCACTACACAGATGACCTGAAATTAGGGTTTTGGTTTCAGAGGCCATAACTCCAAATGTTTTGGCCATTCTTGTTTCTAATAGTCTCAATATGTTATAAGGATCATGTGCACCAAGTTTGATGAAGAAATTCATTGTAGAAGTCATTTGTTCACTGGGTAACTTCTTGAGCAAGTCAGAGCAAAATCAGGACATCTGAGGCCCCCAACAATGGAACCAAAGTGGTATTTTCATCAAATTGAAGTTATATGATCTTTATTTGATCATTGAAGTGCTTGAAAGTTCACAAAATGGAAGAAATTTGAGCTAAACCAAAAGTTGCCAAAAATGGAAATGACTTGTAATGTAAACTTTCCATTTTGGGAAAGTTTTTCAACCTCCTCTTTCTCAACCAAAAATGCTTCAAATGAAAAATTGTTGGTCATGAAAGTTGTAGATTGGATCATTCCCTTTTCAAAAAGTACAAGAACATGTTCTAATTCATTATGGATCTCAAGTTATGGCCTTGCAAAGTTGGCAAAAATCCTATAATTTTCACTTTCACACCAAAGAGGATTTTTTGCAATTTCACAAACCAAGTCATTTTGTGACCTCTAATCACTCTCTAAGCATCATAAAAACATAATACATTGCATTGTGACCAAAATTGCCCAAAGAATCACAAGTTTCTATGGCTTGCATCACAAGAAATCACAAAGGGGGGAAATCACATAACACTTGCAAAACCTATGAGATATTTCCCTCCAAGCCATCCAGCTGCACAATCTCAATCCCATGGTTCTCCTTGATCAATGCTGAGCCAGGACATGCCATAGAACAACTGCTACATGAGCACATACCTCAAGTACACAATTTGTTGACTTTTTGCAAAAGGACCCATACCAATCAGCTGCAGCCATAACCACTCTCTGGCCAATAGGGTTATGTTATGTGGACCAAAAGCAAGCCAGTGCATAACACACACAAGCCTGAAACCTCAGAGACACCAAGTTTCACAAAATCACCTTCAAGCTTCAAACTTTCGTAACACTCTGTCCAGTCACTCAAACTTCAAACAAACTTCACCATTCAACTCACCATTATCATTAGAACATTTCCCAACCATTACCAAGCCCTGAAAGCCAGCCAAACACAAACACGATTTCAGACCAGTTGGAGTGTAACCTCTCAATCCAGCCATTCTAAACTCTTTCAAAGCATTGCAATAGCATCAGAGGATCAAGTGGATTCCATTTGCACAAGAGAGAGGTCCAGAAAGTGCCAAACTGAGAAAGCTCAAGCTCAGGTAACCCCAAGAACTTTTTTTTCCAAAAATGAAATTTTAAGTTCCTAAATGAATCTATGTGATGTGTTAATCATGCTGATGTCCTTATTTTTAAAAATGGTTGCGTATTAAGGATTTCATGAACTTCTGAAAGTTTTGACCTAAAAATGTTCTTCTTCGATTCTTCATTTTGATGTATGAAAAATTGTTTTTGTTGCTGGATTTGTGTTCTATGATGTTTAAGGATTGATTCTGGAGAGCTTGAGAGCCTGGGGTGGTGTTTTGAGGTAGCTCAGGGGAAGAGCTCGCCGGAGAAGACGTCTGGAAGTCTTCTCCGGCCACCTGAGATTAATTAGGGTTTTAATTAGGGTTAGCGTGAGTTTGAATGAGGAGTGTTAGATCTATGTTTCCCGCGTGTGATGGAGGGCCAGGATGTGTCCATTTAATTTTAATTGTGATTAATTAATTAATTAATTAATTAGGATTAAGCCAGTTTGAATTTGGGCCTTTGATCTACGCGCCAGTCAACACATTTTTCTCAGCTTTCAACCACAGCCTTTGGATCCTCATACTTTCATTTATTTTAATTTTATTTTCATTTAAATTGCATTTTCTTTACCATTTTATTTAAAATACTTAGAAAAATCATAAAAATATTTCCTTCTGCATTTTAATTCCAAATATTTTTCTCCATCCAAAAACATTTTTATTTTTATTTTTGCATTAAAAAATCATTTTAAAAATATTTAAATGTTTATTTTAATTAATTAATGGAAATTAATTAATTAAAATACCATTTAGGTTTCTAAAAATTCCAAAAAAATTCACAAAGCATCTTAGGACATTTAGAAACATTGTCAAACCATTCATACAAATTTATTTTTGGTTTTGATCCCATTTTGACATTTTTCTTGAATTTAGGGTTCATAAAATTCCCTTTTTGGAACCCTAACTTTGAAAATTCTTTTCTGCTTAACCATGAAGGGTTTGACAATGATTCTTTTTGCATTGTTTTCTATATAGCATGTAGTTCCTAGGGTATTTTTGTCATGGATTTATCCCTCATTTTCAAATTGATTTGCATTTATTCCCTTAAGGTACCCAAAAATCCTAGTTAACTTAGGAAAATCATAACTTCTTTTAGGTTAAGAGTTAAATCTTCTCCTTTGGGGTATGATATCATATGAGGTTAGGGTTCCTTTGAGTTCATTTTCAATTTTTTATCATGTGATTTGCTTCTATTTTGGTCATTTGCATCTCGTCCTTTCATGTAACCCTAATTTTGCATCCATACTTGCATCTTACATTGCATTGCATGAATATGTGAACTTGCCATGACATTCTAAGTACTTGTATGCCATCTTAGACATCTTAAGACATTGCTTGAACATTTCTTGGTCATTTCTTAATACATTTGCTATGCTTTGCATCCATTTCATTTCATAAACATCCATGGGTTTTCATGTTTCCCATTTGCTTCATTTGCATTCATTCTCTTTATATGAACATTCATAACACTTGGTATGCCTTTGCATTATCTCATATCATCATTTGCATCATGTGATTGCTTCTGGTTTTGGTATTGGCCCATTCATGTGCATCATTTCATATCATTTCTTTCCTTATGCTAACATTTTCAGGTGGTAAGTTAACTTGAGAAGTGAATTTGCCTTCACTTCTCATTTCTCTTTATCTTCTTCATATGCATCCTTGCTGCATTTTCTTTTGTCTTAGAGTGAGCTTTCTCATTCATGTTCATCTCTCACTTTCTTTGTCTAAGTCACTTATCTTCTTCAATGAAGTAAGTAACTTATTCATCTGTTTTTCCTCCTTTCACCTGCTTCTTCCATTGGTGGCTTCTCTGAAGATCTCTTTTAAGCCTCACAAATCATAGGAACATCCAAGCATGACAATAATTAGGGTTGTGATTAGTCCCCCCTTTAGTTTTCACCTTTGTGTCTTCTTTGTGTCTCTCTTCTCACCTCATCATTAGAGACTAAACCTTTAAGGTTTTAAGACTTTGTGATTAGGGTTATGCCTGCATCCTTCTCTTAGGATGGAGTGTATAACTTTAATCCTAAGTGTTAAACCCTTAATTTGTTTAAACCTCTTAATCAATCTATCTTAATAATCACTAAGACATTAACTTGTAACTTGGGCCTTGCATTAGGGTTCTAATTCTTCCTTTAGTGGTTAAGAAGGACTAACCCTAATGTTTAATGGACAAGTCCCTCTCAAGTTGTCTTACAAACCATCAAATCCACTTCTTAATCTCACCCTTAATTAAAATCCACTTTAATAAAGGCTTGTTTTGTCATGAGGTTAATCCCTAATCATGGATTAAGTTGAGGTATCTTCCTCAGCTTAAGTGTGCTCATCTATTATCCTTCTATTAGGATGGTGTAATGAGTTCACTAATCCTTGATTATGGCTTAAACTCATTACTTAACACTAAACAAAAACTCAAAAACATCTAAATAATCACAAGTAGGTTAATGATCTTAATCCTACATCATCATGGTAATTAAGTTGAGATGTTTATCTCATACTTAGGGTATTCTCATTATCCCTAATCAAAGGGAGGATATGATAAGTTTACTAACCCTTGGTTTAAGCTTAAGCTCATTAACTTATGACAAACACCAAAAACAATAAAAAACTCAAAACACAAAAACAAACAATAATCGTCTCCTTCGGGATTCTTTTCTCACCATCTTCACTCACAAACAGGAACTTGCTTCTTCCGTCTAATGCAAGACAGTTAGCACTCGAGCCAGACGAGTCATACACTTGAGCATAGACAAGTAAGCAGTTCATAGTCAATTTATCTTTCAGTCTCTTTGAGTCGAACTACGGTGTTCTGACTTCCTCATTGCACGAGAGGATACATAGGCATAACTTAACTGTTATCGAACAAAAGTCTCTGTGTCTTCCCCTTTTTCAGCATTTTTTTAAAGCCTCATTCCTGAGCACCTCACTTCATTCTCTTGCACTGACACTTGTACATTCCTTTCCAGCTTTTGTACACAGATAGCACAAACACCTACCCCTTTAAACACAAATCTTTTAAGCGTGGATCCCGTCGAGTACGACAGACAATCTGGGTGCTAATACCTTCCCAGGTTGTAACCAACCCCCTTTCTCAGTTTCTCTGGTTCGCAACCGTCTTATCCATGTCTTTCTAGGTTTATGCAACATTACCTTTCCTTCGGGATAAAAATGCCTAGCTGGCGACTCTATTCAGTTCACCTTCATTCTCTCCTTTCGTCGACCGTTCGCGCTTGTACCGGGATGCAAATCTTTGGGAGCGACAATAAGTAGTGAAAATGAGGACATAATGAAACAATAGTATATATGCAATTATGATGATGATGAATGATGAATGTTGATACACGTATTGATGAATAAAGACGCTGATGATGTTGTTTTGTGTATCTTGCATTCATGGTATTCCCTATGTTGATTTGAGGCTTCAATCCCATTTTGCGGATTGAGGAGTTGTTGATTATGTTGTGTTCCCTTGTGGAGGGTAGATGGCCAGTGCCCATCACACGTTGAAACCGGTACCACATGCATTTATGAGGCTGCATTCCATTCTATGTGGCATAACATGATCACATAGTTTGTTTGATGATGTGTAATTGTTGATGATTATATGTGAGTAAATTTTTGTAGTGGTTGTGTGTTTATCTGTTTCTTATGATTCCGCCTTGTACTATTTTTATTGAATTTGGATTACTCACACTGCCTGCCGTTGGTGATAGTCTATTTGTTTGTAATTTCGGTTGTTTTAATAGTGGAGGATGATGCCGATTATATATTTGATTTTTTTTTATCTTGTTGATTAAAATATTGAATAATGATCTGCTGCGAATACTTAGAATATGTTGTTGTTATTATGAATTAAAGTTACAACCCGTGTTACGGGACATGACACATATTATATTGATATTATGATGACATGTTGAAAATGTGATGCCATTTCATGTTGAACTCTGATTTTATTAAATAATATGATTAATTGTATTGTGGGTAGAAAAGGTGTTACAGAAGCGACAACAAAAAGCTACCACTATCCTGGAAAACAGTCAGCCGCAAAATGCCACATAGTGATAACTCCATCCTGATTTTCAACTTTGCAGAATTAACCCATGCAACCATCAACTATTGCTGACAAATTTTATAACAACACGTTGCGGCGATGAACTACAAGAGAAAACATATCGACGCTCCTGAATCCTAATGTCAACCACGGAACTATTTTACATTGGCTTTTAGATTTCCATTTTTATTATATTTTTTTCTTCTTTTAAATAATCTTGACAATTATTTCACAGATGGTTGGAATATCCTTTATCAATGATATTCAATGAATATCCTCGATCATAGGTGTGGGGTATTAAAGTTTTGGTTTGTTCCCACTAATTTAATTTTTATGAATTTTGCAAATTTATATTGTATTATTTATCTTAAGGTTTAATTGGAGTGAAATTTTCTTTTTCGAACTTTGCCTCGTAGCAGGTTTGAAAACCCTTAATTCTCTTTATTAATAATCTTGGGTTATAAAAAAAAATACTCAAAAATAAAATAAAAGAAAATATTAAATAAAAGTGATATCATGAAAACATAAATATTACTAATATTTTAATGAAATTATAAGTCTGATTTATACTTTTAAAATCAATTCTTTATCATAAACTTGGTTGTAATTTAGGATATGAGTAATAATTACTGAGATATTTAATTCACATGTTAAATTAGAAAAATTAGATTTTTGCATTTTATCATCTAACCATTATACCTAAAATTTAATTACCTCAACTTTGTTGTTATTTGTCGACTATAGTCTCATTGAAGTTAATATAAGTATACTATCAATTGAATATAGTAATAATAACCCAATCTTTTATAATATAAAAATATACTTATAATTTGTATTTTTTTTAGTTGTGTATTCATGATTAAAAACAAATACAGATATATATTAAATTAAGGATTAATCTAAGAAGTGCTCCGAGACATTCTTTTAGGATTTCAAATAAAAAAATAACTTTTTTAAAATCAAATTATTTTAATTTTTAATATATTAAATACATATATATTTAAAAAATAACTTTTTTATTTTATTTTTAGTGCATTGAATATACGTATCTTTTTTAAAAAAACTTATCCTTTTAATTTTTTAAGGAATGTTCAATTTATTTATTTATTTTAATTTAAAATATATATATATATATATATATATATTCAGAAACATTCGCTAGCATTTTTCATCTATTAAATGATGAAACCAAATCATGATTTTGAGTTATGATTGTAGATATGCCATATATATTTATACAGTAGTAGTAAAATATGAAAACTATTAGGCCATACAAGTTGATCTGAAAAATAAATAAATGTGAGTAACTTGGTGACTTTGGCAGTTGAACTAGCATTGAGTTGATGAGACATATGGTTGAGATGATAGGAAAAAAGAAAAGTACATGTGTGATTTCAGCAACTTTGTGTGTTGGACAAAACCTCAATGCATGATCTAAAGTTGAAACACTGTCTTTTAAAATAGGCTAAATACCCAAAATAGTCCTTTAACTCAATCACTGGGTCCAATATGGTCCCTTATCTCTAAAAAGTGACAAAAAAATCCTTTAATTTGTTAAATTGTACCAAATAGATCCTTTCCGTCCACCACCCCCTAACAGACGTTAACTATTGTGTAGGTGGCAGCTGACATGGCATCATCTTCTTCCTTTAAACTGAGAATCTTCATCTTCCCATTAATTAATCCTCAAGAAAGTGAACAAAAGAGCTTCTTTGTTCCATTAATCAAATTCACTTCATTTTCTAATGTAGCAATTAGTGCCGCGCGAGTTGCAGTTTTTCAGTAATTATCCTACTTATTGGAACAAAACAAAAACTTCAGCGTGATAGTATAATCCTCTTCTCAATAGCAGCTTTCATGAAACTGTAAAGGACAAAAAATTCATTAACTCCAGAGCCAACAAGCATAATAAAATGCAGCATTTTAGCTGTCACAAAAATAGAAAAAATTGATCATACTAGTACATGCTACCAAAAGCACTAAACATTATCCTGTTGTTAGATCTGGCCAAAGAAAATTAGAAGAAAAGAATCAGAAAAATTACTTTTTCATTCATCTTCACCACCATCTGCTTCCTTAACATCAAGGGTGAAACCATACTCCTGATCACAACCCATGTAAGAATCGCACATGAAGTAGAGGACATAGGATTTCTTTCCAGCATCAACAGGAGCAGCAAACTCTAGTTTGGCTTTCAACTTTCGCTGCAAAGACACCCGTTTAATGGCAAGCAACATGTTGGTTTTGGTATCACCAACAACAAGCCACCATCCTTCTTCCTTGGCTTTTGGATACCTAGGAGCAGCAACAGGTCCTACTTCTGTTTTACCCTCGAGATCCCGCTCAAGTATGACTTGTAGGGTTACATCATCCCCAGCTTGCACGTTGTCATTGTCCACGATCTCATAAGACAAATCAATATTTGGAAAACGATTGCAAAACCGAGCAATATCCAAAAGCTGTGAATCTATCATGTTCAACAATTCCCGTCTCTCATCATCCTCCATCTCTAATAAATCAAAAACAGTTTCTATACTCCCTGGGTTCTCCCGGCATTTCTTAGCCAAATCCTTTGTGAAGTGTGGAAGTTGTAGCAGCATAGAATCTCGCTCCCACATTCCTTGTGTTACCATTTGACTCACTTCCATAGCAAGAAGAGCCATGCTCAGCCAACCATTGCTCGATATTACATCCACCATTGCCTGCAGTAGCCTGTTTGCAGAAAGCAGTACCTCCCTCTGGTCCAATGATAGATTACCCCCAACATATTGCCTAGAGAAATGGGCCTGCAGCAATGCATTTGCTTTAACATGTGGATCAGTGACTTCAGGGTTTTCAAAGGAAAACCTTTGGTGGTTGATTAACCTACGTACCACCTCTTCCTCCCCGGGTCTTATTGGAAGGTGACCATACTCTGATGCAGATGACAGAACCTCCAACATACCCTTCATTTTTGTTTTTGAAGTCAATGAAGATGAAAACCTTTCAATAGTTGTGTAACTGATATAATAATATGAGGCAATCATTCCAAGGTTAAGAGGAGAAAGGTCCATATCATCCTCAATGGAAACACACTTGCTAGCTTCTAAATCGCTCAATGTATTTTCCACCATCTCCGAGAGGTGGTCAGAGAGATGTCTGTGACTAACCCCTTGTAAATTGTAATAATTAGGGTTTTGGGTGAGCCTCCTATACATGAATGTCCATGTAAGATAATCTACAGCATCTTGTTTGTTTTCAATAATCCCAGAAACAATTTCAGCATTTAAGTTGTCGTGCAAGAAGTGATGAAGATGGCTTTCAACCGGGAATGCTTCATATAGGAACTTCTTGTAGTGACTTTCAACATTTCATCGCTAATCTTGTTAATAAAAGGCTCAAGCTCTTCTACAGACCGCAACAAAAATGGCTTCTCACCACTGTCTGCACCAGAGTATGTAATTAAATCCACAGCTGTCAGTCGAACATGCTTTCTTGTAGGTACAAATACAATTGCAGGTTTCCCATTCTTGGCATGCTGAACAATAGAAGTGTAAGTTGGTTTGGTCATTGCCTGCATCCTAGCCTCAAAATTGGCGATATCTACACCTTGTATGTGAATTTCTAACGGCACAGGACGAACACCGGGTGGGAAATTGAAAAGACCATGGGAGGTAGCTCCAATCCATTCTCCCAGATCCTTTGCATTTGCAAGTGAAGTTGACAAAGCCACAATACGAATCTTATTTTCAACCTGACTAGCAATATATCTCATCCTTGAAACAATAATGGCAGGATGCAGCTGAGTCACCCAATCATGGCAGCTGAGTCACCCAATCTAGGCTCCACATGTGAATGTTAAGTTGACTTTGACTAACGGTTGCTGACGGAAGGACAAACGTGGTACAATTTAACAAATTAAAGGATCTTTTTGTCACTTTTTAGAGATAAGGGACCATATTGGACCCAGTGATGGAGTTAAGGGACCAATTTGGGTATTTAGCCTTTAAAATAAAATTCATTTAAGATTTTGTAGGCATATTAAAAAAGTAATAATTAAATATAATAATTTTATAAATTGTTTTTAATTATTATTGATTTTCATAAATATATAGTATGATTTAATAATTTGAAAGAAATATAGATAATATTAACTAAGATAAAATTAATTAATGTTGCATTTAAAAAGTAAAAAAAAAAACTTCTATTTTGAAATAATTTTTTTGATTGGAAAAACATTTATTTTGGGGCAAAGTAATTACTTGACATAGTAAAATAAAGAAGAATGACTGAATGACTGAATGTGAATTGAAAAATTAGAAAAGCATGATGGTTACATTTTGATGAGCAAAATGGCTAGAAACATACAAGTTTTGATTTCAATTTCACACTAAATAGATACATCAAGGTTGTTGTTATACTTGTTTTAATATGGGTTTGTTTAAGATCAATAGATATTATATTAGTTTCTCGTAAACTAAAAACATTAATGTCACAATGTTCACAGTAAAACAAACAAAAAACTCTAACCTTATGACAAAAGTCTTGTAACTGAACCAAACATATTCTTTAAATTTTAAAATAATTCTCCTTTAAATTTTTTGCATATAGATTAAAGAATATAGTAATATTATAATAAAATATTATTTTTTTATTAAATTAACTTTATACACTCTCTTATTGTTATTATAAATAAATGTGATTTTTTTGATATATTTGGTCAAATCAAATACATTTTAAATCTATATGAAACACTCTATTAATGTATATAGTCTATATGAACTAAATCTATTTATGGTCAAATCAAATACACAAAAAATTATTTTTGTTTATAATAGTGATAAGAAAGTATAAATATATTAAAAGTTATGTATAAAATAATAATTAAATAATATAATTAGAAAAATAACAATTATTTCTACATTAAAGATGTCATTCCTTTTGAAACAAATTTATTTCTAAAACAATAATCATTTTGAAATGGAATAAGTATTAGTTAGTTAATAAAAAAGAATTGGTGAAAATTAATTTAAAATTAAAGAAAATCATGATTTCTTTTGAATTATCAATATAATATATTAATATAACGATGGAAAAAATCATCGAAACAAAATACAAAACATGTAAAAGTAAAAAAAAAATAATGTAACGGAATAAACAATTCAAGAGAAGGCACACAAAAAAACATCAAAAAAGGATTGGAAAACCGGAAAAAAAAAGACAAAGACAAAGGAGAAAAAAAATCAGGAAAAATTGCACTCCTATAAAGAGACTTAGGTTAGAGATCAAATCACAAGAACTACCATCAACAAAAAACAAAGGTCTTCATAAACACCAAGAATACTTCATCGCAAAAATTAGGGAATGAACATTTGAACTATTATTAATGAAGACAAGGGATAAGGTTCTCAAGCAATGAAGAAAAGTACATGAGTTGGTCACTGATATACCAAAATATTGTTTCCAAGCCTAAAAAATGCTCTTCCACACCCTTCACATTAGTTGCAAGAGCCAGTAAAAATAAAACCTTTATAGGAGTTCCAAATAGTCTAGACAACATAATGAAAAATCATCACAAGCTCATCCATAATCTTTAGCTTGCCACCAAAAGAGAGAATTAGCTGAAATAAAGTCCTAGGATCCTTAGAGAGAATTAGTACCTACTCCAAGTACTAAAACATCATTCATCTTAGCTAAATATAGTAACACCCCGACAACGTTAGATTGATTATCGAGTCTCTGTGGGATCGATATCTTTTATTACTACGCGATTAGACTATATACTTGCAGTTAGTATCTTAAGACTCAGAAAGTCGTGATCAGAGTTTACCAAAATCTTATTAAATACTAAAACAAACTCAATTATAACAGATGTCCTAAGATCAATCTGGTCGATCCTGTGAGTAATTAAGAACATTTTTGGTGTTGTTAGAGGACCAACTGTTGTTTACCATTTCTCAAGGTAAACACCCATACAACCTTTCTTGAGCTATGCAAATCAAGATACTAGATTCAGCTTATGCCTTGAGCTATGCAATTCAAGCACCCATACTAGTTACAACAAACCATTCCAACTTCAATCTTGGGTTTTGATCGGGACACAAACATTTCAGCTTCAATCTTGGGTTTTGATCAAGACACAAATACAAATTTAAGTATCATCATCATGTGTTTTAACCAGGATACAAATCAACCTCTCCTCTTAGCTCTAGCCTTTTAGGAGGAACTACGATGCTCTGATCCCTCAATTCTCTATTTGGGGGTACGTAGGCAAAAGACCATAAGATCTTCGCGAGCACACCAAACATAAAATAACAATAGGTTCTCAGACATATCAAAAACATCACAAAATTATGAAAACACAAATCACCCTATCTTACCAACACTCATCTAATTCCCAAACCCAAATCAAAGAGACCCCGCCAATATCAAAAAGAACAAATTTGCCCTATACTTAAGGAAGAAATAATCTAGGAAGAATCCAAAACCATGTGGGTATCTGTCAATCAACAGTATGAAAAGTGGGGTGAGCTTAAGGTATCTTTTTCTTTCCATAACCAACTTCATCAGGAAAAAAAATAAGAAATTAGAAAGTAGCAAAAATGCGATAGTGATTAAAGACCACAAAAATCGAGCTACAACTGGATAACAGTAAAGCGTGTAATGTGTTACTTGAAGAGAACAAGAGACTTTGTGCTCACTTATCAGAAGCCAGATAACTTGGAGATCATTGGGTATTTTGACTCAGATTTTTCCGGATAGCATACATTCCACATCTAGTTACATCTTTCTCTTGGCTGGAGAAGTCGTCTCATGAAAGTCTTCCAAACAGACTTTAGTGGCTCCCTCCACTATGGCAACATAATTTGTGGCTTGCTTTGAGACATAAAATCATGCAATTTGGTTGCGAAACTTTGTCACAAGCCTACACACCGTTGGGAGCATTGAAATGCCCTTGAAGGTTTATTGTGACAATAGTGCAGCTGTGCTATACTCCAATAACAATATGAGTTCTACAAAATCAAAATTTATTGATATCAAATATCTTGTTGTGAAAGAAAGAGTTCAGGAGAAACAAATTTTGATAGAATATATAGGGACATATTTAATGCTACCTGGTCCACTAACCAAAGATTTAACACTTAAGGCTTTTCATGGGCATGTTGCTCATATGAATCTTGTTTTTGAGATTACCTTAGATTAATGAGAGTTTTTCTTTTCCCTTAATTTTGTATGTTCTATACTTTAGTTTTATTTTGGTACAAAATTTATGTTATGTTTAATTTTCAGCAGAAATAAAATTTTATGAGGTATTATTGTTATAATAATATCAAGTTTTTTGTTATGTGCAAATGTTATGACTTTGAATTGCACCTAAGCAACTTCAATTTGATCTCGCTAAAGACTTCAGTAGGACCAGTTGGAAATATGCATGATTCAGAGATCACATTGCATGGAATTTCCATGCCATTCATTCATATTGATCTATGTTATCAAGTACGTTGATGTGGTGGTCGTCAGGATTTTTTCACGTTATACGTTAGTAACGATAGCCGCGATGATCTCATTGTTGATATATGAGGTAGACCAGAATGTAAAGTTGAAATCTAAAGATAAATAGTATTCGGATGCGCGCCTAAAGAATTATGATATAATTATTAAGATATATTGGCCAAGTGAGAGATTGTTGGAATATTTATGGATTTAATATTATATTAGTATTCCAATAATTATGTGGCCAAATATATATTTAATTATATTAGCTATTTTATCAAATAAAGTGCATTAAATAAATTATGTGATCAAATAAGATTAAAAGACTATTTAGATTTTATTTAGGAAATATTTATTTAATTAATTGGATATGGACTCATATATGAGTGGATATTATGACCCATTTGGGAATAATGAGAACTCTAATTGACCCTTACACTATATATAAGTTATGGTCCTCAATATACCATACACAAACAAATTATTTTTTCTCTCCGTCTGAAGATAATTCTGGACATAAGGAGTAACGGTTGAGGAAGAACCACAAACAACCAACTTCTCATAGTTTAGGATTATCTTCAAATGAATTTTTTCCAATGAATTCAGGTATTCCTAAATTCAATTTATCGATCCTTTTAATTCTATATATACTTGATTCGTGCATAAATTATATATTATAATTTTTTGAGCGTGTATATATATATATATATATATATATATATATATATATATATATATATATATATATATATATATATATATATATATATATATATATATATATATATATATATATAATGGCAAATCAATCTTAGTCCCAAAATAGTGAAAGAATTCACCTTCTTCAATCATATGATATTTAGCTTTAACATAAGATATTGATGAGTTTGGTATAGTATAGCTACTTTACCTACCAAACATAAGAAAAATAAAAAAATAAACCTTTAGGAATGGAAATAGTGGACCCTCCAAACCACTACATTGCTAGTGCTCCTTCTAGTTTAAGTAATCAAGTGGATGATATCGAATCTAAAGATCATTCTGGAATCAATATTAATCCATAATAAAACTCAGAAAACTATATGTCATTATCACATGAAATAGTTGAAAGATTTTTATATCATGCAAGTACAGTACATGTATATTATTTAATGAGTAACATAACATAATAGCCAATAGAATTTGTGCATGCATGTATCAATTGTTGTATGAGGCAAAAAGTAGCATCCTACTCCATTATTGTTGTTGATGGACCATGAAACTTTTGGAGGGTTGACAAAAAAGAGAAGAAGAAAGCAATTAAGCAAAGAAAGTGTGTATGGTGTGGTATATATATTTTTCTTAGAGAGTAAGAAATGGAATGCAAATCTTTGTGGTTTCTATATTGACCAACTGTCATGCACTCTCCAATAACCTATTGCCAGATTACTACAATATTATATTCTTTTTATATAATAAAATATGCATTTTGAGTGATCTTTTTCATGATTTATTTATACATAGTAAAGCAAATAATGTTAAAGTATTGTTATTTATAAAATAATTCAATGTACGGGGAATTATATGGATGACAGAAAGGCAAACAGATTTTGGAACCTAAAAAAGTAGGTAAATTTTAAAATGTCACGTGGAATGGTATGAGTAAGAGTATGACATGAAATTTAAAAGTAATGGATGATATGGAAATAAATGAGTTCTAATAAATTAAGTAGTTTTAATAGGGAAAATAAATTTATTTTAATCTGGTATCCTTGAATTTAGTTAGGTATTGATACTTTTAACTAATAAAAAACTATGATTTAATGTCATGTCATTTTATTATATTATTTTATTTAAAAAAATTAAAACAATTACTTATCATTGATACTTAAGAATTTATCTATTTTAATTTATCATTCATCTAATGGGATGCAGTACAACCACCATTGTCCTTTAGAAACTCAGAAATAAAGAGAGAAATGATATGAAGGGTTATAATTTTAAATAGGTGAATATTTCATTACCCTTAAATTTAATTGGATATCGATATTCTCAACCAATCAAATAGTATAATTTAATATCATGTTATTATTTTTTTTATTTTTTTAAATAAATTAAAATTTTAAAATAATTTACACTAAAAAAACCAATATCCAACTTAAATTTAAGGGTAATCTTTTAAATATTGGATTATCTTTAGTTGCAATATAAGATTATAAAAACACTCTTAAATACTTTAAGATGAAATGATTTATGTATCGAGAGAGAAGTAGTTGAGTTACAAGTAAATAAAAATTAGAAAGTTCTCTTATCAAATATTAGCTAATCTTTTTTAACTCATTTGTAATATTTTATTAAGATTCTTGAATAGCCGTAGATCATAGAAATGTTCTCTCCACATATATTCTCTCCCCGTAGTAGATTAATTTGAATTGAGTTGGATAAAATTTTTTATGTGTGTTAGAATTTATATTCTTATCTTTATTATTAGTTTGTGTTTTTCATACTATTAGTTGGTAGATTGATTATTGTTTGAGTCTGTTTAATATGTTTGTCATTGTTTTTTATCTCACACATCATATTAATTTGTGTGTTTAATCTTTAAATTTCACAACAAGTAACGTCCAACGTCCATCGTAAATCAATAAATCAAGTTTACAAGTAAATACCTTGGTTTGTAAACAAAATATCGTTAAACTTTTCAGAGACATTGATTTTTAGATTGTGAAAAATAAATATGTATAAAATTTTGATTCAAGAAAAGTGCATAAAAACATTAAAATGTAAGACATTGTTGCCGACAAGGCTAACATAAGTAGAGATAACTGAGATGGTAGATAAGAAAGACTATGAGTTTCATTATTTTGTGCCTCAAAGATAAATTTTTGTTGGAAGTCATAATGGAGAAGATATGGGTTATAATTAAATTATTGTTTATGATCAAATCATTTACTCATAATATGTTATATGCTATGTATGAAACAACATCTTTACTCTTTTCAAATGATGGAAAAATAATCTATTTTGGAACAATTGACAGAATTTTACAAAATTATTATTAAAGTGAAACTTGATAACGATATGACTCTATTCTTGTTAAACTAATTACTTATATCTTTTGAATATTTCAAGGATGTTTTTCTATATTGTAAGAAATGAACTATCATCACCGTGAAGGAGGTCTATTGATAATAGAACCAAGAAATTATCAATGATGAAAGAGTTGAAGGTTCGTGATAGGAGAATGTTTGAATAATTAAAAGAGGGACAATGAGAATAGAGGAAACTAAAAAAATGTAAGAAAACTATATCTAAGTCCAAACTCAGGTTGGGTTAAGACAAATCGAAGTACATATATATCATTTGTTATAAAATCAATCATTTCAAGAGTTTAAGTGCACTAGTAGTAATTTGTGTGGAGATAAAAAAATATGGAATCATCTAAATGGTTATAATAATACTTGTAAAGTTTATGACATTAAGAAATCGTGATTCAAGATATTTGTAATCGTTAGTTTCTTTTATGCATGAGATATGTTTTTGAACTAAAGTGGAATTTATCATCTATAAACATGTTTGTTTATTTAGGCTATTACATCAGAATTTCAAAATGATTGGGTGTGATTATGCATAGGATTCATATACATGAATTGTATATTTTGAATGATTTTATTTCTTTGAATTTCTTTTTATAAACAACACATTTTTATGGGAGACATATCATATAATCATTTAAAATTTTAAGATGATAGATAAATATATAGATTCTTTCATTTATAAATATATAAATCTTCACATTTCTAATCTGTGTGGAATTTCCACTACTTAAACTTTTTTGTTGTTGTTAATACGTGAGTTAATTAAAGAGTATTGGTTGAATTAACTAACCAATGTAATGTTTGCATAGTAGTGAAATTTTAAACAAATTAAAATCTCATCATTGCATAATAGTAAAATATGAGAGTGGTCTGCCTAACAAATAGGAATTTCCAGTTTTATTTTTCTAGCTCCTTGTTGCCGATTCAATTAGATAACAATAAATATTAGAAGAAAAATAAATTAAAAATAAGAGGGAGCAGGTATAATTTTAAAATAAAATAAGGAAAAGGAAAAGCAATATTTTAAAACTAAAAGAAAAAGCATTATTCAAACCGAAAAGAAAGAAAAAAGAAGAAATAGAATACCAAGAAAAAGTAAAAGAACTAGATTCCTGTCTCAAAATAAATTATTTTACAATCCCTTATTTTAGTCATGCTTTTGATTCACCTCTATAAATTAAACCAAAACATCACCACTCATTTCCGAAAAATATAACCAAACCTCACAAAAACAGAGATACTCTCTTCTCAGATTCTTACTCACATTTTGATTCTTCATATTTCAAACAATTTCATTCAATTTCCATGCTTCTAATCCCAAACACCATTGCAGTTTCTCTTGAATCTGCTTTCATATACATTGTTTACGACCACAAATTCTCAGTCCCTTTTATCTAAAACCAGAACAGAGTAAAACAAAAAACAGAGCCTGTTCTGTTTTTTTCTTTCTTTCTGTTCCATTAAGAAAAATGGGTTCAATCACTTTGCAGAAACACAAACCAGTGAAATCCAACAAAGTTCAGAAACATAGTCAGCTACGAAAGATTACAGATATTTTGAGGTATGCTGAGATGTGTGTTGTGTTGGTTTTGATTTCGAGGATTTCTTTTCAACAACTACCATTAGCTTTGAAGAGTTCAAGCGAGTATTTTCGAGGGTTCGAGGTTAGTCCTGGACTTGTTTTTCTGATTGGGAATGTCATAATTATCACGCTTTTTGCTCAATCTGGTATTTTCTCAAATGATTCTTCCAAGACAAAAAATTCGGAACAAGATTTGTATCTCGAGTTTCTCCAGAATAGCAACATGTATCAGAGAATCCAAGGTTCTGATCAGAGAAAACTGAGTGTGAAAGTGGAGAATAGCATAAAGGGTCGTCGAGTAATCGATGGAAGCATGGTGAAGATCTCTGAGAAAGATGTTAAGAAAAGTGATGAACAGAGGATGGATTTGGAGGTGAAGGAATATAGGAGGTGTCAATCGGAAATTGAGTTGGTGAGGGGTGTGGATAGTGAGAATGAGAAGGATCAGAAAGTGCTGCAAAGGTGTGAGAGTGAGAATGAGAAAAGAAAGACGAGAAGCAATGAAATTGATAAAGAGAAGAAAAAGATGGTGAAGGATTCGAGTTTGTATCCTGAAGATGGAATGAGCAATGATGAATTTCGTCGCACTGTGGAAGCATTCATTGCACGACAACAGAAGCTACGATGAATGGAGTTCAAAGCTTTTATTCCTACCTAATTTCTATCGGGGATTGGATTGAATTGTAATTTGTAGACTAAGAAGATAAACCCTTTTCTGTTTTTTTTTTGGTTCTTTTTAATGAACAAACAAATATGTGATGTATTTTGTATCATCATGTAAATTAAGATCAAAGGAAGTGTGTAAATAACTTCTTGGATAATAAAAGAATGTCCTTATTTATTTAATAGAGTTTTATTTTTAAATATATGTTTGTGTTATTGGATGTTGAATCTAGTTTGATGCATATGAACAAACTACAAGATTTGAGGTCAAGACATTATTACATATGACTTAGGTTTTTTTTAGAGAACTTAATAAGTTTTTCAAGAGAAATGGGATAAAAATGTATTTGACATTTGAGTTATCAGTGAGTTTCTAGGATAAGATTGATGTCAAACTGTTTACCTCGATAGATGTGGTTGGGGTATGAAACTTGTAGATTATTATATTTTTAAGACCGTCAAAACATTGATCATTGATCAAATCAAGCTAGTTCACTTAGATGGTTAGGATGTGAATTGTGTCTAGCTATCCAAGAGACAAGGGTTATGAGTTGTGAGAATTGAAATCTAGAGGATCAAAGTTGATCATTCCAAATTTATTACTTTCAGTGAATCCTATGAGAAGAGACATTCGAAAAAAGATGAAGTCAAATATTATTGAAGAATCGTAATTGAGTGCTTGCTAGATTACTTGAGAAGAAAATGGTGATAGGAAGCAAGTGGATGCAAGTGGAAAGGTTTAGATTTTAGTGTGACTTAAACTTGATCAAGGTTGTATAACCATAATTGTGTGCTTTCTATGATTGTTGTTCTGGATTGGGCCAACGCAATATATGTCGGGTACAAACCCAGTCCGTCGGCCACGGGCCCAAGGCCCAATACATAGGGACATGGGGATAACGTCTCCCCCACGTGTTCCACTCCGTCAACTTCCTCAGTTATTTTCTCTTAATATTATGGGGAATTTGGACCAAGGGCAAGACCACGTGCTAGGTCTTATCTGCTCCTATGTATTCCTTGGCAGTTCCTCCTTGGGCCTAGCTAATCTAGCCAATCAGAAGAATTTTGGCCCAGCGCTGGGGGCACACTATAAATACCCTATTTCACTAGAGGGCCAAGTATTATATTTTTAACTACTTACTGTATTTTCTCACTCCATAAGCTATTTCTCACTTTGGCTTCGGAGTACCCTGCAAGTACACCCCCCATTTCTCCACCGTAGTAACTGCCCATCACTGGAAGGTTCCTCATGATCAAGTCAGATCAGTGGCGTCGTTTGTGGGAACATAAAAGTTCTCGCCGTCTTTTGAAATAAAGGACCAAAACTTAACCCCGTCTCTTTCAACCAACCATCATGTACAGCGAACACGGTGACAACCGCGTCCAGGGCCTCGTTGTCTACACCACTAGTGGTGACAATGACCATCACGTCGTCCACAAGTCCGACTTAAGGGACATACAACCTGTCACTTTGTCCCCTGAACCAGCTGCCAACGACGTTCCTCAACCTCACGTTGCATTCACCTTCGAGCCCATTCTGATACCGATCGAAGAATATGCCACGACCATATCCATGGTCAACGCGCTAAACCAGACAAACCTCATGTTGTTTCAACAACAAGAGAGAATCATTGCGCTGGAGACAGAGTGTCGTACCACGTCTCCTCCATGGAGAGCCCGACGATCGCGCAACCTCTCACCCCACGGGCGTAGGCGCGGGTGTGTGCCTTAGCTCGAGAGGCGACAACCGAAAGTCGCCAAGAAGCACGATTGTTCTCCTTGTCGCCGGGGATAACGCTCTCTGGAACCCAAAAAGAACAAAGCCAGAGGGCGCCCCGAGCAGCTCACCAACCGGCCAAGGGTATCTCCCCGCTATGACCAAAGCCATCGAGACGAAGACTACTCACCCCTGAAGAGTGACAAAGAAGACTCTCGTTGCCCGCTTTTCGAGGCCATCATGGAGACCCAGCTCCCCGCGGGCATGGAGAAGCCTCCTAATCTTTTCACGTACAATGGGACTACCAACCCCGACGACCACGTCGACAACATCAATGCCATGCTCGACTATCTCAACGATGTCGGGGGAAACATTAAGTGCATGTTGTTCTCCACGAAGCTTAGAAAGGGGGCCATGACATGGTACAAAAGCTTGGCTCCTGAATCCATCACTTCCTGGAGAAGCCTGAGATCAGCGTTCACGAGGCACTTCACAACCTTTTGACGTCACCCTAAGACAGAGGCTACACTTGAAGCCATCATTTAGGGAAACAATGAAACTCTACGCTCATACATCGAGCAATTCAACCAGGAGGTCGTCGAGGTAGATATGACCAACTATCTGAAAAAGTATCTCCTTAAAAACGGACTCCTCCCCGACAACGAACTCAACAGGGCAGTCGGAATCGAGCCTCCACGCTCTCTAGACGAGCTCCTACACAAAGCTCAGACGTACATCAGGTACAAAGAGAAACAGGTCGCCTACAGTGTTAGAAACAGCTGCAACCAAGACGAGGCCAAAAACCTCAAGCATGACAACTATGTAGCTCCTCGACGCACCGAGGAAAGGCGAAAGGATGACAAGCCTCGTGAGATTTGAGAAGGAAGAGGGCCAGCTGGGCGCTTCTTCGAATACACACTACTTACCGCTCACTGTGAGTGTATCTTCACCGAATGTATCAATTTGGGATTCAAGTAGGGCAGGGTGAGGTTCCCCTAACCAATGACACCCAAGCCCCACACTGACAAATCCAAATACTATCGCTTTCACATAAGCCACAGGCACGTGGCTGAAGACTGCGTCCACCTAAGAGATGTAATCGAGATACTAATAAAAGAAGGCCACCTTAAGAAGTACACCATGATGAACGAGCCTTCCCGGCACAGAGACCAGGGTTCAAAGAGAAGTCGTGAGGACACTCCTTCCGACAGCTATCCACTCCTCGTGGCCCTTTACGTATCTCGAGGGAAATCCAATCCCATCTCCTTCTACCTCGAGGAATTCCCGGGAGGATCCCGTAACTCGAGCATCCCAATGTTGATAAGGGCAAATTTGGCACGCTTAGATGTTCTTCATATCCTGGTCGACTAAGGTAGCTCCGTTGGCATCATGTATGCCCACCTGTTCAAAACCCTCAAGCTCGACGAAAAGAACATGTCCCTATATGTCAGATCCGACCTCCAGGGGTTCAACGGAGCTACCACAAAACCCTGGGAGTATGTCAAGCTCCTCGTCTTGTTTAGAGAGAACGAGACATCCATATAGGTCAAAATCCAGTTCCTGGTGATAGAATGCACTTCCTTATACAACTGTGTTCTTGGTCGACCAACTCTCGTCGAGATGACCGTCGTGCCCTCAACAGTCCTTTTGAAGATGAAATACTACACCAAGATGGCCATGTAGTCACAATGCATGGGGATATAGAGGCAGCTCGAAGTTGCTTCGACGCAGCAGTCAGAGGACATGTTGTGATCAACGCCTCCAAAGGGAATAATAAGCCCCGAGTCGAAGAGCAAAAGCCTTCACCGCATATCAATTCCATTGACCTTGACAGTCGACTTGGTGAAGATGAAACTGAAGACCGGGCCCCCACCAACAGGAAGATACCAGTCCATCCAGTGCGCCCAATCCCCAACTGAGATTTCAAGCTCATCCCTCTTGGTGATGACCCCGACAGGAGTGTGAAGATTGGCATCGGTCTTCCATCAACGACTAAAGAATAAATCGTGACATGCCTCAGAGAGAACATAGACCTGTTCTAATGGGGCACCGCTGAGATTCCCGGACTCGACCTCGAGGTCGCCTGCCATCAACTATCCATAAATCTGGCCATTAAGGCCGTAACACAACGTAGGCGCAAGCAGTCTTCCGAGAAAGCGGAGGTTGCTGAGCATGTTGTCAAAGACCTCTTAGAGGGAAATTTTATTTCTGAAACCCATTACACAACTTGTCTCTCTAATGTAGTCCTTGTTAAGAAAAGTAATGGAAAATGGAGAATGTGTGTTGATTATACCGATCTTAATAGGGCATGTCTCAAAGATACTTTCCCTTTACCTAACATTTATAAATTAGTAGACAATTCTGCAAGTTTCAAACTCTTGTACTTCATGGACGCATACATCAAGTATAATCAGATCCCCATGCCAGACATAGATAAGCGACACACAACCTTCATGACCCCGACGAGAAATTACTTCTATAATGTAATACCCTTCGGGATGAAGAATGTCGGAGCTACGTACCAACGTATGATGAAAAAAGTCTTCCGATGAGAGATCGGGGACATGCTCGAAGTCTACATGGACGACATGATCGTGAAATCCCACGAGGAGCCCGATCATACCCACCACCTTAGGAAGGTCTTTGAGTAGGCGAGGAAGTTCAAAATGACGTTCAACCCCGAGAAATGCACCTTCGGCGTACGGACAAGAAATTTCCTCGGCTCCTACCCCACCGAATGAGGGATCAAGGCCAACCCCGACAAATGTTGGGCGTTTCAGAATTCCCGACCTCGAAGTCGAAGAAATCCATCCAGTCATTCAACGGGATGATCGACTCACTATCTCGCTTCGTCGCCAAATCGTTACAGCACACGCTTACCTTCTTCAAGTTACTACGGAAAAAAGCCTCATTCGAATGGACCGAGGAGTGCGATCAAGCACCACTCCACCTTAAAAAGGCCTGCTCCGAGCCACCAGTTCTATCGCGACCACATGAGAAGGAGACATTATACCTCTTCCTATCCGTAGCTACCGAGGCGGTCAGTGTGGCCCTCATACGCGAAACGCACGATGGGAAGAAACCAATCTACTTCACGAGCAAGGCCCTACAAGGCCCCGTGCTCCGGTACCAACATATCGAAAAGGTTTCCTTAGCTTTTATAAACACTACAAAAAGGTTTCGACATTACTTCCTTGTCCATACAATTAAAGTCTGAATACATGGCCGGCAAAATCTTAAAATGGTCCCTAGAACTGTCGGAGTTCAACATCCAATACGAAAGCATAAAATCCCTAAAGGCACAGGCCCTGGCCGACTTCGTCGCCGAGATGACCTATCAACCGATCCCGACTAGTGGCACCCACAAGTGGACAATATTTGTGGACGGGGCCTCCAGCTCGACGGGAAGCGGCACATGTATCATCCTCGAGAATGGAGATGGCATCTTAATCTAAATATCACTGACTTTAGCTTTCCAGACATCGAACAACCAGGCCTAATACGAGGCATTCCTAGCAGGTCTACGACTGGTTGAGGACCTAAGGGCAAAAGAAGTAAAAATCTCCACTAATTATCAGCTTGTCGCATCCCAGGTACGAGGGAAGTATCAAGCTAAGAATGACAACCTAATCAAATACTTAGCCCTCGTCAAGGAAAAATTAGAAAAGTTTGACTCTTGGGAAGTCCAACACGTGTCGCGCGAGCACAACTCACGAGCAGACATATTGTCTAAGCTGACGAGCACACTAAAGAAAGGTGGGAAACAAATCCATTATTCAAGAGATCCTCCCGCGCCCAAGGATCAAGAAAATATATACGCCACTCGACGTGAACGCCATCGATGAGCCAACTATTGGATGACCCCAATTTACAACTGTAACACCCTATTTCTACCCGACTTTAAAATTAAATCAGAGTTATAAAAATATTCTCCACAAACATGGGATATCACATTTCAACTTTAAAACCAAACACATAAACTTCATTAATTAATATAAATGCTTCGAAAACTACGTAGCGGATTCATCAAGTTACAACTTTAAAATAACATCATTAATTTTCAACATCAACTACTTCAACATGGTTTACAAAATAAAACAACTGAAACAATTTCATTTACTAAAATAACATTCAACATAAAGATAAGACACACGTTCATCCCCCCCGAAGTGCTACGTATCAGAGCGACAAACACCAACTTGAAGCTACTAAGTACTCGACTCTGAGTTACCTGCACGTTACCAACATAGGGCAACACTCAAATAGAAGGGGTAAGATATCGAATAATATAAACAAGAGTATGATAATTAATACGTAAATGAGAAATCATACAATCACACCACTTCACACAACAAGCAACATCCACATACAACTTCAATCATCAACAATTAACAACATATATATAATGCGACTTAAATGCGACTCAACCTATGTATATGCATGTGGTACCATTTGGAGTAAGACTCCCAACTTTAAATCTTGCCAGTTTATCAAGGCAACAACAACATATTTTCCAATCTAGGCCAACTTGATTTGAGCATTCGCTCCAACTTGAAAATATGCAAATGTATGCGACTTATGAATGGCATACAACGACAAAAACATAAACAACAACTTAACAACACAACAACGTATAATAACATTGGTCAATCGACCTGCAACATAATATTTCCCAGGAATCAAGACAACACAACTTATATCGACTTCCTACGACTACAACATGGAAAAATCGACTATTTACGACTTGACTAATTAAATTTCTAAATCAATTATTTTAGTCCTTAATTCTACTAAAATCGACTTAATTTATCTCTGATTAATTCCTGGAATCAACTCAGTTCGACTCGGATGCAAAATCGGAACAGAAATCACGAAACGACAAAATTTGCCCACTGCTCTGGTCATACGCGTATTGGACTAGGCCATACGCGTATTGGACTAGGCCATACGCGTATGGACGACTCCTACATAACTCCCAATGTTGCATGATACACGTATCCACCTCCCATGTTTCTCATTACATGTATGATACCCCCATACACTGCAGCTTATGCGTATTGACATGGTCATCCACGCATATACTACTAAAATGGGCAGAGGGCCCTAAAAATTTACTTTCCGTACGCGTATTGCAGGTTTGTTACGTGTACTGACCTGATCCCACACCCATTCTTACGTGTATGGGCATGGTCTTATGCGTATTGCCAGAGGCTGTCTCGCTTTTCAGGTTTCTTCATACAATCTGAATCTAATTCTAATGATTCTTGTTCCTCCACTTCACACCAGTCCCAAATATGGTTTCTACACAGATTTTACACTCTTCATCACATTATTCTTTCTTCAATTTACTAAATTCAGTTTTTCTTTACCAACATTATATATCTAGATTCGTACTATTCTTCTACAACAACAACAATTATAGCAACGTGAACAACATATATGACAACAACACAATCTTCATGACATATCCGCATGAAATCAACAGCAACATATCATACAAAATTACAGCAACAATCATACTAAATACCCAACCAACATTTGAATTATCCTAATTCTGGTTATAGAATTAGAACCCCACCCTTACCTTGGATTGAAGGCAACTCGAATTCACAACAATCTCTACGAAAATCCAAAACCTAGCCTCTTGTTCTTCCTCAAGACTTGTTCTTCTCACCAAAATAATGATTAACTCTCTAATTAGGGTTTTCAGCCTAATATTACTAAAATGTCACTAATTAGCTAAATTACTAATGGGCCTAAAATTGCAAACTCTTCCAAAACTCAGAAGTAAACATCAGATCTCAATCCGATAGAATACACAAAGGAACACCGTGCAACTTCACAATTATTTTGACATAAATATCTTCCCACTTTGATACTAGAAAAATGATGTTAATAGGGATAAAATGAGCCGACTTTTTAAGCCTATCAACAATCACCCAAATCGAATCATGTCCTCTTGAAGTATTAGGCAATCCCGTATCAAAATCCATAGAAATGATATCCCATTTCCATTCTGGAATTTCCAACGGTTGCAACAAACCAGCAGACTTCTGATGTTCAACTTTCGACTTCTGACAAGTCAAACAGGAAAATACAAAACGCGCCATATCATTCTTCATTCTAGGCCACCAGAACAACTTCTTCAAATCTTGATGCATCTTAGTCGCTCCTTGATGAATACTCAAATTACTTTTATGTCTCTCCTCAAGAATCACTCTTTTCATCTCCACATCATCAGGAATACAAATCCTATCATGAAGTCTCAAAACACCATACATATCCAACTTAAAACCATTCTTTTCTAATTCACCACAATTAATTATAATATCCACTAGTTTCACATCCAATTTCTGAGCTTCTCTAATATAGTCCAGAAAATCATTATTAATCTTCAATATACCCAACATAACACTCTTCGATGTCACATCTCAAACCAAACTCATATCTCGGAATTGCTCAATCAACTCTAACTCCTTAACCATCATTGTCGACATATGCAACGTCTTCTGACTTAAGGCATCAGCTACCACATTAGCTTTACCCGGATGGTAATTCAAACCAAAATCATAATCCTTCAACAGTTCCAACCACCTTCGTTGCCTCATATTCAACTCTTTCTAATCGAACAAACACTTTAAACTCTTATGGTTGCTAAACACTTCGAATCTAGAACCATAAATATAATGCCTCCAGATTTTCAACACAAAACCAACTGCAACAAGCTCTAAATCATGCGTAGGAGAGTTCTTTTCATGAACCCTCAACTGTCTCGATGCATAAGCAATTACTTTACCATTCTGCATAAGAACACCTCCTAAACCTATCAACAAAGCATCACAATACACCACAAACGGTTCTCCTGAATTTGGTAAAGTCAAAACCAGAGCCGACCTCAATCTCTTCTTCAACTCTACAAAACTCTCTTCGCATTGGACATCCCACACAAAAGCTTTACTCTTACAAGTCAACCAAGTCAACGGAAGTTCCAACTTAGAAAATCCTTCAATGAACCTTCAGTAATAACCGACTAATCACAAGAAACTTCTAACGCAGTAGCCGACTTTGGAGTTTCCCATTGCAACACAACATCTATCTTAGAAGGATCCACAATGATACCACTACTTGAAATCACATGACCAAGAAAACTTACTTCCTTCAACCAGAATTCACACTTGGACAACTTCACATACAATTTCTTATCCTTCAAAACTTCTAATATTGTTCTCAAATGTTCTGCACGGTCTTCTTCTGACTTGGAATAAACCAGAATATGATCAATAAACACAACCACAAAATGATCCAGATAAGTATGAAAAATATGATTCATGTACTCCATGAATACTCTCGGTGCATTAGTCACACTGAAAGGCATCACTGAATACTCATAATAACCATACCGTGTTCTAAACACTGTCTTCTAAATATCTTCATCTTTCACCTTAGTCTGATGATAGACCAATCTCAAATCAATCTTGCTAAACACACAAGAACCTAACAACTGATCCATCAAATCATCTATTTTTGGTAACTGATACTTGTTCTTAATTGTGACCTTGTTCAACTGTCTATAATCTACACAAAGCCTAATACTTCCATCCTTCTTTTTAACCAACAAAACTGGAGCTCCCCATGGCGATACACTTGGTCTTACAAACTTCTTCTCAAGCAATTCTTCCAATTGCTTCTATAATTCAGCCAACTCAGAGGCGGAAATCTTGTACAGTTCCATAGAAACAGGTCTAGTACCAAGTCCAAGATCAATCGCAAACTCAACTTCTCTAATTGGCGGTATGTCAGGAATTTCATCAGGGAAAACTTCAGGAAATTCATTCACTACTTGCAACTTTTCAATCTTAGCTTTACTCTCTACAGATAACAACGCCATCAACGAAAACATCTGGGCTTCCTCTTTCATCAACTTTTGCAACTCTGTAAACAACAATAACTCAACTCCTTCCTCTCTTGGAGGAGAAAACCTTACTGACTTCCGAAAGCAATATGAACATAGTTATACTTTAACCAGTTCATACCTAGGATTACATCCATCCCAGTCAACGATAAACATACCAGATCAATATAAAAATCTCTATCAAAGATAGACAACGGACACCTCAAACACACTAGAGAAGTAGTCACCGATCCCTTAGTCGGAATCTCTACAACCATTTCTCCTTTCATAACATACAACTCAAGACCCAACCTCTTAACACAATCAGCAAAAATAAAACAATGGGTAGCACCCGTATCAATAAAGTAATTAAAGGAATACTATTAATGAGTACCTCTGACGAGTTTGTCCTCATTAGCCGTCTGAGTCCCAGCTAACGCGAACACCTTTCCTTCAGACTTTGCTTTCTTTGGCTTCTGGCACTGCCTGCCAATATGCCCTTCTTCACTGCAGTTAAAATAAATCATTTCCTTACGCGTGCAATCAGATATTGCATGCCCAGCTTTTCCACAATGGGAACAACGCTTCACCTCGGCAGTACACACATTACTCTTGTGTACAACTTGTCCACACTTGAAATAAACAATACCAGCAGGAGCATATCTCCCACTAGTTCTCTGACCCGAAGAAACTTTCTGCTTACCCTTACTAGCTAGAGTACGATACGGCTTGCCACGGTTCTGCTGATTCTTGCCTCTTCTATCAGTAATAATATTGTAGTGAGAATTGTTATATTCTTCGAAGATCCTACAATTATCAACCAGGTCAACAAAAACACAAATCATCTGATACCCTATAACTTTCTTAATCTCGGAACGCAACCTGTTCTCAAACTTGATGCACTTGGAAAATTCAGTAGTCGCCGCATCATGGTGTGTATAAAACTTCGACAACTCTATAAACTTTGCAGCATAATCAGTCACCGATATATTTCCTTGTTTCAGTGTAAGGAATTCAATATCCTTCTTACCCCGCACATCTTCAGGATAATACCTCATAAATTCTCTACAAAATACAACCCAAGTGATTTCTTCACCTGCAGCTTCCAACCTTTCTCTAGTTTCCAACCACCAATCATCAGCCTCAACTGCCAACATGTGAGTTCCATAACAAAACTTTTGCGCTGGAGTGTAATCCATCACACTGAAAATTCTCTCAATTTCCTTCAACCAAGCCAATGCTGCATAAGGGTCATACTTGCCCTTGAAGTTAGGCGGATTCTCTCTCTGAAAAGTCGCCAAAGTACGAGACTCATCATTCCCACCAGCATTCGGTAAATTCTACAAAACTTGAGCCATTGTTTGCATAGCAGTAGCCATCATAACGTCATTTCTTCCAGCTATCTCAACTTAACACTACAACACAACAAAAGTTAGAACCATATAACAATACTCGATTGTTAAACCAACTACGACTTGACAACTTGATCAGACAAATCGACCTGCTCTGATACCAATAACGTAACACCCCATTTCTACTCAACTTTAAAATTAAATTAGATTTATAAAAATATTCTCCACAAACATGAGATATCACATTTTCAACTTTAAAACGAAACACATAAACTTCATTAATTAATATAGATGCTTCAAAAACTACACAACGAATTCATCACATTACAACTTTAAAATAACATCACTGATTTTCAACATCAACTACTTCAACATGGTTTGCAAAATAAAACAACTGAAACAATTTCATTTACTAAAATAACATTCAACATAAAAGATAAGACACACATTCATCCCCCCGAAGTGCTACGTATCAGAGCGACAAACACCAACTCAAAGCTACTAAGTACTCGACTTTAAGTTAACTGCATGTTACCAACATAAGGTAACATTCAAACAGAAGGGCTGAGATATCAAATAATATAAACAAGAGTATGATAATTAATACGTAAACGAGAAATCATACAACCACACCACTTCACACAACAAGCAACATCCACATACAACTTCAATCAACAACGATTAACAACATATATATAATGCGACTTAAATGCGACTCAACTTATGTATATGCATGTGGTAGCATTTGGAGTAAGAGTTCTAGCTTGAAATCTTGCCAGTTTGTCGAGGCAACAACAATATATTTGCCAATCCAGGCCAACTTGATTCGGGCATTCGCTCAAACTTGAAAATAAGAAAATGTACGCGACTTATGAATGTCATACAACGACAACAACATAAAAAATAACTTAACAACGCAACAACTTATAACAACATTGGTCAATCGATCTGCAACTTAATATTTCCCAGGAATTGGGACAATACAGCTTATATCGACTTCATACGATTGCAACACGGAAAAATAGACTAATTATAACTTGACTAATTAAATTTCTCAATTAATTATTTTAGTCTGCAATTATACTAAAATCAACTTGATTTATCTCTGATTAATTCCTGGAATCAACTCAGTTCGACTCGGATGCGAAATCAGAACAAAAATCGTGAAACAGCAGAATTTGTGCTACTTCTCTGGTCATACGCGTATTGGCCTAGGCCATACGCATATGGACGACTCCTACACAACTCCATATGCGGCATGATACGCGTATCCACCCCCACGTTTCTAATTACGAGTATGATTGCCCCATACATTGCACCTTATGCGTATTGACATGGTCATCCACGCGTATACTATTAAAATGGGCAGAAGGCCATACAAATTTACTTTCCATACGCGTATTGTAGGTTTGTTACGCGTATTAACCTGATCCCATGCCCATTATTACGCCTATGGGCATGGTCTTACGTGTATTTCCAGAGGTTGTCTCATTTTTCAGGTTTCTTCATACAATCTGAATCTAATTCTTATGATTCTTGTTCCTCCACTTCATACCAGTCCCGAATATGGTTTATACACAGATTTTACACTCTTCATCACATTATTCTTTCATCTAATTACTAAATTCAGTTTTTCTTTACCAACATTCTAGATCTAGATTCATACTGTTCTTCTACAACAACAACAATTATAGCAACATGAACAACATATATGACAACAATACAACAGATCACATCATATTCTTCATGACAGATCTGCACGAAATCAACAACAACATATCATATAAAATCGTAGCAACACTCATAGGAAATACCCAGCCTACATACAAATTATCCTAATCCCGATTATAGAATTCGAACCCCACCCTTACCTTGGATTGAAGGCAACTCGAATTCACTGCAACAATCTCTACGAAAATCTAAAACCTAGCCTCTTGTTCTTCCTCAAGACTTGTTCTTCTCACCAAAATTATGATTAGCTCTCTAATTAGGCTTTTCAGCCTAATATTACTGAAATATCACTAATTAGCTAAATTACTAATGGGCCTGAAATAGCACCCCCAACGTTTCTACTCACACACCACAACTAACCCACTTACTTATAATTTTGTTGTTAATTCGACTTAGTTAACTTAAACAACCCAAACACAACTTAACCATCAAATTAATACCAACTTAACGACATACTCGACAAAACAACACTTAACAACAATTAATCAGGAAAAATACGCGATAATATTTAATTTAATTAATTAATTAAATACGAGCGTTACAACAACTATCTCATGAGGGGTGAACTACATGTCGACCCAAAGGAGGCGTCGGCGACCAAAAGAAGAGAAAGCTCATATGTTCTCGTCGAATGAAACTCTACTGGAGAGTATTCCCCATCCCACTACTCAAGTGCGTCGACGAGGCAAAGGTCCCCGACATCCTAGGAGAAATCCACGAGGGAATAAATGCCCAACACCTCAGAGGGAAATCCTTAGCACGGAAGGCCCTCTGAGCGGGCTACTATTGGCCGACGATGCAACATGATGCAAAATAACATGTTAATAAGTGCAACAGATGCTAGAGACACGGGGATATGCACATGGCTTCTCCCAACGAGCTCAAGACCCTAACTTCCCCGTGTCCCTTCACATGGTGGGGGATGGACATCCTCAGATTATTTGTGACCAGATCTTACCAGAACAAATACCTCATTGTCAGCGTCGACTATTTCACGAAGTGTATCGATGCTGAAGTTCTTGCTAAAATCACATAGCAAAATATACTCTGTTTCTTCAAAAGAAACATCCTCGTCTGGTTCGGCATACCCTAAGTCCTCGTCACCGACAACAGGACACAGTTCACGAACATAAGGTTCCAAGATTTCGTCGCCAACCTAGGCACAAAACAACACTTCACATCCGTCGAACATCCCTAAACTAACAGCCAAGCGGAAGCGGCCTACAGGGTCATCTTAAGAGGTCTGAAATGCAGACTAAGTGAAGCAAAAAGAGCTTGGATCGAAGAGTTACATAGCGTACTCTGGGCCTACCGCATGACCTCGCACTCAACAACCGTGGAAACCCCATTATGGCTAACATACGGAACTGAGGTGGTCATCCTAGAAGAAATTAGAGAATCCTCTAGGCGAACAAAAGCACACCTAGATGAGAAGTTGTACAATGAAGCCCTACGAGTAGAACTCGACCTTGTCGAGGAAATATGGTCCGAGGTGGCTCTTTGAGAGGCATCCCTGAAACAAAAAGTGGCTCTGCGACACGTTGCTAGAGTCATTAAATGAGAATTTCAGGTTGGTAACCTCGTCCTCTAGTAGAATTAGAAGAATCCACAAGAAGGCAAGCTGGCCACGAACTGGGAAGGCCCGTATCGTGTCCGAGCCAAGACGAACAACAGAGCCTACTACCTTGAAAACTTACAAGGTGAAGAACTTGATCGACCATGGAATGCCGAAAAACTTAAGCAGTATTATAGCTAAAAAACCCACACGACCACAACCCGAACAAGGGTAACAAGGAGGCCACAAGAGCATGGAAGGTACGACTATGACTCTCCATCTCGATCGAAAGGAGGGACCGCATTTTGGGGATACATATACAACCCTCCTCGATAGTAGATACTTCAAAAGAACTCCCCGGTTGTAGTACCGTGCCGGCAGGACACCCAACTCGCGATGGGGAGGTCCAAGCCGCAGGATCAGGAAATCGATCGCGGTCTTCGTCCTTCTAACCTACGGACGTAAAACCTGCAACCTCGTTGGTTCCCTAAACCAACGAGTCCAACAAGTCAAGCAATAAAAGTTCAAAAATAAATGTAACTAACAAAATAGAAAAATTCATTTCATTTAATCAGCCAACCAAAATCTGGTCGACACAGAAAGTACAAAAGGGGGGACTACACCCAAGTACAAATAAAAACAAAGGCACACAGGTCAAAAAAATAACAATGGCGCACAACCTGACAAAATGACTACGACATGCAGGCTAGGGAAATATTCCTCTTCGCCATCTTCTTGTTCCACGGTTGAATCCTCGACCGGGCAGACGATCTTGCCATCAACCGCATCATAGTTGAAAGCAATCCCCTCAGTTACGAGATTCACCCCAGGATTGACGACCTGGATCTTCTCGAGAGTATTGTCAAAACCCAGCTTAAGGGTTTGCACACAGTCGCCCTCCAACATCCGAATCCGATAAATCAATTCGGCATAAGTCTTCAAGGCCTTATCCTCATCGCCATCGTCCTCGGTAGGGGAAAATAGGTGTTCCAAATCCATAACCTTTGTTTGAAGACGCTTGACCTTCTCGAAAGCCTCGTCAAACTCAACCTCCCTGTCTTTCAACTTTTTGTTCTCATCCACCAGCCCATCCCGTTCGAGCCTAACCTCCCCCAGCTCGATCATTAACCCCTCCTGAAACCACTTAGAGAACATGACCCTTAACTGCCTTCTTTGAAGCTTTCCCTGCGTCCTTGTTCGACAACTTCAATACACGGTCCTTAAGTCTAGGCGTAGCGGATGCAGAGAAAAGATCACAAGTTAGTTATTGGAAAAATAATTGAGACAAAAGAAAGACGAACATAATCTACCTAAAAGACGAAGGGATTCCTTGTTTGTCTTGCACTCGAGCACCACCTTGGTTTTTATTAGTCGAACTTCGAAGATCAGCTCCCCGACACCGAATAAGACATGTCTCTCCAGCTAGTCCATACAAAGGGAAGGGGTAAAGCTCTGAACAAAAGCCACTATTTTTTATGGACAGCCGTGTCCTTGGGCCCTAGATTCTCATGTTTCACAAAGAACTGATCCGTGGCACAATTGAAATGAACTCGCTCTCACTCCAACAGGATGGTCGAAACAAGATGCTTCTCGCATTGGGCATCTCGTTGTTTGACATATATACTATACAAAGTTTGTGGAGTGAGAGGTTTCACCATGTACTACTTGTCCTTAAAATTCCGGACAAAATCAACTTAACTCTTAAATAGCCTCCTCAAATGCTTAAACGAGACCTAGCTATGTCGTCCATTCACGCTCGACCATTGCAAATCGAAGACCCGGAAAAATAGGGGCAACATACAACCAATTTCGAGGTACTAGCATACTAGTTCGAACGTCCAACGAACGCGATAGAATATGGATGTAGCTGGGAAGGGGCCAAGTCGAGCCATCTGAAGATGCCCTCCTGGAAGCCAGTGAAGGAAGACGGATCACCACCTCTCTAAATGCAAATTCATACATGGGAAAGCGTGTTCCTCTAGAAACTGAGAAAATCTGTTGTTCAGGGAGGGGAGCATAGCATTCCCAATTCTAAAGGGCCTCCGGGGCTAAATCCTCCACGATAGTATAAGCGTTGCGAGATTCATGCACGAAACAAGAACCCGTTTCTAGAGGCTCTTCCCCGACCCACGATAAGTCGGGCACACCGGGAGCAACGGGCTTGCCTTTTCCCACATCACACTCCTCTGGCCCTTGTTCGTCAACCTTTTCCTTGTCCACTTTTATGTCGATGTCATACGTAGGGATATCCTCGACTCTTCCTTGCAGGTCCAAATTAACTAAAAAGCAGAGGAAACTGGTGAATTTGACGTCGTATAAAATCCACATCACAGTTCAAGTGAAAGGGCGACGACCGGAGTCGGGGAAAGAAACACCCGACGCATTCATGCAAAAGTCATGAGACTGCCCAAGGCATTCAATGAAAATTCATAAGAATTCTCGAGACATTCATAAAAAATTAATTAAGAATTCCCGAGGAATTCATAAAAAATTCATGAGAATTCCCGGAACATTCATCGAGAATTCATACGGTGCCCGACGCACTCATCAAAATTCCCTCAATCAACATCCAAGAAGGATCCTCCTTGATGATTTTCAGGGAATTTCCACCGGTAGATTCGTATGATTATGCCGAGGATAGGTATCCTCGACTACTCCGGTGGATGAAACTACCAGGAAAAAGGCAAATAAAACCTACTATTATCAGAAAGAAAAAAAGCTTACTTGACATGTTCGCCGGCGGGGAAATGTTGGAGTTGTTGTGACGACAGAGAAGAGTTTTCCGACAAGGGCTTAAGAACGTCCGATGATCTTCTTAGGAGGCTGGATAAGTGAAGAGATAAGTGAGGGGAAACCCTCACCTCTAACTCTTTTATAGGCCTGCATACGGGAAGGCGCGCCTAGCCATCATTGCCTAGGTTGCCTAGATTTTCCTAGGCAGTCATATGCATTTAATGTACCATCACACGTAAAACGAAAAGAGTGACATTAAATACCATAATGACGATAAATGAAGAGACATACACGTCACCCTTGGGAACTCCAAAGGACATAAAACTATGCTCTTCAAAATACCGGGCACGCCCATCCTCGACATTGTAAAAATGCAAAAGAAACCTCATGCACGACTAACCTCGAGCATACAATCCTCCTCGACGAACTAAAACTCCAATGGAGGCCCTGCACGCCACTGCCTCAAACAACCTTAAATGGTCACGGGAAAATGTCCTCCTCGACATGCATCAATCCTAGTACCAACAAACCACCTGCCCAACAATACCTCTCCTTAAGTCATCATTCCACACCGGAATTGTGACTTGGGGGGCTCCTGTTCTGGACTGAACCGACGCAGTATATATCGGGCACATGCCAGTTCGTCGGGCACGGGCACGGGCATGGGCGCAGACCAACCAAAATTGAGAAAAGGGCAAGTGGCGGGAGCCACAATGGAGGCGGTGGGAGGCACCATGCTCACAAACATGGCGCAAGCCATGTGTATATTACAAAAGGTGGCGCAAGCCGCCCATGTAATAAGGGGAATTCATATTTTTTATATATAAATACATTAAATTATTCATTTCATTTCATGATAAATTGTGTTTTTTTTAAATGAAGTAATAATAACATGTTCAATAAATGTATTAGAATTTTACTAAGTAAGGATTATAGTGTAAGGGAATTGGATTACCGTATATCAGTATAACAGGTCCTAATAGAAACATAATGAATTTTTGACAGAAGAAGCAGTATTTTGAAGTTTGACAAAAAAAATGTTTCTTTGATTTTTCTGACAGAAGGTTTTAATTATAGTAGGAGTATTGTATCAGAAAACAGAAATTGACAGAATTTCATAATAAACTCATATTAACAACAGAGTGTTAAAATAATGCTGATTTAGCTAGTTTAACCGATTTAAGCGGAAAAATTAGTTGCCCGGAATTTAACGAAAATTGTCAGGGTAAGTCGGGTAATTTAGTAGGTGAATTTTGTTGGTTTGTATTGTTGAAATTATGTCGGAAAAAACAATTTGTAGGTACAATTGATTTTGTAGCTTTATTTCGAATTATAGACAATTCTAAGTTGGAGGCTTGATAGCCAATGTGGATTTAAGTTGTTCATGTTGTATAAGCTGTTGTGTTATTGATGTTGTTATTGTGTTGAGTCGTACATATCATATAACATATGTGCATTTCATGTCGGAGCAGTTTCTCACACCATGTTGACCTGGATTTGGCACAAGTTGAAAGTTGAAGGCTTATGCCTTGATGCGTCGGTAAATTGGCAATTTTAAGTTGGGAGTTTTACTCCGAATGGTACCACATTCATAACATAGTCGAGTCACATTAAAGTTGCATTTTACAAATTGTTGTTGATTGTTGTTTTGTTGTTGATGTGAAATGGTGGTAATTGTATGATTCTTATCAATGTATTATTTATCATACTTCATTTATATAATTCGATATCTCACCCCTTCTATTTGAATGTTGTCCCTTTGTTGGCAACGTGTAGGTAATCAAGAGGAGTTGTCGGTTATCGTTAGTTCGAGTCGGTGGTTGTCACTCTGATACGTAGTACTCAGGGGGATGGCGCTAGTCTTGTTTTGCTTATTTGTTTAAAAACTTATTTTTTAAGTTGAATTGTCGTAGAATACTTGGTTGTTTATTTTAAAGTTGATTTATATTGGATAAAGATGTTATTACTTTGATTATGAATCAGCAGCGTAGTATTTTATAAAGTTGAATTGTTTTGAAGACTATATGTTGATTTATGAGTTCTCCTTGAACGTGTTTTGTATCATTCATGATTATCTGTTATGTATTTGATTCTAAAGTTGAAAATGTGACATCCCACTGTATGTTGGAAATTTATAACTCTGATTTTAATATAATCATCAGGTAGAAAATGGAGGGTTAAATTAGGGGTATCAGAGCAGGTTGGTCCATCCGGCCAAGTGTCGAGTCGTAGGTTTTTATCAGTCGAGTATTATTATTTGGTTCTAACTTTTTTCTGTATTGTAGTGATAAGTTGAGATGGCTGGAAGAAATGATGCTGCAATGGCTGCTGCAATGCAAGCAATGGCTCAGGATATGTAGAACTTACTGAACGCTGGTGAGGATGCTGGATCTCGTAGCCTGGTGACTTTTCAGAGAGAGAATCCACCTGTCTTTAAGGGAAAGCACGATTTGGATGCAACGTTGGGCTGGTTGAAAGAGATTCATAGGATCTTCCGTGTGATGGACTGTACTCTAGTGTAAAAGGTTTGTTATGGTACTCACATGCTGGAAGTTGAGGCTGATGACTGGTGGTTAGAGACTCGTCAAAGGTTAGAGGCTGCAGGTGAAGAGATCACTTGGGATGTATTACGTAGGGAATTTATGAGGAAGTATTATATAGAGGATGTTCTTGGCAAGAAAGAGATTGAATTCCTTGAGCTGAAGCAAAGAAACATGTTTGTTACTGATTATACTGTGAAGTTTGTGGAATTGTCTAAGTTCTATCTTCATTATAATGGAGATGGTGCCGAATTTTCAAAGTGCATCAAGTTTGAAAACAGGTTGTGCTCTGAGATTTAAAAGGTTGTTGGGTATCAGATGATCCGTGTCTTTTCCGAATTGGTTGATAGCTGTAGGATTTATGAAGAGGATAATACTGCTTATTACAAGATTATTAGTGACATAAGAGGCAAGCAACAACAGAACCATGGAAAGCCATATGATGCTCCATCTGGAAAAGGTAAGCAAAAAAGTTGCTCCAATTCAGAGGACTAGTGGGGGAGGTGCTCCCGCTGGTATAGTTTTCTTCAAGTGTGGATAGGCTGGTCACAAAAGTAATATGTGTACTGCTGAGGTAAAAAAAGTGTTTTCATTGTGGTAAGACTGGGCATGTAATAGCTGATTGCAAACACAGATAAATGATATGTTTTAATTGTGGCGAAGAAGGACATATTGGTAGTCAGTGTCAGAAGCCAAAGAAATCTCAGACTAGGAAAGAGTTCACGTTGGTAGGAACTTAGATAGCTAACAAGGACAGACTTATCAAAGGTACATGCTTCATTAATAATACTCCTTTAATTATTATTATTGATATTGGTGCTAAGCATTGTTTTATTGCTGCTGATTGTGTTAAAAGATTGGGTCTTGAATTATCTGCTATGAATAGTGAAATGATCATTGAGATTCCGGCTAAGGGATCAGTAAGTACTTCTCTTATGTGTTTAATAGGGGTGTTTGTAGTGCGGTTTGAGTGGTTTTGACGTTTAAAATCCATCTGAACCACAAGAGAAAAAAGCATGTGGTTCGGTTTGGTTCGGTTGGCTTTTAAAAAAAATTCGAACCAAACCAAACTAAATTAATGCGGTTTGGGTTGGTTCGGTTTTTTATAATATTTTTATATAGTCATGTATACATATATATAGGGCAACATAACTTTGTGTTTAGTCATTCATACATTATAAAATGACAACAAAACTCATCATATTTAGACAAAAACTTCTATTTCAATATACAAAAATCAATTTAAACAAAAGTGGAAAAAATAGTAGCATAAAATAATATAAAAAATATTATGATAAAATAGAAAAAATAGAGGAGAATGAGATTAGAAAATATGAAAAAGAAAAAAAATAAGTGATATGAGATTAGAGAAGAAAGGTGTGATAAAAATGTAATAAGAAGAGAAACTAGTAACATAAAAATGAGAACATGAAATATAAAGAACATGTGAGATGAGAGGTTAGCGTAGAAGATATGAGACATACATGACAAAGAAGATGAGAAGAATGCGAAATACTATTAGGAGATGTTTGAGAAGGTTGAAACTGAAAAACTAAGTGTGAGTAAGAGAAAATATATCAAAATTGTAAGGTTAAGGCACAATGGATTTGAGTTTTGGGTTAGATATGGAATAAGTGAAGTTTGGGTTGTAACATATTGCGGTTTGGTTTGGTTCGATTTACAAAATACAAATCGCAAACCAAACCAAACCATGCGGTTTTATTGAAAGATGGACCGAACAAATCCGAACCAAATGCGTTTTTTTGCAGTTACGGTTTGGTTTGGCTTAGTTTGCGGTTTTCTATTGGGTTGATTTGGTTTTGAACACCCCTAGTGTTTTAGGTATCCTTTATTGATCTTCGATAAATACTTTTATGTTGATTTGGTATGTTTTCCGTTGATCGGAATGGGTGTAATTCTTGGTATGAACTGGTTAGAGTATAACTATGTTCATATAAACTATTATCGCAAGTCAGTGAGGTTTTCTACTCCTGAAGAGGAAGGAGTTGGATTGTTATCTTTCAAAGAGGTGCAATAACTGTTGAAAGAAGAAACTCATATGTTTTCGTTAATGGCAACATTGTCTATTGAGAGTAAAGCTATGATTGAGGAATTGCAAGTGGTGAATGAATTTCCTGAAGTTTTCCCTGATGAAATTCCTGATGTACCGCCATAGAGAGAGGTTGAATTTGCAATTGACCTTGTACCTGGTACTAGACCTGTTTTGATGGCACCATACAAAATGTCGGCATCCAAGTTGTCTGAATTAAAGAAGCAGTTGGAGGAATTACCTGGGAAGAAGTTTGTAAGGCCAAGTGAATCGCTGTGGGGAGCTCCAATGTTGTTAGTAAAGAAGAAAGATGGAAGTATGAGACTTTTTGTTAATTATAGACAGTTGAATAAAATGACAATCAAGAAAAAGTATCCACTTCCGAGAATAGATGATTTGATGGATCAGTTGGTGGGTGCTCGTGTGCTTAGTGAGATCGATTTGAGATCGGGTTATCATTAGATTAAAGTGAAGGATGAGGATATTTATAAGACGGTGTTTAGAATATGGTATGGACATTATGAGTATTCGGCGATGCCTGTCAGTGTGACTAATGCACCGAGAGTATTTATGGAATACATGAACCATATTTTTCATACGTATCTGGATTGTTTTGGGGTTGTATTCATTGATGATACTCTGATTTATTCTAAGTTAGAAGAAGAGCATAAGGAACATTGAGAACATTATTGGAAGTTTTGTAAGATAATAAATTGTATGCAAAGCTGTCTAAGTGCGAGTTTTGGTTGAAAAAATTCAGTTTTCTTGGTTATGTGATTTCAGGTAGTGGTATTATTGTGGATCCTACTAAGGTAGATGATATGTTGCAATGGGAAACTCCAAGGCCGACTACTAAAATTAGAAGCTTTTTGGGACTAGTTGGTTATTTTAGAAGGTTTATCGAAGGATTTTATAAGTTGGCACTTCCGTTAACTAAATTGACTTGTAAAAGTAAATCTTTTGTGTGGGATGTTTAGTGAAAAGAAAGTTTTATAGAATTGAAGAAGAGATTGACGTCGGCTCCGGTTTTGACATTACCGAATCCAGGAGAACCATTTGTGGCTTATTGTGATGCTTCGTTGATGTGTTTAGGAGGTGTGCTTTTGCAGAACAATAAGATAATTGCTTATGCGTCGTGACAATTGAGAACTCATGAAAAGAACTATCCTACGCATGATTTGGAACTTTCTGCAGTTGTTTTTGTGCTTAAGATTTGGAGGCATTATCTTTATGGTTCCAAATTTGAAGTTTATAGTGATCATAAGAGCCTAAAGTATTTGTTTGATCAGAAGGAGTTAAATATGAAACAACGAAGATGGTTAGAATTGCTGAAGGATTATAATTTCGGTTTGAATTATCATCCAAGCAAAGCTAATGTTGTGGTCGATGCTTTAAGCTGAAAGACCTTGCATATGTCAGCAATGATGATTAAGGAATTAGAATTAATTGAGCAGTTTCGAGATATAAGTTTAGTTTACGAAGTGACACTGCAGAGTGTTATGTTGGGCATGTTAAAGATTAATAATGATTTTCTGGACAATATTCGAGTAGCTCAAAAGCTGGATGTAAAACTAGTGGACATCATGAGTAGTTGTGATCAATCGGAGAATAGTGACTTTAAGATTGATGCACGAGGTGTATTGAGACTGCATGATCGAATTTGTATTCCTGATGATGCAGATACAAAAAAGAGGATTATTGAAGAGGGTCATAGGAGTAATCTGAGTATTCATCCGGGAGCCACTAAAATGTATCAAGACTTGAAGAAAATATTTTGGTGGTTTGGAATGAAAGAAGATGTGACACCATTTGTGTATGCGTGTTTTACTTGTCAGAAGTCGAAAATTGAACATCAGAAGCCTGCAGGGTTGATGCAACCGTTGGAAGTTCCAGAATGGAAATGGGATAGCATTTCTATGGATTTCGTGACAGGGTTGCTTGTTACTTCAAGAGGGCATGATTCAATTTGGGTGATTATTGATAGGCTTACAAAGTCAGCTCATTTCATACCTATTAACATCACATATTCGATTGCGATGTTGGCAGAGATTTGTATCTGAGTGATTGTGAAGCTGCGTGGTGTTCCTTTGTGTATTGTGTCAGATAGAGATTTGAGGTTTACGTTGGAGTTTTGGAAGATTCTGCAAAAATCGTTGGGTTCTAAGTTGAGGTTGAGTTCGACATATCATCCTCAGACAGATGGCCAAACAGAGAGGACTATTTAGTCGTTGGAGGATTTGTTGAGAGCTTGTGTTTTGAGCAGGGAGGTTCGTGGGATACTTATCTTCCGTTGATAGAGTTCACTTATAATAATAGTCACCATTCTGGTATCGAAATGGAACCTTTTGAAGAGTTGTATGGTTGGAGGTGTAGAACTCTGTTTTGTTGGCATGAATCTGGTGAAAGTGTAGTACTAGGACCGAAATTAGTTCGAGAAACTACTGAGAAAGTAAAGTTGATTCAATAAAAGATGAAGGCTTCTAAAAGTAGATAGAAAAGTTACCATGACAAACGAAAGAAGGATTTAGAATTCCAAGCTGGTGATCATGTGTTTTTGAGAGTCACACATGTGACTGGGTTTAGGAGAGCTTTGAAGTCTAAAATGCTCACTCCTCGTTTTATCAGTCCGAATCAGATTTTGGACAAAGTTGGAAAAGTTGCTTACCGAGTGGATTACCGCCAAATATTTCGAATTTTCATGATGTATTTCATGTGTCGCAACTCCGAAAGTACATTTCAGATCCGTCTCATGTGGTTAGTATGGATGGCGTGCAAGTACAAGATAATCTTACGGGGGAGACTAAACTTGTTCTAGTTGTGGATCGTGAAATAAAGACTCTACGAGGGAAAGAGATCGTGTTGGTGAAAGTTGTCTGGTTGGGAGCTGCTAGAGAAAGTATGACTTGGAAATTGGAAAGCAAGATGCGAGACTCCTATCCCGAGTTGTTTGAATCAGGTAAATTTTCGAGGACGAAAATATTCTAAGTGGGGGAGAGTTGTAACGACCAAATATCTAATTATTATTTAATCAAATATTTAATTATTTATTTGCGATTATTTTGGTTGATTTTGTGCTGCGGTGAATTAAGTTGTTAAGTTGGTATTTAAGTTGGAAAGTCATTGAATTAATATTAGAAATAATATTATAGTTATAGAAGAATGTTTGTTTAAGTGGGCTTGGAATCGTGTTGGAATTAGTAAATTAAGGGGTGTATAACTTAGGCCCATTAGATTTTATGAGTAAAATAATAATATTTTGATAAGAAGAAATAGAAAGTAAAATAAGTTAGGTTTTAGAAAATATTAGTAAGAGGAAAAGGAACAAAACGTAGAACATGAGAGAAGGAGGTTGCGTGAGAGAAACTGCTAACGGTGCCAAATCCCCGGAATCCGATCGAATTTCGAGTTGCCTTTAATCCAAGGTAAGAGTGTGGTTCGACTTTTATAATCGGGTTATGATAATTGATATGTAGGAATTGAGATCGGGTAGTTTTTATGTTGTTGTTGTTGATTTGGTTTTGATCCGATTGTTCTGATGTTTACTGGAATATGATGATCTTGTGAAATATTTACTGAACTAATTTTGTGAATGTTGTTGTTGATTTGTTCGATATCTGGAAAAAAATTGGTTTGAGACGAAAATGGTGTTCACAGGTGCATCGGTGGTGCAGGCCAACCACCACTCACATAGAGGTGGCGCAAGCCACCTATAATTGAGAAAAAAAAAGTGGCGGGAGCCACAATGGAGGTGGTGGGAGCCACCATGCTCCTCACAAACATGGCACAAGTCATGTGTATATTACAAAGGGTGGCGCAAGCCACCCATGTAATAAGGGGAATGCATATTTTTTTATATAATACTTTAAATTATTCATTTCATTTCATGATAAATTATTTTTTTAAAAAAATGAAGTAGTACTAACATGTTCAGTAAATGTATTAGAATTTTACTAAATAAGGATTATAGTGTAAGGGTATTGGATAATAGTATATCAGTATAATAGGGCCTAATAGAAACATAATGGATTTTTGACAGAAGAAGCAATATTTTGAAGTTTGACAGAAAAAAATGTTTCTTTGATTTTTCAGACATAAGGTTTTAATTATAGTAGGAGTATTGTATCAAAAAACAGAAAATTGACAAAATTTCATAATAAACTCATATTAATAGCAAAGTGTTAAAATAGTGCTGATTTAGCCGGTTTAGCCGATTTAAGTGGAAAAATTAGTTACCCGGAATTTAACAAAAATTGTCGGGGTAAGTCGAGTAATTTAGTATGTGAATTTTGTTGGTTTGTCTTGTTGAAATTATGTCGGAAAAGTCGATTTGCAGGTACAACTGATTTTGTAGATTTATTTTGAATTACAGACAATTCTAAGTTGGAGGCTTGATAGCCAATGTTGATTTAAGTTGTTCATGTTGTATAAGTTGTTGTATTGTTGACGTTCGTATGTTGTTTATATTGTTGAGTCGTACATGTCATATAACATATGTGCATTTTATGTCGGAGCAGTTGCTCACACCACGTTGGCTTGGATTTGGCACAAGATGAAAGTTGAAGGCTTATGCCTTGATGCCTCGGTAAATTGGAATTTTAAGTTGGAAGTTTTACTCTGAATGGTACCACATGTATAACATAGTCGAGTCACATTAAAGTTGCATTTTACATATTGTTGTTGATTATTGTGTTATTGTTAATGTGAAATGGTGATAATTGTATGATTCTTATCAATGTATTATTTATCATACTTTGTTTATATAATTTGATATCTCACCCCTTCCGTTTGAATGTTGTCCCTATGTTGGTAACGTGCAGGTAATCAAGAGGAGTAGCCAGTTACCTTTAGTTTGAGTCGGTGGTTGTCGCTCTGATACGTAGCACTCAGGGGAATGACGCTAGTCTTGTTTTGCTTATTTGTTTAAATACTTAATTTTTAAGTTGAATTGACGACGAATACTTGGTTGCTTAGTTTAAATTTGATTTATGTTGGATAAAGATGTTATTACTTTGATTATGAATCCACTGCGTAGTATTTTATAAAGTTGAATTATTTTGAAGACTATATGTTGATTTATGAGTTCTCCTTAAACGTGTTATGTATCATTCATGATTATATGTTATGTATTTGATTCTAAATATGAAAATGTGATATCCCGCTATATGTTTGAAATTTTATAACTCTGATTTTAATATAATCATCGGGTAGAAAATGAGGTGTTACAGTTAGACCAAAGACAAGATCACATGCTAGGTCTTATCTGCTCATACGCATTCCTTGGCAGTTCCTTCTTGGGTCTAGCTAATCCAGCCCATGAGAAGAATCTTGGCCCAACACTGGGGGCACACTATAAATACTCTCTTTCACTAGAGGGTCATATATTCTCTTTTTAACTACTTACTATTTTTGGTCACTTTTTAAGTTATTTTTCACTTTGGCATCGGAGTACCTTGCAGGTACACCCCCCATTTCTCCATCGTAGTAGCTGCCCATCACTGGAAGGTTCCTCTTGATCAGGTCAGATTAATTGTGTTCTTGAAATTTAGGAAACTTTTGAAGTGTCTAATGGGACTGAGAAACACTTCTAAACACCTTGGTATTGTGACTCATATACAGAGAGTTTGAGAGATTGAGAAACACTTGGATATAAATTAGGGTTTCTTCTCGAGAGTTTGGGATATACTATTTTCTTGTAACCCCTTTTCAATCTCTCGTAACAATTATTGGAAGTATAGTGAATCACATAGTTCTCTCTTCCTTAGAGTACATAGGTTTAATCGAACTAGGTAGAAAAATTTTGTGTGTTCTTTTTTATCTTCTTTTGCTTACGATGGATTTTCTTACATTGATTGTAGGTTATTTTGGTTTCTTGATGCCATTTATTTTTGGTGTCATTGTTCTTTGTACTACACTTCTTTACTTTTGACCTATTTAATATTAAAGTTAAACTCAAAGAGGTCTTGGTGTGAATAAACCTATCAATGAATTTACTATTATTGTTATAGTTTTCATAACAAATCCCTGAAACCATCCTCCACTTCAACCACTCAGTTTGAATTAGATAGTTTACATTTATTCTATTTCTTCATCATTTTATATTATGAATACAAGATATTTAAATTGTGTGACTTGTGGTGTGGTATGGTCTCCAAATTTCACCTCTAGGTTAGAAACACTTCTCATTTTTCTAAACTTACATTATATATATATATATATATATATATATATATATATATATATATATATATATATATATATATATATATATATATATATTACTTCCACTTAGGCAAAAACCATACGTTTCTAAGGTTTGTCTTGAACTCCCCGACCTCTGATTTAAAATCTCGTTTGAATCTCCAAGTATGACTATACCATTTTCAAAAAAGTATAAAGGTAAGGCCTTAGGGTTGAACCTTGGTTCATTCCTACTATTATGATAAAATCATTTATCTCTCGACCATGTGCCAGCGCACTACTCAATACTCCCTCATACATATCATGGATAGTTCGAATATATGTAATTCTACCATATTTATTCTCTAGAACTTTTATTTTAATATCTATAGCAACTCTATCATATGGCTTATCCAAGTCAATGAAAATTTTGTGCAAGTCTTGTTGATCCATCTAATACTCATCACACGTCTTATTAAATAGACCGCTTCCATGATTGACCTTCCAGACATAAAATAGAATTGATTATCAATAATTTAAGTATCTTATAATTTAAAAAATACGTAAAGTACCTAAGTGCTTATTAACTTCTTTTGCAAGTAGTAAACGAAAAAAATCCTTATTATCAGTAAATCACGATAATACTTATGTATTTACTAAATACAGGTAAAAAGAACCATAAAAACACTAAAACCAGTAAAAAATACCTTTCAACAACCATATCTTTCTAAGCCAAGAATAGGGTCTCTCTAAGTGAGGCATGGAGGTTCATGACTTCAAGGCTAAGTTACTTCATGGCAAAGAAGGGTTTGCTCGCTAAGCAAGGAAAGGCGTTAAATGTAACTTGCATTGAGTTGGAAAAACTTAGGGGAGAAGAAAGTCGGCGCACTGAGCGAGCTATAAGCATCGCTTAGAGAGAATGTTGTATCAAAACCTTATAAATAGGGATGTCAGTCAATGCAATGAGAGAACTTGTCGTGGTTTATTTTGGTACATATTGACAGAAATACAGTATTCACAAAAAAACACAATAGGAGAGAAAAATAGAGGAAAACTGAGCTTGGAAGCGCTATTGGAGGAATCAACAACAAACATTTTTCAACTTCTTTCTTATAGGTTTAAATTGTAAAGCTACTATGAGTAAGTGTAACTAATTTCTCTTTTGTTGGGGGTTATATGTAGTCGTTAGTATACTCATGTATTGATCACAATCATGTTGTTCTATGCAATTCTTCTTATGCTTTAATATTGACGAATTTTTCGTTAGTAATGCTTTGTTGGATTAGCCACCTTAAACATGTTTTAATGGTTTGACTTGATATTTGATAGTTACCCGTCATTACTAGATTCAATCTTTTCATGTATTAGATATGATAAACTTTAAACATTGATTTAGGTTTAGTGTATGTATGAACCATCAAAGCTTAATGTTATTGTATTGGTTAATAGGTTGAGAGATTGTATATTAAGAAATACGACCAGTATCACGTTGTCGACTCAGACATGAGCTACAACGTAGAGTGATGGACGGTAATATTAATAGCTGGTTATAATTGCATACTATTGATCAATGATGATATATGGGGATATGTCGACGAAATCTACCCCCAACAAGTTTTCTCAACTATTAACTTAACACCAAAGTTCAATTTACTTATTGTCATTTTATTTTCTATTATTTCAGAATTCACAAACAAACAATATTTGATACACCATCCTTAAAATCATAAAAATTACTGAACGGTCATTGAAACACGACTAGTCCTTGTGGAGACGATAAAAATACTTGCAGTTCTATGTTGACAACAATTTATTTTCTTAATCTTTGTTCAATCACTTTTTTCCCATAACTTCTTGGTATGATTTATATTTTAATCCCCTATAATTTGAATAATTTTATATACCCTTTTATTCTTATAGATGTAACTAAAGTAATCTTCTCCATTCTTCTGATATTTTCTTTAATCTTATAGTTTGGTGACACTTTTAATGCCTTTATCTTAAAGAGTTATCCACACTATATGTATTTTTTTTGTCTAACCACCTTACTACTACTCACAATTTTTAATGTTTTTTTATCTCATGTTTTTGAACCTGAGGATATTAGTTATAATTTTGATCCTCCTTTATAATGTCAAGCATGTTAGATTCCGGTGAGATATCACATCATTCATTAAATAAAATATAGAAATATTTCTTTCACTTATGCTTTATATCATTTTCCTGAACTCAAATTTTTTTCTTCTTTGTCTTTAACACACTTCATTTGATCCAAGTCTCCTATCTTTAATTCTCCTCCCTTAGAAATCCTATAGATTTTTCTCCCTCCTTGATTCTTAAAAATTGGTATAATCTTTCAAAAATCCGAGTTATTGCTTAACTCACTGCTTTCTTTCTCTCTTTCTTGGCTTTATTATACTTTTTCCCCAAATTTTATACTTTTACACCTATAGACTATTCTTTAAAACATTTATTTTTTAGTCTAAGTCTATTCTAAACACTTTGTTTCCACCGCCATGATTATTTAACCCATAGGTCAAAATCTTATTGATTCTTCCAACATCTCTTTAACTACTTTTCTAATCTCTCGTATCATCTAGTTCTAAATATCATTTGCACTTTCTTGTGCCTGTTTGAAACCCTTTGAAGTTGTTGTGTTGGAAACTCCTTTGTTTTCACCCTTAAAATATCATAACTTGATATGTGGAGCTCCCATGTTGCTTCCTCTATTCGTTTTCCACTTGACACTTAAATTCATAATCAATACTCTATTGGGATGACATGAGAACATGTCATCCCACTCTCAAATCTGTTAAAAAGCCCATCTTTTATTTAAAAGCATGTAATAGTAAAAGTAGATGAAAAATTTATGATGAATTTACCTTTCATATTTACCTCCCCAAGAGCATACCCTTGAATGTCTTCAAAATCTCTTGTTATTCCCTTACATGTCCATTTAGATTCCCTTAAAATATCTCTCTTTGAGGTATATTCTGAAATAAACCCTCTAAATTCTTCCAAAGTTATACTTTAACGTAATTTTCTTAAATATGTTTTATTTCACTACAAGTTTTAGCACTATGATAAAATATCATACTCTTATTACATCTATAATATCCTTATTCCACTTATTGTCTACAATAATCCTAACCCCATTTTTTCAATATAACTTTAGTTTGAATCCTGAATTATCTAATTCTTTTGTCTTCTCATATGCCAACTAAGTTTCTTTATAGGTATATGAAATTAATCTTCCTTGCTAACCGTAGTGTCTACTATTTCCATAAAATTTCCAATAAGAGTGCCTATATTTCATGTTCCAAAAAGAATTATACTCTCATATTTTACTTCATCCAAACAACATCCTTTGTTTGTTTGACATTGTACTCGAGTCATACAACGTATTATTTCTGAGAAAAAATCCTGTCATTCACGTCATTACATATTTGATCGATGTCATAAAGATTTGACAAAATTTTACTTTGGTTGTGATCTACTTAACACAACTCCCTCTTTTTTATCCGGGCTTGGAATCAATTATATAGTAAAATTAATTTATATCTGATTTGGTTGATAAAAAAATATTTGAAATAATTAGTTAATAATATAAATTTTTATAATCAATACAAAATACAATTTTATATCTGTATAAAAATATTTTTATTTTATTTAAAAAACAAAAAATATATTTGAACATTACCAAATGTCTTTGTATTTGATGTGAGTACTTATTCCCATAACATTATTCTTGAATTTCAGAGAATGAATTAGCAACTTTTGCTTAAAAATGCCAAAGTTGATTAATTATAAAATTTTCATAATCTAATTATAAGCTGCTAGTTTCTATTAAGAAAAATATAGTTAACTGTGGTTGTTATGTAGGGAAAAGTAGACGCATTCCTATTAGGAATCTGAAATGGTACTAACACAACTCAAAAGCCATGCTATGTGATTGGCACTAACACAACATGCCAAAATACATTATTATTTTAACTTTTTAGGCACTAATAATGTTTCAACATGTATTATTTTTAGGCACCAAAACCTAACTTTGTCTACCACTAGGTCTAAATTTTCTATTTAGCTTTTAATTTATTATTAGTATAAAAATAACAAGTCTGAGCAATTAGGGTAGAATAACACTATAATATACACAAGAGAAAAACTATATTATGATTATTTTTCTTCTTCTCCCTTCCCTAACTTAAATGTCACGGTAGCATTATTGTGACCTTACTTCTTAAACCCTCTTTGATGCACCTTCCTCATGGGTTTTGAAAAGGGTTGTGAAATTTGTATTCTAACAACATAAAGGAAAGGAAGATGATTAAAACAAAAGGGAGGAGTTGTAAGAAATTTAGATGAGGTAAAATCAACATTTTCTGAAATTTCCCAATACCATAAAGTATCCCAAGGTTTAAGGTATTTAGCATCCTAGTTTTCTCTAACACATATAATAACTCAGTGAGGGCAAATAATGTCGTTTTATAGTGTTTTTTTAAAGAAGTTTCGTTTACTTTTACTTATTTTGTATTAAGAAGTTGTTAGATAAATTTAATTTATTTATTTTTTATTTCTAAATATCTCAATTTTTAGTTTTAGTCTTTCAAAATATTTTCTTTAAAGAATAACCCTCTTATAATTTTTCATTCACATTTTTGGTCCCTAACGATAATTTTAGTGACGATTTATTACTTAGCGACTGAATTAACGACCGTTTTAGCGTCAGTTTTAGTATTAGGGATCAAAAGTGTGGATGCAAATTTTTAGGAGGACCATTCTTTAAAGGAAATATTTTGAGTGACTAAATACGAAATTGAGATATTTATGAGGACCACAAACATATTTAACCCTATTATTTAAGAGTACAATCTTGAATGGATACATTTTTGAAGAAGTGTATGTGCACCAACCCCTTGGCTTTGAAAGTTCTATAAACCCAGATTTAGTTTTCAAACTTAAGAAGTCGATATATGGTCTGAAACAAGCTCCTGAGCTTGGTATGAGTGATTAAGTAACTTCCTTTTGAAAAATGATTTCACCAGAGGGAATGTGGACACACCGCTCTTTTGCTAAACCTATAAGAATGATATTCTAATTGTGCAAAAATTTATGCTGATTATATAATATTTGGTTCTTCTAATGCTTCGTTGTGCAAGGATTTTTCTAAGTTAATGCAGACAGAATTTAAAATGAGTCTAATGGGAGAACTCAAGTTCTCTGGGATTCAAATTTATCAACGTTTAGAAGGAACGTACATCCACCAAAGTAAGTATATCAGAGAATTTCTGAAGAAGTTTAACTTGTCAGAATGCAAGCAAGAAAAAACTCCAATGCATCCTACATGTATTATGGAGAAGGAAGAGGTAAGTGGTATGATAGATCAAAAACTATTTAGAGGTATGATATGTTTTCTCCTTTATCTAACTGCTTCTAGACCTGGTATTTTATTCAGTGTTTGTTTGTGTACTCACTTCAAATCAAATCATAGGAAGACTCGTTTAACTGCTGTTAAGAGAATCTTTAGGCATCTGAAAGGTACTACTAATCTTGGTTTGTTTTATAGAAAATCATGTGAATATAAGTTAGTAGGTTATTGTGACGTTGACTATGCTGGAAACAAGATAGAAACGAAAAGTACTTTTGGAAGTTGTTGGTTTTGGGGAGACAATATGATCTCGTGGTCTAGCAAGAAACAATCAACAACTGCGCGTTCAACAAGAAAAGTTGAGTATATCGTAGTATCTGGATTCAACACTCAGATACTCTGGAAGAAGAATTAGCTAGAAGATTATCAGTTTTTTGAGAGTAACCTTCCTATTTTAAGTGATAATACTTCTGCTATTTGTTTATCCAAGAACTCTATATTTCATTTTAGGGCTAAATATGTTGAGATTAAACATCATTTTTAAGTGACTATGTTCAGAAGGGTATTTTCCATTTAAAATTTGTTGATACAAACCATCAATGGGTTGATATCTTTACAAAACCCCTTGCCGAGGATAGATTCATTTTCATTCTGAAAAATTTGAACAGGGACTCCTGTTCAGAATGAAAAGATGTTATCAGAATGTTAAGATTCCAGAATTCTTGATTAGGTTATAAGAATTTATTTTTGATTGATTGTTTGATTATGAGACGTGAGCTTTCTAAAATGAGGAAGTTTCATGAATCAAAAAGGTTTTGATCAGAAGCAATCTTATCGATTTGTCTTCTTGATTCTGAACAGTTACAACATTTAATGGTTGCCATTTTGTTAGATATTGTGTGGTTCTTAGTGGTGATAGTTGTCCCATTTTCTGAGCATGCATGATGATGGCGTGACACATCAGGTTTCGTATTATTAGAACTAGGTTAAATCTTTACGCCTTCCCCATATGTTTGTGCATTTATTATTTTTAATCATTGCTAAAATATTTATATAAATCCATTTCACTCATATTTCACACTATGCTTACATTATTCCCACATGTTTTCTCTTTTAAACCTCAAAACCTTCTTTGCAATTGTTTATCTATTTCATATTTTCTTCAATGGATGAGAATCAACATCAACAATCTCCTTGTCACTCCGGTGTTGATGAAAATCACCTTGTTATTGTAAGACCCAAAATAATCCCCACAAATTTTCAATTTAAAATCAAAGTAATTAAATATAAAAATAATTTTGAGTATTAATTCACTTCAAAACACGACTTAACTGATACACATTACAAAATATTTTACTTGCAGCGGAATCTCAAAACAAAACATAAAATCACAAGTTCAATAGCAACAAGTCTTTCTAAAAGAAATAAAAGAGAAATAACAATCGTCTTCCCCGACCCCCCAAAGTACGTATCAGAGCCAACTCCTCTAACGTGAAGTTCACCGACTTCACCGACCATGGACTCTACTATTCCTGATCACCTGCACGTTACCAACATAAGGGTAACATTCAAACAGAAGGGGTGAGATATTTACACCAACAAAAGGGAAAAATAATACAAATAAAAGCAAATATCATCAAGTATTCACCACTTTTCATCAATCAACAACTAAACAACCACACTGAAACACATAATAATATTATGCACACAAACAACAACATATGCAAATGAGACTCCACCAGATTCAATGCATGCAGTTGTAACACCCCAAATTTGCCCTCTTCTTTTAAGCATCATCATCATATCATAATCATCATAAGCATATCATATCTTTGGCATCTTTGCATGGAAAAGTAAAGCATAACATTCTCATGTTCTAGCATTAGGCATATGGTCAACTATTGGTGGATTTGAGGCATTACAAGCTATAGCAAGAGGCCTAGTGGACTTTTCCAAGTCCCATGAAGAGTCTACATGACACTCACAAGTTCAAGATCCTTTACAAAAGCCCAGGAGGTTGGGAGATCATCAGGGAATCCAAGATAGGGCAAGCTCCTACACAATGGTTCCCAAATTAGGGTTTCACTTTCAAGCAGGAATTCTTTGTGACTTTGGCCATTTCATGTGGGAAAGGTCTTTCATATGATAAGAGGATCCTAGGGATGAAATTTGGTGAGAAAATTCCTTGTGGAAGGCAGTTATTTCATCAGTTGCTTGCATAAGAAGAAATTGGTCAACTGTGCATTTTAAAAGTCAACTGTGAGAATTCAAGGGGTCCAACCCCATTTTTCAAGTCAAGGGATGTCCTTAAGACCTTAGAAGAGTTTTGGAAAAGTCAAGGATCAAGAATTAAAGGGTTTTGAAGAACTTTCCATTTTTGGCATATGGTTTGTTTTGAAACTTTCCATTTTTGGCAACTTTTGCCCTAATTTTCAAAGGCTTCTTTCATGGGGAAAATGATCTCATTTGGATTTCCAATAAACATGAAAGTTGTAGGGTAGGTTCTCCCATTTTCAGAAAGTACAAGTACATTTTCATATCCTTCATGGATCAAAAGTTATGGCCTTCGAAAGTTCACTTGTTTTTAGGGTTTTACATGGATTATCATTTTACACCAAGTTGCAAAAAGCATTGCAAGTCATTTCTAAGCTGACCTATGGACAAATTGAGATCATGACATCACAAGGCATTACATGAGACACATTTGGATCAAGAAAGTTCAAAAAATTCGTGCATGGGTTAAGGGATATTCCATGAAATGCATTTTTGCAAAATCACAAGAAAGACATGTTACACTCACATCTAAGGGTCAGGATTGATCCAAAGGTAATGAGGGGATAGAATGAAGTCAGAATGTGCACATGAGGGAGGCATTTCACGCGTGTATGAAGCAATCATAACTTTCATGCATTTTTGCAAATTCACCCTCAACACACTTCTCATGCCACCATTACTTCAGAAACCCTAATCAGGTGAAAAGATCAATCATATAAAAGCCAAACATGCACTGAATTCGTGAGCACACACCCTCATTTCTCAGATTCAAAATCTCTTGCATCTCTTGCATTTACTTTCAAAACTCTCTCCTCAAGCTCTCATTTCCTAATCTCTTCACATAATCACCATCCTTGAGCTCTGAGGATCACATTGCACTCATTGATTCAAGCTAAGAGTGAAGAATACTTGAGGTGCCATTCAAGAGCAAAAGCATTCTGGTTCCAAGATCCAGCTTCTTTCAAGCTCCATCTTGCATTTACTTTGCAAGAGGAGGTCAAAATACGTGGATCTGCAGCTGGAGGGATCTTCTTTTGGTGTTTTGAAGGATTTTCGAGTTCAGGTATGCTCTGGAATTTTGAGATCTGGATTTGGAATTAGATGCTTGCATTGTGTTTTGTTTGTTGTGCTGATGATTCTGTGATGTTTGGATTTGAAAATGAGTGAATATTGAGTGTATTATGTTGATCTGAAGTTTGATATACAAAACTGTTTGTGTTCGATTTGCTCGATCCATGGATCTTTTGAAAAATCTGAATGCATATTCGTGATCAGCATGCTTAAATGATTGGATCTGGAGATTATTGTTTATTTTTATGAACATTTGTTCTTAAGCTTGAATTTTCCGGTGCCGGAGCTAGGGCTCCGGTCACCGGATTCTGGAAATGTTAAATGAAGAAGATGATGTTTGAACCCTAGGATCTTTGATCTGGACGATCTCTGTTTTGCCAACATTAAAAAGCCTTGCTCCCTCTCACATGCGTGTATTTTTGTTTTAAGTTTAGATTAATCATTTTGTTTGCCACCTCATAGTAACTAGTGTGCACACACACCCATGATCCTTGATTGTTTGACTTTGTGGATTATCTTGCTTTCTTTGACTTGATCTGGTGCGTTTACTTGATCCAATGGCCTGTTGTTTTTCCTGATTATTTGAATTTCCACCATAGTGTATATGAACCTGCACTGGATTCACTGGGCCTAAGTTGCTATTCACACCCCCTGTTCCATTAAGCCCAAACAAATTGAACTGAGTTTCTTACTATTCTCACCCCTGGCTCATTTAATTCTTTTTTTTATTTTTATTTCATTTCAGTTTGATTTTTAATTATTTAAAATAGTTAGAACTTATTAAAAATTCCAAAAATATTCATGAATGACATTTTGAGCTTTCTTTAATTTTTGGTATTTTTATTTTCCATTTATTTTCATTTTCCACGCTGGGATTAATTTCTTCTTTTATTATTTGTTTTTTATTCACTTTTAAAGCATGTTGTCTTCTATAATTTATATCTTGACCATTAATTTGAATTTTGAATTGATTCTTTTTGCTCTAGATTCACATTGAAATGTAGTTTGTTGATGATTTTTCTTCTGATTTTTAGAAGTTTTCTTGATTATTCTTGATCCTTAACTTGTGCATAAAGTTTCATAACCCTAATCCATGTTTAGGCCTATTTAACCTACTTAGCTTCTGATTTTGGTCATACTCTTTTGGCATGTTAGTATTATATGTTTAGAGAGTCTTTGTGCAAATTTGTGGAATTTTTGGATGAATGCTTGATTTGATTTGAATTTTGTCCTTTGCTTATCTTCTTTTGCATCCTTTTTGGTCATATGTTTAGTCCTTAGGTTGGGAGGGCACTTGTGCCAACTCCCTTAGGTTGTTTAGAGCCCATTTAGGATAAGGATACCTCTTTGGTCTTGGATTGATGTGTGTACTTTGAGAAGTTTTGTGGTTGCTTACCTTTGAAGTTCATTCACTTATGTACATGTTCACCTCACTTCTTATGATCATTTGTGTCCCTATTGATAATGTTTAAGTTTGTATGATTCTTCTCTTCATCTCTTGTGTTGCTTAGGCACATTCTTGACATATTAGGGTTCTGGTCTTGAGTTTGTGATGTTTGTTTGCTTAGTATGCTTTGTGTTATTTCATGTTTGTTTTATTTTGTCATGATAATATGTAATGCTTTATGTTGAACTGTGTAGTCCATTTCTCATTCTTGTGTTGTGTGTTTGAGCTTGACACTTGTAATTGAGATTCCAATTCTGGTTGTGTTGCTTTGGTTTGATCTTATGCCCATTTTGTGTTTCATTTGTTCTTATTTGCTTTTGTCATGATGCTTGCTTATGTTACTAACCATTTCAGGGGCTCTGGTAAGTGAGAGGTGTGGATGTGATTCCCACATCTCCAATTCTAATCTCTTCTCTTTTCATGATATTCTATTATTTGTGTTTGAGGGGCTTAGGTCATCCTTTCTATCTTCTTCTCTTCTTCATTCTTTTCTTTCTCTTCTTATCTTTTCCTTCTTTAGGATAGTAAACCTCACTAACCTAGAATTTTCTATGCATGATAACAATTAGGTGTTAGTCCCCCATTAGACTTTTACCTTTAAGATCCTTTTGTTTCTTTCTCTTATCATCTTAAAACAAAACCTAAAAGACACTTAATAAGGATTGAAGTGGTCTCCTGTGCAATAGTCTTATTCCATGAAACACTTGTAGTTTTCCCATCTTGGGATAGTACAAGCTTGTTCATCATGATGCACAAGTCTGATCATGAGACTATCTTCATCAAGGAAATCATAAAACACACTTCTTCATTTCAATTACAAAAACACTTAATAAATTCAATGAGTTAGTGAGCCTAAGCCCTAATCTCTAAAATCAAGTTTTGGGGATCTTCTCCTTACTTGAGTGTGCTTGTTCTATTATTCCATCTTGGAATGTAGTATCAAGTACACATTCCATGGAAAAGAGCTTGAGTTCACTTCCTTATGCCACACTCAGATAAAAAAGTTCATAAAAAACACTGGACAAACAATAAGCGTCTCTCCTTCGGGACTTCTTTTCTCATCACCTTCACTCTCATCGTACGAACTTGCTCCTACTTGTCATTTTGCAAGACGGTAACACACTCGTCGTTCGAGCCTGCAACACATGAGCATTGACATAGGCAGTTCAAGCCTTAAGACACAAGCAATCTTTTTCACCCCTAGTTAGGGGAACTACGGCGACTCTGATCCTCATTGTCCAGATGAGGTACGTAGGCAGCGGGGTAGGGCCCGTTCAAGCACAATCTTTATTTTCCCTACATTTTTCATTTTCATTTCTTTTTCAGTTCCCTTTTCTTTTCTTTTATCCAGTTCAGTTCATTTTCTTTGCAGCAACTTTCATTTCTTCACCCTTTGAAATATTTTCTTTGCAAGCGTGGATCCCGTCGGGTACGGCGGACGATCTGGGTGCTAATACCTTCCCAGGTCGTAACCGACTCCCGAACTCAGTCTCTTTGGTTCGCAAGACCCGTGTCCTTCCTTTTCTTTTCTTCTGGTTTGTGCAGCATTACCATTCCCGTTCCTTCGGGATAAAAATGCCTGGTTGGCGACTCTAACCTCTTTCCGCGCCACTTTCGCGTTTGTACCAGGATGGAAATCCGGGGAGCGACAACTGGCGACTCTGCTGGGGATCGAACCCAGAATCTCTGGTTTCCTTTGAGAGTCTCTCCTAGCGCTTGTTTGTTTCTGTTTCTTTGGGGTGTTGATTGTTTGCTGTTGCATGTTTATTTTACTGTTGTTTTATTTACAGTTTATTTACAGCTTTATTTATAGTTTTCAGTATTTATTTTCCTGCATCATATATTGTACTGGATTGTCTGGACTGGATTTTCTATTTGGTGGGACTTGGGTGATACTGTTACTGTGAGATGAGCTCATTACCAAGGCTCGAGGGCACCTTAGGACTTAGAGTGGTTCCACTTTGGCCTCATGAGATCTTGTCATGGGGGTAGTAGTAAGTTCCACGCCCAGATTTGCGACCGTCTTGGAAACGTCTTGATTTGGGGATCTTCCTCTCTCATTTCATAACCTTGATAGTTATGTGCAACTGGGGACTGATCATTGAGAACCTTGTGGAAACATCCCTCTTTAGTGGTGGCAAACCACATTGTGTGGCAAACTCATTCGCACCCGAGGGCCCACCTGGGACTCACATAGGATGACCTTGTCTTCCCGGACTCAGCTGAGGCCTTCCTGAGTAGTACATAATGACAAACCGATTCCCTGATTTGGTCATGAGCCATTTCTCGAAAATGGTGAACGTATTATTGCTATTCGGCTTTGAGAGTCCGTGATGTTTGACCCGGAGCACACCAGTGAGATTGGGAGGGGTTTACAGGTTTGTAGGGACCATTGACCTCTACATACCCTCATTATCTGTGTGGTCATTGTTATGATTTGGTCATTATGGTTTTGGATTTCTTGATCTTTTGGTTCTGAGGGTTTCTATCAGATGGTTGTGGTTCAGAGAATCTTGGTTTTCAGTTATTTGGGGGTCCCAATATCCAATATCCAGATGGTCCCAGATTGATCATATGCCTGCATTGCATTTGCATTACATCATACTCGCATTAACTATTTGTGTTTCCATTTTTCAGGTTGTTGTTTATAGTTTAGCACCCAGTTCTGGTAATTGTAAGTTTTCCAGATGGCAGAAGTTAAGAAAATTACAAGAAAGAAGAATGTTCATTACACTTTTCTCCAACCAGAAGTCAAGAGTGTTCAGAGACTAGCAGGGCTGATGAATGATCAAGTTTTAGGGAACTTCAGAAAGAGGTATGGTCAGATTTTGAAGTACATGGATAAACCTACTGCAGACCAGAAGGATAGCTTGCACACTTTGCTTCAGTTCTATGATCCCTTGTTGCGGTGTTTTGTATTTCCAGATTATATCTTGGCTCCTACCTTGGAGGAGATTTCTAGCATTTTGGGTATTCCTGTCAGAGATACTTTGCCTTACTATGGGTCAGAGGTAGTTCTCAAGGAAGAAGACATATCCAGAGTCTGTCGTATACCAACTGCTAAGGTCAAGAAAGCTTTGAAGGACAGTGAGGGCAGAGGACTTCCTTGGGATGTGCTTATACCAGAAGCTGAAGAATATGCCAAAGAGAGTAAGTGGGGAGATTTTGGTGCTGTGGTGGCCTTGATGGTATATGGATCTAGTCTTTTCCCGGGAGAAAAGGAGCTTGTAAGTTTGGAGGTGATTTCCATTTTTGCTAAAGGTAACCCTGTACCAACTTTGTTGGGAGATTTCTACTACAATGTTCATTACCAGAATGAGAAAGGCAGAGGTGGACCAGTGGGTTGTTGTGCTCCATTATTTGCTGATTGGTTTGCTAAGCAATTGCCAAAATTGGGCCCTTTCAAAGAGATGAGAGATGAGTGGAGGTGGTCCAGAAGGCTAATGGGACTAAATTCTGAGGATATAGCTTGGGCTTATAACAGAGATTTGTTGGGGAAAGAGTTATTGGTTAGTTGTGGAAGATTTGCTAATATGCCTTTGCTAGGAAGAAGGGGTGTGATCAGTTACCATCCATTCTTAGCCAGGAAAAAAATTGGTTATCCTCTGAGGGATCCACCAAGTATGGAAGAATTAGCTAGGTCTTTGTACTTTTCTGTGGAGGGAAACAAAGAGTTGGTCATACAAGCATCTCAGGCTTGGGCTCACAGGGTGAAGAAAGGAAAGAAGGATTTTGGAAGGGTAGATCCCAAGATATATCCTCCTTCTGCTACATGGTTGCAGAAGCGTGTAGAGGAAGTACTCATGCCATTTTCAGTGGAAGCTCCATTGTATCCCAAAGAGGCGCCATGTCAGAACACTGTTCCTCTGGAAGAATATAAGAAATTGGAAGCTCAGTTGCACGAGGTCCGGAGAGAGAATGCTGAAATGGTTAACTTGTACCACCTTGCCAATCGTGCTAAGAATGAAGCAGAGGAAAAGCTACAGAAGATGAAGGTTACCTTAGAATCTAAAGAAAAGGAGTTTGGTGGAAGAGAAGCTCATTTACAGAGATTGGGTCTAATGGAGTCAAAAAGAGAAGCAGAGCGTAAGAAGACTTTGAAGACTTTTAAAGAAGCTCGCCAGTCCATTGTTTGGTTACAGGGCCAAAGGGAACAAGAGCAGAAGAAGTACAAAGAAAAGGAAGAGTTTTTCGAGGTATAGATGGCCTTAAAGAAAGAAGAAGTAGAACAAATTCACAAAATACGAAGAGAGAAGACTCAACAATTGGCACATAGCCAGATGGCCTTGGAGGAGGCATTGAAAGAGATTGCAGAGCTTAAGCTGAGAGCAGGCGTGAAGAAGAACCGGACAGAGGTGATAGCTGCAGAAGAACAACCTGAGTCTTTCCTTTAGTCTAGATTTTTAATTTATTGTTGTTCAGACTACCTACAAGCTTGTTGTAGGAGTCCTGCTTTATCTTTTTGTTCATGTATTGACTTGTAACCCTTCGGGGCATTTGTTTGTGCTCTAACTTTGGCTGCCAGTGGGTTATCCATGTTATGCAATGTTAAATCCCAATTACCATTTCTGAGTATGCAAAACATGTTTGAGACTGCTAAGATCTAAACACTCTTCAAAGGGAGAATTTGAAAATTAATGCTCAAAGGGGCTATCTGGAGCAAATACCAGAACTGGGGCATATAAATGCCTAAACCTGGAAGCATGAATAGTTACATTGCATGCATATAACGTGTTTTCTGTTTTGCAGGTAGTTCATCCGTTTTCTAACGTTTATGTCCTTTCAGGCACTATGGCTCCCAGGAAGGTTCGAGAATAACCAACTGTGCACAGATACCCCACAAGAGTAAACAAAGAGAGTAATGGATCAGATGCAAGCAGATCTGGCTGACTTAAGAACAAGAATGGACAACTTCATAACCCTCATGGATGGAATGGGTCAAACTCAGGAGCGCTTGCGCGAGATGGTGGAAAACAATCAGGCCAGGACAATGGTACCGAAGATGGAGGTAATCGCAATGGGGTTGGCGCCTGTCACGTAGAAATCCCTGTGGTGCAACCAGGGGTTACTATTGTCAATGATGGAATGAATAACGTGAAAATGGATGTGCAGGATGAACAATTTACTTTGCTGGATGAGGCAGAAGGCTAAGGAATTGACATGAACAGAAAGTTTGAAGAGATGGCTGAGCAGATTCATGCCATTCAATCTCAGAGCTCTCTGGGGTTTGATATCACTGACTTGGGCTTGGTGCCAGGGGTTAGAATTCCCTACAAGTTTAAGGTTCCTACTTTAGATAAGTACAACGGAACGACATGCCCAAAGACTCACCTCCAGTCTTTTGTCGGAAGAATCGCTGCACATACAGATGATGAGAAGCTGTGGATGTATTACTTCCAGGATAGCCTTGTGGGGGCTTCCCTTGAGTGGTACATGAAGCTGAGCAAGGTTAATATTCGAAGCTGGAAGGATTTAGCAGAGGCATTTGTGAAACAGTATCAGTACAATTTGGATATGGCTCCAAATCGTACTGAGTTGCAGACCATGTCTCAGAATGCTAAAGAAGGGTTTAAGGAGTACGCTCAGAGGTGGCGTCAGCTTGCTGCTAGAGTTCAACCTCCCTTGTTGGAAAATGAAATGGCGGACATGTTCATGGGAACACTACAGGGGGTGTTTATTGAGGGGTTGACATCTTGCTCAGCAACAAAGTTCAATGACATTGTGATAGCAGGAGAGAGGGTCAAAACTCTTTTGAAGATGGGGAAGATTCAAGACCCCGGTGCAGGCAGCTCAAGTGGTGTGAGGAAAGCTTTTAATGGACCTCCGAGAAGAAGGGAGGGAGAAACTAATGATGTGTACGGCCGAGGTCGGTGCTGGGGATACAAAAGATCCTATGAGCAAGTGGCAGCTGTCACTATCCCCTCAAGTCCTGTGCAACAAACTCAACCACAACAACAACAACAGCCGCCGTGCAATAATTATCAGTAGAGACCCTATCAACCGAGACAAGCTCGTCCAGCTAACAGGGTGCTTGAAGCCATTCCAATGACGTACACGACACTGCTATAATACCTCAAAATTTTCCCTCATATCTTTTATTCTTTAACTGGCTTGTCGCTTCACATTTCATCTGCATTTCCCATTAGGTCATAACATTCGTAATCACACATTCACATAGATTTCCTCAGGCATGGGGGCAATGCTCCAAAGAACCAGTTTATTCCATTAGTTTGAGGTCTCTACTTCACTGGAGTTGGTTTCATGGATTACAAAATTAGGGTTTCATATCCATATTCATCAGATGGACTCAAGGTTTTGGTTATGCGGCTAATAACGTCTGTTGGTGTTCTCGCTTCCTGATTAGGGTTTATTTCCCTAATTAAGTAATACTAAATAAAGTTTCCTTGCAAAATTCGTTCATGAATAATCTTGTCGTTCAAGGGACTCCATTATTATTTGAGACACAGTTTATTGAAGATCAAAGCGCATACGAAGCTGATTAGGGTTTCATGGCAAAGGAACATTGATTCATGGTACAAGAGACCGAGTTATGGGCTTGTATGGTGATTAGGGCACTATGGTCATTGCTTGTGATACAAGTTAATAAGGCCGGAGTTTTATTGACTGAAGTTTGAGGTATGGGATTTCATCAAGGATGTAAGTTTGGTTGGTTTGAAAGTTGGAATGTGGACTAAGTGTGTTAAGAGAACTATGGAGAGTTTTATATTTCATCATCCATTAGTCATGTCCACAAGGTCTTTAAATCCACGTTTCTAACAAAAGTTTGTTGTTATCTACTTAAGCCCATTTATCCTTGTTGAAACTAATTTCCAAATAATATCCATTATTCAAATTCCGACATTCACAGTTAAAAAATCCAAGGCCCATCATCCGTATCCAAATTACCATTTTAAACCCAAGTCCATTACCCATTCCAAATCATTTAACCAATTATCGAATGTCACTTCTAACCAAAATTCTTTCATTTTTTCTATTTTTGAAAACCATATTCAAACTTCAAGACCATTGTTGCCCATTTTCAAATACTATTTTCTTAATCGATTTCCTAAACCTTTCGTAAACCAACTAATCCATATTTCCATCTATTAACTATTATTACAAAAGGTCATTATGAAATAAATAAGTTTGTGTGTATTTTCTAAGGTTCATAACAAAAGTCATAAGAGTTTTTTTCTTTATTTTTACACATACAAGCTCATGTTAATATAGGGGGGCTGATTTGAAATAAGACACATTAGAATAAAAATTAGTTTTTTTTTATTTCATTAGCATTCACCAGAAAAATCAACAGCAATTCAGAGGGAGAATTCAGTTACAAAACTTAACTGATTTTCAGTTACAAATGACAATAGAAACCCAGAGAAAACAAAAGGAGGGAAAATCAGTTTTTTCTCCAACTGATATGGGGAATTCACAGAAACTCTGTCATAAAAGAAAAAAAAAGCAAAACTTCACTTTTTCTCCTCTTCAATATCTCCGTTTCTCTGCATCACTCTCACATCCGAAATCTTCATCACCATCTTAAAACTCACACTGCTGCAACAACTTTATTCACACACCATCATCCTCTTCCATCAACTCTTCATCACTCTTCACCAACTCTGAATCTTCATTTTTTCATCTTCACATTTCAATCTTCATTTTTCTCTCATACCCAACAATCTTCAACCAACATCTCTTCCAATCATTTTCCGCAAAACGATGCCATAACCAATATTCTCCATAGCCTTCATCTCCCTCCGTCTTCAACAGTACTTCATCATCACCAATTCAATGCAAATCTTGCGTCAAGATTTAGAGTCAAACAGAAACATACACTAGAAATAGGATTCAAGCATCAACAATTTAGTGGTGATTTTGATCTCCGAGCTTCAACCTACAGAAGCGATCAAGAACTCCAACAAGAAACTTCGTGACTCCTTCAATGGCTCCCATTTTTGTTCAGCTTTTTAAATTCAATCTCTTGCAAGGAACAATCGATTATGGCAACAACTCTTCATACATGGCATCACCAATATAATCTTCAACCTGAAAATCCATAAAACAATCAAAGTTCAAGAAACCACCTTAACAACACAGGTCAGAACCAGGCTTCATCACAAACGAGATCACACGCATTAACAACAATTGCAAGATTCGTCCACAACAATTTCAAGACGAGGCAGAAGTTGAAGAAGCAACGACAATCGAAACAGAATCACAACAACACTTTAAGAACAATTCCGCAAGAATCTCGCAAGAACTTTTAATGAATCACAAAAATGCAGAAAGGAGTAAGAGAAGAACATGGCGAGCGAGTAGTGGAAATACCTGATTGTCGAGCCACAATTGTCGTCACTGCGTAAGTTTCACATTCTTCGACATGAAGCGATTCACTTCTCATGAATACCGATTGAAAACGATTGAGTTTTGGTCTATTGAAGGGAGAGTGGTGGTCGGAATATGTCAGAATAGAGGATTGCGAGATCGCTGTTCTTCGAGGGTGAGGTCGTTGTATTTGACGGCGAAGTTTTCTCAGATGCTGACGAGACGACCACAATGGTTCAACGGAGAATGGTAGCGGAGATGATCATCAGACGAAGAAGTGAGACCAAAGTTGTGGCGTCATGATGTTGAGTTTGACGGTGTCGCGATGGCGAGTTTGAAGGTGATGAGGGAGCCTCCACGGTGACAAGCAGAGGAGAAGGATTGAAATGGGGGTGTTGTTTTGTTAAAACAAAGAAGAAGGCATCGGCGGAGAGCTTCGGATGAGGAAGAAGAAGAAAACGGCGGTGTAAGGCGGAGAGAGACGACGTTTGACGGAGAAGCTAAGACGGGGGAAAAAGCATCGCGGCGCAGGGAAGAAGAAGAAGAGGATTTCTTCTTTATCTGATAGAGTAAGTTAGGGTTTCATAAACACGATTTGGATTTGGGCTTAACAATGACAGGCAATGGAATCATTATCAGCACCATCTTTTTCCATCCACACCCCCTCCTGCGGGTTCAAGAGTAATTGGGCTTCAGGTCTTGTTTTGCTATTCAGCGCCTCGAAATTCAGTTTCCATCCCCACCAGCTTGAAGCATCATGAATTGGGCCTCAAAGCCCTTGAAAATCCTATTCGCACCACCGGATTTCTGAACACACCCCCTCTGCGCCAATAATAAAGAGGACTGGGCCTGGGCTAGTTTATTTTGCTGTTTGCTGCAACCTGAATTCCATATACACCTCTATGTGTTCTTTATATTTTATTCCTAAGAATTGTTAATTGATTTGCTTAAAAAATTCTTTGTTAATTAGTTTTTCTTGTTAAATCAATTTTTATGGATTAATATTTTAATCCATTTCTTAATAAAAAAATTTTAATTAGATATTTTCATAATTTTAATTATAGTTTAATACTAATTTTGGATTAAATGGTTCATAAGTGTTTCGATCGATATTGGATCGGTTTCGAGTATGGTGAGGCATCGCAAAGTGAATATGGAAGATGAGCATTTATTTTGCTCATTGGAGATTTGAAGACCTTGCACGGAGTTTTTGGATTTCTTTTGCGTGAAGAATCGACACTTCGATCAAGTAAGTAATTTAGATCTTTTTCGACTTTTAATGCACCATTTTAGTAGTATGCGGCTTAGGACCATATAGCTTAAGGTTCATATTGAGCCCTCCCACCTGAGGCACTTGATTTATTTGTGATTTTTGATGATATGTATCGATTTCGGAACTTAGGGATTAGGTTATGAACCATTAGGATCGCTTCCTTTCACTTCCCCTTAGAATCCCCTTTTTTGCCCGTTTCGTCGCAATTATTAAAAATAGTTTTAGGTGGGATAAAATTCTGGAAAAATTCATGGGTGATCCTCATCCTCTTAATTAATGTTTTATAATTTTTCTTTCCAGATTTGGGTGGTTTTAATAATTAATTTGGATTTTAGATCACAAGCTGACCCAAAACGGAGGATTTTGACATAAGGGACCGAAAACAATTTTTCCCTATAGGTGTGAGACCTATTTTTTTTGTGTGATTAGCCACTGGAATTGGTGATATCATGATGCTCATTAGGCATTTTTTTTCATAATTTTAGATGCCCTTTTTGATCCACTTTGTGGAGGGGTTTTTTCGGCGATCATGCCTTGCTTTACCAATCGTTAAGTAATTGTTTTGGCACTTTGGTGCATAATTTTGTGGAATACTTTTAGACCATGTAATATAATGACTTCAACATTCCAGGGATTTAATTTCATAATTTTTAAAGCCTTTTTGCTATTTTTCCATGTCACCTAGAGAATAGGTTGATTCATGTGTCTATTTGCTCCATAACCTAAATGATAGGAAGGCATTCATGCCATTTGATTGAGGAACATTTTGGTAATTTTTAGGAGTTAATTATAGTTCATTTTTATGTCCTTAATTCCAGTTATAGGTCACTTTTTGAACCATTCTCATTTGGTTTGTTTTAGTGTTTCAAAGTGCATCCTTACTTGAACTAATTTTGCCTTAAACTTGTTTCTCTTCTCCTCTAATTGTTAACATGAATTATGTGAGAATAATTAATGCCTATCCATGCATTCTAATTTCATTTCATATCTTTTGTGCTACTAACCCATAATCATTTCATGCATATTCACATGTCATTCATCCTTAACTTTCATCATTTGTGATCTTATGCGATGTTTGCTCCCTTTCTTCTCACATATTCTTCTCCTTGCTCCATATGCTAAACCATTGCATCCATGATGGTGTATTCATTCATCCACATTCATAAGCATTCACTACTTACTTTGATACTCATTTCATGTATTAATTCATGCTTGTAAGCCATATGCATTCATACTTCATCCATAAACCCTAATTTGCATTTAGGTGAACTTAGGTAAACTTTTTGTACATAGTTTGACATAGTTTGATCTTGTGAGGTATCCTAGCATCCTTAGGGAACTATAGAATGTAGCTAATGACTTTAGAAGTCATGTAACCTTTAGGTACCTTCACCTTTAGAATTAGGTCTTATTTTGAACCCTAGTTCCATTCTAGGACGTTTATGGTACTTAATCGCTTTCATGCTTTGATTTTACTTTCAATATGCATTGTCATACTAACTTTTGTTTTGTAGGGGGGAAGATTAAGGTAATCCTCACTTTATTCCTATCTCTTATGCATTATAATTGTGTTTTCCTTAGCACCTTGTGCTTTGCTTTTAGGCTTTCCCTTTCTTTAGAGACAACTTAACTTCCTTAGGAAGTAAGTTAGTTTCTAACTCTCTTTTCTTCTTTCCTTTTCTTTCTTAGAATTAGAATACCTCATTAACCATAGGACCACCATTTTAATAAGATAACTTAGGGTTGTGTCTTAGTCCCCCATTAGCTTTGACCTTTTCCTTTTGAGTCTTTCTCTTCTCATCTTCAAACAAAATCCAAAAACACTTAACAAATAAATGAAAGGATTCCTTGTGTATAGCATTATTCCATGAGGCACTTGCACTCATTCCATCTTGGAGTGGTGTAGGCTTGTCTATCATGATGTACAAGTCTCATCAAGGGGTTGTTTCATAAAACAAACAAATTCAAAACACTTCTCATAAAAGACAAAAACAACAAACAATAAGCGACTATCCTGCAGGAACTTCTCTTCTCATCTCATTCACTCACAACGCGAACTCGCGACGACTTGTCTCGCATGCAAGACGGTAACTGCACTCGTACCAGACGAGCCTGCAACACCTGAGCATAGACATATGCAGTTCCAGCCATAAAAAAACACAAACAAATAGTTCCCGCCTTAGTTAGGAGAACTAAGTCGACTCTGATCCTCATTATCCCGATGAGGTACGTAGGCAGCGGGGTAGGGCCCGTTCGAGCACATTCTTTATTTTCCCTACATTTACCTTTTTCTTTCCATTCTCTTTTCTTATTCATTTTCTCATTTCATTTTTCATCCCAGTTAGCAGTTCATTTGTTCAGAAGCAGCTTTATTTCTTACCCTTTGAAACAAACAAACAAGCGTGGATCCCGTCGGGTACGGTGAGTGGTCTGGGGTGCTAATACCTTCCCAGGTCGTAACCGACTCCCGAACCCAGATCTTTGGTTTGCACGGCCTTGTCCTTTCCTTCTTCCTCAGGTTTGTGCAGCATTACCTTTCCCATTCTTCCGGGATAAAAATGCCTGGCTGGCGACTTTACCTTTTCTGCGCCACTTTCGCGTTTGTACTAGGATGATCCCGGGAGCGACAACTGCTACAAAGGTTGTTAGATTTGAACTTGGTTCAATTGAGGACATTAGCACCACCTCCACCTGGAGAGCTTCCAGTGGGGTATGATGCTAACGCAAGATGCACGTTTCATTCAGGAGCTCCCGGGCACTCAACAGAGAAATGCAGGGCGTTGTAGCATAAGGTTCAAGATTTGATCGATTCAAAGGTGATTAACTTCGCACCGCCTCCAAATGTTACATCAAATCCCATTCCAAACCATTGAGGGGAAAGGATAAATTCTGTGGACAGCGGTGAGAAGTTAAGCTTGATTTTGAATGTGGAAGAAGTGAAGACTTCATTGCTGGTTGTGAAAGACAGATTGCTGAAAGGTCAAGTGTTCCCAGGGTACGGTTATGACTGTGAAGGGTGTTTAAGTTCAGTTAATGGTTGTGAGGACTTGAAGGTTGGACTGTAATATTTTATTGATGAGGGCTCGCTGCAGTTTGATAGGGTTGATGATAGAAGTAATTGTGTGTCTACCATAACAATTTACTTCTATCCTGCTGAAGTTCCTGCCCGGAGGGAGCCTGTGACTATCTATGTTCCAGAGGTTAGTCCTGTTACCATTACTGTTCCAGGGCCAGTACCTTATGCTGATGACAAAGCCATCCCATGGCATTATGGCTCAGATGTGTATGTAGAAGGTCAGAAGGTGGAGAGTAAAGCGGTGACAATTGACCCGACTGTGGTGAATGTCGGAGGAGTTGGTGGATTTACGAGAAGCGGGCGTCTTTTTGCTCCTCAAGCTCTCAGAGGAGATCTTGAAGCTGAAGTTGTTGCAAAGGCTAAGGGTAAACAGATAGCGACCGAAGAAGTGACAACGCCTGCTGCCGGGCAAGGTACTTTCGAAAAAGAAGTCGAAGAGTTTATGAGGATAATAAAGAAGAGTGATTATAAAGTAGTTGAACAGCTGAATCAAACTCCGTCCAAAATATCTATTTTGTCCTTGTTGATGTGTTCTCCAGCTCATAGGGAAGCTCTACTGAAAGTTTCACAGATGGCATATGTACCGCAGGAGATAACGGTTAACCAGTTGGAGGCTGTAGTAGGCAGTGTAAATGCCAACCATGGGTTGGGTTTCACAGATAGATATCTTACTTCTGAAGGCCGCAATCACAACAAGGCCCTGCATATCACCATAGAGTGTAAGGGTGCTGTCCTGTAACATGTCTTAGTTGATACCGGATCTTCTCTTAATGTGCTCCCTAAGAAGGCCTTGATGAAGTTGAATATTGATGGCATTGTTTTGCGACCCAGTGATTTAATCGTGAAAGCCTTTGATGGGTCCAGGAGGTCTGTGTTCGGGGAAGTTGAGCTACCTGTGAAGATAGGATCTCAAGTGTTTAAAAGCACGTTCTATGTCATGGATATTCAACCTGCTTACAGTTGCTTGCTAGGACGTCCCTGGATCCATGCTGCAGGCGCAGTGACATCTTGTAACACGGTGGGAGAACTGACTTTAGTTAAATGTTGCGGATAGCAAGAGTCGCCACCGACTTTTATTTTATCCAAAGGAAAGGGCATAAAAGAACAGGAAAGACCTTAAAAGATTTTTGGGTTCGCGGGGTAGGTTATGTAAAGGGAAGGTATTAACACCCTTTACATCCATGGTTATCCATGGGCTCTTAGTTACTTAGCTCACTTTAAACTGTTTTGAGAAGTGTAGTGTGTGATTGAAAATTTTCTTAAGTACTTTATAATGATCCTTTTACGGATATATATAAAGACTTTGTTTTGAAAATTTTTGAAAATGTGAAGTGTAATGAAATATTTTTGAAGAAGTGAGCAAGTACTTAAGAGGAACCTACCCTATGATTAAATCTTTACTGTTCTTGAATGTTCTTTCAATGGTAAGAATATCCCTATTATTAAGGAATAGGTAGTCATTACCTTGGATGTTGTAAGGGACATGTGAAGGGTCATCTGTGTTTAGGCAACTGTAAGGTGTCTTAGCAATTCGAAGGGACTTATCATATTTTATTCGAAAGGGACAAGATCATTCACGAAGGCAACATCGAAGGGACTTGATCTTATAATCGTAAAGGGACTTGATGATATTTTAGAAGAAGGGACTTTGCTTTTAGACACCTTACTTGACCTTTTTATTTAGGCAACATGAGGGATAACCCTTAGGAAGTGAGATGGCGATCAAAGATCGACTTATGTGTGTGCGTGTATAAATTCAAATATTTATCTTATTATTAGTGATCTAAATTAATTTTAAAGCAAACATGTTATCACTCCCTATTTTACTAACCATAGCAATATATTTATAAATAAATAAACGATAAAATACTACGACTATTACAACGCTTTTACAGTTACATAATAATAAAAACAATTTAAATAATAATTATATAATAAAATGATAAATATAAGCAAGAAATAAAAGGGTTAGTAATAAAATAATGATAAGAAAAAGAGGTTAGCACAAAATATATACAAGTTAATTAAATATTTTAAAATTAAATAAACATTTTTTCTTAAAGAATTTTTTGAGATGAAAGTAGAATAATAAAGATAATAATAATAAATCATATATTAATTTACTTACAAAATAAAACATGATTAATTATATATATTAGAAATATTTATTAAGTATAATATTTAAACAAAAATAATTAAAGTGAGAAATTAAAGTTTTTTTTAAAAAAGAAATTAGGGTTTTTAGAAATTAGAAGATAAATTAGGGTTACTTAATTAAAATATTAGGGTTAGAAATTAATTTAAATATAGTTGGTGAAATTATATACAAAAATATATATACATATTTTAATTTAAATAAAAGAAACTAGTATTAAAAAATTTTAGAAAATAAATTAGGATTTTTTTAGGAAAATATGAACCTATACATATATTTATATATTATTATTTATAATTATTATTTTTTATTGGTTATAATTGATTAGATAATAATAACAATAAAACAAAATAATTAAAGAAACAAAAAACCAAAACTTACCTGGGGCAGGGATTGAACCCACGCCCTAGGCTTTGCCAACACTGGACCAGCAGCATCTCCACTAGGCTGCGTGCGCACTTGTGAATATGAATCAGGCAATGATTATTATATTTTAAACCTGCGAAAATATTGAAAAATAAAAACAAAACCAAAATGGCCTGGGGAGGTTTTGATCCCAGGACCATTCCTTTGCCAGCCAAACGCGCACACCAACTGAGCCAAGTGCTTTAGTTGTAACATAACATGAACTAATTCAAAAATATTAAATCAATAATTTGAATTTCTGCAGATGGTGCCAATGGTCTTCATCTTCTTCCTCATACCTGCGAATTTTCATACGTTTTTACTTGCGAATTTTCATTCGAAGTTCATCATGTACAGAACCTACGAATTTCAAACATCAACAAACAGTGAAAATTTTCCAAATTGATTAGTGAAACATGATCCTCAGAGCTTATACAATCTTCCTATGTTCTCAGAATTAATTTATTTTAGCCCAATCGCAAAACCCTAAAGGAGGCCGAAAACCCTAACAATGGTGGATTTTGCTATAGTCCATAAAAATCAAATCAAACCATCCAGAAAGCTTCGAAACTTCATAACAAACACAAATCAATGGTTAGTTTCAATTTATAATGCTTAAATATATGAAATCGAAAACAAGTTATATGAGTATGAAGATGCATTCGGTTATGACATATGAGCAAGTTTCAGGTGTTTTTGAGAGCTGGGATAGGTTTAGTGATGTCCAAAGATCCTTCCTATGTCCTTAAAATACCTTTAAATGCTTTGTAATGGTGAAACCAAATTTGAGTTTTTTTGGATGATTTTTTGAAGTTTGAATATGGTGTAAGAGGCTCTGAATTCGTGGCTTTGAGGCTACTAAATGTTGTTTATATATGAGTCAATCAAATTAGGTCAAGAGCTTTCATAAACTTGTGGATATTTGATCTTTGGGAGATTGAAAAAGATTTGTTCTTAAAACTTGAAATATCTTGATCTAGCCTTGCTGTTTTAGTATGATTCTCATTATTTTTGTATCAATCAAGTCCAAATATGATTTAAGACTTTCTAGAAACCAAATCAAATTAAATATTCATCATTTTATATTTTATTTGAATTTAAAATGATTTTTAACATAAAAAATCATAAAAAATAAAAATAAAATGAATAAAATTATGAATAAATAAATTTAATTTCGTGCATGATGTCATGGAAGTAATTGGATCACAAAAAAGCAAGCCCATTTGGTGAATTATGGTTTTAAGACCCCATTTGCTTCATAAACCTCTCAAAAATTTCCCAACTTTGCAAGGGTACAAATCCTTAAATTTTAATGCTATGAAGGTGTTCTTGGACATTTTGGAAAGCTTAAAGAGTCCTCTAACCAACCTCTTTGGTCTCATGTCCATATCTTTTACCATTCTCAAGTTATGCTCTTTTGGAGTTTGTGACTTTTTGTTGACTTTTAAAAGGACCTATAATGTTTTAGTTCATACCTTCCAAATGAAGCATTTTTGGGCTTGGTTTGTGAGACACAAAGTTGTAGAGAATTCAATTTCCTTCAAAATTAGCTTTGGATGGAAAATTTTTGATGAAGCATGTGAAAGTTATGGCTGGTCAAAGTTCAGTTGACTTTTCCTATGAAAACCCTAATTTAGAAACTCCTGATTCTTGATGATCTGAAATCTCCTTGATGAATCATGATCAGCCCTTGATCAAATGATGAAATTTACTTCATATAATTGATGTTGGCAAAAAATCATGAAGTTTGACTTTGGTTTGACCACAGTTGACCTTAGTTTGACTTTTTAACTACTTTGACTGATTTTAACCTATCTGATCATCTGACTGAGCAAATCTTTTGGGAAATTCTTGAAACTTGACATGAGGATTCTTGAACACATATAAGATGCTATGAAGCTCACTTGAAGTCTTGGAAGTCCATTTAGCCTGATGAAAGTCAAAACCCTAGTTTAAGATGCATTGCTTAGGAGGATGCATTGTCTGAGGGAACTTGTCAAACTTTCTGACTAATTGTGAATCTTGTGAACCTTGTGAACCTCATGAGATGTCTTGTGAACCTTGTGAACCTCTTAGTACACAATGTTTTGTCTTGTGGAGGGCAAATTTTGTGGTGCAACAGCTGCCCCTGTTCAATTTTCTGAAACCTGAGGGGTTAGATTGGTATATGTGCCATTCGTGACCTGGAAGGTTGAAGGGGATTGAACACAAAAGCCCAAAAATTTGCACTCACCAGTGCGTAAAGTAACACTAATGATTAATTGTATATGCTTGAGTGGGATTGAAGATGCCACTTGGAAGGACTGGAGATGGGCTTAGAGATGCCATCTAAAATATCAGGATGTGGTGATGTTTTTTTATGTTGATACTAGATATCAGTAATAGGTCTTTGTATAGGCTGTCTCTGAATCGTTTATGCAACATGATTTGAATTGTTGAATAGACCAGTAGAAATAAATCTTCGTGACGATTATCTCTTCTGGAAGTATCTTGGATTAGGGAATGGATCTTTGTATAGACCGTTTGCCTACTCTCCAAGGTCAAAAGAACGTCAGGATTAGTTCTTCTGAAGAATATCTTGAACCAGGGAATGGATCTTTGTACAGACCGTTTGCCTGCTATTCAAAGGCCAATAGATTAAATCTTCTGAAAATATCTTGAACTAGGGAATGGATCTTTGTACAGACTGTTTGCCTGCTATTCAAGACCAAATAGATGAAATCTTCTGGAGGTATCCTGAATTAGGGAATGGATCTTTGTACAGATCGTTTGCCTACTCTCCAAGGTCAAAAGAACGTCAGGATTAGTTCTTTTGAAAATTATCTTGAACTAGGGAATGGATCTTTTTACAGACCGTTTGCCTACTATTTAAGCAAATAGATTAAATCTTCTGAAAATATCTTGAACCAGGGAATGGATCTTTGTACAGACCGTTTGCCTGCTATTCAAGACCAAATAGATGAAATCTTCTGGAGGTATCCTGGATTAGGGAATGGATCTTTGTACAAATCGTTTGCCTACTCTCCAAGGTCAAAAGAACGTCAGGATTAGTTCTTTTGAAAATTATCTTGAACTAGGGAATGGATCTTTTTACATACCGTTTGCCTACTATTCAAGCAAATAGATTAAATCTTCTGAAAATATCTTGAACCAGGGAATGGATCTTTGTACAGACCGTTTGCCTGCTATTCAAGACCAGATAGATGAAATCTTCTGGAAATATCCTGGATTAGGGAATGGATTTTCTTACAGACCGTTTGCCTACTCTCCGAGGACATCTTGAGTAATGTATGGATCATTTCTGACCTGTTGTAAGTTGTTGATGCTGTTTTATCTGCATATAACTATCCTGCAAGGAGAATGTTAGTTTTGTGCAATATGTATGCATGCATAGTATGATGCACCTAAGTAAATGTATTATGTATGTATGGATATGTTATGGTATGATATGATGTAAATGATGTATGTATGAGTGTCGCTCCCCGGATTTCCATCCTGGTACAAACGCGAAAGTGGCGCGGAAAAAGAATAGAGTCACCAGCCAGACATTTTTATCCCAAAGAGAGGGAATGGTAATGCTGCACAAACCAGAAGAAAGAAGAGGAAAGACACAGGTCCTGCGAACCAAAGAGACTGAGCTCGGGAGTCGGTTACGACCTGGGAAGGTATTAGCACCCAGATCGTCCGCCGTACCCGATAGGATCCAAGCTTGCAAAAGAAACTGTTTCAAAGGGTGAAGGTATGAAAACTGCAGCAAAGGAATGAAAATGAAAAGAAACTGGAACTGGAAAAGAACCGAATAGGAAAGAACTGAAAAGAAAATAAAGAGAAAAAATGTAGGGAAAATAAAGATTGTGCTCGAACGGGCCCTACCCCGCTGCCTACGTACCTCATCGGGATAATGAGGATCAGAGTCGACGTAGTTCGCCTAACTAGGGGTAACAAGGAAATTGCTTGTGAATTAAAGCTTGAATGGCCTATGCCATTGCTCAGGTGTTGCAGACTCGGACGACGAGTGCGTAACCGTCTTGCAAGATAACAAGTAGGAGCAAGTTCACGTACGGAGCGAATGAGGTGAGAAGAGAATTCCCGAAGGAAAGATGTTTATTGTTTGTTTGTGTTATTTTAGAAAGATTTTAGGAGTGTGTCACAAGGAAGTGAACTCAAGCTCTTTTCCATGGAATGTGTACTTGTCACTACATTCCAAGATGGAATAATAGAACAAGCACACTCAAGTAAGGAGAAGATCCCCAAAACATGAACCCAAAGATTAGGGCCTAGGCTCACTAACAAGTTTACTTATTAAGTGTTTTTGGTATTTACAAATGAAGTGTTTTTTAGCTTTTTCTTTTATGAAGAAGATACCTTGATCAGACTTGTGCATCACAAGGTAAACATGTACTATCCCAAGATGGGAAGACTACAAGTATACCTCATGGAATAAGGCTATGGATCAATGTATCACTTCAAATTTATTAAAGTGTTTTTTAGAGTTATGAGATGAGAAGAGAAGAAGAACCAAAAGGATCATAAAGGTAAAAAAAACTAACGGGAAAAGTCTAATCCTAATATTCACATGCTTGGATGGTCCTAGGTTAGTGAGGTTTCTACCCTAATGAGGAAGAGAAGAAGATGATAGAAGAAGGGATGAGAAAGGCCTAAGCCCAAAAAAAGAGGGTTAGTTCACATAAACATAAGAAGAAGAGATGAGAATTGGAGATGTGGAACTCAATTTCCACATCTCACATTTACCATAGCCCCTGCAAGGTTAGTACACATACGAATGAAATAAAATGAGTAAGATAACATACTAACATCAAACAATCAGAAGTGAAATGAAAAGAACAAATGCATAATGCCAATTCAACTCAAAGAAATGAAGATAAGAGACTTGTGACTTAAAAGGATGCAACATGCATACATATGAAAACAAACACACATTTATTAAAGCTGTAATGCAAAACGCACAAAATAAAACGCAAAGCTCAAGACCAGAATCAAAATGAGATGAAGAATGACCTAGGAGGCCAGAAAGATGAAGAGAGAGGTCACACAAGACCAAACAATATAAAAATTGAAGCACCGGAATCAAAAGATGGAATTTAAATATTTAAGGAAACAAATGACTTGAATAAGAAGCAAACTCAAAAATTCAAAAGACACAAGACCTATACTAGGACCAGGAAGGTACCCAAACCCCAAAAGAACCCCAAATGAGAAGAAGAAGTTGGCACAAGCGCCCTTCTAAGCCTATAAGAGATCTAATGAACCAAAAGAGACAAAATGGGACAAGGTGAGAACAAAAGTCCACATTAAATCAACCAAGCATCTAAAAATTCCACAAATGAAACCAAAAGGTCCTCGAACATGTTATATCAACTATTCAAAAGGATTTGCAAAAATTTAGAAAGGAACTAAGTCAAATGGAGGTAAGAACACAAGTTAGGACAGAAAACTTACATCACAAGTTTCTAGACCAAAACTCAAGAAATAATTTCCTAAAAATTCCGAGAAAAATCACATGAAAACTAAAAAATTTCAGGAGTACAATGCAAAAAGAATGGGATTAAAACTCCAAATATTAAAAGCTATAGAAAATAAACAAGACAGACTGGTCAAGAAATGAAGCAAAAGAAACTATGTGCCTTGGTGAATTATTTATGGCACGCCAATCAATGAAAAAAATAAAATAAAAATGTGATAAAAAACTAGAAACATAAAGGAAGGCCCATGATTTATTTGAGAATTTTTAGGTGACTAAAACTATTTTATATGAATTAAAATGAAACTGGGTTAAAAAGAAATTAAATGGAAAAAAGGAAATTGAAATAAATTGAAGGGGGGGTGAGATTAGAAGGGTTGTACGTGTAATTAGAATGGGCCAAGGTTTGGGGGAGGTGCGAAGAGCACTCTGGGTTAAGCCCACTGCGCAGCCATATGTCCTGCTGTGACGAAACCTATCAACACAGGCCCTACCGGACGGTGACAAGTGTCACCGCCGGTATGGGCAGCACCAGCAAAAAAGGATTACTCCTTATCCTTATCCTCTCGATTCTCCCAACTAATTCTTCCATAATTTTTTATGATATTTCCTAAAACTCTCATTAATTTACACTATTCTTAATATATTCAAAACACTTTGAACAAATAAAAAATTAAAAAACAACACAGCAAACCTAAACAACACTCCTCTCTCTCTCTGCACCGTTCTTCACCCTCTTCAACCTCAGAACCCTAACGCCGCCGACACCTCTTCTTCTTCGACCTTGCCTCGCCATATTTCCATCGTCCCCTTCCGCACCTAGCCGCGCCGCCGGAAAATCCTTCTTCTTCTCCCTTCAACAACATCAAGACCCGACGCCTTTCGTCCTCAACCTCACGGCACCATGTTCATCACCTTCTTCTTCATGACTTAGCCGCCACCTCTTCCATTCACGGCGTCGCCACCACATACTCATCACTTTCTTCTCTCTATGAACTAACCTAATCCTCTTTCAATCTCACTCGGTTTCATCTTCTTCCAAACTTAAACTCACCGTCCGCCGCTCACCGCCAATTCCGATCAAACAGACTAACACAAAACTCTACCTCTCCCTCGATTCGAACCAATCACCAGCCTAAACTCCTCCTAGCCGGAGGACCAACCCTAACTACGAAATCAGCATACAATCCATCCTTATTTCTATCCTCTTCACAATTTCAGATTCAAACGAACAAACGCTCAACAATATGTACCACAAACACAACCAGATACAACAAATTCAAAACACGGCTAGCAATCGTAGCAACTGGAGTAATCAAAAGTGTACCTGTTATTCGACGATGCGACGAACAACGCGTAAGTTCACTTTGCTTCTGCTGTTCCCTTCTTCCTTCTTCGGAATTGATTCGATGCGGATTCGTTGTGGTTGTCGAGTCTTGCTTCGATCTGTGAACTCTCTTTGCAGATTGATGAAGATATTATCGACGTGTTGAAGATGACGATGATAATGAGGTGCGATGATGTTGAGGTCACAATTGATGAGGCTGAATCGATTGAAGAGATTGAAACAGAATGCCGAATATTGAAGCTTGGATCGAAAACTGAAGCCTAATCCACAGTGTTGATGAAGATGCTGTGAAGAAAATCGATGAAGATTGCGAAGAATCGATGAAGCTAGAATCAGTTATGTGCGTTCTTGGTGATGAAGATTGAAGAATTAGATGCAGATTGTGAATGATTGGATGAAGATTGTGATGAATTGGTTGAAGACTATGAAGAATTGGTTGAAGATTGTGAAGAATTCTTGCGGAATTTTGAGAGAGTCAGAGAGAGTTTTTTTTGTTATTTCTGTTATTGGTGACGATGGAGGAAAAAAAATGAAAGGATATTCTGTTATGGAATGAGTTTTGGAAGAGTGATTCTGTTATGACTGAGAAGAGTGATTCGGTTCTGAAATCTGTTACCACCCTTTCTGAGTTTGTTATTTTTTCCTTTTTTCATTTTCCCATTCTGTTAATGACACTCCATTTTTTTTCCAAATTCTATTACTCTTTTCTTTTGGTTAGTTCTATTATTTGTTATTTTTTCCTGTGAATTCTGCTTGCTGCGTTTTGAATGCCATATGCGTTTTTCCTTTTCTTTTTCTTGTTTTCTATTGCGTTTTATGCTCAAAAATTACTTCACGCGTGGCACTGTTTGTGTGATGCGGATAGACTTCATGAGGTGATAGCTTCAGTGAGTTTCATGAGCTGCGACAAACACACCTTTTATTATCCAGCTGGACGTTTCATTTTGGCCTCTTGAAGTTAAAAAAGAAAACAACTTGATGACATGTTTCTTCTTTCACTTTTAAGATGTTGCAAGTTGAGGATTAGGGAGTACACCAAATGGCCCTTTTTTTTTTTTTTTTGGTAATGTTTCCTCATAAATGGGCCTATGATGGGCTTGTAACAAATCTAACAAATTGATATGACATTGGAAATTAAAAACGAAATTTGGGAATTTGAATATAGAAATAAAGAAAATCGGTGATAAAATAATAAAGAAAAATAGAAATTATAAATGACCGGATATGGATTTAAATGATATCCAAAAATGGGAGAACTCGAAATATGGACAGTGTTTGAGAAATCGGTTTAAATGGATGATTCGACAAGAAGTTTAGAAGTGGATATAAGATATATATTCGTGGGACGAACCAATTATCACCAATACACGCATAGCCACGAAATATCGATTCGATCAATTCATTCAACTCACCACTAATCTCGCATTTCTTCCACAGTGACCATTTAATTCAAAAGAATACCACTACCACTGAACAATTCACAGGTGAAACAATAACCATCTGAATAGATCATTCTCTGAGCATCTGACCAGAATCGCTTCACATTAATCTAAATCATCCTCTGGGAAAATAAATCCGCAGCTGCACCCATCTGAACATATAATCATAATAAGCTTGAACCTTTGGATTTGAAACTCTTACACAAACCACTTCCAGGTAAACTGATGATTCTCGCACATAACACAACTCGACTTTGAGACACATCGTCTGAGAAATAACCCCCAATACAGATAGCCTGCAATTCAACCAATCTTTTGATAGTTTGACCAAGATTAGGTCAAACGTCCGTATGAACCGAGTCGCGAGCTAAACAAACGCAACTGAAATGGAATCACTGCCAGCTCATGCTATGCTTCAACAATGGATGTGATGCTTCATTTTTCTATGCTAATGATGCAACGCGAAATATGAAAGTGATATGAGTATGATGAATATGATGTGATATGATGCTAAAAAAGAAGAGGGCAAATTTGGGGTGTTACAGCTGCCCCTATTCAATCACTAGTTAATCTGAAAAGGACGATAGTACAGGCTATCGACCATTCAAGATAAACTGTGGTTGAATACCAAGAAGACCAAAAATTTGCATCCTGACGAAGAATGCAACGCTGGGAAATAAACCCAACCAGATGACGCTCTGGGGATAAGAACGAGAGAAAAGCAGACGAGCTTCTTTCAAGTTGAAACTGATATCTGGAATAAGAACAAGTTGACAGACGAGTCTTCAAACAATCCTGTGACGCCAGGAGCTGGACATACGAGTCCTCAAAACACTTCAAGAACATAAACTGAGACAGACGAGTATCCAGACAAATCCTGTGACGCCAGGAACTGGACATACGAGTCCTCAAACACTGCATATAGCATGAGACAGACGAGTCCTCAACACATGAGACAAACGAGTCTCCCTCGGATTTACCTGTTACGCCAGGACCGGAAATGCATTTAAGTCTGTGGGATAGACATGCAATCAAGGTAGACGAACCTTCTTCATATATTATCCGCGGATATATGGTATAAGATAGACGATTCTTCTGAGCAAACCTGTTACGCCAGGTGCAGCAACAACAATAATTGGTGCTTGAGACAGACGAGCCTCCTTCGGATTTACCTGTTACGCCAGGACCGGTAACCATTTCGACATTTAATTCCCACTGTCAGGATTCGAAACCTCTTCAATACAGATGAGTATCAGATGATCATCAAGATAACACAGACGAGTGCCATAAGTCAATGATACAGACGAGTATCAGACGATGATGGGCCTGGATCATCTCCAGACTTGGCTGGGGAAGCTCCCTGAACAATACTCTGGCTGGGGAGAGCATCTGCTGATTCAAGGCTCTGAGGGAACATCAAGATTTCAGTCCCACCGGTTGGGGAGGACTCTTGTTGAGGATAAAATACTGCTAAGTCCAAATCTGATGATGCCCGGCCTTCAAATATCCACTGGCATACCCCACTGGGGAAACATGGCCTACTACTTCACTTGGGGAAGGAGAAACTGCTTGGGATGCTGCCAAGGCTTAGCTGGAGAAAATCTCTGATCGAGATGCCAGGCTTTCAGATACCTGCTGGAGGAAGAAATCTCTGCTTGGGGAAATATTCTATTAGGGAAGTGTGACGCCATCCTTCAACCTGCAACAAAAGAAAACACAAGTGTGCCCTGGGGATTTGCATGGAATGATCTGTTCCTCCATCGTCACCCGACACTCAAAGAGGTTTACCATTTCCCTGCATGTCAGTTTTCTTTTCAAAATTATCACCATGTTTAGATGCAATGCTACTTTTGCCGAAAATTCAGGACATTTTGCAAACAAAAGCAAACACACACAACTGTTTGACTGAATATTCTTTTTATTGGATGGCCTCTAAATAGGCAACAATTTACAACAGGAAGCAACCACCTGGAAAGAGGTAGCCGCTATGAGAATTGAGAAAAAGAAACTATCCTAATGGCAATGTATACGGCGTTCCAAGGAGTTCCATTTCTGCTATGACCTGCACGTCTTCGAGACTTTCCATTCTGCTTTGGCTTTCTAAGAGGACGAGGGGACCGTTTCCTATCTTTCTGACATTGTCAAGTTGTATGACACGATGATGTGGTTCAGATAACTAGGATCACAGTTGTTCGCTTATTCCCTTATTTTGCGTGGATCGCCCTTTCGGGTTTTCAATCCACCGGGATACCCTTTTTTGCCTGAGCTGTCCAATGTGGCTTTTCAACTCAGCGGGTGTACATTTTTTATATTTATTTCCCTAATTTTTGCCCGAGCTTTTTATTCTGTTCTTAGCTCGCCGGGATGCCCTTTTCTTGCCTGGACTTACATTCTGTTTTTGTGTCCAGCGGGTCTCTTTAGGCGAAGTATTTTTTAACTGCGTCCGAGTTAACAGGGGATGGGAAGTCATCTCCATCCATAGTGGTGAGCATCAGTGCTCCTCTTGAGAAGACTTTCTTCACTATGAATGGTCCTTCGTAGTTTGGGGTCCATTTGCCCCTGTTATCTGAACCTGGAGGAACGATCCTCTTCAACACAAGCTCTCCCACTTGATACTCTTGAGTACGTACTCGTTGATCGAATGCCCGCTTCATTATCCTCTGATAAAGCTGACCATGACAGATAGTCGCTAATCTCTTTTCCTCAATTAGACATAGCTGATTGTAACGAGCACGCACCCATTCAGCCTCATCCAGCTTGACATCCATCATCACGCGCAGTGAAGGAATCTCTACTTCAACAGGCAGGACTGCTTCCATGCCATACACCAGAGAGAAGGGAGTCGCCCCTGTTGACGTCCTGACTGACGTTCGGTACCCATGCAAAGCAAATGGTAACATCTCATGCCAATCTTTGTAGGTGACAACCATTTTCTGCACAATCTTCTTGATATTCTTATTAGCTGCCTCTACCGCACCATTCATCTTTGGTCGGTAAGGAGAAGAATTGTGATGTTGTATTTTGAAGTCCCGACATAAGTCTGCCATCATCTTGTTGTTGTGATTATAACCATTATCAGTAATGATCCTTTCGGGACTCCATATCTACATATGATATCTCTTTTCAAAAAGCTTGCCACCACTTGACGAGTCGTTGGCGTAAGACGATGCTTCTACCCACTTGGTAAAGTAATCAATCGCGACCAGGATGAAGCGATGACCATTCGAAGCAGTTGGCTCGATCTTCCCGATCATGTCAATGCCCCACATAGAAAAGGGCCAAGGAGATGACATGACGTTGAGCGGGCTAGGAGGAACATGCACTTTATCTGCATATATTTGGAACTTGTGGCACTTACGAGCGAATGAACAACAGTCTGCATCCATTGTCATCCAGTAATAACCTGATCTCAGCAATTTCTTTGCCATAGCGTGCCCTCCCGCATGGGTACCAAAAGATCCTTCGTAGACTTCCTGCATCAACAAGCCTGCTTCGTGTCTATCCATGCATCTGAGCAAGACCATGTCAAAGTTTCTTTTGTACAAAACCCCGTCTGTGTTCAAGAAGAAACTAGCAGCAAGTCGTCTCAAGGTCTTTTTGTCGTTGGAAGATGCCCCAGTTGGGTATTCTTGCTTTTCCAGGAATAACTTGATATCAAAATACCAAGGTTTCTCGTCAGACACGGCGTCTACAGAGAAAGCATAAGCTGGAGAGTCAAGCCTGGATATGTCAATTCTCGGCACAAAATTCCAACACAGGACTTTAATCGACGAAGAGAGAGTGGCCAGTGCGTCGACAAATTGATTTTCGTCACGTGGTATGTATTTGAGCTCAACTGTCGTGAAGAACGTCAACAGTTTTCTAGCATAATCCCTGTAGGGAACTAGATGCTCCTGATGCGTATACCACTTGCCAATAATTTGGTTAATGACGAGGGCTGAATCTCCGAATATGTCGAGGTTCTTGATTCGAAGATCAATTGCCTCCTCTATTCCCATTATACACGCCTCGTATTCTGCTTCATTGTTGGTGCAGCCAAAAGTAATTCTGGCAGCAAAGGTTAAGTGGACACCTTCAGGAGTAATGAGTACGACACCAACTCCACGACCATTGATATTGACTGCCCCATCAAACATCAACTTCCATTTGGATTCAGGGTCAGGCCCCTCCTCCTGAAGTGGTTCCTCATAATCATTTGTTTTGAGGTACATGATGTCCTCATCAGGGAAATCAAACTTCATCGGCTGATAGTCATCCTCAAGAGGTTGATGTGCAAGGTAATCTGACAAAACACTTCCTTTGATGGCTTTCTGAGAAGTGTACTGGATGTCGTATTTAGTTAAAATCATCTGCCACCTAGCAACCCTTCCGGTCAATGCTGGTTTCTCAAAGATGTACTTGACAGGATCCATCTTGGAAATGAGAAGTGTGGTATGAGTCAACATGTACTGCCTCAGTCGTCGAGCAGTCCATACCAAAGCGCAACAAGTTTTCTCGAGCAGTGAGTATCGGGATTCACAGTCAGTAAACTTTTTGCTAAGGTAATAAATGGCGTACTCTTTTCGACCAGACTCGTCATGTTGGCCTAACACACACCCCATTGACCCTTCTAGCACGGTCAAGTACATGATTAACGATCTTCCTTCCACTGGAGGCATCAGAATTGGAGGTTCCTGCAAATATTCCTTTATTTTGTCGAAAGCTCTTTGGCAATCATCGTTCCACCTGACCGTTTGCTCTTTTCTTAGCAGTTTGAATATTGGTTCGCACGTGGCAGTTAGATGAGATATGAACCGAGAAATGTAGTTCAACCTCCCTAAGAACCCACGCACTTCTTTTTCTGTCTTCGGTGAAGGCATATCTTGAATAGATTTTACTTTAGCAGGATCTACCTCAATTCCTCTTTGACTTACAATGAAACCCAGCAATTTTCCGGAACGCACTCCGAAAGTGCACTTGTTCGGATTCAACCTCAGCTTGTATTTGATCAGTCTATCAAATAGCTTCTTCAGGTTAACCAAATGCTCCTCTTCGTCTCTAGACTTTGCAATCATATCGTCCACATAACATTCGATCTCCTTGTGGATCATCTCATGGAACAATGTGACCATCGCCCGTTGATAAGTTGCCCCGGCGTTCTTCAAACCAAAGGGCATGACCTTATAGCAGAATGTTCCCCATGGGGTAATGAACATTGTCTTCTCCATGTCTTCCGGCGCCATTTTTATATGATTATAACCGGAGAAGCCATCCATGAAGGAGAACACCGAGAATTGAGCAGTATTGTCCACCAACACGTCAATGTGTGGCAACGGAAAATCGTCTTTTGGGCTTGCTCTGTTCAAATCCCGGTAGTCAACGCACATCCGGACCTTGCCGTCCTTCTTAGGTACTGGTACGATGTTAGCTACCCACGGTGGATAACTAGTCACAGCAAGGAATCCGACATCCCACTGCTTCTGAACCTCCTCTTTAATCTTCATCGCCATATCCGGGCGAGTTCTTCTCAATTTCTGCTTTACAGGAGGACAGTCTTCTCTCAGGGGTAGCTTATGCATCACAATGTCGGTATCTAAACCTAGCATATCTTGATATGACCAAGCGAAGATATCCACATACTCTCTCAGCATACTGATCAGCTTTTTCTTGACATCGGCCTGCAGACTGGCCCCGATCTTGATTTCCTTCTTTGCATCTTCACTGCCAATGTTGATGGTCTCAATCTCCTCTTGATGAGGCTGAATAACTCGTTCCTCTTGTTTCAACAATCTGACCAATTCTTCAGGGAGGTCACAGTCTTCCTCAACCCCTTCATCAGCTTGGTAGACTGGATTGTCAAAGTCATGCATAGTCATCGCAGGAACGTTATCCGTGGAATCCGGATGATCAACACTGCACAAATGATGTGCTTATTCAGAATCTGCTTATTTTTAAAAAGAGACGCTAACACAAAACAAAAAGGAAAAACACATTGCCATTTTTTATATTTTTTGTGAAAAAGTTTAAAAACAAAGACAGGGAACACAGTTTGTCTGAAAATGTCCTTTTATTTCATAGCAAAATAACGATGCAATACAAAACATGGTGGCCCAATACAATGGATCCAAGCATCTTGGGCAGAATGTTGGATTTGACAATGCAGTATGCTAATAAAAAGGAAACAAAACAATTACTCTGAGAGCCAGGTGACTTGAACAATGTCTTCAGCATGTCGCTCCCGATAAATGGGAAATGGCCCCAGATAAAGGTACATACGCGAACGGTCGGCGAAGGGAGGGATGTGAGAACACACAGGAGTGAACTCACAGGGAAATGAATAGAGTCGCCAGCTAGGCATTTTTATCCCAGAGGAAAGGTAATGCTGCATAAACCTAGAAAGATATGGATAAGACGGTTGCGAACCAGAGAGACTGAGAAAGGGGGTTGGTTACAACCTGGGAAGGTGTTAGCACCCAGATTGTCCGTCGTACTCGACGGGATCCACGCTTAAAAGATTTGTGTTTTAAAGGGGTAGTGTCAGTGCAATTTTTGTATAAAAGAGTTGGAAAAAAGATGTACAGGTGTCAGTGTAAAAGAAGTGTGAAGTGTATAAATGTACAGTGTCAGTGTAAGAACAGGAATAAAATGCTCAAGACTATGAGGCTTAAAGAATGATGCTGGAAGGAGGGGGAATATACAGAGACTTTTGTTCGATAACAGTTAAGTTATGCCTACGTATCCTCTCGTGCAATGAGGAAGTCAGAACACCGTAGTTCGACCCAAAGAGACTGAAAGATAAATTGACTTGTGAACTGCTTACTTGTCTATGCTCAAGTGTATGACCTGTCTAGCTCAGGTGCAAACTGTCTTGCATTAGACGGAAGAAGCGAGTTCTCGTTTGTGAGTGAAGATGATGAGAAAAGAATCCCGGAGGAGATGATTATTGTTTGTTTTTGAGTTTTCAGTCTTTTATTGCTTTTGAAAGTTTGTCATAAGTTAATGAGCTTAAGCCTAAACCAATGGGTTAGTAAACTCATCACATCTTCCCTCTGATTAGGGGTAATGAGAATACCTTAAGTGTGAAGTCAGATTCTCACACTTAATCACCTTTGATGCAGGATTAAGATCATTAACCTACTTGTGATTATTTAGATGTTTTTGTTGTTTTTGTTTAGTGTTAAGTAATGAGATTAAGCCATAATCAGGGATTAAACAGACTCATTACACCATCCTAATAGAAGGATAATAGATGAGAATGTTTAAGCTGAGGAAAGCTCCTCAACTTAATCCATGATTAGGGATTAAACCCATGACAAAACAAGCCTTTGATTAAGTGGATTTTATTTAATGATATGATGATGAAGTGATTTTTAGGGTTTGTAAGACAACTTGAGGGGGACTTGTCCATTAACACTGGGGTTAGTCCTTCTTAACCAATTAAGGAAGAATTAGGACCCTAATGCAAGGCCCAAGTTACAAGCTTGATGTCTTGATGATTATTAGATGAATTGATTAGAGGATTTAAACACATTAAGGGTTTAACACTTAGGATTAAAGTTATACACTCCATCCTAATAGAAGGATGCAGGCATAAGCTTAATCTCAAAGCCTTAAAGCCTTTAGGGTTTAGTCCCTGATTGTGAGACGAGGAGAGAAGATTCAAAGAGACACAAAGGTAAAAACTAAGTGGGGAGACTAATCAAAACCCTAATCATTGTCATGCTTGGTTGTTCCTAAAGTTTGTGAGGTTTAAGAAAGAAGTCTTCAATGGAACCACCAGGAAGCAGATGAAAGGATCAGGAGAAGCAAAGTAACTTGCTTCATTCAAGAAGTCAAGTCACTTGAGGAAAGAAAGTAAGAAGAAGAAGAAAGAGCAAGCTCAATCTCAAACACATAACAAAATACAGCAAGGATGCATAAAGGAGATGAAAAGAAAATGTGAGAAGTGAAGGCAAATTCACTTCTCAAAATTACTTACCACCTGAAAAGTTAATGAAAGGAATGCAATACAATGCAAGATGAGATGAAATGGCATGATGCAAATCAAAACCAGAAGCACATACATGATGTTAATGATGCTATGAGATGATGCAAACATGAAACAAAGCATGGGGATGATCATACAAACTTATGGATGCAAATGAAGCAAGTTTAGAACCATGATCATACATGAAATGTTATGAAGTGCAAATGGCATACAACATGGAAAATGCAAGATACAATGATCAAACATGCTTTCAATATGTCTTAAGATGTCAAATGAATCAAATGAATGCACAAAATGCTATGGCAAGTCAAGGTATGCAAGCAAATGCAAGATGGATGCATATGGAAGCCCAAATTAGGGTTTATGATCAAAGCATCAAACAAAAACCAAAATCAGAAGCAAACATCAAGATAAAAAATTGAAAATTCATTCAAAGGATCCCTAAACCTATACTAACTCACTGCCCAAAGGAGAGGTTCTAACTCTTAACCTAATAAAAGTTATGAATTTCCTAAAATTTCTAGGGTTTTAGGGTACCTTAACAAGGAAAATGCCAAACAAATGGAAAATGAAAGATCAAATCATGCCAATTTAATCTCACAAACTACATGCTAAACAAAATGCAATGCAAGAAGAATCAAAGTCCAACTCTCAATGGTTAGGCAGAAATGATTTTTTGAAGTTTGGATCAAAATAATGTCTTGAAATGATTTTAATTCCATGAAAAATTCTCAAAATGCATCAAGATCAAAAAAGAAATTTGGTTTGAGGGTTGGACAATGTTTCTAAATGATTATGAAGGTTTCATGAATTTTTTGGTGATTTTTAAATACCTAAAAGTATTTTTAATTAATTAATTCTCATTAATTAATTAAAAATAAACTTTTAAATGATTTAAAAATATTTTTTAATGCAAAAAATAAAAATAAAAATGTTTTTGGTTTCTGAAATTAAATAAAAGTTTGTATAAAAAATTTCAGAATTTTTAAAAAGGTTTTGCTATTTTTAATAAATATGAGAAAACAAATGAATTAATTGGAAAAATAAAATGAAATTAATCTGAAAAAAGAAAAGTATGCGCATCCAAGGGTCCAGGTTTGAATTCACACGCGCGGGAAGAGACTTGGCGCCACATCCAAGGGCTGACATTCAAATTCACTAATTAACTGATTAAACCCTAATCCATGCCCTAATCACTCTCAGGCGACCGGAACACTGTTCTGGTCGTCTTCTCCGGCTAGGTCATCTCCCAATCTCTCTCAATACGCCATGAAATCATGCCAAACTCTCCAGATCAACTAAACTAACATCCCTAAACAATAATCCAGCAACAAAATCCATTTATTTCAACACAAAATCAAGATACGAATCAAACATCAAAAACTGCCAAAATTTCAGAAACACAATACAACCTCATTTCTCAATCTTTTTCAAAAGTAACAAGTTCAGTGAACTCAGGGAAGCATGCTTTATCATTTAGAAACAAGAAATAGAGGTTCTGGAAAAATGAAATGCCATAGCTACCTGAATCGAAGCTTTCAAACCAGGAGCTTCTGGGCCAGTTTCTTGCTTCTAAACAGCTCCAATGACCTCTCCAAAGTGTTTGCCAGGCTTGTTTGAAGTTTATTTGGGCTGGTTTGAGAGATTGAACAAGTTCTGTTCAGTGGAGTGAGGAAATCGTGTTTTTGATATGGCTGTTTTTAGGGCAAGATGAAGGGTGGGAAATGATCAGGGGGTGATGGCGAGTTGTTCTATGAAGTTTGTTTGAAGGTTTGTAGCTTGTGTGATGAGTTTCGAATGCTTTTGCACAAGAGGTGGAAAATGAGAATGCTGTGCTATGGAGTGTTTCAGGCTTGCTCTCTTGTTGCTTTGGCTTGCTTTTGGCTTGTATAGATAACTGTGATTGGTCAGAAGAAGTGATGTGTGCTTTATTGATTGGTATGAGTCTTTTTGCTCAAATGTCAAAGTTGGTGTAAGAGAAGTATGGGCTACTTCTAGCCAAGTACAAGGAGTGTGTTCTGCGCAGCATGAGGTGGGGAAAGGCCTAGGATGGTTCAGCAAGCTAGCCAGCAAGTGGATGAGAAGCTATGATGAGTTTTGCAACTTGGTTCACTTTTGCCTCTTATGAAAAATCTTGTTTCATAAACCATAAAAATGTGTAATTCTTTGGTCCATTCTGAACTTTAGATGTTACATGATCATGTTGTGTGGATTAGAAGTGCATTTGATAGCTTTAGAACACTTGATCAAGTCATTTTGCAAAATACCTCTTTGGTAGAAACTTTGAAATTTTGTGATTTTTGCCAACTTTGACAAGCCATAACTTTTGATCCAAAATGAATTAGGTCAGTTCTTGTACTTTTTGAAAAGGGAATGATCCATTCTACAACTTTCATGACCAAAGTTTTTCCATTTGAAGCTTTTTTGAATCAAAAAGTAAGGGTAGAAAAAGTTGCCTAAAATGACAATTTCATTAAAAGTCAAACTTGCCCAAAAAGTCAACTTTGCAAAAGACTTGAAATTCTTCAATTTTGTGAACTTATAACATCTTCCATGATCAAATAAAGATCATATACAATGCAAATGATGAAGAACACCCCTTGGTTGGGTCATTGGGGGCCTCAGATGCCCTGATTTTGCACTAACTTGCTTGAAAAGTCAACTCTTGATCAGATGACTTCCCCATGGAATTTCTTCATGAAAATTGATATGCATACTCCTTATACCATATAGAGACCAATAGAAACAAGAATGACCAAAAAATTTGGAGTTATGGCCTCTGAAACCAAAACCCTAATTTTAGGTCATCTGTGCAGTCAAACCTGGCTCTGCCTCCATACCAATCCAAGTTCTTGTGATCCTTTGACATTATTGACTTTGAGAGGATGTAATATGATACTTGAACACACATGGACCCCTTTTAAGTGATTGATGGCCTTTGGAGTGGCTCAAGAAGCTCTTGGATTGCTCAGATCACAAACCCTAGATGCATATGACTTAGAATCTATGCAGTGAATCAAAAATGTGATATGAGATGCTATGATTGAGTTTATGCATATGAAAAGATCACAAGCCATGGTGTGAATGGGTGAGGGAAAATTTGGGGTGTTTACACAGCAGACCAATTTCCTAGCTCCTCGCCGGGCGTACACGGGCAGATCCAATTGTTGTCCCAGTCTTCGTTACTATCCCCATCTTGGCTTGCCGTACAGATCTGATCGCGGTTGAGAAACCCAACACTTGTGAATGTGATAGCCTTACCACTCTGAGTAGACCCACCAGGCTGATACCCTAAGCCGAATTTATCATCTTTCTTTTCCAGTTCCAAAAGCTTGCCCCAGCCCTGAGCACTGCCTGATTGAACAACCTCCTTTGCTTCCTGGTAGGAATGAATGGACGTGCCCTCATTGTTTTTCTTCAAAGGAGTCAAGATACTGACATCTGCTTCAAAAGCTTGGCATAAAGTCTCATGGATTTCCCCATCCATTTCTACGTATTTAAATGTCGACAGATGGCTGACGAATATATCTTCTTCCCCACAAACTGTGATGACCTGGCCGTCCACCACGTATTTAAGTTTCTGATGCAGGGTTGAAGTGACGGCTCCAGCAGCATGTATCCACGGCCTGCCCAACAAACAGCTATATGCAGGCTGAATATCCATAACATAGAAAACACTTGATCTTCTTGAACCATCGAAAGCTTTAACAACCAGATCACTTGGTGTTAGGACAATCCCATCAATATTAAGCTTCATCAACGCCTTCTTCGGAAGCACATTCAAGGAAGAGCCTGTGTCTACAAGAACATGAGACAGCACATCGCCCTTGCATTCCATCGTGATGTGTAGTGCTTTATTGTGATTTCTTCCCTCCGAAGTGAAGTCTCTGTCAGTGAAGCCTAAGCCATGGCTAGCATTGACACTTCCAACAACAGCTTCAAGTTGGTTGACAGTAATCTCCTGAGGAACATAGGCCATTTGAAGTACTTTCAGTAAGGCTTCTCAGTGCGTGGCAGAGCACATCAGCAATGACAATCTTTGAAGCCGTCTGGTTCAGTTGATCAACCACCTTGTAGTCACTCCTTTTGATAATCCTCATGAATTCCTCTACCTCCTTCTTGAACGTCCCCTGCCCAGCCACATGAGTAGTTGACTCATCGTTCGCAGCCTGTTTTCCTTTGGCTTTGGACGAAGCCTCGGCCTCAGAATCCCCTCTCAGCGCAGGGGGAGCGAACAAACGACCACTTCGGGTAAAACCCCCAACACCTCCTACATTCTCAACGGTCAGGTCAGCAACAGGTCTGCTCTCCATCTTCTGTCCAACTACATAAACATCGGAGCCATAATGCCAAGGAATGGCTCTATCATCTGTGTACGGCACTGGCCCAGGTACAGTAATAGTTACGGGACTAATCTGATGAGCATAAATGGTGACCGGCTCTCGTCTAACGGGCATATCAGCTTCATCGTAGAAAATAGTAATGGTTGACACATCATCAGCCTCTTCATTACCAACTTTACTGAACTGCAAGGACCCATCATGGATCAACCCTTGCAAGCCCATATTCAATTTCTCACAGCCATTCACAACACTCATACAGTCTTCACAATCAAGACAACAACCAGGAAATACTAGACCCTTCAACAATCTCTCCTTCACCACCCTCAAAGGTGTCTTGACTTCATCAATACTCAGCACCAAACTCAACTTGTCATCACCCTCAACAGCATTGACTCTTTCCCCTCCATGATTAGGCATAGGGTTCGAGTTAACATTCGGCGGCGGCGCAAAGTTGATTGCCTTGGAATCTACAAGATCCTGAACCTTGTGATGCAAAGCCCTGCACTTCTCAGTCGAGTGCCCGGGTGCTCCAGAGTGGAAAGCGCATCGCGCATTGACATCATAACCAGCTGGAAGCTCTCTAGGAGGTGGTGGTGCCAAAGTTCTCAGTTGAATCAGGTTCAAATCTAACAGTCTCGGCAATAAGGCAGCATAAGTCATCGGGATAGCCTCAATCACCCTATTAGCCTGGCGAGTCTGCCTCGACTGGTATGGTTTCTGCTGATAGTTGGTTCGAGGTTGTTGTTGTTGATGTTGTTGTGGAGGAGGTAGCATCTGTTGTACGGGAGCTGCAGGAATGGTGACAACAGCCATATGTTCATAAGGTCTTATGTAACCACGACCCTGGCCTCGACCGAATACAGCATTCGTCTCGCCCTCTCGCCTTCTAGGAGGTCCACTAAAAGTCTTCCTCGCTCCATTAGAGCTGCTAGCACTTGGGTCTTGTATCTTCCCCATTTTCAGCAGCGTTTCAACTCTTTCTCCCGCAATAACAATATCGTTGAACTTAGTAGCAGAACTCGACGCCAGTCTCTCAAGAAATACCCCCTGGAGGGTGCCCATAAACATGTCGGCCATTTCATTTTCTAACAGCGGTGGTTGTACCCTAGCAGCTAGCTGGCGCCACCTCTAGGCATATTCTTTGAAGCCTTCTTTTGTTGTCTGAGCCATGTGCTGCAACTGCGTGCGGTTCGGAGCCATATCCATGTTGTATTGATACTGCCTCACAAAGGCTTCAGCTAGATCCTTCCAACTCCTGATATTGACCCTACTGAGCTTCATGTACCATTCAAGAGAAGCTCCCACCAAGCTGTCTTGAAAATAATACATCCAGAGTTTCTCGTCATCTGTGTGAGCAGCAATTCTCCCAACAAATGACTGAAGATGGGTCTTTGGGCAAGCAGTGCCATTATACTTCTCGAAGGTTGGAACTTCGAACTTATACGGAATCCTGACCCCAGGAACCAAGCCCAAGTCGGTTATGTCGATCCTAAAGAGCTTTGGGACTGAATAGCTCTGATTTGCTCAGCCATCTCTTCGAACCTCTTGTTCATCTCCGCTCCTTGACCTTCAACTTCATCAAGTAGAGTGAACTGGTCGTCATGATTGTCCATCTGAATGTTGTGCAACCCATCGTTGATTATTGTCACTCCTGGCTGTGCAACAGGAGGTTTAACCTGACGTGCACCCGCACCAGTATGATTGTCAGCAGTAGCAGCAGCAGTGTTCCTGTTCTGATTCTCAACCATCTCCCGCAGACGCTCTTGGTTCTGCCCCATGCCGGCCATTAATGTCATAAAGTTATCCATTCTCTGTCTCAGATCTGCCAAGTCCGCTTGCATTTGGTCCATGGCTCGTTCTCTGTTAATCTTAGTTGGATATCTGTGCACCGCTGGTTGTTCTCGAACTTTACGAGGAGCTATAGTGCCTGTTACACAAAACACGTCAGTAACTGAGACAACACCTACAAAACAAACAAACAGGTTATATGCAATGCAATGTAACTGTTCATGTTCCCCCTTTTAAGCATTCGGCATGCCCCAGTTCTGGCATCTATCTCAGACAATCACTTTCAGTGTTTAGCTTTCAAACTTTCTCTTTGATAAGTGTTCAGACATTAGCAGTATCCAGACAAACGAGTCTTGCACATTCAAAATGATAACTTGCACATTAATACTGAATATAAACAAAACACTGTAGGCCAAAAGTCAGAATACAACCAGGAATATTCCCCAAAGGGTTACATGCCAGTACATAAAGTCAAAAGAAATGAAATAAAAGCAAGACTCCTACAACAAGCCTGTAGGTAGCCTGAACAATAAACAACTAAGCCAAGGATCCAGGATCTTCTATCTTTGCCCTGCTTTTCTTGAAACCCGCTCTCAACTTGAGCTCTTCGATCTCTTTCCTTGCTTCCTCCAGGGCTAATTGACTTTGGGATAGCTGCTGGGTCTTCTCCCTCCGGATGGCGTGAGCTTGCTCCACTTCCTCCTTCTTGAAAGCCATTTGAACTTCAAAGAACTCCTCCTTCTCTTTGAATTTCTTTTGCTCTTCATCCCTTTGGCCTTGCAGCCAAACAATGGATTGACGAGCACCTTTGAGAGTCTTTAGAGTCTCCTTGCGCTTAGCTTCTCTTTGAGCTTCCATCATACCCAATCTGTGGAAATGGGCTTCTCTACCGGCAAAATCCTTCTCTTTGGCTTCTAGAGAGGCTTGGAGCTTCTGCAGCTTGTCTTCAGCTTCCTTCTTGGCCCTATTGGCTTGGTGGTACAGGCTTACCATCTCAATATTCTCTACTCTGACCTCATGTAGCTGGGCTTCTAGCTTCTTGTACTCCTCCAAGGAAACAGTACTGCTCTAACTAGGCACCTCTCGGGGATAAAGCGGAGCCTCGACTGAAAAAGGCATGAGAACTGACTCGATATGTCTTTGCAACCATTCAGCATATGGTGGATATGTCTTAGGATCAACTCGGCCGAAGTCTTTCTTCCCCTTTTTTATCCTGTGAGCCCAGGCTTTGACTGCTTGTTGAACTAGTTCTCTGTTTCCGTCAGCAGGAAAGTACAAAGATTCAGCAAACATTTCCATCTGAGGAGGATCTTTCAAAGGGTAGCCAAACTACTTTCTTGCTAATGTTGGATAGTAACTGATGACACCTTTCCTTCCCAGTAACGGTACTCCGGCAAACTTTCCCCAACTAACCATCAACTCCTTACCTAGCAAGTCCCTGTCATAATCCCAAGCAATGTCTTCTACAGTCAAACCCATCAATCTTATGGACCATCTCCATTCGTCTCGCATCTCCTTGAAGGCACCTGCCTTAGGCAACTGTCTACCAAACCATTCGGCAAACAAAGGAGCACAACAGACCACTGGACCACCTCTACCCTTCTCATTTCTGTAATGGACACTGAAGTAAAAGTCACCCAATAAAGTAGGCACTGGATTTCCTTTTGCAAAGATTGAGATCACCTATACACTGACAAACTCTTTCTCTCCAGGAAACAGGCTGGACCCGTATACCATCAATGCAAGCAAAGCTCCAAAGTCATTCCACTTAGCTTCTATAGCGTACTTCTCAGCCTCTGGGATAAGCACACTCCAGGGTATTCCTCTGCCTTCACTCTCTTGCAGAGCCTTCCTGACTGAAGCAACTGGCAACCTGCAGACCTTGGCTATGTCTTCTTCTCTGAGCACAACCTCTGACCCGTAGAACGACAATGTCTCTATGATCGGAACACTCAGCATGCTGGAGATCTCTTCTAATGTCGGAGCTAAGATGTAACCTAGAAAAATAAAGCAACGCAGCAAGGGATCATAAAATTGCAACAAGGTATGCAAGCTGTCCTTCTGGTCTGCAGTGGGCTTGTCCACAAACTTCAGTATCTGGCCATATCTTTTCTTGAAATTACCCAAGACTTGATCGTTCATCAGACCCGCTAACCTCTGAACACTTTTAACTTCCGGCTGAAGAAAGGTATAATGCACATTCTTTTTTCTCGGATCTCTTCTGATTTCTGCCATGGAGATAAGAATACCAGAACTGGGAACAGATATGAGCAATGATCTGAAAAATGGGAAACATAAACAGTTAATGCAAAGAATGATGCAAATGTAATGCAATGCAAGCACGTGATCAATTGGGACTGTCTGAACTGGATCACCGACAAAGGCCCCGCTGAATAACCGGCAAACCCAAAAGTCTACTGAGTCACACTCTATGATAATCATAATCCACTGAAGAAGATCTCAGGACCACAATATCAAGAAATCCAGAGCCAAGAAAACCAGTATCAAGAAAACCAGAAATATCAAGAAATCCAGAGCCAAGAAAACCAGTATCAAGAAAATCAGAAATCCAGAACCAGAACTCTTGGAACCATAGAATCATAGAACCATAGATCATAATCGCAGGACTACAGATCGTAACAAGACCGTTGAACAGATGAGTGTATGTTGAGGTCATGGGTTCCTGCACACCTGTAAACACCCCCAATCTCACGGGTAAAAGGCTCCGGGTCAAGCATCACGGACTCTCAAAGCCACATAGCAATAATACTGTCACCATCTCCGAGAAATGGCTCATGACCAAATCAGGGAATCGGTTTGGCATTATATACTACGCAGGGAGGCCTCAGCTGAGTCCAGGACACAAGGTCATCCTATGCGGTCCCCAGGTGGGCCCTCGGATGAGAATGGGTTTGCCACAAAATGTGGGCTGGAACTGTCATCACTAAAGAGGGATGTTTCCACAAGGTTCTCAAAGATCGGTCCCCAACTGCACATAACTGTCAGGGTTATGTAATGAGAGAGGAAGATCCCCAAATCAAGACATTTCCAAGACAATCGCAACCTGGGTGTGGAACTCACTACTACCCCCATGACAAGATCTCATGAGGCCAAAGTGGAACCACTCTAAGTCCTATGGTGCACTCGAGCCGGGTACTTGGCTCATATCTCTCGATAACAAGTAACACCCATCCCACCAAAGAAAACCAGTCCAGATAGTCCAGTATATATACATGATGCAGTAAATAAAGACTAAAAACTGTAAATAAAGCTGTAAATAAACAACAATAACACACAACAAGCCACAACAAACAAACATCACCCAATGAAACAGCAACACACAAGCGCTAGGAGAGACTCACAGGGGAACCAGAGATTCTGGGTTCGGTCCCCAGCAGAGTCGCCAGCTGTCGCTCCCCGGATTTCCATCCTGGTACAAACGCGAAAGTGGCGCGGAAAAAGAATAGAGTCGTCAGCCAGACATTTTTATCCCGAAGAGAGGGAATGGTAATGCTGCACAAACCAGAAGAAAGAAGAGGAAGGACACAGGTCCTGCGAACCAAAGAGACTGAGCTCAGGAGTCGGTTACGACCTGGGAAGGTATTAGCACCCAGATTGTCCGCCGTACCCGACAGGATCCACGCTTGCAAAAGAAACTGTTTCAAAGGGTGAGGGTATGAAAACTGCAGCAAAGGAATGAAAATGAAAAGAAACTGGAACTGGAAAAGAACCGAATAGGAAAGAACTGAAAAGAAAATAAAGAGAAAAAATGTAGGGAAAATAAAGATTGTGCTCGAACGGGCCCTACCCCGCTGCCTACGTACCTCATCGGGATAATGAGGATCAGAGTCGACGTAGTTCGCCTAACTAGGGGTAACAAGGAAATTGCTTGTGAATTAAAGCTTGAACTGCCTATGCCATTGCTCAGGTGTTGCAGACTCGGACGACGAGTGCGTAACCGTCTTGCAAGATGACAAGTAGGAGCAAGTTCGCGTACGGAGCGAATGAGGTGAGAAGAGAATTCCCGAAGGAAATACGCTTATTCTTTGTTTGTGTTTTTTTAGAAAGCTTTTAGGAGTGTGTCACAAGGAAGTGAACTCAAGCTCTTTTCCATGGAATGTGTACTTGTCACTACATTCCAAGATGGAATAATAGAACAAGCACACTCAAGTAAGGAGAAGATCCCCAAAACTTGAACCCAAAGATTAGGGCCTAGGCTCACTAACAAGTTTACTTATTAAGTGTTTTTGGTATTTAAAAATGAAGTGTTTTTTAGCTTTTTCTTTTATGAAGAAGATACCTTGATCAGACTTGTGCATCACAAGGTAAACATGTATTATCCCAAGATGGGAAGACTACAAGTATACCTCATGGAATAAGGCTATGGATCAATGTATCACTTCAAATTTATTAAAGTGTTTTTTAGAGTTATGAGATGAGAAGAGAAGAAGAACCAAAAGGATCATAAAGGTAAAAAAAACTAACGGGAAAAGTCTAATCCTAATATTCACATGTTTGGATGGTCCTAGGTTAGTGAGGTTTCTACCCTAATGAGGAAGAGAAGAAGATGATAGAAGAAGGGATGAGAAAGGCCTAAGCCCAACAAAAGAGGGTTAGTTCACATAAACATAAGAAGAAGAGATGAGAATTGTAGATGTGGAACTCAATTTCCACATCTCACATTTACCATAGCCCCTGCAAGGTTAGTACACATATGAATGAAATAAAATGAGTAAGATAACATACTAACATCAAACAATCAGAAGTGAAATGAAAAGAACAAATGCATAATGCCAATTCAACTCAAAGAAATGAAGATAAGAGACTTGTGACTTAAAAGGATGCAACATGCATACATATGAAAACAAACACACATTTATTAAAGATGTAATGCAAAACGCACAAAATAAAACACAAAGCTCAAGACCAAAATCAAAATGAGATGAAGAATGACCTAGGAGGCCAGCAAGATGAAGAGAGAGGTGTAACACGGTGGGAGAACTGACTTTTAGTTATGTTGCGGATAGCAAGAGTCGCCACCGACTTTTATTTTATCCAAAGGAAAGGCATAAAAGAACAGGAAAGACCTTTTAAAAGATTTTTGGGTCCGGGGGGTAGGTTATGTAAAGGGAAGGTGTTAGCACCCTTTACATCCATGGTTATCCATGGGCTCTTAGTTACTTAGCTCACTTTAAAATGTTTTTGAAATGTGTAGTGTGTGAATAGAAATTTTCTTAAGTATTTTATAATGATCCATGTACGGATATATATAAAACCTTTGTTTTTGAAAATTGTTTGAAATGTATGAAGTGTTTGAAATGTTTTTGAAAAGTGAGCAAGTACATAAGAGGAACCTACCCTAAGTTAAGTCTTTTCTGTTCTTGAATCCTTTAAATGGTAAGACTATCCCTATTATTAAGGAATAGGTAGTCATTACCTTGGATGTAAGGGACAAATGAAGGGACATCTGTTATTTAGGCAACTGTGGGGTGTATAAGCAATTCGAAGGGACTTATAATCTTTATTCGAAAGGGACAAGATCATTACGAAGGGAACATTCGAAGGGACTTGATCTTTTTATTGTTTTAGGGACTAGATGATGTGAAATAAGGGACTTTGCTTTATACACCCTACTTGACTTTTTTGTTTAGGCAACTTGAGAGGAAACCCCTAAGAAGTGAGACGGCGATCCATGATCGACTTACGTGTGTGAGTGTACAAGTTTAAATATTTATCTTTTAATTTAATGAGCTAAATTGATTTTTAAATACAAACATATTTCACTCCCTATTTTACTAACCATAACATTTAAAAATAAATATTAAACATTACTACTAAAAATATTACATAAGGGATACAATTACATAATAATAATAATTGAAGCAAATTAAATAAGCAAATAATAATAATAGATAATTGGGTTAGTAAAAATAATAATAACAATAAAATAATGTATAAATAAATTGGGTTAGTAAAAATAATAAAATAAATATCATATGAGAATAAATAGAATTAATAATAAAATAAACAAGAATAAAGAAATTAGCATAATAAATTAAAAGTTCAATTTTAATAAACAATTATTATTTTTTAAGCTTTTTAAGAAGAAAAATAAACAATTCATGTTATATTCTAATTATTAGAAAAAAAAATTAAATTATATACATGTTATAAAAATATTATGAAAATAAATTATATTTACAAAATTAAATTAAGAGTTTTAATTATTTTAAGCATAATCTAGAATTATTTACATACAAGAATTATATTAAATAATAACATAATTAAAGTTTATAAATAAATAAATTAAAAAAGTTATAATTAACAAATAGAATTAATATTTACAATTAGGGTTTATAAAAATAATTAGGTTTTATAAAATATTTTAGGGTTTTATATTTAGAAAAATTAAATTAGGATTAATTATTAATTATACAAAATTAAACAATATTAATAATATACAAAAATAAATAATTTTTCTAATAAGATTTAATTTTAAAAAAAATGAGTTCTAAATTGTAATAATAATATAAACATTCTACTTTTTTTATTATTTAAATTTATTTAACTATAATATAAACTAATTAAATAAGAAAACAAAAAAAAAGAATGAAAACAAAACTTACATGGGCTGAGATTCGAACCCAGTCCCTAAGCTTTCAACCCTCAAGACCAACACACCAACCACTGGACCATGCATGCGCAGGTGAGAAGGAGAGAACCTCATATTGTTTTATTCTAAATCCTGTTGAAAATCATAACAAAACAAATAAAATCACAAAAAAGGGCCTGGGAGGATTCGAACCCAGGACCCTCACACAACACACAAGCACTCTTACCATCCAGCCAGAAGGGCGCAACTGATATTTAAACCACAACAATGAATAATATATTAAGTCTGATATTTAAATGAGAAAATATAGCAAAAAGGATGCTGCCTCCAGGAATCGAACACAAGCTTTAAGGCAATACGCGCGCGTCCCTCACCACTGGGCCAGGCATACGTTTGTGAAACAATATCAATAATAAAACATAAAATATTATATCAAATATTTGAATGAAGATCTTGGCGCCAAAGGCCTTCGTCTTCAACCTTTTTCCTGCGAAAATACCTGCAAAATCAGCTACGAAAGTTCCTGCGAATTTTTCAAAACCTGAAACCTATGTTTTTCGAAACATCATGCAAACCATCGTGGCAACCAAAATTAGTAACCCAGATCAATTGTACAAAGTCCACACATCACAACCATGGTCTTAGAATTGGTTTTAAGGTCTTAAATGTATGGTTCCCGTTTTGAAACTCCAAACCCTAACAATGGCAATCTTCAACACAGCCCACAATAATTCAATTAATCTATGCAAAAAGCTTCTAAACATCACAACAAACACAAATATATGATTAGTTTTCAATATTAATACATGAATCAATCAAATCGAAAAATTTCATAATATGAAAGGGATGCATTCGGTGTGTTCAAATTAGGGCATGAAGAGGCAATGTTATGATCCAGAATTGATTTATGAACTCCAAGGAACAAGTTGCAACCTTTGGTTTGTCTTGAAAGGGCTTGAATGATGGAATCCGAATTTGAGTTTTGGTGAGTTTTTTTGAATGTGCAAACTTACTCTTGAGGCTGTGAATTCGTCCTTTGCATTGTGATAGCTTGTATACTTATAGTAGAGTGAAGCTAGGTCAAAAGATTGGATCATTGTTTGGACTTTTTGATTTTTGTAGATTGAAAAAGATTAGAACTTAAATTTCATATATTTTTGAATGAGACCTTTCTATTTCAAGACAATCATCATCAATTGTATATCAATTTAATCCAATTCATGTTAATGACCTTCTAGAACCAAAATATATTTTAAATTTTCATATTTGATATTTTATTTAAATTTAAAATGATTTTTAATATAAAAAATCATAATAAATAAAATAAATAAAATAAAATTATGAAAATATCAAATAAATTTCGTGCATGATGTCATGGAACACTTTCGGTCACAAAAAGTTCAACCCATTTAGAAACATTTGGTTTTAAGACCCTATTTTCTTCATAAACCACCCAAAAATTTCCCAACTTTGCAAGGACACATATCCTTCAATTTTAATGATATGAGGGTGTTCTTGGACATTTTGGAAAGCTTGAAGAGTCCTATAACCAACCCCATTGGTTTCATGTCCATATCATTTACCATTCTCAATTTATGCCCTTTTGAAGTTGTTGACTTTTTGTTGACTTTCAAAAGGACCTATAATGTCGTAGCTCATACCTTCCAAATGAAGCATTTTTGGGCTTGGCTTGTGAGAAACAAAGTTATATAGAATTCAATTTCCTTCAAAATGAGTTTTGGATGGGAAAAATGTGATGAAGCATGTGAAAGTTATGGCTGGTCAAAGTTCAGTTGACTTTTCCTGAGAAACCCTAATTTAGAAACCTCTGATTCTTAATGATCTGAAATATCCTTGATGAATCATGATCAACCCTTGATCAAATGATGAATTTTACTTCATATAATTGATTTTGACAAAAAATCATGAAGTTTGACTTTGGTTTGACCACAGTTGACCTCAGTTTGACTTTTTAACTACTTTGACTGATTTTGACTTATCTGATCATCTGACTGAGCAATCCTTTGAGAAAAGTTCTGAAATTTGTCATGGGGATTCTTAAACACATATAAGATTTTATGAAGCTCACTTGAAGTCTTGGAAGTTCATTTAGCCTGAAGTCAAAACCCTAGTTTTGGATGCCCTGCTTAGGAGGAGGTATTGTCTGAAAGAATTGTCAAACTTTTTGACTATGTGTGAACTTTGTGAACCTTGTGAACCTCATAAGATGTCTTGTGAACCTTGTGAACCTCATAAGATGTCTTGTAAACTTCATGAACCTCATGAAAGGTCTTGTGAACCTCATAAGGTGTCTTGTGAACCTTGTGAACCTCATAAGGTGTCTTGTGAATCTTGTGAACCTTGTGAACCTTTTAGCACACAAAGTCTTGTATTGTGAGGGAAAATTTTGGGGTGCAACAACTGCCCCTGTTCAATTTTCTGAAAATTGAGGGGTTAGATTGGTATATGTGTCAGTCGTAACCTGGAAGGTTGAAGGGGATTGAACACAAAAGCCCAAAAATTTGCACTCACCGGTGCGTAGAGTGATACTGATGACTTGTTGTATATGCTTTGAGTGGGCTTAAAGATGCCACTTGGAGAATAGTTCTTCAAATATGTCTCTTGGAGGATAAAGCAGTCCAAAATATGAAGATATAACTTTTTGGGAAGATAACCAACATCCCATCATAGTGAGATAACCTTTGGGAAGATAAACAACGGCCCAAGGTAAAGGGATAACCTTCAGGAGGATAAACAACATCCTGAGGTATAAGTATAACTTTTGGGAGGATAAACAACGGCCCAAAGAAATGATAGCTTTCAGGAGGATAAACAACGTCCTGAGGTATAAGTATAACTTTTGGGAGGATAAACAACGGCCCAAAGAAATGATAGCTTTCAGGAGGATAAACAACGTCCTGAGGTATAAGTATAACTTTTGGGAGGATAAACAACGGCCCAATAGTCATGATATGGCTTTTGAGAGGATAAACGACGTCTCAAAATAGCCTTCGGGAAGATAAACGACGTCCCTTGATAATGAGGTAACCTTTGGGAAGATAAACAACGACCCAAGGTCATGATAGCTTTCAGGAGGATAAACAACGTCCTGAGGTATAAAGTAACCTTTGGGAAGATAAACAACGGCCCAAGGTCACAAGTTGTTGATGAAGTTTGTCTGCTGGAGAATTAATCTGAAAAACAAGATTACAACATTCTGCATAATAACATTAGTTTATGCATTATGTATGCATGTATAATATGACGCACTTAAGTAATGTATTATGTATTTATGGACATGTATGATATGATGTAAATGATGTATGTATGCATCATGCAGCTTGAAGCGCCTGAATATCTTCGTATAACAACTGCTGGCCAGGGAAAATAAATCCCGATTCGTTGTTGAAGAATATAAGGAACTTATTCCTATCTCCTTTGATAATATAGTACTCATAGCCTCCCGTCTTCGTCCGATAGTAAGGTATACATAACCTCCCGTCTTTGTTTGATAGTAGGGTATACATAACCTCCCGTCTTCGTTCGTCGTACTCCTATTGGAAAAATAAATTCCCGACTATCCGTATGAGGATAAAAGAGATGGATATAAATTCCAGGGGAGATGTGACTCGAAGTATTTATGAAGATGGATTTGTCCTACTGGGGATTTACAGCTGTCTTGTAGGGATGAACCGGTGAAGCTTCGTTGAAATCCTTCCCTCGTTCGTCCTTAGTAAATACTATTACTGCATTTTCATGCATTTCTGGTAAACATCAATGATATTAAGCATTTATGCATTTCTGGTAAACATCAATCATATTCAAAAGCATACATACATTCAAACACAACCAATGGACGTTTCGCTTATGTAAATAGGGTAAAAGTAAATCTGGATTCAAAGACGGAATTTTATTTATATCAAAGAGTGACCCGTACATGGGTAAGTTTTTACAAGGAGACAGAAATCCTAGTAAGAGGAATTTGTCATAAAGTTTTTTACAAAACAAAGAAAATCAGCTATGTGGGAAATAATCCTATTGAGTTTCAATTCTACTATTGCCATTATCTTCAAGTATCTCATCTTCTGCTGTTGAGACGGAAACGATTGGATTGAGCTTCATCTGTTCAAACTTGAGTAAGTAGTACAACTGATTGTAGTTTCATGGGTGATCTAAACGAGACATAGTCATACGCTTTAATCCCTAACTTTTGCCTGGATTGCCCTTTCAGGTTTTCAATCCACCAGGATACCCTTTTTTGCCCAAGCCGCCTTTTCAGGTTTTCGACTTGCCGGGTGTACATTTTATATATATATATCCCTAATTTTTGCCCGAACCCTTTTGGTTCGTCGGGATGCCCTTATTTTTTCCTAGGCCAGTCAACCTAGCGGGTCTCTTTTTATGCGTAGTATTTTTTAACTATGTCTGCGTTTACAGGCTATGGGAAATCTTCACCATCCATAGTAGTAAGTATCATGGCACCTCCTGAGAATACTGTTTTGACTACAAATGGTCCTTCATATGTAGGAGTCCACTTGCCCCTAGGATCACCCTGTGGTAATATGATACGCTTGATTACCAAGTCACCAGCCTGATATACCTTTAGCTTAACCTTCTTGTTAAAAGCTTTGATCATTCGTTTCTGGTACATCTGGCCATGACAAACAACTGCTAACCTCTTCTCGTCAATCAAATTTATCTGGTCAAGTCGAGTCTGAATCCATTCATCTTCATCCAGGCCTGCATCCTTCATAATTCTTAGGGAGGGAATCTGAACTTCAATGGGCAGAACTGCTTCCATACCATAGACTAAGGAGAATGGAGTTGCCCCTGTTGAAGTACGTATTGTAGTACGATAACCATGAAGAGCAAATGGTAACATCTCATGCCAATCCTTATAAGTGACAGTCATTTTCTGTATAATTTTCTTGATATTCTTGTTAGCAGCTTCAACTGCCCCATTCATCTTTGGACGATACGGAGAAGAGTTGTGATGCTTAATCTTGAACTGGGTGCAGAGATCAGTAATCATAGTATTGTTCAGATTAGAGCCATTGTCAGTAATAATCCTTTCAGGGATACCATACCTACATATGAGATTATTCTTAATGAATCGAGCCACAACATTCTTGGTAACAGATGCAAATGAAGTTGCCTCTACCCACTTCGTGAAGTAATCAATAGCGACCAAGATGAAACGATGCCCATTAGAAGCAGTAGGCTTGATCTCACCAATCATATCAATGCCCCACATGGCAAAAGGCCAAGGAGCAGTCAACACATTCAATGGTAATGGAGGTATATGTACTTTATCAGAATAAATTTGACATTTGTGACATGTTCTGGAATGTTGATAGCAGTCAGCTTCCAAGGTAGACCAATAGTAACCTGCTCTCAATATCTTCTTTGCCATAGTATGACCACTAGAATGAGTGCCAAAGATCCCATCATGCATATCTTCCATAATTTCAGTTGCTTCCTTCTTATCTACACAACGAAGCATAGTTGAATCATGATTGCGCTTGTACAAAATCCCATTACTCAAAAAGAACTTAGCAGAAAACCTTCTCAGAAACTTTCTATCTTTGACAGATGCCCCTTCAGGGAACTCCTGAGCTTCAAGATATCTTTTCACCTCATAGAACCAAGGCTTTTCTTCTGCTTCTTCAGTTCCAATCTCATTGCAGTATGCAGGCTTCTCAAATCTATCAATAGTAATCTTGGGAGCTTCATCATCCCAGCTAATCTCAAACATGGATGCCATGGTGGCTAAAGCATCTGCCAATTGATTCTCTCTTCGTGGAATATGTCCAAAGGTAATCTCTTTGAAATGTGGGATCAAAGACAACACATGCTCTCTGTAAGGAATGAGATTATCATGCTTGGTATCCCAATCTCCTTTAATCTGACTTACTACCAGGGCTGAATCTCCATACACATCAAGGAACTGAATCTTCATATCAATAGCAGCTTTAATACCCATAATACATGCCTCATACTCGGCCATGTTATTGGTACAATAGAAATAAAGTCTGGCAGTAATCGGGGTATGACAACCTTCAGGGGAACTGATCACAACACCAACACCATTACCAAGTGCATTGGAAGCTCCATCAAAAACCATAGTCCATCGGGATCCTTGTTCAGGTCCGTCATATTGTCCAGGTTCTTTGGTAATAATCATAATGTCTTCATCAGGGAACTCAAAACTCATTGACTGGTAATCATCCACTGCTTGATGAGCCAAATGATCAGCTACAACACTTCCTTTAATGGCCTTATGAGTAGTATACTGTATATCATATTCTGTTAAGATCATTTTCCATCTTGCAATTCTTCCGGAGAGAGCAGGTTTCTCAAATATGTACTTGATTGGATCCATCTTCGAAATCAACAAGGTAGTATAAGTCAACATATACTGTCTTAATCGGCGAGCAGCCCATGCCAAAGCGCAACAAGTTTTCTCGAGCAGTGAGTATCTTATTTCACAGTCGGTAAAATTTTTGCTAAGGTAATATATTGCCTGCTCTTTTCGACCAGACTCGTCATGTTGCCCCAACACACACCCCATTGAGTTGTCTAATACTGTTAAGTACATAATCAAGGGTCTTCCATCAACTGGTGGCATCAAAATTGGAGGTTCTAGCAGATATTTCTTGATTTCATCAAATGTTGTCTGGCACTCATCATTCCATTCCATTACCTGATCTTTCTTCAACAACTTGAAGATTGGCTCACAGGTAGCAGTCAATTGGGAAATAAATCTTGCAATATAGTTCAGTCATCCCAAGAAACCTCTAACTTCCTTCTCAGTACGGGGAGCTGGCATCTCTTGTATAGCTTTCACTTTCGCAGGATCTACTTCAATACCTTTTCCACTGACAATGAAACCCAGGAGCTTACCAGACCTAACTCCAAAAGTACACTTGTTTGGGTTCAATCTCAACTTGTATTTCTTCAACCTCTCAAACAATTTATGCAAATGATCAAGATGTTACTCTTCATTCTGGGACCTGGCTATCATATCATCCACATACACCTCTATCTCATGATGAATCATATCATGAAACAAAGCCACCATAGCACGCTGATATGTTGCCCCTGCATTCTTCAAACCAAATGGCATCACTTTATAACAAAAAGTGCCCCACTGTGTAACAAATGTTGTCTTCTCTATATCTTCAGGTGCCATCTTGATCTGATTATAACCAGAGAAACCATCCATAAAAGAGAATACCTTATGCTGAGCAGTGTTGTCTACCAGAACGTCAATATGAGGAAGTGGAAAGTCATCTTTGGGGCTGGCCTTGTTCAAATCTCTGTAGTCTACATACATACGTACCTTACCATCTTTCTTAGGTACCGGCACCACATTTGCAACCCACTGAGGATAAGAAGTCACAGCTAAGAACCCTGCATCAAACTGTTTCATTACCTCTGCTTTAATCTTCTCTGACATTTCAGGACGCATACGACGAACCTTCTGCTTCTTTGGATGACAATCTTCTTTCACTGGTAGACGGTGAACCACAATGTCTGTATCCAACCCTGGCATATCTTCATAGGACCAAGCAAAGATCTCCACATAGTCATGTAACATCTGAATCAATATGCTCTTGACACTATCTTCTAATTCAGCTCCTATCTTGACCTCTTTCCTGTTTTCTTCAGTTACCAGATTCACAACTTCGATTGGCTCTTCATGTGGCTGTATAGCTTTCTCTTCTTGTTGTAACAACCTAGAAAGCTCTACAGGTACTTCACAATCGTCCTCCTTTCCATCTTCAGCTTGATAGATCGGATTCTCGAAATTATAATTGGCAATAGTAGAACTGTTATCAATAGGATCCAGAGTGGATTAGGATCTGCATTTTAGTGATGTGGGTGTGTGTAAGAACACATAGCTGATAAAACAAAAATAAAAGAAAAGAAAGACAAGGAACAAAATATTTACGAAAACGAAACGTCCACTGATTTTATTGAATGAAGTATGCAAATGAAATAACATCCCGTAATAAGCACACCATTGTGCCCCGGGTAAGGCACAAGGCTTAAGAGTTCAATTGTTCAACAAATTACAAACTTAAAAGTAACAACACAATAATAGTATTTACTCCTGACTAAAGGAGATAGGAATAACATCTTCAGCCCTCCAGTTATTGAGCCCAACACCCACAGTAGGAAAAATCCAAGCATCCAAGTTGTAGTCTTCATCATAGTCACCCATAACATTGATTTGATTCTTCATAATCCCCTGGTTGGTGATACGAACAGCACGAGCACGACGAACAGCCTTCTGGGACTCTGCAGTGAAACCCAAACCAAATTTGTCAGACTTGTACGGAATATCAGGAAGCTGACCCCAAATAGTACAACCACCTTCATCCACCACAGCTCTAGCATCTTTAAGGGAGGCCATTGTAGGGGGGTACTCTGGTGACCACAGGAACATTCTTGACAACAGGAGGAGCTTCATAATCATTAACAATCCAAGGAACCACTTCAAATGTCTGACACGGAGTTTCAACATATTCACCTTCCACTTCAAGATATTTAAAGGTGTTCACATGGCTAATCATATACCCTTCCTCTCCGTAAACAGTAACAACCTTCCCTTCTACTGGATACCTCAGCTTTTGATGTAAGGTAGAGGTTACAACACCTGCCCCATGGATCCAGGGACGCCCAAGAAAACAAGAATATGACGGACGAATATCCATTACATAAAAGGTAGCATTGAAAACATGAGAACCAACTTTGATTGGGAGATCAATTTCTCCATGCACCACTCTTCTCGAGCCATCAAAAGCCTTCACCACTATATTACTGGGTTTCAACACAGCATCTTCAGGACTAAGCTTATTCAGGACTTCTTTGGGCAACACATTCAGAGAGGAACCATTGTCTATTAGTATATGTGACAGGGTAGTGCCCCTGCATTCAATGGAGATATGTAGAGCCCTATTATGATCCCTCTTGGCCGGAGTCAAATCAGCATCGGAGAAACCTAACCCATTATCATAGGTCAAGTGTGCGACACAATTTTCAAACTGGTCAACAGAAATTTCATTTGGTACATGAGCAGTCTTCAGAAATTTAATCAAGGCCTTGGCATGAGCCTCAGAACACAACAACAAAGACAACATAGAAATCTTGGAGGGAGTATGCCCCAATTGATCAACAATGTCATAATCAATCTTGCGAATGATCTTCAATACTTCTTCCATCTGCTTAGAGAGATCATCAGTAGCTGGCACATCAGTTGGTATAGGTTCAATAACAAGACCTTTTCCCCGAGCATCAGCAGTGGAGGTAGTAGCTGGAGTAACTGTATTCTTGGAGGTAACTGGAGGAGAGAAAACTCTTTCGCTTCGTGTGATCTTACTAGATCCAGCAATATTGTCAACATCAAGGTTTTCATCAGCAACAGGCGTATCAGCTAAAGGTTCCTGCTTAACACCATGGATATAAACATCGGAACCGTAATGCCAAGGCACAGCTTTATCAGAAGTGTACGGAATAGGACCAGGAGTGGTAATGATCATAGGAGCCACTCTAGCTTCAGCAACAATCTTCACAGGGCCTTTAGCAGTAATCTTAATTGGACCCTTATGAGTGATTTTGACAGGTCCCTTGGAAGTAATCCTTACCGGCATTTTATCAACCATATCTACCTCTTCAATCTTCGCACCTTTAGTTATATGATCAACCATACTTTCCACAGAAGGTGGAGTCCTCTCAAATACTATGGTGTAATTATTCATGAGGCGTTGAATTCCATCCTTCAACCTCCAACAACTATCTGGCTTATAGGCACAATAGACACAATCTTTACGACAACCTGGAAAGAACCCAGCTTGTACTAACTTCTTCTTGATAACAGACAATGGTGTAGTCAAATCTGCAACTGAGGAAATATGTGAATCTTCATTAATGGCATTGACAGTCTTTTCATGATTTGGCATGGGAGCAGTGATCACATTTGGAGTACCCGGAGGGTCAAACTCAATCTCTCCAACATCAATCATATCTTGGATTTTGTTCTTCAATACCCATCAACTATTGGTATCATGTCCCTGACAATTCGAATGATATGCACATCGTGCATTAGGATTGTACCTGGGAGAGGTAACATTAGGATTCTGAGGAGGATCTTTCAAAGTGATAAGTTCAGCCTTCAACAAGTGTTTCAAGGCTTGGGCCATTGACATGTTGATCTTAGTAAACTGCCTTCTAGCCCTCTGTTGATTTCCCTGTGGATGCTCTGTTGTTGCAGTAGTTGGATTAGAGATATGAACTGCACTCACAGACTGATGCCTTCTATTACGATCAGGTTGACCATAAACAGCATTTGACTCTTTCTTCCCACTGGGAGGCTTCTTTGCAGCACCTGATGAAGAAACACCCACTTGAATCTTGACACTCCTTATACCACTTTCTACGCGCTCTCCTGTCATTATCAACTCAGTGAAGCCAAATGATGAGCTTCCAATGAGATGACTGTAAAAAGGACCATTCAACGTACACATGAACATATCAACTAACTCCCTGTCAGTTAGAGATGGTCGCACTCTTCCAGCCAAGTCTCTCCATTTCTGAGCATACTCCTTGAAGCTCTCTTTAGCACCCATAGACATGCTCTGAAGCTGCATGCAAGTAGGGGCTAGATCAGCATTGTATTGATATTGCTTATAAAAGGATTCAGCAAGATCATTCCAATCACGGATGTTGACACTCTCCAATTGATAGTACCATTCCAATTGAGCTTCGGACAAGCTCTCTTGGAAGAAATAGATCCATAACTTCTTATCAGCAGTATGGGGTTGGATTCTCCGGACATAAGACCTCAGATGCAGCTTGGGACAAGAGACACCATCATAAACAACGAAAGTAGGAACCTTGAAACCAATGGGTATAACCACCCCAGATATCAAACTCAGGTCTTCAAAATCCAGCCCAGAAGACTTTTGCAATTCTATAGCATCCATTCTATCCACCAGCATCTTAAACTTATCTTCATTAGGCTCATGATAGTAGTTAGCTTCAGAATCAGAGTCCCCCATAGTGTTGTGGAGACTGCCTCCCTCTTTCTCAAACTCTTCAGACTCGTAATCTTCAACCTGTTCTTTGGTCTTGACATGACCTCTGAACCTTCTTCCCATGTTGATCAGGCCACCTGACCTCCTAGTCTTCTTAGTCTTCTTGGCCAGCAGTGTCTTCAATTCATCCTGCCCCTTGGACAAGTTCAGGATTAGCTCTTGGAACTGTGCATTTTGTGCCTGAAGATCCTTAACTGTTTGTTCAAGAGCCATTGCTGAAATAAACAGCGAGAAGATAAGAAACCTGTGCACAATAAACCTGTGATGCAATGATATGATATGTGAATGCATATGCAATGTTTTCAAGGACCGCAGGATTTAAATTTGCTTAAACAAACAAGAAGGTAGACTTTTATTAGTAATAAATTTGTTTTGCCCTTAGGGCTTACAATAAAAATGAAATGGATACAAAAAGATGGGGTTTTAAGTCTCCCATGGACGTTTCCTCTTTGTGTTGAGGTATGAGTTGAGATTCCGCTCCTCGTGAAATTGTTTTGTTATCTCCAGGATTCTTTCTTGACTTGCTTTGTAATGAGTCTCAAAAGTATCCCTTTGCTCCTTCAACTGGATCCAGGACCTCTGTAAGTCTTCCATGTCAGTGGGCATGTCTGGGTGAAGGATGGTATAAGAAGTATCCCCTTCAGCAACAGGCTCCATAGTAACTGGCAGGATGGCAGGATATGGCATCATAAGAGTCTGAGCACGAGATCGCACCCATCTGAGATAATATTCCATAGGAATAGTGTACTTGGGCTCTAGAGTCTTGCTGTCAACCTTGTTCACTTTTCCCTATGCTCGTATGAACCTTTGACGATAACCTTGCAGATCGTTGTCGTAGTCAAACACAATACCCTGAATCAACATGTCATGAGGACCATCACTCCGAGCGTAACCAAACTGACGTAGAGCTAAAGAAGGGTTGTAAGTAATACCCCCTCTTATGCCAAAGAGTGGCACATTAGGAAACTCCCCATAATGGTCAATGATAGTAACATTCTCCATAGATCGAGAGCACCAATGAATATCTGAATGAGAGAGTGACATAATCCTCTTGGATCACCTGAACCCTTGTTCATTCTTCATCACGGATCGAGGATGGTGAGAAATAAACCACCTAGACAATAGAGGTATGCAACACATCAGAGTTCCTCGTGCTTTCGTAGTACGGATATGAAGGGAGTGTAAGATATCTCCAAGCAATGTAGGCAATGGATTATGAGTCAGAAATATGTTGATGGCGTGAACGTCTATGAACTGGTCTGGATTGGGTAAATATACTAAACCATAGATCAATAGGTCTAAGATGTAGGATCAAGCGCTTACCACTGCACTAAAAGCAATTGCTGTTAGTGAAGGCGCAACTTTATTTCCTTATAGTATAGAGTCTTTCAAGGGGCTGCGCCTATTAAGCGCCATGGGTTGGGATGTTAAGCCCATCGAATCCCTAAGGGTGACGCTGAATTAATAAATCCAACAATCTCCCCCCTAGTGTCAGCCGGGGGGATTCGAACCCATGACCTGGCTCTGATACCACTTGTAGGATCAAGCGCTTACCACTGCACTAAAAGCAATTGCTGTTAGTGAAGGCGCAACTTTATTTCCTTATAGTATAGAGTCTTTCAAGGGGCTGCGCCTATTAAGCGCCATGGGTTGGGATGTTAAGCCCATCGAATCCCTAAGGGTGACGCTGAATTAATAAATCCAACATAAGATCTCCTCAAAAGCATCATAACTCATAGCCTTCAGGAACACTTGAGCTTTCTCCATCAATACCTTAGCAAGAATACCCTTAACTCCGCTTCTCGTTTCTAGGACAATGTCTGATTTCTTCAGATGTAGAGCTGCAACAATGACTTCAGGTTTAGGCTCTTTTTCCAAGCCTGTGAAGTTTGGAGAACTCTTCCATTGTAGGAACCAGCTGATAGTCGGGGAATGTGAAGCAATGGTGCTTAGGATCAAAGAACTGAAACAGAACACTCATCATGTCTTCATTGAACCCTGAAGTAACTAAATCCAATAGATGACCATGTCTCTTGATGAACTGGGAGTTTTCAGAAACTTGAGAGACCAATTCCTTAAGCTTAGGAGGTATCCCTACAAAGTTGATCCGGATAGTACTCCTACGAGCAAAAGCCATGCCCTACAACAAAGAACAAAGATAAATCCTTTGGTCCTTGAAATGGTTAGTGAAAATGCTATGCTTATGATGCATGATGATGCTATGATTTTATGCTCAATCACAAACATGTGGCACACACAAACAAGTCACACAATAGTCCTAGGGTTGAAGGCTTGTATGAGGTTTAAAGGTAAGTACCCTCCCCTGAAGTTTAGTTGGTTCATCCTGTCTTATAAAGTAACCAGGTTCTAAGGGATCTCAATATCATTGATCCTTCAAAAGGGTGGTTGTTCAGTAGGCAACTTACTTGCCAACCAAAACCCTCCAAGTTTAGAATCTCAATGAGCGTAGTATCGAGTATCAACCAATTTCAGTCTTCACCAAAGCCGGTTATCTCACTACTTTCTAAAGGCCAAGATGGGATAACTAGGGTTCTAAAAGTTAGTTAGTGTATTGACAACACATGGCAGCCTCATATTATCCTCAACTTGACTTAAGGAACATAAGCACCAACCAAGAAGTCACACTAACTATGGCCACCAGATCAACCATATCGGTATACGCCGTACAGTTTCCTTGGTCTATTGCCATTTACCTAAGGTACACTAGATCCGGGTTAGGATCTTTCACACATAAGAGCACCCATCAAGTAAAGTATAAAGCAAACAAGGAAAACAATTTTAAAGTGATCTAATTCCTAAGGGTACCCCTCTTTTATTAAATCCCCAGCAGAGTCGCCAGTTCTGCAACACGGTGGGAGAACTGACTTTTAGTTATGTTGCGGATAGCAAGAGTCGCCACCGACTTTTATTTTATCCAAAGGAAAGGCATAAAAGAACAGGAAAGACCTTTTAAAAGATTTTTGGGTCCGGGGGGTAGGTTATGTAAAGGGAAGGTGTTAGCACCCTTTACATCCATGGTTATCCATGGGCTCTTAGTTACTTAGCTCACTTTAAAATGTTTTTGAAATGTGTAGTGTGTGAATAGAAATTTTCTTAAGTATTTTATAATGATCCATGTATGGATATATATAAAACCTTTGTTTTTGAAAATTGTTTGAAATGTATGAAGTGTTTGAAATGTTTTTGAAAAGTGAGCAAGTACATAAGAGGAACCTACCCTAAGTTAAGTCTTTTCTGTTCTTGAATCCTTTAAATGGTAAGACTATCCCTATTATTAAGGAATAGGTAGTCATTACCTTGGATGTAAGGGACAAATGAAGGGACATCTGTTATTTAGGCAACTGTGGGGTGTATAAGCAATTCGAAGGGACTTATCATCTTTATTCGAAAGGGACAAGATCATTACGAAGGCAACATTCGAAGGGACTTGATCTTTTTATTGTTTTAGGGACTAGATGATGTGAAATAAGGGACTTTGCTTTATACACCCTACTTGACTTTTTTGTTTAGGCAACTTGAGAGGAAACCCCTAAGAAGTGAGACGGCGATCCAGGATCGACTTACGTGTGTGAGTGTACAAGTTTAAATATTTATCTTTGAATTTAATGAGCTAAATTGATTTTTAAATACAAACATATTTCACTCCCTATTTTACTAACCATAACATTTAAAAATGAATATTAAACATTACTACTAAAAATATTACATAAGGGATACAATTACATAATAATAATAATTGAAGCAAATTAAATAAGCAAATAATAATAATAGATAATTGGGTTAGTAAAAATAATAATAATAATAAAATAATGTATAAATAAATTGGGTTAGTAAAAATAATAAAATAAATATCATATGAGAATAAATAGAATTAATAATAAAATAAACAAGAATAAAGAAATTATCATAATAAATTAAAAGTTCAATTTTAATAAACAATTATTATTTTTTAAGCTTCTTAAGAAGAAAAATAAACAATTCATGTTATATTTTAATTATTAGAAAAAAAAAATTAAATTATATACATATTATAAAAATAAGGTTAATTATAAACATATTATGAAAATAAATTATATTTACAAAATTAAATTAAGAGTTTTAATTATTTTAAGCATAATCTAGAATTATTTACATACAAGAATTATATTAAATAATAACATAATTAAAGTTTATAAATAAATAAATTTAAAAAGTTATAATTAACAAATAGAATTAATATTTACAATTAGGGTTTATAAAAATAATTAGGTTTTATAAAATATTTTAGGGTTTTATATTTAGAAAAATTAAATTAGGATTAATTATTAATTATACAAAATTAAACAATATTAATAATATACAAAAATAAATAATTTTTCTAATAAGATTTAATTTTTTTTAAAAAAAGAGTTCTAAATTGTAATAATAATATAAACATTCTACTTTTTTTATTATTTAAATTTATTTAACTATAATATAAACTAATTAAATAAGAAAACAAGAAAAAAGAATGAAAACAAAACTTACCTGGGCTGGGATTCGAACCCAGTCCCTAAGCTTTCAACCCTCAAGACCAACACACCAACCACTGGACCATGCATGCGCAGGTGAGAAGGAGAGAACCTCATATTGTTTTATTCTAAATCCTGTTGAAAATCATAACAAAACAAATAAAATCACAAAAAAGGGCCTGGGAGGATTCGAACCCAGGATCCTCACACAACACACAAGCACTCTTACCATCCAGCCAGAAGGGCGCAACTGATATTTAAACCACAAGAATGAATAATATATTAAGTCTGATATTTAAATGAGAAAACATAGCAAAAAGGATGCTGCCTCCAGGAATCGAACACAAGCTTTAAGGCAATACGCGCGCGTCCCTCACCACTGGGCCAGGCATACGTTTGTGAAACAATATCAATAATAAAACATAAAATATTATATCAAATATTTGAATGAAGATCTTGGCGCCAAAGGCCTTCGTCTTCAACCTTTTTCCTGCAAAAATACCTGCAAAATCAACTACGAAAGTTCCTGCGAATTTTTCAAAACCCGAAACCTATGTTTTTCAAAACATCATGCAAACCATCGTGGCAACCAAAATTAGTAACCCAGATCAATTGTACAAAGTCCACACATCACAACCATGGTCTTAGAATTGGTTTTAAGGTCTTAAATGTATGGTTCCCGTTTTGAAACTCCAAACCCTAACAATGGCAATCTTCAACACAGCCCACAATAATTCAATTAATCTATGCATAAAGCTTCTAAACATCACAACAAACACAAATATATGATTAGTTTTCAATATTAATACATGAATCAATCAAATCGAAAAATTTCATAATATGAAAGGGATGCATTCGGTTTGTTCAAATTAGGGCATGAAGAGGCAATGTTATGATCCATAATTGATTTATGAACTCCAAGGAACAAGTTGCAACCTTTGGTTTGTCTTGAAAGGGCTTGAATGATGGAATCCGAATTTGAGTTTTGGTGAGTTTTTTTGAATGTGCAAACTTACTCTTGAGGCTGTGAATTCGTCCTTTGCATTGTGATAGCTTGTATACTTATAGTAGAGTGAAGCTAGGTCAAAAGATTGGATCATTGTTTGGACTTTTTGATTTTTGTAGATTGAAAAAGATTAGAACTTAAATTTCATATATTTTTGAATGAGACCTTTCTATTTCAAGACAATCATCATCAATTGTATATCAATTTAATCCAATTCATGTTAATGACCTTCTAGAACCAAAATATATTTTAAATTTTCATATTTTATATTTTATTTAAATTTAAAATGATTTTTAATATAAAAAATCATAATAAATAAAATAAATAAAATAAAAATTATGAAAATATCAAATAAATTTCGTGCATGATGTCATGGAACACTTTGGGTCACAAAAAGTTCAGCCCATTTAGAAAAATTTGGTTTTAAGACCCTATTTTCTTCATAAACCACCCAAAAATTTCCCAACTTTGCAAGGACACATATCCTTCAATTTTAATGATATGAGGGTTCTCTTGGACATTTTGGAAAGCTTGAAGAGTCCTCTAACCAAAACCATTGGTTTCATGTCCATATCATTTACCATTCTCAAGTTATGCCCTTTTGAAGTTGTTGACTTTTTGTTGACTTTCAAAAGGACCTATAATGTCTTAGCTCATACCTTCCAAATGAAGCATTTTTGGGCTTGGCTTGTGAGACAAAAAGTTATAGAGAATTCAATTTCCTTCAAAATGAGCTTTGGATGGGAAAAATGTGATGAAGCATGTGAAAGTTATGGCTGGTCAAAGTTCAGTTGACTTTTCCTGAGGAAACCCTAATTTAGAAACCTCTGATTCTTAATGATCTGAAATATCCTTGATGAATCATGATCAACCCTTGATCAAATGATGAATTTTACTTCATATACTTGATGTTGACAAAAAAATCATGAAGTTTGACTTTGGTTTGACCACAGTTGACCTCAATTTGACTTTTTAACTACTTTGACTGATTTTGACTTATCTGATCATCTGACTGAGCAAACCTTTGAGAAAAGTTCTGAAATTTATCATGGGGATTCTTAAACACATATAAGATGTTATGAAGCTCACTTGAAGTCTTGGAAGTTCATTTAGCCTGATTAAAGTCAAAACCCTAGTTTTGGATGCCCTGCTTAAGAGGAGGTATTGTCTGAAAGAATTATCAAACTTTCTGACTATGTGTGAACTTTGTGAACCTTGTGAACCTCATAAGATGTCTTGTGAACCTTGTGAACCTCATAAGATGTCTTGTAAACTTCATGAACCTCATGAAAGGTCTTGTGAACCTTGTGAACCTCATAAGGTGTCTTGTGAATCTTGTGAACCTTGTGAACCTTTTAGCACACAAAGTCTTGTATTGTGAGGGCAAATTTTGGGGTGCAACAAGAGTTCACACAAGACCAAACAATATCAAAATAGAAGCACCGGAATCAAAAGATGGAATTTAAACATTTAAGGAAACAAATGACTTGAATAAGAAACAAACTCAAAAATTCAAAAGACACAAGACCTATACTAGGACCAGGAAGGTACCCAAACCCCAAAAGAACCCCAAATGAGAAGAAGAAGTTGGCACAAGCGCCCTTCTAAGCCTATAAGAGATCTAATGAACCAAAAGAGGCAAAATGGGACAAGGTGAGAACAAAAATCCACATTAAATCAACCAAGCATCTAAAAATTCCACAACTGAAACCAAAAGGTCCTCGAACATGTTATATCAACTATTCAAAAGGATTTGCAAAAATTCAGAAAGGAACTAAGTCAAATGGAGGTAAGAACACAAGTTAGGACAGAAAACTTACATCACAAGTTTCTAGACCAAAACTCAAGAAATAATTTCCTAAAAATTCCGAGACAAATCACATGAAAACTACAATATCTCATGAGTACAATGCAAAAAGAATGGGATCAAAACTCCAAATATTGAAAGCTATAGAAAATAAACAAGACAGACTGGTCAAGAAATGAAGCAAAAGAAACTATGTGCCTTGGTGAATTATTTCTGGCACGCCAATCAATGAAGAAAATAAAATAAAAATGTGATAAAAAACTAGAAACATAAAGGAAGGCCCATGATTTATTTGAGAATTTTTAGGTGACTAAAACTATTTTATATGAATTAAAATGAAACTGGGTTAAAAAGAAATTAAATGGAAAAAAGGAAATTGAAATAAATTGAAGGGGGGTGAGATTAGAAGGGTTGTACGTGTAATTAGAATGGGCCAAGGTTTGGGGGAGGTGCGAAGAGCACTCTGGGTTAAGCCCACTGCACAGCCACATGTCCTGCTGTGACGAAACCTATCAACACAGGCCCTACCGGACGGTGACAAGTGTCACCGCCGGTATGGGCAACACCAGCAACAAAGGATTACTCCTTATCCTTATCCTCTCGATTCTCCCAACTAATTCTTCCATAATTTTTTATGATATTTCCTAAAACTCTCATTAATTTACACTATTCTTAATATATTCTAAACATTTTGAACAAATAAAAAATTAAAAAACAACACAGCAAACCTAAACAACACTCCTCTCTCTCTCTGCGCCGTTCTTCACCCTCTTCAACCTCAGAACCCTAACACCGCCGACACCTCTTCTTCTTCGACCTTGCCTCGCTATATTTCCATTGTCCCCTTCCGCACCTAGCCGCGCCGCCGGAAAATCCTTCTTCTTATCCCTTCAACATCATCAAGACCCGGCGCCTTTCGTCCTCAACCTCACGGCACCATGTTCATCACCTTCTTCTTCATGACTTCGCCGCCACCTCTTCCATTCACGGCGTCGCCACCACATACTCATCACCTTCTTCTCTCTATGACCTAACCTAATCCTCTTTCAATCTCACTCGGTTTCATCTTCTTCCAAACTTAAACTCACCGTCCGCCGCTCACCGCCAATTCCGATCAAACAGGCTAACACAAAACTCTACCTCTCCCTCGATTCGAACCAATCACCAGCCTAAACTCCTCCTAGCCGGAGGACCAACCCTAACTACGAAATCAGCATACAATCCATCCTTATTTCTATCCTCTTCACAATTTCAGATTCAAACGAACAAACGCTCAACAATATGTACCACAAACATAACCAGATACAACAAATTCAAAACACGGCTAGCAATCGTAGCAACTGGAGTAATCGAAAGTGTACCTGTTATTTGACGATGCGACGAACAACGCGTAAGTTCACTTTGCTTCTGCTGTTCCCTTCTTCCTTCTTCGGAATTGATTCGATGCGGATTCGTTGTGGTTGTCGAGTCTTGCTTCGATATGTGAACTCTCTTTGCAGGTTGACGAAGATATTATCGACGTGTTGAAGATGACGATGATAATGAGGTGCGATGATGTTAAGGTCACGGTTAATGAGGCTGAATCGATTGAAGAGGTTGAAACAGAATGCCGAATATTGAAGCTTGGATCGAAAACTGAAGCCTAATCCACAGTGTTGATGAAGATGCTGTGAAGAAAATCGATGAAGATTGCGAAGAATCGATGAATCTAGAATCAGTTATGTGCGTTCTTGGTGATGAAGATTGAAGAATTAGATGCAGATTGTGAATGATTGGATGAAGATTGTGAAGAATTGGTTGAAGACTGTGAAGAATTGGTTAAAGATTGTGAAGAATTCTTTCGGAATTTTGAGAGAGTCAGAGAGAGTTTTTTTTGTTATTTCTGTTATTGGTGACGATGGAGGAAAAAAATGAAAGGATATTCTGTTATGGAATGAGTTTTGGAAGAGTGATTCTGTTATGACTGAGAAGAGTGATTCGGTTCTGAAATCTGTTACCACCCTTTCTGAGTTTGTTATTTTTTCCTTTTTTCATTTTCCCATTCTTTTAATGACACTCCTTTTTTTCCAAATTCTATTACTCTTTTCTTTTGGTTAGTTCTATTATTTGTTATTTTTTCCTGTGAATTCTGCTTGCTGCGTTTTGAATGCCATATGCGTTTTTCCTTTTATTTTTCTTGTTTTCTATTGCGTTTTATGCTCAAAAATTACTTCACGCGTGACACTATTTGTGTGATGCGGCTAGAATTCATGAGGTGATGGCTTCAGTGAGTTTCATGAGCTGCGACAAACACACCTTTTATTATCCAGCTGGACGTTTCATTTTGGCCTCTTGAAGTTAAAAAAGAAAACAACTTGATGACATGTTTCTTCTTTCACTTTTAAGATGTTGCAAGTTGAGGATTAGGGAGTACACCAAATGGCCCTTTTTTTTTTTTTTTTTTTTTTTGGTAATGTTTCCTCATAAATGGGCCTATGATGGGCTTGTAACAAATCTAACAAATTGATATGACATTGGAAAATAAAAACGAAATTTGGGAATTTGAATATAGAAATAAAGAAAATCGGTGATAAAATAATAAAGAAAAATAGAAATTATAAATGACCGGATATGGATTTAAATGATATCCAAAAATGGGAGAACTCAAAATATGGACAGTGTTTGAGAAATCGGTTTAAATGGATGATTCGACAAGAAGTTTAGAAGTGGATATAAGATATATATTCGTGGGACGAACCAATTATCACCAATACACGCATAGCCACGAAATATCGATTCGATCAATTCATTCAACTCACCACTAATCTCGCATTTCTTCCACAGTGACCATTTAATTCAAAAGAATACCACTACCACTGAACAATTCACAGGTGAAACAATAACCATCTGAATAGATCATTCTCTGAGCATCTGACCAGAATCGCTTCACATTAATCTAAATCATCCTCTGGGAAAATAAATCCGCAGCTGCACCCATCTGAACATATAATCATAATAAGCTTGAACCTTTGGATTTGAAACTCTTACACAAACCACTGCCAGGTAAACTGATGATTCTCGCACATAACACAACTCGACTTTGAGACACATCGTCTGAGAAATAACCCCCAATACAGATAGCCTGCAATTCAACCAATCTTTTGATAGTTTGACCAAGATTAGGTCAAACGTCCGTATGAATCGAGTCGCGAGCTAAACAAACGCAACTGAAATGGAATCACTGCCAGCTCATGCTATGCTTCAACAATGGATGTGATGCTTCATTTTTCTATGCTAATGATGCAACGCGAAATATGAAAGTGATATGAGTATGATGAATATGATGTGATATGATGCTAAAAAAGAAGAGGGCAAATTTGGGGTGTTACAGCTGCCCCTATTCAATCACTAGTTAATCTGAAAAGGACGATAGTACAGGCTATCGACCATTCAAGATAAACTGTGGTTGAATACTAAGAAGACCAGAAATTTGCACCCTGACGAAGAATGCAACGCTGGGAAATAAACCCAACCAAATGACGCTCTGGGGATAAGAACGAGAGAAAAGCAGACGAGCTTCTTTCAAGTTGAAACTGATATCTGGAATAAGAACAAGTTGACAGACGAGTCTTCAAACAATCCTGTGACGCCAGGAGCTGGACATACGAGTCCTCAAAACACTTTAAGAACATAAACTGAGACAGACGAGTCTCCAGACAAATCCTGTGACGCCAGGAACTGGACATACGAGTCCTCAAACACTGAATATAGCATGAGACAGACGAGTCCTCAACACATGAGACAGACGAGTCTCCCTCGGATTTACCTGTTACGCCAGGACCGGAAATGCATTTAAGTCTGTGGGATAGACATGCAATCAAGGTAGACGAACCTTCTTCATATATTATCCGCGGATATATGGTATAAGACAGACGAGTCTTCTGAGCAAACCTGTTACGCCAGGTGCAGCAACAACAATAATTGGTGCTTGAGACAGACGAGCCTCCTTCGGATTTAACTGTTACGCCAGGACCGGTAACCATTTCGACATTTAATTCCCACTGTCAGGATTCGAAACCTCTTCAATACAGACAAGTATCGGATGATCATCAAGATAACACAGACGAGTGCCATAAGTCAATGATACAGACGAGTATCAGACGATGATCTGAGAAACACAGACGAGTGTCTCAGGCAATGATACAGACGAGTATCAGCCACTGGTATAGACGAATACCAGAAATTCAAACACAGACGAGCATTTGAAGTAGCAATACAGGAGTACAGACGTAAGCTAGCACAGACGAGTGCTGGGGATGATACACATCAAAGCACAGACGAGTGCAGCAAAGGATCCAATACCAAACACAGACGAGTGTTGGGAGTTGCAGATGAGCAACAACATATGAGATATCAAAACACAGACGAGTGTTGAGGAGTTGCAGACGAACAACAATAAAGAGATAACGAAACACAGACGAGTGCTGGAAAATTGCAGACGAGCAATAACAAGGTAATCATAAACCAATGCTGGGGGAAGGCAGACGAGCAATACCACAGAGCCAAAACAGACGGGTGTTGAAAGATGCAGACGAGCAACAATAAAGCAGTAATACTAACGCTGGGGAGAACTCCGCTTAGGGATAACACAAACGAGTGTTGACAATCGCAGACGAGCGGCAACAAAATGCATGATTGGCAGCAAGAGATACAACTCCGTAGGGGAAGACAAGTCAAGAGGTCTGGATACTCGCTCTGACTGAGGTGATGAATACCTGGCTGTATCATCAAATACCCCAAAAGTATGGTAACTTTGCTGGGAAACATTTCACAGACGGAGGTGAAAAATCAAATATGAACTCTGTGGGGACAGGATCATCTCCAGACTTGGCTGGGGAAGCTCCCTGAACAATACTCTGGCTGGGGAGAGCATCTGCTGATTCAAGGCTCTGAGGGAACATCAAGCTTTCAGTCCCACCGGTTGGGGAGGACTCTTGTTGAGGATAAAATACTGCTAAGTCCAAATCTGATGATGCCCGACCTTCAAATATCCACTGGCATACCCCACTGGGGAAACATGGCCTGCTACTTCACTTGGGGAAGGAGAAACTGCTTGGGCTGCTGCCAAGGCTTAGCTGGAGAAAATCTCTGATCGAGATGCCAGGCTTTCAGATACCTGCTGGAGGAAGAAATCTCTGCTTGGGGAAATATTCTATTAGGGAAGTGTGACGCCATCCTTCAACCTGCAACAAAAGAAAACACAAGTGTGTCCCGGGGATTTGCATGGAATGATCTGTTCCTCCATCGTCACCCGACACTCAAAGAGGGTTACCGTTTCCCTACATGTCAGTTTTCTTTTCAAAATTATCACCATGTTTAGATGCAATGCTACTTTTGCCGAAAATTCAGGACATTTTGCAAACAAAAGCAAACACACACAACTGTTTGACTGAATATTCTTTTTATTGGATGGCCTCTAAATAGGCAACAATTTACAACAGGAAGCAACCACCTGGAAAGAGGTAGCCTCTATGAGAATTGAGAAAAAGAAACTATCCTAATGGCAATGTATACGGTGTTCCAAGGAGTTCCATTTCTGCTATGACCTGCACGTCTTCGAGACTTTCCATTCTGCTTTGGCTTTCTGAGAGGACGAGGGGACCGTTTCCTATCTTTCTAACATTGTTAAGCTGTACGAAACGATGATGTGGTTCAGATAACTAGGATCACAGTTGTTCGCTTATTCCCTTATTTTGCGTGGATCTCCCTTTTCGGGTTTTCAATCCACCGGGATACCCTTTTTTGCCTGAGCTGTCCAATGTGGCTTTTCAACTCAGCGGGTGTACATTTTTTATATTTATTTCCCTAATTTTTGCCCGAGCTTTTTATTCTGTTTTTAGCTCGTCGGGATGCCCTTTTCTTGCCTGGACTTACATTCTGTTTTTGTGTCCAGCGGGTCTCTTTTAGGCGAAGTATTTTTTAACTGCGTCCGAGTTAACAGGGGATGGGAAGTCATCTCCATCCATAGTGGTGAGCATCAGTGCTCCTCCTGAGAAGATTTTCTTCACTATGAATGGTCCTTCGTAGTTTGGGGTCCACTTGCCCCTGTTATCTGAACCTGGAGGAACGATCCTCTTCAACACAAGCTCTCCCACTCGATACTCTCGAGTACGTACTCGTTGATCGAATGTCCGCTTCATTCTCCTCTGATAAAGCTGACCATGACAGATAGCCGCTAATCTCTTTTCCTCAATTAGACATAGCTGATTGTAACGAGCACGCACCCATTCAGCCTCATCCAGCTTGACATCCATCATCACGCGCAGTGAAGGAATCTCTACTTCAACAGGCAGGACTGCTTCCATGCCATACACCAGAGAGAAGGGAGTCGCTCCTGTTGACGTCCTGACTGACGTTCGGTACCCATGGAAAGCAAATGGTAACATCTCATGCCAATCTTTGTAGGTGACAACCATTTTCTGCACAATCTTCTTGATATTCTTATTAGCTTCCTCTACCGCACCATTCATCTTTGGTCGGTAAGGAGAAGAATTATGATGCTATATTTTGAAGTCCCGACATAAGTCTGCCATCATCTTGTTGTTGAGATTAGAACCATTATCATTAATGATCCTTTCGGGCACTCCATATCTGCATATGATATCTCTTTTCAAAAATCTTGCCACCACTTGACGAGTGACGTTGGCGTAAGACGCTGCTTCTACCCACTTGGTAAAGTAATCAATCGCGACCAGGATGAAGCGATGACCATTCGAAGCAGTTGGCTCGATCTTCCCAATCATGTCAATGCTCCACATAGAAAAGGGCCAAGGAGGAACATGCATTTTATCTGCATATATTTGGCACTTGTGGCACTTACGAGCGAATGAACAACAGTCTGCATCCATTGTCATCCACTAATAACCTGATCTCAGCAATTTCTTTGCCATAGCGTGCCCTCCCGCATGGGTACCAAAAGATCCTTCGTGGACTTCCTGCATCAACAGGCCTGCTTCGTGTCTATCCACGCATCTGAGCAAGACCATGTCAAAGTTTCTTTTGTACAAAACCCCGTCTGTGTTCAAGAAGAAACTAGCAGCAAGTCGTCTCAAGGTCTTTTTTTCGTTGGAAGATGCCCCAGTTGGGTATTCTTGCTTTTCCAGGAATAACTTGATATCAAAATACCAAGGTTTCTCGTCAGACACGGCGTCTACAGAGAAAGCATAAGCTGGAGAGTCAAGCCTGGATATGTCAATTCTGGGCACAAAATTCCAGCACAAGACTTTAATCGACGAAGAGAGAGTGACCAGTGCGTCGGCAAATTGATTTTCGTCACGTGGTATGTATTTGAGCTCAACTGTCGTGAAGAACGTCAACAGTTTTCTAGCATAATCCCTGCAGGGAACTAGATGCTCCTGATGCGTATACCACTTGCCAGTAATTTGGTTAATGACGAGGGCTGAATCTCCAAATATGTCGAGGTTCTTGATCCGAAGATCAATTGCCTCCTATATTCCCATTATACACGCCTCATATTCTGCTTCATTGTTGGTGCAGCCAAAAGTAATTCTGGCAGCGAAGGGTAAGTGGACACCTTCAGGAGTAATGAGTATGGCACCAACTCCACAACCATTGATATTGACTGCCCCATCAAACATCAACTTCCATTTGGATTCAGGGTCAGGCCCCTCCTCCGGAAGTGGTTCCTTATAATCATTTGTTTTGAGGTACATGATGTCCTCATTAGGGAAATCAAACTTCATCGGCTGATAGTCATCCTCAAGAGGTTGCTGTGCAAGGTAATCTGACAATACACTTCCTTTGATGGCTTTCTGAGAAGTGTACTGGATGTCGTATTCAGTTAAAATCATCTGCCACCTAGCAACCCTTCCGGTCAATGCTGGTTTCTCAAAGATGTACTTGACAATATCCATCTTGGAAATGAGAAGTGTGGTATGAGTCAACATGTACTGCCTCAGTCGGCGAGCAGCCCATACCAAAGCGCAACAAGTTTTCTCGAGCAGTGAGTATCGGGATTCACAGTCGGTAAACTTTTTGCTAAGGTAATAAATGGCGTACTCTTTTCGACCAGACTCGTCATGTTGGCCTAACACACACCCCATTGACCCTTCTAGCACGGTCAAGTACATGATTAACGATCTTCCTTCCACTGGAGGCATCAGAATTGGAGGTTCCTACAAATATTCCTTTATTTTGTCGAAAGCTCTTTGGCAATCATCGTTCCACCTGACCGTTTGCTCTTTTCTTAGCAGTTTGAATATTGGTTCGCACGTGGCAGTTAGATGAGATATGAACCGAGAAATGTAATTCAACCTCCCTAAGAACCCACGCACTTCTTTTTCTGTCTTCGGTGCAGGCATATCTTGAATAGCTTTCACTTTAGCAGGATCTACCTCAATTCCTCTTTGACTTACAATGAAACCCAACAATTTTCCGGAATGCACTCCGAAAGTGCACTTGTTCGGATTCAACCTCAGCTTGTATTTGATCAGTCTATCAAATAGCTTCTTCAGGTTAACCAAATGCTCCTCTTCGTTGTCGCTCCCACTAAATGAAGCCGGGTCAGATAGGGTTCAGACGCGAACGGTCGGCGAGAGGAGGATGTGAGAACACACAGGAGTGAACTCACAGGGAATGAATAGAGTCGCCAGCTAGGCATTTTTATCCCGGAGGAAAGGTAATGCTGCATAAACCTAAGAAAAGATATGGATAAGACGGTTGCAAACCAGAGAGACTGAGAAAGGGGGTTGGTTACAACCTGGGAAGGTATTAGCACCCAGATTGTCCGCCGTACTCGACGGGATCCACGCTTAAAAGATTTGTGTTTTAAAGGGGTAGTGTCAGTGCAATTTGTATAAAAAAAAAGCTGGAAAAAGATGTACAGGTGTCAGTGTAAGAGAAGTGAAGTGTAATATATACAGTGTCAGTGTGAGAACAAGGATGAAATGCTCATGATGATGAGGCTTAAAAATAAAGCTGGAAGGAGAGGGAATATACAGAGACTTTTGTTCGATAACTGTTAAGTTATGCCTACGTATCCTCTCGTGCAATGAGGAAGTCAGAACACCGTAGTTCGACCCAAAGAGACTGAAAGATGAATTGACCTGTGAACTGCTTACTTGCCTATGCTCAAGTGTATGACCTGTCTGGCTCAGGTGCAAACTGTCTTGCATTAGACGGAAGAAGCAAGTTCTCGGTTATGAGTGAATGAGATGAGAAAAGAATCCCGAAGGAGACGATTATTGTTTGTTTTTGAGTTTTCAATCTTTTATTGCTTTTGAAAGTTTGTCATAAGTTAATGAGCTTAAGCCTAAACCAGTGGGTTAGCAAACTCATCACATCTTCCCTCTGATTAGGGGTAATGAGATTACCTTAAGTGTGAAGTCAGCTTCTCACACTTAATCACCTTTGGTGTAGGATTAAGATCATTAACCTACTTGTGATTATTTATATGTTTTTGGTGTTTTTGTTTAGTGTTAAGTAATGAGGTTAAGCCATAATCAAAGATTAAACAGACTCATTACACCATCCTAATAGAAGGATAATAGATGAGAATGTTTAAGCTGAGGAAAACTCCTCAACTTAATCCATGATTGGGGATTAAACTCATGACATAACAAGCCTTTGATTAAGTGAATTTTATTTAATGATATGATGATGAAGTGATTTTTAGGGTTTGTAAGACAACTTGAGGGGGACTTGTCCATTAACACTAGGGTTAGTCCTTCTTAACCAATTAAGGAAGAATTAGAACCCTAATGCAAGGCCCAAGTTACAAGTGTGATGTCTTGATGATTATTAAGTGGATTGATTAAAGGATTTAAACACATTAAGGGTTTAACACTTAGGATTAAAGTTATACACTCCATCCTAATAGAAGGATGTAGGCATAAGCTTAATCACAAAGCCTTAAAGCCTTTAGGGTTTAGTCCCTGATTATGAGGTGAGAAGAGAAGACTCAAAGAGACACAAAGGTAAAAGCTAAGTGGGGGGACTAATCAAAACCCTAATTATTCTCATGCTTGGTCATTCCTAAGGTTTGTGAAGTTTAAGAAAGAAATCTTCAATGGAACCACCAGGGAGCAGATGAAAGGATCAGGAGAAGCAAAGCAACTTGCTTCATTCAAGAAGTCAAGTCACTTGGAGAAAGAAAGTAGGAAGAAGAAGAAAGAGCAAGCCCAATCTCAAACTCATAACAAAATGCAGCATGGATGCATAAGTGAGATGAAAAGAAGTTGTGAGAAGTGAAGGCAAATTCACTTCTCAAAGTTACCTACCACCTGAAAAAGTTAGCAAAGGAATGCAATGCAATGCAAAATGAAATGAAATGGCATGATGTAAGCCAAAACCAGAAGCATATATGAGATGATAATGATGTTATGAGATGATGCAAACATGAAACAAAGCATGGGAATGATTATACAAACTTATGGATGCAAATGAAATAAGTTAAGAACCATGATCATACATGAAAAGTTATGAAGTGCACATAGCATACAACATGGCAAATGCAAGATGCAATGATCAAACATGCTTACTATATGTCTTAAGATGTTAAATGCATCAAAAGGATGCACAAAATGCTATGGCAAGTCAAGGTATGAATGCAAATGCAAGATGGATGCATATGGAAACTCAAATTAGGGTTTATGATCAAAGCATCAAACAAAAACCAAAATCAGAAGCAAACATCAAGATAAAAAATTGAAAATGCAATCAAAGGATCCCCAAACCTATATTAACTCACTGCCCAAAGGAGAGGTTCCAACTCTTAACCTAATTAGGGTTATGAATTTCCTAAGTTTCCTAGGGTTTTAGGGTACCTTAACAAGAAAAATGTCAAACAAAAGGAAAATGAAAGATCAATACATGCCAATTTAATCTCACAAACTACATGATATGTTACACACAATGCAAAAAGAATCAAAGTCCAACTCTCAATGGTTAGGCAGAAATGATTTTTGGAAGTTTGGATCAAAATAATGCTTTGAAAATAAATTAATTCCATGGAAAATTATCAAAATGCATCAAGATCAAAAAAGAAATTTGGTTTGAGGGTTGGACAATGTTCCTAAATGTTTTTAAAGGTTTCATGAATTTTTTGGTGATTTTTAAATACCTAAAAGTATTTTTACTTAATTAATTCTCATTAATTAATTAAAAATAAACTTTTAAATATTTAAAAATATTTTTTAAATGCAAAAAATAAAAATAAAAATGTTTTTGGTTTCTGAAAATTAATAAAAGTTTGTACAAAAAATTTCAGAATTTTTAAAATGATTTTGCTATTTTTAATAAATTGTGGAAAAAAAATGGAATTAAATGAAAATAAAATGCAATTAAACTGAAAAATAAGGAAGTCAACCAATCCAATGGACGAAATTCAAACTGGCAGGGGCGGGAATTGACTACGCGCGCGTTTGGACGGCTCACATTCAAACTGGCTTAATTATGATTAAAGCCCTAATCCAAGCCCTAATGACTTTCAAATGACCGGAACAGTGTTCCGGTCATCTTCTCCGGCAGGCCAAAACTTCAATCTCTCTGAATACGCATCAAATCCTCATCAAACTCTCCAGAATCAATCTATGAACATCACTAAGCATAAACCCTAACTCAAACAACATTTATTTTCACTGAATCAAAGGAAACAAGCAAAAACATTTTTACGGGCAAACTTTCAGAACATCATAACATGCTTATTTCTTGCTCATTTTCAAAAGTAAATAGATCCCCATGATCAGTGCAACATACAAAACAATATTCTAACAAGAAATTAGAGTTCTGGAAAAAAAGTTCATGAAGCTACCTGAGATTGAGCTTTCAATTCAGGAGCTTTCTGGTTGTTTCTTTGGCTCAAACAAGTCCCAATGACCCTCCTTAGAAGCTTTGGACCCTTAGTTGGAGTTTATGTAGCCTCTAGAGAAAGTTGGCAGAAGCTCAGGCCAAGGGAGTGTGAAAATCGTATTTGTGATGTGGGAGGTTTCAGGCCAAAACAATGGTTGGTTTGTGATCAGTGAAGTGAGTTGAGACTGTTTGTGAAGTTTGTTTTTGTGTTTGAGGCTTGTGGAGAGTGTTTCGAAGGAAAATGCCAGTTGGAGAGATTTTGTGAATGCTGAGTTGTGGTGTGTTTCAGGCTTGCTTCTTGTTATGTTTAGCTTGCATTTGATTCACATAAACAATTCCATTGGTCAGATGAGGTGACATGTGCTTTATTGATTGGTATGGGTGCTTTTGCAAAAATGTCAACTTTGTGTAAGAGAAGCATGGGTCACTTTCTAGCTAAGTACAAGGAGGGTGTGCTGCGCAGCATGATGTGAGGAAAGGCCTAGGATTGATCAGCCAACTAGCCAGCAAGTGGATGAGATGCTATCATGAGTTTTGCAACTTGCCTTGCCTTTGGTTCTTATGAAAGAAACTTGATCCATAAGCCATGAAACATGTGATTCCTTGGGTGCATTCTGAACTTTAGATGTTGTGTGATCATGTTGTGTGGATTAGAAGCCCATTTGATGACTTAATTGGCCTTGAGAAGTGAATTTGCAACTTTGCCTCTTTGGTACATGACTTGAAATTTAGTGATTTTTGCCAACTTTGACAAACCATAACTTTTGATCCAAAATGAATTAGGTCATGTTCTTGTACTTTTTTAAAAGGGAAATATCTATTCTACAACTTTCATTACCAAAGTTTTTTCATTTGAAGCTTTCTTGAATCAAAAAGTAAGGGTTGAAAAAGTTGCTTAAAATGGCATTTTCATTAAAAGTCAAACTTGACCAAAAAGTAAACTTTGCAAAAGACTTGAAATTCTTCAATTTTGTGAACTTCCAACCTCTTCTATGATCAAATAAAGATCATATACAATCAAAATGATGAAGAATACCCTTTGGTTGGGTCATTGGGGGCCTCAGATGCCCTGATTTTGCACTGACTTGCTTGAAAAGTCAACTCTTGATCAGATGACTTCCCCATGGAATTTCTTCATGAAAATTGATATGCATACTCCCTATACCATATAGAGACCAATAGAAACAAGAATGACCAAAAAAATTGGAGTTATGGCCTCTGAAACCAAAACCCTAATTTCAGGTCAACTGTGCAATCAAGCCTGGCTCTGCTTCCATACCATCCTTAGTTCTTGTGATTCTTTGGCATTCTTGACTTTGAGAGGATATAATATGACACTTGAACACACATGGACCCCTTTGAAGTGATTGATGGCCTTTGGGGTGGCTCAAGAAGCTTTTGGATTGCTCAGATCACAAACCCTAGATGCAAATGACTTTGAATCTATGCAGTGAATTAAAAATGTGGTATGAGATGCTGTGATTGGATTTATGCATATGAAATGACCACAAGCCATGGTGTGAATGGGTGAGAGAAAATTTGGGGTGTTTACAGCTGCCCCTATTCAAACATGAGTTAGCTGTGCAGGATGTAAGCAACGGCTTATCAAGCAAACAAGATAACTTGTGGTTGAATATCAAAGACAGTCCAAAATTTGCACTCACAGAATGAAGAAGAAAAGGGATATAGATTGTAAAAGGAAATAAAGTATATTGTCAAGTGTGGGCGACGGAGGACGACCGTCGGGCAGAGGACGACTGCTGGGTAAAGAGCAATGACAGGGACGGCCGACATGCTGGGAAAAGTGCGGAAAATAAAGCAATGACGGGGACGACCGACATGCTGGGGGTAAAAGGGCTTATGATGGGGACGGCCATCAAGATAAAGCTGTAAGATTCCCTGGGGATTAAATGAAACATGACGGGGACGGCCATCAAGTTCATAAAGTAATGCAAGCAACGATGGGGACGGCCATCGGGCTAAAAGAAAAGGGACCACGACGGGGACGGCCATCGGGTTAAAGAATAAATGAAATAAACAGATGATGAGGTACGGTCATCAAAGGTGAAGGACGATCACCTAGCAGGGGACGGCTGCTCTGTTGGGGTTAAGATGAAGGACGGTCATCTAAGGTGGAGGACGACCACCTGGCAGGGTACGGCTGCCGAAAATATCGCGACATAGGACGAATGCCGGATAGAAGGTCAACGATGGGGACGGCCATCGGATGAGCATGATGGGGGACGACCATCAAGAGGTGGAGGACGACCACCTAGCAGGGGACGGCTGCTCTCAAGGTTTATAGTGACATAGGACGAATGTCAGATAACCAAAATCAACAATGGGGACGGCCATTGGATAAAATGATGAAGGACGATCATCAAAAAGGTGAAGGACGATCACCTAGCAGGGGACGGCTGCTAAATATCACGACATAGGACGAATGTCGGATAGAAAAGAGTCAACGATGGGGACGGCCATCGGACGAGCATGATGAAGGACGATCATCAAGAGGTGGAGGACGACCACCTAGCAGGGGACGGCTGCTCTCAGGGTTTATCATGACATAGGACGAATGTCAGATAAAAAGAAATTTGCTTTGCTGGCGATCTACTGGTGAATAGTAAACACGGACGAGTGTTTATAAACAAAAAGTATAAGTGTTTAGATGTGTATAGATTAAAGATGCGGACGAGCATCCTTAAGACTATGATACAGACGAGTATCAGGTAGAAACAAGTACTGACACGTGTTCGGAGATGATGATACGGACGAGTATCAACCGGTTAACAAAGAACACGGACGAGTGTTGAATCTGAGGGGACTCTTCTGGGGGAAAGTAGACACAGACGAGTATCTATATTCAAGAAGACACAGTGTATGGATTAAAGATGCGGACGAGCATCCTTAAGACTATGATACGGACGAGTATCAAGTAGAAACCAACGCTTGACGCATGCTCTGAGATGATGGTACGGACGAGTACCAACTGGTTAACAAAGAACACGGACGAGTGTTGAATCTGTGGGGATATAAATGGTGTATACAAGATACGGACGAGTATCTATATAAGTAAAATGAGTAGTAAGTATGAGTGATGTATAGATGAGTGTTCCACCTGCTGGGGAGAGCGACACGGATGAGTGTCAAAAGGAAAGTGTATAGTATGAACAAGTATATGGTATACAAAGTGCTTATGTTACTGTGCTGGGAAAATGGCATGGACGGATGTCAAGGCAATGTATATATAAGTATATGTGAGTGCAAAGAGGATGTCTTGGCTTTCTGCTGAGGATATGACACGGACGGGTGTCACAAGGAGTGTGTATTCGTATTGGTTAATGTGAGGCAACTTCTTTTGCTGGGGAATCTGGGGAGAATTCCGTATATTGCTGATGGATTGATAATATTCACAAGTGTTTGATTCAGGCCATGGCTTATAATTATGCAATATGTTTGATTTTTGCCGTAATGCTCCGTATTAGACGGAATGCTACGCTTTGTGGGTGAATATGATGCGAATGCCATGATTATGCAAAAGATACCAATCCGGGTTTCGGATCCCGTTGCTGTGAAGATCTCTGGTCGATTTGTTGAAGTGAACATCCCAGCTGGGGATGAGATCGTTGGTGGATCTGATGAAAGTGATTCTGCTTGGGGAAATGGATCAATGATTGACCTATTCCTGGTAATGAGGGACCCAGCTGGGGTTTGTAGAAGCTTTCGTCACTCTGTTGTGATTCCTTCGTGCGTTGCTCTTCTGGATAGAGGCTGGAACTCTGTGGGGAGACGGTCCCCCCGCTTTTGTACTTGACTGAGGAAGAATGATTGGCAACTCGGTTGGGAGAAGCAACAAGTGACAACTCAGCTGGGGAGAAAACACCTTGAGTACTAAGACTGAGTGAGTGTTGATTTGCCAGCTTGCTGGGGTGAAGCCTTCATGCCCCATGTTGCGCTTTCGAATACCTGCAATCCTGCAAAGACAGAGAAACGCACAAGTAATCCCGAGGCATCCCTTACCGGATTCCGTCATAGGAGTGAGACACTTCTGAGAGTAAGTATATTCCTTGTAAGCACGTGCTTTATTTTTTAAAGATAAGCATCTGTATTTATGCAATCAGTTTTCCTTTAAGACATCAGACATTCTTTGCAAATAAAAATGTACATAACGAAACATGACTGAAAAATCTGATTTTATTAATTCAAATGCCCTGAATTGGCAAGATACAGTCAAAGAAACGAATCTCCTGAAATGAGGAAATTGTTACAAATTGAGAAACAAAAATGCTGGCAATGTTGTCGACGCTTTCAAGGAGCTTCCCCTCTTGCTATGACCCGTATGACTATTGACGCTCTTCTCGTCTTGCTTTCTGAAGAAGGCTGATTCTGACAGAAGCTTGATCCTTTCGCGGTTTACCAAGTTGCAGGTGATACGGACGAATTCAGAATGCAATTGTTCGCTTATTCCCTTATTTTGCATGGATCGCCCTTTCGGGTTTTCAATCCATCGGGATACCCATTTTTGCCTGAGCTGTCCAATGCGGCTTTTCAACTCAGCGAATGTACATTTTTTTGTTTATTTTCCCTTATTTTTTCCCGAGTCTTTTATTCTGTTTTTGACTCGCCGGGATGCCCTATTTTTCCTGGACTTACATTCTATTTTTGTGTCCAGCGGGTCATTTTTTATGCGAAGTATTTTTTAACTGCATCTGAATTCACAGGGGACGGGAAATCTTCACCATCCATGGTGCTGAGCATCAGTGCTCCACCAGAGAAAACTTTCTTTACCACGAATGGTCCTTCATAGTTCGGAGTCCATTTGCTCCTGTGGTCTGTATGAGGAGGGAAGATTCTTTTCAGCACAAGATCTCCCACTTGGTACTCTCGGTGCCTGACTTTCTGATCGAAGGCTCTCTTCATTCTTTTCTGATATAACTGCCCATGACAGATTGCAGCCAATCTTTTCTCTTCAATCAGACTCAGTTGTTCGTATCGGGACCGGACCCATTCTGCTTCGTTCAACTTAACATCCATCAATACTCGTAAGGAGGGTAATTCAACTTCAACAGGTAGGACTGCCTCCATACCATACACAAGCTGATACGGTGTTGCCCCAGTGGATGTTCTGATTGACGTGCGGTACCCATGCAAGGCAAATGGTAGCATCTCATGCCAGTCTTTGTATGTAACTACCATCTTCTGCACAATCTTCTTGATATTCTTATTAGCTGCCTCGACAGCGCCATTCATCTTTGGCCTGTAAGGAGAAGAATTGTGGTGTTGGATCTTGAAGTCCCGGCACAGCTCTGCCATCATTTTGTTGTTCAAGTTGGAACCATTATCAGTAATGATTCGCTCGGGAACTCCGTATCGGCAGATGATATCTCTCTTCAGAAATATGGCTACCACTTGCCTTGTAACATTGGCATAAGAAGCTGCTTCAACCCACTTGGTAAAATAGTCAATGGCTACCAGGATGAATCTGTGGCCATTTGAAGCAGTCGGCTCAATCTTGCCAATCATATCAATTCCCCACATGGCAAAGGGCCAGGGTGAAGACATTATATTCAAAGGATTGGGAGGTACATGCACTTTATCCGCATAGATCTGGCATTTATGGCATTTTCTGGCGTAGGCACAACAGTCGGCATCCATTGTGATCCAGTAATAACCTGATCTTAGCAATTTCTTAGCCATGGAATGCCCTCCAGCATGGGTACCAAAGGACCCTTCGTGCACCTCGTGCATTAACAAGTCTGCTTCTGTTCTGTCAACGCATCTGAGGAGTACCATATCAAAGTTTCTCTTGTATAGGGACCCGTCAGTGTTCAGGAAGAAACTACCAGCAAGCCTTCTCAAAGTCTTCTTATCATTGGAAGATGCCCCAGGTGGGTATGTTTGATCCTCCAAGAAGCACTTAATGTCATGGAACCAAGGCTTATCATCTTTGACAATATCTGCTGCAAATACATAAGCTGGTCTGTCAAGTCTGGACACTGAAATCTGCGGTACAAAGTTGGCTGCTTGAACTTTGATCATAGATGAAATGGTAGCCAAAGCATCTGCGAACTGATTCTCATCTCGAGGGATATACTCAAGCTTGACTATTGTGAAGAAAGTCAATAACCTTCTTGTATAATCCCTGTAAGGTATCAGATGATCCTGGTGGGTGTACCATTTGCCGTTGGTTTGATTAACTACCAAAGCCGAATCCCTGAATACAGTCAATGTCTTGATCCTGAGGTCAATAGCTTCCTCAAGACCCATAATACAAGCTTCGTATTCAGCTTCGTTGTTAGTGCAGTTGAAGGTGAGCTTTGCCGAGAAAGGCATGTGAACTCCCTTAGGTGTAATGAGTACTGCACCAACACCACGACCATTCATATTGACAGCCCCATCAAACATCATAGTCCATTCTTCTTCTGGTTCGGGCCCTTCAGTGTGAACAGGCTCTTCATGGTCTTTCGCTTTTATGAACATGATGTCTTCATCAGGGAAGTCAAATCTCATAGGCTGGTAGTCATCAATAGGTTACTCAGCAAGATATTCAGATAGTACACTGCCCTTGATGGCTTTCTGAGAAGTGTACTGAATGTCATATTCTGTGAGAATCATTTGCCATCTTGCAACCCGTTCGGTAAGAGCTGGCTTCTCGAAAATGTACTTGACTGGGTCCATTTTGGATATCAATAAAGTAGTGTGGGTCAACATATACTGTCTCAGTCGGCGAGCAGCCCACGCTAAAGCACAGCAAGTTTTCTCGAGCAGTGAATAACGTTGTTCACAGTCGGTAAACTTTTTGCTCAGGTAGTATATTGCATACTCTTTTCGACCAGACTCGTCATGCTGGCCCAACACACACCCCATTGACTCTTCTAATACTGTTAAGTACATTATCAGAGTTCTTCCTTCAACTGGAGGCATAAGGATTGGTGGTTCTTGCAGGTATTCTTTGATCTTGTCAAAAGCCCTTTGGCAGTCCTCGTTCCACCTGACCGTCTGTTCTTTTCTTAACAGTTTGAACAAAGGTTCACAGGTTGCCGTAAGGTGAGATATGAACCGTGAAATGTAGTTCAATCTTCCTAGAAACCCCCGAACTTCTTTTTCTGACTTCGGTGCAGGCATTTCTTGAATGGCTTTGACTTTATCAGGGTCCACTTCAATCCCTTTCTCGCTTACGATAAAACCCAGCAACTTACCAGATCGCACCCCGAATGTGCACTTGTTGGGGTTCAGCTTCAGTTGGTACTTCCTCAGACGCTTGAATAGCTTCAGCAGATTTACCAGGTGGTCTTCTTCTGTAAGGGACTTGGCAATCATGTCATCCACATAACACTCGATTTCTTTATGGATCATATCGTGGAATAATGTTACCATAGCCCGTTGATATGTTGCACCAGCATTCTTCAATCCGAATGGCATCACCTTGTAACAGAAAGTGCCCCAGGGGGTGATGAAGGTTGTCTTCTCCATGTCTTTAGGTGACATCTTGATCTGATTGTATCCTGAAAATCCGTCCATGAAGGAGAATACCGAGAACTGAGCCGTATTATCAACCAATACATCAATGTGAGGTAATGGGAAATCATCTTTCGGGTTGGCTCTGTTCAGGTCCCGGTAGTCAACACACATCCTTACCTTGCCATCTTTCTTTGGAACAGGTACTATATTAGCAACCCACGGTGGATAGCTAGTTACAGCAAGGAACCCGGCGTCCCACTGCTTTTGCACCTCCTCCTTGATCTTCATTGCCATGTCCGGGCGAGTACGGCGCAGTTTCTGTTTAACCGGTGGGCAATCTTCTCTTAAAGGCAACTTATGCATAACAATGTCGGTGTCCAACCCTGGCATATCCTGATAAGACCAAGCAAACACATCCATATATTCCTGAAGCAGGTCAATCAGTTGTCTCTTCATTGAGTCTTGTAAACAGGCCCCGATTTTAACTTCTTTCACGTCATCATCTGTACCAAGATTAATCGTTTCGACCTCCTCCTGATGAGGAGTGATAACATTTTCCTCTTGTCTCAACAACCTGGCTAGCTCTTCAGGAAGTTCGTAGTCTTCTTCAACCCCTTCATCAGCTTGATTGATTGGATTGTCAAAGTCATACGAAGTCGTAGCCGTGCTGTTGTCGGTGCTGTCTGGAAGGCACTCTTCTGCAGGAGTAACTCTTATAATTTCCTGGGAAGACCAGTTTTAGATACTGCTCCCCGGGATCTTTGGACGAATCCAGCTTTCCAGGTTGCGTTCATCTTCCGACTCATCTTCCAAGTTGTTGACAGCATCGGGGGTGAGCATCCCCCCACTAACAAAGTTGGGCTTCTTAGCAGCCTCTGCTTGATCTTGTTGAGTTGGTTTGTAACCCAACCCAAATATATCTTCTTTCTTCTCCACAGGCAACAATTTTCCCCAGCCTTGAGCGTTTCCTTCTTCCACCACCTTCCGAGCTTGCTGGTAGGATGTCATGGAAGTCCCAAGTACAGCAGAGGTTTCATTAATATTCAGGGCCTCAAACCCTTGACTCATTGTCTCGTGGATCTCCCCATCCATCTCAATGTATTTGTATGTAGCCAGATGGCTAACAAAAATATCCTCCTCTCCACAAATAGTAACGACTTGGCCTTCCTACTCGAATTTTAACTTCTGGTGAAGGGTAGACGTAATTGCGCCAGCGGCGTGAATCCATGGTCTACCCAACAAACAGCTGTAGGCAGGCTGAATGTCCATCACGTAGAAGGTCGTTTTGAAAGTTTGTGGGCCAATCGTTACAGGCAACTCAATTTCTCCTAGAACTGATCTCTTAGAGCCGTCAAAAGCTCTCACTACCAAGTTACTGGGTCGTAATGCCAATCCTTCATATTCCAGCTTCACAAGGGCTTTTTTAGGCAAGACATTGAGGGATAATCCTGTGTCTACCAGTACATGTGAAAGAACTGCACCCTTACACTCCATGGTAATGTGCAAAGCCTTGTTGTGATTGCGGCCTTCCGTAGTCAAATCAGTGTTGGTGAATCCTAGTCCATTACTAGCATTAACATTTCCAACCACAGCTTCCAACTGATTGACGGTGATCTCTTCTGGCACATAAGCTGCGTGCAAGACTTTGAGTAGTGCGTTCCGATGAGCCTCGGAGCACATAAGCAATGATAGAATGGAGATCTTGGAAGGCGTCTGGTGAAGCTGGTCCACTATCTTGTAATCACTTTTCTTGATGATTCTCATGAATTCATCAACTTCCTGATCAAAAGGTGTTTTCAAAGCTTCTTTAACAATTTGCTCTTCTTGCACCATGCTCTTCCCTTTTGCCTTGGCAGCAGCTTCTGCTTCAGCAGTGGGTCTTTGAATTTGCGGGGCAAAGAGACGTCCGCTTCGAGTGAAGCCTCCGCCTCCACCCACATTGTCTATTTTTGGCGAAGAAGTTGATGATTCAAAAGTGATTTTCTGTCCTTCGCAGTATAGGTCGGAGCCGTAATGCCAAGGGATGGCATTACTGCTTTCATAAGGTACTGGCCCAGGCACTGTGACAGTGACTGGACTGATGGCAGCTGCAGAAGGGACCGTGATAGTCTGTGGATCATAGTATATTGTGACTGGTGCTCTGGCAGGAGTGGCATTTTGTGAGTTGTAAGTGGAATCATTTGCGGGATCATAATAAATTGTAACTGTTGAGACACTTGCATTGTTTGTTGCTAATGTTGTAGGAGACATTATTGGAAGGATGAGTGTTGTTGATGTAGGAGACTCTGAATGAAGGGGTGCTGAAGTTGTAGAAGGGATGTTTGTCGATATCTCGTCCGTTGAAGTAACAGATGAAGCGTTTGTTGACGAGATTGAAGAGTTATTTGGAACAATGGCTGTTGCAGTTGTAGCAGATTCTGGAACTGTTGTTAAGGAGATTGCTGGATTGGCAGGTATTGATGTTGTGATTTGAAGCAAGCCACTCTGGATGAGACCATCTATGCCATCCCTCAAGTTATCACAACCATTCACTGAAATGTTGCAATAAGCGCACCCTAGCTCACATCCCGGGAATATTTGACATTCAAGGAGTTGAGCCTTAATCTCCACCAAGGGTGTCCGAATCTGGCCCACACTGGTTATCAAGTAAGACGGCTTGTCTTCTTCAATAGCATTGATTCTGGGACCACCATGGTGTGGCATAGGGTTCTTGTTAACATTTGGTGGTGGTGCAAAGTTTAGAGCTTTGGAGTCTACCAGGTCTTGTACCTTCATGTGCAAAACTCTGCACTTCTCTGTACTGTGGCCAGGTGCATTTGAGTGAAAAGCACATCTGGCGCTGGCGTCGTAATTTCTGAGTAGACTGGAAGGATCTGGAGGTGCCAATGTCCTTAGCTCAACCAGGTTGAGTTTTAGGAGTTGTGGCAATAATGTGGCATAAGGCATAGGGATCGGATCGATCACCCTATTGGCCTGAGAAGGTCTCTGTTGAAATGGTCTTTGCTGATTGTTGTTGTTGGTGTTGCTGTTGTTATAATTTCTCTGAGGAGGATACTGAGTTTGTTGCTGGTAATTTTGTTGCTGAGGTTGATAAGCCGATTGAGGATGAATTGGAGCGGGAATGGTGACTGCTGCCACAGACCTATGAACATATTGGGGTCTGCCCCTGCTGGTATGGATAGCATTGGTTTCACCAGTTCTTCTTGGGCCCACAAAAGGCTTTCTTGGGTTGCTGGATGAGCTAGCACCATTGTCAGAAATTTTACCCATCTTCAATAGGCTCTCAATTCTTTCCCCGGCTATGACTACATCAGCAAAGCTAGTGGAAGAAAAGGCAGCCAGCCTATCAATGTATGTCCCTTGGAGGGTGTTCATAAACATATCAGCTATCTCCCTCTCTGACATGGGTGGCTGGACAGCAGCAACAAGCTGTCTCCACCTTTGAGCGTACTCCCGGAAGCTTTCCCTGGATGATTGAGACATCCCCATCAGGAGGGTCCTGTTGGGAGCCATATCCAGGTTGTACTGATACTGTCTGATAAAGGCCTCAGCCAAGTCCTTCCAGCATCTAATGGTTGCTCTGGTCAGATGAGAGTACCATTCCCTTGAAGCTCTTGTTAAGCTATCCTCGAAATAAAACATCCATAGCTTTTCGTCCATGGTATATGCCTTCAGCCTCCCCAGAAAGGATTGTAAATGGGTCCGGGGACAGGAAGTCCCGTTATACTTCTCAAAGCATGGTGGTTTAAATTTGTGGGGAATCCTGACCCCATCCACTAGACCCATGTCCATAACATCAAAGCCCAAAGAGTTCTGGGACTCCAGGGATCTTAGTTTCTCAGCAATCTCATCTAGCCTTCTGTCATAGGCTTCCTCCCCAGCTCCCATCACTGTGAACTGATCTTCCTGGGGGTCTTCTTGCAGCACTCTACCTGCAGTGGCAGTCCCTTGCACATTAACAGGGATGTTGATCTCTGGATGCAGGTGGGGTCCATAGACTGGGGGGTTAACATGAGGTTGGACTCTCTCATTGTTGCTTGTCCCAGCAGTCCCTGGATGGGGGTCTTCCTGATTCCTCCCCTCTACCAGTGCTCTTAACCTCTCTTGGCTTTGAGCCATATTATTCATCACCTCCATAAACTGTGTCATCTGATTCCTCATTTCCAACCTCTCGTTGGCCATTTGATTCCTGACCTCTGTAAGGTCCTGCTGTACTTGGTCCATTTGTATGCCCGGAAGATTGTTGCGGGTGGGATATCTGTGTGGACGGTTGAGTGGAAACACCCGACGTCGAGCAATAGTTCCTGAAGTCACAACAGAGTTAGTAACAATAAAACAAAAACCTACAAAAACAAAACAAAAGGTTAGTATGCAATGCAGTATGCTTATTTGTATCCAAGGTATCCGGCTTGGCACTTGGTTTTGACCTTTCCAGACCCCTGAGGAAGATGCTTTTGATGTTGCTTGAAGAGTTCAGATAAAGCAAACCAAAACATATATTGCAAAAAAGTAAATGATACATAGTTTGTTTTTTACAATACATGCCCTCTGAGGGGTCAAAAAATACAACATAAAGAAAAGCACATGAAATGAAAGCAACAACAAGCAAAAGTCAAACACCAAGACCAAACTCATCCTCCTGAACTTCCTTGAGAAGTGCTTCAGTCACAGGATCAGCTGGACGCTCTGTAAGATTCCTGATGAGAAGATTCCTTGTAGTAACAGCTGCAGTTAGCCTCTTGTGTTGACTCTGGTCCTTTGACCTCTTTACACCAACTCTAATCTTTAATTCTGAGATCTCTCTCTGGGCTGCTGCCAGGGCTTCCTGTTGCTCTTTTGCACTAGCTTCCAGCTGCTCAATCTTATCCTGAGTCCTTTTATCCTCCTGAGTACGGGCTTCGGTGATCCTGACCCACCTAGCCTGACTCTCCTTCAGATACAAATCAGTCCTAGCTCTCTGGAATTGGGCCTCTTTGCAGGCATTCTTCAAGATCTGTTCTCCAGCCCTAGACTTCTTAATGTAATCCTCTGACTTCTCAATTCTGGCTAGATGCTCCACCTTTAGCTTTTCTAACCTTTCAATGTCCAAGCGACCATCACTCCTCTCCCAGAGGGTCTTCTGTAGAGCCTGAGTCAGATTCTCATTTCTTTCTTTCAATTTTTCAAACTCCTCTAAGCTGACAGTTGCTGGAGGTGGTGCTGTGGAAGGTCCAGGCACATCTTCAATAGTGAAGGGAATTCCAGTAATTTGAGCTCTGGCATGAGACCACTCATAGTACTGAGCTGAGGCCACATTATTGCATCTCCCAAGAATGGTTACCCCCTTAGTCTGCACATTGTCCCAGGCCCAGGATGCCTGCCTGACAATAGCCAGATTAGGCTTGATTTCACAATAAAGAGTCTCAGTCAGATCTTGTGCCCTAGGAGGGTGGACTAATGCATAGCCCAGTTGTCTTTTGAATAGCAGAGGGTTATAGTTGATGCAACCCTTCACTCCTATCAGAGGCACATTGGGAAATTGCCCACAACTGGTAATGATGTCTCTGCCCTTGGTGCTCTGAGTGCACCACCTGATATCATCTGAGGTTAGAGCAACAAGCCTCCTAGCCCAGTTCCTTTGCTGGTGAGGGTTCAAGAATGCATCAGTCTTTGGCAAATGTTTGAGCAGCCAAGTATGGAACAAAGGAGCACAGCATCTCACTAATCTTCCCCTTTGCTTTTCATTCCTTTGATGAACAGAGTAGTAAAGATCTCCCAGTAAGGTGGGCACTGGGTTCCTTAGGATGAAAAGATGGATTGCATTCTTGCTAACAAACCTATGCTCATCTGCAAAAAGTATGACCCCATATATGCCAAGGGCCAACAAAGCACAGACTGCCTTCCACTCCCCCAAGGAGGCCTTCAGGATGGCCTGAGAGGTCAAGAAATCCAGATGTAGACCAGAGATTCCTGCTTTAGTAGTCATATTCTGCCCAATCAGAACTGGTTCCAAATACAATGCCTTTGCCACCTCTTCATTACTAGGAAAAGCCATCTCAGGGTTGAAGGGGATTCCACCCCTGATAGGTACACCAATCAGTGATGAATACTCTTCCAACAAGGGTCCCAACTGAAAATTCTGGAAGGTGAAGCACCTCAGAGGGGGATCATAGAACCGCAAGCAAGTATGAATCAAGCTCCTCTGTGAAGGGTCCAAATCCATAACCACATCAAGGATTCCTCCATAATGTTCTCTGAAAAGTGGTATATGGTCTGGAGTAATCAGGGTCTGAATCTTCCTGATGCTAGCCAACTCAGGCTCAAAGAAATGATAGGAGATGTTACTCTTTTTAGGTGCCATGTTGCTGAAGGAGAACTGAGACAGGTGCTGAGAATAACACTGAAGATAGGCCACTGACAGGCTGAGGCTGGTGATGCAGGTGACTGAAGCAGGTAGCTGATAGCTGAAGTAAGCACTGATGAAGATAGGTCTATGCTGAAGAAGGGGTCAAAACCAAGCCAAAATGTATGGTGGATACCCTGAAAAACAAATAAACAAATGTTAAAATGATGCAATGATGATGTATGCAAATGATATGCAAGGGTTTGTGACTGAGCTGGATCTGATTAATTGCTCTGATATAAGTCCATGTATGTTCAAGAAATCCAGATGGAGGTTCAAAAGTCCAGTAACCAAGGTGGGGGACTCAAATAAAGAGTCGCATGTCCAGGGTTAAAAATCACAAGAACCGTTCCAACATGGAGTACTCTTAATCAAACAAAGTAACAGGGTATGCTGAGGTCAAGGGTACCTGCAAACCTGTAAACAGCCCAACCCCCTCACAGGTGATGTTCTAAAACAAGGATCCTCAGACTTGGATCAGTTATGAGAAGTGTAAACACTTCTAACCCGGAGGTACAGTGTTTACAATAACCATAAAAGATCCTCCTCTAATTCACCTCAGTTTCTGAAGGTCACTACTAAAGGTCATCCAAGAAGAAACCCATATCTGAACCGTGTTTCATATTCCCGCACCAGACCGAAATGGAATGGGAAAGAACATGAACCACTCTAGCCTAGGTGTCACTCAGGTCCCAGGTGTAGGACCTCAACTCTCAATAGAACACCCACCCACCAAAGCAACAAAACAGATCCAGCCAGCACAGTATGACAGTATGATATATGTAAAGCTATAAAGAAAGCAATAAAACAACTGTACATAAAGCAAAAATAAATACAAATACAAGCACAAATAGCACATAACACCCCAGTAAACACAAATCAAACAAACGCAAGGAGGAACCCACAAAAAGAACCAGAAGCCCTGGTTGCAGTATAAGGGTCCCCAGCAGAGTCGCCAAGCTGTCGCTCCCACTAAATGAAGCCGGGTCAGATAGGGTACAGACGCGAACGGTCGGCGAGAGGAGGATGTGAGAACACACAGGAGTGAACTCACAGGGAATGAATAGAGTCGCCAGCTAGGCATTTTTATCCCAGAGGAAAGGTAATGCTGCATAAACCTAAGAAAAGATATGGATAAGACGGTTGCGAACCAGAGAGACTGAGAAAGGGGGTTGGTTACAACCTGGGAAGGTATTAGCACCCAGATTGTCCGCCGTACTCGACGGGATCCACGCTTAAAAGATTTGTGTTTTAAAGGGGTAGTGTCAGTGCAATTTGTATAAAAAAAAAAGCTGGAAAAAGATGTACAGGTGTCAGTGTAAGAGAAGTGAAGTGTGATATATACAGTGTCAGTGTGAGAACAAGGATGAAATGCTCATGATGATGAGGCTTAAAAATAAAGCTGGAAGGAGAGGGAATATACAGAGACTTTTGTTCGATAACTGTTAAGTTATGCCTACGTATCCTCTCGTGCAATGAGGAAGTCAGAACACCGTAGTTCGACCCAAAGAGACTGAAAGATGAATTGACCTGTGAACTGCTTACTTGCCTATGCTCAAGTGTATGACCTGTCTGGCTCAGGTGCAAACTGTCTTGCATTAGACGGAAGAAGCAAGTTCTCAGTTATGAGTGAATGAGATGAGAAAAGAATCCCGAAGGAGACGATTATTGTTTGTTTTTGAGTTTTCAATCTTTTATTGCTTTTGAAAGTTTGTCATAAGTTAATGAGCTTAAGCCTAAACCAGTGGGTTAGCAAACTCATCACATCTTCCCTCTGATTAGGGGTAATGAGATTACCTTAAGTGTGAAGTCAGCTTCTCACACTTAATCACCTTTGGTGTAGGATTAAGATCATTAACCTACTTGTGATTATTTATATGTTTTTGGTGTTTTTGTTTAGTGTTAAGTAATGAGGTTAAGCCATAATCAAAGATTAAACAGACTCATTACACCATCCTAATAGAAGGATAATAGATGAGAATGTTTAAGCTGAGGAAAACTCCTCAACTTAATCCATGATTGGGGATTAAACTCATGACATAACAAGCCTTTGATTAAGTGGATTTTATTTAATGATATGATGATGAAGTGATTTTTAGGGTTTGTAAGACAACTTGAGGGGGACTTGTCCATTAACACTAGGGTTAGTCCTTCTTAACCAATTAAGGAAGAATTAGAACCCTAATGCAAGACCCAAGTTACAAGTGTGATGTCTTGATGATTATTAAGTGGATTGATTAAAGGATTTAAACACATTAAGGGTTTAACACTTAGGATTAAAGTTATACACTCCATCCTAATAGAAGGATGTAGGCATAAGCTTAATCACAAAGCCTTAAAGCCTTTAGGGTTTAGTCCCTGATTATGAGGTGAGAAGAGAAGACTCAAAGAGACACAAAGGTAAAAGCTAAGTGGGGGGACTAATCAAAACCCTAATTATTCTCATGCTTGTTCATTCCTAAGGTTTGTGAAGTTTAAGAAAGAAATCTTCAATGGAACCACCAGGGAGCAGATGAAAGGATCAGGAGAAGCAAAGCAACTTGCTTCATTCAAGAAGTCAAGTCACTTGGAGAAAGAAAGTAGGAAGAAGAAGAAAGAGCAAGCCCAATCTCAAACTCATAACAAAATGCAGCATGGATGCATAAGAGAGATGAAAAGAAGTTGTGAGAAGTGAAGGCAAATTCACTTCTCAAAGTTACCTACCACCTGAAAAAGTTAGCAAAGGAATGCAATGCAATGCAAAATGAAATGAAATGGCATGATGTAAGCCAAAACCAGAAGCATATATGAGATGATAATGATGTTATGAGATGATTCAAACATGAAACAAAGCATGGGAATGATCATACAAACTTATGGATGCAAATGAAACAAGTTAAGAACCATGATCATACATGAAAAGTTATGAAGTGCACATAGCATACAACATGGCAAATGCAAGATGCAATGATCAAACATGCTTACTATATGTCTTAAGATGTTAAATTCATCAAAAGGATGCACAAAATGCTATGGCAAGTCAAGGTATGAATGCAAATGCAAGATGGATGCATATGGAAACTCAAATTAGGGTTTATGATCAAAGCATCAAACAAAAACCAAAATCAGAAGCAAACATCAAGATAAAAATATGAAAATGCAATCAAAGGATCCCCAAACCTATATTAACTCACTGCCCAAAGGAGAGGTTCCAACTCTTAACCTAATTAGGGTTATGAATTTCCTAAGTTTCCTAGGGTTTTAGGGTACCTTAACAAGAAAAATGTCAAACAAAAGGAAAATGAAAGATCAATTCATGCCAATTTAATCTCACAAACTACATGATATGTTAAACACAATGCAAAAAGAATCAAAGTCCAACTCTCAATGGTTAGGCAGAAATGATTTTTGGAAGTTTGGATCAAAATAATGCTTTGAAAATGAATTAATTCCATGGAAAATTATCAAAATGCATCAAGATCAAAAACGAAATTTGGTTTGAGGGTTGGACAATGTTCCTAAATGTTTTTAAAGGTTTCATGAATTTTTTGGTGATTTTTAAATACCTAAAAGTATTTTTACTTAATTAATTCTCATTAATTAATTAAAAATAAACTTTTAAATATTTAAAAATATTTTTTAAATGCAAAAAATAAAAATAAAAATGTTTTTGGTTTCTGAAAATTAATAAAAGTTTGTACAAAAAATTTCAGAATTTTTAAAATGCTTTTGCTATTTTTAATAAATTGTGGAAAACAAATGGAATTAAATGAAAATAAAATGCAATTAAACTGAAAAATAAGGAAGTCAACCAATCCAATGGACGAAATTCAAACCGGCAGGGGCGGGAATTGACTACGCGCGCGTTTGGACGGCTCACATTCAAACTGGCTTAATTATGATTAAAGCCCTAATCCAAGCCCTAATGACTTTCAGATGACCGGAACAGTGTTCCGGTCATCTTCTCCGGCAGGCCAAAACTTCAATCTCTCTGAATACGCATCAAATCCTCACCAAACTCTCCAGAATCAATCTATGAACATCACTAAGCATAAACCCTAACTCAAACAACATTTATTTTCACTGAATCAAAGGAAACAAGCAAAAACATTTTTACGGGCAAACTTTCAGAACATCATAACATGCTTATTTCTTGCTCATTTTCAAAAGTAAATAGATCCCCATGATCAGTGCAACATACAAAACAATATTCTAACAAGAAATTAGAGTTTTGGAAAAAAAGTTCATGAAGCTACCTGAGATTGAGCTTTCGATTCAGGAGCTTTCTGGCTGTTTCTTTGGCTCAAACAAGTCCCAATGACCCTCCTTAGAAGCTTTGGACCCTTAGTTGGAGTTTATGTAGCCTCTAGAGAAAGTTGGCAGAAGCTCAGGCCAAGGGATTGTGAAAATCGTATTTGTGATGTGGGAGGTTTCAGGCCAAAACAATGGTTGGTTTGTGATCAGTGAAGTGAGTTGAGACTGTTTGTGAAGTTTGTTTTTGTGTTTGAGGCTTGTGGAGAGTGTTTCGAAGGAAAATGCCAGTTGGAGAGATTTTGTGAATGTTGAGTTGTGGTGTGTTTCAGGCTTGCTTCTTGTTATGTTTAGCTTGCATTTGATTCACATAAACAATTCCCATTGGTCAGATGAGGTGACATGTGCTTTATTGATTGGTATGGGTGCTTTTGCAAAAATGTCAACTTTGTGTAAGAGAAGCATGGGTCACTTTCTAGCTAAGTACAAGGAGGGTGTGCTGCGCAGCATGATGTGAGGAAGGGCCTAGGATTGATCAGCCAACTAGCCAGCAAGTGGATGAGATGCTATCATGAGTTTTGCAACTTGCCTTGCCTTTGTTTCTTATGAAAGAAACTTGATCCATAAGCCATGAAACATGTGATTCCTTGGGTGCATTCTGAACTTTAGATGTTGTGTGATCATGTTGTGTGGATTAGAAGCCCATTTGATGACTTAATTGGCCTTGAGAAGTGAATTTGCAACTTTGCCTCTTTGGTGCATGACTTGAAATTTAGTGATTTTTGCCAACTTTGACAAACCATAACTTTTGATCCAAAATGAATTAGGTCATGTTCTTGTACTTTTTGAAAAGGGAAAGATCTATTCTACAACTTTCATGACCAAAGTTTTTTCATTTGAAGCTTTCTTGAATAAAAAAGTAAGGGTTGAAAAAGTTGCTTAAAATGGCATTTTCATTAAAAGTCAAACTTGCCCAAAAAGTCAACTTTGCAAAAGACTTGAAATTCTTAAATTTTGTGAACTTCCAACCTCTTCTATGATCAAATAAAAATCATATACAATCAAAATGATGAAGAATACCCTTTGGTTGGGTCATTGGGGGCCTCAGATGCCCTGATTTTGCACTGACTTGCTTGAAAAGTCAACTCTTGATCAGATGACTTCCCCATGGAATTTCTTCATGAAAATTGATATGCATACTCCCTATACCATATAGAGACCAATAGAAACAAAAATGACCAAAAAATTTGGAGTTATGGCCTCTGAAACCAAAACCCTAATTTCAGGTCAATTGTGCAATCAAGCCTGGCTCTGCTTCCATACCATCCTTAGTTCTTGTGATTCTTTGGCATTCTTGACTTTGATAGGATATAATATGACACTTGAACACACATGGACCCCTTTGAAGTGATTGATGGCCTTTGGGGTGGCTCAAGAAGCTTTTGGATTGCTCAGATCACAAACCCTAGATGCAGATGACTTTGAATCTATGCAGTGAATTAAAAATGTGGTATGAGATGCTGTGATTGGATTTATGCATATGAAATGACCACAAGCCATGGTGTGAATGGGTGAGGGCAAATTTGGGGTGTTTACATTCGTCTCTATACTTTGCAATCATATCGTCCACATAACATTCGATCTCCTTGTGGATCATGTCATGGAACAATGTGACCATCGCCCGTTGATAAGTTGCCTCGGCGTTCTTCAAACCAAAGGGCATGACCTTATAGCAGAATGTTCCCCATGGGGTAATGAACGTTGTCTTCTCTATGTCTTCCGGCGCCATTTTTATCTGATTATAACCGGAGAAGCCATCCATGAAGGAGAACACTGAGAATTGAGCAGTATTGTCCACCAACACGTCAATGTGTGGCAACGGAAAATCGTCTTTTGGGCTTGCTCTGTTCAAATCCCGGTAGTCAACGCACATCCGGACCTTGTCGTCCTTCTTAGGTACTGGTACGATGTTAGCTACCCACGGTGGGTAACTAGTTACAGCAAGGAACCCGACATCCCACTGCTTCTGAACCTCCTCTTTAATCTTCATCGCCATATCCGGGCGAGTTCTTCTCAATTTCTGCTTTACAGGAGGACAGTCTTCTCTCAGGGGTAGCTTATGCATCACGATGTCGGTATCTAAACCTGGCATATCTTGATATGACCAAGCGAAGATATCCACATACTCTCTCAGCATACTGATCAGCTCTTTCTTGACATCGGCCTGCAGACTGGCCCCGATCTTGATTTCCTTCTTTGCATCTTCACTGCCAATGTTGATGGTCTCAATCTCCTCTTGATGAGGCTGAATAACTCGTTCCTCTTATTTCAACAATCTGACCAATTCTTCAGGGAGGTCACAGTCTTCCTCAACCCCTTCATCAGATTGGTAGACTGGATTGTCAAAGTCATGCATAGTCATAGCAGGAACGTTATCCGTGGAATCCGGATGATCAACACTGCACAAATGATGTGCTTATTCAGAATCTGCTTATTTTGAAAAAGAGACACTAACACAAAACAAAAAGGAAAAACACATTGCCATTTTTTATATTTTTTGTGAAAAAGTTTAAAAATAAAGACAGGGAACACAGTTTGTCTGAAAATGTCCTTTTATTTCATAGCAAAATAACGATGCAATACAAAACATGGTGGCCCAATACAATGTATCCAAGCATCTTGGGCAGAATGTTGGATTTGACAATGCAATATGCTAATAAAAAGGAAACAAAACAATTACTCTGAGAGCCAGGTGACTTGAACAATGTCTTCAGCAGACCAATTTCCTAGCTCCTCGCTGGGCGTACACGGGCGGATCCAATTGTTGTCCCAGTCTTCGTTACTATCCCCATCTTGGCTTGCCGTACAGATCTAATCGCGGTTGAGCAACCTAACACTTGTGAATGTGATAGCCTTACCACTATGAGTAGACCCACCAGGCTGATACCCTAAGCCGAATTTATCATCTTTCTTTTCCAGTTCCAACAGCTTGCCCCAGCCCTGAGCACTGCCTGATTGAACAACCTCCTTTGCTTCCTGGTAGGAATGAATGGACGTGCCCTCATTGTTTTTCTTCACAGGAGTCAAGATACTGACATCTGCTTCAAAAGCTTGGCATAAAGTCTCATGGATTTCCCCATCCATTTCTACGTATTTAAATGTCGACAGATGGCTGACGAATATATCTTCTTCCCCACAAACTGTGATGACCTGGCCGTCCACCACGTATTTAAGTTTCTGATGCAGGGTTGAAGTGACGGCTCCAACAGCATGTATCCACGGCCTGCCCAACAAACAGCTATATGCAGGCCGAATATCCATAACATAGAAAACACTTGATCTTCTTGAACCATCGAAAGCTTTAACAACCAGATCACTTGGTGTTAGGACAATCCCATCAATATTAAGCTTCATCAACGCCTTCTTCGGAAGCACATTCAAGGAAGAGCCTGTGTCTACAAGAACATGAGACAACACATCGCCCTTGCATTCCATCGTGATGTGTAGTGCTTTATTGTGATTTCTGCCCTCCGAAGTGAGGTCTCTGTCAGTGAAGCCTAAGCCATGGCTAGCATTGACACTTCCAACAACAGCTTCAAGTTGGTTGACAGTAATCTCCTGAGGAACATAGGCCATTTGAAGTACTTTCAGTAAGGCTTCTCAGTGCGCGGGAGAGCACATCAGCAATGACAAGATAGAAATCTTTGAAGGCGTCTGGTTCAGTTGATCAACCACCTTGTAGTCACTCCTTTTGATAATCCTCATGAATTCCTCTACCTCCTTTTCGAACGTCCCCTGCCCAGCCACAAGAGTAGTTGACTCATCGTTCGCAGCCTGTTTTCCTTTGGCTTTGGACGAAGCCTCGGCCTCAGAATCCCCTCTCAGCGCAGGGGGAGCGAACAAACGACCACTTCGGGTAAAACCCCCAACACCTCCTACATTCTCAACGGTCAGGTCAGTAACAGGTCTGCTCTCCATCTTCTGTCCAGCTACATAAACATCTGAGCCATAATGCCAAGGAATGGCTCTATCATCTGTGTACGGCACTGGCCCAGGTACAATAATAGTTACGGGACTAATCTGATGAGCATAAATGGTGACCGGCTCTCGTCTAACGGGCATATCAGCTTCATCGTAGAAAATAGTAATGGTTGACACATCATCAGCCTCTTTATTACGAACTTTACTGAACTGCAAGGACCCATCATGGATCAACCCTTGCAAGCCCATCTTCAATTTCTCACAGCCATTCATAACACTCATACAGTCTTCACAATCAAGACAGCAACCAGGAAATACTAGACCCTTCAACAATCTCTCCTTCACCACCCTCAAAGGTGTCTTGACTTCATCAATACTCAGCACCAAACTCAACTTGTCATCACCCTCAACAGCATTGACTCTTGCCCCTCCAGGATTAGGCATAGGGTTCGAGTTAACATTCGGCGGCGGCGCAAAGTTGATTGCCTTGGAATCTACAAGATCCTGAACCTTGTGATGCAAAGCCCTGCACTTCTCAGTCGAGTGCCCGGGTGCTCCAGAGTGGAAAGCGCATCGCGCATTGACATCATAACCAGCTGGAAGCTCTCCAGGAGGTGGTGGTGCCAAAGTTCTCAGTTGAATCAGGTTCAAATCTAACAGTCTCGGCAATAAGGCAGCATAAGTCATCGGGATAGCCTCAATCACCCTATTAGCCTGGCGAGTCTGCCTCGGCTGGTATGGTTTCTGCTGATAGTTGGTTCGAGGTTGTTGTTGTTGATGTTGTTGTGGAGGAGGTAGCATCTGTTGTACGGGAGCTGCAGGAATGGTGACAGCAGCCATATGTTCATAAGGTCTTATGTAACCACGACCCTGGCCTCGACCGAATACAACATTCGTCTCGCCTTCTCGCCTTCTAGGAGGTCCACTAAAAGTCTTCCTCGCTCCATTAGAGCTGCTAGCACTTGGGTCTTGTATCTTCCCCATTTTCAGCAGCGTTTCAACTCTTTCTCCCGCAATAACAATATCGTTGAACTTAGTAGCAGAACTCGACGCCAGTCTCTCAAGAAATACCCCCTGGAGGGTGCCCATAAACATGTCGGCCATTTCATTTTCTAACAGCGGTGGTTGTACCCTAGCAGCTATCTGGCGCCACCTCTGGGCATATTCTTTGAAGCCTTCTTTTGTTGTCTGAGCCATGTGCTGCAACTGCGTGCGGTTCGGAGCCATATCCATGTTGTATTGATACTGCCTCACAAAGGCTTCAGCTAGATCCTTCCAACTCCTGATATTGACCCTACTGAGCTTCATGTACCATTCAAGAGAAGCTCCCACCAAGCTGTCTTGAAAATAATACATCCAGAGTTTCTCGTCATATGTGTGAGCAGCAATTCTCCCAACAAATGACTGAAGATGGGTCTTTGGGCAAGAAGTGCCATTATACTTCTCGAAGTTTGGAACTTTGAACTTATACGGAATCCTGACCCCAGGAACCAAGCCCAAGTCGGTTATGTCGAATCCCAAAGAGCTTTGGGACTGAATAGCTCTGATTTGCTCAGCCATCTCTTAGAACCTCTTGTTCATCTCCGCTCCTTGACCTTCAACTTCATCAAGTAGAGTGAACTGGTCGTCATGATTGTCCATCTGAATGTTGTGCAACCCATCGTTGATTATTGTCACTCCTGGCTGTGCAACAGGAGGTTCAACCTGACGTGCGCCCGCACTGGTATTATTGTCAGTAGTAGCAGTAGCAGTGTTCCTGTTCTGATTCTCAACCATCTCCCGCAGACGCTCTTGGTTCTGCCCTATGCCGGCCATTAATGTCATAAAGTTATCCATTCTCTGTCTCAGATCTGCCAAGTCCGCTTGCATTTGGTCCATGGCTCGTTCTCTGTTAATCTTAGTTGGATATCTGTGCACCGCTGGTTGTTCTCGAACTTTACGAGGAACTATAGTGCCTGTTACACAAAACACGTCAGTAACTGAGACAACACCTGCAAAACAAACAAACAGGTTATATGCAATGCAATGTAACTGTTCATGTTCCCACTTTTAAGCATTCGGCATGCCCCATTTCTGGCATCTATCTCAGACAATCACTTTCAGTGTTTAGCTTTCAAACTTTCTCTTTGATAAGTGTTCAGACATTAGCAGTATCCAGACAAACGAGTCTTGCACATTCAAAATGATAACTTGCACATTAATACTGAATATAAACAAAACACTGTAGGCCAAAAGTCATAATACAACCAGGAATATTCCCCGAAGGGTTACATGCCAGTACATAAAGTCAAAAGAAATGAAATAAAATCAAGACTCATACAACAAGCCTGTAGGTAGCCTGAACAATAAACAACTAAGCCAAGGATCCAGGATCTGCTATCTCTGCCCTGCTTTTCTTGACACCCGCTCTCAACTTTAGCTCTTCGATCTCTTTCCTTGCTTCCTCTAGGGCTAATTGACTTTGGGCTAGCTGCTGGGTCTTCTCCCTCCGGATGGCGTGAGCTTGCTCCACTTCCTCCTTCTTGAAAGCCATCTGAACTTCAAAAAACTCCTCCTTCTCTTTGAATTTCTTTTGCTCTTCATCCCTTTGGCCTTGCAGCCAAACAATGGATTGACGAGCACCTTTAAGAGTCTCCTTGCGCTTAGCTTCTCTTTGAGCTTCCATCATACCCAATCTGTGGAAATGGGCTTCTCTACGGGCAAAATCCTTCTCTTTGGCTTCTAGAGAGGCTTGGAGCTTCTGCAGCTTGTCTTCAGCTTCCATCTTGGCCCTATTGGCTTGGTGGTACAGGCTTACCATCTCAATATTCTCTACTCTGACCTCATGTAGCTGGGCTTCTAGCTTCTTGTACTCCTCCAAGGAAACAGTACTGCTCTGACTAGGCACCTCTCAGGGATAAAGTGGAGCCTCGACTGAAAAAGGCATGAGAACTGACTCGATATGTCTTTGCAACCATTCAACATATGGTGGATATGTCTTGGGATCAACTCGACCGAAGTCTTTCTTCCCCTTTTTTATCCTGTGAGCCCAGGCTTGGACTGCTTGTTGAACTAGTTCTCTGTTTCCGTCAGCAGGAAAGTACAAAGATTCAGCAAACATTTCCATCTGAGGAGGATCTTTCAAAGGGTAGCCAAACTGCTTTCTTGCTAATGTTGGATAGTAACTAATGACACCTTTCCTTCCCAGTAACGGTACTCCGGCAAACTTTCCGCAACTAACCATCAACTCCTTACCTAGCAAGTCCCTGTCATAACCCCAAGCAATGTCTTCTACAGTCAAACCCATCAATCTTCTGGACCATCTCCATTCGTCTCGCATCTCCTTGAAGGCACCTGCCTTAGGCAACTATCTAGCAAACCATTCGGCAAACAAAGGAGCACAGCAGACCACTGGACCACCTCTACCCTTCTCGTTTCTGTAATGGACACTGAAGTAAAAGTCACCCAATAAAGTAGGCATTGGATTTCCTTTTGCAAAGATTGAGATCACCTCTACACTGACAAACTCTTTCTCTCCAGGAAACAGGCTGGACCCGTATACCATCAATGCAAGCAAAGCTCCAAAGTCATTCCACTTAGCTTCTATAGCGTACTTCTCAGCCTCTGGGATAAGCACACTCCAGGGTATTCATCTGCCTTCACTCTCTTGCAGAGCCTTCCTGACTGAAGCAACTGGCAACCTGCAGACCTTGGCTATCTCTTCATCTCTGAGCACAACCTCTGACCCGTAGAACGGCAATGTCTCTATGATCGGAACACTCGGCATGCTGGAGATCTCTTCTAATGTCGGAGCTAAGATGTAACCTGGAAAAATAAAGCAACTCAGCAAGGGATCATAAAATTGCAACAAGGTATGCAAGTTGTCCTTCTGGTCTGCAGTGGGCTTGTCCACAAACTTCAGTATCTGGCCATATCTTTTCTTGAAATTACCCAAGACTTGATCGTTCATCAGACCCGCTAACCTCTGAACACTTTTAACTTCCGGCTGAAGAAAGGTATAATGCACATTCTTTTTTCTCGGATCTCTTCTGATTTCTGCCATGGAGATAAGAATACCAGAACTGGGAACAGATATGAGCAATGACCTGAAAAATGGGAAACATAAACAGTTAATGCAAAGAATGATGCAAATGTAATGCAATGCAAGCACGTGATCAATTGGGACTGTCTGAACTGGATCACCGACAAAGGCCCCTCTGAATAACCGGCAAACCCAAAAGTCTACTGAGTCACACTCTCTGATAATCATAATCCACTAAAGAAGATCTCAGGACCACAATATCAAGAAATCCAGAGCCAAGAAAACCAGTATCAAGAAAACCAGAAATATCAAGAAATCCAGAGCCAAGAAAACCAGTATCAAGAAAACCAGAAATCCAGAACTAGAACTCTTGGAACCATAGAATCATAGAACCATAGATCATAATCGCAGGACCACAGATCGTAACAAGACCGTTGAACAGATGAGTGTATGTTGAGGTCATGGGTTCCTGCACACCTGTAAACACCCCCCAATCTCACGAGTAAAAGGCTTCGGGTCAAGCATCACGGACTCTCAAAGCCACATAGCAATAATACTGTCACCATCTCCGAGAAATAGCTCATGACCAAATCAGGGAATCGGTTTGGCATTATATACTACGCAGGAAGGCCTCAGCTGAGTCCAGAATACAAGGTCATCCTATGCGGTCCCCAGGTGGGCCCTCAGATGCGAATGGGTTTGCCACAAAATGTGGGCTGCCACTGTCATCACTAAAGAGGGATGTTTCCACAAGGTTCTCAAAGATCGGTCCCCAGCTGCACACAACTGTCAGGGTTATGTAATGAGAGAGGAAGATCCCCAAATCAAGACATTTCCAAGACAATCGCAACCTGGGTGTGGAACTCACTACTACCCCCATGACAAGATCTCATGAGGCCAAAGTGGAACCACTCTAAGTCCTATGGTGCACTCGAGCCGGGTACTTGGCTCATATCTCTCGATAACAAGTAACACCCATCCCACCAAAGAAAACCAGTCCAAACAGTACAGTATATATACATGATGCAGTAAATAAAGACTGAAAACTGTAAATAAAGTTGTAAATAAAGCTATAAATAAACAACAATAACATACAACAAGCCACAACAAACAAACATCACCCAATGAAACAGCAACACACAAGCGCTAGGAGAGACTCACACGGGAACCAGAGATTCTGGGTTTGGTCCCCAGCAGAGTCTCCAGCTGTCGCTCCCCGGATTTCCATCCTGGTACAAACGCGAAAGTGGCGCGGAAAAAGAATAGAGTCGCCAGCCAGGCATTTTTATCCCGAAGAGAGGGAATGGTAATGCTGCACAAACCAAAAGAAAGAAGAGGAAGGACACAGGTCCTGCGAACCAAAGAGACTGAGCTCGGGAGTCGGTTACGACCTGGGAAGGTATTAGCACCCAGATCGTCTGCCATACCCGACAGGATCCACGCTTGCAAAAGAAACTGTTTCAAAGGGTGAGCGTATGAAAACTGCAGCAAAGGAATGAAAATGAAAAGAAACTGGAACTGGAAAAGAACCGAATAGGAAAGAACTGAAAAGAAAATAAAGAGAAAAAATGTTAGGTCCCCAAAACTTGAACCCAAATATTAGGTCCTAGGCTCACTAACAAGTTTACTTATTAAGTGTTTTTGGTATTTACAAATGAAGTGTTTTTTAGCTTTTTCTTTTATGAAGAAGATACCTTGATCAGACTTGTGCATCACAAGGTAAACATGTACTATCCCAAGATGGGAAGACTACAAGTATACCTCATGGAATAAGGCTATGGATAAATGTATCACTTCAAATTTATTAAAGTGTTTTTTAGAGTTATGAGATGAGAAGAGAAGAAGAACCAAAAGGATCATAAAGGTAAAAAAAACTAACGGGAAAAGTCTAATCCTAATATTCACATGCTTGGATGGTCCTAGGTTAGTGAGGTTTCTACCCTAATGAGGAAGAGAAGAAGATGATAGAAGAAGGGATGAGAAAGGCCTAAGCCCAACAAAAGAGGGTTAGTTCACATAAACATAAGAAGAAAAGATGAGAATTGGAGATGTGGAACTCAATTTCCACATCTCACATTTACCATAGCCCCTGCAAGGTTAGTACACATACGAATGAAATAAAATGAGTAAGATAACATACTAACATCAAAAAATCAGAAGTGAAATGAAAAGAACAAATGCATAATGCCAATTCAACTCAAAGAAATGAAGATAAGAGACTTGTGACTTAAAAGGATGCAACATGCATACATATGAAAACAAACACACATTTATTAAAGATGTAATGCAAAACGCACAAAATAAAACACAAAGCTCAAGACCAGAATCAAAATGAGATGAAGAATGACCTAGGAGGCCAGCAAGATGAAGAGAGAGGTCACACAAGACCAAACAATATCAAAATAGAAGCACCGGAATCAAAAGATGGAATTTAAACATTTAAGGAAACAAATGACTTGAATAAGAAGCAAACTCAAAAATTCAAAAGACACAAGACCTATACTAGGACAAGGAAGGTACCCAAACCCCAAAAGAACCCCAAATGAGAAGAAGAAGTTGGCACAAGCTCCCTTCTAAGCCTATAAGAGATCTAATGAACCAAAAGAGGCAAAATGGGACAAGGTGAGAACAAAAATCCACATTAAATCAACCAAGCATCTAAAAATTCCACAACTGAAACCAAAAGGTCCTCGAACATGTTATATCAACTATTCAAAAGGATCTGCAAAAATTCAGAAAGGAACTAAGTCAAATGGAGGTAAGAACACAAGTTAGGACAGAAAACTTACATCACAAGTTTCTAGACCAAAACTCAAGAAATAATTTCCTAAAAATTCCGAGAAAAATCGAATGAAAACTAAAAAATCTCAGGAGTACAATGCAAAAAGAATGGGATCAAAACTCCAAATATTGAAAGCTATAGAAAATAAACAAGACAGACTGGTCAAGAAATGAAGCAAAAGAAACTATGTGCCTTGGTGAATTATTTCTGGCACGCCAATCAATGAAAAAAATAAAATAAAAATGTGATAAAAAACTAGAAACATAAAGGAAGGCCTATGATTTATTTGATAATTTTTAGGTGACTAAAACTATTTTATGTGAATTAAAATGAAACTGGGTTAAAAAGAAATTAAATGGAAAAAAGGAAATTGAAATAAATTGAAGGGGGGTGAGATTAGAAGGGCTGTACGTGTAATTAGAGTGGGCCAAGGTTTGGGGGAGGTGCGAAGAGCACTCTGGGTTAAGCCCACTGCGCAGCCACATGTCCTGCTGTGACGAAACCTATCAACACAGGCCCTACCGAACGGTGACAAGTGTCACCGCCGGTATGGGCAGCACCAGGAACAAAGGATTACTACTTATCCTTATCCTCTCGATTCTCCCAACTAATTCTTCCATAATTTTTTATGATATTTCCTAAAACTCTCATTAATTTACACTATTCTTAATATATTCAAAACACTTTTAACAAATAAAAAATTAAAAAACAACACAGCAAACCTAAACAACACTCCTCTCTCTCTCTGCGCCGTTCTTCACCCTCTTCAACCTCAGAACCCTAACGCCGCCGACACCACTTCTTCTTCGACCTTGCCTCGCCATATTTCCATCGTCCCCTTCCGCACGTAGCCGCGCCTCCGGAAAATCCTTCTTCTTCTCCCTTCAACAACATCAAGACCCGGCGCCTTTCGTCCTCAACCTCACGGCACCATGTTCATCACCTTCTTCTTCATGACTTCGCCGCCACCTCTTCCATTCACGGCGTCGCCACCACATACTCATCCCCTTCTTCTCTCTATGACCTAACCTAATCCTCTTTCAATCTCACTCAGTTTCATCTTCTTCCAAACTTAAACTCACCGTCCGCCGCTCACCGCCAATTCCGATCAAACAGACTAACACAAAACTCTACCTCTCCCTCGATTCGAACCAATCACTAGCCTAAACTCCTCCTAGCCGGAGGACCAACCCTAACTACGAAATCAGCATACAATCCATCCTTATTTCTATCCTCTTCACAATTTCAGATTCAAACGAACAAACGCTCAACAATATGTACCACAAACACAACCAGATACAACAAATTCAAAACACGGCTAGCAATCGTAGCAACTGGAGTAATCGAAAGTGTACCTGTTATTCGGCGATGCAACAAACAACGCGTAAGTTCACTTTGCTTCTGCTGTTCCCTTCTTCCTTCTTCGGAATTGATTTGATGCGGATTCGTTGTGGTTGTCGAGTCTTGCTTCGATCTGTGAACTCTCTTTGCAGGTTGACGAAGATATTATCGAAGTGTTGAAGATGACGATGATAATGAGGTGCGATGATGTTGAGGTCACGGTTGATGAGGCTGAATCGATTGAAGAGGTTGAAACAAAATGCTGAATATTGAAGCTTGGATCGAAAACTGAAGCCTAATCCACAGTGTTGATGAAGATGCTGTGAAGAAAATCGATGAAGATTGCGAAGAATCGATGAAGCTAGAATCAGTTATGTGCGTTCTTGGTGATGAAGATTGAAGAATTAGATGCAGATTGTGAATGATTGGATGAAGACTGTGAAGAATTGGTTGAAGATTGTGAAGAATTCTTGCGGAATTTTGAGAGAGTCAGAGAGAGTTTTTTTTGTTATTCCTGTTATTGGTGACGATGGAGGAAAAAAATGAAAGGATATTCTGTTATGGAATAAGTTTTGGAAGAGTGATTCTGTTATGACTGAGAAGAGTGATTCGGTTCTGAAATCTGTTACCACCCTTTCTGAGTTTGTTATTTTTTCCTTTTTTCATTTTCCCATTCTGTTAATGACACTCCTTTTTTTTCCAAATTCTATTACTCTTTTCTTTTGGTTAGTTCTATTATTTGTTATTTTTTCCTGTGAATTCTGCTTGCTGCGTTTTGAATGCCATATGCGTTTTTCCTTTTCTTTTTCTTGTTTTCTATTGCGTTTTATGCTCAAACATTACTTCACGCGTGGCACTGTTTGCGTGATGCGGCTAGACTTCATGAGGTGATGGCTTCAGTGAGTTTCATGAGCTGCGACAAACACACCTTTTATTATCCAGCTGGACGTTTCATTTTGGCCTCTTGAAGTTAAAAAAGAAAACAACTTGATGACATGTTTCTTCTTTCACTTTTAAGATGTTGCAAGTTGAGGATTAGGGAGTACACCAAATGGCCCTTTTTTTTTTTTGTTGGTAATGTTTCCTCATAAATGGGCCTATGATGGGCTTGTAACAAATCTAACAAATTGATATGACATTGGAAAATAAAAACGAAATTTGGGAATTTGAATATAGAAATAAAGAAAATCGGTGATAAAATAATAAAGAAAAATAGAAATTATAAATGACCGGATATGGATTTAAATGATATCCAAAAATGGGAGAACTCGAAATATGGACAGTGTTTGAGAAATCGGTTTAAATGGATGATTCGACAAGAAGTTTAGAAGTAGATATAAGATATATATTCGTGGGACGAACCAATTATCACCAATACACGCATAGCCACGAAATATCGATTCGATCAATTCATTCAACTCACCACTAATCTCGCATTTCTTCCACATTGACCATTTAATTCAAAAGAATACCACTACCACTGAACAATTCACAGGTGAAACAATAACCATCTGAATAGATCATTCTCTGAGCATCTGACCAGAATCGCTTCACATTAATCTAAATCATCCTCTGGGAAAATAAATCCGCAGCTGCACCCATCTGAACATATAATCATAATAAGCCTGAACCTTTGGATTTGAAACTCTTACACAAACCACTGCCAGGTAAACTGATGATTCTCGCACATAACACAACTCGACTTTGAGACACATCGTCTGAGAAATAACCCCCAATACAGATAGCCTGCAATTCAACCAATCTTTTGATAGTTTGACCAAGATTAGGTCAAACGTCCGTATGAACCGAGTCGCGAGCTAAACAAACGCAACTGAAATGGAATCACTGCCAGCTCATGCTATGCTTCAACAATGGATGTAATGCTTCATTTTTCTATGCTAATGATGCAACGCGAAATATGAAAGTGATATGAGTATGATGAATATGATGTGATATGATGCTCAAAAAGAAGAGGGCAAATAATCCTATTGAGTTTCAATTCTACTATTGCCATTATCTTCAAGTATCTCATCTTCTGCTGTTGAGACGGAAACGATTGGATTGAGCTTTATCTGTTCGAGCTTGAGTTAAGTAGCACAACTGGTTGGAGTTACATGGGTGATCCAAACGAGACATAGTAATACGCTTTAATCCCTAACTTTTGCCCGGATTGCCCTTTCAGGTTTTCAATTCACCAGGATACCCTTTTTTCCCAAGCCACCTTTTCAGGTTTTCGACTTGTCGGGTGTATATTTTATATATATATATATATCCCTAATTTTTGCCCGAACCCTTTTGGTTCGCCGGGATGCCCTTATTTTTGCCTAGGCCAGTCAACCTAGCGGGTCTCTTTTTATGCGTAGTATTTTTTAACTATGTCTGCGTTTACAGGCTGTGGGAAGTCTTCACCTTCCATAGTAGTAAGCATCATGGCACCTCCTGAGAATACTGTTTTGACTACAAATGGTCCTTCATATGTAGGAGTCCATTTGCCCCTAGGATCACCCTGTGGTAGTATGATACGCTTGATTACCAAGTGTAGATGTTTAGAATTGGCAGAATTTTTGACCAACAAGAAATATTGAATTCAGTTCAGAATGTCCTATCAGATGTTGGGACATTATCAAACAGAGTATAAGAACTTAATTCAGGATGTCACACCAGATGTTGGGACATTGTGTAAATGATTTAAGTTCAGTTTTTCAGGATGTCCCAACAGATGTTGAGACATCTCAAACCTGCTACCAGAATTAATTAATGACTAACTGATCTGAGAAATTTAAGGAGAGTTATCTGGAATTAATTATGGATGGATAAAAACAGAATAAGGCGCATCTGTAGGGAGTGTTGTTATGAGGCTTCAGCATAATCAGAAGAACTAAATCACCTAGAATCTAGGAAGTAACAAACCCTAATTCAAGGTGGAAGCTGCATGCGTTTTAGGACTGGATTAACCTACAGAAAGCCCAAAATACAAACACCTATTTAAGCAACAGAATATCTCAGAAATGAGTACAAATTTTATAAGACAAAATAGTGTGTTGTGTGTTTTAATAGCAGGTTGTTTTTATTGTACCACTTTATGAGCTTTTAAGCAAAAGTGTATTTGTGACTTGATTGAAACTGTGAAGTAAGATCAAGCTGTTTTGTTTGAAGTGTGACTTCAATTTTATTAAACTTGTAAACAAGATCACTGTGTGATTGAGGGGGAGTGAGTTGGTACTCATATCTAAGTAGTGTCTTAGGTAGAAATTGCATTGGGTAGATATTAAGTGAAAGATTAAACTGGGTGGTTTAAGTCTAGAATTAATATTACTAATAGTGGATTTCCTCCTGGCTTGGTAGCCTCCAGATGTAAGTGTGGTTATACACTGAACTGGGTTAACAAACTACTGTGTTGTTTAATTTTCTTGCACTTTAAGTGTTGGTTAAATCTGTCAAGTGTTGGAACATCTCATAGGACATCTCATACCTGATCACAGAATTTCAATTGGCATCAGAGCAGGCACCCTGCCTGTTTATACTGGGTGAGATCTAGGGAATACAAATTCTGGAAACATGGACAGAGATATAGGATCAGTAAATAGACCACCTATACTGGATGGATCTAATTATGACTACTGGAAACCAAGAATGATTGCATTCTTAAGATCACTTGACAACAGGGCCTGGAGAGCAGTCAACATTGGATGGGAACATCCTGTCCAAGACACCAAAGATGGATCAAAAGTGTTGAAACCTGAAGAAGAATGGAGTAAGGAGGAAGAAGATTCAGCACTAGGCAACTCCAAGGCCTTAAATGCTTTATTCAATGGCATTGATAGGAACATCTTTAGACTTGTGCATCACTGTGAGCTGGCCAAAGATGTGTGGGACACTCTCAAAACAACTCATGAAGGAACATCAAAGGTAAAGATGTCAAGACTTCAACTTCTCACCACCAAGTTTGAAAACTTGAGAATGAAGGAAGATGAGACAGTTCATGAATTCTACATGAACATCTTAGAAATAGCCAATACTTCTGGAGCCTTGGGAGAAAAGATGACTGATGAAAAGCTTGTAAGAAAGATTCTCAGATCTTTGATAAAAAGATTTGACATGAAAGTCACAGCAATAGAAGAAGCTCAAGACATATGCACAATGAAAGTTGAAGAGCTCATTGGTTCCCTTCAAACATTTGAGATGGGAATGAATGACACAAATGTTAAGAAGAACAAAAGCATAGCCTTGGTGACAAATACTGATGAAGAAGAAGATGATGTACAAGGACGAGGCCTTGCGAACCAAAGATCTGAGTTCGGGAGTCGGTTACGACCTGGGAAGGTATTAGCACCCCAGATCGTCCGTCGTACCCGACGGGATCCACGCTTGCTTGTTTGTTTCAAAGGGTGAGAAAAATATAACTGCTGCTGAATAAAACTGCTAACTGGAATAGAATGAAATGAGAAAGGAACTGAGATAAGAAAATGGAAAGAAAGGGAGAAATGTAGGGAAAATAAAGAATGTGCTCGAACGGGCCCTACCCCGCTGCCTACGTACCTCATCGGGATAATGAGGATCAGAGTCGACGTAGTTCGCCTAACTAGGGGTAACAAAGGGAAATTGCTTGTGAATTAAAGACTTGAACTGCCTATGTCAATGCTCAGGTGTTGCAGGCTCGGACGACGAGTGCGTTACCGTCTTGCAAAATGACAAGTAGGAGCAAGTTCGCGTACGAAGCGAATGAGATGAGAAGAAAATTCCCGAAGGAAGGACGCTTATTATTTGCATTTTTTATGAAGCTTTTATGAGTGAGAGTCTGCATAGGTAAATGTACCTAAGTCTTACTCAATGGGATGTGTACATCTCACATCATCCCGAAATGGAATGCGCAAGAGGCACACCTATCTATGGAGGAAATCCCCAAAGCTAGCCCCACAAGTGAAGGCTCAAACACACTGGCCTATTACCATTATTAAGTGCTTTTGTGTTTTTTGGTTAAGAAGTGTTTTTTTAGCTTTTCTTTGTGAGGTATTCATGCTAAGACCTATCCACCACGAGTGATGACTCACACCTCGCCCCGAAATGGAACGCATGTGAGCATCTCATAGCAAAGTCTCATGTCACATGAAAGTACTCAACCTTTATTAAATGAATTAGAATTAAGTTTGAAGATGAGAAGAGAGAGCACCAAAGGATCTCAAAGGAAAAAATTCTAAAGGGGGACTAAAATAATCCTAAGTATTCACATGCATGGATATCCTAAAGGTTAGTGAGGTTTCTATCCTAATGAAGAATAGAAGAAAAAGATAGAAGAAGGGATGAGAAAGGCCTAAAAGTCCAGCAAGATGAAGAGAGAAGTCACACAATACCAAACAATATCAAAAATAAAAGCAATGGAACCAAAAGATGGAATTTAAACCCTTAAAGAAACAAATGACTTCAATATGAAGCAAACTCAAAAATTTAGAAGAACCAAAACCTATCCTAGGACCAGGAAGGTACCCATACCCCAAAGAAACCCCAAACAAGAAGAAGAAGTTGGCACAAGTGCCCTTCTAAGCCTATGAGAGATCTAACAAACCAAAAGAAGCAAAATGGGACAAGGTGAGAATAAAAATCCACAAATAAACAACCAGTCATCTAAAAATTCTACAACTGAACCCAAATGATCTTAAAACATGTTATGTCAACTTTCCAAAAGGATTTGCAAAAATTCAGAAAGGAACTAGGTCAAATGGATGTATAACCACAAGCTAGGGCAGAAAACTTACATTACAAGATACCAGATCAAAACTCAAGAAATAATTTCCTAAAAATTCTGAGAAAAATCACATGAAAACTAGAAGATCTTAGGAACACAATGCAAAAAGAATGGGATCAAAACTCCAAATATTGAAGTCTATAGAAAATCAACAAGACAGGCTGGTCAAGAAATGAAGCAAATGAAGCTATGTACAATGATGATTTAATTCTGGCACGCTAATCAATGAAAAAAATAAAATAAAAATATTACAAAATTTTAGAGACACAAAGGAACATCTATGATTTATTTGAGAATTTTTAGATGAATATTTCTATTTTATACGAATTAAAACCAAACTGAAATAAAAGAAAATAATTGGAAGAAAATAGAGGAAAATAAGAAGGAGGTACATGCAGTAAGTGTTTTTAACTGAATTTATTTGGGCCTGGAGGGGTTGGGGTACGAATATCAACCTGGCATGGGCCCAGGTCAGAATACACAAACAACTCTTTTAAACCTCTCTTATTCCTTAAACCACTATCATTATACTAATTAATCTTTTATTAAATTCCTAACAAATATACTAACTAATCTCAACTAATAAAAATCTTTTTATTTTCTAACATCATTCTAATTACTTTATATCTCCTAAAAATGTTCTAATCTATTCTAAATAATTACTCTAACAATCATACTAAACAATTATACTTTCTCAAATATCATCTAAACCAATATTAATCCTAAAACTATATTATACTTCCTAAACCATTATTTTTCTAAGCATGATATTTCTAAAAAGAAGATGTTAACTAATCAACACTACATTAAATTTCTAAACAAATATTATCCTAATCTATTCTAAACAATTATTAACCAATTAACCTATTTTTATTTCCTAAACAACTACTAATTAAACATTTTATAGTTTCTAAATAATCTATTAACTAATTAACCTATTTCTAAACAAATTCTAAAACAGTTATGTCTAAACAATTAAACTAATTCTAAAACTATATTATATTTCTAAACTATATTATTTAATTAAACATATTAATCCTTACAACTATATTGTTCTAAACTACTTTCTAAACAAAACAGATTAATCCTAACAGTTTTTTTTTTACTATGTTTTCCTAAAAGAAAAGTTAACTAATTAAACTATTCTATTTCCAAAACTATTTATTCTGATTAATCTATTCTTATATTCTAAACTATTATTTTAACAATTATTCTAATTACAATCTATTATACTTCTAAACAAAATTATCCACATTAATTCTTTATTATTTTCTAAACAAAATAGATTAATCTAAAACTATATATTTTCTAAACTATTATTCTATACAAATATTGATTAACTCTATTATATGTTCTAATAGTTTCTAAACAATTACTAATCCTAAAAATTTGTAAACTAATTTAAACACTATATTGAATTTCTAACCAGATTCTAATTGATTATTAGCTTAATTACTAAACATTTCATATTACATTTCTAAACATGTATTAAAGGAAACAACCCAACAGCATTAGTAACACAGCTTCTCTCTCTCTCTCAACTCGCCTTCTTCATCTCCTTCAAACCCTAGGAGCCGCCGCCGCAGCCAGGTTCTCCACCTCCTCATCGGCCATCACCTCCATCCCCAACCTCTCTCAACGACCGTCCTCTCCTCTCACCAAACCTCTCAAACCCTCTGCCTCCTTCATCTCTCACGGCATCTCCTAGCCTCACCCCGCCGGAGCTCAAAACCACCGGCCTATGCTCATCACCTCTCAACCTTTCCCAGCTATAACTCTCCTCCGCCTCACCGCGTTTACTTCCGCCAACCTCCAAACGACAACAATAACGTTTACCCTAACCCTAAAACCGCCGCCGACACCTCCATATCCGCCGGCCAGCCTTTCTTCTCCGTCTCTCAATTCATCGCTGTTCATTTTCCTATTCTTTCTAAAACCTAACCTCAATTTCTCTCTACCTCACTTTGCTCTTTTTTTCTAATTTCAAGCTTGTTACCAATCCAGAATACAAACTCAGAAACAAATGTTCAAAACTCAACTCAAACAAACAGATCAACACTCAAGGTCACGATAAACAAACACAGCTGCGAACGGATGCATCTATAAGCTTAAATTCGTACCTGTTAACCGACGGAATTGAAGAAGCCGCCGCGAAATTGATACAAGATTATGAGCTTCGATCGATGATGCCGCCAACTGCAAGTATATCTGCCTCGATTCGGTAACGCTTCACTTATTCATAACTGTCTTGCGATTTCGTTAATGCTATAGAACTTTGCTTCCGTTTCGTAACTCTGTTTTGATCCTCTTGATTTGATATGACTGTATTGGATTGCTTCGCAGGGTTATCAATGCCGATGCGACGAATTCAACCGATTGAAGAGGCTGAATGGATTAGAGCGATTGAAGCAGAATTCTAGCTATGTCATTGAATCGAAAATCAAAGCTGAATTCACTGTATTGATGAGGAACATGTGAGCAAAGTTGATGGAGATTGAGTTCTTGGCTGAGCTTGGAATAATGATTCAAATCTTGTGTTGAGAAGCTTGAAGAGAATTGATGCAAATCATGAAGAATTGGCTCAAGTTCTATGGAGAAAATTGATGAAGATTGAAGAACTGATTCAAGATCCAGAGAATTGGTGAGAGAGTGATTCTGTTATTCTGTTATTTCTGTTTTGTTATGTATTCTGTGAGAATGAGCCTTGAGAAGAGAGAAAATAAAAAATGGATCCAAATGAAATCTGATTTTCTTCTGTTATTTTGAGATGCCAATGCCAATTCTGTTACAACAAACTTTTATTCTCTTTTTTTTTTAATTTCTTGTTATTGTGATCCCCTGATTCTGTTATTGTGAGGATGAAAAAACGATTCTGGAAATCTTGGATATGAATTTTTTGTTGAACATAATAATTCTGTTATTTCTGTTTAGCATTTTTGCTTTTGCTGTGATGTTGATATGTGTGTGTGGCTTCATAATGCGTGTGGGAACAATTTGTTTTGTAAAAGAGTTTATTGCCCATTGTGTGGTGTGGAAGGGTTGGTTTTGTTGCTGCTAGTGTAATCATAAAATAAGAAAAATAAGAAAAAAGATGAAAAAGATAAATAAAAAATAAAGGTGGAGGCGGCCATGAGGAGAAAGGTGCGTGGTGTTATGAAAAAATGAAAATGTGATTCTCAAAAAGTGGGAAGTGGTTTTCATAAAAAAAATCTTGACTATCAATTAAAAATATGAAAGCAAAGAAACGGGATTAGAATAGTGGATTATAATGAGTATTAGAAATGGAAAGATAAATGCAAATAATAAAAAGAAAATTTTTTTGATAGGAATATTGAATAAAAATGAAGTTTAAAAATAATAAAATAGATAATGGGCATTTGAACACGAGAATGGAAAAGATGGTGATCGAATAATGAATAACTGGGAATTAGCACTGACTGGATATGAGAATGGATTCAAAAATTGGGTGAAGTCACAATATAGCCAAAAGGTTGAGAAATTGATTTAAATGGACAATTCACCACGAGGTTTAGAAATGAGTATGGAACTTGATATTTTTGTGAATCGGACCAATTGCCACAAACACATGCATAGCCACAAAATCTTAACCAATTGGTTCATTCAACTGACCCAGCTTGCATTGCTTTAGAATTACTTTGAATCTATCTGAATCATTCTCTGGAACAGTAAAATCCGCAGATACACACAATGATAATATCCCCGCTACAGTTGAATCTTCGGACCCAAAACTATCACTAGAACCACTGCCTGGTAAATCAAGTCCTTTCGCACACCACACAATTCAATGCCGAATTTGCACTGTTTTGAGAAATAATCCTTAAAACATGAAGACTCAACAGCTGAACTAATTTCCTGACAATTTGAACAATATTAGGTCAAGCGTCCGTTTGACTCAGATGGCCGCACTGAAATCACCGCCAGTCTATGCTATGCTTCCACAATGAATGTTATGCTTCATTTTTCTATGCTAATGATGCCACGCAAAAGTATGAAAATAATATGAATATGATGATCATGATGCGATATGGTGCCTAGGAATAAGAGGGCAAATTTGGGGTGTTACAACTGCCCCTATTCAATCAACTGTTAATCTGAAAAGGACGATAGTACTGGCTATTGACCATTCAAGATAAACTGTGATTGAATACCAAGAAGACCTGAAATTTGCACTCTGACGAAGACTGCAACACTGGGATATAAACCCAACCAGATGACACTCTGGGGACTGAAGGGGAGAAAAAGCAGACGAGCTTCGTCCAAGTTGAAACTAAAATCTGGAATCATAACATGTTGACAGACGAGTCTTGGAATGACCTGTGACGCCAGGTGAAGAGAGCGGACGAGCCCTTAAGGATCTTCAAAGTAGCCTGAGATAGACGAATCTCCTTCACTAATCCTTACGCAGATAAGTGGAATAAGACGGACGAGTCTTCTTCGGATAACCCTTACGCAAGCTCCAGGAATGCATATAAGTCTGTGGGATAGACATGCAATCAAGGTAGACGAACCTTCTTCATATATTATCCGCGGATATATGGTACAAGACAGACGAGTCTTCTGATCAAACCTGTTACGCCAGGTGCAGCAACAACAATAATTGGTGCTTGAGACAGACGAGCCTCCTTCGGATTTACCTGTTACGCCAGGACCGGTCAACCATTTTGACATTTAATTCCCATTGTCAGGATTCGAAACCTCTTCAATACAGACGAGTATTGGATGATCATCAAGATAACACAAACGAGTGCCATAAGTCAATGATACAGACGAGTATCAGACGATGATCTGAGAAACACAGACGAGTGCCTCAAGCAATGATACAGACGAGCATCAGCCATTGGTATAGACGAATACCAGAAATTCAAACACAGACGAGCATTTGAAGTAGCAATACAGAAATACCAGGGTAAACAGCAAATCCTCACATACAGCTGCAGGCTAGCACAGACGAGTGCTGAAGATGATACAGACGAGTATCCGAGCTTCAGAACACAAACGACTTCCGGGGGATAAAAGCAGACGAGCTTCAAACAAACACAGACGAGTGCTGGACAGTTGCAGACAAGCAACAATAGAGAATACATATCAAGGCACAGACGAGTGCAGCGAAGGATCCAATACCCAACACAGACGAGTGTTGGAGAGGTTGCAGACGAGCAACAGCAAATAACATATCAGAACACAGACGAGTGTTGAGGAGTTGCGGACGAGCAACTATCATAACCAAACACATGCGAGTGCTGGACAGTTGCAGACGAGCAATAACAAGGTAACTATTTCAAAGCACAGACGAGTGCTGGAAATTGCAGACGAGCAAAAACAGAGGTATCGTAACACAGACGCGTGTTGAGAATCAACAGCAAAATAATACATCTCCAAGCACAGACGAGTGCTGGAATTTGCATACGAGCAGTCACCAACTGATATAATCAAACACAGACGAGTGTTTGAAATTGCAGGCCAGCAGAATCAAAGTAATCATAAACCACCGCTGGGGAAAGCAAACGAGCAATACCACAGAGCTAACGCAGACGAGTATTGAAAGATGCAGACGAGCAACAATAAAGCAGTAATATATCCTTGCTGGGGAAAAACCTGCTTAGGGATAACACAAACGAGTGTTGACAAACGCAGACGAGCGGTAGACAAATGCTTGATTGGCAGCAAGAGATACAACTCTACAGGGGAAGACAAGTCAAGAGGTCTGGACACTCAACTCTGACTGAGGTGATGAATACCTGGCTGTATCATCAAATACCCAAAAGTATGGCAACTTGGCTGAGAAATATTTCACGGACGGAGGTGAAAATCAAATATGAACTCTGTGGGGACCGGATCATCTTCAGAATTGGCTGGGGAATCCTCTTGGGCGAATACTCTGGTTGGGGAGAGCATCTGATGATTCAAGACTTTAAGGGGCTATCAGGCTTTCAGTCACACCTGCTAGGCATACTTTGTTGGGGAAGAATGGACTGCCACTTCACTGGGGAAGAAGAACCTGCTTGGGCTGCCACCAAGACTTAGCTGGATAAAATCTCTGTCGGAGATGCCAGGCTTCAGATACCTGTTGGAGAAGAAATCTCTGCTTGGGGAGATATTCTACTAGGGAAGATTAAATTGTTTGATAGAATGTGACGCCATCCTGCAACCTGCAACAACAGAAAACACACGTGTGTCCCGAGGATTTGCATGGAATGATCAGTTCATCCATCATCACCCGACACTCAAAGAGAGTTACAGTTTCCCTGCATGTCAGTTTTCTTTTCAAGATTATCACCATGTTTAGATGCAATGCTATTTTTGCCAAAAATTCAGGACATTTTGCAAACAAAAATAAACACACAACTTTTTAACTGAATATTATTTTATTGAATGGCCTCTGAATAGGCAAAGATTTACATCAGGAAGCAACCACCTGGAAAGAGGTAGCCACTATAGAAATTGAGAAAAGAAACTATCCTAATGGCAATGTACACGGCATTCCAAGGAGTTCCATTTCCGCTATGACCTACATGTCTTCAAGACTCTCCATTCTGCTTTGGCTTTCTGAGAGGACAAGGGGACTGTTTCCTATCCTTCCGATATTGTCAAGCTGTACGAAACGATGACGTGGTTCAGATAACTTGGATCACAGTTGTTCGCTTATTCCCTTATTTTGCGTGGACCGCCCTCTCGGGTTTTCAATCCACCGGGATACCCTTTTTTTGCCTGAGCTGTCCAATGTGGCTTTTCAACTCAGCGGGTGTACACATTTTTTATATTTATTTCCCTAATTTTTGCCCGAGCCTTTTATTCTGTTTTTAGCTCGCCGGGATGCCCTTTTCTTGCCTGGACTTACATTCTGTTTTTGTGTCCAGCGGGTCTCTTTATGCGAAGTATTTTTTAACTGCGTCCGAGTTAACAGGGGATGGGAAGTCCTCTCCATCCATAGTGGTGAGCATCAGCGCCCCTCCTGAGAATACTTTCTTCACTATGAATGGCCCTTCGTAATTTGGGGTCCACTTGCCCCTGTTATCTGAACCTGGAGGAACGATCCTCTTCAATACAAGCTCTCCCACTTGATACTCTCGAGTACGTACTCGTTGGTCGAATGCCCGCTTCATTCTCCTCTGATAAAGCTGACCATGACAGATAGCCGCTAATCTCTTTTCCTCAATTAGACATAGCTGATTGTAACGAGCACGCACCCATTCAGCCTCATCCAGTTTTACGTCCATCATCACACGCAGTGATGGGATCTCTACTTCAACAGGCAGGACTGCTTCCATGCCATACACCAGAGAGAAGGGAGTTGCCCCTGTTGACGTCCTGACCGACGTTCGGTACCCATGCAAGGCAAACGGTAACATCTCATGCCAATCTTTGTAGGTGACAACCATTTTCTGCACAATCTTCTTGAAATTCTTGTTAGCTGCCTCTACCGCACCATTCATCTTTGGTCGGTAAGGAGAAGAATTGTGATGTTGTATTTTGAAGTCCCGACATAAGTCTGCCATCATTTTGTTGTTGAGATTAGAACCATTATGAGTAATGATCCTTTCGGGTACTCCATATCTGCATATGATATCTCTTTTCAGAAATCTTGCCACCACTTGACGAGTGACATTGGCATAAGACGCTGCTTCTACCCACTTGGTAAAGTAATCAATCGCGACCAGGATGAAGCGATGACCATTCGAAGCAGTTGGCTCGATCTTCCCGATCATGTCAATGCCCCACATAGAGAAAGGCCAAGGAGATGACATGACGTTGAGCGGGTTAGGAGGAACATGCACTTTATCTGCATATATTTGGCACTTGTGGAATTTACGAGCGAATGAACAACAGTCTGCATCCATTGTCATCCAGTAATACCCTGATCTCAGCAGTTTCTTTGCCATAGCATGCCCTCCTGCATGGGTACCAAAAGATCCTTCATGGACTTCCTGCATCAACAGGCTTGCTTCGTGTCTATCCACGCATCTGAGCAAAACCATGTCGAAGTTCCTCTTGTACAAAACCCCGTCTGTGTTCAAGAAGAAACTAGCAGCAAGTCGCCTCAAGGTCTTTTTATCTTTGGAAGATGCCCCTGTTGGGTATTCTTGCTTCTCCAGGAATAACTTGATATCAAAATACCAAGGTTTCTCGTCAGACATGGCGTCTACAGAGAAAGAATAAGCTGGAGAGTCAAGCCTGGAGATGTCAATTCTGGGCACAAAATTCCAACACATGACTTTAATCGACGAAGAGAGAGTGGCCAAAGCATCGGCAAATTGATTTTCGTCACGTGGTATGTATTTGAGCTCAACTGTCGTAAAGAATGTCAACAGTTTTCTAGCATAATCCCTGTACGGAACTAGATGTTCTTGATGTGTATACCACTTGCCGGTAATTTGGTTAATGACGAGGGCTGAATCTCCGAATATATCGAGGTTCTTAATCCGAAGATCAATTGCCTCCTCTATTCCCATTATACACGCCTCGTATTCCGCTTCATTGTTGGTGCAGCCAAAAGTAATTCTGGCAGCGAAGGGTAAGTGGACACCTTCAGGATTAATGAGTACGGCACCAACTCCACGACCATTGATATTGACTGCCCCATCAAACATCAACTTCCATTTGGATTCAGGGTCAGGCCCCTCCTCCGGAAGTGGTTCCTCATAATCATTTGTTTTGAGGTACATGATGTCCTCATCAGGGAAATCAAATCTCATCGGTTGATAGTCATCCTCAAGAGGTTGCTGAGCAAGGTATTCCGACAACACACTTCCTTTGATGGCTTTCTGAGAAGTGTACTGGATGTCGTATTCAGTTAAAATCATCTGCCATCTAGCAACCCTTCCGGTCAATGCTGGTTTTTCAAAGATATACTTGACAGGATCCATCTTGGAAATGAGAAGTGTGGTATGGGTCAACATGTACTGCCTCAGTCGGCGAGCAGCCCATACCAAAGCGCAGCAAGTTTTCTCGAGCAGTGAGTATCGGGATTCACAGTCGGTAAACTTTTTGCTAAGGTAATAAATGGCGTACTCTATTCGACCAGACTCGTCATGTTGGCCAAGCACACACCCCATCGACCCTTCTAGCACGGTCAAGTACATGATTAAAGGTCTCCCCTCCACTGGAGGCATCAGAATTGGAGGCTCCTGCAAATATTCCTTTATTTTGTCGAAAGCTCTTTGACAATCATCATTCCACCTGACTGTCTGCTCTTTTCTTAGCAGTTTGAATATCGGTTCGCACGTGGAAGTTAGGTGAGATATGAACCGAGAAATGTAGTTCAATCTACCTAAGAACCCGCGCACTTCCTTTTCTGTCCTTGGTGCAGGCATATCTTGAATAGCTTTCACTTTAGCAGGATCTACCTCAATTCCTCTTTGACTTACAATGAAACCCAGCAATTTTCCGGAACGCACTCCGAAGGTGCACTTGTTCGGATTCAACCTCAGCTTGTACTTGATCAATCGGTCAAACAACTTCTTTAGGTTAACCAAATGCTCCTCTTCGTCTTTGGACTTTGCAATCATATCGTCCACATAACATTCGATCTCCTTGTGGATCATGTCATGGAACAACGTGACCATCGCCCGTTGATAAGTTGCCCCAGCGTTCTTCAAACCGAAGGGCATGACCTTATAGCAGAATGTTCCCCACGGGGTAATGAACGTTGTCTTCTCCATGTCTTCCGGCGCCATTTTTATCTGATTATAACCGGAGAATCCATCCATGAAGGAGAACACCGAGAATTGAGCAGTATTGTCGACCAACACGTCAATGTGTGGCAACGGAAAATCATCCTTTGGGCTTGCTCTGTTCAAATCTCGATAGTCAACGCACATCCGGACTTTGCCGTCCTTCTTAGGTACTGGTACGATGTTAGCTACCCACGGTGGGTAACTAGTCACGGCAAGGAACCCGGCATCCCACTGCTTCTGCACCTCCTCTTTGATCTTCATCGCCATATCCGGGCGAGTTCTTCTCAATTTTTGCTTTACAGGAGGACAATCTTCTCTCAGGGGTAGCTTATGCATCACGATGTCAGTATCTAAACCTGGCATATCTTGATATGACCAAGCAAAGATATCCACATACTCTCTCAGCATACTGATCAGCTCTTGTTTGACGTTGGCCTGCAGATTGGCCCCTATCTTGATTTCTTTCTTTGCATCTTCACTGCCAATGTTGATGGTCTCAATCTCTTCTTGATGAGGTTGAATAACCCGTTCCTCCTGTTTCAACAATCTGACCAACTCTTCAGGGAGGTCACAGTCTTCCTCAACCCCTTCATCAGCTTGGTAGACTGGATTATCAAAGTCATGCATAGTCATAGCAGGAACGTTATCCGTGGAATCCGGATGATCAACACTGCACAAATGATGTGCTTATTCAGAATCTGCTTATTTTGAAAAAGAGACGCTAACACGAAACAAAAAATGAAAAAACACATTGCCATTTTTATATATTGTTTTTGTGAAAAAGTTTAAAAACAAAGACAGAGAACACAGTTTATCTGAAAATGTCCTTTTATTTCATAGCAAAATAACAATGCGATACAAAACATGGTGGCCCAATACAATGGATCCAAGCATCTTGGGCAGAATGCTGGACTTGACAATGCAGTATGCTATTAAAAGGAAACAAACAATTACTTTGAGAGCCAGGTGACTTGAACAATGTCTTCAGCAGACCAGTTTCCTAGCTCCTCGCCGGGTGCACACGGGCGGATCCAATTGTTGTCCCAGTCTTTGTCACTGTCCCCGTCTTGGCTTGCCGTACAGATTTGATCGCGGTCTAGCAACCCAACACTCGTGAATGAGATAGCCTTACCACTCTGAGTAGACCCTCCAGGTTGATACCCTAAGCCAAATTTGTCATCCTTCTTTTCCAGCTCCAATAGCTTGCCCCAGCCCTGAGCATTGCCTGATTGGACGACCTCCTTCGCTTCCTGGTAGGAATGAATTGACGTGCCTTCGTTGTTTTTCTTCACCGGAGTCAAGATACTGACATCTACCTCAAAAGCTTGGCACAAAGTCTCGTGAATTTCTCCGTCCATTTCCACATATTTAAATGTTGACAGATGACTGACGAATATATCTTCTTCCCCGCAAACCGTGATGACCTGGCCGTCCACCACATACTTAAGCTTCTGATGCAAGGTTGAAGTGACAGCTCCAGCTGCATGTATCCACGGTCTGCCCAACAAGCAACTATACGCAGGCTGGATATCCATGACATAGAAGACACTCTTGAAGACTTGAGAGCCTATCTTAACAGGCAACTCAACCTCTCCGAAAACTGATCTTCTTGAACCATCGAAAGCTTTAACCACCAGATCACTCGGCGTCAGAACAATCCCATCAATGTCAAGCTTCATCAACGCTTTTTTCGGAAGCACATTCAAAGAAGAACCTGTATCTACAAGGACATGAGACAGCACATCGCCCTTGCATTCCATCGTGATATGCAGTGCTTTATTGTGATTCCTTCCCTCCGAAGTGAGGTCTCGGTCAGTGAAGCCCAAGCCATGGCTAGCATTGACACTTCCAACAACAGCCTCGAGTTGATTGACCGTGATCTCTTGAGGTACGTAAGCCATTTGAAGTACTTTCAGCAAGGCTTCTCGGTGCGCGGGAGAGCACATCAACAGTGACAATATAGAAATCTTTGAAGGCGTCTGATTCAGTTGGTCAACCACCTTGTAGTCACTTCTTTTGATGATCCTCATGAACTCCTCTACCTCCTTTTCAAACGTCCCCTGCCCAGCCACAGGAGTAGTTGACTCGTCAATCGCAGTCTGCTTTCCTTTGTCTTTAGACGAAGCTTCGGCCTCAGGATCCTTTCTCAGTGCAGGGGGAGCAAATAAACGGCCACTTCGAGTAAAACCTCCAACACCTCCCACATTTTCAATAGTCAAGTCAGCAACAGGTCTACTCTCCATCTTCTGTCCCGCCACATAGACATCGGAACCATAATGCCACGGAATGGCCCTATCATCGGTGTACGGCACTGGCCCAGGTACAGTTATAGTCACGGGACTAATCTGAGGAGCGTAAATGGTAACCGGCCCTTGTCTGACGGGCATGTCAGCTTCATCGTAGAAGATAGTAATGGTTGACACATCATCAGCCTCTTCATTGCTAACCTTGCTAAATTGCAGAGACCCATCATCGATTAACCCTTGCAAACCCGTCTTCAATTTCTCGCAGCCATTCGCAGCACTTATACAATCTTCACATTCGAGACAACAACCAGGAAACACTTGACCTTTCAACAGTCTCTCTTTCACCATCCTCAATGGTGTCTTGACTTCATCAATTCTCAGCACCAAACTCAACTTATCATCACTCTCAACAGCATTGACTCTTGCCCCGCCATGGTTAGGCATAGGGTTCGAGTTGACATTCGGTGGCGGCGCAAAGTTGATTGCCTTGGAATCTACGAGATCTTGAACTTTGTGATGCAGCGCCCTGCACTTCTCGGTTGAGTGCCCAGGTGCTCCTGAATGAAAAGCGCATCGCGCGTTGACATCATAACCAGCTGGAAGCTCTCCAGGAGGTGGTGGTGCCAAAGTCCTCAATTGAATAAGGTTCAAGTCTAGTAATCTCGGCAACAAGGCAGCATATGTCATCGGAATAGCTTCAATCACCCTGTTAGCTGGGCGAGTCTGCCTTGGCTGATATGGTCTTTGCTAGTAATTGGTTCGAGGTTGCTGTTGTTGTTGATGTTGTTGTGGTGGAGGTAGCATCTGTTGTACGGGAGCTGCAGGAATGGTGACAGCAGCCATCTGTTCATAAGGTCTTCTGTAACCACGACCCTGGCTCCGGCCGAACACAGCATTGGTCTCACCTTCTTGCCTTCTCGGAGGTCCGCTAAAATCTTTCCTCGCTCCATTTGAGCTACTAGCACCTGGGTCTTGTATCTTCCCCATTTTCAACAGCGTTTCAACCCTTTTCCCGCAATGACAATATCGTTGAACTTTGTAGCAGAACTCGACGCCAGTCTTTCAAGAAATACCCCCTGGAGGGTACCCATAAACATGTCGGCCATTTCATTCTCTAACAAAGGTGGTTGCACCCTAGCAGCTAGCTGACGCCACCTCTGGGCGTATTCTTTGAAGCCTTCCTTTGCTGTCTGAGCCATATGTTGCAACTGCGTGCGATTCGGAGCCATATCCATGTTATATTGGTACTGCTTCACGAAGGCCTCAGCGAGATCTTTCCAGCTCTTGACATTGACCCTGCTGAGTTTCATGTACCACTCAACGGAAGCTCCCACCAAACTGTCCTGAAAGTAATATATCCACAGTTTTTCGTCGTCTGTATGAGCGGCTATTCTCCCCACATATGATTGCAGATGGGTCTTTGGGCAAGCAGTGCCGTTATACTTCTCGAAAGTAGGAACTTTGAACTTATATGGAATCCTGACTCCCGGAACCAAGCCCAAGTCTGTTATATCGAATCCCAAAGAACTCTGGGACTGAATAGCCTTGATTTGCTCGGCCATCTCTTCAAACCTCTTGTTCATTTCTACCCCTTGACCCTCGGCTTCATCGAGTAGAGTAAACTGATCCTCATGGTTGTCCATCTGAAGGTGTTGCAACCCTTCGTTGTTGATATTCACTCCTGGTTGTATAACTGGAGTTCCACCTTGTCGTGCGCCCGCACCGGTGTGATTATCAGCATTAGCAGCAGCAGCAGCATTCCAGTTCTGATTTTCAACCATCTCTCGCAAACGTTCTTGATTCTGCCCCATGCCGGCCATTAACGTCATGAAGTTGTCCATTCTCTGCCTTAGATCTGCCAAATCTGCCTGCATTTGATCCATGGCTCGCTCTCGATTAGTCTTGGTTGGGTATCTGTGCACTGCTGGTTGTTCTCGGACCTTGCGAGGAGCTATAGTGCCTGTTATCACAAAACACATTAGTATCTGATGCAACACCTGCAAAACAACAAACAAGTTATATGGATGCAATGCAGTTGTTTATGCTTCCAATCACAGGTCATTTATGCCCCGGTTCCGGTATTTAGCAAAGAAAACCAGATGGGCACTGATCCTCGACTTTCAGAAACCTTTGCGGGAAACCACATTCAAACCATAATAGCAAGCAAACCAAGAAATGGTGAGAAATATCATAACATAGATCAGCCCATTAGGCACAATAAAACAGAATTCCTCATAGGGTACGAGTTCTTACAGAGGATAAACAAACAGCTAGGACTCCTACAACATGCCTGTAGGTAATCCAAATACAAAGAAAACAAACTAAGAAGCATAACCGCCGCCTGAGGATCCTGAAACTCCATCATCAGACCTGACCTTCTTGACTCCTGCCATCAACTTGAGGTCTTCAATCTCTTTGAGTGCTGCTTCAAGGGCTTGTTGACTGTCTGCGAGCTGTTGGGTCTTCTCTCTGCGAATCCTGTGGGCCTGCTCCACCTCTTCTTTCTTGTAAGCCATCTGAGTCTCAAAGAACTCCTCTTTTTCTTTATATTGCTTCAACTCTTGCTCTATTTGTCCCTTCAACCAAACAATAGACTGACGAGCATCTTTGAGAGTCTTTGACTTCTTCTTGCGCTCAACTTCTCTTTGGGCTTCCATCATCCCTAATCTGTGGAAATGCGCTTCTTTTCCTGCAAAGTCCTTCTCCTTAGCCTCCAAAGTCGTCTGTATCTTCAGCAACTTCTCCTCAGCTTCCTTCTTGGCCCTGTTAGCTTGGTGATACAAGCTTACCATCTCGGTATTTTCAACTCTAACTGCATGTAGTTGGGCTTCTAACTTCTTGAATTCCTCCAGAGGCACAGTATCAACGGACTCAGCAACTGGGGGAACTGGTGCTGAAAATGGTAACAAAACTCTTCTGGATCTGTCTTTCAACCAAGCTTCGTACTCTGGGAATGTCTGATTGTTGCACTTCCAGAAACTAGCTATTCCTTCTCCTTTGATGCTCTTCCAAGCTCCCGCAACCTTCCTCACTAAGGGCATATTATCTTTCACTGAGAAGTAGAAAATAGGGGTCAGCTTCAAATCTTCAGGCACATCTCTCAGAGCGTATCCTAATTGTCTTCTTAACAAGATTGGATTATAATTAATCCCTCCAGTTATTCCCAACAAAGGCACACTATGATAACTCCCGCAGCTGGTGATGAAACGTGCGCCTTGCAGCCTTTGAGTGAACCATCTAACATCCTTGGCCAACAACTTTTCCAGCTTCTGAGCCCATATCAGACTATGGTCACTAAACACTCCCGTACTAGGCAAATGCCTCATGAACCACATGTGAAATAACGGAGCACAACAACGGGCCAAACCTCCCCTCTTCTTCTCAGTCTTGTAATGAACCGAGTAATACAAATCCCCGAGTAAGGTAGGCACAGGATTCTTCAGCAAAAAGATATGTATGGCGTTTATATCTATGAACTTCTCCATATCAGCAAACAAGATGATTCCATAAATAGAAAGAGCCAAGATAGCACAGACCGCATCCCATTCCTCTTCAACAGCCAATTCTTCCGCCTTCTTTACCAGAACCTCCAAAGAAAACCCAGACACACCTCCTTTAATAATGGTCAAAGACTTCACAGTAGAAGGGCTCAAATAAAGAGCCTCAGCAATAGCCTCAGGTGCAGGCCTACTCATCTCAGAATTGAAAGGAACCTGATCTCGAATCGGCACACCCAGGATCAAAGCATACTCCTCCAGCATAGGACCCAACTGGAAATCAGGAAAGGTAAAGCAACGGAGCTGAGGATCATAATACTGCAGCAATGTATGAATGACACTCCTCTCTGAAGAATCTAACTCTATCACCACATCAAGAATACTCCCGTAAGCTTTTCTGAATCTCTCTACCTGGTTGGGTGTAATCAGCTTTACCATCTTTTTCAACAAACCAACTTTGATATCAAAGAACTTGAAATGAATATTCTGCTTGCGAGGATCTTCCATCTTTGAAGAGAATACCGGAACCGGAAGCAGAGATATGAACCTGTGAATGAAAACAAAAAACAATGATTAATGATGCAATGATGCAATGCAGATGCAAATGCAAGGACATATGGTCATCTGAGACTGTCTGGAGTCTGGCCACTGACAAGGTCCCTCTGAATAACTGACAAACCAAGAGTCCACTGAGTCACACTCTCTGATAATCATAACCCTCTGAAGAGAATCCCTGGACCACAATATCAAGAATACCAGAACCAGAAAACCAGAACTTCGGAACCAAAATAACTGTATCATAACATGAACTGTACTGGTAACATGGGTATGATGGGGTCAGGGATTCCTGCAAACCTGTAAACCCATCCCCAATCTCACGGGTGTGCTCCGGGTCAAACATCACGGACTCTCAAAGCCGAATAGCAATAATACTTTCACCATTTCCGAGAAATGGCTCATGACCAAATCAGGGAATCGGTTAGGCATTATGTACTACGCAGGGAGGCCTCAGCTGAGTCCGGGAAAAACAAGCATCCCTTATAGGTTCCCAGCTTCAAGCGCTGAAATCGAGAAACAATAGTACATTCAGCCCGTAGGATACAGTACTAATGTCATACGACCAGATGCTTTGACTGAGTTCCTATAAGAGAACCAGGCCATCCTATGCGAGTCCCCAGTGGACCCTCGGGTGCAAATGGGTTTGCCACAAAATGTGGTCTGCCACTGTCACCACTGGAGAGGGTTGTTTCCACAAAGGTTCTCAATGATCGGTCCCCAGATGCACATAACTATCAAGGTCCTATCCCGAAGTGGAGGAAATCCCCACACAAGATATTTCCAAGATAGTCGCAATCTGGGCGTGAAACACATCGCCACTCATCATGCCACATGTGAGTACAATATGTCCACTCTAATCCTAGGGTGCACTCAAGCCGGGTACTTGGCTTATCTCTCAGAAACAGTATCACCCATCCCACCAAACAGAAAACCAGTCCAGACAGTCCAGTATGATATAAATGATGCGGAAAATAAATACTGAAAACTGTAAATAAAGCTGTAAATAAAGCAGTAAACAAACAACAATACAATACAACAAGCCACATCAAACAAACATCACCCAATGAAACAGCAACACCCAAGCGCTAGGAGAGACTCTCAGGGGAACCAGAGATCATCTGGTGTGCAGTCCCCAGCAGAGTCGCCAGCTGTCGCTCCCGGGATTTTCATCCTAGTACAAACGCGAAAGTGGCGCGGAAAGGTTAGAGTCGCCAGCCAGACATTTTTATCCCGAAAGAATGGGAAAGGTAATGTTGCACAAACCTAAGGAAGAAGGAAAAGGACGAGGCCTTGCGAACCAAAGATCTGAGTTCGGGAGTCGGTTACGACCTGGGAAGGTATTAGCACCCCAGATCGTCCGTCGTACCCGACGGGATCCACGCTTGCTTGTTTGTTTCAAAGGGTGAGAAAAATATAACTGCTGCTGAATAAAACTGCTAACTGGAATAGAATGAAATGAGAAAGGAACTGAGATAAGAAAATGGAAAGAAAGGGAGAAATGTAGGGAAAATAAAGAATGTGCTCGAACGGGCCCTACCCCGCTGCCTACGTACCTCATCGGGATAATGAGGATCAGAGTCGACGTAGTTCGCCTAACTAGGGGTAACAAAGGGAAATTGCTTGTGAATTAAAGACTTGAACTGCCTATGTCAATGCTCAGGTGTTGCAGGCTCGGACGACGAGTGCGTTACCGTCTTGCAAAATGACAAGTAGGAGCAAGTTCGCGTACGAAGCGAATGAGATGAGAAGAAAATTCCCGAAGGAAGGACGCTTATTATTTGCATTTTTTATGAAGCTTTTATGAGTGAGAGTTTGCATAGGTAAATGTACCTAAGTCTTACTCAATGGGATGTGTACATCTCACATCATCCCGAAATGGAATGCGCAAGAGGCACACCTATCTATGGAGGAAATCCCCAAAGCTAGCCCCACAAGTGAAGGCTCAAACACACTGGCCTATTACCATTATTAAATGCTTTTGTGTTTTTTGGTTAAGAAGTGTTTTTTTAGCTTTTCTTTGTGAGGTATTCATGCTAAGACCTATCCACCACGAGTGATGACTCACACCTCGCCCCGAAATGGAACGCATGTGAGCATCTCATAGCAAAGTCTCATGTCACATGAAAGTACTCAACCTTTATTAAATGAATTAGAATTAAGTTTGAAGATGAGAAGAGAGAGCACCAAAGGATCTCAAAGGAAAAAATTCTAAAGGGGGACTAAAATAATCCTAAGTATTCACATGCATGGATATCCTAAAGGTTAGTGAGGTTTCTATCCTAATGAAGAATAGAAGAAGAAGATAGAAGAAGGGATGAGAAAGGCCTAAAAGTCCAGCAAGATGAAGAGAGAAGTCACACAATACCAAACAATATCAAAAATAAAAGCAATGGAACCAAAAGATGGAATTTAAACCCTTAAAGAAACAAATGACTTCAATATGAAGCAAACTCAAAAATTTAGAAGAACCAAAACCTATCCTAGGACCAGGAAGGTACCCATACCCCAAAGAAACCCCAAACAAGAAGAAGAAGTTGGCACAAGTGCCCTTCTAAGCCTATGAGAGATCTAACAAACCAAAAGAAGCAAAATGGAACAAGGTGAGAATAAAAATCCACAAATAAACAACCAGTCATCTAAAAATTCTACAACTGAACCCAAATGATCTTAAAACATGTTATGTCAACTTGCCAAAAGGATTTGCAAAAATTCAGAAAGGAACTAGGTCAAATGGATGTATAACCACAAGCTAGGGCAGATAACTTACATTACAAGATACCAGATCAAAACTCAAGAAATAATTTCCTAAAAATTCTGAGAAAAATCACATGAAAACTAGAAGATCTTAGGAACACAATGCAAAAAGAATGGGATCAAAACTCCAAATATTGAAGTCTATAGAAAATCAACAAGACAGGCTGGTCAAGAAATGAAGCAAATGAAGCTATGTACAATGATGATTTAATTCTGGCACGCTAATCAATGAAAAAAATAAAATAAAAATATTACAAAATTTTAGAGACACAAAGGAACATCTATGATTTATTTGAGAATTTTTAGATGAATATTTCTATTTTATACGAATTAAAACCAAACTGAAATAAAAGAAAATAATTGGAAGAAAATAGAGGAAAATAAGAAGGAGGTACATGCAGTAAGTGTTTTTAACTGAATTTATTTGGGCCTGGAGGGGTTGGGGTACGAATATCAACCTGGCATGGGCCCAGGTCAGAATACACAAACAACTCTTTTAAACCTCTCTTATTCCTTAAACCACTATCATTTTACTAATTAATCTTTTATTAAATTCCTAACAAATATACTAACTAATCTCAACTAATAAAAATCTTTTTATTTTCTAACATCATTCTAATTACTTTATATCTCCTAAAAATGTTCTAATCTATTCTAAATAATTACTCTAACAATCATACTAAACAATTATACTTTCTCAAATATCATCTAAACCAATATTAATCCTAAAACTATATTATACTTCCTAAACCATTATTTTTCTAAGCATGATATTTCTAAAAAGAAGATGTTAACTAATCAACACTACATTAAATTTCTAAACAAATATTATCCTAATCTATTCTAAACAATTATTAACCAATTAACCTATTTTTATTTCCTAAACAACTACTAATTAAACATTTTATAGTTTCTAAATAATCTATTAACTAATTAACCTATTTCTAAACAAATTCTAAAACAGTTATGTCTAAACAATTAAACTAATTCTAAAACTATATTATATTTCTAAATTATATTATTTAATTAAACATATTAATCCTTACAACTATATTGTTCTAAACTACTTTCTAAACAAAACAGATTAATCCTAACAGTTTTTTTTTTACTATGTTTTCCTAAAAGAAAAGTTAACTAATTAAACTATTCTATTTCCAAAACTATTTATTCTGATTAATCTATTCTTATATTCTAAACTATTATTTTAACAATTATTCTAATTACAATCTATTATACTTCTAAACAAAATTATCCACATTAATTCTTTATTATTTTCTAAACAAAATAGATTAATCTAAAACTATATATTTTCTAAACTATTATTCTATACAAATATTGATTAACTCTATTATATGTTCTAATAGTTTCTAAACAATTACTAATCCTAAAAATTTGTAAACTAATTTAAACACTATATTGAATTTCTAACCAGATTCTAATTGATTATTAGCTTAATTACTAAACATTTCATATTACATTTCTAAACATGTATTAAAGGAAACAACCCAACAGCATTAGTAACACAGCTTCTCTCTCTCTCTCAACTCGCCTTCTTCATCTCCTTCAAACCCTAGGAGCCGCCGCCGCAGCCAGGTTCTCCACCTCCTCATCGGCCATCACCTCCATCCCCAACCTCTCTCAACGACCGTCCTCTCCTCTCACCAAACCTCTCAAACCCTCTGCCTCCTTCATCTCTCACGGCATCTCCTAGCCTCACCCCGCCGGAGCTCAAAACCACCGGCCTATGCTCATCACCTCTCAACCTTTCCCAGCTATAACTCTCCTCCGCCTCACCGCGTTTACTTCCGCCAACCTCCAAACGACAACAATAACGTTTACCCTAACCCTAAAACCGCCGCCGACACCTCCATATCCGCCGGCCAGCCTTTCTTCTCCGTCTCTCATTTCATCGCTGTTCATTTTCCTATTCTTTCTAAAACCTAACCTCAATTTCTCTCTACCTCACTTTGCTCTTTTTTTCTAATTTCAAGCTTGTTACCAATCCAGAATACAAACTCAGAAACAAATGTTCAAAACTCAACTCAAACAAACAGATCAACACTCAAGGTCACGATAAACAAACACAGCTGCGAACGGATGCATCTATAAGCTTAAATTCGTACCTGTTAACCGACAGAATTGAAGAAGCCGCCGCGAAATTGATACAAGATTATGAGCTTCGATCGATGATGCCGCCAACTGCAAGTATATCTGCCTCGATTCGGTAACGCTTCACTTATTCATAACTGTCTTGCGATTTCGTTAATGCTATAGAACTTTGCTTCCGTTTCGTAACTCTGTTTTGATCCTCTTGATTTGATATGACTGTATTGGATTGCTTCGCAGGGTTATCAATGCCGATGCGACGAATTCAACCGATTGAAGAGGCTGAATGGATTAGAGCGATTGAAGCAGAATTCTAGCTATGTCATTGAATCGAAAATCAAAGCTGAATTCACTGTATTGATGAGGAAGATGTGAGCAAAGTTGATGGAGATTGAGTTCTTGGCTGAGCTTGGAATAATGATTCAAATCTTGTGTTGAGAAGCTTGAAGAGAATTGATGCAAATCATGAAGAATTGGCTCAAGTTCTATGGAGAAAATTGATGAAGATTGAAGAACTGATTCAAGATCCAGAGAATTGGTGAGAGAGTGATTCTGTTATTCTGTTATTTCTGTTTTGTTATGTATTCTGTGAGAATGAGCCTTGAGAAGAGAGAAAATAAAAAATGGATCCAAATGAAATCTGATTTTCTTCTGTTATTTTGAGATGCCAATGCCAATTCTGTTACAACAAACTTTTATTCTCTTTTTTTTTTAATTTCTTGTTATTGTGATCCCCTGATTCTGTTATTGTGAGGATGAAAAAACGATTCTGGAAATCTTGGATATGAATTTTTTGTTGAACATAATAATTCTGTTATTTCTGTTTAGCATTTTTGCTTTTGCTGTGATGTTGATATGTGTGTGTGGCTTCATAATGCGTGTGGGAACAATTTGTTTTGTAAAAGAGTTTATTGCCCATTGTGTGGTGTGGAAGGGTTGGTTTTGTTGCTGCTAGTGTAATCATAAAATAAGAAAAATAAGAAAAAAGATGAAAAAGATAAATAAAAAATAAAGGTGGAGGCGGCCATGAGGAGAAAGGTGCGTGGTGTTATGAAAAAATGAAAATGTGATTCTCAAAAAGTGGGAAGTGGTTTTCATAAAAAAATCTTGACTATCAATTAAAAATATGAAAGCAAAGAAACGGGATTAGAATAGTGGATTATAATGAGTATTAGAAATGGAAAGATAAATGCAAATAATAAAAAGAAAATTTTTTTGATAGGAATATTGAATAAAAATGAAGTTTAAAAATAATAAAATAGATAATGGGCATTTGAACACGAGAATGGAAAAAATGGTGATCGAATAATGAATAACTGGGAATTAGCACTGACTGGATATGAGAATGGATTCAAAAATTGGGTGAAGTCACAATATAGCCAAAAGGTTGAGAAATTGATTTAAATGGACAATTCACCACGAGGTTTAGAAATGAGTATGGAACTTGATATTTTTGTGAATCGGACCAATTGCCACAAACACATGCATAGCCACAAAATCTTAACCAATTGGTTCATTCAACTGACCCAGCTTGCATTGCTTTAGAATTACTTTGAATCTATCTGAATCATTCTCTGGAACAGTAAAATCCGCAGATACACACAATGATAATATCCCCGCTACAGTTGAATCTTCGGACCCAAAACTATCACTAGAACCACTGCCTGGTAAATCAAGTCCTTTCGCACACCACACAATTCAATGCCGAATTTGCACTGTTTTGAGAAATAATCCTTAAAACATGAAGACTCAACAGCTGAACTAATTTCCTGACAATTTGAACAATATTAGGTCAAGCGTCCGTTTGACTCAGATGGCCGCACTGAAATCAGCGCCAGTCTATGCTATGCTTCCACAATGAATGTTATGCTTCATTTTTCTATGCTAATGATGCCACGCAAAAGTATGAAAATAATATGAATATGATGATCATGATGCGATATGGTGCCTAGGAATAAGAGGGCAAATTTGGGGTGTTACATATAAGAACAAGTCAAATGAGCAAGGAGTTGTTACAAAGAACAAAGCTAGACTTGTAGCTCAAGGATACACACAAATTGAAGGAGTAGACTTTGATGAAACCTTTGCACCAGTAGCAAGGCTTGAATCAATTAGACTACTTTTGGGAATTGCTTGTATCTTAAAGTTCAAGCTATTTCAAATGGATGTGAAAAGTGCCTTTTTAAATGGTTATCTTAATGAAGAGGTATATGTAGAACAACCTAAAGGATTTGTTGATCCAAGCTGTCCAAATCATGTATACAAAATAAAGAAGGCTCTTTATGGTATGAAGCAAGCTCCAAGAGCATGGTATGAAAGGCTGACTACTTTTCTTATCAAGCAAGGGTACAAGAAATGTGGAATTGACAAAACCTTGTTTGTTAAAGATGAAGAAGGAAATGTCATGATTGCTCAAATATATGTAGATGAAATTGTCTTTGGTGGGATGTCAGACAGGATGGTCAAACATTTTGTCAACCAGATGGAATTTGAATTTGAAATGAGCCTAGTAGGTGAGTTAACCTACTTTCTTGGACTGCAAATAAAGCAAATGGAGGACTCAATGTTCATTTCCCAAAGCAAGTATGCTAAGAACATAGTCAAGAAATTTGGAATGGATAGTGCTACTCATAAGAGAACTCCTGCCCCCACACATTTAAAGCTAACTAAAGATGACAAGGGTGAGAATGTAGATCAAAGCCTATACAGAAGTATGATTGGAAGCTTGTTATATCTGACTGCTAGCAGACCAGATATAGCATTTGCAGTAGGTGTATGTGCAAGATATCAAGCTGAACCAAAAGTTAGTCATCTTAACCAAGTCAAGAGAATTCTTAAATATGTTAATGGTACTTGTGACTATGGCATAATGTACTTTCATGGATGCAAACCAATTCTCACTGGCTTCTGTGATGCTGATTGGGCTGGAAGTGCTGATGACAGAAAAAGCACTTCAGGAGGATTCTTCTTTCTAGGAAACAATTTGATTTCTTGGTTCAGTAAGAAACAAAATTTTGTATCCTTATCTACAGCTGAAGCTGAATATATAGCAGCTGGAAGCAGTTGTTCACAGTTGGTTTGGATGAAGCAAATGCTCACTGAGTACAATGTCCCACAAGATGTCATGACATTGTACTGTGACAACTTAAGTGAAATTAACATATCAAAGAATCCTATCCAACATAGCAGGACCAAGCATATTGATATCAGACATCATTTCATCAGAGATCTTGTAGAAGAGAAAGTGATTTCATTGGAACATGTAGCTACAAATCTGCAGTTGGCTGATATATTTACCAAAGCCTTGGATGCTACTCAATTTGAAATTTTAAGGGGTAAATTGGGAATCTGCCTATGTGAAATTTAGCAGTTATGGAGATGTGCCAACATGTCATATGACATTGTGTGGCATAAGCACCAGATGGCAACACCAGTCTGGTCAAGCACCTTGGGTATTCCATTCCTAAAAAGTCTCAAAGTAACGGCTACTTACAAAATATCAGCTTGCTTTCAGCTATCCATATTCTCATCATACTCTCAAAAATGAATTGCATTCTCTAACTGTTTTTCAGAACTCATCAACCCTAAAACTCTTCATCCACCTCCTTCGAAAATGTCTCAAAACCCTAACAGTTCTGAAAAAATCCTCAACAAGGAAGATGTGGTGCATGCAACCCCCATTTCTGTGGTACCCATGGATTCAACCCCAATGGACGAAATCAGAGGAAGTGTTCCTCATGCTAAAAAGCCAAGAACTCCAAAAAGAACAAAAGATCAAGTTTTCAGCAAGACCAAAGGCATACCTTCACCATTGTACAACACTCCAAAAGCTTCTGAATACGTGGATGATTCCATAAAGGAGTTGGTAACCAAGATCCTATCTGAGCAAAGAGTGGTAAGTGGCATATCTATCCCTCTGAACACTATGCCAGGCCCCACTAGAAGATCAACAAACTCAGGCTGCAAAGGACACTCCTGCTCAACAGGATGTCCCAATAGATGTTGAAGCATCTGAAGACCATCAAAAGGTCTCATCTGATACTGCTGATGATATATCTGAGGACCAGAAAAGGCCTCCACAGATAGTGATGAAGAAGCTTCTGAGGACCAGCACAAGGCCTCCACTGAAGAGCACATCTCTGTTGATCAACCAGCTGAAGAGGAAACTGCTCAACCTCCTCCTGTTGTGAACCTAGAGCATGATTCTGATACAGAAATCATTGCCTCTGTAAAACCTAGCATAGCCAAAAGGCTCAGGACTAGGAAAGAAAAGATGCATGCAGGACATGCAATTCCTGAGAAGAAACAAGCTACACCAAAGAAGGACAAAGCTAAAGTTGTCTTTGGTCCTACAAAACAATGGAGCAAGGTGCAAACACAAAAGAGGAAAGTTGTCACTCCTTCAGATTCAGATGTTGAAGAAGATGTCCCAACATCTCCTCCAAAGAAGAAACCAGCACCCTCAAGATCATCAACTGCTGTTCCAGAAGCTCCCTTGGACAACATCTCCTTTCATCATGTTTCAAGTGTGAATAGATGGAAGTTTGTTTATCAAAGAAGGGTAGCACTTGAAAGAGAGCTGAGCAGTAATGCACTTGAGTGCATAGAGTTAATTGATATCATCTCTTCTGCTGGCCTCTTCAAAACTGTCTCCAACTTCTCTCCCTGCTATGAGCTGCTTGTCAAGGAGTTCATAGTCAACCTCCAAGAAGATTGTGCCAATGGTAAGTCTGCTGACTTTAGAAAAGTATTTGTAAGAGGCAGGTGTGTAGAATTCTCTCCTCAGGTCATCAACCAATATCTTGGAAGAGAATCTGATGGTCCAAATGAGTTAGGGAAGACTGATAACCAGGTCTGCAAGGTTATCACTGCTAACCAGGTCAAGGCTTGGCCAGTTAAAGGAAAGCTCTCAGTGAGCATGCTGACAAGGAAATATGCCATGCTGAACAGGATTGGTACAGCTAACTGGGTACCTACCAATCATACATCCTCAATATCCACTGGCCTAGGCAGGTTCATTTATGATGTGGGCACTCAAACTAAGATGGATTATGGAGCCTACATCTTTGATCAGACATTGAAGCATGCTGGCTCATCTGCAACAAAGCTGCCAATTGCCTTCCCTTCCTTGCTATGTGGAATAGTGCTGAGTCAGTACCCTGGGATCCTCACTGAAAAGGACACAATGTGCAAAAGAGAAAGCCCTCTGGCCTTCCACTACAAGCTGTTTCTGAGTCATCATGCAGCTGATGTTGAAGCACCCTCTGGGACATTTGCTGGTCCTTTAACTGCAAAGTCTCCAATCTCCAAAGCTGCATTGATTGCTGAACTGAAGAGCACTTGCAAAGAACTAGAAGCAAGGAAGCAGAAGCTTGAGGAGATTATCCAAAGGCTGGAGATTGAAAGTGCTCAGAAAGCTGCTTCTTCTGATGAGGAGACTGAGGAAGATGAAGAAATTGACTGTGAGGAATCTGAGTGAAAAATTGTATGTGAGGATTATGTAATGACAGCTTCTGCATTGTAATTTTGGATTAGTATCTTTGGCACCAAATTTATGTCTAACAAGGGGGAGAACAACAACAACAACAACAACAACAACAATGTATAATGCTGTTTGATTATGAATGAAAAATCTCTGTTTACTTCTGAACTAAATCTGTAAAATATTTCTGTTGCAACAAGACTGAATACATGTATGTTTGAGGGGGAGTAATCTCACACATGATTCAACAGAAAAGAAATGATATACTCTGATAAAAGAACTTCTGCTGCACTTTGAAAATCAGAAAAGAATGTTAGCCAAAAATTAGCCAAAGGGGGAGTTTGTAGATGTTTAGAATTGGCAGAATTTTTGACCAACAAGAAATATTGAATTCAGTTCAGAATGTCCTATCAGATGTTGGGACATTATCAAACAGAGTATAAGAACTTAATTCAGGATGTCACACCAGATGTTGGGACATTGTGTAAATGATTTAAGTTCAGTTTTTCAGGATGTCCCAACAGATGTTGAGACATCTCAAACCTGCTACCAGAATTAATTAATGACTAACTGATCTGAGAAATTTAAGGAGAGTTATCTGGAATTAATTATGGATGGATAAAAACAGAATAAGGCGGATCTGTAGGGAGTGTTGTTATGAGGCTTCAGCATAATCAGAAGAACTAAATCACCTAGAATCTAGGAAGTAACAAACCCTAATTCAAGGTGGAAGCTGCATGCGTTTTAGGACTGGATTAACCTACAGAAAGCCCAAAATACAAACACCTATTTAAGCAACAGAATATCTCAGAATTGAGTACGAATTTTATAAGACAAAATAGTGTGTTGTGTGTTTTAATAGCAGGTTGTTTTTATTGTACCACTTTATGAGCTTTTAAGCAAAAGTGTATTTGTGACTTGATTGAAACTGTGAAGTAAGATCAAGCTGTTTTGTTTGAAGTATGACTTCAATTTTATTAAACTTGTAAACAAGATCACTGTGTGATTGAGGGGGAGTGAGTTGGTACTCATATCTAAGTAGTGTCTTAGGTAGAAATTGCATTGGGTAGATATTAAGTGAAAGATTAAACTGGGTGGTTTAAGTCTAGAATTAATATTACTTATAGTGGATTTCCTCCTGGCTTGGTAGCCTCCAGATGTAAGTGTGGTTATACACTGAACTGGGTTAACAAACTACTGTGTTGTTTAATTTTCTTGCACTTTAAGTGTTGGTTAAATCTGTCAAGTGTTGGAACATCTCATAGGACATCTCATACCTGATCACAGAATTTCACCAAGTCACCAGCCTGATATACCTTTGGCTTAACCTTCTTATTAAAAGCTTTGATCATCCATTTTTGGTACATCTGGCCATGACAGACAGCTGCTAACCTCTTCTCATTAATCAAATTTATCTGGTCAAGTCGAGTCTGAATCCACTCATCTTCATCCAAGCCTGCATCCTTCTTGATTCTTAAGGAGGGTATTTGAACTTCAATGGGCAGAACTGCTTCCATACCGTAGACTAAAGAGAATGGGGTTTCCCCTGTTGAAGTACGTATTGTAGTACGATAACCATGAAGACCAAATGGTAACATCTCGTGCCAATCTTTGTAGGTAACAGTCATCTTCTGTAAAATCTTCTTAATGTTCTTATTAGCAGCTTCTACTGCCCCATTCATCTTTGGACGATACGGATAAGAGTTATGATGCTTAATCTTGAACTGCGTGCAGAGATCAGTAATCATAACGTTGTTCAGATTAGAGCCATTGTCAGTAATAATCCTTTCAGGGATGCCATACCTACATATGAGATTATTCTTAATGAACCGAGCCACCACATTCTTAGTAACAGATGCAAATGAAGCTGCCTCTACCCACTTCGTAAAGTAATCAATAACAACCAGGATGAAACGATGCCCATTAGAAGCAGTAGGCTTGATCTCACCAATCATATCAATGCCCCACATGGCAGAAGGCCAAGGAGCAGTCAGCACATTCAATGGTGATGGAGGTATATGTACTTTATCAGCATAGATTTAACACTTGCGACATGTTCTGGAATGTTGATAGCAGTCAGCTTCCATGGTAGACCAATAGTAACCTGCTCTCAATATCTTCTTTGCCATGGTATGACCACTAGAATGAGTGCCAAAGATCCCATCATGCATATCTTCCATAATCTCTGTTGCTTCCTTTTTATCCACACAACGAAGCAAAGTTGAATCATGATTGCGCTTGTACAAAACTCCATTACTCAAGAAGAACTTAGCAGAAAACCTCCTCAGAAACTTCTTATCTTTGATAGATGCCCCTTCAGGGAACTCCTGAGCTTCAAGGTATCTTTTTACTTCATAGAACCAAGGCTTCCCTTCTGATTCTTCAGTGTCAATCTCATTGCAGTATGCAGGCTTCTCAAATCTGTCAATAGTAATTTTGGGAGCTTCATCATCCCAGCTGATCTCAAACATAGATGCCATGGTGGCTAGTGCATCTGCCAACTGATTTTCTCTTCGTGGAATATGTCCAAAGGTAATTTCTTCAAAATATGGGATCAAAGACAACACATACTCTTTGTAAGGAATGAGATTATCATGCTTGGTATCCCAATCTCCTTTGATCTGACTTACTACCAGGGCTGAATCTCCATATACGTCCAGGAACTAAATCTTCATATCAATGGCAGCTTTGATACCCAGGATACATGCCTCATACTCAACCATGTTATTGGTACAATAGAAACAAAGCCTTGTAGTAATCGGGGTAGGACAACCTTTAGGGGAACTGATCACAACACCAACACCATTACCAAGCGCATTAGAAGCTCCATCAAAAACCATAGTCCATCGGGATCCTTGTTTAGGTCCGTCATATTGTCCAGGTTCTTTAGTAATAATCATAATGTCTTCATTAGGGAACTCAAAACTCATTGACTGATAATTATCCACTGCTTGATGAGCCAAATGATCAGCTACAACACTTCCTTTAATGGCCTTCTGAGTAGTATATTGTATATCATATTCTGTCAAGATCATTTGCCATCTTGCTATTCGTCCAGAGAGAGCAGGTTTCTCGAATATGTACTTGATTGGATCCATCTTCGAAATCAATAAGGTAGTATGAGTCAACATATATTGTCTTAGTTGGCGAGCAGCCCATGCCAAAGCGCAGCAAGTTTTCTCGAGCAGTGAGTATCTTGTTTCACAGTCGGTAAACTTTTTGCTAAGGTAGTATATTGCCTGCTCTTTTCGACCAGACTCGTCATGTTGCCCCAATACACACCCCATTGAGATGTCTAACACTGTTAAGTACATAATCAAGGGTCTTCCATCAACTGGTGGCATCAAGATTGGAGGTTCTAGAAGATATTTTTTGATTTCATCAAAGGCAGTCTGGCACTCATCATTCCATTCCATCACCTGATCTTTCTTCAGCAACTTGAAGATTGGCTCACAGGTAGCAGTTAATTGGGAAATAAATCTTGCAATGTAATTCAATTGTCCCAAAAAACCTCTAACTTCCTTCTCAGTACGGGGAGCTGGCATCTCTTGTATAGCTTTCATTTTTGTAGGATCCACTTCAATACCTTTTCCACTGACAATGAAACCCAGGAGTTTACCAGATCTAACTCCAAAAGTACATTTGTTTGGGTTCAATATCAACTTGTATTTCTTCAACCTTTCAAACAACTTATGCAGATGATCAAGGTGTTGCTCTTCATTCTGAGACCTGGCTATCATATCATCCACATATACCTCTATCTCATGATGAATCATATCGTGAAACAAAGCCACCATAGCACGCTGATATGTTGCCCCGGCATTCTTCAAACCAAATGGCATCACCTTATAACAAAAAGTGCCCCACTATGTAACAAATGTAGTCTTCTCCATATCTTCAGGTGCCATCTTGATTTGATTGTAACCAGAGAAACCATCCATAAAAGAGAATACCTTGTGTTGAGCAGTGTTGTCTACCAGAAGATCAATATGAGGAAGTGGAAAGTCATCTTTGGGGCTGGCCTTGTTCAAATCCCTGTAATCTACACACATGCGTACCTTACCATCTTTCTTAGGTACCGGTACTACATTTGCAACCCATTGAGGATAAGAATTCACAGCTAAGAACCCTGCATCAAACTGTTTCATCACCTCTGCATTAATCTTCTCTGACATTTCAGGACGCATGCGACGAACCTTCTGCTTCTTTGGACGACAATCTTCTTTTACTGGTAAACGGTGAACCACAATGTCTGTATCCAACCCTGTCATATCTTCATAGGACCAAGCAAAGATCTCCACATAATCATGTAACATCTGAATTAATCTGCTCTTGACACCATCCTCTAATTCAGCTCCTATCTTGAATTCTTTCCTGTTTTCTTCAGTTCCTAGATTAACAACTTCGATTGGCTCTTCATGTGGCTGTATAGCTTTCTCTTCTTGCTGTAACAACCGAGCAAGCTCTACAGGTACTTCACAATCGTCCTCCTTTCCATCTTCAGCTTGATAGATCGGATTCTCGAAATTATAATTGGCAATAGTAGAACTGTTATCAACAGGATCCAGAGTGGATGAGGATCTGCATTTTAGTGATGTGAGTGTGTGTAAGAACACATAGCTGATAAAGCAAAAATAAAGTAAAAGAAAGACAAGGAACACAATATTTACGAAAACGAAACGTCCACTGATTTTTATTGAATGAAGTATGCAAATGAAATGTCATCCCGAAACAAGCATACCATTGTGCCCCGGGTAAGGCACAAAGCTTAAAAGTTTAATTGTTCAAAAATTACAAACTTAAAAGTAACAACACAGTAATAGTATTTACTCCTGACTAAAGGAGATAGGAATAACGTCTTCAGCTTTCCAATTATTGAGCCCATCACCCACAGTAGGAAAGATCCAGTCATCCAGGTTGTAGTCTTCATTATAGTCACCCACAACATTGATCTGATCTTTCATGATCCCTTGATTGGTGATACGAACAACACGAGCACGACGAACAGCCTTCTGGGACTCTACAATGAAACCCAAACCAAACTTGTCAGACTTGTAAGGAATGTCAGGAAGTTGACCCCAAATAGTACAACCACCTTCTTCAACCACAACTCTAGCATCTTTGAGGGAGGCCATTGTAGGAGGTACTCTGGTGACCACAGGAACTCTTTTGACAACAGGAGGAGCTTCAGCAGTAGGAACAACCCAAGGAAATACTTCAAATGTATGACACGGAGTCTCAACATATTCACCTTCTACTTCAAGGTACTTAAATGTATTCACATGACTGATCATATATTCTTCTTCTCTGTAAACAGTGACAACCTTTCCTTTTACTGGATACCTCAACTTCTGATGTAAGGTGGAGGTCACAACACCTGCCCCATGGATCCAAGGGCGCCCAAGCAAACAAGAGTACGAAGGACGAATATCTATCACATAGAAAGTCGAATTGAAAACTTGAGAGCCTACTTTGATTAGGAGATCTATTTCTCCATGCACCACCTTTCTTGAACCATCAAAGGCCCTCACCACTATATTACTTGGTCTCAACACAACATCTTCAGGACTAAGCTTGTTCAAAACCTCTTTAGGAAGTACATTCAGTGAAGAACCATTATCTATCAACACATGTGACAGGGTAGTGCCCCTACATTCATTAGAGATATGTAAAGCCCTGTTATGATTCCTCTTGGTAGGAGTCAAATCAGCATCAGAAAAGCCTAACCCATTATCATAGGCCAGGTGTGCAACACAATTTTCAAACTGATCTACAGAAATTTCATTTGGTACATGAGCAGTCTTTAAGAACTTAATCAAGGCTTTAGCATGAGCCTCAGAACACAGCAACAAAGATAACATGGAAATCTTGGAGGGAGTATGCCCCAATTGGTCAACAACATCATAATCACTCTTGCGAATGATTTTCAACACTTCTTCCATCTGCTTAAAAAGATTCTCAACGGTTGGTGCATCAGTTTGTACAGGTTCAATAACAGGACCGTTGCCCCGAGCATCAGCATTTGTCTCAGAAGTAGAGGTAGTAGCTGGAGTAATTGTATTCTTGGAGGGAGCCGGAGGAGAGAAAATTCTTCCACTTCTCGTGATCTTTGATCACACTAAAATTCACCGTATTTCTGACTCCGATTTCGCATGCATTCTTAGTTTTTATTGTTGTTTTGTTATGTTATTACTTTATTTTCTTATGTTTTCAGGTTTTTATAATAATCGGGGCTTGAATCGAGAAAGGGAGCAAAAAAGGAGTGGAAACGGACGAAAACCTAGAAATTCAGCGTTTTGGACTTACGGCACCCACCGTGGCGGGCGCCATGGGGTTAGCCATGACGTGGCCACGACTCAAGACCACTCCTCAACCTCCAAGACCCACGATCCCCACTCTCCAATCCCCTGTAGACACCATGGCGGGCGCCATGACCTTGTGGCGGGCGCCACAAGGCAAAAATCAGTAACCTCCACTTTTTAGTGGAGGGGCATCCCAGTCTTTTCATGCTTTCAGTTTTCCTATAAATAGGACCTTAGATTTTAGTTTTTCATCATCCAAACTTAGATTTCTTTAGGCATATATCAGTTTCAAAGCAGTTGCCATTCCACATCGGGGTGTTTCTGCAATCGAGTGATCGAGTCTGTAATCTGTCTGTGTGATCGAAGTTTTGGAGCACTCTGGAGGAAGTTAATCCTGCCGCCATTTTAATTCAAGTTCGTATTTTACTTTATTTATTTCTGCATTGCTTTACTTTCATTTATTTCTCGCACTGCTTTACTTTATTTATTATCCGCACTCGCACTTTACTTTATTTATTTCCTGCACTCGCTTTACTTTCGTTTATTACCCGCACTCGCTTTTAATTACTTTATTTCTCGCACTCGCACTAAATTCATTTACTTTCCGCACTCGCACTAAATTATTTTTATGAAAAACTATAAAAAGAATCTTTACTTTATCATGTCTAACTAATTCCATAAAGGTTAGAATGTAAGGATCGTAATTAAACCAGTAATCAGTATAATTGTTCGTGGAAACACCTAAGGGCTATTTTATCTTTCAATTCAAGTAATTGTTTTTAACTATTTCAAAAACAGCCAAAAGCGCTTTGTCTAGTTTATTAGGAGTTTTTAGATTAAAAAATAAAAGAGATTTTAAAACGATTTTCGGACGCGTTATGGGATTTAGAGTCTGGTTCATAAGAACCTCTTTTTGCTAAGAAGTCCAGGTTAAAATACTTTTCAACTTAGTTAAGATACTATATTTCTTAAAAATAGGTTTACTACTCTAACACAGTACGCACCTTTTTATCCGTGACAATAGGAGGGGTTGATTAGAGAGTACAACTCGGTTCTGAATACGCGAAAGCGACAGTTCCTGTTAAATTAGTTCTTTTCAAAGAAGAAAACATTGCCCATAAGTAGTTCCATTAACAAGTACTGGATTATCATTGATTACGTGAATTACATTCGAGCCTGTCTTTTATTTATTATTTAAAATTATTATTTTATTTACCATTGCACCCTTAAAACCCTTATATTTAGTTGCCTTAGATACACACCATAACAACAGGTACGATAGATTGACACTTGGTCTCTGTGGATTCGACAATCTTTTATATTACTCTAACGTGTTCGTACACTTGCGAAAAACACGCATCAAGTTTTTGGCGTCGTTGCCGGGGACCAATTTCGTCAAATTTCATTACCCTGTAGTTATACCGTTTAGACTAAGGTTGTTACCCACCGGTCAATGCGAAAGACTCGCAGTGTCGGAAGTTTAGTAGACCCTCTAGCTGAACCTGAATGTTACGCTCGCGCACGTTTATTTTTCCATAGGAATAGGAAAGCTATGGCCGAAGATCAAAACCGAAGACCTCTTAAGGACTTTGCCCAACCATCAAACGAGGAACCTAGTTCCAGTATAGTAAACCCCGCTATCCCAGCCAATAATTTCGAACTTAAACCATCCCTGCTGCAATTAGTGCAACAGAGACAATTCGCAGGTCTCGCTACTGATAACCTGAACCAACATTTAAAAAACTTTCTTTAGTTAGCAGACACCTTTAAAACCAATGGAGCTTCTCCTGAGGCGATACGCTTAAGATTATTTCCCTTTTCCCTCAGAGATAAAGCTCTATCATGGTTAGATTCCCTTCCACCCAATTCAATAACAACTTGGGATGACCTTAGGAAAGTTTTCCTTGCTAGATATTTCCCCCCGAGTAAGACCGCTCTTCTTCGAAACCTAATAACTAGATTTACCCAACACCAAGGAGAGTCGTTGTTCGAAGCCTGGGAGAGATATAAAGAACTATTAAGAGCATGCCCACATCATGGCTTAGAGAATTGGCTAATCATCCAAACCTTCTATAATGGACTTCATTATAACACTAAGATGACCATCGACGCTGCCGTTGGTGGCGCACTGATGAACAAACCTTACCCTGAAGCTAGTGCCCTTATCGAGGATATGGCCCAAAACCATCAATCATGGGGAGTAGAACGAGCGACAGTGGAAAAGAAGGAAGCCCAAGGAGGAATACATGAGCTAAGCTCTATAGACATGATGCAGGCTAAAATGGACGCGTTGGCCCTTAGAGTCGAACATATGTGTACAACTCCGAATACTGTAGCCGCAGTTTCGCCGAATTGTGAGATATGTGGAACGCAAGGACACCAATCCGCCGAATGCAATCTGTTGAATGAAACCAACACTGAGCAAGTAAACTATACCCAAGGGAACCCATTTTCAAACACATATAACCCTGGATGGAGGAATCACCCAAACTTCTCCTACAAAAATAATAACCCTATTCAAAATACCGCACCTCCGAGACAACAAGGTTACCAAGCCCCAAGAACAAATCAACCTATGCAACCTGTACCACCAAGCCCAAGCTTTGAGGAAGTTGTAAAAGATTTTATCATTGCTCAAAAACAACAAATCAAAGAGTTCATGAACCAAAACATCCATGTTAACGAACTAATTACCCAGTTAGGAACCAAGGTTGATCAAATTATTACTCATAATAAGATGCTTGAAACCCAGATCTCTCAGGTAGCATTAAACCAAGCCCCACAGACTACACCTGGAGGACAGTTCCCTGGACAACCTCAACAAAACCCGAAAGGGCAAGCAAATGCCATTACTCTACGAAGTGGAACCGCTTATAAGGAACCTTTGAACCCTAGATTAAGTGAGCCCGAAACTTCTGAGAGGAATGAGAAAAAGGAACCAGAGAAGCCTGAAACCCCGGAAAGTCAAGAAAAAGGAGAAGAACCTAAAAATAAAACCTATGTACCACCACCGCCATACAAACCACCAATACCTTACCCTCAAAGATTAAAGAAAACCCAAATCGATAATCAATATCAAAAATTCGTTAAGGTTATAGAAAAACTTCACGTAGAAATCCCCTTTACAGAAGCCATCACCCAAATACCTTCTTACGCTAAGTTTCTCAAAGACATACTTACGAATAAACGTAGACTTGAAGATCCGAAACCCGTGGAATGTAATTCTATTTCCGAAAATAGGTTAGCAAAGAAAGATAAAGATCCCAGAAATTTTTCCATTCCTTGTATTTTGGGAAATCATGTCATCGAAAAAGCTTTTCTAGACTTAGGAGCTAGTGTGAGCTTAATGCCTTTAGCAGTTTGTGAGAGATTAAACTTAGGAGAATTACAACCTACTAAGATGTCACTTCAATTAGCCGATAGATCCGTTAAATACCCTATAGGCATACTTGAAGACGTCCCTGTTAGGATAGGTCAGCTGTTTATACCTACTGATTTTGTTGTCATGGACATTAAAGAAGATGACGACATACCAATCCTCCTAGGTAGACCGTTCTTATCGACTGCTGGAGCCGTAATAGATGTTAAAAAAGGGAAACTAACTTTTGAGGTAGGTGACGAGAAGATAGAATTTATATTGTCAAAATTTCTTATGGAACCTGTGATAGGAGATGCTTGTTATGCCTTAGATATCATCGAAGAATGCATTAGGGAATTAGAACAAGAAGAAGAAAATGAATCTATAAAATTTCCATCAACCCTTATTTTGGAAGATGACAATTATAAAAGACCCTACATTGATGATAACCTTCACGAATGTTTATCTCTTACCCCAGATCCTATGCCTTGCCCTATGAAACCGACCGTAAAACTTAAGGAACTGCCTAAAAACCTGAGATATGAATATCTCGATGAAGATATGAACCGTCTAGTTATAGTCAGTGCTACCTTAAACCAAGAAGAAACCGATCAATTATTAAAAGTTTTACGTAGGTACCCCTCAGCCTTAGGATATAAGATCTCTGATCTAAAAGGAATAAGCCCATCCGTATGCATGCATCGGATTTTGCTTGAAGAAGATTCAAAACCTTCCAGAGAACACCAACGAAGAATAAATCCTATAATGAGTACTGTAGTTAAGACTGAAGTTCTTAAGTTACTAGAGGCAGGTATAATATATCAGATCTCGGACAGTAAATGGGTGAGTCCTGTGCATGTAGTACCTAAAAAGGGAGGCATCACAGTCGTGCAAAACGAGAAGGGCGAACCTGTAGCAAAAAGAACCGATGGAGGTTAGCGTATGTGCATAGATTATAGAAAATTAAATAAAGCAACTAGGAAGGACCATTTCCCATTACCATTCATAGACCAAATGTTGGAGCGCCTAGCCAGACACTCTTACTTTTGTTACCTAGATGGATATTCAGGATTCTTCCAAATACCTATTCACCCCGAAGATCAAGAAAAAACTACCTTTACATGCCCAGTTGGAACCTTTGCCTATAGAAGAATGCCTTTTGGACTTTGTAATGCTCCTGCAACTTTCCAACGCTGCATGATGTCTATCTTTGCTGATTATTTAGATGGAATTATGGAAGTATTTATGGACGATTTCTCAGTTTGTGGATCAGATTTCAAAAATTGTCTTGTCAACCTTGAGAAAATCCTGGAGAGATGTGTGGAGGTAAACCTTGTGCTAAATTGGGAAAAATGTCATTTCATGGTCACCGAAGGGATTGTTTTAGGACATATAGTTTCCGAAAAAGGTATAGAGGTAGATAAAGCAAAAATAGAAGTCATAGAGAATCTAAAACCGCCGAAGACTATCAGGGAGATAAGAAGTTTTCTTGGACATGCCGGATTTTACCGACGTTTTATCAAGGATTTCTCCAAAATAACAAAGCCCTTAACTGGTCTTTTAATGAAAGATGCTGAATTTATCTTCGATGAAAAATGTACTGAAGCATTTAATCTTCTGAAGCAAGCTCTGATTTCAGCACCTATAATGAAACCCCCTGATTGGTCAGAACCGTTTGAGATAATGTGTGACGCCAGTGATTATGCTGTTGGAGCCGTTCTAGGTCAAAGAAAAGATAAGAAGTTACACGTAATTTATTATGCCAGTAGAACCCTAGACGCTTCACAGCTCAACTACGCAACAACCGAAAAAGAGCTCCTAGCTGTAGTTTTTGCAATAGACAAATTTAGATCTTATCTAGTAAGAGCCAAGATTATAGTTTATACTGACCATGCTGCCATTCGTTACTTACTAAGCAAAAAAGATGCCAAGCCTAGGTTACTTCGATGGATTCTATTACTGCAAGAGTTTGATTTGGATATTCGTGATAAGAAAGGCACTGATAATGTGGTAGCTGATCACCTATCTAGGTTAGAATACCTGAAACCTGACTCAGTACCCATAAATGACGATTTTGCCTATGATAGACTGATAGCCCAACTAGAAACTATTGAAGATGATAACCCAGACCCTCATGAGCATTTTCATAAATCCTTAGCTATAAGCAATGTACCTTGGTATGTAGACTTTGTTAATTACCTAGCCGCTGACATCATACCCCCTGATCTAAACTACCACCGGAAGAAGAAGTTCTATAGTGATGTGAGAAACTTCTATTGGGACGAACCATTTCTTTTCAAGAGAGGTAAAGATGGCATTTTCCGCCGTTGTGTTCCAGAAGAAGAGGTAAATAATATAATTGAGCATTGTCACTCTGCACCCTATGGTGGACATGCGAGCACATCTAAGACCTACGCCAAGATTCTTCAAGCTGGCCTATTCTGGCCTACTATGTGGCGTGATGTCCATGCTTTCATTGTCAAGTGTGATAGATGCCAACGCACAGGAAATATTTCAAGACGTAATGAAATGCCGTTAAGAAATATCCAAGAAGTAGAACTCTTCGACGTATGGGGTATAGACTTTATGGGACCGTTCCCACCATCTTTTGGAAATCAGTACATCTTAGTAGCCGTTGACTACGTGTCTAAATGGATTGAAGCTATCGCCGCACCCACAAACGACACCAGAGTAGTCATCAAATTATTCAAAAACTATATATTTCCCAGGTTTGGAACCCCCCGTTTAGTCATAAGTGATGGAGGATCACACTTCATATCGAGAATATTTGATAAACTTTTAAGCAAGTATGGAGTTAAGCATAGAGTAGCAACACCATACCACCCACAGACCAATGGACAAGTGGAAGTATCTAATAGGGAGATCAAACAAATCCTCGAGAAGACTGTCTCTATATCTAGAAAGGATTGGTCACAGAAACTTCAAGAAGCATTATGGGCCTATAGAACCGCTTTCAAAACTCCTATAGGAACAACCCCTTATCAACTGGTCTATGGAAAATCATGTCACTTACCATTTGAATTGGAGCATAAGCCCTATTGGGCCATCAAAACTTTGAATTTGGATTACTTTACTGCTGGTGAGAAACGTATCCTTGATATCCACAAGTTAGAAGAGCTCAGACAATCCGCCTACGAAAATGCCATCATATACAAAGAAAGAACAAAAGCTTGGCATGACAAAAGAATCATAAGAAGAGACTTCAAAATAGGCGATCCTGTTCTCCTGTTCGATTCTAGGTTACGACTTTTTCCAGGAAAACTTCGTTCGAGATGGACTGGCCCTTTCGAAGTATCTAAGATCCTAAGATCCGGTGCTATTGAAATCAAGAACCAGACATGTAAACCGTTCATCGTCAATGGACAGAGGTTGAAGCCCTACGAAGGAGGTGACATTCCAACAACATACACCTGTCATACTCTGAGTGATCCACCATATCCTTCCAATGATGTATAAAAATCGGTCGTCGAGCTAATGACGTTAAACAAGCGCTGCATGGGAGGCAACCCATGGTTTTCTTATTTATGTACTTTTTATTTATTTTTACTTTATTTCAATTTGTTTATTTTATTATTATGTCAGGACTAACGATTGAATGTTTTATGTGCTTTCAGGACTTGTTTGCTAACCTTGTACAGAATGCAGAACCCTGATGACATGCACGTGGCCTTTAGAGACGATGCACAGAGAGAGCGTTACCATGTCCACATGAGACGCCCTATGGCTCCTACCAGGTACCCTGATCATGACTGCATGGATGCCTTGGGGATAGAGCCAAGAGTCAGATTTTTATGCCATCAACTCCACTGGGGCCAGTTTGACTACAGGAACAACACTTATAGGAACTTGACTCTTGAGTTCCTCAGCTCGTTTCATCATGACCCTTGGGCTGGACCCGATGGACTCGCTGTTTTCAGGTTGTTCGGGATTGACTACTCATTCTCTCACAAAGAGTTTGGTGATTTACTAGGTTTCCAGACTACTCCTGATGCTATTCCAGAGACTCCGATGGGGTATTTTATGAGCAGAGAAGTGGAAAAGTTTTGGACTAAAATATCAGGTGGAGGGAGCCAAGATCCTTCTACCCAATTTTCTCAGGTAATCCACAACCCTGCATTGAGGTACTTCCAGATGATTCTAGCACATTCTTTCCTAGGTTTGCCAGATACAGAGACGATGCTAAGTGAAGAGGAGATTTTCCTACTGTTTTGTGCGACTCAGTCTCGCTCTGTTGCTTGTGGCAACTTTCTGTTGAAGGGCCTTGCTAGTGTTGCCATATCATCCGTAGGCATCATACATATCAGTGGGATTGTTATACAGATAGCTACTGCATTGGGTTTGTCTCGCAAGTTATTGCACCTCAGGACCTTCTGCTGCTACACCACCCTGGATATTGATTTTTGTCTTGATAGAGGACTGATGAGGAGGGCTTCTTTTGAGCCCAACATGTTTAGATTGCTGATCGACGGCGAAGCGATACACTATTTTACATTACCAGATCAGCTGATGACCAGTGTCCATGATCCTGAAAATTGGAGTTATGCTCTAGAGGGTTATGGAGAAACTGTCGAAGAGCCGAAATCGCCTCCCGCCGCTGAGTACACTCCTACACCTCTTACTCCCCGAATCACTGTTATGTCTAACAATATGTCTCTGCAGCCACCTGACCTACAAACACAGATTTATGAGCTCCGTAAGGAGACTGCCCTGCTCAAGCAGGAAGTGGCAGACTTAGAGTTACAGATGCAGGTTTCTGATCTCACTCATGCCTCAGAGGCCGATGCTCTATATCAGGCGATTGAAGAGCTTCAGAGGGAGATAGCTGAGATTCGTGGATCAAGCCAGGAAAAGAAGCCTACCACATGACTCATTCTACACTGACAGCGCTACCCTAGTATTTAATTTCCTTTTATATGCTTTATTTCATTTATCGCATTTCCAGACATATTTTACTTTATTGCATCTATTATATTTTCATGTACTTTGAATTCCTCCTATATATACATATTATGCACTAATGTTAATTTTTATTTTTATTTTTTGATTTTTAATTATTTTATTTTTGTCGTGCAAAGAAAAAAATATATATAAGACAAAAATATTTTCATTTTTGTCTTCACAAAAAAAAAATATGCAAGCCTCATGCCTTGAAAAGAAGAAGAAAACGCTATCCAGACCCCCCGAAGACCAAAGGTGCAAGGAAGGCCCAAAAGGAGGATTCAAAAACCCAAGGCCCAGGAATTGGCCTTGTGGCGGGCGCCATAGGCCCTGTGGCGGGCGCCACACCGTACCAACAACAAATACGGGGCTGAATCCCCATTTCCACCATTTTCATCCCTTTCTTCACCAAAAACCCATTTTTACAACCTTCCAAAACCTCCTTGAACCCCATTAAAGCTCCCCCATTTCCAAAATACCCTCCATCCATAAAACATATCCAACATCCATTTCCATTTTCATCCACCAAAAACCAAAAAAATCAAAACTTTATCATTCCCCTCATAAACCACTTTTCTACCATTTTTCACTACCTAAGGAGCTATCAACAATGGAGTTCAACGGACTTCTTCTTCGTGATGGAAGACCGGGCGATAGGCAACGGAAAATTATTCAGAGGCTTCAGAGTCGAGAAATTCTCTCGACTAGGTACGTCGACGATAACTGTCTGTATGCTATGGGTATTTATCATAGTGTTTTTAATTTATTAGAATTTCTAGGCTTGCATAATATTTTCATTAATCAGGAACCTACCTATGAGAGGCTGACAATTGAGTTTTTGAGTTCTTTGATATACACTGTCAGTCCTAACACTGCTAGCACTGTCGGTATTTTTATTTTTAGACTGTTTGGAATTGAATATGAATTCAGTACCAACGATCTAGCAGGTTTGTTAGGAATCCCTCATAGGGAAGGTGCAATTTGTGAGGCACCTTTGGATGCGGAGTGGTCGGTCGAGGTATTTACCTTCTGGCAAAGGCTTTCAAGTACTTCAATTAATTCTTTTGAAGGGATACTTGCGTCGACCATTCACAACCCGGCCATAAGAGTTTTTAGACTTCTTTTGGCATGTACTATTTTTGGCCGGGAAAGTGCAAACAAGGTAAATGCTCGTGAACTCCTATTTTTGCAAGGATGCCTCACTAGAACCCACATCAATCCGGTCCCGTTTATGCTTGCCCACATGACTTTATTTACTAATAAAACAGGACCGATTGTATTTGGAGGGCTTGTTACGTCTATTGCTCGGGCTCTTGGCCTGAACAATGAGATAGCTACACTTGAACCACTACCTCCTCGCACAATTAATTTAAAATTTCTGAAAGACATGAAATTGTGCCGAACGAGGAGAGAAGGTGGTTATGAGTTGATGGTTCATGGGGTAGCTATCCCATCTGTTGCTTTACCATGCAGTAGACGTACTGATGTACGTGATGAAAGGAACTGGACCTATGATCTTAATGCTCCACGTGTTTTGGGTCCACTTCCTCCTAATATTCCCGATGGGGAGGCACATGACACTGATGAAGAGTATGATCGGAGAGAGCAGTCTCCCATCCCTCACATGTCCCCCCATCGTCCTTCACAGTCACACACCACACCATCTTCCTCTAACCCTGTTGCAGGTACTGCTCCTGGATTCTATGTCACCGAGGAGATGTGGCGTGATATGACAGTTAGAGAAGAAAGGCGTGATGGCCTTCTCTCTACTATTTCACAACAGTTGACTGACAACATGAGCTTCATGCAACAATCGCGATTGGTTTCGGATCGTGCTTATAGCAACGTTTGCCGTACCTTGAACGATATCTCATTAGAGCAGAACCGTCAGAGAGAGTTCAACAGTCGGCACTACCAGCTTGTAGAGGCCACTCAAGGTTCCATCTTGGGTAACCTTCGAGAGGTCCGGAGTGCTCAGGCTGCTTTATCAGCACGACTCGACCGGAGAGACCAGCATCGTAGTAGATCCAGTCGTTCCAGACCATCACAGCAGGACGGCGAGGGCACCAGTGCTCCTCCTCAGTAGTTTTTTTCAGGTTACCCCCCTTATCTTATTTCGAAACATTGGGGACAATGTTCGATTTAAGTGTGGGAGGGGATTTTATTGCTTTCTGTCATTTCCCTTTTAGTTAATTATTTCCTTTCAGTTATTTCCCTTTTCAGTAATTTATTTTTCTTAGATAATGCATGAGTCTGACGAGTCACCAGTATAGTGTATTTTTAGTTCATCTTCATTTTTTCCCATTTCCTTAGCCTTACCAGAAAAATTTTAAAAAGAAAATGATGTTGTTTCACATGTTTTTTGGGCTTTGAGACAGGTTTAGATTAGGATGTGGTGACTTAGGTCAACTTTTTGAAACATCAGAACCATTTTAGCACCATTGACCTCTTGAATATAGGAATCACTCCTAAACCCCACCACCATGGCCTTTATTATCATTTAAAAAATTGTCCTAAGTAGTTTATTTTAGCAGTCAGCTCCGGCCTAAGCATGCTCTACGTAGGGGGCCGATGAACATAAGTGAATGATCCAGTGCTAATAAAAAGAAAAAAAAAAGGCAAACTCTGGTATAGGTGACCCTCACAAAGTCATTTAAATCGAAAAAAAGAGAAGAAAAATAATTTTGCCACAAAAAGAAAAAATTGCAAAGTCACCTATTGTTAGTTGGTTCAGAGGTATCTGGCACTGAACTTGGTAGGGCGGATTACGATCCGATCCCCCGCAGCTACATTTAGGCGAAATAAAAACAGGTTTACACATGCTTATGTGCCAGAAACCTTATGTTATGGATCAGAATCACTAACCGGTCACTCTACTATGAAGCATGTACGGATAACGGGCTTAATGTGATTGCGCCTGAATGAAAAGGACACAAAAAGATGAGAAGATAGGCCTAGGTATTGTGGGATGATATGGAGTGGTTAATATAGGATTGAAGTTTGTGTTTGTGTTACTATGGTACCCTTGGTTCACTTAGTTAGTATCTGTCACTGCATCCTGACTTGAACTTAGAAGCCCTTTAGCCCAAAGACACGTGTTGACACCATATTTTCTTAAGCTTTAATGTTTGCTTGAGGACAAGCAAAGGTTTAAGTGTGGGAGAATTTGATCACACTAAAATTCACCGTATTTCTGACTCCGATTTCGCATGCATTCTTAGTTTTTATTGTTGTTTTGTTATGTTATTACTTTATTTTCTTATGTTTTCAGGTTTTTATAATAATCGGGGCTTGAATCGAGAAAGGGAGCAAAAAAGGAGTGGAAACGGACGAAAACCTAGAAATTCAGCGTTTTGGACTTACGGCACCCACCGTGGCGGGCGCCATGGGGTTAGCCATGACGTGGCCACGACTCAAGACCACTCCTCAACCTCCAAGACCCACGATCCCCACTCTCCAATCCCCTGTAGACACCATGGCGGGCGCCATGACCTTGTGGCGGGCGCCACAAGGCAAAAATCAGTAACCTCCACTTTTTAGTGGAGGGGCATCCCAGTCTTTTCATGCTTTCAGTTTTCCTATAAATAGGACCTTAGATTTTCGTTTTTCATCATCCAAACTTAGATTTCTTTAGGCATATATCAGTTTCAAAGCAGTTGCCATTCCACATCGGGGTGTTTCTGCAATCGAGTGATCGAGTCTGTAATCTGTCTGTGTGATCGAAGTTTTGGAGCACTCTGGAGGAAGTTAACCCTGCCGCCATTTTAATTCAAGTTCGTATTTTACTTTATTTATTTCTGCATTGCTTTACTTTCATTTATTTCTCGCACTGCTTTACTTTATTTATTATCCGCACTCGCACTTTACTTTATTTATTTCCTGCACTCGCTTTACTTTCGTTTATTACCCGCACTCGCTTTTAATTACTTTATTTCTCGCACTCGCACTAAATTCATTTACTTTCCGCACTCGCACTAAATTACTTTTATGAAAAACTATAAAAAGAATCTTTACTTTATCATGTCTAACTAATTCCATAAAGGTTAGAATGTAAGGATCGTAATTAAACCAGTAATCAGTATAATTGTTCGTGGAAACACCTAAGGGCTATTTTATCTTTCAATTCAAGTAATTGTTTTTAACTATTTCAAAAACAGCCAAAAGCGCTTTGTCTAGTTTATTAGGAGTTTTTAGATTAAAAAAGAAAAGAGATTTTAAAACGATTTTCGGACGCGTTATGGGATTTAGAGTCTGGTTCATAAGAACCTCTTTTTGCTAAGAAGTCCAAGTTAAAATACTTTTCAACTTAGTTAAGATACTATATTTCTTAAAAATAGGTTTACTACTCTAACGCAGTACGCACCTTTTTATCCGTGACAATAGGAGGGGTTGATTAGAGAGTACAACTCGGTTCTGAATACGCGAAAGCGACAGTTCCAGTTAAATTAGTTCTTTTCAAAGAAGAAAACATTGCCCATAAGTAGTTCCATTAACAAGTACTGGATTATCATTGATTACGTGAATTACATTCGAGCCTGTCTTTTATTTATTATTTAAAATTATTATTTTATTTACCATTGCACCCTTAAAACCCTTATATTTAGTTGCCTTAGATACACACCATAACAACAGGTACGATAGATTGACACTTGGTCTCTGTGGATTCGACAATCTTTTATATTACTCTGACGTGTTCGTACACTTGCGAAAAACACGCATCAATCTTACTAGATCCAACAATATTATCAACATCAAGGTTTTCATCAGCAACAGGTGTATCAGCTAAGGGTTCCTGTTTAACACCATGGATATAAACATCAGAACCGTAATGCCAAGGTATATCTTTATCATAAGTATACGGAATAGGACCAGGAGTGGTAATAATCATAGGTGCAACTCTAGCTTCAGCAATAATCTTCACAGGGCCTTCAGCAGTAATCTTGATAGGACCCTTATGAGTGATCTTGACAGGGCCCTTGGAAATAATCCTCACTGGCACTTTATCAACCATATCCACCTCTTCAACCTTCCCACCTTGAGTTATATGTTCAACCATACTCTCCACAGAAGGTGTCCTCTCAAACAATATGGTGTAATTGTCCATGAGGCGTTGAATACCATCCTTCAACTTCCAGCAGTTATCAGGTTTATAAGCACAATAAAAACAATCTTCATTACAACCTGGAAAGAATCCAGCTTGTACCAACTTCTTTTTAATAACAAACAATGGAGTGGTCACATCTGCAACTGAGGAAATATGTGAAACTTCATCAATGGCATTAACAGTATTTTCATGATTTGGCATGGGAGCAGTAATCACATTTGGGGTACCGGGAGGGTCAAACTCAATCTCTCCAGCATCAATCATATCCTGAATCTTGTTCTTCAATATCCAACAGTTGTTGGTATCATGTCCCTGACAATTAGAATGATATGCACATCGTGCATTAGGATTGTACCTAGGAGAGGTACCATTAGGATTCTGAGGAGGGTCCTTCAAAGTAATGAGCTCCCCTTTCAACAAGTGCTGCAAGGCTTAGGCCAGTGACATGTTGATCTTGATGAACTGTCTTCTAGGCTTCTGCTGATTGCCCTGTGGTGGTTCTGGTGCTGCAAGAGTAGGATTGGAGATATGAACTGCACTCACAGATTGGTGCCCCCTATTACGACCAGGTTGACCATAAACAACATTTGACTCCTTCTTCCCACTAGGGGGCTGTTGCACCCCAAAATTTGCCCTCACAAAACAAGACTTTGTGTGCTAAGAAGGTTCACAAGGTTCACAAGATTCACAATGCTTCCAAGACCTTTCATGAGGTTCATAAAGTCTACAAGTCACTTTATGAGGTTCACAAGGTTCACAAGATTCCCAATGCTTTCAAGACCTTTCATGAGGTTCATGAAGTCTACAAGTCACTTTATGAGGTTCACAAGGTTCACAAGATTCACAACACTTACAAGACCTTTCATGAGGTTCATGAAGTCTACAAGTTACTTTAGGAGGTTCACAAGGTTCACAAGATTCACAATGCTTTCAAAACCTTTCATGAGGTTCATGAAGTCTACAAGTCACTTTATGAGGTTCACAAGGTTCACAATACCTCCCATGAGGTTCACAAGACATTTTATGATGGTTCACAAGGTTCACAAAGTTCACAAATAGTCAGAAGAGTTGACAATTCCCTCATACAATGCACCTCCTAAGCAGTGCATCCAAAACTAGGGTTTTGACTTTAATCAGGCTAAATGAACTTCCAAGACTTCAAGTGAGCTTCATAACATCTGATATGTGTTTAAGAACCCCCATGACAAGTTTCAAGACTTTTCTCAAAAGTTTGCTCAGCCAGATGATCAGATAAGTCAAAATCAGTCAAAGTAGTTAAAAAGTCAAGCTGAGGTCAACTGTGGTCAAATCAAAGTCAAACTTCATGATTTTTTGCCAACATCAAGTATATGAAGTAAAATTCATCATTTGATCAAGGGTTGATCATGATTCACCAAGGAGATTTCAGATCATCAAGAATCAGGAGTTTCTAAATTAGGGTTTTCTTAGTAAAAGTCAACTGAACTTTGACCAGCCATAACTTTCACATGCTTCATCACCAAGTCTCCATCAAAAGCTCATTTTGAAGGAAATTGAATTCTCTACAACTTTGTGTCTCACAAGCCAAGCCCAAAAATGCTTCATTTGGAAGGTATGAGCTAAGACATTATAGGTCCTTTTGAAAGTCAACAAAAAGTCAACAACTTCAAAAGGGCATAACTTGAGATTGGTAAACGATATGGACATGAAACCAGTGGGGTTGTTTAGAGGACTCTTCAAGCTTTCCAAAATGTCCAAGAACACCCTCATACCATTAAAATTGAAGGATATGTGCCCTTGCAAAGTTGGGAAATTTTGGGTTGGTTCATGAGGAAAAAGGAGGTCTAAAACCAATTTTTTCCAAATGGGCTTGCCAAATAATGACCCAATCCACTTCAAAACATCTTGCACGAAATTAAATTAATTTATTCATTATTTTGTTTATTTTGTTTTTATTTATTATGATTTTTATATTAAAAAGTCATTTTAAATTCAAATAAAATATAAAATAATGAAAATTAATTTTAATTTTGCTTCTAGAAAATTCAAATTTTATTTTAAATATTTTATGTTTTATTGTTGGTTTATTATCACAACAGGTTGCTTGGCCCAGTGGCGTGATGTGCGCATATATTGCCTGTGGTCAGGAGTTCGAGTCCTGGCTTCATCCTTTTTTCTTTGTTTTATATATAATTAGCAATATTAATATATTATGATTTGTAGTGAGATTGTAGACAGATGCGCTCACCCAGCAGGATTGGTCATGTACTTGTGTGATACTTGAAAGGTCCTGGGTTCGATCCCCCCAGGCCTTTTGTTTTTGTCTTATTTTTCTGATTTTCAGGTTGAACACATAAAACGAATTCCTCTCCCTTTCCTTTCACCTGCGCGCATGTAGCCTGGCTGGTTTTGCATCTTGTGGATTGAGGTAAGGGACCTGGGTTCAAATCCCAGGTCCTTACTTTTTAGTCAATTTCATCAATTTTCCATATTTTTCTATTATTTTCAATTTATTTATTATATTCATGTTATTTTTATTCAAATTAATATATTTTCTACAAACCCTAATTTTATAAACCCTAGTTTATCTTTTCTAAACAATTATTAAAAACCTAATTTTATTATGTACATATTTTATTTAATATAATTAATTTTTGTAAATATAATTATAATCAATTTTTTTTTATAATATGTAATTATTTCTATAATTTGTTTATAATCTAAATTTTATATATATAGATAATTTTTGAATCTATGCTAATTTAATCTTTTAATTATAATATGTTTAAAAATAAATTAATAATTTGTATATAATTCAAAATGTTATAATTACTTAATTGTTCATATTTTCTTTTATAGTTGTCCATATTCAAATCTAATTGTTTTTTAATTATTATATTACTCTTTTTGCTTATTATTTTAATTATGTTCTTATAATATTTTTGCTAACCCTATTTATTTTGTTTATTATTATTATTACTAATTATGTTTATTACTAATCTATTATTATTTCACTAACCTTATTTATATTTAATTTTTATTACTAACCCCTATTGCTTATTTATTTATTTTACTTATCATTTATATTTTGCTTATTTATTTATTTTTGCCATTTATTTAAATTGCTTTATTATTATGTAAATGCTCCTTGGTGTAATTTTTTGTAATATTTAAATTATTTAATTTTCATGCTATGGTTAGTAAAATAGGGAGTGTAACCATGTATTATATTTAAAAATTGAATTTAGATCATTTAAATTATAAGATAAATATAAATTAAACACTCACACACGTAAGTCGATCTTTGATCGCCATCTCACTTTCTAGGGTTGCCTCTCAATGTTGCCTAATCATAAGGTCAAGTGGGGTGTATAAAGCAAAGTCCCTTAAAAGAAAAGTCATTTAGTCCCTTCATAATCAAAGATCAAGTCCCTTAATGGTTGCCTTTCAATATGATCTTGTCCCTTTCGAATAACGATGACAGTCCCTCCTAAATGCTTAATACACCCTACAGTTGCCTTCATCAAACAGATGTCCCTCTCTTGTCCCTTACATCCAAGGTAATGACTACCTATTCCTTAATAATAGGGATAGTCTTACCATTTAAAGGATAAAGAACAGAAAGACTTAAACTTTAGGGTAGGTTCCTCATAGTTACTTGCTCATTATTTCAAAACAATTTCAAATACTTCACAAATTTCAAACAATTTTCAAACACAAGTTTTTTTACGCATCCGTACATGGATCATTATTAAACTCTTATGAAAATTTCTATTCACACACTTCACATTTCAAAAACATTTTAAAGTGAGTTAAGTAACTAAGAGCCCATGGATAACCATGGATGTAAAGGGTGCTAACACCTTCCCTTTACATAACCTACCCCCCGAACCCAAAAATCTTTTAAAAGGTCTTTCCTGTTCTTTTATGCCTTTCCTTTGAATAAAATAAAAGTCGGTGGCGACTCTTGCTATCCGCAACATAACTAAAGTCAGTTCTCCCGCCGTGTTACAGAACTGGCGACTCTGCTGGGGATTTGTATTTAAGAGGGGTACCCTTAGGAATTAAGATCACTTTAAATTGTTTGCCTTGTTTGCTTTATATTACTTGTTGGGGTGCTCTTATGTGTGAAAGGTCCTAACCCGGATCTAGTGTACCATAGGTAAATGGCAATAGACCAAGGAAACTATACGACGTATATCGATACGGTTGATCTGGTGGCCATAGTTAGTGCGACTTCTTGGTTGGTGCTTATGTTCCTTAAGTCAAGTTGAGGATAATATGAGGCTGCCATATGTTGTCAATGCACTAACTAACTTTTAGAACCCTAGTTAACTCATCTTGGCCTTTAGAAAGTAGTGAGGTAACCGGCTTTGGTGCAGACTGAAGTTGGTTGACACTCGATACTACACTCATTGAGATCTTAAACTTGGAGGGTTTTGGTTGGCAAGTAAGTTGCCTTATGATCAACCACCCTTGTGAAGGATCAATGATATTGAGATCCCTTAGAACCTGGTTACTTTTGTAGGACAGGATGAACCAACTAACTTCAGGGGAGGGTACTTACCTTTGAACCTCATGCAAGCCTTTAAACCTAGGGCTATTGTGTGACTTGCTTTTGTGTGCCACATGTTTGTGATTGAGCATAACATCATGACATCATCATGCATCATAAGAATAGCATTTTCACTAACCATTTCAAGGACCAAGGGATTTATCTTTGTTCTTTGTTGCAGGTCATGGCTTCAGCTCGTAGAAACACCATCAGGATCAACTTTGTGGGCATACCTCCTAATCTTAAAGAGTTGGTTTCTCAAGTGTCTGATCATTCCCAGTTCATCAAGAGACATGGTCACCTATTGGATCTAGTCACTTCAGGGTTCAATGAAGACATGATGAGTGTTCTGTTCCAGTTCTTTGACCCTAAGCACCATTGCTTTACATTCCCCGACTACCAGCTGGTTCCAACCATGGAAGAGTTCTCTAAACTTCTGGGTATACCTGTTCTTGATCAAAAACCATTCACAAGCTTGGAGAAAGAGCCTAAACCTGAGGTTATTGCTGCAGCTCTACATCTGAAAAAGTCTGACATTGTTCTAGAAACGAGAAGTGGAGTCAAGGGTGTTCTAGCCAAGGTGTTGATAGAGAAGGCTCAAATGTTCTTGAAGGCCATGAGCTATGATGCTTTTGAGGAGATCTTAGCCTTGCTGATATATGGCTTAGTATTGTTCCCCAATCCAGATCAGTTCATAGATGTTCATGCCATCAACATTTTCCTGAGTCACAACCCAGTGCCTACATTGCTTGGAGACATCCTACATTCTCTTCATACCCGTACTACAAGGGCAAGAGGAACTTTGATGTGCTGCATACCTTTGCTTTCTAGGTGGTTTATTTCTCACCTTCCTCGCTCAGTGATGAAGAATGAGCAAGGTTTCAGATGGTCCAAGAGGATCATGTCACTTTCTCACTCAGATATCCATTGGTGCTCCAGATCTATGGAGAATGTTACCATCATTGACCGTTGTGGGGAGTTTCCTAATGTGCCACTTCTAGGCATAAGAGGAGGCATCACCTACAACCCCTCTCTAGCTTTACGACAATTTGGTTACGCTCGGAGTGATGGTCCTCATGACATGTTGATTCAGGGCATTGTGTTTGACTACGACAACGATCTTCAGGGTTACCGTCAGAGATTCATACGAGCCTGGGGAAAAGTAAACAGGGTTGACAGCAAGACACTGGAGCCTAAGTACACTATTCTTATGGAGGCTTATCTCAGATGGGTGCGATCTCGTGCTCAGACTCTCATGATGCCATATCCTGCTATCCTGCCAGTTACCATGGAACCTGTTGCTGAAGGAGATACTGCTTATACCATCCTTCACCCAGACATGCCTACTGACATGGAAGACTTACAGAGATCCTGGATCCAGTTGAAGGAGCAAAGGGATACTTTCGAGGCTCATTACAAAGCAAGCCAAGAAATAATCCTGGAACTAACAAAGCAACTTCATGAGGAACGGAATCTCAACTCATACCTCAACACAAAGAGGAAACGTCCATGGGAGACTTAAAACCCCATCTTTTGTACTTATTTCATTTCATTTTTTGTAAGCCCAAGAGGCAAAACAAATTTATTACTAATAAAAGTTTACTTTCTTGTTTGTTTAAGCAAATTTAAATCCTGCGGTCCTTGAAAACATTACATATACATTTACATATCATCTCATTGCATCACAGGTTTATAATTGTGCACATGTTTCTCATCTTCTCGTTGTTTATTTCAGCAATGGCTCTTGAACAAACAGTTAAGGATCTCCAGGCACAGAATGCACAGTTCCAGGAGCTGATCTTGAACCTGTCCAAGGGGCAGGATGAATTGAAGACACTGCTGGCCAAGAAGACCAAGAAGACTAGAAGGTCAGGTGGCCTGATCAACATGGGAAGAAGGTTCAGAGGTCCTGTCAAAACCAAAGAACAGGTTGAAGACTATGAATCTGAGGAATCTGAAAAAGAGGGAGGCAGTCTCCACAACACTATGGGAGACTCTGATTCTGAGGCCAATTATTACCATGATCCTAATGAAGACAAATTCAAAATGCTGGTGGATAGAATGGATGCCATGGAGTTGCAGAAATCATTTGGGCTGGATTTTGAGGATTTGAGTCTGATATCTGGGGTTGTCATACCCATTGGTTTCAAGGTTCCTACCTTTGTTGTTTATGATGGGGTCTCCTGTCCCAAGCTGCATTTGAGGTCTTATGTCAGAAGAATCCAACCTCACACTGCTGACAAGAAGTTGTGGATCCATTTTTTCCAGGAGAGCTTATCTGGAGCTCAGTTGGAGTGGTATTATCAATTGGAGAGTGTCAACATCAGGGATTGGAATGATCTTGCTGAAGCTTTCTATAAGCAGTATCAATACAATGCTGACTTAGCTCCCACTCGCATGCAGCTGCAAAGCATGTCCATGGGTGCCAAAGAAAGTTTTAAGGAGTATGCTCAGAAATGGAGAGACTTAGCTGGAAGAGTTCAACCCCCCTTAACTGACAGGGAATTGGTTGATATGTTCATGTGTACGTTGAATGGTCCGTTTTACAGTCATCTCATTGGAAGCTCATCATCTGGCTTCACTGAGTTGATCATGACAGGAGAGCGAGTGGAAAATGGTATAAAGAATGGCAAGATCCAGGTGGGTACTTCTTCATCAGGTGCTGCAAAGAAGCCTCCCACTGGGAAGAAAGAATCCAATGCTGTTTATGGTCAACCTGATCGTAATAGAAGGCATCAGTCTGTGAGTGTAGTTCACATCTCAAATCCAACTCCTACAACAACAGAGCAGCCACAGGGCAACCAACAGAGGGCTAGAAGGGAGTTCACAAAGATCAACATGTCAATGGCTCAGGCATTGCAACACTTGTTGAAGGCTGAACTTATTACTTTGAAAGAGGCTCCTCAGAATCCTAATGTTACCTCTCCCAGGTATAATCCCAATGCACGATGTGCATATCATTCAAACTGTCAGGGACACGATACTAATAACTGCTGGGTCTTGAAGAACAAAATTCAAGATATGATTGAGGCTGGAGAGATTGAGTTTGATCCTCCGGGTACTCCAAATGTGATTACTGCTCCAATGCCAAATCACGAGAAGACGGTCAATGCCATTGATGAAGATCTACATGTCTATTCAGTTGCGGAGTTGACCACACCATTAGCTGTTATCAAGAAAAAGTTAGTACAGGCTGGGCTATTTCCAGGTTGTCGTGAAGATTGTTTGTATTGTACCTATAAGCCGGATAGTTGCTGGAGATTGAGAGATGGAATTCAGCGTCTCATGGATAAGTATACTATAGTGTTTGAGAGGACTCCATCGTCTGTAGAAAGTATGGTGGATCATATTACTCAAGGTAGGAAGATTGAAGAGGTTGACATGGTTGACAAAGTGCCGGTAAGAATCACTTCAAAGGGACCTATTAAAATCACCCATCAGGGTCCAATCAAGATTACTGCTGAAGGTCCTGTATAAGTTGTTGCTGAAGCCAGAGTGGCTCCTCTGATCATCACTACTCCCGGTCCTATTCCATATACATCTGATAAAGCTGTGCCTTGGCACTATGGGTCTGATGTTTACATCCATGGTGTTAAGCAGGAACCCTTAGCTGATGTGCCTGTTGATATTGATAATATTGCTGGATCAAGTAAGATCACGCGAAGTGGAAGAGTCTTCTCTCCCCCAGTGACCTCCAAGAATGCAGTTACTCCTGCTGCTACCTCTACCACTGATGCTCGAGGCAAGGGTCCTGTTATTGAGCCTATATCTACTGATGTGCCAGCTGCTGATGATCTCTCTAAGCAGATGGAAGAAGTATTGAAAATCATTCGCAGGAGTGATTATGATATTGTTGATCAGTTGGGGCATACTCCCTCTAAGATTTCTATGTTGTCCTTGTTGTTATGTTCTGAAGCTCATGCAAAAGCTTTGATAAATTTTCTGAAGACTGCTCATGTGCCCAATGCCATTTCTGTTGATCAGTTTGAGAATTGTGTTGCCCACCTGACCTATGATAATGGGTTGGGATTTTCTGATGTTGATTTGACCCCTGCCAAGAGGGATCATAATAGGGCTCTGCATATTTCAATTGAATGCAGGGGCACTACCCTGTCACATGTATTGATAGACAATGGTTCCTCTCTAAATGTGTTGCCCAAAGAAGTCCTGAACAAGCTGAGTCCTGAAGATGTTGTGCTGAAGCCCAGTAATATTGTGGTGAAGGCTTTTGATGGTTCTAGAAGAGTAGTGCATGGGGAAATTGATCTTCCAATTAAAGTTGGCTCTCAGGTTTTTACTGCTACATTTTTTGTGATGGATATTCGTCCTTCGTACTCTTGTCTGCTTGGTCGTCCCTGGATCCATGGGGCAGGTGCTGTAACCTCTACATTACACCAAAAGTTGAGATATCCGGTGGAAGGAAAGGTTGTTACTGTCTATGGAGAGGAAGAATATTTTGTCAGCCATGTGAATACCTTCAAATATCTGGAAATGGAAGGTGAATACATTGAAACTCCGTGTCAGACATTTGAAGTGGTTCCCTGGATTGTTAATGATTATGTGGCTCCTTCTGTTGCGAAGAAAGTTCCTATGGTCACCAGAAAACCTCCAACAATGGCAATGGCCTCCCTCAACGATGCTAGAGCTGTGGTGGATGAAGGTGGTTGTACTATTTGGGGTCAGCTTCCTGATATCCCATACAAGTCTGACAAGTTTGGTTTGGGTTTCACTGCAGAGTCCCAGAAGGTTGTTCGTCGTGCTCGTGCTGTTCGTATCACCAATCAAGGGGTTATGAAAGATCAGATCAATGCTGTGGGAGACTATGATGAAGACTACAATCTGGATGCTTGGATTTTTCCTACTGTGGGTGCTGGGCTCAATAATTGGAAAGCTGAAGATGTTATCCCTATCTCCTTTAGTCAGGAGTAAATACTATTACTGTGTTGTTGTTTTTTTAAGTTTGTAATTCCTTGAATAATTGAACTCTTAAGCCTTGTGCCTTACCCGGGGCACAATGGTGTGCTTGTTACGGGCTATCATTTCATTTGCATACTTCATTCAATAAAATCAGTGGACGTTTCGTTTTAGTAAATATTGTGTTCCTTGTCTTTCTTTTCTTTTATTTTTACTTTATCAGCTATGTGTTCTTACACACACCCACATCACTAAAATGCAGATCCTCATCCACCCTGGATCCTGTTGATAACAGTTCTACTATTGCCAATTATAATTTCGAGAATCCGATCTATCAAACTGAAGACGGAAATGAGGACGATTGTGAAGTACCTGTAGAGCTTGCTAGGTTGTTACAACAAGAAGAGAAAGCCATACAGCCACATGAGGAGCCAGTCGAAGTTGTGAATCTGGGAACTGAAGAAAACAGGAAAGAGGTCAAGATAAGGGCTGATTTAGAGGATAGTGTCAAGAGCAGGTTGATTAAGATGTTACGTGACTATGTGGAGATCTTTGCTTGGTCTTATGAAGATATGCCAGGATTGGATACAGACATTGTGGTTCACCGTTTACCAGTGAAAGAAGATTGTCGTCCAAAGAAGCAGAAGGTTCGTCGTATGCGTCCTGAGATGTTAGAAAAGATCAAGGCAGAGGTAATGAAACAGTTCAATACAGGGTTCTTAGCTGTGACTTCTTATCCTCAGTGGGTTGCAAATGTGGTGCTGGTACCTAAGAAAGATGGTAAGGTACGTATGTGCATAAACTACAGAGATTTGAACAAGGCTAGCCCCAAAGATGACTTTCCACTTCCTCATATTGATGTTCTGGTAGACAAAACTGCTCAGCATAAGGTATTCTCTTTTATGGATGGTTTCTCTGGTTACAATCAGATTAAGATGGCACCTGAAGATATGGAGAAGACAACCTTTGTTACACAGTGGGGCACCTTTTGCTATAAGGTGATGCCATTTGGTTTGAAGAATGCAGGGGCAACATATCAGCGTGCTATGGTGGCTTTGTTTCATGATATGATTCATCATGAAATAGAGGTATATGTGGATGATATGATAGCCAGGTCCCAGAATGAAGAGCAACATCTTGATCATCTACACAAATTGTTTGAGAGGTTGAAGAAATACAAGTTGAGACTGAACCCAAACAAATGTACTTTTGGAGTTAGATCTGGAAAGCTCCTGGGTTTTATTGTCAGTGGAAAAGGTATTGAAATGGATCCTGCAAAAGTGAAAGCTATACAAGAGATGCCAGCTCCTCGTACTGAAAAGGAGGTTAGAGGTTTCTTGGGACGATTGAATTACATTGCAAGATTTATTTCCCAATTAACTGCCATCTGTGAGCCAATCTTCAAGTTGTTGAAGAAAGATCAGGTGATGGAATGGAATGATGAGTGCCAGACTGCCTTTGATGAAATCAAGAGATATCTGTTGGAACCTCCAATTTTGATGCCACCAGTTGATGGAAGACCCTTGATTATGTACTTAACAGTGTTAGACAACTCAATGGGGTGTGTCTTGGGGCAACATGACGAGTCTGGTCGAAAAGAGCAGGCAATATACTACCTTAGCAAAAAGTTTACCGACTGTGAAACAAGATACTCACTGCTCGAGAAAACTTGCTGCGCTTTGGCATGGGCTGCTCGCCGACTAAGACAGTATATGTTGACTCATACTACCTTATTGATTTCGAAGATGGATCCAATCAAGTATATATTTGAGAAACCTGCTCTCTCTGGAAGAATTGTAAGATGGCAAATGATCTTGACAGAATATGATATACAGTATACTACTCAGAAGGCCATTAAGGGAAGTGTTGTTGCTGATCATTTGGCTCATCAAGCGGTGGATGATTATCAGTCAATGCATTTTGAGTTCCCTGATGAAGATATTATGATTATTACCAAAGAACCTGGACAATATGAAGGACCTGAACAAGGATCCCGATGGACTATGGTTTTTGATGGTGCTTCCAATGCACTTGGTAATGGTGTTGGTGTTGTAATCAGTTCCCCTGAAGGTTGTCATACCCTGATTACTGCCAGACTTTGTTTCTATTGTACCAATAACATGGCTGAGTATGAGGCATGTATCCTGGGTATTAAAGCTGCCATTGATATGAAGATACAGTTCCTTGATGTGTATGGAGATTCAGCCCTGGTAGTTAGTCAGATTAAAGGAGATTGGGATACCAAGCACGATAACCTCATTCCTTACAGAGAGCATGTGTTGTCTTTGATCCCACATTTCAAAGAAATTACCTTTGGACATATTCCACGAAGAGAGAATCAGTTGGCAGATGCCTTGGCCACCATGGCACCCATGTTTGAGATCAGTTGGGATGATGAAGCTCCCAAGATTACCATTGATAGATTTGAGAAGCCTGCATACTGCAATGAGATTGACACTGAGGGGGCAGAGGAGAAGCCTTGGTTCTATGAAGTGAAAAGATATCTTGAAGCTCAGGAGTTCCCTGAAGGGGCATCTGTCAAAGATAAGAAGTTTCTGAGAAGATTCTCTGCTAAATTCTTTTTGAGTAATGGGATTTTGTACAAGCGCAATCATGATTCAACTTTGCTTCGTTGTGTGGATAAGTAGGAAGCAACAGAGATTATGGAAGATATGCATGATGGGATCTTTGGCACTCATTCTAGTGGTCATACTATGGCAAAGAAGATATTGAGAGCAGGTTACTATTGGTCTACTATGGAAGCTGATTGCTATCAACACTCCAGAACATGTCACAAGTGTCAAATTTATGCTGATAAAGTACATATACCTCCATCACCCTTGAATGTGTTGACTGCTCCTTGGCCCTTTGCCATGTGGGGCATTGATATGATTGGTGAGATCAAGCCTACTGCTTCTAATGGGCATCGTTTCATCTTGGTTGCTATTGATTACTTCACGAAATGGGTAGAGGCAGCTTCATTTGCATCTGTTACCAAGAATGTTGTGGCTCGATTCATTAAGAATAATCTCATATGTAGGTATGGCATCCCTGAGAGGATTATTACTGACAATGGCTCTAATCTAAACAACACTATGATTACTGATCTCTGCACGCAGTTCAAGATTAAGCATCACAACTCTTCTCTGTATCGTCCAAAGATGAATGGGGCAGTTGAAGCTACTAATAAGAACATCAAGAAGATTGTACAGAAGATGACTGTTACTTACAAGGATTGGCATGAGATGTTACCATTTGCTCTTCATGGTTATCGTACTACAATACGTACTTCAACAGGGGCAACCCCATTCTCCTTAGTTTATGGTATGGAAGCAGTTCTGCCCATTGAAGTTCAGATTCCCTCCTTAAGAATTATGAGGGATGCAGGCTTGGATGAAGATGAGTGGATTCAGACTCGACTGGACCAGATAAATTTGATTGATGAGAAGAGGCTAGCAGCAGTTTGTCATGGCCAGATGTACCAGAAACGAATGATCAAAGCTTTTAACAAGAAGGTTAAGCCAAAGGTATATCAGGCTGGTGACTTGGTAATCAAGCGTATCATATTACCACAGGGTGATCCTAGGGGCAAGTGGACTCCAACATATGAAGGACCATTTGTAGTCAAGACAGTGTTCTCAGGAGGTGCCATGATACTTACTACTATGGATGGTGAAGACTTCCCGCAGCCTGTAAACGCAGACATAGTTAAAAAATACTACGCATAAATAGAGACCCGCTAGGTTGACAGGCCTAGGCAAAAATAAGGGCATCCCGGCAAACCAAAAGGGTTTGGGCAAAAATTAGGGATATATATAAAAAGATGTACACCCGGCAAGTTGAAAACCTGAAAAGGCAGCTTGGGCAAAAAAGGGTATCCCGGTGGATTGAAAACCTGAAAGGGCAATCCAGGCAAAAGTTAGGGATTAAAGCGTATGACTATGTCTCGTTTGGATCACCCATGAAACTGCAACCAATTGTACTACTTACTCAAGCTCAAACAGATAAAGCTCAATCCAATCGTTTGCGTCTCAACAGCAGAAGATGAGATACTTGAAGATAATGGCAATAGTAGAATTGAAATTCAATAGGATTGTTTTCCACATAGCTGATTTTCCTTGTTTTGTAAAAACTTTATGACAAAATCCTCTTACTAGGGTTTATGTCTCTTTGTACAAATTTACCCATGTATGGGTCACTTTTTGATATAAATAAATTCCATTTTTTGAATCCAGATTTACTTTTACCCTATTTACATAAGCGAAACGTCCATTGGTTGTGTTTGAATGTGTGTATGCTTTTGAATATGATTGATGTTTACCAAAAATGCATGTATGCTTTTTAATATGATTGATGTTTACCAAAAATGCATGAAAATGCAGTAATAGTATTTACTAAGGACGAACGAGGGAAGGATTTCAACAAAGCTTCGCTGGTTCATCTTTACAAGATAGTTACAAACCCTCAGTAGGACAAATCCATCTTCATAAAGTCACATCTCCCCTGGAATTTATATCCATCTCTTTTATCCTCATACGGATATTCGGGAATTTACTTTCCAATAAGGGTACGACGAACGAAGACGGGATGTTATATCTATCCTACTAGCAAACGGAGACGAAGGTTATGTATACCTTACTATCCCAAGAAGACGGGAGGTTATATATACCTTGCTATCCCAAGCAGATGGGAGGTTATATATACCTTGCTATCCCCAGCAGACGGGAGGTTATATATACCTTGCTATCCCCAGCAGACGGGAGGTTGTATATACCTTATTATCCCCAGCAGACAGGAGGTTATGTATACCTTATTATCAAACAAGACAGGAACAGGTTCCTTATATTCTTCAGCAACGAATCGGGATTTATTTTCCCTGGCCAGCAGTTGTTATACGAAGATATCCAGACGTTTCCAACAGCATCATATCATACATACATCATTTACATCATACCATAGCATACATATCCATAGATACATAATACATTACTTGAGTGCGTCATATCATACATACATACATAATACATGAACTAATGCTACTATACAGAATGCTACCTTGTTTTCAGGTTAATTCTCCAGCAAACAAATTTGTGATTATCAGGACTGCTTTATCCTCCTGAAAGTTATCATCCCTCAGGATTGCTTTATCCTCCTGAAAGCATACTATCACCTCAGGACTGCTTCATCCTCCTGACAGCTTCTTGTACCTCAGGATTGCTTTATTCTCCTGAAAAACGTACTATTACCCCAGGATTGCTTCATCCTCCTGGAAGATTATTACTACCTCAGGATTGCTTTATCCTCCTGACAGCTTATTGTACCTCAGGATTGCTTTACCCTCCTGAAAGCATATTATCAAATCTCTCAAGACTGCTTCATCCTCTTGAAAGCATATTACTACATCAGGACTGCTTTATCCTCCTGGAAGCTTATTATTACCTCAGGGCTGCTTCATCCTCCTGATAGCTATTATCAATATCTCAGGATTGCTTCATCCTCCTGAAAGCTTATTATTACCTCAGGACTGCTTTATCCTCCTGACAGTTTCTCATACATCAGGATTGCTTCATCCTCCTGACAGCTATCATCATTACTTCAGGATTGATTCATCCTCCTGAAAGCATATTATTCATCAGGACTGCTTTATCCTCCTGAAAGTTATCATCATACCTTCATATTTTGGACTACTTTATCCTCCAATAAATACATCTGAAGAACTTTTCCAAGTGGCATCTTTAAGCCCACTCAAGCATATTCAACTAGCCATCTGTATCACTCTATGCACTGGTGAGTGCAATTTTTTGGGCTTTTGTGTTCAATCCCCTTCAACCTTCCAGGTCACGACTGGCAAACATACCAATCTAACCCCTCAGGTTTCAGAAAATTGAACAGGGGCAGCTGTTGCACCCCAAAATTTGCCCTCACAAAACAAGACTTTGTGTGATAAGAAGGTTCACAAGGTTCACAAGATTCACAATGCTTCCAAGACCTTTCATGAGGTTCATAAAGTCTACAAGTCACTTTATGAGGTTCACAAGGTTCACAAGATTCCCAATGCTTTCAAGACCTTTCATGAGGTTCATGAAGTCTACAAGTCACTTTATGAGGTTCACAAGGTTCACAAGATTCACAACACTTACAAGACCTTTCATGAGGTTCATGAAGTCTACAAGTTACTTTAGGAGGTTCACAAGGTTCACAAGATTCACAATGCTTTCAAAACCTTTCATAAGGTTCATGAAGTCTACAAGTCACTTTATGAGGTTCACAAGGTTCACAATACCTCCCATGAGGTTCACAAGACATTCTATGATGGTTCACAAGGTTCACAAAGTTCACAAATAGTCAGAAGAGTTGACAATTCCCTCATACAATGCACCTCCTAAGCAGTGCATCCAAAACTAGGGTTTTGACTTTAATCAGGCTAAATGAACTTCCAAGACTTCAAGTGAGCTTCATAACATCTGATATGTGTTTAAGAACCCCCATGACAAGTTTCAAGACTTTTCTCAAAAGTTTGCTCAGCCAGATGATCAGATAAGTCAAAATCAGTCAAAGTAGTTAAAAAGTCAAGTTGAGGTCAACTGTGGTCAAATCAAAGTCAAACTTCATGATTTTTTTGCCAACATCAAGTATATGAAGTAAAATTCATCATTTGATCAAGGGTTGATCATGATTCACCAAGGAGATTTCAGATCATCAAGAATCAGGAGTTTCTAAATTAGGGTTTTCTTAGTAAAAGTCAACTGAACTTTGACCAGCCATAACTTTCACATGCTTCATCACCAAGTCTCCATACAAAGCTCATTTTGAAGGAAATTGAATTCTCTACAACTTTGTGTCTCACAAGCCAAGCCCAAAAATACTTCATTTGGAAGGTATGAGCTAAGACATTATAGGTCCTTTTGAAAGTCAACAAAAAGTCAACAACTTCAAAAGGGCATAACTTGAGATTGGTAAATGATATGGACATGAAACCAGTGGGGTTGTTTAGAGGACTCTTCAAGCTTTCCAAAATGTCCAAGAACACCCTCATACCATTAAAATTGAAGGATATGTGCCCTTGCAAAGTTGGGAAATTTTGGGTTGGTTCATGAGGAAAAAGGAGGTCTAAAACCAATTTTTTCCAAATGGGCTTGCCAAATAATGACCCAATCCACTTCAAAACATCTTGCACGAAATTAAATTAATTTATTCATTATTTTGTTTATTTTGTTTTTATTTATTATGATTTTTATATTAAAAAGTTATTTTAAATTCAAATAAAATATAAAATAATGAAAATTAATTTTAATTTTGCTTCTAGAAAGTTTTAAATCACATTTAAACTTGATTGATACAAGAGTAATGAGGATCATACCAAAATAGAAAGAGTTTATGCAAGATATTTGATTTTCAAAAGGCCATCTTTTTGAATCTCTTTAGATCAAACTTTCCACACAAGTGATCAATCTTTTTGACCTAATACATCATCCTATAAGTACTTAACAAAAATCTAATGCAAGCCACGAATTTTCACAACCTCAAGAGTAAGTTTCACTTTTCAAAATTCAAGCAAAAACTCAAATTCGGTTTTGACATTCCAAAGCATTTGAAGGTAAACTAAGGACACAGCTATGATCCTTGGACATCATAGAATCGAAACCAATACTCATATGCATCCAAAACACTCTATATTGCATAAACCGAATGGTTCTTGTTCTTGAAATTCATTTTTTCGATTCTAACTTTTTATGCATTGCTAATGAATTTTGGTTGTGCTTTATTGTTTGTGAGGTTCTAAGGATTGATTCTGGACAAAAAACTTGAAGTTTCGTGACCTAATAGGCAAACGGCCATTGTTAGGGTTTCAAGCATCATTTAGGGTTTTAGCATTTAACAAATATAAATCAATTCCAAAAACACAGGACGATTGCAAATGATATGAGGAATTCAATGATGTTCTCAATTTCATGAAATTTCACTGTTTTGTTAATGTTTGAATTTCGTAGGTTTTGCAAACGCAGGAAAAACCGCAAGTGAATTTGCAGCAATTTTCGCAGCAAACTTTAAAATCCAGAGGTTGAAGATGACCCTGCGCGCGTTCTGGAAAATTCAAATTTTATTTTAAATATTTTATGTTTTATTGTTGGTTTATTATCACAACAGGTTGCTTGGCCCAGTGGCGTGATGTGCGCATATATTGCCTATGGTCAGGAGTTCGAGTCCTGGCTTCATCCTTTTTTCTTTGTTTTATATATAATTAGCAATATTAATATATTATGATTTGTAGTGAGATTGTAGACAGATGCGCTCACCCAGCAGGATTGGTCATGTACTTGTGTGATACTTGAAAGGTCCTGGGTTCGATCCCCCCAGGCCTTTTGTTTTTGTCTTATTTTTCTGATTTTCAGGTTGAACACATAAAACGAATTCCTCTCCCTTTCCTTTCACATGCGCGCATGTAGCCTGGCTGGTTTTGCATCTTGTGGATTGAGGTAAGGGACCTGGGTTCAAATCCCAGGTCCTTACTTTTTAGTCAATTTCATCAATTTTCCATATTTTTCTATTATTTTCAATTTATTTATTATATTCATGTTATTTTTATTCAAATTAATATATTTTCTACAAACCCTAGTTTATCTTTTCTAAACAATTATTAAAAACCTAATTTTATTATGTACATATTTTATTTAATATAATTAATTTTTGTAAATATAATTATAATCAATTTTTTTTTATAATATGTAATTATTTCTATAATTTGTTTATAATCTAAATTTTATATATATAAATAATTTTTGAATCTATGCTAATTTAATCTTTTAATTATAATATGTTTAAAAATAATTTAATAATTTGTATATAATTCAAAATGTTATAATTACTTAATTGTTCATATTTTCTTTTATAGTTGTCCATATTCAAATCTAATTTTTTTTTAATTATTATATTACTCTTTTTGCTTATTATTTTAATTATGTTCTTATAATATTTTTGCTAACCCTATTTATTTTGTTTATTATTATTATTACTAATTATGTTTATTACTAATCTATTATTATTTCACTAACCTTATTTATATTTAATTTTTATTACTAACCCCTATTGCTTATTTATTTATTTTACTTATCATTTATATTTTGCTTATTTATTTATTTTTGCCATTTATTTAAATTGCTTTATTATTATGTAAATGCTCCTTGGTGTAATTTTTTGTAATATTTAAATTATTTAATTTTCATGCTATGGTTAGTAAAATAGGGAGTGTAACCATGTATTATATTTAAAAATTGAATTTAGATCATTTAAATTATAAGATAAATATAAATTAAACACTCACACACGTAAGTCGATCTTTGATCGCCATCTCACTTTCTAGGGTTGCCTCTCAATGTTGCCTAATCATAAGGTCAAGTGGGGTGTATAAAGCAAAGTCCCTTAAAAGAAAAGTCATTTAGTCCCTTCATAATCAAAGATCAAGTCCCTTAATGGTTGCCTTTCAATATGATCTTGTCCCTTTCGAATAACGATGACAGTCCCTCCTAAATGCTTAATACACCCTACAGTGCCTTCATCAAACAGATGTCCCTCTCTTGTCCCTTACATCCAAGGTAATGACTACCTATTCCTTAATAATAGGGATAGTCTTACCATTTAAAGGATAAAGAACAGAAAGACTTAAACTTTAGGGTAGGTTCCTCATAGTTACTTGCTCATTATTTCAAAACAATTTCAAATACTTCACAAATTTCAAACAATTTTCAAACACAAGTTTTTTTACGCATCCGTACATGGATCATTATTAAACTCTTATGAAAACTTCTATTCACACACTTCACATTTCAAAAACATTTTAAAGTGAGTTAAGTAACTAAGAGCCCATGGATAACCATGGATGTAAAGGGTGCTAACACTTTCCCTTTACATAACCTACCCCCCGAACCCAAAAATCTTTTAAAAGGTCTTTCCTGTTCTTTTATGCCTTTCCTTTGGATAAAATAAAAGTCGGTGGCGACTCTTGCTATCCGCAACATAACTAAAGTCAGTTCTCCCACCGTGTTACAGGGGCTTCTTTGCAGTATTTGATGAAGAGGCACCCACCTATATTTTGCCACTTCTTATGCCACTTTCTACACGCTCTCCAATCATTATCAGCTCAGTGAAGCCAGATGATGAGCTTCCAATGAGATGACTATAAAAAGGACCATTCAGCGTACTCATAAACATATCCACTAACTCTCGGTCAGTTAGAGGAGGTTGAACTCTACCAGCCAAGTCTCTCCACTTCTGGGCATACTCCTTGAAATTTTCCTTAGCACCCATAGACATGCTTTGGAGTTGCATGCGGGTAGGTGCTAGATCAGCGTTGTATTGGTATTTCCTGTAGAAGGCCTCAGCAAGATCATTCCAATCACAGATGTTGACACTCTCCAATTGATAGTACCATTCCAATTGAGCTCCAGACAAGCTCTATTGGAAGAAATGGATCCACAACTTCTTATCAGCAGTATGGGGTTGGATCCTCCGGACATAGGACCTCAGATGAAGCTTGGGACACGAAACACCATCATATACTACAAAAGCAGGGACCTTGAAACCAATGGGTATAACCACTCCAGATATCAAACTCAGATCTTCAAAATCCAGGCCAGAAGACTTTTGTAACTCCATAGCATTCATTCTATCAACCAGCATCTTGAACTTATCTTCATTAGGATCATGATAGTAATTTGCTTCAGAATCAGAATCCCCCATAGTATTATGTAGACTGCCTCCCTCTTTCTCAGACTCTTCAGACTCATAATCTTCAACCTGTTCCTTGGTCTTGACAGGACCTTTGAACCTTCTTCCCAGATTAATAAGACCTTCTGATCTTCTAGTCTTCTTAGTCTTTTTGGCCAGCAATGTCTTCAATTCATCCTGTCCCTTGGACAAGTTCAGGATCAGCTCTTGAAATTGTGCGTTCTGTGCCTGGAGATCTTTGACTGTTTGTTCAAGAGCCATTTCTGCTGAAATAAACAGCGAGAAGATAAGATACCTGTACATAAGAAACCCGTGATGCAATGGTATGGTATGTAAATGCGTATGCAATGTTTTCAAGGACCGCATGATTTAAATTTGTTTAAACAACTAAAAAGTAAACTTTTATTAGTAATAAATTTGTTTGCCCTTGGGCTTACAATAAAAAATGAAATAAATACAAAAGATGGGGTTTTAAGTCTTCCATGGACGTTTCCTCTTTGTGTTGAGGTATGAGTTGAGATTCCGCTCCTCGTGAAGTTGCTTTGTTAGCTCCAGGATTCTTTCTTGACTTGCTTTGTAATGAGTCTCAAAAGTATCCCTTTGCTCCTTCAACTGGATTCAGGACCTCTGTAAGTCTTCCATGTCAGTGGGCATGTCTGGGTGAAGGATGGTATAAGAAGTATCTCCTTCAGCAACAGGCTCCATAGTAACTGGAAGGATGGCAGGATATGGCATCATAAGGGTTTGAGCACGAGATCGCACCCATCTGAGATAAGCTTCCATAGGAATAGTGTACTTGGGCTCCAGAGTCTTGCTGTCAACCTTGTTCACTTTCCCCCATGCTCGTATAAACCTTTGACGATAACCCTGAAGATCGTTGTCGTAGTCAAACATAATACCCTAAATCAACATGTCATGAGGACCATCACTCCGAGCATAACCAAACTGACGTAAAGCTAAGGAAGGGTTGTAAGTAATGCCCCCTCTTATGCCTATAAGTGGCACATTAGGGAACTCCCCACAACGGTCAATGATAGTAACATTATCCATAGATCTAGAGCACCAATGAATATCTGAATGAGAAAGTGACATGATCCTCTTGGACCACCTGAACCCTTGTTCATTCTTCATCACTGATCGAGGAAGGTGAGAAATAAACCACTTAGACAATATAGGTATGCAGCACATCAAAGTTCCTCGTGCCTTCGTAGTACGAGTATGGAAATAGTGCAAGATGTCCCCGAGTAATGTAGGCACTGGATTGCGAGTCAGAAATATGTTGATGGCGTGTACGTCTATGAACTGATCTGGATTGGGGAACAACACTAAGCCATAAATTAACAAGGCTAAGATATCCTCAAAAGCATCATAGCTCATAGCCTTCAAGAACACTTGAGCCTTCCCTATCAACATCTTAGCAAGGATACCCTTAACTCCACTTCTCGTTTCTAGAACAATGTCTGATTTCTTCAAATGTAGGGCTGCAACAATGACTTCAGTTTTAGGCTCTTTTTCTAAGCCTGTGAAAGGTTTCTGATCAAGAATAGGTATACCCAGAAGCTTGGAGAACTCTTCCATTGTTGGAACCAGCTGATAGTCGGGGAATGTGAAGCAATGATGTTTAGGATCAAAGAACTGAAACAGAACACTCATCATGTCTTCATTGAACCCTGAAGTGACTAGATCCAGTAGGTGACCATGTCTCTTAATGAACTGGGAGTTTTCAGAAACTTGAGAGACCAATTCCTTAAGCTTAGGAGGTATTCCTACAAAGTTGATCCGGATAGTATTCCTACGAGAAGAAGCCATGACCTGCAACAAAGAACAAAGATAAATCCTTTGGTCCTTGAAATGGTTAGTGAAAATGCTATGCTTATGATGCATGATGATGCTATGATGTTATGCTCAATCACAAACATGTGGCACACACAAACAAGTCACACAATAGCCCTAGGTTTGAAGGCTTGCATGAGGTTTAAAGGTAAGTACCCTCCCCTGAAGTTTAGTTGGTTCATCCTGTCCTATGAAGTAACTGTAAACACCCCAAATTTTCCCTCACCCATTCACACCATGGCTTGTGATCTTTTCATATGCATAATTCAATCATAGCATCTCATACCACATTTTTGATTCACTGCATTGCTTCTAAGTCATCTGCATCTAGGGTTTGTGATCTGAGCAATCCAAGAGCTATTTGAGCCACTCCAAAGGTCACCAATCACTTCAAAGGGGTCCATGTATGTTCAAGCATTGTGTTGTACCCTCACAAAGTCAATAAAGTCAAAGAATCACAAGAACTGAGAAAGGCATGGAAGCAGAGCCAGGTTTAACTGCACAGATGACCTAGAATTAGGGTTTTGGTTTCAAAGGCCATAACTCCCAAATTTTTTGGTCATTCTTGTTTCTATTGGTCCCTAAATGTTATAAGGATCATGCATATCAAGTTTCATGAAGAAATTCCATGGGGGAGGCATCTGATCAAGGGTTGACTTCTTGAGCAAGTCAGTGTAAAATCAGGGCATCTGAGGCCCCCAATGACCCAACCAAAGGTTGTTCTTCATCATTTTGGGTGTGTATGATCTTTATTTGATCATAGAAGATGTTATAAGTTCACAAAATTGAAGAATTTCAAGCCATTTGCAAAGTTTCCTTTTTGGGAAAATGACTTGTAATGGAAACTTGCCATTTTGGGAAACTTTTTCAACCCTTGCTTTTTGATTCAAAAATGTTTCAAATGAGAAAACTTTGGTCATGAAAGTTGTAGAATGGATCATTCCCTTTTCAAAAAGTACAAGAACTCATTCTAATTCATTTTGGATCAAAAGTTATGGCTTGTCAAAGTTGGGAAAAATCACATAATTTGAAGTTTTCTACCAAAGAGGCAAAGTTGCAAAATCACTTGCCAAGGCAAATTGAGACCTCAAAGTGACTTCTAAACTTTACACAAACATAAATCAAGGCCTAGAATTCAGATTGCACCAAGAGTTTGTCAATTTCCATGACTTATGGATCAAGAAACCTCAAAAGGGCAAAAGTGGGACAAAGTTGCAAAACATCATTCAAACCCTAATCCATTTGCTGGCTGGCTTCAAAACTGATCCTATGGTCCTCCTTATTCCTTGCTGCGCAGTACACCCCTCTTGTCCTTGGCTAACTATTGGCCCATACCTCTCTTACACAAAGCTTGACTTTCTTGCAAAAGACCCATACCAATCACAATAGGGCACAACCACTCCACAGACCTATACATGAGTGATAAGTGGACCAAAGGCAAGCCTTAGCACACAAGAACTCATGCTGAAACACACTCCAAGCCATAGTTATCAAAAATCCTCCAACTTGCAAAACCATTCGAATTTCTCAGCTCACTGAACCATTCTTCAAACCAACTTCACCATTGATCTCAAAATGACTCACTGATCACAAACCAACCATTGAAACATCCAAAAACCTCACATAAACAAAATACGATTTCTGACCAGTTGGCTTGCAATCTCACAAACCAGCCAAAAGAAATTCCTTCCAAGTATCAAAACTTCATCAGGAGGTCAAGGGGAGTGGTTTGCACAAAGAGAGGAGGCCTGAAAGTCCAGAACTGAGAAAGCTCAAGCTCAGGTACCTTCTTGAAACATTTTTCCAGAACTTGTTTCTTTAGTTATAGAATGGTAGAGTGTGTTCCACTGATCACAATGAACTTTGAATGATGAAAAATGGTTGAGTTTTGAGTGTGTATGCATGTTCTGATATTTTGTTCAGTCTTAGGTTTTTGTTCGAATCTTGTTGTTGATGAAAAATAAATGAAATTTGGTGCTGGATTCTTGCTCTAGGGGGTTTGGGGATCATTTCTGGAGATTTCGGGGGTTTGATTTGACCTAGGGAGTGTTTTAGAGAAATCTCAGGGGAGAGGTGGCCGGAGAAGATGACCGGAGGTCATTTCCGGCCACCTGAGAGTCATTAGTGTGTTAAATGCGTTTAGGGCAAAGTTTAAATGTGGACCCTTGATCTGGCTGACTTTGGTTGACTTGCGCGCAAACGTGTGGCCAGGATCTCATCATTATGCCCTAATCCTCAATTAATTAAATAAATCCAGTTTAATTAATTTTAAACCAGAAATTAGCCAGGTTTGAATTTCAACCCTCAGATCACGCGCCAAGTCAATTCCCGCGCCTTAGGTTCAAATCTCAGCCACTGGATCTGTTGACTTTCCATTTAATTCATTTTAATTTCATTTTTCTTGCATTTTCTTTCTCATTTTATTAAAAATAGTAAAACAAATCACAAAAATCTCATTTTTTGCATGCTGACTTAGAATATTTTTCTCATTCCAAAAATATTTTTATTTTTTATTTTTTGCATTAAAAATTATTTTTAAATCATTTAAATGTTTATTTTTAATTAATTAATGGAAATCAATTAATTAAAAATATATTTAGGTTTTTAAAAATCACAAATAAAATTCACATAGTATTTAGAAACATTTAGAAACATTATCCAACTCTCAAACCAAATTTCTTTTTTGATCTTAATACCTTTTGATCATTTTCTTTAGATTTAATTTCATTTCAAGGCAATATTTTTTGTCAAACTTCAAAAATTCATTTATGTCTAACCTTTGAGAGTTGGATCATGATTCTTTTTGCATTGCATCTTGTATGACATGTAGTTTATAGGATAAAATTGGCTTGAATTGATCTTATATTTTCAATTTGTTTTGCATTTTTCTTGACAAGGTACCTTAAAACCCTAGTAACCTTAGGAAATTCATAACTTTCAATAGGTTAAGAGTTGGATCCTCTCCTTTGGGCAGTGAGTTTGTATAGGCCTAGGGTATCTTTGATTGCATTTTCAAATTTTTATCATGCCTTTTGCTTCTGGTTTTGGATTTTGCTTTGTGTGTTAATCATGAACCCTAATTTATGCCTTCCTTTGCATCCATCTTCCATTTGCTTTCATACCATGACTTGCCATGACATTTTGTGCATCCATTTGATTCATAATACATCTTAGGACATATTAGAATCATGTCTGATCATTGCATCTTTCATTTGCCATGTTGTATGTCCATTACATTTCATAACTTTTCATGAACATCCATGGTTCAAAGCATGCTTCTTTTGCATCCATATGTTTGTTTGATCATTCTCATGCCTTATCTCATGTTTGCATCATCTCTTAGCATCATTAGCATCATGTCTATGCTTCTGACTTTGGTTTGCATCATCACATTTCATCTCATTTGCATTGCATTTCATTTCTTTTGCTAACATTTCAGGTGGTAAGTTGTTTGAGAAGTGAATTTGCCTTCACTTCTCACATTCTCTTTTCATCCCTTTCATACTTCCTTTGCTGCATTTTTGAATGTGTATTGGATTGAGCTTGCTCATTATTGTTCATCTTACTTTCTTTCTTCAAGCAGCTTGTCTTCTTAAGTGAAGCAAGTTGTTTTGCTTCTCCTTTCTTCTCCTCATTTCATCTTGTTCCTCCTTGGTGGCCTTTGAAGATCTCTTTCTTTCTTAAGCCTCATAAACCCTAGGAATAACCAAGCATGATAACAATTAGGGTTTGATTAGTCCCCCATTTAGTTTTACCTCTGTGTCATCTTTGAGTCTTCTCATCTCATCTCATAATCAGGGACTAAACCCTAAAGGCTTTAAGGCTTTGTGATTAAGCTTATGCCTGCATCCTTCTATTAGGATGGAGTGTATAACTTTAATCCTAAGTTTTAAACCCTTAATTTGTTTAAACCCTTCAATCAATCCACTTAATAATCATCAAGACATCAAGCTTGTAACTTGGGCCTTACATTAGGGTTCTAATTCTTCCTTAATTGGTCAAGAAGGACTAACCCTAGTGTTAATGGACAAGTCCCCCTCAAGTTGTCTTACAAACCCTAAAAATCATTTCTTAATCTTATCTTTAACTAAAATCCACTTTAATAAAGGCTTTGTTTTGTCATGAGGTTAATCCCTAATCATGGATTAATTTGAGAAGTCTTTCTCAGCTTAAATGTTCTCATCTATTATCCTTCTATTAGGATGGTGTAATGGGTCCATTTAATACTTGATTATGGCTTAAACTCATTACTTAACACTAAACAAAAACAACAAAAACATCTAAATAATCACAAGTAGGTTGATGATCTTGATCCTACATCATGGTAATTAAGTGTGAGATGTTGACTTCACATTTAAAGTATTCTCATTACCCCTAATCAGAGGGAGGATGTGATGAGTTTACTAACCCTTTGGTTTAGGCTTAAGATCATTAACTTATGACAAACTTCAAAAAATCAATAAAAGATTGAAAACTCAAAAACAAACAATAATCGTCTCCTTTGGGATTCTTTTCTCATCATCTTCACTCATAAACGAGAACTTGCTTCTTCCGTCTAATGAAAGACAGTTTGCACCTGAGCCAGACAGGTCATACACTTGAGCATAGACAAGTAAGCAGTTCACAAGTCAATTTATCTTTCAGTCTCTTCGGGTCGAACTACGATGTTCTGACTTCCTCATTGCACGAGAGGATACGTAGGCATAACTTAACAGTTATCGAACAAAAGTCTCTGTATATTCCCCCCTCTTTCCAACCTTATTCTTTAAGCCTCATAGTCTTGAGCATTTCATTCTTGTTCCTACACTGACACTTCACCAATACACTTCACATTTCTTTTACACTGACACTTGCATTCTTTTCAGCTTTGATACACAAATTGCACTGACACTACCCCTTTAAAACACAAATCTTTTAAGCGTGGATCCCGTCGAGTACGGCGGACAATCTGGGTGCTAATACCTTCCCAGGTTGTAACCAACCCCCTTTCTCAGTCTCTCTGGTTCGCAACCGTCTTATCCATCTTTTCCTAGGTTTATGCAGCATTACCTTTCCTTCGGGATAAAAATGCCTAGATGGCGACTCTATTCATTCTTTCCCTTTTCGTCGACCGTTCGCGTCTGTACCCCTTCCGACTTAGGTGTCATTTGGTGGGAGCGACAACTTGGCGACTCTGCTGGGGACCCTTATACTGTAACCATGACTTCTGGTTCTTTTTGTGGGTTCCTCCTAGCGTTTGTTTGATTTGTGTTTACTGGGGTGTTATGTGCTAATTGTGCTTATATATTTGCTTTATTTATTGCTTTATGTACAGTTATTTATTGCTTTCTTTACAGCTTTATATATATCATATTGTCATATTGTCATCTGGCTGGATCTGGTTTTTGTTTTGGTGGGTGGGGTTCTACTGAGAGTTTAAGGTCCTATACCTGGGACCTGAGTGACACCTAGGCTAGAGTGGTTCATGTTCTTTCCCATTCCATTTCGGTCTGGTGCGGGAATATGAAACATGGTTCAGATGTAGGTTTCTTCTTGAGAACTTTGTGCTACAGATTTCCTGTAGTGCTAGGGCTATCTGGGAAGCCTGCTAAGTCTGGATGACCTTTATTATGACCTTTAGAAACTGAGGTGAATTAGAGGAGGATCTTTTATGGTTATTGTAAACACTGTACCTCCGGGTTAGAAGTGTTTACACTTCTCATAACTGATCCAAGTCTAGGATCCTTGTTTTAGAACACCACCTGTGAGGGGGTTGGGCTGTTTACAGGTTTGCAGGAACCCTTGGCCACATCATACCCTGATACTTGTTTTGTTTAAGAATACTCCATTTTGGGACAGTTCTTGTGATTTAAACCATGGACATGTGACTCTTTATTTGAGCCCCCCACCTTGGTTACTGGACTTTTGAACCTTCATCTGGACTTTTTAGACATACATGGGCCTTTTATATCAAGACAGTAATCAGATCCAGCTTGATCACAAACCCTTGCATATCATTTGCATACTCATCATTTGCATCATTTAACAGTTGCTTATTTATTTTTCAGGGTATCCACATTTTATTTGGCTTGGTTTTGACCCCTTCATCTGCATAGACCTCTGTTTCATCAGCTATCTGCTTCAGCTATCTTCATCAGTTGCCTGCTTCAGTTACCTCCATCATCATCCTCAGCCTATCAGTGGCTCATCTCCAGTGTCAGTCTTCATCATCAGCATCTGTTTCAGCTCTTCATCAGCAGTCATGGCACCCAAGAAGAGCAACATTTCATACCATTTCTTTGAACCTGTACTGGCTGGCATCAGGCAGGTCCAGGCACTTATCACTCCATACCACATCCCATTATTCAGAGAGCATTATGGAGGCATCCTTGATATGGTTATGGACCTAGACCCTTCTCAGAGGAGCTTGATCCACACTTGCCTACAGTTTTATGACCCTCCTTTGAGATGCTTCACTTTCCAGAATTTTCAGTTGGGACCTCTGTTGGAGGAGTTTTCATCATTGATTGGAGTACCTGTCAGGGGTGGTATCCCCTTCAACCCAGAGATGGCTTCCCCCAGCAATGAAGAAGTGGCAAAAGCACTGTACCTGGAGCCTATTTTGATTGAGCAAAACATGACGACAAAAGCTGGAATCCCTGGTTTGCACTTAGATTTTCTGACATCTCAGGCTATCCTGAAGGCCTCCTCGGGAGAGTGGAGGGCAGTTTGTGCATTACTAGCTCTCAACATATATGGGATTGTACTATTTGCAGATGAGCCCAAGTTTATCAGCAAGAATGCCATTCATCTCTTCCTTCTGAGGAACCCAGTACCCACCTTACTGGGAGACTTCTATTATTCTGTTCACCAAAGAAATGAGAAGCAGAGAGGGAGGTTGGTGAGATGTTGTGCTCCTCTGTTTCACACTTGGCTGCTCAAACACTTGCCTAGGACTGATGCCTTCCTGAATCCTCACCAACAGAAGAATTGGGCTAAGAGACTTATTGCTTTGACTTCAGATGACATCAGATGGTGCACCCAGAGTACCAAGGGCAGAGACATAATCACTAGCTGTGGGCAGTACCCCAATGTACCTCTAGTAGGAGTGAAGGGTTGCATCAACTACAATCCTTTGTTGTTTAAGAGACAATTGGGCTATGCTTTGGTCCACCCTCCTAGAGTGCAAGACTTGGCTAAAACCCTATATTGTGAGATAAGGCCTAATCTAGCTGCTGTCAGGCAAGCATCCTGGGCTTGGGACAACATCCAGACCAAAGGGATGGCCATTCTTGGGAGATGCAATAATGTGGCTTCAGCTCAGTATTATGAATGGTCTCATGCTAGAGCTCAGGTTTCTGGGATGCCCTTCACCATTGAGGATGCACCTGGACAATCCACAGTACCACCCCCAGCCACTGTCAGCCTGGAAGAATTTGAGAAGCTGAAGGAAAGGAATGAGAATCTGTCTCAAGCTCTGAAGAAGACCCTCTGGGAGAGGAGTGATGGTCGTCTAGACATCGAGAGGTTGGAGAAGCTTAAAGTGGAGCATCTGACCAAGATTGAGAAAGCAGAGGACTACATCAAGAAATCAAGAGCTGGAGAGAAAATATTGAAGAATGCTTGTAAAGAGGCCCAGTTTCAGAAGGCCAGGACTGATCTCTATCTAAAAGAGAGTCAAGATAGGTGGTTCAGGATCACTGAAGCTCGCACTCAAGAGGATAAGAGGACTCAAGCTAGGATTGAGCAGTTGGAGGCTAATGAGAAGAAGCAACAGGAGGCTTTGCTGGCAGCCCAGAAGGAAATTTCAGAATTGAAGCTTAGGGCTGGTGTGAAGAGGTCAAAGGACCAAGACAGACACAAGAAACTGACCACTGCTATTGCCACCAGAAACCTCCTTATCAGAAACATCACAGAGCATTCGGATGGTCCTGTAACTGAAGCACTTTTGAAGGAGGTTAAGGAGGATGAGTTTGGCTTAGATGTTTGACTACTTTGCTTGTTGTTATTTCCATTTAATGTACTTTTCTTTTAATGATTGTATTTTGACCCCTCAGGGGCATGTGTTGTAGAAACAAACTATGTATGATCCACCACTTGTAATGTATTTGTCAGTTTGTTTTATTCGAGTTTCTTTTCGCAAGCAACATCAAAGCATCTTCCTTAGGGTCTGGAAAGGTCAAAACCAAGAATTATTACTAACTCTGTTGTGATTCAGGAATTATTGCTCGTCGTCGGGTGATCGACCCTATCCCTATGCCGTATGCCGCTTTATTGCCACAACTCCTGAAACTCAACTTGGTTGAGCTAAGGACATTGGCACCACCAGATCCCTCCAATCTTCCAAGAAATTATGACGTCAACGCCAGGTGTGCTTTTCATTCTAATGCACCTGGCCACAATACGGAGAAGTGCAGAGCTTTACAAATGAAAGTCCAAGATCTGGTGGATTCTAAAGCCCTCAACTTTGCACCCCCTCCAAGTGTCACCAAGAATCCCATGCCTAATCATGGAGGACCAAGAATTAATGCCATTGAGGAAGACAAGCCATCTTTCTTAATCACCAGTGTTGGACAGATTCGGACACCTCTGGTCGAAATTAAAGCTCAGCTCCTAGAATGCCAGATGTTCCCCGGGTGTGAGCTCGGTTGTGGGTACTGCAACATTTCAGTCAACGGGTGTGATAATTTGAGAAGCGGCATAGATGCTCTTATCAAAAGTGGTATACTCCAGATCACAACAACGGCGCCCACAAATCCAACAATCCCTTTGACAACAGTTCTTGACTCTTCTACAACTGCAACAACAATCATTCCAACCAATTCATCAATATCATCAACAATGGCTCCATCTATCACCTCAACAAGTCAAATGTCAACAACCATTTCTTCTACAACATCAGCACCCATTTATTCAGCAGAATCTTCTACAACGCCAACTGAGATTAACGAAGATATCTCAGCAGTCACCATCTACTATGATCCATCAAATGTTCCTCCAAACAGCAACTTTCAGCAACAAACGGTGGCACCTCCTGCCAGGTCACCAGTCACCATTTACTACGATTCGCACACCATTTCAGTACCTTCCTCTGTAGCAGTCAGTCCAGTTACCATCACGGTGCCTGGACCAGTTCCATATGAAAGAAGTAATGCCATACCCTGGAATTATGGCTCCGATCTTTACTGCAATGGGGAGAAAATCACCTTGGACTCTTCAACTTCTTCTCCACAGATTGATAATGTTGGGGGAGGCAGAGGCTTCACCAGAAGCGGACGCCTTTTTGCCTCACAAACTCAGAGACCTAACGCCGAAGAAGAAGCTGCTGCCAAAGCAAAAGGAAAAAGTGTGGCATCTGAAGAGCCAGCTACCAAAGAAACTCAGAAGACATCTTTTGAGCAAGATGTAGACGAGTTCATGAGAATCATAAAGAGAAGTGATTACAAGGTGGTGGATCAGCTTCACCAAACTCCCTCAAAGATCTCCATATTATCCTTGTTGATGTGTTCTGAAGCTCACAGGAATGCATTACTGAAAGTCTTGCACGCAGCGTACGTACCAGAAGAGATCACTGTTAATCAGCTAGAAACTGTGGTGGCAAATGTCAATACCAGTCATGGATTGGGCTTTACCAATCCTGACTTAACAGCTGAGGGACATAACCACAACAAGGCTTTACACATCCCCCTAGAATGCAAGGGTGTTGTTCTATCTCATGTACTGGTGGACACTGGGTCGTCACTCAATGTTCTACCAAAGAAAGCCTTGGTGAAGCTGGAGTATGATGGCTTGGCACTGCGTCCAAGTAATTTAGTGGTGAGATCATTTGATGGCTCTAAAAGATCAGTGCTAGGAGAGATTGATCTGCCTGTGATGATTGGCCCGCAGACCTTCAAAATTACCTTCTATGTGATGGACATTCAGCCGGCCTACAGCTGTTTGTTGGGTAGACCCTGGATCCATGCCGCTGGCGTTGTTACGTCTACCCTTCACCAGAAGCTGAAATTCGAGTGGGAAGGCCAGATCATCACCATCTGTGGGGAAGAAGACATCTTTGTTAGCCATCTGGCTACGTATAAGTATATAGAGATGGATGGAGAAATCCATGAAACCATGAGCCAGGGATTTGAGGCCCTGAACATTAATGAAGAATCTGTTGTACTGGGAACCTCCATGACGTCTTATCAGCAAGCCAGGAAGGTTGTTGAAGAGGGTACTGCCCAAGGCTGGGGCAAGCTGCTGCCCGTGGAGAAGAAGGAGGACAGATTTGGGTTGGGTTACAAACCAACTCAACAAGATCAATCAGAGGCTGCCAAGAAGCCCAACTTTGTCAGCGGGGGAATGCTCACCCCGGATGCAGTGAACAACTTGGAAGATGAGTCGGAAGATGAGCGCAACCTGGAGAGCTGGATACGTCCAAGGATCCCGGGGAGCCATATCTCAAACTGGTCTTCCCAGGAAATTATAAGGGTTACTCCTGCAGAGTAATTATTATTTCCTGTATTTTTTAAGCATGCATCAAGTCTTGCATCTTGCCCAAGATGACAAGGCTCATTTTGTAATCGGGCCATCTTGTAATTTTGTGCAAACAGATCAATCAATGAATATCGGACATCTTTTGCAAATCAATCCTTTTTCTTTTCCGCTCACTATTTTTCATTTTTCTTTTTGTACAAAAATTAAATGTCAATGTTTTCCAAAATGATAACTTCATTTCACTTTTTTCTAAACAAGATTAAAATCGATCACTAAAACGAACAATCTAAACCCTTGCAGAGAGTGCCTTTCAGACTGCACCGACAACAGCACAGCTATGGCTTCGTATGACTTTGACAATCCAATCAATCAAGCTGATGAAGGGGTTGAAGAAGATTATGAGCTTCCCGAAGAGCTAGCCAGGTTGTTAAGGCAAGAGGAGAAGGTTATCACTCCTCATCAGGAGGAGGTTGAAACGGTTAATCTTGGTACGGAAGAAGATGTGAAAGAGGTTAAGATCGGAGCCTACTTACAAGATTCGGTAAAGGAACGACTGATTGACATGCTTCGGGAGTATATAGATGTCTTTGATTGGTCTTATCAGGATATGCCAGGGTTGGATACCGATATTGTCATGCACAAGATGCCTTTAAAAGAAGACTGCCCGCCAGTAAAGTAGAAACTGCGCCGTACTCGCCCGGATATGGCAATGAAGATTAAAGAGGAGGTACAAAAGCAGTGGGACGTCGGGTTCCTTGCTGTAACTAGCTATCCGCCGTGGGTAGCTAATATTGTACCTATGCCTAAGAAAGACGGCAAGGTGAGGATGTGTGTGGACTACCGGGATCTGAACAGAGCCAACCCGAAAGATGATTTCCCTTTACCTCACATTGATGTATTGGTTGATAATACAACTCAGTTCTCGGTATTCTCCTTCATGGACGGATTTTCAGGATACAATCAGATCAAGATGTCACCTGAAGACATGGAGAAGACAACTTTTATCACACCCTGGGGCACATTCTGTTATAAGGTGATGTCGTTCGGACTGAAGAATGCTGGTGCAACTTATCAACGGGCTATGGTAACATTATTCCACGACATGATCCATAAAGAAATTGAATGTTATGTGGATGACATTATTGCCAAGTCCCTCACAGAAGAAGACCACCTGGTAAATCTGTTGAAGTTATTCAAGCGTTTGAGGAAGTACCAACTGAAGTTAAACCCCAACAAGTGCACATTCGGGGTGCGATCTGGTAAGCTGCTGGGATTTATTGTAAGTGAAAAAGGGATTGAAGTTGACCCTGATAAAGTTAAAGCCATTCAAAAAATGCCTGCACCAAAGACTGGAAAAGAAGTTTGGGGGTTCTTAGGCAGACTGAACTACATTTCAAGGTTCATATCTCACCTTACAGCAACCTGTGAACCCTTGTTCACGCTGTTAAGAAAAGAACAAACGGTCAGGTGGAACGAAGACTGCCAGAGGGCTTTTGACAAAATCAAGGAATACTTACAGGAGCCTCCGATCCTTATGCCTCCAGTTGAAGGAAGACCTCTAATCATGTACTTGACAGTATTAGAAGAGTCAATGGGGTGTGTGCTGGGCCAGCATGACGAGTCTGGTCGAAAAGAGTATGCAATATACTACCTAAGCAAAAAGTTTACCGACTGTGAACAACGTTATTCACTGCTCGAGAAAACTTGCTGTGCTTTAGCGTGGGCTGCTCGCCGACTAAGACAGTATATGTTGACCCACACTACTTTTTTGATATCAAAGATGGATCCAGTTAAGTACATTTTTGAGAAGCCAGCACTTACCGGACGGGTTGCAAGATGGCAAATGATTCTCACAGAATATGACATCCAGTACACATCTCAGAAGGCCATCAAGGGCAGTGTACTGTCTGATTATCTTGCTGAGCAACCCATTGATGATTACCATCCTATGAGATTTGACTTCCTTGATGAAGACATCATGTTCATAAAAGCAAAAGATCATGAAGAGCCTGTTCACACTGAAGGGCCGGACCCAGAAGAAGAATGGACTATGATGTTTGACGGGGCTGTTAATATGAATGGTCGTGGTGTTGGTGCAGTACTCATTACACCTAAAGGAGTCCACATGCCTTTCTCGGCAAAGCTCACCTTTAACTGCACTAACAATGAAGCTGAATACGAAGCTTGTATTATGGGTCTTGAGGAAGCCATTGACCTCAGGATCAAGACTTTAACTGTGTTCGGAGATTCAGCTTTGGTAATCAATCAAACCAACGGCAAATGGTACACACACCAGGATCATCTGATACCTTACAGGGATTATACAAAGAGGTTATTGACTTTCTTCACAACAGTCAAGCTTGAGTATATCCCTCGAGATGAAAATCAGTTTGCAGACGCTCTGGCTACCATTTCATCCACGATCAAAGTTCAAGCTGCCAACTTTGTACCTCGGATCTCAGTATCCAGACATGACAGACCAGCATATGTATTTGCAGCAGATGTTGTTAAAGATGATAAGCCTTGGTTCCATGATATTAAATGCTTCTTGGAGGATCAAACATACCCACCCGGGGCATCTTCCAATGATAAGAAGACATTAAGAAGGCTAGCTGGTAGTTTCTTCCTGAATACTGATGGTTCCCTGTACAAGAGAAACTTTGACATGGTACTTCTCAGATGCGTTGATAAGACAGAAGCAGAATTGTTGATGCACGAGGTGCACGAAGGATCCTTTGGTACCCATGCTGGAGGGCATGTAATGGCTAAGAAGTTGTTAAGATCAGGCTATTACTGGATCACGATGGATGCCGACTGTTGTGCTTATGCCAGGAAGTGCCATAAATGCCAGATCTATGCGGATAAGGTGCATGTGCCTCCAAATCCTCTGAATGTGATGTCTTCACCCTGGCCCTTCGCCATGTGGGGCATTGATATGATTGGCAAGATTGAGCCGACTGCTTCAAACGGCTATAGATTTATCCTGGTTGCTATTGACTATTTTACCAAGTGGGTCGAAGCAGCTTCCTATGCAAATGTTACAAGGCAAGTGGTAGCCCGATTCCTGAAGAGAGACATCATTTGTAGATATGGAGTGCCCGAGCGAATCATCACGGATAATGGTTCCAACTTGAACAACAAAATGATGGCAGAACTATGTCGGGACTTCAAGATCCAACACCACAATTCTTCTCCTTACAGGCCAAAGATGAATGGCGCTGTTGAGGCAGCTAATAAGAATATCAAGAAGATTGTGCAGAAAATGGTAGTCACTTATAAGGACTGGCATGAAATGCTACCGTTTGCCTTGCATGGGTATCGTACGTCAATCAGAACATCCACTGGGGCAACACCGTATCAACTTATGTACGGTATGGAGGCAGTCCTACCTGTTGAAGTTGAATTACCCTCCTTACGGGTGTTAATGGATGTTAAACTGAATGAAGCAGAATGGGTCCAATCCCGATACGAACAACTGAGTCTGATCGAAGAGAAGAGATTGGCTGCAATTTGTCATGGGCAGCTGTATCAGAAAAGAATGAAGAAAGCCTTCGATCAGAAAGTTAGGCTCCGAGAGTATCAAGTAGGAGATCTTGTGCTGAAAAGACTCCTCCCTCCTCATACAGACCATAGGGGCAAGTGGACTCCAAATTATGAAGGGCCATTTGTAGTAAAGAAGGTTTTCTCCGGTGGAGCACTCATGCTCAGTACTATGGATGGTGAAGACTTCCCGTCCCCTGTGAATTCAGATGCAGTTAAAAAATACTTCGCATAAAAATGACCCGCTGGACATGAAAACAGAATGTAAGTCCAGGCAAAAATAGGGCATCCCGGTGAGTCAGAAACAGAATAAAAGACTCGGGCAAAAATAAGGGAAAATAAACAAAAAAATGTACACCCGCTGAGTTGAAAAGCCGCATTGGACAACTCAGGCAAAAATGGGTATCCCGGTGGATTGAAAACCTGAAAAAGGCGATCCACGCAAAATAAGGGAATAAGCGAACAACTGCATTCTGAATTCGTCTGTATCACTCACAGTGTGGTAAGCTCCGAAAGGTTCAAGTTTCGTTCAGAATCAACCTTCTTCAGAAAGCAAGACGAGAAGAACGTCAAATGTCATACGAGTCATAGCAAAGGGAAGCTCCTTGAAGCGTCGTCAACATTGCCAATACCTTTTATTTCTCAATTTGTAACAATCTCCTCATTTTAGGGGATTTGTTTCTTTGACTGTATCTTGCCAATTCAGGGCACATGAATTAATAAAATCAGATTTTCAGTCATGTTTCGTTTCGTACATTTTATTTTCATTTGCAAGAGTGTCCGATGTCTTTAAGATACTGATTGCATAAATACAGATGTTTCTCTTCTAAAAAACGTACTTACAGGAAATATGTTTACTCCCGGGAGTGTCTAACCCCTATGATGAAATCCGGTAAGGGATACCTCGGGATTACTTGTGCGCTTCTCTATCTTTTCAGGATTGCAGGCATTCAAAGCACAACAAGGGGCATGAAAGCTTCATCCCAGCAAGCTGGCAAACACTTATCTACTCAGTCCTAGCACCGGAGGTGTTCTCTCCCCAGCCGAGTTGCAAAGCCAGGAAATCATCTCCCCACAGAGCTTCAGCCCCTATCCGGAAGAGCAACGCATGGAGATCTCACAACAGGGTGAAGGAAGCTTCTACAAACCCCAGCTGGGTCCCTCATCACCAAAATAGGTCTATCAGTGACCTATATCCCCAAGCAGAGTCCCATATGTCAGATCTACCAATGATCTCATCCCCAACTAGGATGTCCACTTCAAGCAGATCAACCAGAGATCTTCACAGCATTGGGATCAGAATCCCGAGTCGTTATCTTTGCATAATCATGGCATTCGCATCATATTCTCCCCACAGAGCGTAGCATTCCGTCTAATACGGAGCATTACGGCAAAAATCAAACATATTGCATAATCATAAGCCATGTTCTGAATCAAACACTTGTGAATACTGACAACCCGTCAGCGATATACAGAAAACTCCCCAGATTCCCCGGCAGGGAGCCAAAGCACTTTCCCAAAAGAAACAGATACTTCCTGACACCCGTCCGTGTCATATCCCCAGTAGAAAGCCAAAGCGTCCTCTTTGCACTCACAGATACATATATCTATACAAATTCCCTGACACCCGTCTGTGTCACCTTCCCCAACATAGATACCTGAAACATTTTTTAAACCATACACTTGTTTATATTACACTTTTCTCCTTTTGACACTCGTCCGTGTCACTCTCCCCAGCAAGTTAAACACTCGCCTGTACACCACTCATACTTGTTGCTTCTATTTTTACTCATACAGATGCTCGTCCGTATCTTTTATACACCACTCAAATCCCCTCAGATTCGACACTCGTCCGTGTTCCTTGTTAATCAGTTGGTACTCGTCCGTATCATCATCTCAGAACATGCGTCAAGCGTTTGTTTCTACCCGATACTCGTACGTATCGTAGTCTTAAGGATGCTCGTCCGCATCTTTAATCTATACACCGTGTCAAACACTATTGTCTTCTTGAATTTAGACACTCGTCTGTGTCTACTATTCCCCAGAAGAGTCCCCGCATAATCAATACTCGTCCGTGTTCTTTGTTAACCAGTTGGTACTCATCCGTATCATCATCTCTGAACACGTGTCAGCTTTTGTTTCTACCTGATACCCGTCCGTATCATATTCTTGAGGATGCTCGTCCGCATCTTTAGTCTATACGCAGTACCCAAACACGTATACCTCTCATTCCTTGGATATAGACACTCGTTCGTGTTTACTTGTCCCAGCAAATTCCAGTGAACTATTTCTTTTCTATCTGACATTCGTCCTATGTCATGATACTTTCGGCAGCCGTACCCTGCCAGGTGATCGTCCTTCACCTTTGGATGACTGTCCCTCATCCTATCCCCAGTGGAGTATCTATTATTGGAACCCTTTTCTATCCGGCATTCGTCCTATGTCGTGATACCGAGCAGCCGTCCCCTACTAGGTGATCGTCCTTCACCCTTTGATGATCGTCCTTCATCATTTTATCCGATGGTCGTCCCCGTCGTTGATCTTGTTATCTGGCATTCGTCCTATGTCATGATAAACCCTGAGAGCAGCCGTACCCTGCTAGGTGATCGTCCTTCACCTCTTGATGATCGTCCTTCATCATGCTTATCCGATGGCCGTACCCATCGTCGATCTTTTTATCCGACATTCGTCCTATGTCGCGATGCTTTTGGTAGCCGTACCCTGCTAGGTGATCGTCCTTCACCTTAGATGACCGTCCCTCATCTTATCCCCAACAGAGCAGCCGTCCCCTGCTAGGTGATCGTCCTTCACCTTTGATAACCGTACCTCATCATTTATTTTTACTTCTAATCCCCAGAGAGTCTTATATCTTTATTTGATGGTCGTCCCCATCATAATCTCTTATATTCCCAACATGCCGGCCGTCCCCGTCATTGCTCTTTCCCCAGCAGTCGTCCTCAGCTCGATGGTCGTCTTCCGTCGCCCGTACTTTATAAATATACTTTATTTTATTTTACAATCTATATCCCTTTTCTTCTTCATTCTGTGAGTGCAAATTTTGGACTGTCTTTGGTATTCAACCACAAGTTATCTTGTTTGCCTGTTAAGCCGTTGCTTACATCCTGCACAGCTAACTCATCTTTGAATAGGGGCAGCTGTAAACACCCCAAATTTTCCCTCACCCATTCACACCATGGCTTGTGATCTTTTCATATGCATAATTCAATCATAGCATCTCATACCACATTTTTGATTCACTGCATTGCTTCTAAGTCATCTGCATCTAGGGTTTGTGATCTGAGCAATCCAAGAGCTATTTGAGCCACTCCAAAGGTCACCAATCACTTCAAAGGGGTCCATGTATGTTCAAGCATTGTGTTGTACCCTCACAAAGTCAAGAAAGTCAAAGAATCACAAGAACTGAGAAAGGCATGGAAGCAGAGCCAGGTTTAACTGCACAGATGACCTAGAATTAGGGTTTTGGTTTCAAAGGCCATAACTCCAAATTTTTTGGTCATTCTTGTTTCTATTGGTCCCTAAATGTTATAAGGATCATGCATATCAAGTTTCATGAAGAAATTCCATGGGGGAGGCATCTGATCAAGGGTTGACTTCTTGAGCAAGTCAGTGTAAAATCAGGGCATCTGAGGCCCCCAATGACCCAACCAAAGGTTGTTCATCATCATTTTGGGTGTGTATGATCTTTATTTGATCATAGAAGATGTTAGAAGTTCACAAAATTGAATAATTTCAAGCCATTTGCAAAGTTGCCTTTTTGGGAAAATGACTTGTAATGGAAACTTGCCATTTTGGGAAAACTTTTTCAACCCTTGCTTTTTGATTCAAAAATGTTTCAAATGAGAAAACTTTGGTCATGAAAGTTGTAGAATGGATCATTCCCTTTTCAAAAAGTACAAGAACTCATTCTAATTCATTTTGGATCAAAAGTTATGGCTTGTCAAAGTTGGGAAAAATCACATAATTTGAAGTTTTCTACCAAAGAGGCAAAGTTGCAAAATCACTTGCCAAGGCAAATTGAGACCTCAAAGTGACTTCTAAACTTTACACAAACATAAATCAAGGCCTAAAATTCAGATTGCACCAAGATTTTGTCCATTTCCATGACTTATGGATCAAGAAACCTCAAAAGGGCAAAAGTGGGACAAAGTTGCAAAACATCATTCAAACCCTAATCCATTTGCTGGTTGGCTTCAAAACTGATCCTATGGCCCTCCTCATTCCTTGCTGCGCAGGACACCCCTCTTGTCCTTGGCTAACTATTGGCCCATACCTCTCTTACACAAAGCTTGACTTTCTTGCAAAAGACCCATACCAATCACAATAGGGCACAACCACTCTACAGACCTATCCATGAGTGATAAGTGGACCAAAGGCAAGCCATAACACACAAGAACTCATGCTGAAACACACTCCAAGCCATAGTTATCAAAAATCCTCCAACTTGCAAAACCATTCGAATTTCTCAGCTCACTGAACCATTCTTCAAACCAACTTCACCATTGATCTCAAAATGACTCACTGATCACAAACCAACCATTGAAACAGCCAAAAACCTCACATAAACAAAATACGATTTCTAACCAGTTGGCTTGCAATATCACTGAAATTCTGGTATGACAGACTCAGATGTCTAATATGATGTTGAGACATCTTATCTGTTACTTATAAACATGGTAAGGTATACATATCAGTACTTAAATAATTCTGTTATATCAGAGTCAAACATGCTTCAGGATGTTGGGACATCTGATAGGACATTCAGTTCAGGTACTGCATAAAACATAAAAGATAAAAAGAACACAGCAGAAGTTTGTTAACCCAGTTCAGTGTATAACCACACTTACATCTGGAGGCTACCAAGCCAGGAGGAAATCCACTATAAGTAATATTAATTCTAGACTTAAACCACCCTGTTTAATCTATCACTTAATAACTACCCAATGCAATTTCTACCTAAGACACAACTTAGATATGAGTACCCTACTCACTCCCCCTCAATCACACAGTGATCTTTTACAATGATTAATAAAATTGAAGTCACACTTCAAACACAACAGCTTGATCTTACTTAGAAGTTTCAATCAAGACACAATACTTCTCTTGCTTACAAGCTTCGAGAATCACAAGTGAAACAGCCACAATAGTGTTACTTGTTATGCACGGCTGACACAAGGACACAACCCTAATAATGTTTACATTTTCGGTTCATTGGGTTGATTCTAAACTAGGTTACAAGGTTTCTTTTATAACCTATTCCCAACTGGATTTGGGCCTAACCAATCACAACAATAGCTGCTACAAATATGCAGAAATATCTGCTACAAATATGCAGAAATATCTGCTACAAATATTCCAAAAGATCTTCAACTTCTAAAATATCTCTAAATATAGAAACCTATATTTTTCAATATTTGTCTTCAATTTAAATTGAGTCTTTAAGATCTTCTAGATCAGCACCACATATGATTGCATAATATCTCCAGAATATTCTGCATAATTCAGATCTGATAAATCCAATGTCATCACCTTGAATTAGGGTTTGTTACTTCCTAGATTCTAGGTGATTTTGTTCTTCTGATTAATCTGAATCTTCATAACAAAACTCCCTACAGATGCGCCTTGTTCTGTTTTTATCCATCCATAATTAATTCCAGATAACTATCCTTAAATATCTCAGATCAGTTAGTTATTAATTAATTCTGGTAACAGGTCTGAGATGTCTCAACATCTGTTGGGACATCCTGAAAAACTGAACTTACTTCATTTACTGATACAATGTCACAACATCTGATGGGACATCCTGTAAACTGAACTTATTCCATCAACTGATACAATGTCCTAACATCTGGTGTGACATCCTGATATCTTGACTTAAGTTCATTAACTGTTACTCTGTTTGACAGTGTCACAACATTTGGTGTGACATCCTGAACTAAGTTCAACACTTCTTGTTTGATATCTATATGTAACATATGACAGTAATGTTGTCATGACAGTTGCAGATGTTTCAACATTCTCTTTGACATCTGTCATGACATTTGCAGATGTTTCAACATTCTCTTTGACATCTGTCATGACATTTGCAGATGTTTCAGCATCTTCTTTGACATCTGTCTGTAGCATATGACAGTAATTCTGTCATGACATTTGCAGATGTTTCAACATCTTCTTTGACATCTGTCTGTAACATTCTTATTCAACATTTGCAGATACTTCAACATCTTCTTTGACATCTGACTGTGACATATGACAACATCTGTTGGGACATCCTGAGTTAAGTTCTTATACTCTGTTTGATAATGTCCCAACATCTGATAGGACATTCTGAACTGAATTCAACATCTTCTTTGACAACTTCCACATTTATCTGTGCCACCATGTCAGGACATCATGTTTGACACGTTCTTCCAGAATCTATACCATGTTAATATGGAACTTCTTATTCAACATTTTCCAGCCATATTAGTTTTACCAAACATAATGCCAATCATAGAATAATAGCATTAACAATCTCCCCCTTTGGCTTATTTTGGCTAAAACTAATTTACATACAGGTGTAGTAGTACCTTATGTAGAAGTTCCTTAACATCACATCTTCATATCAGACCTCACACTATTACTTCTCCCCCTTTTTAGCCATAAAAAGACAAAGGTTCCATAATAAAAATAGAGGTATATAATCTCCATAAGCTTGAAACACACACAAGCTTCACAATTCCTCAAGAATCAAACATAAACTACAAAGAGCAGCTTTATATAATATAGCCTTATAGACTCTTAGGATTCTCCTTATCTGGTTAAGGTATTACTCCCCCTTAACACCACAAAATCAAGTGCACATACTTGTAACACACTCCCCCTATCTAGGATACTCCATGCTTCTCTATACATTGATGAAAGGAAAACATAAGACGCATCTTCATGTCTTCAAGAGCTCACCCTCTGTTCAATTCCCAATTGAACACATTCACTTCTTGTACCAAAGCATACCTGATTCCTTTCTGGGTTTGTAGTTACCACATACTACACAAGATGAACATCTTCTAGCACACAGGTTCTTGACACTAAGCCTTTACACACCAAAGGCCATACAATCCAGATAAAACACATCCAAACTAATTATGAAATTAGAATGAATGTCCACAAACAAACTTCCAAGCAATCAATACCTGATATACTTCTGGTTGATCAACAGAGATGTGCTCTTCAGTTGAGGCCTTGTGCTGGTCCTCAGATGTTTCAACATCTATTGGGACATCCTGTTGAGCAGGAGTGTCCTTTGCAGCCTGAGTTTGTTGATCTTCTTGTGGGGCTGGCATAGTGTTCAGAGAGATAGATATGCCACTTACCACTCTTTGCTCAGATAGGATTTTGGTTACCAACTCCTTTATGGGATCATCCACATATTCAGAAGCTTTTGGAGTGTTGTACAATGGTGAAGGTATGCCTTTGGTCTTGCTGAAAACTTGATCTTTTTGGAGTTCTTGGCTTTTTAGCACGAGGAACACTTCCAGTCTCTTCTACATGTTTCTTCCAATATAGATCATCTACTTCATCATTCTCCCATATGATTAGGTAGTCTAATAATAGAAACCATGTAGATAAACACCCCAGATAATGTACTAACACTTAGTTAGAACATTTTTTTTTCATACACCAAGACCTTATCACCATGATCCTAGATGTGCTCCACCAACTGGACTTACTATAGTATAGTAATCCAAGAACTGAAAATCTTCAACTACACTGTGCCACCAGTTAGAATTAGAAATCCAGAAAGAGTGATAAACTCTCATCCACCTTCAAGAAGAATAAATCCTCTTGAGTCTTCAACTCATCACTCCTCTGCCCAAGAGCAATTTGTTCCAAGACAATCCTCAAGAACAACCAGCTGCCACACTCTGATTATCTTGATTCTTCGAATCCACTTTAAAGATCAACCAATTACCACATTTTGATAACCTCTTTTATGAATCCTCATATGAAAAAGCCAATTGCCACTTTTGTCTTCTTCACGTTTATAATAAAGCTTCCAAAGATATCCTGATCAAAAAAGTTGATCTTCACCAATTAGACTCTGATGTTGAACTAGATGTTTAAACATTATTAGCCCACATCCATCTGTTAAATTCAGTTCCTTCTTCTGCCACTTGAAAGAACCTCCTTCCTTTATTGAACAAGAGTTACATGCTCTCATAGACTTGATTTATCCATCAAGTTTGAGTAGACAACCTCCATTCTATTGGTTTTGCAGAAGTTATTACCAATAACACATATTGATGAGAAACTTCCAATGTTTCTCCAAAGTCTTCAAACCTGCCACTGTCTGATTATTCAGAAGGAATAGTTAAGAACTACACCTCAAAACTATACCAAGGATGCCACCTTTCCTTGAGTAAAGCAGTCTAAACAAATTTATGATATCTCCACCTATCTTAACTCCATGATGAGCATTCTGGACTACACCTAGATCAGAAATAAACCAATCCAAGTAGTCACCAAGATTATGATATGTTCATGGTCTTTCATCTCCATCTTCAGAATCAACAATATCCAGACAAGTTCTTCCCAAGAAACTTTCCAGAAATACATAACTCTTGTCACACAAGACTGAAGCCAATGCTACAGCTTATGCAATACCTCTCCCATGACTCTGCACAAACTCTGATGATAAGATGTTCCAACATCTTTTTGAACATCACCAATCTTGAATCACAAGGATAATCAATCAAATATTTGTGAATTCCACAAACAACAATTGATCTTAAATCCTTGTATAATACCTTATCAGATAGTTCTACACAATCTGATCTTTTACTTTTGAAGGATTTTAAGGTTAGCTCCAAATAAGATTAGCAAGATCTCCTCATGTCATGGATAAACAATACTCCAGCTGAGCATGTACTCCACTAATTCTCAATTTCACACCCCTGATGAACATACAAAGAGCACAACTGATAAATATCCACACTTGATTTTATATTCCAAAACAGATGCTCTTAGTTTGCTTGCTACAAAGGGTTTATACTGCCACTATACATGACTAGTAGTGGAAGAGACTACCAGTTCAACAACCATTCTGATCAGACTTCCCAATCTGACATTCTTCCCTTGCTTCTAGCAATTGTTGGTCACATTGATAGCTTTAATCATGACCAAAGTCATGCATTTTTCACCCACATTTGTAAATACATTTAGAAGCTTCTTCATCTTCAGATTCATAATTAGATTCATCAGTATTCTGAGTAACCTCTTCCAGCTCCAGCCTTTGAAATACTTCCTCAAGCTTTTTCTTCCTGGCATCCAGATTTTTGCAAGTGTTCTTCAGATCTGCAATCAAGGCAGCTTTGGATATGGGAGTCTTTGCTTTTGAAGGTCCAGCAGATGTCCTAGTGGAAGCTTCAACATCAGCAGCATGATGGCTCAAGAAAAGTTTGTAATGGAAGGCCAGAGGACTTTTTCTTTTGCATACTGAATCCTTCTCAGTGAGGATACCTGGATACTGGCTTAGTATGATTCCACAAAGCAGAGAGGAAAAAGCAATGGGAAGCTTTATTGCAGATGTTCCAACATGCTTCAATGTCTGATAAAAAATATAAGCCCCAAAGTACAACTTTGCTTGGGTGCCCACAGCATATATGAACCTGCTCAATTCAGTTGCTATTGAGGAGGTATGGTTGGTAGGGACCCAATTTGAAGTGCCAATCCTATGCAGCATTGCATACTTCCTTGTCAGCAAGCTAACAGAAAATTTCCCTTTGACTGGCCAAGCTTTGAATTGATTAGCAGTGATGACCTTGCACACATGGTTATTTATCTTTCCCAGCTCATTAGGTCCATCAGATTCTCTTCCTAGATAGTGGTTGATAACCCTAGAAGAGAATTCCACACATTTCCCTCTTACATACACCTTTCTGAAGTCATCTGATTTACCATCATCACAGTCCTCTTGAAGGTTGACAATGAATTCCTTGACTAGCAGCTCATAGCAAAGTGAAAAGTTTGATACTGTCTTGAATAAACCAGCAGAAGAAATTAGGTCAATTACCTCAGTGCACTCAAGTGCATTTCTGCCCAGCTCTCTTTCAAGTGCTACCCTTCTTTGGTATACAAATTTTCATCTGCTCACACTTGACACATGATGGAATGAAACATTGTCCAGAGGAGCTTCTGGAACAGCAGAGGTGGACCTTGAGGGTGCTGGTTTCTTCTTTGGTTGGGATGTTGGGACATCCTCTTCAACATCTGAATCTGGTGGAGTTACAGCTTTCCTCTTTTGGGTATTCACCTTGCTCCATTTTTTAGTAGGACCAAGTATCACTTTGACCTTGTATTTCTTTGGAGTAGGCTGCTTCTTTTCAGGAGATGAATGTCCTGTAGTCTTCTTTTCCTTTCTAGCCCTAAGCCTTTTGGCTATGCTAGGGTCCACAGAAGCAATGATCATTATCTAAGTCTTCAACATGTAGCATAGATGCCTCCTCTTCCAGGTTAGGAGTAGGTTCTAAACATATGTGATCATCACACATTTGTCTAGCACCCAAAGCATCCATCATCACACCAGTTTCCTTCTTCTGGAACACAAAACTAAGCTTGGTTCATAAACTGTTGATGTGTAGTGTGGTGTTAAGCCATTAGGATTGACATATCAATTCAGCTTCTTTCTTGATGAAACTTCCTTCAGTTCATGATTTAGACAATCATAAACATGTATCTTCACAGGAGAGATTTTCTCCAGCTATACCTAAACAACATAGGACACCATAACCAAGAAGGATATCCTCATTAGGTCACCATAAATAAGCTTAAGAGATAACTTATCAAGATTTTCACTCCCGCATGAAAGATTTGATAATTATACTCTTTTGTTTTGGCTCCAACCTCTTCTTTCATCAAGAACCACAACATTCTGAACTAAGTGTTCTCCAATTCTCACAGAAAACAAAATACAAGCCTCCTTCAAATATAGAATTCTCAGAACCAAGATGTCAGGACATTCTGTTTGACATCATAGCTACACAACAATTCACCAGCAAATTTCCAGCCCTGATAACACCAGACTGGTCCAATATACACCATATGATGAATAGTCCATCCTCCACTTCTAGGGACCATTCAAACACCAATATGAACCTCTCAAGTTCAAACAGCTTTTCATTATATCCTCCTTCTTCCTTTACCATGAACCAGAAAGTATCCCCCTTAGATCTCATCCAGAAACAGACCAGGATGCCTGCTCTGATACCAATTGAAATTCTGGTATGACAGACTCAGATGTCTAATATGATGTTGAGACATCTTATCTGTTACTTATAAACATGGTAAGGTATACATATCAGTACTTAAATAATTCTGTTATATCAGAGTCAAACATGCTTCAGGATGTTGGGACATCTGATAGGACATTCAGTTCAGGTACTGCATAAAACATAAAAGATAAAAAGAACACAGCAGAAGTTTGTTAACCCAGTTCAGTGTATAACCACACTTACATCTGGAGGCTACCAAGCCAGGAGGAAATCCACTATAAGTAATATTAATTCTAGACTTAAACCACCCTGTTTAATCTATCACTTAATAACTACCCAATGCAATTTCTACCTAAGACACAACTTAGATATGAGTACCCTACTCACTCCCCCTCAATCACACAGTGATCTTTTACAATGATTAATAAAATTGAAGTCACACTTCAAACACAACAGCTTGATCTTACTTAGAAGTTTCAATCAAGACACAATACTTCTCTTGCTTACAAGCTTCGAGAATCACAAGTGAAACAGCCACAATAGTGTTACTTGTTATGCACGACTGACACAAGGACACAACCCTAATAATGTTTACATTTTCGGTTCATTGGGTTGATTCTAAACTAGGTTACAAGGTTTCTTTTATAACCTATTCCCAACTGGATTTGGGCCTAACCAATCACAACAATAGCTGCTACAAATATGCAGAAATATCTGCTACAAATATGCAGAAATATCTGCTACAAATATGCAGAAATATCTGCTACAAATATTCCAAAAGATCTTCAACTTCTAAAATATCTCTAAATATAGAAACCTATATTTTTCAATATTTGTCTTCAATTTAAATTGAGTCTTTAAGATCTTCTAGATCAGCACCACATATGATTGCATAATATCTCCAGAATATTCTGCATAATTCAGATCTGATAAATCCAATGTCATCACCTTGAATTAGGGTTTGTTACTTCCTAGATTCTAGGTGATTTTGTTCTTCTGATTAATCTGAATCTTCATAACAAAACTCCCTACAGATGCGCCTTGTTCTGTTTTTATCCATCCATAATTAATTCCAGATAACTATCCTTAAATATCTCAGATCAGTTAGTTATTAATTAATTCTGGTAACAGGTCTGAGATGTCTCAACATCTGTTGGGACATCCTGAAAAACTGAACTTACTTCATTTACTGATACAATGTCACAACATCTGATGGGACATCCTGTAAACTGAACTTATTCCATCAACTGATACAATGTCCTAACATCTGGTGTGACATCCTGATATCTTGACTTAAGTTCATTAACTGTTACTCTGTTTGACAGTGTCACAACATTTGGTGTGACATCCTGAACTAAGTTCAACACTTCTTGTTTGATATCTATATGTAACATATGACAGTAATGTTGTCATGACAGTTGCAGATGTTTCAACATTCTCTTTGACATCTGTCATGACATTTGCAGATGTTTCAACATTCTCTTTGACATCTGTCATGACATTTGCAGATGTTTCAGCATCTTCTTTGACATCTGTCTGTAGCATATGACAGTAATTCTGTCATGACATTTGCAGATGTTTCAACATCTTCTTTGACATCTGTCTGTAACATTCTTATTCAACATTTGCAGATACTTCAACATCTTCTTTGACATCTGACTGTGACATATGACAACATCTGTTGGGACATCCTGAGTTAAGTTCTTATACTCTGTTTGATAATGTCCCAACATCTGATAGGACATTCTGAACTGAATTCAACATCTTCTTTGACAACTTCCACATTTATCTGTGCCACCATGTCAGGACATCATGTTTGACACGTTCTTCCAGAATCTATACCATGTTAATATGGAACTTCTTATTCAACATTTTCCAGCCATATTAGTTTTACCAAACATAATGCCAATCATAGAATAATAGCATTAACAATCACAAACCAGCCAAAAGAAATTCCTTCCAAGTATCAAAACTTCATCAGGAGGTCAAGGGGAGTGGTTTGCACAAAGAGAGGAGGCCTGAAAGTCCAGAACTGAGAAAGCTCAAGCTCAGGTACCTTCTTGAAACATTTTTCCAGAACTTGTTTCTTTAGTTATAGAATGGTAGAGTGTGTTCCACTGATCACAATGAACTTTGAATGATGAAAAATGGTTGAGTTTTGAGTGTGTATGCATGTTCTGAAATTTTGTTCAGTGTTAGGTTTTTGTTCGAATCTTGTTGTTGATGAAAAATAAATGAAATTTGGTGCTGGATTCTTGCTCTAGGGGGTTTGGGGATCATTTCTAGAGATTTGGGGGGTTTGATTTGACCTAGGGAGTGTTTTAGAGAAATCTCAGGGGAGAGGTGGCCGGAGAAGATGACCGGAGGTCATTTCCGGCCACCTGAGAGTCATTAGTGTGTTAAATGCGTTTAGGGCAAAGTTTAAATGTGGACCCTTGATCTGGCTGACTTTGGTTGACTTGCGCGCAAACGTGTGGCCAGGATCTCATCATTATGCCCTAATCCTCAATTAATTAAATAAATCCAGTTTAATTAATTTTAAAACAGAAATTAGCCAGGTTTGAATTTCAACCCTCAGATCACGCGCCAAGTCAATTCCCGCGCCCTAGTGTTGCACCCCAAAATTTGCCCTCACAATACAAGGCTTTGTGTACTAAGAGGTTCACAAGGTTCACAAGACCTTTCATGAGGTTCATGAAGTTTACAAGACACTTTATGAGGATCACAAGGTTCACAAGGCTCACAAGACCTCCCATGAGGTTCACAAGACATCTTATGAGGTTCACAAGGTTCACAAGACCTTTCATGAGGATCATGAAGTTTACAAGACACTTTATGAGGTTCACAAAGTTCACAATTGGTCAGAAGATTTGACAATTCCCTTAGACAATGCATCCTCCTAAGCAGTGCATCCAAAACTAGGGTTTTAACTTTAATCAGGCTAAATGGACTTCCAAGACTTCAAGTGAGCTTCATAACATCTTATATGTGTCTAAGAATCCCCATGACAAGTTTCAAGACTTTTCACAAAGGTTTGCTCAGTCAGATGATCAGATAAGTCAAAATCACTCAAAGCAGTTAAAAAGTCAAACTGAGGTCAACTGTGGTCAAACCAAAGTCAAACTTCATGATCTTTTGCAAACATCAAGTATATGAAGTAAAATTCATCATTTGATCAAGGGTTGATCATGATTCATCAAGGAGGTTTCAGATCATCAAGAATCAGGAGTTTCTAAATTAGGGTTTCCTCAGGAAAAGTCAACTGAACTTTGACCAGCCATAACTTTCACATGCTTCATCACGAATTTTCCATCCAAATCTCATTTTGAAGGAAATTGAATTCTCTACAACTTTGTGTCTCACAAGCCAAGCCCAAAAATGCTTCATTTGGAAGGTATGAACTAAGATATTATAGGTCCTTTTGAAATTCAACAAAAAGTCAACAACTTCAAAAGGGCATAACTTGAGAATGGTAAATGATATGGACATGAAACTAGTTGGGTTGGTTAGAGGACTTTTCAAGCTTTCCAAAATGTCCAAGAACACCCTCATAGCATTAAAATTGAAGGATGTGTGCCCTTGCAAAGTTGGGAAATTTTTGGTTGGTTTATGAAGAAAATGGAGGTTTAAAACCAATTTTTTCTAAATGGGCTTGCCATATGATGATCCAATCCATACCAATACTTCATGCACGACCCAAATCTCTAAAATTCAGATTTTTCATCATTTTATTTTATTTATTTTGATTTTATTCATTTAAAATCATTTTAAATTAAAATAAAATAGAAAAATTAAATATTTAAATGAGATTTTGTTTCTAGAAAGTCATAAAAGTGATTTAGATCAAATTGGTATGAGAATCATGGTGATTGGCTTGAAATAGAAAGGTATAATTCTCAAATATTTGAAGTTTAAGAGTTAATCTTTTTCAATCTTTTTCAATCAAAATTTCCACACAATGATCCATTCTTTTGACCTAAATTCATTACACTATAAGTATACAACACAAACCTAATGCAAGGACGAAATTTCTGCCTCAAAGAGTAAGTTGCAATTTTCAAAATTCATCACAAAACTCAAATTCGGATTCCAAGCTACAACCACTTTCAAGAAAATTTGAAGGTTGCTATGTGTTCCTGGATGTTCATAGAATGATTTTGGATCATAAACAACATCTTAAACACCTCATATTGCATAACCCGAATTCATAATGTTCATCATATCTTGACTTTTCGATTTTGCATATTGACTGGATTTTAATAACTTTTGATCATTGTTTTGTGTTTGTATGAAGTTATTGATTGATTCTGGATGGTTTAATTGTAGTTTCATTGCAGGTTTGAGAAACCACCATTGTTAGGGTTTTCGGCCCCCTTTAGGGTTTTGTTCTTAAGCTAATATAAATCAATTCTAAGAACACAGATCAATGCCAATTCATCTATGAACCATGTTTGTATAATTAATTTGATGAAATTTTACAGTTTTGATGGTGTATAAGATTCGTAGGTTTTGCTGCAAGTCTAAATTCGCAGGAAAGTTGGCAACAGAATTCGCAGCTAAAATCCCAGGGCTGGAGGAAGAAGATGATGCCCTGGCGCGAATTTCAGATTTTAAATATTTGATATAATATTTTTTTTTGTTTTGATATTGTTTCACAGTTATGTGGCTGGTTAAGTTGGTTAAGGGATGCGCGTGGGAGGCTTTGGTCCAGGGATCGAATCCTGGCTTCCACAATTTTTCTTGTTTTTCCATTTAAATTATCAAACTTAATATATTATGAATTATAGCCATTATAATATCAGACGCGCCCTCCCGGCTGGAATGGTAAATGCGTTTGTGTGATGTTTAAAGGTCCTGGGTTCGATCCCCCAGGCCTTTTGTTTTGTTTTCTTTTTCTTTGATTTACCAGGTTAAATTGAAGTGGGCTAGCTACCAGCGCGCGCATGTAGCCCAGTGGCTGGGTCTTCTTCAGGTATTGGGAGGTCCTGGGTTCAAAACCAGGCCTCCCCCTTTTTCTTTTACTTCATTATTTTTCTTGTTTTTATTTATTTGTTTATTATTATTAATTTAAATTAAAACTATAATCCTAATTTAATAAATCCTAATATATTTCTATAAACCAAGGTTAACCCTAAAAAATATTTTTTTCTAAAACCCTAATTGTTTTCATAAATGTTAATTACGTTTCTATTTTTATTAATATTATTTATTTATAATTATCATTAACTGTAGTTTTATTAAAATAATGTAAATAATTTTAAATTATGTTTAAAATCATAAAATTTTTAATTTAATTTTGTTAATATAATAGTATGATTAGTTAATTATAATTAACTTATTTTCATAATATGTAAATATTCTATAAATTGTTTATAATTTAATTTTGTATATAAATAATTTTTAAATATATGTTTAGAAATAGTTAAAAATTGCTAATTTAATTTTGTAATTATAATTTTATTTTTCATAATAGGTTTATAATTAATTTAATTTTTATAATTTGTAAATAACTTAAAACTTTATAATAATTAGTATAATTGTTTATATTTTCTTATTAATCTTAAATAATAATTGTTTATAAAAACTGAACTTTTAATTATTATAATATTCTTGTTTATTTCATTATTATTATTATTAATTATATTTATGTGATATTTATCATTACTAACCCCATTTAACTTTGTATTATTTTTATTATTATTTTTACTAACCCAATTATATTATTATTATTATTATTATTTATGCTTATTTATTTAATTTGCTTTTATTATTATCATGTAATTGTTCCTTTGATGTAATATTTAGTAGTAATGTTTAAATATTTATATTTATGCTATGGTTAGTAAAATAGGGAGTGTAACATGTTTGTATGTTTAAAATTAACTTAGCTCATTAATTCAAAAGATAAATATTAAAATTGTACACTCACACACGTAAGTCGATCTTTGATTGCCATCTCACTTCCTTAGGGATACCTCTCATGTTGCCTAATCAAAAGGTCAAGTAGGGTGTATAAAGCAAAAGTCCCTCATCTCACATCATCTAGTCCCTTAACAGATAAAAGATCAAGTCCCTTTCGAATGTTGCCTTCGTAATGATCTTGTCCCTTTCGAATAAAGATGATAGTCCCTTCGAATTGCTTATACACCCCACAGTTGCCTAAATAACAGATGACCCTTCACTTGTCCCTCACATCCAAGGTAATGACTACCTATTCCTTAATAATAGGGATAGTCTTACCATTTAAAGAATTCAAGAACAGAAAAGACTTAAAACTTATGGTAGGTTCCTCTTAGATACTTGCTCACTCTTCAAAACAATTTCAAACACTTCACACATTTCAAACAATTTTCAAAACAAAGGTATTTTACGCATCCGTACATGGATCATTATGAAACTCTTAAGAAAATTTTTATTCACACACTTCACATTTCAAAAACATTTTAAAGTGAGCTAAGTAACTAAGAGCCCATGGATAACCATGGATGTAAAGGGTGCTAATACCTTCCCTTTACATAACCTACCCCCCGGACCCAAAAATCTTTTAAAAGGTCTTTCCTGTTCTTTTATGCCTTTCCTTTGGATAAAATAAAAGTCGGTGGCGACTCTTGATATCCGCAACATAACTAAAGTCAGTTCTCCCACCGTGTTACACCTAGGTTCAAATCTCAGCCACTGGATCTGTTGACTTTCCATTTAATTCATTTTAATTTCATTTTTCTTGCATTTTCTTTCTCATTTTATTAAAAATAGTAAAACAAATCACAAAAATCTCATTTTTTGCATGCTGACTTAGAATATTTTTCTCATTCCAAAAATATTTTTATTTTTTATTTTTTGCATTAAAAATTATTTTTAAATCATTTAAATGTTTATTTTTAATTAATTAATGGAAATCAATTAATTAAAAATACATTTAGGTTTTTAAAAATCACAAAAAAATTCACATAGTATTTAGAAACATTTAGAAATATTGTCCAACTCTCAAACCAAATTTCTTTTTTGATCTTAATACCTTTTGATCATTTTCTTTGGATTTAATTTCATTTCAAGGCAATATTTTTTGTCAAACTTCAAAAATTCATTTCTGTCTAACCTTTGAGAGTTGGATCATGATTCTTTTTGCATTGCATCTTGTATGGCATGTAGTTTATAGGATAAAATTGGCTTGAATTGATCTTGCATTTTCAATTTGTTTTGCATTTTTCTTGACAAGGTACCTTAAAACCCTAGTAACCTTAGGAAATTCATAACTTTCAATAGGTTAAGAGTTGGATCCTCTCCTTTGGGCAGTGAGTTTGTCTAGGCCTAGGGTATCTTTGATTGCATTTTCAAATTTTTATCATGCATTTTGCTTCTGGTTTTGGATTTTGCTTTGTGTGTTGATCATGAACCCTAATTTATGCCTTCCTTTGCATCCATCTTCCATTTGCTTTCATACCATGACTTGCCATGACATTTTGTGCATCCATTTGATTCATAATACATCTTAGGATATATTAGAATCATGTCTGATCATTACATCTTTCATTTTCCATGTTGTATGTCCATTACATTTCATAACTTTTCATGAACATCCATGGTTCAAAGCATGCTTCTTTTGCATCCATATGTTTGTTTGATCATTCTCATGCCTTGTCTCATGTTTGCATCATCTCTTAGCATCATTAGCATCATGTCTATGCTTCTGACTTTGGTTTGCATCATCACATTTCATCTCATTTGCATTGCATTTCATTTCTTTTGCTAACATTTCAGGTGGTAAGTTGTTTGAGAAGTGAATTTGCCTTCACTTCTCACATTCTCTTTTCATCCCTTTCATACTTCCTTTGCTGCATTTTTGAATGTGTATTGGATTGAGCTTGCTCATTCTTGTTCATCTTACTTTATTTCTTCAATCAGCTTGTCTTCTTAAGTGAAACAAGTTGTTTTGCTTCTCCTTTCTTCTCCTCATTTCATCTTGTTCCTCCTTGGTGGCCTTTGAAGATCTCTTTCTTTCTTAAGCCTCATAAAACCTAGGAATAACCAAGCATGATAACAATTAGGGTTTGATTAGTCCCCCATTTAGTTTTACCTTTGTGTCATCTTTGAGTCTTCTCATCTCATCTCATAATCAGGGACTAAACCCTAAAGGCTTTAAGGCTTTGTGATTAAGCTTATGCCTGCATCCTTCTATTAGGATGGAGTGTATAACTTTAATCCTAAGTGTTAAACCCTTAATGTGTTTAAATCCTTCAATCAATCCACTTAATAATCATCAAGACATCAAGCTTGTAACTTGGGCCTTACATTAGGGTTCTAATTCTTCCTTAATTGGTCAAGAAGGACTAACCCTAGTGTTAATGGACAAGTCCCCCTCAAGTTGTCTTACAAACCCTAAAAATCATTTCTTAATCTTATCTTTAACTAAAATCCACTTTAATAAAGGCTTTGTTTTGTCATGAGGTTAATCCCTAATCATGGATTAAGTTGAGAAGTCTTTCTCAGCTTAAATGTTCTCATCTATTATCCTTCTATTAGGATGGTGTAATGGGTCCATTTAATCCTTGATTATGGCTTAAACTCATTACTTAACACTAAACAAAAACAACAAAAACATCTAAATAATCACAAGTAGGTTGATGATCTTGATCCTACATCATGGTAATTAAGTGTGGGATGTTGACTTCACATTTAAAGTATTCTCATTACCCCTAATCAGAGGGAGGATGTGATGAGTTTACTAACCCTTTGGTTTAGGCTTAAGATCATTAACTTATGACAAACTTCAAAAAATCAATAAAAGATTGAAAACTCAAAAACAAACAATAATCGTCTCCTTCGGGATTCTTTTCTCATCATCTTCACTCATAAACGAGAACTTGCTTCTTCCGTCTAATGCAAGACAGTTTGCACCTGAGCCAGACAGGTCATACACTTGAGCATAGACAAGTAAGCAGTTCACAAGTCAATTTATCTTTCAGTCTCTTCGGGTCGAACTACGATGTTCTGACTTCCTCATTGCACGAGAGGATATGTAGGCATAACTTAACAGTTATCGAACAAAAGTCTTTGTATATTCCCCCTCTTTCCAACCTTATTCTTTAAGCCTCATAGTCTTGAGCATTTAATTCTTGTTCCTACACTGACACTTCACCAATACACTTCACATTTCTTTTACACTGACACTTGCATTCTTTTTAGCTTTGATACACAAATTGCACTGACACAACCCCTTTAAAACACAAATCTTTTAAGCGTGGATCCCATTGAGTACGGCGGACAATCTGGGTGCTAATACCTTCCCAGGTTGTAACCAACCCCCTTTCTCAGTCTCTCTGGTTCGCAACCGTCTTATCCATCTTTTCCTAGGTTTATGCAGCATTACCTTTCCTTCGGGATAAAAATGCCTAGCTGGCGACTCTATTCATTCTTTCCCTTTTCGCCGACCGTTCGCGTCTGTACCCCTTCCGACTTAGGTGTCATTTGGTGGGAGCGACAGTAACCAGGTTCTAAGGGATCTCAATATCATTGATCCTTCACAAGGGTGGTTGTTCAGTAGGCAACTTACTTGCCAACCATAACCCTCCAAGTTTAGAATCTCAATGAGTGTAGCATCGAGTATCAACCAACTTCAGTCTGCACCAAAGCCTGTTATCTCACTACTTTTCTAAAGGCCAAGATGGGATAACTAGGGTTCTAAAAGTTAGTTAGTGTATTGACAACATATGGCAGCCTCATATTATCCTCAACTTGACTTAAGGAACATAAGCACCAACCAAGAAGTCACACTAACTATGGCCACACGATCAACCATATCGGTATACGCCGTACAGTTTCCTTGGTTTATCGCCATTTACCTAAGGTACACTAGATCCGGGTTAGAATCTTTCACACATAAGAGCACCCAACAGATAAGTATAAAGCAAACAAGGCAAACAATTTTAAAGTGATCTAATTCCTAAGGGTACCCCTCTTTTATTAAATCACCAGCAGAGTCACCAGTTCTGTAACACGGTGGGAGAACTGACTTTAGTTAAATGTTGCGGATAGCAAGAGTCGCCACCGACTTTTATTTTATCCAAAGGAAAGGGCATAAAAGAACAGGAAAGACCTTAAAAGATTTTTGGGTTCGGGGGGTAGGTTATGTAAAGGGAAGGTATTAGCACCCTTTACATCCATGGTTATCCATGGGCTCTTAGTTACTTAATTCACTTTAAACTGTTTTGAGAAGTGTAGCGTGTGATTGAAAATGTTCTTAAGTACTTTATAATGATCCTTGTACGGATATATATAAAGACTTTGTTTTGAAAATTGTTTGAAAATGTGAAGTGTAATGAAATATTTTTGAAGAAGTGAGCAAGTACTTAAGAGGAACCTACCCTATGATTCAATCTTTACTGTTCTTGAATGTTCTTTCAATGGTAAGACTATCCCTATTATTAAGGAATAGGTAGTCATTACCTTGGATGTTGTAAGGGACATGTGAAGGGTCATCTGTGTTTAGGCAACTGTAAGGTGTCTTAGAAATTCGAAGGGACTTATCATCTTTTATTCGAAAGGGACAAGATCATTCACGAAGGCAACATCGAAGGGACTTGATCTTATAATCGTAAAGGGACTTGATGATATTTTAGAAGAAGGGACTTTGCTTTTAGACACCTTACTTGACCTTTTTATTTAGGCAACATGAGGGATAACCCTTAGGAAGTGAGATGGCGATCAAAGATCGACTTACATGTGTGCGTGTATAAATTCAAATATTTATCTTATTATTAGTGATCTAAATTAATTTTAAAGCAAACATGTTATCACTCCCTATTTTACTAACCATAGCAATATATTTATAAATAAATAAACGATAAAATACTACGACTATTACAACGCTTTTACAGTTACATAATAATAAAAACAATTTAAATAATAATTATATAATAAAATGATAAATATAAGCAAGAAATAAAAGGGTTAGTAATAAAATAATGATAAGAAAAACAGGTTAGCACAAAATATATACAAGTTAATTAAATATTTTAAAATTAAATAAACATTTTTTTAAAGAATTTTTTGAGATGAAAATAGAATAATAAAGTTAATAATAATAAATCATATATTAATTTACTTACAAAATAAAACATGATTAATTATATATATTAGAAATATTTATTAAGTATAATATTTAAACAAAAATAATTAAAGTGAGAAATTAAAGTTTTTTTAAAAAAAGAAATTAGGGTTTTTAGAAATTAGAAGATAAATTAGGGTTAAGGATAATTAGGGTTACTTAATTAAAATATTAGTGTTAGAAATTAATTTAAATATAGTTGGTGAAATTATATACAAAAATATATATACATATTTTAATTTAAATAAAAGAAACTAGTATTAAAAAAAATTTAGAAAATAAATTAGGATTTTTTTAGGAAAATATGAACCTATACATATATTTACATATTATTATTTATAATTATTATTTTTTATTGGTTATAATTGATTAGAAAATAATAACAATAAAACAAAATAATTAAAGAAACAAAAAACCAAAACTTACCTGGGGCAGGGATTGAACCCACGCCCTAGGCTTTGCCAACACTGGACCAGCAGCATCTCCACTAGGCTGCGTGCGCACTTGCGAATATGAATCAGGCAATGATTATTATATTTTAAACCTGCGAAAATATTGAAAAATAAAAACAAAACCAAAATGGCCTGGGGAGGTTTTGATCCCAGGACCATTCCTTTGCCAGCCAAACGCGCACACCAACTGAGTCAAGTGCTTTAGTTGTAACATAACATGAACTAATTCAAAAAGTATTAAATCAATAATTTGAATTTCTGCAGATGGCGCCAATGGTCTTCATCTTCTTCCTCATGCCTGCGAATTTTCATACGTTTTTACCTGCGAATTTTCCTTCGAAGTTCATCATGTACAGAACCTACGAATTTCAAACATCAACAAAACAGTGAAATTTTTCCAAATTGATTAGTGAAACATGATCCTCAGAGCTTATACAATCTTCCTATGTTCTCAAAATTAATTTATTTTAGCCCAATCGCAAAACCCTAATGGAGGCCGAAAACCCTAACAATGGTGGATTTTGCTATAGTCCATAAAAATCAAATCAAACCATCCAGAAAGCTTCGAAACTTCATAACAAACACAAATCAATGGTTAGTTTCAATTTATAATGCTTAAATATATGAAATCGAAAACAAGTTATATGAGTATGAAGATGCATTCGGTTATGACATATGAGCAAGTTTCAGGTGTTTTTGAGAGCTGGGATAGGTTTAGTGATGTCCAAAGATCCTTCCTATGTCCTTAAAATACCTTTAAATGCTTTGTAATGGTGAAACCGAATTTGAGTTTTTTGGATGATTTTGTGAAGTTTGAATATGGTGTAAGAGGCTCTGAATTCGTGGCTTTGAGGCTGCTAAATGTTGTTTATATTTGAGTCAATCAAATTAGGTCAAGAGCTTTCATAAACTTGTGGATATTTGATCTTTGGGAGATTGAAAAAGATTTGTTCTTAAAACTTGAAATATCTTGATCTAGCCTTGCTATTTTAGTATGATTCTCATTATTTTTGTATCAATCAAGTCCAAATATGATTTAAGACTTTCTAGAAACCAAATCAAATTAAATATTCATCATTTTATATTTTATTTGAATTTAAAATGATTTTTAACATAAAAAATCATAGAAAATAAAAATAAAATGAATAAAATTATGAATAAATAAATTTAATTCCGTGCATGATGTCATGGAAGTAATTGGATCACAAAAAAGCAAGCCCATTTGGTGAATTATGGTTTTAAGACCCCATTTGCTTCATAAACCTCTCAAAAATTTCCCAACTTTGCAAGGGCATAAATCCTTCAATTTTAATGCTATGAAGGTGTTCTTGGACATTTTGGAAAGCTTAAAGAGTCCTATAACCAACCTCTTTGGTATCATGTCCATATCATTTACCATTCTCAAGTTATGCTCTTTTGAATTTGTTGACATTTTGTTGACTTTTAAAAGGACCTATAATGTTTTAGCTCATACCTTCCAAATGAAGCATTTTTGGGCTTGGCTTGTGAGACACAAAGTTGTAGAGAATTCAATTTCATTCAAAATTAGCTTTGGATGGAAAAATTTTGATGAAGCATGTGAAAGTTATGGCTGGTCAAAGTTCAGTTGACTTTTCTTGTGAAAACCCTAATTTAGAAACTCCTGATTCTTGATGATCTGAAATCTCCTTGATGAATCATGATCAAACCTTGATCAAATGATGAATTTTACTTCATATACTTGATGTTGGCAAAAAATCATGAAGTTTGACTTTGGTTTGACCACAGTTGACCTTAGTTTGACTTTTTAACTGCTTTGACTGATTTTAACCTATCTGATCATCTGACTGAGCAAATCTTTTGGGAAAGTCTTGAAACTTGACATGGGGATTCTTGAACACATATAAGATGCTATGAAGCTCACTTGAAGTCTTGGAAGTCCATTTAGCCTGATGAAAGTCAAAACCTTAGTTTAAGATGCATTGCTTAGGAGGATGCATTGTCTGAGGGAACTTGTCAAACTTTCTGACTAATTGTGAATCTTGTGAACCTTGTGAACCTCATGAGATGTCTTGTGAACCTTGTGAACCTCTTAGTACACAATGTTTTGTCTTGTGAAGGGAAAATTTTGGGGTGCAACACATCCACGTTGCATCAGAAGCTGAAGTATGTGGTAGATGGTCAGGTGATCACTGTGTGTGGAGAAGAAGACATTTTTGTGAGTCATCTGTCAACTTTCAAGTACGTGGAGATGGACGGAGAAATTCATGAAACGTTGTGTAAAGCTTTTGAAGCAGTCAATGTTAGTATTTTGGCCAGAAAGGAACAACGAGAAGGAAGCGACCTCTATCTACTCCTACAAGCAAGCTAAGGAAGTGGTCCAATCTGGAAGCGCCCAGGGTTGGGGCAAGTTGCTAGAGTTGGAAAAGAAGGATGACAAGTTCAGTCTTGGTTATCAGCCTGGGGGGTCCATCTAGTCTCAGGATAATAAGGCCATAACTTTCACAAGCGCCGAAATGCTCGATCGCAACAACATCTATGCAACAAGTGAAGAAGGGGACAGTGACTGCGACTGGGATAGCTGGATTCACCCATGTGCACCGGGGGAGGAGCTCCGGAACTGGTATGCCGAGGATTTCGTTCAAATTACTTGGCAATCAAAGTAATTTACTTGTTTCCTTTTTATCATGCTGCATGTCAATCCTGCACTCTGCCCAAGGTGCACGGATCCATTTGTAGGGCCACCATGCTTTTAATGCATTTATTTTTTTCCATGAAATAAAAGACATTTTCAAGCAAATTTTGTTCTCTTTCTTTCGTTTTAAAATTTTTCACACAAAAAATAAAATGGCAATGTTTTTTCCTTTTCTTGTATTTGTTTGTTTGCGTCTCTTTTGAAAAGAACAGATTCTGAAATAAGCACATCATATGTGCAGTGTTGATCATCCGAATTCTAGTGATAACGTTCCTGCTATGACCATGCATGACTTCGGCAATCCTATCTGCCAAGCTGATGAAGGGGTTGAGGAAGATTGTGAACTCCCGGAAGAATTGGTCAGGTTGTTGAAACAAGAGGAAAGGGTCACTCAGTCTCATCAGGAAGAATTATAGATCATCAACATCGGGACTGAAGATGTAAAGAGAGAGATAAAGATTGGGGCCAGTCTACAGGCCAAGGTAAAGAAGGAGTTGATTGGTATGCTACGTGATATGTGGATATCTTCGTCAGGTCGTATCAAGATATGTCAGGGCTAGATACTGACATTGTTGTGTATAAGCTACCACTAAGAGAAGACTGTCCTCCAGTGAAGCAAAAGCTGAGAAGAACTCGTCCTGATATGGCGATGAAGATCAAGGAAGAAGTTCAGAAGCAGTGGGATGCCGGATTCCTTGCCGTAACTAGATACCCACTCTGGGTAGCTAACATTGTGCCTATACCAAAGAAAGACGACAAAGTTCGGATGTGCGTTGATTTTCGGGATCTAAACAGAGCGAGTCCAAAGGATGACTTCCCATTACCACACATTGATGTGCTGGTAGATAACACCGCCCAGTTCTCGGTATTTTCTTTCATGGATGGCTTCTCCGGGTATAATCAGATCAAAATGGCACCGGAAGACATGGAGAAAACAATGTTCATTACCCCGTGGGGTACTTTCTGCTACAAGGTGATGCCCTTTGGGTTGAAGAACGCTGGGGAAACGTATCAGCGGGCTATGGTTACACTGTTCCATGACATGATACATAAGGAAATTGAATGTTATGTGGAAGACATGATTGCCAAGTCCCGGGACGAAGAAGAGCATCTGGTCAATCTCAAAAAGTTGTTTGATAGATTGATAAAGTACAAGCTGAGGTTGAATCCAAACAAGTGTACTTTCGGAGTGCGTTCCGAAAAATTGCTGGGTTTTATTGTTAGCCAGAAAGGAATCGAGGTGGATCCTGCAAAAGTAAAAGTAATACAAGATATGCCTGCACCGAAAACAGAAAAAGAAGTGTGCGGGTTTTTAGGGAGATTGAACTACATTTCACGGTTCATATCTCATCTAACTGCCACGTGTGAGCCAATATTCAAATTGTTGAGAAAAGAACAAACGGTCAGGTGGAATGAGGACTATCAAAGAGCCTTTGAAAAGATAAAATAATATTTACAGACACCTCCGATTCTAATGCCTCCAGTTCCAGGACGGCCACTTATCATGTACTTGACTGTGTTAGAAGGGTCGATGGGATGTGTTTTAGGCCAACATGACGAGTCTGGTCGAAAAGAGTATGCTATTTACTACCTTAGCAAAACGTTTACCGACTGTGAATCCTGTTACTCACTGCTTGAGAAAACTTGTTGCGCTTTGGTATGGGCTGCTCGCCGACTGAGACAGTATATGTTGACCCATACCACACTGCTAATCTCAAAAATGGATCCTGTCAAGTATATTTTCGAGAAACCAGCATTGACCGGAAGGATTGCAAGGTGGAAAATGATCTTAACAGAGTATGACATACAATATACTTCCCAGAAAGCCATCAAAGGAAGTGTATTGTCAGATTATCTTGCACAGCAGCCACTAGAAGATGACTATCAGCCAATGAAATTTTATTTCCCTGATGAGGACATCATGTACCTCAAAGCAAAAGATTGCGAGGAACCACTTCTGGAGGAGGGGCCAGACCCTGAATCCAGATGGAAGTTGATGTTTGATGGGGAAGTCAATATCAACGGACATGGAGTTGGTGTTGTTCTTATCACTCCTGAAGGTGTTCACTTTCCCTTCACTGCCAGAATTACTTTTGGCTGCACCAACAATGAAGCGGAATACGAGGCGTGCATAATGGGAATAGAGGAGGCTATTAATCTTCGGATTAAGACCCTCGATATATTCGGAGATTCAGCCCTTGTTATCAATCAGATTATCGACAAGTGGTATACACATCAAGAACACTTAGTTCCTTATAGGGACTATGCCAGAAGACTGTTGACGTTCTTCACAACGGTTAAGCTTCAGTATATACCACGAGATGAGAATCAATTTGTCGATGCATTGGCTACTCTTTCTTCGTCCATCAAAGTCTTGTGTTGGAACTATGTACCTAGGATTGACATTTCCAGGCTTGACGCACCATCTTACGCTTTCTTTGTAGACGCAGTGTCTGATGAGAAACCTTGGTACTTTGATATCAAGCTCTTCCTGGAAAAACAAGAATACCCAGCTGGGGCATCATCCAGTGACAAGAAGACCTTAAGACGACTTGCTGCTAGCTTCTTTTTGAATACAAATGGGGTTTTGTATAAGAGGAACTTTGACATGGTCTTTCTCAGATGCGTGGATAGACACGAAGCAAGCCTGTTAATGCAAGAAGTCCACGAGGGGTCTTTCGATACTCATGCAGGAGGGCATGAAATGGCTAAGAAGTTGTTGAGACCGGGGTACTATTGGATAACAATGGATGCAGACTGTTGTTCGTACACCCGTAAGTGCCACAAGTGCCAGATTTATGCAGACAAGGTGCATGTTCCTCCCAGCCCTCTCAACGTCATGTCATCTCCTTGGCCCTTTTCTATGTGGGGCATTGACATGATCGGGAAAATAGAGCCTACTGCTTCAAATGGTCATCGTTTCATTCTGGTTGCGATTGATTACTTCACTAAGTGGGTTGAAGCAGCGTCTTATGCCAATGTCACTCGTCAAGTGGTAGCCAAATTTTTGAAAAGGGACATTATTTGCAGATACGGAGTGCCCGAGCGTATCATTACTGATAATGGTTCTAATTTGAACAACAAGATGATGGCAGAATTATGTCGGGACTTCCAGATTCAGCATCACAATTCTTCTCCTTATCGACCAAAGATGAATGGTGCGGTAGAAGTGGCAAATAAGAATATTAAGAAGATTGTACAAAAGATGGTTGTCACTTACAAGGATTGACATGAGATGTTACCATTTGTGTTGCATGGGTACCGAACGTCAATCAGGACGTCAACTGGGGCAACTCCTTTCTCATTGGTATATGGTATGGAGGCAGTCTTGCTTGTCGAGGTAGAAATTCCTTCATTGCGTGTGATGATGGATATGAAGCTTGATGAGGCTGAGTGGGTACGTGCTCGATACAATCAGCTATGTCTAATTGAGGAAAAGAGGTTAGCGGCTATCTGTCATGGTCAGCTTTATCAGAGGAGAATGAAGCGAGCATTCGATCAACGAGTGCGTACTCGGGAGTATCAAGTGGGCGAGCTTGTGCTCAAGAGGATCGTTCCTCCAGGTTCAGATCACAGGGGCAAGTGGACCCCAAACTACGAAGGCCCATTCATAGTGAAGAAAGTTTTCTCGGGAGGAGCACTGATGCTCACCACTATGGATGGAGAAGAAAAGGGCATCCCGGCGAGCTAAAAACAAAATAAAAAGCTCGGGCAAAGGTTAGGGAAAACAAATAAAAAATGTACACCCGCTGAGTTGAAAAGCCACATCAGACAGCTCAGGCAAAAAAGGGTATCCCGGTGGATTGAAAACCCGAAGGGGCGATCCACGCAAAACAAGGGAATAAGCGAACAACTGCGATCCGGGTAATCTGAACTAAATCATCGTTTCGTATAGCCGGACAATATCAGAAGGATAGGAATCAGTCCCCTCATCCTTTCAGAAAGCAAAGGCAAGAATGGAAAGTTTTGAAGACATGTTGGTCATAGCGAGAAGGAAACTCATTGGGATGCCGTGCCCATTGCCATTAGGATAGTTTATTTTCTCAATTTTATGGTAGCTACCTCTTTCCAGGTGGTTGCTTCCTGATGTAAAACTTTGCCTATTCAGAGGCTTTTCAATAAATGGAAATTCAGTCAAAGAGCTGTGTTGTGTTTGTTTGTTTGCAAAAATGTCCTGAATTTTTGGCAAAAATAACATTGCACTTGAAACATGTTGAGTTTTCTAAAAAAATGACATTGCAGGGAAACATTTAAAACCATCTTTGAATGTCGGGTGACGATGGATGAACAGATCATACCATGCAAGTCCCCGGGGCACATGTGTTTTCTGCTATTGCAGGTTTTGCAGGATGTTATCACACTTTCTTAAGCAGAATTTCCCCCAACTGAGTTAGGTCAGGTGGAATCCCCAAGCAGATTATCTCTCCACAAGAGAAGTATGCCCAACAGGCAGCTGGATGCCCAATTCCCCACAGATTTGTAACTGTCAGAACTCTTTTTCCTAGAAAAGGTTATTTGACCAGGTATCTCCCCAGCCGTGTTGGACGATCGTCATTTCCCCCGCAGAGTTTCATGATGTCATTGAAATATCCCCAGTGAGGTCGCCAATTTATTTTTGGCCAGTGCGACAAAGTAATGCAGACTTTTGTTCACATCCCAACCAAGTATTTCCAGGATATCTTGGTTATTTCCTCAACAAAATGTTAGTCAGAATGTTCTCATTCCCAGCGAAATTATAAATGGTATTCTCCCTTGCAGAGTTGTTACTCTCCTCTCAAATCAACTAATCTTGTATTGATCGCGCTGTCTCGTGTCAACAGACTCATTGTGGATGGATCGCTTGATACCATTCTCCTATCAGATCGATCGATCTTGTTTGGTTTGCAAATCGCTCGATATTGCAACGCCGTTAAAGTCCACTATCGCTGTGACAAGCCAGTAGTCGCCGGGTGTCGTACCAAAAGACGTGTCTGAGTTGTAAATCGCTTGATATTACTCCTCGTTGTTTGAGTCGTGCTCATGTTCCTGGTTATGGATCGCTCGATGCCATTTCCTTAGCAGATCGCTTGATCTTGTCCGAGTTGTAAATCGCTTGATGTTACTCCTCGTTGTTTGAGCCATGCTCATGTTCCTGGTTATGGATCGCTCGAAGCCATTTCCTTAGCAGATTGCTTGATCTTATCCAATGCTCGTCTGTGTTGAAGAGGTTTGAAGTCCTGGCGGTGGGATTAAACGTCAAAATGGTTACCGGTCCTGGCGTAACAGGTTTATCCGAAGGAGGTTCGTCTGTCTCAGATACCACTTATCTACGAAAGATTTGTGATGAGGGTTCGTCAAATCCTAATATCGCACCTGGCGTAACAGGTTTACTCGAAGAAGGCTCGTTTGTCTCAAACCATATATCTACGAATAATATATGAAGAGGGTTCGTCTATCCTTATTATGCACGTTTATCCCACAGACTTAAGTGCATCACCGGTCTTGGCGTAACAGGTTGATCCGAAGGAGATTCGTCTGTCTCAAGTCATATATTTTTATAAAAATGTATGAAGAGGGCTCGTGTGTCCAGTTCCTGGCGTAACAGGTATACGTGATGAGGGCTCGTATGTCCAGCACCTGGCGTAATAGGTTTGTTCGAAGAAGACTCGTTTGTCTAAGTATCCTTATCTGGCGTAACAGTTCAATATGGAAGGAGCTCGTCCGCTTTTTCTTCACTTCAAGTCACCAAAGCGTCATTTGGTTGGGTTTATTTCCCATTGCTTGCATTCTCCAGCAGAGTGCAAATTTCAGGTTTTCTTGGTATTCAACCACAGTTCATCTTGAACGGTCGATAGCCCGTGCTACCGTCCTTTTCAGATTAACAGTTGCTTGAAAAGGGGCATCTGTAACACCCCAAATTTGCCCTCTTCTTTTAAGCATCATCATCATATCATAATCATCATAAGCATATCATATCTTTGGCATCTTTGCATGGAAAAGTAAAGCATAACATTCTCATGTTCTAGCATTAGGCATATGGTCAACTATTGGTGGATTTGAGGAATTACAAGCTATAGCAAGAGGCCCAGTGGACTTGTCCAAGTCCCATGAAGAGTCTACATGACACTCACAAGTTCAAGATCCTTTACAAAAGCCCAGGAGGTTGGGAGATCATCAGGGAATCCAAGCTAGGGCAAGCTCCTACACAATGGTTCCCAAATTAGGGTTTCACTTTCAAGCAGGAATTCTTTGTGACTTTGGCCATTTCATGTGGGAAAAGCCTTTCATATGATAAGAGGATCCTAGGGATGAAATTTGGTGAGAAAATTCATTGTGGAAGGCAGTTATTTCATCAGTTGCTTGCATAAGAAGAAATTGGTCAACTGTGCATTTTAAAAGTCAACTGTGAGAATTCAAGGGGTCCAACCCCATTTTTCAAGTCAAGGGATGTCCTTAAGACCTTAGAAGAGATTTGGCAATGTCAAGGATCAAGGATCAAAGGGTTTTGAAGAACTTTCTATTTTTGGCATATGGTTTGTTTTGAAACTTTCCATTTTTGGCAACTTTTGCCCTAATTTTCAAAGGCTTCTTTCATGGTAAAAATGATCTCATTTGGATTTCCAATAAACATGAAAGTTGTAGGGTAGGTTCTCCCATTTTCAGAAAGTACAAGTACATTTTCATATCCTTCATGGATCAAAAGTTATGGCCTTCGAAAGTTCACTTGTTGTTAGGGTTTTACATGGATTATCATTTTACACCAAGTTGCAAAAAGCATTGCAAGTCCTTTCTAAGCTGACCTATGGACAAATTGAGATCATGACATCACAAGGCATTACATGAGACACATTTGGCTCAAGAAAGTTCAACAAATTCGTGCATGGGTTAAGGGATATTCCATGAAATGCATTTTTGCAAAATCACAAGAAAGACATGTTACACTCACATCTAAGGGTCAGGATTGATCCAAAGGTAATGGGGGGATAGAATGAAGTCAGCATGTGCACATGAGGGAGGCATTTCACGCGTGTATGAAGCAATCACAACTTTCATGCATTTTTACAAATTCACCCTCAACACACTTCTCATGCCACCATTACTTCAGAAACCCTAATCAGGTGAAAAGATCAATCATATAAAAGCCAAACATGCACTGAATTCGTGAGCACACACCCTCATTTCTCAGATTCAAAATCTCTTGCATCTCTTGCATTTTCTTTCGAAACTCTCTCCTCAAGCTCTCATTTCCTAATCTCTTCACATAATCACCATCCTTGAGCTCTGAGGATCACATTGCACTCATTGATTCAAGCTAAGAGTGAAGAATACTTGAGGTGCCATTCAAGAGAAAAAGCATTCTGGTTCCAAGATCCAGCTTCTTTCAAGCTCCATCTTGCATTTACTTTGTAAGAGGAGGTCAAAATACGTGGATCTGCAGCTGGAGGGATCTTCTTTTGGTGTTTTGAAGGATTTTCGAGTTCAAGTATGCTCTGGAATTTTGAGATCTGGATTTGGAATTAGATGCTTGCATTGTGTTTTGTTTGTTGTGCTGATGATTCTGTGATGTTTGGATTTGAAAATGAGTGAATATTGAGTGTATTATGTTGATCTGAAGTTTGATATACAAAATTGTTTGTGTTCGATTTGCTCGATCCATGGATCTTTTGAAAAATCTAAATGCATAGTAACTAGTGTGTGCACACACTCATGATCCTTGATTGTTTGACTTTGTGGATTATCTTGCTTTCGTTGACTTGATCTGGTGCGTTTACTTGATCCAATGGCCTGTTGTTTTTCCTAATTATTTGAATTTCCACGATAGTGTATATGAACTTGCGCTGAATTCACTGGACCTAAGTTGCTATTCACACCCCCTGTTCCATTAAGCCCAAACAAATTGAACTGAGTTTTTTACTATTCTCACCCCTGGCTCATTTAATTCTTTTTGTATTTTTATTTCATTTCAGTTTGATTTTTAATTATTTAAAATAGTTAGAAGTTATTAAAAATTCCAAAAAATTTCATGAATGACATTTTGAGTTTTCTTTAATTTTGGTATTTTTATTTTCCATTTATTTTCATTTTCCACGCTGGAATTAATTTCTTCTTTTATTATTTGTTTTTTATTCACTTTTAAAGCATGTTGTCTTGTAGAATTTATATCTTGACCATTAATTTGAATTTTGAATTGATTCTTTTTTCTCTGGATTCACATTGAAATGTAGTTTGTTGATGATTTTTCTTCTGATTTTTAGAAGTTTGCTTGATTATTCTTGATCCTTAACTTGTGCATGAAGTTTCATAACTTTAATCCATGTTTAGGCTTATTTGACCTACTTAGCTTCTGATTTTGGTCCTACTCTTTTGGCATGTTAGTATTATATGTTTAGAGAGTCTTTGTGCAAATTTGTGGAAGTTTTGGATGAATGCTTGATTTGATTTGAATTTTGTCCTTTGCTTATCTTTTTTTGCATCCTTTTTGGTCATATGTTTAGTCCTTAGGTTGGGAGGGCACTTGTGCCAACTCCCTTAGGTTGTTTAGAGCCCATTTAGGATAAGGATACCTCTCTGATCTTGGATTGATGTGTGTACTTTGAGAAGTTTTGTGGTTGCTTACCTTTGAAGTTCATTCACTTATGTACATGTTCACCTCACTTCTTATGATCATTTGTGTCCCATATTGATAATGTTTAAGTTTGTATGATTCTTCTCTTCATCTCTTGTGTTGCTTAGGCACATTCTTGACATATTAGGGTTCTGGTCTTGAGTTTGTGATTTTTGTTTGCTTTGTTTGCTTTGTGTTATCTCATGTTTGTTTTGTTTTGTCATGATAATATGTAATGCTTTATGTTGAACTGTGTAGTCCATTTCTCATTCTTGTGTTGTATGTTTGAGCTTGACACTTGTAATTGAGATTCCAATTCTGGTTGTGTTGCTTTGGTTTGATCTTATGCTCATTTTGTGTTTCATTTGTTCTTATTTTCTTTTGTCATGATGCTTGCTTATGTTACTAACCATTTCAGGGGCTTTGGTAAGTGAGGGGTGTGGATGTGATTCCCACATCTCCAATTCTTATCTCTTCTCTTTTCATGATATTCTCTTATTTGTGTTTGAGGGGCTTAGGCCATCCTTTCTATCTTCTTCTCTTCTTCATTCTTTTCTTTCTCTTCTTATCTTTTCCTTCTTTAGGATAGTAAACCTCACTAACCTAGGATTTTCTATGCATGATAATTATTAGGTGTTAGTCCCCTATTAGACTTTTACCTTTAAGATCCTTTTGTTTCTTTCTCTTCTCATCTCAAAACAAAACCTAAAAGACACTTAATAAGGATTGAAGTGGTCTCCTGTGCAATGGCCTTATTCCATGAAACACTTGTAGTTTTCCCATCTTGGGATAGTACAAGCTTGTACATCATGATGCATAAGTCTGATCATGAGACCATCTTCATCAAGGAAATCATAAAACACACTTCTTCATTTTAATTACAAAAACACTTAATAAATTCAATGAGTTAGTGACCCTAAGCCCTAATCTCTGGAATCAAGTTTTGGGGATCTTCTCCTTACTTGAGTGTGCTTGTTCTATTATTCCATCTTGGAATGTATTAGCAAGTAAACATTCCATGGAAAAGATCTTGAGTTCACTTCCTTGTGCCACACTTAGATTAAAAAGTTCATAAAAAACACTGTACAAACAATAAGCGTCTCTCCTTCGGGACTTCTTTTCTCATCACCTTCACTTTCATCGTACGAACTTGCTCCTACTTGTCATTTTGCAAGACGCTAACGCACTCGTCGTTCGAGCCTGCAACACCTGAACATTGACATAGGCAGTTCAAGCCTTAAGACACAAGCAATCTTTTCCACCCCTAGTTAGGGGAACTACGGCGACTCTGATCCTCATTGTCCAGATGAGGTACGTAGGCAGCGGGGTAGGGCCCGTTCGAGCACAATCTTTATTTTCCCTACATTTTTCATTTTCATTTCTTTTTCAGTTCCCTTTTCTTTTCTTTTATCCAATTCAGTTCATTTTCTTTGCAGCAGCTTTCATTTCTTCACCCTTTGAAACATTTTCTTTGCAAGCGTGGATCCCATTGGGTACGACGGACGATCTGGGTGCTAATACCTTCCCAGGTCGTAACCGACTCCCAAACTCAGTCTCTTTGGTTCGCAGGACCCGTGTCCTTCCTTTTCTTTTCTTCTGGTTTGTGCAGCATTACCATTCTCGTTCCTTCGGGATAAAAATGTCTGGCTGGCGACTCTAACCTCTTTCCGCGCCACTTTCGCGTTTGTACCAGGATGGAAATCCAGGGAGCGACAGCGGTACCATTTATCGATCCTTGTTTCACGATCCAGTTCCCGTCGGAACTCTCGACCCCTATTTCATGGTCCATTATGATCCCTATTACATGATCACACCATCGACCCCTGTTTCATAGTCACGTACGATCCCTATTTCAAGACCGTACCAACGAAACAATGATTCCCTTTGGAATTCGGATGGATATACCCTACCTTGGTACACCATCCCCAACAATGCACATGCCATGCACCATCAATGACAATATGCAACGTCTACAACAACTACCTCATGCAACCAACATCAACAACAACAACTACAACAACACATAACAACATCAACAAAGTGCATCAACAACTACAACAACATATAACAACATCAAAGTCACGTAACAACAACGAAAACAACTACACATATCAACATCAAGAACATATATACATAATAACTCATGTTTCTAATATGTTATGTTCATTATCCTTCAAAATAAGCACATAACCCCTCAAATACATGCCTCTAACATACTACATCAATCCTCATTCATTAATATATTAAATAAAGGATTTTAGAGAATTTTTCAGAATAAAATAGATTATTTTTTTCACTCCAGGTCTCGCTAAGCGACCTTCCTGCTCGCTAAGTGAGCGAATCTCTGCCTGGAAGGGTCCAAATTTCCCAAACACTCGCTAAGAGAGCTGCCTCTCGCTAAGCGAGAATTGTGATTTATGCATATTTTTCTCTACGAACCAGCCCGACCCTGCTATGATTTCTACACTCCAAAACCATTCTTAAGGCCAGAAAACACAAAATATTCACCATTGTTTATACAAATAATCACCTAACTCAAGCAATTCCAACAATTCCTAATTGTTGTAACATGCTTTTCATCGAAAATTCCTCCAACCTAATGGATTCCTACTCAACAATCCTATGCCTACTATTCATATTATAATACCCTTAGGAGATGAAATAAATCCCACCCTTACCTTAATTCAACAGACGATTTCCTTCTCCTGGTCGGAATTCTCCTCTTCTAGCTTTTGCCTTATCTCATTCTTCTTCCTTTGTTCACGCTTCAACTCACGATCAGTTTTCACGAACTGATTTCTGTTTTTCCTAAATTCCAAACTTAACCCTTAGACATCAACTAAGGATTTCCCATCTTGCCCTCACTATTCCAACACCTAATTACCATCTTACGATTTCCCTTCATATTTCCAATATTTATTCGATATTATTTAAATTCATATAATATTTAAAATAATATCATTCTTCCTTCAACATACTGCCAACTTCACACCATACACAATACACAATAATTCCAATTATTTAAATTAAATAATTTAATAAACAACCGGGGCATTACAACTCTCCTCCATTTAGAATGTTTTCGTCCTCGAAAACTCACCTTATATGAATAAAATCGGATAAGACTCTCGCATCTTGCTCTCCAATTCCCAAGTCATGTTCCCACCGATAGCTCCTCCCCATACCACCTTTATGAGAATAATTTATTTGTCTCTCAACTGCTTTACCTCGCGATCATCGATACGTTATGGTAGTGCTTCAACCGTAAGATTATCTCTTACCTCAACTTCATCCATCGATATCACATGTGACGGATCCGAAACATACTTCTGAAGCTGCGAAACATGGAATACATCATGAAAATGTGATAATTGTGGTGGCAATTCCACTCTATAAGCAATAGGTCAAACCATTGCAGAAATATGGTATGGACCAATAAATTGAGGAGTAAGCTTTCTCGACTTCAAAGCTAGCCCAACACCGGTCACCGGAGTAACCCTCAAAAACACATGATCTCCTTCTTGAAATTCAAGATCTTTCCTCCTCTTGTCATGATAACTCTTCTGACTGCTCTATGAAGTTCTCATCTTATCTCGGATCAACTTCACCATCTCAGTAGTCTGCTGTATGATATCAGGTCCAAGTACAACACTCTCACCGGACTCATGCCAACATAAAGGTGTTTGACATCTTCGACCATAAAGTGCTTCAAAAGGAGCCATTTCGATACTGGAATGATAATTGTTATTATAAGTAAACTCGATCAACGACAAGTGACTATCCCAAGAACCTCCTTATTCAAATACACAAGCCCTCAACAAATCTTCCAAAGATTGTATAGTTCTCTCAGTCTTTCCATTAGTTTGTGGATGATAAGCTGAACTTAACTTCAATTTCGAACCCAATGCTTCTTGTAAGCTCTCTCAAAACCTATAAGTAAATCTATGATCTCTATCCGATACAATACTCAAAGGAATCCCATGCAACTTCACAATCACATTGACATATATCTCTGCCAACCTCTGCAAGGAAAAAGTAATACCAATCAGAATAAAATGTGTTGACTTCGTCAATCTGTCAACAATTACCCAAATAGCATCATGCCCTCTCGGAGTATTGGGTAACCCCGTAGTGAAATCCATCGAGATACTATACCATTTCCACTCTGGAATATCCAACGGTTGCATCCAACCAGCAGATTTCTGATGTTCTACTTTAGACTTCTGACAAGTCAAACAAGCATAGACAAACTGAGCCACACACCGCTTCATCCCAGGTGTAAACACCCCAAATTTTCCCTCACCCATTCACACCATGGCTTGTGATCATTCCATATGCATAAACTCAATCATAGCATCTCATATCACATTTTTTATTCACTGCATAGATTCAAAGTCATCTGCATCAAGGATTTGTGATCTGAGCAATCCAAGGGCTTCTTGAGCCACTCCAAAGGCCATCAATCACTTCAAAGGGGTCCATGTATGTTCAAGCATCATATTATATCCTCTCAAAGTCAAGAATGTCAAAAAAATCACAAGAACTGAGAATGGTATGGAAGCAGAGCCAGGCTTGACTGCACAGATGACCTAAAATTAGGGTTTTGGTTTCAGAGGCCATACCTCCAAAATTTTTGGTCATTCTTGTTTCTATTGGTCTCTATATGGTATAGGGAGCATGCATATCAATTTTCATGAAGAAATTCCTTGGGGAAGTCATATGATCAAGAGTTGACTTTTCAAGCAAGTCAGTGTAAAATCAGGGCATCTGAGGCCCCCAATGACCCAACCAAAGGGTGTTCTTCATCATTTTTATTGTGTATGATCTTTATTTGATCATAGAAGATGTTGGAAGTTCACAAAATTGAAGAATTTCAAGTCTTTTGCAAAGTTGACTTTTTGGGAAAGTTTGACTTTTAATGAAATTGCCATTTTAGGAAACTTTTTCAACCTTTACTTTTTGATTCAAAAATGCTTCAAATGGAAAAACTTTGGTCATGAAAGTTGTAGAATGGATCATTCCCTTTTCAAAAAGTACAAGAACATGACCTAATTGATTTTGGATCAAAAGTTATGGCTTGTCAAAGTTGGCTAAAATCACAAAATTTCAAGGTTTCTACCAAAGAGGCAAAGTTGCAAATTCACTTGCCAAGGCAAATTGAGCTATCAAATACACTTCTAATCTTCATACAAGCATGTACCATGACCTAAAATCAGAATTGGCCCAAAGGATCTCTCATTTTTGTGCCTTGATTTTCAAGTATCCATAAGTCATTTTTCATAAAAGTGCAAAGAGGGATTTTTGGCAAAATCATTCTCAAATGAATTGTATGATCTCTAGCTGGTTTTAATACATTGTCATGACTTCAAGAAGCATCATACACCAAAATTCAGCAAGGATTATCTCATGTACATAACCAAAAGTCATGAAATGTAACAAGTGGGCAAGTTGCAAAATCTCTCTCAACTCATGATCCAAATGCAGCAGACTTCCATGAGCCATCCAAGGGCCATCCTTGACTCAAGCTGAGGCAAGACAAGCCTTTAGACTGCTACTGCCATAGCCCATGCTGCAAGTACAAATCAACTTGACTTTTTGGCCAATCCTCCCATACCAATCCCACAGTGCACACCTGCCCTCCTAGATTGCTGGGATTGTTTATGGATTGCCTAAGGGTCATAAAACAATAGAGAAGCAAGCCTGGAACACACACATTGCAGCACACTCCAAAAACTGTCAAAACTTTCCTCTCTTCGAATCTCCCTCCATAGCCATCAAACACTCATTTTCTCTTCACCAATAAATCATACATCCTCCAAAGAACCAGAATCCACCATTAAAACAGCTTGAAACCCCCTAGAACACAACTGTGAAATCTGCTACACCAGAACTCACCTTCACAAATCAGCCGTCAACAAGAGTTTTGAGGCATTCCATTAACTTCAGAGGGTTCAGAGGAGACATTCTGCATCAAAGAAAGGTCTGGAAAGCTCATATTCATAGTTCACCACTTCAGGTAGCTTCAAATCTCAAACTTTTCAGAGCTTGTATTTTTTGTTACAAATTGAAAGTATATGTCATGCTGATCATGGTGGTATCTTTAGAATCAACAATGGTGAAGAAATGAGCTTTTGGTGGTTCTCTGAAATTTCACCCGTGAAACTTGCTTGCTTCGATTCTCTTTGTTCTTGGGTTATAAATGTTGTTTGAGGGGTGATTTGAATGGGGTTTGGGTAGAGGATCATTTCCCTGGTTTCAATTTGATGAATGGTGACCTGTAGCATGTTCTAGGGTTTTGGCCCTGCCGGAGAAGACGACCGGAGCTCATCTCCGGTCGCCTGAAGTTGATTAGGGTTAAGCCTGTTTAATTACGCAACTTTAAATTCTGTCCCTAGGATGTTGTTTCCCGCGCGCTTGTGAACGGCCTAGATGATCCATTATGCCCTAATCCTGATTAATTAAGTAAATCATAATTAATTAAATCAACTTTAAACCTCAGCCATCAGATTGCGCGCGTTTAGGAACTTTGAACCTTGGCCTTGGATTTTGATTACTCCCAGTCTTGTTGACTTGCACGCACAGCCTCTGGATCCCTCAACTTTCCATCTGAGCCACTCATACTGCATACTTTTCATTTTTATTTCATTTTCTTTATATTTTATTTCTCATATTTATTAAAAATAGCAAAATACTTTTAAAAATTCTGAAAATTTTTGTACAAACTTTTATTAATTTTCAGAAACCAAAAACATTTTTATTTTTATTTTTTGCATTAAAAAATATTTTTAATCATTTAAAAGTTTATTTTTAATTAATTAATGAGAATTAATTAATTAAAAATACTTTTACGTATTTAAAAATCACCAAAAAAATCATGAAACCTTTGAAACCATTTAGAAACATTGTCCAACCCTCAAACAAATTTATTTTTTGATCTTGATGTCTTTTGACAATTTTTCATGGAATTAAAATCATTTCAAGGCAATATTTTGATTCAATCTTCCAAAATTCATTTTTGCCTAACCATTGAGGGTTGGACTTTGATTCTTTTTGCATTGTGTCTTGCATATCATGTAGTTTGTAGGTTTAAATTGGCATGATTTGATTTTGCATTTTCAATTTGTTTGACATTTTTCTTGATAAGGTACCTTAAAACCCTAGCATTCTTAAGAAATTCATAACCCTCATTAGGTTAAGAGTTTGAACCCCTCCTTTGGGAAGTGAGTTTGTATAGGTTTAGGGTTCCCTTGGATGCATTTTCAATTTTTTATCTTGATGTTTGCTTCTGGTTTTGGTTTTTGTTTGATGCATTGATCATAAACCCTAATTTGGGCTTCCTTTTGCATTCATCTTGCATTTGCTTGCATACCATGACTTGCCATGACATTTTATGCATCCATTTGATTCATTAGACATCTTAAGACATATTAGAATCATGTTTGATCATTGCATCTTTCATTTGCCATGTTGTATGTCATTTGCATTTCATAACTTTTCATGTATGTTCATGGTTCTAAGCATGCTTCTCTTGCATCCATATGCTTGTATGATCATCCCCATGCCTTGTTTCATGTTTGCATCATCTCATAGCATCATTATCATCTCATATTTGCTTCTGGTTTTTGATTTGCATCATGTCATTTCATCTCACCTTGCATTGCATTGCATTCCTTTCATTAACTTTTCAGGTGGTAAGTAACTCGGAGAAGTGAATTTGCCTTCACTTCTCACCATCTCCTTTCATCTCTCTTATGCATCATTGCTGCATTTTGTCTTGTGTTTGAGTTTGAGCTTGCTCATTCTTCTTCATCTCACTTTCTTTCTTCCAGTGACTTGACTTCTTGAATGAAGCAAGTTACTTTGCTTCTCTTGGCTCCTCTGAAGATTTCTCTTTTAAACCTCACAAACCTTAGGAACAACCAAGCATGGCAATAATTAGGGTTTTGTTTAGTCCCCCCATTTAGCTTTTACCTTTGTGTCTCATTGAGTCTTCTCTTCTCATCTCACAATCAAGGACTAAACCCTGAAGGTCTTAAGGCTTTGTGATTAAGCTTATGCCTGCATCCTTCTATTAGGATGGAGTGTATAACTTTAATCCTAAGTGTTAAACCCTTAATGTGTTTAAATCCTTTAAGCAATCCACTTAATAATCATCAAGACATCAAGCTTGTAACTTGGGCCTTGCATTAGGGTTCTAATGCTTCCTTAATTGGTTAAGAAGGACTAACACTAGTGTTAATGGACAAGTCCCCCTCAAGTTGTCTTACAAACCCTAAAACTCACTTCATCATCTTATCATTAACTAAAATCCACTCAATAAAGGCTTTGTTTTGTCATGAGTTTAATCCCTAATCATGGATTAAGTTGAAGAGCTTTCCTCAGCTTAAACACTCTCATCTATTATCCTTCTATTAGGATGGTGTAATGAGTCTGTTTAATCCTTGATTATGGCTTAATCTCATTACTTAACACTAAACAAAAACCACAAAAACATCTAAATAACCACAAGTAGGTTAATGATCTTAATCCTGCATCAAAGGTGATTAAGTGTGAGAAACTGACTTCACACTTAAGGTATTCTCATTACCCCTAATCAGAGGGAAGATGTGATGAGTTTACTAATCCATTGATTTAGACTTAAGCTCATTAACTTATGACAAACTTTCAAAAGCAATAAAAGACTGAAAACTCAAAAAAACAAACAATAATCGTCTCCTCCGGGATTCTTTTCTCATCTCATTCACTCATAACCAAGAACTAGCTTCTTCCGTCTAATGCAAGACAGTTTGCACCTGAGCCAGACAGGTCATACACTTGAGCATAGACAAGCAAGCAGTTCACAAGTCAATTCATCTTTCAGTCTCTTTGAGTCGAACTACGGTGTTCTGACTTCCTCATTGCACGAGAGGATACGTAGGCATAACTTAACAGTTATCGAACAAAAGTCTCTGTACATCCCCCCTCTTTCTAGCATCATCCTTTTAGCCTCATGATCTTGAGCATTTTTATTCCAGTTCTTACACTGACACTGTATATTTATCACACCTCACTTTCTTTTACACTGACACCTGTACATTCTTTTCCAGCTTTTATACACAAATTGCACTGACACTACCCCTTTAAAACACAAATCTTTTAAGCGTGGATCCCGTCGAGTACGACGGACAATCTGGGTGCTAATACCTTCCCAGGTTGTAACCAACCCCCTTTCTCAGTCTCTCTGGTTCGCAACCGTCTTATCCATATCTTTCTAGGTCTATGCAGCATTACCTTTCCTTCGGGATAAAAATGCCTAGCTGGCGACTCTATTCATTTTCCTGTGAGTTCACTCCTGTGTGTTCTCACATCCTCCTTTCGCCGACCGTTCGCGCCTGTACCCTTATTTGGGCCATTTCCATTTATCGGGAGCGACACCAGGCCACCAAAACATCGTTTTCAAATCTTGATACATTTTTGTAGCTCCCGGATGAATACTCATACTACTTCTATGTCCCTCTTCAAGAATCATTCTCTTCAATTCGAGGTCACCAGGAATACAAATACGCTCCCGAAACCTTAATACTCCATGTTCATCGACTTGGAATTCATTGCCTCCAGCCCGTTCATCACTGAGCAATAAGTCCACCAATTTCACATCTGACTTCTGACTCTCTTGTATACAATCAAGAAAGTCATTATTAACCTTCAACATTCCCAACATAACACTGTGAGTTGTTTGCTCACAACCTAAACTCATATCTCTAAATTTTTCAATCAATTCCAATTCTCTAGCCATCATGATTGATTGACATATGCAATGTCTTCCGACTTAAGGCATCAGCCTAAACATTGGCTTTACCGGGATGATAATTCAAACTAAAATCATAGTCCTTCAAGAATTCCAACCAACGCCTTTGCCTCATATTTAACTCTTTCTGGTCAAAAAGATACTTCAAAATCTTATGATCACTGTATACCTCAAATCTCGAATCGTACAAATAATGCCTCCAAATATTTAATACAAATACTATGATTGCTAGTTCCAAATCATGGGTAGGATAATCCCTATCATGAACTCTCAACTATCGCGAAGCATACACCACCACTTGATCGTCTTGCATTAACACTCCACCCAAACCCATCATTGAATCATCACAATAAACCACAAATGGTTCATCTGGTTTCAGTAAAGTTAAAAATGGAGCGGTAGTCAACTTCTTCTTTAGCTCAATGAAACTCTGTTCACACTTGGCATCCCACACAAACGCTTTATCCTTACAAGTTAATTGAGTCAATGGAAGTGCCAACTTCAAAAAACCTTCAATGAATCTTCAATAATAACCAACAGACCCCAAAAAGCTTTTAATTTATGTCACTGACTTCAGAGTCTCCCATTGTAGAACTGCATCTACCTTGGATAGATCCACAACAATCCCTTTTTCCGAAATCACATAGTCAAGAAAACTCACTTCCTTCAACCAAAACTTGCACTTAGATAACTTAGCATACAACTTCTTCTCTTTTAACACTTGCAATATATTCCGCAAATGTTCAACGTACTCTTCTTCTGACTTAGAGTAAATCAAAATATCATATATAAAGACAATAACAAACTGATCCACATAATCATGGAAAACCCGATTCATATATTCCATGAATACTCCAGGTGCATTAGTAACTCCAAATGGCATCACTACATATTCATAGTGTCCATACCGAGTCCTAAAAGCTGTTTTATGCACATCTTCATCATTTACCCTTATTTGATGGTAACCCGGTTGTAGATCAATCTTGCTAAACACACAGACACCAACCAACTGATCCATCAGATCATCTATCCTTGGAAGTGGATATTTGTTCTTAATTGTCACTTTATTCAGCTTCCTGTAATCAATACACAGTCTCATGCTACCGTCTTTCTTCTTCACTAATAATACCAGAGCTCCCTAAGGCGACATACTTGGTCTCACAAACTTCTTTTCTAATAGTTCCTCTAACTGTTTCTTCAATTCAGATAACTCAGAAGCCGACATACGATATGGTGCCATCGAAATAGGTCTAGTTCTGGGCACAAGATCAATACTGAATTCCACCTCCCTCTCTGGCGGAACATCCACAATGTCATCTAGAAACACTTATGAAAAATCTCTTACCACTAGCAACTCACCAATTGTCATTTCATTTTCCACCGATAGAAATGCAAACAATGCCAACACCTAAGTGTCGCACCCCGAAAAATACGACCTTACACGATCTAAAGAGAGAGCCGCGTACTGGGCAGACATGAGAGTTGTCACCTAATTCTCATTTATTCCCAAAATAGGGAAAGGGAAGATATAGATAAAACCCGTCTAAAAGGAGGATGAAGACAAAGGTATCGCAACCATTGTCTGGGTTCGGAATTCGGTTATGCAGGGGGGAGGTATTAGCACCCCCTACATCCATCGTACTCGATGGGAACCATCTAAGTTGTCACGCGCGAAAGGATGTCTATGCTTAATGAGTTACTTGCTAGAGGAAATGAGTTTGAATTATAAGTTGATTAATCCTAGGTGCTCGGTAAGGATTGAGATCCTTGTGCCTACGTACTCCCTCGTGCAATGGGAAAGTCAGAGCCTCGTAGTTCGGCCTACTACGGGTGATGGTTGTTTATTTTATTACCATTCTCCTATGAAAGGGTTTAGGAGTCGAATTTCACTAAAGACTATGGGTAGTTTATTCCACTTGATCCGGACCAACATCCGGCGACGAAATAATCGGAGTGAGTAACGATAACTCGTAGTCCCCCTTTCTACCGCTTAAGGCTCATGGCATACAATTCTTCTCGTTTTATTAGAGTGTTTTATTTCCTAATACCGCTTAACGTTGGATCAAGGGTTTGGATCTATAAAGAAACATTTTGGTTTTTTGAGGTTAGGGGGTGAATGCAAATGGAGTTTTATTTTGTGGTTTGTTAGAAAGGCACAATGCGCTCGGCTCGCAAGATTAAGTGGATCCTAGTAAACAAAACGATAACTGAAAAATAAAGTGCAATTGTGTGAGTGCAACCAATTGGCGTTGGACCAAGGGTTCACGAACTAAGTGAAATATATAAACTAGTTCCTAAGGGTGCTCCTAGCGATCGAAAAAATAAATGCACAAAAATTAAATAACGTACATGAAATGGGGGGAGGGATACAAAATAAATTACACGGGATTGCATGAAATAAAAGGTCTCGTTGTATTTTGCTCAAGAGGAAGCGTGTGTGTAGTGTACCAAACCATTCGGAGGCGTTGAACCTTTTTATTCGGAGGCAACTATTCGGAGGTGTTGGACCTTTTTGGATGCGTCAAAATATGACTCATTAACTACCTTAGAACCGATTCAATTTTAGAACCGTCCTATGAGGAGTCGAGCGTTTATTTGTTGAAATGAGAATAAAATAAACTAAATTAAATAAAGTGAAATAAAATAAAATGGTCACGAATCCCAAGACTATGTAGATGTTCAAGTTGATTTAATGAAATCAGACCATGTAGAGATTTCAAGTTGGCTTGCGACGAATCTCAAGACTATGTAGATGTTCATCGACCATAAAAATTAAAATAAATGAGTAAATAAAGTAAACTAAACTAAATTGCCAAAAGAAAAATTAATCGAAATAAAATAATAAACAAAAATAAAATAAACTAATTTTGGCCTCATATTGATCGATTCTTGTTGATTTAATGAAATCAGACCAAAATTAACCGTTTGTTATATCATCAGCCCCAAATAAAAGAGAAACCAAAACGAAAAAAACTAAATATTTTCAAGAAATATAAATTATATATATATATATATATATATATATATATATATATATATATATATATATATATATATATATATATATATATATATATATATATATATCTAGATATATAAACTTTAGAAAAAAAACTTGAAATGGTAAAATAGAATGAGTAAAGCATAAAAAAAAGGTGTAAATCGTATAATGTAGTGGTGTGTTTAAAAAAATATTTATCATGGGCTTAGAAGGCCCAACGATAATCAACAACATAACATGTTTTATTTAAAAAGGAATAAAAAAAAGAAATGAACAACATAACATGGTTCCTCTGAAGATTTCTCTTTTAAACCTCACAAACCTTAGGAACAACCAAGCATGGCAATAATTAGGGTTTTGTTTAGTCCCCCCATTTAGCTTTTACCTTTGTGTCTCATTGAGTCTTCTCTTCTCATCACACAATCAAGGACTAAACCCTGAAGGTCTTAAGGCTTTGTGATTAAGCTTATGCCTACATCCTTCTATTAGGATGGAGTGTATAACTTTAATCCTAAGTGTTAAACCCTTAATGTGTTTAAATCCTTTAAGCAATCCACTTAATAATCATCAAGACATCAAGCTTGTAACTTGGGCCTTGCATTAGGGTTCTAATTCTTCCTTAATTGGTTAAGAAGGACTAACACTAGTGTTAATGGACAAGTCCCCCTCAAGTTGTCTTACAAACCCTAAAACTCACTTCATCATCTTATCATTAACTAAAATCCACTCAATAAAGGCTTTGTTTTGTCATGAGTTTAATCCCTAATCATGGATTAAGTTGAAGAGCTTTCCTCATCTTAAACACTCTCATCTATTATCCTTCTATTAAGATGGTGTAATGAGTCTGTTTAATCCTTGATTATGGCTTAATCTCATTACTTAACACTAAACAAAAACCACAAAAACATCTAAATAACCACAAGTAGGTTAATGATCTTAATCCTGCATCAAAGGTGATTAAGTGTGAGAAACTGACTTCACACTTAAGGTATTCTCATTACCCCTAATCAGAGGGAAGATGTGATGAGTTTACTAATCCATTGATTTAGACTTAAGCTCATTAACTTATGACAAACTTTCAAAAGCAATAAAAGACTGAAAACTCAAAAAAACAAACAATAATCGTCTCCTCCGGGATTCTTTTCTCATCTCATTCATTCATAACCAAGAACTAGCTTCTTCCGTCTAATGCAAGACAGTTTGCACCTGAGCCAGACAGGTCATACACTTGAGCATAGACAAGCAAGCAGTTCACAAGTCAATTCATCTTTCAGTCTCTTTGAGTCGAACTACGGTGTTCTGACTTCCTCATTGCACGAGAGGATACGTAGGCATAACTTAACAGTTATCGAACAAAAGTCTCTGTACATCCCCCCTCTTTCTAGCATCATCCTTTTAGCCTCATGATCTTGAGCATTTTTATTCCAGTTCTTACACTGACACTGTATATTTATCACACCTCACTTTCTTTTACACTGACACCTGTACATTCTTTTCCAGCTTTTATACACAAATTGCACTGACACTACCCCTTTAAAACACAAATCTTTTAAGCGTGGATCCCTTCGAGTACGACGGACAATCTGGGTGCTAATACCTTCCCAGGTTGTAACCAACCCCCTTTCTCAGTCTCTCTGGTTCGCAACCGTCTTATCCATATCTTTCTAGGTCTATGCAGCATTACCTTTCCTTCGGGATAAAAATGCCTAGCTGGCGACTCTATTCATTTTCCTGTGAGTTCACTCCTGTGTGTTCTCACATCCTCCTTTCGCCGACCGTTCGCGCCTGTACCCTTATTTGGGCCATTTCCATTTATCGGGAGCGACACCAGGCCACCAAAACATCGTTTTCAAATCTTGATACATTTTTGTAGCTCCCGGATGAATACTCATACTACTTCTATGTCCCTCTTCAAGAATCATTCTCTTCAATTCGAGGTCACCAGGAATACAAATACGCTCCCGAAACCTTAATACTCCATGTTCATCGACTTGGAATTCATTGCCTCCAGCCCGTTCATCACTGAGCAATAAGTCCACCAATTTCACATCTGACTTCTGACTCTCTTGTATACAATCAAGAAAGTCATTATTAACCTTCAACATTCCCAACATAACACTGTGAGTTGTTTGCTCACAACCTAAACTCATATCTCTAAATTTTTCAATCAATTCCAATTCTCTAGCCATCATGATTGATTGACATATGCAATGTCTTCCGACTTAAGGCATCAGCCTAAACATTGGCTTTACCGGGATGATAATTCAAACTAAAATCATAGTCCTTCAAGAATTCCAACCAACGCCTTTGCCTCATATTTAACTCTTTCTGGTCAAAAAGATACTTCAAAATCTTATGATCACTGTATACCTCAAATCTCGAATCGTACAAATAATGCCTCCAAATATTTAATACAAATACTATGATTGCTAGTTCCAAATCATGGGTAGGATAATCCCTATCATGAACTCTCAACTATCGCGAAGCATACACCACCACTTGATCGTCTTGCATTAACACTCCACCCAAACCCATCATTGAATCATCACAATAAACCACAAATGGTTCATCTGGTTTCAGTAAAGTTAAAAATGGAGCGGTAGTCAACTTCTTCTTTAGCTCAATGAAACTCTGTTCACACTTGGCATCCCACACAAACGCTTTATCCTTACAAGTTAATTGAGTCAATGGAAGTGCCAACTTCAAAAAACCTTCAATGAATCTTCAATAATAACCAACAGACCCCAAAAAGCTTTTAATTTATGTCACTGACTTCAGAGTCTCCCATTGTAGAACTGCATCTACCTTGGATAGATCCACAACAATCCCTTTTTCCGAAATCACATAGTCAAGAAAGCTCACTTCCTTCAACCAAAACTTGCACTTAGATAACTTAGCATACAACTTCTTCTCTTTTAACACTTGCAATATATTCCGCAAATGTTCAACGTACTCTTCTTCTGACTTAGAGTAAATCAAAATATCATATATAAAGACAATAACAAACTGATCCACATAATCATGGAAAACCCGATTCATATATTCCATGAATACTCCAGGTGCATTAGTAACTCCAAATGGCATCACTACATATTCATAGTGTCCATACCGAGTCCTAAAAGCTGTTTTATGCACATCTTCATCATTTACCCTTATCTGATGGTAACCCGGTTGTAGATCAATCTTGCTAAACACACAGACACCAACCAACTGATCCATCAGATCATCTATCCTTGGAAGTGGATATTTGTTCTTAATTGTCACTTTATTCAGCTTCCTGTAATCAATACACAGTCTCATGCTACCGTATTTCTTCTTCACTAATAATACCAGAGCTCCCTAAGGCGACATACTTGGTCTCACAAACTTCTTTTCTAATAGTTCCTCTAACTGTTTCTTCAATTCAGATAACTCAGAAGCCGACATACGATATGGTGCCATCGAAATAGGTCTAGTTTTGGGCACAAGATCAATACTGAATTCCACCTCCCTCTCTGGCGGAACATCCACAATGTCATCTAGAAACACTTACGAAAAATCTCTTACCACTAGCAACTCACCAATTGTCATTTCATTTTCCACCGATAGAAATGCAAACAATGCCAACACCTAAGTGTCGCACCCCGAAAAATACGACCTTACACGATCTAAAGAGAGAGCCGCGTACTGGGCAGACATGAGAGTTGTCACCTAATTCTCATTTATTCCCAAAATAGGGAAAGGGAAGATATAGATAAAACCCGTCTAAAAGGAGGATGAAGACAAAGGTATCGCAACCATTGTCTGGGTTCGAAATTCGGTTATGCAGGGGGGAGGTATTAGCACCCCCTACATCCATCGTACTCGATGGGAACCATCTAAGTTGTCACGCTCGAAAGGATGTCTATGCTTAATGAGTTACTTGCTAGAGGAAATGAGTTTGAATTATAAGTTGATTAATCCTAGGTGCTCGGTAAGGATTGAGATCCTTGTGCCTACGTACTCCCTCGTGCAATGGGAAAGTCAGAGCCTCGTAGTTCGGCCTACTACGGGTGATGGTTGTTTATTTTATTACCATTCTCCTATGAAAGGGTTTAGGAGTCGAATTTCACTAAAGACTATGGGTAGTTTATTCCACTTGATCCGGACCAACATCCGGCGACGAAATAATCGGAGTGAGTAACGATAACTCGTAGTCCCCCTTTCTACCGCTTAAGGCTCATGGCATACAATTCTTCTCGTTTTATTAGAGTGTTTTATTTCCTAATACCGCTTAATGTTGGATCAAGGGTTTGGATCTATAAAGAAACATTTTGGTTTTTTGAGGTTAGGGGGTGAATGCAAATGGAGTTTTATTTTGTGGTTTGTTAGAAAGGCACAATGCGCTCGGCTCGCAAGATTAAGTGGATCCTAGTAAACAAAACGATAACTGAAAAATAAAGTGCAATTGTGTGAGTGCAACCAATTGGCATTGGACCAAGGGTTCACGAACTAAGTGAAATATATAAACTAGTTCCTAAGGGTGCTCCTAGCGATCGAAAAAATAAATGCACAAAAATTAAATAACGTACATGAAATGGGGGGAGGGATACAAAATAAATTACACGGGATTGCATGAAATAAAAGGTCTCGTTGTATTTTGCTCAAGAGGAAGCGTGTGTGTAGTGTACCAAACCATTCGGAGGCGTTGAACCTTTTTATTCGGAGGCAACTATTCGAAGGTGTTGGACCTTTTTGGATGCGTCAAAATATGACTCATTAACTACCTTAGAACCGATTCAATTTTAGAACTGTCCTATGAGGAGTCGAGCGTTTATTTGTTGAAATGAGAATAAAATAAACTAAATTAAATAAAGTGAAATAAAATAAAATGGTCACGAATCCCAAGACTATGTAGATGTTCAAGTTGATTTAATGAAATCAGACCATGTAGAGATTTCAAGTTGGCTTGCGACGAATCTCAAGACTATGTAGATGTTCATCGACCATAAAAATTAAAATAAATGAGTAAATAAAGTAAACTAAACTAAATTGCCAAAAGAAAAATTAATCGAAATAAAATAATAAACAAAAATAAAATAAACTAATTTTGGCCTCATATTGATCGATTCTTGTTGATTTAATGAAATCAGACCAAAATTAACTGTTTGTTATATCATCAGCCCCAAATAAAAGAGAAACCAAAACGAAAAAAACTAAATATTTTCAAGAAATATAAATTATATATATATATATATATATATATATATATATATATATATATATATATATATATATATATATATATATATATATATATATATATAATCTAGATATATAAACTTTAGAAAAAAAACTTGAAATGGTAAAATAGAATGAGTAAAGCATAAAAAAAAGGTGTAAATCGTATAATGTAGTGGTGTGTTTAAAAAATTATTTATCATGGGCTTAGAAGGCCCAACGATAATCAACAACATAACATGTTTTATTTAAAAAGGAATAAAAAAAGAAATGAACAACATAACATGGTTCCTCTGAAGATTTCTCTTTTAAACCTCACAAACCTTAGGAACAACCAAGCATGGCAATAATTAGGGTTTTGTTTAGTCCCCCCATTTAGCTTTTACCTTTGTGTCTCATTGAGTCTTCTCTTCTCATCACACAATCAAGGACTAAACCCTGAAGGTCTTAAGGCTTTGTGATTAAGCTTATGCCTACATCCTTCTATTAGGATGGAGTGTATAACTTTAATCCTAAGTGTTAAACCCTTAATGTGTTTAAATCCTTTAAGCAATCCACTTAATAATCATCAAGACATCAAGCTTGTAACTTGGGCCTTGCATTAGGGTTCTAATTCTTCCTTAATTGGTTAAGAAGGACTAACACTAGTGTTAATGGACAAGTCCCCCTCAAGTTGTCTTACAAACCCTAAAACTCACTTCATCATCTTATCATTAACTAAAATCCACTCAATAAAGGCTTTGTTTTGTCATGAGTTTAATCCCTAATCATGGATTAAGTTGAAGAGCTTTCCTCAGCTTAAACACTCTCATCTATTATCCTTCTATTAGGATGGTGTAATGAGTCTGTTTAATCCTTGATTATGGCTTAATCTCATTACTTAACACTAAACAAAAACCACAAAAACATCTAAATAACCACAAGTAGGTTAATGATCTTAATCCTGCATCAAAGGTGATTAAGTGTGAGAAACTGACTTCACACTTAAGGTATTCTCATTACCCCTAATCAGAGGGAAGATGTGATGAGTTTACTAATCCATTGATTTAGACTTAAGCTCATTAACTTATGACAAACTTTCAAAAGCAATAAAAGACTGAAAACTCAAAAAAAAAACAATAATCGTCTCCTCCGGGATTCTTTTCTCATCTCATTCACTCATAACCAAGAACTAGCTTCTTCCGTCTAATGCAAGACAGTTTGCACCTGAGCCAGACAGGTCATACACTTGAGCATAGACAAGCAAGCAGTTCACAAGTCAATTCATCTTTCAGTCTCTTTGAGTCGAACTACGGTGTTCTGACTTCCTCATTGCACGAGAGGATACGTAGGCATAACTTAACAGTTATCGAAAAAAAGTCTCTGTACATCCCCCCTCTTTCTAGCATCATCCTTTTAGCCTCATGATCTTGAGCATTTTTATTCCAGTTCTTACACTGACACTGTATATTTGTCACACCTCACTTTCTTTTACACTGACACCTGTACATTCTTTTCCAGCTTTTATACACAAATTGCACTGACACTACCCCTTTAAAACACAAATCTTTTAAGCGTGGATCCCGTCGAGTACGACGGACAATCTGGGTGCTAATACCTTCCCAGGTTGTAACCAACCCCCTTTCTCAGTCTCTCTGGTTCGCAACCGTCTTATCCATATCTTTCTAGGTCTATGCAGCATTACCTTTCCTTCGGGATAAAAATGCCTAGCTGGCGACTCTATTCATTTTCCTGTGAGTTCACTCTTGTGTGTTCTCACATCCTCCTTTCGCCGACCGTTCGCGCCTGTACCCTTATTTGGGCCATTTCCATTTATCGGGTGCGACAGCTTGGCGACTCTGCTGGGGATACTTATACTGTAACCAGGGCTTCTGGTTCTTTTTGTGGGTTCCTCCTAACACTTGTTTGATTTGTGTTTACTGGGGTGTTATGTGCTATCTGGTGTTTGTATATTTGTTTTATTTATTGCTTTATGTACAGTTATTTATTGCTTTCTTTACAGCTTTATATACATCATACTGTCATATTGTTCTGGCTGGATCTGGTTTTATTGCTTTGGTGGGTGGGGTTCTATTGAGAGTTGAGGTCCTATACCTGGGACCTGAGTGACACCTAGGCTAGAGTGGTTCATGTTCTTTCCCATTCCATTTCGGTCTGGTGCGGGAATATGAAGCACGGTTCAGATATGGGTTTCTTCTTGAGAACTCTGTGCTACAGATTTCCTGTAGTGCTAGGGCTATCTGGGAAGCCTGCTAAGTCTAGATGACCTTTAGTATTGGCCTTCAGAAACTGAGGTGAATTAGAGGAGGATCTTTTATGGTTATTGTAAACACTTTACCTCCGGGTTAGAAGTGTTTACACTTCTCATAACTGATCCAAGTCTGAGGATCCTTGTTTTAGAACATCACCTGTGAGGGGGGTGGGCTGTTTACAGGTTTGCAGGTACCCTTGACCTCAGCATACCCTGTTACTTTGTTTTGATTAAGAGTACTCCATTTTGGAACAGTTCTTGTGATTTAACCCAGGACATGTGACTCTTTATTTGAGTCCCCCACCTTGGTTACTGGACTTATGAACCTCCATCTGGATTTCTTGAACATACATGGACCTATACCAAGGCAGTTAATCAGATCCAGCTTGATCACAAACCCTTGCATATCATTTGTATACATCATCATTGCATCATTTAACATTTGCTTATTTGTTTTTCAGGGTATCCATACTATATTTTGGCTTGGTTTTGACCCCTTCATCTGCATAGGCCCTTTGTTCACCAGCTATCTGCTTCAACCATCTCCATCAGCTACCTGCTTCAGTCACCTGCATCACCAGTCTCAGCCTGTCAGTGGCCCATCTTCTAGTATCAGTCATCATCATCAGCATCTGTTTCAGCTTTTCTTCAGCAACATGGCACCCAAGAAGAGCAACATCTCCTATCATTTCTTTGAGCCTGAGCTAGCTGGCATCAGGAAGGTCCAGGCCCTGATTACTCCATACCATATACCACTATTCAGAGAACATTATGGAGGCATCCTTGATGTGGTTATGGATTTGGACCCTTCCTAGAGGAGCTTGATTCATACTTGCCTGCAGTTCTATGATCCCCCTCTGAGGTGCTTCACCTTCCAGAATTTTCAGTTGGGACCCTTGTTGGAAGAGTATTCATCACTGATTGGTATACCTATCAGGGGTGGAGTCCCCTTCAACCCTGAGATGGCTTTCCCTAGTAATGAAGAGGTGGCAAAGGCATTGTATCTAGAACCAGTTCTGATTGAGCAGAACATGACAGCCAAGGCTGGAATCTCTGGTCTACACTTGGATTTCTTGACCTCTCAGGCTATTCTGAAGGCCTCCTTGGGAGAGTGGAAGGCAGTCTGTGCATTATTAGCCCTTAGCATATATGGGGTTATATATTTGCAGATGAGCCTAAGTTTATTAGCAAGAATGCAATCCATCTTTTCATCCTGAGGAACCCAGTGCCCACCTTACTGGGAGATTTCTACTACTCTGTTCACCAAAGGAATGAAAAGCAAAGGGGAAGATTAGTGAGATGATGTGCTCCTTTGTTCCATACCTGGTTACTCAAACATTTGCCAAAGACTGATGCATTCTTGAACCCTCACCAGCAGAAGAACTGGGCTAGGAGGCTTGTTGCTCTGACCTCAGATGATATCAGGTGGTGCACCCAGAGCACCAAGGGCAGAGACATCATTACTAGTTGTGGGTAGTTCCCCAATGTACCTCTGATAGGAGTGAAGGGTTGCATCAACTACAACCCTCTGCTATTCAAAAGACAACTGGGCTATGCATTGGTCCACCCTCCTAGAGTACAAGATCTAGCTGAGACCCTTTATTGTGAGATTAAGCCTAATCTGGCTGTTGTCAGGCAAGCATCCTGGGCTTGGGACAATGTCCAGACCAAAGGGGTAACCATTCTTGGGAGATGCAACAATGTGGCCTCAGCTCAATATTATGAGTGGTCTCATGCCAGGGCTCAAATTTCTGGAATGCCCTTCACCATTGAAGATGTACCTGGACCCTCCACAGCACCACCTCCAGCAACTGTCAGCCTGGAGGAGTTTGAAAAGTTAAAAGAGAGGAATGAGAATTTGTCTGAAGCCTTGAAGAGAACCCTCTGGGAGAGGAGTGATGGTCGTCTGGACATTGAAAGGTTAGAAAAGCTAAAGGTGGAGCATCTAGCCAGGATTGAAAAGTCAGAGGACTACATCAAGAAGTCAAGGGCTGGGGAACAGATTTTGAAGAATGCCTGTAAAGAGGCCCATTTTCAAAGAGCTAGGACTGATCTTTATCTGAAGGAGAGCCAAGCTAGGTGGGTCAGGATCACTGAAGCTCGCACTCAGGAGGATAAAAGGACTCAGGACAAAATTGAGCAGTTAGAGGCTAATGCAAAGGAGCAACAGGAAGCCCTGCAAGCAGCCCAGAGGGAGATCTCAGAGCTGAAGATCAGAGCTGGTGTGAAGAGGTCAAAGGACCAGAGCAGACACAAGAAGCTAACTGCAGCTATCACCACCAGGAATCTTCTCATCAGGAACCTCACAGAGCATCCAGCTAATCCTGTGACTGAAGCACTCTTGAAGGAGGTCCAGGAGGATGAGTTTGGTCTTGGTGTCTGACTTTTGCTTGTTGTTGCTTTCATTTCATGTACTTTTCTTTTTCTTATGTTGTATTTTGACCCCTCAGAGGGCATGTATTGTAAAAAACAAACTATGTATCATTCACTTTTTGTAATATATTCATTAGTTTGTTTCATTTGAATCTCCCTCTCCTAAGCAACATCAAACAGCATCTTCCTCGGGGTCTGGAAAGGTCAAAACCAAGTGCCAAGCCGGATACCTTGGAAACAAATAAGCATACTGCATTGCATACTAACCCTTTGTTTTGTTTTGTAGGTTTTGTCTTGATTTTGTTACTAACTCTGTTGTGATTCAGGAACTATTGCTCGACGTCGGGTGTTCCCACTCAACCGTCCACACAGATATCCCACCCGCAACAACCTTCCAGGCATACAAATGGACCAAGTACAGCAGGACCTTACAGAGGTCAGGACTCAAATGGCCAATGAGAGACTGGAAATGAGGAATCAGATGACCCAGTTTATGGAGGTGATGAATGGTTTGGCTCAAAGCCAGAAGAGATTAAGGGCCTTAGTAGAAAGGCAGACCCAGGAGGAACCCCATCTAGGGACTGGGGGAACGAGCAACAATGAGAGGGTTCAGCCTCATGTTAATCCTCCAGTCTATGGACCCCACCTTCATCCAGAGATCAACATCCCTGTTAATGTGCAAGGGAATGCCACTGCAGGCAGAGTACTACAAGAAGACCCCCAGGAAGATCAGTTCACAGTGATGGGAGCTGGGGATGAAGCCTATGACAGAAGGCTAGATGAAATTGCTGAGAAATTGAGATCCCTGGAGTCTCAGAATTCCTTGGGCTTTGATGTTATGGACATGGGTCTAGTGGACGGGGTAAGGATTCCCCACAAGTTTAAACCTCCGTGCTTTGAGAAGTACAACGGAACTTCCTGTCCCCGAACCCATTTACAATCCTTTCTGGGGAGGCTGAAGGCATATACCATGGATGAAAAGCTACGGATGTTTTATTTTGAAGATAGCTTAACAGGAGCTTCAAGGGAATGGTACTCTCACTTGACTAGAGCAACCATTAGATGCTGGAAGGACCTGGCTGAGGCCTTTATCAGACAATACCAGTACAACTTAGATATGGCTCCCAACAGGACCCTCCTGATGGGAATGTCTCAATCATCCAGTGAAAGCTTCCGGGAGTACGCCCAGAGGTGGAGACAGCTTGCTGCTGCTGTTCAGCCACCCATGTCAGAGAGGGAAATGGCTGATATGTTTATGAACACCCTCCAGGGGACATACATTGACAGGCTAGCTGCCTTTTCTTCCACTAGCTTTGCTGACGTGGTCATAGCCGGGGAAAGAATTGAGAGCCTATTAAAGATGGGCAAGATTTCTGACAACGGTGCGAGCTCGTCCAGCAACCCCAGAAAACCTTTTGTAGGTCCAAGAAGAACCGGTGAGACCAATGTTATTCAGGCCAGCAGGGGCAGACCACAATATGTTCATAGGTCAGTGGCAGCAGTCACCATTCCCTCTCCACTTCCTCAGCAACCAGTATATCAACCACAGCAACAAACCCATTACCAGCAACAAACTCAGTACCCTCCTCAGAGAAACTACAACAACAACAACAACAACAGTCAGCAAAGACCATTTCAACAGAGACCATCTCAGGCCAATAGGGTGATCGATCCGATCCCTATGCCTTATGCCGCTTTACTGCCACAGCTCCTGAAGCTCAACCTGGTTGAGTTAAGGACGTTGGCACCACCAAATCCTTCCAGTTTGCCAAGAAATTACGACGCCAACGCCAGATGCGCTTTTCATTCTAATGCACCTGGCCACAATACAGAGAAGTGCAGAGCTTTGCACATGAAGGTGCAGGATCTAGTGGATTCCAAAGCTCTAAACTTTGCACCCCCGCCAAATGTCAACAAGAACCCTATGCCCAACCATGGAGGGCCCAGAATTAATGCTATTGAGGAAGGTATGCCGTCTTTCTTGATAACCAGTGTTGGGCAGATCCGGACACCCCTGGTAGAGATTAAAGCTCAACTCCTTGAATGCCAGATATTCCCTGGGTGTGAACTTGGGTGCGGTTATTGCAACATTTCGGTAAATGGATGTGACAATTTGAGAAGCGGCATAGACAATCTTATCCAGAATGGTCTACTTCAAATCACAACGTCAATACCTTTAAATCCAGCAATCTCTCCAACAACAGTTCCAGAGTCTCCTACAACTGCAACAACAATTATTCCAAGCAATTCTTCAGTTTCATCAACAAATGCTTCAAATATCACTTCAACAAGCCATCCATCAGCAAACATCTCTTCTACAACGTCAGCACCCCTCTATTCAGAATCTTCTCCTACAACACCAGCAAATATCTCGGCAATCACTATTTATTATGATCCGTCAAGTATTCCTCCGAACAGCAATTTTCAACAACAAGCAGTGGCGTCTCCTGCCATATCACCAGTTACTATCTACTATGATCCACATACTATTGCAACACCCTCCTCTGCCGCAGTCAGCCCGGTTACCATCACGATACCTGGGCCTGTTCCGTATGAAAGCAGTAATGCCATTCCTTGGCATTATGGCTCTGACCTGTACTGCGAAGGGCAGAAAATCACTCTTGAATCATCAACTTCTTCACCACAAATAGACAATGTGGGAGGAGGCGGAGGCTTCACTCGAAGCGAACGTCTTTTTGCCCCACAAATTCCAAGACCCATTGCTGAAGCAGAAGCTGCTGCCAAGGCAAAAGGGAAGAGCATGGTGCAAGAAGAACAAGTTGCTAAAGAAGCTTTAAAGACCCCTTTTGATCAAGAGGTTGATGAATTCATGAGAATCATCAAGAAAAGTGATTACAAGATAGTGGACCAGCTTCACCAGACGCCTTCCAAGATCTCCATTTTATCATTGCTAATGTGCTCCGAGGCTCATCGGAACGCACTATTAAAAGTCTTGCACGCAGCTTATGTGCCAGAGGAGATTACCGTCAATCAGTTGGAAGTTGTAGTTGGAAATGTTAACGCTAGTCATGGACTAGGATTTACCAACACTGATTTGACAACGGAAGGCCGCAATCACAACAAGGCTTTGCACATTACCTTGGAGTGTAAGGGTGCAGTTCTTTCTCATGTGTTAGTGGACACAGGGTCATCCCTCAATGTCTTACCTAAGAAAGCCCTTGTGAAGCTAGAGTATGAAGGATTGGCATTACGTCCCAGCAACTTGGTAGTGAGAGCCTTTGACGGTTCTAAGAGATCAGTTCTGGGAGAGATTGAGTTGCCTATAACGATTGGCCCACAGACTTTCAAAACGACCTTCTTCGTGATGGATATACAGCCTGCCTACAGCTGTCTATTGGGTAGACCATGGATACACGCTGCTGGCGCCGTGACCTCAACCCTTCACCAGAAGTTAAAATTCGAGTGGGAGGGCCAAGTCGTTACTATTTGTGGAGAGGAGGATATTTTTGTTAGCCATCTGGCTACATACAAATACATTGAGATGGATGGGGAGATCCATGAAACCATGAGTCAGGGATTCGAAGCCCTGAATATCAATGAAGCATCTGCTGTACTTGGGACTTCCATGACATCTTACCAGCAAGCCAGGAAGGTTGTTGAAGAGGGGAATGCTCAAGGCTGGGGCAAGCTGTTGCCTGTGGAGAAGAAAGAGGACAGATTTGGGTTGGGTTACAAACCAACTCAACAAGATCAAGCAGAGGCTGCTAAGAAGCCCAACTTTGTCAGTGGGGGGATGCTCACCCCTGATGCTGTAAACAACTTGGAAGATGAGTCGGAAGATGAGCGCAACCTGGAGAGCTGGATACGTCCAAGGACCCCGGGGAGCCGTATCTCAAACTGGTCTTCCCAGGAAATTATAAGGGTTACTCCTGCAGAGTAATTATTATTTCCTGTATATTTTAAGCATGCATCAAGTCTTGCATCTTGCCCAAGATGACAAGACTCATTTTGTAATCAGGCCATCTGTAATTTTGTGCAAACAGATAAATCAATGATAATCAGACATCTTTTGCAAATGAGTCTTTTTCTTTTCCGCTCATTGTTTTTCCATTTTTCTTTTTGTACAAAAATAAATGGCAATGTTTTCAAAATGATATCTTCATTTCACTTTTCTAAACAAGATTAAAATCAATCACTAAAATGAACAACCTAAACCCTTGCAGAGAGCGCCTTTCAGACCGCACTGACAGCAGCACAGCTATGGCTTCGTATGACTTTGACAATCCAATCAATCAAGCCGATGAAGGGGTCGAAGAAGATTATGAGCTTCCTGAAGAGCTAGCCAGGTTGTTAAGGCAAGAGGAGAAGGTTATCACTCCTCATCAGGAGGAGATTGAAACAGTTAATCTTGGTACGGATGAAGATGTGAAAGAAGTTAAGATCGGGGCCTGCCTACAAAACTCAGTGAAAGAACAACTAATTGATCTGCTTCGGGAGTATGCAGATGTGTTTGCTTGGTCTTATCAGGATATGCCGGGGTTGGACACCGACATCGTCATGCACAAGCTGCCATTAAAAGAAGACTGCCCACCAGTAAAACAGAAGTTGCGCCGTACTCGCCCGGATATGGCAATGAAGATAAAGGAAGAGGTACAAAAGCAGTGGGACGCTGGATTCCTTGTTGTAACTAGCTATCCGCCGTGGGTTGCTAATATAGTACCTGTGCCTAAGAAGGACAGCAAAGTGAGGATGTGTGTTGACTACCGGGATCTGAACAGAGCTAGCCCAAAAGATGATTTCCCATTACCTCACATTGATGTATTGGTTGATAATACGACTCAATTCTCGGTGTTCTCCTTCATGGACGGATTTTCAGGATACAATCAGATCAAAATGTCACCTGAAGACATGGAGAAGACAACTTTCATCACACCTTGGGGCACGTTCTGTTACAAGGTGATGCCATTCGGACTGAAGAATGCAGGTGCAACATATCAACGGGCTATGGTGACATTATTCCATGATATGATCCATAAGGAAATCGAGTGTTATGTGGATGACATGATTGCCAAGTCCCTCACAGAAGAAGACCACCTGGTGAATCTGCTGAAACTATTCAAGCGTTTGAGGAAGTACCAACTGAAGTTGAACCCCAACAAATGCACATTCGGGGTGCGGTCTGGTAAGCTGCTGGGATTTATTGTAAGCGAGAAAGGGATTGAAGTTGACCCTGATAAAGTCAAAGCCATTCAATAAATGCCTGCGCCAAAGTCTGAAAAAGAAGTTCGAGGGTTTCTAGGTAGATTGAACTACATTTCAAGGTTCATATCTCACCTTACTGCAACCTGTGAACCTTTGTTCAAGCTGTTAAGAAAAGAACAGACGGTCAGGTGGAATGAAGACTGCCAGAGGGCTTTTGACAAGATCAAAGAATACCTGCAAGAACCACCAATCCTTATGCCTCCAGTTGAAGGAAGACCTCTGATAATGTACTTGACCGTATTAGAAGAGTCAATGGGGTGTGTGTTGGGCCAGCATGACGAGTTTGGTCGAAAAGAGTATGCAATATACTACCTGAGCAAAAAGTTTACCGACTGTGAACAACGTTATTCACTGCTCGAGAAAACTTGATGTGCTTTAGCGTGGGCTGCTCGCCGACTGAGACAGTATATGTTGACCCACACTACCTTATTAATCTCCAAGATGGATCCAGTTAAGTACATTTTCGAGAAGCCATCACTTACCGGACGGGTTGCAAGATGGCAAATGATCCTCACAGAATATGACATCCAGTACACATCTCAGAAAGCCATCAAGGGCAGTGTATTGTCTGATTATCTTGCTGAGCAACCTATTGATGATTACCAGCCTATGAGATTTGACTTCCCTGATGAAGACATCATGTTCATAAAAGCGAAAGATCATGAAGAGCCTATTCACACTGAAGGGCCTGACCCGGAAGAAGAATGGACTATGATGTTTTATGGGGCTGTTAATATGAATGGTCGTGGTGTTGGTGCAGTACTCATTACACCTAAGGGAGTTCACATGCCTTTCTCGGCAAAGCTCACTTTCAACTGCACTAACAACGAAGCTGAATACGAAGCTTGCATTATGGGTCTTGAGGAAGCTATTGACCTCAGGATCAAAACATTGACCGTATTCGGAGATTCAGCTCTGGTAGTTAATCAAACCAACGGCAAATGGTACACATACCAGGATCATCTGATACCTTACAGGGATTATACAAGAAGGTTATTGACTTTCTTCACAACAGTCAAGCTTGAGTATATCCCTCGGGACGAGAATCAGTTTGCAGATGCTCTGGCTACCATTTCGTCAATGATCAAAGTTCAAGCTGCCAACTTTGTGCCTCGGATTTCAGTGTCCAGACTTGACAGACCAGCATATGTGTTCTCAGCAGATGTTGTTAAGGATGATAAGCCTTGGTTCCATGACATTAAGTGCTTCTTGGAGGATCAAACATACCCACCTGGGGCATCTTCCAATGACAAGAAGACTTTAAGAAGGCTTGCTAGTAGTTTCTTTCTGAACACTGATGGTTCCCTGTACAAGAGAAACTTTGATATGGTACTCCTCAGATGCGTTGATAGAACAGAAGCAGACTTGTTGATGCACGAGGTGCACGAAGGGTCCTTTGGTACCCATGCAGGAGGGCATGCCATGGCTAAGAAATTTCTAAGATCAGGCTATTACTGGATCACAATGGATACCGACTGTTGTGCCTATGCCAGAAAATGCCATAAATGCCAGATTTATGCGGATAAGGTGCATGTGCCTCCCAATCCTCTGAATGTGATGTCTTCACCCTGGCCCTTTGCTATGTGGGGCATTGATATGATTGGCAAGATTGAGCCGACTTCTTCAAACGACCACAAATTCATCTTGGTTGCCATTGACTATTTCACCAAGTGGGTTGAAGCAGCTTCCTACGCCAATGTTACAAGGCAAGTGGTAGCCCGATTTCTGAAGAGAGATATCATCTGTCGATACGGAGTTCCCGAGCGAATCATTACTGACAATGGTTCCAACTTAAACAACAAAATGATGGCAGAGCTATGCCGGGACTTCAAGATCCAACACCACAATTCTTCTCCTTACAGGCCAAAGATGAATGGCGCTGTTGAGGCGGCCAACAAGAATATCAAGAAGATTGTGCAGAAGATGGTAGTCACCTACAAAGACTGGCATGAAATGCTACCATTTGCCTTGCATGGGTACCGCACGTCAATCAGAACATCCACTGGGGCAACACCTTATCAGCTTGTGTATGGTATGGAGGCAGTCCTACCTGTTGAAGTTGAATTACCCTCCCTGCGGGTACTGATGGATGTTAAGCTAAACGAAGCAGAATGGGTCCGGTCCCGTTACGAAAACCTGGGTCTGATCGAAGAGAAAAGATTGGCTGCAATCTGTCATGGGCAGTTGTATCAGAAAAGAATGAAGAAAGCCTTCGATCAGAAGGTCAGGCTCCGAGAGTACCAAGTGGGAGATCTTGTGCTGAAGAGAATCCTCCCTCCTCATACAGACCACAGGGGCAAGTGGACTCCGAACTATGAAGGACCATTCGTAGTAAAGAAAGTTTTTTCTGGTGGAGCACTGATGCTCAGCACCATGGATGGTGAAAATTTCCCGTCCCCTGTGAATTCAGATGCAGTTAAAAAATACTTCGCATAAAAATGATCCGCTGGACACAAAAACAGAATGTAAGTCCAGGCAAAAATAGGGCATCCCGGCGAGTCAAAAACAGAATAAAAGACTCGGGCAAAAATAAGGGAAAATAAGCAAAAAATGTACACCCGCTGAGTTGAAAAGCCGCATTGGACAACTCAGGCAAAAATGGGTATCCCGATGGATTGAAAACCCGAAAGGGCGATTCATGCAAAATAAGGGAATAAGCGAACAACTACATCCTGAATTCGTCTGTATTACCTACAACTTGGTAAGCTTCGAAAGGATCAAGCTCCACTCAGAATCAGCCTTCTTCAGAAAGCAAGACGAGAAGAACGTCAAAAGTCATACGAGTCATAGCAAAAGGGGAAGCTCCTTGAAGCGTCGTCAACATTGCCAACATTTTGTTTCTCAATTTGTAACAATCTCCTCATTTTAGGGGATCTGTTTCTCTGACTGTATCTCGCCAATTCAGGGCGTATAAATCAATAAAATCAGATTTTTAGTCATGTTTTGTCTCGTACATTTTATTTTCATTTGCAAAATGTCTGATGTCCTTAAAATACTGATTGCATAAATACAGATGCTTCTCTTAAAATACGTGCTTGCAGGAAATATGTTTACTCCCGGGAGTGTCTAAGAATCCTATGATGGAATCCGGTAAGGGATACCTCGGGATTACTTGTACGTTTCTCTATCTTTTCAGGATTGCAGGCATCCAAAACACGACAGGGGGCATGAAAGTTTCACTCCAAGCAGGCTGGCAAATCAACACTCACTCAGTCTTAGCATCCAAGTGCTTGCTCCCCAGCTGAGTTGCCACTTGTTGTTTCTCCCCAGCCGAGGTGCCAATCATTCTTCCTCCTCAGCCAAATATGAAGGCCAGGAAACCATCTCCCCACAGAGTTTCAGCCTCTATCCAGAAGAGCAACACACGAAAGAATCACAACAGAGTGACAGAGACTTCTACAAACCCCCAGTTGGGTCCCTCATTACCAAGAATAGGTCTATCAGTGACCTCTTTCCCCAAGCAGAGTCATAAATACAAGATCTACCAACGATCTTATCCCCAGCTGGGATGTTCCACTTCCAGCAGATCGACCAGAGATCTTCACAACAACGGGATCCGAATCCCGGATTGGTATCTCTGCATAATCATAGCATTTGCATCATATTCACCCCACAAAGCGTAGCATTCCGTCTAATACGGAGCATTACGGCAAGAATCAAACATGTTGCATAATCATAAGCCATTTTCTGAATCAAACACTTGTGAATATCAACAATCCATCAATAATATACAGAAATGCTCCCCCATATTCCCCAGCGGAGAGCTAAAGCTAAAGCAGTTGCCTTACACCCACAAACACCAGTACATACTCCTTGTGGCACCCGTCCGTGTCATATCCCCAGCAGAAAGCCAAAGCATCCCCTTTGCACTCACAGATACTCTTATATAACTTTCTTGACACCCGTCCGTGTCACTTTCCCCAGCACAGTAACCTAAACACTTTGTATATTAGATATTTGTTTATACTATACTTCTTTCGGCACTCGTCTGTGTCATTCTCCCCAGCAGGGTAAATGCCCGTCCATACACTACTCATACTTTTTACTCTTATTTCACTTATACAGATACTTGTCTGTATCCTGTATACACCCTTTATATCCCCACAGATTCGACACTCGTCCATGTTCTTTGTTAACCAGTTGGTACTCGTCCGTACCATCATCTCAGAATATGCGTCAAGCGTTTGTTTCTACCTGATACTCGTCCGTATCACAGTCCTAAGGATGGTCGTCCGCATCTTTAATCCATACACTGTGTCAAACACTCTTGTCTTCTTGGACTTAGACACTCGTCTGTGTCTACCTTTCCCCAGAAGAGTCTCCTCAGATCCAACACTCGTCCGTGTTCCTTGTTAACCAGTTGATACTCGTCCGTATCATCATCTCTGAACACGCGTCAGTATTTGTTTCTACCCGATACTCGTCCGTATCGTAGTCTTAGGGATGCTCGTCCGCATATTTAATCTATACACAACGCCAAAACACTTATACCTTTTATTTCTTGGATGTAAACACTCGTCCGTGTTTACTATGCCCCAGTAGATCGCCCACAAAGCAAAATTTCTTTTATCTGACATTCGTCCTATGTCATGATAAATCTCGAGAGCAGCCGTCCCCTGCTAGGTGATCGTCCTTCACCTCTTGATGATCGTCCTTCATCATGCTCATCCGATGGCCGTCCCCATCGTTGACCTCTTCTATCCGACATTCGTCCTATGTCGTGATATTTAGCAGCCGTCCCCTGCTAGGTGATCGTCCTTCACCTTTTGATGATCGTCCTTCATCATTTTGTCCGATGGCCGTCCCCATCGTTGATCTTTTTTATCTGACATTCGTCCTATGTCACGATAAACCTTGAGAGCAGCCGTCCCCTGCTAGGTGATCATCCTTCACCTCTTGATGATCGTCCTTCATCATGCTCGTCCGATGGCCGTCCCCATCGTTGACCTTTTATCCGGCATTCGTCCTATGTCGCGATACTTTCGGCAGCCGTACCCTGCCAGGTGATCGTCCTTCACCTTAGATGACCGTCCCTCATCTTATCCCCAACAGAGCAGCCGTCCCCTGCTAGGTGATCGTCCTTCACCTTTGATGACCGTCCCTCATCATTATTTCATTTATTCTTTAACCCGATGGTCGTCCCCGTCGTGGTCCCTTTTTCTTTTTCAGTTTAGCCCGATGGCCGTCCCCATCGTTGGTTACCTTACTTTATGAACTTTATGGCCGTCCCCGCCATTTCTCATTAATCCCCGGAGAATCTTATAACTTTACTTGATGGCCGTCCCCATCATAACCCCTTTTATATCCCCAGCATGTCGGCCGTCCCCGTCATTGTTTTTTCCCCAGCAGTCGTCCTCTGCTCGACGGTCGTCCTCCGTCGCCTTCACTTTATAATATACTTTATTTTCTTTTACAATCTATATCCCTTTTCTTCTTCATTACGTGGGTGCAAATTTTGGACTGTCTTTGGTATTCAACCACAAGTTATCTTGTTTGCCTGTTAAGCCGCTGCTTACATCCTGCACAGCTAACTCATGTTTGAATAGGGGCAGCTGTAAACACCCCAAATTTGCCCTCACCCATTCACACCATGGCTTGTGATCATTCCATATGCATAAACTCAATCATAGCATCTCATATCACATTTTTTATTCACTACATAGATTCAAAGTCATCTGCATCTAGGATTTGTGATCTGAGCAATCCAAGGGCTTCTTGAGCCACTCCAAAGGCCATAAATCACTTCAAAGGGGTCCATGTATGTTCAATCATCATATTATATCCTCTCAAAGTCAAGAATGTCAAAAAAATCACAAGAACTGAGAATGGTATGGAAGCAGAGCCAGGCTTGACTGCACAGATGACCTAAAATTAGGGTTTTGGTTTCAGAGGCCATACCTCCAAATTTTTTGGTCATTCTTGTTTCTATTGATCTCTATATGGTATAGGGAGAATGCATATCAATTTTCATGAAGAAATTCCTTGGGGAAGTCATCTGATCAAGAGTTGACTTTTCAAGCAAGTCAGTGTAAAATCAGGGCATCTGAGGCCCCCAATGACCCAACCAAAGGGTGTTCTTCATCATTTTGATTGTGTACGATCTTTATTTGATCATAGAAGATGTTGGAAGTTCACAAAATTGAAGAATTTCAAGTCTTTTGCAAAGTTGACTTTTTGGGAAAGTTTGACTTTTAATGAAATTGCCATTTTAGGAAACTTTTTCAACCTTTACTTTTTGATTCAAAAATGCTTCAAATGGAAAAACTTTGGTCATGAAAGTTGTAGAATGGATCATTCCCTTTTCAAAAAGTACAAGAACATGACCTAATTCATTTTGGATCAAAAGTTATGGCTTGTCAAAGTTGGCTAAAATCACAAAATTTCAAGGTTTCTACCAAAGAGGCAAAGTTGCAAATTCACTTGCCAAGGCAAATTGAGCTATCAAATACACTTATAATCTTCATACAAGCATGTACCATGACCTAAAATCAGAATTGGCCCAAAGGATCTCTCATTTTTGTGCCTTGATTTTCAAGTATCCATAAGTCATTTTTCATAAAAGTGCAAAGAGGGATTTTTGGCAAAATCATTCTCAAATGAATTGTATGATCTCTAGCTGGTTTTAATACATTGTCATGACTTCAAGAAGCATCATACACCAAAATTCAGCAAGGATTATCTCATGTGCATAACCAAAAGTCATGAAATGTAACAAGTGGGCAAGTTGCAAAATCTCTCTCAACTCATGATCCAAATGCAGCAGACTTCCATGAGCTATCCAAGGGCCATCCTTGACTCAAGCTGAGGCAAGACAAGCCTTTAGACTGCTACTGCCATAGCCCATGCTGCAAGTACAAATCAACTTGACTTTTTGGCCAATCCTCCCATACCAATCCCACAGTGCACACCTGCCCTCCTAGATTGCTGGGATTGTTTATGGATTGCCTAAGGGTCATAAAACAATAGAGAAGCAAGCCTGGAACACACACATTGCAGCACACTCCAAAAACTGTCAAAACTTTCCTCTCTTCGAATCTCCCTCCATAGCCATCAAACACTCATTTTCTCTTCACCAATAAATCATACATCCTCCAAAGAACCAGAATCCACCATTAAAACAGCTTGAAACCCCCTAGAACACAACTGTGAAATCTGCTACACCAGAACTCACCTTCACAAATCAGCCGTCAACAAGAGTTTTGAGGCATTCCATTAACTTCAGAGGGTTCAGAGGAGACATTCTGCATCAAAGAAAGGTCTGGAAAGCTCATATTCATAGTTCACCACTTCAGGTAGCTTCAAATCTCAAACTTTTCAGAGCTTGTATTTTTTGTTACAAATTGAAAGTATATGTCATGCTGATCATGGTGGTATCTTTAGAATCAACAATGGTGAAGAAATGAGCTTTTGGTGGTTCTCTGAAATTTCACCCGTGAAACTTGCTTGCTTCGATTCTCTTTGTTCTTGGGTTATAAATGTTGTTTGAGGGGTGATTTGAATGGGGTTTGGGTAGAGGATCATTTCCCTGGTTTCAATTTGATGAATGGTGACCTGTAGCATGTTCTAGGGTTTTGGCCCTGCCGGAGAAGACGACCGGAGCTCATCTCCGGTCGCCTGAAGTTGATTAGGGTTAAGCCTGTTTAATTACGCAACTTTAAATTCTGTCCCTAGGATGTTGCTTCCCGCGCGCTTGTGAACGGCCCAGATGATCCATTATGCCCTAATCCTGATTAATTAAGTAAATCATAATTAATTAAATCAACTTTAAACCTCAGCCATCAGATTGCGCGCGTTTAGGAACTTTGAACCTTGGCCTTGGATTTTGATTACTCCCAGTCTTGTTGACTTGCACGCACAGCCTCTGGATCCCTCAACTTTCCATCTGAGCCACTCATACTGCATACTTTTCATTTTTATTTCATTTTCTTTATATTTTATTTCTCATATTTATTAAAAATAGCAAAATACTTTTAAAAATTCTGAAAATTTTTGTACAAACTTTTATTAATTTTCAGAAACCAAAAACATTTTTATTTTTATTTTTTGCATTAAAAATTATTTTTAATCATTTAAAAGTTTATTTTTAATTAATTAATGAGAATTAATTAATTAAAAATACTTTTAGGTATTTAAAAATCACCAAAAAATTCATGAAACCTTTGAAACCATTTAGAAACATTGTCCAACCCTCAAACCAAATTTCTTTTTTGATCTTGATGTCTTTTGACAATTTTTCATGGAATTAAAATCATTTCAAGGCAATATTTTGATTCAATCTTCCAAAATTCATTTCTGCCTAACCATTGAGGGTTGGACTTTGATTCTTTTTGCATTGTGTCTTGCATATCATGTAGTTTGTAGGTTTAAATTGGCATGATTTGATTTTGCATTTTCAATTTGTTTGACATTTTTCTTGATAAGGTACCTTAAAACCCTAGCATTCTTAAGAAATTCATAACCCTCATTAGGTTAAGAGTTTGAACCCCTCCTTTGGGCAGTGAGTTTGTATAGGTTTAGGGTTCCCTTGGATGCATTTTCAATTTTTTATCTTGATGTTTGCTTCTGGTTTTGGTTTTTGTTTGATGCATTGATCATAAACCCTAATTTGGGCTTCCTTTTGCATTCATCTTGCATTTGCTTGCATACCATGACTTGCCATGACATTTTATGCATCCATTTGATTCATTAGACATCTTAAGACATATTAGAATCATGTTTGATCATTGCATCTTTCATTTGCCATGTTGTATGTCATTTGCATTTCATAACTTTTCATGTATGTTCATGGTTCTAAGCATGCTTCTCTTGCATCCATATGCTTGTATGATCATCCCCATGCCTTGTTTCATGTTTGCATCATCTCATAGCATCATTATAGTCTCATATTTGCTTCTGGTTTTTGATTTGCATCATGTCATTTCATCTCACCTTGCATTGCATTGCATTCCTTTCATTAACTTTTCAGGTGGTAAGTAACTCGGAGAAGTGAATTTGCCTTCACTTCTCACCATCTCCTTTCATCTCTCTTATGCATCATTGCTGCATTTTGTCTTGTGTTTGAGTTTGAGCTTGCTCATTCTTATTCATCTCACTTTCTTTCTTCCAGTGACTTGACTTCTTGAATGAAGCAAGTTACTTTGCTTCTCTTGGCTCCTTTCATCTGCTTCCTGGTGGTTCCTCTGAAGATTTCTCTTTTAAACCTCACAAACCTTAGGAACAACCAAGCATGGCAATAATTAGGGTTTTGTTTAGTCCCCTCATTTAGCTTTTACCTTTGTGTCTCATTGAGTCTTCTCTTCTCATCTCACAATCAAGGACTAAACCCTGAAGGTCTTAAGGCTTTGTGATTAAGCTTATGCCTGCATCCTTCTATTAGGATGGAGTGTATAACTTTAATCCTAAGTGTTAAACCCTTAATGTGTTTAAACCCTTTAAGCAATCCACTTAATAATCATCAAGACATCAAGCTTGTAACTTGGGCCTTGCATTAGGGTTCTAATTCTTCCTTAATTGGTTAAGAAGGACTAACACTAGTGTTAATGGACAAGTCCCCCTCAAGTTGTCTTACAAACCCTAAAACTCACTTCATCATCTTATCATTAACTAAAATCCACTCAATAAAGGCTTTGTTTTGTCATGAGTTTAATCCCTAATCATGGATTAAGTTGAAGAGTTTTCCATAGCTTAAACACTCTCATCTATTATCCTTCTATTAGGATGGTGTAATGAGTCTGTTTAATCCTTGATTATGGCTTAATCTCATTACTTAACACTAAACAAAAACCACAAAAACATCTAAATAACCACAAGTAGGTTAATGATCTTAATCCTGCATCAAAGGTGATTAAGTGTGAGAAACTGACTTCACACTTAAGGTATTCTCATTACCCCTAATCAGAGGGAAGATGTGATGAGTTTACTAATCCATTGATTTATACTTAAGCTCATTAACTTATGACAAACTTTCAAAAGCAATAAAAGACTGAAAACTCAAAAAAAAAAACAATAATCGTCTCCTCCGGGATTCTTTTCTCATCTCATTCACTCATAACCAAGAACTAGCTTCTTCCGTCTAATGCAAGACAGTTTGCACCTGAGCCAGACAGGTCATACACTTGAGCATAGACAAGCAAGCAGTTCACAAGTCAATTCATCTTTCAGTCTCTTTGAGTCGAACTACGGTGTTCTGACTTCCTCATTGCACGAGAGGATACGTAGGCATAACTTAACAGTTATCGAACAAAAGTCTCTGTACATCCCCCCTCTTTCTAGCATCATCCTTTTAGCCTCATGATCTTGAGCATTTTTATTCCAGTTCTTACACTGACACTGTATATTTATCACACCTCACTTTCTTTTACACTGACACCTGTACATTCTTTTCCAGCTTTTATACACAAATTGCACTGACACTACCCCTTTAAAACACAAATCTTTTAAGCGTGGATCCCGTCGAGTACGACGGACAATCTGGGTGCTAATACCTTCCCAGGTTGTAACCAACCCCCTTTCTCAGTCTCTCTGGTTCGCAACCGTCTTATCCATATCTTTCTAGGTCTATGCAGCATTACCTTTCCTTCGGGATAAAAATGCCTAGCTGGCGACTCTATTCATTTTCCTGTGAGTTCACTCCTGTGTGTTCTCACATCCTCCTTTCGCCGACCGTTCGCGCTTGTACCCTTATTTGGGCCATTTCCATTTATCGGGAGCGACACCAGGCCACCAAAACATCGTTTTCAAATCTTGATACATTTTTGTAGCTCCCGGATGAATACTCATACTACTTCTATGTCCCTCTTCAAGAATCATTCTCTTCAATTCGAGGTCACCAGGAATACAAATACGCTCCCGAAACCTTAATAATCCATGTTCATCGACTTGGAATTCATTGCCTCCAGCCCGTTCATCACTGACCAATAAGTCCACCAATTTCACATCTGACTTCTGACTCTCTTGTATACAATCAAGAAAGTCATTATTAACCTTCAACATTCCCAACATAACACTGTGAGTTGTTTGCTCACAACCTAAACTCATATCTCTAAATTTTTCAATCAATTCCAATTCTCTAGCCATCATGATTGATTGACATATGCAATGTCTTCCGACTTAAGGCATCAGCCTAAACATTGGCTTTACCGGGATGATAATTCAAACTAAAATCATAGTCCTTCAAGAATTCCAACCAACGCCTTTGCCTCATATTTAACTCTTTCTGGTCAAAAAGATACTTCAAAATCTTATGATCACTGTATACCTCAAATCTCGAATCGTATAAATAATGCCTCCAAATATTTAATACAAATACTATGATTGCTAGTTCCAAATCATGGGTAGGATAATCCCTATCATGAACTCTCAACTATCGTGAAGCATACACCACCACTTGATCGTCTTGCATTAACACTCCACCCAAACCCATCATTGAATCATCACAATAAACCACAAATGGTTCATCTGGTTTCAGTAAAGTTAAAAATGGAGCGGTAGTCAACTTCTTCTTTAGCTCAATGAAACTCTGTTCACACTTGGCATCCCACACAAACGCTTTATCCTTACAAGTTAATTGAGTCAATGGAAGTGCCAACTTCAAAAAACTTTCAATGAATCTTCAATAATAACCAACAGACCCCAAAAAGCTTTTAATTTATGTCACTGACTTCAGAGTCTCCCATTGTAGAACTGCATCTACCTTGGATAGATCCACAACAATCCCTTTTTCCGAAATCACATAGTCAAGAAAGCTCACTTCCTTCAACCAAAACTTGCACTTAGATAACTTAGCATACAACTTCTTCTCTTTTAACACTTGCAATATATTCCGCAAATGTTCAACGTACTCTTCTTCTGACTTAGAGTAAATCAAAATATCATATATAAAGACAATAACAAACTGATCCACATAATCATGGAAAACCCGATTCATATATTCCATGAATACTCCAGGTGCATTAGTAACTCCAAATGGCATCACTACATATTCATAGTGTCCATACCGAGTCCTAAAAGTTGTTTTATGCACATCTTCATCATTTACCCTTATTTGATGGTAACCTGGTTGTAGATCAATCTTGCTAAACACACAGACACCAACCAACTGATCCATCAGATCATCTATCCTTGGAAGTGGATATTTGTTCTTAATTGTCACTTTATTCAGCTTCCTGTAATCAATACACAGTCTCATGCTACCGTCTTTCTTCTTCACTAATAATACCAGAGCTCCCTAAGGCGACATACTTGGTCTCACAAACTTCTTTTCTAATAGTTTCTCTAACTGTTTCTTCAATTCAGATAACTCAGAAGCCGACATACGATATGGTGCCATCGAAATAGGTCTAGTTCTGGGCACAAGATCAATACTGAATTCCACCTCCCTCTCTGGCGGAACATCCACAATGTCATCTAGAAACACTTACGAAAAATCTCTTACCACTAGCAACTCACCAATTGTCATTTCATTTTCCACCGATAGAAATGCAAACAATGCCAACACCTAAGTGTCACACCCTGAAAAATACGACCTTACACGATCTAAAGAGAGAGCCGCGTACTGGGCAGACATGAGAGTTGTCACCTAATTCTCATTTATTCCCAAAATAGGGAAAGGGAAGATATAGATAAAACCTGTCTAAAAGGAGGATGAAGACAAAGGTATCGCAACCATTGTCTGGGTTCGGAATTCGGTTATGCAGGGGGGAGGTATTAGCACCCCCTACATCCATCGTACTCGATGGGAACCATCTAAGTTGTCACGCGCGAAAGGATGTCTATGCTTAATGAGTTACTTGCTAGAGGAAATGAGTTTGAATTATAAGTTGATTAATCCTAGGTGCTCGGTAAGGATTGAGATCCTTGTGCCTACGTACTCCCTCGTGCAATGGGAAAGTCAAAGCCTCGTAGTTCGGCCTACTACGGGTGATGGTTGTTTATTTTATTACCATTCTCCTATGAAAGGGTTTAGGAGTCGAATTTCACTAAAGACTATGGGTAGTTTATTCCACTTGATCCGGACCAACATCCGGCGACGAAATAATCGGAGTGAGTAACGATAACTCGTAGTCCCCCTTTCTACCGCTTAAGGCTCATGGCATACAATTCTTCTCGTTTTATTAGAGTGTTTTATTTCCTAATACCGCTTAACGTTGGATCAAGGGTTTGGATCTATAAAGAAACGTTTTGGTTTTTTGAGGTTAGGGGGTGAATGCAAATGGAGTTTTATTTTGTGGTTTGTTAGAAAGGCACAATGCGCTCGGCTCGCAAGATTAAGTGAATCCTAGTAAACAAAACGATAACTGAAAAATAAAGGGCAATTGTGTGAGTGCAACCAATTGGCGTTGGACCAAGGGTTCACGAACTAAGTGAAATATATAAACTAGTTCCTAAGGGTGCTCCTAGCGATCGAAAAAATAAATGCACAAAAATTAAATAACGTACATGAAATGGGGGGAGGGATACAAAATAAATTACACGGGATTGCATGAAATAAAAGGTCTCGTTGTATTTTGCTCAAGAGGAAGCGTGTGTGTAGTGTACCAAACCATTCGGAGGCGTTGAACCTTTTTATTCGGAGGCAACTATTCGGAGGTGTTGGACCTTTTTGGATGCGTCAAAATATGACTCATTAACTACCTTAGAACCGATTCAATTTTAGAACCGTCCTATGAGGAGTCGAGCGTTTATTTGTTGAAATGAGAAAATAAAATAAACTAAATTAAATAAAGTGAAATAAAATAAAATGGTCACGAATCCCAAGACTATGTAGATGTTCAAGTTGATTTAATGAAATCAGACCATGTAGAGATTTCAAGTTGGCTTGCGACGAATCTCAAGACTATGTAGATGTTCATCGACCATAAAAATTAAAATAAATGAGTAAATAAAGTAAACTAAACTAAATTGCCAAAAGAAAAATTAATCGAAATAAAATAATAAACAAAAATAAAATAAACTAATTTTGGCCTCATATTGATCGATTCTTGTTGATTTAATGAAATCAGACCAAAATTAACCGTTTGTTATATCATCAGCCCCAAATAAAAGAGAAACCAAAACGAAAAAAACTAAATATTTTCAAGAAATATAAATTATATATATATATATATATATATATATATATATATATATATATATATATATATATATATATATATATATATATAAATCTAGATATATAAACTTTAGAAAAAAAACTTGAAATGGTAAAATAGAATGAGTAAAGCATAAAAATAAGGTGTAAATCGTATAATGTAGTGGTGTGTTTTAAAAAATATTTATCATGGGCTTAGAAGGCCCAACGATAATCAACAACATAACATGTTTTATTTAAAAAGGAATAAAAAAAAGAAATGAAAATGTGATAAGGGGGAGGCGCTGCATTGGTTATGTAGCAGAATAAATCTATGGACACAGAAGCCCAAAACCCAACATCCCAACTAATAAATAAAACAAATGATAAATAAATGAAAATAAAATAAGAATATAAAAAACTGAAAATAACAAAGCCAAAAACGTGTTTCACTTCTTTTTTTTTCAAACACGGTTAATTAGAAGAGTAGAAACCCACCCTTCGATGAATCAACGACGACACTCTCAGGTTCAGCCTTCCTCACCCTCACCGCTCTTCTCGCTCTCTCACAGTATCACGATTTTTTGGCGGCGTCTGGTTTTCGGCGGTGTGGTGGTTTGGTTCAGTCACACTTGCGGTGAGGCTCTCTCGGTTTGATGTGGATCTGCTTGCGGTGGTTCGATGCGTTTCGGTGGTGTTTTCGGATTTATTTTGTGACGGTAAGTGGTGGTGAAAAGTTTGAGCGATTGTGATGATTGAAGGATGAAGGTTGTGTATGTTTTGTGGTTTCAGGTTCTGTGTTTTGATTTACTCCCAACACTCTTCATCTTAAATTTTGAGTTTCTGATTTTTTGATGTTTGTGTTTTTTTTTTTGCGTTTCATGTAAGGAAGAAGGAAATGGAAGGTTGAAGGAGGTTGTTAAGGTGGTGAGATTTGGAGAACCGAAGGGATATGATGGTATATTTTTGTCCGAGTTTTGTTTGCAATTTTGATTTTTCTTCTCGTCTCAATCTTATTATGTTTCAACTCTATTTTGGAATTTTGGTTTCTTTTCTGGTTTGTGTTTGTGAATGAAGAATGAGATTGAAATGAGATATGAGGGTTGTATTGTGTTTATGCAAAGTTTTTTTTTGTGAATTTTTGAGTGAAGCTTGGTTTGGACAATTTTTTTGTAGAAGGTTTTCAATGTTTTCCAAGCTTGTTTGTGAAGGATAATGAGGTGCTATTTCTGGAGAAGGATTTGGATTAGAAGGAATTATTTTCATGTGCAAGTTGTAACTGTTTGTTGAGGTGATGCAGAATGGTAATGGAAGATGCGTTTGTTGGGAGTGGAATACGTTCTTTTGTGAAATTGTTAGCTGTATCAAGCCTCTGCATTTTGTGAAATTTGGTATCGTACAATCATGTGCGTTATTTGTGGTGGAATTGATGATTCGGGGGGCAATGTGTTTTGTGAATTGTTGGAGGATGACAGATAAGGGATAATAACAATAAAATAGCAATGAACAATAATAATAGAATGAAAATAGAAATAAAAAAATAAAAAAAATAACTATAATAATAATAGTAAATGGTGAAAATAATAATAATGGTAATAATGGGATAATAATAATAATGGTAATGAAATGATCTTTTTTTAATGAAATGGGGTTTGAATTTGGAATATAGAATTATGATTATATATAAAAATGGATAATAATAATATAAAATGGAATTAATAAATTTGGATAATAATAATGGTAAAATAATAACATGATTATGGATAGAAATAAAAAGGAACTTAAATAGGATTTGTAAAATATTTTTTTTTTAGAATTTTGTGATAAAAATGATTAATAGAAAATGAACATGATAATTGTACCAAAGACCTCCACACCACACACAGACTGCACACGCACTGACAAACTTGAATAAACCCCGATTTCTCGCGCAAAAGGGAATGCCATATATTTTTTTGGATTTTTCGAATATGTTTAGACAGAAAATAAAATGGTACAGGTAGGATAAATTTGGGGTATAACACTAAGCTTCTTCATTCAAAAGTTCTTTCAACTCCCGAGAAGATAGATAACCAGCTTCTTCTTCCTCTTCATCAAGAGTAAGAAATCAAACTAACTGGCTGAAACAATTAATGTGAACATGATTGAACTCCAACCAGTTCATTCCCAGAATCACATCTAAACCTCCCAACGGCAAACAAATTAGATCCACACAAAAGTTCATACCATATATCGATAGAGGACAGTTTAAACAAACTAGAGAAGTGGTTAACAATCCATTAGATGGAGTCTCAATAACTATTTAACCTTTCATAGGGGAAACAACAAGACCTAATCTTCTTACACAATAAATAGAAATAAAGCAATGCATATCGCCTGTATCAATCATAGCAATCAAAAACTTATTATTAATATACCAAGTGTTCTTACCAAAGCAAACACCTTTCATCCAGTCGCGACTTTCTTTGGTTTTCGACAATGAGTGCTGATATAACCTTGCTATCCATAATTGTAGCAAGTAACCAAATTAGTCTTTCACTCTGAAATCAAATGTACAGTCTGGCTACATTTGAAACATTTATTCACGTCACTCGTACACTCATTGATATGATGCCCTAGTTCACCACACTTGTAACACTTCAGAGAATCAGGGGAACCTCCCCCACTTGGCTTCTTACCCTTAGCATATTTTTGCTTCCTTTATCAGCTGGATCTGCATAAGGCTTCCCATGATGCATATGTTGCTTTCCTCTTCTCTCAGCCAAACTCTTGAAGTGATCTGATCGAGCCTTGCTGTTTTCTTCAAAGATTCTAAAACAATCAACTAAATCAGGGAATCTTCTGATCCTTTGATAACCAATTTCCTGCTTGATCTCAGACCTCAAACCATTCTCGAACTTAACAAACTTCGATAACTCAATAGTCGCTTCACTATAGTGCGGATGGAACTTTGCCAGTCAGAAAATTTGGCAGTATACTCCATAACCGACATACTCCCTTGCTTCAATTCCAAGAACTCGATTTCTTTCTTTCCTAGAACATCTTCTGGAAAGTACTTCCTCAATAATTCCCTTCTAAATACAATCCAGGTAATTGTCTCACCAGATACTTCCAACCGCTGACGAGTACCAACCCACGAGTCATCGACCTCTCCCACCAACCTGTGAGCACCCAACCACACCTTTCGGCCTTCAGAATATTCCATCACTCGAAAGATCCTCTCGATCTCCTTGAGCCATTATTGTTCTCCATCCGAATCATACTTTCCCTTGAATGTAGGTGGATCATTCTTCCGAAACTCTTCATTCTCACGATCCCCAACATTCATTGGATTCTGCACCGCTTGAGCCATAGCCTGCATAGCGGCGACAAATTCAACATCATTCCTCCCAACCATTCTAAATCTACCATGCAAAAACAACCAAAACAATGATTAAGAAATCTACAACAACATTCAACAACGACTCGACGACTTAACTACTTGGTCAGACGAACCGACCTGCTTTGATACCACTCTGTAACACACAAAATACTCCCCACGAATTTTCAATTTAAAATCAGAGTAATTAAATATAAAAATAATTTCGAGTGTTACATTCACTTCAAAACACGGCTTAACTGATACGCATTATAAATTTTTTACTTGCAGCAGAATCTCAAAAGAAAACATAAAAGCAAAAGTTCAATAACAACATGTCTTTCTAAAAGAAATAAACAAGAAATAACAATCGTCGTCCCCAACACCCCAAAGTACGTATCTGAGTCGACTCCTCTAACGTGAAGTGCACCGGCTTCACCGACCATGGACTATATTATTCCTGATCACCTGCACGTTACTAACATAAGGGTAACATTCAATCAAAAGGGGTGAGATACTTACACCAACAAAAGAGAAAAATAATACAAATAAAATGTCCTGAATTTCATTATCTTGTGCTCATAAAGTACTTTACTCTACAATAAAATAATTAATTTATATTTTCATAAAAGATGAAAAGCTAAATTTCAAATTTCAAAATTATTGTTCAATATGCTAGGTTCAAAACTTTTATAATAATAATAATAGTAATAATAATAATAATAATAATAATATTTTCCTATATGTATTTGTATTATTCTATAAAATCTACTTTCATTCAATATCTGTTATCAATAACACGCATTCACCAATCCATGTTCCCATCACACCTGATCATAACTAACTTAATAACAATTTCTAACTAACTATTGACATATTAATTTATATTTTCATAAAAGATGAAAAGCTAAATTTCAAATTTCAAAATTATTGTTCAATATGCTAGGTTCAAAACTTTTATAATAATAATAATAGTAATAATAATAATAATAATAATAATATTTTCCTATATGTATTTGTATTATTCTATAAAATCTATTTTCATTCAATATCTGTTATCAATAACACGCATTCACCAATCCATGTTCCCATCACACCTGATCATAACTAACTTAATAACAATTTCTAACTAACTATTGACATGTAACCACTTCTAACTATAGTTATTCGAGGAACAAGTAAATTATCTCTAACTTGTTTGTGGTGTAATACCATTATCCACTAGACTTATCCCTCCCACCATCACATCGAGTTGATAGTGCCTAACCAAGTGTTCCTAGAAGGAAGTTAGGAGATCCGATCTAACCTTCCTAATAACACCATCAACAAACCAATATGAATCATCACTCTCTTTGAATTTAAGAAGGAACACTCCTTTCCAACAAAAATAAAGACAAAAAATTATATTATAAATATAATGGTCAAATATGTTTTTGGTCTCTATAAATATCTCAATTTTGATTTTTAGTCCCTATAAAATATATCGAGTTTTAGTCCCTATAAAATTACGTTTGCACGCAATTTTAGTCATTCTACCAGGACTAGATATAAGATCACAAAACAATTTTATAGGAACTAAAACTCGATATTTTTATTTTTAATAATAAAATTTGTATTATCATAAATAAATAAAAAGAAAAATTATAATATTTTACTAAAATATTAAAAAAAATATATATATATATATATATATATATATATATATATATATATATATATATATATATATATATATATATATACCATTAGACTTCAATTTGGCACCATAATGTTAAGTTGTTAACTAACGACAACAACATTGGGAGTTGGTGAACATTGTTCATTTGCAACATGTTGCTGTTGTGTTTCATGTATATTATAAAAAGAATGCATAAACTCTCTTAAACTCATTCATATTTTGGAAAAGGTACATTGTGTTTCAAAATCACAAACATTTATTTTCTTCATATCCTTTAGCAATGGATGTTGAACAAGTCCTTCACATGAATGGTGGTGAAGGAGATACAAGCTATGCAAATAACTCTACATTTCAGGTAAGAATGGAGTATCTATCTTTTCCAAATTCAACATGTCCTGATTAATTTTTGTGTTATGCAGAGAATGGTGATGCTAACGGCAAAAAATATACTTGAAGAAAGTATAATAAAACTATATTGTGACACTTTTCCAAATTGTTTGAAAGTGGCTGACTTGGGTTGTTCATCAGGGCCAAATACACTTTTGGTTACATCTAATATCATCAACACCATTGATGCAGTGAGTCAAAACATGAGTCATGACACACCCATGTTTCACTTTTTTCTCAATGACTTATTTGGAAATGACTTCAATACTATTTTTAAGTCACTGCCTGCTTTTTATAAAAGACTCAAAGAAGAGAAAGGACACAAGTTTAGTCCATGTTTCTTTAGTGGGACACCAGGGTCTTTTTATGGAAGACTCTTTCCCAACAATTCCATTCACTTTTTTCATTCTTCATATAGTCTTCATTGGCTTTCTAAGGTATACTACACATGTTTTTTGTTTGTTTGTAGACGATGTCCTTATAACCACAAGAAACTCACACATAACCTTGATTGTGAATACCATATTCGAACCCTGGTGATAACGTTCAACCTAGCATATCAACTTTTGTCGGTTGAGCTAAGATTTGCAGTACATTTTATTATTATGTGATAATATTTTTTGTTATTTCATTGGCATAATTGATTAATTTGGTAACAGATTCCAGAAGTATTGCAAGATGCTTTCGAACCATTAAACAAAGGTGCAATTTACCTAACAAGGACAAGTCCTCCATGTGTGCACAAAGCATACTTGACACAATTTCAACAAGACTTCACATTATTTTTGAGATCACGTTCATGTGAACTTCTTCCAGGTGGTGCTATGGTCCTAATACTTATTGGCAGAGATGAACAAAATGAACTAATAAATGCATGGGTTGTAATTGGCATGTCACTCAATGACATGGCCAAAGAGGTATATTCAATCAAACATTAATCAAAATATTATATATTTTTGTTTTGATTTGTAGGGGAAGTGGTAATAACTATTAAATTCTCTTATATGCAAAGAGTATCAGTGTTGAAACTCTGGTGATTCGATGCTCAACCTAACAATATCGGCTTTTAACAATTGAGCTAGGTTCCGAAGACAATCAAGATATTTTACATGATAACTGATTAATTTGCATGTGATTTTGTAGCTTATATATTATTTTCACATGTAGAAATTGTTGGAGAAGAAAAAATTGGACTCATTTAACATACCAACTTATTTTCCTACATCTGAAGAGATTAAGAAAGTGATTGAAGAAGAAGGTTCTTTTGATGTTCAAAGGTTGGAGACAATTACATTAGATTGGGTGAAAAATATTGATGGGATTGATGATGAGGATGAAGATAAAAGAGTTGAGGGAGTAGCAACTTTTATAAGAGCTGTTATTGAACCAATTTTGAAATCAGAATTTGGAGAAGAAATCATGGATGAATTATTTTATAGGTTCAAGAACAAGATTATTCAACTTCAAGGAGTTGAGAAATTGGAAGTGCCTAATTTAGTCATGCACATCACTAAATGTATTTAAAACCATTATTCATCACCAAAGAGTTGAATCCATTGAAATATATACTATTTTAATTCAATAAAACGATGATGTTATTATTATATTCATAAAGTTTTATGTCATGTATAATTTGTTAGTTTGATATTATAAGTTTGGAATCAACTGTTTCTTTTTAATCATTTATTCCCTTTTATTTTTAATATATTAAGCTCAAATCAAATTGATTTTTTTTAAATGATGATTCATGTTTGAAGTTATTATTTTGTGGAGGAATTAGTCAATTAAAAATATTGTACTAGTATAATTTTTTCGGGTCATAAGAGTGGTCTGATGAGAAAGGGAGTGAAGCGCCAGAACGTTGTATTTGATCACCCGATATTAATTGGTTGTCCGATTGGGTCTGCTCGCCTTGGTCTTCCGAATTTGGACCTGAATGCCAGAGCTGGTGTGTGATCCATTCGCTACATTACATGGATTATGTGATGTCGAAGGAATATCAACCAAGAATAAGTTTTCCCCTATTCACGTTCTTTATTCACGTTCTTTAGCATGAAACAGTGGAAACCATCTTTTGGCATTCTAACTCAAGTCCAATAGGTCATTTATAAATATCTCACTTCATAATTTAGGAAAGACATTAATTGATTCTATATAAAAATATGTAGACATAGTCTCTTGCAACCCTAAGCAAGCATAATCTCACCATCATTGTACTTTTTAGCAAGTACAATTGGCGTATATCATAGAGTCCGATAAAACTTACTCGGCCCTCAAGTCTAATAGACATTATTAACCTATCACTGAAATGAATAGTTGGCACCACTTCCAAGGATGATTGTGACATTGGAATATGCTAAGAGGTTATGAGGTATCATAATATTTTATAGAGTTAAATATGTTTGTAATCCTTCTAAATATCTCAAATTTCGTTTGCAGTCCCTCAAAATATTTACTTCAAAGAATGTTCCTCCTAAAATTTGTCATCCTTATTTTTTGTCCATGTACAATCGATTGGCACCCATACCAAATTGATTCACACACAGGGCAGGCCCTAGGGGTAGGCCACCAAGGCTACCGTCTAGGGCCTCACATTTGTATTTTCTTTTATAATTTTAATTAATTGATCTTTTTAAATAATTTTATAAATTATGTTATGTAATAATTAAATAATACATTGATAACACTTTCACTATATTAAGATATTAAGGAAATGTAATAAATAAAAAAGAGAGAATAATAATTTTATTAAATTGTTCTTATTGTCGGCATATTCAAATTATTGTCAAGCAATGAAAGAGAAATAATAAATTAAGAGTATTAATTAGAGGATATATTAAAAAATAAAATATAAATTTATATTGAAAACTAAATACGCTTATTTTGGAATAAAATATTTTTTTTTAAATGTGACACTTATTTTGGAACAAATGGATTAACATCTATTTAGCATATATAATAATATAAATCATATAAATATATTTTTTTATTTTTCAATTTAAAATTATAGGTAAAAATGATAAATTTTTGAATTCTTTAATATAATAGAAGACTTAATATCAATTTGTTCTTAAAAATAGTTTTGGCATTATTTTTTAATTATGATTTTCTTAAATAATGAGAAGAGTATTTGGATGAGTTACTTTTATTATCAACAAAAATACAATACTAAATAAATTGATTATAATAATTTAATAATTTTACATTATAAAATAATTAAAATATAATAATTAAAAAAAATATTTTTATTATATTAAAAGTATGTAGTTTTAAATTTCGCTTCGGGCCTCGAGAAGTGTTGGGTGGGCCCTGTTCACACACATACCTAATCGATTAACACCCATACCAACTCGATTCTCACCCATACCAAATCGATTGGGTTTGTACAAAAGATGTCCTTAAACATTTATGACAACGTCTTAATGAAAATAAATGTCTTTGTATCTTTTATTTCCTATTAAACTTTCATAATCATTTATTTTGGGCTTCCAATCGATTAGGACAAGATGTCAATCGATTGTCACATTAATTTAGGCCCATGGATCTTCTCTTTCTTGTGCCAACCTCTAGCCTATAAATAAAGGCTCTTCCATTCATATTTTTACATCCATAAAACATGAGCTTCATATCTCACTCCTCACCCTCTCTTTAATTAAAAATATTTCTTCACTTTCTATGACTTAAAATTAGATGTAGAGCTTTCGAGAAAGTCCTTTTTGTTTAGTGAAGAGTGTTGTATTCTGGAAGAGGCATTATTGTAAATTCACATATGAGTGTTTTTCTCTTGGTTGAATAAGTTATCCTTAAAGGAATGTTTGTTTGGGTTAAAGCTAAACACATTAAAATCTTTAGTTTGATGATTTAGTTTTTAAGCTGCCAAGTATGTTCGTAATCTCAGCCTAGTTTAAAAGTTTACTTCAGTTCGAGATCATCCTAGTTCAAAATCTCATCTTTGGTCGTGAGTTAAGCTTGGTTTAAAATCTCACTTTGGACTGGATAAGTCTGGTTTAAAATATCACACTAGTTTGTGGTTAGCTTGGTCAAAATCCTAGTTCGGTTTGTGAGTTCTGACTGGTCAAAAGCTCACCTTGGTTCAAGATAAGTCTGTAGAAAATTGATCAGTATTTTAATACACCAAATTTTACTTTATGCTAAGGAATTTTTATGATTTATTGATTTTATTTTATTGTTTTTAGTATGTTTCTCAATTTTAGTTTAGTTATGCTTTTATTTCAATTTTTTATGTTCTGAATAAACTGCTATTTTCACCTTATCACTATGTAGGCCAGAACTTGAGATACAAGATGTAGTTTGACGCATTCTAATATGCATCAGAAAGATACGAGGATGAGCTATAAGTTTCATGTTGAAGTAAAAAAGCTAATTCACAGTAAAAAAAAGGTCTAAAAATTCATTTTAGTTCTAGACTTAAAAATAATAATGAGTTTTAGGTCGGTTTTTATGTTTTCAGGTTGGATGCTATTATGGCTTGATTTATATTGTAATATTTAAACTAAAATATAGTGCTACTGCTAGGTTATTCTGAGTTTTCACGAAAAATAAGAAGCTTTGTACGATTTACATGGAGAACTAATCATCTTTTTCCTTTCATTTCTTTATATGTTGAATCTCGTTTGCTTAATTTGAGTTCTTATAGAGTAGAATAGATTTGTTTCGATTGATTCAAGTTTCTTACCATAATCGCGGTTTGATAACGCACCTTTTGTGATTTATTATTTACCTTAATTATTTCGCTTTATTAGTTTTATTACTTTTTTAGTAGCTTGATTTTAGATCATTTTAATTGTTTTATAGTAATTAGCTTGGAGCATAATAAGTGTTCCCTTTTGTTGGTTTAAAATTATTTTGTGCCTGAATTAAGGTAACTCTGATAAGCAAAGGCATGACTTTAGTAGACACCACCTTAGAGTATTAGCTGAAGTATGAAGATGGACTTTACCATGGAAATTAAATGGAGAAAGTGTTTGCACGTGTTTTCGCGCGAACAATCGTTGCCTCCTATCGAAGGTTTACTTGCGGGTCGGCTACACAAATCCCAAAACTAGTGTGTAGTGTTGAGTTTACGTAGATGTTCGTAGTGTAGGATATCGGTATGGTGTTTGTTATATAAGGCAATAATAACTTGATAAATGATAAAATACTTGATAATGTGAAACTAGAAACGAAATACAAGATGCATTGAAATGACTAAAAAGACTTCAAAAAAAAACACTTGGTTGCTATCGTACATTTTGTGAGACTAACTTGTTTCTCGTTACTGTTGGATACTTTGAGTGTTTGCTCATACAATGTTCAAAAAATGGAACCTCTTAAAAATGGTAATGAACTGCACTTATATAGGACACAAAGTAACGACCTCGTTTTTTGTCGTCGAATCTGAGTGTGACACGTGTCACCCACTACTTTTGCAACTACCAACAAGTTCTCCCACTATCTTATCACAGTTGGCTTCATTACTGGGTCTATGGCGCATCGAAGGGCTTTGACGAGTTATAAATTGGTCTGCCCATCGACACTCCCTTCCCCTTCGTCGATCAGAATCTCTTGTACTCCTAACATGCTTCGCCAGAATCCCCATGGCTAACAAATTTCCCCCTCCTAAAAAGGCCAGTTTCGACAGAGATCCTTTTCGACCGAGAAACTTGGCCTTTTGGTTCTCTTTAGCACGATTTCAAAGTTACTTTGGTGTCGATTATGTCACGTGACCATTTCTTCTTCTGTTGGATTTAATCGTCTGGTCACATCAGTCCTGATGATGTTTTTCGGTGCCAAAACTTCTGAGGAAACTAATGATGACCATTAAGACTAGGTCGTGGGTTTCCCAACAACCCCCATTAACTTGCAGATTTTTTCATAGTTCTTGACTTGTCTCTTGAGTTGCATGAATTGTCTATAAATAGTCCCCTCAACATCAGAAATACACTTTCATCTCTTTCAAACTCTCTTTTTCCTTCACAAAGTTCTTTTTCTTCACAAACAATCCTCGTAAGTCCTTTCTTGTATTTCTGCAACAATGGCCATTGACACTGGTTCCGCAACCTTCTTCAATGGTTCCAACCCAATTGCATGTGTTCTTTTTGACAAGGAAGCCCAACATCCACTCTCTTAACCATCATCAAGTGACACTACTATAATTTTTGCTTGGCAACGCCAGATGGTAGTCCATTTTGCGATTGGTGATAAACTCCATGCTTTCCATTAACCACTTCCTGAAACTACAACTCACCTCCAAGATGTCCTGGGGTTTTTCCCTTATTATTCTCCAGCCATTCCTCTTGCATTCCAAAAGGGAGAAACCCTCAACGTGAAGTTTATGTCTTCTAAATCCAGGGTGTTCCGATCTATGCCCTCCCCTGGTAACAGTTAGTACATCGTACGGCTCAACAAGTTTCAAGGAAAGCGTCTTCGACTCCATTCAACTCTCAAGGAATGCCCACAGGGTCAATCCTTGTATGCTTATGTCGTCGATGTACTTTTGGGAAGGCTCGACCAACACTTTCCAATTTCCTTGCGGGATGTTGACGCCAACACTTTTCAATGTGACTACCATCATTGGCCTATCTCTATTGGGTGAGAACTTTGATCCAACTCTAGTAACCACCCACAAGTTTGACTTTGGTCATGCCAGTCTTCAAAATTATATTGAAGACCATTATGACCCAGACTCCGTCGAAGTGTTTGATGAGGAGCATATTGCTTTCTTGACATTATGGTTATCATACTATTTCTTATGCTCTGGCTCCTTGCAAGTAGCCTGATGACGTGAAAATACATCGTTTATTTGACTTTATTAATGCATATTTTGTACTCGTTTTGATTTTAATTTGCACCATATTATGTTGGTATTCTGTTTATTTTGTTTATTTCAGGTATTCAACCATTTAAGAGTCGTATGCGAAGAAAGGAAGCAAAGCAGGCGAGAAATGGAATAATTCGCATACAAGGAGTTGTCTGACGAAAATGGCCATAACTTTTGAACCGTAAATCGAAACGACACCCCGTTCGAAGCGCTGGAAAGCTAACAGAAAGATCTACATTTTTGGAAAATTTAAGAAGGCTGTTACGGTCGTAATGGACCTGTTACGACCGTAACAAAACAAAAGTGCAGAAAATAATAATAATAGACGTAAAGTGAAAATCTATGCACATCATGACCGTAACACGCTCAGAATTCATCATCACGAGCGTGATGGCTCCTTTATGGTCGTTGCAAATCCAATTTCATTAAACCCAGAATGTGGATAACAGAAGCTTACGAAGTCCTCCACTTTTCCTATTTTTCCTCACACGTTCAACACTTCCGGCAGTTTCTCACATGACCAAGCATTACGTAAACTTCTCAACAAAGTGGAGAAAGTGCTCCTAAAAATTCTGCAACTTCCGAAGGGTCCCTTGCTGTATAAATAGAGCTTATTAGAACTTGGAAAAGGGGGGGGGGGGGGTTCTTTGAGCCGGTTATTGCCGTGCGAAAGCTCTGCCCATTTTACAAACCATTTCCCAACTTTTGTTTTCCTGTTGTTTCTGTTTAATTCCCAATTACCCTTTAATAACAATTTCCAACATTAAGAAATTGTTATGTTAATTAGATTTATTTTTAGCCTCAGACTTTGCTTTTAGTTTCGATTCCGAAGCTTCAATCTTGCCGACTTGTGGAAGAGGAGCTCGAGGAATTAATTGTTATTCAGGTTTTAATTACATTTAATTTAAGTAATATTTTGTTTATGTTAAATTCTCGTTATTTAATTATTGTGAATGCCATAATGTTTTTAAATCATAATGCTTGTCTGATTCAATAGATATGTCTAGCTAGTTATTTAGAGTCCGGCGTATGAGGACCGTCGTTACCGACGGGACTCCGTAGAAAATAATAGGTGCAAATTAACGATTAGAATTCCGTTTTGGTTATAATTTCTATGCGTAATTTAATTAGCATTGTCACGAGAGTGAGAGGGTATTTAACATGGTTTTGCCACGAGAGTGGGAAATTAACTAAGGTGAGAGTCGGCACAGCGAGAGCGTGGGGATCGAACCGGATAGTAGAAATTAGGCAACTTATCTAAAAACAACGAGAGCGCTTTAGAGACGTTTAGGATATTATTAGCTTTCAAAACACGTTTCTTAGTTACCGGGCGAGCGAGAGCAAAATATTGGGATTAGGAAGTGTGGCTTTAGTTAAGACCGCGAGAGCGTGAGGCGGAGTCTTTAAGCTGATATATTCTACGGAACTAGCTATAGTCGTAATTAGTACCGAATTCCATAAAGTCCCTTAGGAGCGCGGAATCCATATCCCGGCCTCGTTTTATTCTTATTTTCTTTCTTAGATTTATTTTAGTTTCAGTTCTAGTTTCCCTTAAACCATAAAAATATCATTAGCCTTAGCTTTACAACGCAACGATAGATAACAGTAGGTTGACATTGGTCTTTGTGGGTTCGATATCTTTATTACTACGCGATAGGCTGTGCACTTGCAGTTAGAAACCGTTAGACGTATAGTTTACCGCGATCATAGCCAAGAAATTTATCAACATGGCATTCCAAATTCATGAGGGTCGAGAGATCTCTTTAGCTATTTCTTGATTCAATCACCTTGAAAGCTTGTTTGTAGGACACAATGGATACTCCCTTCTTTTTTTCCTCAGAGACTGATGTTGATGATGACGCTGTTTTAGTTTTGACCAGCTCGAAAGCTTGGCACAGAGTCTCGTATATTTCACCATCCATCTCCACATACTTGAAGGAAGATAGATGGCTTATAAAGATGTCTTATTCTCCACATACTGTAATCATCTTTACGACCATGACGAACTTCAGCTTCTGATGTAAAGTAGAGGACACTGTTGTAGCCGTATGAATCCATGGGTGTCCTAATAGACAATTGTCGGCGGGCTGAATATCCATTACGTAGAAGGTTGTGCTGAAAACTTAAGGGCCCAACTTGATCGGGAGTTCTACCTCTTCGAACACAGATCTCTTCGACCCATCTAATGCTCTGACCACCAGATCGCTAGGCCGGAGCACTATGCCATCATAGTCCAACTTAATCAAAGCTTTTTTTGGGAGAATGTTTAACGAGGACCCCGTATCAACGAGTACATGTAAAAGTACATCCCCTTTAGACTCCATTGAAATATGCAAAGCTCTATTGTGATTTCGTCCTTCTGTGGTCAAGTCCAGATCTGTAAAACTTAGCCCATGACTTGTGTTTACACTGGCAACAACGGTCTCAAGCTGGTTCACTAATATCTCTTGAGGAACATGGGCATTATTCAAGATTTTCAACAAAGCACTTCTGTGGGATTTTGAGCACATGAGCAAGGACGGGATAGAGATTTTGGAAGGAGTCTGTTGAAGATGGTGGACTATCTTGTAGTCACTTTTCTTGATGATTCGTAAGAATTCTTCGGCTTCTTTATCAAAAGTGATGTCTGGGTCATGAGTAAGGACGTCATCAGACATAGCTTATTTACCCTTGGCCTTAGCCAGGGCTTCTGCATTGTCACTTAGTGGTTCCCCACTACTCCTCAGTGTTTGTGGTGCAAACAGACTTCTGCTTCGCGTGAATCCTCCAACCCCTACGTTCTCAACTTGATGTTGCATCGTCCCTGAAGTAACAATATCTTGCTTATGTCTGTTACAATATACTTCTGCCCCGTAATGCCATGGAACGACTCTCTCACTCTAGTATGGCACAGGCCCGGGAGTAGTAAACGTGACGGGTGATGGCCTTTTCATCACTGGAATTTCAACAGGGTTGAAGTATATAGTTACTGTAGAGATCTCGTCCTCTTCATTAGCAATTCGATTAAATTGAATACCTCCATCATCAATTAGTTTCTGAATACATGTCTTCAATCTATCACATCTGTTAGTAGAACCTTCACATTCTTGACAAACCTCCCCGCGACCCAGGAAGAGATCCTTCTTTGACAAAAAATTCTTTACTGCTAGCAATGGGGTCTTTAGGGAGTTGACATCACAAATCAAGTTCAGTTTGGCGTTGTCTTCTACGGCTCTCATGGATCTTCCATTTTGAGGCATGGGATTTTGAAGGACATTTGGAGTGGGAGACAAGTTGATGGCTTTAGAGTCCAACATGTCTTGAATCACATGATTAAGAGCCTTGCAGTTCTTGGTGGTAATACCAGGAGCCCTAAAGTGAAACTCGTAGTAAGCGTCGGCATCGTAATCTTCTAGGATTTTCCCAACCTTTGGTGGTGCTAGAGTTCGAAGTTGAATCATCTGAAGCATAAAAGATTTTTAAAAAGCTATGAGTATGACATTGGCGGTGTTTCAACATGTATGTCTTATGGTCTTGGTGGATAGTACGGTCTAGGAGTTCTTTTTTGTTGGAAATTTTGTTGGCGTTACTGTTGTTGCTATTGTGGTGCAGGTTTATTAGTTGTAGCTAGGATGGTGACGGTTGTAGCCTGGTAATAAGGAACCTGATGTCACCTCTTCCGTTGGGCGTATACTGCCCCTTCTTCTTTGTCCCTTCTCTTTTTTCTGTTCGAGAATGGCTTCTTAGTTCTGGACATGGAAGTACTGTTGTTCTGGATCTTGCCTAACTTCATCCAATTCTCGATCCTTTTTCCTGTCATTATATTATCAGAAAACCCGCTCGATGAACACCCCGCAAGGCGCTCCATGAAATGCCCTAGGAGGGTATCCATGAGCAAGTCTACCATCTCTCTCTCTCAAGCATAGGTGGTTGTACTCTAGTATCTAGCTCGCGCCACCTTTACACATATTCCTTAAAGCTCTAAGAATTCTTCTGTGACAAGCTTTGTAATTGGGTCCTGTGGCCATGTCAATGTTGTATTGGTATTTTTTTAGGAATGCCTCCTCAAGTTCCTTCCAATTATGGACATCAGTTTTTTCTAGCTTCTTGTACCACTCAAGGGATCCCCCAGACAAGCTATCCTGGAAGAAATACATCCAGAGCTTCTCGTCCTTGGTGTAAGCAGCAATTTTATGGTAGTAAGCTTGAAGGTGGGTGTTGCACCCCAAAATTTGCCCTCCCCAAGACAAGAAATTGTGTTCTAAGAGTTTCACAAGGTTCACAAGACAAGACATTGTGTACTAATAGGTTCACAAGGTTCACAATTAGTCAAAAAAATTGACAATTCCCTCAGACAATGCATCATCCTAAGCAATGCATCTTAAACTAGGGTTTTGACTTTCATCAGGCTAAATGGACTTCCAAGACTTCAAGTGAGCTTCATAGCATCCTATATGTGTTCAATAATCCCCATGTCAAGTTTCAAGACTTTCCCAAAAGATTTTCTCAGTCAGATGATCATATAGGTTAAAATCAGTCAAGGCAGTCAAAAAGTCAAACTGAGGTCAACTGTGGTCAAACCAAAGTCAAACTTCATGATTTTTTGCCAACATCAAGTATATGAAGTAAAATTCATCATTTGATCAAGGGTTTATCATGATTCATCAAGGAGATTTCAGATCATCAAGAATCAGGAGTTTCTAAATTAGGGTTTTCACAGGAAAATTCAACTGAACTTTGACCAGCCATAACTTTCAGATGCTTCATCAAAAAATTTCCATCTAAAGCTCATTTTGAAGGAAATTGAATTCTCTACAACTTTTTGTTTCACAGGCCAAGCCCAAAAATGCTTCATTTGGAAGGTATGAGCTAAGACATTATAGGTCCTTTTAAAAGTCAACAAAAAGTCAACAACTTCCAAAGAGTATAACTTGAAAATGGTAAAAGATATGGACATGAGACCAAAGAGGTTGGTTAGAGGACTCTCTAAGCTTTCCAAAATGTCCAAGAACACCTTCATAGCATTAAAATTGAAGGATTTGTGCCCTTGCAAAGTTGGGAAATTTTTGGGAAGTTTATGAAGCAAATGAGGCCTTAAAAACCAATTTTTGCTAAATGAGCCCACCAAATTGCCATCCAATCTTTATAATATCATCAAGCACGACCCAACCCATACCTCTTCTGATTTTTTACATTTTATTTAATATTTATTTGAATTGTATTCATTAAAATACAAATTAAATTAAAATAAAATATGAAAATCATATATTTGGCTGAGATTATGATTCTAGAAGGTCATAAACATCAGTTATAGATGATTGATCTGATCCAAATTTGTGCTAGCTTGATTTGGCAAGGTTGGGTGTGATCTTTTTCAATATTTGAAAGATAGAAACTTCATGATCAAGCAATCTTTAAAAAGCCCATAAATCCATAACTTTTTGACCTAATTTTCATCTCTACATATACTTGAAGACATCCCAATCACAAGGACACGATTTTACTGCCTCTAAGAACACTTTCCATACTTCAAAATTTCAAGGAAAAAGAGAGATTCAGTTTTGGACTTAGAGGGACTCTCAAGACAAAATAAAGGTTGCAAATCATTCCTTGAAGATCACTGAATGTTTCTGGATCATAAAACCATCCATTCATACACTGAATCATGCTAACTGAATCCTCACATTCTTGTTTTTTTTGAATTTTCGATTTCATATATTCATGTAATATAAATTGTTTTTGATCATTGATACTTGTTTGTGAAGGTGTATGGAATGTTTCTATGTGTTTGGATTGAATTTTCATTACAGGTTGAAGAATCCACCATAGTTAGGGTTTCGGCCTCTCATTTGGGGTTTTATGATAAACCAAATATAAATGATTTTTAAGAACATAGGAAGATTGTATGATTCATAAGGATCACATTGCACTAATCAATTTGAATAAATTTTGCTGTTTGCTGGCTGTTTGAGTTTCGTAGGTCAAGAACATGGAAGAACACGCAAGAAAATTCGCAGGAAAAGTTGTATGAAAATTCGCAGGTAATCTGAGGAAGAAGATGATCCATTGGCGCCATCTGGAAAATTCAAATTGTAACTTAATATTTTTAGAATTTGCTTATATCATATTTCAACTAACGCGCTTGGCTCAGCTGGTTGGTGTGTTTGGTTTGTAAACGAATGGTCCTGGGTTCAAACCTCCCCCAGGCCATTTTGTTTTGTTTTTATTTTTGGTGTTTTTGCAGGTTAATAATAAAAGGATTGTTACCCCAAACCTTATCACATGTGCGCGTTTGGCCTGGTGGTAACAATGTGCGTCCAGGGGAGGCAAGACCTAGGGCGTGGGTTCAATCCCTGCCCCAGGTAAGTTTTTGATTTCATTTTTTCTAATTATTTTGTTTTATTATTTTGTTTTATAATTAATTCTAATTATATTTCTTATAATAATAATATGTAAATATATATATATAGCTTCATATTTTCTAAAAATCCCTAATTTATTTTCTAAACTTTAACCTTAGTTTATATTTAAATTAAAATTTGTTTATATTATTATTGTATATTTTTTTTAAATAATTTAATTAGTTAATTATTAAAATATTCAAACCCTAATTGTATTTTCTTAAATTTTTAAACCTAACTTCTCACCTTAATTATTTTATTTAATTTTAAATATTAAGCTTAATTAATTTTTTTTCTAATATATAATTAAATAATTAATCATACTTTGTAAATAATTATTGTTCTCATCATCTTATTTCTTCCTTAAAAAATTGTTTATTTAATTTAAAAAATATTCTCTTAACTTGTATATATTTTGTATTTTTGTGCTAACCTTTTCTTCTTATAATTATTTTATCACTAACCTTTTAGTTATTGTTTATTTTATTATGAATTTATTATGCAATTGTTTTTTATTATAATGTAACTGCAAAAGCCTTGTAATAGTCGTAGTTTATTATCGTTTTATTGTTTATAAATATTCTTGCCATGGTTAGTAATTATAGGGAGTGATAATATGTTTGTAAATTAAAATTAATTTAGAATGACTTACTTAAGATAAATATATGAATATGAACACTCACACACGTAAGTCGGTCTTTGATCGCCATCCTACACTTTCTAAGGTTATCCCTCATGTTGCCTAACTATAAGGTCAAGTAAGGTGTCTTAAAGCAAAGTCCCTTTTCATAAAATATCATCAAGTCCCTTTAAGATTATAAGATCAAGTCCCTTCAATGTTGCCTACAGTAAATGATCTTGTCCCTCCGAATAAAAGATGATAAGTCCTTCGTATTGCTAAGACACCTTACAGTTGCCTAAACACAGATGTCCCTTCATATGTCCCTTATAACATCCAAGGTAATGACTACCTATTCCTTAATAATAGGGATAGTCTTACCATTGAAAGAACATATAAGAACAGCAAATATTTAACATAGGGTAGGTTCCTCTTAAGTACTTGCACACTTCTTCAAAATACCTCATTACACTTCACATTTCAAACAAATTTTCAAAACAAAGTCTTTATATACATCCATACTAGGATCATTATAAAGTACTTAGAAAAATTTTTAATCACACACTACACTTTCTCAAAACAATTTAAAGTGAGCTAAGTAACTAAGAGCCCATGGATAACCATGGATATAAAGGGTGCTAACACCTTCCCTTTATATAACCTACCCCCCGAACTCAAAATCTTTTTAAGGTCTTTCCTGTTCTTTTATGCCCTTTTCTTTTGGATAAAATAAAAGTCGGTGGCGACTCTTGCTATCCGCAACATTTATAGAAAAGTCAGTTCTCCCACCGTGTTACAGTGGGTCTTGGGACAAGAACTTTCGTTGTACTTATCGAATCCAGGAGCTTTGAACTTTGGTGGGATCACCAACCCCTGCACCAATCCCATGCCAGGACATCAATCCCCAAGGTGTCATTGCATTTAAGAGCTCAAAATTTCTTCGCCAGCATCTGGAAATCATGATTACTACCCCAACACCAAATCCTATGTCCTTATTCAACATTGAGAATTGGTCATCTTGCTTGTCTTGCGTGTGGGAAATTGGAACATGGATACCTACCGGAGTAGGAGATCTTTCAACTCCAAAAGGCACTCCAGTGGCGTTAAGAGGATTCCCTTATGCATCTAAGTTGGCTCTGGCGCCCGAAACCTCCACATGTGGCGCATCAAGCCTTTGAACAACAACCTGCAACTCTTGTTGCCTCAGGACAACCCCTTGCATCATATTCATGAACTCTTTCATGCGTAGGCGGAGCTCGGCCAATGCAGTATGAACAACATCCATGATGTTTCGTTGATTTTATCGGGTGGCGTACCTGTGAAGATGATGGTCTGCAATCCTTCATGAAACTGAAATAAGTTAGGAAACTCGAACAACCTGTAAAAATGAAAAAATGATATGCATGATTGTAACACCCCAAAATTTTCCCTCTCATGTTCATAGCATTTTACTTATCATATTGCATACGTATCGTTGCATTTTTGCATAGAAAGAAAAGCAAACATATTTTATCCGAGGGTAGTTGCCCCAACTACTGCTCAGGTGCACTGTTTGTAGTTCTTAATATATGAGGTGGTTTCTGGTGGTAACCTTAGGAGACCCGGTGGACCTTTTGGCAATAGTGGCTCAGAAATCCCAGTTAATGATTTAAAGCAGCTGGAGACATTTTTTTTACAAGCTTGGGTTTTTCCTACATATTTTAGACTACTCAGTGACTGTTGTTACATTGACATATCTTGGTTTCTTATGGTTTAAAGAATTTTATTTAGAGTCTTCACGAGTCATTCAGTTTCTAATTGAATTATCTCTTCCCTGGATCTCGGTGGATTGTGTACTTGAGTCGCCGAACTATGGTCTTCTTGAGAATGTTTTGATACCATTTGAAATCTATAATGATTCAGCTTAGTAAGCCTTAGTGTTGCTCAAACAACGGTTTCTATACGATGAAATTGAGGCTGAGGTGGATCACTATTTTGACATATTTGTTTCTAGATTATGTGATACCATTTTCACATATTGCAAAAGTTGGACAACAAGTGAACTATTTGATCCTACATTTATCTTTGCCTCAGACTATGCAGAAAAGTATGTTATGCAGCATATGAGGCTCAATATGCTGCTAAAAATGACTAGAGTGAAGCTACTTGGAAGGATGATCAACTTGAGAAGTTTGATATCTAAACAGATAAATAAACTTTTCCGTGAAAATATTGAGTTTTCGTTTGATTGTTTTGAGTGACAAGATCTGTGGGCCATAGTGGAATTAGAGAAGTTATTGGATGTCTTGAAAACATTCCCATGAACTACTCTCAAGAGATCTTTCGGTTGACGCTTGTAATATTATGTTCAATGAGGTGCAAGAGAACATCTCCCTTGTGTCATTTTCTAGTCTATTGGCCTCACAGATTTGGTCCTAGATGCAAGGTGATTTTTTTTTGCCAAGTTTCATCCTCTGTAATACTACTCAACGATTTATCAAATCAACAAAGACAATTCCTGTTCAAAAGCGAGCCACACCCTCATCAAAGTTTTGCTTGTCTGCCTATTTTCTATTGTTCGACCAGTCATTACCTCGACTTATTAGAGCCCTTCTTAAGATTACTTTGCTTGAACCAATAATAACAGGAATTACAAAAAATGCACAGAAAGAGTTTCTAAGAGGGGGATACAAGGTGGTAAAGAAAAAAACCTCATCCTAAAATTCAATATAATAGTTTCTACCGAAAAAAATTGAAACAAAAAATTTCTTATCATAGAAGCCCATGTGTTTGCTTTGGGAGGGAAATGGTTAGAGTTCGGTGCGCTGTTAGCATTAATAGTCTATGGGATAAGTCTTTTCCCAGGAGAGAAAGGATGAGTAAGCATGCAGGCTATCACCCTTTTCATTAAAGGAAACCCGGTGCCTACGTTGTTGGGAGACTTCTATTTTGGTGTCCATCACATAAATGAGAAGAGAAAAGGATACATGAATTGTTGTGCTCCCGTGTTCGCCGAGTGGTTCGCTAAGAAGCTTCCAAAGTCGGGACCGTTCAAAGATCTTAAGCAATATTGGAAGTGGGCTAGAAGATTGATGGGGTTAACATCTGATGATATAGCTTGGGGATGTAGCAGAAGCTTGGTAGGGAAAGAGTTTATTACAAGGTGTGGTAAGTTTCCCTATTTGTCGTTGTTAGGTAGAAAAGGAGTGATAAGTCATAACATTGTGCTGTCCAGAAAGCAATTTGGTTATCCACTGAAGGATCCTCCATCAGATGAAGAAATGGCTAAGACTTTGTATTTTCCAGCTGAAAATAATGAGCGGTTGGTTGTTCAAGCATCCCAAGATTGGGAAACGATGGTTAGAGAGGGTAAGAAAGAATTTGGAAAGGTAGACCCTAAGACCTATCCCTCTTTTGCTGTCTGGATACAAGGTAGGGTTAATACCTTCTTCCTTCCGTTTTCAGTTGAGGATCCACTATATCCAAAAGAGGTACCAATACAAACCACTGTTTCTCTTGAAGATTACAAGAAGTCGGAAGCTCAGTTGCACGAGGTTCAGGTAGAGAATTCCGAGATGGCCAATTTGTATCACCGTGCCAACCATGCTAAGCAAGAAGCGGAAGATAAGCTATAGAAGATGCAGGCTACCTTAGAGGCTAAAGAAAAGGAGCTTGCTGGGAGAGAAGCTCATTTTCAGAGATTGGGTTTAACAGAGTCAAAGAGAGAAGCGGAGCATAAGAAGGTTGTGAAGACTCTAAGAGAAGCTCGTCAATCCATTACTTGGTTACAGGGCCAAAGAGAACAAGAGCAGAAGAAGTACAAAGAAAAGGAAGAGTTCTTTGGAGTGCAGATGGCATTCAAGAAAGAAGAGGTCGAACAAGCTCACAAGATACGAAGGGAAAAGACTCAGCAATTGGAATAGAGCCAAGTAGCCTTGAAGGAAGCAATAAAGGAAATCGCGAATCTTAAGCTGAGAGCAGGCATCAAGAAGAACTAGACAGAGGTGGTGACTGCTGAAGAGGAGCCTTGATCTTCCTTTTAGTTTAGGATGTTAGTTTAATGTTATTTGCATTCAGACTACCTACGGGCTTGTTGTAGGAGTCTTGCTTTATCTTCTTGTCTTGTGTATTGAATTGTAACCCTTTGGGGAATGTTGTTTTGTCTATAACTTTGATTGTTGGTTTGTTCATGTTATGCAATGATACTTTCCAATTATCGTTTCTGAATGAGCAAAGTTGGTTACCCTAAGCCATCAGGGTCTGAATACTCCTCAAAAGAGTTTGAAAAGTCAGTTTCCAAAAGGTCATCTGGAGTATTTTCCGTCAAAATACCAGAACTGGGGCATATTAATGTCTGGACATGGAAACATGAATAGTTACATTGCATGCATATAACATGTTTGTTGTTTTGCAGGTATTTCTCCAGTGTTCTAAAGTTCATGTCACTTTCAAGCACTATAGCTCCCAAGAAGGTTCAGAGACAGTCAACGGTGCACAGATACCCTACAAAGGTGAACAAAGAGAGAGCAATGGAGCAGATGCAAGCAGATCTGGATGATTTAAGGACGAGAATGGACAATTTCATGACCCTCATGGCTGGGATGGGTCAAACTCAAGAGCGTTTGCGTGAGATGGTAGAGAACAATCAAGTCATGAACAGTGGGACAGTAGATGGAGGTAATCGTAATGGGGCTGACGCCCGTCATGCTGAAATCCCTGTGGTGCAACCAGGGGTCACTATTGTCAATGATGGAGTTAATAACCTGGAGATAAACCATCATTCAGTAACAAGAAACTTACAAACTTTTTTCTCTCTTCTCAATTAATACTTATCACAGTTACACAAGAAGAATGAAAATAGAAGGGCGAAAATGGATGAAAACTTCATAAAACCAATAACAAGTTTATCAGAAGAGGAAAATTCAGTAAAAGAAACTTTAACAAACTAACAAACGCTAACCAATTCTTAACTGACTTTAGTTGGAAATGCCACTTTAACCCTCACCATTCATCCTCTATAAAGTTGTAACTTGAGCTTCAGCTTCAAGTTCCTTCATTCTTCAATTCTTGATTCATCTTGTTCATTCACTCCGCATTCATCTTCATCTTCATCCTCTTTTATCTCCCTCACTTTCCACCATTATTCTTCATCCATCATCTTCAAAACTCTTTCACTCCTTGGATTTTTCAACCTTTTCTGAATCTTCCTTCTATCCTCTGTATAATCTTCAGCATCGTCTTCATATATCTTCATCGATCTAAATTGGATTTTCTTCATCTATTCCACAAGAATCTGCAAAAATCGATTCCACAAACCTCCATTAATTTATATCAAGAATCAAAAGAAAGATGCCACACCAAACCGCGATTCAACATCAGCAATACTATATCAGAATTGTTATGATTCTATAAGCCGCAACGATTTTGATTCACATCGATCTCCAGAAATTCTCAGATCCACACATAGAAGAGGAAGAAAGAACTCACGCGGAAAAGACGAGTTTGATTACCTGTTCGAAACTTCAATCTAAAATTGAATTTGTGAGACGAAGCAGAAATGGATAGCGAGATCGCGAGCATATCGAGATCGAATTTGAAGCTTCATCGGAGCCAACTCAGAGGAGAACGATGGAGTAAGGGCATTTTTTCGGCGAGGTATATTGAAGAAGAACAAGATCAAAATAGAGTTGTTCATGTGAGAGAGGTAAAGTCTTTGATGTTTGAATGTGTTTGTTTTCTTTTGAACTATATTACTCGATCCCGTAGTTTGGTGGAGAATTAGGAAAAAATAGCACCGGATTTGAGAAGAGGGGAGGAAAAGGGTGGAGGTTTGTATTAAGCATTTTTGGTTTGAGAGAAGTCGCCAGAGAGGTTACCGCCGGCGGAGGTTAGGGTTAGAGGATGAACATGAACATGTTTGAGGGATAAGACGTGATTATTGAGAGAGAGACTTTTTGTGTTTAGTTTTTTTAATTTATGAAAATGAATCTTATAAAATACAAAACTCCCATCGTCAATGCCAAATAAGAGGATAAGATTATTTTTCGGTGGTCCACTCCGGCGGTGACACTTGTCACCGTCCGATAAGACCACCAAATTTCACTTTCCTACGTGCTACCCCACCGTAGATACCTTGAACCTGCATTTAATGGCCGTTTGACGTTCTTACTTTCTCTATCATCATCAACTTAATCCAACGGTTCAAGATGAAGTCAAAGGATTTGACTAAAGGAGTACATGGACCCACAAGCTCTTTGAATTTTGGGCTTAGCCATATGCTATATGCACCCCCGGCATCAGGCCCAAGTGTTTTTTAATTAGAAAATTGCTAAGTCCACACCCCTTTTTTTTGTCTTGCTATTTTATTTCTTTTTCACATACCTGTCCCATTATAATTAATAAAAAATATTAAAACTCAAGATAAAATTCTAGAAACATTACAGAAGAATCTTAACTCATTTTAAAATTTTGTATGTTTTTACTTTCTGATTTCAGTGATTTTTCAATTTTATTTTGGTTTTTCATTTGATTTCTTTTTCATTGAATTCTCACATTAATACCTCAATTTGTCCAATTTATTTCTTCCACCTCAACTAACATTTTCATACCATTCTTTTTACACATTTTAAAAGACTCAGAAAGAAACTTAAAAATATTTTTGTTATATTTTTAAACTCATTTTGTCCATTGTTTTTAAAGCCTTGTTTGTGCAAATTTGAAAATAATCATTAGGTAACTTTAAGCGACCATTTGGTAGAGTTTAATTGTGAATATTTTGGAGATATTTTAACACATTGTTGGATTCTGGTTTATGACTTTAGGAAATTAATTTCATATTTTTCCATGACCATTGCTATTTTTTTGTGCCTTTTTTCCATCTAATTTCACTTGGATTTTCTTTAGGGTTTAATACCTCATTAGGACATAGTTTGTAAATGTTTGATCTTAGAACTTTAGAGTGCTTTATTAGGGTTTAGCTACTGACTTTAGAAGCTTGTTATCATTTAAGATCATTTAGTTTTAGGACTTAGGCTTAGGAATCCCTTAGTGCATTTCCCTAGCTAGTTTAGGCTTTACTTGAACTTTTGCCATGCTTTATGTTTTCAATATGCTTTGTAAAACTAATCTTTGTTTTGTAGAGAGGTTGAGGTAAGCCCTTGGTTATGTACTTCTCCCTCATTTCTTTGTGCTTTCTAATTGTGTTTTTCCTTAACACTTTGTGCTTTACTTGTATAGGTTTTCCCCGCTTTAGAAACAACTTACCTTCCTTAGGAAGTAAGTTGAGTTCTAATTCTCTTTTCTTCTTTTCCTTTCTCTCATTAGGATTATAAAACCACACCAACCATTAGGATCTCCTTTTTCATGCAATAAACAACTTTGGGTGAGACTTAGTTCCCCTAGTTTTTCCTTTCTCAATTTGAGTCCCTTTTTCTCATCTCAAAAAGAAAACAGTATAAAAACACCTAATAAAGGTTGAGCTTTCTCGTACGCCAGGAGACTTTGTTGTGGGTTACTTATACACGTTCCATTTCGGGGAGAGGTGTAAGGCATCTACCACGATGAACAAGTCTTAGTATGAGAATGTTTCACAAGCAACAAACTCAAAACACTTCTCTTAAAAGACAACCAACAAAGACACCACGTCTTTTCTTCTCATCTCCCACTCTTTACTGACGATCGTGACTTGTATCAACAGTTTAATAGCAATATGGTAACGCCCTCGATTCAGCGAGCTGGTAACACTTGAGTTAGAGCTATGTCAACGTCATCCTAAAAACACAAACAAATTTCCCGCCTTAGTTAGACGAACTACGGCGACTCTGATCCTTATTTACTCGATGAGGTACGTAGGCAGCAGGGTTGGGCCCGTTCGAGCACATTATTTATTTTCCCTACATTTTCCCTCTTTCTTTTCATTCTCTCTTCCAATTCCCTTTCTCATTTTAGTTCCATATTCAGTTATCAATTCTTTTGTTCAACAGCATCTTATTTCTCACCCTTTGAAACAGACAAACAAGTGTGGATCCCGTTGGGTACGGAAGATGATTTGGGGTGCTAATACCTTCCCAGGTCGTAACTAACTCCCGAACCCAGTTATTTGGTTCGCAAGACCTCGTCCTTTCCTTTTCCCTTCGGTTTGTGCAGCATTATCTTTCCTGTTCCTTCAGTATAATAATGCCTGGCTAGCGACTCTACCTCTTTCGCATCACTTTCGCGTTTGTATTAGGATGAAAATCTCAAGGATGAAAATCTCAATGATATGTGAATGTTGTGTTTTCAATCTCAAGGTCATTTATGCCCCAATTCCGGTATTCAAGAATATGAAAATCTATATGTCCTTTGGGACTTTGAATTTTGGGAAGAAATATTCACACGAAGCTCAGATAAGATGGTTGTGACGAAGCGGTGTCTGGAACACATGTCGGTGCATAGACAACAATCAGAAAGCTAAGCAAGATTGTATAACATAAGAATGAGCTCAAGAGCGGTAAAAGATCTCCCGAAGGGTTACACATTTCTGCAATAATGAGATAACAAGAGTATAAAAGATTCCCACAACAAGTCTGTGGGTAATCTGGCACAATCAAAGGAAACTAGGCCCTATGAAACTCCATATCCTTCAGCCTCCCACTAAAATGCTTGACAACCTCGAACATTTGGGCAACATCTGGATGTCTTGGGTCTTCAATTAGCTTCTGGATGAGCAGATCCCTTTGGTCAAAAGAAGCATGCAGCTCACTGATTTGTTGTAAGAATACCTCTTCATTCTCCCTACTGGAACCTGGCTCAGATCTGGTCTTCTTAGTTTCAGCACGAAATTTGAGTTCTTTTATTTCTTTTTGTGCATCCTCCATTGATCTCAGACCTTGCTCTAACCTTTGGAAGTAGTCCATAAGCTGCTCGTGGGATTTTTGAAGTTCTTCGTCTGGCTATCCAATTGTTCCTACATGACTTCAATCTTCTACTTGTATTATCTTTCCATCTCATTCTACTTTTTCTGATTAACCTCCCATTTTTCTCAGCTAAAGACTTCTTGGTCCTTTGACGCTCATTCTCTTTGCTGATATCAGCCAAACCCTTTTTCTTGAAGTAGAGTTCTTTGTCTACAAACTCCTTTTACTTTGCCTTCACCGTTTTCTCAGTGTTCTGAATCTTTTCCTCCAAATTTTGGTTAAGGTGCACCATCTTCTGATAACTATGAACCTCCTCATTCTCTACCATGAGTTGTTGAACTAGGGTTTCCAGCTTTTGAAACTCTTCAAAGGGTACAGTAGCCTTGGGCTTAACTACTGAAGGGGGAGCTTGAGCTGAGAAAGGTAATAGAACAACCTGGGTTTTCTTCTTCAACCATTCTTTGTATTCGAGAAACGTATGGTTGTTGCTCTTACCCAAGCATGTTACACCTCTTCTCCGGATAAGCTTCCAAGAGCCAGCAACTTTTCTAACTAGTGGGAGGTTGTCTTTTTCTGGGAAGTAGAAGGTCTGGGTTAGCTCCGACTCCCCTTGAATATCTTTCAATGCATACCCTAGTTGCCTTCTCAGAAGAATCAGGTTATAATTGATTCCCCTGGTTATCCTAAGAGTGGCACGTTCAGGTAACTCCCAAAGCTAGTGATGAAGTTCTTCCCCTTCAACCTCATGGTAATCTAGTTGAGGTCCTTAGCACATAACCCACTTAACCTTTAGGTCCAAATCAAGCAAAATTAGTGAAGTCTTCAGTGCTTGGCAAGTATCTCATGAACCATCTATAAAACAAAGGATCACAACAACATACTAAACCCCATCATTTATTCTCGTTCTTGTAGTGCACTAAGTAATAGAGATCCCCCAAAAGAATAGGAACTGGATTCTTCAATACGAAGATGTGAATGGCATTCATGTCTACAAACTTATCGAGGTCCGTAAACTAAATAATCCCATAAATGGAAAGGGATAGAATGGCACAAAAAGAGTCCCATTGAGCTACAACAGCAAGCTCCTCAGCTTTCTTCACCAAGAACTCCAGAGAAAAACTAGACACTCCCCCTTTGGTGGTACTTAGATTTGTAGTTACCACATATGTGCTCAAATAAGGAGCCTTGGCAATATCAGCATGTGTAGGTTTAGCCATCTCGGAGTTGAAGGGAATCTGATCCTGAAGAGGTACCCCCAAGATCAAATCATACTCTTCTAACAAAGGGTCCAACTGAAATTCATGGAATGTAAAGTACCTCAGCTGAGGGTCATGGTATTGCAGCAAAGTATGGTTAGCACTTCTCTCAGAATCATCCAAATCTACAACCATATTCAGGATACTCCCATGAGCCTTCTGGAAGTCTTCAATGTGGTCTGGAGTTATTAGAGCAACCATCCTATTTAGAAATTCAATCTTAGTGTCAAAGAACTTGTCATTGAAATTCTGGTATGACAGACTCAGCTGACGAATATGATGTTAAGACATCTTATATGTTTCTTAAAAAACATAGCAAGGCACAAACAACAGTAATTTAAATTTTGATACATCAGATTCAAACATTCTCCAGCATGTTTAGACATCTGATATGACATTTTGCACACATACTGTACAAAATAAACTAAAAAGTTGTAAAGAAAATATTCAAATTGTTAACCCAGTTCTATGCTAACTCATCTACTTTGGGGGCTACCAAGCTAGGAAGGAAATCCACTATCTAGTATCAATTTAAAGACTTCTCAGCAAACACCTACAATTTATAGTCTTCTCGCTTAATCACTACTCGTGCAACTTCTACTTAGGAACTCCTAAATATGAGAAACCCATCCTAACATCCAATCACAGCTTCTACAATTTAAAAAGATCTTGAAGAATCAAATTTACATTAAAGAAAAATTTCAAATATTGAATAAATATAGAGTTTCTATATTTAGAGATATTTTAGGAAATTTTTACTTGGATTGATTTAAATCTTCAAAATATTCTGTTTCTGTTGAAACCAAAATAGAAACCCCAATCCATCTTCAACAGTTCATGAAGTCGAATGAACTGTCTTGACATCTTCTTTGACATGTTGTTACAGATGTTGAAACACTTCAACACAACATGTTTGGGCGCATAACAGAACTCTTTGCTTAATTTTTTCTTTTTTTTGCAAAGATCTTGTACATATACATTGCTGCTATATTTGTTTTACAAAAATAATGCCAATCCAGAACTTACAATCTCCCCCTTTGGAAAATTTGGCTAAAACAAATATTAAAAATACATCAAAAATAACAGCAGAAAAAAAAAACAACAGCAAACTCTCTGTTATGTCAGGACATGTTGTTGGACATCTTCAGCAGCATTCAGAACTGGAAAAAAATAACAGTCAATTATTCTTCCAGTGGATGAGTTGCTGCCTCTTCTTCTAGTGGAAACAATAACAGTGAAATAAGGAGTAGAAAGTCATGAACTCTTGACCGAACTAATTTGTTTCTACTTCCTTTCTTTTCATATTCCCAGAAACATTCTTCACAGTCTATTGAACATACTCCATCTAGATGACCAATGGTGGCATAAGAGAACAACCTCCCATTCCCTTATGTAACTCAGAACAGAAGTCATAATTGTGTTCTTTAACTCAAGACACAAGTCACAAAGACTAGCATTTGACATCCATCTTGACATCTTGGCATCCATCATACATGAATATAACAGATGCAACTGTTGTGACAACAGCTCCAAGCACATCACTTTCACACACTTTTTCTCCCTCTTTTTATCGAAAACATGGAAAATACAGCCCTCACAACACCACACCCACGTATTATTCATCCACTCACAAAAGAACCCCATTAGAAGAAAAGATGGAAAATACTCACATGCTGATGGCGGAGAAATACGCTTCTATAAATAGGGAGCAAGGACATAGATAGTAACGGGCTATCTTTGAATAAAGAAGCATTCTTGGTCCAAGATCTTTATGAAAGGAGAAAAAACTTTTGCACCATTAAATGAGGATCACACAAAAACAGACCTTGACCAGCTGACTTGCTCTCCCAAAATAAATGGCCCAATAACAAACACGCATGAATAAACCAGTGTTTCACATTTTGTTATTCCTAGAAAGGAAACAATACCCACATGTTTTAAAACATGTTCTGACATCCAACCATATATTGTATGCTAGCAGTGCAACAGTATGGTTCACACCTCCTTCAGAATCCAAAAAAATATATGCAGAAAGCAGCTTTATACCATATACCCTTTTGGACACCTAGGACATTCCTCATCTGGATCACAAGGACATACACACAACAACTAAGTAATAAATATTAATCAAAATTTATCATACTTAGTAGCACATGTCACAACATGATGTGTAACATCACAGAACCTGGTTAAGGTACTACTCCCCCTTAACTTCACAAAACCAGTTGCACAGAATTGTAACACACTCCCCCTATCAAGGATACTACATGTTTCTCTGCACTATGATGAAAGGAAAACATAAGACGCATCTTCATGTCTTCAAGAGCTCACCCTTTGTTTAATTCCCAATTTAACACATTCACTTCTAGTACCAAGGCACACCTGATCCCTTCTTGGTTTTTTGTTACCACAAACTCCACCAGCTGAACATCTTTTAGTATGTAGGTTCTGACACTAAGCCTTCACACACCAAAGGCCATATCCAGATAAAACACATCCAAACTAATTCTGACATAAGAATGAATGACCACAAACAGACATCCAAACAATCAATACCTGATCTACTTCAATCCACTCTACATGTTTCTTCTAGGCAAATCATCTACTTCATTATTCTCCCGTATGATTAGGTAGGCTAAAAATAGAAACCATGTAGACAACCACCCCAGATAATGTCCTAACACTTAGTTAGAACATCTTCCAAACACCAAGATCTTATCATCAAGACTCTTGATGTGCTCCACCAATTGGACTTACTATAGCATATTAATCCAAAAACTGAAAATCTTCACCAAAATTGTGCCACCATCTTGAATTAGAAATCCAGAAAGAGATATAAACTCTCATCCACCTTAAATAAGAAAAAATCTCCTTGCATCTTTAACTCATCACTCTTCTTCCAAAGAGCAACTTGTTCCAAGACAGTCCTCAAGACCAACCAGCTGCCACACTCTGATTATCTTAATTCTTCGAATCCACTATAGAGATCAACCAATTTCCATAATTTTATCACCTCATTTATGAATCCTCATATGAAAAAGCCAATTGCCACACTTTATCTTCTTCACATTTGTCAGAATTCTCACATAAATATTTTGATCTACTTGTTGTTGTAAATCATCCTATCTTTAATTGATGTGCCACTCCACCAACTGAGATTCTGATGTTGAACTAGATGTTTGAATATCTAGCTGTTAAATTCAGCTCCTTTTTCTTCCACTTGAAAGAACCTCCTCCCTTAACAGAACAAGAGTTCCATGCTCTCATAGACTTGATTCATCAACCAAGTTTGAGTAGACAACCTCCATTCTGTTGATTATGCAGAAATTCCTACCAATATCATATATTGATGAGAAACTCTCATTGTTTCTCCAAAGTCTTCAAACCTGCCATTGTCTGAATCTTCAGAAGGAATAGTTCAGAACTACACCTTACAGCTATACGAAGGATGACACTTCTCCTTGAGTAAAGCAATCTTCACAAAGTCCTGATGATTTTGTCAATTATAACTTCATGATTATACACACCTTCCTTGTCATGGGAAGAACAAACACTCCAGCTGCACCTTCTAAACAACAATATGCATTCTTGCATCCATAGACCAGAGATAGCACTTCTTAACTCCCACTATCAAGAACAACCAAAGCTCCTTATGAGGATGAGCATCAGTTGCTCTGTACACTTTCTGAACAATAAGATTAAGACTTCAAATCTGCATACTTCTTAGATAAATACTAAGTCTCCCGTCAAAGTATCCACCTTTATGCATCACATAGAAAAATACCAAGTCTCTCGTCAAGGCATTTGCTATTGGTTAGATAATATTACATTTTCATACAAGGTAGGACATGAGCCTGATGTCGTCTTCTTCTGCAGGCATCTGACACCTTCTGAGATGATGTTCTAACATTCTTTCAGACATCAGTATCAGTCACAACTTCACAAATTACTATGGATCTGAGGACAACCATCATAGTAATCCATACACAAGTAGGGGAACACAATAAAATCAGCCATTAGTAATTGAACAAATCAAAACTTAGATCAATGTAGCAGCTAGAACACTTCAACATACTTCTACTTCAGACTCAATATTCAGACTGTCTGATTTGAGATGTCTTCACACTCAATATAGCAACTGATCAGCTATATCCACATCAGTCAACTCGACTAGTTGACACAGCTTGACCTTCATGTACAAGGAGTCTCTCTGAAATAATACTCCTTGAAGCTCAGGTACTTCACTCTTGCAGCAAGGACCATAAATAAACGGTCCTTAGGAGAATAAGACATGTTGATCACTCCTTGATCAACACACATATCTAAGAGAATTTCCAAGGCCGGAACTTTCTTAGAAAAACAATACAGATGCCTCCTCTTCCAGTTAAGGAGTATGTGTCGCTCCCCGGATTTTCATCCCGGTGCAAACGCGAACTGTCGGCGATATTGGAGGTTGAGGTTGAATAGAGTCACCAGCTTGGTATTTTTATCCTGAAGGAAAGGTAATGCTGCATAAACCTAGAAATATATGGATAAGATGGTTGTGAACCAAAGAGACTGAGTAAGGGGGTAGGTTACGACCCGGGAAGGTATTAGCACCCAGACCGTCCTTCGTACTCGACGGGATCCACGCTTAGTTGATTGTGTTTAAAGGGGAATGGTGTATGTGCTAAACTGTGCATAAAAAGCTAGGGAGAAAAGGATGTACAGAATGTTCGTGCAAAAAGAAAGTGAGTGCTCAAAACTGATGCTAAGAAAAGAGAAAGAAGGGAGACAAAGAGACTTTTATTCGATAATTGTTAAGTTATGCCTACGTATCCTCTCGTGCAATGAGGAAGTCAGAACACCGTAGTTCGACTCAAAGAGATTGGTTTATTTGGTTGTGAACTGCTTGCTTGTCTATGCTCAAGCATATGACTCGTCTGGCTCGAGTGCTAACTATCTTGCATTAGACGGAAGAAGCGAGTTCGCGTTTTCAGAGTGAATGTGATGAGAAAAGAATCCCGGAGGAGATGTTTATTGTTTTTTGTGTTTTCAGTTTTTTTTATTATTTTTGGTGCTTTGCATATAATAATGAGCTTAAGCCTTAATCAAGGGTCATAAACTCATTATATCACCCCTGATTAGGGATAATGAGTCTACTTAAGTATGAGATGAAAATCTCAACTTAATTACCCTAATGATGCAGGATTAAGATCATTAACCTAATTGTGATTATTAAGTGTTTTTGGATTTCTGTTTTGTGTTAAGTAATGAGTTTAATCTCTAATCAAGGATTAGTGAATTCATTACACCATCCTAAGAGAAGGATAATAGATGAGAACACTTAAGATGAGGAAGACTCCTCAACTTAATCCATGGTTAATCAAAACACCTAATAATCATTAAGACTTAAGTTTGTAACTTGGGCCTTATATTAGGGTTACATCTCTGCATGTTGGTTCAGAGACACTAACCCTAGTGTTCAATGGACAAGTCCCCCTCAGGTTTAGTCTTACAAACATAAAATCCATTTCTTAATCCCACCTTTGATTAAAATCCACTTTAATAAAGGCTTGTTATATAATGATTTTAATCCCTAACCATGGATTAAGTTGAGGAGTCTTCCTCATCTTAAGTGTCCTCATCTATTATCATTCTCTTAGGATGGTGTAATGAGTTAACTAATCCCTGATTAGAGATTAAACTCATTATTTAACACAAAACAAAATCCAAAAACACTTAATAATCACAAGTAGGTTAATGATCTTAATCTTGCATCATTAGGGTAATTAAGTTAAGATTTACATCGCATACTTAAGTAGACTCATTATCCCTAATCAGGGGTGATATAATGAGTTTATGACCCTTGATTAAGGCTTAAGCTCATTATCTTATGCAAAACACCAAAAACAATAAAAAAACTGAAAACACAAAAACAAACAATAAACGTCTCCTCCAGGATTCTTTTCTCATCACATTCACTTTGAACACGAGAACTCGCTTCTTCTATCTAATGCAAGACAGTTAGCACTCGAGCCAGACGAGTCACACACTTGAGCATAGACAAGCAAGCAGTTCACGACAAAAACATCCCAGTCTCTTTGAGTCGAACTACGGTGTTCTGACTTCCTCATTGCACGAGAGGATAAATAGGCATAACTTAACAGTTATCGAACAAAAGTCTCTTTGTCTTCACCCCCCCCCCCCCTCTCCTCTTTCTAGCTTTCTTTTCTTAGCCTCAGTTTTGAGCACTCACTTTCTTCTTGCACTGACACTTTGTACATCCATTTCTCCCTAGTCTTTTATACACAGTTTAGCCCACACATTATCCCTTTTTAAACACAATCAAGTAAGTGTGGATCCCGTCGAGTACGACGAACAGTATGGGTGCTAATACCTTCCCAGATCGTAACCTACCTCCTTACTCAGTCTCTTTGGTTTGCAACTGTCTTATCCATATCTTTTTAGGTTTATGCAGCATTACCTTTCCTTCGGGATAAAAATTCCTAGCTGGCGACTCTATTCAACCTCAACCTTTTCTTCGCCTCGTCAGTTCGCGTTTGCACCGGGATGAAAATCCGGGGAGTGACACTCATGTTCAGTTCCTTTTGGTCAAATAGATATCGTTAAACACCTAGAATCTAGAACCATAAAGATAATTTCTCCAGATCTTTAGTGCAAACACCACTGCTGCCAACTCCAAATCGTGGGTAGAGTAATTCCTCTCATGAATCCTCAACTGACGTGAAGCATAACCACAATTTGGTTATTCTGCAATAATACTCCTCCTAAACCTATTAGAGAAGCATCCCAATACACCACAAATGGCTCATATGGCTTAGGCAAAGTCAAAACTAGATTTGTAGTCAATCGCTTCTTCAGCTCAACAAAACTTCCCTCATAATGAATATCACACATAAACACCTTACCTTTACAGGTTAATTGGGTCAACGGAAGATCTAATTTCGAGAACCCCTCAATGAATATTCGATAATAACCAACTAATCCCAAAATGCTTCTGATATCGGTCAGTGGCTTTGGAGCTTCACGTTGTAGAACTGCATCTACCTTGGATGGATCCACTGCAATACCATTACTCAAAATGAATTGTTCAAGAAAACTCACCTCTTTCAACCAGAACTCACACTTAAATAACTTCCTATAAAGGTTTTTATCATTCAAAACTTGTAATACAATTCGTAGATGTTCTGCATGTTCATCTTCTGACTTAGAGTAAATCAAAATATCATCTATGAAAACAACCACAAATTGATCCAAGTAATCATGGAAAATTTGATTAATATACTCCATAAATACTCCAGGTGCATTAGTAACTTCAAAGGGCATCATTACATATTCATAATGTCCATACCGAGTCCTGAAAGCGGTCTTCTGAAGATCCTCCTCCTTTACATGTATCTGATGATAACCCGACCGCAAGTTAATCTTGCTAAACACCCGAGCACCCACCAACTGATCCATCAAGTCATCTATTCTCGGAAGTGGATACTTGTTCTTAATCGTAACTTTATTCAACTATTTGTAACCAATTCACAATCTCAAACTGCCATATTTCTTCTTTACTAGCAACACCGGAGCTCCCTGAGGTGACACATTTGGTCTCACGAACTTCTTCTCTAACAACTCTTCCAATTGTTTCTTCAACTCTGATAGCTCTGACGCCGACATGTGATACGGAGCCATAGAAACAGGTCTAGTACCAGGTACAAGATCAATGTTAAAACTCTACTTCCCGTTCTGGAGGTACATCAACAATATCATCCGGGAATACTTATGGAAACTCTCTCGCCACTTGCAACTTATTCATTATAGAATCGTTCTTAACCACCAACGATGCAAACAAAGCCAACACTTGAGCTTCTTCGTCCAAAATCTCCTTCAACTCTTTAACAGATAAGTAACCATTTTCCTTCTCTTCTTTTTGAGTAAGGTATCGCACAATATTATTGTAACAGTTGATATGAACATGGATGAAATCCAACTAGTTCATTTCCAAAATCACATTAACATCCTCCAACGGAAAACAAACGAGATCAACACCAAAGTCCTTGCCATATATCGATAAAGGACACTTCAAACAAACTAGAGAAGTAATCACTGATCCATTCGCAGGGATTTCGATAATCATTCCTCCCTTCACCGAAGAAACAACAAGACCTAATCTTTTCACACAATCAGCAACAATAAAACAGTGTGTTGCACCAATATCAATCATAGCAATCAAAGGTGTATCATTAATGTAGAAAATACATTTAATTAGTCGATCCTCACTGGAAGTATGAGTTCCTGTCAAAGAAAACATTTTCCCTCCAGTTGAAGCTTTCTTTGGCTTCGGACAATGAGTTTTAATATGGCCTTGCTCTCCACAGTTGTAGCAAATCACCATGTTAGTCTTGCAATCTGTGATCAAATGCCCAGGTTGTCCATATTTAAAGCACTTCTTCACATCACTCGTGCACTCACTGACACGATGACCCAACTCACCACATCTGTAACACTTCAGAGGAACAGAAGCTCCTCCTCCACTTGGCTTTTTGCCATCAGAAATTCTCTGCTTACCTTTATCAGCTGGAGTTGCATAAGGCTTCCCACGATGCATCTGTTGCTTTCCTCTCCTCTCAGTCAAACCTTTGAAATACTCAGATCGATCCTTGATATCTTCCTCAAAGATCCTACAGCAGTGAACCAAATCTGGAAATCTATTGATCCTTTGATAGCCAATCGCCTGTTTAATCTCATGCCTCAAACCATTCATGAATTTCACACACTCCGAGAACTCAACAGTCGCCTCACTGTAATGCGGATAGAACTTGGCCGAATCTAAAAACTTAGCAGCATACTATGTCACTGACATGCTACCCTACTTCAATTCCAGAAACTCTATCTTTTTCCTCCCTCGAACATCTTCAGGAAACATTTTCCACAAGAACTTCCTCTTAAACACAGTCCAAGTGATTGCCTCACCTGACACTTCCAATCGTTGCTGAGTACCGACCCACTAATCGTCAACTTCTCCTACCAGCTTCTGAGTACCCAACCGCGTCTTCTGTGCCTCAGAATATTCCATCACCCGAAAGATCCTCTTGATCTCCTTGATCCACTTTTTCTCCCTATCTAGGTCATACTTTCTCTTGAAAGTAGGTGGATTTTTCTTCTAGAATTCATCATTCTCGCCGTTCCCAGCATTCAACAGATTTTGCACAACTGAAGCCATAACATGCATATCAGCAACAAGTGAAACATCATTCCTTCCATCCATTCTCAACTTCTATTTAACAACAACAAGAAACAACGGTCAAAACACCTATACTGACAACGAACGACTATCATGGACCTAAACCACGACAACAACAATAATAACAACTCAACGACTCAACGACTTGGTCAGACGGACCGACCTGCTCTGATACCAATTGTAACACCCCTAATTTCCCCCTTCATTTTTAATAAATAAAATACGACAATATCAGAGTACAACATCAATATCAGAGTACAATATCAGAGTTCATTTGATGCATAACATGAACGAAAAATTGTTCAAATTAAGCAGCGGAAAAACCAAACTTTAGCGATATCATTGAAATAGAAAATAGTTTGAAAAAATATAAAATAACATCAACTTTCTCCAAAATATAACAAATAAACTAAAGCAACAAAATGATGGTCCAATTCCAAGTCTAATGCTAAGGATAGTCGCCATAGTACAAAATTAAAGTCATGAGTTTTTAGATGTTTAATCCTTTATTAATATTTTTGTGTCCAAATGGACAAAAGAAAAAGCACAAGAATATGAATATAAACATAAACAATATGATGAGTGATATAGTATAATAAAAGAATAATAAAAGAGATAAGGAGACAGAGATTAAAATAAAGAGGATAAGGTGAGAGAAGGAATTAAAATGTTAGTATAGTAATAGCATAATAATATTTACATAATAATGGTATGGTGAACTTAATCATCCACAACCAAAAACAAATAACCAAAATCGAAAGGCAACCGGATCCGCTTAGTATCTTACACTATAGTGATCAATCAAGGCAAATAGAATCGAGTTCAGTGAAGTTTGAAAGGAGGTTGGGAGACCCAAAGCACCTATGCATCAAACATTCATAAGTCTCGATTATTAATGCAAATGATCAACCACTTTGGGATTACACGACAAACAAGAGGTCCGGTCCATGAAAGTGCAAGTATCCAATTGGATTTTTATTCCGAATTTGGGACAAGTTTAGGTCTACGTTAAGCAATCGTCGAGTAATTTACGAAGTAATTTTCCTACAAATGAGGTCGGCCAACACCAATTAAGGTGAACGATATTTGTGCTAATACATGTTAGAGAGATGATATAATGGATCATCCTCCGAAAACATGTCGCACGAAAAGAAAAAGTGGTAACGGTCTAATCTTAATCGAGATTTCACATTGATTTATCAAATACAACCTATCACGATCCCAAAGTATGGAGAATGATCCAAATGATCATTCATCCATAGATTTTAAATAATGAAGATTAAACAATTTCAAAAATCAATAATCATCGAATCGGAGATCTCATCGACCAAAAGAAAAATAAGAGATGAAATAGAGAAATATGGATCTAATTAAAATCCATAAAAAAACAGCCAATCAAAATCAAAAGACAATTCCATAAAAAATTGTGAAACCTTTTTAAAAAATGGAATCAAAATAAAATAATGAGAAGAAAAAAACAAAAAAAACAAAGGAGGGAGGGGTGCTGCGTAGGAAAGGGAGCGTGAGGACTAGCAAACATTAGGTCCAATTTGGCACAAGGCCCAAGCCACACTCAGCATAAAAAAAAACTAAAAAAAAAGTGAAATAAATTGTAAAAAAAGAAACACAGAGGAACACGCTCCTCTTCTTCATTCCCAACGCCGTGGTCGTACCTCTCTTTCTCTCTGAAAATTGCGACGGTACTGTTCGCTTGAGATTTCTATACCATTTTTAAGTCTGAATCATAGAGGCTACAACAACGATACACTTTTCTTCTGAAATCAAACTCCATTAAGTCACAGATAGTTCTTCTCCAAAGCTTCTCAAATCACCGACGCCGTATCTTTTCTATGAACGAAATTTTCAGTTCGCCGATAGCTTTTTCTACGTTTGAAGTCACGCGTCTGAGTGGTTGTTTATTGATTTGATTGATGTGCAGATCTTGTTGAGGTATTGTGAAATTCTGAATTGTTGAATTTGATATTGACATGATTTACGAAGGTGAATTGATGGAGTATTCAGTTTATTGCAGGATTTTTATTTTGGAGATTTGATGAAGATGAATTGAAGAAATAGAATTGATGATGGAATTGAAGGTGAATTAAAGAATTAAATAGGGAAATGGATTGAGAAAGCTTGATGTAAGTTGAAGCTTAGTGTGATTTTTTTGGTTTATGCAGAATTTTTCTATGGCTTTCTAAGCTTGAAGATTGTGGGAGATTGGGCTCCAATATATAGAGGAATTCAGTGAAGAAATTGGAAACAAGTTGTGTTGCCGCTTTGAATTGAAAAGTTGTGTTTTCGGTTCATCGATCCCGCGTGCTCTTATTCTGAATTTTTCTGCAGTTTTCCTTGTATGAATTTGCATTTTGATGGTTTTCTTCAGATGCGTGCGAAGTCGTTTTTGCTATGCTGCGTTTTATGCCAAGTCCCTTGCGTTTTGATGTGAGACTCTCGTGTGTTGATGCGTGTTTTCGACTGAGTGTGTGGCTGGAATTTTTTTCATGTGCCTTCTGCGTTTGATTTGTGTGCAGGTCTGCGTTTCATGTTTGGCGGTGTTGCCGTTTTGACTTGTTGTCTTTGTGAGGCTGAAGATGAATATTAAATGTGGATCACGTGTGCTAGCAAGTGAAACATGTGGCTAATGAATTTTTCTTTTTCTTTTTTCTTAATAATGTTGTTGGGTCATAAAAAATGGGTTTAGAAAATGAATTGGATTTTGATATAATAATTGGACATTTGATTTAAAAAAAATAAAATGGATTGAAAAAATAAACATGGTTGGTTATTGGATAATGGTTTTAGAAATTGGAATCTAAAAAAATGATTTAGAATAATGGTTGTTATGAGAAATGATTAAGAATGGATTTAGTAATATTTTATGGATAAAAAAATCGAAAATGGATTATATTGGGTAATAATTGGAAATGGTTTAATCGAAAATGGATAACGGATATGGGTATTAACAAAAAATGGATTAGAGAAAATGCTGGAAATGGATAAATGACCCGGCTATCACCAACACGCCCACAACCATGAAACCTCGATTTTTCAACCAAACTTGCACTGCTTCTACAAAACCACTTGATTTAACTGATCATGAACCATTGAGTAATTTTCCAATTAAGCCATGACCATTTGAATCATCTGAAGCTCGTCCTGGTTATTTGAATTCAAATTGAGGAAAATAAATCCACAGATGAATTGTTGATGAACAATGATAAACTTAAAGATTCAAACCAAACTTCACATAGAACACTGCTTGATAAACTGATGAACTTAGCACACAACACAGCTTGAACTTTGAATACGCATTGCCTGAGAAATAGCCACTGGCACACATAACTTGCAGTTGAAAAAATCTTCTGATAGTTTGACCAAGATTAGGTCAAACGTCCATCTGAATTGAATCATAACTGAACAACAATATCTGGATTGAAAACACTGCCTTGTCTTTGAAAACCTGAAACACAAAGAGAAGAAGAAGCAAACTGCAACGTATTTTTGGTATTTTGGTTAGAGGTTAGTAAATATAAACAAATAAAAATAAGTAAAAACACGGTGATCCCCCGTGAGGCATTGACCTGCAAATGAAAAGGATAAACGAACCAGTACGTGATCTTGTTTGTATGCAAGATGCAGATGAAATGCGAAAAATCTTAGGGTCAAAATTTAGTGTATGACACATACCTAAGGAGATCTACCTTAACATTCATATCATAATACCCTTAAAATATGAAAGAGATCCCACCCTTACTTTAACTTGATAAAAATATCTTCCTTTCTCACGAAATCATTGACTCTAGCCTTGGCTTAGCCCTTCTCCTCTTCTCTCTTCTTCACGCTCTTCCAAAATTCCACGATCAGTTTTTTCCACAAATGATTCCCCCAATTCTCTTAATTCCAAACATAATCCTTGGATCACTAATATTGGAATCCCTATTATGTCCTCACTAATTCCTCATTTATTTATCGTACTACTCTTTCTCCTTATTTATAATATTATGAATTAATTTAATATAACACTCCACAACTTAATTAATTAATTACAAATTAGAAACTTAGGATAATTTAATTATTCTACTCGACACATCATCAAGTTCTACGTTATTAGTCCAACACTTCCCCTACGACTAAACCTACCATTCACCACAAGTACACAACACGCAACTATTGCACCTGTAAACACCCCAAATTTGCCCTCACCCATTCACACCATGGCTTGTGATCTCCTCATATGTATAAACTCAATCATAGCATCTCATATCACATTTTTTGATTCACTGCATAGATTCAAAGTCATCTGCATCTAGGGTTTGTGACCTGAGCAACCAATTAGCTTCTTGAGCCACTCCAAAGGTCATCAATCACTTCAAAGGGGTCCATGTGTGTTCAAATATCATATTATATCCTCTCAAAGTCAAGAATGTCAAAAAATCACAAGAACTGGAAATGGCATAGAAGCAGAGCCAGGCTTGACTGCACAGATGACCTAAAATTAGGGTTTTGGTTTCAGAGGCCATAACTCCAAATTTTTTGGTCATTCTTGTTTCTATTGGTCTCTATATGGTATAGAGAGTATGCATATCAATTTTCATGAAGAAATTCCATGGGGAAGTCATCTGATCAAGAGTTGACTTTTCAAGCAAGTCAGTGCAAAATCAGGGCATCTGAGGCCCCCAATGACCCAACCAAAGGGTGTTCTTCATCATTTTGATTGTATATGATCTTTATTTGATCATGGAAGAGGTTGGAAGTTCACAAAATTGAAGAATTTCAAGTCTTCTGCAAAGTTAACTTTTTGGGCAAGTTTGACTTTTAATGAAAATGCTATTTTAGGCAACTTTTTCAACCTTTACTTTTTGATTCAAGAAAGCTTCAAATGGAAAAACTTTGGTCATGAAAGTTGTAGAATAGATCTTTCCCTTTTCAAAAAGTACAAGAACATGACCTAATTCATTTTGGATCAAAAGTTATGGCTCACCAAAGTTGGCAAGAATCACAAAATTTCAAAGTTTCCACCAAAGAGGCAAAGTTGCAAATTCACTTCTCAAGGCAAATCAAGTCATCAAATGCATTTCTAAACTTCACCACATGATCACACAAGTCCTAAAAGTCAGATTGCACCCAAAGGATCACATGTTTTATGGCTTATGGAGCAAGACTTTTTCATAAAGATCAAAGGCAAGGCAAGTTGCAAAACTCATCATAAGACACAACCCACTTGCTTGCTAGCCTGCTGAGCCACCCTAGGCATCTCCCCACATCCTGCTGCGCAGGACACACTCCTTGTACTTGGCTAGGAGTAGCCCATACTTCTCTTACACCAACTTTGACATTTTGGCAAAAAGGCCCATACCAATCAATAAAGCACACATCACTTCTTCTGACCTATCACCATAGCTTATGCAAATGAAAAGCAAGCCAAAGCATAAAAAACACAAGCCTGAAACACTCCATAACTCAGCTTTCTCATTTATCACCTCTTGAGCAAAAGCATTCGAAACTCATCACACAGGCCACAAACACACAAACTAACTTCACAAATCAACTCCACCCACCTTCCTGATCACAAAGCACCCTTCACCATAGCCTAAAACTCAGAGAATCAAAAACATGATCACCACCTGCCATTGAACAGAACTCCTGCCATCTCTCAAACCAGCCATTGCAAACTTCAAACAAACATTGCAAGCTTCTTAGGGGGATCATTGGAGTGCATTTGAGCCAGAGAAACAGCCAGAAAGCTCCTGAATCGAAAGCTTCAGTTCAGGTAGTCAACTCAAAACTTTTTTCCAAAAACATGTTTTTAAGTTCTTAATAGCTTCTATGCACTCCTCTGATCATGAATATGTGCTCACTTTTGAAAATGGTTGAGAAACCAAGATGTATGCACTGTCTGAAACTTTTGCCCTAAAAAATGTTTTGTTTCGATTCAGCTGATTGATGAGTGAAAAATGAGATTTGAGTGGGGGGTTTGATTTAGTTTAACATGGGGTTGATTTCTGGGCTTTTAGTTTTCATTTTGGTGAAGTTTTGAGGATTTTGGAGATTTTCAGGTGAGGTTCCCACCGGAGAAGACGACCGGAGGTCTTCTCCGGCCACCTGAAAACAATTAGGGTTAATCCTTGTAATTAATGCAAGTTTGAATTCTGAGCGTTGGATGGGCTGACCAGAGTTGACTCGCGCGTGTTTTGATGGCTGGGATTTGTCATTAGAAACCCTAATTTATATTTAACTTAATTAATTCAGTTTAATTAATTAAAATAGGATTTAGCTCAGTTTGAATTTCGACCTTTGGATTGCGCGCGCAGTCAACAAAATATTCCCCAGAATCAATCCTGGCTCTCCATTGCGTTTACTTTTCATTTTCTGTAATTTTAATTCATTTGTTTTATATTTCTTTTGTCCATTTATTTAAAAATAGCAAAACCTTTTTAAAAATTCTGAAAATTTTTATATAAACTTTTATTAATTTTCAGAAACCAAAAACATTTTTATTTTTATTTTTTGCATTCAAAAATATTTTTAAATCATTTAAAAGTTTATTTTTAATTAATTAATGAGAATTAATTAATTAAAAATACTTTTAGGTATTTAAAAATCACAAACAAATTCATGAAACCTTTAAAATCATTTAGAAACATTGTCCAACCCTCAAACCAAATTTCTTTTTTGATCTTGATGCATTTTGATAATTTTCCATGGAATTAATTCATTTTCAAAGCATTATTTTGATCCAAACTTCAAAAACTCATTTCTGCCTAACCATTGAGAGTTGGACTTTGATTCTTTTTGCATTGTGTTTTGCATATCATGTAGTTTGTGAGATTAAATTGGCATGATTTGATCTTTCATTTTCAATTTGTTTGGCATTTTTCTTGTTAAGGTACCTTAAAACCCTAGAAAACTTAGGAAATTCATAACCCTAATTAGGTTAAGAGTTGGAACCTCTCCTTTGGGCAGTGAGTTTGTGTAGGGTTAGGGTTCCTTTGAGTGCATTTTCAATTTTTTATCTTGATGTTTGCTGCTGATTTTGGTTTTTGTTTGATGCATTAATCATAAACCCTAATTTGGGCTTCCATATGCATCCATCTTGCATTTGCTTGCATACCTTGACTTGCCATAGCATTTTGTGTATCCATTTGATTCATTTGACATCTTAAGACATATTAGAAGCATGTTTGATCATTGCATCTTGCATTTGCCATGTTGTATGCCATTTGCACTTCATAACTTTTCATGTATGTTCATGGTTCTTAACTTGTTTCATTTGCATCCATAAGTTTGTATGATCATCCCCATGCTTTGTTTCATGTTTGCATCATCTCATAGCATCATTATCATCTCATATGTGCTTCTGGTTTTGATTTGCATCATGCCATTCCACTTTATTTTGCATTGCATTGCATTGCATTCCTTTCACTAACTTTTCAGGTGGTAAGCAACTTTGAGAAGTGAATTTGCCTTCACTTCTCACATTTTCTTTTCATCTCCTTTATGCATCCTTGCTGCATTTTGTTATGTGTTTGAGATTGAGCTTGCTCATTCTTCTTCATCTTACTATCTTTCTTCAAGTGACTTGACTTCTTGAATGAAGCAAGTTACTTTGTTTCTCCTTGCTCCATTCATCTGCTTCCTGGTGGTTCCATTGAAGACTTCTTTCTTAAACCTCACAAACCTTAGGAACAACCAAGCATGACAATGATTAGGGTTTTGATTAGTCCCCCCACTTAGTTTTACCTTTGTGTCTCTTTGAGTCTTCTCTTCTCATCTCATAATCAGGGACTAAACCCTAAAGGCTTTAAGGCTTTGTGATTAAGCTTATGCCTGCATCCTTCTATTAGGATGGAGTGTATAATTTTAATCCTAAGTGTTAAACCCTTAATGTGTTTAAATCCTTTAATCAATTCATCTAATAATCATCAAGACATCAAACTTGTAACTTGGGCCTTGCATTAGGGTTCTAATTCTTCCTTAATTGGTTAAGAAGGACTAACCCTAGTGTTAATGGACAAGTCCCCCTCAAGCTGTCTTACAAACCCTAAAAATCATTTCATCATCATATCATTAAATAAAATCCACCTAATCAAAGGCATGTTTTGTCATGAGTTTAATCCCTAACCATGGATTAAGTTGAGGAGCTTTCCTCAGTTTAAACATTCGCATCTATTATCCTTCTATTAGGATGGTGTAATGAGTCTGTTTAATCCCTGATTATGGCTTAATCTCATTACTCAACACTAAACAAAAACCACAAAAACATCTAAATAATCACAAGTAGGTTAATGATCTTAATCTTTCACCATGGTGATTAAGTGTGAGAAGTTGACTTCACACTTAAGGTACTCTCATTACCCCTAATCAGAGGGAAGATGTGATGAGTTTACTAACCCATTGGTTTAGGCTTAAGCTCATTAATCTATGACAAACTTTCAAAAGCATTAAAAGACTGAAAACACAAAAACAAACAATAATCGTCTCCTCCGGGATTCTTTTCTCATCTCATTCACTCACAAACGAGGACTTGCTTCTTCCGTCTAATGCAAGACAGTTTGCACCTGAGCCAGACAGGTCATACACTTGAGCATTGACAAGCAAGCAGTTCACAAGTCAATTTATCTTTCAGTCTCTTTGGGTCGAACTACGGTGTTCTGACTTCCTCATTGCATGAGAGGATACGTAGGCATAACTTAACAGTTATCGAACAAAAGTCTCTGTATATTCCCCCCTCCTCCCAGCATCATTCTTTAGCCTCATGATCTTGAGCATCTTATTCCTATTCTTACACTGACACTGTACATTTATACACTTTATTTCTTTTACACTGACACATGTACGTCTTCTTCCAGCTCTTTTATACACTAATTGCACTGACACTACCCCTTTAAAACACAAATCTTTCAAGCGTGGATCCCGTCGAGTACGACGGACAATCTGGGTGCTAATACCTTCCCAGGTTGTAACCAACCCCCTTTCTCAGTCTCTCTGGTTCGCAACCGTCTTATCCATATCTTTTCTAGGCCTATGCGGCATTGCCTTTCCTTCGGGATAAAAATGCCTAGCTGGCGACTCTATTCATTCCCTGTGAGTTCACTCCTGTGTGTTCTCACGTCCCTCCTTTCGCCGACCGTTCGCGTCTGTACCTTTATCTGGGCCATTCCCATTTATCGGGAGCGACAGCTTGGCGACTCTGCTGGGGATACTCATACTGTAACCAGGGCTTCTGGTTCTTTTTGTGGGTTCCTCCTAGCGCTTGATTGATTTGTGTTTACCGGGGTGTTATGTGCTATTTGTGCTTGTATTTGTATTTATTTTTGCTTTATGTACAATTGTTTTATTGCTTTCTTTATAGCTTTACATATACCATACTGTCATACTGTGCTGGCTGGATCTGTTTTGTTGTTTTGGTGGGTGGGTGTTCTACTGAGAGTTAAGGTCCTATACCTGGGACCTGAGTGACACCTAGGCTAGAGTGGTTCATGTTCTTTCCCATTCCATTTCGGTCTGGTGCGGGAATATGAAACACGGTTCAGATATGGGTTTCTTCTTGAGAACTCTGTGCTGCAGATTTCCTGTAGTGCTAGGGCTATCTGGGAAGCCTGCTAAGTCTGGATGACCTTTACTATTGACCTTCAGAAACTGAGGTGAATTAGAGGAGGATCTTTTATGGTTATTGTAAACACTGTACCTCCGGGTTAGAAGTGTTTACACTTCTCATAACTGATCCAAGTCTGAGGATCCTTGTTTTAGAACATCACCTGTGAGGGGGTTGGGCTGTTTACAGGTTTGCAGGTACCCTTGGCCTCAACATACCCTGGTACATTGATAAGAGTACTCCATTTTGGAACAGTTCTTGTGATTTTAACCCTGGGCATGTGACTCTTTATTTGAGTCCCCCACCTTGGTTACTGGACTTATGAACCTCCATCTGGATTTCTTGAACACATATGGACCTACACCAAGGCAGTTAATCAGATCCATCTCAGTCACAAACCCTTGCATATCATTTGCATACATCATCATTGCATCATTTTAACATGTGTTTATTTGTTTTTCAGGGTATCCATCCTATATTTTGGCTTGGTTTTGACCCTTTCATCAGCATAGACCTATCTTCATCAGTACTTGCTTCAGCAATCAGCTACCTGCTTCAGTCACCTGCATCACCAGTCTCAGCCTGTCAGTGGCCCATTTTCAGTGTTATTCTCAGCTCTTCTTCAGCGACATGGCACCTAAGAAGAGCAACATCTCCTATCATTTCTTTGAGCCTGAGTTGGCTAGCATCAGGAAGATTCAGACCCTGATTACTCCAGACCATATACCACTATTTAGAGAACATTATGGAGGAATCCTTGATGTGGTTATGGATTTGGACCCTTCACAGAGGAGCTTGATTCATACTTGCCTGCAGTTCTATGATCCCCCTCTGAGGTGCTTCACCTTCCAGAATTTTCAGTTGGGACCATTGTTGGAAGAGTATTCATCACTGATTGGTGTACCTATCAGGGGTGGAGTCCCTTTCAACCCTGAGATGGCTTTCCCTAGTAATGAAGAGGTGGCAAAGGCATTGTATCTAGAACCAGCTCTGATTGGGCAGAATATGACAGCCAAGGCTGGAGTCTCTGGTCTTCACTTGGATTTCTTGACCTCTCAGGCTATTCTGAAGGCCTCCATGGGGGAGTGGAAGGCAGTCTGTGCACTATTAGCCCTTAGCATATATGGGGTCATACTTTTTGCAGATGAGCCTAAGTTTGTTAGCAAGAGTGCAATCCATCTTTTCATCCTGAGGAACCCAGTGCCCACCTTACTGGGAGATCTTTACTACTCCGTTCACCAAAGGAATGAAAAACAAAGGGGAAGATTAGTGAGATGCTGTGCTCCTTTGTTCCATACTTGGCTGCTCAAACATTTGCCAAAGACTGATGCATTCTTGAACCCTCACCAGCAGAAGAACTGGGCTAGGAGGCTTGTTGCTCTGACCTCAGATGACATCAGGTGGTGCACTCAGAGCACCAAGGGCAGGGACATCATTACTAGTTGTGGGCAGTTTCCCAATGTACCTTTGGTAGGAGTGAAGGGTTGCATCAACTACAACCCTCTGTTATTCAAAAGACAACTGGGCTATGCATTGATCCACCCTCCCAGAGCACAGGATCTGACTGAGACCCTTTATTGTGAGATCAAGCCTAATCTGGCTATTGTCAGGCGAGCATCCTGGGCTTGGGACAATGTCCAGACTAAAGGGGTAACCATTCTTGGGAGATGCAACAATGTGGCCTCAGCTCAGTACTATAAGTGGTCTCATGCCAGGGCTCAAATTTCTGGGATGCCCTTCACCCTTGAAGATGTGCCTGGACCCTCCACAGCACCACCTCCAGCAACTGTCAGCTTAGAGGAGTTTGAGAAATTGAAGGAGAGAAATGAGAATCTGACTCAGGCTCTACAGAAGACCCTCTGGGAGAGGAGTGATGGTCGGATGGACATTGAAAGGTTAGAAAAGCTAAAGGTGGAGCATCTAGCCAGGATTGAAAAGTCAGAGGACTATATCAAGAAGTCAAGGGATGGAGAGCAGATCTTGAAAAATGCCTGCAAAGAGGCCCAATTCCAGAGAGCTAGGACTGATTTGTATCTGAAGGAGAGTCAGGCTAGGTGGGTTAGGATCACCGAAGCCCGTACTCAGGAGGATAAGAGGACTCAGGACAAGATCGAGCAGCTGGAAGCTAGTGCAAAGGAGCAACAGGAAGCCCTGGTAGCAGCCCAGAGAGAGATCTCAGAGTTGAAGATTAGAGCTGGTGTGAAGAGGTCAAAGGACCAGAGTCGACACAAGAAGCTAACTGCAGCTGTTACTACAAGGAATCTCCTTATCAGGAACCTTACAGAGCGCCCAGCTGATCCTGTGACTGAAGCACTTCTCAAGGAAGTTCAGGAGGATGAGTTTGATCTTAGTGTCTGACTTTTGCTTGTTGTTGCTTTCATTCCATGTACTTTTCTTTATGTTGTATTTTTGACCCCTCGGAGGGCATGTATTGTAAAAAGAAACAAACTATGTATCATTTACCTTTTGTAATATATGTGTTGGTTTGTTTTATCTGAGTTCTTTCAAAGCAACATCACAAGCATCTTACTCAAGGGTCTGGAAAGGTCAAAACCAAGTGCCAAGCCGGATACCTTGGAAACAAATAAGCATACTGCATTGCATACTAAACTTTGTTTGTTTTGTAGGTTTGTTTTGTTTTTGTTACTAACTCTGTTGTGACTTCAGGAACTATTGCTCGGCGTCGGGTGTTTCCACTCAACCGTCCACACAGATATCCCACCCGCAACAACCTTCCAGGCATACAAATGGACCAAGTACAGCAGGACCTTACAGAGGTCAGGACTCAAATGGCCAATGAGAGATTGGAAATGAGGAATCAGATGACACAATTTATGGAGGTGATGAATAATATGGCTCAAAGCCAAGAGAGATTAAGAGCACTGGTAGAGAGGCAGAATCAGGAAGACCCCCATCTAGGGACTGCTGGGACAAGCAATAATGAGAGAGTTCAACCTCATGTTAATCCTCCAGTCTATGGACCCCACCTTCATCCAGAGATCAACATCCCTGCTAATGTGCAAGGGACTGCCACTGCAGGCAGAGTATTACAAGAAGACCCCCAGGAAGATCAATTTACAGTGATGGTGTCGCTCCCGATAAATGGGGAATGGCCCAGATAAAGGTACAGACGCGAACGGTCGGCGAGAGGGACAATGAGAACACACAGCCGTGAACTCACTGGAGATGAATAGAGTCGCCAACTAGGCATTTTTATCCCGGAGGAAAGGCAATGCTGCATAGACCTAGAAAGATATGGATAAGACGGTTGCGAACCAGAGAGACTGAGAAAGGGGGTTGGTTACAACCTGGGAAGGTATTAGCACCCAGATTGTCCGTCGTACTCGACGGGATCCACGCTTAAAAGATTTGTGTTTTAAAGGGGTAGTGTCAGTGCAATTTGTGTGTAAAGAGCTGGAAAAGAATGTACAGGTGTCGGTGTAAAAGAAGTGAAGTGTGATATATACAGTGTCAGTGTGAGGGCAAGAGTATGCTCAAGATCATGAGGCTAAGAAAATAATGCTGGAAAGAGGGGGAATATACAGAGACTTTTGTTCGATAACTGTTAAGTTATGCCTACGTATCCTCTCGTGCAATGAGGAAGTCAGAACACCGTAGTTCGACCCAAAGAGACTGAAAGATGAATTGACTTGTGAACTGCTTACTTGCCTATGCTCAAGTGTATGATCTGTCTGGCACAGATGCAAACTGTCTTGCATTAGACGGAAGAAGCAAGTTCTCGGTTGTGAGTGAAGATGATGAGAAAAGAATCCCGAAGGAGACGATTATTGTTTGTTTTTGAGTTTTCAATCTTTTATTGCTTTTGAAAGTTTGTCATAAGTCAATGAGCTTAAGCCTAAACCAATGGATTTAGTAAACTCATCACATCTTCCCTCTGATTAGGGGTAATGAGAATACCTTAAGTGCGAAGTCAGCTTCTCACACTTAATCACCTTTGATGTAGGATTAAGATCATTAACCTACTTGTGATTATTCGAATGTTTTTGGTGTTTTTGTTTAGTGTTGAGTAATGAGATTAAGCCATAATCAAAGATTAAACAGACTCATTACACCATCCTAATAGAAGGATAATAGATGAGAGTGTTTAAGCTGAGGAAAGCTCCTCAACTTAATCCATGATTAGGGATTAAACTCATGACAAAACAAGCCTTTGATTAAGTGGATTTTATTTAATGGTATGATGATGAAGTGAATTTTATGATTTGTAAGACAACTTGAGGGGGACTTGTCCATTAACACTAGGGTTAGTCCTTCTTAACCAATTAAGGAAGAATTAGAACCCTAATGCAAGGCCCAAGTTACAAGTGTGATGTCTTGATGGTTATTAGATGAATTAATTAAAGGGTTTAAACACATTAAGGGTTTAACACTTAGGATTAAAGTTATACACTCCATCCTAAGAGAAGGATGCAGGCATAAGCTTAATCACAAAGCCTTAAAGCCTTTAGGGTTTAGTCCCTGATTATGAGGTGAGGAGAGATGACTCAAAAGAGACACAAAGGCAAAACTAAATGGGGAGACTAATCAAAACCCTAATCATTGTCATGCTTGGTTGTTCCTAAGGTTTGTGAGGTTAAACAAGAACAATCTTCAATGGAACCACCAGGAAGCAGATGAAAGGATCAAGAGAAACAAAGTGACTTGCTTCATTCAAGAAGTCAAGTCACTTGAAGAAAGAAAGTGGGAGGAAGAAGAATGAGCAAGCTCAAACTCAAACACATATAAAAATGCAGCATGGATGCAAGAGAGATGAAAAGAAAAGTTATGAGGAGTGAAGGCAAATTCACTTCCCAGAATCACTTACCACCTGAAAGGTTAGAAGAGAACATGCAATGTAATGCAAAATGGGATGAGATGACATGATGAGAAACAAAACCAGAAGCATTTACATGATGCTAATGATGCTATGAAGTGATACAAACATGAGGTAGCACATGGAGATGATCATACAAGTTTATGAATGCAAATGAAGCAAACTAAGAAGCATAGACATACATGAAAAGTTATGAAGTGCACATGGCATACAACATGGCAAATACATGATGCAATGATCAAACATGCTTCTAATATGTCTTATGATGTCAAATGAATCAAATGGATGCTTGAAATGTCATGGCAAGTCATGTTATGCAAGAGAATGCAAGATGTATGCAAATGGAAGCCCAAATTAGGGTTTATGATCAATGCATCAAACAAAAACCAAAACCAGAAGCAAACAACATTATAAAAAATTGAAAATGCACTCAAAGGACCCCTAATCCTATACTAAACCAATGCCCAAAGGAGAGATCTCAACTCCTAACCAATCTCAAGTTATGATTTTTACAAGATTCTTAGGGTTTTAGGGTTTCCAAACAAAAGAAATGTCAAACAAATTGAAAATGGAAGATCAAATCATGGCCATTTAATCTCAAAAACTACATGCTAAACACAATGCAATGCAAGAAGAATCAATGTCCAACTCTTCATGGATAGGCAGAAATGATTTTTTGAACTTTGGATCAAATTAATGCATAAAAATGATTTTTATTCAATGAAAAATTCTCAAAATGCATCAAGATCATAAAAGAAATTTGGTTTGAAGGTTGGACAATGTTTCTAAATGTCTTAGAACATTTCATGAATTTTTTGGTGATTTTTAAATACCTAAAAGTATTTTTAATGAATTAATTTCCATTAACCAATTAAAAATAAACTTTTAAATATTTTAAAATACTTTTTAAATGCTAAAAATGAAAATAAAAATATTTTTGTGTCTTAAAAATTAATGAAACTCAGGAGAAAAAGTTTCATAATTTTTAAACAAGTTTTGCTATTTTAAATAAATTGTGCAAATTAAATGAAAAGAAATGAAATAAAAATTGAAATAAATGGAAGTCAACTGAGTGGAGGGTCAGGATTGAGTCTGGATTTGAATGGGTTGACCACGCGCGTTTTTGGAGGGACAGGATTGCATCTGGTTAAATTAGTTTAATTATGATTAATTAAACTAACTAAGTGGATTAGGGCAAAGCAAGAGGATCTGGGCCAGTCATTCGCGCGGCAAGTCAAACGGGTCAAAGGATCCTACGCTCCAAATTCAAATGGCACTAATGACTGTAATTAGGGCATAACAACATTCAGGTGACCGGAGAGAAGCTCCAGTCATCTTCTCCGGCACTACCAAAACCCTAGTTCATGATTCAGGCATCTATTCAACAAATTAATGCCAGGGAAATGATCCTCTAACAACCTAGGTCATGAATCCATCCTCAAACCTCATTTAAACCACAAGAAACAAGCAAATCGAAGGAAAGAATTTTTACGGGTGAAATTTCAGAACAGCAATACAAACTCATCTCTCACTCATTTTCAATTTTAAAACCATCCCCATGATCAGCAAGACATGAGCAACCAGTTTATAACTTAAAATGCAAGCTTTGGAAGAAAATGTTCATGTTCATACCTGAGCTGGAAAGCTTCAATACTGAGCTTCCAGAGCCTCCTTTGCGTGCAAATGAACTTCTTTGACTCCCCTGATGCTAATGGAAGGCTTGGAATGAGCTTAGGCAAGCTGCTTTGAGAAATCCAGTTCTGGTGTAGCAGAAAATGGAGTTTGTGTGTGAGTGGTTTCAAGCTCTGTTAATGGTTGATTCTGGTTCCTTTTGATGTGTTTGACTTGTTGGTGAAAAGAGTTTGGATGTTTGATGGCTGTGGAAGGTAATTCGAAGGAAAATGCAGATTGGGGTGAAAAATGGTGAAGCTATGTTCTTGCTCAGTTCAAGCCTGAATCTTGTTGGTTTCTGCTCAATGAGGCAAGGTGAGTTGATATGTGAAATTGGTTTTAGTGTTTGAGGCTTGTGGAAGGTGATTCGAAAGGTTTTGCTTGAGAGGGTGATTTTGTGAATGCTGTCTTCTTGTGTGTTTCAGCCTTGCTTGAGGTGTGTTATGGCCAGCATTTGCCTTGCATAAAGAACTCCCATTGGTCAGATGATGTGACCTGGCCTGCTGTGATTGGGATGTTTACTTTTGCAAAAAGTCCACTTTGTTGTAAGAGAGGCATGGCTTGAGTTCTAGCTTGGTACAAGAGGCATGGGCTGCGCAGCAAGATGAGGTGAGAGGCTATGGCTGGTTCAAAGGCCAATGCAGCAAGTGGGTGAAGTGTGATGAGTGGTTTTTGCAACTTGGTTACTTTTGAAACTTCATGAAAATGTCTTGCCATACAAACCATGAACATGAGAAACTTTGGTTCAAATCTGACTTTTAGGTCACATGTGATGTTTGTACATTGGTTTGAAGTGAACTAGAAGTTACAAATGGCCTTGATACATGATTTTGCAAATTTTCCAATTGGTGCATGTCTTGAAAATTAGTGATTTTTGCCAACTTTGTCACACCATAAATTTTGATCCAAAATGAATTAGGTCATGTTCTTGTACTTTTTGAAAAGGGAAAAATGTATTCTACAACTTTCATGACCAAATTTTTTTTCATTTGAACCCTTTTTGGATCAAAAATCAAGGCTTGAAAAATGACCTAAAATGACATATTCTTTGAAAGTCAACCATGCCCAAAAAGTCAACATTTGCAAAAACTTGTAATTCTTGATTTTTGTGAACTTCAACCTTCTTCCATGATCAAATAAAGATCATATATACTCAAAATGATGAAGATCACCCCTTGGTTGGGTCATTGGGAGCCTCAGATGCCCTGATTTTGCACTGACTTGTCCAGAAAGTCAACTCTTGATCAGATGACTTCCCCATGGAATTTATTCATGAAAATTGATATGCATACTCCCTATACCATATAGAGACCAATGGAAACAAGAATGACCAAAAAAATTGGAGTTATGGCCTCTGAAACCAAAACCCTAATTTTAGGTCAACTGTGCAGTCAAACTTGGCTCTGCATCCATACCAATACCAGTTCTTGTGATTCTTTGACATTCTTGACTTGGAGTGGATATAATATGATGCTTGAACACATATAGACCCCTTTGAAGTGATTAGTAGCCTTTGGAGTGGCTCAAGAAGCTCTTGGGTTGCTCAGATCACAAACCCTAGGTGCAGATGACTTAGAAACTATGCAGTGAATCAAAATTGAGATGTGGGATGATATGATTGTGTTTATGTATATGAGATGATCATAAGCCATGGTGTGAATGGGTGAGGGCAAATTTGGGGTGTTTACAGCTGCCCCTATTCAAACATGAGTTAGCTGTGCAGGTTGTAAGTGAAGGCTTAACAGGCAAACAAGATAACTTGTGGTTGAATACCAAAGACAGTCCAAAATTTGCACTCACAGCATGAAGAAGAAAAGGGATATAGATTGTAAAAGAAAATAAAGTATACTGTAAAGTGTGGACGACGGAGGACGACCGTCGAGCAGAGGATGACTGCTGGGTAAATAGCGATGACGGGGACGGCCGACATGCTGGGGGTAAAAGGTAAAGCCAAGACGGGGACGGCCGACTAGCTGGGAAAAATAAGATATCATGATGGGGACGGCCATCAAGATAAAGCTGCAAGATTCTCTGGGGATCAAATGAAACATGACGGGGACGGCCATCAAGTTCATAAATTAAAGTAACCAACGATGGGGACGGCCATCGGGCTAAAAGAAAAGGAAAAGGGGACCACGACGGGGACGGCCATCGGGTCAAAGAATAAATGAAATAAACAGATGATGAGGTACGGCCATCAAAGGTGAAGGACGATCACCTAGCAGGGGACGGCTGCTCTGTTGGGGTTAAGATGAGGGACGGTCATCTAAGGTGGAGGACGACCACCTGGCAGGGTACGGCTGCCCTCAAGGTTTCTCATGACATAGGACGAATGCCAGATAACCAAAATCAACAATGGGGACGGCCATTGGATAAAAATGATGAAGGATGATCATCAAGAGGTGGAGGACGACCACCTAGCAGGGGACGGCTGCTAAAAACAACGATGGGGACGGCCATCGGATGAGCATGATGGAGGACGACCATCAAGAGGTGGAGGACGACCACCTAGCAGGGTACGACTGCTCTCAGGGTTATCATAACACAGGACGAGTGTTAGATAAAAAGGAAATTTGTTTTGTGGGCAGTCTACTGGGGACATGGTAAACACGGACGAGCGTTTACAACCAAGAAAAGAAAGTATAAGTGTTTAGATGTTTGTGTATAGATTAAAGATGCGGACGAGCATCCTTAAGACTACGATACGGACAAGTATCGGGTAGAAACAAATACTGACACGTGTTCAGAGATGATGATACGGACGAGTATCAACGGGTTAACAAAGAACACGGACGAGTGTTGCATCTGAAGGGACTCTTCTGGGGAATAGTAGACACAGACGAGTATCTATATCCAAGGAGACACAAGTGTTTGACACAGTGTATGGATTAAAGATGCGGACGAGCATCCTTAAGACTATGATACGGATGAGTATCATGTAGAAACAAACACTTGACACATGTTCTGAGATGATGATACGGACGAGTACCCACTGGTTAACAAAGAACATGGACCAATGTCGAATCTGTGGGGATATACAAGTGGTACATACAAGATACGGACGAGTATCTGTATAAGTGTAACATGAGTAGTGAGTAAGAGTATTGTATAGATGAGTACCTTAACTGTTGGGGAGAGTGACACGGACGAGTGTCAAAAGGAGAAAAATAAGGTATCAACAAGTATATGGGCTGTAAAAGTGTAGGCGACTGCGCTGGGGATATGACACGGACGGGTGTCGAGAAACTATAGATATACAAGTATAGGTGAGTGCAAAGATGATGTCTTTGGCTTTCTGCTGGTGGTTTGACACGGACGGGTGTCAGGAAGTATCTGTAATACGGGTGGTCTTGTTTGTAAAGGGCATCCAGGCGACTTCACTGGGTAATGATGACACGGACGGGTGTCCAAAGGAGTATATACTGGTGTTTGTGATCTGCGAGGCAACTGCTTTTGCTGGGGACCCTGGTGGGGATTTTTGTGTATTGTATTCTGCATTCTGATAAATGGTTTATTATTCACAAGTGTTCGATTCACAACATGACTTATGATTATGCTATGTATTTGATTTTTGCCGTAATGCTCCGTATTAGACGGAATGCTACGCTTTGTGGGTGAATATGATGTGAATGCCATGATTATGCAAAGGTACCAATCCGGGATTCGGATCCCGTTGCTATGAAGATCTCTGGTCGGTCTGCTTGAAATGGACCTCCCAGCTGGGGATGAGATCATTGATAGATCTGATGAGATGCATTTGCTTGGGGAATAAGTCACTGATTGACATATTCATGTAATATAGGACCCAGCTGGGGTTTGTAGAAGCCTTTTGTACTCTGTTGTGACTCCTTCATGTGTTGCTCTTCTGAATAGAGGCTGAGGATTCTTGTGGGGAGATGATTCCCTGAATTTTGTATTCTACTGAGGAAAGATGATTGACACCTCGGCTGGGAGAAGCAATAAGTGGCAACTCAGCTGGGGAAAGTTGTTGACAACTCAGCTGGGGATAAAACACCTCTGGCGCCAAGAGTGGGTGTTGATTTGCCGGCTTGCTGGGACGTGACTTGCATGCCCCAAGTCGCGTTCTGGATACCTGCAATCCTGAGAGGATAAGGAAACGCACAAATGGTCCCGAGGTATCCTTTACTGGATTCCGTCATAGGAGTTAAGCACTTTCGAGAGTAAGTATATTCCCTGTAAGCATGTGTTTTTATTTCCTTAGAGATAAGCATCTGTACTCGTGCAATCAGTTTTTTTTGGAGACATCAGACATTCTTTGCAAATAAAATGTACAAGACGAAACATGACTGAAAAATCTGATTTTATTAATTCAAACGCCGTGAATTGGCGAGATACAGTTAAAGAAACATATCTCCTGAAATGAGGAGATTGTTACAAATTGAGAAACAAAACGCCGGCGATGTTGACGACACTTTCAAAGGAGCTTCCTCTTCTGCTCTGACTCGTATGACTTTTGACGTTCTTCTCGTCTTGCTTTCTGGAGAAGGCTGATTCCGATTGAAGCTCGATCCTTTCGAGGTTTGCTAAATTGTAGGCGATACAGACGAATTCAGGATGCAGTTGTTCGCTTATTCCCTTATTTTGCATGGATCGCCCTTTCGGGTTTTCAATCCATCGGGATGCCCATTTTTGCCTGAGCTGTCCAATGCGGCTTTTCAACTCAGCGGGTGTACATTCTTTTATTTATTTTCCCTTACTTTTGCCTGAGTCTTTTATTCTGTTTTTGACTCGCCGGGATGCCCTATTTTTGCCTGGACTTACATTCTGTTTTTGTGTCCAGCGGGTCATTTTTTTTTTTTATGCGAAGTATTTTTTAACTGCATCTGAGTTCACAGGGGACGGGAAATCTTCACCATCCATGCTGCTGAGTACCACAAATGGTCCTTCATAATTTGGAGTCCATTTTCCCCTGTGGTCTGTATGAGGAGGGAGGTTTCTCTTCAGCACAAGATCTCCTACTTGGTACCCTCGGTGCCTGACTTTCTGATCGAAGGCTTTCTTCATTCTCTTCTGATATAACTGCCCATGACAGATTGCAGCCAATCTTTTCTCTTCAATCAGACTCAGTTGTTCGTATCGGGACCGAACCCACTCTGATTCGCTCAGCTTAACATCCATCAGTACCCGTAGGGAGGGTAATTCAACTTCAACAGGTAGGACTGCCTCCATACCATACACAAGCTGATACGGTGTTGCCCCGGTGGATGTTCTGATTGACGTGCGATACCCATGCAAGGCAAACGGTAGCATTTCATGCCAGTCTTTGTACGTGACTACCATCTTTTGCACAATCTTCTTGATATTCTTATTGGCTGCCTCAACAGCGTCATTCATCTTTGGCCTGTAAGGAGAAGAATTGTGATGTTGGATCTTGAAGTCCCGGCACAGCTCTGCCATCATTTTGTTGTTTAAGTTGGAACCATTATCAGTAATGATTCGCTCGGGAACTCCATATCGACAGATGATATCTCTTTTCAGAAATCTGGCTACCACTTGCCTTGTAACATTTGCATAGGAAGTTGCTTCAACCCACTTGGTAAAATAGTCAATGGCGACCAGGATGAATCTGTGGCCGTTTGAAGCAGTTGGCTCAATCTTGCCAATCATATCAATGCCCCACATGGCAAAGGGCCATGGTGAAGACATGATGTTCAAAGGATTGGGAGGCACATGCACCTTATCCGCATGAATCTGGCATTTATGGCACTTTCTGGCATAGGCACAACAGTCTGCATCCATTGTGATCCAGTAATAACCTGATCTTAACAACTTCTTAGCCATGGCATGCCCTCCTGCATGGGTACCAAAGGATCCTTCGTGCACTTCATGCATCAACAAATCTGCTTTCGTCTTGTCAACACATCTGAGGAGTACCATATCAAAGTTCCTTTTGTATAAAGACCCATCAGTGTTCAGAAAGAAGCTACCAGCAAGCCTTCTTAAAGTCTTCTTATCATTGGAAGATACCCCAGGTGGGTATGCTTGATCCTCCAAGAAGCATTTAATGTCATGGAACCAAGGCTTATTGTCTTTGACAACAATTGTTGCAAACACATATGCTGGTCTATCAAGTCTGGACACTGAAATCTGAGGTACAAAGTTAGCAGCTTGAACTTTGATCATGGATGAAATGGTAGCAAGAGCATCTGCAAACTGATTCTCGTCCCGAGGGATATACTCAAGCTTGACTGTTGTGAAGAAAGTCAATAACCTCCTTGTATAATCCCTGTAAGGTATCAGATGGTCCTAGTGGGTGTACCATTTGTCGTTGGTTTGAAAGACTACCAAAGCTGAATCTCCGAATACAGTCAATGTTTTGATCCTGAGGTCAATGGCTTCCTCAAGACCCATAATGCAAGCTTCGTATTCAGCTTCATTGTTAGTGCAGTTGAAAGTGAGTTTTGCCGAGAAAGGCATGTGAACTCCTTTGGGTGTAATGAGTACTGCACCAACACCACGACCATTCATGTTAACAGCCCCATCAAACATCATAGTCCATTCTTCTTCCGGGTCGGGCCCTTCAGTGTGAATAGGCTCTTCATGATCTTTCGATTTTATGAACATGATGTCTTCATCAGGGAAGTCAAATCTCATAGGCTGGTAGTCATCAATGGGTTGCTCAGCAAGATATTCAGACAATACACTGCCTTTGATGGCTTTCTGAGAAGTGTACTGGATGTCATATTCTGTGAGAATCATTTGCCATCTTGCAACCCGTCCGGTAAGAGCTGGCTTCTCGAAGATGTACTTAACTGGGTCCATCCTTGAGATCAATAAAGTAGTGTGGGTCAGCATATACTGTCTCAGTCGGCGAGCAGCCCACGCTAAAGCACAGCAAGTTTTCTCGAGCAGTGAATAACGTTGTTCACAGTCGGTAAACTTTTTGCTTAGGTAGTATATTGAATACTCTTTTCGACCAGACTCGTCATGCTGGCCCAGCACACACCCCATTGACTCTTCTAATACTGTCAAGTACATTATCAGAGGTCTTCCTTCGACTGGAGGCATAAGGATTGGAGGTTCTTGCAAATACTCTTTGATCTTGTCAAAAGCCCTTTGGCAGTCTTCGTTCCACCTGACCGTCTGTTCTTTTCTTAACAGCTTGAACAAGGGTTCACAGGTTGCTGTAAGGTGAGATATGAACCGTGAAATGTAGTCCAATCGACCTAAGAACCCTCGAACTTCTTTCTCTGTTTTCGGTGCAGGCATCTCTTGAATAGCTTTGACTTTATCAGGGTTAACTTCAATCCCTTTCTCGCTTACAATAAAGCCCAGCAGCTTACCGGACCGCACCCCGAATGTGCATTTGTTGGGGTTCAGCTTCAGTTGGTATTTCCTCAGACGCTTGAATAACTTGAGCAGATTTACCAGGTGATCTTCCTCTGTAAGGGACTTGGCGATCATGTCATCCACATAACATTCTATTTCCTTATGGATCATATCGTGGAATAATGTCACCATAGCCCGTTGATATGTGGCACCAGCATTCTTCAATCCAAATGGCATCACCTTGTAACAGAACGTGCCCCAGGGTGTGATGAATGTTGTCTTCTCCATGTCTTCAGGTGACATCTTGATCTGATTGTAGCCTGAAAATCCGTCCATGAAGGAGAATACAGAGAACTGAGCCGTATTATCCACCAATACGTCTATGTGAGGTAATGGGAAATCATCTTTCGGGCTGGCTCTGTTCAGGTCCCGGTAGTCAACACACATTCTTACTTTGCCGTCCTTCTTAGGCACAGGTACTATATTAGCAACCCACGGCGGATAGCTAGTTACAGCAAGGAACCCGGCGTCCCACTGCTTTTGTACCTCTTCCTTGATCTTCATTGCCATGTCTGGGCGAGTACGGCGCAGTTTCTGTTTAACCGGTGGGCATTCTTCTCTCAGAGGCAGCTTGTGCACAACAATGTCGGTGTCCAACCCTGGCATATCCTGATACGACCAGGCAAACACATCCACATATTCTTGAAGCAGATCAATCAGTTGTCTTTTCACTGAGTCTTGCAGGCAGGCCCCGATTTTAACCTCTTTCACGTCTTCATCTGTACCAAGATTAATCACTTCAACCTCCTCCTGGTGAGGAGTGATAACTTTCTCCTCTTGTCTCAACAACCTGGATAGCTCTTCAGGAAGCTCATATTCTTCTTCAACCCCTTCATCGGCTTGATTGATCGGATTGTCAAAGCCATACGAAGTCATAGCCGTGATGTTGTCGGTGCTGTCAGGAGGGCACTCTCTGCAAGGGTTCAGTTTGTTCATTTTAGTGATTGATTTTAATCTTGCTTAGAAAAGTGAAATAAAGTTATCATTTTGAAAACATCGCCATTTATTTTTTTTTGTACAAAAAAGAAAAATGGAAAAACAGTGAGCAGAAAAGAAAAAGACTCATTTGCAAAAAGATGTTTGATATTTCATTAATTAATCTTGTTTGCACAAAAAGTACAGATGGCCCGATTACAAAATGAGTCTTGTCATCTTGGGCAAGATGCAAGACTTTGATGCATGCTATAAAAATACAGGAAATAATAATTACTCTGCATGAGTAACTCTTATAATTTCCTGGGAAGACCAGTTTGAGATACTGCTCCCCGGGATCTTTGGACGAATCCAATTCTCCAGATTGCGCTCCTCTTCCAACTCGTCTTCCAAATTGTTGATGGCATCAGGGGTGAGCATCCCCCCACTGACGAAACCGGGCTTCTCAGCAGCCTCTGCTTGATTTTGTTGAGTTGGTTTGTAACCCAACCCAAATTTGTCCTTCTTCTCCTCCACAGATAAAACCTTACCCCAGCCTTGGGCAGTTCCTTCTTCAACAACCTTCCGGGCTTGTTGATAAGATGCCATGGAGATTCCAGATACAGCAGATGCTTCATTAACATTCAAGGCCTCAAATCCTTGGCTCATTGTTTCATGGATCTCCCCATCCATCTCAATGTACTTCTAAGTAGCCAGATGGCTAACAAATATATCCTCCTCCCCACAGATAGTAACAACTTGGCCTTCCCACTCAAATTTTAACTTCTGGTGAAGGGTAGACGTTACTGCGCCAGCGGCGTGAATCCAAGGTCTACCCAACAAACAGCTGTAGGCAGGCTGAATGTCCATCACATAGAAGATAGTTGTAAAAGTTTGTGGGCCGATTGTCACAGGCAGCTCAATCTCTCCCAGAACCGATCTCTTAGAACCATCAAAGGCTCTTACTACCAGGTTACTGGGACGCAATGCTAATCCTTCATACTCTAGCTTCACCAGGGCCTTCTTTGGTAAGACATTAAGGGATGACCCTGTGTCTACCAGCACATGGGAAAGGACTGCTCCTTTACATTCCATGGTTATGTGCAAGGCCTTGTTATGGTTGCGGCCTTCCGTTGTCAAGTCAGTATTGGTGAACCCTAGCCCATTGCTAGAAGTAACATTTCCAACCACGGTTTCTAACTGATTGACAGTGATCTCTTCGGGCACGTAAGCTGCGTGCAAGACTTTAAGTAGTGCATTCCGATGGGCTTCGGAGCACATAAGCAATGATAAGATAGAGATCTTGGATGGCGTCTGGTGAAGTTGATCCACTATTTTGTAATCACTCTTTTTGATGATTCTCATAAACTCATCAACTTCTTGATCGAATGGTGTTTTCAAAGCTTCCTTAACAGCTTGATCTTCCTGCACCGGGCTCTTTCCTTTTGCCTTGGCAGCAGCTTCTGCTTCGGCAGTGGGTCTTTGAATTTGTGGAGCAAAGAGACGTCCGCTTCGAGTGAAGCCTCCGCCTCCTCCCACATTATCTATCTGTGGTGCAGGTGTTGATGGTTCAAGGGTGATTTTCTTTCCTTCGCAGTATACGTCAGAGCCGTAGTGCCAAGGGATGGCCCTATTGCTTTCATAAGGTACTGGTCCAGGCACTGTGACGGTGACTGGACTAATGACAGCTGCAGAAGGAACTGTGATAGTTTGTGGATCGTAATAAATTGTGACTAGTGCTCTAACGGGAGCAGCACCTTCTGAGTTGTAGGCAGAGTTGTTTTCAGGATCATAAAATATTGTGACAGTTGAGACATCTTCATGATTTGTTGCTGGTGTTGTAGGAGACATTGTCGGAAGGATGGATGTTGTTGTTATAGGAGATTCAAAATGGAGTGATGCTGAAGTTGTAGCAGGAAAAATTGTTGATAACTGATCAGTTGAGAAGACAGATGAAGTACTTGTTGATGAAGCCGAAGAATTGTCAGGAACAATGGTTGCTGCAGTTGTAGGAGATGCCGGAATTGCTGCTGATGAGATTGCTGGATTTGTTGGAAATGATGTGGTGATCTGAAGCTGGCCACTCTGAATAAGGCCATCTATGCCATTCCTCAGGTTATCGCATCCATTTACTGAAATATTTCAGTAAGCACACCCTAACTCACACCCCGGGAACATGTTACATTCGAGGAGCTGAGCCTTAATTTCTACCAACGGTGTCCGGATCTGACCCGCACTGGTTATTAAATAAGACGGCTTGTCTTCTTCAATAGCGTTGATTCTGGGACCACCGTGATTTGGCATAGGGTTCTTATTGACATTGGGTGGTGGTGCGAAATTCAGAGCCTTAGAGTCTACCAGGTCTTGTACCTTCATGTGCAAGGCTCTGCACTTTTCTGTACTATGACCAGGTGCGTTTCAATGGAAGGCACATCTGGCGTTGGAGTCGTAATTCCTGGGTAGACTGTTGGGATCTGGAGGTGCCAACGTCCTTAGCTCAACTAGGTTGAGTTTCAGGAGTTGTGGCAGCAATGTAGCATATGGCATAGGGATCGGATCGATTACCCTGTTAGCTTGAGAAGGCCTCTGCTGGAATGACCTTTGCTGATTATTGTTGTTGGTGTTGCTGTTGTTGTAATTTCTGGGAGGATACTGATTTTGTTGATGGTACTGAGGTTGTTGTTGATAGTTTTGCTGAGGAGGTTGATAAACTGGTTGTGGATGAGCTGGAGCAGGGAGGGTGACTGCTGCCACAGATCTATGAGCATATTGGGGCCTACCCCTGTTGGTGTGGATGGCATTAGTCTCATCAGTCCTTCTCGGGCCTGCAAAAGGCTTTCTTGCATTACTGGATGAGCTTGCACCATTGTCTGAGATCTTACCCATCTTCAATAGGCTTTCAATTCTCTCCCCGGCTATGACTACATCTGCGAAGCTGGTTGATGAGAAGGCAGCTAGCCTATCAATGTAAGTCCCCTGAAGGGTGTTCATGAACATATCTGCCATCTCCCTTTCTGACATAGGTGGCTGGACAGCAGCAGCAAGCTGTCTCCATCTTTGAGCATATTCTCGAAAGCTCTCTCTAGATGACTGTGACATTCCCATTAGGAGGGTCCTGTTGGGTGCCATATCCAGATTATACTGATACTGTCTGATGAAGGCCTCTGCCAGGTCCTTCCAGCATCTTATAGTTGCTCTTGTCAGATGGGAATACCATTCCCTCGAAGCTCCAGTCAAGCTATCCTCGAAATAGAACATCCACAGCTTCTCGTCCCTGGTATAGGCCTTTAGCCTTCCGAGAAAAGATTGCAGATGAGTCCGGGGACAGGAAGTCCCATTATACTTCTCAAAGCATGGTGGCTTAAACTTGTGGGGAATCCTGACCCCGTCTACCAAGCCCATATCCATAACATCGAAACTCAAAGAGTTTTGAGACTCTAAGGATCTTAACTTCTCAGCTATCTCATCCAACCTTCTATCATAAGCCTCTTCCCCGGCTCCCATTACTGTGAACTGGTCTTCTTGAGGGTCTTCTTGCAGTACCCTCCCTGCTGTGGCAGGCCCTTGTATATTGACAGGGATGTTGGCCTCTGGATGGAGGTGGGGTCAAAAGACTGGGGGATTAACATGAGGTTGGACTCTTTCATTGTTGCTAGTCCCAGCAGTCCCTGGCTGATGGTCTTCCTGATTTCTCCCTTCCACCAGTGCTCTGAGTCTCTCCTGGCTTTGAGCCATGTTGTTCATTACCTCCATAAACTGTGTCATTTGGTTCCTCATTTCCAACCTCTCGTTGGTCATTTGGTTCCTGACCTCTGTAAGGTCCTGCTGCATCTGATCCATCTGTATGCCCGGAAGATTGTTACGGGTGGGGTACCTGTGTGGTCTGTTGAGTGGGAACCCTCGTCGTCGAGCAATAATTCCTGAACATCACAACAGAGTTAGCAACAACAAAACAAAAAAACCTACAAAACAAACAAAGGGTTAGCATGCAATGCAGTATGCTTATTTGTTTTCAAGGTATCCGGCTTGGCATTCAGTTTTGACCCTTCCAGACCCTTGAAGATGCTGTTGAAGTTGTTGGGAGAAAACCCAAATGAGACAAACCATCATAAATATATTACAGAAAGTAAAATAATACAACTTGTTCTTTTTACAACACAAGCCCTCCAAGGGGTCAAAATACATCATAAGAAAAATAAAAGTACATGGAAAGAAAACAACAACAAGCAAATGGTCAAACACCAAGGCCAAACTCATCCTCCCGAACTTCCTTGAGAAGTGCCTCGGTCACAGGATCAGCCGGACACTCCGTAAGGTTCCTGATGAGGAGATTCCTTGTAGTAACAGCTGTAGCTAGCTTCTTGTGTTGACTTTGGTCCTTTGACCTCTTCACTCCAGCTCTGATCTTCAGCTCCGATATCTCCCTCTGGGCTGCTGCCAGGGCTTCCTGCTGCTCTTTTGCACTAGCTTCCATCTGCTCTATCTTGTCTTGGACCCTCTTGTCCTCTAGAGTACGAGCCTTGGTGATCCTGACCCACCTAGCCTGACTCTCTTTCAGATACAAGTCTGTCCTAGCTTTCTGGAATTGGGCTTCCTTGCAAGCATTCTTCAGGATTTGTTCTCCAGCCCTAGACTTCTTAATGTAATCTTCAGACTTCTCAATTCTAGCCAGATGCTCCACCTTCAACTTCTCCAACCTCTCAATATCCAGTCTGCCATCACTCCTCTCCCAGAGGGTCTTCTGTAGAGCTTGAGTCAGCCTCTCATTTCTCTCTTTCAACTTCTCAAACTCTTCTAAACTAACAGTCGCTGGAGGTGGTGTTGTGGAAGGTCCAGGCATATCTTCTACAGTAAAGGGCATCCCAGAGAATTGAGCCCTGGCATGGGACCAATCATAATATTGTGTTGATGCCACATTGTTACACTTCCCCAAGATGGTTACCCCTTTAGTCTGCACATTGTCCCAGGCCCAGGCTGCTTGCCTAACAATAGCCAGATTAATCTTGTTCTCACAATAAAGAGTCTCAACCAAGTCTTGTGCCTTAGGAGTGTGGACCAGTGCATAGCCCAATTGCCTTCTGAACAGCAGAGGGTTGTAATTAATACTACCCTTAACTCCTATTAGGGGCACATTGGGAAAATGCCCACAGCTGGTGAGGATATCCCTGCCTTTTGTGCTTTGAGTGCACCACCTGATATCAGCTGAAGTTAGAGTAGTAAGTCTGCCAGCCCAGTTTCTCTGTTGATGAGGGTTCAAAAACGCATCTGTCCTGGGCAAATGCCTGAGAAGCCAAGTATGGAACAAAGGAGCACAGCATCTCACTAGTCTTCCCCTCTGCTTTTCATTCCTCTGATGCACTGAATAGTAGAGATCTCCTAATAAGGTTGGCACTGGGTTCTTCAGGATGAAAAGATGAATTGCATTCTTACTAATGAATCGAGGCTCATCTGCAAATAAAACAATCCCATATATGCTCAAAGCTAATAAAGCACAGACTGCTTTCCACTCTCCTAAAGAAGCTTTCAAAGTGGCCTGTGAGATCAAGAAATCCAGATGCAGGCCAGGGATTCCAGCCTTAGAAGTCATATGCTGCCCAATCAGGACTGGTTCCAGATGCAATGCCTTTGCTACCTCTTCATCACCAGGAAAGACCATCTCAGGGTTGAAAGGGACTTCTCTCCTGATAGGTATACCAACTAATGATGAGTATTCTTCCAATAAGGGGCCCAGCTGAAAGTCCTGAAAAGTGAAACATCTCAGTGGGGGATCATAAAACTGAAGGCAAGTGTGGATCAGGCTTCTCTGTGAGGGGTCCAGATCCATAACCATATCAAGTATATCTCCATGGTGTTCCCTGAACAGTGGTATATGGTCTGGAGTGATCAGGGTCTGAATTCTCCTGATGTCAGATAAATCTGGTTGGAAGAAGTGGTAGGTGATGTTGCTTTTCTTAGGTGCCATGATGTTGAGACTGAGTAGAGACAAGTGCTGATGATGATAATGAAGAATGGGCCACTGATTGGCTGGTGCTGGTGACTGAAGTAGACGGCTGATAGCTGAAGCAGATGCTGATGAAGATAGGTCAATACTGAAGATGGGGTCAAAACCAAAACCAAATGAAGATGGATACCCTGAAACACAAATAAGCAAATGTCAATATGATGCAATGATTATGTATGCAAATGATATGCAAGGGTTTGTGACTGAGCTGGATCTGATCAAATGCTCTGATATAAGCCCATGTGTGTAAGAAATCCAGATGGAGGTCTATAAGTCCAGTAACCAAGGTGGGGGATTCAAATAAAGAGCCACATGTCCAGGGTGTAAAATCACAAGAACTGTTCCAACATGGAGTATTCTTAAAGTAACAGGGTATTCTGAGGTCAAGGTACCTGCAAACCTGTAAACAGCCCAACCCCCTCACAGGTGGTGTTCTAAAACAAGGATCCTCAGACTTGGATCAGTTATGAGAAGTGTAAACACTTCTAACCCGGGGGTACAGTGTTTACAATAACCATAAAAGTTCCTCCTCTAATTCACCTCAGTTTCTGAAGGTCAATACTAAAAGGTCATCCAGACTTAGCAGGCTTCCCAGATAGCCCTAGCATTGCAGGAAATCTGCAACACAGAGTTCTCAAGAAGAAACCCATATCTGAACCGTGTTTCATATTCCCGCACCAGACCGAGATGGAATGGGAAAGAATATGATTCACTCTAGCCTAGGTGTCACTCAGGTCCCAGGTATAGGACCTTAACTCTCAATGAATCACCCACCCACCAAAGCAAACAACAGATCCAGCCAGCAACACAGTATGACAATATGATATAATGCAAAGCTATAAAGAAAGCAGTAAATAACTGTACATAAAGCAAAAATGAAAACAAATATACAAACACAAAACAAGCACATAACACCCCAGTAAACACAAATCAAACAAGCGCTAGGAGGAACCCACAAAAAGAACCAAAAGCCCTGGTTACAGTATAAGGATCCCAAGCAGAGTCGCCAAGCTGTCGCTCCCGATAAATGGGGAATGGCCCAGATAAAGGTACAGACGCGAACGGTCGGCGAGAGGGACAATGAGAACACACAGCCGTGAACTCACTGGAGATGAATAGAGTCGCCAGCTAGGCATTTTTATCCCGGAGGAAAGGCAATGCTGCATAGACCTAGAAAGATATGGATAAGACGGTTGCGAACCAGAGAGACTGAGAAAGGGGGTTGGTTACAACCTGGGAAGGTATTAGCACCCAGATTGTCCGTCGTACTCGACGGGATCCACGCTTAAAAGATTTGTGTTTTAAAGGGGTAGTGTCAGTGCAATTTGTGTGTAAAGAGCTGGAAAAGAATGTACAGGTGTCGGTGTAAAAGAAGTGAAGTGTGATATATACAGTGTCAGTGTGAGGGCAAGAGTATGCTCAAGATCATGAGGCTAAGAAAATAATGCTGGAAAGAGGGGGAATATACAGAGACTTTTGTTCGATAACTGTTAAGTTATGCCTACGTATCCTCTCGTGTAATGAGGAAGTCAGAACATCGTAGTTCGACCCAAAGAGACTGAAAGATGAATTGACTTGTGAACTGCTTACTTGCCTATGCTCAAGTGTATGATCTGTCTGGCACAGATGCAAACTGTCTTGCATTAGACGGAAGAAGCAAGTTCTCGGTTGTGAGTGAAGATGATGAGAAAAGAATCCCGAAGGAGACGATTATTGTTTGTTTTTGAGTTTTCAGTCTTTTATTGCTTTTGAAAGTTTGTCATAAGTCAATGAGCTTAAGCCTAAACCAATGGATTTAGTAAACTCATCACATCTTCCCTCTGATTAGGGGTAATGAGAATACCTTAAGTGCGAAGTCAGCTTCTCACACTTAATCACCTTTGATGTAGGATTAAGATCATTAACCTACTTGTGATTATTCGAATGTTTTTGGTGTTTTTGTTTAGTGTTGAGTAATGAGATTAAGCCATAATCAAAGATTAAACAGACTCATTACACCATCCTAATAGAAGGATAATAGATGAGAGTGTTTAAGCTGAGGAAAGCTCCTCAACTTAATCCATGATTAGGGATTAAACTCATGACAAAACAAGCCTTTGATTAAGTGGATTTTATTTAATGGTATGATGATGAAGTGAATTTTATGATTTGTAAGACAACTTGAGGGGGACTTGTCCATTAACACTAGGGTTAGTCCTTCTTAACCAATTAAGGAAGAATTAGAACCCTAATGCAAGGCCCAAGTTACAAGTGTGATGTCTTGATGGTTATTAGATGAATTAATTAAAGGGTTTAAACACATTAAGGGTTTAACACTTAGGATTAAAGTTATACACTCCATCCTAAGAGAAGGATGCAGGCATAAGCTTAATCACAAAGCCTTAAAGCCTTTAGGGTTTAGTCCCTGATTATGAGGTGAGGAGAGATGACTCAAAAGAGACACAAAGGCAAAACTAAATGGGGAGACTAATCAAAACCCTAATCATTGTCATGCTTGGTTGTTCCTAAGGTTTGTGAGGTTAAACAAGAACAATCTTCAATGGAACCACCAGGAAGCAGATGAAAGGATCAAGAGAAACAAAGTGACTTGCTTCATTCAAGAAGTCAAGTCACTTGAAGAAAGAAAGTGGGAGGAAGAAGAATGAGCAAGCTCAAACTCAAACACATATAAAAATGCAGCATGGATGCAAGAGAGATGAAAAGAAAAGTTATGAGGAGTGAAGGCAAATCCACTTCCCAGAATCACTTACCACCTGAAAGGTTAGAAGAGAACATGCAATGTAATGCAAAATGGGATGAGATGACATGATGAGAAACAAAACCAGAAGCATTTACATGATGCTAATGATGCTATGAAGTGATACAAACATGAGGTAGCACATGGAGATGATCATACAAGTTTATGAATGCAAATGAAGCAAACTAAGAAGCATAGACATACATGAAAAGTTATGAAGTGCACATGGCATACAACATGGCAAATACATGATGCAATGATCAAACATGCTTCTAATATGTCTTATGATGTCAAATGAATCAAATGGATGCTTGAAATGTCATGGCAAGTCATGTTATGCAAGAGAATGCAAGATGTATGCAAATGGAAGCCCAAATTAGGGTTTATGATCAATGCATCAAACAAAAACCAAAACCAGAAGCAAACAACATTATAAAAAATTGAAAATGCACTCAAAGGACCCCTAATCCTATACTAAACCAATGCCCAAAGGAGAGATCTCAACTCCTAACCAATCTCAAGTTATGATTTTTACAAGATTCTTAGGGTTTTAGGGTTTCCAAACAAAAGAAATGTCAAACAAATTGAAAATGGAAGATCAAATCATGGCCATTTAATCTCAAAAACTACATGCTAAACACAATGCAATGCAAGAAGAATCAATGTCCAACTCTTCATGGATAGGCAGAAATGATTTTTTGAACTTTGGATCAAATTAATGCATAAAAATGATTTTTATTCAATGAAAAATTCTCAAAATGCATCAAGATCAAAAAAGAAATTTGGTTTGAAGGTTGGACAATGTTTCTAAATGTCTTAGAACATTTCATGAATTTTTTGGTGATTTTTAAATACCTAAAAGTATTTTTAATGAATTAATTTCCATTAACCAATTAAAAATAAACTTTTAAATATTTTAAAATACTTTTTAAATGCTAAAAATGAAAATAAAAATATTTTTGTGTCTTAAAAATTAATGAAACTCAGGAGAAAAAGTTTCATAATTTTTAAACAAGTTTTGCTATTTTAAATAAATTGTGCAAATTAAATGAAAAGAAATGAAATAAAAATTGAAATAAATGGAAGTCAACTGAGTGGAGGGTCAGGATTGAGTCTGGATTTGAATGGGTTGACCACGCGCGTTTTTGGAGGGACAGGATTGCATCTGGTTAAATTAGTTTAATTATGATTAATTAAACTAACTAAGTGGATTAGGGCAAAGCAAGAGGATCTGGGCCAGTCATTCGCGCGGCAAGTCAAACGGGTCAAAGGATCCTACGCTCCAAATTCAAATGGCACTAATGACTGTAATTAGGGCATAACAACATTCAGGTGACCGGAGAGAAGCTCCAGTCATCTTCTCCGGCACTACCAAAACCCTAGTTCATGATTCAGGCATCTATTCAACAAATTAATGCCAGGGAAATGATCCTCTAACAACCTAGGTCATGAATCCATCCTCAAACCTCATTTAAACCACAAGAAACAAGCAAATCGAAGGAAAGAATTTTTACGGGTGAAATTTCAGAACAGCAATACAAACTCATCTCTCACTCATTTTCAATTTTAAAACCATCCCCATGATCAGCAAGACATGAGCAACCAGTTTATAACTTAAAATGCAAGCTTTGGAAGAAAATGTTCATGTTCATACCTGAGCTGGAAAGCTTCAATACTGAGCTTCCAGAGCCTCTTTTGCGTGCAAATGAACTTCTTTGACTCCCCTGATGCTAATGGAAGGCTTGGAATGAGCTTAGGCAAGCTGCTTTGAGAAATCCAGTTCTGGTGTAGCAGAAAATGGAGTTTGTGTGTGAGTGGTTTCAAGCTCTGTTAATGGTTGATTCTGGTTCCTTTTGATGTGTTTGACTTGTTGGTGAAAAGAGTTTGGATGTTTGATGGCTGTGGAAGGTAATTCGAAGGAAAATGCAGATTGGGGTGAAAAATGGTGAAGCTATGTTCTTGCTCAGTTCAAGCCTGAATCTTGTTGGTTTCTGCTCAATGAGGCAAGGTGAGTTGATATGTGAAATTGGTTTTAGTGTTTGAGGCTTGTGGAAGGTGATTCGAAAGGTTTTGCTTGAGAGGGTGATTTTGTGAATGCTGTCTTCTTGTGTGTTTCAGCCTTGCTTGAGGTGTGTTATGGCCAGCATTTGCCTTGCATAAAGAACTCCCATTGGTCAGATGATGTGACCTGGCCTGCTGTGATTGGGATGTTTACTTTTGCAAAAAGTCCACTTTGTTGTAAGAGAGGCATGGCTTGAGTTCTAGCTTGGTACAAGAGGCATGGGCTGCGCAGCAAGATGAGGTGAGAGGCTATGGCTGGTTCAAAGGCCAATGCAGCAAGTGGGTGAAGTGTGATGAGTGGTTTTTGCAACTTGGTTACTTTTGAAACTTCATGAAAATGTCTTGCCATACAAACCATGAACATGAGAAACTTTGGTTCAAATCTGACTTTTAGGTCACATGTGATGTTTGTACATTGGTTTGAAGTGAACTAGAAGTTACAAATGGCCTTGATACATGATTTTGCAAATTTTCCAATTGGTGCATGTCTTGAAAATTAGTGATTTTTGCCAACTTTGTCACACCATAACTTTTGATCCAAAATGAATTAGGTCATGTTCTTGTACTTTTTGAAAAGGGAAAAATGTATTATACAACTTTCATGACCAAAGTTTTTTTCATTTGAACCCTTTTTGGATCAAAAATCAAGGCTTGAAAAATGACCTAAAATGACATATTCTTTGAAAGTCAACCATGCCCAAAAAGTCAACATTTGCAAAAACTTGTAATTCTTGATTTTTGTGAACTTCAACCTTCTTCCATGATCAAATAAAGATCATATACACTCAAAATGATGAAGATCACCCCTTGGTTGGGTCATTGGGAGCCTCAGATGCCCTGATTTTGCACTGACTTGTCCAGAAAGTCAACTCTTGATCAGATGACTTCCCCATGGAATTTCTTCATGAAAATTGATATGCATACTCCCTATACCATATAGAGACCAATGGAAACAAGAATGACCAAAAAAATTGGAGTTATGGCCTCTGAAACCAAAACCCTAATTTTAGGTCAACTGTGCAGTCAAACTTGGCTCTGCATCCATACCAATACCAGTTCTTGTGATTCTTTGACATTCTTGACTTGGAGTGGATATAATATGATGCTTGAACACATATAGACCCCTTTGAAGTGATTAGTAGCCTTTGGAGTGGCTCAAGAAGCTCTTGGGTTGCTCAGATCACAAACCCTAGGTGCAGATGACTTAGAAACTATGCAGTGAATCAAAATTGAGATGTGGGATGATATGATTGTGTTTATGTATATGAGATGATCACAAGCCATGGTGTGAATGGGTGAGGGCAAATTTGAGGTGTTTACAGATGGGAGCTGGGGAGGAAGCCTATGACAGAAGGCTAGATGAGATTGCTGAGAAACTGAGATCCCTGGAGTCCCAGAATTCTTTGGGCTTTGATGTTATGGACATGGGTCTAGTGGACGGGGTTAGGATTCCCCACAAATTTAAACCACCGTGCTTTGAGAAGTACAACGGAACTTCCTGTCCCCGGACCCATTTACAATCCTTTCTGGGGAGGCTGAAGGCATATACCATGGACGAAAAGCTATGGATGTTTTATTTTGAGGATAGCTTAACAGGAGCTTCAAGGGAATGGTACTCTCACCTGACCAGAGCAACCATCAGGTGCTGGAAGGACTTGGCTGAGGCCTTTATCAGACAATATCAGTACAACTTGGATATGGCTCCCAACAGGACCCTCCTGATGAGGATGTCTCAATCATCCAGGGAAAGCTTCCGGGAGTACGCTCAGAGGTGGCGACAGCTTGCTGCTGCTGTCCAGCCACCCATGTCAGAGAGGGAGATGGCTGATATGTTTATGAACACCCTCCAAGGGACATACATTGATAGGCTAGCTGCCTTTTCCTCTACCAGCTTTGCAGATGTCGTTATAGTTGGGGAAAGAATTGAGAGCCTATTAAAGATGGGTAAGATTTTTGACAACGGTGCCAGCTCATCCAGCAACACAAGAAAGCCTTTTGTAGGCCCAAGAAGAACTGGTGAGACCAATGCTATCCATACCAACAGGGGGAGACCCCAATATGTTCATAGGTCTGTGGCAGCAGTCACCATTCCCGCTCCAATTCATCCTCAGCCAGCTTATCAGCCACAGCAGCAATCCCATTACCAGCAACAAACTCAGTATCCTCCTCAGAGAAATTATAACAACAACAACACCAACAACAACAATCAGCAAAGACCATATCAACAGAGACCTTCTCAGGCCAATAGGGTGATCGATCCGATCCCTATGCCCTATGCCACATTATTGCCACAACTCCTAAAACTCAACCTGGTTGAGCTAAGGACATTGGCACCTCCAGATCCTACCAGTCTGCCCAGAAATTATGACGCCAGCGCCAGATGTGCTTTTCACTCAAATGCACCTGGCCACAGTACTGAGAAGTGCAGAGCTTTGCACATGAAAGTGCAGGATTTAGTGGATTCCAAAGCTTTAAACTTTGCTCCACCACCAAATGTTAACAAGAACCCTATGCCACACCACGGAGGACCCAGAATCAATGCAATTGAAGAAGATAAGCCATCTTACTTGATAACCAGTGTGGGTCAGATTCGGACACCCTTGGTAGAGATTAAAGCTCAACTCCTTGAATGTCAAATGTTCCCTGGATGTGAGCTAGGATGTGCTTATTGCAACATTTCGGTGAATGGGTGTGATAACTTGAGGGATGGCATAGATGGTCTCATCCAGAGTGGCCTGCTTCAAATCACAACATCAGTACCTACCAATCCAGCAATCTCCTTAACAGCAGTTCCCGAGTCTTCTACAACTGCAACAGCCATTGTTCCAAACAACTCTTCAATCTCATCAACAAATGCTTCATCTGTTACTTCAACGAACCAGATATCAACAAACATCCCTTCTACAACTTCAGCACCCCTTCATTCAGAGTCTCCTACAACAACAACACCCATCCAGTCAACAATGTCTCCTACAACATCAGCAGCAAGCAATGAGAATGTCTCAACAGTTACAATTTATTATGATCCTGCAAATGAGTCTGCCTACAACTCACAAAATGCCACTCCTATCAGAGCACCGGTCACAATATACTATGATCCACAGACTATCATGGTCCCTTCTGCAGCTGCCATCAGTCCAGTCACTATCACAGTGCCTGGGCTGGTACCTTATGAAAGCAGTAATGCCATCCCCTGGCATTACGGCTCCGATCTATATTGCGAAGGACAGAAAATCACTCTCGAATCATCAACTTCTTCACCACAAATAGGCAATGTGGGGGGAGGAGGAGGCTTCACTCGAAGCGGACGTCTCTTTGCCCCGCAAATTCCAGGACCCAGTGCCGATGCAGAAGCTGCTGCCAAGGCAAAAGGGAAGAGCGTGGTGCAAGAAGATCAAGTTGCTAAAGAAGCTTTGAAAACACCTTTTGATCAAGAAGTTGATGAATTCATGAGAATCATCAAGAAAAGTGATTACAAGATAGTGGACCAGCTTCACCAGACGCCTTCCAAGATCTCCATTCTATCATTGCTTATGTGCTCCGAGGCTCATCGGAACGCACTACTAAAGGTCTTGCACGCAGCTTATGTGCCAGAAGAGATCACGGTCAATCAGTTGGAAGCTATGGTTGGAAATGTTAATGCTAGTAATGGACTAGGATTTACCAACACTGATTTGACTACAGAAGGCCGCAATCACAACAAGGCTTTGCACATTACCATGGAGTGTAAGGGTGCAGTTCTTTCACATGTACTGGTAGACACAGGGTCATCCCTCAATGTCTTACCTAAAAAAGCCCTTGTGAAGCTGGAGTATGAAGGATTGGCATTACGTCCCAGTAACTTGGTAGTGAGAGCCTTTGACGGTTCTAAGAGATCAGTTCTGGGAGAAATTGAGTTGCCTATAACGATTGGCCCACAAACTTTCAAAACGACCTTCTACGTGATGGACATCCAGCCGGCCTACAGCTGTTTGTTGGGTAGACCATGGATTCATGCCGCTGGCGCAGTTACGTCTACCCTTCACCAGAAGTTAAAATTCGAGTGGGAGGGCCAAGTCGTTACTATCTGTGGGGAGGAAGATATTTTTGTTAGCCATCTGGCTACATACAAATATATTGAGATGGATGGGGAGATCCACGAAACGATGAGTCAAGGGTTTGAGGCCCTGAATATTAATGAAACATCAGCTGTACTTGGGACTTCCATGACATCCTACCAGCAAGCCAGGAAGGTTGTTGAGGAGGGAAATGCTCAGGGCTGGGGCAAACTGTTGCCTGTGGAGAAGAAAGAGGAAAGATTTGGGTTGGGTTACAAACCAACTCAACAAGATCAAGCAGAGGCTGCTAAGAAGCCCAACTTTGTTAGTGGGGGGATGCTCACCCCTGATGCTGTCAACAACTTGGAAGATGAGTCGGAAGATGAATGCAACCTGGAGAGCTGGATACGTCCAAGGATCCCGGGGAGCCGTATCTCAAACTGGTCTTCCCAGGAAATTATAAGGGTTACTCCTACAGAGTAATTATTATTTCCTGTATATTTTTAAGCATGCATCAAGTCTTTCATCTTGTCCAAGATGACAAGACTCATTTTGTAATCGGGCCATCTGTAATTTTTGTGCAACAAGATTAATCAATGAAATATCAGACATCTTTTGCAAATGAGTCTTTTTCTTTTCTGCTCACTGTTTTTCCATTTTTCTTTTTGTACAAAAAATAAATGGCAATGTTTTCAAAATGACAACTTTATTTCACTTTTCTAAACAAGATTAAAATCAATCACTAAAATGAACAAACTGAACCCTTGCAGAGAGTGCCTTCCAGACCGCACCGACAACAACACGGCTATGACTTCGTATGACTCTGACAATCCGATCAATCAAGCTGATGAAGGGGTTGAAGAAGATTACGAGCTTCCTGAAGAGTTAGCCAGATTGTTGAGACAAGAGGAGAAGGTTATCACTCCTCATCAGGAGGAGGTAGAAACGATTAATCTTGGTACAGATGAAGATGTGAAAGAAGTTAAAATCGGGGCCTACTTACAAGACTCGGTGAAGAAACAACTGATTGACCTGCTTCAGGAATATGTGGATGTGTTTGCTTGGTCTTATCAAGATATGCCAGGGTTGGACACCAACATTGTTATGCACAAGCTGCCTTTGAGGGAAGAATGTCCACCGGTCAAACAGAAACTGCGCCGTACTCGCCCAGACATGGCAATGAAGATCAAAGAAGAGGTACAAAAGCAGTGGGACGCCGGGTTCCTTGCTGTAACTAGCTATCCGCCGTGGGTTGCTAACATTGTGCCTGTTCCAAAGAAAGATGGCAAGGTAAGGATGTGTGTTGACTACCGGGATCTGAACAGAGCTAGCCCAAAAGATGATTTCCCATTACCTCACATTGATGTATTGGTTGATAATACGGCTCAGTTCTCGGTATTCTCCTTCATGGACGGATTTTCAGGATACAATCAGATCAAAATGTCACCTGAAGACATGGAGAAGACAACCTTCATCACACCCTGGGGCACGTTCTGTTACAAGGTGATGCCATTCGGATTGAAGAATGCTGGTGCAACATATCAACGGGCTATGGTAACATTATTCCACGATATGATCCATAAAGAAATCGAATGTTATGTGGATGACATGATTGCCAAGTCCCTCACAGAAGAAGACCACCTGGTAAATCTGTTGAAGCTATTCAAGCGTCTGAGGAAGTACCAACTTAAACTGAACCCCAACAAGTGCACATTCGGGGTGCGATCTGGTAAGCTGCTGGGTTTTATCGTAAGCGAGAAAGGGATTGAAGTGGACCCTGATAAAGTCAAAGCCATTCAAGAAATGCCTGCACCGAAGTCTGAAAAAGAAGTTCGAGGGTTTCTAGGTAGATTGAACTACGTCTCAAGGTTCATATCTCACCTTACAGCAACCTGTGAACCCTTGTTTAAACTGTTAAGAAAAGAACAGACGGTCAGGTGGAACGAAGACTGCCAGAGGGCTTTTGACAAGATCAAAGAATACTTGCAAGAACCACCAATCCGTATGCCTCCAGTTGAAGGAAGACCTTTGATAATGTACTTGACAGTATTAGAAGAGTCAATGGGGTGTGTGTTGGGCCAGCATGACGAGTCTGGTCGAAAAGAGTATGCAATATACTACCTGAGCAAAAAGTTTACCGACTGTGAACAACGTTATTCACTGCTCGAGAAAACTTGTTGTGCTTTAGCGTGGGCTGCTCGCCGACTGAGACAGTATATGTTGACCCACACTACTTTATTGATATCCAAAATGGACCCAGTTAAGTACATTTTCGAGAAGCCAGCTCTTATCGGACGGGTTGCAAGATGGCAAATGATCCTCACGGAATATGACATTCAGTACACATCTCAGAAAGCCATCAAGGGCAGTGTATTGTCTGAATATCTTGCTGAGCAACCCATTGATGATTACCAGCCCATGAGATTTGACTTCCCTGATGAAGACATCATGTTCATAAAAGCAAAAGATCATGAAGAGCCTATTCACACTGAAGGGCCTGACCCGGAAGAAGGATGGACTATGATGTTTGATGGGGCTGTCAATATGAATGGTCGTGGTGTTGGTGCAGTACTCATTACACCTAAGGGAGTTCACATGCCTTTCTCGGCAAAACTCACCTTTAACTGCACCAACAACGAAGCTGAATACGAAGCTTGCATTATGGGTCTTGAGGAAGCTATTGACCTCAGGATCAAGACATTGACTGTATTCGGAGATTCAGCTCTGGTAGTTAATCAAACCAACGGTAAATGGTACACCCACCAGGATCATCTGATACCTTACAGGGATTATACAAGGAGGTTACTGACTTTCTTTACAACGGTCAAGCTTGAGTATATCCCTAGGGAAGAGAATCAGTTTGCAGATGCTCTGGCTACCATTTCGTCAATGATCAAAGTTCAAGCTGCCAACTTTGTACCGCAGATTTCAGTGTCCAGACTTGACAGACCAGCATATGTATTTGCAGCAGATATTGTCAAAGATGATAAGCCTTGGTTCCATGACATTAAGTGCTTCTTGGAGGATCAAACATACCCATCTGGGGCATCTTCCAATGATAAGAAGACTTTGAGAAGGCTTGCTGGTAGTTTCTTTCTGAACACTGATGGTTCCCTATACAAGAGAAACTTTGATATGGTACTCCTCAGATGCGTTGATAGAACAGAAGCAGACTTGTTAATGCACGAGGTGCACGAAGGATCCTTTGGTACCCATGCAGGAGGGCATGCCATGGCCAAGAAATTGCTAAGATCAGGTTATTACTGGATCACAATGGATGCCGACTGTTGTGCCTACGCCAGAAAATGCCATAAATGCCAGATCTATGCGGATAAGGTGCATGTGCCTCCCAATCCTCTGAACGTAATGTCTTCACCCTGGCCCTTTGCTATGTGGGGCATTGACATGATTGGCAAGATTGAACTGACTGCTTCAAATGGCCACAGATTCATCCTAGTCGCCATTGACTACTTCACCAAATGGGTCGAAGCAGCTTCCTATGCCAATGTTACAAGGCAAGTGGTAGCCAGATTTCTAAAAAGAGATATCATCTGTCGATACGGAGTTCCCGAGCGAATCATTACTGACAATGGTTCCAACTTAAACAACAAAACGATGGCAGAGCTGTGCCGGGACTTCAAAATCCAACACCACAATTCTTCTCCTTACAGGCCAAAGATGAATGGCGTTGTTGAGGCGGCTAATAAGAATATCAAGAAGATCGTGCAGAAGATGGTAGTCACCTACAAAGACTGGCATGAGATGCTACCGTTTGCCTTGCATGGGTACCGCACGTCGATCAGAACATCCACTGGGGCAACGCCGTATCAGCTTGTGTATGGTATGGAGGCAGTCCTACCGGTTGAAGTTGAACTACCCTCCCTACGGGTACTGATGGATGTTAAGCTGAACGAAGCAGAATGGGTTCGGTCCCGATACGAACAACTGAGTCTGATTGAAGAGAAGAGATTGGCTGCAATCTGTCATGGACAGCTGTATCAGAAAAGAATGAAGAGAGCCTTCGATCAGAAAGTCAGGCACCGAGAGTATCAAGTAGGAGATCTTGTGCTGAAAAGAATCCTCCCTCCTCATACAGACCACAGGGGCAAGTGGACTCCAAATTATGAAGGACCATTTGTAATAAAGAAAGTTTTCTCTGGTGGAGCACTGATGCTCAGCACCATGGATGGTGAAGACTTCCCGTCCCCTGTGAATTCAGATGCAGTTAAAAAATACTTCGCATAAAAAGGACCCGCTGGACATAAAAACAGAATGTAAGTCCAGGCAAAAATAGGGCATCCCGGCGAGTCAAAAACAGAATAAAAGACTCGGGCAAAAATAAGGGAAAATAAACAAAAAAATGTACACCCGCTGAGTTGAAAAGCCGCATTGGACAGCTCAGGCAAAAATGGGAATCCCGATGGATTGAAAACCCGAAAGGGCGATCCATGCAAAAATAAGGGAATAAGCGAACAACTGCACTCTGAATTCGTCTGTATCACTTACAACCTGGTAGGCTTCGAAAGGATCAAGCCTCTTTCAGAATCAGCTTTCTTCAGAAAGCAAGAACGTCAAAATTCATACGAGTCATAGCAAGAGGGAAGCTCCTTGAAGCGTCGTCAACATTGCCAGCATTTTGTTTCTCAATTTGTAACAATCTCCTCATTTCAGGAGATATGTTTCTTTGACTGTATCTTGCCAATTCAGGGCATATGAATTAATAAAATCAGATTTTCAGTCATGTCTCGTCTCGTACATTTTATTTTCATTTGCAAAATGTCTGATGTCTATAAGATACTGATTGCATAAATACAGATGCTTCTCTTAAAACACATGCTTGCAGGAAATATACTTACTCCCGGGAGTGTCTGAACTCCTATGATGGAATCCGGTAAGGGATACCTCGGGATTACTTGTGCATTTCTCTGCCTTTACAGGATTGCAGGTGTTCAAAAGCGCAACATGGGGCATGAAAGCTTCATCCCAGCAAGCTGGCAAATCAACACTCAGTTTTAGCACCCAGAGTGCTTTTCTCCCAAGCTGAGTTGCCACTTGTTGTTTCTTCCCAGCCGAGTTGCCATCCGTTACTCCTCCTCATCCAAATACAAAAAGCCTGGGAACCATCTCCCCACAGAGTCTCAGCCTCTCTCCAGAAGAGCAACACACGAAGGAGTCACAACAGAGTGACGAAAGCTTCTACAAACCCCAGCTGGGTCCCTCATTTACAGGAATAGGTCTATCATCGACCCATTTCCCCAAGCAGAATCATTTCATTAGATCTACCAACGATCTCATCCCCAGTTGGGATGTTCACTTCAACAGATCGACCAGAGATCTTCACAGCAACGGGATCCGAATCCCGGATCTGTTTTCCTTTGCATAATCATAGCATTCGCATCATATTCACCAAACAAAGCGTAGCATTCCGTCTTAATACGGAGCATTACGGCAAAAATCAAACATATTGCATAATTATAAGCCATGTTCTGAATCAAACACTTGTGAATAATGGCAACCTATCAACAATATAAGGAATACTCCCCGGATTCCCCAGCAGGAGCTAAAGCAGTTGCCTCACATTCGCCAATACGAATACACACTCCTTGTGGCACCCGTCCGTGTCATCATTCCCCAGTAAAGTCGCCCGAGCTTTTCTTTACAAACAAACACTTATATATTACAGATACTTCACGACACCCGTCCGTGTCGTATCCCCAGCAGAAAGCCAAAGACATCCCCTTTGCACTCACAGATATATATATAACTTCCTTGACATCCGTCCATGACATTGTCCCCAGTACAGTAATGTAAACACTTTGTATACCAGATATTTGTTTATACTACACTCTTCTCCTTTCGACACTCGTCCGTGTCACTCTCCCCAGCAGGTGGAACACTTAAATATACATCACCCATACTTCATACTCATACTTATACAGATACTCGTCCGTATCTTGTATACACCATTTATATCCCCACAGATTCAACACTCGTCCGTGTTCTTTGTTAACCCGTTGGTACTCGTCCGTACCATCATCTCAGAACATGCGTCAAGCGTTTGTTTCTACTTGATACTTGTCTGTATCATAGTCTTAAGGATGCTCGTCCGCATCTTTAATCCATACACTCATGTCTTCTTGAATATAGATACTCGTCTGTGTCTACTATTCCCCAGAAGAGTCCCTTCAGATTCAACACTCGTCCGTGTTCTTTGTTAACCAGTTAATACTCGTCCGTATCATCATCTCTGAACATGCGTCAAGCGTTTGTTTCTACTTGATACTTGTTCGTATCATAGTCTTAAGGATGCTCGCCCGCATCTTTAATCCATACACTCGTGTCTTCTTGAATATAGATGCTCGTCTGTGTCTACTATTCCCCAGAAGAGTCCCTTCAGATTCAACACTCGTCCGTGTTCTTTGTTAACCAGTTGATACTCGTCCGTATCATCATCTCTGAACACGTGTCAGTTTTTGTTTCTACCTGATACTCATCTGTATCATAGTCTTAAGGATGCTCGTTCGCATATTTAATCTATACACAATACCAAACACTTATACCTTTTACTTCTTGGATGTAAACACTCGTCTGTGTTTACTACTCCCCAGTAAAGTGAATTTCTTTTTATCTGACATTTGTCATGATAAACCCTGAGAGCAGCCGTACCCTGCTAGGTGGTCGTCCTCCACCTCTTGATGATCGTCCTTCATCATGCTCGTCCGATGGCCGTCCCCATCGTTGACCTTTTATCCGACATTCGTCCTATGTCGTGATATATTTAGCAGCCGTCCCCTGCTAGGTGATCGTCCTTCACCTTTTGATGATCGTCCTTCATCATTTTATCCAATGGCCGTCCCCATTATTGATTTTGGTTATCTGACATTCGTCTTATGTCATGATAAACCTTGAGAGCAGTCGTACCCTGCTAGGTGGTCGTCCTCCACCTCTTGATGATCTTCCTTCGTCATGCTCATCCGATGGCCGTCCCTATCGTTGACCTTTTATCCGGCATTCATCCTATGTCGCGATATTTTCGGCAGCCGTACCCTGCCAGGTGGTCGTCCTCCACCTTAGATGACTGTCCCTCATCTTAACCCCAACAGAGCAGTCGTCCCCTGCTAGGTGATCGTCCTTCACCTTTGATGATCGTACCTCATCATCTGTTTATTTCATTTATTCTTTAACCCGATGGCCGTCCCCGTCGTGGCCCCTTTTCTGTTTAGCCCGATGGCCGTCCCCATCGTTGGTTACTTTATTTTATGAACTTGATGGCCGTCCCCATTATTTTTCATTACTCCCCAGGGAATCTTACAACTTTACTTGATGGCCGTCCCCATCATAATTCCTTTTATCCCCAGCATGTCGGCCGTCCCCGTCATTGCTTTACTCCACACACTCTCCCCAGCATGTCGGTCGTCCCCCGTCATTGCTCTTTCCCCAGCAGTCGTCCTCTGCTCGACGGTCTTCCTCCGTCGCCCTCACTTTATAATATACTTTATTTTCCTTTACAATCTATATCCCTTTTCTTCTTCATTCTGTGAGTGCAAATTTCGGACTGTCTTTGGTATTCAATCACAAGTTATCTTGTTTGCATGTTAAGCCGTCGCTTACATCCTGCACAGCTAACTCATGTTTGAATAGGGGCAGCTGTAAACACCCCAAATTTGCCCTCACCCATTCACACCATGTCTTATGATCTCCTCATATGCATAAACTCAATCATAGCATCTCATATCACATTTTTTGATTCACTGCATAGATTCAAAGTCATCTGCATCTAGGGTTTGTGACCTGAGCAACCAATTAGCTTCTTGAGCCACTCCAAAGGTCATCAATCACTTCAAAGGGGTCCATGTGTGTTCAAATATCATATTATATCCTCTCAAAGTCAAGAATGTCAAAAAATCACAAGAACTGGAAATGGCATAGAAGCAGAGTCAGGCTTGACTGCACAGATGACCTAAAATTAGGGTTTTGGTTTCAGAGGCCATAACTCCAAATTTTTTGGTCATTCTTGTTTCTATTGGTCTCTATATGGTATAGAGAGTATGCATATCAATTTTCATGAAGAAATTCCATGGGGAAGTCATCTGATCAAGAGTTGACTTTTCAAGCAAGTCAGTGCAAAATCAGGGCATCTGAGGCCCCCAATGACCCAACCAAAGGGTGTTCTTCATCATTTTGATTGTATATGATCTTTATTTGATCATGGAAGAGGTTGGAAGTTCACAAAATTGAAGAATTTCAAGTCTTCTGCAAAGTTGACTTTTTGGGCAAGTTTGACTTTTAATGAAAATGCTATTTTAGGCAACTTTTTCAACCTTTACTTTTTGATTCAAGAAAGCTTCAAATGGAAAAACTTTGGTCATGAAAGTTGTAGAATAGATCTTTCCCTTTTCAAAAAGTACAAGAACATGACCTAATTCATTTTGGATCAAAAGTTATGGCTCACCAAAGTTGGCAAGAATCACAAAATTTCAAAGTTTCCACCAAAGAGGCAAAGTTGCAAATTCACTTCTCAAGGCAAATCAAGTCATCAAATGCATTTCTAAACTTCACCACATGATCACACAAGTCCTAAAAGTCAGATTGCACCCAAAGGATCACATGTTTTATGGCTTATGGAGCAAGACTTTTTCATAAAGATCAAAGGCAAGGCAAGTTGCAAAACTCATCATAAGACACAACCCACTTGCTTGCTAGCCTGCTGAGCCACCCTAGGTATCTCCCCACATCCTGCTGCGCAGGACACACTCCTTGTACTTGGCTAGGAGTAGCCCATACTTCTCTTACACCAACTTTGACATTTTGGCAAAAAGGCCCATACCAATCAATAAAGCACACATCACTTCTTCTGACCTATCACCATAGCTTATGCAAATGAAAAGCAAGCCAAAGCATAAAAACACAAGCCTAAAACACTCCATAACTCAGCTTTCTCATTTATCACCTCTTGAGCAAAAGCATTCGAAACTCATCACACAGGCCACAAACACACAAACTAACTTCACAAATCAACTCCACCCACCTTCCTGATCACAAAGCACCCTTCACCATAGCCTGAAACTCAGAGAATCAAAAACATGATCACCACCTGCCATTGAACAGAACTCCTGCCATCTCTCAAACCAGCCATTGCAAACTTCAAACAAACATTGCAAGCTTCTTAGGGGGATCATTGGAGTGCATTTGAGCCAGAGAAACAGCCAGAAAGCTCCTGAATCGAAAGCTTCAGTTCAGGTAGTCAACTCAAAACTTTTTTCCAGAAACATGTTTTTAAGTTCTTAATAGCTTCTATGCACTCCTCTGATCATGAATATGTGCTCACTTTTGAAAATGGTTGAGAAACCAAGATGTATGCACTGTCTGAAACTTTTGCCCTAAAAAATGTTTTGTTTCGATTCAGCTGATTGATGAGTGAAAAATGAGATTTGAGTGGGGGGTTTGATTTAGTTTGACATGGGGTTGATTTCTGGGCTTTTAGTTTTCATTTTGGTGAAGTTTTGAGGATTTTGGAGATTTTCAGGTGAGGTTCCCACCGGAGAAGACGACCGGAGGTCTTCTCCGGCCACCTGAAAACAATTAGGGTTAATCCTTGTAATTAATGCAAGTTTGAATTCTGAGCGTTGGATGGGCTGACCAGAGTTGACTCGCGCGTGTTTTGATGGCTGGGATTTGTCATTAGAAACCCTAATCTATATTTAACTTAATTAATTCAGTTTAATTAATTAAAATAGGATTTAGCTCAGTTTTAATTTTGACATTTGGATTGCGCGCGCAGTCAACAAAATATTCCCCAGAATCAATCCTGGCTCTCCATTGCGTTTACTTTTCATTTTCTGTAATTTTAATTCATTTGTTTTATATTTCTTTTGTCCATTTATTTAAAAATAGCAAAACCTTTTTAAAAATTCTGAAAATTTTTATATAAACTTTTATTAATTTTCAGAAACCAAAAACATTTTTATTTTTATTTTTTGCATTCAAAAATATTTTTAAATCATTTAAAAGTTTATTTTTAATTAATTAATGAGAATTAATTAATTAAAAATACTTTTAGGTATTTAAAAATCACAAAAAAATTCATGAAACCTTTAAAATCATTTAGAAACATTGTCCAACCCTCAAACCAAATTTCTTTTTTGATCTTGATGCATTTTGATAATTTTCCATGGAATTAATTCATTTTCAAAGCATTATTTTGATCCAAACTTCAAAAACTCATTTCTGCCTAACCATTGAGAGTTGGACTTTGATTCTTTTTGCATTGTGTTTTTCATATCATGTAGTTTGTGAGATTAAATTGGCATGATTTGATCTTTCATTTTCAATTTGTTTGGCATTTTTCTTGTTAAGGTACCTTAAAACCCTAGAAAACTTAGGAAATTCATAACCCTAATTAGGTTAAGAGTTGGAACCTCTCCTTTGGGCAGTGAGTTTGTGTAGGGTTAGGGTTCCTTTGAGTGCATTTTCAATTTTTTATCTTGATGTTTGCTGCTGATTTTGGTTTTTGTTTGATGCATTAATCATAAACCCTAATTTGGGCTTCCATATGCATCCATCTTGCATTTGCTTGCATACCTTGACTTGCCATAGCATTTTGTGTATCCATTTGATTCATTTGACATCTTAAGACATATTAGAAGCATGTTTGATCATTGCATCTTGCATTTGCCATGTTGTATGCCATTTGCACTTCATAACTTTTCATGTATGTTCATGGTTCTTAACTTGTTTCATTTGCATCCATAAGTTTGTATGATCATCCCCATGCTTTGTTTCATGTTTGCATCATCTCATAGCATCATTATCATCTCATATGTGCTTCTGGTTTTGATTTGCATCATGCCATTCCACTTTATTTTGCATTGCATTGCATTGCATTCCTTTCACTAACTTTTCAGGTGGTAAGCAACTTTGAGAAGTGAATTTGCCTTCACTTCTCACATTTTCTTTTCATCTCCTTTATGCATCCTTGCTGCATTTTGTTATGTGTTTGAGATTGAGCTTGCTCATTCTTCTTCATCTTACTTTCTTTCTTCAAGTGACTTGACTTCTTGAATGAAGCAAGTTACTTTGTTTCTCCTTGCTCCATTCATCTGCTTCCTGGTGGTTCCATTGAAGACTTCTTTCTTAAACCTCACAAACCTTAGGAACAACCAAGCATGACAATGATTAGGGTTTTGATTAGTCCCCCCACTTAGTTTTACCTTTGTGTCTCTTTGAGTCTTCTCTTCTCATCTCATAATCAGGGACTAAACCCTAAAGGCTTTAAGGCTTTGTGATTAAGCTTATGCCTGCATCCTTCTATTAGGATGGAGTGTATAATTTTAATCCTAAGTGTTAAACCCTTAATGTGTTTAAATCCTTTAATCAATTCATCTAATAATCATCAAGACATCAAACTTGTAACTTGGGCCTTGCATTAGGGTTCTAATTCTTCCTTAATTGGTTAAGAAGGACTAACCCTAGTGTTAATGGACAAGTCCCCCTCAAGCTGTCTTACAAACCCTAAAAATCATTTCATCATCATATCATTAAATAAAATCCACCTAATCAAAGGCATGTTTTGTCATGAGTTTAATCCCTAACCATGGATTAAGTTGAGGAGCTTTCCTCAGTTTAAACATTCTCATCTATTATCCTTCTATTAGGATGGTGTAATGAGTCTGTTTAATCCCTGATTATGGCTTAATCTCATTACTCAACACTAAACAAAAACCACAAAAACATCTAAATAATCACAAGTAGGTTAATGATCTTAATCTTTCACCATGGTGATTAAGTGTGAGAAGCTGACTTCACACTTAAGGTACTCTCATTACCCCTAATCAGAGGGAAGATGTGATGAGTTTACTAACCCATTGGTTTAGGCTTAAGCTTATTAATCTATGACAAACTTTCAAAAGCATTAAAAGACTGAAAACACAAAAACAAACAATAATCGTCTCCTCCGGGATTCTTTTCTCATCTCATTCACTCACAAACGAGGACTTGCTTCTTCCGTCTAATGCAAGACAGTTTGCACCTGAGCCAGACAGGTCATACACTTGAGCATTGACAAGCAAGCAGTTCACAAGTCAATTTATCTTTCAGTCTCTTTGGGTCGAACTACGGTGTTCTGACTTCCTCATTGCACGAGAGGATACGTAGGCATAACTTAACAGTTATCGAACAAAAGTCTCTGTATATTCCCCCCTCCTCCCAGCATCATTCTTTAGCCTCATGATCTTGAGCATCTTATTCCTATTCTTACACTGACACTGTACATTTATACACTTTATTTCTTTTACACTGACACCTGTACGTCTTCTTCCAGCTCTTTTATACACTAATTGCACTGACACTACCCCTTTAAAACACAAATCTTTCAAGCGTGGATCCCGTCGAGTACGACGGACAATCTGGGTGCTAATACCTTCCCAGGTTGTAACCAACCCCCTTTCTCAGTCTCTCTGGTTCGCAACCGTCTTATCCATATCTTTTCTAGGCCTATGCGGCATTGCCTTTCCTTCGGGATAAAAATGCCTAGCTGGCGACTCTATTCATTCCCTGTGAGTTCACTCCTGTGTGTTCTCACGTCCCTCCTTTCACCGACCGTTCGCGTCTGTACCTTTATCTGGGCCATTCCCATTTATCGGGAGCGACAGCACCACCACACACAACTAATCACAACGGTTCACACAATCACACAAATATACGAAATAATTAAATAAACAATGACATAAATTAATTAGGGCGTTACAGAGGAAGCCCATGGTATCGACAACAAAGAAACCCCTCCATAAAAGGTAATTCTTCAAATTTACCCTCCCTTTTAGTTCTTCACTGTGATTCCTTACCCGTTTGCCTTTCAGGTGAGAGCACTCATTCTTGGTTCTTTCCTTCCGACATTCCCATTTCTACTTCAATAATACTTAAAAAAGAAGAAGAAAGTCATGCCCAATAAGACACCTCAAAAAGTGACTACTTCGACTCCCCTACCTGAAATTCCAAAGGACCTCACTAAGGTGTTCAAATCTGTTACCCATGAGGGTCCGACGATGGGTGTGAATCCTAAGGTACTAATGCTTCTCAAATCATTTACTTCACATTTTTTCATTTGGTTGTTACTAATCTAAGTTCATTTGTAGGGGAACGTGGCTTCCACGACTGCCACCATTTACGAGTTCGTTTTACAGGCCAACGTTGAAACCCCGCCCGGGTCGACAACCATATTGAGCCCCCAAAAAGTTGATGAATTTCAAAGCATCCCAGTTGAGGATGTTCCGACACCCAAAATTGACCAACCCAAGCAGACTATGATCAACGAAATTGAAAACATTGCGCATGACCAAGAACATCTTATTGCTTCCAAAATTACTACAACCCAAGTTGGAGCTGGAAATCCACCTCTCCAACCTTCTTGTAATGATGGCCCTAAAAAAATTGCAACCGACATTCCTATTACTGAGGATCTTATGGCTATGAAGAAAACCAACCCTACTGAGGCCTTGAGAAAATTGCAACAATTTCGCCCTCCTTCAAGAGATTACCAAACAACTGGTTCGACGGCTCTTCCTGATCTGGAAAAGGACGCTTCTTTTGATGTCAAACTAAAACAACTAAAAGACTTACTTGTTTGAGAAGGAAGTCTTGGAAGTTGTCGCTGAGGCGTCTGAATTTGTGTGTGACATGATCAAACTAATTGACGACCTTTCCCAATTCAAAGTTTCGGCTGTTGTGGCCCAGTTTTTGATTGAGTTTGAGGTTTTTTTTACTCAACTGGAAAAGGAACTTTCTGGAAGTCGACACACTAACCTCCAGATTAAGAATACTATTAATGAGATGGACCGCGAATGGCAGTTTAGTGCTTGCTATGAGAAAAAAATTAGTGAGTTTGAAACTCAAAAACAAGAGCGCTCTGACAAGCAGCAAGCCTTCGACCAGCAAATTTCTGATTATCAGGCTCAATTAGTCGAATTTAACCGGAAAATTGTTGAGGTCGAACAACAGAAAGCCTCCTTAGCCTGAGTTGAACCCTTTCCAACTCAGGAGATGATTGACACAAAGGTATCCCAAGGGATAGCTCACGTCGAGAAGGCCTTTGCGCTTAAAGAAATAATTAACCGAATATGCCTAAAGAAGACTCTTCTTGATAGTAGACTTGTTTATGAGCGGGCTCTTTTCAAAGATTTCAAAAATCCAAATTTCCCACTTAATTTATCTTGTTAGACGTCGACCTGTGTAATAGTCTCTTACAACTTTTGTAGGATATCTTGGCTCTTAGCCTATTTTGGCCATCTATTATCAAAGAAAATTTATTTTGTTTTGATGTGGATATCTTGTAGCATAGGGTTATATTTTTTTCAAATATTTCTCATTTACTCTCAAGACCCGTTGGTCGACGCCTATTTCTTTAATTTCATACGCGTTATTGCTAAAAACCTGAATTATATGGAATTGTCCCTCCCAGTTTGGGGACCATTTTCCAATGTTCGATCTTGTCGATCCATAGGTAAAATGACCTTCTAGACGTAATCGTTTACTTCAAAAATCTTTGTTATGACCTTCTTATTGTACGTCTTTTCCACTCGTGCTTTTTGTCGTAGCAATACGTCTAATGTTTTCATCCTTTCTTCGTCTAAATCTGTGACTTTGTCGAGCATCATACTCCAATAGTGATCTGATGGTTTCATTTTGTCGTTGGATTCTGATCTACTGGAGGTATATTTCAAGATGGCAAGACCGCGTCATGACCAAACACTAGCCGAAAAGGCGTTGAGTTGGTTGACACCTTAGGAGATGTTCGGCATGCCCATAAGATTTGGTCTAGTGTCTTATGCCAATTTTTAGGTTTCATCGCAATGTGTTTCTGGATAAGTCTGATTGTCGCCTTGTTTTCCGCCTCGACCTGGCCATTGGCTTATGCATAGTACGGTGTTGAAGTGACCAGTTTGAAACCTATTTCAGCTGTAAACTCCTGCATCTTTTAACCCACGAACACTTATCCTTGGTCGGTGGTAATGGTTTTAGGAATCCCAAATCTGTATATAATATGGTGTTGGATAAATTCGATCACCGCTTCTTGATCTACCTTCACTAGGATGTATCGCCTCAATCTACTTGGTGAAATAATCTATGCCTACGAGGATGAATTTATGTTGCTTCGACGACGTTGGTTGAATCTCTCATATAATGTCTAATGCCCATCCTCGAAAGGGCCATGGTTTAATAATAGCATGTTATTTGCTCACTGGCACATGTTGTATGTTTGCATGTCTCTGGAAATCTTGGCATCCCTTGGCGAAATCCATGCAATCTTTCAACATACTTGGCCAATAAACGCCTTGTTGAACTAACAACAATTTCATTTTGTGGCCCGCTTGGTGAGCTCTACACGACCCACTATGAACTTCAGAAATTTACAAATATGTCGTCGTATCCCCCAGACACTTGAGCAACACACCTTCTAGAGTCTTCTTCATTAAGTTGTTCCCTGTCAATACGTAACTTAGGGCCCTATATGTGACCTTCCTATCAGTGCTTTCGACAGGATTTTCCAAGCATTTAATTTTTTTCTCCAATCTGACACTGGAAAACCATCAATGACGAAAACCTCATAGTTTCGAAAATCCTCACTGAAACTTTCTGCCTTCCTAGTTTCTGAGACGCGGGATGATGGTGAGACATTCGACACCATTTTCTCCCTAACTTCTATGAAGTCTTTCAGGCGCTCTTTCGACAACTTGTATCCTGAGGCCGTCTGAGCTAATTTGTTTGCCTCTTAGTTCTCTATCCTAGGCACGTGCATGATGCTAGTAACTTCGAAGTATTCCAACATTTGTTTCGCCATAACAAAATACATCAAGATATGTTCTTTAACACATTTGTATTCTTTCGTGACTTGTTTAATCACTAATTCAGAGTCTCCTTTGACTTCAATTTTCTTAGCTCTTATATTTTTTAACATTTTAAGGTCGATGATCAAGGCTTCATATTCTGCCTCATTATTGGAACATTTTTCGCCAACATTGCATTTGAACTTAGTCGGAATGCCTTGTGGGGACACTATTAGGACCCCAATACTTATGTCGGATTTATGGCTCGACCCATCGAAGTACAATTTCCAAGGTTCAGTGTCGACCACGAATATTGATAGTTCGACTACTGTGTGATCAACAATGAAGTATGCCACAATTTGATCTTTCATTGCCTTTAAAGACTTGTAAGTTAAAGAGAACTCAGTCAGTGCAAGTGTCCATTTTCCTATTCGACTATGTAGAATAGGTTTAGACAACATATGCTTAATAACATCAAAATGGGATGAGACATAAATATCAACAGGCTTTATATATTGCTTTAATTTCATACATGAGAAGTACAAACATGGGCACAATTTTTCAATCATGGTGTACCTAGTTTCGGCATCTACTAAAATTCTACTAAGGTAATAAATGGGCCTTTAGACATCATTGTTATCCTCTTGTTCTAACATACTTCCTACGGTCATTTTCGATGCAACAATATATAGCCTCATACTCTTATTCATACTAGGTGGCAATAACATGGAGGTTTTGTGATATATTCCTTAATCGTGTCAAAAGCCTCCTACTGCTCTCTTTCCTAGTAAAACTCATTGTCTTTCTTGATTTTCAGTAATGGCGATAACACCTTTTTCTTGCCACTTAGATTTGATATGAACCTTCTCATGAAGTTGATTTTCGCCAACAAAGACTGGAGCTGCTTATTGGTTGAAGGAGTTTTGAGATTCAAATTAGGTTTTGTCTTGTTTTTGTTTATCTCGATGCGTTTCTTGTGAACAATGAAACATAGGAAGTCTCCTTGCAGTTTTGATGAACCGACTTTTAAGCAAACTTTCAATATTCAGTTTAATCTTTTTAGTGACTTCTAGAGTGAATCAATGAGGTTGTTGCTTGAATGTCCGTTTACCTTGATGAATTGGTAGTCGGTGCACCACAATGCTTCGAATCAAACCAAAAATCTCACCATAGTCTCAGGAAAAACAATCTTTGTACTCTTTCACAACTTTTATCAGTTTGGCCTTCATCTTTGACCCCACTCACGTGCTCACATAGGTGGGTCTTTTCGTACTTCCATCCTCCAAGTCTATCTCCTCGAGCGAATCTTGAGCCTGCATCCTTTGCAACTCATTTGATTGGTCCTTGTCGAACCCCAAAGGCTCATTGTTATAAATGCAATCAAGTTTCGGCTTTCTGAAGCTGTTATCTGGCATGGTTGGCCACTTGTATAGGTTATCATCCAAGCTTCTTCGAATGTTTGTTGATTTGTTTTCCGCTTCCAAAGCCAATTATTTTTTGTTTTCAGCCAAGTAGGCCAAAATCTGAGTCATGTCGTATGACTCAACAGTCATTCTCGTCGACTATGGGCCACTCTATGGGTGGGCAGTTTCTTGGCTCCATTGGTTCATCAGTAGCATCCCAAACAAATTTGTGATATGGATCTAAATCTAGGATTCGGCCAGTGTCGACATAAGTATAAGAACCTGATTCATCATCACAAGGTGCCGCATTTGCTAAATGTTGATCAAACGACTTCTTCACCCCTTTTGTCTCATCAACTTTATAGTAACTTTGGTCAGCTTCAATATTTTCGACGATGTCGTCCTTCTTCCAAATACTCAACCTCTGGTGCAAGGTAGATGGCATCTCCCTTATACCATGTATCCATTCTCGACCCAATAGTAGGTTGAAGTTAGCCTTGGAATCAATTACCATGAAGAGCGTCGATCTGGTGGTTGTTCCCACAACCAGGTCGACTTGGATTACTCCTAGTATGTTGTTGGCTTTTCCTTTGTAATTTGACAAAACGATATTGTGTTAATGAAGATCAACATTAATTTTTCCAATCTTTTTTAGCTGAGTGAGAGGCATCAAATTGATAGTTGCCCCTTTGTCCACAAATACTTTGTTGGCAGCCACAATGTCGACCTTTTCCTTGATGAAGAGTGGTTTCAAATGATACATCATCCCAGGGCTAGGCCTTTCAAACACATCCTTCTTTTCTTCGACAACCCCACTATTCATGACGTAGTAACATAAATGATTATCCTCTGCATTCTCGTTTGACATGAAGTCCCCATCAATCTCAGAAACTTTGGATTCCATGTCATATTTTGCTGAAAATATTGACACTATGCCATAATTAACTACAAAGTCCTCTTTGTATGTGTCGTCATTGGTATTGACATACATATCTTCGTTAAAATCGTCTTCTGGTGATGGAGTGTACTCTTCCTTCGACTTAGGGGAGTAAGTAGGTTCTTCTTCGTCGGATTGAGGAGTATATTATGGTTCTTTCTCACTCTCGACAGCAAACAAGAATTTTGTGCTTTTGGTCGACCTCAACCCCTTCTCACCATAAATCTTGACAATCATGGTATGGTTATCCACGATCCTTCCCTTTTTGACCCATATAGGCTTCTGGTATTGCCTCTTTTGGCCGACAGTTCCTACAGATTTCAACTGCAAAGTTGACGCCTCTTTTCCAGCCTTCTTGTTCCTTTGATAGCGTCTCCATTGAGTTCTGGTCATTAGGTTTTTCCCTTTGTAGTTTGATGAGACCACGTAGCCTCTAGGTTCGACCTTTTTCTCAGATACATTAGATTCTCTCTCGAGATCCAACACCTTCCACTTTGGCCTTTTGCTTCATTTCTGATTCACAAGTTTCACCCATTTTTCTTGTGGAGTGTCTGATGGTGGAACAAAAGTCTCGGGCCTTGTATGTTGGAATTGCCTCCTGTATTCCTCGTTTCGACAGGGATTTCCCCTTTTGTCGAACCAGAATCTTGGAACTAGAGGTCTATCAACCTGTCGCACCACTTTTTGGCCAGCTTAATATCTCTTAGCAGCCTTTTCATCGAAAATAGTATTGCATTTTGGGAACAACACAACCTTCGACCCACTCACTTTGAACTTTTCTTAGAAATCATTAAGACTCTCTCCAGCCTGGGGGTAGACTACCTTTAAACCTTCCTCCGCTTTTTTGTCAGAACCTTCAGTGGTTTCGACCATCATGCATTCAAACCGCCAACAGTGATGGAAGTGGGGAGACCTTCAGTAGCCTCCACCATCAGATTGTCATAGAGCTCAGAGTACAACACTTCTTCAACCTTCAAAGGATTTGTGTCGACCTGCATCTTCAGCTTCTCTCCAAATTGAAGTATGCCCTCCTTCAAATCATTTTGCACCAAATCCCTTAAAATAACACATTGAGACGTTTTATGACCAAGGAAATTATGAAATTTGCAAAATCCCCTATTTTTCTTTTTTTCTAATGGGGGATCTTTCAAATCGTCTGGGATAATAATCTGACCGTCTTTCACTAACAAATCAAATATTTCATCACATTTAGATACATCAAACGTGTAAGTTTTTGCTATGTATTTGTCGGTTTCCCCGTTTCGACGGGATTCTTCCTGTTTGATGGCTTTAATGATTTACACACGTAAGGAGGCCCTGGATTGAGTTTAGCCACATGAACCTCACTTTTTTCGACGGTTTCTTCTTCGTCAGAAGAAAATGTGTCAGCTTCCAGGTATATAACCTTTTCTTTCTTATGGTATCTACTAGTCTTGGATTTTTCAAATTTTAAACGTTTGATTTGTCGAACCCTATCAGCCAGTTGCGCCATATCCCTAAGATATTGCATATAAAGCTTCTTTCTGATCGAATAATCTAGGCCACCTGCAGCCATCTCAACTAGTTCATGTTTAGGGAGACGAGTGAAGCACCTTGCTTTCAAAAGTCTAAATTTGTTGAGATATTGGTCCACTGACTCGGTGGTCTTTCGTTTCACACTAGCTAACTCTATTAGACTGATTTTGGACTTCCCCATGTAGAATTGTTCATGAAACAATCTCTCTAATTACATCCATGTGTGGATGGACTGTGGGGGGAATGTAACACCCCAAATTTTCCCTCTTGTTTCTAGCATCATCCTCATGTCATAATCATCATAACCATGGCATATTTTTAGCATCTTTGCATAGAAAAATGAAGCATAACATTCTCATGTCCTAGCATTGGGAATATGATCAATCAATGGTACATTTGAAGCCTTACAAGTCAAAGAAAGAGGTTAAGTGACCTTGGTCAAGTCTCACAAGGTGTTCTTATGTCTTATACAAGCTCAAGATCCTTTACAAGAGCCCAAAGGTTTGGGAGGTTATCAGATGATCCAAGGAAAGGCAAGATCCTACACAAATGATTCTCAAATTAGGGTTTTATGTCAAGCAGGGATTCTTTGTGAATTTGGCCATTTCATGTAGGCAAAGTCCTTCATATGATATAAGAATGCTATGGATTAAATTTGGTGAGAAAATTCATTGAGGAAGGCAGTTATTTCATCAGTTGCTTGCATAAGAAGAAATTGGTCAAACTGATTATTTGAAAAGTCAACTGTGGCAATTCAAGGGTTCCAATCCCATTTTTCAAGCCAAGGATGTCCTTAAGGTTATATAAGAGGTTTGGCAAAGTCAAAGATCAAGAATCAAGAGGTTTTGAGAGACTTTCTATTTTTGGCATGGACTTGTAATGAAAGTTACTATTTTTGGCAAGTTTTGCCCTAATCTTCAAGTGATTCTTACTTGGCCAAAATGACTCCAAATGAATTTCCATTGAACATGAAAGTTGTAGAGTATGATCTCCCATTTTTAAAAAATACAAGTACATGTTCATAGCCTTCATGGTTTGAAAGTTATGGCCAATCGAAATTCACTTGTTTTTAGGGTTTACATGAATTTTCATTTTCTACCAAGTTGCAAAATGGCATGTAATTTAGTTTCAAGCTGCTTTAGGAATTAATTAAGGTCATATTACTCCAAATCATTGCATAAGAGTCATGTTTTCCCAAAGAATCCAAGAAATTCGTGGGTGGATTGTAAGTTATTTTCCAAAATGCAAAAGTGCAAAGATCACAAGGAATGCATGACTCACTTAAATCCAATGGCCAGGATTGATCCAGAGGTGAATTTAGGGTGAGATGGAATCAGGTTGTGCACTAAAATAAAGGAATGCACGTGGGAATGCATCCATGTGAGGTTTCATGCAAATTTGCATAAACACCCCTATCACACTTTCCTTGCCACAATTGATTCACAAACCCTAATCAGTGTAGTATGTACATGATATAAAAGCCAAGCATGCTCTGAAGGCAGCCTAACACTCTCTCATTTCTCAGATTCAAAGTTTCATGCACAAGAGGAAAAACTTTTGAATCTCTCTCCCCAAGACACATCTCTCTAATCTCTCTTCATATTCTTCATCTACAAGCTCCAAGGACTTCATTCCTCTCATCAATCAGAGCTAAAAGTGAAGAAACAAGAAGTTGCAGTTCATAGCAAGATCCTTTGAGCTCCTCAATTCAGGCTCTCTCAAGCTTCCTATTGCATTTATTTTGCAAGAGGAGATCAAAGTGCACGGATCTGCAGCATTTGAAGCTCTTTTCTGGTGATTTTGAAGTGGTTCAACCTCAGGTATGTCTTGAAATCTATGGATCTAGAACTTGTTTTTTTTGTGTGCATTATGATATGTAAACTTTGTTGAGTACACTGCACTAATTGGATTTGAAAATGGTGGATTATTAAGTGAGAAATCTGGATTTGAAAGTTTGGTGTCAAACTTTGATTGCTTTGATTTGCTTAAGTCATGGATTGTTTGTGTATTTGAGTGCTTGATTCATGTTTAGGGTGAGTAGATGATCAGATTTGGAGATTTATAGCCTTGTTTATGGTGATTTGTCTTGATTATGAATTTTTCGGCGCCGGAGCTAGGGCTCCGGTCGCCGGATTCTGGAATTGGTGTTTGCGTGTTTGAATGAAGAAGATGATGTTTCAGCCTTTGGATCTTCAATCTGGACGGTCCTTTGATTGCCAACACATTAAAATTGTTGCCTCCCTCTCATGTGCCTCCCTCTTATATTTTATTTCTAAGTTAAGCTTTGTGTGCTGCACCTCACCACAATTATCATGTACACACACGCATCTTGTTTGCTTTGATTGACTGGCTGATGATGTTAACCTGATCCCATGCGTTACTTTGATCCGATGGTTTCTATTTTTTCCAAATTAATCGAATTTCCATGTTAAATAATGTGTATATACGCTGAATCCATTGGGCTTTACCTTCTATTCACACCCCCTGGTTTATTAAGCCCAATCATTTTTAACTGAAACCTTTGTTATTCTCACCCCTGGTTCATTTATATTTTTTTATTTTTATTTTCTTTTCATTTCAGTTTGGCAGTTGGAATTGGTGCTTGGGCCTCGTAGGTGTTGAGAGAATCCAGGGAAACGTTGGAATACTTGGTCTGCGGGAAAATAGGCATGTTGACTTCACGTATCGTACACGTTCATGACCAAGTATCATCAAAATACCCTAAATTCCCCTTGTCACGTTCGTCTTTCGTGTTTGATGCGCGTCACGGTCGTGAGGGACTTGTGACGACTGTGACTGCTCCTTTTAGCGTGTCACGGTCGTGACTCCTAGGTGACGATCGTGACTGTTACAAAAAATGCAGATTATGCAGAATTCCTCCTTTCTTCATCTTTTAATGGTTGATTTTGCTCATTTCACTTGTGGCTCATGATTTAGCTCTGTATATGATGTAACGACAAATATGCGATAAAACGGTATTGAAACATAGCAATATAACCGATACTTTTTCTCGTTATCAAACTTTCCCAAACTTAAACCTTTGCTTGTCCTCAAGCAAATAGTCGGTTGAAAATTGTCGGACAAGTTTTCATCGACGCATACACATAACAAACCGTACGAAGGATCGTTTTGTCAGATAAACCGGTACTTTGATAAAACACTAACGATACACTAATGACACAAGCAATAAGCTAAGTCGTCGACTTCCCATTAAACGGAACATTCGGTAATTGCGTTACGATTCCACCTAGAGTCTTTCGATCTTATTTCGCCCGGTTTCATTCTAGCGCAATCACATTAAGCCCTTTGCCTTAGCACGCACGTAGTGGAGTAGCCGGTTAGTGACTTTGATCCTTTATAAGCACGGGGTCTGGTACATGAATGTGGTAACCCTACATACATTATCCAATTTGGAGGTTGTGGGGGATCGAGCCGTAGCACGCCCTACCAAGTTCAGAACCAGTACCTCTGAACCAACCCGCAATGGACTCCTTCTCATATTTCTCGTTTCTTATATGCGACCGTGTACTTTGGTGCAGTTTCTTTTCATTTGCATCGAGATATGAAGGATCATTATAGATTAGGCATCAAACACTTATATTCATCGGCTCCCCACGTGGTTTGTGTTCAGACGGTGTTGACTGCTAGTATAAACTACTAGGGGTTACTTTTGAACTGAAACTTAAGGTGTAGTCGTAACAATTATCGGAACGGAATTTCTTAAGTGGGAAGTCTAAGGTGTCAAGACTGTATTGATCTTGTTGAATCGTTCTCAGCTTCCTAATTATGATTTCGTAGGTAAGTCGGGTAATGCGAAGAATAAATTAAAGATTTTTTTCGGTATGGCTAAATAAACGGGGAAAGTTCGAAAATAAAGAAAATAGCACAAATATTGCTCTGTTTCATTAACTTACGAAAAGGAAATACAACGGAATGGAAAAGTGCGGAAAAATGAAAGGTACCTCTCCCACACTATATCAGACATTGTCCTCAATGTTGTGATATAATAGCGGTTAAAGTACAATACAAACAACGGAAATGGAAAAACATAAACAAAAACTAAAACTAAGGCTGCTGATGACCACGGCCTCGGCTTCTGGTGCGGGAGCATCTGGTCGGAGTCGCTTCAGGATCAGAACCGGTACCGGTGATAGCAGTGATATCAATGCGCAAAACCTCTAGCTCGCTAAAGATCTCTCCGAGCTTCTCATCAGTAGTCCAGTGGTTAGCGGAAACAGTTGAAAGTAATGCATCATGTTGCTCTTTTTGCCTTCGCTCCAATGTGGCATTCATCTGGTTCTGCTGATGAATCGCACGGAGGACGTCCTCAAGTGTGAATTCTTGTGCAGGAGGCTGTCGGGTGGATGACTCAGGAATGTCCTGGACAGGATCAGCTGCATCCATGGTGTCTTGCATCTCGTCCACTGGTGGATCGGCCTGCTCATCAATAATGGGGGCGTGGCCGGCAGCATCCGGTAAAGCAAATAGCCAGTTGGCTCGGCTAGACGGATCGATGCGGTCGCGGCACGGCAAGATGATGTGGTGATAAACAGTGCCTTGGATAACAGGGCTAAACCTGCCATCCTCTCTCTGAGCAATCAAGTGGGCGGACCTGCAATAATTCTTCGTTAGGAACTCTGCGGCTCTGCAAGGTAAATTGATGACCAAGTCACCAAGCTCCAGCTGAATGGCGAGGGTAGTGACAATGCCGCCTATGTAGAAGGGGGTTGCGCCTCTTTGCGTTATGGACTGGATATGGGACAGCATGAATGGGGCAGCATTAATGGGCTCGTCATTTAAGGCGCAGTGCAAGAACAAGAGCTCCTTGGAGTTAAGCTTGTGGTTGCTCTCTCTTGCAAAGATGGTGTTGCAGATGATGCGATGAAAGTATCTGATCGCCGGGTTGTGGATATGCGTAGCATTCAGGCTCTGAAAGGCTGAGGCATGGGTGTTGGTGATGTCGTGCCATAAGGTGAAAGCGGTTTCACTGAAGTTGTCCGGCACGCGTAGGTGAGCATCATTCCCGTGATCGAAGCCTAGCAGCTCGGCGATCCTTGTTTGTGTAACTTCGAACTCCCGGTCGAGCAATCTGAACATAGCAACGCCGGTGAGTTGACTCTGTGAACCGGTAGGAGTGATGTAATGAAATGAGCTTAGAAATTCCAATGTCAGAAGCTCGAATGTGGGCTGGGGCTGACTGCATAGATCCCACAAACCAACCTTCTGAAGCAGGTTCTTGACACTGTTGAGCATTCCCAACTCTCTCAAACATTCAGTGTCGACATATCGCGTGGGTTGAACACCACGGTTCTGGAATCTGATGAACCTCTGTCTCTGATTTTCTCCATGCTCACCATCTCTAAACTGAATTGCTTCCATTGCATGCAAGAACAAGAGTGGGAGATAAGAGGTTTTTGAGGTTTGTGAGAAAAGTGTAAAATGAGAGGAAATTGGTTCGGATTATAATGCAAGGTGAGAATGTGATAGGTGTGGAGTAAATGGAGGGGTTAATGGAGTTTAATTTGGGTAATGGGAGGTTACGGGAGTTGGAAGAGATAATGGGGGTTTTTGAATGTTATGGAAGTTGAAAAAGGAAGAGGTTTCGAAGAAGAACATTTATGTTTCTCAGAATTCCTATAACTGGGGTCGTCACGGTCGTGATGGGGGGATGACGGTCGTGACGCGCTAATTAGCTTGTCACGATCGTTAGAAGGTGATGACGACCGTGAGGGATTAAAACTTAGAATATTTTCCAGAATGCATTATCTATCTCACGTCCAATACAATTTATATAATATTTTTTATGATCACTTCTCACTTTATTTTAAACACAAACAATATATAATATATAATATCAATATAAATTTGTAATTTTCATCACACGAGAGATTATATAAAACATTAATCAATTTAAATATAACAGTAAATGAATTGAAAGCATAGAAATTGATTAAACTGGAAAAATTTGTAAACGGAAATTGCATTAATAAAAATACGGTAAGAAAATGTTTGCGAAATGTTAAACTAACTAGAAACGAAAACAATAAGTAAAATGAGCTAGATCACTACAGCATTTTCAAAAGTGCTTCTTCAAATCTTCGATTGCAGAGTTCAAGTGGTAGAATTGCTCACATGTTATGTCAGCTAAACCTATAATGTCCAATCGCATGCTCTTAATCTCATCCTTAACAGTATTTATATCGGCTTGGTAAGCTTCAAGAGTATTCATGATTTTCTTTAAGTTGTCAGCATATTCTACTTGATTCACTTCAGGGGTTTCAATCACTTCGTCAGTGTGGTCAATGTCATGGTAACCAGGAGGTGTCTCAGGGTCACTTTCTACATCGGTCATTATATCATCCCTTATCTTGTAGGATTGAGGTGTTTCAGGAGTAGATGGATAGTCAGGAGGGGTAAGCTCATAAAGCCAATTATCCTTATTGTGAATGCTGACTCTAGCATGGTTTGGTAGTGTGAACAGGGTTACTACTTCATTCCTGATTAGGTACTCGAAAGGTGGTTGTCCTAAATTCCTTATGATATGGCGGTTAAAGCAAAAGTTAAGATTCATAGGACGGATGGTACCCAAACGGTTACACCTGTGTAATTGGTATCTAAGTCCTAAGGCATCAGAAATCATGGTGACAAGACCTCCTACTAATATGGATAGATCAGGTTCTTCTTAGATTCGGGTGAAGGTTTGCATCATGAAAGGCACAACATTGACTGGCTGTCCATTAGTCACACATGACATAATGAATATCTCATCTTTAGATACTCCAGTAAGGTTTTCTTCTTTTCCAAAGAAGGTGTGGGCAAGGATCTTATGGAAGTAACGGATAGCAGGGTTATGTATCTCATCATTGTTCATGTTATTTGGTTCAGGATGGTAATTTCCGGTTAAGGTTCCCCAAAAGAAATCCAGCTCAATGTCCATCAATTCTACCTGTGTGGTAGTAAAAGCAAAGGGTCCACTAGGGAATCCTAATAAGTCAGCTAGTTCTCTATGGTTAAAGTCATATTCTATTCCAAATAGGCGGAAACTGATAAATCCTTTCCTGAATCCAAAACCGCGCTCGGGTAGGTAAACTAAGGAGCTGAGGAACTCAAGGGTGAGCTCGCGGTAAGTCACAAACTTTTATTGAATCAGTGCATTCTCCCATCCAAGTCGGTTAAACAAGTATAGGATGCAATCATGTATACCTAAGGTTTCCATAGTCAGATCATCCGGGTACAGAGTCAAATCCATTGGTCTCCAAGATAACTCTTCAAATTTCATTCTTTGGTTCCTACCTCTAAATTTGGTTTCCATGAGGTTTATTGGTTGGTTAGCCATAGTTAGTGTAAATACGGAGGAAACAAATCAGGGGGAGAAAGAAAGTGGAAAAGACTTTAGAAAATCTGTAAAAGTGATTTAAAATTAAAATAAGGAAAAATAAGAAAACAAAATGCATAAATAAAAGCAATAATAGTAATAATGAAATAAAACTATAAAATGGAAAAACAAATAAACGAATAATAAAATGATAAATGTCAAAATAATAAAATGATCAAAATGATTTAAATGATTAAATGGGTTGCCTCCCACTAAGCGTTGTTTTTATCGTCAAAAGCCTGACGTAATGCTTAGGTTAGATTAATCAGGGAAATTAGTGGACAACTCAAAAAGCCTTAGACTATTTGCATAATCTCTATTTTCAACTTTATGGTAATGTTTTAAACGTTGTCCGTTTACTGTGAATGGTTCGCTATTCCTACCCTTAATTTCTATTGCTCCGCTCGGGAACACTCTAGTTATATCAAAGGATCCTGACCATCTAGATTTTAGTTTTCCAGGAAAGAGCCTAAGTCTTGAATTAAATAGGAGTACAATGTCTCCCACACTAAATTCTTTCCTAGATAGGCGTTTATCGTGCCATCGCTTAGTTCTTTCTTTATATATCTTAGCATTCTCATAAGCATCTAACCTTAACTCTTCTAATTCGTTAATATCTAGGATTCGCTTTTCTCCTGCAGCATTATAGTTTATATTGAGAGTTTTGATCGCCCAATATGCTTTGTGTTCTAGTTCTACCGGGAGATGACAAGACTTTCCATAAACTAATTTGAAAGGTGTAGTTCCTATGGGTGTCTTGTAAGCTGTCCTATAAGCCCATAAAGCTTCATTAAGTTTAGATGACCAATCTTTCTGAGATATGGCGACAGTCTTTTCTAAGATTTGTTTGATTTCTCTGTTTGAGACTTAGACTTGTCCACTTGTTTGTGGATGATATGGTGTTGCCACACGGTGTCTTACTTCATACTTAGATAATAATTTGTCAAAGATTTTTGAAATGAAGTGCGAGCCACCGTCACTTATGACAAGTCTAGGCACACCAAATCTGGGAAAGATTATATTCTTGAAAAGCTTTATTACTACTCGTGTGTCATTTGTAGGAGAAGTTATAGCTTCAATCCACTTTGAAACATAATCAACAGCTACGAGTATGTAATTATTACCGAAAGATGATGGGAATGGTCCCATGAAATCTATTCCCCAGACATCAAAGACTTCTACTTCCAATATTCCTTTTTGAGGCATTTCATCTCTTCTTGAAATATTACCGGTGCGTTGACACCGATCGCAATTTATAACAGCGACGTGGACATCTTTCCATAGATTAGGCCTGAATAGGCCGGCTTGTAAGATCTTTGCACAAGTCTTGGAAGTGCTTGCATGTCCACCATAAGGAGATGAATGACAATGAGCAATGACATCATCTATTTCTTCTTCGGGAATACATCGACGAAAGATTCCATCGGGTCCTCTTTTGAACAATTATGGTTCATCCCAATAGTAATGTTTGAGATTGTGAAAGATTTTCTTTTTCTGCTGATAGGTTAAGTCAGGTGGAAGAGCTCCTGCAGCTAGGTAGTTGACAATGTCAGCGTACCATGGCAGTCCTACAGTTGTTTGGATTGTTTCCACGGGTTCTGGTTCATCTACGTCTAACTGAACTGGGTCGCTTCCTATTTGTGCTATCAGTTGTTCATATGGAAAATCATCGTTAATCGGCACTTGTTCAGGTTTAATACCTTCTATTCTAGATAAATGATCCGCTACGACGTTTTCAGTACCTTTCTTATCTTTTATTTCGAGATCAAACTCTTGTAAGAGTAAAATCCATCTCAAGAGTCTTGGTTTAGCATCTTTCTTAGTCAATAGATATCTGATAGCAGCGTGGTCTGTGTAAACGATTATTTTCGCTCCTACTAGGTAAGAACGGAATTTGTCAAGCGCAAAGACAACTGCTAACAATTCTTTTTCAGTAGTGGCGTAGTTCATCTGAGCAGAATCTAAGGTTCTACTGGCATAGTAAATCGCATGAAGTTTCTTGTCCTTCCTCTGGCCTAGAACTGCGCCTACAGCATAGTCACTCGCATCGCACATGATTTCGAAAGGTAATCTCCAGTCAGGGGGTTGCATGATTGGTGCGGTGATGAGGGCTGTTTTTAGAGTTTCGAATGCTTTAAGACAATCTTCATTGAATATGAACTCAGCGTCTTTCATTAATAAACCGGTAAGAGGTTTAGTGATTTTCGAGAAATCTTTGATGAATCGTCGGTAGAAACCGGCGTGTCCTAAAAAGCTTCGTATTTCTCGAACGGTTTTAGGGGGTTGAAGATCTTTTATGACTTCTATCTTAGCTTTATCAACTTCAATTCCCTAGTTGGATATAACGTGTCCTAGTACGATTCCTTCTCTGACCATAAAATGACATTTCTCCCAGTTAAGCACGAGGTTTACTTTTATACATCTTTCTAACACCATTTCTAAATTTGATAGGCATCCTTCAAAACTTTGCCCGCATACAGAGAAGTCGTCCATGAACACTTCCATGATGTTGTCTATAAAATCTGCGAAGATTGACATCATACATCTTTGAAAGGTTGCAGGAGCGTTGCATAATCCAAAGGGCATTCGTCTATAAGCGAACGTTCCATAAGGGCATATGAATATAGTCTTCTCTTGATCATCTGGGTGGATAGGGATTTGGAAAAATCCTGACTAACCCATTTACTATCAGAGATTGGATATATTATTCCGGCATCTAGTAGTTTCTTAACTTCTTCCTTTACTACAGTGCTAAGGATTGGGTTAATTCTTCTTTGAGATTCTCTGGAGGTTTTGCAATCTTCTTCTAGCAGAATACGATGCATACAGATTGAAGGGCATATTCCTTTGAGATCAGATATGTTATATCCTAATGCAGTTGGATATTTCTTTAAGACATCTAAAAGTTTCTTTGTTTCGATTGTTCCTAAACTGGAATTTATTATAACTGGTCTTGTACATTCAATGTCTAAGAATTCGTATCTTAGATTCTTAGGTAAAGTTTTTAACCCTAATGTAGGTTTATCCTTACTTGGCATGGGATCCGGTGTAAGTGCTAAACTTTCGCTTAGACTATCATCCTGATATGGTTCACGCCAATTATCATCTTCGAAAATCGGAGGGATTTGAATTTTCATAATTTCAGAATAGGTAGTTTCTTTCATTTCCATTTCTCTTACACATTCGTCAATTACGTCCAATAGATAGCATGTATCCTCTATAGCTGGTGATTGTAAGAATTGTGTTAAAATGAATTCAACTTTCTCTTCACCTACTTCAAAGGTTAGCTTTCCTTTCTTTACGTCTATTATAGCTCCGGCTGTAGCTAAGAATGGTCTTCCTAATATGATAGGTGTAGTGGAGTCTTCAGAGATGTCCATGATTATGAAATCAGTAGGGATGTAGAATTGTCCTATACGTACTGGGACGTTTTCTAGTATGCCTACAGGATATTTAACAGAGCGATCGGCTAGTTAAACAGACATTTTAGTTGGTCTTAGGTCTCCCATGTCTAGCCTTTTGCAAATCGTTAAGGGCATAACACTGATACTGGCTCCTAAATCGCATAGAGCTTTGTCAATGACGAATTTTCCTATTACACAGGGTATAGAGAAACTTCCAGGATCTTTTAGCTTAGGAGGCATATTATTCTGAATTATGGCGCTACACTCAGCAGTAAGTGTAACGGTTCCGTTATCCTCTATCTTTTTCTTATTGGATAAGATTTCTTTTAAAAACTTAGCATACGAGGGCATTTGAGTGATAGCTTCTATAAATGGAATAGTAATATTCAACTGTTTCAGAAGTTCAACAAATTTCTTAAACTGGCCCATCGTCTTGGAATTGGTTAATCTCTGAGGGTACGGAATTGGTGGTTTATAGGGTGGTGGAGGCACATAAGGCTTTTCTTTCTCCACTGCCTCTTGATTATCATCTTCCTTTTCTTCTGGATCATTCACCATTTCAGTCGGTTTATCCGGTTTTTGGTACATGGTTGGATTGTCAAGTCTTGGATCGGTAGGTCCGTCAAGTTCCTTGCCACTTCTTAATATCACAGCATTGGCCTGTCCTTTCGGATTACGTTGAGGTTGTCCAGGAAATACTCCAGCTGGTGCAGCGGTAGGTGCTTGTTGTTGAGCTACTTGTGAAATCTGAGTTTCAAGCATTTTGTTATGTGTAGCTAATGCATCTACTTTGCTTACTAATTGCTTAATCTGCTCACTAGTGTGTATGTTTTGGTTTAAGAAGTCCTTGTTTGTTTGAGATTGGTTAGCTATGAAGTTCTCCATCATCAATTCAAGGTTCGATTTTCTAGGGACATTAGGAGCAGTCTTTTGATATCCTGGTGGTGTAGCTGGTGCTTGACCTGGTGCGTATAAATAATTGTTATTCTTATAGGAGAAGTTCGGATGATTCTTCCAACCTGGGTTGTATGTGTTTGAGTATGGTTTTCCTTGAGCATAATTCACTTGATCTGTGGGAATTCCTGTTAATAGTTGACAATCAGGAACATCATGTCCTGGAACTCCACATAACTCACAGTTAGGTGTTACTGCAGCCACGGTGGCTGTTGGTGTTATGGCCAAGTTGTCGATCTTTTGGTTTAATTGGTCAAACTTTGCATTGACTTGGTCCATACTAATCACTTCGTACATACCTCCTTTTGTTGGTTTCTCAGTTGCGACTCTCTCGCTTCCCCATTGGTAATGGTTTTGAGCCATACTCTCGATAAGTGCATAAGCATCGTTATATTCTTTGTCCATCAGTGCACCGCCTGCGGCAGCGTCAATTGTCATTCTTGTATTGTACAAGAGTCCATTATAGAAGGTATGGATGACCATCCATTCTACTAATCCGTGATGTGGACAAAGTCTCAGCATATCCTTATAGCGTTCCCAAGCTTCGAAAAGTGATTCGATTTCCTTTTGCTTAAATCCGTTGATCTGAGCTCTCAGCATAGCTGTCTTGCTAGGTGGGAAATATCTGGTCAAGAAAACTCTTTTTAGTTCCTCCCACGTAGTTACTGAATTCGAAGGCAGAGATTGAAGCCAGGCTCTCGCTCTATCTCGAAGTGAAAAGGGAAAAAGACGTAGTCTAATAGCTTCTTGGGTAACTTCATTGGCTTTTACGGTATCTGCGTATTGCACAAAGATCGAAAGATGAAGATTCGGATCCTTGGTAGGATTTCCGGCGAATTGATTTTGTTGCACGGCTGATATCAGCGAAGGTTTTAGTTCGAAATCGTTTCGGTTGATAGCCGATGCGGCAATGCTGGAATGCGGTTCAGCTTGCGAAGGACTAGCGTAATATTTGAGTGGGTGATTCTGTTCTTCAGCCATCTCTGCGTCCTTTGATGTTACGACTGGTTTAGGTGGATCTATCTGAAGATCTGGAATGTTGTAATTTTGTTCGTAATTGAATATCCGTCTTCTTACGTGTAAGAAGCGTTCTGATTCTGGGATTAGAGGTTGTAAGTCTTCGCCTTGAGAGCGAGTACTTGGCATACACTCGGGAATTTAGATTAAGAAAAGAAAATAGTTGTTACCTTAGTCTAGACAATGCTACCCTAAAGTGCACTAGTAACTAAATTAAGGTCCCCGGCAACGGTGCCAAAAACTTGATGGGTTAAAGACGTACTCTAATTATGTGTCTAGCGGTATCTTAACTGCAAGTGCACAACCTATCGAAGTAATATTTAAGATTATCGATCCACATGGACTCTATGATTACTTAGTGCTAGAGGAATTTCTAGTTTAGCTAAGGTGAAGGGTTGTCACGATTTTTTGGTTGTTTTTAAAGATTAAAGGCGGGAATTAAATTTAAGTTTAATAAAATAATACTAAGGCGGTCGGTATGTAATTATGTTAACTTAGGCGGGTCAATCTAACCTAGGCTTATAAAGATGGTTCACTTAATCTATTCTGTAGAGGTTACCAGTTTAAATATCTTTAACTCACACTCTCGTGGTCTTATCTCAGATCTTACCCCTAAAGCCCTATGCCTGCTCTCGCTAGCCCATAAGTGTTTAGAAATAATTTTTGGAAACTTAGTAATTCTAATTCATTTTAAAGCGCTCTCGCTGTGTTTAAATTAAATGCCTAACTTTAGCTATCTGGTTAAAATCTCACACTCTCGTGGTCTTGACCTAACCTAATACACTTTCCTTACTCTCGTAACAAAAAGGTTGATTTTATAATAAAAAGTCTCAGCCAGAATTTTAAGCTCTTAATTATTTTAAGCCTAGAGTTGATTTTATCGATTTAGTTTGTTTTAATTACATACCGCCCTAAGGTGTTTAGCTACTCATTATTGTTGAACCAGACAGAGGCAGAGAAATATAAAATAAAATATGCATGGAAGAAAAATAAATACTCAACATTAATATAAATGCAATTTAAATAAAAACCTGGATAACAATAAAAATAGTAGACTCCTTCTTCCACAGGCTGGAAAGCTCGGAGTACTGACCGGAATCGGAAATAAATTTTCTAAAAGAATCTTAAGGCTTTGAAACAAATTAAATTATAACAATTTCCTAATGTTGGAAATTGTTATATGGTTGGTTGGGATACAGAAAATTAAAGCAAGAAAATTGATGCTGGAAAAATAAAGGGTGCAAAATAAAAACGGCAGAGCTTCCGCAAGAAAATTAAAATCAAAACTCTGTGTCCATTGTTTCTTGAAGTTAAGCTATTTATAGAAAGCAATTTGGGCTTGGCAGTTGGAATTGGTGCTTGGGCCTCGTAGGTGTTGAGAGAATCCAGGGAAACGTTGGAATACTTGGTCTGCGGGAAAATAGGCATGTTGACTTCACGTATCGTACACGTTCATGACCAAGTATCATCAAAATACCCTAAATTCCCCTTGTCACGTTCGTCTTCCGTGTTTGATGCGCGTCACGGTCGTGAGGGACTTGTGACGACCGTGACTGCTCCTTTTAGCGTGTCACGGTCGTGACCCTTAGGTGACGATCGTGACTGTTACAAAAAATGCAGATTATGCAAAATTCCTCCTTTCTTCATCTTTTAATGGTTGATTTTGCTCATTTCACTTGTGGCTCATGATTTAGCTCTGTATATGATGTACCTGCAAAATGGCAAAGAAAACTCGAGGAATCGGGTGTTAAAACGACAAATATACGATAAAACAGTATTGAAACATAGCAATATAACCGATACTTTTTCTCGTTATCAATAGGACACAAAGTAATTGCTCTGTCTGTTGTCGTTGAATCTGAGTGTGACACATATCACCCATTACTTTTGCAACTGCCAACACGTTCTCCCATTATCTTATCATAATTGGCTTCATTACTGGGTCTGTGGCGCGTCGAAGGGCTTCGACGGGTTATCAATTGGCCTGCCCATCGAAACTCCCTTCTCCTTCGTCGATCAGAATCTCTTGTACTCCTAACATGCTTCATCGGAATCCCCATGGCTAACAGAAAGAAATTGAGCCCGAGAGAAAGCTTGAAAGGAATGAAGTACTATAAGGAAATTGTGCTTTGTACTGAAGGAAATTCATTTGAATTAGTGGATAAGATCAAAGAGGTTCTAGAAGACAAAAGTAGTACAATAGTACAAGCACCACTTTGCGCACTCTACAATAAAGTACATCATCGCCTGCACCCCGTTGTGGGAGTCTGTCACAAAACATTTTGTCTCCCACAAATGTTCAATTGTACCTAATTCGTTGGAGGCTAAGCAAAGAGAATGTTGAGGAAAGCGTTGAATTGCTTATTGGGCTTGATGTGATTTCCGTAAAGGTGGGCCATGATCCAAGACACTTCAAGAAATCCTAGTGGAAGATTATAAATAGACCATGCCGAAGAATAGAAAGAGAACACAGAATTCCAAGAATACAAAATAGAGATAATAGTGTGAGGTCAGTGGAGGGAAAAGAGAGTTTTATTCTCATAATTCCCTAGACCAGCTGATAAATCATGGCAAGACTAGAGTCATCTCTTGTTGACTATCCCTCTCAAGGAGTCCTCAAGTTACTCTTAGATTTACATTTCTTTTTAGTATTTGTTTAAGAATGTATCTTTTGAGAACCATGTTTGTAGCGTGCTCTCAGCGCATCATGAGCTAAATCTTTTGTACGTTGAGCATTGAAAAGTTAATGTTATGATGTTTTTATGTTAAATGAAGTGTATTTAATGGCTTGTTTTATTATGTGTTAAATTGCTTACATATCTAATTGTTTGAGTGATCAATTTAGAAAAGGATAACAGCTTGTTGTGTGAGATCCAACAAATGGATTTCATAATAGAAGTAGTTGAAAATAGTATGATAGAGATACTCAGTTGATTAGTTCACTTAGAGATAAGAAACTAGAATTATAAGGGATTTCAGAATATAATAGGCGTATTTGAGGGCTATAAACGTGACTTAGAGATTTTTTCTCTTGCCTTAATAATACATGTTTTGATGCTATAGAAATATACCTTTGGATCACTCTAATCTTTCCAGACACGACACTACACTTCATGAACACATTGTTACATCATTAACATTAATAACCTTGGCTCAATATGCACTCTCTTGATATTATTTCACTCACCTTGCAATTTATAGATCTAGTTTAAAGAGAAAAGATTGAACTTGTGACATTCATATACTATTTTTATCTTTGCTCATGTTTGAAAACAAAAAATAAAATAGTACAAAATAAATATTAGTAACATTCACTCCGTGTGGATACAATATCTTTACTTTTTATCACTCGCTACTTTTAAACATACATATATATTTACATGTAACACATTTACACACAGCAAATTTTTACACCGTTGTCGGGGAAGGCCAAGTTTTTGACATACCCAATAAGATTTTGTTTGGTTGTATTATTTTATATTTTCGGGACAACTTATATATTGTTGATACATTTTGATAATTGTATGACTTTTTCATAATTGTGTACTATGTTTATAATTTATTGTATGCGTTTTCTTTTTGATTCATGGTCTAAAATGATCCAAAATATATTGGCCTCAAAAATATCAAATTTAATGAATAAAAACATCGTAATTGAATGCAGTTAATATTTTGGATATGCATCTTCGGATACACTCAAACACTATACAAAGATGCATCTCCGAACCTTTTTATTTAAATAAGGTGGTCGCAAAAAGACATTGGCTGGTGAGATTCAAGAGATTTTGGGATCTCCAAAGGTGATAGTGTACCCTTAAGTTTAGAAAGAGCATTTCCTTCATTTTATTACAAATCAAACATACCCTTAAGTGTGAAGAACTTCTTGTGGAGATTGTTAAAGAACTTCATTCCAGTGAGAACAAACCTTAAAAAGAAAGGTGTTGACATTATCATGGATTGCCCCATCTGCCATGAGCACGAGGAATCCACTGACCACCTCTTCCTGCACTGCGATTTTGCTAAACGGGTTTGGTTTTCATCTCCTTTGGGTTTTCATACTGATTTCATCCCCGGAGTCTCTCATTGGCTGGATAAATGTTTGTTGGAAGATGACCTCGTGCCATCCAATTAGTAGTTTACACCTTACAATCCATTTGGCACTGCAGGAACCATGTGGTTTTTAAGCAGGGGAATTGAGATCCTATAATGGTAGCAGTTGTTGCAGTTGATAGGATGCAAGAATGCAAGAATATAATGCAGCAAACTTAAACAGCAAATGGAAGAAGAAATTAGTAGCAAGAGACATCATAGTGCCAGAGGATTTGAAGATGCACAGGAAAATCTATGTAGAGGCTAGCTGTTTCGATGACTGCTCCATGGTGATGAGATGTGTTATATACAACCATGAAAACCAAATTATTCTATCTACTACTTTGAAGGAACCTTCTTGCCGGGACCCTACTCTTGTGGAGGCTTGGGCTTTAGGTCTTGTCAAAAAGTTACAGCTGATGGATGTGATTCTCTTCTCGGATGCCAAAGTGGTGGTGGATTGTCTCAACGGGATCAACAAGTTTTCTTCTCTAGATTTGATGATAGAAGATAGTCTTTTGTTGTGTACTCATTTTAAGAATGTTTCTTTTGTTATATTAATAGAGACTATAATTATGCAACTTACTCCCTTGTAGGATGGGGGCACAATTGTGGCTCTAAAACCTGGTTGGGGTTCCACCCCATTGATGCTTGTTTTCCTCCAGGATCTTTGATCCCTGTTTCGATCTAATGGAAATGTCTTTCCCATCAAAAAAAAAAAAAAAAACTTAAATAGCCCAGTAAATTACAAAAGTAACAAAGACAAATATGTAAAATGGAGTTCTTTGGGCGACATTTTTGTCTCTTTTAGATTAAATTAAAGCATTTGGCATATGTCTTTAAAGCTCATTAGTTACTAGTTAGTACTTTTTGAGAAATAGAAATGGTCTTAACCCCTATGCTTTATAACTCTAAGGAACACTTCCTAATAATAATTACCTATGCTTCCAAATCAGTTGCACATGTAAATCCATTCTCAAGATGGGTTCTGGTGTACACAATTTCTGCTAAATTATAGGCATGACTTGACTGCATTAACGTGCGTTCAACAAATTGATGTTACTCCATAAACCCATTTGTTGTGCCTGAAACATTGAATATGCAAGGTTTTAGAATTGAGATGAAATATCAAATAATAAAAAAGTGAAAATTAAGTTACAGGTAACACAAAAAATGAACCACAAATATCCCAGCATTCTCTACAATTCTTTAAAACATGTGATAATTAATAATGCTCCTATAGATTATTGCAAAATCAGCAACTAACAAGTATAATGAATTGCAGTAGACTAATATAAATCATATCATCTTAATTGAGCATTTTGTTTGCAATCATCAAGTAATCTAAAATCATCTCCTGCAACATTCCATATTTTACTTTTTTTGTTTGATGATATTGTGAAGTATTCATTTAAAGAAGTTCAAGGTTGTTACAAACAAAGAATAGATCATTCACTCTTTATGATGCCATTTTATCTCTCTTTAAAGAATGGATAAATGGATGTACTTCAATTTTCCTCACTACATAAAGATAAACAAGATTGTGCAAGTAGAACAAGATTGTGCAAGTAGCTTAAGGGTAACCTTCAGAATGCCGTGAATTAGCCATCGAGCATTTGGATTCATCTTACCTCAATAATTTAAAGATTTTCAAAACCTTTCTTTCTTCTTTTTAAGTTGGTAAACTATTTGTTTTTTCTCCTTACAACCCCAAATAAAGAAAGAACCTTTTGAATCATTTAACTCTTTCACAAGTGCTTTTCATGTCTTGATGTAAAAGAACTGTGTTACAGAAAGAGAAAAAAAAAAACTTAATTGCATACTTGCCTCATTTCAAACAGCAGAAACAACCTGAAGTGATGACTAAGATCTCTCTTAATTTAAACAGCCATCTTCATCTCAATCTTTTGGTGAGGATCATAGTCAATGAGCTTGAAATCAGTAGCCACAAAAGAATCTATATCTTTCTTCTTTGAATTGATTTTCAAAGTCTGCAATGGAATCAGTTTAGTCAACATGTAAAACAAGTAATCAAGCATAAATCTAAAGTGGTGCTAAATGGTTAAAAAAATTAGTGTGCCTAACTACATAAAAGCCAATTATTTTCATAAACATAACACATACTGGAAAAGGTTTTGGCAGGTTATGAAGCTGCTCCTGCAAAGGCCTCACATGAGTTTGGTAAACATGTGCATCCCCAAGAACATGGATAAAATCACCTGGAACAAGTTCTGACAAGGAAAAAAACATAATATAAGAATTGATGGCTTCAATTTCAAATTACTTCTTGATATCTTTAAAGATATTATGATATCAACCCAATAAAATTTTGAATCCCAAGTTGGACAACACTCAACCTAATTCAACAACAACTAAAAACACTGCTGAGTGAGTCAATTGATTTCATTAAATCCTGACAAGTATTAGATCCAAAGACCATTTGCTCCAAAATCTCTCTTATTGGTTTGGCCCATAGTTTTCTTTGATCTACCTCTAAGTATTAAGTTATCTGCAAGCCTTCTGCATACACCAAACCACCAAAGACAAGACTACCATATAGTCTACGTGAATTTCTTAATACACCCCAAAGGTTTCTTAGGCACCGTGTGAAATTCTTTTTTTATCTCCTGCTTCTGGAAGTGCACATCCGGACGCACCATTTTTTTTAAAAACGTTGATTTGTTCCAGATGTGCATATCAGGAATACTTCCTGATGTGCAAATCCGGAACAATTTCTTATAACTTCGCGTCAGACCTTCTCCCCACTCATTCTTTAGTTTTTCACGTTCCAAACACTCAAACTCTCAATTTCTCATTTCCACAAGGATGTCTCATGAGTCTGCTCCTCTAGGCTTGACCCGCACATAGATAGGTGAAAGATATGCTGACTTCCAAAACCACTTGGTACCGGAAGAGGCTCGGGCGACCAGATCCCCAAGAGACTGAAGCATTGGTGTCGGGTACATCATGTGGTTCTATACCGTCTCACACCCATGCATGGTGCTCACTGCTGAGGGATCGCCACCCAGACCTGCTCATCAAGAGATATTAGAGGAACAGCAGTCTCAGCTAGACCATACGCAGGATGTCCTATCTCGCTGTCGTGAGATAGACCAGATAGCGCGGGAGGCCATTACGGAGGGTCACCTCCCTGAGGGCTCTGGTGGCAGACTTGCCATGGATAGGATTATTGAGATTTCTCGGGGAACACTTCAGTACCGCAGACATCGAGCCAGGACGGCGGATAGGGACAGAGGAGCAAGGAGAGATCCTTCGACATACACAGTAGTTTTTTGTTTGATGTATTCTATCTTTATTACATTTATGTACTGTATTTTGACAGGAGTATTATTATGTGTGTGTGTGTGTCTATATATATATATATATATATATATATATATATATATATATATATATATATATATATATATATATATATATATATATATATATATATATATATATATATATATATATATATATGTTTTCGAATGTATATTAAGTTGCAACGATAAATTAACATCTGCGATCAACCAACAAAACTGATTTGTTTTTTAAAAATTAAAGTTATGGTATTTTTTTGGATCTGCAGATCCGGAAATATTCCTGATATGCACATCGGGAACAAATCATGTTTTTTTTAAAGTTGGTGCGTGTAGATGTGCATATCTGGAAACTGGGGGCAAAAACGGAAATTTGCGCGGCGCCTAAGAAATCTTTAGGGTGTATTAAGAAATTCTCTAATCTCCAATGGGGGACCTCTGACCTTCTTACTAACTATTGTACTTCTAACTTTACTTTTAAAATTTGGAATGCCTATAGCTCAATGCTACAAAATCAGCTGGTAAATGTGAGGGATGCATATAAACAAATTTTCATGTCATATTACGTCCAATGTGGGTCCTTCTAACCTCAACCGATAGAGTTCAAATCCTCTGCATAATGACTTAAAGTAAGGACATGCTCACCTACCTTGTGTTGAAATTATAGAAGAATAGGGGCAGGAATAAACTAACTCTAGATCATTTGGTCAAGAACATCAGATACCATACTCTAAATCAAATATCCCAAAGTTGTGAGGTGAAAAATCATGAATGGTTTTGATATTACATCTCTAATAGTTTGAACAAACCAAATAAGCCTAACTTTCTAGGGTAAAAAACTAAATCGAGATTAGGCTGAGCTCAGCTCATGAACAATTCAAAAGACCTCAAGATTTAAGATGTAGACATATTATAACATAGTTTAATTTACAGAAGATGCTTAGATAAATTTGCATACCACAAATATGAGCAATCATGCATGTCAGGAGGGCATAAGATGCAATGTTGAATGGCACACCCAGACCCATGTCAGCAGATCGCTGATTCATTTGACATGATAACTCCCCATTTGCTACATAGAACTGCCAAAATTAAAATTTAGAATATAAATTAATAGGATGGAGAGACTAGAGAGGTATGGAGAGATTTTTTCAAAATGAAACCCATATAAGGTTGCATACCTGTGCAGACATGTGGCAGGGTGGAAGTGCCATCAATTTAAGATCTGCTGGATTCCATGCTGAGAGAATGATCCGTCTATCATCAGGATTATACTTTATCTTGTTGATAACATCTAAAAGCTGATCAACTCCTTGGCCGGCATAGTCATTATGCATGTTAGAATACCTATAAAATGTACAATGGAGAATAAAGAGTATAGTAAAACATAAGTAGTCTATAAACCTACTGGAATAAAGGTATAATAAATTCACGTACCTAGCACCAAAGTGCCTCCACTGAAATCCATAAACAGGTCCTAAGTCACCCTCCTCCCTCTCTGACAAACCAATGCTGTAATAAAATGTAAAGCCACTCAATAAATGGAAGAGGAAAAGTGAACAATTTTGTATTTAAAAGTTCCAACAATTAACAATTGTGCTCGCCTATCAAGGAATTCCTTGGATGCATTATCATCCCATATATGAATGCCTTTTTCCTGTAACACCTGTCAATATAAGTATGAGTTATATAACATGCTTTTAATAGTTCTGCCTCTGTAAAACCTATGCTCAAATAGCATAAAGTACCCAGCCCCATGCACCACAATATTTGCCTCATGTCTGCTGATTAGTGACATAATTAAGAAAGTTGAGGATTTAGGTGTGTGTGGATAAGATTGGTAAAAGATATAAATACCTTGGCATTTGTTGAGCCACTAATAAACCAAAGAAGCTCTTCAACAACCCCTCGCCAAAATACTCTCTAGCATCAAATGAAGATATCACTTTAACTATTTTATCGAAATAGACAAATAGATATTCTTCTTCCCCAATAAAGACCAAGAGTGGTAAGCAAACAAATAAGTAAATAACAAAAACAACTCTTCCAGAACTCAATAAAAACCATAAAACAGTGAACAAAAAAATGAGTTTACATTAAAATTACAAGTTATTTTACACAGTTGATTAACATGACTTAAACCATAATTTTTGCTACACACCTTAGTTGTTAGAAGAGGAAAGCCTCTGCGCAGATTGAACCTCATCTGTGGAATATTACAGACAATGTAAGCATATAAGTTGCCTCAACCCACAATACATTAACTGAAATTTTACCTGGCAACCAAATTTTGACAAGGTCCCAGTCCCTGTCCTATCACCCTTGGAGGTACCTTGCGATATGATTTCTTGAACCAGATTAAGATACATGTACTCCTCATGTCTCTCAAAGACCATTTTCGGAAGAAAAGAAAAGTTCTGGACCTCAAATTTTTTAGAAGCCGGTTTATTATCAAAAGGTGAATCAGTATTCTGACTCAACGGCTCTGCTACAGAACTCCTAACACGCACATAAGTGGTGAAAGAAAATCGGATGTTGTTTTCCACCTTAGGAAAGGATGAGTACCATGGCCGAAATATAGTGAAATCAATTGGAGGCATAAAAGTGTCACACTCAATGCTTGTGTGAATTTCTGTGATGTGGATAGCTTCACATTCAGGTGCATTGAGAGCATCTCTATACACGAAAATAACCATCTGTAAGTCTATAACCGAGAAAATACTTAACTTGAAAAGGAAAGAGAAGAGGAACAAGGAAAAATAAAACAAAGTAATACCTAAATATCTCACCACCCCCAATAACAAATATTTTCTCAATTGATGTACAGTAAGGAGAAGAAGCTAAAAGTTCCAATGCAGAAGACATACTTCCACATATGACAACATTCTCCGCTGCTTTAACATCAAAACTACCAGAGCGAGTCAAAACAACATTAAGACGACCTGGAAGAGGCCTGAACTGAAGAGGAATACTCTCCCATGTTTTTCTTCCCATAACAACGGCATTCTTCTTCCCGGATTCGGAAGTCGTCATAGTTATCTCCTTGAAAAACTTAAGATCAGTAGGTAATCTCCATGGCAACTTTCCATCCTTACCAATTCCCATATCTTTGGTGGCAGCCACTACCACTTGGAAAGTACTCGGTAGGTTAGACATAGGGTTGATGCAACCATTTCCATTTCCATTGAACATTACAGAGGAATCAGCAGCCATAGCAGAACTCAGAAACCGCGATAAACTTAAAGATTGCTTGTGATGAAAACAAGGACTGCACAACCAATTCTTTTGGAAGTGCAGTGCAATCTGAAACCCAAAGAGTAGCTATTATAAATGGCACTCACTCACATACAGAACATTATGAAAAAGTATGAACAATAACATGGTTGTTTGAATACACAAGAACAAACCCTAAAAAAATAAAAGATTTCAGTATGAATTGATGTAGAGAAAATTGAAGAATGAAGGAGCTAACCGATATGAAATTGAGGCGCGAAATTTTGAAATTGATGACGTGAGAGTGAGTGAGGATGGAGCTTGGTTTTCCGATTTGAAATAGTTGTGGCCGGAGAGACGACGAGCGGAGATGACGACGCCGAGAGAAACTGCCGCCGGTGCGACGGCGACGATAGGGTTTTGTTGAATTTTTAGTACAGTTTGAGTTAAGACTGATGCACAAATACAAGACAAGTACACGGGTGCTTTTTGTTAGGCACAGTACAAAATTGATTTAAAATGGAGATTGAACAAATTTGTTTTTTAATATATTTTCTTACATTTTTGTTAAGAGAGGTAATTTTTTTTATTTAATTGAATGGATTGATATTAAAAGAAGTTTATTTTTATTTTAGAAATTTATAAAATAATAATTCATGAAAATTTTATCAAACTATTCCACTTTTTCAACTTTAATTTCTAACTACTCTACCTTTTAAATTAATTCTCAATTTATTCTACTTTTTTAAAAAAAAATAAATTAAAAGAGAATTGCCAATTAAATTGGCGACATTTTATATTTTTTTTAAAATTTCAGTTACTTATAGATTTTTCTGCGGATTTGAGATTACATGCGGATTTACTTGCGAATTTATTTACGAATATAGATAAATCTGCAAATAAATTTGCAGATAATATCAAATCTGTAAGAAAATCCACAGTTGATTGAATTTACCTGCGAATTCATTTATTTTGTTATGAAAAGTAGATTATTCGAGGATTTTTTTTGAAAAAATGAGGAATTTGAATAAAAATTTCATGAATTTATAATATAAATTTTTTTACAATATCGTCGCATTAACAATTAATTTATTTTTTAATTTGATTTTTTATTATTATTTTTTATATAAATTTAATTATTATGTATTGGTATTATAAAAAGTTTTCAAAAGAAGCAAAGCACAATTATTCATATAAGTGACTTTAAAGAAGTAGATATGGGTTAAAGCAAATTGAATAGCAACAAATAATTATTATATACATCTACTATTAACCCATTAAAAATAGATTATATGTATTGTTTCATTTGTCCTCCCATCCTCGAAAGTAGATTGTATATATTGTTTGCCTTTTTATTAAAAAATTATTACATTATATTATGGATAAATTGGTAATTAATAAATATTTCAATTAATTCTCAATCATCCTTTTATTTATCTATTTACATGTCTAAGTGTCAATTTTTCTTATACATTAATTCTCTCTCTTCATTCAAATTTTAAATCTCTCTCCTATTTCTTTTTTTCACACTTTTTTATTTTCATTTTCATTTTTTTCTTTATTTATTTATTATTACTAAAAATGTTAATAATCTATATATTTATCTCACGATGACTATCAATATAATTTTTATTTTATTTTAATTAATCATTGTCTTAATTTAAGAGACTATTTTTAAATATCATTTTTTTTCTTTTTTTTCATCTCACGATTCATTTTTTTATATATAATTATTTAATACAGTTAAAATTGAATGATTATTGTTCATTTTACAATTAAGTCAATCATTTTAAATTTTGCATTTGTACACATCAAATAATATTTTTATTTCACGTGTCATCCTCGCATCAAATTTGTTGTTTGTCTTTCTTCATCTCACTAGTCATTTTTTTCTTATTGCATCATTATTTAATATAATTGAAATTGTATAAATTATTTTTTATTTTACAATAAATACCTAATTTCAATTTTACATTCGCATATAAATATGTTTTATATTATAACAAATAAATTATTTATTTCACGAATCAGTATAAACACAATGCATATTTTATTTTAATCAATAATTATTTTAATTTAAAAGATAAAATCCTTATTTTTAAATATTATTTTTTTCATCTCATGAGTCCTTTTTTTCCTTTATATTTTAATTAATTGATTTTACATAATAATTGTTCATTTTAAAATTAATAACTAGTTTTAAAATTTAAATACATATATAATTATAGTTTATATCATATCAAATTTACATATATATTTAAATACATTTTATATTATATTAAATGATTTTATCTGTGTGGAATCACGAGTATCTTACTAGTGTAATATATGAAGAATTAACACATATATTAGAATACCCGCAAACAAATAGTTGTGTTTAATTTCTAATGCTTATTAGGTAGGGTTTCAGAAAGACCCTACTGAAATTTCATCAAATTCATGTGGTGTCAAAAGCTTCCTAGGCTTTCTTGTTCAAATGTCATGAGAGCTAAAAAATTATAAGTCAAAGTATCTAGGATTTTTTGGATTTGACATAACTGAAATATAAATCAATATACTAAATATAAAATTGGAAATATCTTTTTAAAAAATTTAGATACCCAATTATCATTAATATGCCAAAATGTGATTGTCGCTCCCACCTGAAGACACCCGGTCAAGAGGGGTACAGACGCGAACGGTCGGCGAAAAGAGAGAGAACACACAAGGGTGAACCCAAAAGAAAAGAGTCGCCAGCTAGGCATTTTTATCCCGAAGGAAAGGTAATGCTGCATAAACCTAAGAAAAGATAGATAAGACGGTCGCGAACCAGAGAAACTGAGAAAGGGGGTTGGTTACAACCTGGGAAGGTATTAGCACCCAGATTGTCCACCGTACTCGACGGGATCCACGCTTGAAAGCTTGTGTTTGAAAAGGGGTAGTGTCAGTGCAATCTGTGTATCAAAGCTGGAAAGAATGTAAGTGTCAGTGCTGGAAGAAAGTGTGAAGTGTATAAGAGAAGTGTCAGTGTAAGAACAAGAGTGAAATGCTCAAGACTATGAGGCTCGAAGAATAATGCTGGAAGGAGGGGGAATATACAGAGACTTTTGTTCGATAACAGTTAAGTTATGCCTACGTATCCTCTCGTGCAATGAGGAAGTCAGAACACCGTAGTTCGACTCAAAGAGACTGAAAGATGAATTGACTGATGAACTGCTTACTTGTTTATGCTCAAGTGTATGACCTGTCTGGCTCAGGTGCTTACTGTCTTGCATTAGACGGAAGAAGCGAGCTCTCGTTTGTGAGTGAATGAGGTGAGAAAAGAATCCCGGAGGAGACGATTATTGTTTGTTTTTGATGTTTTCAATCTTTTATTGCTTTTGGAGTTTGTCATAAGAAAATGAGCTTAAGCCTAAACCAAGGGTTAGTAAACTCATCACATCCTCCCTCTAATTAGGGGTAATGAGAATACCTTAAGTGTGAAGTAAACACCTCACACTTAATCACCATGATGTAGGATTAAGATCATTAACCTACTTGTGATTATTTAGATGTTTTGGAGTTTTTGTTTGTGTTAAGTAATGAGTTTAGGCCATAATCAAGAATTTAATGGACCCATTACACTATCCTAATAGAAGGATATGAGAACATTTAAGCTGAGGAAAGCTCCTCAACTTAATCCATGATTAGGGATTAACCTCATGACAAAACAAAGCCTTTATTAGGGTGGATTTTAGTTAATGGTAAGATTAAGAAATGGGTTTTATGGTTTGTAAGACAACTTGAGGGGGACTTGTCCATTAACACTAGGGTTAGTCCTTCTTAACCAATTAAGGAAGAATTAGAACCCTAATGCAAGGCCCAAGTTACAAGTTTATTGTCTTAATGGTTATTAGATGGATTGATTAAGATATTTAAACACATTAAGGGTTTAACACTTAGGATTAAAGTTATACACCCCATCCTAATAGAAGGATGCAGGCATAAGCTTAATCACAAAGCCTTAAAACCTTTAAGGTTTAGTCCCTGATTATGAGATGAGAAGAGAAGACACAAAAGATGACACAAAGGTAAAACTAATGGGGGACTAATTAAACCCTAATTATGATCATGCTTGGTTATTCCTAGGGTTTATGAGGCTTGCAAGAAGATCTTCAAGAGAAGCCACCAAGGAAGAAGCAGGATGAAGGAAGGAGAGTCAGAAGAAGCAAGACAACTTACTTCACTTAAGAAGATAAGTTGCTTGAGGGAAGAAGGTGAGGAGGGGACATTGATAACGAGAAAAAGTATCGTTTTATTGCTATGTTTCAATTCCGTTTTATCGCACATTTGTCGTTTTAACACCCGATTCCTCGAGTTTTCTTTGTCATTTTGCAGGTATATCAATTATAGAGCTAAATCATGAGCCACAAGTGAAATGAGCAAAAACAACCATGAAAAGAAGAAGAAAAAAGGAATTATGCATAATCTGCATTTTTTGTAACTGTCACGACCGTCACCCTAGGAGTCACGACCGTGACACGCTAAAAGGAGCAGTCACGGTCGTCACCAGTCCCTCACGACCGTGACGCGCGTAATACAAGGGAGACGAGCGTGACACCCTTGTCACGAACGTGACAAGGGGAATTTAGGTTAACTTGCTGAGAATTGGTCATTGTAGCGGTAAAATCATGAGTGTAAGCTATTGATTAACTTCACTCAATATACACAGAGTCGCCACTGCGCTTTTATTTATTTCCAAATGGAAAAAGGGAAATGAACGAACAAAACCTTAACGAATCTCAAAAGCTAAAAAGCTCAAAGAATCAAACAGAGAATGGGTACGGGGATTGGTTACAAATCGGGAAGGTTTTAAGCACCCGACTTGTCCGTAGTACTCTACGGGAACCCTTTGAAATGTTTACTGCATTTTTGGTTTGAAATGGTTTGCTTGAAAAAAGATTGAAGAGATGAGAAGAAGAATATTTTTTAAGATTTTGGTGTTTAAAGAGACGAACGTCTCATGCCTACGTACCCACAGAGTGCAATGCGAGATCAAAACCCCGTAGTTCGTGGTACAAATTGTGAGAAAAAGCAAATGAGTTGAATTGATTTTAAAATGTAAAGATAAGTCGTCATCCTTTAGCGAATAATTCCGCTAGAAAGGATGAATCATATCTAAACACCAAAAAAATGGTTAAGAAGAAACGTGCACGAGGGCACAAAAGCATTTGAATGAGTTTGAAAGTTTTTAAGTTTTTGAGAAAGAAAGTTTCGATATGCTTATGTGGTTTAGCATTTATTAAAGAAATGAAATGAAAAGGTAAAAGCAATGACCGAAGTCAAGGTTTGTTTGAGAAAATGTTTGAAGTTTGAAAACAAAGAAAGTTTTGAAAAGAGGAAGGAGATTTAAAAATTGAAGAAGATGGGAAGAGATGAAGGGACTATCCTAGGACTTAAAAATAAAAGCTAAGGAAGAAATGATCAAACCCTATGGCAAGCACTCTTGAGACAATTGTATTTCCATCTTCATAAACAAGTGAACTTAACCGGAGCCACAATCTTCAATCCATAACAAATGAGCAAAGGGATGATCCTAGAATCTAGATCCGAAACTCCAAGCAAGGGATAGTAACCATAGTCCAAAATAATAGTCACCCATTTTTTAGATGTTTAATCCATTATTAATATTTTTGGTGTCCAAATGGACAAATGAAAAATAACAAGCAACAATAATATATACAATAAGCAATATGATGAATGAATATAAAAGCATAATAAGAGAGGTAGAGAACGAGAGATTTAAAGTAAAAGGATAAGGTGCGAGAGATTTAATTAAATGTTAGTATATTCACATTATTAATATTTACAATATAAAGTGGTATGATGAACTTAATCAAGCACAACCACGAAAAAGAAAAATAAAGTCGAGGCAACCGGATCCAAGTGGATCATAATCCGAATCGGGACAACTTTAGGTCTATGTTAAGCAATCGCCGAGTAATTTACGGAGTAATTACCCTACAAATGAGGCCGGCCACCACTAATTAAAGTGGAAAATATTCGTGTTAAAACATGTTAGAGAAACGATATTATGGATCGTTCTCCGAAAACATGCCACACTAAAAGAAAGAGAACGGTCTAATCTTAATCGAGATTATCGTTGAATTTCTCGAAAAGCAACCTATCACGATCTCAAAGTGTGGAGAATGATCCAAATGATCATTCAACCATAGATTTGAAATAATGAAGATTAAACTTAATCGGAAATCAACAATCCCGAATCGGAAGATTGTTATCGACCAAAATTAAAAAAAGAGATGAAGAATAATGGATCCAAAAAGTAGATCCATAAAAAGAATTAGAAATAGAAGAAAAAAAAAATTAAAATCCTTTTCTAAAAAATTTTCTAAATTGAAATGTTTCTAAAGTACAATTTCCTAAAGTTTTTCTAGAAGTACTTTTTTCATAAAACTCTTAAATCAACCACAAATTATAACAAAATCCTTTAAACAAAACAAAATAAAGAAAATTAAAAAAGAAAAGAAAAAAAAAGAATGGGAGAAAGGATGGGATCCACGCATAGATGTGGAAGGAGGTGGTAATAACACTGAGGTATTATATTAGCACCAAGGCCCAAAGAAAGGTCATTAAATTTTTTCTCAAAATTACAAAAACAACAAAGACCTCAAGAAAGATAGAAGCAAAAGCTTCTTCTTCTTCAACCTTAAAGGATAGCGGCGGTACTGTTCTCCGAATTGAAGGAGAAAAAAAATCGCAACTACTTAATCCAAAATCGCACAGCATCAAACAGATATGAAACTCAACAACCGTGCGCCTCTCTATACCTTTTTCTTCTCACGGAATTCACTCTTCTTCTCCTCTTTCCGGTTCCTTTCCTCCCTCTCTTTCAACTTGTTTCCGTTTCTTATGAGATTTGGGAATGGAGATGTAGTTATGGATTTTGGATTTTGATTGAAAGAATGGATTGAAAAAAAATTAGGTTTTGGATTGATGAAGGATTTGGGAGATTGAAGCTTGAGGGTGGATTTTGGTATAATGGTTAGGGGCTATTCAAGCTTGCCTCAATGAAGGAGCAGAAGGTTCGTTTTATAGAGAGTGAGAGTAGATTCGGTGATGCCGTTTTTGGGGTTCACGGGTTTGCTCATGCTTGCTGCGTTTCAAAACCTCATTGCGTTTTGTTCATTTATTGGCTGCGTTTTGATTTATTTCTTGATGTTGTTTGCGTTTTGATAAATGAAGGTACTGAACGCGTGACGGATTGATACGGCTCGTTGTGAGATGGCTTCGGCTGGGGAATTGCTTGAGGTTGTATGGATGAAGGCTTGGGCATGTGGCTGAGATGTGGGGCCTGAGGATAAGTGTGATGGAAGCTGGTGAATTGGCTTTGCATTGATACGGCTTTCACGCGTTTTGGTTGTAGCTGGGCTTGAATATTTGTTGGGCAAGGCTTGAAATTTTCGTTGATGGCTGTGAAGTTCGTGTTGCTAGGAGAAGCTGACTTATTGATGTGTTGAAGTAAGGTGGGCCAAAAGTGTGAAGAATACGGCGTGTATTGGGCTTGGCAGCATGATGAGGTTGAAGCTGCCTTGGCTTGCTGCAAGTGATGCGCAGGATGCGTGAGGCGTGGGCCTGAAGTTTGGTACGGCTTGTGTGAGCTGTTGCTGTGCGCTGAGGCTTGTTTGTCACGTGAGGAATTTTTTTGAAGGCTGTTGATGAATTTTGTACGACTTAAGCTGGCTTGCTGATGCAAGTTGTGAAGCTGATTGCGTACGGTTTGTGATATTTGTGCTGAACGTGAATGATGTGGGAAGCTGTTGTGGCTTAGGAATTTTGCTCATAAGTGTGGGCCTTTTTTTGTATTTTTTTTTATAAAGCAAATTAACTATTACCTATTGACAAATACCAAAAAGAAAGAAATGATGTTATATATATTTTTTGTGATAAAAAAAAAACTTATTGTGAAAAAGAAATAAATGAGAATAAAAATGGATAATAATAAACTTTTTTTTTTAGAAATGGATAATAAGAGAACATTAAAAATATGGGCTTGGAAAAAGGGCTAAAACAAAAATGAGAATAAAAAAGACTAGTAATTGGACATTTGTGAGAAAAAAAATAGGAAAATGGTTTAGGATATGAAAAGGATAATTGGAATATAACGAATAATGAAAATGGTCATAGAATTGGGAATGTGAGTGGATATTACCTAAAAACTATATAAGGAAATTGGTGGTAAAAGGTTATGAATCAGATAATCGGTGAAGCAATGATTCTATTTTAAGCCCAGACCCAAATTTCGATGTTCTTCACAAGCCTCTGATAATGAATTTAGCCAACACAGACTCACTGAACAGCCAGATAATTTGCAACTTGCCATTCAAACCACCACCATTGACTTTTGGACTTCTGAACATTTTCACATACTTCTGAATCACTTTCTTGGAAAATAAATCCACAAATGAACTGGTGATCATTGAATATTCGAACCAAACTTCTCACAGAATACAGTCACACAAACCAACTTGTACTTTGAAAACGCATTGCCTGAGAAACAAACCACTGGCACACACAACTTGCAGTCGAAACAATCTCTTGATAGTTTGACCAAGATTAGGTCAAACGTCCATCTGAATCGAATTGTGACTGAACAAACGCATTTGAATTGGAATTACAGCACTTTCCTTGAAATCCTGCAACACAGAGAAGAAGAAGAAACAAACTGCAACATATTTTTTTTGTATTTTGGTTAGAGGTTAGAAAATATAAACAGATAACAGAAATTTAACCAGGTGATCCTCTGGAAAGCATAGGCCTGCACCTGAAAAAGGATAAACGAACAGTACGTGATCTTGTTTGTATGCAAATGCATATGGGATGTGAAAAATCTTAGGTCAAAAATTAGGGTCTGACAGATGCCCCTATTTAAGTTTCTTCAATCCAGAGATAATGAAGATCGAGATCTTCGTTTCGACAAGATGGAAGATACTTAAATATCAAAAAACCCAATTTTTGATCCTAAGATGCCAAAAACTTGAATGAAATGAAATGAACGATAGGAAGATAATATGGAAATGATATGAAGCGAATGAAACTATTTATGAAAGCATATGAAAATATATGAAGACACATGAAATGTTATGAGGAAAATATGAAATGTATAGAAAATATGTGACAGCATATGAAATGTTATGAGAAGATTTATGAGATGATATGAAATGTATCTAGAACTGAATGAAATGCAGAGAAGTCCATGAGGGACAAGACGACATATGGAAGAGAATAAACGCTGGGGATAAGGAGCCTAAGACTCCTACGGGAAAAACAACATGCTAGAGACCAACACATGGCTCAACCGAGGTGGAAATGTTCAAGAATGACAATTGGACAGAAAACATCACAACATCCAGGAATGGCACTGAATGAAGTGAGAAAATTCCGAAACAGTACACCAAAAACATCCATAGATGACATGACTGACTTTGATAAGAATATCCGAGAATGGCAATCGGATAAAGGTAAACACAACATCTGAGAATAGCAATCAGACAGAAAATGAATTACAACATTCAGGAACAACACTGAATGAAATAGGAACAATTTCGGGAAAACACATCAACTTAATGATGATTCCAACATGAAAATCCGAGAACGACAATCGGAAGGAATGATCACAACATCTGAGACTGGCAATCAGATACAATGAATCACAACATTCAGGAACAGAACTGAATGAAATGGGAAAAATCAGGAAAACACATCAACTCAATGATGATTCCAACATGAAAATCTGAGAACAGCAATCGGGAGGCAAATGATCACAATATCTGAGAATGGCAACCAGATAAAAATGTGAATCACAACATTCAGGAACAGAACTGAATGAAATGAAAAAAGGTCCGGGACAGTACATCAAACCAATGATGACTTCACTATGGACATCCGGGAATAGCAATCGGATAGGAAATGATCACAACATCTGAGAATGGCAATCAGATAAAAATGTGAATCACAACATTCAGGATATGAACTGAATGAGATGGAAAAAGGTCCGGGACAGTACATCAAATCAATGATGACTTCACTATGGACATCCGGGAATGGCAATCGGATAAGAGGGTGTAATATATGAGAAGACACAACAAGTATATGAAGAAATAAGTTCTGGAGAGACAGACAAATGCCAAGTAAGTTGGACTTTGACCGAAAAGTAAGGAATTGACAACAACAAAACTTTGAGAAATGCATATGAGGACTAAAACACTCAGTATGCGAACTTTTACGAAAATAGGAAACCACCCAAGAACACGCATAATGAGGACTAAAACACTCAGTATGCGAACTTTTACGAAAATGGGGACTAAACCACCCAAGAACACGCATAATGAGGACTAAAACACTCAAATATGCCAAGGTAAACAAAACTGGGGACTAACACACCCGAGAAAACGCATAATGAGGCATAACCCACTCAAATATGCAAACTTTTCAAAAATGGGGAATAACACACCCTAAGTATATGCATAATGAAGACTAAAACACTCAAATATGTAAACTTTTACTAGACTGGGGAATAACACACCCAAAGAGATAATGTGAGAAAAGAAATGATGACAATAGTTTAGACTCTTAGAGGAGTGCAAAAGATGACAACCAGTTTATACTCTTAGAGGAGTACAAAAGATGACAACCAGTTTATACTCTTAGAGGAGTGAGAAGATGAAAGACTGATTCCTCAACACAGAAGTCATTGCCATTCTGCTAGAATATCAGAGATGCTACTGCTGAACAAATCTTTGTCACACCAGTAAACTGTTCCAAGTTGCAAATCTTTTGAGAAAAGTCATGCAAAGCTACTTGGGGATTCTTGAAGAAAAATTGCCCCAAGTTCAATGACTGATGAAGGTAAAATGATAATTGATTCAGTTCCTGATTACTGCTGGAAAAAATAATCAAATCTTTGAAATAACTGCTGAGAAGATAAACTGTTAATGGCTTCAGTTCTTGAAATGACTGCTGAGAAAATAATCACGTCTTTGAGATAACTGTTGAGAAGAAACAAACTGATCATGGATTCAGTTCCTGAAATGAATGTTGAGAGAATAAACTGATCATGGTTTCAGCCCTTGAGAAAATGTTGAGAAAGTAAATTGATCATAGCCTCAGCCCTTGAGAAAATAACCCAACATGTAACTTGCAGAGAATCTTCTGACTAACCAAACTTGAGAACAACTTACACTGAGCAACAACTCTTGAACCATAGGAAATGAGAAAAACTTGCCCCTGATAATATCACTGACCAAATTTCTTAACTGTTTGAAAATTCTTTGATGAGGAAAGTTTATTTGCAAATAAAAATGTTTGTACAAACCTGGTAATTTTAATGCAAAATTCAATGCAAAGTTTGAAATCAAGAATTATTTTTGGAATGAAATTTATTGATGTAAAGTAAATGAAAACTTGTCACAACACGGCGGTTGAGACAACATTAAAGATAAAGCAAGGGTAAGAAAACAAATGATTGGCAACGAACTTGGGAGTCAGTTTACGCAACCTCGTTGTAATATGCTTTTCAAAAGAAACTTGGATTCAATTAGGACTTTTGAAGGTTGTAACGTGGTCTGGTTCACGGTTTATGAAACAAAGGATATATGCTCAAAGTTATTTGTACCCAACCCAACTTCGTGATGAACTCCAGTCCTACATTCAATTAATTCAGCCTATGCATTCAAATTCCAAGACTTTTGGGATTGCACAGATGAAGATGGTTCATAAGCCAAAGGTTTTGGAGATAGCAGTCACATCTTCCTTTTGTTATTTCCAGTGAGGACTTTGGTCAACTCAAACTTATTTTTGCTGAGGAATTTGATGACCTCTTGACAAGTCTTTCTTTTTATTATCCCTAACTTTTGCCTGAACTGTGTCATTTCAACTTACAGCCAGCGGGATGCCCCTAGTTTTTGCCTAAGTCTCCTTCGTAGGTTTTGACTTAGCAGGCTTTGATTTTTTTTCAATAATTTTCGATATCATTTTTTTGAAAGATAATGACTGCATGGTTTAATGATTACGATGAACCATCATTGGCTTTTGAATTGAGAAACATCTTCAACACTTCTTTGATGTGTATGAAGGAAAACTTGAGATTGCAACCTTTATTTGAAAGGTGTCTTGAATGATTCTCTTGTACTTGACTGCACATTCGAATTAATTGAGAACTACCCATCCACAGGTTAAAATTGTGGGTTTTTTCGAATAGAAAGAAACTCCAACTTCAAGGCTCAAAGGGGTTTAACAAAGGATTAACTTCCTTATTTCTCCAGTGTTTAGGATTTGAAACAATGCCTGTATATCATCAACCAAGTCTCAATTGAAAGCATACCAACAACAGTTATGGGTATCTCGTTTTCATCATCCTCCCTCCAATCATTGTAAAAATTTGGGAAAAGATAAATGAACTTGAAATGTAAAGCATAAAGATGCAAATAGTAAATGAAATTGAATCAAAACAAAGCAATGCTCATTTCATTAAAATCAACATGAAAGTACAAACAAGATTAAAAGCAAACAACTTAATATGATTGAAGAAAATTGCAAACATGAAGAAACAATGGCCTAGTGATCCATCAACAACAAGGATAAGTTGTCCCGTCTGATATTTTGGCCTTGAAGCAAATTTGACAATTGAAGTCTTCTTGAAGATTCACTTCCCATGATTCGACAAAGGATTGTTGATAACATTGGGATTAATGTCATTAAAGTAAAGGATGTTGTTCCTAATAAGTTCTTGCACCTTAGTCTTCAGTGCAAAGCAATGCTCTAAATCATGACCAGTTCCACCTTGATGAAACTCACAGCGAAGATCCGATCTATAACCAACTGGCAGAGGATTTGGAACAGGAGGCGGAGGCCTAGTAGTAATTAAACCTTTCGCAATCAAAGAAGGAAACAATTCAGTATAAGATACCGGAATAGGATTAAAGTTTGGCCTATTGCGATACTGATTTTGTCCAGCAGCAGGAGGAGGAACTTGAGCTTGAGCTCGAATCTGAACTTGAGCTTGAGCTGGTCGAGCTTGACCTTGAGCTTGAGTTTGAGCAGGTTGAGTTTTAACAACAGGAGCAACTGCAGCTACGTATGGTTGAACATATCGTTGTTGCGGGTGATAAGGCCTTCTCTCAGTTGAAACAGCATAAGCATCACCATCTCTTCTCTTGTGAGGATTCCCAAAAGATTTTCTTGCAGCATTAGGAGTTTCAGAATTAGTAATCTTACCCTTCTTGATACCTTCCTCTAGTCTTTCTCCAATAGTGACTAGATCAGAATAACCAGATGAAACACTTCCTACCATTTTCTCCCAAAAGAACGGTTGAAGAGTGTCCATGAACAAACCAGTTAATTCCTTTTCAGGCAAAGGTGGTTCAACTTGAGCAGCTAGCTCTCTCCAACGCTGAGCATACTCTTTGAATGATTCTTTCTCTTTCTGTGACATGTTTTGAAGTTGACGACGGTCAGGCGCCATGTCCAGATTGTACTTATACTGTTTTACAAAAGCATCAGATAAATCTTTCCAGCTTCAGATGTGACTCTTCTCAAGTCCCACATACCATTTCATGGAAGCACCACTCAAACTATCTTGAAAACAGTGAATAAGAAATTTGTCATCCTTAGCATGCGCAGCCATTTTGTGACAATACATCAGCAGATGAATCTTTGGACAAGTATGACCATTGTATTTCTCGAATACAGGAACTTTGAACTTATCGGGAAGAACCAAGTCGGAAACCAAACACATGTCAATAGCAGCAGAACCAAATGCATCTTTTTCTTCTAAACCTCTTACCCTCTTCTCAAGAGTCAAACATTGCTCTCTAACTTCGTCCATATATCCAGGTTCACCCTGACTTTCAGCTTGTTGACCAGCAGCTTGGTATAAGAAAGGAGAATTCTGATAAGTAGTCTGAGCAGTAGCATGCACAACAGGTTGAGGTTCAGCAAAAGTCGGAACTGAAAAGCCTGGCATAACAGATGGACCACCCATTTGAGCAGTTGCAGGAACTGGCACATAATCCGGAGGTAACCCATATTCTGGCCAAGTAGAAGCTGGTTGCTGAATAATAGGAGAATCAACAACAGCAGTCAAAACTTCAGAGATAACAGTCCTTTGAGGTGGTTCACCTCGAGCAATCAGAACTTGCATCATTTCAGTGAGCTTGGTCATACCAGCCTTCAACTCATCAATTTCCATTCGAACTTCCATGTTATGCTGTTCTTGGCGTTCCATTCTCAATCTGATAGCTCTTCGTCTGATAACAGCTCTAGTACCGTATCTGTGGTGAGGAGTCAGCTTGACGGATCAACAGACAACTGAGGAAAGAAACAACCGGGATGAGTTCCCACACAACTCGGATGAACACAAGAATATGCGAGGATGCAATGATATGCAAGGTTCACTTCCATTTTCAGAAAAACAACTCGATCATTGCAAACATGGTCAACATCGAGAATATGGTCGTGAAATATCTTGACAAAAAGGAGAATTTACTTTTCCAATATTTGCAATAATCGGAATTGTCTTCCTTGAAAAATGATCGTGACGATGATCATGATGAATATGTAGATGCAACAACCACAAACAAGATCACGCAAAGCACACAGGTTCAAAGGTTCAGATCACGAGCATGGAGTCATGGTAATAGAACACCAACCCAAACAGGTATGTACTAAGGTTTGTCTTTATTGTACCTGCAAAAAACCAGAAGGGTGCTAACAGAGGTTCCCGGAGTTAACAGTCATCTTTAGAATATCATCGGCACGTTGGATTACTCCCCAACCGATAACATTCTTAAAATAGACCTCGTCCGAGTGTAGTATCGCGTGACAACCACCTTAAGTTTACACTCAGATAGTTTCCGCACTACGTTCCTAAATTGGCTTAGATTGGTTAAGGGTTCTACGGTCCTCAGTATGATCAGCTCAAGGTCGGAAAATAATGCCACGTATGATTACTCGTCATGACATTGATAGTCCAAGAGAGCCTAACTGAGTGGAGATTATCAAATTGATATTGCTTTGGACTACTCCATCGCATATCGCTTCGAATATCGCCGTCCTATCATAAGTTCCAACTCAGATCCGGGTTAGAATCTATCTCACAGAGGATCACCAAAAACCGAAACAGAACAACCAAGTAACAAGCAAATCAAACTAAAACAGTAAACAAATCAAAGTAGGCCGAATCCACTTAGAGATTGACTCCCCAGCAGAGTCGCCACTTTTCTGTAGCGGTAAAATCATGAGTGTAAGCTATTGATTAACTTCACTCAATATACACAGAGTCGCCACCGCGCTTTTATTTATTTCCAAATGGAAAAAGGGAAATGAACGAACAAAACCTTAACGAATCTCAAAAGCTAAAAAGCTCAAAGAATCAAACAGAGAATGGGTACGGGGATTGGTTACAAATCGGGAAGGTTTTAAGCACCCGACTTGTCCGTAGTACTCTACGGGAACCCTTTGAAATGTTTACTGCATTTTTGGTTTGAAATGGTTTGCTTGGAAAAAGATTGAAGAGATGAGAAGAAGAATATTTTTTAAGATTTTGGTGTTTGAAGAGACGAACGTCTCATGCCTACGTACCCACAGAGTGCAATGCGAGATCAAAACCCCGTAGTTCGTGGTACAAATTGTGAGAAAAAGCAAATGAGTTGAATTTATTTTAAAATGTAAAGATAAGTCGTCATCCTTTAGCGAATAATTCCGCTAGAAAGGATGAATCATATCTAAACACCAAAAAAATGGTTAAGAAGAAACGTGCACGAGGGGACAAAAGCATTTGAATGAGTTTGAAAGTTTTTAAGTTTTTGAGAAAGAAAGTTTCGATATGCTTATATGGTTTAGCATTTATTAAAGAAATGAAATGAAAAGGTAAAAGCAATGACCGAAGTCAAGGTTTGTTTGAGAAAATGTTTGAAGTTTGAAAACAAAGAAAGTTTTGAAAAGAGGAAGGAGATTTGAAAATTGAAGAAGATGGGAAGAGATGAAGGGACTATCCTAGGACTTAAAAATAAAAGCTAAGGAAGAAATGATCAAACCCTATGGCAAGCACTCTTGAGACAATTGGATTTCCATCTTCATAAACAAGTGAACTTAACCGGAGCCACAATCTTCAATCCATAACAAATGAGAAAAGGGATGATCCTAGAATCTAGATCCGAAACTCCAAGCAAGGGATAATAACCATAGTCCAAAATAATAGTCACCCATTTTTTAGATGTTTAATCCATTATTAATATTTTTGGTGTCCAAATGGACAAATGAAAAATAACAAGCAACAATAATATATACAATAAGCAATATGATGAATGAATATAAAAGCATAATAAGAGAGGTAGAGAACGAGAGATTTAAAGTAAAAAGATAAGGTGCGAGAGATTTAATTAAATGTTAGTATATTCACATTATTAATATTTACAATATAAAGTGGTATGATGAACTTAATCAAGCACAACCACGAAAAAGAAAAATAAAGTCGAGGCAACCGGATCCAAGTGGATCATAATCCGAATCGGGACAACTTTAGGTCTATGTTAAGCAATCGCCGAGTAATTTACGGAGTAATTACCCTACAAATGAGGCCGGCCACCACTAATTAAAGTGGAAAATATTCGTGTTAAAACATGTTAGAGAAACGATATTATGGATCGTTCTCCGAAAACATGCCACACTAAAAGAAAGAGAACGGTCTAATCTTAATCGAGATTATCGTTGAATTTCTCGAAAAGCAACCTATCACGATCTCAAAGTGTGGAGAATGATCCAAATGATCATTCAACCATAGATTTGAAATAATGAAGATTAAACTTAATCGGAAATCAACAATCCCGAATCGGAAGATTGTCATCGACCAAAATTAAAAAAAGAGATGAAGAATAATGGATCCAAAAAGTAGATCCATAAAAAGAATTAGAAATAGAAGAAAAAAAAAATTAAAATCCTTTTCTAAAAAATTTTCTAAATTGAAATGTTTCTAAAGTACAATTTCCTAAAGTTTTTCTAGAAGTACTTTTTTCATAAAACTCTTAAATCAACCACAAATTATAACAAAATCCTTTAAACAAAACAAAATAAAGAAAATTAAAAAAGAAAAGAAAAAAAAAGAATGGGAGAAAGGATGGGATCCACGCATAGATGTGGAAGGAGGTGGTAATAACACTGAGGTATTATATTAGCACCAAGGCCCAAAGAAAGGTCATTAAATTTTTTCTCAAAATTACAAAAACAACAAAGACCTCAAGAAAGATAGAAGCAAAAGCTTCTTCTTCTTCAACCTTAAAGGATAGCGGCGGTACTGTTCTCCGAATTGAAGGAGAAAAAAAAATCGCAACTACTTAATCTAAAATCGCACAGCATCAAACAGATATGAAACTCAACAACCGTGTGCCTCTCTATACCTTTTTCTTCTCACGGAATTCACTCTTCTTCTCCTCTTTCCGGTTCCTTTCCTCCCTCTCTTTCAACTTGTTTCCGTTTCTTATGAGATTTGGGAATGGAGATGTAGTTATGGATTTTGGATTTTGATTGAAAGAATGGATTGAAAAAAAATTAGGTTTTGGATTGATGAAGGATTTGGGAGATTGAAGCTTGAGGGTGGATTTTGGTATAATGGTTAGGGGCTATTCAAGCTTGCCTCAATGAAGGAGCAGAAGGTTCGTTTTATAGAGAGTGAGAGTAGATTCGGTGATGCCGTTTTTGGGGTTCACGGGTTTGCTCATGCTTGCTGCGTTTCAAAACCTCATTGCGTTTTGTTCATTTATTGGCTGCGTTTTGATTTATTTCTTGATGTTGTTTGCGTTTTGATAAATGAAGGTACTGAACGCGTGACGGATTGATACGGCTCGTTGTGAGATGGCTTCGGTTGGGGATTTGCTTGAGGTTGTATGGATGAAGGCTTGGGCGTGTGGCTGAGATGTGGGGCCTGAGGATAAGTGTGATGGAAGCTGGTGAATTGGCTTTGCATTGATACGGCTTTCACGCGTTTTGGTTGTAGCTGGGCTTGAATATTTGTTGGGCAAGGCTTGAAATTTTCGTTGATGGCTGTGATGTTCGTGTTGCTAGGAGAAGCTGACTTATTGATGTGTTGAAGCAAGGTGGGCCAAAAGTGTGAAGAATACGGCGTGTATTGGGCTTGGCAGCATGATGAGGTTGAAGCTGCCTTGGCTTGCTGCAAGTGATGCGCAGGATGCGTGAGGCGTGGGCCTGAAGTTTGGTACGGCTTGTGAGCTGTTGCTGTGCGCTGAGGCTTGTTTGTCACGTGAGGAATTTTTTTGAAGGCTGTTGATGAATTTTGTACGGCTTAAGCTGGCTTGGTGATACAAGTTGTGAAGCTGATTGCGTACGGTTTGTGATATTTGTGCTGCACGTGAATGATGTGGGAAGCTGCTGTGGCTTAGGAATTTTGCTCATAAGTGTGGGCCTTTTTTTGTATTTTTTTTTATAAAGCAAATTAACTATTACCTATTGACAAATACTAAAAAGAAAGAAATGATGTTATATATATTTTTTGTGATAAAAAAAAACTTATAGTGAAAAAGAAATAAATGAGAATAAAAATGGATAATAATAAACTTTTTTTTTTTAGAAATGGATAATAAGAGAACATTAAAAATATGGGCTTGGAAAAAGGGCTAAAACAAAAATGAGAATAAAAAAGACTAGTAATTGGACATTTGTGAGAAAAAAAATAGGAAAATGGTTTAGGATATGAAAAGGATAATTGGAATATAACGAATAATGAAAATGGTCATAGAATTGGGAATGTGAGTGGATATTACCTAAAAACTATATAAGGAAATTGGTGGTAAAAGGTTATGAATCAGATAATCGGTGAAGCAATGATTCTATTTTAAGCCCAGACCCAAATTTCGATGTTCTTCACAAGCCTCTGATAATGAATTTAGCCAACACAGACTCACTGAACAGCCAGATAATTTGCAACTTGCCATTCAAACCACCACCATTGACTTTTGGACTTCTGAACATTTTCACATACTTCTGAATCACTTTCTTGGAAAATAAATCCACAAATGAACTGGTGATCATTGAATATTCGAACCAAACTTCTCACAGAACACAGTCACACAAACCAACTTGTACTTTGAAAACGCATTGCCTGAGAAACAAACCACTGGCACACACAACTTGCAGTCGAAACAATCTCTTGATAGTTTGACCAAGATTAGGTCAAACGTCCATCTGAATCGAATTGTGACTGAACAAACGCATCTGAATTGGAATTACAGCACTTTCCTTGAAATCCTGCAACACAGAGAAGAAGAAGAAACAAACTGCAACATATTTTTTTTGTATTTTGGTTAGAGGTTAGAAAATATAAACAGATAACAGAAATTTAACCAGGTGATCCTCTGCAAAGCATAGGCCTGCACCTGAAAAAGGATAAACGAACAGTACGTGATCTTGTTTGTATGCAAATGCAGATGGGATGTGAAAAATCTTAGGTCAAAAATTAGGGTCTGACAGTCATGTACGTGTGTGTTACGTGAAGTCAATTTTCCTATTCTCCCGCAGACCAAGTAATTCAACTTTTCCCTGGATTTTCTCAGCAACTACGAAGCCCATGCATCATTCCAACTGCCAAGCCCAAAATTATGATCCTATAAATAACTTAGTTTCAAAGAACAATTTACAGAGTTTTATTTTAATTTTTCTTGCGGAAGCTCTGCCGTATTTCCTTTGCACCCTATTTCATTTATTTTTCCAGCATTTGTTCTGTTCTTGCTTTAATTTTATATCCCAACCAAATCATATAACAATTTCCAACATTAGGAAATTGTTATAATTTAATTTCTTTCAAAGCCTTTAGAAATTCTTTTAGTAATTTTTATTTCTGATTCCGGTCCGTACTCCGAGCTTGCCAGATTGTGGAAGAAGGAGTCTAACATTATATTTGTTATTCAGGTTTTTATTTAATTTGCATTTATATTAATGTTAAGAATTTATTTTATAATGCATATTTTATTTTGTATTTCTCTGTTTCTGCATCTGTCTGGTACAACAATCATGAGTAGCTAAACACTTTAGGCGGTATGTAATTAAAATTAACTAAATCGGTAAAATCAATTCTAGGTTTAAAATAATTAAGAACTTAAAATTTTGGCTGTGACTTTTTATAATAAAATCAATCTTTTTGTTACGAGAGTAAGGAAAGTGTAATAGGTTAGGTCGAGACCACAAAAGTGTGAGATTTCAACCAGATAGCTAAAGTTAGGCATTTAATTTAAATACAGCGAGAGCGCTTTAAAATGAACTAGACTTATTAAGTTTCCAAAAATTATTTCTAAACACTTATGGGCTAGCGAGAGCAGGCATAGGGCTTTAGGGGTAAGATCTGAGATAAGACCACGAGAGTGTGAGTTAAAGATATTTAAACTGGTAACCTCTACAGAATAAATTAAGTGAACTATCCTTATAAGCCTAGATTAGAATGACCTGCCTAAGTTAACATAATTACATACCGACCGCCTTATTATTATTTTACTAAACTAAAATTTAATTCTCGCCTTTAATCCTTAAAAACAACCAAAAATCGTGAGAACCATTCACCTTAGCTAAACTAGTGAATCCTCTAGCACTAAGTAATCATAAAGTCCCTGTGGGATCGATAATCTTAAATATTACTTTGATAGGCTGTGCGCTTGCAGTTAAGATACCGCTAGACACATATTAGAGTACGTCTTTAGCCCATCAAGTTTTTGGCGCCGTTGCCGGGGACCTTAATTTAGTTACTAGTGCACTTTAGAGTAGCATTGTCTAGACTAAGGTAACAACTATTTTCTTTTCTTAATCTAATCTCCTTAGTGTATGTCAAGTACTCGCTCTCAAGGCGAAGACTTGCAACCTCTAATCCCAGAATCAGAACGCTTCTTACACGTAAGGAGACGAATATTCGATTACGAACAAAATTACAACATTCCAGATCTTCAAATAGATCCACCTAAACCAGTCGGAACATCAAAGGACGCAGAGATGGCTGAAGAACCGAATCATCCACTAAAATATTACGCTAGTCCTTCGCAAGCTGAACCGCATTCCAGCATTGTCGCACCGGCTATCAACCGAAACGATTTCAAACTGAAACCTTCGCTGATATCAGTCGTGCAACAAAATCAATTCGCCGGAAATCCTACCGAGGATCCGAACCTTCATCTTTCGATATTTGTGCAATACGCAAATACCGTAAAAGCCAATGGAGTTACCCAAGAAGCTATCAGACTATGTCTTTTTCCTTTTTCACTTCGAGACAGAGGAAGAGCCTGGCTTCAATCTCTACCCTCGAATTCAGTAACTACGTGGGAGGAACTAAAGAGAGTTTTCTTGACCAGATATTTCCCACCTAGCAAGACAGCTATGCTAAGAGCTCAGATCAACGGATTTAAGCAAAAGGAAAACGAATCACTTTTTGAAGCTTGGGAACGCTATAAAGATATGCTGAGACTTTGTCCACATCACGGATTAGTAGAATGGATGGTCATCCATACCTTCTACAATGGACTCTTGTACAATACAAGAATGACAATTGACGCTGCCGCAGGCGGTGCACTAATGGACAAAGAATATAATGATGCTTATGCACTTATCGAGAGTATGGCTCAAAACCATTACCAATGGGGAAGCGAGAGAGTCGCAACTGAGAAACCAACAAAAGGAGGTATGTACTAAGTGAGTAGTATGGACCAAGTCAATGCAATGTTTGACCAACTAAACCAAAAGATCGACAACTTGGCCATAACACCAACAGCCACCGTGGCTGCAGTAACACCTAACTGTGAGTTATGTGGAGTTCCAGGACATGATGTCCCTGATTGTCAACTATTAACAGGAATTCCCACAGATCAAGTGAATTATGCTCAAGGAAACCCGTACTCAAACACATACAACCCAGGTTGGAAGAATCATCTGAACTTCTCCTATAAGAACAACAATGCTTTATACGCACCAGGTCAAACACCAGCTACACCACCAGGATATCAAAAGACTGCTCCTAATGTCCCTAGAAAATCGAACCTTGAGTTGATGATGGAGAACTTCATAGCTAACCAATCTCAAACAAACAAGGACTTCTTAAACCAAAACATACACACTAGTGAGCAGATTAAGCAATTAGTGAGCAAAGTAGATGCATTAGCTACACATAACAAAATGCTTGAAACTCAGATTTCACAAGTAGCTCAACAACAAGCACCTACTGTTGCACCAGCTGGAGTATTTCCTGGACAACCTCAACCTAATCCGAAAGGACAGGCAATGCTGTGATATTAAGAAGTGGCAAGGAACTTGACGGACCTACCGATCCAAGACTTGACAATCCAGCCATGTACCAAAAACCGGATAAACCGACTGAAATGGTGAATGAACCAGAAGAAAAGGAAGATGATAATCAAGAGGAAGTGGAGAAAGAAAAGCCTTATGTGCCTCCACCACCCTATAAACCACCAATTCCGTACCCTCAGAGATTAACCAATTCCAAGACGATGGGCCAGTTTAAAAAATTTGTTGAACTTCTGAAACAGTTGAATATTACTATTCCATTTACATAAGCTATCACTCAAATGCCCTCGTATGCTAAGTTTTTAAAAGAAATCTTATCCAATAAGAAAAAGATAGAGGATAACGGAACCGTTACACTTACTGCTGAGTGTAGCGCAATAATTCAGAATAATATGCCTCCTAAGCTAAAAGATCCAGGAAGTTTCTCTATACCCTGTGTAATAGGAAAATTCGTCATTGACAAAGCTCTATGCGATTTAGGAGCCAATATCAGTGTTATGCCCTTAACGATTTGCAAAAGGCTAGACATGGGAGACCTAAGACCAACTAAAATGTCTGTTCAACTAGCCGATCGCTCTATTAAATATCCTGTAGGCATACTAGAAAACGTCCCAGTACGTATAGGACAATTCTATATTCCTACTGATTTCATAATCATGGACATCTCTGAGGACTCCACTACACCTATCATACTAGGAAGACCATTCTTAGCTACTGTCGGAGCTATTATAGACGTAAAGAAAGGAAAGCTAACCTTTGAAGTAGGTGAAGAGAAAGTTGAATTTATTTTAACACAATTCTTACAATCACCTGCTATAGAGGATACATGCTATCTATTGGACGTAATTGACGAATGTGTAAGAGAAATGGAAATGAAAGAAACTACCTATTCTGAAATTATGAAAATTCAAATCCCTCCGATTTTCGAAGATGATAATTGGCGTGAACCATATCAGGATGATAGTCTAAGCGAAAGTTTAGCACTTACACCGGATCCCATGCCAAGTAAGAATAAACCTACATTAGGGTTGAAAACTTTACCTAAGAACCTAAGATACAAATTCTTGGACACTGAATGTACAAGACCAGTTATAATCAATCCCAGGTTAGGAATAATTGAAACAAAGAAACTTTTAGATGTCTTAAAGAAATATCCAACTGCATTAGGATATATCATATCTGATCTCAAAGGAATATTCCCTTCAATCTGTATGCATCGTATTCTGCTAGAAGAAGATTGCAAAACCTCCAGAGAATCTCAAAGAAGAATTAACCCAATCCTTAGCACTGTAGTAAAGGAAGAAGTTAAGAAACTACTAGATGCTGGAATAATATATCCAATCTCTGATAGTAAATGGGTTAGTCCAGTACATGCAGTACCAAAGAAAGGAGGTATCACTGTTGTGAAAAACGCTAAAGGTGAATCAATATCACAAAGAGTAGTGACAGGACATAGAGTGTGCATCGATTATCGTAAACTAAACAAAGCCACTCGAAAAGATCATTTCCCACTACCTTTTATAGATCAAATGTTAGAACGATTAGCCAAGCATTCATATTTCTGTTATCTTGATGGTTACTCAGGATTTTTCCAAATCCCTATCCACCCAGATGATCAAGAGAAGACTACATTCACACGCCCTTATGGAACGTTCGCTTATAGACGAATGCCCTTTGGATTATGCAACGCTCCTGCAACCTTTCAAAGATGTATGATGTCAATCTTCACAGATTTTATAGACAACATCATGGAAGTGTTCATGGACGACTTCTCTGTATGCGGGCAAAGTTTTGAAGGATGTCTATCAAATTTAGAAATGGTGTTAGAAAGATGTGTAAAAGTAAACCTCGTGCTTAACTGGGAGAAATGTCATTTTATGGTCAGAGAAGGAATCGTACTAGGACACGTTATATCTGACAAGGGAATTGAAGTTGATAAAGCTAAGATAGAAGTCATAAAAGATCTTCAACCCCCTAAAATCGTTCGAGAAATACGAAGCTTTTTAGGACACGCCGGTTTCTACCGACGATTCATCAAATATTTCTCGAAGATCACTAAACCTCTTACCGGTTTATTAATGAAAGACGCTGAGTTCATATTCAATGAAGATTGTCTTAAAGCATTCGAAACTCTAAAAACAACCCTCATCACCGCACCAATCATGCAACCCCCTAACTGGAGATTACCTTTCGAAATCATGTGCGATGCGAGTGACTATGTTGTAGGAGCAGTTCTAGGCCAGAGGAAGGACAAGAAACTTCATGCGATTTACTATACCAGTAGAACCTTAGATTCTGCTCAGATGAACTACGCCACTACTGAAAAAGAATTGTTAGCAGTTGTCTTTGCGCTTGACAAATTCCGTTCTTACCTAGTGGGAGCGAAAATAATCGTTTACACAGACCACGCTGCTATCAGATATCTATTAACTAAGAAAGATGCTAAACCAAGACTCTTGAGATGGATTCTACTCTTACAAGAGTTTGATCTTGAAATAAAAGATAAGAAAGGTACTGAAAACGTCGTAGCGGACCATTTATCTAGAATAGAAGGTATTAAACCCGAACAAGTGCCGATTAACGATGATTTTCCGTATGAACAGCTGATAGCACAAATAGGAAGCGACCCAGTTCAGTTAGACATAGATGAACCAGAACCCGTGGAAACAATCCAAACAACTGTAGGACTGCCATGGTACGCTGACATTGTCAACTACCTAGCTGCAGGAGCTCTTCCACCTGACTTAACCTATCAGCAGAAAAAGAAATTCTTTCACAATCTCAAACATTACTATTGGGATGAACCATTATTGTTCAAAAGAGGACCCGATGGAATCTTTCGTCGATGTATTCCCGAAGAAGAAATAGAAGATGTCATTGCTCATTGCCATTCATCTCCTTATGGTGGACATGCAAGCACTTCCAAGACTTGTGCAAAAATCTTACAAGCCGGCCTATTCTGGCCTAATTTATGGAAAGATGTCCACATCGCTGTTATAAATTGCGATCGGTGTCAACGCACCAGTAATATTTCAAGAAGAGATGAAATGCCTCAAAAAGGAATATTAGAAGTAGAAGTCTTTGACGTCTGGGGAATAGATTTCATGGGACCATTCCCATCATCTTTCGGTAATAATTACATACGCGTAGCTGTCGATTACGTTTCAAAGTGGATTGAGGCTATAGCTTCTCCTACAAATGACACACGAGTAGTAATAAAGCTTTTCAAAAATATAATCTTTCCCAGATTTGGTGTGCCTAGACTCGTCATAAGTGACGGTGGCTCGCACTTCATTTCAAAAATCTTTGACAAATTACTATCTAAGTATGGAGTAAGACACCGTGTGGCAACACCATATCATCCACAAACAAGTGGACATGTCGAAGTCTCAAACAGAGAAATTAAACAAATCTTAGAAAAGACTGTCGCCATATCTCGGAAAGATTGGTCATCTAAACTTAATGAAGCTTTATGGGCTTATATGTCAGCCTACAAGACACCCATAGGAACTACACCTTTCAAATTAGTATATGGAAAGTCTTGTCATCTCCCGGTAGAACTAGAACACAAAGCATATTGGGCGATCAAAACTCTCAATATAAACTATAATGCTGCAGGAGAAAAGCGAATCCTCGATATTAACGAATTAGAAGAGTTAAGGTTAGATGCTTATGAGAATGCTAAGATATATAAAGAAAGAACTAAGCGATGGCACGATAAACGCCTATCTAGGAAAGAATTTAGTGTGGGAGACGTTGTACTCCTCTTTAATTCAAGACTTAGGCTCTTTCCTGGAAAACTAAAATCTAGATGGTCAGGACCCTTTGAAATAACTAGAGTGTTCCCGAGCGGAGCGATAGAAATTAAGGGTAAGAATAGTGAACCGTTCACAGTAAACGGACAACGTTTAAAATATTACCATAAAGTTGAAAATAGAGATTATGCAAATAGTCTAAGGCTTTTAGTGTTGTCCACTAATTTCCCTGATTAATCTACACCTAAACATTACGTCAGGCTTTTGACGGTAAAAACAGCGCTTAGTGGGAGGCAACCCATTTAATCATTTAATCATTTTGTCATTTATCATTTTATTACTCGTTTTATTGTTTTGTCATTTTATTGTTTTATTGTTTTATTTCATTATTATTATTTCTTTTATTTATGCATTTATTTTCTTATTTTTCCTTATTTTAATTTTTAAATCACCTTTACAGATTTTCTAAAGTCTTTTCCACTTTCCTTCTCCCCCTGATTTGTTTCCTTCATATTTACACTAACTATGGCTAACCAACCGAGAAACATTATGGAAACCATATTTAGAGGTAGGAACCAAAGAATGAAATTTGAAGAGTTATCACAGAGACCAATGGATTTGACTCTGTACCCGGATGATCTGACTATGGAAACCTTAGGTATACATGATAGCATCCTATACTTGTTTAACCAACTTGGATGGGAGAATGCACTAATTAAACAAAAGTTTGTGACTTACCGCGAGCTCACCCTTGAGTTCCTAAGCTCCTTAATTTACTTACCCGAGCACGGTTTTGGATTCAGGAAAGGATTTATCAGTTTCCGACTATTCGGAATAGAATATGACTTTAACCATAGAGAACTAGCTGACTTATTAGGATTCCGTAGTGGACCCTTTGCTTTTACTACCACACAGGTAGAATTGATGGACATTGAGCTGGACTTCTTTTGGGGAACCTTAACCGGAAATTACCACCCTGAACCAAATAACATGAACAATGATGAGATACATAACCCTGCTATCCGTTATTTCCATAAGATCCTTGACCACACCTTCTTTGGAAAAGAAGAGAACCTTACTGGAGTATCTAAATATGAGATATTCATTATGTCATGTCTGACTAATGGACAGCCAGTCAATGGTGTGCCTTTCATGATGCAAACCTTCACCCGAATCCAAGAAGAACCTGATCTACCCATATTAGTAGGAGGTCTTGTCACCATGATTGCTGATGCCTTAGGACTTAGATACCAATTACACAGGTGTAACCATTTAAGTACCATCCGTCCTATGAATCTTAACTTTTGCTTTAACCTCCATATCATAAGAAATTTAGGACAACCACCTTTCGAGTACCTAATCAGGAATGAAGTAGTAACCCTTTTCACACTACCAAACCATGCTAGAGTCAGTGTTCACAATAAAGATAATTGGCTTTATGAGCTTACCCCTCCTGACTATCCATCCACTCCTGAAACACCTCAATCTTACAAGATAAGGGATGATATAATGACCGATGTAGAAAGTGACCCTGAGACACCTCCTGGTTACCATGACATTGACCACACTGATGAAGTGATTGAAACCCCTGAAGTAAATCAAGTAGAATATGCTGACAACTTAAGGAAAATCATGAATACTCTTGAAGCTTACCAAGCTGATATTAATACTGTTAAGGATGAGATTAAAAGCATGCGATTGGACGTTATAGGTTTAACTGACATAACGTGTGAGCAATTCTACCACCTGAACTCTGCAATTGAAGATTTGAAGAAGCACTTTTGAAAATGCTGTAGTGATCTAACTTATTTTACTTCCTGTTTTCGTGTCTAGTTAGTTTAACATTTCGCAAACATTTTCGTACCTTATTTTTATTAATGTAATTTCCCTTCAATTATATCAAAAGCAAAACACCTCTAGTTTTACCATTTTCCAATTTAATCAATTTCTATGATTTCCATTAGTTACTGTTATATTTAAATTGATTAATGTTTTATATAATTTCTCGTGTGATGAATTTATGTTGATCTAAAAATTTTATATATTGTTTGTGTTGGAAATAAAATGAGAAGTGATCATAAAAAAGAAAAATTGTATTGAACGTGTGAGATAATGCATTCTGGAAAGAAAATATTATAAGATTTTTATCCCTCACGGTCGTCATCACCCTCTCACGATCGTGACAAGCTAATTAGCGCGTCACGACCGTCACTCACTAATCACGACCGTGACGACCCCTGTTATAGGAATTCTGAGAAACAGAACTGTTCTTCTTTGCAGAAACCTCTTTTTCAACTTCCACAAAATTTAGAAACCCCCCATTATCTCTTCCAAATCCCGTAACCTCCCATTACCCTAAATAAATTCCATTAACCTCTCCATTTACTCCAAACCTCTCACATTCAATTTTTCACTATAATCAGAACCAATTTCTTCACATTTTTCACTTTTCTCACAAAACTCAAAAACCTCTCATCTCCCATTCCCGTACTTGCATGCAATGGAAGAAATTCAGTTTAGAGATGGTGAGCATGGAGAAAATCAGAGACAAAAGTTCATCAGGTTTCAGAACCGTGGCGTCCAACCCACTCGATATGTCGACACTGACTGTTTGAGGGAGTTGGGACTGCTCAACGGTGTGAAGCTCTTGCTTCGGAAGGTTGGTTTGTGGCACTTGTGCAGTCAACCCCAGCCTACATTCGAACTCCTGACATTGGAATTTCTGAGTTCGTTTCAATATATCACTCCTCCCGGTACACAAAGTCAACTCACCGGCATTGCTAAATTCAGAATGCTCGGCCGAGAGTTCGAAGTTACACAAACAAGGATCGCCGAACTGCTAGGTTTCGATCACGGCGACGATGCTCATCTCCGCGTGCCGGACAACTTCAGTGATATCGCTTTCACCTTATGGCACGACATCACCAACACCCGTGCCACTGCCTTTCAGAGCCTGAATGCTACGCATATCCATAACCCGATGATCCGATACTTTCATCGCATCATCTGCAACACCATTTTTGCAAGAGAGAGCAATCACAAGCTCAACTCCAAGGAGCTCTTGTTCTTGCACTGCGCCTTAAATGACGAGTGAATCAATGCTGCCCCATTCCTGTTGTCCCATATCCAGTCCATAGCGCAAAGAGGCACAACCCCCTTCTACATAGGCGGGATTGTCACCACCCTCGCCATTCAGCTGGAGCTTGGTGACTTGATTATCAATTTGCCTCGCAGAGCCGCAGAGTTTCTAACAAAGAACTATTGCAGACCCGCCCACTTGATTTCTCAGAGAGAGGATGGCAGGTTCAGCCCTGTTATCCAAGGCACTGTTTATCACCACATCACCTTGCCGTGTCGTGATCACATCGATCCGTCCAACCGAGCCAACTGGCTATTTGCTTTACCGGATGCTGCCGGCCACGCCCCCATTATTGATGAGCAGGCCGATCTACCAGTGGACGAGATGCAAGACACCATGGATGCAGCTGAGCCTGTACAGGACATTCCTGAGTCCTCCACCCGACAGCCATCTGCACAAGAATTCACACTTGAAGACGTCCTCCGTGCGATTCATCGGCAAAATCAGATGAATGCCGCATTGGAGCGAAGGCAAAAAGAGCAACATGATGCACTACTTTCAGCTGTTGCCGCTAACCAGAGGACGACTGATGAGAAGCTCGGAGATATCTTTAGCGAGCTAGAGGCGTTGCGAATTGATATCACTGCTCTCACCGGCACCGGTTCTGACCCTGAAGCGACTCCGACCAGACGATCCCGCACCAGAAGCCGATGCCGTGGCCATCAGTAGCCTTAGTTTTAGTTTTTGTTTCTGTTTTTTTTCATTTCCGTTGTTTATATTGTGTTTTACCCGCTATTATATCACAACATTGAGGACAATGTCTGATATAGTGTGGGAGAGATACCTTTCCTTTTTCCGCATTTCCCTTTCCGCACTTTCCATTCCGTTGTATTTCCTTTTCGTATTTTAATGAAACAGAGTAATATTTGTGCTATTTCTTTAGTTTCGAATTCTCCCCGTTTATTTAGCCATACCGAATACCGAAAAAAAAATTAATTTTATCTTCGCATTACCTGACTTACCTACGAAATCATAGTTAGGAAGCTGAGAACGATTCAACAAGATCGATACAGTCTTGACACCTTAGACTTCCTACTTAAGCATTCCGTTCCGATAATTGTTACGACTACACCTTAAGTTTCAGTTCAAAAGTAACCCCTAGTAGTTTATACTAGCAGTCAGCACCGTCTGAACACAAACCACGTGGGGAGCCGATGAATATAAGTGTTTGATGCCTAATCTATAATGATCCTTCATATCTCGATGCCAATGAAAAGAAATTGCACCAAAGTACACGGTCGCATAAAAGAAACGAGAAGTATGAAAATGAGTCCATTGCGGGTTGGTTCAGAGGTACCTGGTTCTGAACTTGGTAGGGCGTGCTACGGCTCGATCCCCCACAACCTCCAAATCGGATAATATACGTAGGGTTGCCACATTCGTGTACCAGACCCCGTGCTTATAAAGGATCAAAGTCACTAACCGGCTACTCCACTACGTGCGTGCTAAGGCAAAGGGCTTAATGTGATTGCGCTAGAATGAAACTGGGTGAAATAAGATCGAAAGAATCTAGGTGGAATCGTAACGCAATTACCGAATGTTTCGTTTAACGGGAAGTCGACGACTTAGCTTGTTGCTTGTGTCATTAGTGTATCGTCAGTGTTTTATTCTAGTATCGGTTTATCTGACAAAACGATTCCTCGTATGATTTGTTATGTGTGTGCGTCGATGAAAACCTGTCCGATCATTTTTCAACCGACTATTTGCTTGAGGACAAGCAAGGGTTTAAGTTTGGGGAAGTTTGATAACGAGAAAAAGTATCATTTTATTGCTATGTTTCAATGTCGTTTTATCGCACATTTGTCATTTTAACACCCGATTCCTCGAGTTTTCTTTGTCATTTTGCAGGTATATCAATTATAGAGCTAAATCATGAGCCACAAGTGAAATGAGCAAAAACAACCATGAAAAGAAGAAGAAAAGAGGAATTCTGCATAATCTGCATTTTTTGTAACTGTCACGACCGTCACCTAGGAGTCACGACCGTGACACGCTAAAAGGAGCAGTCACGGTCGTCACCAGTCCCTCACGACCGTGACGCGCGTAATACAAGGGAGACGAGCGTGACACCCTTGTCACGAACGTGACAAGGGGAATTTAGGTTAACTTGTTGAGAATTGGTCATGTACGTGTGTGTTACGTGAAGTCAATTTTCCTATTCTCCCGCAGACCAAGTAATTCAACTTTTCCCTAGATTTTCTCAGCAACTACGAAGCCCATGCATCATTCCAACTGCCAAGCCCAAAATTATGATCCTATAAATAGCTTAGTTTCAAAGAACAATTTACAGAGTTTTATTTTAATTTTTCTTGCGGAAGCTCTGCCGTATTTCCTTTGCACCCTATTTCATTTATTTTTCCAGCATTTGTTCTATTCTTGCTTTAATTTTATATCCCAACCAAATCATATAACAATTTCCAACATTAGGAAATTGTTATAATTTAATTTCTTTCAAATCCTTCAGAAATTCTTTTAGTAATTTTTATTTCCGATTCCGGTCCGTACTTCGAGCTTGCCAGATTATGGAAGAAGGAGTCTAACATTATATTTGTTATTCAGGTTTTTATTTAATTTGCATTTATATTAATGTTAAGAATTTATTTTATAATGCATATTTTATTTTGTATTTCTCTGTTTCTGCATCTGTCTGGTACAACAATCATGAGTAGCTAAACACTTTAGGCGGTATGTAATTAAAATTAACTAAATCGGTAAAATCAATTCTAGGTTTAAAATAATTAAGAACTTAAAATTCTGGCTGTGACTTTTTATAATAAAATCAATCTTTTTGTTACGAGAGTAAGGAAAGTGTAATAGGTTAGGTCGAGACCACGAGATTGTGAGATTTCAACCAGATAGCTAAAGTTAGGCATTTAATTTAAACACAGCGAGAGCGCTTTAAAATGAATTAGACTTATTAAGTTTCCAAAAATTATTTCTAAACACTTATGGGCTAGCGAGAGCAGGCATAGGGCTTTAGGGGTAAGATCTGAGATAAGACCACGAGAGTGTGAGTTAAAGATATTTAAACTGGTAACCTCTACAGAATAGATTAAGTGAACTATCCTTATAAGCCTAGATTAGAATGACCCGCCTAAGTTAATATAATTACATACCGACCGCCTTATTATTATTTTATTAAACTAAAATTTAATTCCCGCCTTTAATCCTTAAAAACAACCAAAAATCGTGACAAACATTCACCTTAGCTAAACTAGTGAATCCTCTAGCACTAAGTAATCATAAAGTCCTTGTGGGATCGATAATCTTAAATATTACTTCGATAGGCTGTGCGCTTGCAGTTAAGATACCGCTAGACACATATTAGAGTACGTCTTTAGCCCATCAGACATGAATGAGCAAGCTCACTCTAATACATAAGTAAAAATGCAGCAATGGATGCATAAAAGAGATGAGTAGAGATTATGAGAAGTGAAGGCAAATTCACTTCTCAGACACTTACCACCTGAAAAGTTAGTAACAAGAGGTGACATGAAATGAGAATGAGATGAATGAAATGATGTAAACCACAGTCAGAAGCATAAACATGATGCTAATGATGCTAAGAGATGATGCAAACACATGTCAAGAGATATGAATGATCATACAAGGATGAGGATGCAAATGAAGCATGCTTTGAACCATAAAAGTTCATGAAAGTTTATGAAATGGAATGAATGCATAACATAGCAAATGAATTATGCAATAATCAAACATGATTCTAATATGTCCTAAGATGTCTTATATGTCATGTTTATGCACAAAATGTTATGGCAAGTTCATGAATGCAAGCATATGGAAGATGGATGCAAATGAAGGCAAAAATTAGGGTTTACATACAATATGCAATGCAAAATTCAAAATCAGAAGAAAATGACAAGATAAAAAATTGAAAATGGAATCAAAGGAACCCTAACCCTACATAAGTTCACTGCCCAAAGGAGGGGACCTAACTCTTAACCTAATGGGAGTTATGATTTTCTCAAGTTTGCTAGGGTTTTAAGGCACTTCAAAGGGAAAAATGCACATCAAATTGAAAATGAAAGATAAATTCAAACCAATTTTACCCTAGAAAGTACATGATATGAATAATGCAATGCAAGAAGAACCATCATCAAACTCTTCATGGTTAGACATAATTAATTTGTCTAAGTTAGAACAAAAATATTGCCTTTTAAGAACTTTAAATCCAAGGAAAAATGTCAAAATAGGTCAAGAACCAAAAAGAAATTTGTTTGAAGAGTTTGATAATGTTTCTAAATGTATTAAAATGCAATGTGAGTTTTTTTGTGATTTTTAAATACCTAAATGCATTTTTAATTAATTAATCTTCATTAATTAATTAAAAATAAACATTTAAATGATTTAAAAATACTTCTTTATGCAAAAAAATAAAAATAAAAATATTTTTGGGTTCTGAAAATTAATAAAAGATTTGATAAAAATTTTCAGAATTTTTTAATGTATTTTACTATTTTTAAAAATTCGTGGAAATTAAATACAAAACAAATGAAATAAAAATGAAATAAATGAATAAATGAGAAAGTCAGCTGATCTAAAGGCTCAGATTCAAACCTAGGGGGGGAGTTGACTACGCGCGCTAATGGACGGCTGAAATTCAAATCTCACTAATTATGATTAAACCTTAATCCTGAACCCTAATTACTTTCAGATGACCGGAACAGTGTTCCGGTCATCTTCTCCGGCCATCCAATCCTTCAATCTCACTCAAAACGCAATCTTAAGCTCTCTAACTCTCCAGAATCAAACATCTAACAACCCTAAACATGAATCCAGCCCTAAAACTCATTTATTTTCACCCAAGAACAAGAATCAAAGCCAAACGGAAAAACGCAGAAAATTTCAGAGGTTCAATACATGCTTAATACTTGACCATTTTCAAAACTAAACATATCAGAATCATCAGTGAATCATGGAGAACCAATTAGCAACTTAAAAACACGTTTCTGGAAAATTTGTTCTTGATGATACCTGAACTGAAGCTTTCGAAAATGGTGTTTTCTGGTCAGCCCTTTGCTTCAAACAAGCTCCAATGATCCTCCTTAAATGTTTGTGATGCTTAGCTGGAGTTTATATGGCCCCAAAATGAAAATAGCAGAGGTTCAGTTTGTGAAATGTGGAAATCGTGTTTTTGATTCTAGGCTTTTTAGGGCAAAGTGATGGTTGGGAAATGATCAGTGTATCATGGTGAGTTGTTCTGTGAAGTTTGTTTTGAGGTTTGAGGCTTGTGTGTTGAGATTCGAATGAAAATGCAAAGAGGGAGGTTTTTGTGAACTATGGTGATGATCTGGTTTCAGGCTCCAAGATTGTGTGAAATGTGATCCTTGAGGCATGTATGTGAAGCTGTGATTGGTCAGAGTAGTTGGTGTGACTCAGTTTGATTGGTATGGCTCAAGTTGCATAAAGTCAACATTTGTGTAAGTGAAGGTATGGGCTGGTTCAATCATGGTACAAGGGTATGGTTCGAATCAGCTTGCTTCAAGGAGGTCCATGGAAGTCATATTTGGCAGCTGGCACAAGTGGATGAAGGGTTATAGAGCATTTTGCAATTTTGTCCAACTTTGGCCCCTTTTGAGATTCTTGAAGTTTAAGGCATGGAACTTAAGAAATCTTTGAGCCAATATGTAGTTTAGGTCATATATGATGGTCATGTAATGCTTAGACAACAATTAGAGGTCACATTTTGCCTTGGTACAATAATTTGCAAGTTTCCCTCTTTGGCACATAAGTGAATTTTTGTGATTTTGTCCAACTTTGCAAGGCCATAACTTTTGTTCTATAATGAATTAGAATGAGTTCTTGTACTTTTTGAAAATGGGAGGATAAAATCTACAACTTTCATGACCAAATATTTTTCATTTGAAGCATTTTTGAATCAAAAAGAGGAGATTGAAAAACTTTCCCAAAATGGCAAGTTTTCATTACAAGTCACTTTCCCAAAATGGCAACTTTGCAAATGGCTTGAAATTCTTCAATTTTGTGAACTTCTAAAATTTTATAAGATCAAATAAAGATCATACACCTTCAAAATGATGGAGAACACCCTTTGGTTGTGTGATTGGGGGCCTCAGATGCCCTGATTTTGCACTGACTTGCTCAAGAAGTCATCTTTTGATCAGATGCCTTCCCCATTGAATTTCTTCATGAAAATTGATATGCATGATCCTCATATCATATAGAGGCCAATAGAAACAAGAATGACCAAAAAAATTGGAGTTATGGCCTCTGAAACCAAAACCCTAATTCTAGGTCATCCGTGCAGTTAAGTCTGGCTCTGCTTCCATGCCTTTCTCATTTCTTGTGATTCTTTGACTTCCTTGACCTTGTGAGGATATAATATGATGCTTGAACATACATGGACCCTCTTGAGATGATTGAAGGCCTTTGGAGTGGCTCAAATGGCTCAGGGATGGCTCAGATCACAAACCCTAGATGCAAATGGCTTTGAATCAATGCAGTGAAGCAAAAATGCAATATGAGATGATATGATTGAACTTATGCAAATGAAAAGAATCACAAGCCATGGTGTGAATGAGTGAGGGAAAATTTGGGGTGTTTACAGCTGCCCCTATTCAAACATGAGTTAGCTGTGCAGGATGTAAGCGACGGCTTATCAGACAAACAAGATAACTTGTGGTTGAATACCAAAGACAGTCCAAAATTTGCACTCGCTGAATGAAGAAGAAAAAGGATATAGATTGCAAAGGGAAGTAAAGTATGTTTATAAAGTGCGGGCGACGGAGGACGACCGTCGAGCAGAGGATGACTGCTGGGGAAATTGAGGGACCGTGATGGGGACGACCATCAAGTAAAGCTATAAGACCCTCTGGGGATCAAAGGTAAATGATGGGGACGACCATCGTGTTGAAGAAATAAATGATGAGGAACGGTCATCAAAGGTGAATGACGATCACCTAGAAGGGGACGGCTGCTCTGTTGGGGATAAGATGAGGGACGGTCATCTGAGGTGAAGGACGATCACCTGGCAAGGTACGATTGCCGAAAGTATCACGACACAAGACGAATGTCGGATGAAAAGGTCGACGATGGGGACGGCCATCGGATAAGCATTGATGAAGGACGATCATCAAGAGGTGAAGGACGATCACCTAGCAGGGTACGGCTACTCTGGGGTTTTATCATGACATAGGACGAATATCAGATAACAGAATCGACGATGGGGACGGCCATCGGATAAAATGATGAAGGACGATCATCAAGAGGTGAAGGACGATCACCTAGCAGGGGACGGCTGCTAAAAATATCACGACATAGGACGAATGTCGGATAAGAAGGGGTTCTAATGAATAGAGACTCCACTGGGGATGATGAAGGACGATCATCAAAAAGGTGAAGGACGATCACCTGGCAGGGTACGACTGCCGAAAGTTGTCATGACATAGGACGAATGTCAGATAGAAAGGAAATAGTTTATTCGGGATCTACCGGGGACTCTTCTGAGGAATGGCAGACACAGACGAGTGTCTAATTTTAAAGAAAAAGGGGTAAGTGTTTGACACAGTGTATAGATTAAAGATGCGAACGAGCATCCTTAAGACTATGATACGGACGAGTACCAGTAGAAACAAACGCTTGACGTATGTTCAAAGATGACAATACGGACGAGTACCAACTAGTTAATAAAGAACACGGACGAGTGTCGACTCTGAGGGGATTTAAGTGGTATATACGAGATACGAACGAGTATCCGAAACAAGTAAACACGGGAGAGACACATACGAGTGTTCAACTTGCTGGGGAGAGCACGACATGAACGGGTGTCGGAAGGAGTGTATTATAAACAAGTATTTAAGCGACTGTGCTGGGGGACGGTGACACGGACAGGTGTCCGAAGAGTGTGTAGATATATGTAGACATGTGTTCGTGAGTGCAAAGGGGACGCTTTGGCTTTCTGCTGGGGATATGACACAGACGAGTGTCAAGAAGCATCTGTAATGTATAAGCATCTGTTTATAAAGAATGCTCGGGCGACTTTACTAGGGAATGATGACACGGACGAGTGCCAAAAGGAGCATGTATCTGTATTTGGGGAATGTGAAGAAGATGCTTTGACATTTTGCCGGGGAAGATGAGGGGTATTTTGTATTTTGTTGATGGAATGCCAGTATTTACAAGTGTTTAGTCTGACACATGGCTTATGATTTATGCAATATGTTTGATTTTTGCTGTAATGCTCCGTATTAGACGGAATGCTACGCTCTGGGGAAAATATGATGCGAATGTTATGATTATGCCAAGATACCGATCCGGGATTCGGATCCCGTTGCAGAGAAGATCCCTGGCTGATCTGCTTGAAGTGGATATCCCAGCTGGGGATGAGATCATTGGTAGATCTGACATATATGACTCTGCTTGAGAAAATAGATCATTGATAGACCTATCTTGGTAATGAGGGACCCAGCTGGGGTTTACGGGAGCTTTCGTCACTCTGTTGTGAGATCTTCAGGCATTGCTCTTCTGGATAGAGGCTGAAACTCTGTGGGGAGATAGTTCCCTGTCTGACATTTGGCTGAGGAGTAATGATGACTGTCAACTCAGTTGGGGGGAAAGCAGCTTTGTTTGGAAGATGTGCTGAGGAAGTGGTGATTTGACAGCTTGCTGGGGAGAAACTTTCATGCCCCATGATGCGCTTTGAATACTTGCAATCCTATCATGACAAAGAAACGTACAAGTATCCCTAGGTATCCCTTACTGGATTCCATCATAGGAGTTTAGACACTCCCGGGAGCAAATATATTTCCCGTAAGCATGTAGTTTAGGAAAGACGCATCTGTACTTATGCAATCAACATCTTAAGGACATCGGACATTTTGCAAATGAAAATAAAATGTATGAGACGAAATATGACTGAAAATCTGATTTTATTAATTTGTGTGCCCTGAATTGGCAAGATACAGTCAAAGGAACAGATCCCCTGAAATGAGGAGATTGTTACAAATTGAGAAACAAAAGAAAATGCTGGCAATGTTGATGACGCTTCAAGGAGCTTCCCTTTTGCTATGACTCGTATGACATTAACGTTCTTCTCATCTTGCTTTCTGAAGAAGGCTGATTCTGACTGATGCTCGAACCTTTCGAAGCTTGCCTTGTTGTAAGTGATACAAACGAATTCAGAATGCAGTTGTTCGCTTATTCCCTTATTTTGCGTGGATCGCCCTTTCGGGTTTTCAATCCACCGGGATACCCATTTTTGACTGAGTTGTCCAATGTGGCTTTTCAACTCAGCGGGTGTACATTTTTTTATTTTCCCTTATTTTTGCCCGAGTCTTTTATTCTGTTTTTTGACTCGCCGAGATGCCCTATTTTTGCCTGGACTTACATTCTGTTTTTATGTCCAGCGGGTCATTTCATGCGAAGTATTTTTTAACTGCATCTGAATTCACAAGGGACAGGAAGTCTTCACCATCCATAGTGCTGAGCATCAATGCTCCACCGGAGAAAACTTTCTTTACTATGAATGGCCCATCGTAATTCGGAGTCCACTTGCCCCTGTGGTCTGTATGAGGAGGGAGGAGTCTTTTCAACACAAGATCTCCTACTTGGTACTCTCGAAGCCTGACTTTCTGATCGAAGGCTTTCTTCATTCTCTTCTGATATAATTGCCCATGGCAGATTGCAGCTAATCTCTTTTCTTCAATCAGATTCAGTTGTTCGTACCGGGATCAGACCCATTCTGCTTCGTTTAGCTTAACATCCATTAGTACCCGCAAGGATGGTAATTCAACTTCAACTGGTAGGACTGCCTCCATACCATACACAAGCTGATACGGCGTTGCCCTTATGGATGTTCTGATTGACGTTTGGTACCCATGCAAGGCAAATGGTAGCATTTCATGCCAGCCTTTATAGGTGACCACCATCTTCTGCACAATCTTCTTGATATTCTTGTTAGCTGCCTCAACAACGCCATTCATTTTTGGCCTGTAAGGAGAAGAATTGTGGTGCTGGATCTTGAAGTCCCGGCATAGTTCTGCCATCATTTTGTTGTTTAAGTTGGAACCATTATCAGTAATGATTCGCTCGGGAATTCCATATCGACAGATGATATCTCTCTTCAGAAATCGGGCTACCACCTGCCTCGTAACATTTGCATAGGAAGCTGCTTCAACCCACTTGGTAAAATAGTCAATGGTAACCAGGATGAATCTGTGGCCATTTGAAGCAGTCGGTTCAATTTTGCCTATCATATCAATGCCTCACATGGAAAAGGGTCGGGGTGAAGACATCACATTCAAAGGATTCAGAGGCACATGTACTTTATCCGCGTAAATCTAGCAATTATGGCATTTTCTGGCATAGGCACAACAGTCTGCATCCATTGTGATCCAGTAATAGCCTGATCTTAGCAACTTTTTAGCCATTGCATGCCCTCTAGCATGGGTACCAAAGGATCCTTCGTGCACTTCGTGCATCAACAAGTCTGCTTCTGCCCTATCAACGCATCTGAGAAGTACCATATCAAAGTTTCTCTTATACAGGGAACCGTTAGTATTCAGGAAGAAACTACCAGCTAGTCTTCTTAGTGTCTTCTTGTCATTGGAAGATGCCCCAGATGGGTATGTTTGATCCTCCAAGAAGCACTTAATGTCGTGGAACCAAGGTTTATCATCTTTAACCAAATCTGCTGAGAATACGTATGCTGGTCTATCAAGTCTGGATACTGAAATCCGAGGCACAAAGTTGGCAGCTTGAACTTTGATCATGGATGAAATGGTAGCCAGAGCATCTGCAAACTGATTTTCATCTCGAGGGATATATTCAAGCCTGACTGTTGTGAAGAAAGTCAATAACCTCCTTGTATAATCCCGATAAGGTATCAGATGATCTTGGTGCGTGTACCATTTGCCGTTGGTTAGATTAATTACCAGAGCTGAATCTCCGAATACAATTAAAGTCTTGATCATGAGGTCAATGGCTTCCTCAAGACCCATAATACAAGCTTCGTATTCAGCTTCGTTGTTAGTGTAGTTAAAGGTGAGTTTTGCCGATAATGGCATGTGAACTCCATTAAGTGTAATGAGTACTGCACCAACACCACGACCATTCATATTAACAGCCCCGTCAAACATCATAGTGCATTCTTCCTCTGGGTCAGGCCCTTAAGTGTGAATAGGCTCTTCATGATCTTTTGCTTTTATGAACATGATGTCTTCATCAGGGAAGTCAAATCTCATAGGCTGGTAAGCATCAATGGGTTGCTCAGCAAGATAATCAGACAATACACTGCCCTTGATGGCTTTCTGAGATGTGTATTGAATGTCATATTCTGTGAGGATCATTTGCCATCTTGCAACCCGTCCGGTAAGTGTTGGCTTCTCAAAAATGTACTTAACTGGATCCATCTTTGAGATCAATAAAGTAGTGTGGGTCAACATATACTATCTCAGTCGGCGAGCAGCCCACGCTAAAGCACAACAAGTTTTCTCGAGCAGTGAATAACGTTGTTCACAGTCGGTAAACTTTTTGCTTAGGTAGTATATTGCATACTCTTTTCGACCAGACTCGTCATGCTGGCCCAACACACACCCCATTGACTCTTCTAATACTGTCAAGCACATGATTAGAGGTCTTCCTTCAACTGGAGGCATCAGGATTGGAGGCTCTTGTAAGTATTCCTTGATTTTGTCAAAAGCCTTCTGGCAGTCTTCGTTCCACCTGACCGTTTGTTCTTTTCTTAACAACTTGAATAAGGGCTCACAGGTTGCTGTAAGGTGAGATATGAACCTTGAAATGTAGTTTAATCTACCTAGAAACCCCCGAAATTCTTTCTCAGTCTTCGGTGCAGGCATTTCTTGAATGGCTTTGACTTTGTCAGGGTCAACTTCAATCCCTTTTTCACTTACAATAAATCCTAGCAACTTACCAGATCGCACCCCGAATGTGCACTTGTTGGGGTTTAACTTCAGTTGGTACTTCCTCAGACGCTTTAATAGCTTCAACAGATTCACCAGGTGGTCTTCTTCCGTGAGGGACTTGGCAATCATGTCATCTACATAACATTCAATTTCTTTATGGATCATGTCATGGAATAATGTCGCCATAGCCCGTTGATAGGTGGCACCAACATTCTTCAGTCCGAATGGCATCACCTTGTAACAGAATGTGCCCCAGGGTGTGATGAAAGTTGTCTTTTCCATGTCTTCAGGTGACATCTTGATCTGACTGTATCCTGAAAATCCGTCCATGAAGGAGAACACCGAGAACTGAGCCGTATTATCAACCAATACATCAATGTGAGGTAAAGGGAAGTCATCTTTCGGGCTGGCTCTGTTCAGATCCCGGTAATCCACACACATTCTCACCTTGCCATCTTTCTTAGGCACGGGTACAATATTAGCAACCCACAGCGGGTAGCTAGTCACAGCAAGGAAACCGGCGTCCCACTGTTTTTGTACCTCTTCTTTTATCTTCATTGCCATATCTGGGCGAGTACGGTGTAACTTCTGTTTTACTAGTGGGCAGTCTTCTTTCAGAGGTAGCTTGTGCATGACAATGTCGGTGTCCAACCCTGGCATATCCTGATAAGACCAAGCAAAAACATCCACGTATTCCTGAAGCATGTCAATCAGTTGCCCTTTCACTGAATCTTGCAGGCAGGCCCCGATCCTAACTTCTTTCAAGTCTTCTTCTATACCAAGATTAACCGTTTCGACCTCATCCTGATGAGGAGTGATAACCTTCTCCTCTTGCCTTAACAACCTGGCTAGCTCTTCAGGTAGCTCATAATCTTCTTCAACCCCTTCATCAGCTTGATTGATTGGATTGTCAAAGTCATACAAAGTCATAGCAGTGTTGTTGTCGGTGCGGTCTGAAGGGCACTTTCTGCAAGGGTTTAGATTGGTTTATTTTAGTGATCAGTTTTATCTTATTTAGAAAAAAGTGAAAATGAAGTTATTCATTCTGAAAAACATTGCCATTTTATTTTTGTACAAAAAGAAAAATGAAAAATAGTGAGTGGAAAAGAAAAGACACATTTACAAAAGATGTCCTGGTATTCATTAATTGATCTTTGCACAAAATACAAGATGGCCCGACTACAAAATGAGTCCTGACATCTTGGGCAAGATGCACGATTTGATGCATGCTTTAAAATATAGGAAATAATAATTACTCTGCAGGAGTAACTTATAATTTCCTGGGAAGACCAGTTAAGGACTTGGCTCCCCGGGATCCTTGGACGTATCCAGCTCTCCAGGTCGCGGTCGCTTTCCTCCTTGTCTTCCAAATTGTTCACAGCATCCGGGGTGAGCATTCCCCCGCTGACAAACTTGGGCTCCTTTGCAGCCTCTGGTTGATCTTGTTGAGTTGGTCTGTAACCCAACCCAAATCGGTCTTCTTTCTTTTCCACGGGCAACAGCTTGCCCCAGCCTTGGGCGGTACCTTCTTCAACAACCTTCCAGGCTTGCTGGTATGATGTTATGGAAGTTCCCAGTACAACAGATGCTTCATTAATGTTCAAGGCCTCAAACCCCTGACTCATGGTTTCATGGATCTCCCCATCCATCTCAATGTACTTATACGTAGCCAGCTGGCTAACAAAGATGTCCTCCTCCCCACAGATGGTGATGATCTGGCCTTCCCACTCGAATTTAAACTTCTGGTGAAGGGTAGACGTAACAGCGCCAGCGACGTGGATCCAGGGTCTACCCAACAGACAACTGTAGGTCGGCTGTATGTCCATCACAAAGAAGGTAGTTTTAAAAGTCTGCGGGCCAATCATCACAGGCAGATCAATCTCCCCAAGCACTGATCTTTTAGAGCCATCAAATGCTCTCACCACCAAATTACTCGGACGCAATGCCAAGCCATCATACTCCAGCTTCACTAAGGCTTTCTTTGGTAGAACATTGAGTGATGACCCAGTGTCTACCAGTACATGAGACAGAACAACACCCTTACATTCCAAGGTGATATGCAAAGCCTTGTTATGGTTGCGTCCCTCAGTTGTTAAGTCAGCATTGGTAAAGCCCAGTCCATAACTGGTGTTGACATTTGCAACCACAGTTTCTAGCTGATTAACAGTAATCTCCTCCGGCACGTATGCTGCGTGCAGGACTTTCAACAATGCGTTCCTGTGAGCTTCGGAACACATCAACAGTGATAATATGGAGATTTTGGAGGGTGTTTGGTGAAGCTGGTCCACCACCTTGTAATCACTCATTTTTATGATTCTTATGAACTCGTCTACATCTTGTTCAAAAGATGTCTTCTGAGTATCTTTGATAGTCGGCTCTTCAGATACCACACTCTTTCCTTTTGCTTTGGCAGCAGCTTCTGCTTCAACATTAGGTCTTTGTGTTTGTGAGGCAAAAAGGCGTCCGCTTCTGGCGAAGCCTCTGCCTCCCCCGACATTATCAATTTGTGGAGAAGAGGTTAATGAATCCATAGTGATTTTCTCCTCGTTGCAGTAGAGATCAGAGCCATAATGCCAAGGTATGGCACTACTGCTTTCATAAGGAACTGGTCCAGACACCGTAATGGTGACCAGACTGATTGCTGCAGAGGAGGGTACTGTAACGGTGTGCGGATCATAGTAAATTGTGACCGGTGATCTGGCAGGAGGTGCCACGGTTGGTTGTTGGAAATTGCTGCTGGGAGGAACATTTGATGGGTCATAGTAGATTGTAACTGTTGAGACATCTTCATTAATTTTTGCTGGCGTTGTAGAAGATTCTGCTAATAAAATGGATGCTGATGTTGTAGAAGAAATGGTTGTTGAAATTTGACTTGTTGAAGTGATGGACGGAGTAATTGCTGGTGATATTGATGAATCGGTAGGAATGATTGTTGTTGCTGTTGTAGGAGAATTTGTTGCTGAAGGAATGATTGTTGATGTTGTAGGAGTATCTGGGATTGTTGCTAAAGGAATTGCTGGATTTGTAGGTGTCGTTGTTGAAATCTGAAGGATATCATCCTTAATAAGACCATCTATGCCGCTTCTCAACTTTTCACACCCATTGACTGCAATGTTGCAATACCCACAGCCGAGCTCACACCTGGGGAACACTTGGCATTCTAAAAGTTGAGCTTTAATCTCAACCAAAGGTGTTCGAATTTGTGCAACACTGGTGATTAAGGTGGATGGTTTGTCTTCCTCAATGGCATTAATCCTAGGCCCGCCATGATTAGGCATAGGATTTCTGTTGACATTCGGAGGAGGTGCAAAGTTGAGGGCTTTAGAATCCACCAGATCTTGGACTTTCATCTGTAGGGCCCTGCACTTCTCAGTATTGTGACCAGGCCCGTTGGAGTGGAAGGCACACCTGGCGTTGGCATCATAATTCTTCGGGAGATTAAGAGGATCTGGTGGTGCCAACGTCCTTAACTCAACCAAGTTAAGCTTCAGGAGTTGTGGCAATAAGGCAGCATAAGGCATAGGGATAGGGTCAATCACCCAATTTTCCTGTGATGGTCTTTGTTGAAAAGGACGCTGTTGCTGGTTGCTATTGTTGTTGTTGTAGGTTCTCTGTTGCGGATACTGAACTTGTTGTTTATACTGTGGTTGTTGTTGAGGATATACTGATTGTTGAGGAATCGGAGCTGGAATGGTAACTGCTGCTACTGACCGGTGTACATACTGAGGTCTGCCCCTGCTTGTATGAATGGAATTGGTTTCACCGGCTCTTCGGGGTCCCACAAAAGGTTTCCTGGGATTACTGGATGAACTTGCACCACTGTCAGAAATTTTGCCCATTTTTAATAGGCTCTCAATCCTTTCACTAGCTATAACCACATCTGCAAAGATGGTAGAGGAGAAGGCAGTCAATCTATCAATATAGGTTCCTTGCAGTGTATTCATGAACATGTCAGCCATTTCCCTTTCTGACATGGGTGGTTGGACAGCAGCAGCGAGTTGTCTCCACCTTTGGGCATATTCCCTAAAGCTTTCTCTGGAAGACTGAGACATTCCCATTATGAGGGTCCTGTTGGGAGCCATGTCCAGGTTGTATTGATATTGTCTGATGAAAGCTTCAACTAAGTCCTCCCAGCATCTGATGGTAGCTCTGGTCAAGTGTGAATACCACTCCCTAGAAGGATAACAGATGAGAATGTTTAAGCTGAGGAAGACTCCTCAACTTAATCCATGATTAGGGATTAAACTCATGACAGAACAAAGCCTTTGTTAAATGGATTTTAGTTAATGATGAAATGAAGAAGTGATTTTTATGGTTTGTAAGACAACTTGAGGGGGACTTGTCCATTAACACTAGGGTTAGTCCTTCTTAACCAATTAAGGAAGAATTAGAACCCTAATGCAAGGCCCAAGTTACAAGCTTGATGTCTTGATGATTATTAAGTGGATTGATTAAAGGAGTTAAACACATTAAAGGTTTAACACTTAGGATTAAAGTTATACACTCCATCCTAATAGAAGGATGCAGGTATAAGCTTAATCACAAAGCCTTAAAACCTTTAAGGTTTAGTCCCTGATTATGAGGTGAGAAGAGAAGACACAAAGATGACACAAAGGTAAAAGCTAAGTGGGGGACTAATCAAAACCCTAATTATTGTCATGCTTGGTTGTCCTAGGGTTTGTGAGGTTTGAGAGAAAGATCTTCAGAGAAACCACCAGGAAGCAGATGAAAGGAGCAAAGAGAAGCAAAACAACTTGTTTCACTTAAGAAGACAAGTTGCTTGAAGAAAGAAAGAGGAGAAGAGCATGAATGAGCAAGCTCAGTCCAATACACATACAAAAAGGCAGCAATGATGCATAAAGGAGATGAAAAGAAATTGTGAGAAGTGAAGGCAAATTCACTTCTCAAAGTAACTTACCACCTGAAAAGTTAGTAAAGAAATGAAATGCAATGCAAATGAGATGAAATGGGATGATGCAAACCAAGACCAGAAGCACACACATGATGATAATGATGCTAAGAGATGATGCAAACAGAGGCAAGGCATGAGAATGATCATACAAACATGAAGAGGCAAATGGGGCATGCTTGGGATCATGAATGTTCATGAAAAGTTATGGAATGCAAATGACATACAATATGGCAAATGAAAGATGCAATGATCAAACATGATCCTAATATGTCCTAAGATGTGTGATGAATCAAATGGATGCACAAAATGTCATGGCAAGTCATGGTATGCAAGCAAATGAGAAACGAATGCAAAGGAAGGCCCAAATTAGGGTTTATGATCAATGCACAAAATAAAATTCAAAACCAGAAGCAAACATCATGATAAAAATTTGAAAATGCATTCAAAGGAACCCTAAACCTATACAACCTCACTGCCCAAAGGAGGGGATCCAACTCTTAACCTAGTGAGGGTTATGAACTTTCTAAGATTTGCTAGGGTTTTAAGGTACCTTGTCAAGAAAAATGTCAAACAAACTAAAAATGAAAAATCAAATCATGCCAATTTAATCCTATAAACTACATGTTATGCAAGATGCAATTCAAAGAGAATCATCATCCAACTCTCAATGGTTAGGCAGAAATGAATTTTTGAAGTTTGAATCAAAATAATGCCTTGAAATGAAATTAATTCCATTGAAAATGATTAAAAGGTATTAAGAACAAAAAATAAATTTGGTTTGCGAGTTGAACAATGTTTCTAAATGTCTTTAAATGTTTCATGAATTTTTTTGTGATTTTTAAATACCTAAAAGTATTTTTAATTAATTAATTCTCATTAATCAATTAAAAATAAACTTTTAAATGATTTAAAAATAATTTTTGATGCAAAAAATAAAAATAAAAATATTTTTGTGTTCTGAAAATTAATAAAATGTTTGATAAAAATTTTCAGAATTTTTTAAAGTGTTTTGCTATTTTTAAATAAATGTACAAAAGAAATGAAATTAAATGAAATAAAAATAGAACAAAATGAGAAGTCAACTGATCCTAAGGCTGGTATTCAAACTGAACGCGCGGGAGTTGACTGACGCGCGCATCTGGACGGCCAGAATTCAAATCTCCCTAATTATGATTAATGCCCTAATCTGAACCCTAAACATTTTCAGGTGACCGGAACAGTGTTCCGGTCATCTTCTCCGGCAGGGTGTTCATGCTATCTCACTCCCTATGCATCAAAACTTCACCGAAATCTCCAGATTCACTCTTTAAACATCATTAAACCTAAACCCCAACCCAAAATCCATTTATTTTCACTGAATCATAAGAATCAAAGCAAAATTCATTTCACGGGCAAAGTTTCAGAACAAGCATACAACCTCAAAACTCAATCATTTTCAAAAATAAAAGGTTCAGTGAACTCAGGGAAGCATGTAGATCATTTTAGAAACAAGAAATAAGAGTTCTGGAAAAATGAATTTCCATGGCTACCTGAATCGAAGCTTTGATTTCTGGAACTTTCTGGCTGGCCCTTTGATCCAAAACGCCTCTAATGGACCTCCTGAGAAGCTTGCAATACTTGGTTGGAGTTTAAAATGGCTAGTTTGAGAGATTGCTGAAGTTCTGTTCAAAGAGGGGCAGAAATCGTATTTTGTTTGTGTGAGGTTTCAGGCTGTTTCAATGGTTGGTTTGTGATCAGTGAGTCATGTTGAGATCAATGATGAAGTTTGTTTGTGTGTTTGAAGCTTGTGGAGAGTGTTTCGAATGGTTTTGCAAGTTGGAGAGATTTTGATAACTATGGCTATGAGTGAGCTTCAGCATGAATTGTTATGTGCTTTTTCTTGCATTTGATCCACATAAAGAAGTGTGATAGGTCAGAGAGTGGGTGCTGGCCTATTGTGATTGGTATGGGCAAGTTGCCAAAATGTCAAACTTTGTGTAAGAGAAGTATGGGCTTATAGCTAGCCAAGGACAAATGGGGTGTCCTGCGCAGCAAGAAGTGTGGAGAGCCCTAGGATCAATTCTGAAGTCAGCAAGCAAGTGGATTAGGGTTTGAGTGAGGTTTTGCAACTTTGCCTCTTTGGTAGAAAACTTGAAATTATGTGATTTTCCCAACTTTGACAAGCTATAACTTTTGATCCAAAATGAATTAGAATGAGTTCTTGTACTTTTTGAAAAGGGAATGATCCATTCTACAACTTTCATGACCAAAGTTTTTTCATTTGAAGCATTTTTGAATCAAAAAGCAAGTGTTGAAAAAGTTTCCCAAAATGGCAATTTTCAATTACAAGTCATTTTCCCAAAAAAGTCAATTTTGCAAATGACTTGGAATTCTTCAATTTTGTGAACTTCTAACATCTTCTATGATCAAATAAAGATCATACATAATCAAAATGATGAAGAACACCCTTTGGTTGGGTCATTGGGGGCCTCAGATGCCCTGATTTTACACTGACTTGCTCAAAAAATCAACTCTTGATCAGATGCCTTCCCCATGGAATTTCTTCATGAAAATTGATATGCATGATCCCTATACCATATAGAGACCAATTGAAACAAGAATGACCAAAAAATTTGGACTTATGGCCTCTGAAACCAGAACCCTAATTCTAGGTCATCTGTGCAGTTAAACCTGGCTCTGCTTCCATGCCTTTCTCAGTTCTTGTGATTCTTTGATTTCCTTGACTTTGTGGGGATACAATATGATGCTTGAACACACATGGACCTCTTTGAAGTGATTGAAGACCTTTGGAGTGGCTCAAATGGCTCAGGGATAGCTCAGATCACAAACCCTAGATGCAGATGACTTAGAAGCAATGCAGTGAATCAAGAATGTGGTATGAGATGCTATGATTGAGTTTATGCATATGAAAAGATCACAAGCCATGGTGTGAATGGGTGAGGGCAAATTTGGGGTGTTTACAGCTGCCCCTATTCAAACATGAGTTAGCTGTGCAGGATGTAAGCAACGACTTAACAGGCAAACAAGATAACTTGTGGTTGAATACCAAAGACAGTCCAAAATTTGCACTCACAGAATGAAGAAGAAAAGGGATATAGATTGTAAAAGCAAGTAAAGTATAATTATAAAGTGCGGGCGACGGAGGACGACCGTCGAGCAGAGGACGATTGCTGGGGATAGAGCAATGACGGGGACGACCGACATGCTGGGGGAAGATGCGAAAAATAAAGCTATGACGGGGACGACCGACAAGCTAGGGATATGAGAGATTATGATGGGGACGGCCATCATGTAAAGCTATAAGACTTTCTGGAGATTATAGGTAAAAAATAAATGATGAGGTACGATCATCAGGTTCATAAAGTAATGCAAACAACGATGGGGACGACCATCGGGCTAAACTGATGAAGGACGATCATCAGGAAAAGGAAAAGGGACCACAACGGGGACGACCATCGGGTTAAAGAATAAATGAAATAATGATGAGGGACGGTCATCAAAGGTGAAGGACGATCACCTAGCAGGGGACGGCTGCTCTGAGGGGGATAAGATGAGGGACGGTCATCTAAGGTGAAGGACGATCACCTGGCAGGGTACGGCTGCCGAAAGTATCGCGACATAGGACGAATGCCGGATAAAAGGTCAACGATGGGGACGGCCATCGGATGAGCATGATGAAGGATGATCATCAAGAGGTGAAGGACGATCACCTAGCAGGGGACGACTGCTCTCAAGGTTTATCATGACATAGGACGAATGTCAGATAACAAGATCAACGATGGGGACGACCATCGGATAAAGTGATGAAGGACGATCATCAAAAGGTGAAGGACGATCACCTAGCAGGGGACGACTGCTAAATATCACGACATAGGACGAATGCCGGATAGGAAAGGGGTTCTAGTGAAATAGAGACTCCGCTGGGGAAAGGATGAGGGACGGTCATCCGAAGGTGAAGGACGATCACCTGGCAGGGTACGACTGCCGAAGAGGTATCATGACATAGGACGAATGTCAGATAGAAAAAGGTTGCTTTGCTGGCGACCTACTGGGGAATAGTAAACACGGACGAGTGTTTACATCCAAGAAATGAAAGGTATAAGTGTTTTGACGTTGTGTATAGATTAAAGATGCGGACGAGCATCTCTAAGACTACGATACGGACGAGTATCGGGTAGAAACAAATACTGACACGTGTATGGATTAAAGATGCGGACGAGCATCCCTAAGACTATGATACGGACGAGTATCAGGTAGAAACAAACGCTTGACACATGTTCTGAGATAATGATACGGACGAGTATCAACTGGTTAACAAAGAACACGGACGAGTGTTGAATCTGAGGGGATATAAGTGGTATACACAAGATACGGACGAGTATCTGTATGAGTGGAACATGAGTAATAAGTATGGGTGGTGTATAGACGGGTATTTAACTTGCTGGGGAGAGTGACACGGACGAGTGTCAAAAGGATAAAAGTATAGTATAAACAAGTATCTGATATACAAAGTTTTCGGGTGACTATGCTGGGGAAGGTGACACGGACGGGTGTCAAGGAATTGTGTGTATATGTATCTGTGAGTGCAAAGAGGACGCTTTGGCTTTTTGCTGGGGACATGACACGGACGAGTGTCAAGAAGTATCTGTAATATAAGTGGTCTGTTTGTAAAGAATGCTCGGGCGACTTTACTGGGGAATCATGACACGGACGGGTGCCAAAAGGAGTGTGTACTGGTATTTGTGAGTGTAAGGCAAATGCTTTAGCTTCTGCTGGGGATATGACACGGACGGGTGTCAAGAAGTATTTGTATTTGTAAGAGAAATGTATGGGCTCTCTGCCGGGGAATTTTGGGGAGTATTCTGTATACAGTTGATGGATTATCAGTATTCACAAGTGTTTGATTCAGATCGTGGCTTATGATTATGCAATATGTTTGATTTTTGCCGTAATGCTCCGTATTAGACGGAATGCTACGCTCTATGGGGAGAATATGATGTGAATGCTATGATTATGCAAAGATACCGATCCGGGATTCGGATCCCATTGCTGTGAAGATTTCTGGCCGATCCGCTTGAAATGGACATCCCAGCTGGGAATGAGATCATTGGTAGATCAAGCATATATGACTCTGCTTGGGGAAATAGGTCACTGATAGACCTATTCCAGTAAATGAAGGACCCAGATGGGGTTTGTAGAAGCCTTCGTCACTCTGTTGTGATTCCTTCACGCGTTGCTCTTCCGGGTAGAGGCTGAAGCTCTGTGGGGGGATGGTTTCCTGGCTTTTGCACTTGGCTGTGGAGGAATAGTAGACGGCAACTCGGCTGGGGAAGAAGAAAGACCATGGGAAGGTCTACCTGGAGATTTCTGTAAGGGGCCTGCTGAGGATGATACTTGACAACTCAGCTGGGGAAAAAACCATCTTCGGTGTTAAGACTGAGTAGATAAAGATTTTCCAGCTTGCTGGGGGTGAAGCTTTCATGCCCCATGTTGTGTTTTGAATACCTGCAAATCCTGAAAAGACAGAGAAACGCACAAGTATCCCGAGGTATCCCTTACTGGATTCCATCATAAGAGTTTAGACACTCCCGGGAGTAGGTATATTTCCTTCAAGCACGTATTTTTAGAGAAGCATCTGTATTTATGCAATCAATATCTTAAAGACATCGGACATTTTTGCAAATGAAAGAGTACGAGACAGTGTGTGACTGAAAATCTGATTTTATTAATTTGTGTGCCCTGAATTGGCAAGATACAGTCAAGGACACAAATCCCCTAAAATGAGGAGACTATTACAAATTGAGAAACAAGATGTTGGCAATGTTGACAATGCTTCAAGGAGCTTCCCCTTTGCTATGACTCGTATGACATTTGACGTTCTTCTCGTCTTGCTTTCTGAAGAAGGCTGATTCTGAAAGAAGCTTGATCCTTTCGAAGCTTACCAAGTTGTAAGTGATACAGACGAATTCAGAATGCAGTTGTTCGCTTATTCCCTAATTTTGCATGGACCGCCCTTTCGGGTTTTCAATCCATCGGGATACCCATTTTTGCCTGAGTTGTCCAATGCGGCTTTTCAACTCAGCGGGTCTACATTTTTTATTTATTTCCCTTATTTTTGCCCGAGTCTTTTATTCTGTTTTTGACTCGCCGGGATGCCCTATTTTTGCCTGGACTTACATTCTGTTTTCATGTCCAGCGGGTCATTTTACGCGAAGTATTTTTTAACTGCATCTGAATTCAGAGGGGACGAGAAGTCTTCACCATCCATAGTGCTGAGCATCAATGCTCCACCAGAGAAAACTTTCTTTACTACGAATGGTCCTTCATAGTTCGGAGTCCACTTGCCCCTGTGGTCTGTATGAGGAGGGAGGAGTCTTTTCAGCACAAGATCTCCTACTTGGTACTCTCGGAGCCTAACTTTCTGATCGAAGGCTTTCTTCATTCTTTTCTGATACAGCTGCCCATGACAGATTCAGCCAATCTCTTCTCTTTAATCAGACTCAGTTGTTCATATCGGGATCGGACCCATTCTGCTTCGTTCATCTTAACATCCATCAGTACCCGTAGAGAGGGTAACTCAACTTCAACAGGCAGGACTGCCTCTATACCATACACAAGTTGATACGGTGTTGCCCCAGTAGATGTTCTGATCGATGTACGGTACCCATGCAAGGCAAACGGTAGCATTTCATGCCAGTCTTTATAGGGGACTACCATCTTCTGCACAATCTTCTTAATGTTATTATTAGCTGCCTCAACAGCGCCATTCATCTTTGGCCTGTAAGGAGAAGAATTGTGGTGTTGGATCTTGAAGTCCCGACATAGCTCTGCCATCATTTTGTTGTTTAAGTTGGAACCATTATCATTAATGATTCGCTCGGGCACTCCATACCGACAGATGATATCTCTCTTCAGGAATCGGGCTGCCACTTGCCTTGTAACATTTGCATAGGAAGCTACTTCAACCCACTTGGTAAAATAGTCAATGGCTACCAGGATGAATCTGTGGCCGTTTGAAGCAGTCGGTTCAATCTTGCCAATCATATCAATGCCCCACATAGCAAAGGGCCAAGGTGAAGACATCACATTCAAAGGATTGGGAGGCACATGCACCTTATCCGCATAAATCTGGCATTTATGGAATTTTCTGGCATAAGCACAACAGTCAGCATCCATTGTGATCCAGTAATATCCTGATCTTAGCAACTTTTTAGCCATGGCATGCCCTCCTGCATGGGTGCCAAAGGATCCTTCGTGCACTTCATGCATCAACAAGTCTGCTTCTGTTCTGTCAACGCATCTGAGGAGTACCATATCAAAGTTCCTCTTGTACAGGGAACCATCAGTGTTCAGGAAGAAACTACCAGCAAGCCTTCTTAAAGTCTTCTTATCATTGGAAGATGCCCCAGGTGGGTATGTTTGATCCTCCAAGAAGCTTTTAATGTCATGGAACCAAGGCTTATCATCCTTAACAACATCTGTTGCAAATACATATGCTGGTCTGTCAAGTCTGGACACTGAGATCCGAGGCACAAAGTTGGCAGCTTGAACTTTGATCATTGATGAAATGGTAGCCAGAGCATCTGCAAACTGATTCTCGTCCCGAGGGATATACTCAAGCTTGACTGTTGTGAAGAAAGTCAAAAACCTTCTTGTATAATCCCTGTAAGGTATCAGATAATCCTGGTGGGTGTACCATTTGCCGTTGGTTTGATTAACTACCAGAGCTGAGTCTCCGAACACAGTCAAAGTCTTGATCCTGAGGTCAATGGCTTCCTCAAGACCCATAATACAAGCTTCGTATTCAGCTTCGTTGTTAGTGCAATTGAAGGTGAGCTTTGCCGAGAATGGCATGTGAACCCCCTTAGGTGTAATGAGTACTGCACCAACACCACGACCATTCATGTTAACAGCCCCATCAAACATCATAGTCCATTCTTCTTTCGGGTCAGGCCCTTCAGTGTGAACAGGCTCCTCATGATCTTTTGCCTTTATGAACATGATGTCCTCATCAGGGAAGTCAAATCTCATAGGCTGGTAGTCATCAATAAGTTTCTCAGCAAGATAATCAGACAGTACACTGCCCTTGATGGCTTTCTGAGATGTGTATTGGATGTTATATTCTGTGAGGATCATTTGCCATCTTGCAACCCGTCCGGTAAGTGCTGGCTTCTCAAAAATATACTTGATTGGGTCCATCTTTGAAATCAATAAAGTAGTGTGGGTCAACATATACTGTCTTAGTCGGCGAGCAGCCCACGCTAAAGCACATCAAGTTTTCTCGAGCAGTGAATAACGTTGTTCACAGTCGGTAAACTTTTTGCTCAGGTAGTAAATTGCATACTCTTTTCGACCAGACTCGTCATGCTGGCCCAGCACGCACCCCATTGACTCTTCTAATACTGTCAAGTACATTATTAGAGGTCTTCCTTCGACTGGAGGCATAAGGATTGGAGGCTCTTGTAAGTATTCCTTGATCTTGTCAAAAGCCTTCTGGCAGTCTTCGTTCCACCTGACCGTTTGCTCTTTTCTTAACAGCTTGAACAAGGGTTCGCAAGTTGCAGTAAGATGAGATATGAACCTTGAAATGTAGTTCAATCTACCTAGAAAACCTCGAACTTCTTTTTCTGTCTTCGGTGCAGGCATTTCTTGAATGGCTTTGACTTTATCAGGGTCGACTTCAATCCCTATCTCGCTTACAATAAAGCCCAGCAGCTTACCAGATCGTACCCCGAATGTGCACTTGTTGGGGTTCAACTTCAGTTGGTACTTCCTCAGACGCTTGAACAGCTTCAGCAGATTTACCAGGTGGTCTTCTTCTGTGAGGGACTTGGCAATCATGTCATCCACATAACATTCAATTTCTTTATGGATCATGTCGTGGAATAATGTTACCATAGCCCGTTGATAAGTTGCACCAGCATTCTTCAGTCCGAATGGCATTACCTTATAACAGAACGTGCCCCAGGGTGTGATGAAAGTTGTCTTCTCCATGTCTTCAGGTCACATCTTGATCTGATTGTATCCTGAAAATCCGTCCATGAAGGAGAACACCGAGAACTGAGTCGTATTATCAACCAATACATCAATGTGAGGTAATGGGAAGTCATCTTTCGGGCTAGCTCTGTTCAGATCCCGGTAGTCCACACACATTCTCACTTTGCCGTCTTTCTTAGGCACAGGTACAATATTAGCAACCCACGGCGGATAGCTAGTTACAGCAAGGAATCCGGCGTCCCACTGCTTTTGTACCTCTTCTTTTATCTTCATTGCCATATCTGGGCGAGTACGATGCAGTTTCTGTTTTACCGGTGGGCAGTCTTCTTTTAAAGGCAGCTTGTGCATGACAATATCGGTGTCCAACCCTGGCATATCCTGGTAAGACCAAGCAAACACATCCACATACTCCCGAAGCATATCAATCAGTTGTTCTTTCACTGAATCTTGTAAGCAGGCCCCGATCCTAACTTCTTTCACGTCTTCTTCCGAACCAAGATTAACCGTTTCAACCTCCTCCTGATGAGGGGTGATAACCTTCTCCTCTTGCCTTAACAACCTGGCTAGCTCTTCAGAAAGCTCATAATCTTCTTCAACCCCTTCGTCAGCTTGATTGATTGGATTGTCAAAGTCATACGAAGCCATAGCTGTGTTATTGTCGGTGCAATCTGAAAGGCACTCTCTGCAAGGGCTTAGATTGTTCATTTTAGTGATTGATTTTAATCTTGTTTAGAAAAAAGTGAAATGAAGCTTATCATTTTGGAAAACATTGCCATTTTATTTTTGTACAAAAAGAAAAAATGAAAAACAGCGAGCGGAAAAGACTCATTTGCAAAAGATGTCTGATATTCATTGATTGATCTGTTTGCACAAAATTACAAGATGGCCCGATTACAAAATGAGTCTTGTCATCTTGGGCAAGATGCAAGACTTGATGCATGCTTAAAAAAATACAGGAAATAATAATTACTCTGCAGGAGTAACCCTTATAATTTCCTGGGAAGACCAGTTTGAGATACGGCTCCCCGGGATCCTTGGACGTATCCAACTCTCCAGGTTGCGCTCATCTTCCGACTCATCTTCCAAGTTGTTCACTGCATCTGGGGTGAGCATTCCCCCGCTGACAAAATTGGGCTTCTTGGCAGCCTCTGGTCGATCTTGTTGAGTTGGTTTGTAACCCAACCCAAATCTGTCCTCTTTCTTCTCCACGGGCAGCAGCTTGCCCCAGCCTTGGGCAGTCCCCTCTTCAACAACCTTCCTGGCTTGCTGATAAGATGTCATGGAAGTTCCAAGTACAGCAGATGCTTCATTTATGTTCAAGGCCTCAAACCCCTGGCTCATAGTTTCATGGATCTCTCCATCCATCTCAATATACTTGTACGTAGCCAGATGGCTAACAAAGATGTCTTCTTCACCACAGATGGTGATGATCTGGCCTTCCCACTCGAATTTCAGCTTCTGGTGAAGGGTAGACGTAACAGCGCCAGCGGCATGGATCCAAGGTCTACCCAACAAACAGTTGTAGGCCGGCTGAATGTCCATCACATAGAAGGTAATTTTAAAAGTCTGCGGGCCAATCATCACAGGCAGATCAATCTCCCCTAGCACTGATCTTTTAGAGCCATCAAATGCCCTCACCACTAAATTACTCGGACGCAGTGCCAAGCCATCATATTCCAGCTTCACCAAGGCTTTCTTTGGTAGAACATTGAGTGAAGACCCAGTGTCCACCAGTACATGTGATAGAACAGCACCCTTGCATTCTAGAGTGATGTGTAAAGCCTTGTTATGGTTACGTCCCTCAGTTGTTAAATCAGCATTGGTAAAACCCAGTCCATGGCTGGTATTGACATTTTCTACCACGGTTTCTAGCTGATTAACGGTGATCTCTTCTGGCACGTAAACTGCGTGCAAGACTTTCAGTAATGCATTCCGGTGAGCTTCGGAACACATCAACAGGGATAATATGGAGATCTTTGAGGGAGTTTGGTGAAGCTGATCCACCACCTTGTAATCACTTCTCTTTATAATTCTCATGAACTCGTCTACATCTTGCTCAAAAGATGTCTTCTGAGTTTCCTTGAGAATGGGTTCTTCAGATATTACACTCTTTCCCTTTGCTTTGGCAGCAGCTTCTGCTTCAGCATTAGGTCTTTGCATTTGTGAGGCAAAAAGGCGTCCGCTTCTGGTGAAGCCTCCGCCTCCCCCAACATTATCAATCTGTGGGGAAGAGGTTGAAGAATCCAAAGTGATTTTCTCCCCGTTGCAGTAGAGGTCAGAGCCATAATGCCAAGGTATGGCATTGCTTCTTTCATATGGAACGGGTCCAGGCACCGTGATGGTAACTGGACTGACTGCTGCAGAGGAGGGTACTGAAATGGTGTGCGGATCGTAGTAGATGGTGACTGGTGACCTGGCTAGAGGTGCCACTGTTTGTTGTTGAAAGTTGTTGTTTGGAGGAACACTTGACGGATCATAGTAAATAGTGACTGCTGAGATATCTGTTGGCGTTGTAGAAGATTCTTTTGAATAAATGGGTAGTGATGTTGTAGAAGAGATGGTTGTTGATATCTGGTTTGTTGAAGTGATAGATGAAGCATTTGTTGATGAAATTAATGAATTGTTCGGAATGATTGTCGTTGCAGTTGTAGAAGACTCAGGAATTTTTGTCAAAGAGATTGCTGGATTTGTAGGTGCTGATGTTGTGATTTGAAGTATGCCACTCTGGATAAGACCACCTATGCCGCTTCTTAAGTTATCACACCCGTTGACCGAAATGTTGCAATAACCACAACCGAGCTCACACCCGGGGAACATCTGGCATTCTAGGAGCTGAGCTTTAATTTCTACCAGGGGTGTTCGAATCTGCCCAACACTGGTGATTAAGAAAGATGGCTTATCTTCCTCAATGGCATTAATTCTTGGTCCTCCATGATTGGGCATGGGATTCTTGTTGACATTTGGCGGGGGTGCAAAGTTGAGGGCATTGGAATCCACTAGATCCTGTACTTTCATTTGCAAAGCCCTGCATTTCTCCGTACTGTGGCCAGGTGCATTGGAGTGAAAAGCACATCTGGCGTTGGCGTCATAATTCCTTGGAAGACTGGAGGGATCTGGTGGTGCCAACGTCCTTAATTCAACCAGGTTGAGTTTCAGGAGTTGTGGCAATAAAGCGGCATAAGGCATAGGGATAGGGTCAATCACCCTATTTGCCTGTGATGGTCTTTGTTGAAAGGGTCTTTGTTGTTGATTGTTGTTGTTGTTGTTGTTGTAGTTTCTCTATGGTGGATACTGAACTTGTTGCTGATAGTGTGGTTGTTGTTGTGGTTGATATGTTGGTTGCTAAGGAATCGGAGCTGGAATTGTGACAGCTGCTACTGACCTATGAACATACTGAGGTCTGCCCCTGTTGGCATGTGTTGCACCCCAAAATTTGCCCTCACAATACAAGACTTTGTGTGCTAAGAAGGTTCACAAGATTCACAACACTTACAAGACCTTTCATGAGGTTCATGAAGTCTACAAGCTACTTTATGAGGTTCACAAGGTTCACAAGACTCACAATGCTTACAAGACCTTTCATGAGGTTCATGAAGTCTACAAGCTACTTTATGAGGTTCACAAGGTTCACAAGGTTCACAAGACCTCCCATGAGGTTCACAAGACATTTTATGATGGTTCACAAGGTTCACAAAGTTCACAATTGGTCAGAAGAGTTGACAATTCCCTCAGACAATGCACCTCCTAAGCAGTGCATCCAAAACTAGGGTTTTGACTTTAATCAGGCTAAATGGACTTTCAAGACTTCAAGTGAGTTTCATAATATCTTATATGTATGTAAGAACCCCCATGATAAGTTTCAAGACTTTTCTCAAAAGTTTGCTCAGTCAGATGATCAGATAAGTCAAAATCAGTCAAAGCAGTTAAAAAGTCAAACTGAGGTCAACTGTGGTCAAACCAAAGTCAAACTTCATGATTTTTTGCCAACATCAAGTATATGAAGTAAAATTCATCATTTTATCAAGGGTTGATCATGATTCATCAAGGAGATTTCAGATCAACAAGAATCAGGAGTTTCTAAATTAGGGTTTCCTCAGTAAAAGTCAACTGAACTTTCACCAGCCATAACTTTCACATGCTTAATCACCAAGTCTCCATCCAAATCTCATTTTGAAGGAAATTGAATTCTCTACAACTTTGTGTCTCACAAGCCAAGCCCAAAAATGCTTCATTTGGAAGGTATGAGCTAAGACATTATAGGTCCTTTTGAAAGTCAACAAAAAGTCAACAACTTCAAAAGGGCATAACTTGAGAATGGTGAATGATATGGACATGAAACCAGTGGGGTTGGTTAGAGGACTCTTCAAGCTTTCCAAAATGTCCAAGAACACCCTCATACCATTAGAATTGAAGGATATGTGCCCTTGCAAAGTTGGGAAATTTTTGGTTGGTTTATGAGGAAAATGGAGGTCTAAAACCAATTTCTTCCAAATGGGCTTGCCAAATGATGACCCAATCCATACTATAACTTCATGCACGACCCAAGTCAACAAAAATAAGATTTTTTATTATTTTATTTTGATTTAATTCATTAAAAATCATTTTAAATAAAAGTAAAATATAAAAGTCTAAGATTTAAATTGGATTAAGCTTCTAGAAATTCATAAATTTGACTAGAATTGAAGTGGAAAGAAAATCATGAGGATTGGCCTAAAATAGCAAGTGTTCATACAAGAATATTTGATTTTTAAGGCCTAATATTTTTAAATCTTTTTGATCAAATTTCTCACACAATAATCAATCTTTTCTGACCTAATACATTGTTCTATAAGTACATAATGCAACCCTAATCACAGGCACGATTTTTCTGCCTCCCAAGTGTAAGTTGCATCAAACCAAAAAACCTCTCAAAAACTCACATTCGGTTTCAATCTTCCAGGACATTAGAAGGTAATTTGAGCACATAGCAATGATCCTTGGACATCATTGAGTGGAAACCAATACCTATTTGCATCCAAAACCACTCATATAGCATAAACCGAATCATGTTTGTTCTTGAATATAAATTTTTCGATTCCACTAATTCAATGCGTTTTAATGAATTTTGCTTGTTTAATCATGTTTGTGATGTTGTATAGAGTGTTTCTGGACAGTTAAATCAAAGTTTCATTGCTTGAATTGCAAACGGCCATGGCTAGGGTTAGAGCTTCAAAATTAGGGGTTCATGGAATACCTAATATAAATAACAAATGGACCCGTGGTTGGACTGTATTCATTGCGTAGATCATGTTTGTATGTTCAATTTGATGAAATTGCACTTGTAGGATGATGTACAGGATTCGCAGGTTTAAAACGCATGAGAATTCGCAGGAGTTTTCCTAGGAAAATTCGCAGGAAATCCTACGAATTCAAGGTTGAAGATGAAGCTGACTGGCGCGAATTTCAAATTTGAATTTCTGTTTTAAAATATTATGAATTGCTTGCTGTTTTATTTCACAAATGACTGGCTAGCTCAGTTGGTTGCGTAGGCGCGCGTGTGGCTGAAGGGTCAGGGGTTCGATTCTTGAACCAGGCCATCTTTTTCTTGTTTTTTTCATTTAATGAGCTGTTTTATAATATTATCAATTGTGGTTGTTTCATTAGCAGATGCGCTCATCCAACAGGAATGGTAACGTGTATGTGTGTTTGCATGAAAGGTCCTGGGTTCGATTCCCCCCAGGCCTTTTGGTTTTTCTTCCTTTTTTGTGATTTTTCAGGTTAGTGCATAAAACCAAATCAATTCATCCTTGTACTGCCTGCGCATGCTGGCCTGGTGGTGTGTGTTGTTAGTGGCAAACCAAAGGTGCTGGGTTCAAACCCCAGCCAGGTAAGTTTTCTTTTTACTTTTTCTTTCTATTTGTTTTGATTGTTATTAATATTAATTTAATTAAAATTATAATTCTAAAATCCTAATGTTAATCTTAAAATATTTTCTAAAAAAAAGCTAATTTCTTTTTTTTAATATGTGCATATTGTTATTATATATATAATTTATTTGAATTAATATTTAAAATTTTTGTACATAAAACCTAATTTATTTTATAAACCCTAAAAATATATTTTCTAAAAAACCTAATTCTTGTTTATAATTTTAATTAATAAATAAAATTTTATTATAATCCTTAAATTTATAAATATAATTGTATGATCATTTTTTTTAAATCATGTATATATTTTATTAAATTTTGTAAATGTAATCATAATTAATCCTATTTTTTTATAATATGTAAATATGACCTAAATTGTTTATATTCTTAATCTTGCATTTAAATAATTGTTAATGTATGCTTAGGAATAATTAAAATGATTTTATAATTATAATTTTATTTTCATGATATGTTTAAAATTAATTTAATTTTTATAATTTGTATATAATTCAAAATTTTATAATAATTACTTAATTGTTCATATTTTTTTTATTAACTTTAAATAATTGTTTATATTAAAATCTAATCTTTTGATTATTATATTATTTTTTGCTTATTATTTTTAATTATGTTCTTATGATATTTTTTACTAACCCCCTTTATTTTTAAATTGTGATTATTATTATTATTATTTTCACTAACCCCTATTATAATTATTTATTTATTCTTGCTTAATTATTATTTTGCTTATTATTTTAAATTGCTTTTATTATTTTTTTTGTAATTGTTCCTGGATGTAATTTTTCGTAATATTTAAATTATTTAATTTTATGTCATGGTTAGTAAAAATAGGGAGTGTAAATATGTATGTTATTTAAAATTAATTTAGATCACCTAATTTAAAGATAAATATTAATATTGAACACTCACGCACGTAAGTCGATCTTTGATCGCCATCTCACTTTCTAGGGTTACCCCTCAGTGTTGCCTAATTAAAAGGTCAAGTAGGGTGTATAAAGCAAAAGTCCCTTAAAGATAAAGTCATCTAGTCCCTTAACAATAAAAGATCAAGTCCCTTAATGGTTGCCTTTCATAATGATCTTGTCCCTTCCGAATAATGATGACAGTCCCTCCAAAATGCTTAATACACCCTACAGTTGCCTTCATTAAGACAGATGACCCTTACTTGTCCCTTACATCCAAGGTAATGACTACCTATTCCTTAATAATAGGGATAGTCTTACCATTTAAAGGATAAAGAATAGAAAGACTTAAACTTTAGGGTAGGTTCCTCATAGTTACTTGCTCACTACTTCAAAACAATTTCAAACATTTCACAAATTTCAAACAATTTTCAAACACAAGTTTTTTACGCATCCGTACATGGATCATTATCAAACTCTTAAGAAAATTTTTATTCACACACTTCACATTTCAAAACATTTTTAAAGTGAGCTAAGTAACTAAGAGCCCATGGATAACCATGGATGTAAAGGGTGCTAACACCTTCCCTTTACATAACCTACCCCCCGGACCCAAAAATCTTTTAAAAGGTCTTTCCTGTTCTTTTATGCCTTTCCTTTGGATAAAATAAAAGTCGGTGGCGACTCTTGCTATCCGCAACATAACTAAAGTCAGTTCTTCCACCGTGTTACAGCATGAATGGCATTTGTCTCACCAGTCCTTCTAGGTCCCGCAAAAGGTTTCCTGGAGTTGTTGGACGAGCTCACACCATTATCAGAAATCTTGCCCATCTTTAATAGGCTTTCAATTCTTTCTCCAGCTATCACTACGTCAGCGAAGCTGGTGGAAGAAAAGGCAGCTAGCCTATCAATGTATGTCCCTTGCAGAGTGTTCATAAACATGTCGACCATTTCCCTTTCCGACATGGGTGGCTGGACAGCAGCAGCAAGCTGTCTCTACCTCTGGGCGTATTCCCTGAAGCTTTCTCTGGAGGACTGAGACATTCCCATCAGGAGGGTCCTGTTAGGAGCCATGTCTAAGTTGTATTGGTACTGCCTGATGAAGGCCTCAGCTAGGTCCTTCCAGCATCTAATGGTAGCTCTGGTCAAGTGAGAGTACCACTCCCTTGAGGCCCCAGTCAAACTATCTTCAAAATAAAACATCCACAGTTTTTCATCCATGGTGTATGCCTTAAGCCTCCCCAGAAAGGATTGTAAGTGGGTTCGTGGACAGGAAGTTCCGTTGTACTTCTCGAAGCACGGGGGTTTAAACTTGTGAGGGATTCTTACCCCATCCACTAACCCCATATCCATGACATCAAAGCCCAGGGAATTTTGAGACTCCAGAGATCTCAACTTCTCAGTAATTTCATCAAGTCTCCTATCATAGACTTCATCCCCAGCTCCCATCACGGTGAACTGTTCTTCCTGGGGGTCTTCTTGTAAGATTCTGCCCGCAGTAGCATTTCCTTGTACATTAGTAGGGATGTTGATCTCTGGATGAAGATGAGGCCCATACACTGGTGGATTAACATGAGGCTGAACCCTCTCATTGTTACTCGTTCCTCCAGTTCCCAGATGGGGTTCTTCTTGGGTCTGCCTTTCTACCAATGCCCTCAATCTTTCTTGACTTTGAGCCAAGCAATTCATTACCTCCATGAACTGGGTCATTTGGTTTCTCATCTCTAGCCTTTCATTGGCCATCTGAGTCCTGACTTCTGTCAGATCTTGCTGTACTTGGTCCATCTGTATACCAGGAAGGTTGTTGCGAGTAGGATATCTATGCGGACGGCTGAGAGGGAACACCCGACGGCGAGCAATAATTCCTGAACCACAACAAAGTTAGTAACAAACAAAACAAGAACCTACAAAACAAAACAACAGTTAATATGCAATGCAGTATGCTTATTTGTTTCCAAGGTATCCGGCTTGACATTTGGTTTTGACCTTTCCAGACCCTGAGGAAGATGCTTTGATGTTTGCTTGGGAGAAAGAAACTCAAATGAAACAAACTAATGAATATATTACAAATAGTTTGTTTTTTACAAGACATGCCCCTGAGGGGTCAAAATACAACATAAAGGAAAAGTACATGAAATGAAAGCAACAACAAGCAAAAATTCAGACACCAAGACCAAACTCATCCTCCTTCACCTCCTTCAGAAGTGCTTCCGTTACAGGATCAGCCGGATGCTCTGTGATATTTCTGATAAGAAGATTCCTGGTGGTGATAGCAGTGGTCAACTTCTTATGCCTGTCTTGGTCCTTTGACCTCTTCACACCAGCCCTAAGCTTCAATTCTGAAATTTCCTTCTGGGCTACTAGCAGGGCCTCCTATTGTTTCTTTTCATTGGCCTCCAACTGCTCAATCCTGGCCTGAGTTCTCTTATCTTCCTGAGTGCGAGCTTCAGTGATTCTGACCCACCTAGCTTGACTTTCTTTCAGATAGAGATCAGTCCTGGCCTTCTGAAACTGGGCCTCTTTATAGGCATTCTTCAAGATTTGCTCTCCAGCTCTTGATTTCTTGATGTAGTCCTCTGCTTTCTCAATCCTGGCTAGATGCTCCACTTTAAGCTTTTCCAACCTCTCAATGTCTAGACGACCATCACTCCTCTCCCAGAGGGTCTTCTTTAGAGCTTGAGACAGATTCTCATTCCTCTCTTTCAGCTTCTCAAATTCTTCCAGGCTGACAGTGGCTGGAGGTGGTGTTGTGGATGGTCCAAGTGCATCCTCAATGGTGAAAGGCATACCAGAAATCTGAGCCCTAGCATGAGACCATTCATAATACTGAGCTGAAGCCAAATTATTGCATCTCCCTAGAATGGCCATCCCTTTGGTCTGGATGTTGTCCCAAGCCCAGGATGCTTGTCTGACAACAGCTAGATTAGGCTTTATCTCACAATACAGGGTTTCAGCCAAGTCTTGCACTCTAGGAGGGTGAACCAGAGCATAGCCCAACTGTCTTTTGAATAGCAAAGGGTTGTAGTTGATGCAACCCTTCACACCTATCAGAGGTACATTGGGGAACTGCCCACAACTAGTAATTATGTCCCTGCCTTTGGTGCTCTGGGTGCACCACCTGATGTCATCTGAGGTCAAGGCAATAAGTCTCCTAGCCCAATTCTTCTGTTGGTGAGGATTCAAGAAGGCATCAGTCTTGGGCAAGTGTTTAAGCAGCCAGGTATGGAACAGGGGAGCACAACATCTCACCAACCTTCCTCTTTGCTTCTCATTCCTTTGGTGAACAGAGTAGTAGAAATCTCCCAGCAATGTGGGCACCGGGTTCCTCAGAATGAAAAGATGAATGGCATTCTGGCTGATAAACTTGGGCTCGTCTGCAAATAATACAACCCCATATATGCTGAGGGCTAATAATGCACAAACTGCCTTCCATTCTCCCAAGGAGGCCTTCAGGATAGCCTGAGAAGTCAAGAAATCCAAGTGTAGACCAGAGATTCCAGCCTTTGTTGTCATGTTCTGCTCAATCAGAATAGGTTCCAAATATAGTGCCTTAGCCACTTCTTCATTGCTAGGAGAAACCATCTCTGGGTTGAAGGGGATACCACCCCTGATAGGCACTCCAATCAGTGATGAATACTCCTCCAACAGGGGTCCCAACTGAAAATTCTGGAAGGTGAAGCATCTCAAAGGAGGATCATAGAACTGTAGGCAAGTGTGAATCAAACTCCTCTGAGAAGGGTCCAAGTCCATAACCATATCAAGGATGCCTCCATAATGCTCTCTGAATAATGGGATATGGTCTGGGGTGATAAGTGCCTGGACCTGCCTGATGCCAGCCAGCACAGGCTCAAAGAAGTGGTATGAAATGTTGCTCTTCTTGGGTGCCATGTCTACTGATGAAGAGCTGAAACAAATGCTGATGATGGAGACTAACACTGGAGATGAGCCACTGATAGGCTGATGCTGGTGATGAAGGTAACTGAAGCAGGTGGTTGATGAAGATAGCTGAAGCAGATACTGATGAACAGGGGTCTATGCTGATGAAGGGGTCAAAACCAAGCCAAATGAAATGTGGGTACCCTGAAAGACAAATAAGCAAATGTTAAATGATGCAATGATGATGTATGCAAATGATATGCAAGGGTTTGTGATCAAGCTGGATCTGATTACTGCCTTGATATAAGTCCATGTATGTCTAAGAAGTCCAGATGGAGGTTCAAAAGTCCAGTAACCGAGGTGGGGGACTCAAATAAAGAGTCACATGTCCAGGGTTCAAATCACAAGAACTGTCCCAAAATGGAGTACTCTTAACCAAAACAAAGTATCAAGGTATGATGTGGCTAGAGGTACCTGCAAACCTGTAAACAGCCCAACCTTCTCACAGGTGGTGTTCTAGAACAAGGATCCTCAGACTTGGATCAGTTATGAGAAGTGTAAACACTTATAACCCGGAGGTACAGTGTTTACAATAACCATAAAAGATCCTCCTCTAATTCACCTCAGTTTCTGAAGGTCATAGTAAAGGTCATCCAGACTTAGCAGGCTTCCCAGATAGCCCTAGCACTACAGGAGATCTGTAGCACAGAGTTCTCAAGAAGAAACCCATATCTGACCCGTGTTTCATATTCCCACACCAGACCGAAATGGAATGGGAAAGAACATGAACCACTCTAGCCTAGGTGTCACTCAGGTCCTAGGTATAGGACCTAAAACTCTCAGTAGAACCCCACCCACCAAAACAACAAAACCAGATCCAGCCAAATAACAGTATGACAGTATGATGTATATAAAGCTGTAAAGAAAGCAATAAATAACTGTACATAAAGCAGTAAATAAAGCAAATATACAAACACAAAAGCACATAACGCCCCAGGAAACACAAATCAAACAAGCGTTAGGAGGAACCCACAAAAAGAACCAGAAGCCCTGGTTACAGTATAAGATTCCCCAGCAGAGTCGCCAAGCTGTCGCTCCCACCAAAATGACAAACAGGCCAAATGGGGTACAAACGCGAACGGTCGGTGAAAAGAATGAGAACACACAGGAGTGAACTCAAGAGACAAAGAGTCTCCAGCTAGGCATTTTTATCCCGGGGGAAAGGTAATGCTGCATAGACCTAGAAGGGTATGGATAAGACGGTCGCGAACCAGAGAAACTGAGAAAGGGGGTTGGTTACAACCTGGGAAGGTATTAGCACCCAGATTGTCCTTCGTACTCGACGGGATCCACGCTTAAATGATTTGTGTTTAAAGGGGTTGTGTCAGTGCTATTTGTGTGCAGGAAACTGGAAGAGAATACAAGTGTCAGTGCAAGTGAAATGTGAGGTGAAATGAAGAAGTGTCAGTGTAAGGAAAGAATGCAAAGCTCAAGACTATGAGGCTTAAAGAATAAAGCTGGAAGGAGGGGGGATATACAGAGACTTTTGTTCGATAACTGTTAAGTTATGCCTACGTATCCTCTCGTGCAATGAGGAAGTCAAAACACCGTAGTTCGACCCAAAGAGACTGAAAGACAAGTTGACTTGTGAACTGCTTATTTGTCTATGCTCAAGTGTATGACCTGTCTGGATTAGGTGCAGACTGTCTTGCATTAGACGGAAGAAGCAAGTTCTCGTTTGTGAGTGAATGAGATGAGGAAAGAATCCCGGAGGAGACGATTATTGTTTGTTCTTGTGTCTTCAGTCTTTTATTGCTTTTGGAAATGTGTCATAAGTTAATGAGCTTAAGCCTAAACCAATGGGTTAGTAAACTCATCACATCTTCCCTCTGATTAGGGGTAATGAGAATACCTTAAGTGTGAAGTCAGCTTCTCACACTTAATCACCCTGAAGTAGGATTAAGATCATTAACCTACTTGTGATTATTTAGATGTTTTTGGTATTTTTGTTTAGTTTTAAGTAATGAGACTAAGCCATAATCAGGGATTAAACAGACTCATTACACCATCCTAATAGAAGGATAACAGATGAGAATGTTTAAGCTGAGGAAGACTCCTCAACTTAATCCATGATTAGGGATTAAACTCATGACAGAACAAAGCCTTTGTTAAATGGATTTTAGTTAATGATGAAATGAAGAAGTGATTTTTTATGGTTTGTAAGACAACTTGAGGGGGACTTGCCCATTAACACTAGGGTTAGTCCTTCTTAACCAATTAAGGAAGAATTAGAACCCTAATGCAAGGCCCAAGTTACAAGCTTGATGTCTTGATGATTATTAAGTGGATTGATTAAAGGAGTTAAACACATTAAGGGTTTAACACTTAGGATTAAAGTTATACACTCCATCCTAATAGAAGGATGCAGGTATAAGCTTAATCACAAAACCTTAAAACCTTTAAGGTTTAGTCCCTGATTATGAGGTGAGAAGAGAAGACACAAAGATGACACAAAGGTAAAAGCTAAGTGGGGGACTAATCAAAACCCTAATTATTGTCATGCTTGGTTGTCCTAGGGTTTGTGAGGTTTGAGAGAAAGATCTTCAGAGAAACCACCAGGAAGCAGATGAAAGGAGCAAAGAGAAGCAAAACAACTTGTTTCACTTAAGAAGACAAGTTGCTTGAAGAAAGAAAGAGGAGAAGAGCATGAATGAGCAAGCTCACTCCAATACACATACAAAAATGCAGCAATGATGCATAAAGGAGATGAAAAGAAATTGTGAGAAGTGAAGGCAAATTCACTTCTCAAAGTAACTTACCACTTGAAAAGTTAGTAAAGAAATGAAATGCAATGCAAATGAGATGAAATGGGATGATGCAAACCAAGACCAGAAGCACACACATGATGATAATGATGCTAAGTGATGATGCAAACAGAGGCAAGGCATGAGAATGATCATACAAACATGAAGAGGCAAATGGGGCATGCTTGGGATCATGAATGTTCATGAAAAGTTATGGAATGCAAATGACATACAATATGGCAAATGAAAGATGCAATGATCAAACATGATCCTAATATGTCCTAAGATGTGTGATGAATCAAATGGATGCACAAAATGTCATGGCAAGTCATGGTATGCAAGCAAATGAGAAACGAATGCAAAGGAAGGCCCAAATTAGGGTTTATGATCAATGCACAAAATAAAATTCAAAACCAGAAGCAAAAATCATGATAAAAATTTGAAAATGCATTCAAAGGAACCCTAAACCTATACAACCTCACTGCCCAAAGGAGGGGATCCAACTCTTAACCTAGTGAGGGTTATGAACTTTCTAAGATTTGCTAGGGTTTTAAGGTACCTTGTCAAGAAAAATGTCAAACAAACTAAAAATGCAAAATCAAATCATGCCAATTTAATCCTATAAACTACATGTTATGCAAGATGCAATGCAAATAGAATCATCATCCAACTCTCAATGGTTAGGCAGAAATGAATTTTTGAAGTTTGAATCAAAATAATGCCTTGAAATGAAATTAATTCCATTGAAAATGATTAAAAGGCATCAAGAACAAAAAATAAATTTGGTTTGAGAGTTGGACAATGTTTCTAAATGTCTTTAAATGTTTCATGAATTTTTTTGTGATTTTTAAATACCTAAAAGTATTTTTAATTAATTAATTCTCATTAATCAATTAAAAATAAACTTTTAAATGATTTAAAAATAATTTTTGATGCAAAAAATAAAAATAAAAATATTTTTGTGTTCTGAAAATTAATAAAATGTTTGATAAAAATTTTCAGAATTTTTTAAAGTGTTTTGCTATTTTTAAATAAATGTACAAAAGAAATGAAATTAAATGAAATAAAAATAGAACAAAATGAGAAGTCAACTGATCCTAAGGCTGGTATTCAAACTGAACGCGCGGGAGTTGACTGACGCGCGCATCTGGACGGCCAGAATTCAAATCTCCCTAATTATGATTAATGCCCTAATCTGAACCCTAAACATTTTCAGGTGACCGGAACAGTGTTCCGGTCATCTTCTCCGGCAGGGTGTTCATGCTATCTCACTCCCTAAGCATCAAAACTTCACCAAAATCTCCAGATTCACTCTTTAAACATCATTAAACCTAAACCCCAACCCAAAATCCATTTATTTTCACTGAATCATAAGAATCAAAGCAAAATTCATTTCACGGGCAAAGTTTCAGAACAAGCATACAACCTCAAAACTCAATCATTTTAAAAAAAAAAGGTTCAGTGAACTCAGGGAAGCATGTAGATCATTTTAGAAACAAGAAATAAGAGTTCTGGAAAAATGAATTTCCATGGCTACCTGAATCGAAGCTTTGATTTCTGGAACTTTCTGGCTGGCCCTTTGATCCAAAACGCCTCTAATGGACCTCCTGAGAAGCTTGCAATACTTGGTTGGAGTTTAAAATGGCTAGTTTGAGAGATTGCTGAAGTTCTGTTCAAAGAGGGGCAGAAATCGTATTTTGTTTGTGTGAGGTTTCAGGTTGTTTCAATGTTTGGTTTGTGATCAGTGAGTCATGTTGAGATCAATGATGAAGTTTGTTTGTGTGTTTGAAGCTTGTGGAGAGTGTTTCGAATGGTTTTGCAAGTTGGAGAGATTTTGATAACTATGGCTATAAGTGAGCTTCAGCATGAATTGTTATGTGCTTTTGCTTGCATTTGATCCATATAAAGAAGTGTGATAGGTCAGAGAGTGGGTGCTGGCCTATTGTGATTGGTATGGGCAAGTTGCCAAAATGTCAAACTTTGTGTAAGAGAAGTATGGGCTTATAGCTAGCCAAGAACAAATGGGGTGTCCTGCGCAGCAAGAAGTGTGGAGAGCCCTAGGATCAATTCTGAAGTCAGCAAGCAAGTGGATTAGGGTTTGAGTGAGGTTTTGCAACTTTGCCTCTTTGGTAGAAAACTTGAAATTATGTGATTTTCCCAACTTTGACAAGCCATAACTTTTGATCCAAAATGAATTAGAATGAGTTCTTGTACTTTTTGAAAAGGGAATGATCCATTCTACAACTTTCATGACCAATGTTTTTTCATTTGAAGCATTTTTGAATCAAAAAGCAAGGGTTGAAAAAGTTTCCCAAAATGGCAATTTTCAATTACAAGTCATTTTCCCAAAAAAGTCAACTTTGCAAATGACTTGGAATTCTTCAATTTTGTGAACTTCTAACATCTTCTATGATCAAATAAAGATCATACATAATCAAAATGATGAAGAACACCCTTTGGTTGGGTCATTGGGGGCCTCAGATGCCCTGATTTTACACTGACTTGCTCAAAAAATCAACTCTTGATCAGATGCCTTCCCCATGGAATTTCTTCATGAAAATTGATATGCATGATCCCTATACCATATAGAGACCAATAGAAACAAGAATGACTAAAAAATTTGGAGTTATGGCCTCTGAAACCAGAACCCTAATTCTAGGTCATCTGTGCAGTTAAACCTGGCTCTGCTTCCATGCCTTTCTCAGTTCTTGTGATTCTTTGATTTCCTTGACTTTGTGGGGATACAATATGATGCTTGAATACACATGGACCTCTTTGAAGTGATTGAAGACCTTTGGAGTGGCTCAAATGGCTCAGGGATAACTCAGATCACAAACCCTAGATGCAGATGACTTAGAAGCAATGCAGTGAATCAAGAATGTGGTATGAGATGCTATGATTGAGTTTATGCATATGAAAAGATCATAAGCCATGGTGTGAATGGGTGAGGGAAAATTTGGGGTGTTTACAATGCCTACGCATCCTCTCGTGCAATGAGGAAGTCAGAACACCGTAGTTCGACTCAAAGAGACTGAAAGATGAATTGACTGATGAACTGCTTACTTGTCTATGCTCAAGTGTATGACCTGTCTGGCTCAGGTGCTTACTGTCTTGCATTAGACGGAAGAAGCGATCTCTCGTTTGTGAATGAATGAGGTGAGAAAAGAATCCCGGAGGAGACGATTATTGTTTGTTTTTTATGTTTTCAATCTTTTATTGCTTTTGGAGTTTGTCATAAGAAAATGAGCTTAAGCCTAAACCAAGGGTTAGTAAACTCATCACATCCCCCCTCTAATTAGGGGTAATGAGAATACCTTAAGTGTGAAGTAAACACCTCACACTTAATCACCATGATGTAGGATTAAGATCATTAACCTACTTGTGATTATTTAGATGTTTTGGAGTTTTTGTTTGTGTTAAGTAATGAGTTTAAGCCATAATCAAGAATTTAATGGACCCATTACACTATCCTAATAGAAGGATAATAGATGAGAACATTTAAGCTGAGGAAAGCTCCTCAACTTAATCCATGATTAGGGATTAACCTCATGACAAAACAAATCCTTTATTAGGGTGGATTTTAGTTAATGGTAAGATTAAGAAATGGGTTTTATGGTTTGTAAGACAACTTGAGGGGGACTTGTCCATTAACACTAGGGTTAGTCCTTCTTAACCAATTAAGGAAGAATTAGAACCCTAATGCAAGGCCCAAGTTACAAGCTTATTGTCTTAATGGTTATTAGATGGATTGATTAAGAGATTTAAACACATTAATGGTTTAACACTTAGGATTAAAGTTATACACCCCATCCTAATAGAAGGATGCAGGCATAAGCTTAATCACAAAGCCTTAAAACCTTTAAGGTTTAGTCCCTGATTATGAGATGAGAAGAGAAGACACAAAAGATGACACAAAGGTAAAACTAATGGGGGACTAATTAAACCCTAATTGTGATCATGCTTGGTTATTCCTAGGGTTTATGAGGCTTGCAAGAAGATCTTCAAGAGAAGCCACCAAGGAAGAAGCAGGATGAAGGAAGGAGAATCAGAAGAAGCAAGACAACTTACTTCACTTAAGAAGATAAGTTGCTTGAGGGAAGAAGGTGTGGAGGGGACATGAATGAGCAAGCTCACTCTAATACATAAGTAAAAATGCAGCAATGGATGCATAAAAGAGATGAGAAGAGATTATGAGAAGTGAAGGCAAATTCATTTCTCAGACACTTACCACCTGAAAAGATAGTAACAAGAGGTGACATGAAATGAGAATGAGATGAATGAAATGATGCAAACCATAGTCAGAAGCATAAACATGACGCTAATGATGCTAAGAGATAATGCAAACACATGTCAAGAGATATGAATGATCATACAAGGATGAGGATGCAAATGAAGCATGCTTTGAACCATAAAAGTTCATGAAAGTTTATGAAATGGAATGAATGCATAACATAGCAAATGAATGATGCAATGATCAAACATGATTCTAATATGTCCTAAGATGTCTTATATGTCATGTTGATGCACAAAATGTTATGGCAAGTTCATGAATGCAAGCATATGGAAGATGGATGCAAATGAAGGCAAAAATTAGGGTTTACATACAATATGCAATGCAAAATTCAAAATCAGAAGAAAATGACAAGATAAAAAATGAAAATGGAATCAAAGGAACCCTAACCCTACATAAGTTCACTGTCCAAAGGAGGGGACCTAACTCTTAACCTAATGGGAGTTATGATTTTCTCAAGTTTGCTAGGGTTTTAAGGCACTTCAAAGGGAAAAATGCACATCAAATTGAAAACGAAAGATAAATTAAAACCAATTTTACCCTAGAAAATACATGATATGAAGAATGCAATGTAAGAAGAACCATCATCAAACTCTTCATGGTTAGGCAGAATGAATTTTTCTAAGTTAGAACAAAAATATTGCCTTTTAAGAACTTTAATTCCAAGGAAAAATGTCAAAATAGGTCAAGAACCAAAAAGAAATTTGTTTGAAGAGTTTGATAATGTTTCTAAATGTATTAAAATGCAATGTGAATTTTTTTGTGATTTTTAAATACCTAGATGCATTTTTAATTAATTAATCTTCATTAATTAATTAAAAATAAACATTTAAATGATTTAAAAATAATATTTTATGCAAAAAAATAAAAATAAAAATATTTTTGGGTTCTGAAAATTAATAAAAGATTTGATAAAAAATTTCAGAATTTTTTAATGTATTTTACTATTTTTAAAAATTCGTGGAAATTAAATACAAAACAAATGAAATAAATGAATAAATGAGAAAGTCAGCTGATCTAAAGGCCCAGATTCAAACCTAGGGAGGCGGGAGTTGACTACGCGCGCTAATGGACGGCTGAAATTCAAATCTCACTAATTATGATTAAACCCTAATCCTGAACCCTAATTACTTTCAGATGACCAGAACAGTGTTCCGGTCATCTTCTCCGGCCATCCAATCCTTCAATCTCACTCAAAATGCAATCTTAAGCTCTCTAACTCTCCAGAATCAAACATCTAACAACCCTAAACATGAATCCAGCCCTAAAACTCATTTATTTTCACCCAAGAACAAGAATCAAAGCCAAACGGAAAAAACACAGAAAATTTCAGAGGTTCAATACATGCTTAATACTTGACCATTTTCAAAACTAAACATATCTGAATCATCAGTGAACCATGAAGAACCAATTAGCAACTTAAAAACACGTTTCTGGAAAATTTGTTCTTGATGATACCTGAACTGAAGCTTTCGAAAATGGTGCTTTCTGGCCAGCCCTTTGCTTCAAACAAGCTCCAATGATCCTCCCCAAATGTGTGTGATGCTTAGCTGGAGTTTATATGGCCCCAAAATGAAAATAGCAGAGGTTCAGTTTGTGAAATGTGGAAATCGTGTTTTTGATTCTAGGCTTTTTAGGGCAAAGTGATGGTTGGGAAATGATCAGTGTATCATGGTGAGTTGTTCTGTGAAGTTTGTTTTGAGGTTTGAGGCTTGTGTGTTGAGATTCGAATGAAAATACAAAGAGGGAGGTTTTTGTGAACTATGGTGATGCTCTAGTTTCAGGCTCCAAGATTGTGTGAAATGTGATCCTTGAGGCATGTATGTGAAGCTGTGATTGGTCAGAGTAGTTGGTGTGGCTCAGTTTGATTGGTATGGCTCAAGTTGCATAAAGTCAACATTTGTGTAAGTGAAGGTATGGGCTGGTTCAGTCATGGTACAAGGGTATGGTTCAAATCAGCTTGCTTCAAGGAGGTCCATGGAAGTCATATTTGGCAGCTGACACAAGTGGATGAAGGGTTATGGAGCATTTTGCAATTTTGTCCAACTTTGGCCCCTTTTGAGATTCTTGAAGTTTAAGGCATGGAACTTAAGAAATCTTTGAGCCAATATGTAGTTTAGGTCATATATGATGGTCATGTAATGCTTAGACAACAATTAGAGGTCACATTTTGCCTTGGTACAAGAATTTGCAAGTTTCCCTCTTTGGCACATAAGTGAATTTTTGTGATTTTGTCCAACTTTGCAAGGCCATAACTTTTGTTCTATAATGAATTAGAATGAGTTCTTGTACTTTTTGAAAATGGGAGGATACAATCTACAACTTTCATGACCAAAGATTTTTCATTTGAAGCATTTTTGAATCAAAAAGAGGAGATTGAAAAACTTTCCCAAAATGGCAAGTTTTCATTACAAGTCACTTTCCCAAAATGGCAACTTTGCAAATGGCTTGAAATTCTTCAATTTTGTGAACTTCTAACATTTTCTAAGATCAAATAAAGATCATACACCTTCAAAATGATGGAGAACACCCTTTGGTTGTGTGATTGGGGGCCTCAGATGCCCTGATTTTGCACTGACTTGCTCAAGAAGTCATCTTTTGATCAGATGCCTTCCCCATTGAATTTCTTCATGAAAATTGATATGCATGATCCTCATATCATATAGAGGCCAATAGAAACAATAATGACCAAAAAAATTGGAGTTATGGCCTCTGAAACCAAAACCCTAATTCTAGGTCATTTGTGTAGTTAAGCCTGGCTCTGCTTCCATGCCTTTCTCATTTCTTGTGATTCTTTGACTTCCTTGACCTTGTGAGGATATAATATGATGCTTGAACATACATGGACCCTCTTGAGATGATTGAAGGCCTTTGGAGTGGCTCAAATGGCTCAGGGATGGCTCAGATCACAAACCCTAGATGCAGATGGCTTTGAATCAATGCAGTGAAGCAAAAATGCAATATGAGATGATATGATTGAACTTATGCAAATGAAAAGAATCAAAAGCCATGGTGTGAATGATTGAGGGCAAATATGGGGTGTTTACAGTGATCGAAACTAAGCATTATGGATTAAAAATGGTTAGGAATATCCAAATCTTTAAAATCAAATGTGGTGGATTGTACTTATTATTGAGTGAAAGAAAACTAATTTACGTGTAATTGGTTGCACTTTTATGTCACTCGATTATACTCCTTTAAAATTGACTAACATGACTTATAGTAATAAAGTGTAATCGGTTAACCGGTTACACCTTTGTAAATTTAATTAAAAACTGAAACAGTGAGTTAGTAACTACTCACAAATATGTCAATTGGTTATTGTATGGAAGTTTTCAATTTTTTAGTTAGTTAATTGTATCTTATCATGTGTTGTGTATAAATACCCTTGGAATATCTTGTAAATGAAGAGATTGCATATTTTTCACCCTCAATTTCACTCTCTATCATTCACTCTCATTATCTCACTCTCCACGCTCGATTTCTCAATTATTTACCAACCTTATGGTTCTTAAGTTCCAACATTTGGCATCAAGAGTTATGTTTGATCCACCAAGCATCTGGTGTGCAACATGAATTGTGTCTTCAATGAAAAATCTCTGCAAACCTACTCATTCTTGATGCGAAGAATTATGACAAATGGTGCAAGCAAATGAATGTGTTGTTTGGCTACCAATATGTTCTTGAAGTGATCAAGAACGGTGTGAATTCTTTTGTCGAATGTGCAACGGATGCATAACAAACAATGCATAAGGAAGAAAAGAAGAAAGATTTCAAAACAATGTTTTTTTATCCAGATACGGATAATTTCGAGAAAGTTGGTGATTGCGAATCATTGAAGCAAGCGTGAGAAATTTTGGAGAAAGCATATGCATGGACTGACAAGGCGAAGGATGTGAGGTTACAAACTCACAAACGTCAGCTTGAGTTTATTCAAATGGAGGAGAATGATAACATCAAAAATTTCATAACGAGAATTACTCGGTTGGTGAACCAAGTAAAGACGTGTGGAGAAACTATCACAAAGCAGTATGTTGTCGCGAAAATTTTGTGTTCTTTGACGTCAAGTGTAACACCCTAATTCTTAATTTATCATATTATTTGAATTATTATGATTTAATTTAATTACTATGTGTGATAATTGAATTAATATAGGTGACAGAGGTGTGTGGTCTTAAGGTGGGAGTGTGGAAAGTGATTAGAGATTGGTAGAGGTGGGCTAGAATTACTAGAACCTATTTTTAATAATTAAATAATAATATATTAATGAAAATATTTAATTCAAATGAGAAAATAGAATAATAGAAAATAAAGAGTATTAGTAGTATTTTTATTAAAATAAAATTAGAGACGATGGTGACATTTTGGTGAATAGGGAAATAAGTGGGGGTAAAGTTGGAAGTCTATAATTGAGGGATTAGGTTACTAATAAAAAGGTTAGTAAAGAGTTGTGAGAGTTTTTCTACATGAAAATAGAATTTAGTGGAAAGAATAAGAGGCAATGGCTAAGACATAGGAAAAGCATCCATTGAAAGAGCTTTGAAGAATTTTGTTGAAAAAATCTAAGGTATGGGGGAAAATAACCTTCAATAAGGGCTTATACATGAGGGATAGGGTAGAGGATTCTTTAACCTCTAATAGGGATGATGATTCTGATCAGTTATGTTTATGTTCTTAAGGAATGGTATTCTCTTGATTATATTGATGTGAAATTCGTATAAATGATGCTTGAAATTTTGTACTATGTATGTGTGTGTGTGTGTGTGTGTTCTCCACCATTGTTGAAATAGTGAAGGTTTTAGAGATATGATTTGATGAATTGGTGATCGAATTGGTATGTTAATTGGTATAATTAAGACTTAATAAGAGTGGGGTTTTAATCTGAGAAAATAGGTGTTTGAAATAAGTTATTTTTGTGTTAGTAAGTGTTTGAATGGTTTTATAACAGTAAAAGAGTTTTCATATACGTTAAAAATTGGTTTTTAAGCAAAAACAACAGTTAAAGTCGACTCATATGTGTTTAGAATCGACTCCAAACCAACAAAATTGGAATTTTTCAAAAATTGCACAGTATGTGGCACTACATATATGTTAGGAGTCACTATATAAGTGCTGGGAGTCGACTCATAAATGTTATGTATCGACTCCAAACTGGCAAAATGTTTGTTTTGTCTCTTGTTGCACTATCCGACGATTTTCGCCATAACTTTTGTTTTGTAAGTCCGAATGAGACATCTTTCGAAGCATTGGGAAGCTAATGCATAGAGCTAACTCGTGAACTACTTGATGATGATATTTTTATAATGATTTTGTCGTGTGAATTGATAGTATAGTGGTGTCATTGTGTTTAATGAGATATTTATGACTATTGTTTTGTTGCATGTATGAATAATAATCTAATCAAGGATATTGAATGTTTGAGTTACATTGAGTTTATTATGTTGTGCATTTTGTGATTGTGATTGAGATGTAATCTAGAGATAAGATTATTAGAGTTATCAATGCATTATGTCGAGTCCAAATGGTTTCATTCCAGGATTTTATCATCCATTTTGGGACACTTGTGGGATGAATATTTTTAATTCTAATTGCGATATGCTGGATAATGGTGTTTTCCCTCCTAGTCTTAATATGACAAATATTAATCTTATCCCTAAAGGTGAAGTCCAAAATTCTCTAAAAGATTGGAGACCGATTTCCCTATACAATGTGTTGTACAAAATAATTGCAAAGGTTCTAGCTAATCGGCTGAAGAGAGTTTTGGATAAGTGTATTTCGGATAATCAATCAGCATTCGTCTCGGGAAGATCTATATTGGATAACGCCATGGCAGCTAATGAGGTGGTTCATTACATGAAGACCAAAACTAAAGGTAGGCAATGGGATATAGATCTCAAGCTGGATATTAGTAAAGCTTGTGATAGAATTTATTGGGATTATTTGAAAGAGATTTTTATCACTATGTGTTTCAGTCAGAAATGTGTCAGTTGGATAATGTTATGCGTAAAAATTGTTGACTACTCGGTGAACATGAATGGCAACAGGGTGGGACCTATTTCTATAGGGCGGGGTCTCATGCAAGGGGACTCTTTATCGCCGTATCTTTTCATTTTTTTTCTGAAGGTTTATCAGCTCTTATCAAACAAGCAGAAGCCAGAGGGACATCCACCGGATAAAAATTTGCAAGAATGCTCCTGTAATTTTTCATCTTTTGTTTGCAGATGATTATTTTTTGTTTTTTAGAGCAGTGGTGAATGAAGCTAATGTGATGAAGAATATTCTTAACATATGTGAGGAAGCATCAGGACAAGCCATTAATTTCCAAAATTCTGAAGTTTTTTGCAGTAGAAATGTTGATCAGAATATTAAGAATGTTTTGGTGGACACATTAGGAGTTCAACAAGTGTTGGGAACTGGAAAGTATCTTGGTGTACCATTTATGATAGGTATAAGTAGGAAAGCTACATTCAAGTTCGTCGAGGATAGAATATGGAAAATGATCAATTCGTGGAGTAGTAAGAGTTTATCTCAGGTAGGAAGGGAAACTCTTATCAAATATGTTCTTTAAGTTATCACATCTTATATCATGAATGTCTTTTTGTTGCCTTCTTCTTTAAGCGAGGAGATTGAGAAAATGATGAATTCATTTTGGTGGGGCCACAAGAGAGATCGGGGAAAAGGCATTCATTTGCTTTCGTGGGATCAGTTGTCTATGCTTAAAACACACGGAAGGATGTGTTTTAAAAATATAAGTGTTTTCAGTTATGCTATGTTAAGTAAACAAGCATGGAATTTCATGACCAAGCCTCATAACTTGGTTACTCGTCTCTATAAGACAAGGTACTTTCCTATCTTTGATTTCCTGGATTCAGTAGTTGGGCACAATTCTAGTTATGTTTGGTGGAGTATTTGGAATTCAAAGTTTGTAGTGAAAGGAGGGTACATATGGAGTATTGGTTTGGGAAAGAGAATTTCAGTATGTGGTCAAAAATGGCTTCATGGTGGTTCAACTTTGGACAATTATTGGCCAAATCATCCAGAAGTGCATAATTTAAAAATATCGAATATATTGGGTGATAATGGCAAACAATGGAATTCAAACTTGGTCATTTCTCTTCTAGGGGAAGGAAATGCAACTAAGGTCTTCAAAACTCCGTTATTCGAATCGATACAGGAAGATAAGTTAATTTGGAACCTGGAAAAGAATGACATATTTTCGGTTCGTAGTGCTTATCGTTTATGTATTAAAAAATTCATTAATACTTCTTATCTTAGGATTGACAAGAGATGGAATTTGATTTGGAATCTAAAGACTCCTCCTAGGATAAAAAATCTTATGCGGCGGCTCTGCAAAAAATGTGTACCGACTAGAATGAGATTAAAAGATAAAGGGGTATATTGCCCTTCAGGATGTGGTGTTTGTGGACTAGAAGAGGGGAATTATGATCACTTGTTTCTACATTGCACTAAGAGCATTGGATGTTGGGAAAGAATGAGTGTGTGGACTAGGATGTAGTAGTTATCAATTACTAGAGATGATTTTACTATAATTTTTTCCTTCTTACATGATTCTAATTAGGATCAACAAGCTATGTTCGCATCTATGTTGTGGAGCATTTGGAAGAGCAGGAATAACTTAATATGGAACAATATTGACGATTCTTCGATTTCCATATGCAGACGCGTTTCTCACCTTTTGGAAGGATGGTGAAATGCCCAAGAGATAAGATCAAGGCTTATTAATCAACATCAAAAGGTATATGAGTCCAAATGGATCAAACCCTCTACTGGGAGGGTTAAATGTAACATTGATGCACCTTTCTCTAATTACAAAGTGAGAATATATACTTGTATTCGAAACAATTAAGGGATGTTTACTGCTGCCAGTACAAGATAGTTCACGCCTACTACTGAAGTGGATGTGGGGGGGGCTTTAGGCCTCATATACTCTATAAAGTGGGTTTATGAGTTAGGCTTGGACAATGTAGACTTTGAGATTGACGCTAAAAGTGTAGTGGATAGTGTGAATATCTAAAATTCTAATGATTCGGAACTTGACGATATCACTAAAGAGTGTAAAAGCTTATTAGCCCTTCTTTTCAGGAACTTACATGTTAAATTCATCAGGAGACAGGTCAATGAGATTGCTCATGTATTAGCACGGACAATCCCTAATCTTGCTAGTTTCCAAAATTTTAATGATGTACCAATATATATACAAACTATTATTTTGAATAAAATGTTATATGTTTTTTCCGTAAAAAAAAATAAAATAATAACATGAGTCTACCATTGAGAGATAGAGTTTCTTACTTATTGTAATACAACAACAAGAATTAAATTTTATCCCATTAAATAAGGTTGACTGTAAGAATTAATTTTTGTCATAATATCCAATCTATAATCATATTTCTATTAAAATCATTAATCTCGAAATCTTTTTTAATAATTTTTTTATAATCTTTCTAATAAAACCCATTTTTGAGAATTTTGAGAACGTATAAGACAAGATACTGAATATATAACCTAAAATTTATTATATATGTGACCTCATAAAAATACTGAATATATAACCTAAAGTTTATTATATATGTGACCTCATAAAATACTTGTCGTCAGAAAAAAAACATGGGGCTCTATTGCCAATGTTGTCCCTTTTTCTTTTGTTAATTAATATTTTCAATCCCTATTGTAAATATTAGACGTGCATTTTCATTTTGGCAAGTTGTAGCAGCCATCAATATCCAGACATAGTGGTGGTGGAGCACCATATATGAGCTGACTTTTTATTTGTTGGCACTTGGCAGTAAATTTGAAGGGATCAATTAATCACAGACAAGTTATACTATTTTTATATTAATAACTTGTTTTGTTAAAATAAAAGTTATAAGAAATATATCTATTTGATGAGAGTTGGTAACATTACGTGGGAAATTAGATTATGAATGAACGGAGTGGCATGCATTTCGCAAACACCAAATCAAACCTAACAAGACTCTTTCAATATATCCGCTTTTTCTGTTGATATATTTGCATTTTCTTCTTCTTTTTCAAACCCCTTCCTACCTATATTCTTGTTTGTCAAAGGTACCTTCTCTTACCATTCTCTATTCATTTCATTCTTCATTGTTTTCTATGCTTTTCTAACATGCATCATCTTCTTCTTCTTGTTCTTGATGATAATGCTTGATAGGTATATATATAATTCTTAGGTGCACATGAATCCTCAATATGTATGCTAGTGCTTGATTCTTGATCATTCGAGTTATCTTGCAATATTACTCATTCAATCATGTGTGACCTCATGTCTGCGCCTGTTGACCGGCCTATTAAACTCGGTCAGTTTTATTGAATTCGTCGTCTCTTTTTGTATTATGAATCATTGGAATGAGGATGATGAGTTTAAGGAATTTCTTGATAGGTTATGAAATGGAATCTTCTGAGGATGAAAAGAAGAAAAGGGTTGGGTCTATTAAGAAGGTGGCATTGAGTGCCTCAAGTAAGTTCAAGAATTCCTTCACCAAGAAGGGAAGGAAGCATAGCAGGGTTGTGTCTATTTCTATTGAAGATAATTTTGATGCAGAAGAGTTAACCATTGTTGACGCTTTTCGACAAGCACTCATCTTGGAAGAGCTCTTACCCTCAAAGCATGATGATCCTCATATGATGCTAAGGTAGTAATAATTATCACATGTGAATTACCATATGTCTATTTGGTTCCGCATTTGTGCCTCCTATAATATCTGTAACACCGACACCTCTGAATAAAGACAAGTCTGGTATCTGACACATGTCAATGTCTGACATCAACACATGTGATTACATTCATTTTTTCAAATTAGTATTAGTTACGACATGTCTATATTTGTATTGTGTCTGGTATCTATGTCAGGGTTTCTTAGCCTAAAATCACATTTGGATTAGTCAAACATGATTTGATTTCAATGCTCTAATGAACCTATAATTTTAATGTACTATGGTATAGATTTTTGAGGGCAAGAAAGTATGACATAGAGAAAACAAAACAAATGTGGTCAGATATGCTTAAGTGGAAAAAGGAGTTTGGTGCTGACACTATCATGGAGGTATATTCAAGTGAAAGGAATTCATGCACTTTTACATAACTTTCTCATTTATGTATCTTACCATAAACTGTTTATTCTGTTATAAGGATTTTGAATTCAAGGAACTTGATGAAGTTCTAAAATACTACCCCCAAGGGCATCATGGAGTTGATAAAGATGGAAGACCTGTTTACATTGAAAGATTGGGCCAGGTTGATTGCAACAAGCTGTTGCAAGTAACATCGGTCGAACGTTATCTCAAGTACCATGTCAGAGAGTTTGAGAGGACTTTTGCTATTAAGTTGCCTGCATGTTCAATTGCAGCAAAGAAGCACATTGATCAAAGCACAACTATCTTGGATGTGCAAGGAGTGGTGAGTACAAAATTCTACTTCTTAAAACTATTTTGTTCATATTGAAATAAGTTTCACATAATAGCATGTTTGGTACTCAGGGTCTTAGAAGTATGAACAAAGCTGCAAGGGATCTCCTCCAGAGGCTTCAGAAGATTGATGGTGACAACTATCCTGAGGTAACTGGTTTTCATCTATTCTACCATCAGGGTCGCCTTAAGTTTTTGAAGGCTCTGTGTAGATTAGTCACAGTTAGTCATTGTCAAACAACTAGGGTCTTATTTAGCCACAATTTAATCGTGACAAATTTGAGGATCTGTGCTGTAATTCATCTTGTACACCCTCAAAGACAATCTTATATACCATAAGCATGGTAATAGTTTAATGGACTTATAAATTTACCCTAATTGAATTTTATTTTTCCATCCAGTCGTTGAATCGTATGTTCATCATCAATGCCGGTTCTGGATTTAGGCTCTTGTGGAACACTATTAAGTCATTCCTTGATCCCAAAACCACCTCAAAAATCCATGTAAGCACTTTCAGGCCACTTACAAATTTGTACCAATGGTTCATTTTTAGTTAACTTGTTATGCAAGGAACTGAGCATGTTAATGATTTATTCGCCAGGTGCTAGGTAACAAGTACCAGAGCAAGTTGCTAGAAATCATTGATGCCAGTGAACTTCCAGAGTTCTTGGGAGGTACTTGTACTTGTGCAGATAAAGGTGGATGCATGCTATCTGACAAGGGTCCATGGAATGATCCAGAGATCTTGAAGGTAGTTTTGCTGCAAAAATGATGTGTTTCCTTTGTGACATGGTTAATATTAACATTAATATAGCAAATAAAAACAATAGTGATTATTTTCTTTGAATGAATTAGTTGGCTCAACATGGTGTTGGAAAATGCACAACAAAAGTTTTATCTGGAATCGAAGAGAAAACAACCAAACAAGAGGAAACTGCATATCAGAAGGGATTCAAAGAATCATTTCCAGAGACCCATGATGTTCATTGTTTATCCACGGATACACCAAAATCCTATGCTGTAAGTTTTAGGAAATTACCTTCCTAGTTTGCTTATCTTTTCAAACAGGATTAGAACAAGTTTCATTCCTTCATGAAATTAAACTCAAAATTTGTAATTCAATTGCTACATTTTTTTGATATTGTGTATTGCAGATTGCAAAGAAATGTGGTGTTTATCAGTATGATTCCTTTGTTCCAGTACTTGACAAAGCAGTCGATTCATCATGGAAGCAAACAATTTCTAAAGGTATTATATCATTTCACATCTTGTTTGGATAAACAACTTAGAACATAAACTCAAATAAGTCAATTCAAACATGATCTTAATAGATTATTGTTTGCTATGGTGGCAGATTGTTTCTCCAACAATAATGTAAATAATTCTGGTAAACTTAGCAGTCAATTTGTTGGTGGAATAATGGCCCTAATTATGGGAATTGTGACCATGTTTCGCATGACAAGTAGCATGCCAAGGAAAGTCACAGCAGCAGCACTTTATGGTGCAAACTCAGTGTATTATGATGGTAATATGTTGAAAGCACCTGCCATTTCAAGCAGTGACTATATGAGCATAATGAAACGCATGGCTGAACTTGAAGAAAAGGTTGCTGTTCTCAGTGCTAGACCTGTCATGCCTCCTGAAAAAGAAGAAATGCTTAATAATGCTCTAACCAGGGTCTCTAGTCTTGAGCAAGTCTTGGATGCAACCAAAAAGGTATACTCGTGATAACACCTCTTTACTCCCGTTTTACAATTTATATTCATTGAATAACTGTTATATCTGATTTTATAGGCACTAGATGATGCTCTTGTTAGACAAGATGGTCTTCAAGCTCAAATTGACAAGAAGAAAAAGAAGAAGAAGAAGTTGGTACGTTATATGTGTTGTGCCTTTTCATAAGATTCTTCTATAGACTTTCCTTGAGTGCTTGCTTTTGTTCACAAACTTTATTGGGTTTGTGTGTGATTACAGTTCTGCTTCCACAAATAGTAACTTCCTTTGTTATGTGATCTTCAAAAACCAAAGAGTTGTAAGGTTGGAGACTATCAATATTATCAGCCCCCTTGAATGCATGCAGAATTCACATATCTTCATACTACAGTATTGTTATTCTTCTAAGTTTGCTATATTTTGACAATTGTGTATATGTTACATCATTGAGTCTCAAACCCATTCATAGTAACATTTGCTTTTCATTATCATTGTAATTGTAACACCTTTGCCCATGTGCAATCTTCAAACTTAATGTAAAAAGGAGGATTTCTCCAAGTATATTATGCATTCATAGTATTTTCTTACCTGTATTTTTTAAAATATAAGCTATTGATTTTATTTTATATTGAACAGTTAAAATAAATCTTGGTGTCTCAATAACAGTTAAATTATCTATTCTGACACATCTGGGTTTGGCAGTTATCATTTTGAAAACAGCAATTCATAATGCTGCTAACACGTCAATGTCATAGCCTAGTGTCCAATACATTCCTTTTTGACCAAACCCTGCAAATAGATCCTATAAAAGATACTATTGGCTTTTGACAGTGATACTACCTACCAAACCCTGTGTTTGTTTTTAGGTGCCTCAAAAGCTCTGCTGGATTAGAAACAATTAAAAAAACACAGTAACCTTTGTATCAAAGTTTTACTTCTGCTGAAACTGATATACAAAAACCAGATGACATTATAAGCAGGAAAACAAACCACATACAAGGGTAAACACAAAGATGGCTACAGACAAAAACTGAAATAGCTTGTGTTTAACAAACTAGCAAATATGCTATTATGGATATACACACATGTGAAGTAATTATCTGTTTAGTTTACTCATAGTATACACTGAAAAACAGTGGATACAGTTACATCATTGACATTCCGTAAGTATTAGTACAACCGCTTTTTTGAGAAATATCATCCTCACTGGAGTATAGTTGTGGAGTATCTTTCTATAAGCCATATACCTCACCAGCAAAACTTCTTTTTCTGATTGAAATTGAAACATAACGAAAGAAGGGAAACAGACATCAGAAATCTGAAAATTGTCCCTTTTATTATTTGAAGATTTTAACTTTGCAAAGATACAGATGCCAACTTACCCGTAACTTGGCTTCTTCTTGGCGGTCAATGTAAGCAAGCAGCTCCTCTTGCCTCATTAAGGCTTCATAGAGAGCCTATTCATAATCCAGAAATATCAAATATTAGGACCTAACTCGGGCAAGAGAATTTTTAAAAACACAAATTTCGGATGTACATCCCTTGCTAGACAATGCTTTTTAAAGAGAAGACAAAGGGATGTATCACAATGCTTTGGTTTAGACATACTCAGTAATCATATAATTCATTTCCCATGACTGCATTTGCTTGGTGTTAAACAAAAATACCCATCCTACCTTTTTAGTAGCTATTAGCTCTGCTTCCAAAGCATCCACCCGGCATACAGCAGCATTCAACAATTCCTCCTTCTCATACGGCATTTCAGATGGCTTAGATTGGAGTGTGTCAACCTTCTCTTCAAGCTCACCTAGCCTTTTTAGCAACGAGGGAAGGAGAATTTCCTCTGTATTTTCTTGGGTTGATGGAGAAAGAACATCCATATTTCTTGTCTCGAGAGTTGGTTGTGAAGTTCTCTGATCTTCATTAGATGATATTCCAGGAACTTTGTTGGTCATGCGGCAAGCAAATTGACGGAAAAGAGCAAATACCATCAAGAAAAAGGCAGTCAGTGCTACCCAAATCCGAGCTGTAACTCCTTCTGGAGTATTCTGTAAGGCAGGAAGAGGACGTGTTCCTGTATTGGAAATCATTTTTAATCTTTGCTGGACAAAATCATATTAAATAAATAACTCACATCAAGGAACTAAGCAATGCCTACAATCACCAACTCTCCTAAAATCTAGAACTCTTGAATATAAGTCAAGGAATGATTTAGATCTCAAACAGACACTCATAAAAAGCCTTTTTGAATTTAAGTGCAACATAAATAATCTTTACAACCATGAATGCTAAACCTAAGTTATGGTGCATAGTCCAGAAACAATCATCATAAACCTATTTGTACAATTAGGTGAGTTTAGTGAGTAAGAAAAATAAATAGATACATCAATAAATGCCAAGAAGTCACCAACCTTTTAAGGTGTGAGTCCTCTGTAGAGATACTTGCCTCTTCCATTCAGCATCAACAGGTTTGTCTACCATTGGAACATATTCATCATACCCGGACAAGTTATTAGCAAAGGTTGTCTTTCCTACCACCTTAGACTGACAAAATCACAATGTGAACAAGAATTATTACTGAAACAGAACAGGAAAATTTTTCTGAACAGGTATCTTAATGTTATACTTTGATTACATCATCGTCGTCTCACAATATCTTTAAATATTGTGGACTGCAACAAACAACAACAGCCAAAGCCTTTTTCCACAATATCGAGTCAGCTACGTAGATCAAACGACTCCACAATATCGAGTCAGCTACGTAGATCAAACGACACCACAATATCCTGTCAGATTAGTTATTCTTATATATTTGAAGTAAATAGAAATTTGTATAACAGATAAAGACTCACTTCCTCACGAACAGGGGTCAGTCTGAGGTGCGAATAGCTCTTCCTTGCTTTTGGAGAAGCTATATCTTCAGCTTCGGACCCTGATTCAGCAGTAGATGTATCGCTGCCTTTTACCTGTTAGGTGAGAGTAGCATAAGTAAGAGTGATATATGATAAAATAGACCTTTCAGAAAAATGTGTGAAGCACTAAACTGGCTCCACTTGATCAAGGTAAGAATCGGCCAAGCAAATAGTTACCATTGGGTATCGAGGTTTTGCATAAGCAATAACCTTCCCATCACTGTTGAGAACCTTTACTACTTGCCTTGCCCGCCGTGGTTCACCATTGAGAACCATCTACAAAATGTGCAAACATAATCAACTGTCAGACTGGTATGTTATATCTGCGAAAATCTATCAAAAATATCAACCAAGAATAGAATATGACCTTCAATATTTCAGGATTTTTCCATGGCCCTTTATCAGATCTAAGGCAGCCTCCCTCATCTGCACATGAGCAGGTACCTCCTAGAAATTCTGGCAACTCACTTTATAAATTGCACAATGTATTAGGCTTGTTAAAGAATGCATTTGTCAATAGAAAATAAATACCTTATGAATCCATTATGTACCTGGCATCAATTACTTCAAGTAGTTTGCTTTGATATTTGTTTCCAAGAACCTAAGTAATTTCCAGCAATGTCAGCAATTTATACTATATTTAAACAGAGTTATCAATAGCTAGAAGTCAGTATTCAACATACATGGATCTTTGAAGTTGTTTTTGGATCAAGAAAAGATTTGACAGTGCTCCACAACAATCTAAATCCAGGGCCGGCATTTATAATGAACATTTGGCAGAGTGTCTGTATTAGCACAAAAACAACCGGTAATCACTGTGAACAAGGTATATCACCTTTGGAATTTCCAATAACAGAGCAACATTAAAAAATAACGGTAAAGCAATATACAGGATGACATATCTCACCTCAGGGTAATTGTCTCCATCGACCTTCTGCAATCGCATGACGAGATCCCGGGCTGCCTTAGTAAAATTCTTAAGGCCCTGATAATTGAATCATAAAATAAAAATGACTCAAATGATTAAGTACTTCAGTTTACAGCTAATGCGAAGAGAAATAATTATTGGCAGCATACCACTCCTTGAACATCTAAGATTGTGGTGCTTGAATCTATGTGCCTCTTGGCAGCAATAGTGCAAGCAGGAAACTTTATTGCAAAAGATTTCTCAAACTCTTGCACGTGGTACTTTACATATCTATCCATAGTTGTAACCTGCATAAGTTTGTTTGGATCAACTTTTCCAAGCCTTTCAATATACACAGGCCTTCCCTCCCTATCTACACCATGATGGCCATGTGGGTAATATTTCACAACTTCATTTAACTCTTTGAACTCAAAATCCTGATGCAAAAAACATTATATTAAGCAAAAGGCGGCAACCAATCAATCACTTTAGTGTATGTTCAAATTGAGGGCTTTGGAAGGAAAAGTTTTAGAGGAGTAAGTCTCCATTTTGACATATAATTGAGATGATAACATAGTAAAGGCTTAATATGTTGTTTGGTCCATATGTTAATCGTTGGGTTTATTTTAGTCCTTAACTTAACAAGTTCCACGTTTCCTCCTTTAACTATTCTAAAGGTACAATGTTAGTCATTTTCATCTAATCAGCAATGAAAAAACTCAGAAAGCTAGCTATCGCTAAATATAACTATATGTTTTGAAGAATTAAGGACCTAAATGAAGGGACCAAAACAAAAACATACCGACGAAAAAGGATATTAAACCTATAATAAATGATCAAGTAACATTTCAAGCACACTAAATCAGTTTTTGGAAAAGAAAATTAAGCTCGCCCCTACAGTCTAACTAAAAGTATATATACTTCATTCCTTGTAATTAAACCTTGAAAAACAGAAGACAAATGAAACAGAAGACCCAAATTCAAAGTGCATTATACCTGCATAATGGTGTCAGCACCAAACTCTTTCCTCCATTGTAACATGTCAGCCCACATATGCTTTGCTTTTTCAATATCAAATTTCCTAGCTTTCAAAAATCTAAAAAATTTAAGAAAATCAAAATAAATACAATTAGAAGAACACAAGTCGAAATAGTAGCATAGAAGAATGAATAAATTACCTTAACATCATATGATAATCATCAAAAGCATCGGGAAGCAACTCATCCATGATCAACGACTGACGAAACCCATCCACAGCTTGAAGCTCCTCAACATCCCGAATATCCTCAATCGAAACCGAGCTAACACGACCATCACTCTTTCTCCTCCCACTCTTCTTCCTAAGAGAATGCTTAAACTTAGTAGAAGCATTAATGGCTTTCTTTTTCAGAGATCCAATTCTGGTTCTCCTTTCATCTTCAGAGTTCTCAAAATCAGATCTCCGTTCTCTCTTCTCATCACTGCCGGAAAACCCCTCAAAACCTAACAAATTGATCAATTCAAATCATCAGTAACAACAACAAACGAACAGAAACGAGAATTTCAAATGGATTGAATGTACTTACAAGGTTTAGCGAAACGATCTAAGGGTCCGGACATTGTGGAAATTGGAGATGGAATTGAGATCTGAGAAGAAGAAATGCATAAACGGTTGAGAAACCCTAGAAAAATGAATTGAAGGTTGATGGAGAATCTTTTTGTTGCAGAAAGTAAGAATAAGAAGAGGGAATTATTTAATTAAATAAATGGATGTTTAATAGACAGCTAAAGACAGAGTAATAATAATAACGTGTTGTTGTTGTTGTTGATTGACGGAGGTAAAAGGGTAAAGGAAGAAGAGAGGTGGGACCCAGTATGTTGGGGGGTAGATTTGGTAGATAGTAATGATAAGGGTTAGTCAGAGAGAGTGTTCGAATTCTCGAAATGAAATGATGAGTATTTGAGTCTTGTTAATTCTTCTTTCATTCTCTTCGCATGGCAATTGGAAGGGACATTTTGTCAAACATTACAGCAGTAAAGCTACGTACTATACGGAAACATATCCGACATAATAATACGACTATTTATTATTTTTAATTATATTCATATCAATTATTCTATCCATCTGCACTTTTTATTTATCTCAAAATAATTATTAATCTATCTCATTTATTTAACTTTCATTTTATTCAATTATTTTATTACTTACATTTAATAGGGATATTCTAGTAAATGAGATTAGCTTTTTTCACTAAAATCCATGCATCTAATCATTTTCTTAACAACAGTGCATTGTTCAAATAAAACACTTTTTATAAGACGGAGGAAGTAACTTCACATTAGTGATCAATTATTGATATTTATTACTTTCAATTTTTTACTATAATAACCACATTTTGTACTATTAATGTCTATACTAACCAATATTCCCTTATATTTTCCATTATACTCATGTTTTAAAAAAATGGTAAGGGGACGCTAATAGTATTTAAGTCTCCTTTAAAAAAAGAGAAATGATAACATGTGTCATAAGGGTACATTAATAACCTATTTATAGAAACATTCTCTTAAAATTTGTGTTTTTAGTTTTTTAAAACTTTAAATATGGTTTCATCGCATTTAATATTTACTAATTATAATATCTCTAACATGTGCCCTTAGCATGACCCTAAAAAACATATGGGGTGTCAATAGGATTAGAGCCTCCCATAAATTTTAGGAGGGGGGAGGGGGACAATACACCTTAAACCTTCATTTTCACGAATTTTTTATTTTAAATAATTATGATAAAAAATTCTATTTTATAATAATAATAATGAAAAACCATAATATATATATATATATATATATATATATATATATATATATATATATATTAACAATTATGTTACACGTTGATATAAATTGAACATTAATGTCTACGATTTTGTCGTCCGAATCGATCGTCGGTGCCACATCCTCTTGGTCGGATGTCTCTTTGTGGTCGTTGAGGCGGTTGTGGTGGTTGCACAAGAGGAGTTTCATAAGAAATTGTTGATGATGGAGATGGAGGATCAACTTCAAGAATCTCACGCATGGTGTCCCAGGAAGTTTCAGACAATTCAGTAAAGTCGTCCAAATTGAAGGGTTTGCACATGCCTTCATAGTTTTGTTGGGTGGTTTGGAGATAAGGCAATGTCAGGACGATAGCCTGGTTGGTTGAACGGTGATAGTGGCATTTATGATTGATTGGGTAAAAATGTTGTGGAGTTTGGCATGAGTGGGAGTATGATTGGGAAAATGATTGGTTGGGTGGTTGAGTTTGTGAGTATGATTGGTTGGGTAGCTGGGTTTGTTAGTAGTCGGACTGATAAAAAGTTTGTTGGAATGGGGTGGATTGGTAGTGGGTTTATTCGTTGTATTGTGGTTGTGTGTGTGGCATGAGTGATTAACTTTAATTGTAATTAGTTTGGTTAGATGGTTGTTGGGAATTTGATGATGATGCTAGTTGGCGTGGGTCAATCAAATATCTTGGATCAGACAAGAACCCGATGGTAACTGATATATACCAATAAAGGTATTCCCTAGTTGGTTTCATCTCGAATGGATGCACAGTGTCAGTCAAGACTATATCATGGCAATGCTTCCATTAACGTTTCTCAGCCTTTGCATAGTTTGTCTACGGTTTGTAACCCCATTTGTCTGAAACTTTAATGTTGTGGTATTGCTTGAAACATCTTGGAGGCCAGGGAATTTCTTGTAGCATTCCAAATTGAAGTTTGACCCGATCATTGTTGTGCATCTCCACCGTAGTGAAGTTAACAATCAGTGTCTTCGCACTCCACACGGCAGCGTCTCGTTGATTGACTTGATGCATGCATTCTAAGTCAATATAAGGTCTCCAGATAAATTGTAGAAGAAAAAACATTTGTTTAGTATATGCTAATTAATAATGTTTTAATAATAAATATATTATGTATTTTAAGTGAATAGTTTAGTAACAATACATCGTCTGGACCCAGATGGTTTATTAGGCTTCTATATTAAATGATGTTCCAATAGGGGCATTTGTCGTAATCCATATCATGTGTCGACCACCTACAAAATAAGTATAAATTATTTAGTAAATGTAATAAAAGTTAAGTAAGAGGAAATACGTATGGTGTAAAATTACCTTGTTGTGTATGGAAATACGTATGGATTACGGTTTCCTGGAAATAAATTGGTCATTCTCGACCAACCCCAAGCTTGTAGTAGAACATCACATCTGGTAAATGTAGATGTATTTGTCGTTGCATTGTTACACAAAGATCTATATAGATTCGCTAGACAAGCAAACCCCTAACTATATGTTTTTATTTTGTTATCTTCTAATAAATGTAAATACATAAGATGAATAGCGGAACCAGTTGTATCCGGAAATAAAAATAATCCTATTAATAACATTATATAAAATCTAGTTTTTACTATAAAATCAAATTCAGGAGATTGTTCATTAAATGTTATAACTTTATAATTTCTTTTGAGCCACGCTAATCTAACATTTTGACCCTTCAAATCTCTTGGAGTCACGGCTAAACCTAATAATTCCTCAGTAATACTTAAATTAATGCTTGCGTCACCATTTACCGTTTTACCGTCAATGAGTAAACCCAGTGTATGTGTTTTCAAGGGTTACCGTACATTCACCCAATAACATGTATGTGTTTTCAATGGATTGACCTTGTCAATATTTAATGGTCGACTAAGTCAACATTCAATAGTCAACAAGTTGACTTGTCAACTACTTGATTGACCCATGGGTGACTTTAACTAGTTTTTGGATAGAGGTTGGATATCTGACCTATTAGAATTTTAGAATATTATAAACATGGTTCGCTATCACTTTGTTAGTATGATTAAATATAAAGGAAAAATGTGACAATCACAGTTAAAAAAGCAAGGGTGGAAATCCTTAAGATTGTATTCTTGGGATTTAGCATACCTTTTGGACATATATAAGGGTGGAAATCTCATGTTCTTAATAATTAATTTTCTCATTTTTTGCATCAATTATTTCTTATTTCTCAACTAACTACCAGTCTTATTCATCGTCGACTTTTTTTAATAAAACCTCTAATCTTATTTTTTGCTTCAAAATAAACATATCATTCTCATCTTCAATTTCATCATATTATATCAATAAAAAACTACACTTGGTCTATGTTAAGGCCTGTGTGGAAACAAAATTGGTTTGTATATTTTACAATAAAATTTCCACAATTTTAAAAGTTTAGTTAGTATAATAAAATTTTACCCAAAAGTGTGAACACTTCTAAAATAGTTTTCCCAAATTCACAATAGTGGTGGCCTCTGAAACACTAAGAAATCGCCATACCAATACTTAGATTTCTATCGTAGTTTAAAATTGGAAATTTCTTGTAAATTATGACTTGAACTTTAGGTTATCTTTGGTAAAAATAGCGGTTGGTTGATAAGCTAGCTGATAGCTTATCGCTTATGGCTGATGGCTAATGACTGATAGCTTATAACTTATAGTTGGTGGCTGATAACTTATAGCTAATAAGCTAATTGAAGTGTTTGGTAAAATTATGGTTCAATTAGTTGATAAATTAAAATGTCATAAAAAACATTTTTTTTGGAAATAGAATGATATATATTATATAACCAAAACAATCATGTACAAGCGATCCTACGGATCCAACTAACAAACAAAGAAAAACTTATAAGGACGCCCAAAATCTAACTCATCATCAAATGAGCTACATGGTCACGCATTTTGGGTATGTACTATCACTATTTGACTTATGTTATCTTGGTATGTACTATTACAAAAAATTCCCATTTCAAACTTTCCAGCACTTGTGCACTGTTTTTGTAAATGCAGTACGAAAAGCCCTATCTTTCCAGTGTTTCTCTTTACTCCTTTGGATGAGCCAATATAGTTCATTCTTCCATTTTATCAGGTTTGTGTTACACATGTAGCCAATCTAACACTTGTTGTCACACCACCTTCATGTGATCACAATCGAACAACAGGTGGTCTAAGGTTTCAATCTCTACACAAAAGCAACAAGTATTATTATCCAGAAAACCAAATATGTTCAATCTTTCTTTTGTTTCAATTTTATCTTGACAATCAAGCCAAAGTATAAAAATGGCTCTTGGCTTAGCCACATTATCATTAAAAAAAAATACGCCTCCAATTAATTGGTTGATGTTGTTCCAGCAGAGCATAGTAAACTTCTTTAGTCTTAAACGATGTAAGTCATCCAATAGTTAGCTATGGCCGAAATAACATTGTTGATTAACTACACATTACCAACATAGCTGAAAAGACTTAAGCTCCAATGTTTGATTATCATGTTAATTGTCATACCCTAATTTTTGTCCCTAAGGTTTTTCGCATTTCATCTGCATCTTGCATACAAACAAGATCACACACTGGTTCTTTTATCCTTTTCAGTTGCGGGTTTATACCTCACAGGGGATCACCGTGCTTTTACTTGCCTTTATCTATTTATATTGACTAACTTCTAACCAAATTACCAAAAATATGTCGCAGTTCTCTTCTTCTCTCTGTGTGCAGGTTTTCAAAGATAAGGCAGTGATTTCAATTCAGATGTGGTTGTTCAGTTATTATTCGATTCAGATGGACGTTTGACCTAATCTTGTCAAACTATCGAAATATCGTTTCAACTGCAATTTATATGTGCCAGTGGTTTATTTCTCAGGCAGTGCGTGTTCAAAGTTCAAGTTGTGTTGTGTGCAAAGTTCATCAGTTCATAAGTGGTTCATCTGTGGATTTATTTTCCTTAGTACGAATTCAAATAATCATGGCAATTTTCAGATGATCCAAGTGATTGTGGTTTAAGTTGTAAGTTGTTCAGTGGTTCAGTGATGGTTGTGTTCATTTTATTAGAGGCTTATGAGAAAATCAAGAGTTGGTTGTGGGCTTAAGACCAAATTTCATCCATTATCTATTTTTCGATTAAACCATTTTATTTTCCAATTTCTGTTATCCATTATTATTCAATAACCACTTTTTCCATTTTTCTTCTCGATTTATTCGATTATCCATATTACCATTTTTCTTAACCAATTTCCATTTTTTCTATTTTATAATATCCAATCTTTAACTTTTTTTCATTTTTTTTAATATTCATTTGACAATCATTCTTTTTAGTTTACTTTTTTGTTAGCCCATTTTCTACTCATATTAGACCCATTCTAATTTTTATTTACCAATAAAAAAAATATTAAAGCCCATCATTTTTGTTTAAGCCCATTTCGTTGTTTTTTATAAGAAAAAATACATTGTAAAGAAAATGAAAAAAAAAACAAGGCCCATTGGCCACCTCCTTGAGGCCACTTTTCAGCCTTCCAAATGCTTCACTTTTTTTCAGCTTTCCAAACATCACTTAACTTTCCACAAGTTTTTCTACATGTACAAGCCATTTACCACCCTTTTACACTCAACGTTGGCCCACAATTCAGCTTCAAATCCAGCTATTTCAAGCAGCCCCACTTGCTACTCCCAACCGCACAATTTCAAGCCACATCTCATCATCAGCTTGAGCCATCCACCACAAAACTCAGCAAGCTGTACACGTTTTTGAACACAATAAAACGCATGTGAAAAAAGTTGTAAAACACATCAGATATCACACGAATCCGCACGGATTCTACACACTTAAACACATACCACACGATTTTGGTTACTCTTTTTGGTTGTGGTTGATTAAGTTCACCATACCATTATTATGTAAATATTATTATACTATTACTATACTAACATTTTAATTCTTTCTCGCACCTTATCCTCTTTATTTTAATCTCTTGCTTCTTATCTCTTTTATTATGCTTTTATCATACTATATCATTCATCATATTGTTTATGTTTATATTCATAGTATTCTTGTGTTTTTTCCTTTGTCCATTTGGACACAAAAATATTAATAAAGGATTAAACATCTAAAAACTTGTGACTTTAATTTTGGACTATGGCCATTATCCTTAGAAATGGACTTGGAGTTTTGGACTTAGATTTTAGGATCTTGCCCTTTGCTTGAGTTATTATTGAAGACCTTGGCCTTGAATCAGTTCACTTGTTTATGAAGATGAAGTCCTATTGCTTCGAAGAATCTTCACCATACGGTTTGATCGTTCTTCCCTTAACGTTTACTTTAAGTCTTAGAATAGTCCCTTCATCTCTTCCCACTTCTTAAATTTTCAAAGCTTCTCCCTATTTCAAAAACCTTCTTTGTTTTCAAACTTCAAATCGCTTTCATAATCAAACTTTGACTTAGGTCAAGCGGTTTTACCTTTTTCATTTCATTTCTTAATAGATGCTAAACCACATAAGCATATCGAAACTTTCTTTTCAAAATACTTTAAAAATGCAAAACTCATTCAATTGTTTTTGTGCCTTCGTACACTTTTCTTTTTAACCATTTTCATATGTTTAGATATGATTCATTCTTTTCAGTGAAATTATTTGCTAAAGAATGACGACTTATCTTTACATTTTAAAATCAATTCAACACATTATTTCTTTTCACTATTTGTACCACGAACTACATGGGTTTGATCTTGCATTGCATTTTGTGGGTATGTAGGCATGAGACGAACATCTCTTCAAACACAAAAATCTTAAAAAACATTTGTCTTCTCATCTCTTCAATCTCTTTTAAACAAACCATTTTCAAACCAAAAAAGCAATAAATATTTCAAAGGGCTCCCGTGGAGTACCACCGACATTTTGGGTCTGTAAAACCTTCCCAATTTGTAACTTATCCCCTTACCTGTTCTCTGCTCGGTTATTTTAGCTTTTTGCTTTTAGATTCATTAGGATTTATTTGCTCTTTTTTCCTTTTCCATTTGGAATAAAATAAAAGCGCGGTGGCGACTCTGTTTACTTTGATTTAAGTTAACCAATAGCTTACGCTCATGATTTTACCGCTACAGAAAAGTGGCGACTCTGTTGGGGAGTAATCTCTAAGTGGATTCAGCCTACTTTGATTTATTTATTGTTTTAGTTTAATTTGTTTGTTATTTGTTTGTTCCATTTCGGTTTTGGTGATCCTCTGTGAGTGAGATAGATTCTAACCCGGATCTGAGTTGAACTTATGATAGGATGGTGATATTTGAAGCGATACGCGATGGAGTAGTCCGAAGCGATATCAATTTGATAATATCCACTCAGTTAGGCTCTCTTGGATTATCAATGTCATGTTGAGTAATCATACGTGGCATTATTTTCCGACCTTGAGCTGATCATATCGAGGATCGTAGAACCCTTAACCCATCTAATCCAATTTAGGAACGTAGTGCAGAAACTATCCGGGTGTAAACCTAAGGTGATTGTCACGCGATACTACACTCAGACGATGTCTATTTTAAGAATGTTATTGGTTGGGGAGTAATCCAACGTACCGATAATATTCTAAAGATGACTGTTAACTCCGGGCACCTCTATTAGCACCCTTTTGGTTTTCTGCAGGTACAATGAAGACAAAACCTTAGTACATGCCTTTGTGGGTTGTTGGTTCTTATCCATTGACTCCATGATCATGAGCCGAACCTTTGAACTTGTATGCTTTGTGTGATCTTGTTTGTGGTTGTTGCATTCATCATGATCATCATTACAACCATTTCTCAAGAAAAACAATTCATATTATTGCAAATATTGGAAAAAGCAAATATTCCTTTTCGTCAAGATTTTTTTCATGACCTTATTCTCGATGTTGACCATGTTTGCAATAATCGAGTTGTTTTTCTGAAAATGGAAGTGAACATTGCATATCATTACATCCTCGCATATTCTTGTGTTCCTCCGAATTGTGTGGGAACTCATCCCAGTTGTTTCCTTCTTCAGTTGTTTGTTGATCCGTCAAGTTGTTTCCTCAACACAAATACGGAACTAGAGTTATTATCAGATTGAGATTAGAAACTCAAGCCCTACACAACAAGAGAGTTAGGGAAGACCTTGATGAGCAGAAAAGTAACGTGAGTCAGATCATGGAGATGCTACAGGCTTTGACCACTAGGGAAACTCAATCCCAGAGGATTGTCATGCCTCAAGTCAATGTTTTTTGTCGGTTAAGCAAGTGTTGTTGGGAGAACTCATCGCAGACAACAACACCATGAACAATCATACGTTTCTGTAGTTACTCCTGTGATTAATGTTCCATCGGTTCAAAGGAATGTTGTCCAGAACCAGAATTGTAATGCTAGGAATATGCCAAAATTTGATCATATCCCGATGACTTATGTTGAGTTGTATCCTTACTTGGTCCATAATGGTTGGATTACTACTAGGCATGCGCCTCCTGTTCCGGATCCTCTTTCGGTTGGTTATAGAGAAGATTTTTGCTGTGATTTTCATCAAGGTGGAACTGGTCATGACTTAGAACACTTTTTTTCATTGAAGGCTAAAGTGAAAGAGCTTGTCAGAAATGAGATGATTACTTTTGAGGATACAAATCCTCATGTTGTCACAAATCCTTTGCCAAATCATGAGAAATGAATCTTCAGATGGCTTCAATAGTCATATTATCTTCAAAGCCAGAATATCAGACAGGAAAGCTCATCCTTGTTGCTGATAGATCATTAGGCCATTGTTTCTTTATGTTTGCAATTTTCTTCAATTGTATTGACTTGTTTATTTTTAAACTTTGTTTGTACTTTCATGTTGATTTTAATGAAATGAGCATTGCTTTGTTTTGATTCAATTTTATTTATTATTTGCATCTTTATGCTTAACATTTCAAGTTCATTTTTATTTCTCAAGCTTTTACAATGATTGGAGGGAGAATGATGAAAAGGGGATACCCATAATTGTTGTTGGTATGCTTTCAATTGAGACTTGGATGATGATATATAAGCATTGTTTCAAATTCCAAACACTGGAGAAATAAGGAAGTTAATCCCTTGTCAACCCCTTTGAGCCTTGAAGTTGGAGTTTCTTTCTATTTGAAAAAAAAATCCGCAATTTTAACCTGAGGATGGGTAGTTCTCAATTAATTCGATTGTGCATTCAAGTACAAGAGAATCATTCAAGACACCTTTCAATAAAGGTTGCAATCTCAAGTTTTCCTTCACACACATCAAGAAGTGTTGTTTCTCATTGCAAGTTATCATTCAATTGTTTAAGCATATCAAAACTTTCTTTTCAAAATACTTTAAAAAAGCAAAACTCATTCAATTGTTTTTGTGCCTTCGTTCACTTTTCTTTTTAACCATTTTCATATGTTTAGATATGATTCATTCTTTTTAGCAGAATTATTCGCTAAAGAATGACGACTTATCTTTATATTTTAAAGTCAATTCAACACATTATTTCTTTTCACTATTTGTACCACAAACTACGAGGTTTTGATCTCGCATTACACTTTGTGGATACGTAGGCATGAGACGAACGTCTCTTCAAACACAAAAATCTTAAAAAAACATTTCTCTTCTCATCTCTTCAATCTCTTTCAAACAAACCATTTTCAAACCAAAAAAGCAATAAATATTTCAAAGGGCTCTCGTGGAGTACCACAAATATTTTGGGTGCGTAAAACCTTCCCAATTTGTAACATATCCCCTTACCCGTTCTTTGTTTGATTCTTTTAGCTTTTTGCTTTTAGATTCATTAAGATTTATTCGCTATTTTTTCCTTTTCTATTTGGAATAAAATAAAAGCGCAGTGGTGACTCTGTTTACTTTAAGTTAAGTTAACCAATAGCTTACACTCATGATTTTACCGATACACTAATCATATCAACCAAATTTGCACATTGAATCTTAGATAACCTCTTACTAGTAAAAGGAATACCCAAGTATCTAAATGGAAACACACCTTCTTCAAAGCCAGTAATCTCATTTAAGCCCTTCTGATCTTCTTCCTTCATACTACAGAGATGCATTTTACATTTTCCATGATTGACAAATATCCCATTTACATTGGAAAACTCTTTAAACTTCTCCATCATCAGTTGGCTAGGCATCTTGGCTCTACTAGCAAACATGAGTAAATCATCAACAAAGCACATATTGGTAATCTTAAACTTCTCACACTTTTAATGGTAGTTGAAATTTGGAATATTATACAAAACATGCAACTTTCTTTTCAAATACTTCATAATGATGACAAAAAATATAGGTGATATTGGGTCACCTTGCCTCAAGCCTATATTATCCTTCCTCTTCTTTGTATAGAACTCATTCACACTAAATTTATAAGTAACATTTGTCACACCATCTGATCGTTCCTATGCGATCAAAATCTGTAATGGCCCCTGACGCTGATGTAAATGAAGGTGGTGATGCTTGGTTGTTGAGGAGAGATGGGGGTGTACCTGCAAGGTACTCCGATGCCAAAGTAAGAACAGGCAAAAGAGTAAGCAAGTACGAGTATGAGAGTTAAGGGAGCGGATATTCGATACCTGACCCTCTCAAGTGAGAGGGTTTATAAATAGTCCCTAACGCTTGGCTATTAATGGTCCCTATTTTGGGTCTAGATCGCGGATCCCCCGAATATAGGTACTTTTCAGAACTAGCCGTTGGAATGGGCATGTGTGGTCGGATGAGTACATCGAACAGAGGGTAATCCGAGCAGGAGCAATTCCTCGGCCAGATCTAGCTGATTTCCCCGAATGTTGGGCAGAAATCTAGAAGGAGCAGAGGAAACCGACCACAGGCAACCATGGTCGACCGTTCATCCTCAGCTGAGGGGCATAAAAATAGTGGGTCCCTCTGACATTGGGTTATTAGGCCGTCTTGGAAGCGAGAGGGGGTTGGATCATGCCTAGTCGTTGGGCCAGTGCGGAACAGGAGCCCCCCAAGTCGTTGCTTCTGGTAGTAAAGTGATGGCTTAAGGGTGGCCAGCTACACACATGGTGAAACAGAGACTTGTGAAATTCTTTCATCATCAGCTCGACAAGGGAGAGCCCGATTGCACCTGGGCCTTAAAATATGGTCGACAAAAGAGGATCTCAATAGTTATGCTGGGAAGTCACACCACACTTGTGCCTTGGGAAGCGCGCATTTAATGCGCAGTGATGGCTAGTCTACTTTCGCATCCTCGTCCTTATCCAGGAGCTTATAAAATTCTGAATACACGTACTCGCGCACGTGTTGAAGGAAATTATAAATAAAGCGTTGGGTCTCAATTTAATACTTTTTCATTTTTCGTTTTTCAGCTCGACAAGTCCGCGTCTTCAACCTCCACCGTCTGCCACCGTTGTTACCGAGGACAACAAATCGACCACAACTTTATCATCTAAAACTTGTAAGTTTCTTCATTTTCTTGTTGTAGGAAGACCTCTGATTTTAGCTGGATATGTAGATGCATGTAGTTAGGATAAATATTAAGGGCAATAGGACCCTTAACTTAGACTGTTAGGGTTTCTGATGTGGTGTCCCCGTCTCTACACGGTGGTTGACGCGTAGTGTGCCATCGTCGTTGCGATAGTTGGGGCTATTTGCGATGTTCTCCGTATTTTTAGATGGCGGCTCCAGTTGAGCTTCAACCAGAGTTTTGGGCTTTCATATTGAGGAATTGCACGTTTTATGCGAGCTGAGAGTCGATTCCCTCGCGAAGTTCTTTTCACATATCATCTTAAATAAGGGCTTAGGTCGAGGACATCGTCCTCATCCCTCTGCATGCCCTTTCACTTGATCAGTAATGGAAGGATGTATTTGATTTAACTAATCGAATTCACGTTTACTTTCACTGATTTTCAGGTGCAAAGATGTATGCAGATGAGCCTACTCATATGGTTGTGGAGGAACTCTCTAATGATATGTCTTCGTCCCCGAGCCGCTCTGAGGAGACGGCGTCGGAGGAAATTGCCTCTGCTCATATCGATTTAGAGGAAATCACTGAGGATTATGCTCATACTGATTACCATAATCCCGAGGAAGATGATGTCGAGCAAGACATCCCTGTTGAAGCCTGGGTCATTGGGGAACAGTTAAACATCACGTCGGTATACGCTGAACCTCGGGAAGGTCCTGCTCCGGTGATCGGGAACCCCGAAGACTGGTGCATTAGTTATCCCGACGAGGAGGATTGTATATGCTCGCCTTATGGTCCCAATAGATTTTCTATGTACGACTTTTTCTTTAAGGAGCTCAGGTCCAGGATCCCTTTTTCGGACTTCCAAACATCCGTATTTGCCCACCCAGAACTTCCGCCCCCCCCAACTTCGCCCAAACTCATTTTCTTTTATAAGAACTTTCGTGCTTACTTGTGAGTATCTGAAGATTGAGGCGACTCTCCCTCTATTCTTTCATATCTTTCACCTTTAGAGGCAGGTCATTTAGGGGAACAATTGGATCTCCCTGAAGCAGAAAAGAAAGATTTACAAAGCCTATTTGGAGTCGATCAAAGACTTTAAGGATATGTACTATTTGGTCAAACCGATCTCAGATCGTGCTCGGGATTCTGTGACGTTCTAGGGGGTAGACATTGATGATGAATGAAAAGTCTTGCTTGACGACCAGGGAAGAGAGGTGCCATATCTTATGTTGAAGATTCATTTTTCATGGTCGAGCGACCCTTTTACGGACGACACAGAGGAATACCTGGCCATCGCTTCTAACTTGAGTGTCAAGGACCAGACTAGTCATGACGCCTTCATGAAGTTTGTTTTTGGATATACCATGATCGTGGATGTGGACGAGCAGGGTCATCCGCTCCTGGATAAGGACAATGGTGCGAAAGTGACCCCTAGGTTTATAGAAGTATCGTACCTCCTCGCTTGTGAGAACGAGGGTGCAAAAGTATACTAGCCATCATTGCACATTAAATGTACACATTTCCCAAGGCACATGTGTGGTGTGACTTCTCAGCATAATTATTGAAATCCTCGTCTGTCGATCATATTTTAACGCCCAGGTGCAATCGGGCTCTCCCCTTTCGAGTTGACGATGAAAGAATTTCACAAGTCTCAGTTTCACCCCGTGCGTAGCTGACCTTCCTTAAGTCATCACTTCTACGACCAGAAGCAACGACTTGGGGGGCTCCTGTTCCGCACTGTCCCAAGGACTAGGCATGAAACAACCCACTCTCGCTTCCAGGACGACCCAATAGCCCAATGTCAGAGGGACCCACTGGCTTTATGCCCCTCAGCCGAGGATGGATTGTCGACCATGGTTTCCCGTGGTCGGTTTCCTATGCTCCTTCTAGATTTCTGTCCGACATCCGGGGAAATCACCCAGATCCGGCCGAGGAATTGCTCTTTCTCAGATTACCCTATGTTCGACGTACTCATTCGACCACGCATGCCCATTCCAACGGCTAGTTCTGACAGTTACCTATTTTCAGGGGATCCACGATCCATACCCAAAATAGGGACCAATAGTCAAGCGTTGTTTTTTTTTTTTACAAATCCTTTCACTTGAGAGAGTTAGGTATCGAATATTCGCTCCCTTAACTCTCATACTCGTACTTGCTTACTCCTTTGCCCGTTCTTACTTTGGCATCAGAGTACCTTACAGGTACACCCCCCATCTCTCCTCGACGACCGAGCATCACCACCTTCATCTACACCAGCGTCAGGGGCCCACTACAGATTCTGATCGCACGAGAACGATTAAGTACCATTCACTTTTTCAATCTTACCTCTATCAAAGAAATCCATTTGCAACTATGACATCCTGCTTGACAATGGTCCAAGATTTCTTGAAAAATCTTTATCCAAAACCATCTAACCCAGGGGCTATCAACTCATCAATGTTGATCACAATTGCTTCAACCCCTGCCTCTGCAATAGGAGCTACAAGCATTGTCCTTTGATCATGGTTTAGTTGGTTATCACTTCTCAAGGTTACAATGTCAATACCTTCTAACTCGGCGTTAGCTTTCCCCATCAGATTGTCAAAGAAGTTCAAAAGCTCCTTTTCAATATCATATTGGTTAGCCAAAATAGTCTCATCCTCCTTTTGTAATTTTCTAATCATACCTTGCTTTTGTTTGCTTTTTAAAGCTGCATAGAAAAAACATTATTGATGTCTCCCAATTTTACCCAATCAATTTTTGATCTATGCATAAAAGATATTTAATATATAATTATTTTATTTAAATTAAAATAAATTATAAAGGATAACAATGGATTTTAGTTAAAATAATGACAAAAGTGGAAGAAAAAATATAAACAATAAGTTATAAGTTAAAACAATATTTAAAATAGTGTCTGAAAAATAAGTTATAAATTAATAAAATAAAATATAAGTTCATGATGAAAAAACTGTTAATAAGTAAATAAGTAAGGTGATTATTTAGCATCACTGGTAAGGTGATTATTTATGATGAGAAATGAACCATAATATTGGAGGAGGAATATAAATTAAGGGGAAGAAGATGATTTTCGAATAATCTTAATTTTATTAAATAGGAAAAATGAGGAACGAGAGTTGGAATTAGAATTTTGTTTGGTATAAAATATCCACAAACTTTATAGATGATTAATTTCCATCAAAACCTGTCTATCCACTTTGGTGGCATTTTTTCCTCCCAACTACATCTATAATATATCATTAGTTTATACAATATCTATTCTAATGGTTCGTAATTAACTACAAGTTTTTAAGTGAATATCTATTTTTTTAATTATTTACAATTAAGTCCCGTGATTATTAAATCAACCTTTAAACAACTTAAAAGTTCATGGATCTAATAAGCTGTTTTATTCAATAAAACTTCTTTCTATATTTCAATAAGTTTTCAATATTAGTTGAAAAACCCAATTACAAGTTTTTCTGTTTAAAATTTTATTTATTTTGAAACAATTTAAAGGTTTTACAGAATGATTAAACCTTTTATATTTCCTCATCTAAACTGGACGCAAATTTAATAATTATTAATAGCTAAGAGTGGTTGGTTGTAGCTACTTGGGCACACCAAAGATCAACTACTATATTGGTTTTAGAATTAATATAATTAAATGAAGAATAGAGTTAATTTGGTTTCTTGTGCTACAAGATATCAAGACTAGCTAATTAGTTTATTCACACTAACTTTAGTTAATCACCAAACTGCATTTATATTTCATCTTAATGTAATTTCACTCTATTTGAATTTCATTCAAGTAGCTAGACCCTTATGCTTACATAACATTAGAGAGATTGGCTGTACAATTCTCATTCAAGAAATTCAAATTTGAGATTAATTTGCTTGTTTTCTCTCAAACATGTTCAAACAAATTCCTCTAAAGAATTTTAGTTTATTTTATAAACTATGATTTTATTCAAGTTTTATTTTTAAAAGCAACACATCTTTATAAGAGATACATCACATACTCATCCAAAATTTTAAAGTGATATATATATGAGTTCTCCCACTTATAAATGATCAAATCTCCACATTCCTAACCAATGTGAGACTTCTTCACACTAGTCACACTTGTAATTCTTTTTCAACACTCTCCCTAAAGTGTGAGTTTATCCACAATACTCTCCCTCAAGTGGAAGTTCTTTCATCAACACACACTTGTATCGTTGTTGACACTTTTTAATGAGCCACCTCCTATCCGATAAGAAATTTTGATACAAGTAAGTCGGTCTCTTCAATCGAACCAAAGACTCATGATACCATTCACTATGTTAAATAAGAGAAAAGACAACGCTTTTTTTGGCCTTTAACAACGTTTAAAAGCGCTGCCTAAGGTGGTTTGCCGTAGGTAAAGACATCGTTTTTTATTATGAGAAAGCGCTGCTAAATGCCAACTTTAGACAACGCTTTACCTTTAAAAGCGCTTTCTAAAAAGGCCTTTAGACAATGTTTTTACTCGAAAAAGCGCTTTTTTAAGTGTACCTTTAGCAGTGTTTTTTCTATCTATTTATGCTTTCTATTGACATCTTTAGGCAGCGCTTTCTCAGGAAAAAACGTTGTCTAATGTCCCCCTTTAGACAGCGCTTTTGAAAGCGCTGTCTAATGTATTTTTTTATTTCCACTTTAAGTCAGCTTTAGGCAGCACTTTCTTAGAAAAAACGTTGTTTATTGTCCCCCTTTAGACATCGCAAAAATGTTGTCTAATGTATTTTTTATTTCCACTTTAAGGCGGCGCTTTTAGTAAAACACACTTTCTTTTGTTTATTTTAGGCATCGCTTTTCCTTAAAAGCGCTTTCTTTTCTTCATGTTTTTTAATGATTTAAAAAAAAATCACATTTTTCTTCTTTTTTTCAGAAATGTGTATAATTCAATTCTAAATCAGAAACCTGTATAAATCACATTACCATTTTTAGGCATTCTAAATAACATAAACCATTTCTAGGCCTTCTAAATCACATAAATGATTCTAATCCTTATGTGATTCATATTTTAGGCCATTTCCATAACAACCATTCTAATCCATAAACCATTCACATAATAATTAAAGCATTCTAATCCATAAACCATTCACATAATAATTAAACCATTCTAGTCCATAAACCATTTCCATAATTATACCAAAATCCATAAACCATTCACAAAAACCATTCGTGCACATAATTAAACCGAAATATTCTAATTCATAAACCATTCACATAATTAAACCATTCTAACTTGTAAAGATCTCCTAATATACAACAACTTCCAAAATTATACAATTACACTTCATAACTACACACCAATATCTTATATGATTCTTTTCTCAATAAGGTATTCACACAATTCCTCCTTGATTTCTTCCAATTTATCTTTCGTGTAATGAGAACACACATATTCATCAAAGTACTACATAACAAAACACAATATGCATGATTTAGTTTTAAAATAATAAATTATATGAAATATCCTATATATATATATATATATATATATATATATATATATATATATATATATATATATATATATATATATATATATATATATATAAATAAATCCTAAGTTATAAATCCATACGGTGATGGGAATCTCTAATCGATCCAAATTAAGGATTTCTCTCATAAACCTCAAAACAAAATAACTGCAGTTTATCCCATTACGCTAACGAGGACACTACATATAGAAAAATATATAAGAATTAATATATAGTTGTCTTGTGTTATCAAGTAGCATCATTATTATAAACAACATTGTGAAAATTAATATACCTCCACTTTGATCCACGTAGTGTTGTTTACTTTAGACCGTGATACTCGAGCGTCTCTTTGTGCTCGGTATACTAGTATTGCTCTATAAAGGAAAAACACAAATTTAGAACAATCTCACATAAATAATTAAACATACAAATACACACGAGTATTTAGAACAATCTCACTTACGTATCAACCAAATCCTTCATATTCTGATATGTTGTCCATTCGTGATCCAATTAATTCAAATAATACCCCACTTCTTTTCTAGGATTAATAGCAACCAACAACCAATGTCCATTGTAAAATATAACAAAAATTTAGATGGATAATTTATACCCAAAAGATACAAAGATTAGAATGAAAATCTTACCTGTTTCAAGTATTATACGGTAAAAAATACAAGCTTTCTGTACTACTGGCCATAAATCTCTCGAGTACGTGATCTCTTACTGAATATGTATTCGTATCAACTAACGTTTTGTTGACATGGACACAGGACACGAAATAGAATCTTTTTGACAATTGATTCGCGTGCATCAATTTGTCATACAAGCACCTTAAATAAAAACATAATAAACATTAGACTATTTTCATTAAAATGTGTAAATAAATTGTTCAACTAATTAAATAATAGATTGATCGGAGTACCAGATGTATGAATGCATAACACTGATGCCTAATTCAAGATGATTGATAATTTGTACCATGTCCTATTTTCCAATTGTTTCGAAATTAGAAAAACTAAAAACACCTTCTTCCATGTCTATTTGACGAATAACACCATTCATCAAATCAGGTTTTGCCACTAGTGTGTCAAGATACATCCGAAAGCGAGGTGTAAGAGCTCTTTTTGCTGGCCCAGTCCTTGCAGGAGATTTTTTCTTGCTGATCACTTGTTGTGAAATTTGATCAGTAACCTAAAAAACAAATAAGTTAGGTAAAGTAGAAAATCATAAAGCTTTTGAATTCAAATCATAGAATAACATTTTCAATGTACCTCTTTTTTTGATGCAACAAACTCATTGTGCGGCAAAATCCCTTTATCCTTAGATGCAGGTTTTGTAGGAGTCTAACATTAGCATGTAAAAAAAAGTACATAATGGTTCAAAATGATTTTCATAATGGTTCAGAATTGACATTTGAATACTAAAAGATTCATAATGGTTTTAAACTTACCTCATCATCTATGAAATGAGTCTGACGACCATGCAACAAACGAGCCTATTGCATCACCTATCAATGTTATCTCTGAAACTAAGTCAGGTACAGGTAGTAACGCATCCCTATTTATAGCAATATCAACCGATACTTTCAGATATCCATCAGGGAGCGGATTATGATGAAGTAACTCTCCCGATTTGTTATGCATTTTTCCATTGCCAACTATGTGATACATCGGTAACGATAAAAATAACTGACAAAATGAAATACCCTAAAGCAATTATAAATATGTGACTGTTAATGTGTATATATGTCAATTAAAATAAATGTGATAATTTAATTAAACTAAATATATGTCAATTAAAATAAATGTGCTACTTACCTCAGGAATTTTCTTTTGACCATTGATACTAAATTTGTCACTAGTATCTTTAAACTCTGAACCACGATTTTCCGCCTCATATCTCTCTTTATCCTTTTGCAATTCACGAACTTGCGATTTTAATTCCTCCAACGATTGCATCACTTATTGATTGATAGGATTTTTTTCTCTTTGGCTGCTTATACAAGGAAGATAGAGTCACACCAAATTCTTTACCCCTCACCCGACCAGAATACTCAGGAACATTTAGTACTTTACTAAGTTCCTCCTCACCCGTGGTTAAGGATTTAGATAGAGTCTCCTGAAATTCATTGACATATAAAAAATTATTAGTGGGGATTACAAATTTCGATTAACTTAAAAAGACATAATGTTATACTTACACATTCATCATAAACATGTTGAACATATTCTCTAACAACTCCATCCTTGCCCACACGAGCTTCTTTCCACAAAACATGTTCCAGAAGTGATGTTTCTTCAATTTTTGTCTCTTCTAACTACACATTGAGATAAATAATAATATCATCAATTATAACACAATAATACAATTAATAAAATCATAGCATTTATATATACTTACCATTTTTTGCTGTAAGCGTGCATATCCCAAACGCCCTTTTCTGTATGGATACGCGGGTTTTGATGCTCTTTTGTGATTCATGGCACTCAATTCCTAGATAAACAAGTTTAAGTCATATCAGAACAAACAAATGCAACAAGTATATAATATAATTAATAGACATAACAAATTAACATAACATTGAATTTTTCGGTTTTCCATTTGGCTACAAAAGTGCCTCATTCTTCTGGTGTAATCAAGTCCGCATACAACTATGGAAGTTCTGCTTAAACAACAGAATGTTCCTCATCCCTAAGATATTTTTTTTATAACATAGTTCAAAACCCTCCATATCTTTTTCCGGCCAATTGAAGACAATACTCTTTTCGGCTCTCAACAATATTAAAAGACCTCTACGAAAAAACATACACATAAAGTGTGTTAGTATAAGTAAATTAAAGACTTAATCGTCAATAAAAATATAATAACATCAATCATATTTGGTAAGTACCTATATCTCAGTCCATATTTTATCTTTATTGGCTTGCAATAATTGATTCCTACAATTATCACTAGTGATTGGAATGTGCTGACGGACAAGGGAATTTATGTAACTAGTCAACATTGAACCATTAGGCTCAATTAGTTGGTTTTCATCACTCCAACGTACATCAAATTTGATCCCTTTATCTCTTGCACGGATGATTGACTTCATAATAATTATTCCTTGTTTAATTTCACTTTCTACACCTTGAGCTTCATTTGCATCATGTGTCTCGTGTGAGTCATCCTGATTATGTGTCTCGTGTGAGCTTCCTGGTTACTAGCCATTTGACTCGTAAGAAAGAAAAAATGACAAATATAAAAATACATAATCTATAATCCATTGAATATATATAACATGACATAAGCTATAATTTTATTGAAATCCTAAATCCATAATCCATAATCCATTGAATATATATATATATATATATATATATATATATATATATATATATATATATATATATATATATATATATATATGTATATATATAACATGACATAAGCTATAAAAATCCACAATCCATAATATTATTGAATGATATAAGCTATAATTTTATAACTAGTACCTTTTTCACTAATGTCTCTTTCTTTTCTTGGATGGAATATGTTCTACCCGTCTCTTAACAGGACAGACGGTTGGATTGATCTAAATACCCTCATTATGATTATTTCTAGTATATGATTCATTCGCTATAATATTTTCATCTTAATCATTTCTAGTAAATGATTCAATATCAACATCAACATCACCTTGATCTCCAATGTTTTCATCAATTACTTTGTTAGATAAAAGCACTATAGATCATTTTGTACTTGTCGGATCATTGACATAAAACACTTGTTTAGCTTAAGGGGCTAGAATAAAAGGCTCATCTTTGTACTCCACCCTTAAATTTGGGTTTTGTTGGAATTTGGTGTGAACCGTCCGAAATGAAAATTGTTGAATTAGAACAAAGGCTTTACAAAATATGATATGTTGATTATCTTTCCTCAAAGGCAGTCCATGAATAGTCATAAATACTTGGCTAGTTGTGAAACAATGGGAAATATATAAGCATTCCTCTAGATATTTCCTTCAATATAGAGCTTTGTTAACTAGTTCTTGAAGCATTTTTAGGAGAAAATTTTGAACACTAATTTCTTTTGGTAATACTAGTTGTATAAAATATGGTTTGTTATCAAGTGTTGAAATAGAGTACCAATACCACAAACTCAACAAATGTTGAGCTTAATAAAATCAAAGGATCAAAGTTTGTATACTCAGTTTGTACCAAATGATCAACCAACTCATAACTAATCAAAATTAATGACCGTCTAATTTAATTTAACATATAAAACATATTTTTAATTTAACGAAGGGAATGGGATAGGAAGAGATTTTAATGGTTGTTAATCAATCAACATCAATAATGGCAACCTATGCATATCATTCCTTTGAAAAAAAGAAAAAAAGAAGAATACAACAGAACAACAACAATGACAACAACAACGACAACAACAACAACAAAATAACAACAATGGCATGATAGTTATGTACAACTCTTAACTATCATCTTCTACCCTTTTATTCACAGTATACATAAATCAATCAACATCAATAACAATAACAACAACAACATCAAAATGTACCTCATTCGGCAACAACAATGGCAAATGGATAAAACCTAACAATGGCGAAAGAACGACAAACAATGGCGAAAGAACGGCGAACAATGGAAAGAGAAACAGTCGCAAGAGAGAAGAAGAGTGAAAATGATTAGAAAAAATGATTAAAGCGCTTTTCTGAAATTGGTTGTTTTTATTTTTTAATTATAAATGACCTAAGGCAACGCTTATGGAAAGCAATGTCTTAAGTTCTAGATTTAGTAGCGCTTTTTCCTTAGAAAGTGCTTTCTTTTAATTGGTTTATAGCAGCGCTTTATAAAAGCGCTTTCTAAGGTTACCATTTAGCAGCGCTTTATAAAAGCGCTTTCTAAGGGTAAATCTATAGCAGCGCTTTCTAAGGGTAAACATATAGCAGCGCTTTTATAGAAGTGCTTTCTAAGGTGGGGTCTATGTACAACCTTTAGCATAACTTATAGAAAACGCTTTTTAAAGGTAGCCTTTAGCAACGCTTTTTTAGCGAATTTTTAAAAAACTTATAGCAGCGCTTTTTTAGCGAATTTTTAAAAAACTTATAGCAGCGCTATTTGTTAAAAGCGTTGTCTTTTAGTGATTCCTTAGGCCACTTTTGGCGTAGTGATTGTTGAGGTCAATTCGGGGGGTCAACACGATGAAGCATTTTTACTTTGGGACTTTTTCTTTTTAAGAGCAAAACATCTTTGTGAGAGACACACCACATACTCACCCAAAACCTTAAGGTGATGGGTGTATGGCTTCTCCCACTTATAAATATTTAAATCTTCATATTCTTAACAAATGTGAGACTTTCCACACTACTCACACTTATAATTCTTTTTCAACATTTTAATCCCTATTTTGTGTTGAATGTAATTCAACATTCAAGTTAGTTTAGATTTGAATTTAATTTGCATTTAAATTTACATTAACATTTAATGTGCATTTTAGTTTGAGTGATTATATATAAGCCTAAATGAAAGTGAATTTGTAATAATTTTTCAAATATAAAAAGTTAATTAGAAAATTAGTCTCTCTCTCTCTCTCATTCTTTCATCTTCTTCAATTCTTGTGCATTGTTAATGGAGGTTCATTGTTGAACTCCAACAATTGGCATCCAGAGCTCTGGTTCGATTCTCAGGGAAACACAGGTGTATTGAGGTCTATGATTGATTTTATTTCTGAACTTCATTTTGAATTAGAGTTCAAAATCAGAGAGAATTACAAATCTTGATTCTCAGGGTTTGGGAAACATGAGTATTGGTGAGAACTGAGTATTTTGCACAAGAATAAAGTTGAATGGCGGAAACGGTAGCTTGAACATTAAGCTTCTAGTATCCCATCAATAACGGTTACATATCGGTTGTAGAAAATGCAACAAAAGCACAAAGAACTGTATAACGAGAAACGAGGAAGAAGGATCAGAATGTGTTATTTTATATCCATCAGTGTATGGATACAAATGTGTTTGAGAAAATTGTTGATTCGACGAAGGAGAAGGCAGTGTGGGATAAATTGATATGGTGCCATGGTGGTGACGTATCAGTGAAGAAGGTCAAGCTTCAGTCCCTGCCTAAGCAACATGAGAATCTCAACATGAAGAATAATGAGAAGACACCTGATTACATCTTCAGAGTGATAGTGGTCACTAATGAGATGAAGTCATATGGAGAAACATTCTTTGAACAAGTAATCATTGAAAAGGTACTGAGATCACTTAATCCTCGGTTTGATTACATAATTGTATCCATAAACACTCTAAAGATACCAACAACATGAGAATTGAAGAGCTTCAGAGTAGTTTAGAGTCACAAGAGTTGCGTCTAACTGAAATAAATTTTGAATAAGAGTTAGAACAAACTCTAATAGCTTAGACTATGAAAGCTTCATCTAGTAATAAGAACCAAAAGCAAGCATGGTTAGAGAATAAGAATAAGTATGGTGGTGGTGTTTAGAAATTAAAAGTCTCCAATTCTAATAAGAAACTTCAGAATGTTCAAAAGGGAAATGAGAAGTTTGACAAGAGAAAGGTTCAGTGCGTCAGTTGCAACAAGTTTGGCCATTTTGTTATTGATTTCTGGTCAAACAAGGTTAGCAAGGGTGAATAAGACAACATAGCTAAAGCATATTCTGATGAAGAACCCGTGCTATTGATGGAATCTGAGAATGTAGGAGGATCAATGGTAGACTGGTGGTATATGGACATTGTCTACTGTAATCAGCTAACTGGAAACAAGCAATGGTTGATTGATTTTGAATTTAGTAAAAGGACCAAAATCAAATGTGTTGATGATGAATATTTGAATGCTAAAGGAATGGGAAACGTTAGAGTTAAGTTAGACAATGGAAAAATTGTATTGATCAAGGATGTATGGTATGTTTCTGGCATGAATAGTAATCAGATGAATGTAGGTCACCTGAAAAAAGATTTTCAATAATCATGAAAGAAAATATCTTGAAGTTATATGATTGTAATCAGAAGCAGGTTATACAGTCTGAATTAGGATGATACAAGACATTCAAGGTGAATGTTGCAACACAATGCACCAAATGCTTTAGTGAAAGAAGTGTTAAAGGGGAAAGTGAGTTGTGTCACAAAAGATGGGGGTATTTGAACTACTGAAGCTTAGTGTATCTGAGCTCAAGGAATCTAGTACATAGAATTCTTAATATTGTGGCACCAGAGAAATCGTGTGATATGTACATGAGAGGCAGCCAACCAAGATTGCCATTCTCATCAGAAATGGCTCCAAGAAAAACCCACGCTTTGCGTGTGGTGCATTCTGATGTATGTGGTCCATTTGAGGTACATTTGTTAATAAGGGAAAAGATCTAGAAGGGAGATAAATAGACCGCCAGTAAAAATTTATTCAATTAAAAATTCTAGCTTGAAAACCATATTTTATTTGGCAAGCAGAAGCTATTCCGAATCGAAACTCGTTTATCCAAACTGTTATTGGAAGAATCAGATATGTGTATAAATCATAACAAAAGTATGTTAAAGATGAGAAATAAATTCAATATGCTTACAATATACATTTAAACTAAATAACACAATGATAGATGATTTCCAATGAAAATAGAAAACAAAAAATAACTAAGACCACTTATCAAACTCTTAGTGTGCACACAATTTATCAAACACTTGGTCTTGCAATAAACACCATGCTTAATTCCCTTTGAGTTGATAATATGAAAATCCAATTACAATTGTTTAACAAAAATAGTTTAAGATACTTCAACATAACTAGAACTTTCAACTAATCAAATTGCTTACTAAGTGTGTTATGAATTCGTAAAGAGATAAAGTGTGTGTGTGAGTGTGATATATATATATATATATATATATATATATATATATATATATATATATATATATATATATATATATATATATATATGATCTCACCTGATCAGAAGGGCCTTCCAGAGGTCGAACACGAACAAAGTGACTGGGAGAAAGGAAGGGGTGTACCTGCAATACACTCTGAAGCTTAAGTGAGATTGGATATAGAGTAATGGTAAGAGAGTGAGTTAATCAGAATACCTGACCCTTTAGTAAAAAAGGGTATTTATATTGAGCCCCCAGTGCTGGGCCAAGATCTTTTCTTGGGATTGATTAGCTAGGCCTAAGGAAGAACTGCTAAGGTACGCGTAGAAGCGTGTAAAACCTAGCATGTGGTCTTGTCCCTGGTCCAACTCCCCCTATCTTTCAGGAGATAATGGTGGACAGTTGGGTGACGTGGCACAGGTTGAGGAGATGTGGTCTCCCCAGCACCTATATGATGAGTCGAGGATACTGCTTGACTTCCTAAAGGGTTACCCGTGCTAATGAATCCTGCCCGACTATTTCATACCTCTTCCCGACAAACTAGGCCTTGGTCCTGGGGGTTTTGAGCCTGCGTCCAGCTATGTCTTGGAGGCCCAGTCCAAAACAGGACCCCCCAAGTCGAAGCTCTAGGACGGAGCGATGAGTTAAGAGAAAACTAGACGGGTGTGGCGAAGCGATTAGTCGGGGGTCAAATGTTCACGTAGAAAGGATGTGTCTTGTCGAGTTGAGGAGTCGTTCGAGTACGAGATTCGACGAGATGTGATTAGCACAATATTGCATCGGTGACCACGTGAACATCATCTCTTGTCGATGAGTTTTCCCTTAACGAGCTTATCGAAAGACCCATAGATTGAATCTGGCTTCGAGATTTTTATCCTTTGGTCAATGGTTTTGACAGTGGATGTGTTAGTGCGCGACACCGTTATTTGTCAGGGAAGTTTACATGTGCTCGATGCAGTTCAGAATTCTCCTTGACAACAGGGATGTTGAAGCATGGGACTGTTAGGCGTCAGGGAAATTTGCATGTGCTCGACGTTGTTCAGAATTCTCCCAGGTGACGTGTTTAAGGAATTCAATGTGTGTCACTTCGTTTCCCGTGCTACGACGCATTGAATTCCGGACGACCTATGGAATCTAGGTAATGATTACCTAGGCGCGTCCTTTCATGCGTTCCTTTTGTATAAAAGGCGTGGGAGACCCTCTATTTCACTTTTTCGCTCCTACGGTTAATTAGACTTCCAGCCAACAACTTCCTTTTCAAGCATAACCACCGTCGTCGCTGTCGTTTGTCGCCGTTATCTCCCCGCCATCACTATGTCAGGTAACTCTTCAAATCCCTTTCTGTTGGCATTTTCTATGCCTTGTTAGGCAATTGTAGTGGCGATTTTCTCGCCTAAAGTAACTAAATATTTGTTTTAAGTACATTTCTAGGGTTTTTTGTATAAATGCCTCGGGCAGAAATAACATATTTAGGTGAATGGCCCAGACAAAATCAACGTGATTAGTTGAATGTCACTAGCGTCCCATGAACGCGCCGAGCGAAAGTCTCTTGATTTCCTCAGAGACGTCGGGCATTCCATGAATGTCTCGGGCAAAATCTGTATAGACTCCTTTGTTGGTTCGTATAACCTTAATGTAAGTACGTCGGGCATTCATCCCCTTTGCCCTTTCACTTGAACTGCGGTGGAAGGGTGGATTTGATGCGACATCGAGTTCACTTGTTCCTTCTGCTTTTCAGGTACTATTAACTCAAGGAATCTTGAGGAAATGAGTGTAACCGCCTCCTCATCTGGTCAAAGCGATCTCTCGTGGGTCGCCGATGAACCGTTGGAGATGGAATCTCGCTTCATCGATGAAGTGGTCCCCATTTTTAAGAGAGTCGAAGAGTTGGGACCCGAGGATCCTCCCAACTGGCTGTGTTATGCTCCCCGCGAAGAAGAGCGGATATGCTTGCACTTTATGGGAAAACGGTTTGCAATGTATGAGTTCACCTTCCATGCGGAGGGGATGAGACTTCCCTTCAACGATTTCCAGATGGGGGTCTTCAGATGGCTCAGGATGGCGCCTTCATACTACACCCCAACACGATCTCATTCTTCCGGGCATTCAAATTGGTATGCCGATATCTCGGGATCAGCTGTACTTTTCCCCTTTTCTTCTGTGTCTTCCATCTGCAACGCTCGGGTGGAGATAGTCGACACAACTGGGTGTCCTTCAAGCAACCTTCGAGGCTATTCAAGACTTATGTTGACTTCATCCGCAACTTCAAGGACAAGTGGTATTCGGTGAAACCCATCACCCAAAATGCCATCGACAATTTATACTTCTTGAAACAGGATGCCCAAGGCGTGGAGCAACTGATGTCAAAGATCCCCCTCAGATGGCAGCCAAATCATTTTGATCTGTTGATTATTCATTACTAGGTCAGGCACGCAATCCTGGGGGATGAAGACAGGTTGGCTTACAAAAAATTGGTAGATTATGTACATAGTTTCAGCCCCGCGGTTTGGGTGGACCGATAAGACAATCCTCACCTAGGTGATGATGGGTTGCCCATCGTAGAACCTCATCTTATCAATACCAAAGTTGTGCTCGAGTGTAGCACGGACGAGAAGGCCATTAAGTTATTAGGTAGCGCCTCTCGGACCTCTTTCTCTTTCTATTGCTTTATCTGTTTTGCTGATTCCCCTTTATTATGCAGGACATAAGCCTGCAGCCAAGGAACGAGCATTGAAGCTGGCGAACCAGGCTGGGCCCCGGGAAGAGTTTCCAAAAAGAAGAAAACTAAAGGTCGTGTTCAAGAGGTGGTGGCAGAGCACGGGGTCGGTGGCTCCAGTACTTCCAGCCCGAATCCTACTTCCCCTCAACAAATACCTCAACAAATCTCTCCAATATCAATATCGGACAGTCCTCCAGCGTTCGGCAATTTTGTTTGCTCCAAACGCCCGCAGACCGATGGTTCATTAGACCGGTCAGTTGTTGTGGGCGGTATGCCGTCGGGTGATCCGGGGAGCTATCAGTTTCCTCCTTGCTATCAGGAGCGAGATTTATTCAACACTAAAGGTATCGTCGTGGTGGCGGCCACTGAGGTGAAGGCTTTACTCGACCAGGGGGTGACAGACAGGCGAGCTAGTCTCGCTCGAGATATCACTGCTGTCATCCAGGTCATAGAGACGGCCCTGGTTCTATCTGACTCCACTAATTCTACGGAAGAGCTGGAGGTTGCAGAGGAAGCACTCCGAGCTATGAGGGCTGAGAGGGACAAACTCTCCAAAGATTTGTCTAATACAAGGAGGAGCATAAACTCCAAGAATGGTTGAATTTTGAGCTAGACAAGGTCAAACGTGAGCAAGATACCTTGAGAGATGAAAACAAATGTTTGAAGGAGCGGGAAGTCGAGCTTAACAAGGTTGTCGAGGAGAATGGGCGTCTCCGCACGAGGCTTGATTTGCTGGAGGGGGTGATTCGTCCCCTGGATGATGAGACCGAAGAAGAGTTGCCCCTGCATGCTCGCGGTGATCTGATTAGCCGGATCAGGGAGCTCGAGAAGGACATTGTGGATGTCTTTAAAGAAGGCTTCGACAATGCTACCGACCAACTCAAGGTCGTGAACCCGGGGATCGTGACCAAGGGGTTGACACACAATCATACTGTGACCGATGGATAGATTGTTTGTCCCTTTGTCCTCGACGAGGAGCTGCAGGAAAAAGATGATGAGGAGGTGTAGGTGTGGCCATCGTGCCTTATTTTTTTGATTTTTGGCCTGCATGCCTTTTCCCCTTTATTTCAACTTTGTTTTGATAGCCTGCGCGCCACTTTTGCATGTACTTTACCGATCAGGTTTTTGGCTGGGACTTTAAATATGGTATTCTGTTCGGTTTATGTAATTTTGATGGAGTTTATTTTGTTAAGTTTATTTTAACTCTGATGTTTATTTGTACTTGTTTGCTCGATTGTATAGGCTCGTTGGTTTAGGGAACCGACAAGGTGGCGGGTTTTACGTCCGCTGCGAATCGGGACTAAGGTTGCAGTCAGAAACCCTAATCCCGGGGATTGGGCCTTCCCATCACGATTTGGGTGACCTACCGGTATGGTATTGCAACTTTGGAATTCGTTTTGATGTGTCCAACCTCGGGGAGTGTAGTGCTCATCTTATGTAGACATCATCCTCCCTTTCGATAAGTGACGAACTTTTGTGGTTGTACCTCCCACACCTTTATAAGCTGTTTAGCTATAGTACTGCTTAAGTTTTTCAGTGTTCCATGGTCGAGCAAGTTCTTCACCTTATAGGTTTTCAAGGTAATAGGTCTCGTTGCCCGTCTTATCTTGAACACGATACAGGCCCTCCCAGTTCGCGGTTAGCTTGCCTTCCCTTGGGTTTTTCTGGTTCCGTATGAGGACCAGGCTGCCCACTTGGAATTCTCTTTTTATGAATTTTGCGCCGTAGCGCAAAGCCACTTTCTATTTAAGTGAAGCTTCCTGTAGATCTGCCTCAGAGCGAATTTCTTCAATGAGGTCCAGTACGACGCGCAAAGCTTCGTCATTCAGTTCCTCGTCGAGGGGTGCTTCTGTGCGCTGCGCTGGTTCTCGAATTTCTACCGGAATGACTACCTTGTTCCCGTAGGTTAGCCTGAAAGGAGTCTCCCCGATTGTGAAGTGTGCGGTCGTGCGGTATGCCCAGAGGATGTTGTTTAGCTCCCCAACCCATGCTCTTTTCGCTTCGCCGAGTCTACGCTTTAGTCCTCGTAGGATTACCCTATTGGCCGCCTCTGCCTGACCTTTTTTTTGAGGGTGCTCGACGAACGTGAAGTGTTTCTTTGTCCCTAAATTGGGGACAAATTCTTGAAATCTTCTATCCGTAAATTGTGTTCCATTTTCGGTGATGGGGACTTGGGGTATGCCGAAGCGGGCAAAGATATTCCTTTTGAAGAACCAGAGAATGTTCTGTGTTGGGATTTTTTCCAAGGCTTCGGCTTCGATCCACTTCATGAAATAGTCTACCCCTATGATAAGGTATTTTTTCTGGTACGAGTCGGTCACGAATGGTCCGAGGATATCCATTCCCCACCATGTGAAGGGCCATGGGGAGGAGAGTGTCTTCGACTAGTTAGGGGAAGCGAGGTGCATATAGTTGTGTCTTTGGAACTTGATACATTTCTTGATGTATTCATTGGCGTCTGTAAACACCCCAAATTTTCCCTCTCTTTTTCTCACACCTTGGCTCATGGTCTTTCATATTGCATTGCATAAGCATACTATCTCACACTGCATAATTATTTCACTGCATAAGTTGCATAGCTAGGGTTTGTGATCAGGTGAATCTTAGAAGTGGTTTGAGCTATCTCAGAGGCCATGAATCATGCCAAGAAGGTCTGTGAGTATTCTATGATCATATTATGCCTCCAAGGGTGTTTTGAAGTCACAAAATCTCAGAGGATTGCACAGTTGTCCAGGCAGGCTAGGAGCTCCTACACAGATGGCCAAAAATTAGGGTTTTGGGTTTGAGGCCCTTATACTAAATTTTTTTGGCCATTATTGATTATGTTGGTCTATATATGTCATAAGGAGCATGTGTATCAAATTTGAAGCAAAAATTCCTTGTGGAAGTCATTTGATCAAGTGGTAACTTGTTGTGCAAGAAAAGTCAGAATCAGGGCATCTGAGGCCACCAACAAGGGTTCCAAAGGGTCATCATCATCAATTTGAGGTCCTATGATCTTTATTTGATCTTAGGAATGCTTGGAAGTTCACAATATTGAAGAATTTTGAGCCATTCGAAAACTTTCTATTTTTGGGCATGACTTGTAATGAAAACTTTCCATTTTGGGAAAGATCTTCAACCTCCTCTTTCTTGATCAAAAAGGTTTCAAATGAATTTTCTTCAAACATGAAAGTTGTAGATTTGATCTTCCTATTTTCAAAAAGTACAAGAACTCCTCTTGATTCATCCTATAACTCAAGATATGGCAAGTTAAAGTTGGGAAAAATCTTGTAATTTTCAAGTTCATGCCAAAGAGGGAAATTTGCAAAATGGTATTTCAGGCCTTTGTGTGACCTCTAATCCACTCAAATACATCATGCCATGATCAAACAACTTCTAAAGATCAAAATTGGGCCAAGAACCTAGGGTTTTCATGCCTTGCTTCTCAAGAAATGTCAAAGTTGTGAAAATGCAAAACCTTTGGAAACTCATGAATCAAGTCATACAACTCACCAATTTCGATCCAAAGGCTCTTCTTGAACTCAGCTGAGGCAGCGCAAGACCTCAAATCACTTCTGCCATGGCCCATGCTTCAAGTACACAAACTTTTGACTTTTTGGCCAATAGCACCATACCAATCCCATAGTGTATATCCACTCCTCTGATTGATTTCATTTGTTAATAGAAACCTGTCGTACCTCGAAAAATACGATTCTAAAACAAAACAACAGAGCCGCCACCTAATTCTATTTAATCTACGAGAGAAAAGGGAGATATAGATACAACCTAAAGGATGGATAAGAAATGGTCAACGAAACCAAATTCTAAGTTCGGGAGTCGGTTACGCAAGGGGAAGGTATTAGCACCCCTCACGTCTGTTGTACTCAACGGGAACCTCTTAGCTAACTTATGCGATTAAATGTTTGATCTTAAGTCTTTTGTCTTCTTAATGATATTAATATGTTTGTTCTAAAGGAAAAGAAAGTTATTTTATTAATAAGTCGGAGAAAAGATTAAAGTTTTAAACAAAGAAATAGTTAAATTTTTTATTAGGGTGCTCGCGAAGGATTAAAATCCCTGTGCCTACGTATTCCCTTGTGCGATGGGAAAGTCAGAGCTTCGTAGTTTGTGCGACTACGGTTTGTGATTTTTAATTGAACGATTGTTTAAAACGCATTCTACTGATAATTGTTGGCTTATACTCGCGGTGGAGGCTGAAGCACTAGCTTGTTCGAGAGATAGAATGGTTTAAACAATGTTCGTTTTTGAGAAAAGCGTTTGACTTTTGTTAAGATGTTTTAAACGAAAGGGCGAATGAACCACGTTGCGTGGGGCTAGCCCAACTGCAATCCATTCTAGAACGTGCGGAATGCTAGACTCCAGAGTTCAATTTCCATGATTTAATTTAAAAAGATAATTTGAATATTTTGATATACGAATGGTGATTGAACACATCGCGTGGGGCTAGCCCAATTGCGGTCCAATCCAGAACGTGCGGAATGCTAGACTCCGGAGTTCTGTTTTTGTACGTTATTTTGATAAATTGAATAATTGATATTCGAATAGTGATTGAACACATCGCGTGGGGCTAGCCCAGTTGCGGTCCAATCCAGAACGTGCGGAATGCTAGACTCCGGAGTTTCTGTTTTCGTAATTTAATTTAAATGAATTGAATAATTGATATACGAATAGTGATTGAACACATCGCATGGGGCTAGCCCAGTTGTGGTCCAATCCAGAACGTGCAGAATGCTAGACTCCGGAGTTCTGTTTTCGTAATTTAATTTAAATAAATTGAATAATTGTTTTTAGACGTTTAGAATTAATGATGTAATTAATAACGAAGGATTGAACGAACAATACGCGTGGGGCTAGCCCAGTTGTAGTTCGTTCTAGGGTGTGCGGAGTGCTAGACTCCGGGGCTCTATTCCTTGTTAATTTAAATAAGACGCGCGATAAGAGTGCAGACGGCGATCACATAATGATCGACTTACATGTGTGCGAAGTGTAGGTGTAAATATATTTTGCTTGGCGTTGGACCAAAAAATTATTATTTTGAAATAATTATTTCTGGTGGTGATTGCCATTATTTGAAATATTATGCTCGTGTCTTTCTTAACGATTTAATCGGAAACCGCGAAGGAGATTCACGTTATACTAATCGTACATTATCGTTATAACTTTAAATAAAATGTAAAAGAAAAAAAAAGAATAATAAATAAATAAATAAATAAATAAATAATATGAGCAAAACCTTACTAATATAAACATATGGACAAAAATAGCAATTAAAAATTAACTAGAAAATAAACCATTATTACTGAAATTAATTAAATAAAAAAAATTTAAATCAAATTAACATAACATGTTTTTTTTTAGAAATATTTAAAAGGAAAAGGAAGAAATTAAGAAACTAAACATCATAAAAAAGGAAAAAAAAGGGGGCAGTGAACAAAAACGGCCCAGCAGGCCCAAAGAAATGAGGAAACTAACCAGGTCATGGGTGTTGGGTCGGAGGACCCGGTTGGGTCGGGTTAACCCGGATCCGATCCAAATGTTTTATAAGAAGAGAAAATCTAGGGTTCCAGCCGCTAATGCAATCAAACGTAAAAAAGGGGAAAAACTGGAAAAAAACCAAAAATCACCCATCTCACACAACACGCGGTACCTCTCTTCGCGATTGACAATCAATAACAACCAAACAAGTTCATCATACTCGCCTTAGCTCTCACTTCTCACTCATTCGTTTCTCTCAAATCACTTCTCTCCCATGGCCTCTTCTCGCTCTTCGCGACGAAAATTAAAATGTGCAGTAACAAACACTCACAGCAACGACACAAAACGGAAAAAAAAGTGAGAGAAGAATTTACCTGCGGACACGGTTTGCGGTGGCGATCCGACGAGGTTTCGACAAGTCTGGTGAGCTCGCCTTGCTCGCAACTTCGCTTCGAACTTATCCTCCTTTTTCTCTTGTGCGTCTTCTCGGTGTTGCTTCAATAGATTCTCACGGAGATGGTAGTGACGAGAGGTTGCGGCTTCAGAGGATGGTCGGAAGGGTTTAGGTCGTGGTTCGGCGGACAAAAGGGGATTTGTCTCAGCTTGTGCGGATATTATGAAGATATTTGAAGTTTCTGCGATTTGAAGCGCAATTACGTCCTGTGTTTGGTTTGAGCATAAGATTTTGATGGCGGAAGGTGAAAGGTGGTAAAGGCGGTGGTTCTGTGTTGTTGATGAAGGTATGTTAGTGTTGCTGCGAAACTACCAAAAAATGGGGGCGGGGGGGGGGGGGGGGGGGGTAGTGGGTAAGGTTAGGGGGAATTTGCTTCTGTAAACCAGTTATTTTACGATTTCCGTAATTTTGGATGGCTTAATGAATCTATGTTTTTCCTTATGTTTGTTGATGTTTTTTCAGGTCTGAGACAGGGTGATGGCTTTCGGTTGCGGTTTGCAATGTGTTTGGCAATGAAGGTTAATGATGAAGGTTTGGATTAATGGTGGAGGGCGTTCTGGTTTTTTTGGAAAGGTTTTCACGGCGATAGTTCAATGGTATTATGGAGGGTTGGTCCGGATTAAGGACCTATTTTTCAGAGATTATTGGTTCGCAGATTAACGGAGGTTCGTGGTTTTGAAGAAAAGGAAGAGGATTCGGGTTCTGTTTGAAAAGATTTGAAATGGTGAGTTTTCAGCTTCATTTTGCTTTCTCCGAGCCTTTTTCTTTTCTTAGGATTTCTGTGTTAGTAGTATGTGGCTAGGCTATCTTGATGCCAGTATTTGATGTATGGTGATAACGATGGTTGCTGAGTGTTTTTGTTGATAGTTCCTTTTGGTTTTTTCTGCGGCTAGCTTCTCCTTTGTTCTGTGTTTGTTGATTTTTGGTTGCCTGAGTTGTATGCTTGTTGCTTGTTTTTGCTGTTGAGGAAATTTGACTATGAGGTTTTTTTTATGTTTGTGGCTGCCGAGGTTCTTTTTCTGTTAGTTGATAAAACAGTATTTATATAGGGCTGGAATTAGGGTTTTAGGGATTTTGAAAAATATGAAAACTTGTTGGCTAAGCTTTGACTGAAATTTTTGGGGGGAAACAAATGAGTTTGAGAGTGATGGGTGAGGGCAGAGTAGCCCTGCTGTTGCTGCTGCTAATGCTGTGTTTATTTGTTTGTGTAGTGTAGTGTAAAAAAAAGGAAAAAGTCTTGCTATGACTATGTATCTACTGAACTTTGTCTGCTGTACCTTTGTGACTATTTTTTGTGATTGTGGTATCCTCATAAGCTCCTTTTTTTAAGACAAGGTAATGTGACATGGTGTGGATTGAATGAGTTGATGAAAATGTATGATGGAATGCGATTCTATATATTGACTTTGGAATGTAAATGTATGCATATGCTATATATTAAAAATGATGCATTGAGTCTTGAATGCTTTGACATGAATTGAAATGACTATGTTGGAATGGATGTGATTTTATTGAAATTGTATGTGAAACTTTGATAAAATGATGTTGTATGATGCAAATGCCGAACATGGTTATGTGAACGTAACCTTATGAGTATGTAATATGTTTGAATGAAATGTGAATGCTAACTTTATTTTCTTTCTATTTCAACACGCGCAAACGTGTCATGAAGAGCAAATGGCCATGGAAGATGGAGGTTCTAAGGATGCTTGGATGTGAAGCTTTGAACCATCTTTATTCAAGCAACACTTATTTTGAATTTTGTAATTGCTAAATTTGTAGCTTGTAACTTGTATGTAACTTTGACAAAAGCTTGTAATTGAATTTGGTCATGAGTTTGAAGATTAGGAATGAACTTGAGATTGACAACTTGAAAATAGAAGTTTGGAATTTTTGTGGTTTGGAACAAACTCTTTTTTTTCCATGAATTTGTAATGATCTTGGAATGAGATTTGACATTGAGTTCATGATGAATTTGAAATGCAATTAAAGCTTGAATTTAAACTTGAATTTACAAATGATGTGAGAACTTGAAATTTGAAATTTGGAATATGAATTTGGAAAAGAAAAAAAAACTACAAATAGAAAATATGAACTAAACTTGGGACAAAAATTGAAATTGGAAGATGAATTGGAGAAATGAATTTAAATGTAGAATTGAACTTAAACTTAAATTGAAGTTGGAAGTTATAATAAAAATAGAAACAATTTTTTTTAAAAATGAAATAAAATTGGAAGTAGAAATTGAGATAAAAATTTAAGAAAATAATAAAAACAAACAATTTAAAAATGAGAACTTGAAAATGAATAGAAGTTAAATTTAAAATGGAGATATGTATATATATATAAAGGAGGAAATAGAGAATGAATAAAAACTAGTAATAGAAATTGAAACAAAAATTCTAAAAATAAGAAGTTAAAAATGGAATATAGAAATAGAACTAGAAAACAAAAGATAAGAATACAAAAATGAAATAAAAGTTAGAAATGTGAAATATAAATTAAATTTAAAATGGAAGCTTGGAAGTGAAAAGAAATAATAAAAAAATAAATCATGAGAAACTCGAAAAAAGAGTTGAAAGTGACAGAAAAACAAATCTTGGAATTTTTCCGTTAAGTGCAACGAAAATATGATGTGAGCAGTTAGGGGTAAAATTTGGGGTGTGACAAAACCCTAAGGATCATAAAACACAACACTTGAAGCCTTGAAGCAAGTCATACACTCAGATTGTAAAAAATCCCCTCAAAGTTTCAACTCTTCGATTCTCTCAAACCAACCATCAAACTTCCAAAATTCCTTCACCAATCAATCACGACTCATCCATAAAACAAGAATCAACCATCAAAATGGCCTGAAACACCACATATAAAAAACACGATTTCTGCTTCATCAGAAATGGACCTCAAAAACCAGCCACTTTCGAAGCATTCTAAGCACTCCACTAGCTTCAGGAGGTCCAAAGAAGTCATTTTGCACAAGAGGGAGGTCCTGAAAGTTCCATTTTGAAGAACTTCAGTTCAGGTATTCATCAAGAACAATTTTTCCAGAACCTTGATTTCTTGTTATAAAATGATTCTATATGCTTTGCTGATCATTCTGATGTGTTTAGAATTGAAAATAGTGTAGAAATGAGCATGTATGGTTGTTCTGAAAGTTTGTCCGTAAAAATGTTTTGCTTCGATTCTCTTGATTCATGAAGTTTAAATGTTGTTTGATGATTGATTTTGATTATATGATGTTTGGGGATCATTTCTGGGCAGGTTTGATGCGTTTTAGTAGCATGTAGGAGGAGTTAGGTTTTGAGTTCGCCAGAGAAGATGACCGAAGCTTATCTCCGGTCACATGAAAATAATTAGGGTTAATGGTGATTAGGATTTCCAGTTTGAATGTCAGCCCTTGGATCATGTTTAAATTAAGTTTTGGACGGCCCAGATAATTCACTTAAACCTAATTTTAATTAATTAACTTAATTATAATTAATTAGGTCAGATGGAATCTCAGCCTTTAGATCACGCGTGAATCATAAGTTCAAATCCAGGCCCTTAGATCTTCATACCCTTGGTCAAGCTGACCTCTCATCCTGGCCCTCCATCCACTCCCTGCACAATCCTGACCCTCCATCCTGATTACTTTGCATTTTTATTTTCTTTATTTCATTTTATTTTCTTTCATTTATTTAAAATAGTAAAGCATTTTATAAAATTTCAACTTTTGCATTTTTACTTTAAATAATTTTCAGAACCCAAATTTTTTTTTATTTTTAATTTTTGCATTAAAAAAATATTTTTAAATCATTTAATTGTATTATTTAATTAATCAATTCATTTTAATTAATTAAAAATACTTTTAGGTATTTAAAAATCACCAAAAAAATCATGAAGCATTCTTACACATTTAGAACAATTTACAAACTTATCTTACAAATTTCTTTTAGGGTTTGATCACATTTTGAAAATTAACCATGAATTAGGGTTTCTAAATTTCCTATTTTTCTAACCCTAACTTAAAAAATTCATTTCTGATCAACCAAGATGAGTTTGTGTATGGTTCTTTTTGAATTCTTTCATACTTTGCATGTAGTATCTAGGGTATTTAACTCATATTTTTGCATTGCATTTACCATTTGTTTGACATTTTTCATGAAGAAGTGCCCAAAACCCTAACTTAACTTAGAAAAACCATAACTTGACCTTGGTTTAGCTTCTGACTTCCATCTTTGGGAAGTGATCTTATGTGTGTTTAGGGTTCATTTGGTTGCAATTTCAATTTTTTATCATGTGTTTTGCTTCTGTTTTGATCATATGCATCTCATACTTTCTTAAAACCCTAATTTGCCATGTTCATTTGCATTCATCTTTGCATATCTTCATCATATGAACTTGTCATGACATCTCATGCATTTGTATGTCATCTTAGATGCCTTAGGACATGTGTGAACATTGGTTGATCATTTTTGCATTCATTTGGTATGTTTTGCATCCATTACATCTTATGTATGTTCATGTGTTCTTAAGCTTCCAACATGCTTGTTTTTGCATCCATCACTTGTATGATTATACATGTGTATTGTATATGACTTTACATCTCTCCATGACACATTTGCATCATGTTTCCACTTCTATTTGGTATCATTGCATCTTCATTTTCTTTATTCCCTTTTGTTTCACATCTTATGCATTCATATTAACTATTTCAGGGGCTTCAGGTAAGTTGTTTAGGATGTGGACTTGCCTCCACATCCCACCTCTTCATATCTCTTCATTTGCATCTTTATTTGTCCTTGAAGTGAGTTTGACTCACTTATGCTATCTCTTTCTCCCCTTCTTTCTCTTAGGTTACTTAACTTCTTCAGGAAGTAAGTAACCTATTCTCCTTTCTCTTCTCTTTTCATATGCTTCTTCTTCCTTGGTGGCCATCTAAAGATCTTTCTCTAAGTCTCACAAACCATAGGAACATACAAGCATGATAAATTTAGGGTTTTACATAGTCTCCCCTAGTTTTTTACCTTTGAGTATCTTTGAGTCTCTGCTTCTCATCTCATAATCAAGGCTAAACAGTTAAAGTTTTAAGACTCTGAATTAGGGTTATGCTTGTATTCTTATCTTAGGATGGAGTGTATAACTTTAATACTTAATGTTAAACCTTTAAGTTGTTTACACCTCCTAATCAAAACACCTAATAATCATTAAGACTTAAGCTTGTAACTTGGGCCTTATATTAGGGTTACATCTCTGTCTGTTGGTTCAGAGGGACTAACCCTAGTGTTTAATGGACAAGTCCCCATCAGGTTTAGTCTTACAAACATAAAATCCATTTCTTAATCCAAACTTTAATTAAAATCCACTTTAATAAAGTCTTGTTATATAATGATTTTAATCCCTAACCATGGATTAAGTTGAGGTATCTTCCTCATCTTAAGTGTCCTCGTTTATCATCCTTCTCTTAGGATGGTGTAATGAGTTCACTAATCCCTGATTAGAGATTAAACTCATTACTTAACCCAAAACAAAATCCAAAAACACTTAATAATCACAAGTAAGTTAATGATCTTAATCCTGCATCATTAGGGTAATTAAGTTGAGATTTTCATCTCATACGTAAGTAGGCTCATTATCCCTAATCAGGGGTGATATAATGAGTTTGCAAACCCTTGATTAAAGCTTAGGCTCATTATCCTATGCAAAACATCAAAAAAAATAAAAAACTGAAAACACAAAAACAAACAATAAACGTCTCCTCCGGGATTCTTTTCTCATCACATCCACTCTGAAAACGAGAACTCGCTTCTTCCGTCTAATGCAAGACAATTAGCACTCGAGCCAGACGAGTCATACACTTGAGCATAGATAAGTAAGCAGTTCACATCAAAATCAACCAGTCTCTTTGAGTCGAACTACGGCGTTCTGACTTCCTCATTGCACGAGAGGATACGTAGGCATAACTTAACAGTTATCAAACAAAATTCTCTTTGTCTCCCCCCTCTCTCCTCTTTCTGTTTCTCTTTCTTTAGCCTTAGTTTTGAGCACTCACTTTCTTCTTTGCACTGACACTTTGTACATCCTTTTCTCCCTAGATTTTTACGCACTGTTTAGCACATACAATATCCCCCTTTTAAACACAATCATGTAAGTGTGGATCCCGTCGAGTACGACAGACGATATGGGTGCTAATACCTTCCCAGGTCGTAACCTACCCCCTTACTCAGTTTCTTTGGTTCGTAACCGTCTTATCCATATCTTTCCAAGTTTATGGAACATTACCTTTCCTTCGGGATAAAAATTCCTAGCTGGCGACTCTATTCAACCTTAACCTCCAACGTCGCCGATGGTTCACGTTTGCACCGGGATGAAAATTCGGGGAGTGACAGCGTCGTGTTGCATTGTCAGCCAATAGTATCTTGCTCGTAAAGCTTTGCGCGCCAGCGACCTCCTGCTGAGATGTTGAACGTTAATCCCCCTGTGGATTTCTCCTAGGATGTCGGGGACGCTTTCCTCTTCGACGCATTTTAATAAAGGAATGGAAAATTCTCGTCAATAGTGTTTGCCCTTGAGCAGGACGTATGAACATCCCATTCTTTTGGCCGCGGCCGCTTCTTTAGGGTCCGTAGGGAGTTCGTCTTTCGTGAGGTAGTGGTGGATAGGAGTCATCCAACAATGAGCGTCGCCAATGACGTTTACTTCGAGCGGAGGGGGTGATTTCTCGATGATAGGACGGGGAAGGATCTCTTGAATCACAGACTTATTCCGCCTTTCTTCCGTGTGCTCGCCAATTTGGATAAGACATTCTCTCGTGTATTGTATTCACGGGGGACGTGTTGTACTCCCCACGTGTAGAATTTTTCGAGTTTTTTTTCACTAGATCTAAGTATTCGATGAGGTTTTCATTTTTAGCCTGGTACTCTCTTCGTACCTGGGATGCTACGAGCTGAGAGTCAGTTGATATCTTTACCTCTTTTGCTCCTAGGTCCTCGGCTATTCTCAAACCCGCGAGGAATGCTTCATACTCGGCCTGGTTATTAGACGTCGGGAAGGATAATGCAAGGGATACTTCGATCATAATACCGTCTTCGTTTTCGAGGATGATGCTTGCACCACTGCCAGTCGAGCTAGAAACACCGTCGACAAAGATTATCCATTTGTGGGCGTCATTAGTCGGGACCGGGCTATGTGTCATCTCGGCAACAAAGTCGGCCAGAACCTGAGCTTTCAGGGATTTCCTGCTCTCATACTGGATGTCAAACTCTGATAGTTCTAACGACCATTTGAGCATCCGACCGACCATGTCTGGTTGGCCGAGGAGTTGCTTGACGGGTTGGTCTGTTGATAACACTAAATTTCATCGTATTTCTGACTCCGATTTCGCATGCATTCTTAGTTTTTATTGCTATTTTTTATGTTATTACTTTGTTTTTCTTTATTTTCAGGTTTTTTTATGTAATCGGGGCCTAAATCGAGAAAAAGAGCGAAAAAGGAGCTGAAACAGACAAAAATCAAGAAATTCAGCTTTTTACACTTACGGCATCCACCATGGCTGGCGCCATGGGGTCAGCCATGACGTGGCCACGTCTCAAGACCACTCCACAACTGCCTATGCCTATGATCCCCACTTTCTCCACCAAAATACACCTATGGCGGGCGCCATAGGCCTGTGGCAGGCACCACAAGGCAAAAGTTTTTCCCTCCATTTTTTAGTGGAGGGGGCATCCCGGTCTTTTCTTACTATTTGTTTTCCTATAAATAGGGCCTTAGATTTTCATTTTCAATCATCCAAACTTAGTATCTCTTAGGCATATATCAGTTTTAAAGTAGTAATCACTTCACATCGGGGTGTTACTACAATCGAGTGATCGAGTCTGTATACGTCTGTGTGATCGAGTTTTGGAGCATTCTGGGAGGAAGTTAATCCTGCCGCCATTTTAATTCCAGTTCGTATTTTATTTTTCTGCACTCTCTTTATTTTATTTACTTTCCGCATCGCCTTACTTTATTTATTATCCGCACCCACACTTTACTTTATTTTATTTCCGCACTCGCTTTAAATACTTTTATTTCCGCACTCGCTTTAAATACTTTTATTTCTCGCACTCGCTTTACTTTCTTTATTACCCGCACTCGCACTAATTACTTTTATGAAAAATAATAAAAAGAACTTTTACTTTACCATGTCTAACTAAATCCATAAAGGTTAGAATGTAAGGATCGTAATTGAACCAGTAATCCGTACAATTGTTCGTAGAAACACTTAAGGGCTATTTTAACTTTCAATTTAAGTTTAATTGTTTTTAACTATTTCAAAAACAGCCAAAAGCGCTTTGTCTAGTTCATTAGGAGTTTTTGGATTAAAAAGAAAAGAGATTTTAAAACCATTTTCGGACGCGTTAAGAAGTTTAGAGTCTGGTTCGTCAGAACCTCTTTTTGCTAAGAAATCCAGGTTAAAATACTTTTCAACTTAGTTAAGTACTATATTTCTTAAAAATAGGTTTACTACTCTAACGCAGTACACACCTTTTTATCCGTACAATAGGAGGGGTTGATTAGAGAGTACAACTCGGTTCTGAATACGCGAAAGCGACAGTTTCTGTTAAATTAGTTATTTTCAAAGTGGAAAACATTGCTCATAAGTAGTTCTATTAACAAGTACCGGATTATCAATTGATTATGTGGATTACATTCGAGCCTGTCTTTATTAACTATTTAAAATTATTATCCTATTTACCATTGCGCACTCTTTAAAACCATTATATTCAATTGCCTTAGATACACACCATAACAATAGGTACGATAAATTGACACTTGGTCTCTGTGGATTCGACAATCTTTTATATTACTCTGACGTGTTCGTACACTTGCGAAAAACACGCATCATCTGTTCGGACCTTAATCGTGTGGGCAAGGAAATAATGTTACAGTCTCCTCGCGGTGTTTATCGAGGCTAAGGCAACTTTCTCGATCTGTTGATACCTAAGCTCAGGACCTTGGAGGGCCTTGCTCATGAAATAAATAGGCTTTTGTCCCTCAATGGTTTCACGGATGAGGGCGACACTGACGGCCTCATTTGCCACAGATAGGTATAGATATAAAGTATCTTTTTCTAGTGGTCGGGATAGGACCGGTGGTTCGGAAAGTGCCCTTTTTAAGTGGAGCAGCGCTTGTTCACATTCTTCGGTCCACTCGAAGGTGGCTTCTTTCCATAATAGCCTGAAGAAAGGGAGGGCATGTTGCACGGACTTGGTGATGAAACGGGACAAGGAGACGAGCATGACATTGAGATATTGAATGTATTTCTTCGAGATTGGGGTCGGGAATTCCGAAAACGCTCGACATTTGTCGGGGTTTGCTTTGATCCCGCACTCAGTTAGGTAAAAGCCGAGGAATTTCCCCGCCCGAATGTCGAAGGTGCATTTTTCAGGGTTGAACCTCATTTTGCATTGTCTTACCTGCTCGAAAACCTTTCGGAGGTGTTGTGCGTGGTGGACCTCTTCGTGTGACTTTACTATCATGTCATCCATGTATACCTCGAGCATGTCTCCAATTTCTCCTCGGAAGACCCTGTTTATCATACGTTGATATGTGGCCCCGAAGTTCTTCAATTCGAAGGGCATTACGTTGTAATAGTAATTTCTCGTCGGGTTCATGAAGGCATTGTGCCTCTTGTCCGTGTCTGACATAAGGATCTGATTGTATCCACTATATGCGTCCATAAAAGACAAGAGTTTGAAGCCTGCAGAATTGTCGACCAGTTTATCTATGTTAGGCAAGGGAAAAGCATCTTTGGGATAAGCCCTATTGAGATCAGTATAATCAACACACATATGCCATTTTCCATTATTTTTCTTAACGAGGACTAGATTAGACAGCCAGGTTGTGTACTGGACTTCAGAAATAAAATTTGCCTCTAAAAGGTCTTTTACAGCTCGCTCAGCAGCCTCCGCTTTCTCGGGAGATTGCTTGCGCCTACGCTGTTCTATGGGCTTTATGGCCTGATCTAAAGCTAATTGATGACAGGCGACCTCGGGGTCGAGCTTGGGCATCTCAGTGGCACTCCATGCAAACAAATCTGCATTTTCCTTGAGGCAAGTTGCTAGTTGTTCCTTTGTTGTTGTTGGCAGTCTGGTGCCTATCTTCACATTCTTGTCAGGATCGTCCCCCAGAGGAATGAGTCCGAACTCGTCGTCGAGGATCAGGCGGAATGGATGAGTAGGAACTTGGTCGTTGATAGGGCCTGTGCTTCAGCATTGTCTTCGCCGAGACAGATGTCGAGATCGATGGTGTTGACCCACGGGGTGAGAGGCTCCCATTCGACCCTAGGTTTCTTGTTGTTCTTGGAGGTGTTGATTATAGCTTGTCCTTTGACCGAAATATCATAGCATCTTCGAGAAGCTTCAATTTCGCCATGGATCGTGACCATGCGACCCAACTTGGTGTAGTATTTCATTTTTCAGGTGGACAGTGGAGGGGACCGCTGTCAACTCGGTCAAGGTAGGTCGGCCAAGGATGAAGTTGTAGAGGGACGAACATTCGATCACCAGGGGATTTTGACTTCTTTAGTTGTTTCCTGTTCTCCGAATGTGACGAGGAGTTCCACATATCCCCAGGGTTTCATGGTGGCTCTGTTAAATCCTTGGAAGTCGGATCCCACATAGGGGGACAAGTTGGTATTGTCCAGCTTGAGGGTTTTGAACAAGTGGGCGTACATAATGTCCATTGAGCATCCTTGGTTGACCAGGATGCGTCGAACGTCGAACGTCGAATCTTGCCATCTTGGCCCTTATCAGTAGGGGGATACTTGGATTGGGTGATCCACCAAGCAGTTCCTCGAGGAAAAGGGATATTGGATTGGATTTCCCTCGGGATTTTGTCAGGGTAGTCAACTGGTCGGGTGCGGTTAGCAGGAGTTCGTCGAATTTGCATTTTACCGAAATAGAGGCGTTCTCGTTGTTTACTCCTCCTCCTGATATGAACAAAGCCGCTGGGAATTTTTCCCAAGGGATGAGGGCAGTAAATCGTTCCCCTGTGTAGATATCGGGGATGTGGAAGTCTTCTGGGCGGGATACGCACATGGCCATCTGATATGGGGACTCGTCGAGTGGTGTGTCCTTGCGAGTTCTCTTCGCTACCTGATTTTCATGCCGAGGAACATCGTTCTTCTTGGTGTACTGTTTGAGATGGCCCTTTTGAATCAGGATCTCAATCATGTCATTTAGATGGACGCAGTCTTCGGTCACATGCCCGTGACTTCTATGAAAATGGCAGTATTTGGTTTTTTCAGTATGGGGTTTGGGTGCAGAAGGTTTGGGGAACCTCACCCTTCCCTATTTAAACTCAGAATATATGCATTCAGAGAGGATACGTTCGTGGGGAGCAGTCAACAATGTGTATTCGTTGAAACGTCCCGCGGGTCCTCTTCCTTCACGAACTTCGCGGGGTTTCTCCTCCTTTTGCTTGTCCCCATTGCAATGGGGAGCACTGGGGTCCTCGCGTCTAGAATTACTGGCGTCATCGGTATTGCAGTTGCTTCGGGCATTGTGAGCAACTTGTTTCTCCTTGTATCTGATATAAGCTTACGCTTTATGAATGAGCTCGTCTAGAGTGTGAGGAGGTTCTATTCCTACTGCTCTATTGAGTTCACTTCGAAGGAGGAGCCCCCTCCCGAGGAGATATTTTTTCATGTAGTCCATTGTGTCTACTTCGATGAATTCCTGGTTGAATCGCTCGATGTACGAACATAGTGTTTCGTTTTTTCTTTGTACGATGGCTTCCAGGGTTGCTTCCGTCTTAGGGTGACGGCAGGAGGCTATGAAGTGCCTCGTGAACACAGACTTCATGAACCTTCAGGATGTGATTGATTATGGGGCTAGGATTTTGTACCAAGTCATGGCCCATTTTCTGAGAGTTGTCGAGAACAACCTGCATTTGAGATGCCCGGTGATGTCGTTGCGGCAGTCGAGCATAACGTTGATGTTGTCGACATGATCATTTGGATCGGTCGTCCCGTCGTAGACAACCAAAATGTGGGGGTTTCTCCATGCCCTTGGGGAGCGGTGCTTCCATAATAGCTCGGGAGAGTGGGCAATGTGGATCTTCCTCGTCACTTCTCAACGGGGAATAGTCATCGTTTCCAGGACTCTTCTCACGTCGGGGTGAGGATCTCGATCGGTCGGTCTTATGGTGTATCCTGAATTTATTCTTTGGTTCACGGGAGCTTCGACCTCGCCGAGGAGGAGAACTTCCACGCTTCTTTACAGCTTCTGGCTGACGTTTCTCCTACAACGCCCCGCGTCCCTGTCGAGGACGATCTACTCGTCGGTCAGTTTCTAGAGCCATGATCCCATCTTGCTGCTGGTAGAGTATGAGGTTGGCCTGGTTAGGGCGTTCACCATAGCTATCGTTGTGACGTCTCCCTCGACTGGCACTGGGATAGGCTGAAAGGGGACAACTGGCTGAGGTTGAGGTTGCGGAACCCCATTATCTTCAGGTTCAAGCAACGGGGTGGCGGGTTGCCCGTCCCTGGGATCATATTCATTGTTGAAGTTCTGGTTATCCTCCGTCGCGTAGTCGACGAGGGGAATGTCGTGGTTGTCACTGTGTTCTCCGGCCATATTTGAAGGATGGAAGATGGATTGGAGCTTTGATCTACTCTTCTGGAAGAAGGGGATAGCTAGATTCCCACAGACGGTGCCACTGATCTGACCTGATCAGAAGGGCCTTCTTGAGTTCGAATATAAACAAAGTGATTGGGAGAAAGGAGGGGGTGTACCTGCAATACACTCCGAAGCTTAAGTGAGATTGGGTACAGAGTAATGGTAAGAGAGTGAGTTAATCAGAATACTTGACCTTTTAGTAAAAAAAGGTATTTATATTGAGCCTCCAGCGCTGGGCCAAGATCCTTTCTTTGGATGGATTAGCTAGGCCCAAGGAAGAACTGGAAAGGTACACGTAGAAGCGTGTAAGACTTAGCATGTGGTCTTGACCCTGGTCTAACTGCCCCTATCTTTCAGGAGATAATGGTGGACAGTTGGGTGACGTGGCACAGGTTGAGGAGATGTGATCTCCCCAGCACCTATATGATGAGTCGAGGATACTGCTCGACTTCCTAGTGGGCTGCCCGTGCTAATGAATCATGCCCGACTATTCCATGCCTCTGCCTGACAAACTGGGCCTTGGTCCTGGGGGTTTTGGGCATGCGCTCAACTATGTCTCGGAGGCCCAGTCTAGAACAATATATATATATATATATATATATATATATATATATATATATATATATATATAGAGAGAGAGAGAGAGAGAGAGAGAGAGAGAGAGAGAGAAAGAGAGAACCAAGATTTGCTGATGCAGTTCCCTAATTGTCCTCACTATGTGTATGTCTACCATCCAAATAAAATTGAGATAAGTAATTAACCTTTGCAAGAGTTGTATAGAATAGAAAAAGTAGAAATCCAAACCTCAAAACCCAATGTTCGATGTTAATTTTAACTTATTCTCTTCCATTTATCTTAAGCTAGATCAAGTCACCCAAGACTTCCAGTTGATCCTCCGGTTATCACTACAACCAATTCGAATTCATATAACTCTTCAAATCAAAATTAGGATGAAAATAATGGTCATAAAAAGTGGCATGCCAAGAGAGTATAGAAATACCAAACACCACCATCCACATGTCTTGTGTGACATGGTAAAAGTATTTACCCATCGAGAAATAAAATGAATAACTTTGCCTTGATTATAACCCAACATAAAAGACTCGTAAGTCTTCATTATAATCAATGGAGACACTAAAAAAAAATTAATCTCTTGATGTGCCATAATATCAACAATTTTAAGAATGTGCAACATATTAGCCATTGTAGGATCATACATATATTACTTCACAACAAGTCTATTCCAGAAGGATTTATCAAAATATTCAAGATAAGAGATAGGTAGAAGTGAGAGAGCACTGAAAGTGCTGAGGATGATGTGCCTACTACGTTTTTTCCTTTCTTCATTTTGGGAGACATGATTTTTGGATTTGAAGGTATGCACACAAAGTGTTTGACAAAATGTGTGAAGAAAATGGTAAGATTTTTGAGTGAAGTGAGAGAAATCCACTATCCCAAATTATGAAAATAGGTTTCTAATCCCACAAATGTGAAGAATAGTAAATGAAAACAAATGATTTTGGGAGATGAGAAAAAATTGGGTTTTATGGAGATTTTGAAATTATGAGAGGTGAAGAGATTGTTATTGAAAATGGAAATGAATTAACCTAGGTTGGTTTGGAAATGATGTGAAGTGTGAAAGAAAAATAGTAAATGAGTGGTTAATGTATGGTCAAAACTGTGTGGAGAGAGAAATAAAAAAATTGACTATATGGATTTCTTATGAGTCTACTCAAAGGATTAAGAAGAGAGAAAAATCGGATGTATCGACTCATCTATGGATAAAGCCACTACATACTAAACCGAGATCCCAAATAAATTTACACTTGGGCTTATGTTTCGACTCATCCCTACTTGGAGTCGATACAAACTGACCAAAGAAATTTGAAAATTTGAAAGCTAAAGTTATGTATCAGCTCATTTGTGACTTGAGCTGCTACATACTGACAAAAGGATGTTTAAAAAAATTTAAAGCTTAAGTTATGTATCAACTTTACACCTATATGTATTAACTTCAAACCTCTATATATAAACAAATACTGAGCAAAAAAATAATTTGAGAAATGAATTCCTTTTCTAGACCTAAGATGAATTTAGTCAAGACATACATTATGGACTCAAAGAAATTTATTCAAAAATGACATTTTCTTGCAAGAGTAGATAAATAACACGCTTAATCTTTAATAACAACAAAAATACTTTGAATGTGAATAATTAATACATATGATGATTAATTAAAAAACATGACATCACTATAGACATATGGATTGAAACACTCAAGGGTTATTAATGAAATTTCAAATGGACCATTTTGGATGACACTCTATACTTTTCTATCAATATAGTTGATATGAATACGCATACAATCTTTCCAATAAACATAGTTTTCGCCATTGAAAATAAACACTCTATTATACACTATGTTAGGTTCGAAAGTCATAATCTAATAAGAGATTTTGAAGTACATGATAAACTGATGCTCGTGATACCACTTGTTAGACGAGGGAAATGATCTAGAAGGGGTTTGAATAGATCATTGATAAAATTTTCTTCAGTAAAAATTTATGGTTTGAAAGAAAATATTTTCTATGCAAGCGAAAGTTAATCCGGATCGACACTCGTCTGTGCGAACCATTATTGAAAGAATCGGATATAAGTATAAACAATAAGAAAATTTATACTAAAGATGACCTTGAAAACACATACATGTTATTGGGTTTACTCGTTTTCCAGGATAATACCTTGTCCATTTTCCATTGAGCTTGATGCTTCGTCCACGAAAATGGTCCATTTCCTGGATGCGCAAGTTTTACTCTCCAGGGTGGTCATTTTAGTCACGAAATCAGTCATGACTTGTGCTTTGAAGGCTAACTTGCTCTCATACTTGATGTCGAACTTTTACATTTCCATGGACCATTTGAGCATCCTTTCGGTCATGTCTGGTCGACCGAGAAGTTGTCTAATAGGCTGGTCTGTTCGCTAGACGATCATGTGTTCTAGAAAATAGTGCTTAAGCCTCCTTGCTGCATTGAAGATAGCTAGGGTAACCTTTTCGATCTGCTGATATCTGAGCTCGGGTCCTTGCAGGGCTTTTCCCATGAAGTATATCGGTTTTTGTCCCTCGGGCGTTTCTCGTATGAGGGTGGCGCTTACAGCCTCACTTGCGATGATCAAATATAGAAACAAAGTTTCCCCGACCTCTGGTCGGGAGAGAACATGGGGTTCTGACAAAGCCTTTTTGAGGTGTGCTAGGGCTTGCTCGCACACTTCCGTCCACTCAAAATCACCCTTTTTACGGAGGAGCTTGTAGAGGGGAGCGCGTGTTGAGCGGATTTTGCCACAAATCGAGATAGCGAGGTGAGAACCCCATTTAGTGATAGGATGAATTTTTTTGGATTTTGGCGTGCAAATTTCGGAGAATGCTCGACACTTGTCGGGTTTAGCTTCGATTCAACTTTCGGTTAAGTAGAAACTGAGGAATATGCCCGCGCATACCCTGAACGTGCGTTTCTCTAGGTTATATCGCATTTTGCACTTGCGCGCTTGGTCGAAAATATTCTTTAAGTGGAGAGCATGATCAATTTCCTCGTGAGATTTAACGATCACGTCGTCCATGTAAACTTCGAGCATGTCTTCGATCTCTTCTCGAAAGACTTTGTTCATCATGCGTTGGTAAGTCACACCTGCGTTTTTCAAGCTGAAGGGCATTACGTTGTAGTAATAGTTTCCCGATTCGGTCATGAAGGCGGCGTATTTCTTGCCGGTCATGGCCATGGGTATTTGATTGTACCTAAAATAGGTGTCGAGGAACAACAATAATTTAAAACCTACAGAGTTATCACTAGTTTATCAATGTTAGGCAAATGGTTAGTGTCTTTCAGGCAAGCCCAGTTGAGATCAGTGTAGTCAACACACATGCGCCATTTTCCATTACTCTTTTTAACTAATATAACGTTTGAGAGATAAGTGATATACCTGGAATTAGTTACAAATTGTGCCTCTAGGAGGTCTTTGATAGTTAACTCAACATGTTTTATCTTTTCCGGGGACTGTTTCCTCTTACATTGTGCCACAACCCAGACAGATGGATCTATGGTCAGAAGGTGGTATGCTATTTTTGGATCCAACCCTGGAATCTCAGTTGTGCTCCATGCGAACAAGTCAGTGTTCTCCCTGAGGCATGCCTTTAGCAGCTTCCTCGCGAGGTCGGGGAGCTCAATTCCAATCTTCACTCCTTTGCCAGGGTCTTCACTTAGTACAACCAACTCGAAATCACCGTCGGGCACCGGGGTGAACGAAGAAATCTTCTAGACCCGAGGGAGTGGATTCGGTTCCTCGGAGCTACTGGGAAGAACGTTTTTCGTAGCTGGCTTTGGCTTGGTCGTTATGGCATTGATCCCCTTAGATGCAACTTCAAAGCATCAGCGAGCAACTTCGATGTCCCCATGGAGAGTGGCTACTTGCCCCGATGAAGTTTAGTAATTCATCTTTAAATGTACCGTAGATGGTACGACGATGAGCTCAGCAAGGGTCAGGCAACCCAAGATGCATTGGTACAGTGACGAGCAATCTATAATAACGAACTATACCTTGATTGCCATAATACTCTCTCCCTCTCCAAAAGTGACTATCAAGTCGACATAACCCCAGGGTCTAGATAATGTCCCATTAAACCCTTGGAGATCAGACCCTACGTAGGGCATTATATGTGTTTCGTTAAGCAACAGGGTTGTAAAGAGCTGAGTGTACATGATATTGGCAGAGCTTCCCTGATCGACTAGGATCCTCCGAACATCAAAGTTGACCATTTGCGCCCGGATGAGTAGAGGGACGCTAGCATTAGTTGCGCCACAGAGGAGGTCCTCCTTGTAAAATGAGATGGGTGTTGATCTTCCACGGGGAGGATCAAGAGTTAAATTTTGGTTGGAGATGGTACTGATTAGCTGGTCGAAATGTTGTTTTACCGACCCCATAGTGACTTTGTTGTGTCCATCTCCTGAAATTACCATGGCAGAGGGGAAGAACTACCACGAGATGTAGGTAGCGAAATAGGTAGGACTAGTGTACGATTCGAGAACATAGAAATCCTCTGGCCGTGTGATGCTGAGGGCAACCTAGAGGTTGGCATCCGTGGCTGGAGGGGCAGTCTCATCGACCTTCGATTTTCTTGCACCTCCTGTCGGGAAGCCTCTTTCCCCTTGATGAACTACTTCAAATGGCTGTCCCGGATGAGTATTTCGTTGGAATCCTTCAGATGGATGCAATCGTCAGTATTGTGCCAGTGGGACTTGTGAAACCTATAGTACTTCGTCTTATCCATATTTGGCTTGTTCGACAACTGCTTTGGAAACCTGACGTCGGCCTGGCGAAACTCAGAATTAACATATTCAGACAAGATCTTCTCCCCCTACACGGTGAGGGGTGTATAGTCGTGGAACCTCCCAGATGGGCCCTTGTGCTCCCGTGGTTCACGAGAGCGGTATTCCTTTCTTTTTTCACCTCCCCCGCGAGATGTTGAGGGATCTTCAGATTTGGACGGTTTGGCATCTTCATGATGCCTCGTATCACATGCGGTATTGGCTGCCTCCTTCTCCTCGTATTGGATATATGCTTGTGCTTTAAGGAGAAAAACATCAAGTGAGGTCAGCGTCTCAATGCCCACGGTACTCCTGAAATCACTACAGGAACGGAGCTTGCGTTCAAGAAGATATTTTTTCATCTCGTTCGTGGTTGAGACCTAGACAGCTTCTTTATTGAATTTTTCAATGCACACTCGCAAGGATTCATCCTTGCCCTAGATAATCACCTCAATAGAGGCCTCGGTCTTAGGATGACGGCGCGATGCAGTGAAGTGTCATGAAAAGGTCCTCCCGAGTTATCTCCAGGAGGTGATAGACTCATGGGAGGCTTTTATACCAAGCCATAGCCCCCTTTTTGAGAGTAGTGGGGAAAATATGGCATTTGATTTCTCCTCGGACACCTCTGTAGTCGAGGAGGGCGTCAATGTTTTCGATATGCTCGCCAGGGTCTGTTGTCCCGTTATAGGACCCCTAGGGAGGAGGATTCTCGAGCCCCCTTGGTAGCCTCGTGGACATAATCTCTTTGGAGAAAGGTCTGCGAGGTTCATCCTCGTCGCTGGAATCATGGGAAACGGAGCGGGAGCGGGCATCTCAGTGTCGACGATAGGATGGTGATCTTGATCGATTCCTTGCACATTCGGGTGATGGTCGCGTTCCCGCCTAGAGAGTCCTCCTTCTCTTCCTGGTGTCTGGAGACTTGTGTCGTCGGGGAGATGAACGGACCCGTTTCTTGATAGACCCAGCTGCCTCTGGGTGTTGGTGAGTTTTTCTCCATTCAGGCGAACGAATACGTGACCTGTGGAGCCTCCTCGCATGAGAGAGATATATGGCATGTCGAGCGTTTTCCAGAGCTTCTAATCTTTCGCCCTAGCATAAGATCAGAAGGTTGATGTTGTTGGTCATCACGACTAGAGCAGCGAGTGTTTCATTGGTCCCCTCGAGAATGAGAATCAGGGGGAGATAAGCAGGGGTGATCTCAAGTTGTATGGATGGTGCTGGTGACGGGGAAGCAATGCACCTATCTTGAAAGTTGTTGGGCTTTCCGAGCGGGGGATTGTGTAACACCCCAAAAATTTTCCTCTTAAATATCACTGATTCCGAGTAGCTTATGCTTCGTTCCCGTGTCATCTAGCATATTCATTCATACATTGCATAAAAAAAATAATAAATAAAAATAATGCATACATCATTGGTTGAGGCGCGGGACATGTGATCAAGGATTATTTTGCAATCATCGGGTCTTAGAAGGAAAATAATCTCATAACATACGACCAAGACTGGATATCCAAGATTTCCCACCAAAAAGAAGAAAATTTCAAATTTTGGATAAAGTAATCGGTTACCTCATAGGTAGTTACCGGTTACTTTGTTCGAATTCAAATTTGAATGAGATAGAAATAATTTTAGAAATATATAATATTTTTGACATTTTAAATATTTTTGTAAAGTTATTTTTAATTTATTGTTGATTCTAAAACAAATTTATGGTATTTAATAATTAACTAAGAAAAAGAGATAGTTAATTATTGTCTCCGCATTTTTTATAAGTCGTTTTTGATATTTCAAACATATTAAAAAAAATAGTTGTTATATGAAAAAGAAAAATTATGAAAGATTTTATCCAAAAGAATTTATAAAAAAACTGAAGGAGTAGTGTTTTTTTTATACAAGTAAAGGTCTAAGCCCATAAACAAAAACTATACAAAAGCAGATCTAACCCAAGACTTTTCCTTCGTGTCATCCTCATAAATTAAACTATAACTTAAATTATTTCTCAAAAAAAAAAAAAAAAATATAGTTAAAATGTTAATTTGAGAAAAAAATTTGATTAAAAAATTTAAAAACAAAATATTTTTCAAAAAATTATAATTTTGAAAAATTATTTTTAATAAATAATACTCTTATTATCTGAAAAATCATGTTTTTATAATCGATCAATAACATCCTATAATTATATATAGTTCATAAAAGATTATAATTATATAGTTCTATAATTCAACTAAATCATTCAAATAAAACAATAAATATAACAAACAACAAATAATAAATCTTAGCATCTAATATCTTCTCAATCCGAAGATCCATGCTAAAGCTATAATAGAAAACACAGACATTACACTGTCATTCATTTTCATGGTTGAAGAAGTCTGGTTGGGAATGATTGGAGAAAGTGTTAGATCATATGACTCAATATTTATTTCAACTTTCATTCCATTGAAGCAAAATCCTCTACCACATATAAAGTAATACGACCTCATCTCTGAGAGTTGGAAAACATCTCTTCCTCCTCTTGTAATGTTGTTTATGAAATCCATTTCAATACAATTCTCGTAATTTGTTTTGTTCACCTCAAGAACATTATGAACGTTCCTATCAAAACCAAAATCTATGCACACAGAAAGAAATAGGTTAATATATATATTTTTAATAATATAAAATAAAATGTTATACGAGTTAAGAGTGATCTTACATAGCCAATCACCCTGGTAGAAATGTTCATAACTTGTCCAATTTGTGAAGTTAACTTTTGGTTGCCAAGTATACCTTCCACCTCCAACCCTATGCAACACAGGTTCTCTACCTTCAATTTCGTGACACCACAATATGATCATCATTAAAATCAACATGCATGTTATTATTTTTCTAACAAATTCCATTTTCTACAAAGCCTGCCTTGTTACTATAATTGAAAGATTTGAATTTTCGAATGAATGAACTGAAGAGCTTAATTTTGTGGCAAAATTCATGTAAAAAAATGTGATTATAATTGAAGCCAAAATTTGTGTGTTTGTATCCGTTTTGATCATCAAAATGTACACTTCATGCTTTTTCTTGTTTTTCTTTGATTTATTCAATTAAGTATAACAAACTTTTGATCATGCATTTAGGTTTGTGAAACACACAAATAACAAAAATCACACTTGAACTTGCTCATTTTTTGGTAACAGTTTTCAATCATCTTAACTATATGTCTCATCAATTCAATGCTAATTCAACTGCTAAAATCATATTCTTCCTCACACGTATAAAGTTTTTTTCATTCTTCAATTATCATAAATCGATGAAATACTATATATCATAGTTTTAATTTGTATTTTTTAATATATATATATATATATATATATATATATATATATATATATATATATATATATATATATATATATATATATATATATATATATATATATATATATATATATATAATATTATGAAAATAAATCAAATAAATACTAACTTTTATATTTTTCCTTTATACGATTATTTCAAACTAAATTCCTATCATTCTTCCATTTCTTAAAATAGTGTACTTCAGTATGATTTCAATCATAATAGAGGATGGTCATCTCATTTAACTCTCACGAATGACACTTAAATAATCGTTGGATTTTCATTTATTATATTTTATTAAGAAATATGATTGAACCTAACCCAATCCTATAAAATTGGTTGATAAGGTGAAGATTGTTCTCATTTATAAATACATGTTCAAGCTATATATTATCCGATGTGAAACTCTTAACATGTTTACTCATGCTCAGGATTAGACAACTAGAGCATGAAAATAAATGGTGGATGGTTCGATAGCGGAAATCATAGTAGGTGGTCAGCCAGACCTTAAACCAAGGCTCTAATATCACGTTGAAATATGTTTTTTTTTTCATATAGTTTTTTATAACACAGTACATATGAGGTATTTATAGAATATGAATTAGACTAGAAAATAAGGGTTATTATTCTCGATATAAATGATAATCCTATATAAGGTAGGAATAGAATAGTACAGTTAATTACTATTAATTACAATTTATATCCAGTCATAATAAGTTGTACGGCAGAACCTCTTTGAATTTGTGCTAATATTCAACATTCCCCCTCAAATTGGCATGAATATATCGTTCATAACAAGCTTGCACACCATGTTATCAAACAATCTATTTGGAAGAATCTTTGTGAGAACATCTGTTACTTGACTTTTTGAGGGTATGTAGGATATACAAATCTCACTGTTGTCAATTTTTTCTTTGATGAAATGTTTGTCCCTTTCAACATGCTTCATCATGTCACGTGGGACAGGATTTTGGAAAATAGAAATAGTTGTCTTATTATCGCAGTAAACTTTAATTGGAGTAGGGCCAAAAAACTTTAATTCTTCCATGATTTTTTTGATCCATAATATTTCACAAAAACCATGGGCCACAGATCGATATTCAGCTTCTACACTGCTCCTGGCTATAACATTTTGTTTTTTGCACCTCCATGTAACTAGGTTTCCACCTACAAAAGTACAATATCTTGAGGTAGACCTTCTATCATTTATATTACCTGCCCAATCAACATCTGTATAGGCTTCAATCTGTATATGACCTTTATTTCTAAATATCAACCCCTTTTCTGAAGTACCTTTCAAATATCTTAATATTCTAAAAATAGCTTCAAAGTGGGCTGCCCTGGTGCATGCATAAATTGGCTTATTACACTCACTGCAAAGGCTATATTTGGCCTTGTATGTGACAAATAAATTTGTCTTCCAGCCGATTGTTGATAACATACCTTATCTACTATTTCATCTTCAGCAACTGACTTTAGTTTCACATTAGGATCCATTGGTGTTTCTAATGCTTTACACCTTGTCATCCCTATTTCTACAAGTAAATCGAGTATATACTTGTGTTGGTTGAGAAAAAGAATTCCTTCTTTAGATATTGTGAACTCCACCCCAACAAAGCATTTTAACTTTCTAAGATCCTTGATATCAAACTCAACCTCAAGTCTTCTCCTCAGATCATTAATTGCTTTAACGCCATCTCTTGTAATAATAATGTCATCAACATACATTATTAAGATAACAATATTACCTTCAATAAGTGTTTAAAGAATATAATGTGATCTGCTTGACTTTGAGTGAAGCCATGTCTCTTAACAACACTTCCAAATCTCTCAAACCATGCCCTTGGCTATTGTTTCAATCCATATAAGGATTTTCTCAATCTGCAGACTTTGTTTCTTCCAATATTTTTTTCAATCCAGGAGGTAAAATCATATATACTTCTTCATGTAATTCACCATTTAAGAAGTCATTTTTAACATCATATTGATATAGTGTCCAATTTAAATTTACTGCAAGAGAGAGAGAGAGAGAGAAGAATTTTGATGGAGTTGATCTTAGCAACCAGAGCAAAAGTCTTTTGGTAATCAATACCATGAGTTTGAGTAAGTCCTTTTGCTACTAATCTCACTTTGTATCTTTCCACACTTCCACCAACCTTGCATTTCACTATAAATACCCACTTACACCCTAATGTCTTTTTATCTTGTGGTAAATCAATGATACTCCAAGTATTATTTTTGTTTAGAGCATCCATCTCTTCTTTCACCTCTAAATGATATTGTGACTACAAATCACTTTGGGAAACTTTGTCTTCTCTAGATGATATTGTGACTACAAATCAACCTTTTTCAACAAAGTGAACATCCATGCTATAACAAAAATTGTAACTAGGTTAAAACATATGTATCCTTTCTTATTGGAAGCATAGCCAAGAAAAACACATTTTTCGGCTTTAGAATCCAATTTAGAACGAAAAACATTGGATATGTAAACATAATAGAGACGACCAAAAAATTTAAGGGGAAGATCCGTAACAATACGAGATGTAGGAAAATTGTTTTGTAACACTTGTACAAGACTTTCATATTGTAACACCCGAGATGAAATTCGATTGATGAGGTGACAAGCAGTTAATAAATCATTTCCCCAAAGATACTTAGGTACATTAATTAATAGAAAACATAAGCACTCTAGTAACTTCGAGGAAACGTCTATTTTTTTCTTTCAGCAATACCATTTTGTTGCGGAGTATCGCGACAAGTGGATTGATGAATTATCCCCTTAGTTACAAGGAATGTACTTAAATATTTGTTGAAATGTTCAGTGCCATTGTCAGACCTTAGAATGCCAATCTTGGTTTGAAATTAATTGTTAACCATTGTAGATGTTTAGAATTGGCAGAATTTTTGACCAACAAGAAATATTGAATTCAGTTCAGAATATCCTATCAGATGTTGGGACATTATCAAACAGAGTATAAGAGCTTAATTCAAGATGTCACACCAGATGTTGGGACATTGTGTAAATGACTTAAGTTCAGTTTTTCAGGATGTCCCAACAGATGTTGAGACATCTCAAACCTGCTACCAGAATTAATTAATGACTAACTGATCTGAGATATTTAAGGAGAGTTATCTGGAATTAATTATGGATGGATAAAAACAGAACAAGGCGCATCTGTAGGAAGTTTTATTATGAGGTTTCAGATTAATCAGAAGAACTAAATCACATAGAATCTAGGAAGTAACAAACCTTAATTCTAGGTGGAAGCTGCTGTGTTTTAGGACTAGATTAACCTACAGAAAGCCCAAATTACAAACACCTATTTAATCAACAGAAATTCACAGAATTGAGTACAAATTCCAGAAGACCAAATAGTGTGTATTGTTTTAATAGCAGGTTGTTTTTGATTGTACCACTTGATGAGCTTTTAAGCATAAGTGCATTTGTGACTTGATTGAAACTGTGAAGTAAGATCAAGCTGTTTTGTTTGAAGAATGTCTTCAATTTTATTAAACTTGTAAACAAGATCACTGTGTGATTGAGGGGGAGTGAGTTGGTACTCATATCTAAGTTGTGTCTTAGGTAGAAATTGCATTGGGTAGATATTAAGTGAAAGATTAAACTGGGTTGTTTAAGTCTATAATTAATATTACTTATAATGGATTTCCTCCTGGCTTGGTAGCCTCCAGATGTAAGTGTGGTTATACACTGAACTGGGTTAACAAACTACTGTGTTGTTTAATTTTCTTGCAATTTAAGTTTTGGTTAAATCTGTCAAGTGTTGGGACATCTCATAGGACATCTCATACCTGATCACAGAATTTCAATTGGCATCAGAGCAGGCACCCTGCCTGTTTATACTGGGTGAGATCTAGGGAATACAAATTCTGGAAACATGGACAGAGATATAGGATCAGTAAATAGACCACCTATACTGGATGGATCTAATTATGACTACTGGAAACCAAGAATGATTGCATTCTTAAGATCACTTGACAACAGGGCCTGGAGAGCAGTCAACATTGGATGGGAACATCCTATCCAAGACACCAAAGATGGATCAAAAGTGTTGAAACCTGAAGAAGAATAGAGTAAGGAGGAAGAAGATTCAACACTAGGCAACTCCAAGGCCTTAAATGCTCTATTCAATGGCATTGATAGGAACATCTTTAGACTTGTGCATCACTGTGAGCTAGCCAAAGATGTGTGGGATACTCTCAAAACAACTCATGAAGGAACATCAAAGGTAAAGATGTCAAGACTTCAACTTCTCACCACCAAGTTTGAAAACTTGAGAATGAAGGAAGATGAGACAGTTCATGAATTCTACATGAACATCTTAGAAGTAGCTAATACTTCTGGAGCTTTGGGAGAAAAGATGACTGATGAAAAGCTTGTAAGAAAGATCCTCAGATCTTTGCCAAAAAGATTTGACATGAAAGTCACAGCAATAGAAGAAGCTCAAGACATATGCACTATGAAAGTTGAAGAACTCATTGGTTCCCTTCAAACATTTGAGATGGGAATGAATGACACAAATGTTAAGAAGAACAAAAGCATAGCCTTGGTGACAAATACTGATGACGAAGAAGATGATGAATCAGAAACTGGTAAAAGCTTATCAGACAACATTGTTATGCTTGGAAGACAATTCAAAAAGATTCTCAGAGGGATGGAAGGAAAATCCAAACCCAGTGGAAGATACACAAACTCTTCTGAGAACAAGAGGCCTTATGATGCTAACAGAAGGTCAAATTATGATGAAAAGACCAGTCAAGAAAAAGGAATCAAATGCCATGGGTGTGAAGGATATGGACACATCAGGAATGAATGTCCTACCTACTTAAAAAGGCAAAAGAAAGGACTCTCTGTAACCTGGTCTGATGAAGACTCAGGAGGTGATTCAGAAGAAGAATCAGCTAAGCATATCACTGCTTTAGCTGGATTATGTGAATCTGAAAGTGATTCCAGTGATGGGGAGCTTACTTTTGAAGAACCTGAGCAAGCATACAAAGATCTATACAAAAGAAGCACTGAAATATGCAGTGAGGTTATAAAGCTAAAGAAGCAGAATGAGGCACAAGAAGATGCAAAAGCAAGTGATCAAGAGATCATTGACACCTTGAAAAGTGAAGTAAGTCTTCTCAACTCCAAGTTGGAACACATGTCCAAATCTGTTTGAATGCTGAACAGCAGTTCAAGTACACTGGATGTTATTCTCAACAACAATAAGCATTCAGGGGATAAAAGTGGACTGGGATTTAACAGAGTACATAAAGATGAAGCTAGCTCTAGCAAAACTACTTCAAAATCCATACAGTCAAACAAGATGTCCCAACAGATGCTTCAACATCAAGAAAAGAACACAAAGTCAAACATAATGGAAGATTTGGACATATCAAACCTCATTGTTATAAGCTGCATGGATATCCAAATCAGATGTATCAGCAACCTTCTAAGCAGAAAATAGAAGTTACCAAGAAAGTGCTGCATAGACATCAAAGAAATCAGCAACCTCCTAAGCAGAAAATAGAGGTCATCAAGAAGATATGGAGACCAAAAGCTAGCATTCAGGCTGATCAAAGCTACATAACCAAGAACAAGATCAACAATCAATCTTGGAGATCTACTGATGAACAATACACAGGGCAGAGGCATCAAAAGAAATCTCAACTTAAATGGTCAAAGAAAAGGGTTGCATATATAGCACATACATCACTAAGAGTATCAGCTAAAGAAGACTGGTACTTTGATAGTGGATGTTCAAGACACATGACTGGATTGAAGAATCTGCTAGTAAACTTAAAGTCACATTCATCCAGATATGTAACCTTTGGAGATGGAGCTAAAGGAGAAATCAAGGGAGTTGGGACCTTGGATTGTCAAGATGTTCCAAGACTAGATAATGTGCTGCTAGTTAAAGGTTTAACTGCTAACCTGATCAGCATAAGTCAATTATGTGATCAAAGGTACAGTGTAAACTTTACCAAAACTGAATGCATAGTGACTAACAAAGAACAAAAGGTTGTCATGAAAGGAGCCAGATCTAAAGACAAATGTTATATGTGGGAATCTCAAGACTTTAGTCTCACTTCAACTTGCTCTTTAGCTAAAGAAGAAGAAGTGAAACTATGACACCAAAGACTAGGTCATCTTCATTTCAGAGGCATAAAGAAGATAATATCTATGGATGCTGTAAGAGGTATTCCTAAACTGAAGATTGATGATGGCAAAATATGTGGTGAATGTCAAATAGGCAAGCAAACCAAGATGTCCCATCCAAAGCTCCAACATCTGACAACTTCCAAAGTTTTGGAACTATTGCATATGGATCTTATGGGACCTATGCAGGTTGAAAGCCTTGGTGGCAAGAGGTATGCCTATGTGGTGGTTGATGACTTTTCAAGGTATACATGGATAAATTTTATCAAAGAAAAGTCTGATGTATTTGATGTATTCAAAGACTTATGCCAAAGAATACAAAGGGAAAAAGCCAGCTGTGTGATCAGAATAAGAAGTGATCATGGAAAAGAATTTGAGAACCAAAAGTTCTTAGATTTCTGCTCTTCAGAAGGAATCAATCATGAATATTCTTCACCAATCACTCCTCAACAGAATGGGATTGTTGAGAGGAAGAATAGAACTATTCAAGAATCAGCAAGAGCTATGATCCATGCTAAAAAGTTACCTTTGTACTTCTGGGCTGAAGCTATGAACACAGCTTGTTACATCCATAACAGAGTTACTCTAAGGAAAGGAACTTTGTCCACAATATATGAAGTCTGGAAGGGCAGAAAACCCACAGTTAAGTACTTCCATGTATTTGGAAGTAACTGTTATATTCTGGCAGATAGGGAGCAAAGAAGAAAAATGGATCCTAAAAGTGATGAAGGGATTTTTCTTGGATACTCTATAAACAGCAAAGCATATATAGTATTTAATTCTAGAACCAAGGTTATCATGGAGTCCATAAATGTAATAATTGATGATGCTCCTACAGATGTCCCAGAAGATGTTGGAACATCGGCTGATATCAAGATTGAAGCTGAAGAAAAGAGTGATCATTATGACTTCACTCAAACTGATGCAAGGACAGAACAATCCAGCAAACCTCCCTCCATCAGAATACAAAAGGATCATCCCAAAGATTTGATAATTGGTGATCCCAACAGAGGTGTAAGCACTAGATCAAGAGAAGTGATTTCAGGTTCCTGTTTTGTTTCTAAAATAGAACCTAAAAACATCAAGGAAGCTCTTACTGATGAATACTGGATTTGTGTTATGCAAGAGGAATTAGGTCAATTCACAAGGAATGAAGTGTGAAATCTTGTTCCTAGACCTGATGACATAAATGTGATTGGAACAAAATGGGTGTATAAGAACAAGTCAAATGAACAAGGAGTTGTTACAAAGAACAAAGCTAGACTTGTAGCTCAAGGATACACACAAATTGAAGGAGTAGACTTTGATGAAACCTTTGCACCAGTAGCAAGGCTTGAATCAATCAGACTACTTTTGGGAATTGCTTGTATCTTAAAGTTCAAGCTATTTCAAATGGATGTGAAAAGTGCCTTTTTAAATGGCTATCTTAATGAAGAAGTATATGTAGAACAGCCTAAAGGATTTGTTGATCCAAGCTGTCCAAATCATATATACAAAATAAAGAAGGCTCTTTATGGTCTGAAGCAAGCTCCAAGAGCATGGTATGAAAGACTAACTACTTTTCTTATCAAGCAAGGGTACAGAAAAGGTGGAATTGACAAAACCTTATTTGTTAAAGATGAAGAAGGAAATGTCATGATTGCTCAAATATATGTAGATGACATTGTCTTTGGTGGGATGTCTGATAGAATGGTCAAACATTTTGTCAACCAAATGGAATCTGAATTTGAAATGAGCCTAGTAGGAGAATTAACCTACTTTCTTGGACTGCAAATAAAACAAATGGAGGACTCCATGTTCATTTCCCAAAGCAAGTATGCTAAGAACATAGTCAAGAAATTTGGAATGGACAGTGCTACTCATAAGAGAACTCCTGCCCCCACACATTTAAAGCTGACTAAAGATGAAAAGGGTGAGAATGTAGATCAAAGCATGTACAGAAGTATGATTGGAAGCTTGTTATACCTGACTGCTAGCAGACCAGACATAGCATTTGCAGTAGGTGTATGTGCAAGATATCAAGCTGATCCAAAAGTCAGTCATCTTAATCAAGTAAAGAGAATTCTGAAATATGTTAATGGTACTTGTGACTATGGCATAATGTACTTTCATGGATGTAAACCAATTCTCACTGGCTTCTGTGATGCTGATTGGGCTGGAAGTGCTGATGACAGAAAAAGCACTTCAGGAGGATGCTTCTTTCTAGGAAACAATTTGATTTCTTGGTTCAGTAAGAAACAAAATTGTGTATCCTTATCTACAGCTGAAGCTGAATATATAGCAGCTGGAAGCAGTTGTTCTCAGTTGGTTTGGATGAAGCAAATGCTCACTGAGTACAATGTCCCACAAGATGTCATGACATTGTACTGTGACAACTTAAGTGCAATTAACATATCAAAGAATCCTATCCAACATAGCAGGACCAAGCATATTGATATCAGACATCATTTCATCAGAGATCTTGTAGAAGAAAAAGTGATTTCATTGGAACATGTAGCTACAAATCTGCAGTTGGCTGATATCTTTACCAAAGCATTGGATGCTACACAATTTGAGAACTTAAGGGGCAAATTGGGAATCTGCTTATGTGAGATTTAGCAGTTATGGAGATGTGCCAACATGTCATATGACATTGTGTGGCATAAGCACCAGATGGCAACACCAGTCTGGTCAAGAACCTTGGGTATTCCATTCCTAATAATTTTCAATGTAACGGTTACTTATATAATAACAGCTTATAATTAGCTATCCATATTCTCATAATACTATCAAAAGCGAATTGCATTATCTAGCTGTTCTTCAGAAATCATCAACCCTAAAACTCTTCATCTATCTTCTTTGAAAATGTCTCAAAACCCTATCATTCCTGAAGAAATTCTCAACAAAGAAGATGTGGTTCATGCAACCCCTATTTCTGTGGTACCCATGGAGTCAACCCCATTGGACGAAATAAGAGGAAGTGTTCCTCATGCTAAAAAGCCAAGAACTCCAAAAAGAGCAAAAGATCAAGTCTGCAGCAAATCCAAAGGCATTCCTTCACCAGCAAACATGCCTCAAAAATCTTCTGAATATGTGGATGCTTCCATAAAGGAGTTGGTTACCAAGATCCTATCTGAACAAAGAGTGGTAAGTGGCATTTCTATCCCTCTGAACACCATGCCTGCCCCTCAAGAAGATCAACAAACTCAAGTTGCAAAGGACACTCCTGCTCAATAGGATGTCCCAATAGATGTTGAAACATCTGAGGATGAGCAAAAGGCCTCATCTGATGCTGATGTTGAAACAACTGAGGACCAGAAAAAGGCCTCAAATGATAGTGATGAAGAAGCTTCTGAGGACCAAACTAAGGCCTCTACTGAAGAGCACATCTCTGCTGATCCACCAGTTGAAGAGGAGACTGCTCAATCTCCTCCTATGGTGAACCTAGAGCATGATTCTGATACAGAAATCATTACCTCTGTAAAGCCTAGCATAGCCAAAAGGCTCAGGACTAGGAAAGAAAAGATGCAAGCAGGACATGCAATTCCTGAGAAGAAACAAGCTACCCCAAAGAAAGACAAAGCCAAAACTGTCTTTGGTCCTACAAAACAATGGAGCAAAGTCCAAACACAAAAGAGGAAAGCTGTCACTCCATCAGACTCAGATGTTGAAGCAGATGTCCCAACATCTCCTCCAAAGAAGAAACCAGCACCCTCTAGGGCATCAACTGCTGTTCCAGAAGCTCCCTTGGACAACATCTGATTTCATCATGTTTCAAGTGTAAACAGATGGAAGTTTGTGTACCAAAGAAGGGTAGCACTTGAAGAGAGCTGAGCAGTAATGCACTTGAGTGCACTGAATTAATTGATCTCATATCTGCTGCTGGTCTCTTCAAAACAGTCTCCAACCTCTCTCCCTGCTATGAGCTACTTGTCAAAGAATTCATAGTCAATCTTCAGGAAGATTGTGCCAATGGTAAGTCTGCTGAATTTATAAAAGTCTTTGTTAGAGGCAGGTGTGTAGAGTTCTCTCCTCAGATCATCAACCAATTCCTTGCAAGAGAATCTGATGGACCAAATGAGCTAGGGAAGACTGATAACCAAGTCTGCAAGGTTATCACTGCAAACCAGGTCAAGGCTTGGCCAGTTAAAGGAAAGCTCTCAGTGAGCATGCTGACAAGAAAATATGCCATGCTGAACAGGATTGGTACAACAAATTGGGTACCTACCAATTATACATCATCAATATCCACTGGCCTGGGCAGGTTCATTTATGTAGTGGGCACCCAAACTAAGCTGGATTATGGTGCCTACATCTTTGATCAGACCTTGAAACATGCTAGCTCATCTGCAACAAAGCTGCCAATAGCTTTCCCTTCCTTGCTGTGTGGAATAGTGCTGAGTCAGTACCCTGGAATCCTCACTGAGAAGGACACAGTCTGCAAAAGAGAAAGCCCTCTGGCCTTTCACTACAAACTGTTCCTGAGTCATCATGCAGCAGATGTTGAAGCACCCTCTAGGACATCTGCAGGTCCTTCAAATGCAAAGACTCCAATCTCCAAGGCTGCATTGATTGCTGAACTGAAGACCACCTGTAAAGAACTTGAAGCTAGGAAGCAGAAGCTTGAAGAAATTATCCAAAGGCTGGAGAGTGAAGGTGATCAGAAAGCTGCTTCTGATGAAGAAACTGAGGAAGATGAAGAAACTGAATGTGATGAATCTGAGTGATCATTGTATGTGAGGAAAAATGTATGACAGCTGCATTGTAATTTAGAATTAATGACTTTGGCCCCAAATTTGTGTCTAACAAGGGGGAGAACAACAACAACAACAATGTGTAATGCTGTTTGATTATGAATGAAAAAAATCTGTTTGTGTCTGAACTGAATCAGGGTGTTTTTAATAAAAATTTCTGTTGCAACAAATCTGAATACATGTATGTTTGAGGGGGAGTAAACTCACTCATGACTTAACAGAAAAGGAAAGCTACACTCTGATAGAAAGAACTTCTGCTACACTCTGATAACCAGAAAAGATGTTAGCCAAAAATTAGCCAAAGGGGGAGTTTGTAGATGTTTAGAATTGGCAGAATTTTTGACCAACAAGAAATATTGAATTCAGTTCAGAATGTCCTATCAGATGTTGGGACATTATCAAACAGAGTATAAGAACTTAATTCAAGATGTCACACCAGATGTTGGGACATTGTGTAAATGACTTAAGTTCAGTTTTTCAGGATGTCCCAACAGATGTTGAGACATCTCAAACCTGCTACCAGAATTAATTAATGACTAACTGATCTGAGATATTTAAGGAGAGTTATCTGGAATTAATTATAGATGGATAAAAACAGAACAAGGCGCATCTGTAGGAAGTTTTATTATGAGGTTTCAGATTAATCAGAAGAACTAAATCACCTAGAATCTAGGAAGTAACAAACCTTAATTCTAGGTGGAAGCTGCTGTGTTTTAGGACTGGATTAACCTACAGAAAGCCCAAATTACAAACACCTATTTAATCAACAGAAATTCACAGAATTGAGTACGAATTCCAGAAGACCAAATAGTGTGTATTATTTTAATAGCAGGTTGTTTTTGATTGTACCACTTGATGAGCTTTTAAGCATAAGTGCATTTGTGACTTGATTGAAACTGTGAAGTAAGATCAAGCTGTTTTGTTTGAAGAATGTCTTCAATTTTATTAAACTTGTAAACAAGATCACTGTGTGATTGAGGGGGAGTGAGTTGGTACTCATATCTAAGTTGTGTCTTAGGTAGAAATTGCATTGGGTAGATATTAAGTGAAAGATTAAACTGGGTTGTTTAAGTCTAGAATTAATATTACTTATAGTGGATTTCCTCCTGGCTTGGTAGCCTCCAGATGTAAGTGTGGTTATACACTGAACTGGGTTAACAAACTACTGTGTTATTTAATTTTCTTGCACTTTAAGTTTTGGTTAAATCTGTCAAGTGTTGGGACATCTCATAGGACATCTCATACCTGATCACAAAATTTCAACCATGTTAAAAAAATCTTGAAATCATTGTTCAACTTCTGATTTTTTTCTCCATGAGATAAACCCAACACAACCGTGTATGATCATCAATAAATGTCACAAATCATTTTTTCCAGGCATATTTTTAATTTTTGAAGGACCCCATACATCACTATGAATTAAATAAAAGGTTTGGAAACATAATAGAATTTTGATTTAAAAGACACACGATGATCTTTAGCTAAGTGACAAGCTTCACAATGAAATTATGAGGAATTTATTTATTTGGAAAATGCAAGAAACTAATGCTTAAGATACAAAAAACTAGGGTGGCCTAATCTTTTATGCCATAACATAACTTGATTTGAAACAGGAGATGGGCTTGTACTGTTTGAACCGAAAAACGTTGTATTGGAAAATTGAATTCCATCAAGGTAGTAAGGTCCATTCCTCTCTCTAGAAGTTCCAATTGTTTTCCCCGAGTTCTGGTCCTGAAAAACACAAGTATAAGGATTAAAAAGAACCGAACAATTAGTGTCCTAAAAAAATTTATGAACAAATAGAAGATTAAAGGCAAACTTAGGAACATGTAAAACAGATTGCAAAGTGATTTGATCTGAAATTTTTATGTTGCCTTTGCTTGCAATACTTGAGTAACTACCATCATCTATCTAACTTTTTCAAAACTTGAACTAGGAAAATAGGAACTAAATATATGAGAGCAATTAGTCATGTGTTAAGATTCCCCAGAATCTATTATCTAAGGGTTAAAGTGGTTGTGGGCAGATAGTGCCCAAAAATCCTTACATGTTTGTGCCAAGTTCCAGTAGGAATATTAAGAGATGAATTGAATTTTAGAAATTTAAGAAGGTTATCCATTTTCTCCTTCGTACATGGAGACAAATCAACCTCATTAGTCGTAGGCATAAGATGGTCACTGCCGCGGTGAGAATCGGATGTCAAGCTATTGATTTAACTTGAATCACAAAACTTTTATGTTCACCACCGAATTTAATTTTATCCAAGGGAAAGGGAAAAAGAATGAAAAAAAACCTAATTGTGGATAATCTAAGGTTCGGGGGTTGGTTATACCTAGGGAAGGTGTTAGCATCCTAAATATCTGTAGTATCCTACGAGAACCTCTTGTTAATATTTGTTTTTATGTTATTTATTTCTTGCTAAAACAAAGGGAACCTAAGGTTTTTATTTCTAAGGGTGAACAAACACTTGATTGTGATCAAGGTTCGGAGGGGGAAGTAAGTGTTATGGCAAACACTCACGTGACTCAACAAAGTCACAAAAAGTTGTAAAATAAAAAGACCTAGTGGCTAAGGTCAAACGGGAACTAGGGATTGCTAAACTACCTATGATGTTGAGTCAATTGAAGGAGTTCTTTCCCTTTGGATTGAAAAGATAAAAACATAAAAGGTAAATGAAATGTGCAAGCTCCTAAGACTAGGCAAAGGTTGCTACTTGCAAGAAATAAAAAGAACAAAATAAAATAAAGGCTTGATGAAATGAGATGTGGCGTGATATGTGGATCAAAATGCTGGGGTGACAAACAAACGCATAATGGAACCAAGTTTAATTAAGTCAAATAGTGTGGCGTGTGCAAGGTAGGGCTGATGGCAATCGTAGAACGACCGACTTACGTGTGCGCATTGATGAAGTGTGTATGAAGATCTACTTGGTGTTGGACCAAGAGATTTTACTATTATTATTATTATTATTATTTGAATTAAAAACTACTTAAATTTAAAGCAAATGAGAGAAAGCAGTAAAATTATTACATGTCATGGGAGTGGGGTACATTTTCTCAAATGATCAGGATCAAGAATGGGCTCAACAATTGTTTAAGGATGAATATAAAAAAGTAACACGAATGGTGCGAATATCGCGAAGGCGAGCAAAATTAGGAAGAAAAATATAACTTATACATAACGACGTTGGATCGTTTGAAAATTAACACAAATTAAAATAACAGACAAATTGATACCGCATAGGCGGTCATCGCAGATCGAATAAAAAAACAGTGGTGTGATAAAATTAAATTAAATCACAAAGTGCAAATCGAAAACGTGAATCGGTAAATGCTAAAGGTGAATTATCACCATGTTAAACCGTCAGACGCAGGTAAAATCGAATTACAACAATAAAAATAGAACCTCACATGCAAAACGATACAATCCACCACTAGCTTGCTACACTCAACGTGATCATCGCAATATGGATCAAACTGTGCGGATCTAAATTTATAAAAATAAAATAAAGCGAAAGAAATTAAAAAAAAAACAATATTGCTAACGCAAAATTGCGATCATCACAAATGTGCAAACAACATATCGACACGATACGATCCAAACAAAATAACCACACAAAAAAACTTATTTAACAAAATAGTTATATATTATTATATAGATTGTTATATCTTATATATATTAATATTAATTATATTATATATTATATAAAAAAAACAAGGTATAAATACATTAACGATGATGAATTATAAGTTAACACAAACCAAGTGACAATATGTTTAGTATCTAGTATAGTATAATGATATGTAGTATAATAACAATAATAAAACGTGTAGTAATAAGTAATTTAGTGCGAAAGCATGACCAACGTTAAAGTAACGACGAACACTAGAAATATGCATGTACAAACCAGAGTAAAACGTGTAATTTAGAACACCAGGTAGATCCGCCGCAAAATTTCCTTTTCTTTTTTCCGGTCCCTTACCAACAACCACCAATATATATATATATATATATATATATATATATATATATATATATATATATATATATATATATATATATATATATATATATATATATATATATATATATATATATATATATATATATATATATATATATTTATTGATAATGGGCCTAAATATTTATTTTAAAATCTAAATAAAATATTAATTTAAATTAAATAAAATTAAATAATTAAAATAAACATAAAAGCTAAAAAAATCTATTTATTTATTTTAAACAGAATGTAAAAATAAACGGATTCAAAAAATAAAATGAATACATCAAAATGATCAGCACAAAATAAACGACTCGGAAAAATATATTTTTTGGTCAAATATTGAAATAAAATTATGATCGTTTAAATTGCAAAGACTGATCAAAATTGTGATAGAAAAATAGTCGTAAAATACATTTTGTATGTCAGATTAAACTACGTGAACCGCAGATTAATAGTACTAACATTTGCAAATTTAAATTTGACATTTTTTGTTCACTGAATTTAGGTACAGTTGAAAATTAGTTTGACCAGTTTGTCTGTAAATTTGATAAATTATTTCGACTGATATTTTGGTCACTATGTGATATGAAATACATGTTATACGATGCAGATGATGCAAATTGATTTATTCGGTGATTCAGGGTCAATATTGGGGTATGACAGTTGCCTCTGTTTAAATATCTTCAACCAGAAAATATGAAGATGATTAGTCTTCGTATGATCGCAGTGGGAGATAATTAAATATTATTAAAAACACACAATTTTTGTCCATGGATGCGGGTGAAATGATATGATATGCAATGTTATGAATTTATGAGACTTTTTATTGTTAATTTTTTAATGTAATAAATGATGATTCATGATGAATGATAAGTATGACAGAAACAAAAGATATGTAGACGACCAAGGTCCAAGACTCGCTGAGAATGACATATATTGGGGATAAAGAAACGAAACAGGAAGTATTCAAAGTGACAAATCAACAGGTTCAAGTGTAACTGCTGACACTAAGAATAACAAAAGATGGAAACAAAAGGAAATCAAAAGCGTTGGATCAACAAACGTAGGTAAAGCCAAGTTGACACTTAGGATGATCAGAAAAATATTCAAAGTGAATGCGCAGCGGCTCGATGCGACCAGCTGACATTAAGAATAGTTGTAACACCCCAAAACTACCCGGCGAAAATTCATAAGTCAGAGTTTTAAAAATTCACCTTTTAAAATAAGATGTCACATTTTCAACTTTAAAAAACAACAATTAAACATTTATCACATATTCAACATGGATACATAACACTTAAATATCGAGAGACAAATAACAACTTTATTTATTCTTTAAATCAAAACATCTTTTACAACTTCACAACGGATTTTCAAGTATTAAGCTACACATGATATAGCATGTTATTCAACTTAAAACAGTTTGGCAACAACATAATCATCCTAAAACAACTTGAAAACAACAACTAAGGCAACTACGCGTCCATTCCCGAGTGTTACATATCAGAGCACTGACACCGACTCGAACTAATAAAGATAACCATCTTCTTGCAAGCTACCTGCACGTTACCAACATAGGGGTAACATTCAAATAGAAGGGGTGAGATATCGATAATTATAAACAACATATGATAAACAATACTCATATAAGGATCATAAATAATTCACCACTTCACAACATCAACAACAAACAACGACTTAACAATCGTCCACATTTTATCAACTTATTTTATTACTAATATAACCATCAATATATTCTACATAAATCACATAGTCATATATTCGCCAAGAACTAATTAATCAGTTCAATCAACACAATTCATTACTCAACTTGAAACAACATAACAACTTTATCAACTTGAACGACATAAACACATAACTAACATCAACAATGCAACACGATGCGACTCAACTATGCATATGCATGTGGTACAATTGGAGTAAAACTCCCAACTTAAAATTATTGACAGGTTATCGAGGCAATCAAGGCATAAGCCTTCAACTTTCAACTTAATTGCAAATCCAGGCCAACGTGGTGTGAGCAACAGCTCCGACTTAGAAATGCACATATGTCATGTGACATGTACAACTCAACGACATAAACAACACAACATCATCAACATCAGCAACATAAACAACTTATACGGCATGAACAATTTAAAATCAACTTTGGCTAATAAGTCTTCAACTTGAACAACACATTAACTTCGGCAACACGAAACAACGCAGACAACATGAGCAACTCATACGACATAAACAAGCAACGCAAACAACTTATACGACATAGGCCGCTTAAAATCATCTTTGGCTTATAAAACCTTCAACATACACAACATAACAAATTATTTGTATCCGGAACAACTTACCAATTTGGACGGTACCTGTAACTCGACTTTACGACATATTTCTGACTAAACAACGCAACAAAAATCAACTATTAATTTACCCGACTTACCCCGTCAAATTTTGTTATATTCCGGGAAATTAAGTTTTTCACCTAATTTAGCTAAATCGACTAAACCGACACTAATTTTATCATTCTGCGATTAATTTCAACTTATTCTGAAAATTCTGTCAAAGCTATTAATATTGGTAAATTATACTGTCATAGAAAACTCAGTTTTAATCAAATTATGTTAAAACACATGTTCTACTAGTTTTTGCCTGTCATAACAATAAGGACTACATTCTGTTTTTCTGTCCAAAACTACAACACAATACTGCTAGCTAAGACCATCTTGTTTTTCTCTCTGCAAGTCACCAGGTTTCTGTTTCTAAACTCTGAACCCAGAACTAGAAACTAATCATTTTCATTAACTAGATTATAGTTCATGTAGTTAATATAAATAATATAACTAAGTACTTAAGAAAGAATGTTTAATTATAATTTTTAAAATCAACTAAACTGTAAAGCATTTTATTAATTTATTTAGTAAATGTATAAAAGTAGGTGAGTGGTCTTTCCATTTTATCAATTTTGGTGGCCACATTATAATGTGGCTCTCACTACGTCAATTTATGGCATGCGCCATATTTTCTTTAGATGTAAGTGGCTTGCACCACTCCATGTGGCACCCGTCACATGGTTGTTTCTTATTTTGGGTGGTCTGCGCCACTCCAATTGGGTGGCCTGCGCCACTCGTGCGTTTCTACGCCACATTTAACGTCCCCAATCTGATTTTTTCAGAAATACAAAAATCTCAACAACCTAAAATCAACACTATACGGAACAACTCATAAAAAATTGATAATTATCTAGCAATCAACAAATATACATAATCGATCAACAAAATATTAACACAGCAAAATATAAGAATCAACATAATTCGATATCAACATCTACAAAACACAACACATACCACCACCCGAACCCAACATCATTTATGAAACCCGGTTATAAAGATCGAACCCAACCCTTACCTTAATCGGTGGCCGCTTCGAATCTCCGATCGATTTCGTTTTCCGACGGCGACTTCTCGTAACCGTTTCCTCCACTTTTCCTTTTTTTTTTCCAATTTCATGATTCTCCTCCTCTTCCTGATATTTCCTTTTTCTCATTCTTTTATTTTATTCTTTCTTTTTATTAAATATAATAATAATAATCCAATATAATACTAATGGGCCTAATTCTTAAACCCCATTTAATTGTTAATTCCGACGAAATTCAAGCCCATTAACCAACACGCTCCGATAATCAATAATGTTACTTATAATATTATTTCCTCGACTTTCCGACTAATATTCCGACTTAACTACTTAATTTACCACAATGCCAAATCGACCGAATAATTAAGTCACAAATAAATACTTATTCCTGACTTAATCAATTAACTTCTGATTATCAACCAAATGGTCCAAACAATTCTAACAACATATCCAACAATATCCGGAGATTATTTTGTACCGTCTTCCATAACTTACATCAATGTAATTAATTAAATTCGACTTAAACCAACTTATAACATAATATTCCGATATTTTGGAAATCAACTTAAATCAACGCGACTTAACACAACATACCACAATTATATTTAATTAAATAATTAATTAAATAAACGAGCATTACAACTCTCCCCACTTAAAATATTTTCTTCCTCGAAAATTCATCTGATTCAACTACTCCAACTACTTATTCCATCCGACTAATCAACTCTCATCTCCGAAGGCAACCTACACATACTACAAACAATAATTCACAACTATAATGGTGACAGCAACACGAACAACCCTCAAGCGATGCACTTGATGACTATCAACATAACATGACGAGTAGCCAACTTACAAATTCACTAGTTTAAGGACTCGAACACAACAACGTAGAAACACACAACTTAAACACAACGTTAATACAACCAAGCTACCAGCATCGTTGTCATTTACCTACGAACAACTGCACTACACCACGCCTTCGCGGCGCACTCTGATTACTTGCATACTACGAAGTTTACTGAGTTTAACTCCAACTTCCAATCATCAAAATCGACATATCAATAAAGCCTCCGACTTAATCCTTTGGAATTTCGTTCCAATAGGTATTCTAACTCTTGTAGTTACCGAATACTTCCAACTTAGATCCATAAGACAACAATTTTGAATGTTAGATGTAATTATAACGACGACTACTTCCCAATCTTTGGATAAAATATACTTATACTTCCCAACTATCCTCAACATAACTACAACTTTACTATCTTTTAACAACACGTCCTTCGAAAATCATCTTAAATGCGCAACATCATCACAATAACATATGGTACATGGGTCCAACGAATTCCCACAAATAACTCATATTCTTCGCTTCTAACTAATTCAACATATCTAATCCTCTATTCGTACTCATACCGACACAACCATTCATAAATTTTTATCTGAATCGACACAACCAAATAACTCTTCTTGTTCCAATAAAAAATTGCACTTTAATTGACCAACTTATAATTTCACTTCTTCTAATGCTTACAGCTCAACTCTATCCGACATTCTTGTCAATCATGGTCTTACGTTTCTATATACTTTCCTCTTTAGTTATCTCAAGAAAACTTCAAGTCTCGCGCCACTTAATTCATTACCAAAACACATTCTCATTATCCAAAGTTCAACTAAGAGTCTCCTTAATACCATTTAATCTAAATGCAACTTCATGTTATTATCTTTAAATCCAACTAATACTCTCATATAATAACCCGCATCGACAAAACAAACAATACTCAAGCACTCGGCTTGACTTTAACCAATTCAACTTATATACTATACTAGTTGGCATGACACATCTATCCATCAATTATAATTCCATATGCTATCAACAATAGATTAAGGGTGACCAGTTCCTCAATTTTTCTATAGACATCCGACAACCATAATGGTGGTATAAATCATCATTACCCAACACAATTGCGTACTTCAACTTGTGCACAAAGTCCGTAAGCATAAAGCTCCGCCAACTCTCTAAGGCTTACCAACGTGTTTCAGTCTCCTTAATTCCGACTTCATCAATTTTACCAAAACGTGCAAAATCTACTATGCAATCTCTTATACACGCTCGTAGCATAATACAACTTTAATTATTCTTCTAATACCGGAGTCGCTACAACACCAGGCATAATCCAATTCAGTTCGCTTCCAACTACAACTTCCATCCAAGGTAAAATTCTTAAAAACACAAATAAAATATTCGTCCTCCTCTCAACATTATCATCATCTAACATCGGCACTTAACCGTCCTCATTCAACATACTTCGAATCTCTATAACTTCTCCGGTACCAACATTTTATTCCTTACCAACATTTTCATCTTTCCAAAATTTTCAGAAATAATCGCTCAACTTCGAACACAATTATCTCTTCCATCAAAGACCTTCAAATCACAAAATTATATTCCAATATGAAGAGAATTTTGTGCAGATTCCATAACTTCAAAAATCGCTTCAATCTGACTTACGAGTAAAACGTTATTCTCCTTGCAATGGGACTGATCAACAATTCCCGTATGCAGAATTTCCAAAAATCAGCAGCAGACCCAACTATTAAAACATACTTATCTCCCTCTTCACAAACTTCCTGAATGTAAATCTTATATGAAAATTGTAGATAATTTTGTAATCTTTCCAGAAAGTCCAAAACCGCTTTAATCCGAACCACGGTTAAAAATTTATGCCACTTCTCGTGACAGCTGCTCCAAGATTTCAAAAAACCAGAATTTTGATATCGATGAATATAATTCCCACCTCTCTCCCTCTTGCTTCCAAGATCTACTAAAAATCTTGCTCTACATCCAACTTCGAAAATTGCTCGACTTTAATCTAACTATACACAAGGCGTAGTGATCTATCGACTTGATCCATCAACATCGCCTCTAAAATTCCCATCCAAAAATCTACACACATCTCAATCTCGACCGATATGAATTCATGAGTCCATAACAACATTGCCTCAACAACCTTGCATTCTCGCAATCAACATCCACTTAAACAACTTCTACATACTAACAATCATGCCTGGGAGAAATCATCTCCCCACTTCATCCCAAACCAACACCTGCAAACAACGACTAGAAACCAACAAACAAGTACCGACAGTGTTTCACACACATGTGGCGTACACAAGAATCAACGATATTAGACAATATTGGTCGGACAAACTGACCTGCTCTGATACCACTAATGTGACACCCCAAAACTACCCGACGGAAATTCATAAATCAGAGTTTCAAAAATTCACCTTTTAAAATAGGATGTCACATTTTCAACTTTAAAAACAACAATTAAACATTTATCGCATATTCAACATGGATACATAACACTTAAATATCGAGAGACAAATAACAAATTTATTTATTCTTTAAGTCAAAACATCTTTTACAACTTCACAACGGATTTTCAAGTATCAAGCTACACATGGTATAACATGTTATTCAACTTAAAACAATTTGGCAACAACATAATCATACTAAAATAACTTGAAAACAACAACTAAGACAACTATGCGTCCATTCTCAAGTGTTAAGTATCAGAGCACCAACACCGACTCGAACTAATAAAGATAACCATCTTCCTGCAAGCTACCTGCACGCTACCAACATAAGGGTAACATTCAAACAGAAGGGGTGGGATATTGATAATTATAAACAACATTTGATAAACAATACTCACATAAGGATCATATATAATTCACCACTTCACAACATCAACAACAAACAAAGACTTAACAATCGTCCATATTTTATGAACTTATTTTATTACTAATATAACCATCAATATTTTCTACATAAACCACATAGTCATATATTCGACAAGAACTAATTAATCAGTTCAATCAACACAATTCATTACTCAACTTGAAACAACATAACAACTTTATCAACTTGAACGACATAAACACATAACTAACATCAACAATGCAACACGATGCGACTCAATTATGCATGTGCATGTGGTACCATTGGAGTAAAACTCCCAACTTAAAATTATTGCCAGGTTATCGAGGCAATCAAGGCATAAGCCTTCAACTTTCAACTTAATTGCAAATCCAGGCCAACGTGGTGTGAGCAACGACTCTGACTTAGAAATGCACATATGCCATGTGACATTTACAACTCAACGATATAAACAACACAACATCATCAACATAAACAACTTATACGACATGACCAATTTAAAATCAACTTTGGCTAATAAGCCTTCAACTTGAACAACATATCAACTTCGACAACACGAAACAACGCGGACAACATGAGCAACTCATACGACATAAACAAGAAACGCAAACAAATTATACGACATAGTTTCTCTCCCGGGATTTTCATCCTAGTACAAACGCGAAAGTGGCGCGGAAAAGGTAGAGTCGCCAGCCATGCATTTTTATCCCGAAGGAACGGGAAAGGTAATGCTGCACAAACCCGAGGAAGAAGGAAAGGACAAGGTCCTGCGAACCAAAGATCTGGGTTTGAGAGTCAGTTACGATCGGGGAAGGTATTAGCACCCCAGATCGTCCGCCATACCTGACGGGATCAACGCTTGTCTGTTTGTTTCAAAGGGTAAGAAAATAAGATGTTGCTGAACAAATGAACTGCTAACCGGAAATGGAAATGAGGAATGGAACTGGAAAGAAAGGGGAAAACATAGGGAAAACATAGGGAAAATAAAGAAGGTGCTCGAACGGGCCCTACCCCGCTACCTACGTACCTCATCGGGAAAATGAGGATCAAAGTCGACGTAGTTCGCCTAACTAAAGGTGAAAACTTTGTTTGTATTTTTTTTTGAGCTGGAACTACGTATATATGTCTATCCTCGGGTGTTGCAGGCTCGCCTTGAACGAGTGCTTTTACCGTCTTGCATGCATGACAAGTCGTTGCAAGTTCGCGTTAAGAATGAGTGAGGTGAGGAAAGAAGTTCCCGAAGGAAAATACGATTCTTCTTTGTTGTTTTGTCTTTTAGATAAGTGTTTTTGATTTATTGTTTGTGAACCTTCTCGTACTAAGACTTGTTCATCGTGGTAGATGACTTATACCTGCCCCGAGACAAGACGTGCATAGGTAACCCACGACAAAGTCTTGTGTTGTACGAGAAAGTCAACATTTATTAGGTGTTTTTTACTTTTCTTTGTAGATGAGAAAGAGAAAGTAAAGCGAACCAAAGGAAAAAATTCTAAAGGGAAGATAAAATTCCTAGTGTTACCATACATGGATGAACCTATGTTAGTGCGGTTTCTATCCTAATGAGAAGGAAAAGAAACAAAGGGGTTAACATGAAGTTGTGAGAAAACCTAACAAACACAAGTATGAAAGGTAAGGTAAAATGTGCATTAAATGCATAAAGAAGTAAAAGGAATAAGTTGTGAAGAACTTACCTTAACCTCCCTATAAAATAAAGGTTAGTGTTGCATATTATTTAAAACAATAAGGCAAACAAAGTACCAATTAAATCCTAATGCCCTAGGACCTAAACTAGACTCGATCCTAAGTCTAAAGGGTACTAAAAATGATGCAAAACAAAATCCAGCAGCCTACTACAGCTCCTAAATTCATAAACAGCAATGAAATGCAATGCACAATGCACACGACTTTTTATAGCTCCCAACCAGCATGCAAAACAGGTGTAAAAAGTGTGGAAATGCAACAATCAACATACATTTTACAGCTACTGCACAAACAAACATCTATTAAATGCCATAGTCAGATTTGATTATTTTCATTTTTTAATGCACAAAATCAATGAGAAATGCACAACTAACACAAATAAATGCGACATGGACATGGATCAATGAACATGATTATGAATAATGAATGATTATGAAAGATTGCACCAATTTACGCATATGCAACAAGTATGCAACATGTATGGCACTTAAACATGATGAACATAAACATGCATCAACATGGATCAACAAGAATGACATGTAGCTTAATGCAAAAATTAGAATTGGATTGTTATGCAAAATGTAATCAAACATGTAACAAGATGCAATAACATGTACATTTATGATTGTGTGAAATGCAACATACAATATGTGGTGCAACAATGAGTATGAGTTAACGAAATATGCATGGGATGCAAAAACAGAATGTAACATGATCATTTACATGCTAAATGATGCACTTAACATATCAACAATATGCATTAAATCACTTCATGTACAAATGAACAAATAAGCACAAAATGCAAAAGTGAACGGGAACGCGTCAAAATGACGGAATGAGATACCGAAACTAATCTTGAAAATTCCCTAAAATCAATACCTAAACATGCATGAACATCAAAGGTACAAGGAAGCAAGATCAAGCAATCAAACAAGTTGAATTTCTAAATTCAAACAACATTAACCAGTTAATGCTATAGATTAACCGGTTAACGGACCTAAAACAGAAGCAGTTTATGGAAAAACGCACGTGTTAACCGGTTAACTAAATGCCTTAACCGATTAACACTGAACATACTGTGAAACATTGTTTAGAAATAAGTGCTTTTGGCCACAAACTCACTTCTAATAATCCCTAACACATACCTGAACATGTTAACACAATTTTTCTACTTAAGTGGAGCATTCTAAACCCTATTAGGACCTATATTATGCTACGAATCTAGCCTCTAACAAACGAAATGCACGAATCGCAATTGAAACGAAATCGAACAGTAAAAAACCAACACAATCAATGAGATTGTCGTTACGGCGAGATGAAGAGAATAAGTTAAGGCAATAGTGGTTCCAAAATGGTCTTGCACGAAATTGGATAGTTTAAATCAATTTTTAATGACATATATTTGATTTTAGAACAAAGATAGTATCCAATATTTGATCTTTTATATTTTTTTTTTATTAAAATTGAATTTTAACAAATAAAATCCAAAATAATATAAAATAAATTATAAAAATCAGAATAAATGGTCATTGGGTCATGCATGACTTTATCATTGAGTTTGGGTTGCAATTTTATGGGCCCATTTGGAAAAGAATGAAATTATGGCCTTTTTTGCTTCATACACCCCTTAAAAATCTACCAACTTTGACAAAGCACAACTTCCTCAATTTTAATGCTATGAATGTGATATTGGACTTTTTAGAAATATTAGAGTGTCCCCTAACCAAACTTTTTGGTCCCATGTCCATATCTTTTACCGTTTTCAAATTATGAGCTTTGGAAAAAGTTGACTTTTTTTTGACTTTCAAAAGGACCTATAATGTTTTAGCTCATACCTTCCAAATGAAGCATTTTTAGGCTTGGCTTGTGATACACAAAGTTGTAGAGAATTAAATTTCCTTCAAAATGAGCTTTGGATGGGAAATGTTTGATGAAGTATGTGAAAGTTATGGCTGGTCAAAGTTCAATTGACTTTTACTATGAAAACCCTAATTTAGAAACTTCTTGATTCTTGATGATCTGAGATTTTCTTGATGAATCATGATAAAACCTTGATCAAATGATGAATTTCACCTCATAATCTTGATGTTGACGAAACATCTTAAAGTTTGACTTTAAGTTGACCATTATTGACCTCAGTTGACTTTTTTGCCAAGTTAATTGATTTTTGGATATCTGAACCTCTAACTGGTCAAACTTATTGGGAAAGCTCTGAAACTTGACATGAGGATTCTTTAGGGAATATGGGATGTTATGAAGCTCATCTGAGGCTTTGTAAGTCCATTTAGCTTGGAGAAATTCAAAACCCTAGTTTAAATCCATTCTTTAGGAGGAGGCTTTGTCTTCAATCCTTTTAACCAATTGTGAACCTTATGAACCTTTTGAGACACATTGCTTTGATTGTGGGAGGGAAAATTTTGGGGTACAATAGGCACACAAAATGACTCCTTGCTTAATATTTTCTTTGTTTTGCAAAGATCTTGTACATACATTGTTGTTGTATTTATTTGACAAAATTAATGCCAATCTAAAAATACAGAACTTACAATTGCAACTGGTTTAGTTAGATTCATATATGTTGTAGGTAACAAGACCAAATTTAATTATGGAACCTATATTTTTGATCAAACCATGAAGCATGCAAGTACTTTGACTGTCAAGTTACCCATATCATTTCCTTATCTTATATGTGGAATAATCCTGAATCAGTACCCTGCCATCCTAACTGAGTCTGACATTGCTTGCATGAGAGAGAGAGGGAGTCCTCTTTCTTTTCACTATAATTTGTTTCAGGGAAAACATTTCTCTGACATCTATTAGAACATCTCATAGAAGTAAGCCTCTTAACAAGGATACAATCATTGTTGAACTCAAAGAAGCATGCAAAGTGCTAGATGCAAGGAAAATGAGATTTGAAAAAGTGATTATTATGCTGGAAAGGGATGTGACAACTGATGGTGAGCAAGCCGAGGAGGATGTTGAAGCACGTTCTGATGGTGGCTCGGATGGTGATAATGTTAGGGAGGGATAAGGTGATAGTGTTGGAGATGACTCAAATAAATCTGATTTTGATGATGAATAAGCTGTGTTTGGATGACTGCTGGATTTTCTGATGAAGTTTTTTTTTTTAGTTTTTCTTTTGATTTTTATGATTTAATGGCCCTTATGTAATATGTTCTCTGTTTGGATTTCTGGTGTTCTTATGTAACTTTGGATTTCTTCTCTTCATGAGCTTATTCTGTAACTCTTTTGGCTCTATGTTAAGTTAATTGTTTTGGCTCAATTTCTGGCTAAAAGGGGAAGATATTTATAGATAGATTTCTGGTTTATCTATTTATGTTGGTGAAGTCAGACTGTTTTCTGCAGGATTGCTTTATTGGTCCTACAGGTTGTGTTGAGGGGGAGATGTAACCTCTCATTTTTGTTTTCTGCTGCTGTACTCTAATACAAGATATGTTAAGGGGGAGATTGTTAATCTCTCAGGTGTGTTTCTTCTGCAGGTTGTGATCTGATAAATGCTTAAATTGTTTTAGCAAATGTTTTTCCAAAGGGGGAGTTTGTAGATGTTGTAGATTGGCAGTATTTTATGGTAAAACATGTTTTGTATTCTAATGTCATGTTTGATGTTATAACATATTATTTAAGCAATCTACAGGTGTGAAAGTTTAAGTGTGTTGTTGTTTTATCAGGATGTCAAGACTGATGTCATGACATCTTTGACTGGTACTAAAGACCTAATTGAATCCTTTAATTATGCATGCGCGTTTTCTGTTATTAGTTTGTGTGTTGTTGATAATTACCAGGAACTTTAATTAGGAGGTTGTGATTCAGAAAGGAGTGGTATTCGCATAACATTTTATATGATTTCTATATTTGTTCCTTTATTTTAGGAATTAATGTATTTAGGTTAAAACGGATGTGCAACTACAGCAGGCCCATGCCCACATTTTAGACTCTACAAAAAAGGCTTCTAAACCCTATTAAAGTTACAGAGAATAAGGATTGAAAAGTATTAGGGTTTTACATGTGTTTAGTTTTCTTGTGAGCCAAACAATTATCATGTTGATGGTTGTATTGGACTAGGTTTTATTGAGTTGTATGTTGTCCACTCAAAGCTTTTAAGCAAGAGTGTTTTGTACTTGACTAAAGCTTTTAAGCAGGGTCAATGATTGTCTTTGAAGCATGTCTTCTTTTTCTTGATTGTTAGTTTGTTATCACTGCTGTGATTGAGGGGGGGTGAGAGGTGTCTCTTATCTAATTATATATAAATTACATTGGGTAGTGATTAAGTAAAGAGGGTAAAGTGAGTGGTTTATCTCTGAATTGATACTACTGATAGTGAATTTCCTTCCTGGTTTGGTAGCCCCCAGAGTAGGTGTGTTTGCACCGAACTTGGTTAACAATTGCTTGTGTCTTTTACAGTTGTTTTTGTTTATTTACCTTGTTCGTTTTAATTTGTCAAATATTAATGATGTAACATCGTATTTGACATCTCATATCTGTTGCCAAAATTTCAAAAAGCACACATTAAGAGATTTTGACATTTTTTTATTTATCATCCTCCCTCAAGAGTTTAAGCACGACTGTTGGTATTGCAATGCACACACACAAAATCATGAGTGAATACGAATGGGTTACTTCAAGAAAAACATGCGCGTTTTATTATGATTAACATTAAAAACAAACAAATTTCATGCATGCAGAAAAATGTTTAGATAAATAATAGAAGCTACAAATGAAAATGCAGTAAAGAAGCTGAACATTGCCATCATTGAGGAGACCTGACTCCATTTGGACTTACTCTTTCTGAAGATGTCTTTGCAAATTAGGTGTTCAATATGATGAGGAGACTCCAACGTATGGGCAATCCGTCTAGTATGATGACCCCTGTCTCGATCCGATTTTGCACCTTGCGATTGAACACATTGTAATTCTCAATTGTATGCCTAAATGCCCCTGAGTTGTACTCGCATCTAGTATTCACATTGTGGTTTCCATTGTTGAGGAAGCCTTACTCCATATGGACCTATTACTCTCAGCGACTTTCAGTAGTCAGTAGTCTATATGTTCATTCTATTATTGGTTTGGTGTCATATTCCCACATTTTCCTAGTATGAACACAATAGTCTTGGAGTCAATCAAATCTGGGACCTTATCTTTACATTTTCCTCTAAAAGACTTGAAATCTTCAATTAAATGGCCAGGTGCCCAGAATGGTACTCATACTTTCTCTCTGATTATTCTGACCTTAAGACTTTGGATTTGAACACTGACATGAGTCGTCTGAATAAAGAGTAAAGCTGAGAGATACAGTTGACACATAAGGTTGCTCGCAAAGACCGGGTGATCTTCTTCCTACGTATCTCCATTGACCCAAGACCAATGAAGAATCAGAGCGACGTAGTTCCCCTCACTAGGGATGAAAATGCAGTGAAGAAATCAAATGATTGCCATTACTGAAAGTATTGGAATACTTTTGGCTTTATTACTTTGGTTCTTTTCTTACGGACTTTGATAAGAAGACTTTAAATTAAAATAATACCCCCTTCCTTATCTGCTTGGAGCAAAGCTGATAGCTTTCGAATCGATAAAATATTGTACATTATGGTGAAAATCTTTACACCTATAAATATGGTGTCCTTGTACCCCATAATGAAAGTCATAGTGGGTGTTGGCATCCCATCCATCTGGAGGTGTAGCAGAAGGTGGGGACAGCTTAGGAAGCTCAATCAATCTCAACCGAAATAGATTCTAAAGTAGATCGGCATGAGACATTGGTAAAGGGTAAAAAACCCTTTCTCTTTTTTGTTGCTGCTGATCGCCCTGTTGAGGATTACTTTGTCATGGCTGATGCTTAGACTGATTAATCGCGGTTGTGGTCACAGAGGCTGCCTGATGATGGCGTGTTTGATATCCTCTATCTCTTCTACATTGATGAGATGTTTCCCTAGATTCCCCTTCATTCCTTTTCTGGCCATTGGAAAAGAGTTTCTTAGTACCCGGAGATGATGCACCATAATCTTGAATCTTCCCAAGCTTTAGCAAACTCTCAATTTGCTCACCGACTATCCCAATATCAACAAAACCTACTGATGAACCATGAAACACAGGAAACAAATTAACAACCATTTCTTGCTACTGTCGGTAATGAGATACCTCCACTGGACGAGTCACAACAGAAGCATGCTGGATCTTTCTTCTGGAAACCAAGGTATATGAGTTAAGGAGGATCCTTGATAAGGAAAGAGAGTGCATGTTTCCTAGGCAACAATTGGTATGAGATCACTCAGTTCATTTGTATCGAGCGGGGAGAAGATGACTTATGTCTTAGGCTCTTCTTGGCTAACAAGCAATGATTGCTGGTGAAGAGGCTCAAGTTATGGATGAAATCCACAAAAAAAACTATTGATTAAGAGAAATTCCAAAAAGATGGGAGAAACAAGAACTTCTGTTGGGGAAACAGACACATGACTACTTTATTTCTTCAACATAACATTCATGATCCCCGTAAGCAACTTCATCTGAGTCTTCATCATGTCAAATTCCTCTTTCAAAATTTTCTGACCCTGAGATAAAGCTTACACCTCTGCCCTGAACTACCGCAGCTGGGTCTTTATTTCAGTTATGTCTTTCCAAAGTTGTGCCAAATCCATACCCTGATAGTTGTGATTCAAGTTGGCCATTATGAAGAGAAACCAAGTCAGGATAAAAATCAGTCTCTGAACACTTGTCACAAAAAATACAAGGATGTATGAAAATTCCATGTTCAGTTATTTCCCAGGTATCTATCTTCTTTGATTCACATTTTGATACAAAAAAACCAACAACATTATTCAGATATGAGATCCTTGGAGATAATTGAACATGTATGCTAAAATGCTATGATGTCATGTATGCAGTTGGCATGTGATCAGTGGACTATGTATGGTGTTGGTGTTGAGCAACGAGTCGAGTGCCTGTAGCCACAATAACAATGTCTCTGTACAGAACCCTAGAACTGAGAACCAAAGAAACACATAAGACTGGATCAATTCAAAGAAATAACACAAATGAAGTAGGTTTGTTGCAGGTCAAGGTTCCTGCAAACCTGTAAACAATCCCCCCATCTCACAGATGTTCTACCAAGGGTCAACATCATAGACTCTCAGGTCGAGAAGCGATAATACGATCACCGTTTTTGGTTTGGCATTATACATTAAAAGAGGAGGTCTCAGTTGAGTCCTGAAAAACAAGTGTCGCTCCCTGGATTTCCATCCTAGAGTCGCCATCCAGGCATTTTTATCCCGAAGGAACGGGAATGGTAATGTTGCACAAACCAGAAGAAAATAAAAGGAAGGAAAAAGGTCCTGGAACCAAAGAAACTGAGATCGGGAGTCGGTTACGACCTGGGAAGGTATTAGCACCCAGATCGTCCGCCGTACTCGACGGGATCCACGCTTGCAAAGAAACTGTTTCAAAGGGTGAATAACTGAAAGCTGCTGCGAAAAGAAAGACTGGAACTGGATAAGAGAAAATAAAGAAAGGGGAAAAATGTAGGGAAAATAAAAGAGTGTGCTTGAACGGGCCCTACTTGTCGCTCCCATTAAAAGACACCGGGTCAGATAGGGTACTGACGCGAACGGTCGGCGAAAGGAAGAAAATGAAGATGAAATGAAAAGAGTCGCCAGCTAGGCATTTTTATCCCGAAGGAAAGGTATAGCTGCATAAATCTAGAAAGATATGGATAAGACGGTTGCGAACCATAGAAACTGAGAAAGGGGGTTGGTTACAACCTGGGAAGGTATTAGCACCCAGATTGTCCGTCGTACTCGATGGGATCCACGCTTAAAAGATTTGTGTTTACAAGGGGTAGGTGTATGTGCTATTTGTGTGCAAAAGCTGGAAAAGAAATGTACAAGTGTCAGTGCAAAAGGGCGAGGTGCTCAGGAATGAGGCTTAAGAAGAATGCTGAAAGAGGGGGAAGACACAAAGACTTTTGTTCGATAACAGTTAAGTTATGACTACGTATCCTCTTGTGCAATGAGGAAGTCAGAACACCGTAGTTCGACTCAAAGAGACTGAAAGATAAATTGACTGATGAACTGCCTGCTTGTCTATGCTCAAGTGTATGACTCGTCTGGCCCGAGTGCTAACTGTCTTGCATTAGACAGAAGAAGCGAGTTCTCGTTTGTGAATGAGTGTGATGAGAAAAGAATCCCGAAGGAGACGATTATTGTTTGTTTTTGTGTTTTCAGTCTTTTATTGCTTTTTTGTTTGTCATAAGTTAATGAGCTTAAGCTTAAACTAAGGGTTAGTAAACTCATCATATCCTCCCTGTGATTAGGGATGATGAGAATACCTTAAGTATGAGATAAACACCTCAAACTTAATTACCATGATGTAGGATTAAGATCATTAACCTACTTGTGATTATTTAGATGTTTTTGAGTTTTTGTTTAGTGTTAAGTAACGAGTTTAAGTCATAATCAAGGATTAGTGAACCCATTACACCATCCTAATAGAAGGATAATAAATGAGCACACTTAAGCTGAGGAAGATACCTCAACTTAATCCATGATTAGGGATTAACCTCATGACAAAACAAACCTTAATTAAAGTGGATTTTAATTAAGGGTAAGATTAAGAAGTGAATTTTATGATTTGTAAGACAACTTGAGGGGGACTTGTCCATTAACACTAGGGTTAGTCCTTCTTAACCAATAAAGGAAGAATTAGAACCCTAATGCAAGGCCCAAGTTACAAGTTATTGTCTTAGCGATTATTAAGATGGATTGATTAAGAGGTTTAAACAAATTAAGGGTTTAACACTTAGGATTAAAGTTATACACTCCATCCTAAGAGAAAGATGCAGGCATAACCCTAATCACAGAGTCTTAAAACCTTAAAGGTTTAGTCTCTGATTATGAGATGAGAAGAGAGACACAAAGGAGACACAAAGGTAAAACTAAAGGGGGACTAATCAAAACCATAATAATTGTCATGCTTAGATGTTCCTATGGTTTGTGAGGCTTGCAAGAGATCTTCAGAGAAGCCACCAATGGAAGACGCAGATGAAAGGGGGAGAAGCAGAAGAAACAAGTTACTTACTTCACTAAAGAAGATAAGTAACTTGGAGAAAGAAAGTGAAAGATGAACATGAATGAGAAAGCTCACTCTAAATAAAAGAAAAATGCAGCAATGATGCATAAGAAGAATGAGAAGAGAAATGAGAAGTGAAGGCAAATTCACTTCTCAAGTTACTTACCACCTGAAATGGTTAGCATAAGGAAATGAATGAACTGAAAATGAAATGTATGCAAAGATGCAAACCAAAACCAGAAGCATAAACATGATGCAAATGATGCTATGAGATGATTCAAAGACATGTCAAGTGCTATGGATGATCATACAAGAGATGAAATGCAAAGGATGCATGCTTTGAAGTTTGAAAGCACATGAAAGTTCATGGAATGAAATGAATGCACATCATGGCAAATGAATGAAGAAATGATCAAGCATGATTATAATGTATCCTATAATGTCTAATATGACATGTGAATGCAATAAATGTCATGGCAAGTTCATGAATGGATGCATATGCAAGATGTATGCAAATGAACATGAGAAATTAGGGTTTTAAAGCAACATGAGATGCAAAAGTCAAAAACAGAAGCAAATCACAAGATAAAAAATTGCAAATGAACTCAAAGGAACTCTAACCCCATATGATATCACACCCCAAAGGAGGAGGGCTAACTCTTAACCTAAAGAAAGTTTTGAATTTTCTAAGTTATCTAGGGTTTTAAGGTACCTTAAGGGGAAAAATGCAAATCAAATAAAAAATGCAATATAAATTTGTGACAAAAATATGCTAGATACTACATGTCATATAAAGATCAATTCAAAAAGAACCAATGTCAAACCCTTCATGGTTAGGCAGAAAAGAATTCTTGAAGTTAGGGTTCAAAAATAGGATTTTTATGAACCCTAAATTCAAGAAAAATGTCAAAGAGTGTTCAAAACCAAAAAAGAAATTTGTATGAATGGTTTGACAATGTTTCTAAATGTCCTAAGATGCAATTTGAATTTTTTTGGAATTTTCAGAAACCTAAATGATATTTAAATTAATTAATTTCCATTAATTAATTAAAATAAACATTTAAATATTTTTAAAATAGTTTTTTAATGCAAAAAATAAAAATAAAAATGTTTTTGGATGGAGAAAAATATTTAAAATCAAAATGCAGAAGAAAAATAGTTTTGGAAATTTTTAAGTATTTTAAATAAATTATGCAAAACAAATGATAAAAAATGAAATAAAAATTGAATTAAGTGAAAGTATGCTGATCTGATGGACATGATTGAACCTGGGAGGATTTGCTTTGACCACGCGCGCTATCCAATGGCTATAATTCAAACTGAGTTAATTTTAATTAATTAATTAATTAATCATAATTAAACCTAAGTGAACGCATCTGAGCCTTTCATTGCACGCGGGAAACATTGATCAAAGGGCTGAGATTCAAAGTTCCCTAATTACGCAGCTTAACCCTAATCTGAACCCTAAACACTTTCAGGTGACCAGAACAGTGTTCCGGTCATCTTCTCCGGTGAACTCAAAATCAAACTTCTTCCCTAGGTCATTTCTGGAGCTCTAAAGCTCCAGATCAACTCCTCTCACCTTCCTAAACTTAAATCTACCCTAAAAAAAAAATTTTTATGGCTGAAAATCAAGATTCGAAGAAGAACTCAAAAATGGTGAAACTTTCAGACAATCATTACATGCTCATTTCGCAACCATTTTCAAAAATAATCATATCATGGTGATCAGCAAAGCATAAAGAACAATCTAAGAACTTAAAATAGCACTTTTGGAAAAAAGTTTGAAGAGGTTACCTGAGCTTGAGCTTCCTTTGTTTGGAGCTTTTAGACCTCCTCTCTTGTGCAAACTCACTCCAATGATCCCTCTGATGAAGCTTTGATGCTTGGAAGGAGTTTGTAATGGCTGAAATGAAAGCTTACACTCTTGCTGGCCAGAAATCGCGTTTCAGTTTTGGGGGGTTTTTTGTCACACTGAAGGGTGGGAAATGATCCTTTGATGAAGCTGAGTTTTTTGATGAAAAAAAGTTTGGAGTTTGAGTGTGTGAGCTATGAGTTTAGAAAGCTTTTGCAAATGGGGTGATTTTTGAGAGCTTGGGAAATCTGGAGTGTTAGGCTTGTGTGTTGTATGTTATGAGCTGTGTTTGATCCATATAACAAGCTTTGATAGGTCAGAGAAGTTGTTGTGGCCTATGGTGATTGGTATGGGCTTTCTTGCACAAAGTCAACAAAACTTGTACTTGAGGTATGGGCTCTCTTGAAGCTGGCTTTTTGGCTTGTCCTGGCTCAGCAAAGATTAAGGAGAGCCATGGAATTGGTTTTGTGGTGATTCAGCAAGTGGAAGCATGGTTGTGTATCATTTTGCAATTTTCATGAAGTTTGGCCCCTTTGTGATTTCTTGAAGTTCAAGGCATGAAATGAGATGGTTCTTGGGACAATTATGATTTTTAGGCAATGCACTATGTTGGTATGATGCATAGAAGTGTATTAGAGGTCACAAAATGACTTGGCAAGTGGTTTTGCAAAAATCCCTCTTTGGTGTATTCTTGAAAATTATGTGACTTTTGCCAACTTTGAAAGATCATAACTTGAGTTCCATAATGAATTAGAACTTGTTCTTGTACTTTTTGAAAAGGGAATGATCCAATCTACAACTTTCATGACCAACAATTTTTCATTTGAAGCATTTTTGGTTGAGAAAGAGGAGGTTGAAAAACTTTCCCAAAATGGAAAGTTTCCATTACAAGTCATTTCCATTTTTGGCAACTTTTGGTTTAGCTAACTTTTCTTCAATTTTGCGAACTTCCAAGCACTTCAATGATAAAATAAAGATCATATATCTTCAATTTGATGAAAAATCCACTTTGGTTCCCATGTTGGGGGTCTCAGATGCCCTGATTTTGCTCTGACTTGCTCAAGAAGTTACCCGGTGAACAGATGACTTCCACAATGATTTTCTTCATCAAACTTGGTAAACATGATCCTTATAACATATTGAGACTATTAGAAACAAGAATGACCAAAAAAGTTGGAGTTATGGCCTCTGAAACCAAAACCCTAATTTCAGGTCATCTGTGAAGTGAAACCCTAGCTCAGCTTCCATGCTTTCCAAGTTCTTGTGATTTTTTGACTTCCTTGATCTTTGAGGGATATGATATGATGATTGAACATACATGGAACCTCTTGGAATGATTGGAGACCTTTGGAATGGCTCAGATGGATCCTTGGATTGCTTAGATCTTAAACCCTAGATGCAGATGAACTTGAACTATGCAGATGAAACAAAAATGCAATATGAAATGATATGCTTAAACTAATGCAAATATGAAATATCACAGGCCATGGTGTGAATTTAGTGAGGGAAAATTTTGGGTGTTTACAGCTGCCCCTATTCAAACCTGAGTTAGTTGTGCAGGATGTAAGCGACGGGCATAACAGACAAACAAGATAACTTGTGGTTGAATACCAAAGACAATCCAAAATTTGCACTCACTGGGGAGAAGAAGAAAAGGGATATAAATTGTAAAAGATAGTATAGTATGATTATAAAGTGCGGGCGATGGAGGATGACCATCGAGCAGAGGACGACTGCTGGGGGATAAAGCAATGACGGGGACGGCCGACATGCTGGGGAAATAAAGGGACCGCGACGGGGACGACCATCGGGTAAGGAAATAAGATTCTATGGGGATTTAAAGATAAAATCAATGATGGGGACGACCATCAGGTTTTCAAAGTAAGGTAAATAACGATGGGGACGACCATCAGTTCAAAGAATAAATGAAATAATGATGAGGAACAATCATCAAAGGTGAAGGACGATCACCTAGCAGGGGACGACTGCTCATTATCACGACATAGGATGAATGTCGGATAGAAAAAGGTCGACGATGGGGACGGCCATCGGATAAGCATGATGAAAGACGATCATCAAGAGGTGAAGGATGATCACCTAGCAGGGTACGGCTGCTCTCGGGGTTTATCGCGACATAGGACGAATGCCGGATAACAAGATTAACGATGGGGACGGCCATCGGATAAAATGATGAAGGACGATCATCAACAAGGTGAAGGACGATCACCTAGCAGGGGAAGGCTGCTAAATATCACGACATAGGACGAATGTCGGATAAAAAAGGGGTCCAATTACGGAGACTCCGCTGGGGAAAGGATGAGGGACGATCATCCGTAGGTGAAGGACGATCACCTGGCAGGGTACGACTGCCGAAAGTATCATGACATAGGACGAATGTCAGATAGAAAAAAGTTAATTTTACTGGGGAACGGTAAACATGGACAAGTGCTTACGCTTAAGGAATAAAAGGTATAAGTGTTTTGACGTTGTGTATAGATTAAAGATGCGGATGAGCATCGTTAAGACTATGATACGGACGAGTATCGGTAGAAACAAACGCTGACGCGTGTTCAGAGATGATGGTACGGACGAGTACCAACTGGTTAACAAAGAACACAGATGAGTGTCGAATCTATGGGGAAAATTATATATATAAGATATGGACGAGTATCTATATATGTATATACAAGTATTGTGAATTATGAGCAAGACATGGACGAGTGTTCGACTTGCTGGGGAAAAGTGTGACACGGACGAGTGCCAAAAGAGAAAGTGTACAAGTTATGAACTCATAAGTGTAAAAAGGCATTTTGGCAACCTGTGGGGATAGGATGACACAAACGGGTGTCAACAAGGGTGTACTATAACAAGTGTTTAGTTTGCGACAAGTGTTGAGGCAACCATACTGGGGAGTGATGACACAGACGGGTATCAAGAGAGTGTAGGTATCTGTATTCAAAGAGGATGTTTGTGGCTTATCTGCAGGGGATGATATGACACGGACGAGTGTCGAAAGAGTGTATGAACATGTATCTGTGTTGGAGAGTGCAAAGGGGACGCTTTGGCTTTTATTTGCAATGGACGTATTTTGTATATTGTTGATGAGGTACTGTTGGTATTTACAGGTGGCTTGTTTGAACCTGACTTGTGATCATGCAAATGTTTGATTTTTGCCGTAATGCTCCGTATTAGACGGAATGCTACGCTTTTGTGGGAAAAATGATGTGAATTCTATGATTATGCGAAAGAAACCGATCCGGGATTCTGATCCCGCTGTAGTAGAAATCTCTGGTTGATCTGCTTGGAAGGATATCCCAGCTGGGGAAGATCATTGGTAGATCTGATAAGATATATAACTCTGCTTGGGGAAATAGATCACTGATATACCTATCTTTGTAATGAGGAACCCAGCTGGGGATGAGGAAGCTTCCGTCACTTTGTTTGTGTGAGAATTTCAGACATTGCTCTTCTGGGTAGAGGCTAGAACTCTGTGGGGAGATGGTTCCCTTCATTTTAGAGAGATCTGGCACTCTGTTTAGGAGGGGGGGGGGGAGAGATCACTGAAAGATCTTCCTAGAAACTTCTGTGGGTATCCCGACTGGGGATGAGGAGGCTTTGACAACTCTGTAGGGGAGAAGCATTTCAGAGGCTGCTTGGAGAAGATGTGTTGGGGAATTGATGCTTGTCATGCCCCATGTTACGTATTTGAATACCTGCAACCTGTTAAGACAAAGAAATGCACAAGTGTCCCGAGGTATCCCTTACCGGATTGCATCATAGGAGTTAGATATTCCTGAGAGTAAATACATTTCCTGCAAGCATTTAATTAGAAAGGCACATCTGTTTTATGCAAATATTATATCATGGATACTGGACATTTTGAAAAATAAAAATCTACGAAACGAGGTGTGACTGAAAATCTGATTTTATTAATCTGGGTGCCCTGAATTGGCAAATACATTCAAGGAAACAAATCCCCTGGAATGAGGGGATCGTCACAAATTGAAAAAGTAAAAGTGCTGGCAATGTTGACAACGCTCCGGCGAGCTTCCTTTGCTATGACCCGTATGACCTTGATGCTCTTCTTGTCTTGCTTTCTGAAGAAGGTTGACTATGACCGATGCTTCATCCTTTCGAAGCTTGTTGTGTTGTAAATGATACAGACGAATTCAGAATGCATTTGTTCGCTTATTCCCTGATTTTGCGTGGATCGCCCTTTCGGGTTTTCAATCCACCGGGATACCCATTTTTGCCTGAGCTGTCCAATCCGGCTTTTCAACTCAGCGGGTGTACATTTTTTTTCTGATTTTCCCTTATTTTTGCCCGAGTCTTTTATTCTGTTTTTGACTCGCCGGATGCCCTATTTTTTCCTGGACTTACATTCTGTTTTTACGTCCAGCGGGTCATTTTATGCGAAGTATTTTTTAACTGCGTCTGAATTCACAGGGGACAAGAAATCTTCGCCATCCATAGTAGTGAGCATCAGTGCTCCACCAGAGAAAACTTTCTTTACTATGAATGGACCATCGTAGTTTGGAGTCCACTTGCCCTTGTGGTCTGTATGAGGAGGAAGAAGTCTTTTCAGCACAAGATCTCCTACTTGGTATTCCCGAAGCCTGACTTTCTGATCGAAGGCTTTCTTCATCCTTTTCTGATATAACTGCCCATGAAAAATAGCAGTTAACCTCTTTTCTTCGATCAGATTCAATTGATTGTATCGAGAACGAACCCATTCTGCTTCATTCAACTTGACATCCATCAGTACCCGTAAGGAGGGTAATTCAACTTCAACAGGTAGAACTGCCTCCATACCATACACAAGTTGATACGGTGTTGCTCCAGTGGATGTTCTGATGGAGGTACGATACCCATGCAAGGCAAGTGGTAGCATTTCATGCCAGTCTTTGTAAGTAACCACCATCTTTTGCACAATCTTCTTGATGTTTTTGTTACCTGCCTCAACAGCGCCATTCATCTTTGGCCTGTAAGGAGAAGAGTTGTGATTTTGGATTTTGAAGTCCCAGCACATTTCTTCCATCATCTTGTTGTTCAAATTGGAACCATTATTAGTAATGATTCGCTCGGGTACTCCATATCGACAGGTTATGTCTCTTTTCAGGAATCTGGCTACCACTTGCCTTGTAACATTTGCATAGGAAGCTGCTTCAACCCACTTGGTGAAGTAATCAATGGCTACCATGATGAATTTGTGGCCATTTGAAGCAGTCGGTTAGATCTTTACAATCATGTCAATGCCCCACATGGCAAAGGGCCAAGGTGAAGACATCACGTTCAAAGGATTTGGAGGCACATGCATTTTGTAGATGTCTTGAATTGGCAGAATTTTTGACCAACAAGAAATATTGAATTCAGTTCAGAATGTCCTATCAAATGTTGGGACATTAGCAAACAAAGTATATGAACTTATTTCAGGATGTCTCACAAGATGTTGGGACATTGTATTAATGACTTAAGTTCAGTTTTTCAGGATGTCCCAACAGATGTTGAGACATCTCAAACCTGCTACCAGAAATAATTATTGACTAACTGATCAGAGATATTTAAGGAGAGTTATCTGGAATTAATTAATGATGGATAAAAACAGAACAAGGCGCATCTGTAGGGAGTTTTATATTGAGGATTCAGATTAAAACAGAAGGCCTAAATCACCTAGAATCTAGGAAGTAACAAACCCTAAATTCAAGGTGGAAGCTGCATGCGCATTAGGGCTGGATCTTTCTACAGAAAGCCCAAATTACAGATACCTATTTAATCAACAGAAACTCATAGAATTGAGTACGAATTTCAGAAGACCAAATAGGGTGTCTAGTGTTTTTAATAGCAGGTTGTTTTTATTGTACCACTTGATGAGCTTTTAAGCATAAGTGCATTTGTGACTTGATTGAAACTGTGAAGTAAGATCAAGCTGTATTGTTTGAAGAATGTCTTCAATTTTATTAAACTTGTAAACTTGATCACTGTGTGATTGAGGGGGAGTGAGTAGGGTACTCTTATCTAAGTTGTGTCTTAGGTAGAAATTGCATTGGGTAGTTATTAAGTGATAGATTAAACAGGGTGGTTTAAGTCTAGAATTAATATTACTTATAGTGGATTTCCTCCTGGCTTGGTAGCCTCCAGATGTAAGTGTGGTTATACACTGAACTGGGTTAACAAACTTCTGTGTTGTTTACTTTTCTTGCTATTTAAGTTTTGGTTAAATCTGTCAAGTGTTGGGACATCTCTTAGGACATCTCATACCTGATCACAGAATTTCAATTGGCATCAGAGCAGGCACCCTGCCTGTTTATACTGGGTGAGATCTAGGGAATACAAATTCTGGAAACATGGACAGAGATATAGGGTCAGTAAATAGACCACCTATTCTGGATGGTTCAAATTATGACTACTGGAAACCAAGAATGATTGCATTCTTAAGATCACTTGACAACAGGGCCTGGAGAGCAGTCAACATTGGATGGGAACATCCTATCCAAGACACCAAAGATGGATCAAAAGTGTTGAAACCTGAAGAAGAATGGAGTAAGGAAGAAGAAGATTCAGCACTAGGAAACTCCAAGGCCTTAAATGCTCTATTCAATGGCATTGATAGGAACATCTTTAGACTTGTGCATCATTGTGAGCTAGCCAAAGAAGTATGGGATACTCTCAAAACAACTCATGAAGGAACATCAAAGGTAAAGATGTCAAGACTTCAACTTCTCACCACCAAGTTTGAAAATTTGAGAATGAAGGAAGATGAGACAGTTCATGAATTCTACATGAACATCTTAGAAGTAGCCAATACTTCTGGAGCTTTGGGAGAAAAAATGACTGATGAAAAACTTGTAAGAAAGATCCTCAGATCTTTGCCAAAAAGATTTGACATGAAAGTCACAGCAATAGAAGAAGCTCAAGACATATGCACTATGAAAGTTGAAGAACTCATTGGTTCCCTTCAAACATTTGAGATGGGAATGAATGACACAAATGTTAAGAAGAACAAAAGCATAGCCTTGGTAACAAACACTGATGAAGAAGAAGATGATGAATCAGAAAGTGGTAAAAGCTTATCAGACAACATTGCTATGCTTGGAAGACAATTCAAAAAGATTCTCAGAGGAATGGAAGGCAAATCCAATCCTAGTGGAAGATACACAAACTCTTCTGAGAACAAGAGATCTTTTGATGCTAACAGAAGGTCAAATTATACTGAAAAGACCAGTCAAGAAAAAGGAATCAAATGCCATGGATGTGAAGGATATGGACACATCAAGAATGAATGTCCTACCTACTTAAAAAGGCAAAAGAAAGGACTATCTGTAACCTGGTCTGATGAAGACTCAGGAGGTGATTCAGAAGAAGAATCAGCTAAGCATATCACTGCTTTAGCTGGACTATGTGAGTCTGGAAGTGAATCCAGTGATGAAGAACTTACTTATGAAGATCTTGAGCAAGCATTCAAAGATCTGTACAAAAGAAGCACTGAAATATGCAGTGAGGTTATAAAGCTAAAGAAGCAGAATGAGGCATTAGAAGATGAAAAATCAAGTGATCAAGAGATCATTGACACCTTGAAAAGTGAAGTAACTCTTCTCAACTCCAAGTTAGAACATATGTCCAAATCTGTTAGAATGTTGAACAGCAGCTCAAATACACTGGATGTTATTCTCAACAGCAATAAGCACTCAGGGGATAAAAGTGGACTGGGATTTAACAGAATACATAAAGATGAAGCTAGCTCTAGCAAAACAACTTCAAAATCCATACAGTCAAACAAGATGTCCCAACAGATGCTTCAACATCAGGAAAAGAACACAAAGTCAAACATAATGTTCCAACAGATGTCTCAACATTCTGGAAAGAACAAAATGAAGAAGAAGTATCAAAGATGGAGATGCCATCACTGTGGAAGATTTGGACATATCAAACCTCATTGTTATAAGCTACATGGATACCCAAATCAGATGTGTCAGCAACCTTCTAAGTAGAAAATAGAAGCTAAAGTGCTGCATAGACATCAAAGAAATCAGCAATCTCCTAAGCAGAAGACAGAAGTCATCAAGAAGGTATGGAGACCAAAAACTAGCATTCAGGCTGATCAAAGCTACATACCCAAGAACAAGATCAACAATCAATCTTGGAGATTTGCTGGTGAACAACACACAGGGCAAAGACATCAAAAGAAATCTCAACTCAAATGGTCAAAGAAAAGTGTTGCATATATAGCACATACATCACTAAGAGTATCAGCTAAGGAAGACTGGTATTTTGACAGTGGATGTTCAAGACACATAACTGGATTGAAGAACCTGCTAGTAAACTTAAAGTCACATTCATCCAGGTATGTAACCTTTGGAGATGGAGCTAAAGGAGAAATCAAGGGAGTTGGGACCTTGGACTGTCAAGATGTTCCAAGACTAGATGATGTGCTGCTAGTTAAAGGTTTAACTACTAACCTGATCAGTATAAGTCAATTATGTGATCAAGGGTACAGTGTAAACTTTACCAAAACTGAATGTATAGTGACTAACAAAGAACAAGAAGTGGTCATGAGAGAAGCCAGATCTAAAGACAACTGTTACATGTGGGAATCTCAAAACCTCAGTCTCACTTCAACTTGTTCTTTAGCTAAAGAAGAAGAAGTGAAACTATGGCACCAAAGGTTAGGTCATCTTCATTTCAGAGGCATAAAGAAGATAATATCTATGGATGCTGTAAGAGGTATTCCTAAACTGAAGATTGATGATGGCAAAATATGTGGTGAATGTCAAATAGGCATGCAAACCAAGATGTCCCATCCAAAGCTCCAACATCTGACAACCTCCAAAGTTTTGGAACTATTACATATGGATCTTATGGGACCTATGCAGGTTGAATTCTTGGTGGCAAGAGGTATGCCTATGTGGTGGTTGATGACTTTTCAAGATATACATGGATAAATTTCATCAAAGAAAAGTCTGATGTATTTGATGTATTCAAAGAATTATGCCAAAGATTACAAAGGGAGAAAGCCAGCTGTGTGATCAGAATAAGAAGTGATCATGGAAAAGAATTTGAGAACCAAAAGTTCTTAGATTTCTGCTCTTCAGAAGGAATAAATCATGAATATTCTTCACCTATCACTCCTCAACAGAATGGGATTGTTGAGAGGAAGAATAGAACTATTTAAGAATCAGCAAGAGCTATGATCCATGCTAAAAAGTTACCTTTGTACTTCTGGGCTGAAGCTATGAACACTGCTTGTTACATCCATAACAAAGTTACTTTAAGGAAAGGAACTCTGTCCACAATATATGAAGTCTGGAAGGGCAGAAAACCCACAGTCAAGTACTTTCATGTGTTTGGAAATAACTGTTACATTCTGGCAGATAGGGAGCAAAGAAGAAAAATGGATCCTAAAAGTGATGAAGGGATTTTCCTTGGATATTCTATAAACAGCAGAGCATATAGAGTATTTAATTCTAGAACCAAGGTAATCATGGAATCCATAAATGTGATAATTGATGATGCTCCTACAGATGTCCCAGAAGATGTTGGAACATCTGCTGATATCAAGATTGAAGCTGAAGAAAAGAATGATCATTATAACTTCACTCAAACTGATACAAGGACAGAAGAATCCAGCAAACCTCCCTCCATCAGAATACAGAAAGATCATCCCAAAGATTTGATAATTGGTGATCCCAACAGAGGTGTGAGCACTAGATCAAGAGAAGTAATTTCAGGTTCTTGTTTTGTTTCTAAAATAGAACCTAAGAACATCAAGGAGGCTCTTACTGATGAATACTGGATTAGTGCTATGCAAGAGGAATTAGGTCAATTCACAAGGAATGAAGTATGGAATCTTGTTCCTAGACCTGATGACATAAATGTGATTGGAACAAAATGGGTATATAAGAACAAGTCAAATGAACAAGGAGTTGTTACAAAGAACAAAGCCAGACTTGTAGCTCAAGGATACACTCAAATTGAAGGAGTTGACTTTGATGAAACCTTTGCACCAGTAGCAAGGCTTGAATCAATCAGACTACTTTTGGGAATTGCTTGTATCTTAAAGTTCAAGCTATTTCAAATGGATGTGAAAAGTGCCTTTTTAAATGGTTATCTGAATGAAGAGGTATATGTAGAACAACCTAAAGGATTTGTTGATCCAAGCTGTCCAAATCATGTATACAAACTGAAGAAAGCACTTTATGGTCTGAAGCAAGCTCCAAGGGCATGGTATGAAAGACTGACCACATTTCTTATCAAGCAAGGGTACAGAAAAGGTGGAATTGACAAAACCTTGTTTGTTAAAGATGAAGAAGGAAATATCATAATTGCTCAAATATATGTTGATGATATTGTCTTTGGTGGGATGTCTGATAAGATGGTAAAACATTTTGTCAAGCAGATGGAATCTGAATTTGAAATGAGCCTAGTAGGTGAGTTAACCTACTTTCTTGGTCTACAAATAAAGCAAATGGAAGATTCAATGTTCATCTCCCAAAGCAAGTATTCCAAGAACATAGTCAAGAAATTTGGAATGGAAAATGCTACTCATAAGAGAACTCCTGCTCCCACACATTTGAAGCTGACTAAAGATGAAAAGGGTGAGAATGTAGATCAAAGCTTATACAGAAGCATGATTGGAAGCTTGTTATACTTGACTGCTAGCAGACCTGACATAGCATTTGCAGTAGGTGTATGTGCAAGATATCAAGCTGATCCAAAAGTCAGTCATCTCAATCAAGTCAAGAGAATTCTTAAATATGTTAATGGTACTTGTGACTATGGCATAATGTACTTTCATGGATGTAAACCAATTCTCACTGGCTTTTGTGATGCTGATTGGGCTGGAAGTGCAGATGACAGAAAAAGCACTTCAGGAGGATGCTTCTTTCTAGGAAACAACTTAATTTCTTGGTTCAGTAAGAAACAAAATTGTGTATCCTTATCTACAGCTGAAGCTGAATATATAGCAGCTGGAAGCAGTTGTTCTCAGTTGGTTTGGATGAAGCAAATACTCACTGAGTACAATGTCCCACAGGATGTCATGACATTGTACTGTGACAACTTAAGTGCAATCAACATATCAAAGAATCCTATCCAACATAGCAGGACCAAGCATATTGATATCAGACATCATTTCATCAGAGATCTTGTAGAAGAAAAAGTGATTTCATTGGAACATGTAGCTACAAATCTGCAGTTAGCTGATATCTTTACCAAAGCATTGGATGCTACACAATTTGAGAACTTAAGGGGCAAACTGGGAATCTGTTTATGTGATATTTAGCAGTTAATGAGATGTGCCAACATGTCATATGACATTGTATGGCATAAGTTCCAGATGGCAAAACAAGTCTGGACAAGAACCTTGGGAATTCCATTCCTAATGATTTACAATGTAACGGCTACTTATTTAGTAACTACTTATAATCAGCTATCAAGATTCTCATCATTCTATCACAAGCGAATCTCATTAACTAGCTATTCTTCAGAAATCATCAACCCTAAAGCTCTTCATCCATATTCCTTAACAATGTCTCAAAACCCTAACACTCCTGAAGAAGTTCTCAACAAAGAAGACGTAGTTCATGCAACTCCCATCTCTGTAGTTCCAATGAAATCAACCCCATTGGACGAACTCAGAGGAAGTGCTTCTCACACTAAAAAGCCAAGAACTCCAAAGAGAGCTAAAGATCAAGTCTACAGCAAAGCCAAAGGAGGCATTCCTTCACCTGCTAACATGCCCCCAAAATCTTCAGAATATGTGGATGATTCCATCAAGGAGATTGTCAACCAAATTCTTTTTGAACAGAGAGTGGTGAGTGGAATTTCTATTCCTCTAAACACCATGCCTGCACCTCAAGAAGAACAAGCTCAAGCTGCAGAGGACACTTCTGCTCAACAGGATGTCCCAATAGATGTTGGAACATCTGAGGATGAGAAAAAGAACTCATCTAATGCTGCTGCAGAAGAATTTGAGGACCAGAAACAGGCCTCAAATGAAAGTGATGAAGAAGACTCTGAGGATCAGACCAAAGCCTCAAATGAAGATCAAATCTTTGCTGATCAACCAGCTGAAGAGGAGACTGCTCAATCTCCTCCAGTGGTGAACCTTGAACAAGACTCTGATATAGAGATCATAGCCTCTGTTAGACCTAGCATAGCCAAAAGGCTCAGGTCCAGGAAAGGAAAGATGCAAGCTGAAGCTGAAATTCCTGAGAAGAAGAAAGCTTCCCCAAAGAAAGGCAAAGCTAAAGCTGCCTTTGGCCCAACAAAACAATGGAGTAAAGTTCAAACTCAGAAAAGAAAAGCTGTCACCCCATCAGACTCAGATGTTGAATCAGATGTCCCAACATCTCCTCCCAAAAAGAAACCAGCACCATCTAGGGCTTCATCTGCTGTTCCAGAAGCCCCCTTGGACAACATATCATTCCATCATGTCTCTAGTGTCAACAGATGGAAGTTTGTGTACCAAAGAAGGGTTGCCCTTGAAAGAGAACTGAGCAGCAATGCACTTGAGTGCACTGAACTGATTGACCTCATCTCTGCTGCAGGACTATTCAAAACAGTCTAAGATCTCTCTCCCTGCTATGAACTTCTTGTCAAAGAGTTCATTGTTAATCTTCAGGAGGATTGTTCCAATGGTAAGTCCTCTGAGTTTAGAAAAGTTTTTGTTAGAGGTAAGTGTGTAGAGTTTTCCCCTCAAATCATCAATCAGTACCTAGGAAGAGAAACAAATGGACCAAATGAGCTAGGTAAGACAGATAACCAAGTCTGCAAGGTTATCACTGCAAACCAGGTCAAGGCATGGCCTGTGAAGGGAAAGCTCTCAGTGAGCATGCTAACAAGAAAATATGCTATGCTGAACAGGATTGGTACAGCAAACTGGGTGCCTACCAACCACACATCTTCAATATCCACTGGCCTGGCCAGGTTTATCTATGCTGTGGGAACTCAGACCAAGCTGGACTATGGTGCTTACATTTTTGATCAGACCTTGAAGCATGCCAGCTCTTCTGCAACAAAGCTACCAATAGCTTTTCCTTCATTGCTGTGTGGTATAGTGTTAAGCCAATATCCTGGGATTCTAACTGAGAAGGACACAGTCTGCAAGAGAGAAAGCCCCCTGGCATTTCACTACAAACTGTTCCTCAGTCATCATGCAGCAGATGTTGAAGCACCTTCTGGGACATCTGCAGGTCCTTCAACTGCTAAGACTCCAATCTCCAAGAAGGCATTAATTGCTGAACTCAAGAGCACTTGCAAAGAGCTTGAAGCCAGAAAGCAGAAGCTTGAAGAAATCATTCAAAGGCTTTAGAATGAAGGAGATCAGAAAGCTGCCTCTGATGAAGAAACTGCCTCTGAAGAAGAAACTGAAGTTGATGAAGAAACTGAAAGTGATGAGTCTGAGTGATCATTGTATGTGAGGAAATTGTAATGACAGCACTGCTTTGTAATTCTGGAATAGTGTCTTTGGCCCCATAATTTGTGTCTAACAAGGGGGAGAACAACAACAAACCAAAATGTATTGCTGTTTAATTTTGAATGAAAATCTGTTTGTCTGTTTCTGAACTGAATCAGTGTATTTTGATAAATATTTCTGTTGCAACAAGACTTGATACACATAGGTTTGAGGGGGAGTAATCTCAAATATGAATCAACAGAAAAGCAATGTTATACTCTGATAAAAGAACTTCTGCTGCACTCTGAAAACCAGAAAAGATGTTAGCCAAAAATTAGCCAAAGGGGGAGTTTGTAGATGTCTTGAATTGGCAGAATTTTTGACCAACAAGAAATATTGAATTCAGTTCAGAATGTCCTATCAAATGTTGGGACATTAGCAAACAAAGTATATGAACTTATTTCAGGATGTCTCACAAGATGTTGGGACATTGTATTAATGACTTAAGTTCAGTTTTTCAGGATATCCCAACAGATGTTGAGACATCTCAAACCTGCTACCAGAAATAATTATTGACTAACTGATCAGTGATATTTAAGGAGAGTTATCTGGAATTAATTAATGATGGATAAAAATAGAACAAGGCGCATCTGTAGGGAGTTTTATATTGAGGATTCAGATTAAAACAGAAGGCCTAAATCACCTAGAATCTAGGAAGTAACAAACCCTAAATTCAAGGTGGAAGCTGCATGCGCATTAGGGCTGGATCTTTCTACAGAAAGCCCAAATTACAGATACCTATTTAATCAACAGAAACTCATAGAATTGAGTACGAATTTCAGAAGACCAAATAGGGTGTCTAGTGTTTTTAATAGCAGGTTGTTTTTATTGTACCACTTGATGAGCTTTTAAGCATAAGTGCATTTGTGACTTGATTGAAACTGTGAAGTAAGATCAAGCTGTATCGTTTGAAGAATGTCTTCAATTTTATTAAACTTGTAAACTTGATCACTGTGTGATTGAGGGGGAGTGAGTAGGGTACTCTTATCTAAGTTGTGTCTTAGGTAGAAATTGCATTGGGTAGTTATTAAGTGATAGATTAAACAGGGTGGTTTAAGTCTAGAATTAATATTACTTATAGTGGATTTCCTCCTGGCTTGGTAGCCTCCAGATGTAAGTGTGGTTATACACTGAACTGGGTTAACAAACTTCTGTGTTGTTTACTTTTCTTGCTATTTAAGTTTTCGTTAAATCTGTCAAGTGTTGGGACATCTCTTAGGACATCTCATACCTGATCACAGAATTTCACATTTTGTCTGCATAAATCTGGCATTTGTGACATTTTCTGGCATAGGCACAACAGTCTGCATCCATTGTGATCCAGTAGTAACCTGATCTTAACAACTTTTTAGCCATTGCATGTCCTCCAGCATGGGTACCGAAGGATCCTTCATGCACCTCGTGCATCAGCAAGTCTGCTTCTTTCTTATCAACACATCTGAGAAGCACCATGTCAAAGTTTCTCTTGTATAACGAACCATCAACATTCAGGAAGAAACTACCAGCCAGTCTTCTTAATGTCTTCTTATCATTGGATGATGCCGCAGGTGGGTATGTTTAATCCTCTAAGAAGCATTTGATGTCATGGAACCAAGGCTTGTCATCTTTAGCAATGTCCACGGAGAATATGTACGTTGGTCGGTCCAGTCTGGATACCGAAATCTGAGGCACAAAATTGGCAGTTTGAACCTTGATCATGGAGGAAATGGTAGCTAAAGCATCTGCGAACTGATTCTCGTCTCGAGGGACGTACTCAAGTTTGACTATTGTGAAGAAAGTCAATAATCTCCTCGTGTAGTCACAGTATGGAATCAGATGCTCTTGGTGAGTGTACCATTTGCCGTAAGTCTGATTGATTACCAAAGCTGAATCTCCGAATACAGTTAACGTCTTGATCCTGAGGTCTATGGCTTCCTCAAGACCCATGATACAGGCTTCGTATTCAGCTTCATTGTTAGTGCATGCAAATGTGAGTTTTGCCGAGAAAGGCATATGAACTCCTTTCGGTGTAATGAGCACTGCACCAACTCCTCGTCCATTCATATTGACAGCCCCATCAAACATCATTGTCCATTCTTCTTCTGGGTCAGGCCCTTCAGTGTGAACAGGCTCTTCATGATCTTTTGCTTTCAGGAACATGATGTCTTCATCAGGGAAGTCAAATCTCATTGGTTGGTAATCATCGATGGGTTGCTCAGCCAGATAGTCAGACAATACATTGCCTTTGATGGCCTTTTGAGAAGTGTACTGAATGTCATACTCTGTCAGAATCATTTGCCATCTTGCAACCCTTCCGGTAAGTGCTGGTGTTGCACCCCAAAATTTGCCCTCCACAAGACAAGACATTATGTACTAAGAGGGTCACAAAGTCCACAAGGTTTACAAGACATCCCATGAGGTTCACAAGGTTCACAAAGTTCACAATTAGTCAGAAAGTTTGACAATTCCCTCAGACAATGCATCCACCTAAGCAGTGCATCTTAAACTAGGTTTTGACTTTCATCAAGCTAAATGGGCTTCCAATACTTCAAGTGAGCTTCATAGCATCCTATATGTGTTCAAGAATCCCCATGTCAAGTTTCAATACTTTCCCAAAAGATTTGCTCAGTCAGATGATCAGATAGGTTAAAATCAGTCAAAGCAATTAAAAAGTCAAACTGAGGTCAACTGTGGTCAAACCAAAGTCAAACTTCATGATTTTTTGCCAACATCAAGTATATGAAGTAAAATTCATCATTTGATCAAGGGTTGATCATAATTCATCAAGGAGATTTCAGATCATCAAGAATCAGGAGTTTCTAAATTAGGGTTTTCATAGGAAAAGTCAACTGAACTTTGACCAGTCATAACTTTCACATGCTTCATCAAAATTTTTCCATCCAAAACTCATTTTTGAAGGAAATTGAATTCTCTACAACTTTGTGTCTCACAAGCCAAGCCCAAAAATGCTTCATTTGGAAGGTATGAGCTAAGACATTACAGGTCCGTTTAAAAGTCAACAAAAAGTCAACATCTTCCAAAGAGCATAACTTGAGAATGGTAAAAGATATGAACATGATACCAAAGAGGTTGGTTAGAGGACTCTTTAAGCTTTCCAAAATGTCCAATAACACCTTCCTAGCATTAAAATTGAAAGATTTGTGCCCTTGCAAAGTTGGGAAATTTTTGGGAAGTTTATGAAGCAAATAAGGCCTTAAAACCAATTTTTGCTAAATGAGCCCACCAAATTGCCATCCAAACTTTACAATATCACCAAGCATGACCCAACCCACACATTTTCTGATTTTTTATATTTTATTTAATATTTATTTGAATTTTATTCATTAAAATGCAAATTAAATTAAAATAAAATATGAAAGTCATATATTTGGAAAAGATTTTGATTCTAGAAAATCTTAATATCCATTTAAACTTGATTGATACCAATATATTTCAGATCATACCAATATAGCAATGTTAGATCAAAGAAAATTCAAGTTTAATGAAAAATCTTTTTCAATCTCTAATTATCCAAAAAGTCCAAAGAGCTATGACTTTTCTTGACCTAATTTCATTCACTTATATACATAGAACATTAAGCAAGCAAGGGGACACGAATTCAGAGCCTCCAATAGCATTCTCAAATCTCAAAAATTCATCCAAAATTCAATTTTCGGGTTCATCTCTAGAGGGTGTTTAAAGGTATTTTAAAGACATAGAAAGGATCCTTGGACACCATTGAATCGATCCCAACCCTCAAAAACATCTGAAACTTGCTCATATGCCATAGCCGAACTCATTTTCATCCTTATATTATGTGTTTTCGGTTTTACATATTTAAGCATTATAACTTGAAATTAATCATTGATTTGTGTTTATTGTGAAGTGTTGAAGCTTTCTGGACAATTTGTTTTGAGTTTCGTGGCCGTAATCCTATTTCACCATTGCTAGGGTTTTCTCTTCAAGTTTGGGGTTCTATGATATAGGCCGTACAAATGCTTGTTATTGACATGTTTATACTGTATGAATTGCAAGGATTGTGTTGGTGTGATTAATTTAATGAAATTGCAGGTATATAATAAGATACGACATTCACAGGTTTAAGATGGCAAGAAAAATCGCAGCAAAAGTCGTATAAAAAATCGCAGGAAAACCTGCGAATTCAAGGAAGAAGATGAAGTTGTTGGGCGCGAAAATCACATTTGAATTTTATGCAGGGTTTAAAACGAATTAGCTTCATATATATGTCACAACGAGCGCGTAGCTCAGCTGGTTTTGGTGAGGCGCTTTGATGGTAAAGGACCTGGGTTCGATCCCTAGGTCTGGCGTTATTTTTTTTTACTTTGTTTCATTTTAACAGGTTACGCATATAGTCAATTTGGATCATTTGATATCACCAAACGCAGCGCAGCCAAGTGGTAACTTCTCTGGCAGGTACAAGGGAGGTCCTGGGTTCAAATCCAGGCCTCCCCATTATTTTTTTAAACCTAATTTTCCTATTTTTCTTTCTTTTGTTCTTTATTTAATTATATATCATATGATAAATTATTTTTTAAATAATAATATAATATGTTTTATGGAATAAAGTTTTTATATTTCTAAAATCAATATTTTATTTTTTTCAAATATAATTTATCTTTATTTTATGTTCATATTATTACTATATAGTTTATTTTTTGTAAATAGTCAAATTAATATTGTAAATTAAACTATAAATCCTAATTCTATTTTCTAAAATTCATAACCCTAATTTCTAAAAACCCTAATTTTATTTTTAAATCTCTAACCCTAGTTCTTATTCAATCTTAAATATTAAACTTAATTAATCTTCTTTAATATCTAATTAAATAATTAATAATGTTTTCTTTGTAAATATTTGTTCTATGACTTCATATTATTATTCTCATTATATTTTCTTTCAAAAAATTATTTTTAAAAATATTTATTTAATCTAAAAAATATTTAATTAACTTGTATATATTTTTGTGCTAACCTCTTTTTCTTATAATTGTTTTATTACTAACCCTCTTTATTATTTATTTATTTATTATTCAGTCGTTTCTATATTTATGTAAATGCGAAAGCCTTGTAATAGTTATAGGTTTTATTTTCGTCTTTATTTTATTGTTTATAAATATTCTTGCCATGGTTAGTAAATATAGGGAGTGATAATATGTTTGTATTTTAAAAATAATTTAGAATCACTAATCTAATAAGATAAATATATGAATATGGACACTCACACACGTAAGTTGATCTCGTCATCTCACTTCCTAAGGTTATCCCTCATGTTGCCTAACTATAAGGTCAAGTAAGGTGTCTAAAAGCAAGGTCCCTTCTCATAAACAAATCATCTAGTCCCTCCAATATTATAAGATCAAGTCCCTTCGATGTTGCCTACGTAAATGATCTTGTCCCTTTCGAATAAAAGATGATAAGTCCCTTTGTATTGCTAAGACACCTTACAGTTTCCTAAACACAAATGACCCTTCACATGTCCCTTATAACATCCAAGGTAATGACTACCTATTCCTTAATAATAGGGATAGTCTTACCATTGAAAGAACATTTAAGAACAGAAAAGATTTAATTTAGGGTAGGTTCCTCTTAAGTACTTGCTCACTTTTCATCAAATCACTTCATTACACTTCACATTTTTAAACAAATTTTCAAAACAAAGTCTTTATATACATCCATACAAGGATCATTATAAAGTACTTAGAGAATTTTTCAAATACACATTACCCTTCTCAAAACAGTTTAAAGTGAGCTAAGTAACTAAGAGCCAATGGATAACCATGGATGTAAAGGGTGCTAACACCTTCCCTTTACATAACCTACCCCCCGAACTCAAAAATCTTTTAAGGTCTTTCCTGTTCTTTTATGCCCTTTCCTTTAGATAAAATAAAAGTCGGTGGCGACTCTTGCTATCCGCAACATAACTAAAGTTAGTTCTCCCACCGTATTACAACTGGCTTCTCAAATATGTACTTGACTGGATCCATCTTTGAGATTAACAAGGTAGTGTGAGTCAACATATACTGCCTTAGTCGACGAGCAACCCACGCTAAAGCACAACAAGTTTTCTCGAGCAGCGAATAACGTTGTTCACAGTCGGTAAATTTTTTGCTTAGGTAGTATATTGCATACTCTTTTCGACCAGACTCGTCATGCTGGCCCAACACACACCCCATTGATCCTTCTAATACTGTCAGGTGCATTATTAGAGGTCTTCCTTCAACTGGAGGCATAAGAATTGGAGGTTCTTGTAGGTACTCCTTGATTTTGTCAAAAGATTTCTGACAATCTTCGTTCCACTTGACCGTCTGTTCCTTTCTTAAGAATTTGAACAGTGGCTCATAGGTTGCAGTAAGATGAGATATGAACCTTGATATGTAGTTCAATCTACCTAAGAACCCCCAAACTTCTTTTTCAGTCCTAGGTGCAAGCATCTCTTGAATGACTTTGACTTTGTCAGGATCAACTTCAATTCCTTTTTCACTTACGATGAATCCTAGCAGCTTACCGGAACGTACCCCAAATGTGCATTTGTTGGGGTTTAACTTCAGCTGATACTTTCTCAGATGCTTGAACAACTTCAGCAGATTTACCAAATGGTCTTCTTCAGTGAGGGACTTGGAAATCATGTCATCCACGTAGCATTCAATTTCTTTGTGGATCATGTCGTGGAATAAGGTTACCATAGCCCGTTGATAAGTCGCACCGGTATTCTTCAGTCCAAAAGGAATTACCTTATAACAGAATGTGCCCCAAGGTGTAATGAAGGTAGTCTTCTCCATGTCTTCGAGTGACATCCTGATCTGATTATACCCGGAAAATCCATCCATGAAGGAAAATACCGAGAATTGAGTTGTGTTGTCGACCAATACATCAATGTGAGGTAAAGGGAATTCAGCCTTCGGGCTAGCTCTGTTCAGATCCCGGTAATCCACACACATCCGTACTTTGCCATCCTTCTTAGGCACTAGTACAATATTAGCAACCCACGGCGGGTAACTAGTTACAGCAAGGAAACCGGCGTCCCACTGTTTTTGTACTTCTTCTTTAATCTTCATGGCCATATCTGGACTATTACGGCGTAGCTTTTGTTTTACTGGAGGAAAATCTTCTTTCAAAGGCAGCTTGTGCATAACAATATCAGTGTCCAGACCTGGCATGTCTTGATAGGACCAAGCAAAGACATCAACGTATTCTCGAAGCATGTCAATAAGTTTTTCCTTCACTGAATCTTGCAGACTGGCCCCAATTTTCACTTCTTTCAAGTCTTCTTCGGTACCAAGATTAACTGTTTCAACCTCCTCCTGATGAGGAGTGATTACCTTTTCTTCTTGCCTCAACAACCTGGCTAACTCTTCAGGTAACTCATAGTCTTCTTCAACCCCTTCATCAGCTTGATTAATTGGATTGTCGAAGTCATACAAGGTCATAGCAGTGCTGTTGTCGGTGCAATCTGGAGGATAATCTCTGCAAGGGTTGAGATTGGTTCGTTTTAGTGATCAGTTTTAATCTTGTTTAGAAAAGTGAAAATGAAGTTATTTATTTTGAAAACATTGCCATTTTATTGTACAAAAGTGAAAAAATGAAAAAACAGTGAGCGAAAAAGAGACTCGTTTGCAAAAGATGTCTGATATTCATTGATTAATCATTTGCACAAAATTACAATATGACCCTATTACAAAATGAGTCCTGACACCTTGGGCAAGATGCAGGACTTGATGCATGCTAAAAAAGACAGGAAATAATAATTACTCTACAGGAGTAACCCTTATAATTTCTTGGGAAGACCAGTTAAGGACTTGGTTTCCTGGGATCCTTGGACGTATCCAGCTTTCCAGGTTGTGGTCGCTTTCCTCCTCGTCTTCCAGGTTGTTAACAGCATCTGGGATGAGCATCCCCCCACTGATGAACTTGGGCCCTTTGGTAGCCTCTGATTGATCTTGTCGGAATGGTTTGTAACCTAAACCAAATATATCTTCCTTCTTCTCTACTGGCAGCAGCTTGCCCCAGCCTTGAGCATTACCATCTTCAACAACCTTCTGGGCTTGCTGATAGGAGACAATTGAAGTACCCATCCTGTCTTCCTAGGATGCAGCAAATACTTCAGTCGCCTCATTGACATTCAGGGCCTCGAACCCTTGGCTCATTGTCTCATGGATTTCACCATCCATCTCAATATATTTGTATGTATCCAGATGGCTAAAAAATATGTCCTCCTCACCACAGATGGTGATAATCTGTCATTCCCATTCATATTTCAGTTTCTGGTGAAGAGTCGACGTTACTGCGCCTGCAGCGTGAATCCAAGGTCGACCTAACAAACAACTGTAAGCATGCTGTATGTCCATCACATAGAAAATGGTCTTAAAGACTTGTGGACCTATTATCACTGGCAGCTCCACCTCTCCAAGAACAGATATTTTGGAGCCATCAAAAGCCCTGACCACAAGGTTACTTGACCGGAGAGCTATCCCATCACATTCGAGCTTGACAAGAGCTTTCTTGGGTAAGACATTGAGTGAGGACCCAGTGTCTACAAGAACATGAGATAGTACAACTCCTTTGCACTCCAGGGTTATGTGCAAAGCTTTGTTGTGGTGACGTCCTTCTGTGGTCAAATCAGCATCAGTGAAACCTAGCCCATGGCTAGTATTGACATTAGATACCACTGTTTCAAGCTGGTTCACCGTGATCTCTTCTGGCACGTAGGCAGCGTGCAGAACTTTAAGTAGCGCATCTCGATGGGCTTCGGAACACAACAACAGAGATAGGATATAGATCTTTGAAGGAGTCTGGTGGAGCTGGTCCACAACTTTATAGTCGCTTCTTTAAATTATTCTGATAAACTCATCCACATCTTGATTGAAGGATGATTTATGAGTCTCTTTCGACGCAGATTCTTCCGGTATCACACTCTTCCATTTGGCTTTGGCAGCAGCCTCTGTCTCAGTGTTGGTTCTTCGAGCTTGTGATGCGAAGAGACGTCCGCTTCGGGTGAAGCCTCCACCTCCCCCAACATTGTCCAGTTGGGGAGTGAGAACTAGAGAATTAAGAAGGACTTTCTCTCCGTTGCAGTATAGATCAGCATCATAATGCCATGGTATAGCACTGTCTTTGTCATATGGGATCGGCCCGGGCACTGTGATAGTGACTGGGCTCACTGCAGCAGATGTTGGGACTGTAATAGTCTGTGGATCATAGAAAATAGTAACAGGACCTCTAGTAGATGTTGATGGAGGTGAATTGAAGCTTGGTTGAAATTGTTGTAGAGGTTGTTGAAAGTTATTGGAATTCGGGACCGTTGTCGGGTCATAATAAATTGTGACAGTGGAAACATCATTGTTGGTGGTTGCTGAAGTTGTAGTAGCATGTACAAATGAATTGTTGTGTGTTGAAGTGACAGATGAAATGATTGCTGAAGTTGTAGCTGAATCAGTAGGAAAGATGGTTGTTGCATTTGTAGAAGAACCAGTAGAAAGATGGTTGTTGCATTTTGTAACACCCCAAAATTTGCCCTCTTATTTATTACTGTACAACTGACTTTTTTTTGCTTCACATTTGTCTGCATTTCTCCTTAGGTTATATAATTCGCAATCATGCATTTCATTGAGTTCCTAAGGCATGAGATCTAAGGATTTTTTATGACTTGAACGTCCTTATCCAGAGGATCATTTCTCAGATTCCTTATTTGAGGGTATTGGTCAAAAAATGTTGAATCAGGCCATTGTGACTGGGATTAGGGCTGTCTCCCTCCAATATCCCAAAGCCATTTTCTTCATCAATGATCATTCAAAAGATTCCATAAGGAGCGAATTACGGAAAATATTTGGTCTATATGGTATAATCCAAGTACATTCGAGATATGCGAAGGACCAGCTTCATCCATGACTAATCCCTTTGGTTTTTATTGGGCAATTGATTTTGTGTTTAGCAAGATGTGATCTAAATGGTGCATTAGAAGTTTTTTTTAAGATTCGAGTTTCCACAACTATTCAAGTCTACATGTCCATCTCCATTCAAATTTTACACCCGTTCGTCCGATTTTTCAATTATGTTCATTCTTGATCCATCATCCAGATAAATCCATAAACTTCTTTTTTAAGTTCAATTGTCCAAAGTCGATTAAACCAATATCTCTTTTTATCCATATTCATTGTCTAAGTTTTTTCCCACCCCCGCGAGGGCCTATATGCATAACTACGGAATCTGTTCGCCTTGATTATCTTGTGAATAGCTCATGCATTAATATCTTCTTAATGGGCTTTTATTGAACTTTTGACGGCCCACAGTTTGTATGACCAACTGTTGTTATGGATGAAGTTGGTTTTTTTAATGAAAATAGGCTGACTAATTACAGGGAGTTAATTCTTTCATAGAATCTTAATATTATATTTAGGGTGTTTCCGGAATTCATGGTAAGTGAAATTGTGGTAAGCAAAATGTCATCCTCACTCAAGAAAAAAGAACACAGAGGCGGTATTTGAGAAATTAAAGGAGGTAACTTTCCATTTGATACACATCAATTGATGAAAGAGTCATATGACGTGAACAAAAATACAAGGATGATTAACAAAAATCATAACAGGTAATTATCAAGATAAATATTTTTCAGTTACAAAATTCAGTTACAACCAAAACTAATTACAACAGAAAAAATATAGAATAGAAGAACCGAAATAAAAAAACTCCTAAGTTATCGTTCTCTAACTGAGTATAGAATACAACAGAAGTTTAACAGGAAAAGAGAAAAAAAGATTTTACTTACAGATTCAGTTCAAGAGAGGGGGGTTACACATGAGGAAAATCAGTTATAACAAAAAATGAAGATAGATAATTCCTGACTCAATCCATCTTCAGAAACTCTCCTCAACATTCTTCATCAATCGAACTTCAATCAACATCGATCCCTCTATTTAGCATCATTTCTGATCTTCATCAACCTAAAAAAAAACCCTGCAAAACCATGACAGAAAACAAAAAAAACAACTCAGCTTGAGAAGTACAGATTCCAATGGAAATTCGGTTACAAAATTATCAAAAATGAGTGCACAGAAGAATGAGAGAAGGGAGTTCACAAATCCAATTCAATTGCATAATCTAACCAACTCAACAAACTGTAACTGAAACTTTTATTTCCATAACAGAATTTCTAACCGAAAATACCTGTTGAAATCCTAAAACACTCCTCAATGCATCTCATATAAAATCAGAACTTCATCTCCATTTTTGGCTGGCAATCGTTTTCCCTTTCATCTTTTTCTCCATGGATCTTCACCTTCATCTTCTGGCTTCCTCATTTTCCATTTTTAGATTAGATTGAACCTTCTTCATTCAAAAGGCTTCTCATTATCCTCTCGCTTTCTGCGGATTCAGCTTGACCTTCATAGAAACTCCAATCCCCTATCTCCAATGATTCATTCAAACTGCGTCAAGATCAACCTTCACTTTCACTCTTGAATTTCACTCTGCAAATCCTCCACCATTGACTTCATCCTCTTCGGTCTCAGAACCATTTCTTCTGTTGTCATCGCACTTTCATCATCATCAAGACCTGCTGTCATACCCCAAATTTGTCCTACCATTACTCTCATTTTTATTCTAGTTTTTCCAGCATCTTTGCATCATATCATTAGCATATTGTTGTGCATTAAAAAAAAGAGATTAAAATGTTATGTGTGTGTGCCTTGTTATTGTCACCTTTTTCTTCTTATTGTCTAAGCAGGTGTTCGTAAAATTCTTGGTTTATTCAAAGTTATCATGGTTATTGGTTTTGCTTTATTATCAGGATTCAAGACGACTATATTCATTCCAAATCAAGATTCAAAATGGATTCTTTTTCTTGAGCACATCTATCTTGGTTATGGTGCTTTTCAAAGAAGACTCCAATATGGATTCTGAAACATGATTTTCTTAAATGGCAAGATGTGTAATAATTATGTCTAAAATATGCTTTCAAGATCGAGTCAAAGAAAAGTCTCATTTTGGTGCTAGGGCAAGCATGGTAGCCATTCTGTTGCCAAGAGAATCCAATACTTTCATGTTCAAATTGCCTTCTAAGATTTTTTTGGTGCAAAGTTGAAAGTTTATGTATCCCGTGGAGTTGGTTCTACCTTAAGGCCATTATTATTCAAAGTCAAAATGCAAAGTGAGCTATAAATCAAAGACCAAGCTGCAAGTTCATGTTAATTTGAAGTTTAGATTTTGAGCCACGTAAAAAAAAAGGGGAAGTCAAAGGCCTAGAATTCAAAATGCTAAACAATGATTCATTTGCTCCAAGGAAGATGCTATTCAAAATCTAGAGATAGTATTACATGAAAATATGTTGAGCATTGAATATTCATCAAAGATTACAAATCAAAATCAATTATTCATTTTAATAAAAGTCAAAGCTAACAATTTCCAAAATTAAGATATGTCATACAAGCAGTGAGCTGTATCATATAATCAATGTTCATGTAATGCTTAAGGTACTACATGGTCCAAGTCTTGTGCATCAGACTGCCTCCACAATCCCAAGCCCCATATTCATGCGTTACCGAGAATCTCGCCATAGCCATAGTCTTCTTCATCATTGTGATAAGTATCCTGCATCCACATTGTTCATTTGCAAGAACAAGAACAAGAAAATTCAACAAAATAACTCATTCAAGTCACAATTCAGTGGGATGTCATCTCCAATACACCACAAAATTCTGCACATAAATTTCAAAGAATTATTGGCAATGTAGTGACACCAACATAACAAAACATTTCATCCTCAGATCATTACCGACAACATCATCAAAAACACAGTAGAAATACCAAATTTAAGATGGAGTATGGCAGGAACATGGTAAACAATGACAGGACATTAAACAATGCACAAATCTCAAGCACATTCTACCTATGTTCAGGAAAGCAATTACCACAGGGAAATGATCTCGTTCAACTTTGTGACAAGAACGTTGCATCAAGACCATGCCAAACTGATCTTCTCCACTCACAGAAACTTCCACAGGTTCTGAGATACCTGCGGAAAACGAAAACCGAATTAGCATTTCATTTCAGCTATTTCATGAATAAATATAAACCAGCCGTGGCAGGATTACATCAATTCGATAAGCCGAAACGCCATAAGTCCCTTCAAGGATCCAACAGTCCTATGCAATAATAAAATATAATAAATTTGAAACAACCAGAAGCATAATCAGGGCAGAGTCAGAGCAATTCTCCCTGAACATCAATTGCAACTGCTTGATTTAATGTCAGTTTTCAATGGCCCTAATTGGAAAATTCAAGTCATTTGAGAAAAGCTTGAGTATAAGCTTCAGCAGACACAACACAAACATCAAATATCAAAGAAATTCAGCAGCGAGAAAGTGAATGTACCATTCGTACCAAGCTTCAGTAGCAAAGATCATAACCAAAGGGATCTCATCACTTCACTGAGATATCAAGTTCCGAACCATCATCCCACTTCATGCCGAGCCGTCACGAAAATACACAATAAAATGAAGCACACTGTTAGTTCAGTACAAAAAATCATCACAAGTATAAAAGCAATTCAATGAGAAGGATGAGATATTTGGCAATAGGTCACAGCAACAGAAAAAGAACAAGCTCACCAAGGCCAAATTATCACAAAACCAATCTCTATTCGACCTCTCCATAAGTTGAGTTTCACCTCATGATTTTCCTGCAGCTACTTTCGTTTTCAGGCCTTCAAAATCTCATCCGTAAGCCATACTAGCAGGTCTGTACATAAGCAAGAGATGATGAAATATGAGATTATACCCTATTCCATGATATTTTAGACCTGTACAGTATTGACTGGGTTATAGTTTCATAAGACAGTGATCACAAAAACACACTCAGCCAAGTTTACATGAGTTCATCCGTCAAAGTTTCAGGGCAATGCAAGGATATGACAAGGATATAGCTTACCAAGCAGTGTTTATGTAGCTAGTTCGAACCGAGCGCTATACCAAGCCACCGTTCTTCGTGACGGTTCCTTCACCAAGAAAACAGAGGAAGTATCAGCCAAAACCTTCAAGCAAATCCATAAGTGATCTTCAATATCGGATACACCAAGAAGTCAGAGAACAAGTTTCAGTAGTAAAAAATAGTTGTGGTATCAGTAAAAGTGAACTTACCTTTTCACAGTTGAAATTTACAGTGGGACCACAATAATTTCCATTCACTACAGACAAGCAACTTTGTGATTCACCCTTTTGGACCCCACACAATCCCGTAGAATTCCACTCAGAGATTCTTTCTAACGGTTTTGAGGAAAATCCCAGCTCACTCACACGATTTCTTGGCTGAATCCCTTAACCTCGCATATGATCCTCTCATTCTCCCTATAAAAGCATTGACCTAATCATTGAAAAGGGGGAGAGCCGCACACAAAAAGCAAAAAAAAGGGACTAGCCACTACCTCCTTCACGATCAAACCGCTTTTCTTCATCGCCACAAACATAACCCAGAAAGCCCCTCCAAATGCAGATCGCAGAACCTCCGTCAACCCATCTTCACCGAAACTCTCCACCATCGACCACCCTCATTCTCCTTAAACCAACATCACACAACTGAAACCAACCAACCTTGAATCCAAACGTCGCACCATCACCATCACCACATCGTCTTCGCCGAACCTCACTGTCCAAAACAACCACCGCGAGTCAATCACGCCGACCCCCTTTTCCGAAACCACTAACCACCGTCAAAAACCCCAACACCGTGCCAGATCCGCCGTGAGTCCGCGAAGCGCGTTGAGAGAGGGAGACCATAAACCGACCCAAACCGTTCGCGTTGAGGGAAACCAGATTCAAATGAAGAAGATATGACTTTGGACGATGCACTCAGTCAAGCCAAAGATGCATCTCTAACATCTCTTGAGGAACTTCAAAATATTGCCGCCGGCGTGTTTTTTGAGAAGGGTGGGTGTTCTATGTTTTGGCTTCTTAAGGATACGATTCTATCTGCTATAAAGTCATTATTTATTGTTTTAAAAATAATTTGATTTTAATTAGTTCATAATCTTCTTTTTGTCCTGCTTGATTTGGGTTTGTTTAAGCCCATCCGTTCCCACCTATCTATAGACTACACGCAAACAGTCCAATCCCCTTTACTGACCTTTTTCTTTCTTTCTTTTTCCTCTTCTTTCATTTTATATTATTTTTTATGTTTATAAATGCATCCTGGTATAGGCTTTTGGGCCCATCTGTTTTGTTTTACTGCTAAATTTGCATTGCCAAGCGCATCTCTCTTTTGATACTTAGCATTTAGCATTTTGTTATTCAATTTGATTTTGTTTTAAAAAAACTCTAAAAAAAAATTTTCTAATATTTGTTTTAGTTGATGGCTTTAATTTAATAATGCTTGACTCCGTGTTATTTTTAGTATTTTCATTTTCGTTTTGATTTTTAGGGCCAATGATATATTAAACGGCCAATTTTTCGCCCAATTTTAATCGGTGATCTTTGGTCAATATGAGGCCCCCCTTGTATTTAATTTTTTCATTTTATTATTCCGATAAAACAAACATGTAAATTAATTTAGTTTATTTTATTATTCTTAACATTATTTAATTTATTTAATTATTCAATTTAATTTAATTCTAGCAAATTCAATTTATTTAATTTATATTCGCATTTTAAATTACGATTCGACTCCTCATAGAACGATTTCATTAAATCGGCTCTAAGGCAGTAAACGAACCAAATTTCGCCGCGTCCCGAAAAGGTCCAACGCCTTCGAATAGTTGCGCTCGATTAAAAGGTCCAACGCCTTCGAATAGTTGTGTCCCGATTAAAACAGGCCGAACGCCTTCGAATAGTTCAAACACACTGCACACACGCTTCCTCTTGGGCAAACTACAATGATACCATTTATTTCTCGCAATCCCCTGTATTTATTTTGTATCCCTCTCCCATTAATTTGTACGCACTTTATATTTTGTATTTATTTTAATTCTGAATCCTTGGTCCAACGCCAAGCGATCACACTTGCACACTCGCACCTTTATTATTCAGTTATCGTTTATTAGGATCCACCTTACTTTGCGAGCCGAGCGCTTCGTGCCTCGCTGACAAAACCACAAAAATAACCTCCACTTGCATTTACCCTTTTAACCTCAAAAAACCAAAATGTTTCGATTAGATCCAAACCCTTGATCCAACGTCAAGCGGTCATAGGATAATAAAACACTTTAAATAAAAACGAGAAGATTTGTACGCCACGAGCCTTAAGCGGTAGAAAGGAGGATAACGAGCTCTCGTTACACGCTCCAATTATTTCGACGCAGGACGCTCGTCTTGTTGGGCGAGATAAACTATCCATAGTCTTTAGTGCATTTCAACTCCTAAACCCTTTCATCGACGAAAGGTAATAAAATCAACATCCAATACCCTTAGTAGGCCGAACTACGAGGCTCTGACTTTCCCATTGCACACGGGAGTAGGTAGGCACGAGGATCTCAATCCTTGCCGAGCACCTAGGTTCAATCTAACTTATAATTCAAACTCATTTCCCTCTAGCAAGCAATTCGTTTAAGCATAGACATCCTTTCGAGCGTGATAACTTAGATGGTTCCCATCGAGTACGATGGATGTAGGGGGTGCTAATACCTTCCCCCTGCATAACCGACTCCCGAACCCATGCAATGGTTCCGTCGACCTTTGTCCTCATCCTTCTCTTCCTGGGTTGTATCTGTATCTTCCCTTTCCCTCTTCGGGAATAAATAGAATTAAGTGGCGACTCTTCAGTCCGTCCAGCGCACGGCTCTGTCCTTTTCGGATCGCGTGAGGTCGTATTTTTCGGGGTACGACACCTGCAAATATCAACAAGACGCAAAATCGCAACAACAACTTCGCCTGTAAGATTCAACATCAATAGAAACAAGACCAGAAGAAGAACGAGAAAGAGAGCACGAGAAGTGGAATCGCACTTACCTAAACGTATTTGTTCGTCGCATCCTCGTCACATCGGAACAAAATCATCGTTCTTCCTTCTTTGACATTGTCGATACGGTGTCAAATCGTCAGGTACGAAAAAGCTCTACTTTGGGCCGTCGTTTGTTGTGTTTATTCCTTCGGCTATGGTGTGTTCGAGACGGACTAGGTAGAGTTTATTGATAAGGGCGTTATCTCCGATTGGTCAGTTGCGGCGGCGATCTAGGTTGAAGGAAGAAGATGGCGGCGGTGTTAGGGTTTTCGGGATAAAGAGCAAAATAGGTTTGAGAAAGGGATTTAGGAATTGTTAATGGTGGTGGCGGATTAGGAGAAGAAGGTAAAGGTGGCAAGAAGATGATGACGGTGGCGATGATGGGTGTTGAAAGAGAAGAAGAAGGGAGGTTGAAGAAGAGGGGGGGCTAGGGTTTGTTATAACGTCTTAATCCTTTTTTTTTTTTTCATTTTTATAAATGTTACTTGGTTATGTTAATTAATAGCAATATTATTAGGAGTTTAATATTGATGGTGGGAATTAAAATAAGTTAATACGGATTAGTAGAAATAAATATGAGATTATTCATGATTAATGCACCAATGAATCCACCGCCAAGATGCTGAAAGGATAAGGGTGATAGGATTCCCTTTTGGACGGTCCAATCCGGCGGTGACACTTGTCACTGTCCGGTTGGACCACTTGATTCCAATCCCATGCATTTCTCCCCATTGCAACTCCCATGATCCCTTAGTTTCTATTGTGTTTTGGGCTTAAGGACTCGCTATTAACACCTCCCCCCGCAGGCCCATATGCTCATCTTAAGCTAAATAGTTCTATTGTCACCCCTGTCGCTCCCGATAGATGGGACTGACCCAAATAAAGGTACAGACGCGAACGGTCGGCGAGAGGGACAATGAGAATACACAGCCGTGAACTCACTGGAGATGAAAAGAGTCACCAGCTAGGCATTTTTATCCCGGAGGAAAGGTAATGCTGCATAGACCTAGAAAGATATGGATAAGACGGTTGCGAACCAGAGAGACTGAGAAAGGGGGTTGGTTACAACCTGGGAAGGTATTAGCACCCAGATTGTCCGTCGTACTCGACGGGATCCACGCTTAAAAGATTTGTGTTTTAAAGGGGTAGTGTCAGTGCAATCTGTGTATCAAAGCTGGAAAAGAATGTACAGGTGTCAGTGTATGAGAAGTGTGAAGTGTGAATATACAGTGTCAGTGTAAGAACAAGAATAGGATGCTCAAGATCATGAGGCTTAAATAATAATGCTGGAAGGAGGGGGAATATACAGAGACTTTTGTTCGATAACCGTTAAGTTATGCCTACGTATCCTCTCGTGCAATGAGGAAGTCAGAACACCGTAGTTCGACCCAAAGAGACTGAAAGATAAATTGACTGGTGAACTGCTTACTTGCCTATGCTCAAGTGCATGACCTGTCTGGCTCAGGTGCAAACTGTCTTGCATTAGACGGAAGGAGTAAGTTCTCGTTTATGAGTGATTAAGATGAGAAAAGAATCCCGGAGGAGATGATTATTGTTTGTTTTTGTATTTTCAGTCTTTTATTGCTTTTTGAAGTTTGTCATAAGTTAATGAGCTTAAGCCTAAACCAGTGGATTAGTGAACTCATCACATCTTCCCTCTGATTAGGGGTAATGAGAATACCTTAAGTGTGAAGTCAGATTCTCACACTTAATCACCTCTGGTGTAGGATTAAGATCATTAACCTACTTGTTATTATTTAGATGTTTTTAGTGTTTTTGTTTAGTGCTGAGTAATGAGATTAAGCCATAATCAGGGATTAAACAGACTCATTACACCATCCTAATAGAAGGATAATAGATGAGGTTGTTTAAGCTGAGGAAAGCTCCTCAACTTAATCCATGATTAGGGATTAAACTCATGACAAAAACATGCCTTTGATTAAGTGGATTTTATTTAATGATGTGATGATGAAGTGATTTTTAGGGTTTGTAAGACAACTTGAGGGGGACTTGTCCATTAACACTAGGGTTAGTCCTTCTTAACCAATTAAGGAAGAATTAGAACCCTAATGCAAGGCCCAAGTTACAAGTGTGATGTCTTGACTATTATTAAGTGGATTGATTAAGAGATTTAAACACATTAAGGGTTTAACACTTAGGATTAAAGTTATACACTCCATCCTAATAGAAGGATGCAGACATAAGCTTAATCACAAAGCCTTAAAGCCTTTAGGGTTTAGCCCCTGATTATGAGATGAGAAGAGAGGACTCAAAGAAGACACAAAGGTAAAACTAAGAGGGGAGACTAATCAAAACCCTAATCATTATCATGCTTGGTTGTTCCTAAGGCTTATGAGGTTTAAGAAAGAAGATCTTCAATGGAACCACCAGGAAGCAGATGAAAAGGATCAGGAGAAGCAAAGCAACTTGCTTCATTCAAGAAGTCAAGTCACTTGAAGAAAGAAAGTGGGAAGAAGAAGAATGAGCAAGTTCAATCTCAAACACAAACGTAAATGCAGCAAGGATGCATGAAAGGAGATGAAGAGAAATTATGAGAAGTGAAGGCAAATTCACTTCTCAATGTCACTTACCACCTGAAAAGGTTAGAAAAGAGATGCAATGCAATGCAAAATGGGGTGAGATGTCATGATGAGAAACAAAACCAGAAGCATATATGAGATGCTAATGATGCTATGAGATGCTACTAACATGAGGCAGCATATGAAAATGATCATACAAGCTCATGAATGCAAATGGTGCAAGTTAAGAACCAAGAACATACATGAAAAGTTATGAAGTGTAGATGGCATACAACATGGCAAATACATGAAGCAATGGTCAAACATGCTTTCAATATGTCTTATGATGTTAAATGAATCAAATGGAAACATGGAATGTCATGGCAAGTCATGTTATGCAAGAGAATGCAAGATGGATGCATATGGAAGCCCAAATTAGGGTTTATGAACAATACATCAAACAAAAATCAACATCAGAAGCAAACCCTAAGATAAAAAATTAAAAATGCCACTCAAAGGACCCCTAATCCTATACTAACTCACTGCCCAAAGGATAGGTCTCAACTCTTTACCAAATTCAAGTTATGATTTTCCTAAGTTTTCTAGGGTTTTAGGGTTCCTAGACAAGAAAATTACCAAACAAATGGAAAATGAAAGATAAAATCATGGCCATTTAATATCACAAACTACATGCTAAACACAATGCAATGCAAAAAGAATCAAGGTCCAACTCTTCATGAATAGGCAGAAATGATTTTTTGAACTTTGGATCAAAATAATGCATCAAAATGATTTTAATTCAATGAAAAATTCTCAAAATGCATCAAGAACAAAAAATAAATTTGGTTTGAAGGTTGGACAATGTTTCTAAATGTCTTAAAACATTTCATGAATTTTTTGGTGATTTTTAAATACCTAGAAGTATTTTTAATAAATTAATTTTCATTAATCAATTAAAAATAAACTTTTAAATATTTAAAAATACTTTTTTAATGCTAAAAATGAAAATAAAAATATTTTTGTGTTTTAAAAATTAATGAAACTCTTGACAAAAAGTTTCATAATTTTTAAAACATTTTTGCTATTTTAAATAAATTGTATAAAACAAATGGAATAAAATGAAAATTAAATGAATTTTAAACTGAAAAAGTAAAAGTAATCAGATCCAACGTGTGGGATTCAAACTGGCAAGGGCGGGAGCTGACCGCGCGCGTAAATGAACGGTCTACATTCAAACTCAGCTAATTAATGATTAAGCCCTAAACTCACCGTTAAACACCCTCAGGTGACCGAAACAGTGTTCCGGTCATCTTCCCCGTTCACCCCAAAAATCAATCTCTCTCTCCAGGCCATTTTAGGAGCTCTAACTCTCCAGAAATCATCTACTAACTATCCTAAACACGAATCCAACATCAAATCATGTTTAAACTCAAACAAAAACAAGAATCGAAGCAAAGAAATTTCTAGGTCAAACTTTCAGAACACCATAACATACTCATTTCTTGCTCATTTTCAAAAGTAAATAGATCCCACTGATCAGTGCAACATACAAAACAAGATTCTAACAAGAAAATGGAGTTCTGGAAAAAAAGTTCATGGAGTCACCTGAGATTGAGCTTTTGATTCAGGAGCTTTCTGGATGGTTCTTTGGCTCAAACAGGTCCCAATGATCCCCCTTTGAAGCTTTGGACACTTGGTTGGAGTTTAAACAGCCTCTTGAGTGAGTTTGCAGAAGCTCAGGCCAAGGGAGTGTGAAAATCGTGTTTGTGATATGGGGGGTTTCAGGCCAAAACAATGGTTGGTTTCTGGTCAGTGAAGTGAGTAGAGATTGTTTGTGGAGTTTCTTTTTGTGTTTGAGGCTTGTGAAGAGAGATTCGAGGGTTTTTGCTCAAGGGAGTGAGTTTGTGTATTCTCTGTTGTGGTGAGCTTCAGCCTTGCTTGATGTGTGAAATGGCTAGCATTTTGTCCATATAAACATCTCTCATTGGTCAGATGATGTGACCTGCCCTTTATTGATTGGTATGGCCACTTTTGCAAATTGTCAACTTTTGTGTAAGAGAAAGCATGGGAAACTTCTAGGCTAGTACATGGGCTGTGTGCTGCGCAGCAAGGTGAGGGGAGAGGGCTAGGGTGGTTCAGCATCCAAGGTACCAAGTGGATGGAAGTGTTATGATGATTTTGCAACTTGTTTACTTTTGCTTGTTCATGAAAATCTCTTGCTTTGCCAACCATGAACATGTGATCTTTTGGTTCAAATCTGATTTTTAGGTCACATGTGATGTTTGTGTAATGGTTAGACATGAACTAGAAGTCACAAATGCCTTGGTACAAAGTTTTTGCAAGTTTCTTATTTGAGGCATATCTTGAAAATTAGTGATTTTTGCCAACTTTGACACACCATAACTTTTGATCCAAAATGAATTAGATCATGTTCTTGTACTTTTTGAAAAGGGAAAGATCTAATCTACAACTTTCATGACCAAAGTTTTTCCATTTGAAGCATTTTTGGATCAAAAAGTAAGGCTTGAAAAGTGGCATAAAATGACATATTTCTTAAAAGTCAACCATGCCCTAAAAAGTCAACTTTGCAAAAACTTGTAATTCTTGAATTTTGTGAACTTCAACCTTCTTCCATGATCCAATAAAGATCAAATACACTCAAAATGATGAAGATCACCCCTTGGTTGGGTCATTGGGGGCCTCAGATGCCCTGATTTTGCACTGACTTGTCCAGAAAGTCAACCTTTGATCAGATGACTTCCCCATGGAATTTCTTCATGAAAATTGATATGCATACTCCCTATACCATATAGAGACCAATGGAAACAAGAATGACCAAAACATTTGGGGTTATGGCCTCTGAAACCAAAACCCTAATTTTAGGTCAACTGTGCAGTCAAACCTAGCTCTGCTTCCATACCATTCCCAGTTCTTGTGATTCTTTGGCATTCTTGACTTTGAGAAGGTGTAATATGATATAAGAACACACATGGACCCCTTTGAAGTGATTGTTGACCTTTGGAGTGGCTCAAGAAGCTCTTGGGTTGCTCAGATCACAAACCCTAGGTGCAGATGACTTTGAAGCAATGCAATGAATCAAAAAATGCAATGAGAGATGCTATGATTGAACTTATGCATATGAAATGATCACAAGCCATGGTGTGAATGGGTGAGGGCAAATTTGGGGTGTTTACAGCTGCCCCTATTCAAACATGAGTTAATTGTGCAGGATGTAAGCAACGGCTTAACAGGCAAACAAGATAACTTGTGGTTGAATACCAAAGACAGTCCAAAATTTGCACTCACAGAATGAAGAAGAAAAGGGATATAGATTGTAAAAGAAAATAAAGTATATTGTAAAGTGTGGGCGACGGAGGACGACCGTCGAGCAGAGGACGACTGCTGGGTAAAGAGCAATGACGGGGACGACCGACATGCTGGGAAAAGTGTGTGAAGTAAAGCGACGACGGGGACGGCCGACATGCTGGGGATAAAAAGGTATTATGATGGGGACGGCCATCAAGTTCATAAAGTAATGTAACCAACGATGGGGACGGCCATCGGGCTAAAAAAGAAAAGGGACCACGACGGGGACGGCCATCGGGTTAAAGAATAAATGAAATAAACAGATGATGAGGTACGGTCATCTAAGGTGGAGGACGACCACCTGGCAGGGTACGGCTGCCGAAAAGTATCGCGACATAGGACGAATGCCGGATAAAAGGTCAACGATGGGGACGGCCATCGGATGAGCATGATGGAGGACGACCATCAAGAGGTGGAGGACGACCACCTAGCAGGGGACGGCTGCTCTCAGGGCATGTCATGACATAGGACGAATGTCAGATAACCAAAATCAACAATGGGGATGGCCATTGGATAAAATGATGAAGGACGATCATCAAGAGGTGGAGGACGACCACCTAGCAGGGGACGGCTGCTAAAATATCAACGATGGGGACGGCCATCGGATGAGCATGATGGAGGACGACCATCAAGAGGTGGAGGACGACCACCTAGCAGGGTACGGCTGCTCTCAGGGTTTATCATGACATAGGACGAATGTCAGATAAAGGAAAATTTTCTTTGTTGTCTATCTACTGGGGAATAGTAAACACGGACGAGTGTTTATATCCAATGAAAACAAAAGGTATAAGTGTTTAGATGTGTATAGATTAAAGATGCGGACGAGCATCCTTAAGACTATGATACGTACGAGTATCAGGTAGAAACAAATACTGACACATGTTCAGAGATGATGATACGGACGAGTATCAACGGGTTAACAAAGAACACGGACGAGTGTTGAATCTGAAAGAATTCTTCTGGGGAATAGTAGACACAGACGAGTATCTATATTCAAGAAGACACAAGTGTTTGACGTAGTGTATGGATTAAAGATGCGGACGAGCATCCTTAAGATTTATGATACGGACGAGTATCAAGTAGAAACAAACGCTTGACGCATGTTCTGAGATGATGGTACGGACGAGTACCAACTGGTTAACAGAGAACACGGACGAAGTGTCGAATCTGCGGGGGTATAAATGGTGTATACAAGATACGGACGAGTATCTGTATAAGTATGAGTAGTGTATAGATGAGTTTTCAACCTGCTGGGGAGAACGACACAGACGAGTGTCAAAAGGAGAAGAGTATAGTATAAACAAAGTATCTGATATACAAAGTGTTTATGTTACTGTGCTGGGAAAGTGACATGGACGGATGTCAAGGAAATGTATATATATAAGTATCCGTGAGTGCAAAGAGGATGTCTTTGGCTTTCTGCTGGGGATGTGACACGGACGGGTGTCAAAGTGAGTATATACTGGTGTTTTGTGAATACGAGGCAACTGCTTTTGCTGGGGACTCTGGGGGGAAGTTTTCTGTATACTGATGGATTTTTATTATTCACAAGTGTTTGATTCAAACCATGACTTTATGATTATGCTATATGTTTGATTTTTGCCGTAATGCTCCGTATTTGAGACGGAATGCTACGCTTTGTTTGGTGGATATGATGCGAATGCCATGATCGTGCAAAGATACCAAACCGGGATGCGGATCCCGTTGCCGTGAAGATCTCTGGCCGGTCTGCTTGAAATAATCATCCCAGCTGGGGATGAGATCGTTGGTAGATCTGATGAAAAGATTCTGCTTGGGGGAGTGCGTCAATGATAGACCTATTCCTGTAATAGGGGACCCAGCTGGGGGTTCGTAGAAGCTTTCTTCACTCTGTTGTGACTCCTTCATGCGCTGCTCTTCTGAATAGAGGCTGAAATTCTGTGGGGAGATGGTTCCCTGGCTCTTGTACTTGACTGAGGAAGAATGATTAGCAACTCGGCTGGGGAGAAATTACTTGGAATGCTAGGCTGAGCGAGTATTGATTTGTCAGCTTGCTGGGGTGAAGCTTTCATGCCCCAAGCTACGCCTCAGATTCCTGCAATCCTGAAAAGACAGAGAAACGCACAAGTATTCCCGAGGTATCCCTTACCGGATTCCGTCATAGGAGTTATACACTTCCGAGAGTAAGTATACTTCCTGCAAGCACGTGTTTTATTATTTTCTAGAGAAAAGCATCTGTACTCATGCAATTAGTTTTTTAGAGACATCAGACATTCTTTGCAAGTAAAAATGTACAAGACGAAACATGACTGAAAAATCTGATTTTATTAATTCATATGCCCTGAATTGGCAAGATACAGTCAAGGAAACATATCTCCTGAAATGAGGAAATTGTTACAAATTGAGAAGCAAAATGCTGGCGATGTTGACGACGCTCTCAAAGGAGCTTCCTCTTTCGTTATGACTCGTATGACTTTTGACGTTCTTCTCATCTTGCTTTCTGGGGAGGGTTGATTCTGATTGAAGCTTGATCCTTTTGAAACTTTCCAAGTTGTAAGTGATACAGACGAATTCAGCATGCAGTTGTTCGCTTATTCCCTTATTTTGCATGGATCGCCCTTCCGGGTTTTTAATCCATCGGGATACCCATTTTTGCTTGAGTTGTCCAATGCGGCTTTTCAACTCAACGGGTGTACATTTTTTTGTTTATTTTTCCCTTATTTTTGCCCGAGTCTTTTATTCTGTTTTTGACTCGCCGGGATGCCCTATTTTTGCCTGGACTTACATTCTGTTTTTGTGTCCAGCGGGTCATTTTCACGCGAAGTATTTTTTAACTGCATCTGAATTCACAGGGGACGGAAAATCCTCACCATCCATGGTGCTGAGCATCAGTGCTCCACCAGAGAAAACTTTCTTCACCACGAATGGTCCTTCATAATTCGGAGTCCATTTGCCCCTGTGGTCTGTATGAGGAGGGAGGATCCTTTTCAGCACAAGATCTCCTACTTGGTACTCTCGGTGCCTGACTTTCTGATCGAAGGCTCTCTTCATTCTTTTCTGATACAACTGCCCATGACAAATTGCAGCCAGCCTTTTCTCTTCAATCAGACTCAGTTGTTCGAATCGGGACCGGACCCACTCTGCTTCGTTCAACTTAACATCCATTAGTACTCGTAGGGAGGGTAATTCAACTTCAACAGGTAGGACTGCCTCCATACCATACACAAGCTGATACGGTGTTGCCCCGGTGGATGTCTTGATTGACGTGCGGTACCCATGCAAGGCAAACGGTAGCATTTCATGCCAGTCTTTGTAGGTGACTACCATCTTCTGCACAATCTTCTTGATATTCTTATTAGCTGCCTCAACAGCGCCATTCATCTTTGGCCTGTAAGGAGAAGAATTGTGGTGTTGGATCTTGAAGTCCCGGCATAGCTCTGCCATCATTTTGTTGTTTAGATTGGAACCATTATCAGTAATGATTCGCTCGGGAACTCCATATCGACAAATGATATCTCTCTTTAGAAATCTGGCTACCACTTGCCTTGTAACATTTGCATAGGAAGCTGCTTCAACCCACTTGGTAAAATAATCAATGGCGACCAGGATGAACCTGTGGCTGTTAGAAGCAGTTGGCTCAATCTTGCCAATCATATCAATGCCCCACATGGCAAAAGGCCATGGTGAAGACATGATGTTCAAAGGATTGGGAGGCACATGCACCTTATCTGCATAGATCTGGCATTTGTGGCACTTTCTGGCATAAGCACAACAGTCTGCATCCATTGTGATCCAGTAATAGCCTGATCTTAACAACTTCTTAGCCATGGCATGCCCTCCGGCATGGGTACCAAAAGATCCTTCGTGCACTTCATGCATCAACAAATCTGCTTCCGTCTTGTCAACACATCTGAGGAGTACCATATCAAAGTTCCTTTTGTATAAAGACCCATCAGTGTTCAGAAAGAAACTACCAGCAAGCCTTCTTAAAGTCTTCTTATCATTGGAAGATGCACCAGGTGGGTATGTTTGGTCCTCCAGGAAGCATTTAATGTCATGGAACCAAGGCCTATCGTCTTTGACAACTTCTGATGCGAACACATATGCTGGTATATCAAGCCTGGACACTGAAATCTGAGGTACAAAGTTAGCAGCTTGAACTTTGATCATGGATGAAATGGTAGCAAGAGCATCTGCAAACTGATTCTCGTCCCGAGGGATATACTCAAGCTTGACTGTTGTGAAGAATGTCAATAGCCTTCTTGTGTAATCCCTGTAAGGTATCAGATGATCCTGGTGGGTGTACCATTTTCCGCTGGTTTGATTAACTACCAGAGCTGAATCTCCGAATACAGTTAAAGTCTTGATCCTGAGGTCGATGGCTTCCTCAAGACCCATAATGCAAGCTTCGTATTCAGCTTCGTTGTTAGTGCAGTTGAAGGTGAGCTTTGCCGAGAAAGGCATGTGAACTCCCTTAGGTGTAATGAGTACTGCACCAACACCACGACCATTCATATTAACAACCCCATCAAACATCATAGTCCATTCTTCTTCTGGGTCAGGCCCTTCAGTGTGAATAGGCTCTTCATGATCTTTTGCTTTTATGAACATGATGTCTTCATCAGGGAAGTCAAATCTCATAGGCTGGTAGTCATCAATGGGTTGCTCAACAAGATATTCAGATAGTACACTGCCCTTGATGGCTTTCTGAGAGGTGTACTGGATGTCATATTCTGTAAGGATCATCTGCCATCTTGCAACCCGTCTGGTAAGAGCTGGCTCCTCAAATATTGTCGCTCCCGATAAGTGACACCAGGTCAGATAAGGGTACAGACGCGAACGGTCGGCGAGAGGGACAATGAGAACACGCAGCCGTGAACTCACTGGAGATGAATAGAGTCGCCAGCTAGGCATTTTTATCCCGGAGGAAAGGCAATGCTGCATAGGCCTAGAAAAAGATGGATAAGACGGTTTGCGAACCAGAGAGACTGAGAAAGGGGGTTGGTTACAACCTGGGAAGGTATTAGCACCCAGATTGTTCGTCGTACTCGACGGGATCCACGCTTAAAAGATTTGTGTTTTAAAGGGGTAGTGTCAGTGCAATCTGTGTATAAAATAGCTGGACAAAGATGCACAGGTGTCAGTGTGAAGTGTATAAGTGATGTGAAGTATGAAAGTGTCAGTGTAGGAACAGGAGTGAAATGCTCAAGATCATGAGGCTAAAGAATAAAGCTAGAAAGAGGGGGAATATACAGAGACTTTTGTTCGATAACTGTTAAGTTATGCCTACGTATCCTCTCGTGCAATGAGGAAGTCAGAACACCGTAGTTCGACCCAAAGAGACTGAAAGGTGAATTGACTTGCGAACTGCTTACTGGTCTATGCTCAAGTGTATGATCTGTCTGGCACAGATGCAAACTGTCTTGCATTAGACGGAAGAAGCAAGTTCTCGGTTGTGAGTGAATGAGATGAGAAAAGAATCCCGGAGGAGACGATTATTGTTTTTTTTTTTGTGTTTTCAGTCTTTTATTGCTTTTGAAAGTTTGTCATAAGTTAATGAGCTTGAGCTTAAACCAATGGATTTAGTAAACTCATCACATCTTCCCTCTGATTAGGGGTAATGAGAGTACCTTAAGTGTGAAGTCAGATTCTCACACTTAATCACCTTTGATGTAGGGCTAAGATCATTAACCTACTTGTGATTATTTAGATGTTTTTGGTGTTTTTGTTTAGTGTTGAGTAATGAGGTTAAGCCATAATCAAAGATTAAACAGACTCATTACACCATCCTAATAGAAGGATAATAGATGAGAATGTTTAAGCTGAGGAAAACTCCTCAACTTAATCCATGATTAGGGATTAAACTCATGACAAAACAAGCCTTTGATTAGGTGTATTTTATTTAATGATATGATGATGAAGTGAGTTTTATGATTTGTAAGACAACTTGAGGGGGACTTGTCCATTAACACTAGGGTTAGTCCTTCTTAACCAATTAAGGAAGAATTAGAACCCTAATGCAAGGCCCAAGTTACAAGTGTGATGTCTTGATGATTATTATGTGAATTGATTAAGAGATTTGAACACATTAAGGGTTTAACACTTAGGATTAAAGTTATACACTCCATCCTAAGAGAAGGATGCAGGCATAAACTTAATCACAAAGCCTTAAAGCCTTTAGGGTTTAGTCCCTGGTTATGAGGTGAGAAGAGGAGACTCAAAGAGAGACACAAAGGTAAAAAAACTATGAGGGGAGACTAATCAAAACCCTAATTCATTGTCATGCTTGGTTGTTCCTAAGGTTAGTGAGGTTTGCAAGAACAATCTTCAAAGGAGCCACCAGGAAGCAGATGAACAAGATCAAGAGAAGCAAAGTGACTTGCTTCATTCAAGAAGTCAAGTCACTTGAAGAAAGAAAGTGGGAGGAACAAGAATGAGCAAGCTCAATCTTAAACACAAGTAGAAATGCAGCAAGGGATGCAAGGGAGATGAAAAGAAAAGTTATGAGAAGTGAAGGCAAATTCACTTCTCAAATTTACTTACCACCTGAAATGTTAGAAAGAAATGCAATGCAATGCTAGATGGGATGAAATGACATGATGCTAAACAAAACCAGAAGCATGTTGATGATGATAATAATGCCATGAGATGCTATGAACATGAGGCAGCATATGGAGATGTTCATACAAGATCATGGATGCCAATGATGCAAGCTAAGGAGCATGAACAAGCACGGAAAGTTATGAAGCATACAAGACAAATGACATGGCAAATATGTAATGCAGTGATCAAACATGCTTTCTATGTGTCTTAAGATGTCAAATGAATCACAAGAATGCTTGAAATGCTAAGACAAGTCATGTTATGCAAGAGAATGCAAGAGGGATGCAAATGAAAGCCCAAATTAGGGTTTATGAAACAAACATCAAACAAAAACCAAAAACAGAAGCAAACCCTAAGATAAAAAATGGAAAATGCCACTCAAAGAAATCCTAACCCTACACTAAACCAATGTCCAAAGGGGAGGTCTCAACTCTTAACCAATCTCAAGATATGATTTTTCTAAGTTATTAGGGTTTTTTAGGGTTCTTAACAAAAGAAATGCCAAACAAATTGAAATTGAAAGATCAAATCAAGGCCATTTAATCCTAGAAACTACATGCTAAACATAGAATAATGCAAGAAGAATCAATGTCCAACTCTTCCTAGATAGGCAGAAATGAATTTTTGAACTTATGATCAAAATAATGCACAAAATATGATTTAATTCAATGAAAAATTCTTAAAATGCATCAAGATCAAAAAAGAAATTTGGTTTTAAGGTTGGACAATGTTTCTAAATGTCTTAGAACATTTCATGAATTTTTTGGTGATTTTTAAATACCTAAAAGTATTTTTTATTAATTAATTTCCATTAATCAATTAAAAATAATCTTTTAAATATTTAAAAATACTTTTTTAATGATAAAAAATAAAATAAAAATATTTTTGGGTCATGAAAAATAATAAAACTCAGGAGAAAAAGTTTCATAATTTTTTAAGACTTTTTGCTATTTTAAATTAATTATGCAAGTTAATTGAAAAGAAAATGAATTAAAAATAAATAAAATGAAAGTAATCAGGATGGAGGGATGAGATTCATTCTGGATTTGAATCTGTTGACTACGCGCGTCATCCAAGGGTCCAGGTTGACTCTGATTAAATTATTTAAATTATGTTTAATTAAGCTAACACGTGGATTAGGGCATAATCAGGGAGATCCAGGCCACACACTCACGCGGGAGGTCAACGGGTCAGAGGCATCTCACGGTCCAAATTCAAATGGTTATTAATCACGTAATTAGGGCATAATCACTCTCAGGTGGCCGGAGAAGACTTCCGGTCGTCTTCTCCGGCCAGCATCTCCCCTGAAAACTTCCCAACTCTCTCAAATCGTAACAAAAATGAAACCTAAGCATACCAAAATGATTCCCATGATCCCCTGAACTAAAACCCTAAGTCAAAACAAATTTATTCTTCCTCAAATCCATGAATCGAACAAAACAAATTCTAGGGCACGCAGGTTTCAGAAGCTAATTAAACATTCATTTCAAAGCCATTTCAAAAACTAAGAGCACCAGGATATTCAGTGGAGCATAAGGAACAAGTTTATAACATGAAAAACAATTTCTGGAAAAATAATTTTCAAGCTACCTGAGATTTGGAGCTTTCAACCTGATGACTTTCTGGCCACTCCCTTCAGTGCAAACCACTCCACTTGATCCCCAGATGATGTTTGAATGCTCAAGAAGAGTTTATGTTGGCTGGATAATGAGTTTCGACAGCTCCTGCTTCAACTCAGTTGAAAATGGCTATGGTGAAATAGGCAGCTTCAGGCCATTGTGAGGGGTTGTTTGTGATCCCGAGGGTGAATGGAGAAGCTTTGTAAAGCTTGTTTGGATGTTTGTGAGCTAGGGAGGGAGATTCGAATGGAACTGCAGCTTGAGGTGAGAAATGGCTATGGGGTGTTCTGGTTGATTCAGGCTTGTGTTCTTGCTGGTTTCTACTCAATGATGCATGGTGAGTTGAATGGTGAAAATGGTTTGAGTGTTTCTTGGCTGGGCAGAGAGATTCGAAGGCTTATGCAGCTGGGGTGTATTTTGTGAATGTGTGTGTTATGAGATGTTTCAGCCTTGCTAGATGTATGGAATGCCTTGCCCTTTGTCCACATAAACCTCTCTCATTGGTCAGATGATTGGACATGTGCTTTATTGATTGGTAAGTCACCTTTTGCAAAAAGTCAAAAATTGTGTAAGGAAAGTATGGCTCATGATCTAGGCTAGTACAAGGCTGGTTCTGGTGCAGCATGGTGTGGTGAGAGGCTAGCTTGGTTCAGCAGCCAATGCATCAAGTGGTAGAAAGAATGATCATGAGTTTTTGCAAGTTGTTGCCTTTTTGTACTTCATGAGAAAAGTCTTGTTACATGAACCATAACCATGGGCATTCTTGGTTCAAATCTGAATTTTATGACTTAGAGAATGTTTGCATACTGGTTTGGAATGAATTAGAGGTTGCAATTGGGCTTTGGTTCATGATCTTGCAAAATTTCCATTTGAAGCATGCCTTGAAAATCAATGATTTTAGCCAACTTTGTCACACCATAACTTTTGATCCAAGAAGAGTTTGATCATGTTCTTGTACTTTTTGAAAAGGGAAAGATGAGATCTACAACTTTCATGACCAAAGTTTTTCCATTTGAAGCCTTTTTGGATCAAGAATCAAGGCTTGAAAAATGACCTAAAATGATGCATTCTTGAAAAGTCAACTATGCCCAAAAAGTCAATATTTGCAAAAACCCTAAATTCTTGATTTTTGTGAACTTCAATCTTCTTCCATGATCAAATAAAGACCATATACACTCAAAATGATGAAGATCACCCATTGGTTGGGTCATTGGGGGCCTCAGATGCCCTGATTTTGCACTGACTTGTCTGAAAAGTCAACCCTTGATCAGATGACTTCCCCATGGAATTTCTTCATGAAAATTGATATGCATACTCCCTATACCATATAGAGATCAATGGAAACAAGAATGACCAAAAAATTTGGGGTTATGGCCTCTGAAACCAAAACCCTAATTTTCAGTCAACTGTGCAGTCAAGCCTGGCTCTGCATCCACTCAAACCCTAGTTCTTGTGATTCCTGTGCATTTTTGACTTTGAGGAGATGGAATATGATATAAGAACACACATGGACCCCTTTGAGTTGATTGGTGGCCTTTGGAATGGCTCAAGATGCTTTGGGATTGCTCAGATCACAAACCCTAGGTACAGATGACTTAGAAACTATGCAGTGAATCAAAAGTGAGATATGAGATGTTATGATTGTGTTTATGCATATGAGAATGATCACAAGCCATGGTGTGAATGGGTGAGGGCAAATTTGGGGTGTTTACAGCTGCCCCTATTCAAACATGAGTTAGCTGTGCAGGATGTAAGCAACGGCTTAACAGGCAAACAAGATAACTTGTGGTTGAATACCAAAGACAGTCCAAAATTTGCACTCACAGAAATGAAGAAGAAAAGGGATATAGATTGTAAAAGTAAATAAAGTATATTGTAAAGTGTAGGCGACGGAGGACGACCGTCGAGCAGAGGACGACTGCTGAGTAAAGAGCAATGACGGGGACGACCGACATGCTGGTAAAGTGCAGGAAATAAAGCAATGACGGGGACGGCCGACATGCTGGGGATAAAAGGTAGAGCTAAGACGGGGACGGCCGACTAGCTGGGAAAATAAGATTACGATGGGGACGGCCATCAAGATAAAGCTGTAAAATTCTCTGGGGATTGATGGGGACGACCATCAAGCTCACAAAGGAAAGTGGCCAACGATGGGGACGACCATCGGGCTAAAAAGGAAAAGGGACCACGACGGGGACGGCCATCGGGTTAAAAAATAAATGAAATAAACAGATGATGGGGTACGGCCATCAAAGGTGAAGGACGATCACCTAGCAGGGGACGGCTGCTCTGTTGGGAATAAAAGAAATATGATGGGGACGACCATCAAAGGTGGAGGACGACCACCTGGCAGGGTACGACTGCCGAAAATATCGCGACATAGGACGAATGCCGGATAGAAAAGGTCAACGATGGGGACGACCATCGGACGAGCATGATGGAGGACGACCATCAAGAAGTGGAGGACGACCACTCAGCAGGGGACGGCTGCTCTCAAGGTTTATCATGACACAGGACGAGTGTCAGATAACCAAAAATCAACAATGGGGACGGCCATTGGATAAAGATGATGAAGGATGATCATCAAAGGGTGGAGGACGACCACCTAGCAGGGGACGGCTGCTAAAATCAACGATGGGGACGGCCATCGGATGAGCATGATGGAGGACGACCATCAAGAAGTGGAGGACGACCACTCAGCAGGGTACGGCTGCTCTCAGGGTTATCATAACACAGGACGAGTGTTAGATAAAAAGAAAATTTGCTGGCGATCTACTGGGGATATAGTAAACACGGACGAGCGTTTACATCCAAGAAACAAAAGGTATAAGTGTTTGGTATTGTGTATAGATTAAAGATGCGGACGAGCATCCTTAAGACTATGATACGGACGAGTATCATGTAGAAACAAACTGACACACGTTCAGAGATGATGATACGGACGAGTATCAACTGGTTAACAAGGAACACGGACGAGTGTTGCATCTGAAAGAATCCTTCTGGGGAATAGTAGACACAGACGAGTATCTATATTCAAGAAGTCATAAGTGTTTGACATGGCGTATGGATTAAAGATGCGGACGAGCATCCTTAAGACTATGATACGGACGAGTATCATGTAGAAACAAACACTAGACGCAATGTTCTGAGATAATGGTACGGACGAGTACCAACTGGTTAACAAAGAACAAGGACTACTGTCGAATCTGTGGGGATATAAATGATGTATACAAGATACGGACGAGTATCTGTATAAGTGTACCAATGAGTAGTGAGTATATATATGTTTATCCGCTGGGGAGAGTGACACGGACGAGTGTCAAAAGAAAAAAGAGTATATGGGTGATAAAGGTGTAAGCGACTGCGCTGGGGATATGACACAGACGGGTGTCAAGAAAGTGTATATAGGTATATGTGAGTGCAAAGAGGATGTCTTTGGCTTTCTGCTGGTGATTTAACACGGACGGGTGTTAGGAAGTATCTGTAATACGGGTGATCTTGTTTGTAAAGGGTGTTCAGGTGACTTTACTGGGGAGTGATGACACGGACGGGTGTCCAAAGGTGTATATACTGGTGTTTGGGAATTATGAGGCAACTGCTTTTGCTGGGACCCTGGTGGGGATTTCTGTACAATAATGATGAACTGTTCATTATTCACAAGTGTTAATTCAGAACATGGCTTATGATTATGCTATGCGTTTGATTTTTGCCGTAATGCTCCGTATTAGACGGAATGCTACGCTCTGAGGGGATAGTATGATGCAAATGCCATGATTATGCAAAGAGGCAAAGATCCGGGATTCGGATCCCGTTGCCGCGAAGATCTCTGGTTGATCTGCTTGAAATGGATCTCCCAGCTGGGGATGAGATCATTGGTAGATCTAATGATGTATCTGCTTGGGGATACAGGTCACCGACTGACATATCCTTATAATAAGGGACCCAGCTGGGGTTTGTAGAAGTTTTCTGTACTCTGTTGTGACTTCTTCGTGCGTTGCTCTTCTGGATAGAGGCTGAGGATTCTGTGGGGAAACGATTCCCTGATTTCTGCCTTCTGCTGAGGAAGAATAAATGGTACTACAGCCGGAGAATGCTGTTGGTAACTCAGCTGGGGAGAGCAATGAGAGGCAACTCGGCTGGGGATAAAGCATTTCGGGTGCTGAAATTATTTGTCGGTCTGCCAGCTTGTATGCCCCAAGTTGCGTCTTGGATACCTGCAATCCTGCAAAGATAAGGAAACGCACAAAAGGTCCCGAGGTATCTTTTACTGGATTCCACCATAGGAGTTTAAGTACTTTCGAGAGTAAGTATATTCCCCGCGAGCATGCGTTTTTTATTTTCTTAGAGAAAAACATCTGTACTTATGCAATTGTATTTTTAGAGATATCAGACATTCTTTGCAAATAAAATGTACGAGACGAAACATGACTGAAAAATCTGATTTTATTAATCCAAATGCCCTGAATTGGCAAGATACAGTCAAGGAAACAAATCTCCTAAAATGAAGAGACTGTTACAAATTGAGAAATAAAGTGCTGGCGATGTTGACGACGCTTTCAAAGAGCTTCTTCTTCTGCTATGACTCGTATGACAATGACGTTCTTCTCGTCTTGCTTTCTGGAGAGAGTTGATTCTGATTGAAGCATGATCCTTTGGAGCTTACCAAGTTGTAGATAATACAGACGAATTCAGAATGCAGTTGTTCGCTTATTCCCTTATTTTGCATGGATCGCCCTTTCGGGTTTTCAATCCATCGGGATACCCATTTTTGCCTGAGTTGTCCAATGCGGCTTTTCAACTCAGCGGGTGTACATTTCTTTATATTTATTTCCCTTATTTTTGCCCGATTCTTTTATTCTGTTTTTGACTCGCCGGGATGCCCTATTTTTGCCTGGACTTACATTCTGTTTTTATGTCCAGCGGGTCATTTTATGCGAAGTATTTTTTAACTGCATCTGAATTCACAGGGGACGGGAAATCTTCACCATCCATGGTGCTGAGCATCAATGCTCCACCAGAGAAAACTTTCTTTACAACAAATGGTCCTTCATAATTTGGAGTCCACTTGCCCCTGTGGTCTGTATGAGGAGGGAGGATTCTCTTCAGCACAAGATCCCCTACTTGGTACTCTCGGTGCCTGACTTTCTGATCGAAGGCTTTCTTCATTCTCTTCTGATATAACTGCCCATGACAGATTGCGGCCAATCTTTTCTCTTCGACCAGACTCAGTTGTTCGAATCGGGACCGAACCCATTCTGCTTCACTCAGTTTAACATCCATTAGTACCCGTAGAGAGGGCAATTCAACTTCAACAGGTAGGACTGCCTCCATACCATACACAAGTTGATACGGCGTTGCCCCAGTGGACGTTCTGATTGATGTGCGGTACCCATGCAAGGCAAACGGTAGCATTTCGTGCCAGTCTTTGTAAGTGACTACCATCTTCTGCACAATCTTCTTGATATTCTTATTTGCTGCCTCAACAGCGCCATTCATCTTTGGCCTGTAAGGAGAAGAATTGTGATGTTGAATCTTGAAGTCCCGGCACAGCTCTGCCATCATTTTGTTGTTTAAGTTGGAACCATTATCAGTGATGATTCGCTCGGGCACTCCATACCGACAGATGATATCTCTCTTCAGAAATCGGGCTACCACTTGCCTTGTAACATTTGCATATGAGGCTGCTTCGACCCACTTGGTGAAATAGTCAATGGCGACCAGGATGAATCTATGGCCATTTGAAGCAGTCGGTTCAATCTTGCCGATCATATCAATGCCCCACATAGCAAAGGGCCATGGTGAAGACATGATGTTCAAAGGGTTGGGAGGCACATGCACCTTATCTGCGTAGATCTGGCATTTGTGGCATTTCCTGGCGTAAGCACAACAGTCTGCATCCATTGTGACCCAGTAATAGCCTGACCTTAACAATTTCTTAGCCATGGCATGCCCTCCTGCATGGGTACCAAAGGATCCTTCGTGCACTTCATGCATCAACAAATCCGCTTCCGTCTTGTCAACACATCTGAGGAGTACCATGTCAAAGTTCCTTTTGTATAAGGACCCATCAGTGTTCAGAAAGAAACTACCAGCAAGCCTTCTTAAAGTCTTCTTATCCTTGGAAGATGCCCCAGGTGGGTATGTTTGATCCTCCAAGAAGCACTTAATGTCGTGGAACCAAGGCTTGTCATCCTTGACAACATCTGCTGCAAATACATATGCTGGTCTGTCAAGTCTAGACACTGAAATCTGGGGTACAAAGTTAGCAGCTTGAACTTTGATCATAGATGAAATGGTAGCAAGAGCATCCGCAAACTGATTCTCGTCCCGAGGGATATACTCAAGCTTGACTGTTGTGAAGAAAGTCAATAACCTTCTTGTATAATCCCTGTAGGGTATCAGATGATCCTGGTGGGTGTACCATTTCCCATTGGTTTGATTAACTACCAGAGCTGAATCTCCGAATACAGTCAATGTTTTGATCCTGAGGTCAATGGCTTCCTCAAGACCCATAATGCAAGCTTCGTATTCAGCTTCGTTGTTAGTGCAGTTGAAAGTGAGTTTTGCCGAGAAAGGCATGTGAACTCCTTTAGGTGTAATGAGTACTGCACCAACACCACGGCCATTCATGTTAACAGCCCCGTCAAACATCATAGTCCATTCTTCTTCCGGGTCAGGCCCTACAGTGTGAATAGGCTCTTCGTGATCTTTTGCTTTAATGAACATGATGTCCTCATCAGGGAAGTCAAACCTCATAGGCTGGTAATCATCAATGGGTTGCTCAGCAAGATATTCAGATAGTACACTGCCCTTGATGGCTTTCTGAGAAGTGTACTGGATGTCATATTCTGTGAGAATCATCTGCCATCTTGCAACCCGTCCGGTAAGAGCTGGCTTCTCGAAAATGTACTTAACCGGGTCCATTTTTGAGATTAACAAGGTAGTGTGGGTCAACATATACTGTCTCAGTCGGCGAGCAGCCCACGCTAAAGCACAACAAGTTTTCTCGAGCAGTGAATAACGTTGTTCACAGTCGGTAAACTTTTTGCTCAGGTAGTATATCGCATACTCTTTTCGACCAGACTCGTCATGCTGGCCCAGCACACACCCCATCGACTCTTCTAATACTGTCAAGTACATTATCAGAGGTCTTTCTTCAACTGGAGGCATAAGGATTGGAGGCTCTTGCAGGTATTCCTTGATCTTGTCAAAAGCCCTCTGGCAGTCTTCGTTCCACCTGACCGTTTGTTCTTTTCTTAACAGCTTGAACAAAGGTTCACAGGTTGCTGTAAGGTGAGATATGAACCGTGAAATGTAGTTCAATCGACCTAAGAACCCTCGAACCTCTTTCTCAGTTTTCGGTGCAGGCATCTCTTGGATGGCTTTGACTTTATCAGGGTCAACTTCAATCCCTCTCTCGCTTACAATAAAGCCCAGTAGCTTACCGGATCACACCCCGAATGTGCATTTGTTGGGGTTCAACTTCAGTTGGTACTTCCTCAGGCGCTTGAACAACTTCAGCAGATTCACCAGGTGATCTTCCTCTATAAGGGACTTGGCGATCATATCATCCACATAACACTCGATTTCCTTATGGATCATATCGTGGAACAATGTCACCATAGCCCGTTGATATGTGGCACCAGCATTCTTCAATCCGAATGGCATCACCTTGTAACAGAACGTGCCCCAGGGTGTGATGAAGGTTGTCTTCTCCATGTCTTCAGGTGACATCTTGATCTGATTGTATCCTGAAAATCCGTCCATGAAGGAGAATACCGAGAACTGAGCGGTGTTATCTACCAATACATCAATGTGAGGTAATGGGAAGTCATCTTTCGGGCTGGCTCTGTTCAGATCCCGGTAGTCAACACACATTCTTACTTTGCCGTCTTTCTTAGGCACAGGTACTATGTTAGCAACCCACGGCGGATAGCTAGTTACAGCAAGGAACCCGGCGTCCCATTGCTTTTGTACCTCTTCCTTGATTTTCATAGCCATGTCTGGGCGAGTACGGCGCAACTTCTGTTTGACCGGTGGGCATTCTTCCCTTAGAGGCAGCTTGTGCACAACAATGTCGGTATCCAACCCTGGCATATCTTGATACGACCAAGCAAACACATCAACATACTCTTGAAGCAGATCTATCAGTTGTCTCTTCACTGAGTCCTGCAGGCAGGCCCCGATTTTAACTTCTTTCACGTCTTCGCCTGTACCAAGATTAATCACTTCAATCTCCTCCTGGTGAGGAGTAATAACCTTTTCCTCTTGTCTCAACAGCCTGGCTAGCTCTTCAGGAAGCTCATATTCTTCTTCAACCCCTTCATCGGCTTGATTGATCGGACTGTCAAAGTCATACGATGTCATAGCCGTGCTGTTGTCGGTGCTGTCTGGAAGGCACTCTCTGCAAGGGTTAAGTTTGTTAATTTTAGTGATTGATTTTAATCTTGCTTTAGAAAAAAGTGAAATGAAGTTATCATTTTGAAAACACCGCCATTTATTTTTGTACAAAAAGAAAAATGGAAAAACAGTGAGCAGAAAAGAAAAAGACTCGTTTGCAAAAAAGATGTCTGATATTTCATTAATTTAATCTTGTTTGCACAAAAGTACAGATGACCCTGATTACAAAATGAGTCTTGTCATCTTGGGCAAGATGCAAGACTTTGATGCATGCTATAAAAATACAGGAAATAATAATTACTCTGCATGAGTAACCCTTATAATTTCCTGGGAAGACCAGTTCGAGATACTGCTCCCCGGGATCTTTGGACGAATCCAATTCTCCAGATTGCGCTCCTCTTCCAGCTCGTCTTCCAGACAGTTGATAGCATCGGGGGTGAGCATTCCCCCACTGACAAATCCTGGCTCCTCAACAGCCTTTGCTTGATGTTGAGTTGGTCTGTAACCCAACCCAAACTTGTCCTTCTTCTCCTCCACAGCTAAGACCTTGCCCCAGCCTAGGGCAGTTCCTTCCTCAACAACCTTCCGGGCTTGTTGGTAAGATGACATGGAGATACCCGATACAGCAGATGCTTCATTGACATTCAAGGCTTCAAAACCTTGGCTCATTGTTTCATGGATCTCCCCATCCATCTCAATGTATTTATAAGTAGCCAGATGGCTAACAAATATATCCTCCTCCCCGCAGATTGTGACAACTTGGCCTTCCCACTCAAATTTTAACTTTTGGTGAAGGGTAGACGTTATTGCGCCGGCGGCGTGAATCCAGGGTCTACCCAACAAACAGCTGTAGGCGGGCTGAATGTCCATCACATAAAAGATAGTTTTAAAGGTCTGTGGGCCAATTGTCACAGGCAGCTCAATCTCTCCCAGAACCGATCTCTTCGAACCATCAAAGGCTCTTACCACCAGGTTGCTGGGTCTCAATGCCAATCCATCATATTCTAACTTCACCAGAGCCTTCTTTGGTAAGACATTCAGGGAAGAACCTGTGTCCACCAGCACATGAGAAAGGACAGCTCCTTTGCATTCCATGGTTATGTGCAAGGCTTTGTTGTGGTTGCGGCCATCCACTGTCAGGTCAGCATTGGTAAACCCTAGCCCATTGCTAGCAGTAACATTTCCAACCACGGTTTCCAATTGGTTGACAGTGATCTCCTCAGGCACGTAAGCTGCGTGCAAGACTTTAAGTAGTGCATTCCGATGGGCTTCGGAGCACATAAGCAGTGAGAGGATAGAGATCTTGGATGGCGTCTGATGAAGCTGATCCACAATTTTATAATCACTCTTTTTGATGATTCGCATAAACTCATCAACTTCCTGATCGAACGGAGTCTTCAAGGCTTCTTTGGCAGCTTGATCTTCCTGCACCGGGCTCTTTCCCTTTGCCTTGGCAGCAGCTTCTGCTTCGGCAGTGGGTCTTTGAACTTGTGAAGCAAAGAGACGTCCGCTTCGAGTGAAGCCTCCGCCTCCCCCCACATTATCTACTTGTGGTGCAGGTGTTGATGTTTCAAGAGTGATTCTTTTCCCTTCACAGTACACGTCAGAGCCATAGTGCCAAGGGATGGCCCTATTGCTTTCATATGGTACTGGTCCAGGCACCGTGACAGTGACTGGACTGATTGCTGCTGCTGAAGGGACTGTAATTGTTTGTGGATCATAAAAGATTGTAACTGGTGCTCTGGCGGGAGCAGCACCTTCTGAATGGTAGGCGGAATTACTTTCAGGATCGTAGAATATGGTAACAGTGGAGACATCTTCATGATTGATTGCTGGTGTTGTAGGAGGTATTGTTGGAAGGACTGATGTTGTTGTTGCTGGAGATTCGAAATGGAATGAAGCTGAAGTTGTAGCAGGAGAAACTGTTGAAAACTGATCATTTGAGAGGACAGATGAAGTACTTGTTGATGTTGCTGATGAAATGTCGGGAACAATAGTTGCTGCAGTTGTAGGAGGTTCTGGAACCGTTGCTGATGAAGTTGTCGAATTTGTCGGAAATGATGTAGTGATCTGTAGCAGGCCACTCTGAATAAGGCTGTCAATGCCATTCCTCAGGTCCTCACACCCATTCAATGAAATATTGCAGTAGGCACACCCTAGTTCACACCCCGAAAATATTTGGCTTTCACGGAGTTGAGCTTTGATTTCCACCAACGGTGTCCGGATCTGATCCACACTGGTTATTAAATAAGACGGCCTGTCTTCTTCAATAGCGTTAATTCGGGGACCACCATGGTTTGGCATAGGGTTTTTATTGACATTGGGCGGCGGTGCAAAATTCAGAGCCTTGGAGTCTACCAAGTCTTGTACCTTCATATGCAGAGCCCTGCATTTTTCTGTACTGTGACCAGGTGCGTTTGAATGAAAAGCACACCTAGCATTGGAGTCATAGTTCCTTGGTAGACTGTTGGGATCCGGAGGTGCCAACGTTCTTAGCTCAACTAGGTTGAGTTTCAGAAGTTGTGGCAGCAAGGCAGCATACGGCATTGGGATCGGGTCGATCACTCTGTTAGCTTGGGATGGCCTCTGTTGGAATGGCCTTTGTTGATTGTTGTTGGTGTTGTTGTTGTTGAAGTTTCTTGGAGGGTACTGATTCTGATGATACTGAGGTTGTTGTTGGAAGTTTTGTTGAGGAGGTTGATAGACTGGCTGTGGATGAGCTGGAGCAGGGATAGTGACTGCTGCTATTGACCTTTGAACATATTGGGGCCTACCCCTGTTGGTGTGAATGGCATTGGTCTCGCCAGTTCTTCTCGGGCCTGCAAAAGGCTTTCTTGTACTACTGGACGAGCTGGCACCATTGTCAGAGATCTTACCCATTTTTAACAGGCTTTCAATTCTCTCCCCAGCTATGACAACATCTGCGAAGCTAGTGGAAGAGAAAGCAGCCAACCTGTCAATATACGTTCCCTGAAGAGTGTTCATAAACATGTCTGCCATCTCTCTCTCCGACATAGGTGGTTGAACGGCAGCAGCCAATTGCCTCCATCTCTGGGCGTATTCTCGGAAACTTTCCCTTGAAGACTGTGACATTCCCATCAGGAGGGTCCTGTTGGGTGCCATATCTAAGTTGTATTGATACTGTCTGATGAAGGCCTATGCCAGGTCCTTCCAGCATCTTACAGTTGCCCTTGTCAAATGGGAATACCATTCCCTTGATGCTCCAGTCAAGCTGTCTTCAAAGTAGAACATCCAGAGCTTCTCATCCATTGTATAGGCCTTCAGCCTTCCCAGAAACGATTGTAGATGAGTCCGGGGGCATGAAGTCCCATTATACTTTTCAAAACAAGGAGGCTTGAACTTATGGGGGATCCTGACCCCGTCTACCAAACCCATGTCCATGACGTCGAAGCCCAAAGAATTTTGAGACTCCAGTGATCTCAACTTCTCAGCTATTTCATCCAATCGTCTATCATAAGCTTCCTCTCCAGCACCCATTACTGTGAATTGGTCCTCCTGAGGATCTTCTTGAAGTACTCTGGCTGCAGTGGCTGTTCCTTGAATGTTTGCAGGAATGTTGATCTCAGGATGTAGACGTGGGCCAAACACAGGGGGGTTAACATGTGGTTGCACCCTTTCATTGTTACTTGTGCCAGCAGTCCCCACATGGGGCTCCTCTTGATTCCTCCCTTCTACTAAAGCCCTGAGCCTCTCCTGGCTTTGAGCTAAGTTGTTCATCACTTCCATGAACTGTGTTATCTGTGTTCTCATCTCCAACCTTTCGTTGGCCATCTGGTTTCTGACCTCCGTAAGGTCTTGCTGCATCTGGTCCATTTGGATGCCCGGAAGGTTGTTTCTAGTTGGGTACCTGTGTGGCCGGTTGAGGGGAAATACCCGGCGACGAGCAATAATTCCTGAATATCACAACAGAGGTTAGCAACAATAAAACAAAAACCTACAAAACAAACAAAAGGGTTAGTATGCAATGCAGTTATGCTTATTTGTTCTCAAGGTATCCGGTTTGGCCTTCAGTTTTGACCCTTCCAGACCCTTGAAGATGCTGCTGTTGAAGTTGCTTTTTGAGGTAAACTCGGACGGAACGAAATAACACAAATATATTACAGAAGGTGAAATAATACAACTTGTTCATTTTACAACACAAGCCCTTAAAAGGGTCAAAATACATCACAAAAAAGTAAAAGTACATGGAATAGGAACAACAACAAGCAAATGATCAAACTCCAAGGCCAAACTCATCCTCACGAACTTCCTTGAGAAGTGCTTCGGTCACAGGATCAGCCGGACGCTCCGTAAGATTCCGGATAAGGAGGTTCCGGGTAGCAACAGCTGTGGTCAACTTCTTGTTCTGGCTTTGGTCCTTAGACCTCTTCACTCCTGCTTTGATTTTTAGCTCTGATATCTCCCTTTGGGCTGCTGCCAGGGCTTCTTCCATCTGCTCCATCTTGTCCTGAACTCTCTTGTCTTCTAGAGTACGGGCCTCAGTGATCCGGACCCACCTGGCCTGACTCTCCTTCAAATACAAGTCTGTCCTTGCTCTCTGGAACTGGGCTTCTTTGCAAGCATTCTTCAGAATTTGTTCACCAGCTTTAGACTTTTTGATATAATCTCCAGACTTCTCAATCTTGGTCAAGTGTTCCACTCTCAACTTCTCCAATCTCTCAATCTCCCTCACACCTTCACTCCTCTCCCGGAGGGTCTTCTGCAAGGCCTGGGTTAGCTTCTCATTTCTTTCCTTCAAGCTTTCAAACTCCTCCAGACTGATAGTGGCAGGGGGTGGTGCTGAAGATGACTCAGGAAGGTCTTCTATGGTGAAGGGCATTCCAGAGAATTGGGCCCTGGCATGGGACCACTCATAATATTGTGCTGATGCCACATTATTGCACCTACCCAGAATGGTGATTCCCTTGGTTTGAACATGATCCCAGGCCCAGGCAGCCTGCCTAACAGCAGCCAAATCAATCTTATTCTCACAATAGAGGGTTTCAACCAAGTCCTGTGCCCTAGGAGTGTGGACCAGTGCATAGCCCAATTGCCTCCTGAACAGCAGAGGGTTGTAATTGATACTTCCCTTAACTCCTATTAAGGGCACATTGGGAAAATGCCCACAGCTTGTAATGATATCTCTGCCCTTGGTGCTTTGGGTACACCATCTGATGTCTGCTGAAGTGAGAGTAGTGAGCCTCTTAGCCCAGTTGCTTTGCTGATGAGGATTTAGAAATGCATCTGTCCTGGGTAGATGCCTGAGAAGCCAAGCATGGAATAATGGAGCACAACACCTCACTAGCCTTCCCCTCTGCTTCTCATTCCTCTGATGTACTGAGTAATAGAGATCTCCTAACAAAGTTGGCACTGGGTTCTTCAGGATGAACAGGTGGATTGCATTCTTGCTAATGAATCGAGGCTCATCTGCAAACAACACAATTCCATATACACTTAAGGCCAACAAAGCACAAACAGCTTTCCACTCCCCCAGGGAAGCCTTCAGACTAGCTTGAGAAATTAAGAAGTCCAGATGAAAACCAGGGATCCCAGCTTTAGAGGTCATATGTTGCTCAGTCAAAACAGGTTCCAGGTGCAAAGCTTTTGCTACCTCTCCATTGCTTGGGAAAGCCATCTCAGGATTGAAAGGGATTTCTCTCCTGATAGGTAGACCAACCAATGATGAGTATTCTTCTAATAGAGGGCCCAACTGAAAGTCTTGAAAGGTGAAACATCTCAATGGGGGGTCATAAAACTGAATACAGGTATGGATCAGGCTTCTCTGTGAAGGGTCCAGATCCATGACCATGTCAAGTATATCCCCATAATGCTCCCTGAACAAAGGTATGTGATCTGGAGTGATCAGGGTTTGGATCCTCCTGATGTCTGATAAGTCTGGCTGGAAGAAGTGATAGGTGATGTTGCTTTTCTTTGGAGCCATGATGCTGAAGACTGAGTAGAGTGCTGGTGACAATGCTGAAGGAATGAGCCACTGATTGGCTGGTGCTGGTGATAGCTGAAGCTGATAACTGAAGCAGGTGCTGGTGAAGACAGGTCAAAACTGCAGATGGGGTCAAAACCAAAACCAGATGAAAATGGATACCCTGAAACACAAATAAGCAAATGTTAATATGATGCAATGATTATGTATGCAAATGATATGCAAAGGGTTTGTGACTGAGCTGGATCTGATCAAAATGCCCTGATATAAGTCCATGTGTGTTCAAGAATTCCGGATGGAGGTCTATAAATCCAGTAACCAAGGTGGGGGGCTCAAATAAAGAGCCACATGTCCAGGGTTTTAGAATCACAAGAACTGTCCAACATGGAGTATTCTTAACAAAATCAAAGTAACAGGGTATTCTGAGGTCAAGGTACCTGCAAACCTGTAAACAGCCCAACCCTCTCACAGGTGGTGTTCTAAAACAAGGATCCTCAGACTTGGATCAGTTATGAGAAGTGTAAACACTTCTAACCCGGAGGTACAGTGTTTACAATAACCATAACAATTCCTCCTCTAATTCACCTCAGTTTCTGAAGGTCAATACTAAAAGGTCATCCAGACTTAGCAGGCTTCCCAGATAGCCCTAGCATTGCAGGAAATCTGCAACACAGAGTTCTGAAGAAGAAACCCACATCTGAACCGTGTTTCATATTCCCGCACCAGACCGAAATGGAATGGGAAAGAATATGATTCACTCTAGCCTAGGTGTCACTCAGGTCCCAGGTATAGGACCTTAACTCTCAATGAATCACCCACCCACCAAAGCAAACAACAGATCCAGCCAGCAACAATGACAGTATGATATATACAAATGCAATAAAGAAAGCAGTAAAGTAACTGTACATAAAGCAATAAACAAAAATAAATACAAACACAAACAAGCACATAACACCCCAGTAAACACAAATCAAACAAGCGCTAGGAGGAACCCACAAAAAGAACCAGAAGCCCTGGTTGCAGTATAAAGGGTCCCCAGCAGAGTCGCCAAGCTGTCGCTCCCGATAAGTGACACCAGGTCAGATAAGGGTACAGACGCGAACGGTCGGCGAGAGGGACAATGAGAACACGCAGCCGTGAACTCACTGGAGATGAATAGAGTCGCCAGCTAGGCATTTTTATCCCGGAGGAAAGGCAATGCTGCATAGGCCTAGAAAAAGATGGATAAGACGGTTTGCGAACCAGAGAGACTGAGAAAGGGGGTTGGTTACAACCTGGGAAGGTATTAGCACCCAGATTGTCCGTCGTACTCGACGGGATCCACGCTTAAAAGATTTGTGTTTTAAAGGGGTAGTGTCAGTGCAATCTGTGTATAAAATAGCTGGACAAAGATGCACAGGTGTCAGTGTGAAGTGTATAAGTGATGTGAAGTATGAAAGTGTCAGTGTAGGAACAGGAGTGAAATGCTCAAGATCATGAGGCTAAAGAATAAAGCTAGAAAGAGGGGGAATATACAGAGACTTTTGTTCGATAACTGTTAAGTTATGCCTACGTATCCTCTCGTGCAATGAGGAAGTCAGAACACCGTAGTTCGACCCAAAGAGACTGAAAGGTGAATTGACTTGCGAACTGCTTACTGGTCTATGCTCAAGTGTATGATCTGTCTGGCACAGATGCAAACTGTCTTGCATTAGACGGAAGAAGCAAGTTCTCGGTTGTGAGTGAATGAGATGAGAAAAGAATCCCGGAGGAGACGATTATTGTTTTTTTTTGTGTTTTCAGTCTTTTATTGCTTTTGAAAGTTTGTCATAAGTTAATGAGCTTGAGCTTAAACCAATGGATTTAGTAAACTCATCACATCTTCCCTCTGATTAGGGGTAATGAGAGTACCTTAAGTGTGAAGTCAGATTCTCACACTTAATCACCTTTGATGTAGGGCTAAGATCATTAACCTACTTGTGATTATTTAGATGTTTTTGGTGTTTTTGTTTAGTGTTGAGTAATGAGGTTAAGCCATAATCAAAGATTAAACAGACTCATTACACCATCCTAATAGAAGGATAATAGATGAGAATGTTTAAGCTGAGGAAAACTCCTCAACTTAATCCATGATTAGGGATTAAACTCATGACAAAACAAGCCTTTGATTAGGTGTATTTTATTTAATGATATGATGATGAAGTGAGTTTTATGATTTGTAAGACAACTTGAGGGGGACTTGTCCATTAACACTAGGGTTAGTCCTTCTTAACCAATTAAGGAAGAATTAGAACCCTAATGCAAGGCCCAAGTTACAAGTGTGATGTCTTGATGATTATTATGTGAATTGATTAAGAGATTTGAACACATTAAGGGTTTAACACTTAGGATTAAAGTTATACACTCCATCCTAAGAGAAGGATGCAGGCATAAACTTAATCACAAAGCCTTAAAGCCTTTAGGGTTTAGTCCCTGGTTATGAGGTGAGAAGAGGAGACTCAAAGAGAGACACAAAGGTAAAAAAACTATGAGGGGAGACTAATCAAAACCCTAATTCATTGTCATGCTTGGTTGTTCCTAAGGTTAGTGAGGTTTGCAAGAACAATCTTCAAAGGAGCCACCAGGAAGCAGATGAACAAGATCAAGAGAAGCAAAGTGACTTGCTTCATTCAAGAAGTCAAGTCACTTGAAGAAAGAAAGTGGGAGGAACAAGAATGAGCAAGCTCAATCTTAAACACAAGTAGAAATGCAGCAAGGGATGCAAGGGAGATGAAAAGAAAAGTTATGAGAAGTGAAGGCAAATTCACTTCTCAAATTTACTTACCACCTGAAATGTTAGAAAGAAATGCAATGCAATGCTAGATGGGATGAAATGACATGATGCTAAACAAAACCAGAAGCATGTTGATGATGATAATAATGCCATGAGATGCTATGAACATGAGGCAGCATATGGAGATGTTCATACAAGATCATGGATGCCAATGATGCAAGCTAAGGAGCATGAACAAGCACGGAAAGTTATGAAGCATACAAGACAAATGACATGGCAAATATGTAATGCAGTGATCAAACATGCTTTCTATGTGTCTTAAGATGTCAAATGAATCACAAGAATGCTTGAAATGCTAAGACAAGTCATGTTATGCAAGAGAATGCAAGAGGGATGCAAATGAAAGCCCAAATTAGGGTTTATGAAACAAACATCAAACAAAAACCAAAAACAGAAGCAAACCCTAAGATAAAAAATGGAAAATGCCACTCAAAGAAACCCTAACCCTACACTAAACCAATGTCCAAAGGGGAGGTCTCAACTCTTAACCAATCTCAAGATATGATTTTTCTAAGTTATTAGGGTTTTTTAGGGTTCTTAACAAAAGAAATGCCAAACAAATTGAAATTGAAAGATCAAATCAAGGCCATTTAATCCTAGAAACTACATGCTAAACATAGAACAATGCAAGAAGAATCAATGTCCAACTCTTCCTAGATAGGCAGAAATGAATTTTTGAACTTATGATCAAAATAATGCACAAAATATGATTTAATTCAATGAAAAATTCTTAAAATGCATCAAGATCAAAAAAGAAATTTGGTTTGAAGGTTGGACAATGTTTCTAAATGTCTTAGAACATTTCATGAATTTTTTGGTGATTTTTAAATACCTAAAAGTATTTTTTATTAATTAATTTCCATTAATCAATTAAAAATAATCTTTTAAATATTTAAAAATACTTTTTTAATGATAAAAAATAAAATAAAAATATTTTTGGGTCATGAAAAATAATAAAACTCAGGAGAAAAAGTTTCATAATTTTTTAAGACTTTTTGCTATTTTAAATTAATTATGCAAGTTAATTGAAAAGAAAATGAATTAAAAATAAATAAAATGAAAGTAATCAGGATGGAGGGATGAGATTCATTCTGGATTTGAATCTGTTGACTACGCGCGTCATCCAAGGGTCCAGGTTGACTCTGATTAAATTATTTAAATTATGTTTAATTAAGCTAACACGTGGATTAGGGCATAATCAGGGAGATCCAGGCCACACACTCACGCGGGAGGTCAACGGGTCAGAGGCATCTCACGGTCCAAATTCAAATGGTTATTAATCACGTAATTAGGGCATAATCACTCTCAGGTGGCCGGAGAAGACTTCCGGTCGTCTTCTCCGGCCAGCATCTCCCCTGAAAACTTCCCAACTCTCTCAAATCGTAACAAAAATGAAACCTAAGCATACCAAAATGATTCCCATGATCCCCTGAACTAAAACCCTAAGTCAAAACAAATTTATTCTTCCTCAAATCCATGAATCGAACAAAACAAATTCTAGGGCACGCAGGTTTTAGAAGCTAATTAAACATTCATTTCAAAGCCATTTCAAAAACTAAGAGCACCAGGATATTCAGTGGAGCATAAGGAACAAGTTTATAACATGAAAAACAATTTCTGGAAAAATAATTTTCAAGCTACCTGAGATTTGGAGCTTTCAACCTGATGACTTTCTGGCCACTCCCTTCAGTGCAAACCACTCCACTTGATCCCCAGATGATGTTTGAATGCTCAAGAAGAGTTTATGTTGGCTGGATAATGAGTTTCGACAGCTCCTGCTTCAACTCAGTTGAAAATGGCTATGGTGAAATAGGCAGCTTCAGGCCATTGTGAGGGGTTGTTTGTGATCCTGAGGGTGAATGGAGAAGCTTTGTAAAGCTTGTTTGGATGTTTGTGAGCTAGGGAGGGAGATTCGAATGGAACTGCAGCTTGAGGTGAGAAATGGCTATGGGGTGTTCTGGTTGATTCAGGCTTGTGTTCTTGCTGGTTTCTACTCAATGATGCATGGTGAGTTGAATGGTGAAAATGGTTTGAGTGTTTCTTGGCTGGGCAGAGAGATTCGAAGGCTTATGCAGCTGGGGTGTATTTTGTGAATGTGTGTGTTATGAGATGTTTCAGCCTTGCTAGATGTATGGAATGCCTTGCCCTTTGTCCACATAAACCTCTCTCATTGGTCAGATGATTGGACATGTGCTTTATTGATTGGTAAGTCACCTTTTGCAAAAAGTCAAAAATTGTGTAAGGAAAGTATGGCTCATGATCTAGGCTAGTACAAGGCTGGTTCTGGTGCAGCATGGTGTGGTGAGAGGCTAGCTTGGTTCAGCAGCCAATGCATCAAGTGGTAGAAAGAATGATCATGAGTTTTTGCAAGTTGTTGCCTTTTTGTACTTCATGAGAAAAGTCTTGTTACATGAACCATAACCATGGGCATTCTTGGTTCAAATCTGAATTTTATGACTTAGAGAATGTTTGCATACTGGTTTGGAATGAATTAGAGGTTGCAATTGGGCTTTGGTTCATGATCTTGCAAAATTTCCATTTGAAGCATGCCTTGAAAATCAATGATTTTAGCCAACTTTGTCACACCATAACTTTTGATCCAAGAAGAGTTTGATCATGTTCTTGTACTTTTTGAAAAGGGAAAGATGAGATCTACAACTTTCATGACCAAAGTTTTTCCATTTGAAGCCTTTTTGGATCAAGAATCAAGGCTTGAAAAATGACCTAAAATGATGCATTCTTGAAAAGTCAACTATGCCCAAAAAGTCAATATTTGCAAAAACCCTAAATTCTTGATTTTTGTGAACTTCAATCTTCTTCCATGATCAAATAAAGACCATATACACTCAAAATGATGAAGATCACCCATTGGTTGGGTCATTGGGGGCCTCAGATGCCCTGATTTTGCACTGACTTGTCTGAAAAGTCAACCCTTGATCAGATGACTTCCCCATGGAATTTCTTCATGAAAATTGATATGCATACTCCCTATACCATATAGAGATCAATGGAAACAAGAATGACCAAAAAATTTGGGGTTATGGCCTCTGAAACCAAAACCCTAATTTTCAGTCAACTGTGTAGTCAAGCCTGGCTCTGCATCCACTCAAACCCTAGTTCTTGTGATTCCTGTGCATTTTTGACTTTGAGGAGATGGAATATGATATAAGAACACACATGGACCCCTTTGAGTTGATTGGTGGCCTTTGGAATGGCTCAAGATGCTTTGGGATTGCTCAGATCACAAACCCTAGGTACAGATGACTTAGAAACTATGCAGTGAATCAAAAGTGAGATATGAGATGTTATGATTGTGTTTATGCATATGAGAATGATCACAAGCCATGGTGTGAATGGGTGAGGGCAAATTTGGGGTGTTTACAAATATGTACTTGACTGGGTCCATCTTTGCTATCAATAAAGTGGTGTGGGTCAACATATACTGTCTCAGTCGGCGAGCAGCCCACGCTAAAGCACAACAAGTTTTCTCGAGCAGTGAATAACATTGTTCACAGTCGGTAAACTTTTTGCTCAGGTAGTATATTGCATACTCTTTTCGACCAGACTCGTCATGTTGGCCCAACACGCACCCCATGGACTCTTCTAATACTGTCAAGTACATTATCAGAGGTCTTCCTTCAACTGGAGGCATAAGGATTGGAGGTTCTTGCAGATATTCCTTGATCTTGTCAAAAGCCATCTGGCAGTCTTCGTTCCACCTGACCGTCTGTTCTTTTCTTAACAGCTTGAACAAGGGTTCACAGGTTGCCGTAAGGTGAGATATGAACCGTGAAATGTAGTTCAATCGTCCTAAGAAACCCCGAACTTCTTTTTCAGACTTTGGTGCAGGCATCTCTTGAATAGCTTTGACTTTATCAGGGTCAACTTCAATCCCTTTCTCGCTTACAATGAAACCCAGCAGCTTACCAGATCTCACCCCGAATGTGCACTTATTGGGGTTCAGCTTCAATTGGTACTTCCTCAGACGCCTGAATAACTTGAGCAGATTTACCAGGTGGTCTTCCTCTGTAAGGGACTTGGCAATCATGTCATCCACATAACACTCGATTTCTTTATGGATCATATCGTGGAATAACGTTACCATAGCCCGTTGATATGTTGCACCAGCGTTCTTCAATCCGAATGGCATCACCTTGTAACAGAACGTGCTCCAGGGTGTGATGAAAGTTGTCTTCTCCATGTCTTCAGGTGACATCTTGATCTGATTGTATCCTGAAAAGCCGTCCATGAAGGAGAATACCGAGAACTGAGCCGTATTATCAACCAATACGTCAATGTGAGGTAATGGGAAGTCATCTTTCGGGCTGGCTCTGTTCAGGTCCCGGTAGTCAACACACATTCTCACTTTACCGTCTTTCTTAGGCACAGGTACTATATTAGCAACCCACGGCGGATAGCTAGTTACAGCAAGGAACCCGACGTCCCACTGCTTTTGTACCTCTTCCTTGATCTTCATTGCCATGTCTGGGCGAGTACGACGCAGTTTCTGTTTAACCGGTGGGCATTCTTCTCTCAAAGGCAGCTTGTGCACAACAATGTCGGTGTCCAGCCCTGGCATATCTTGATACGACCAAGCAAACACATCTATATATTCTTGAAGCAGATCAATCAGTTGTCTCTTCACCGAGTCTTGTAAACCGGCCCCGATTTTAACCTCTTTCACATCTTCATCTGTACCAAGATTGATTGTTTCGACCTCCTCCTGATGAGGAGTGATAACTTTCTCCTCTTGTCTCAACAACCTGGCTAGCTCTTCAGGAAGCTCATATTCTTCTTCAACCCCTTCATCAGCTTGATTGATTGGATTGTCAAAGTCATACGGTGTCATAGCCGTGCTGTTGTCGGTGCTATCTGGAAGGCACTCTCTGCAAGGGTTCAGTTTGTTCATTTTAGTGATTGATTTTAATCTTGTTAAAAAAAGTGAAATAAAGTTGTCATTTTGAAAACATCGCCATTTATTTTTTTTGTACAAAAAGAAAAATGGAAAAAACAGTGAGCAGGGAAGAAAAAGACTCATTTGCAAAAAGATGTCTGATATTTCATTGATTAATCTTGTTGCACAAAAAGTACAGATGGCCCGATTACAAAATGAGTCTTGTCATCTTGGGCAAGATGCAAGACTTTGATGCATGCTACAAAAATACAGGAAATAATAATTACTCTGCATGAGTAACTCTTATAATTTCCTGGGAAGACCAGTTTGAGATACTGCTCCCCGGGACCTTTGGACGAATCCAATTCTCCAGATTGCGTTCTTCTTCCAGCTCGTCTTCCACATTGTTGACGGCATCAGGGGTGAGCATCCCCCCACTGACAAAACCGGGCTTCTCAGCAGCCTCTGCTTGACCTTGTTGAGTTGGTCTGTAACCCAACCCAAATTTGTCTTTCTTCTCCTCCACAGATAAAACCTTGCCCCAGCCTTGGGCAATTCCTTCTTCAACAACCTTCCGGGCTTGTTGGTAAGATGACATGGAGATTCCAGATACAGCAGATGCTTCATTAACATTCAAGGCCTCAAACCCTTGGCTCATTGTTTCATGGATCTCCCCATCCATCTCAATGTATTTATAAGTAGCCAGATGGCTAACAAATATATCCTCCTCCCCACAGATAGTGACGACTTGGCCTTCCCACTCAAATTTTAACTTCTGGTGAAGGGTAGACGTTACTGCGCCAGCGGCATGAATCCATGGTCTACCCAACAAACAGCTGTAGGCAGGCTGAATGTCCATCACGTAGAAGATCGTTTTAAAGGTTTGTGGGCCAATCGTCACAGGCAGCTCAATTTCTCCCAGAACCGATCTCTTAGAACCATCAAAGGCTCTTACTACCAGGTTGCTGGGACGCAATGCCAATCCTTCATACTCTAGCTTCACCAGGGCCTTTTTCGGTAAGACATTAAGGGACGATCCTGTGTCTACCAGCACATGGGAAAGGACTGCACCTTTACATTCCATGGTGATGTGCAAGGCCTTGTTATGGTTGCGGCCTTCCGCTGTCAAGTCAGTATTGGTGAATCCTAGCCCATTGCTAGCAGTAACATTTCCAACCACGGTTTCTAACTGATTGACGGTGATCTCTTCAGGCACGTAAGTTGCGTGCAAGACTTTGAGTAGTGCATTCCGATGGGCTTCGGAGCACATAAGCAATGATAGGATAGAGATCTTGGAAGGCGTCTGGTGAAGCTGATCCACTATTTTGTAATCACTCTTTTTGATGATTCTCATGAACTCATCAACTTCTTGATCAAATGGTGTTTTCAAAGCTTCCTTAACAGCTTGATCTTCCTGCACCGGGCTCTTTCCTTTTGCCTTGGCAGCAGCTTCTGCTTCGGCAGTGGGTCTTTGAATTTGTGGAGCAAAGAGACGTCCGCTTCGAGTGAAACCTCTGCCTCCTCCCACATTATCTATCTGTGGTGCAGGTGTTGATGTATCAAGAGTGATTCTTTGTCCCTCGCAGTATATGTCAGAGCCGTAGTGCCAAGGGATAGCCCTACTGCTTTCATAAGGTATTGGTCCAGGTACTGTGACAGTGACTGGACTGATGACAGCTGCAGAAGGGATTGTGACAGTTTGTGGATCATAATAAATTGTGACTGGTGCTCTGATGGGAGCAGCACTTTCTGAGTTGTAGGCAGAGTTGTTTTCAGGATCATAAAATATTGTGACAGTTGAGACATCTTCATGATTTGTTGCTGATGTTGTAGGAGATATTGTTGGAAGGATGGGCGTTGTTGTTGTAGGAGTTTCAAAATGAAGTGGTGCTGAGGTTGTAGAAGGAAAATTTGTTGATAACTGATCAGTTGAGATGACAGATGAAGTACTTGTTGATGAAGCCGAAGAGTTGTCGGGAACAATGGTTGTTGCGGTTGTAGGAGATACCGGAATTGTTGCTGATGGGATTGCCGGATTTGTTGGAAATGATGTGGTGATCTGAAGTTGGCCACTCCGAATGAGGCCATCTATGCCATTCCTCAGGTTATCGCACCCATTTACCGAAATATTGCAGTAAGCACAACCTAACTCACACCCCGGGAACATTTGACATTCGAGGAGTTGAGCCTTAATTTCCACCAACGGTGTCCGGATCTGACCCACACTGGTTATTAAATAAGACGGCTTGTCTTCTTCGATAGCGTTGATCCGGGGACCCCCGTGGTTTGGCATGGGGTTCTTATTAACATTGGGTGGTGGTGCGAAATTCAGGGCCTTAGAGTCTACCAGGTCTTGTACCTTCATGTGCAAGGCTCTGCACTTTTCTGTACTGTGGCCAGGTGCATTTGAATGGAAGGCACATCTGGCATTGGAGTCATAGTTCCTGGGTAGACTATTGGGATCTGGAGGTGCCAACGTCCTTAGCTCAACCAGGTTGAGTTTCAGGAGTTGTGGCAGCAATGTAGCATATGGCATAGGGATCGGATCGATCACCCTATTGGCTTGAGAAGGCCTCTGTTGGAATGGCCTTTGCTGATTATTGTTGTTGGTATTGCTGTTGTTGTAGTTTCTCGGAGGGTACTGAGCTTGTTGATGGTACTGAGGTTGTTGCTGATAGTTTTGTTGCGGAGGTTGATAAGCTAGTTGTGGATGAGCTGGAGCGGGAATGGTGACTGCTGCCACAGATCTATGAACATATTGGGGCCTGCCCCTGTTGGTGTGGATGGCATTGGTCTCACCAGTCCTTCTTGGGCCCGCAAAAGGCTTTCTTGCATTACTGGATGAGCTTGCACCGTTGTCTGAGATCTTACCCATCTTCAATAGGCTTTCAATTCTCTCCCCGGCTATGACTACATCTGCAAAGCTGGTAGATGAGAAGGCAGCTAGCCTATCAATGTAAGTCCCCTGAAGGGTGTTCATGAACATATCAGCCATCTCCCTTTCTGACATAGGTGGCTGGACAGCAGCAGCAAGCTGTCTCCATCTTTGAGCATACTCTCGGAAGCTCTCTCTAGATGACTGTGACATTCCCATTAGGAGGGTCCTGTTGGGTGCCATATCCAGATTATACTGATACTGTCTGATGAAGGCCTCTGCTAGGTCCTTCCAGCATCTAATAGTTGCTCTTGTCAGATGGGAATACCATTCCCTTGAAGCTCCAGTCAAGCTATCCTCAAAATAGAACATCCACAGCTTCTCGTCCATGGTATAGGCCTTTAGCCTCCCGAGAAAAGATTGTAGATGGGTCCGGGGGCAGGAAGTCCCATTATACTTCTCAAAGCATGGTGGCTTAAACTTGTGGGGAATCCTGACCCCGTCTACCAAGCCCATATCCATAACATCAAAACCCAAAGAGTTTTGAGACTCTAAGGATCTTAACTTCTCAGCTATCTCATCCAACCTTCTATCATAAGCTTCCTCCCCAGCTCCCATCACTGTGAACTGATCCTCCTGGGGGTCTTCTTGCAGTACCCTCCCTGCTGTGGCAGGCCCTTGTATATTGACAGGGATGTTGGCCTCTGGATGGAGGTGGGGTCCAAAGACTGGGGGATTGACATGAGGTTGGACTCTTTCATTGTTGCTAGTCCCAGCAGTCCCTGGCTGATGGTCTTCCTGGTTTCTCCCTTCTACCAGTGCTCTGAGCCTCTCCTGGCTTTGAGCCATGTTATTTATTACCTCCATGAACTGTGTCATTTGAGTTCTCATTTCCAACCTCTCGTTGGTCATCTGGTTCCTGACCTCTGTAAGGTCTTGCTGCATCTGATCCATCTGTATGCCCGGAAGATTGTTACGGGTGGGGTATCTGTGTGGTCGGTTGAGTGGAAACCCTCGTCGTCGAGCAATAATTCCTGAGATCACAACAGAGTTAGTAACAATAAAACAAAACCTACAAAACAAAGTAAAAGGTTAGTATGCAATGCAGTGTGTCTATTTGTTCCCAAGGTATCCGGCTTGGCACTTGGTTTTGACCCTTCCAGACCCTTGAAGATGCTTGTGAAGTTGTTTGAAGAAAACTCAGATAAAACAAACCAACACAAATATATATTACAGAAAGTAAAATAATACAACTTGTTCTTTTTACAACACAAGCCCTCTAAGGGGTCAAAATATACCATAAGAAAATAAAAGTACATAAAATGAAAGCAACAACAAACAGAAGTCAAACACTAAGGCCAAAACCATCCTCCTGAACTTCCTTGAGAAGTGCTTCAGTCACAGGATCAGCCGGACGCTCCGTAAGGTTCCTGATGAGGAGATTCCTGGTAGCAACAGCCGCAGTCAGCTTCTTGTGCTGACTTTGGTCCTTCGACCTCTTCACTCCAGCTTTAATCTTTAGCTCTGATATCTCCCTCTGGGCTGCTGCCAGGGCTTCTTGTTGCTCTTTTGCACTAGCTTCCAATTGCTCTATCTTGTCTTGGACCCTCTTGTCCTCCAGAGTACGAGCCTCGGTGATCCTGACCCACCTAGCTTGACTCTCCTTCAGATACAAGTCTGTCCTGGCTTTCTGGAACTGAGCCTCCTTGCAGGCATTCTTCAAGATTTGTTCCCCAGCCCTAGACTTCTTAATGTAATCTTCAGACTTCTCAATTCTAGCCAGATGCTCCACCTTCAACTTCTCCAACCTCTCAATATCCAGTCTGCCATCACTCCTCTCCCAGAGGGTCTTCTGTAGGGCCTGAGTCAGCTTCTCATTCCTTTCTTTCAATTTCTCAAACTCCTCTAAGCTGACAATTGCTGGAGGTGGTGCTGTGGAAGTTCCAGGCATATCTTCAATAGTGAAAGGCAATCCAGAAATTTGAGCCCTAGTATGTGACCACTCATAGTACTGGGCAGAGGCTACATTATTGCATTTTCCAAGAATGGTTACTCCCTTAGTCTGCACATTGTCCCAGGCCCAGGCTGCCTGTCTGACAACAGCCAGATTAGGCTTGATTTCAACATAAAGAGTCTCAGTCAGATCCTGTGCCCTAGGAGGATGGACCAATGCATAGCCCAGCTGTCTTTTGAACAGCAGAGGGTTGTAATTGATGCAACCCTTCACCCCTATTAGAGGCACATTGGGAAATTGCCCGCAACTAGTAATGATGTCTCTGCCCTTAGTGCTCTGAGTGCACCATCTGATATCACCTGAGGTCAGAGCAACAAGCCTTCTAGCCTAGTTCTTCTGCTGGTGAGGGTTCAAGAATGCATCAGTCTTTGGCAAATGTCTGAGTAGCCAAGTATAGAACAAAGGTGCACAGCATCTCACTAATCTCCCCCTTTGCTTTTCATTCCTTTGATGAACTGAGTAGTAAAGGTCTCCCAACAAGGTAGGTACTAGGTTTCTCAGGATGAAAAGATGGACTGCATTCTTGCTGACAAACCTAGGCTCATCTGCAAAAAGTATGACCCCATATATGCTAAGGGCCAACAGGGCACAGACTGCCTTCCACTCCCCTAGGGAGGCCTTCAAACTAGCCTGAGAGGTCAAGAAATCCAGATGAAAGCCAGAGATTCCAGCTTTAGATGTCAAATTCTGCCCAACCAAAACTGGTTCCATATGAAATGCTTTGGCTATCTCCTCATTACTTGGGAAAGCCATCTCAGGGTTGAAGGGGAGTCCACCCCTGATGGGTACACCAACCAAAGATGAATATTCCTCCAGCAAAGGTCCCAACTGGAAATTCTGAAATGTGAAGCACCTCAGAGGAGGATCATAGAATTGCAGGCAAGTATGTATCAAGCTTCTTTGTGAAGGGTCCAAATCCATAACCATATCCAGGATCCCTCCATAATGTTCTCTGAAATGTGGTATATGGTCTGGAGTGATCAGGGTCTGAATCCTCCTGATGCTAGCTAGCTCAGGCTCAAAGAAATGATAGGAGATATTACTCTTCTTAGGTGCCATGCTGCTGAAGACTGGGTACTGATGATGATGACTGAAGAAAATACTGAAGACTGATAGGCTGAGACTGAGGATGCAAGTGACTGAAGCAGGTGGCTGATAACTGAAGCAAGTGTTGATGAAGATAGGTCTAAGCTGATGATGGGGTCAAAACCAAGCCAAATTGATAGGATGGATACCCTGAAAAACAAATAAACACATGTTAAAATGATGCAATGAGGATGTATGCAAATGATATGCAAGGGTTTGTGACTGAGCTGGATCTGATCAAATGCTCTGATATAAGTCCAAGTGTGTTCAAGAAATCCAGATGGAGGTCTATAAGTCCAGTAACCAAGGTGGGGGACTCAAATAAAGAGCCACATGTCCAGGGTTAAATCACAAGAACTGTCCAAAATGTAGTACTCTTATTCAAACAAAGTAACAGGGTATGCTGAGGTCAAGGGTACCTGCAAACCTGTAAACAGCCCAACCCCCTCACAGGTGGTGTTCTAAAACAAGGATCCTCAGACTTGGATCAGTTATGAGAAGTGTAAACACTTCTAACCCGGAGGTACAGTGTTTACAATAACCATAAGAGTTCCTCCTCTAATTCACCTCAGTTTCTGAAGGTCAATACTAAAAGGTCATCCAGACTTAGCAGGCTTCCCAGATAGCCCTAGCATTGCAGGAAATCTGCAACACAGAGTTCTCAAGAAGAAACCCATATCTGAACCGTGTTTCATATTCCCGCACCAAACCGAGATGGAATGGGAAAGAATATAATTCACTCTAGCCTAGGTGTCACTCAGGTCCCAGGTATAGGACCTTAACTCTCAATGGAACACCCACCCACCAAAGCAAACAAACAGATCCAGCCAGCAGCACAGTATGACAATATGATATAATGCAAGGCTATAAAGAAAGCAGTAATCAACTGTACATAAAGCAAAAATGAACACAAATATGCAGACACAAATAAGCACATAACACCCCAGTAAACACAAGTCAAACAAGCGCTAGGAGGAACCCACAAAAAGAACCAGAAGCCTTGGTTGCAGTATAAGGGTCCCCAGCAGAGTCGCCAAGCTGTCGCTCCCGATAGATGGGACTGACCCAAATAAAGGTACAGACGCGAACGGTCGGCGAGAGGGACAATGAGAACACACAGCCGTGAACTCACTGGAGATGAAAAGAGTCGCCAGCTAGGCATTTTTATCCCGGAGGAAAGGTAATGCTGCATAGACCTAGAAAGATATGGATAAGACGGTTGCGAACCAGAGAGACTGAGAAAGGGGGTTGGTTACAACCTGGGAAGGTATTAGCACCCAGATTGTCCGTCGTACTCGACGGGATCCACGCTTAAAAGATTTGTGTTTTAAAGGGGTAGTGTCAGTGCAATCTGTGTATCAAAGCTGGAAAAGAATGTACAAGTGTCAGTGTATGAGAAGTGTGAAGTGTGAATATACAGTGTCAGTGTAAGAACAAGAATAGGATGCTCAAGATCATGAGGCTTAAATAATAATGCTGGAAGGAGGGGGAATATACAAAGACTTTTGTTCGATAACCGTTAAGTTATGCCTACGTATCCTCTCGTGCAATGAGGAAGTCAGAACACCGTAGTTCGACCCAAAGAGACTGAAAGATAAATTGACTGGTGAACTGCTTACTTGCCTATGCTCAAGTGCATGACCTGTCTGGCTCAGGTGCAAACTGTCTTGCATTAGACGGAAGGAGTAAGTTCTCGTTTATGAGTGATTGAGATGAGAAAAGAATCCCGGAGGAGACGATTATTGTTTGTTTTTGTATTTTCAGTCTTTTATTGCTTTTTGAAGTTTGTCATAAGTTAATGAGCTTAAGCCTAAACCAGTGGATTAGTGAACTCATCACATCTTCCCTCTGATTAGGGGTAATGAGAATACCTTAAGTGTGAAGTCAGATTCTCACACTTAATCACCTCTGGTGTAGGATTAAGATCATTAACCTACTTGTTATTATTTAGATGTTTTTAGTGTTTTTGTTTAGTGTTGAGTAATGAGATTAAGCCATAATCAGGGATTAAACAGACTCATTACACCATCCTAATAGAAGGATAATAGATGAGGTTGTTTAAGCTGAGGAAAGCTCCTCAACTTAATCCATGATTAGGGATTAAACTCATGACAAAAACATGCCTTTGATTAAGTGGATTTTATTTAATGATGTGATGATGAAGTGATTTTTAGGGTTTGTAAGACAACTTGAGGGGGACTTGTCCATTAACACTAGGGTTAGTCCTTCTTAACCAATTAAGGAAGAATTAGAACCCTAATGCAAGGCCCAAGTTACAAGTGTGATGTCTTGACTATTATTAAGTGGATTGATTAAGAGATTTAAACACATTAAGGGTTTAACACTTAGGATTAAAGTTATACACTCCATCCTAATAGAAGGATGCAGGCATAAGCTTAATCACAAAGCCTTAAAGCCTTTAGGGTTTAGCCCCTGATTATGAGATGAGAAGAGAGGACTCAAAGAAGACACAAAGGTAAAACTAAGAGGTGAGACTAATCAAAAACCTAATCATTGTCATGCTTGGTTGTTCCTAAGGCTTGTGAGGTTTAAGAAAGAAGATCTTCAATGGAACCACCAGGAAGCAGATGAAAAGGATCAGGAGAAGCAAAGCAACTTGCTTCATTCAAGAAGTCAAGTCACTTGAAGAAAGAAAGTGGGAAGAAGAAGAATGAGCAAGTTCAATCTCAAACACAAACATAAATGCAGCAAGGATGCATGAAAGGAGATGAAGAGAAATTATGAGAAGTGAAGGCAAATTCACTTCTCAATGTCACTTACCACCTGAAAAGGTTAGAAAAGAGATGCAATGCAATGCAAAATGGGGTGAGATGTCATGATGAGAAACAAAACCAGAAGCATATATGAGATGCTAATGATGCTATGAGATGCTACTAACATGAGGCAGCATATGAAAATGATCATACAAGCTCATGAATGCAAATGGTGCAAGTTAAGAACCAAGAACATACATGAAAAGTTATGAAGTGCAGATGGCATACAACATGGCAAATACATGAAGCAATGGTCAAACATGCTTTCAATATGTCTTATGATGTTAAATGAATCAAATGGAAACATGGAATGTCATGGCAAGTCATGTTATGCAAGAGAATGCAAGATGGATGCATATGGAAGCCCAAATTAGGGTTTATGAACAATACATCAAACAAAAATCAACATCAGAAGCAAACCCTAAGATAAAAAATTAAAAATGCCACTCAAAGGACCCCTAATCCTATACTAACTCACTGCCCAAAGGATAGGTCTCAACTCTTTACCAAATTCAAGTTATGATTTTCCTAAGTTTTCTAGGGTTTTAGGGTTCCTAGACAAGAAAATTACCAAACAAATGGAAAATGAAATATCAAATCATGGCCATTTAATATCACAAACTACATGCTAAACACAATGCAATGCAAAAAGAATCAAGGTCCAACTCTTCATGAATAGGCAGAAATGATTTTTTGAACTTTGGATCAAAATAATGCATCAAAATGATTTTAATTCAATGAAAAATTCTCAAAATGCATCAAGAATAAAAAATAAATTTGGTTTGAAGGTTGGACAATGTTTCTAAATGTCTTAAAACATTTCATGAATTTTTTGGTGATTTTTAAATACCTAGAAGTATTTTTAATAAATTAATTTTCATTAATCAATTAAAAATAAACTTTTAAATATTTAAAAATACTTTTTTAATGCTAAAAATGAAAATAAAAATATTTTTGTGTTTTAAAAATTAATGAAACTCTTGACAAAAAGTTTCATAATTTTTAAAACATTTTTGTTATTTTAAATAAATTGTATAAAACAAATGGAATAAAATGAAAATTAAATGAATTTTAAACTGAAAAAGTAAAAGTAATCAGATCCAACGTGTGGGATTCAAACTGGCAAGGGCGGGAGCTGACCGCGCACGTAAATGAACAGTCTACATTCAAACTCAGCTAATTAATGATTAAGCCCTAATCTCACCGTTAAACACCCTCAGGTGACCGGAACAGTGTTCCGGTCATCTTCCCCGTTCACCCCAAAAATCAATCTCTCTCTCCAGGCCATTTTAGGAGCTCTAACTCTCCAGAAATCATCTACTAACTATCCTAAACACGAATCCAGCACCAAATCATGTTTAAACTCAAACAAAAACAAGAATCGAAGCAAAGAAATTTCTAGGTCAAACTTTCAGAACACCATAACATACTCATTTCTTGCTCATTTTCAAAAGTAAATAGATCCCACTGATTAGTGCAACATACAAAACAAGATTCTAACAAGAAAATGGAGTTCTGGAAAAAAAGTTCATGGAGTCACCTGAGATTGAGCTTTTGATTCAGGAGCTTTCTGGATGGTTCTTTGGCTCAAACAGGTCCCAATGATCCCCCTTTGAAGCTTTGGACACTTGGTTGGAGTTTAAACAGCCTCTTGAGTGAGTTTGCAGAAGCTCAGGCCAAGGGAGTGTGAAAATCGTGTTTGTGATATGGGGGGTTTCAGGCCAAAACAATGGTTGGTTTCTGGTCAGTGAAGTGAGTAGAGATTGTTTGTGGAGTTTCTTTTTGTGTTTGAGGCTTGTGAAGAGAGATTCGAGGGTTTTTGCTCAAGGGAGTGAGTTTGTGTATTCTCTGTTGTGGTGAGCTTCAGCCTTGCTTGATGTGTGAAATGGCTAGCATTTTGTCCACATAAACATCTCTCATTGGTCAGATGATGTGACCTGCCCTTTATTGATTGGTATGGCCACTTTTGCAAATTGTCAACTTTTGTGTAAGAGAAAGCATGGGCAACTTCTAGGCTAGTACATGGGCTGTGTGCTGCGCAGCAAGGTGAGGGGAGAGGGCTAGGGTGGTTCAGCATCCAAGGTACCAAGTGGATGGAAGTGTTATGATGATTTTGCAACTTGTTTACTTATGCTTGTTCATGAAAATCTCTTGCTTTGCCAACCATGAACATGTGATCTTTTGGTTCAAATCTGATTTTTAGGTCACATGTGATGTTTGTGTAATGGTTAGACATGAACTAGAAGTCACAAATGCCTTGGTACAAAGTTTTTGCAAGTTTCTTATTTGAGGCATATCTTGAAAATTAGTGATTTTTGCCAACTTTGACACACCATAACTTTTGATCCAAAATGAATTAGATCATGTTCTTGTACTTTTTGAAAAGGGAAAGATCTAATCTACAACTTTCATGACCAAAGTTTTTCCATTTGAAGCATTTTTGGATCAAAAAGTAAGGCTTGAAAAGTGGCATAAAATGACATATTTCTTAAAAGTCAACCATGCCCTAAAAAGTCAACTTTGCAAAAACTTGTAATTCTTGAATTTTGTGAACTTCAACCTTCTTCCATGATCCAATAAAGATCAAATACACTCAAAATGATGAAGATCACCCCTTGGTTGGGTCATTGGGGGCCTCAGATGCCCTGATTTTGCACTGACTTGTCCAGAAAGTCAACCTTTGATCAGATGACTTCCCCATGGAATTTCTTCATGAAAATTGATATGCATACTCCCTATACCATATAGAGACCAATGGAAACAAGAATGACCAAAAAATTTGGGGTTATGGCCTCTGAAACCAAAACCCTAATTTTAGGTCAACTGTGCAGTCAAACCTAGCTCTGCTTCCATACCATTCCCAGTTCTTGTGATTCTTTGGCATTCTTGACTTTGATAAGGTGTAATATGATATAAGAACACACATGGACCCCTTTGAAGTGATTGTTGACCTTTGGAGTGGCTCAAGAAGCTCTTGGGTTGCTCAGATCACAAACCCTAGGTGCAGATGACTTTGAAGCAATGCAATGAATCAAAAAATGCAATGAGAGATGCTATGATTGAACTTATGCATATGAAATGATCACAAGCCATGGTGTGAATTGGTGAGGGCAAATTTGGGGTGTTTACAACCCCCCTCCTATTTCCTTTCTTTTTATTTTCTATTTTAATGCATTTTCAATTTAAATACACAAAAAATATTAAAACACTCAATAAAATTCACCAAAAAATTATGATAGCTTTTTAATTCAATCTAGAAACTTTCCACATTTTTACTTTCTGAATTTTTGCATTTTCCAATTTAATTTCGATTTTTCATTTAATTGTTTTAGATTGAATTTTCACATGGACACATAAATTTGTACAATTTATTTCTACCACTTCCCATAATATTTTTTGGCCATTCTTTTTGCTATGATTAAAGGACAAATTAAAGTACCTAGAATATTTTTGGTGTATATTTTAGGGCATTTTATCAACTGTTTTGGTAGTGTGATTTGTATAAATTTAGGATTGAATCTTAGATAGATTTAAATGATCATTTGACATAGTTAGACTTAGATTTTTTGAGATATTTTTTGACACAATGTTATAATCAGGTTAGATACCCTAGGGAATTTATTTCACATTTTTTCCATGACTTTTGATATTTTTGGAATTTTAATTCATTTCCATCATATTATGCATATTCATGATTCATGTCATTCACTAACTATTCTCTTTTTGTGCAAGGTATCTTCCGAGAATTTGCTTATGGACTTGGATATTTTTATGCCTCAATTATGTTTGTGTGCTTTGTGATGTAATAGCTCATGACTTGTATGCTTTTTATAGTTTCTATAATTAGGATAGAAAAGATAAAACAAATCGATAGAAAACCAAAAATCTCAAAAATAAATAAGACTCGATCCAACGTCGAGTAAATTTTCAAATAAATAAATAAAGTTGCATGTGACTTTAGAGTTCCTCGATTACCATCGTTCCATTCCATTCAACAAAAAGCAAGCCTTGTATGTTGGACACCATAAGTCGTGCGTCTCAGCACCACGTAATCGACCCACCCGATCCATCGTTTCATCCCATTTATGTTTCATTCACGTTTTTTACCCACCATGACTTAGGAGGACCATATTGTTCATTATTGCCTTTTATGTTCTCATTTCTAGTTTAATATCTCTTAGGTAGATTTAATCTTTCAAACCTCACTAACCATAGGTTATCTTCAAACTCAACTAACGTAGGGTAAGTCTAGTTTCCCTTAGAATTTTTCCTTTGATAACTTGAGTCTCACTTCTCATCTTTAAAAGAAAATCAAAAACATTTAATAAAGGAAAATATGTACAATGCGCCACGAGCCTTAAGCTATACGGGAAATGATTAGTGGAGGTCTCCTTCGCTCTTCTAGGATGCTTTACAAACGTTCCATTGGGGGCGATCTTGGAAAGTATTCGCTCCTGTATCATAGTCTTTAGTGTTGTACATACGAAAAACACAAACTCAAAACACTTCTTCTAAAAGACAACAAACCAAGAAGTCACGTCTTCTCTTCTCATCTCATACTCTTTACGGACGAACATGACTTGTCTCGACAGTTCAAACAGCGACACAGTGAACACCCTCGAGTCAGAGCCGGTAACACCTGAGCTAGAGCTATGGCAACGTCATCCTAAAAATCACAAACGAGTTTTAGCCTTAGTTAGACGAACTACGGCGTCTCTGATCCTCATTTATCCCGATGAGGTACGTAGGCAGTGAGGTAGGGCCCATTCGAGCACAATCTTTCTTTTTTCCCTACATTTTTCCCTTTTATTCCCATTTTCCAATTCCATTTCTTTTCTCATTTCCATTTCATTCCAGATAGCCATTCTTTCATTCGAACAACATATTATTTCTCACCCTTTGAAAGCAGACTTATAAGCGTGGATCCTGTCGGGTACGGCAGACGGATTGGGGTGCTAATACTTTCTCAATTCGTAACCGACTTCCGGACCCAGATCTTTGGTTCGCAAGGCCAAGTCCTTTTCCTCCTTCCTTAGGTTTGTGCAACATTACCTTTCCCTTTCCTTCGGGATAAAAATGTCTGGCTGGCGACTCTAACTTTTCCGCGCCACTTTCGCGTTTTTACTAGGATGAAAATCCCAGGAGCGACAGCTGGCGACTCTGCTGGGGACACTTTTAGAAATTCTAATTTCCCCTTTGAGAGTCAATCCTAGCGCTTGTCTGTTTCTGTTTCCTTTGGGTGTTTATTCGTTTGTTGTTTTGCTTTAGTTTAGCTTTACTGTTTTATTTACAGTTTATCGCTTTCCTTCACAGCTTTATTTACAGCTTTCTGCACTTTACTTTACTGTCGCATATACTGGCATATACTGTACTGGTTGTTCTGGTTTTCCTTGGCGGGATCGGATTATTGTGAGATAAGCCAAATACCCGGCTTGAGTATAGACATAGGATTTAGAGTGGGCAGTCGTGTGGCTTGCGTGGTCTTGAGCACGTGTAGTTTTCACGAGTCCCACACCCAGATCAGGCTCTCTTGGGATATGTTATATACTGCCTAGGCAGACCATAGAATGTTCCCACCTGAGCTGCTAACACTGGGAACCGATCATCGAGGACCTTAGTGGAAACAACCCTCTCTAGTGGTGGCAGTGGCAGACCACATTTCGTGGCAAATCCATTCGCACCCGAGGGTCCACTAGGAAATCGCATAGGATGACCTTGTTCTCTCATAGGAACCTGGTTAAAGCAACTGGTCGTATGACGGTAGTATTGTACCCTTCGGGATGAATGTACTATTGTTTCTCGACTTCAGTGCTTGAAGCCGGGAACTTATGAGGGATGCTTGTTTTTCCGGAATTCAGCTGAGGCCTCCCTTAGTAGTTCATAATGCCAAACTGATTCCCTGATTTGGTCATGAGCTATTTCTCGGAAGTGGTGAACGTATTATTGCTATTCGGCTTTGAGAGTTCGTGCCACTTTTGCGTTTGTACTAGGATGAAAATCCAGGGAGTGACACATTTGTAGAAGATTCACTTGTTGTTGTCAAAAGATTTGTTGGTGTTGTAGAAGCAGTGGTTGTAATTTGCAGAATGCCTTCCTTAATAAAATCATTGATGCCTTTCCTCAAGATGGCACACTCATTCTCAGAAAGTTTGCATGATTCGCAACAGGCCTCACAACCTGGAAACACTTGGCACTTTAAAAGTTGGGCTTTAACCTCGGCCAAAGGTGTTTGAATACATGCAATGTCTTCTATTAAACTTAAGGGTGATCCATCCTCTACAACATTAATCCTTGGCCCATTGTGGCTTGGCATAGGATTCTTACTCACATTTGGAGGAGGTGCAAAGTTCAGGGCTTTTGAATCTACCAGATCCTGAACCTTCATATGCAGGGCTCTGCATTTTTCCGTAGAGTGACCAGGTGCGTTGGAGTGAAAAGCACACCTAGCATTGGCATCATAGTTCCTTGGAAGGTTTTGAGGATCAGGTGGAGCCAATGTCCTCAACTCAACAAGATTGAGCTTTAGGAGTTGTGGCAGCAGTGTAGCATATGGCATTGGAATGGGGTCAATTACCCGGTTGACCTGAGATGGTCGTTGTTGAAACGAGCGTTGTTATTGATTGTTGTTGTTGAATGATCTCTATTGAGGAAATTGTTGTTGTGGTGGGAAGTGTTGTAGTTGTTCAGCATACTGAGGAGATGGAGCAGGGATAGTAACAACAGCAACTGTTTTGGGTAAGTATTGGGGTCTCCCTCTTCCCATGTGCACAGAGTTTGTCTCACCAGCTCTACGGGGCCCAACAAATGGTTTTCTTGTACTGCTTGAACTGGCACCGTTATCAAAGATCTTTCCCATCTTCAATAAGCTCTCTATTCTTTCCCCAACTATCACCACATCTGCAAAGATGGTGGAAGAGAATGCAGCCAATCTATCAATGTATGTTCCTTGAAGAGTATTCATGAACATGTCTGCCATTTCTCTCTCAGACATAGGAGGTTGAACTGCAGCAGTAAGTTGCCTCCACCTTTGGGCATATTCCCTGAAGCTTTCACGGGAAGATTGAGACATTCCCATTAGAAGGGTTCTGTTTGGAGCCATGTCCAAGTTGTACTGATACTGCCGGATAAAAGATTCAGCCAAGTCCTTCCAACTTCTTACTGTGGCTCTGGTCAGGTGAGAATACCATTCTCGGGATGCCCCTGTTAGATTATCCTCGAAGTAAAACATCCACAACTTTTCGTCCATGGTGTATGCTTTTAACCTTCCCAAGAATGATTGAAGGTGGGTGCGTGGGCAGGATGTGCCATTATACCTTTCAAAACACGGGGGTTTGAACTTGTGAGGAATTCTCACCCCTTCCACCAGTCCCATGTCCATGACATCAAAACCTAGGGAATTTTGGGATTCAAGAGACCTCAGCTTCTCTACAATTTCATCCAGCCTACGATCGTAAACTTCGTCCCCAGCCCCAACAACTGTAAACTTCTCTTCTTGAGGATCCTCTTGCAAGACCCTTCCTCCAGCAGTGTTACCCTGAGTATTCCTTATGGCATTGATTTCTGGGTTTAGATGAGGCCCAAACTCTGGTGGATCAGTACGAGGTTGCACGTGATCGTTGTTACTGGTACCTCCTGTACCTGGATGGTGTTCTTCAGAAGTTTGTCTCTCAACTAGCTCCCTTTGTCTTTCCTGGCTTTGAGCTAAACCAGTCATTACAGTCATGAATTGGGTCATCTGATTCTTCATCTCAACCCTCTCATTGGCCATTTAAGTCCTTACTTCATTCAAGTCTTGCTGAACTTGATCCATCTGGAGTTCCGGAAGGTTGTTTCTTGTCGGGTACCGGTGTATTCTGTTGACATGGAACACTCTTCTGCGAGCAATGTTTCCTGAAGCCACAACAAAGTGAGAAACAACAAATAAATAAGAACCTACAAAACAAAGAGAAATGTTAGTATGCAATGCAATATGCTTATTTATCTCCTAAGGGTATCCGGTTTGGTTCTTTGGTTTTGACCTTTCCAGACCTCAAGGCAATGCTGATGATGTAGATAGATAAAGCCCACCAATAAATAACACAAACTGATATATTACAAAGAGATGAAAATACATAGTCTGATTACAGTATATTCCCATGGTGGGTCAAAATACAACAACAAAAGAAAAAGTACAACAAAAGAAAGAAGTACAAGCAAAAGGATCAGACATCCAATCCAAAGTCATCCTCCCTGACTTCCTTCAGGAGGGCCTCAGTCACTGGACCCACTGGGTGTTCTGTGATGGTCCTGATAAGAAGGTTCCTGGTAGCAATGGCACTGGTTAGCTTCTTATGCTTATCCTGATCCTTTGACCTCTTCAACCCCGCCCGGATTTTCAATTTAGATATCTCCCTTTGAGCTGCCAATAAAGCCTCCTGATGCTTCTTCTCACTAGCCTCCAACTGTTCTATCTTAGTCTGAGTCCTTTGGTCTTTTTGTGCACGGGCTTCAGTGATCCTGATCCACCTAGCCTGGCTTTCCTCCAAATAATGCTCTGCCCTAGCCTTTTGAGTCTTTGCTTCCTTGCAAGCATTCTTCAGTACTAACTCCCCTGCCCTTGCCTTCCTGATGTAGTCATCCGTCTTCTCAATCTTGATCAAGTGCTCAATTTTGAGCCTTTCCAATCTCTCATTATCCAGACGACTGTCATTTCTCTCCCAAAGAGTCTTCTTCAAGGCTTCAGCTAGCTGAGTGTTCCTCTCTTTCAGCTTTTCAAACTCTTCCATACTGAAAGTAGCTGCAGGTTGTACTGTAGAAGGCCCAGGTACATCTTCTAAAGTGAATGGCATCCGGGTGATCTGAGCTTTGGTATGGGAACAATCAGGATACTGTGCTGAAGCAATGTTGTTGCACTTGCCAAGGATGGCTGTCCCTTTAGTCTGGATGTTGTCCCAAGCCCAGGCAGCTTGCCTGACAACAACAGAGTTGGGTTGGATGTCACAGTAAAGAGTTTCAGCCACATCTTGTCCTCTGGGAGGATGAATCAAAGCATATCCCAATTGTCTCTTAAACAGTAAAGGGTTGTAGTTGATGCAACCCTTCACTCATATCAAAGGCACATGAGGATATTGCCCACAGCTAGTAATGATGTCCTTGCCCTTGGTGCTTTGAGTGCACCATCTGATGTCATCTGATGTCAAGGCAATAAATCTCTTAGCCCAGTTCTTTTGCTGATGGGGGTTCATGAAAGTATTTGATTTAGGAAAATGTCTTAGCAACCAGGAGTAATGAAGGGGAGCACAACATCTGATCAGTCTTCCTCTTTGCTTCTCATTCCTCTGGTGTACTGAGTAGTAGAGGTTTCCAAGCAAGGTAGGAACTGGGTTCCTCAATAAGAACAAGTGAATGGCATTCTTGCTCACAAACTTGGGCTCATCTGCAAACAAGATAACCCCATATATACTGAGGGCTAGAAGTGCACAGACATCCTTCCATTCTCCTATTGCAGCATGCAGGGTAGCCTGGGAGATCAAGAATTCTAGGTGGAGGCCTGGAACTCCAGCCTTGGTTGTCATGTTCTGATCAATGATGGCAGACTCCAAATGCAATGCCCTGGCTATGTCTTCATTTCTGGGAGTAACCATCTCAGGGTTGAAAGGAATCCCTTTCCTGATAGGAACTCCTAACAACAAGGAAAACTTTTCTAGCAAAGGTCCCAACTGGAAATCAGGGAATGTGAAGCATATGAGTGGAGGATCATAAAACTGCAAGCAAGTATGAATCATGCTTCTCTGAGATGCATCTAAATCCATGACCATGTCCAATATGCCTCCATAATGCTCTCTGAACAGCGGGATATGGTCAGGAGTAATGAGGGACTGGATCTGCTTGATGCCAGTCAGGGTGGGCTCAAAGAAGTGGTAAGTAATGTTGCAATTTCTTGAAGTGTCCATACTGATAATGGGTGCTGGTGAAGAAGCTGAGAGCAACTGCTGACGAAGGTCACTGAATGAGATGCTGGAGATGGGTCTTTGATGAAGATAGCTGGAGGAGAATCATTGATAAATTGATGAAGGTGCTGGAGAAGATAAATGAAGCAGTTTGAGCAGCAGAATGGGTCAAAACCAAACCAAAGATGATAAGATGGATACCCTGTAAAACAAATAAGCAAATTTTAAATGATGCAAAAATGATGTATGCAAATGATATGCAAAGGGTTTGTGATCAAGAGCTGGATCTGTTTATCTGCCTTGGTAAAAGTCCTTGTATGTTCATAAGTCCGGATGGAGGCTTAGAAATCAGGTAACCAGGTGGGGGACTCAAATAAAGAGTCACAAGTCCAGGGTAATCACAAGAACTGTCCAAATAATACAACCTTAACAAATCTAGTAACAAGGTATGATGAGGCCAAGGGTTCCTGCAAACCTGCAAACATCCCAACCCCCTCACATGTAATGTTCTAGAACAAGGATCCTCAGACTTGGATCAGTTATGAGAAGTGTAAACACTTCTAACCCGGAGGTACAATGTTTACAATAACCATAACAAATCCTCCTCTAATTCACCCCAGATGCTAAAGGTCATAAAAAGGGTCATCTAGACTTAGCAGGCTTCCCAGATAGCCCTAGTACTACAGGAAATCTGTAGCACAGAGTTCTCAAGAAGAAACCCATGTCTGAACCATGTTTCATATTCCCTCACCAAACCTAAATGGAATGGGAAAGAATATGAAGCCATTCTAGCCTATGTGTCACTCAGGTCCCCGGTATAGGACCTTGATCATTCAATGAAACCCCCACCCACCAAAACAGACAAGGGATCTAGCACATGATAATGACAGTATGAAATGCATAAAACTGTAAAGGAAAGTAATAAATAAAGTTGTACAGAAAGCAATAAATAAAGAAAATAAATAAGCACAAGTAGCACATAACACCCTTGTAAACACAAATCAAACAAGCGCTAGGAGGAACCCACAAAAGGAACCAGTAGCCCTGGTTGCAATATAAGGTTCCCTAGCAGAGTCGCCAAGCTGTCGCTCCCACTAAAAGACACCGGGTCAGAGAGGGTACAGACGCGAACGGTCGGCGAAAGGAAGAAAATGAAGATGAAATGAAAAGAGTCGCCAGCTAGGAATTTTTATCCCGAAGGAAAGTTAATGCTGCATAAACCTAGAAAGATATGGATAAGACGGTTGCGAACCAGAGAAACTGAGAAAGGGGGTTGGTTACAATCTGGGAAGGTATTAACACCCAGATTGTCCGTCGTACTCGATGGGATCCACACTTAAAATATTTGTGTTTACAAGGGGTAGGTGTATGTGCTATCTGTGTGCAAAAGCTGGAAATGAAATGTACAAGTATCAGTGCAAAAGGGTGAGGTGCTCAGGAATGAGGCTTAAGAAGAATGCTGAAAGAGGGGGAAGACACAGAGACTTTTGTTCGATAACAGTTAAGTTATGCCTACGTATCCTCTTGTGCAATGAGGAAGTTAGAACACCGTAGTTCGACTCAAAGAGACTGAAAGATAAATTGACTGATGAACTGCCTGCTTGTCTATGCTCAAGTGAATGAATCGTCTGGCCCGAGTGCTAACTGTCTTGCATTAGACAGAAGAAGTGAGTTCTCGTTTGTGAATGAGTGTGATGAGAAAAGAATCCCGAAGGAGACGATTATTGTTTGTTTTTGTGTTTTCAGTCTTTTATTGCTTTTTTGTGTTTGTCATAAGTTAATGAGCTTAAGCTTAAACTAAGGGTTAGTAAACTCATCGTATCCTCCCTGTGATTAGGGATGATGAGAATACCTTAAGTATGAGATAAACACCTCAAACTTAATTACCATGATGTAGGATTAAGATCATTAACCTACTTGTGATTATTTAGATGTTTTTGAGTTTTTGTTTAGTGTTAAGTAATGAGTTTAAGTCATAATCAAGGATTAGTGAACCCATTACACCATCCTAATAGAAGGATAATAGATGAGCACACTTAAGCTGAGGAAGATACCTCAACTTAATCCATGATTAGGGATTAACCTCATGACAAAACAAACCTTGATTAAAGTGGATTTTAATTAAGGGTAAGATTAAGAAGTGAATTTTATGATTTGTAAGACAACTTGAGGGGGACTTGTCCATTAACACTAGGGTTAGTCCTTCTTAACCAATAAAGGAAGAATTAGAACCCTAATGCAAGGCCCAAGTTACAAGTTATTGTCTTAGAGATTATTAAGATGGATTGATTAAGATGTTTAAACAAATTAAGGGTTTAACACTTAGGATTAAAGTTATACACTTCATCCTAAGAGAAAGATGCATGCATAACCCTAATCACAAAGTCTTAAAACCTTAAAGGTTTAGTCTCTGATTATGAGATGAGAAGAGAGACACAAAGGAGACACAAAGGTAAAACTAAAGGGGGACTAATCAAAACCCTAATCATTTTCATGCTTGGATGTTCCTATGGTTTGTGAGGCTTTCAAGAGATCTTTAGAGAAGCCACCAATGGAAGAAGCAGATGAAAGGGGGAGAAGCAGAAGAAACAAGTTACTTACTTCACTGAAGAAGATAAGTAACTTAGAGAAAGAAAGTGAAAGATGAACATGAATGAGAAAGCTCACTCTAAAGCAAAGAAAAATGCAGCAATGATGCATAAGAAGAATGAGAAGAGAAATGAGAAGTGAAGGCAAATTCACTTCTCAAGTTACTTACCACTTGAAATGGTTATCATAAGGAAATGAATGAAGTGAAAATGAAATGTATGCAAAGATGCAAACCAAAACCAGAAGCATAAACATGATGCAAATGATGCTATGAGATGATGCAAAGACATGTCAAGTGCTATGAATGATCATACAAGAGATGAAATGCAAAGGATGCATGCTTTGAAGTTTGAAAGCACATGAAAGTTCATGGAATGAAATGAATACACATCATGGAAAATGAATGAAGAAATGATCAAGCATGATTCTAATGTGTCCTATAATGTCTAAGATGACATGTGAATGCAAGAAATGTCATGGCAAGTTCATGAATGGATGCATATGCAAGATGTATGCAAATGAACATGAGAAATTAGGGTTTCAAAGCAACATGAGATGCAAAAGTCAAAAACAGAAGCAAATCACAAGATAAAAAATTGCAAATGAACTCAAAGGAACCCTAACCCCATATGATATCACACCCCAAAGGAGGAGGGCTAACTCTTAACCTAAATAAAGTTGTGAATTTTCTAAGTTATCTAGGGTTTTAAGGTACCTTAAGGGGAAAAATGAAAATGAAATAAAAAATGCAAGATAAATTTGTGACAAAAATATTCAAGATACTACATGTCATATGAAGATCAATGCAAAACGAACCAATGTCAAACCCTTCATGGTTAGGCAGAAAAGAATTCTTGAAGTTAGGGTTCAAAAATAGGATTTTTATGAACCCTAAATTCAAGAAAAATGTCAAAGAGTGTTCAAAACCAAAAAAAAAAATTGTATGAATGGTTTGACAATGTTTCTAAATGTCCTAAGATGCAATTTGATTTTTTTTGGAATTTTCAGAAATCTAAATGATATTTTAATTAATTAATTTCCATTAACTAATTAAAATAAACATTTAAATATTTTTAAAATGGTTTTTTAATGCAAAAAATAAAAATAAAATTTTTTTTGGATGGAGAAAAATATTTAAAATCAAAATGCAGAAGAAAAATATATTTGGAAATTTTTAAGTAATTTAAATAAATTATGCAAAACAAATGATAAAAAATGAAATAAAAATTGAATTAAGTGAAAGTATGTTGATCTAATGGACAGGATTGAACCTGGGGGGATTTGCTTTGACCACGCACGCTATCCAATGGCTATAATTCAAATTGAGTTAATTTTAATTAATTAACTAATTAATCATAATTAAACCTAAGTGAACACATCTGAGCCTTTCATTGCACGCGGGAAACATTGATCAAAGGGCTGAGATTCAAAGTTCCCTAATTACGCAGCTTAACCCTAATCTGAACCCTAAACACTTTCAGGTGACCGGAACAGTGTTCCGGTCATCTTCTCCGGTGAACTCAAAATCAAACTTCTTCCCTAGGTCATTTATGGAGCTCTAAAGCTCTAGATCAACTCCTCTCACCTTCCTAAACCTAAATCTACCCTCAAAACAAATTTTTCATGGCTGAAAATCAAGATTCGAAGAAGAACTCAAAAATGGTGAAACTTTCAGACAATCAGTACATGCTCATTTTGCAACCATTTTCAAAAATAATCATATCACAGTGATCAGCAAAGCATAAAGAACAATCTAAGAAATTAAAATAGAATTTCTGGAAAAAAGTTTGAAGAGGTTAACTGAGCTTGCGCTTCCTCAGTTTGGAGCTTTTGGACCTCCTCTCTTGTGCAAACTCATTCCAATGATCCCTCTGATGAAGCTTTGATGCTTGGAAGGAGTTTGTAATGGCTGAAATTAAAGCTTACACTCTTGCTGGCCAGAAATCGCGTTTCAGTTTTGGGGGGTTTTTGGTCGCACTGAAGGGTGGGAAATGATCCTTTGATGAAGCTGAGTTGTTTGATGAAAACAAGTTTGGAGTTTGAGTGTGTGAGCTATGAGTTTCGAAAGCTTTTGCAAATGAGGTGATTTTTGAGAGCTTGGGCAATCTGAAGTGTTATGCTTGTGTGTTGTATGTTATGAGTTGTGTTTGATCCACATAACAAGCGTTGATAGGCCAGAGAAGTGAAGGTGCGCAAAACACAAGGAAAGGGGGTTGGAATTGGGTTTTCTTTAACAACTAAAAATAACTTCTAATGACACGTTAATTTATCCTGATTCGTTTGAACACAAACTACGTCCAGTCCACCCGCCAAGGTGATTTTGCCTCTACTGAGGTCTTAATCCACTATTCAATTTGAATACACACAAAGACCTATAGTCAATGTCCTCTTGAGTCTTCTGACTAAACTTAGTCACTCAAGGAATAAAATAACTATTACAATGATAATAAAGAAGTAACTAAAAATGCTTCTTGATAAACAAGGATCACTAAGTGAAAGTTACAGTATATAAGCACAAGTTGATTCAGTCTTTTTGTGTGAGTGTATTGTAGTGTACTGGTCAATTCTTCAAATGAAATCTTTTATATAGTCCTTGAATGAATGTAGCCGTTGGAGACATCTTGAGCTAAATTTAGGATATAAGTTAATACCATAAATTCCTTCCATAAACAGAGATACTTGTCTTGACCATTAATTAAAATATTCTTTAATTAATGTCTTCATTATGAATATCAACATCTTCTAAGCGGAGATCAGAGATAATAAATATTTGATGCGCAACTAATAAATATGTTATTAAATGATGGATTCTTCATTAAGAGTATCTTCAATATGTGGCTCAATGAATCTTCTATTCAAGTACGTCTCTCTTAATTGAATTGATCTTCTACACAAGAATAAAGATATTTATTAGAACTTCTATTCTATAACAATCTTTGTTATCATCAAAACACTTGGAGGTTCAGAACCATAATTGTTCTAACAATCTCCCCCTTTTTGATGATGACAAAACATAATGAGAATAGAGTTTAATAATATTAGAAAAACTCCCTTTAATAGAATCACATATTTCTTATCAAGATTTCTTCAGATGTTCTATGATCCTTAGCTCCCCCTGAGTTGGTTACCTGACCTGTTTCTTTTCTATGATCACAACTCAAATAGTTTTATTAGAATTTTATATGTAAGAGGCAAATTATGGTAAACTGCTATGGATCAGAATCATCTACGTTTCTCCCCCTTTTTGTCATAATCAAAAAGATTCAAAGCAAATGAAAAAAACCAGAAAATTGCCATAAATTATATTAAAAAACTTGTCAAAAACAAAAACCAGTAGAAGTTTAAAGAGTTATGCAGAAGCAGAAGATAAAACAAAAACAGCTAAAGCAGAAGATAAGCATGAAATTAGGTGTTCATCTTAGTAACTAAGGTCTCCAACAAAGATTTAATCTCAGATGATGATTCCACTTGCTTTCCAAGCAAGGTCTTCAATTCAGCAGTGGTTTCATCTTGCTTATCCAGACGTTGCAATTAGGGTAAAAAGTGAAAGTGAAAAAGAAACGTTACATATATAGGAAAATAATGCATTTAATTAACTGAGAAATTAGTGGATAAAATTAAGTTTAAAAACATAATGATTATATGCAATAAATGCGCTGACATAGAGTAAGGCGTAAAAGATTCTGGAACAGTTACCCAAGAGATTTTTGCCTTTTTGGTGTCAAGTTAGCCGTATCAGTTTCCCAGAAGATCAACAGATGTCCTTCTGTAGAGGACGGTTGTCCAATGCATGTTCTGTCACTCTTCAGAATTTGGACACTTGTTTTACTTCTGATGGGAGTCCTTAGAGCCTTGTTGACACTTGTTGATTTGAAGATCTGCATGTTATTCCTTTGAACAGAAGTTCTTAGAATGAAACAGTTAGAACATAGTATCTTCTGAGATAACAATATAGAGGATTATTTTCAGAACTTCTAAGAGGTAAAGACATATAATTAAAGCATTTTCATTCTGGACATAACTTCATGCTAAGGTTAGTTAGTATGAAATTAAATCTATCTTCAGGAAGGGGTTTTGTAAAGATATCAGCCCATTGGTGATTTGTATCTATGAATTTTAACATTAAAATTCCCTTCTGAGTATAGTCCCTAATGAAGTGATGTTTAACTTCTATGTGTTTAGCTCTAGAATGTAAAATTGGATTTTTAGAGAGACATATAGCAGAAGTATTGTCACAGAGGATGGGAATGTTACTCTCATAGATATTGAAATCCTCAAGCTGATTTTTCATCCAGAGCATCTGAGTACTGCATCCAGCTGCTGCAATGTATTCAGCTTCTGCAGTTGATAATGCTATGGGTTACTGTCTTTTGCTAGACCAAGAGATTAGATTGTCTCCCAGAAATTGACAACTTCCAGAAGTACTTTTTCTTTCTGTTCTGTCTCCAGCAAAATCAGCATCACAATATCCTACAAGGTTATACTCTTCTGATCTTCTGTAATATAGACCAAGATTAGTAGTACCTTTCAGATATCTAAAGATTCTCTTAATTGCTGTTAAGTGAGTTTCTCTAGGATCTGATTGGAATCTAGCACATAAACATACGCTGTATAGAATATCTGGTCTAGAAGCAGTTAGATAGAGAAGAGATCCAATCATACCTCTGTAGAGCTTCTGATCTACTTTCTTACTTACCTCTTCTTTCTCAAGAATACATGTAGGATGCATAGGAGTTTTAGATATTGTGCTTTCTGATAGATCAAATTTCTTCAGAAGTTCATTTACATATTTGCTTTGATGGATATACGTTCCTTCTGATGTTTGATGTATTTGAATTCCCAGAAAGAACTTTAGTTCTCCCATCATGCTCATTTCAAATTCTGCCTGCATAGACTTAGCGAATTCCTTTCCCAAGGCACTTTTAGTAGAACCAAAAATTATATCATCTACATAAATTTGACATATCAGAAGATCATTTTTAATGTTTTTACTGAAAAGAGTTGTATCCACTTTCCCTCTGATGAACTTATTTTCCAGAAGAAAAGTACTTAGTCTTTCATACCAAGCTCTGGGAGCTTGTTTTAAACCATATAATGATTTTTTGAGTTTGAAAACATGTTCTGGAAATTTTGTATTTTCAAAACCAGGGGGTTGGTGTACATACACTTCTTCATCAATATAACCATTTAAAAATGCACTTTTGACATCCATTTGATATAGAATGATATTATGATTTACAGCAAATGAGATTAGAAGTCTAATTGATTCTAACCTGGCGACTGGTGCATAGATTTCTGTATAGTCAATTCCTTCTTGTTGACTATAACCTTGTGCAACCAGTCTTGCTTTGTTTCTGACAACTTCTCCTTGCTCATTTAGCTTGTTTCTGAATACCCACTTGGTGCCAATGATGTTGAATCCTCTGGGCCTGGGAACTAGATCCCACACATCATTTCTGGTGAATTGATTAAGTTCTTCTTGCATAGCCAGAATCCAATCATTTTCTGAGAGAGCTTCTTCTACAGAAGTTGGTTCAATCAGAGAAACAAGTCCCATTAAGGATTCTTCAAAGTTTTTGAATGATGATCTTGTTCTGATTGGTTCATCTTTCTTTCCCAAGATTTTATCTTCTGGATGATTTATATTGCTTCTGGATAGTTTCTTCTGAGTGGGTTCTTCAGACGTTGTTGGAGAAATTGTATTATTTTGATCTTTAGGTGATTGATCTTCAGAAGTTCTATTTGTAGAGATTTCTACTTCTATATCTGCAATTAATTTATTCTGCTTTGGTTTTTCAGAACCAAGCTTATCATCAAATCTGACATAAATAGGTTCTATCACAATGCGTGTTTCTGTATTGTATACTCTGTATCCCTTGGAACGTTCAGAGTATCCTAACATATAACACTTTTTTGCCTTAGAGTCAAATTTATTCAGATTATCAATAGTATTTAAAATAAAACAAATACATCCAAAAGGATGAAAATATGAAATGTTGGGCTTTCTGTTCTTCCATAATTCATAAGGAGTCTTTTCAAGAATAGGTCTTATAGAGATTCTATTCTGAATATAGCATGTTGTATTTACTGCTTCTGCCCAAAAATGTTTAGCCATATTAGTCTCATTGATCATGGTTCTGGCCATCTCTTGCAATGTTCTATTCTTACGTTCTACAACCCCATTTTGTTGTGGAGTTCTAGGACAAGAAAAATCATGAGAGATGCAATTTTCATTAAAAAATTATTCTAATTGTTTATTTTCAAATTCTCCACCATGATCACTTCTGACTTTAATGATTTTAGATTCCTTTTCATTTTGAACTTGTTTGCAGAAATTAGAAAATACAGCAATTGACTCATCCTTGTGTCTAAGAAACTTTACCCATGTCCATCTGCTGAAGTCATCTACGATCACCAATCCATACTTCTTGCCACTGACAGAAGCAGTTTTCACTGGTCAATGTGCAGAAGTTCTAATGGTCTAGAGGAAGATACAACATTTTTAGCTTTAAAACCAGGTTTTGAAAATTTGCCTTTTTGGCATGCTTGACACAGAGCTTCTGAGTTGAACTTCAAATTTGGAAGTCCTCTGACTAGATTGAGTTTGTTAAGTTGAGATAATCTTCTCATATTAACATGTCCCAATCTTCTGTGCCAGACCCATTGCTCAGTTTCCAAAGACATTAGACATTTTACATTTTGAGTTTTTAATTCTGAAAGTTTTATTTTATAAATGTTGTTCTTTCTCTTTCCACTAAAGAGGATTGTTCCATCTTTCTGACTAACAGCTTTACAAAACTTTTGATTAAAGATTATGTCATAGCCATTATCACTTAATTGACTTATGGATAATAAGTTATGCATTAATCCTTCTACTGATAGAACATTAGAGATAGAGGGAAGATTTCCATTACCAATAGTTCCAGAGCCAATTATTTTTCCTTTTTGATTGCCTCCAAAACCTACGTGGCCTCCATCTTTTAATTCAAGACTTTGGAACATATGCTTTCTTCCCGTCATGTGTCGTGAGCATCCAGAGTCCAGGTACCATGATTGGTGTTTCAGTTTTGCTGTTAAAGACATCTGCAACATACACAATTTTATCCTTGGGTACCCATATTCTTCTGGGTCCTTATTTGTTAGTTTTTACAAACTTCTGATTCATTTTAGGTTTCAAATCAGAACTTGTGGAACAAGATGACTCACTAGTGTATATTAAATCATGATTATGACCATAGGTGAAATGAGAACTTAGAGGAGTATTGGTATTTATGACAATGTCATCAATCTTTTTAAACTTCAGAGTTTCTTTAGTTTTCACATAGCCTATGCCTCTTCTATCATTTCTGCTAACTCCATAGATCATAGATGCAATTTTGCTTCTATCTATGCTTTTAGCTAGAAATTTTTGAAAGCTATAGTCATACTGTTTTATGATACTGTCAGAATTGATTAGATCTTCTAATTCAGATTCCTTATGAGCTTTAAGTTTTTCAAGAGAGTTTTTACATTCAAATACGTTTTCTTTCAGCTCAGAGTTTTCAGTTTTTAGTTTTCTAATTTCTTCTAATTCAGATACCAGACTTTGTTTCATGTCTTTGTATTTGAATTGAAGCTTCTGATATTTTTCAAGAATTTCTGAGAGGCTAGCTTCTTATTGAGATCTGGAAAGCTTAGAAAATACCTCTTCTGAATCTGATTCTGATTCTAATTCTGATGTGTGATCATCTTCTGGTATGTTTGCCATTAATGCAATATTAGCTTGTTCATCTTCAGAATCTGACTCTGCTTCAAATGATTCAGAATCAACCCATGTTGCCATGAGACTCTTTTTCTTTTCTCTGCTGAATTTGTTTCTGGGTTTCTCTTTCTGAAGTTTTGGACATTCACTTTTGTAGTGTCCTGGTTCTTTGCATTCGTAGCCCACAACTTCTTTGCTTCTGGGTTTCTTATGACCAAATGTTGATTCAGAATAATTGTTTGTGCTTTTGGTATTTCTGAATTTCTTCTGACGATGCTTCCAGAGTTGTTGAACTCTTCTGGATAGGAGAGATAATTCATCTTCTTCTGATGAACATCCAGAACTTTCTTCTTCTTCTGCCTGTAAAGCTTTAGAAACATATTTGTTAGATTTAAGAGCTACAGACTTACCTTTCTTCTGGCGTTCATCTTCTTCTAATTCAATCTCATGACTTCTCAAGGAGCTGATCAGTTCTTCTAAGGGAATTTCATTCAGAGTTTTTGATAGCTTTAAAGCAGTGACCATGGGCCTCCAAGCTTTTGGTAAACTTCTGATGATTTTCTTCACATGATCTGCTGTTGAGTAGACTTTGTCCAGAACTTTTAGTCCAGCTACCAGGATTTGGAACCTTGAGAACATTTTTTCAATTGTCTCATCTTCTTCCATCTTGAAAGCTTCATACTTCTGGATGAGAGCTAGAGCTTTAGTCTCCTTGACTTGAGTGTTGCCTTCATGTGTCATCCTCAGAGAATCAAACATGTGTTTAGCTGAGTCCCTGTTTGTGATCTTCTCATATTATGTATATGAGATAGCACTTAGAAGTATGGTTCTAGCTTTGTGATGATTTCTGAATTCCTTCTTCTGTTGAGCTGTCATATTTTTTCTTTCAATCTTCTGACCATCTGCTCCAACAGGATGAATGTATCCATCAGTCACCATGTCCCAGAGATCTCCATCTAGAGCTAGAAAGAAACTCTCCATAACATCCTTCCAGTAGTCAAAATTGTCACCATTGAACACTGGAGGTTTAGCGTTGATCTTGTCATTCTGGTAGTCATTGTTGTTGTTTCCAGCTTCTGCCATGTGTTTAACTTCTGGATCTTTTACTGACACGGTTAAGTGCTTTTCTCAGAACCTAGCGCTCTGATGCCAATTGAAGGTGCGCAAAACACAAGGAAGGGGGGTTAGAATTGGGTTTTCTTTAACAACTAAAAATAACTTCTAATGACACGTTAATTTATCCTGGTTCGTTTGAACTCAAACTACGTCCAGTCCACCCGCCAAGGTGATTTTGCCTCTACTGAGGTCTTAATCCACTATTCAATTTGAATACACACAAAGACCTATAGTCAATGTCCTCTTGAGTCTTCTGACTAAACTTAGTCACTCAAGGAATAAAATAACTATTACAATGATAATAAAGAAGTAACTAAAAATGCTTCTTGATAAGCAAGGATCACTAAGTGAAAGTTATAGTATATAAGCACAAGTTGATTCAGTCTTTTTGCGTGAGTGTATTATAGTGTACTGGTCAATTCTTCAAATGAAATCCTTTATATAGTCCTTGAATGAATGTAGCCGTTGGAGACATCTTGAGCTAAATTTAGGATATAAGTTAATACCATAAATTCCTTCCATAAACAGAGATACTTGTCTTGACCATTAATTAAAATATTCTTTAATTAATGTATTCATTATGAATATCAACATCTTCTAAGCGGAGATCAGAGATAATAAATATTTGATGCGCAGCTAATAAATATGATATTAAATGATGGATTCTTCATTAAGAGTATCTTCAATATGTGGCTCAATGAATCTTCTATTCAAGTACGTCTCCCTTAATTGAATTGATCTTCTACACAAGAATAAAGATATTTATTAGAACTTCTATTCTATAACAATCTTTGTTATCATCAAAACACTTGGAGGTTCAGAACCATAATTGTTCTAACAAGAAGTTGTTGTGGCCTATGGTGATTGGTATGGGCTTTCTTGCACAAAGTCAACAAAACTTGTACTTGAGGTATGGGCTCTCTTACAACTGGCTTTTTGGCTTGTCATGGCTCAGCAGAGATCAAGGAGAGCCATGGAATTGGTTTTGTGGTGATTTAGCAAGTGGAAGCATGGTTGTGTATCATTTTGCAATTTTCATGAAGTTTGACCCCTTTGTGATTTCTTGAAGTTCAAGGCATGAAATGAGATGGTTCTTGGGCCAATTATGATTTTTAGGAAATGCACTATGTTGGTATGATGCATAGAAGTGTATTAGAGGTCACAAAATGACTTGGCAAGTGGTTTTGCAAAAATCCCTCTTTGGTGTATTCTTGAAAATTATGTGATTTTTGCCAACTTTGAACGATTATAACTTGAGTTCCATAATGAATTAGAACTTGTTCTTGTACTTTTTGAAAAGGGAATGATCCAATATACAACTTTCATGACCAACAATTTTTCATTTGAAGCATTTTTGGTTGAGAAAGAGGAGGTTGAACAAACTTTCCCAAAATGGAAAGTTTCCATTACAAGTCATTTCCATTTTTGGCAACTTTTGGTTTAGCTCACTTTTCTTCAATTTTGTGAACTTAAAAACACTTCAATGATCAAATAAAGATCATATAACTTCAATTTGATGAAAAATACACTTTGGTTCCCATGTTGGGGGTCTCAGATGCCCTGATTTTGCTCTGACTTGCTCAAGAAGTTACCCAGTGAACAGATGACTTCCACAATGATTTTCTTCATCAAACTTGGTACACATGATCCTTATAACATATTGAGACTATTAGAAACAATAATGACCAAAAAAATTGGAGTTATGGCCTCTGAAACCAAAACCCTAATTTCAGGTCATCTGTGCAGTGAAACCCTAGCTCAGCTTCCATGCTTTCCAAGTTCTTGTAATTTTTTGACTTCCTTGATCTTTGAGGGATATGATATGATGATTGAACATACATGGACCCTCTTGTAATTATTGGAGACCTTTGGAGTGGCTCAAATGGATCCTTGGATTGCTCAGATCACAAACCCTAGATGCAGATGAACTTGAACTATGCAGATGAAACAAAAATGCAATATGAAATGATATGCTTAAACTAATGCAAATATGAAAGATCACAAGCCATGGTGTGAATTTAGTGAGGGAAAATTTGGAGTGTTTACACTACCCCGCTACCTATGTACCTCATCTGGACAATGAGGATCAGAGATGCCGTAGTTACCCTAACTAGGGGTGGAAAAGGTTGCTTGTGAATTAAGGCTTGAACTGCCTATGTCAGTGCTCAGGTGTTGCAGGATCGGACGACGAGTGCGTAACCGTCTTGCAAAATGACAAGTAAGAGCAAGTTCGCGTATGGAGTGAATGTGATGAGAAAAGAAGTCCCGAAGGAGAGACAATTATTGTTTATTTGTGTTTTTTATGAGCTTTTATTGGGTGTGGCACAAGGGAATGAATTCAAGCTCTTTTCCATGGAATGTGTACTTGTTACTACATTCCAAGATGGAATAATAGAACAAGCACATCAATTAAGGATAATTTATCTAAGACTTGTTTCCAAGGGCAAGTGCCTAAATTCATTGACTTGTTGCATTTATTAGATGTTTTAGTGATTAAAAATGAAGAAGTATTTTTTTATGTTTTTTCTTGATGAAGATGACCTCATGATCCGACTTGTGCATCATGCTAGACAAATGTACTATTCCAAGATGGAATGAATACATATTCCCCATGGAATAAGGCTATTAAACAAGAGGTCACTTCTTTCTTTATTAATGTTTTTTAGGTTTTGTTTTGAGATGAGAAGAGAAAGAACCAAAGGAGCAAAAGGCAAATATATAAGGGGGAAAGACTAAGCCTAATATTAGCATGCAAAAGTGGTCCTAAGGTTAGTGAGGTTTCAACTATCCTAAGAGGAAAGAAGAACCAAAGTGGAACAAAAGAGAGGAGAAGAAAGCTAACAAGCAACTTACTCCTCTAAAGGAGATAAGTTGCTCCTAAAGGAGGAAGAAAAGAGTTGCATCACATGATGGCATAAGGCACATCAAACCACAAAGAGAAAGCAACTTAAAAATAAGAAAAGAAAAAGAGTTGAAATATGCATAAACATCCACACTTCTCTTACCATGAGCCCCTGCAAGTGTTAGCAAAATCCAGCACATGTTCATCATAAAACTCATGGAAATGGCATGCTCAAAGCTCACATCAACAAAGATCATACAACATGCCAAAATTGCGCATACAAGCATTTACGTGTCGAGAACATGAAGCAATGCATCAACAAGCAAGCAAATCACCCCAAACAATCATATTCAATGATCATATAATGATCCATGGCATCTAAAACAAGTAAGGGGATCAAACAAGCTCAAAACAACTCAAATATGGCATTCTGCATCAGTGTTAACCGGTTAACCAAAGTGTTAACCGGTTAACCAGTTCAAACCTGCAGAAAAACAACACAAAACAAGTGCGTTAACCGGTTAACCAAAGCGTTAACCGGTTAACACTGTGAAAACATCAACAAAAACCTACAGAAAATCAGCTCAAACCAGCTTATCCAAATAATCACACACCAGACCAGCAATCAATTATGCATGAAATAAAGGATCAATTCACATTAATTAACATCATCAAGCTCATGAACATTAGCACACGGATCCGTCTACAAATCAACCAATCAATTCAAGCAACACAAGCACATGGTGGATCTAAAGCACAAGCATGCAAATAAGCTAAAACAGAGCTAGATCTGAATTTAACCAACCTACAAAGCTGAGGTATGCTTTGGTAGTTGTTGTTTGAGTTGGAAATGAGAGATTTCGCGGAAAACTTTGAAGATCCGGTGCTAAGCTTCACACTCCATGCAAAATAAATGCAAGCAAAGGGTCTTGATGCAGAATTTTGGCTCCAAAAGCACTTCTAATCTCCAAACCAGATCTGAACCACCAAGTAAACCAGCAAAAAGGATGCAAAGAAGCTATGGATGGAGGTCTAGTTCCAAGATCTACACACTTTAAGGCAAAGTTATGTGATCTTCAAAGAGGAACTCTTAGTGAATTTGGAAAATTGGGAGAGAAAAGTGAGAGAATGGTGAGAGAGATCAAAATTCAGAAAATGAAGAGGAGTGAATTATGAGGGAGCCCCCTCTTGGTTTGGAGGGAAATGGATTAAATATGGTTTAGGTTTGGGGCCCAAAATTTAGGCTTGAGATCCATAAAATATGGTTTGGGAAAGTGATTAGGATTTAGCAATGGAATTAGGCTTGGATAAATGATCTAGATCCTTCTCCATAATTCAAATGAATAAAAATTGGAAAATTGGATCCAAAACACATGCTGAATTTGCTGCTGGAATTCAAAATTCGCAGCCGTTAACCGGTTAACCAAAGCCTTAACCGGTTAACGCCAGTGAATTTTGAATTCTCACTCCTTTTGGTGGGAAACCTCAAGAATAAACCGACGCCAACCGTTTTGACCTGATTTTGATCCTCCATCCTTTTTAGGGCCTTGACCATGATACCAAGCTTGTGTAACGTGCCTTGTGATTTTTTTGTCGGGTCATCATGCTCTTGATTTTGCCTTGTAGTGCTTCAAATTTCCCGGATGGTTGATCATATGCCTTATGCTAGAACATGCAAGTGATATGCTTCATCTTTCTATGAAAAATGCTAAGGACATGAAATGCTTATGATGATTATGATATGATGATGATGCTAAAAAGAAGAGGGCAAATTTGGGGTGTTAGAACTGCCCCTATTCAAGCAACTGTTAATCTGAAAAGGACAAGAGTGTCAGTTGTTGGCCGTTCGAGATAAACTGTGGTTGAATACCAAGGAACATGAAATTTGCACTCTACTAGAGAATGCAAGCAATGGGAAATAAACTCAACCAAATGACGCTTTGGCAACTGAAGTGAATACGAAGCAAACGAGCTCCTTCCAACCTGAATTTTTACTTCGGATAAGAAAAACTTAGACAGACGAGTCTTCTTTAGGAAACCTGTTACGCCAGGACCAGTAAACATTTTTATGTTTAATTCCACCGTCATGACTTCAAACCTCTTCAACACGTCCGAGTGTTGGATAAGATCAAGCGATCTGCTAAGGGAATGGCATCAAGAGATCCATAACCAGGAAGAAAAGAACGTAACATCAAGAGATTTACGAATCAAACCACGAGGAGTAACATCAAATGATTTACAACTCGGACAAGATCAAGAGATCTGCTAAGGAAATGGTATCGAGCAATCCATAACCAAGAACATGAGCACGACTCAAACAACACGGAATAATATCAAGCGATTTACAACTCAGATAAGATCAAGCGATCGGCTAAGGAAATGGTATCGAGTGATCCATAACCAGGAAATGAGAACGTAACATCAAACGATTTACGACTCAAACATGTCTTTTGGTACTATGCCAGACGACTACTGGCTTGCCACAGCGACGGTGGACTTTAATGGCGTTGCAATATCGAGCGATTTGCAAACCAAACAAGATCGAGCGATCTGAGAGGAAAATGGTATCAAGCGATCTATCCACAACAGGTCCGTTGACACGGGACAACGCAATCAATACAAGATTAGTTGATTTGAGAAGAGAGTGACAACTCTACAAGGGAGAATACCATTTGTAACTCCGCTGGGTATGAGAACATTCTGACTAACAATCTGCTGAGGAGATGACCAAGATATCCTGGAAATATTTGGTTGAGGAATAAAATGTGAACAAATGTTTGTACTACTTTGTCACACTTACCAAAAATAAATTGGCGACCTCACTGGGGATATTTCAATGATGGTTGCGCACCAATCATGAAACTCTGTGGAAATAACGATCTTTCAATTCGGCTGGGGAAATGCTTTGTCAAATAACCTTTACTAGGGAAAGAGTTCTGTCAATTATAACTCTGTGTGGAACTAGGCATTCAGCTGCTTGCTGGGAATAGCCTACTCTGATATAAAGACTCCGCCCAGAAGTGATAACTGTTCAACTGGATTTGAAGTTCTATTGGGGAAGATCATCCTACTCTGACTCAGCTGGGGAAGAATTCCGCTTAGACTTTACTGGGGATGCTAGGGATCACCCTCTACTGGAGATAGGAATTGCAAAGTGTCCCTTGTTGGGGAGACTAAGCTGCTTGGGGAATATGTGCTGATAACATCTTTCTTCTTGTACTGGTTAACTGTTCAAACATCAACTTAGAGGATTTTACAGAAGACATGGCATCTTCAAACTCTTGGAGAGATTCACCGATTCTTAAAATAAATTCCCCAGACTTCCTGGTATAAAAAGGAAATTTGATTAAAGAAGACTCACGCCGGTTCCTACATCATCATGAGATATTTTTCCCTAGTGTCCTACATCAAGGATGACATGCAGTAACTGACTTCATCTGCTCTAGAGAGTGACTTGCCCCAGCATGGGCTCTAAAATGATTTCTTCAAACTAACTGTGCTCTGATAATTTACCCAGCTTGGCTGAATTGTGAGAGATTTGTTCAATGTGATTGCCCCATATTGGCTGCATCTAACCCAACTGGTTAAAATAATCCTTCAGAAGTTTCAAACTCCTCCACCTGGAGAGATTTAAGTTTCTGGACTAAAATTCTTCATGTGGACTTCTGTGATTGCTGAACTAATGTATGCAAGTAGAAAACATTTTATTTTGAGAATGAAAATTCTAATGCAACACACATGATAATCTTGAAGTTTTTATTGAAAAGATGTTATTTGTGAATAAACCACGGTTTAAGATAGACACAAGCTTTTTCTGAAATAAAACATGCATATGTAATACCAACAAAGGTCTTTCAGCACAACTCGTAGGAGTCAAGAACTCTATCTCATGGTAGCACGCTCTCGAATTAACCCTATTTCATTTAGGACTTTTGTGGGTTGTATCGTGGCCTGGTTCAGGGTTATAGAAACAAAGATATAGGCTCGAAGTTTATTTGTGCCCACCACTCTTCGTGATGTCCCTCAATCTTATGTTCAACTAGCTTTCCCAAGCGCGCACCTTCCTTAAGGGTTTCGTGTTGGTTGAGGAACTAATACCACTAATGGTTTAAGCACTACAAAGGTTGTTGTTGGGAGTGAATCACCCTTATTGTCTTGTGTGTCTGTATCACACGACTTTGTTCTTGTTTGAGAATATTTCTTGTGTAATCCTTTTCGTCTTTTCGCTTTCATTATTTTGCTTATCCCTAACTTTTTCCTGGACTGATTTCTTTCGAATCTTTTGCAATTGGAGTCCAGCGGGATGCCCTAATTTTTGCCTAAGTCGCTTGTTTTCAAGTTTCGACTTAGCGGGCTTTTTGTTTTTTTTTTCTTTTTTGTCCGAACAAATCGTGTGACACAAGTTTGTCCTGATTGTTTTGTAAGGGTTGTGACTGTCTCACTTTTTGGTCGATGATGGATAACCGTTGTGGTTTCGGTCTTTGGACCTCTTGATTGGTATAACCATTGTGGTTTATGGTCTTTGGACCTCTTGATGTGCTGGAAGAAAAGGTAATGGATCCTCAAATACACTCCTTTGTGAAAGTCTGAACGCTTGTTCCAACTAGCTGACACCTACCCTGCCCCGGGTTAAATGTTATGGTTTTTTTTCTTGTGAAAAGAAAAATCCTACTTCAAGGCTCAAAGGGGTTAACGAAGGCTTATCTCCCTTATATCTCCGGTGTTTGGGAATTTGAAACAAAGCATGTATATCATCAACATGGTCTTATTAAAGAGCACCAAATTGGAGATTTTTGCGTTTTCAGTTCGTCATCCTCCATCACAGAGTTTAAGAACAACAATTTGTATTGCAATGCACACACAAAATTAAAAGTAATAATATGAATTAATTACTTCAAGAAAAACATGTGCATTTCATTAATTAACATTCAAGAATAAGCAAAAATTCATGCATGCATACATATGTTCAAACAAACATATAAAAGCTACACATGAAAATGTAGTAAAGAAAATTGAGCAATGCCATTGTTGAGGAGACTTGACTCCGTCCGGACCTGTTGATCTTGAACACTTTCAGTAGTCAGCAACCTTTTCCTGATGAGATTTGCAGTCTTCAATCAAATGGCCATGTGTCGGCACCATACTTCATTCCCAATTATTCTGACCTGAAGCTTTCGACGTTCAAACATTGACACAAAACATCTGAAGAAAAGAGTGACACTAAAATGAAGTTGTCACATAAGTTTGCTCGGAAAGACCTGACGATCTTCTGCCGACGTATCTCCATTGACCCAAGACCAATGAAGAATCAGAGCGACGTAGTTCCCCTCAATAGGTAGGAAATGCAATGAAGAAAACAAATGACTTCCATTACTGATACTTCTGGCTTTATTAATTTAATTCTTCTCTGACACACTCTGACCAAGACAAACCCTTTTGCTTCATCTGTACGGAGCGAAATTGACATCCTTCGAATCAATCAAATCTTGTACCTTGCGGTGAAAAGCTTTACATCCATCAATATGGTGTCCTGGTGCCCCAGAATGAAAATCACAATGGGCATTAGCATCCCATCTCTCTGGCAATGGATAAGGAGGTGGGGACAGCTTGCGAAGCTCGATCAGTTTCAACTGAAGAAAATGCAGAAGTACATCAGTATAAGACATTGGTAGAGGGTCAAAAAATAATTCTCTCCTTTGCTGATGTTGACCCTGTTGAGGGTTCCTTTGTCGTGTCTGACGCCTCGGCTGATTATTCGGGGTCATAGCCACATAAGCTGCCTGCTGATGGCGTGGATGATATCCTCTACCTTTTCCACATTGATGAGATGTTTCCCCAACTTCCCCTTCAATCTTGCCCTGATGATGCGTGTTTTTCGCAAGTGTACGAACACGCCAGAGTAATATAAAAGATTGTCGAATCCACAGAGACCAAGTGTCAATCTATCGTACCTGTTGTGATGGTGTGTATCTAAGGCAACTGAATATAATGGTTTTAAGGAGTGCGCAATGGTAAATAAAATAATAATTTTAAACAATTAATAAAGACAGACTCGAATGTAATTCACATAATCAATTGATATTCCGATACTTGTTAATAGAACTACTTATGGGAAATGTTTTCTACTTTGAAAAGAACTAATTTAACAGGAACTGTCGCTTTCGCGTATTCAGAACCGAGTTGTACTCTCTAATCAACCCCTCCTATTGTCACGGATAAAAAGGTGCGTACTGCGTTAGAGTAGTAAACCTATTTTTAAGAAATATAGTATCTTAACTAAGTTGAAAAGTATTTTAACCTGGATTTTCTTAGCAAAAAGAGGTTCTCACGAACCAGACTCTAAACTTCTTAACGTGTCCGAAAATGGTTTTAAAATCTCTTTTCTTTTTAATCTAAAAACTCTAATGAACTAGACAAAGCGCTTTTGGCTGTTTTTGAAATAGTTAAAAACAATTAAACTTATATTGAAATTTAAAATAGCCCTTTAAGTGTTTCTACAAACAATTGTACGAATTACTGGTTCAATTACGATCCTTACATTCTAACCTTTATGGATTTAGTTAGACATGGTAAAGGAAAAGTTATTTTTATAATTTTTCATAAAAGTAATTAGTGCGAGTGCGGAAAGTAAATAAAACTAGTGCGAGTGCGGAAAGTAAATGAAAGTAGTGCGAGTGCGAGAAATAAAGGTATTTAAAGCGAGTGCGGAAAATAAATGAAAGTAGTGCGAGTGCGAGAAATAAATAAAGTAAAGCGAGTTCGGGAAATAAATAAAGTAAAGCAATGCGGAAAGTAAATAAAATAAAGCGAATGCGGAAAAATAAAATATGAACTGGAATTAAAATGGCGGCAGGATTAACTTCCTCCCAAAGTGCTCCAAAACTCGATCACACAGACGTATACAGACTCGATCACTCGATTGTAGTAACACCCTGATGTGGAATGATAACTACTTTAAAACTAATGTATGCCTAAGAGATTCTAAGTTTGGATGACGAAAAACGAAATTCTAAAGTCCTATTTATAGGCAAATATTAAATGGGAAATGACCAGGATGCCCCCCTCCACTAAAAAGTAGAGGGAAGCCTTTTTGCCTTGTGGCGCCCGGCACAGGCCTATGGCGCCCGCCATGGGTGTAAACTGGTGGAGAAAGTGGGGATCGTGGGTCCTTGGCAGTTGTGGAGTGGTCTTGAGACGTGGCCGCGTCATGGCAGACCCCATGGCGCCAGCCATGGTGGATTCTGTAAGTGTAAAAAGCTGAATTTCTTGGTTTTCGTCTGTTTCCACTCTTTTTTCGCTCTTTTTCTCGATTTAGGCCCCGATTACATAGAAAACCTGAAAATAAGGAAAAAAAAGTAATAACATAACAAAATAATAATAAAAAACTAAGAATGCATGCGAAATTGGAGTCAGAAATACGGTGAAATTTAGTGTTATCAAATCCTCCCACACTTAGACCTTTGCTTGTCCTCAAGCAAACATTTAAAGCTCAAAAATGAAGAAAACTGGTGTCAACACGTGAATTGGGCTAAGAGGGATTCTAAGTTCAAGCCATGATGCAGTGACAGGTGTAGCAGTAAAATCATGAGTGTAAGCTATAGATTAACTTAACTCAAGGTACACAGAGTCGCCACCGCGCTTTTATTTATTTCCAAAAGGAAAAAGGAAAAAGAACGAACAAAACCTAATGAATCTAAAAGCAAAAGCTAAAAGAAACAAACAGAGAATGGGTAAGGGGATAGGTTACAAATCGGGAAGGTTTTACGCACCCGACATATCCGTGGTACTCCACGGGAGCCCTTTGAAATATTTACTACATTTTTGGTTTGAAATGGTTTGCTTGAAAACAGATTGAAGAGATAAGAAGAGGAATGTTTTTTAAGATTTTTGTGTTTGAAGAGACGAACGTCTCATGCCTACGTACCCACAAAGTGCAATGCGAGATCAAAACCCCGTAGTTCGTGGTACAAAATTTGAAAAGAAACAATGAGTTGAATTGATTTTAAAATGTAAAGATAAGTCGTCATTGCTTAGCGAATAATTCCGCTAGAAAGAATGAATCATATCTAAACATAAAAAATGGTTAAAAAGAAACGTGCACGAGGGCATAAAAACAATTGAATGAGTTTTGGATATTTTAAAGTTTTTGAGAAGAAAAGTTTCGATATGCTTATGTGGTTTAGCATTTATTAAGAAAATGAAGTGAAAAGGTAAAATCGCATGACCTAAGTCAAGGTTTGATTGCGAAAATGTTTGAAATTTGAAAAAAAAGAATGTTTTTTGAAAATAGGAAGGAGATTTGAAAATTTAAGAAGTGGGAGGAGATGAAGGGACTATCCTAAAACTTGAAAATAAAAGCTAAAGGAAGAACGATCAAACCGTATTATGAACATTTCTTCAAGGTAACAGAATTCCATCTTCAAAGACAAATGAAGTTAATTCGAGGCCAAGGTCTTCAATCCATAACAACTCAAGCAAAGGGATAGATCCTAAAATCTAAGTCCGAAACTCCAAGTCCAATGCTAAGGATAGTAACCATAGTCCGAAATTAAAGTCACAAGTCTTTTAGGTGTTTAATCCTTTATTAATGTTTTTGTGTCCAAATGGACAAAAGAAAAAAATCACAAGCAACAATATAAACATAAACAATATGATGAATGATATAGAAGCATAATAAGAGAGATAAGGAGCGAGAGATTGAAATAAAGAGGATAAGGTGCGAGAGATTGAATTAAAATGTTAGTATAATAATAGTATAATAATATTTACATAATAATGGTATGGTGAGCTTAATCAATCAAAACCAAAAAGGAAAGTAACCAAAATCGAAGGCAACCGGATCCGCTTAGCATCTTACACTATAGCGATTAATCAAGGCAAACCGAACCGAATTCAATGAAATTTGAAAGGCGATTGGGAGACCCAAAGCACCTACGCATCAAAAATTCACAAGTCTCGATTTTTGAAGCAATATGATTAACCACTTTGGGATTACGCGATCAACAAGATATCCGGTCCACGAAAGTGTAAGTACCCAATTAGATTTTTATTCCGAAGTCGGGACACATTTAGGTCTATGTTAAGCAATCGCCGAGTAATTTACGAAGTAATTACCCTACAAATGAGGCCGGCCACCACCAATTAAGGTGCATAATATTAGTGCTAATGTATGCGAGATAAACGATATATAAATCGTTATCCAAACGCGATACCGCACAAAACTAAAGATGAATACCAAATTGAGTCATACTTATGGTATTCTTCCATCCTTAAGTTCAATCACTCATCTTGGTGGATTCAAGCATGAAAATGTATCACTAATGCAAAGTACCTTAAATGAATTGAATAATCCACTTAAAGGTAGTTTTGAATTAATGAACATTAACTACTCTAATCTACACCCAAAGTCCATTGAAATTAAGGAGGAATTACTCCCAAAAATGCTTCCCAAGGTAAAAATAAAAGGGAGGAAGAAGAAGAAGAAAGAGGAACCAAAAAAGGGCTTGAAACAAGCCAAAAAAACCATTTTGACTTGTGTTAACCGGTTAACCGATTGGTTAACTGGTTAACGCAAGCAGATTTTGAATAATCTGCGTTGTTTTTAAACTGGTTAACCGGTTAACCAAATGGTTAACCGGTTAACGCTGTACCAGAAGCTGAAAAATGCAGAAAATTCATCATGATCCATTTTGAAACCTTTTCTCAAACATCGGATGATCATGATCTGAATTTGCACGAATTTTAAAACCAAAATACAGTGGAATCCCTGCAATCAAACAACAAATAAAGATCCAAAGGATCTAGAAACAAGAGCACCAAAGATCTACATCTTGAATGTTGATGGTGAATATGGGTTTATGGAGGAAGATGATTTACCAAAAGCTTTTCTTCAAATTGAACCAACACAAGCTTAGATCTACTGAAATTTATGAGCAAAAGAATGAAAGGATGAAGGTCTAGCTCAAGTTAATCAAGAATTCAATGTGAATTCTTGATAACTTCAAAAGAAAGAAAGATGAGCTTTGGAGAATTTTGGTGTTGGGGAGTAATTTTGCAAGAGGTTTTGTGGCTATCAAAAGCTTGTGGAATGAATGAAATTGAGGTCCTATTTAAAGGCCTTAGGTATGGAAATTTGGTGGAATGGAGCTTGCTTTGGTAATTTGAATTTAGGCTTGGTAATTGGAATTTTGGTGGGAAATGGAAAAGAGTGGTGATTAGTGAGGGTTTTTGGTAGGAAATGATCAAAATGATGTAGAGAAATCAGAAACCAATGGATCTAGAATATTCCAATTAAATCAAATGATCTAAGGGTGCTGAATTTGAATAAAAAATTCAAATTTTGCACTGGTTAACCGGTTAACCATTTGGTTAACCGGTTAACCAAGCTGAATTTTGAATTTTTGTTCAAAAATAGCTGCTTGGTTGTTTCGGACCGATTCTTGTGTACGTCGAAGAATAAACACGGGAACCTTGGAGATCCTTTGAATGAATCAATTAACTTGGGAAATCCTTGATCTGATAATTTTGAATTATATGCGGATCGTCTTCGACTTTTGTGAAATTTACTCGAGCTGCAGGACTGCTATTTTTTGGCATTTTTATATGGTTCCTCTTCCTGAAAAAAAAAGTTAGCAAAAGGAAACAAAATATTTTTGGATTTTGATTAATGGTTAGTGAACACAATCAAATAAAACAATTAAAGACAACAGTGATCCTCTGCGAGGCAAAGACCTGCACCTGAAAAAGGATACACGGACAGTGCGTGATCTTGTTTGTATGCGAAATGCAGATGAGATGCGAAAAATCTTAGGGTCAAAAATTAGGGTCTGACAGATGCCCCTATTTAAGTTTCTTCAATCCAGAGATAATGAAGATTGAAATCTTCGTTTCGACAAGATGGAAGATACTTAAATATCAAAAAAACCCAATTTTTGATCCTAAGATGCCAAAAAAATGGAATGGAATGAAGATGATATGGGTCTAATATGAGAATAATATGAAAGCAAATAAAATGCAGATGAAAAAGTTATGAAAACAAATGAAAATGTTATGAGGATACTATGAGATGATATAAAATGGATATGAAATGCAGAGAAAATATGTGAAATGCAGAGAAATCCGTGAGGGATAAGACGACACATAAAAAAGAATAAACGCTGGGGATAAGGAGCATAAGACTCCGGCAGGGAAAAGAAGCATGCTAGAGACCAACACATGGCTCAGCTAAGGCGAAAATGTCTAAGAATGGCAATTGGACAGAAAGGATCACAACATCCAGGAATGGCACTGAATGAAGTGAGAAAAGTCCTGAAAAGAAAACACCAGAAGCATCCAAGGATGACATTACTGACTTTACCTAGGAATATCCGAGAATGACAATCGGAGAAAGGGTAATCACAACATCTGAGAATAGCAATCAGATAAAAATGTGAATCACAACATTCAGGAACAGAACTGAATGAAATGGGAAAAATTAGGAAAGTACATCAACTCAATGATGACTCCAACATGGAAATCCGAGAATGGCAATCGGAGGGAAAGTGATCACAACATCCAAGAATAGCAATCGGATAAAATGTGCATCACAACATTCAGGAACAGAACTGAATGAGATGGGAAAAAGTTCGGGACAGTACATCAAATCAATGATTACTTCACTATGGACATCCGAGAATGGAAATCGGAAAGAGAGTGATCACAACATCCAAGAATAGCAATTGGATAAAATGTGCATCACAACATTCAGGAACAGAACTGAATGAGATGGAAAAAGGTCCGGGACAGTACATCAAATCAATGATGACTTCACTATAGACATCCGAGAATGGCAATCGGAAAGAGAGTGATCACAACATCCAAGAATAGCAATTGGATAAAATGTGAATCACAACATTCAGGAACAGAACTGAATGAGATGGAAAAAGGTCCGGGACAGTACATCAAATCAATGATGACTTCACTATGGACATCCAAGAATGGAAATCGGATAAAAGGGTGTAATATCTGAGAAGACACAACAAATATGTGAAGGAAAAGTTCTGGAGAGACAGACAAATGCCAAGTAAGTTGTACTTTGATTAAAAAGTAAGAAGTTGGAAACAACAAGACCTCGAGAAATGCATATGAGGACTAAAACACTCAGTATGCAGACATTTACAAAAATGGGGACTAAACCACCCAAGTACATGTATAATGAGGACTAAAACACTCAAATATGCAAAGGTAAACAAAACTGGGGAATAACACGCCCAAGAAAACGCATAATGAGGACTAAAACACTCAAATATGCAAACATAAACCAGACTGGGGAATAACACACCCAAAGAGATAATATGAGAGAAGATGCTGACAACCAGTTTAGACTCTTAGAGGAGTGGAAAAGTAATGGAAAACTGATTCCTCAACACAGAGATCACTGCCATTCTGCTCGAATATTAGAGATGCTACTGCTCTTTGAACAAATCTCTGTCCCACTAATAAACTATATCAAGTTGAAAATATTTTGAGAGAAGTCCTGCAAAGCTGCTTGGGGATTCTTTGAAGAAAATTGCCCCAAGTTCAATGACTGATGAAAGTAAACTGATAATGGATTCAGTTCTTAACTACTGCTGGAGAAAATACTCAAATCTTTGAAGTAACTGTTGAGAAGAATAAACTAATCATGGCTTCAGTTCTTTGAAATGAATACTGAGAAAATAACCCAGTATGAAACTTGCAGAGAATCTTCTGACTAACCACATCTGAGAACAACTTGCGCCGAGCAATCAACTCAACCATAGGAACTGAGAAGAATTTCCCCCTGATAAGATCACTGACCAAGTTTCTCAACTGTTTGAAAATTCCCTGATGAGGAAAGTTTATTTGCAAAAAAATGTTTGTACAAACCTGGTAATTTTAATGCAAAGTTCAATGAAAAGTTTGAAATCAAGAATCAGTTTTGGAATGAAATTTTTTGATGTAAAGTAAATGAAAACAATGTCAAAACACGGCGGTTGAGACAACATGAAAGTCAAAGCAAAAGTAAGAAACAAATGATTGGTAAAGAACTTGGGAGTCAGTTTACGCAACCTTGTTGTGGTATGCTTTTCAAAAGAAACCTGGATTCAATTAGGACTTTTAAGGGTTGTAACGTAGTCTGGTTCACGGTTTATGAAACAAAGGATATAGGCTCAAGATTTATTTGTACCCAACCCAACTTCGTGATGAACTCTAGTCCTACATTCAATTAATTCAGCCTATGCATTCAAGTTCCAAGACATTTTGGGATTGCACCGATGAAGATAGTTCACGAGCCAGAGGAATTTTGAGATAGCAGTCATTTCTTTCTCTCTTGTTATTTCTAATGAGGGCTTTGATCAACTCATATTATTTTTGCTGAGGATTTTGATGACCTCTTGATAAATCTTTCTCTTATTATCCCTAATTTTTGCCTGAACTGTGTCATTTCAACTTACAGCCAGCGGGATGCCCCAGTTTTTGCCTAAGTCTCCTTCATAGGTTTTGACTTAGCGGGCTTTGATTTTTCAATAATAATTTTTTTTCAATATCATTTTTTTTTGAAAGATAATGACTGCATGGCTTAATGATTACGATGAACCATCATTGGCTTTTGAATTGAGAAACATCTTCAACACTTCTTGATGTGTATGAAGGAAAGCTTAAGATTGCAACCTTTATTGAAAGGTGTCTTGAATGATTCTCTTGTACTTGAATGCACATCTGAATTAATTGAGATCTACCCATCCCTGGTTAAAATTGAGGGTTTTTTCGAATAGAAAGAAACTCCAACTTCAAGGCTCAAAGGGGTTGACAAGGGATTAACTTCCTTATTTCTCCAGTGTTTAGGATCTGAAACAATGCCTGTATATCATCAGCCAAGTCTCAATTGAAAGCATACCAACAACAATTATGGGTATCTCATTTTCATCATCCTCCCTCCAATCATTATAAAAGCTTGAGAAAATATAAATGAACTTGAAATGTAAAGCATAAAGATGCAAATAGTAAATGAAATTGAATCAAAACAAAGCAATGCTCATTTCATTAAAACCAACATGAAAGTACAAAAAAATTTAAAAGCAAAAAAGTCAATACAATTGAAGAAAATTGCAAACATAAAGAGACAATGGCCTAGTGATCCATCAGCAACAAGGATGAGCTGTCCCGTCTGATATTCTGGCCTTGAAGAAAATTTGATTGTTGAAGTCTCCTAGAAGATTCATTTCTCATGATTCGGAAAAGGATTGTTGACAACATTAGGATTTGTATCCTCAAAAGTGATCATCCCATTTCTGACAAGCTCTTTTACTTTAGCCTTCAATGCAAAACAGTGTTCTAAGTCATGACCAGTTCCCCCTTGATGAAACTCACAGCGAAGATCTGCTCTATAACCAACCGGAAGAGGATTTGGAACAGGAGGCGCATGCCTAGTAGTAATCCAACCATTCTGGACCAAGTATAGATACAACTCAGCATAAGCCATCGGAATAGGATCAAAGTTTGGCCTGCCCCTAGCATTACGATTCTGGTTCTGGCCAACATTCCTTTGAATAGATGGATCATTGATCATCGGAGCAACTGCAGTAGGGTATGATTGTTCATGGTGTTGTTGTCTACGACGAGTTATCCCAACAACACTTGCTTCACCAGCAAAAACATTGACTTGAGGCATGACAATCCTCCGAGATTGAGTTTCCCTAGTGATCAAAGCCTGTAGCATCTCCATGATCTGACTCACATTGCTTTTTAGCTTATCAAGGTCTTCCCTAACTTTCTTGTTGTGTTGGGCTTGATTTTCCATTCTCGATCTGATAGCTCTCAATCTGTTAGCAGCTCTTGTACCGTATCTGTGATGAGGAGTCAGCTTGACGGATCAACAGACAACTGAAGAAAGAAACAACCGGGATGAGTTCCCACACAACTCGGATGAACGCAAGAGTATGCGAGGATGAAATGATATGCAATGCTCACTCCCATTTTCAGAAAAACAACTCGATTATTGCAAACATGGTCAACAACGAGAATACTGTCATGAAATATCTTGACAAAAAGGAGAATTTACTTTTTTCAAATATTTGCAACAATCGGAATTATTTTCCTTGAAAAATGGTTGTGATAATGATCATGATGAATATATAGATGCAACAAACACAAATAAGATCGCGCAAAGCACACAGGTTCAAAGGTTCGGATCACGAGCATGGAGTCAAGGGATAAGAACCAACAACCCACAAAGGCATGTACTAAGGTTTGTCTTCAACGTACCTGCAAAAAACCAAAAGGGTGCTAACAGAGGTTCTCGGAGTTAACAACCATCTTTAGAATATCATCGGTACGTTAGATTACTCCCCAACCGATAACATTCTTAAAATAGACCTCGTCCGAGTGTAGTATCGCGTGACAACCACCTTAGGTTTACACCCAGATAGTTTCCGCACTACGTTCCTAAATTGGCTAGGAATTGTTAATGGTTCTACGGTCCTCGGTATGATCAGCTCAAGGTCGGAAAATAATGCCACGTACGATTACTCGTCATGACATTGATAGTCCAAGAGAGCCTAACCGAGTGGAGATTATCAAATTGATATTGCTTTGGACTATTCCATCGCATATCGCTTCGAATATCGTCGTCCTATCATAAGTTCCACTCAGATCCGAGTTAGAATCTATCTCACAGAGGATCACCAAAACCGAAACATAACAACCAAGTAACAAGCAAATCAAACTAAAGTAGTAAATAAATCAAAGTAGGCCGAATCCACTTAGAGATTGACTCCCCAGCAGAGTCGCCACTTTTCTGTAGCGGTAAAATCATGAGTGTAAGCTATAGATTAACTTAACTCAAGGTACACAGAGTCGCCACCGCGCTTTTATTTATTTCCAAAAGGAAAAAGGAAAAAGAACGAACAAAACCTAATGAATCTAAAAGCAAAAGCTAAAAGAAACAAACAGAGAATGGGTAAGGGGATAGGTTACAAATCGTGAAGGTTTTACGCACCCGACATGTCTGTGGTACTCCACGGGAGCCCTTTGAAATATTTACTACATTTTTGGTTTGAAATGGTTTGCTTGAAAAAAGATTGAAGAGATGAGAAGAGGAATGTTTTTTAAGATTTTTGTGTTTGAAGAGACGAACGTCTCATGCCTACGTACCCACAAAGTGCAATGCGAGATCAAAACCCCGTAGTTCGTGGTACAAAATTTGAAAAGAAACAATGAGTTGAATTGATTTTAAAATGTAAAGATAAGTCGTCATTCCTTAGCGAATAATTCCGCTAGAAAGAATGAATCATATCTAAACATAAAAAATGGTTAAAAAGAAAAGTGCACGAGGGCATAAAAACAATTGAATGAGTTTTGGATATTTTAATGTTTTTGAGAAGAAAAGTTTCGATATGCTTATGTGGTTTAGCATTTATTAAGAAAATGAAGTGAAAAGGTAAAATCGCATGACCTAAGTCAAGGTTTGATTGCGAAAATGTTTGAAATTTGAAAACAAAGAAAGTGTTTTGAAAATAGGAAGGAGATTTGAAAATTTAAGAAGTGGGAGGAGATGAAGGGACTATCCTAAAACTTGAAAATAAAAGCTAAAGGAAGAACGATCAAACCGTATTATGAACATTTCTTCAAGGTAACAGAATTCCATCTTCAAAGACAAATGAAGTTAATTCGAGGCCAAGGTCTTCAATCCATAACAACTCAAGCAAAGGGATAAATCCTAAAATCTAAGTCCGAAACTCCAAGTCCAATGCTAAGGATAGTAACCATAGTCCGAAATTAAAGTCACAGGTCTTTTAGGTGTTTAATCCTTTATTAATGTTTTTGTGTCCAAATGGACAAAAGAAAAAAATCACAAGCAACAATATAAACATAAACAATATGATGAATGATATAGAAGCATAATAAGAGAGATAAGGAGCGAGAGATTGAAATAAAGAGGATAAGGTGCGAGAGATTGAATTAAAATGTTAGTATAGTAATAGTATAATAATATTTACATAATAATGGTATGGTGAGCTTAATCAATCACAACCAAAAAGGAAAGTAACCAAAATCAAAGGCAACCGGATCCGCTTAGCATCTTACACTATAGCGATTAATCAAGGCAAACCGAACCGAATTCAATGAAATTTGAAAGGCGATTGGGAGACCCAAAGCACCTACGCATCAAAAATTCACAAGTCTCGATTTTTGAAGCAATATGATTAACCACTTTGGGATTACGCGATCAACAAGAGATCCGGTCCACGAAAGTGTAAGTACCCAATTAGATTTTTATTCCGAAGTCGGGACACATTTAGGTCTATGTTAAGCAATCGCCGAGTAATTTACGAAGTAATTACCCTACAAATGAGGCCGGCCACCACCAATTAAGGTGCATAATATTAGTGCTAATGTATGCGAGATAAACGATATATAAATCGTTATCCAAACGCGATACCGCACAAAACTAAAGATGAATACCAAATTGAGTCATACTTATGGTATTCTTCCATCCTTAAGTTCAATCACTCATCTTGGTGGATTCAAGCATGAAAATGTATCACTAATGCAAAGTACCTTAAATGAATTGAATAATCCACTTAAAGGTAGTTTTGAATTAATGAACATTAACTACTCTAATCTACACCCAAAGTCCATTGAAATTAAGGAGGAATTACTCCCAAAAATGCTTCCCAAGGTAAAAATAAAAGGGAGGAAGAAGAAGAAGAAAGAGGAACCAAAAAAGGGCTTGAAACAAGCCAAAAAAACCATTTTGACTTGTGTTAACCGGTTAACCGATTGGTTAACTGGTTAACGCAAGCAGATTTTGAATAATCTGCGTTGTTTTTAAACTGGTTAACCGGTTAACCAAATGGTTAACCGGTTAACGCTGTACCAGAAGCTGAAAAATGCAGAAAATTCATCATGATCCATTTTGAAACCTTTTCTCAAACATCGGATGATCATGATCTGAATTTGCACGAATTTTAAAACCAAAATACAGTGGAATCCCTGCAATCAAACAACAAATAAAGATCCAAAGGATCTAGAAACAAGAGCACCAAAGATCTACATCTTGAATGTTGATGGTGAATATGGGTTTATGGAGGAAGATGATTTACCAAAAGCTTTTCTTCAAATTGAACCAACACAAGCTTAGATCTACTGAAATTTATGAGCAAAAGAATGAAAGGATGAAGGTCTAGCTCAAGTTAATCAAGAATTCAATGTGAATTCTTGATAACTTCAAAAGAAAGAAAGATGAGCTTTGGAGAATTTTGGTGTTGGGGAGTAATTTTGCAAGAGGTTTTGTGGCTATCAAAAGCTTGTGGAATGAATGAAATTGAGGTCCTATTTAAAGGCCTTAGGTATGGAAATTTGGTGGAATGGAGCTTGCTTTGGTAATTTGAATTTAGGCTTGGTAATTGGAATTTTGGTGGGAAATGGAAAAGAGTGGTGATTAGTGAGGGTTTTTGGTAGGAAATGATCAAAATGATGTAGAGAAATCAGAAACCAATGGATCTAGAATATTCCAATTAAATCAAATGATCTAAGGGTGCTGAATTTGAATAAAAAATTCAAATTTTGCACTGGTTAACCGGTTAACCATTTGGTTAACCGGTTAACCAAGCTGAATTTTGAATTTTTGTTCAAAAATAGCTGCTTGGTTGTTTCGGACCGATTCTTGTGTACGTCGAAGAATAAACACGGGAACCTTGGAGATCCTTTGAATGAATCAATTAACTTGGGAAATCCTTGATCTGATAATTTTGAATTATATGCGGATCGTCTTCGACTTTTGTGAAATTTACTCGAGCTGCATGTCGCTCCCGATAAATGGGACCAGGCCCAGATAAAGGTACAGACGCGAACGGTCGGCGAAAGGGACAATGAGAACACACAGCCGTGAACTCACTGGAGATGAAAAGAGTCGCCAGCTAGGCATTTTTATCCCGGAGGAAAGGCAATGCTGGGCATATTCCCGGAAACTTTCCCTTGACGACTGTGACATTCCCATTAGGAGAGTCCTGTTGGGTGCCATGTCTAGATTATACTGATACTGTCTGATGAAGGCTTCTGCCAGGTCCTTCCAGCATCTTATAGTTGCTCTTGTCAGGTGGGAATACCATTCCCTTGATGCTCCAGTCAAGCTATCTTCGAAGTAGAACATCCAAAGTTTCTCATCCATTGTATAGGCCTTCAGCCTTCCCAGAAATGATTGCAAATGAGTCCGGGGGCATGAAGTCCCATTATACTTTTCGAAACAAGGAGGCTTGAACTTATGGGGGATCCTGACCCCTTCTACCAAACCCATGTCCATGACGTCGAACCCCAGAGAGTTTTGAGATTCTAAGGACCTCAACTTCTCAGCTATTTCTTCCAATCGTCTATCATAAGTTTCCTCTCCGGCACCCATTACTGTATACTGGTCCTCCTGAGGATCTTCTTGAAGTACTCTGGCTGCTGTGGCTGTCCCTTGAATGTTGACTGGGATGTTGGCCTCTGGATGGAGATGGGGTCCAAAAACTGGGGGATTGACATGAGGTTGGACCCTCTCGTTGTTACTTGTGCCAGCAGTACCCGCATGGGGCTCCTCTTGATTCCTCCCTTCTACCAAAGTTCTGAGCCTCTCCTGGCTTTGAGCTAAGTTGTTCATCACTTCCATGAACTGGGTCATCTGGGTTCTCATCTCCAACCTTTCGTTGGCCATCTGGTTTCTGACCTCCGTAAGGTCCTGCTGCATCTGATCCATCTGAATTCCCGGAAGGTTGTTTCTAGTTGGGTACCTGTGAGGCCTGTTGAGAGGAAATACCCGGCGGCGAGCAATAATTCCTGAGATTCACAACAGAGGTTAGCAACAACAAAACAAAAACCTACAAAACAAATAAAAGGTTAGCATGCAATGCAGTTATGCTTATTTGCTCTCAAGGTATCCGGTTTGGTCTTCAGTTTTGACCCTTCCAGACCCCTGAAGATGATGCTGTTGAAGGTGCTTTTGAAGTAACCCAGATGGAAACTAACACAAATATATATTACACAACGTGAAATAATACAATTTGTTCATTTTTTACAACACAAACCCTCAAAGGGGTCAAAATACATCACAAAAAAGCAAAAGTACATGGAATAGGAATAACAACAAGCAAATGATCAAACTCCAAGGCCAAACTCATCCTCACGAACTTCCTTAAGAAGTGCTTCGGTCACAGGATCAGCCGGACGCTCCGTGAGACCTCTGATGAGAAGGTTTCTTGTTGCCACAGCTGCAGTCAACTTCTTGTTTTGATTTTGGTCCTTAGACCTCTTCACTCCGGCTCTGATTTCTAGCTCTGATATTTCCTTCTGGGCTGCTGCCAGGGCTTTTTCCATCTGTTCCATCTTGTCTTGAGCTCTCTTGTCTTCTAGAGTGCGGGCCTCAGTGATCCGGACCCACCTGGCCTGACTTTCCTTCAAATACAAGTCTGTTCTTGCGCTCTGAAACTGGGCTTCTTTACAAGCATTCTTCAGAATCTGCTCACCAGCTTTGGACTTGTTGATATAATCTCCAGACTTCTCAATTTTAGTCAAGTGTTCCACCCTCAACTTCTCCAATCTCTCAATCTCCCTCACACCTTCACTCCTCTCCCTGAGGGTCTTCTGCAAGGCTTGGGTTAACTTCTCATTTCTTTCCTTCAAGCTCTCAAACTCCTCCAAACTGATGGTGGCAGGGGGTGGTGCTGAAGATGACTCAGGCATGTCTTCTATGGTGAAGGGCATTCCAGAGAATTGGGCCCTAGCATGGGACCACTCATAATATTGGACTGATGCCACATTATTGCACTTCCCTAGAATGGTGACTCCCTTGGTTTGAACATGATCCCAGGCCCAGGCAGCCTGCCTAACAGCTGCCAGACTAACCTTGTTCTCACAGTAGAGGGTCTCAACCAAGTCCTGTACCCTAGGAGTATGAACCAGTGCATAGCCTAATTGCCTCCTGAACAGCAGAGGGTTATAATTGATACTTCCCTTAACCCCTATTAAAGGCACATTGGGAAAGTGCCCACAGCTGGTGATTATTTCTCTGCCCTTGGTGCTTTGAGTACACCATCTGATGTCTGCTGAAGTGAGAGTAGTGAGCCTCTTAGCCCAGTTGCTTTGCTGATGAGGATTTAGAAATGCATCTGTCCTGGGTAGATGCCTGAGAAGCCAAGCATGAAATAATGGAGCACAACACCTCACTAACCTCCCCCTCTGCTTCTCATTCTTCTGATGTACTGAGTAATAGAGATCACCCAGCAAAGTTGGCACTGGGTTCTTCAGGATGAACAAATGGATTGCATTCTTGCTAATGAATCGAGGCTCATCTGCAAACAACACAATTCCATATACACTTAAGGCCAACAGAGCACAAACAACTTTCCACTCCCCCAAGGAGGCCTTCAGACTAGCTTGAGAAATCAGGAAGTCCAGATGAAATCCAGGGATCCCAGCTTTAGAGGTCATGTGTTGCTCAATCAAAACAGGTTCCAGGTGCAAAGCTTTTGCTACCTCTCCATTGCTGGGAAAGACCATTTCAGGGTTAAAAGGGATTTCTCTTTTGATGGGCAGACCAATCAATGATGAGTATTCTTCCAGAAGAGGACCCAACTGAAAGTCTTGAAAGGTGAAACATCTCAATGGGGGGTCATAGAACTGAATACAGGTATGGATCAGGCTTCTCTGAGATGGGTCCAGATCCATGACCAAGTCAAGTATATCCCCATAATGCTCCCTGAATAAAGGTGTGTGATCTGGGGTGATCAGGGTCTGGATCCTCCTGATGTCTGATAAGTCTGGTTGGAAGAAATGATAGGTGATGTTGCTTTTCTTTGGAGCCATGATGCTGAGACTGAGTAGAATAAGTGCTGATGAAGATGCTGAGGAGAGGGCCACTGACTGGCTAGTGCAAGTAACTGAAGTATGGCTGACAAGCTGAAGCAAGTGCTGGTGGAGATAGGTCAATGATGCAGATGGGGTCAAAACCAAAACCAGATGAAAAATGGATACCCTGAAACACAAATAAGCACATGTTAAAATGATGCAATGAGTATGTATGCAAATGAAATGCAAGGGTTTGTGACTGAGCTGGATCTGATTAACTGCCTTGGTATAGATCCATGTGTGTTCAAGAATTCCAGATGGAGGTCTAAAAATACAGTAACCAGGGTGGGGGACTCAAATAAAGAGCCACAAGTCCAGGGTTTTAGAATCACAAGAACTATCCAACATGGAGTATTCTTAACAAAGTCAAAGTAACAGGGTATTCTGAGGTCAAGGTACCTGCAAACCTGTAAACAGCCCAACCCCCTCACAGGTGGTGATCTAGAACAAGGATCCTCAGACTTGGATCAGTTATGAGAAGTGTAAACACTTCTAACCCGGAGGTACAGTGTTTACAATAACCATAACAATTCCTCCTCTAATTCACCTCAGTTTCTGAAGGTCAATACTAAAAGGTCATCCAGACTTAGCAGGCTTCCCAGATAGCCCTAGCATTGCAGGAAATCTGCAACACAGAGTTCTCAAGAAGAAACCCATATCTGAACCATGTTTCATATTCCCGCACCAGACCGAAATGGAATGGGAAAGAATATGATTCACTCTAGCCTAGGTGTCACTCAGGTCCCAGGTATAGGACCTTAACTCTCAATGGAACACCCACCCACCAAAACAAGAAACCAGATCCAGCCAGCAACAATGATAGTATGATATATAAATGCAATAAAGAAAGCAGTAAAGTAACTGTACATAAAGCAATAAACAAAAATAAATACAAGCACATAACACCCCAGTAAACACAAATCAAACAAGCGCTAGGAGGAACCCACAAAAAGAACCAGAAGCCCTAGTTGCAGTATAATTTTCCCCAGCAGAGTCGCCAAGTTGTCGCTCCCGATAAATGGGACCAGGCCCAGATAAAGGTACAGACGCGAACGGTCGGCGAAAGGGACAATGAGAACACACAGCCGTGAACTCACTGGAGATGAAAAGAGTCGCCAGCTAGGCATTTTTATCCCGGAGGAAAGGCAATGCTGCATAGACCTGGAAAGATATGGATAAGACGGTTGCGAACCAGAGAGACTGAGAAAGGGGGTTGGTTACAACCTGGGAAGGTATTAGCACCCAGATTGTCCGTCGTACTCGACGGGATCCACGCTTAAAAGATTTGTGTTTTAAAGGGGTAGTGTCAGTGCAATCTGTGTGTAAAAGAGCTGGAAAGATGTACAGGTGTCAGTGTAAAAGAGTGAAGTGTAGTATATACAGTGTCAGTGTGAGGAAGGAGTGAAATGCTCAAGATCATGAGGCTAAAGGAAAGATGCTGGAAAGAGGGGGAATGTACAGAGACTTTTGTTCGATAACTGTTAAGTTATGCCTACGTATCCTCTCGTGCAATGAGGAAGTCAGAACACCGTAGTTCGACCCAAAGAGACTGAAAGGATTGACTGATGAACTGCTTGCTTGTCTATGCTCAAGTGTATGACCTGTCTGGCTCAGGTGCTAACTGTCTTGCATTAGACGGAAGAAGCAAGTTCTCGATTGTGAATGAAGGTGATGAGAAAAGAATCCCGAAGGACACGATTATTGTTTGTTTTTGTGTTTTCAGTCTTTTATTTCTTTTTGGAGTTTGTCATAAGATAATGAGTTTAAGCCTAAACCAATGGGTTAGTAAACTCATCACATCTTCCCTCTGATTAGGGGTAATGAGAGTACCTTAAGTGTGAAGTCAGATTCTCACACTTAATCACCTTTGGTGTAGGATTAAGATCATTAACCTACTTGTGATTATTTAGATGTTTTTGGAGTTTTTGTTTAGTGTTAAGTAATGAGGTTAAGCCATAATCAGGGATTAAACAGACTCATTACACCATCCTAAAAGAAGGATGATAGATGAGAGTGTTTAAGCTGAGGAAGACTCCTCAACTTAATCCATGATTAGGGATTAAACCCATGACAAAACAAACCTTTATTAAGTGGATTTTATTTGATGGTATGATGATGAAGTGTTTTTTATGATTTGTAAGACAACTTGAGGGGGACTTGTCCATTAACACTAGGGTTAGTCCTTCTTAACCACTTAAGGAAGAATTAGAACCCTAATGCAAGGCCCAAGTTACAAGTGTGATGTCTTGATGATTATTAAGTGAGTTGATTAAGAGATTTAAACACCTTAAGGGTTCAAGACTATAGGGTTTAATCCCTGATTATGAGGTGAGAAGAGAGGACTCAAAGAGAGACACAAAAGGTAAAACTATGGGGGGACTAATCAAAACCCTAATTCATTGTCATGCTTGGATGATCCTAAAGTTTGTGAGGTTTTCAAGAGCAATCTTCAGAAGAACCACCAGGAAGCAGATGAACAGGATCAAGAGAAGCAAAGTGACTTGCTTCATTCAAGAAGTCAAGTCACTTGAAGAAAGAAGGTGGGAAGAACAAGAATGAGCAAGCTCAAACTTAAACACATATAAGAATGCAGCAATGGATGCAAGGGAGATGAAAAGAAAAGTTATGAGAAGTGAAGGCAAATTCACTTCTCAAGTTTACTTACCACCTGAAATGTTAGAAAGAAATGCAATGCAATGCTAAATGAAATGAAATGACATGATGCTAGACCAAACCAGAAGCATGTTGATGATGAAAATGATGCTATGAGGTGCTGCATACATGAGGCAAGGCATGGAGATGTTCATACAAGGTCATGAATGCAAATGATGCAAGCTAAGGAGCATGAACAAGCATGAAATGTTATGAAGCATACAAGACAAATGACATGGTAAATATGTAATGTAATGATCAAAGATGCTTTCTAAATGTCTTAAGATGTCAAATGAATCACAAGAATGCACAAAATGCAAAGACAAGTCATGTTATGCAAGGAAATGCAAGAAGGATGCAAATGGAAGCCCAAATTAGGGTTCATGGATCAAACATCAAACAAAAACCCAAAACAGAAGCAAACCCTAAGATAAAAAATGGAAAATGCTACCCAAAGAAACCCTAAACCTATAATAAACCACTGCCCAAAGGGGAGCTCTCAACTCTCAACCAAATTCAAGATATGACTTTTACAAGTTATTAAGGTTTTTTAGGGTTCTTAACAAAAGAAATGCCAAACAATTAGAAAATGCAAGATCAAATCATGGCCATTTTACCCTAGAAACTACATGCTAAACATAACACAGTGCAAGAAGAATCAATGTCTCAACCTCCTCCAATAGGCAGAAATGAATTTTTGAACTTATGATCAAAATAATGCATAAAAAATGATTTAATTCAATGAAAAATTCTTAAAATGCATCAAGATCAAAAAAGAAATTTGGTTTGAAGGTTGGACAATGTTTCTAAATGTCTTAGAACACTTCATGAATTTTTTTGTAATTTTTAAATACTTAAAAGTATTTTTAATTAATTAATTCCCATTAATCAATTAAAAATAATCTTTTAAATATTTAAAAATACTTTTTTGATGATAAAAAATAAAATAAAAATATTTTTGGGTCTTAAAAATTAATAAAACTTTAAAGAAAAAGTTTCATAATTTTTAAGACATTTTTGCTATTTTTAAATAATTATGCAAATTAAATGAAAGAAAATGAAATAAAAATTAAATAAAATGAAAGTATGCAGCATGGAAGGCCAGGATTCAATCTGGAAATGAGAGGGTTGACTGCGCGCCAGATCCAATGGGCCACATTCAAACTGGGCTAAACTTAATTAATTAAATAAATTAAACCTAATTAAGTTAATGACAAGATCTGGGCCATTGGATGCGCGCGGGAAAAGACCTGGTCAACTCATCCAACGCCTGAAATTCAAACCTGAAGCCCTAACCCTAATTACCCATTAATGACTTTCAGGTCACCGGAGACGAGCTCCGGTTGTCTTCTCCGGTGACCTTCTCCCCTGAAAACTTCCAAATCCTTCCCTAGGTCACTAAAATGAAATCTAAAACCATGGAAATGTTCCTCAACCTCTCACGAATCAAACCCCTCTCTCAAAACAAATTTCTTTTTCCTAAACAAGCTGAATCGAAGAAAATGAGAACTAGGGCACGCAAGTTTCAGATACAAATTAAATGCTCAAAACAAAGCCATTTTCAAAACCAATGATACCAGGATGATCAGTGAATCACATAGAACAAGTTTGTAACAAGAAAAATGATTTCTGGAAAAATAATTTTCAAGCTACCTGAGATTTGAAGCTTTCAGTTTGAAGACTTTCTGGCCACTTCTCCTTGTGCAATCCACTCCACTTGGTCCACAGAAGATGCTTGAATGCTCAAAAGGAGTTTAAGTTGGCTGGATAATGAGATTCGAAAGCTCCTGCTCAAGCTTGATCAGAAATGGCAATGGTGTTTCTGGAGGTTTCAGGCCATTGTGAATGATGGTTTGTGATCCTGAGGATGAATGGAGAAGGTCTGGGGTGTTTGTTTGTGTGTTTGTGAACTATGGTGGGAGTTTCGAATGAAACTGCAAAATGGAGTGAGAAATGGCAGTGAGATGTTCAGGCTGTTTCAAGCTTGGGTTCTTGGTGCTGGGTGGTCTATGGAGCAAGGTGAGTTGAATGGTGAAGTTAGCTTGAGTGTTTGATGGCTGTGTAAGCAGATTCGAAGCAAGTTGCAAATGGGAGTGTTTTTGTGAATGTGTTGGAGGAGAGTGTTTCAGCCTTGCTTGAAGTGTGTTATGGCCAGCATTTGATCCACATAAACAAAGCCTATTGGTCAGTTGATGTGACTTGGCCTGCTGTGATAGGTGTGGCTACTTTTGCCAAAATGTCAACTTCTTGTAAGAGAGGCATGGGTCATGTTTCAGCCAAGTACAAGAGGTGTGGGCTGCGCAGCAAGGTGAGGGAGAAAGGCTAGGAGTGGTCAGCAGGCTAGGCAGCAAGTGGATGGAAGTGATCATGAGTTTTTTGCAACTTGGCTTCCTTTGGTTCTCATGGAAAGATTTTGCTCCAAAGGCCATACAAACATGTGATTCCTTTGGTTCAAATCTGATTTTGGGACTTAAAGAATGTTTATGTGCTGGTTTGATACCAATTAGAAGTTGCAATTTGACTTAGCACATGATTTTGCAATTTTCACACTTGGTGCATATCTTGAAAATAAGTGATTTTTGCCAACTTTGCATTGCCATAACTTTTGATCCAAGAAGAGTTTGATCATGTTCTTGTACTTTTTGAAAAGGTAAAGATGAGATCTACAACTTTCATGACCAAAGTTTTTCCATTTGAAGCATTTTTGAATCATGAATCATGGCTTGAAAAATGACCTAAAATGATGCATTCTTGAAAAGTCAACTATGCCCAAAAAGTCAACATTTGCAAAAACCCTAAATTCTTGATTTCTATGAACTTCAACCTTCTTCCATGATCAAATAAAGATCATATACACTCAAAATGATGAAGATCACCCATTGGTTGGGTCATTGGGGGCCTCAGATGCCCTGATTTTGCACTGACTTGTCTGAAAAGTCAACTCTTGATCAGATGACTTCCCCATGGAATTTCTTCATGAAAATTGATATGCATACTCCCTATACCATATGAAGAGCAATGGAAACAAGAATGACCAAAAAAAATTGGAGTTGTGGCCTCTGAAACCAAAACCCTAATTTTCAGTCAACTGTGCAGTCAAACCTGGCTCTGCATCTACTCAAACCCTAGTTCTTGTGATTCCTCTGCATTTTTGACTTTGCGGAGATGAAATATGATATAAGAACACACATGGACCCCTTTAAGTTGATTGGTGGCCTTTGGAGTGGCCCAAGAAGCTTTGGGATTGCTCAGATCACAAACCCTAGGTGCAGATGCCTTAGAAACTATGCAGTGAAACAAAAGTGAGATATGAGATGATATGATTGTGTTTATGCATATGAGGATGATCACAAGCCATGGTGTGAATGGGTGAGGGCAAATTTGGGGTGTTTACAGCTGCCCCTATTCAAACACGAGTTAGCTGTGCAGGTTGTAAGCGACTGCTTAACAGGCAAACAAGATAACTTGTGGTTGAATACCAAAGACAGTCCAAAATTTGCACTCACGGAATGAAGAAGAAAAGGGATATAGATTGTAAATGAAAAAAGTAGAGTATATTGTAAAGTGTAGGCGACGGAGGACGACCGTCGAGCAGAGGACGACTGCTGGGTAAAGAGCGATGACGGGGACGGCCGACATGCTGGGATAAATGTGAAGTAAAGCGATGACGGGGACGGCCGACATGCTGGGGATAAAAGGTAGAGCTAAGACGGGGACGGCCGACTAGCTGAGGAAAATAAGATATCATGATGGGGACGGCCATCAAGATAAAGCTGTAAAATTTTCTGGGGATCGAATGAAACATGACGGGGACGGCCATCAAGCTCATAAAGGTAACCAACGATGGGGACGGCCATCGGGCTAAAAGGAAAAGGGACCACGACGGGGACGGCCATCGGGTTAAAGAATAAATGAAATAAACAGATGATGGGGTACGGCCATCAAAGGTGAAGGACGATCACCTAGCAGGGGACGACTGCTCTGTTGGGGATAAAAGAAATATGATGGGGGCGGCCATCAAAGGTGGAGGACGACCACCTGGCAGGGTACGGCTGCCGAAAATATCAACGATGGGGACGACCATCGGATAGAAAAGGTCAACGATGGGGACGGCCATCGGACGAGCATGATGGAGGACGACCATCAAGAAGTGGAGGACGACCACTCAGCAGGGTACGGCTGCTCTCGAGGTTTCTCATGACATAGGACGAATGTCAGATAACCAAAATCAACAATGGGGACGGCCATTGGATAAAGTGATGAAGGACGATCATCAAAAGGTGGAGGACGACCACCTAGCAGGGGACGGCTGCTAAAATCAACGATGGGGACGGCCATCAGATGAGCATGATGGAGGACGACCATCAAGAAGTGGAGGACGACCACTCAGCAGGGGACGGCTGCTCTCAAAGGTATCATAACACAGAACGAGTGTTAGATAAAAAAGAAAATTTGTTGGTGATATACTGGGGATAATGTAAACACGGACGAGTGTTTATATCCAAGAAACAAAAGGTATAAGTGTTTGGTATTGTGTATAGATTAAAGATGCGGACGAGCATCCTTAAGACTATGATACGGACGAGTACCATGTAGAAACAAACTGACACATGTCCAGCGATGATGATACGGACGAGTATCAACTGGTTAACAAAGAACACGGACGAGTGTTGCATCTGAAAGGACTCTTCTGGGGAAAAGTAGATACGGACGAGTATCTATATCCAAGAAGACATAAGTGTTTGACACGGTGTACGGATTAAAGATGCGGACGAGCATCCCTAAGATTATGATACGGACGAGTATCAAGTAGAAACAAACACTAGACGCAATGTTCTGAGATGATGGTACGGACGAGTACCAACTGGTTAACAAAGAACAAAGACTACTGTCGAATCTGTGGGGATATGAGTGATGATGTATACAAGATACGGACGAGTATCTGTATAAGTGTACCATGAGTAATGAGCATCGTATTGTATAGATGAGTGTTAACTGCTGGGGAGAGTGACACGGACGGGTGTCAAGAGAGAAAAGTATAGTATTAACAAGTATATGAGTGATAAAGGTGTAAGCGACTGCGCTGGGGATATGACACGGACGGGTGTCAAGAAAAGTGCATATAAGTATATGTGAGTGCAAAGAGGACGTCTTCGGCTTTCTGCTGGTGATATGACACGGACGGGTGTCATGAAGTATCCGTAATACGGGTGATCTTGTTTGTAAAGAGTGTTCAGGCGACTTTACTGGGGAAAGATGACACGGACGGGTGCCAAAAGGAGTATATACTGGTGTTTGTGATTGTGAGGCAACTGCTTTTGCCGGGGACTCTGGTGGGGATTTTTCTGTATAATGATGATGAACAGTTTATTATTCACAAGTGTTCAATCCACAACATGACTTATGATTATGCTATGCACTTGATTTTTGCCGTAATGCTCCGTATTAAACGGAATGCTACGCTCTGAGGGGATAGTATGATGCGGATGCCATGATTATGCAAAGAGGCACAGATCCGGGACTCGGATCCCGTTGCTGCGAAGATCTCTGGTCGATCTGCTTGAAGTGAACATCCCAGCTGGGGATGAGATCATTGGTAGATCTGGTGATGTATCTGTCTGGGGATACATGTCGCTGATTGACATATCCTTATAATACGGGACCCAGCTGGGGTTTGTAGAAGCTTCCTGTACTCTGTCGTGACTTCTCCGCGCGTTGCTCTTCTGAATAGAGGCTGGGGATTCTGTGGGGGAGATGATTCCCTGACTTCTGCATTCTGCTGAGGAAGAATGGTTGGTACTACAGCTAGGGAATGCTGTTGATAACTCAGCTGGGGAGAGTAATGAGAGGCAACTCGGCTGGGGATAACAATGAGAGGCAACTCGGCTGGGGAGAAAACATCCTGAGTGTTAAGCCTGTTTGTTGATTTGGCAACTTTGCTGGGGCAGTGGGCACTCTCCAGTGCCACGTGGAAGATAGACCGAGTTGATAATGATTCGCCAACTTGCTGAGATGTAACTTGCATGCCCCAGGTTGTGTTCTGGATACCTGCAATCCTGCAACGATAAGGAAACGTACAAAAGGTCCCGAGGTATCCCTCACTGGATTCCGTCATAGGAGTTAAGTACTTTCGAGAATAATCACATTCCCTGTAAGCATGTGCTTTTATTTTTAGAGAGAGGCATCTGTACTTATGCAATTGTATTTTTAGAGATATCAGACAACTCTTTGCAAAACATAAATGTAAAAACGAAACATGACCGAAAATCTGATTTTATTAATTCATGTGCCCTGAATTGGCAAGGTACAGTTAAGGAAACATATCTCCTGAAATGAAGAGATTGTTACAAATTGAGAAACAAAATGCTGGCGATGCTTTCAAAGAGCTTCCTCTTCTGCTATGACTCGTATGACAATGACGTTCTTCTCGTCTTGCTTTCTGGAGAGAGTTGATTCTGATTGAAGTCTGATCCTTCGTAGCTTACCAAGTTTTAGGTGATACAGACGAATTCAGAATGCAGTTGTTCGCTTATTCCCTTATTTTGCATGGATCGCCCTTTCGGGTTTTCAATCCATCGGGATACCCATTTTTGCCTGAGTTGTCCAATGCGGCTTTTCAACTCAGCGGGTGTACATTTTTATTCATTTTCCCTTACTTTTTCCCGAGTCTTTTATTCTGTTTTTGACTCGCCGGGATGCCCTATTTTTGCCTGGACTCACATTCTGTTTTTATGTCCAGCGGGTCATTTTATGCGAAGTATTTTTTAACTGCATCTGAATTCACAAGGGACGGGAAATCTTCACCATCCATGGTGCTGAGCATCAGCGCTCCACCAGAGAAAACTTTCTTTACAACGAATGGCCCTTCATAATTTGGAGTCCATTTGCCCCTGTGGTCTGTATGAGGAGGGAGGATTCTTTTCAGCACAAGATCTCCCACTTGGTACTCTCGGTGCCTGACTTTCTGATCGAAGGCCTTCTTCATTCTCTTCTGATATAACTGCCCGTGGCAGATTGCAGCCAATCTTTTCTCTTCGATCAGACTCAGTTGCTCGAATCGGGACCGTACCCATTCTGCTTCACTTAGTTTAACATCCATCAATACCCGTAACGAGGGTAGTTCAACTTCAACAGGTAGGACTGCTTCCATGCCATATACAAGTTGATACGGTGTTGCCCCAGTGGACGTTCTGATTGATGTGCGGTACTCATGCAAGGCAAACGGTAGCATTTCATGCCAGTCTTTGTAAGTGACTACCATCTTCTGCACAATCTTCTTAATATTTTTATTTGCTGCCTCGACAGCGCCGTTCATCTTTGGCCTGTAAGGAGAAGAATTGTGATGTTGGATCTTGAAGCCCCGGCACAGCTCTGCCATCATTTTGTTGTTTAAGTTGGAACCATTATCAGTAATGATTCGCTCGGGAACTCCATATCGACAGATGATATCTCTTTTCAGAAATCTGGCTACCACTTGTCTTGTAACGTTGGCATATGAGGCTGCTTCGACCCACTTGGTGAAATAATCAATGGCGACCAAGATGAATCTGTGGCCATTTGAAGCAGTTGGCTCAATCTTGCCAATCATATCAATGCCCCACATGGCAAAGGGCCATGGTGAAGACATGATGTTCAAAGGATTGGGAGGCACATGCACCTTATCTGCGTAGATCTGGCATTTGTGGCATTTCCTGGCATAAGCACAACAGTCTGCATCCATTGTGATCCAGTAATAGCCTGATCTTAGCAATTTCTTAGCCATGGCATGCCCTCCTGCATGGGTACCAAAAGATCCTTCGTGCACTTCATGCATCAACAAATCTGCTTCCGTCTTGTCAACACATCTGAGGAGTACCATGTCAAAGTTCCTCTTGTATAAAGACCCATCAGTGTTCAGAAAGAAACTACCAGCAAGCCTTCTCAAAGTCTTCTTATCATTGGAAGATGCCCCAGGTGGGTATGTTTGATCCTCCAAGAAGCATTTAATGTCATGGAACCAAGGCTTATCATCTTTTACAACATCCGCTGCAAATACATATGCTGGTCTATCAAGTCTAGACACTGAAATCTGGGGTACAAAGTTAGCATCTTGAACTTTGATCATGGATGAAATGGTAGCAAGAGCATCTGCAAACTGATTCTCGTCCCGAGGGATATACTCAAGTTTGACCGTTGTAAAGAAAGTCAGTAACCTTCTCGTATAATCCCTGTAAGGTATCAGATGATCTTGGTGGGTGTACCATTTTCCGTTGGTTTGATTGACTACCAAAGCTGAATCTCCGAATACAGTCAATGTTTTGATCCTGAGGTCGATGGCTTCCTCAAGACCCATAATGCAAGCTTCGTATTCAGCTTCGTTGTTAGTGCAGTTGAAAGTGAGTTTTGCCGAGAAAGGCATGTGAACTCCTTTAGGTGTAATGAGTACTGCGCCAACACCACGGCCATTCATGTTAACAGCCCCATCAAACATCATAGTCCATTCTTCCTCCGGGTCAGGCCCTTCAGTGTGAATAGGCTCTTCGTGATCTTTTGCTTTAATGAACATGATGTCTTCATCAGGGAAGTCAAACCTCATTGGCTGGTAATCATCAATGGGTTGCTCAGCAAGATATTCAGATAATACACTGCCCTTGATGGCTTTCTGAGATGTGTACTGTATGTCGTATTCTGTGAGAATCATCTGCCATCTTGCAACTCGTCCGGTAAGGGCTGGCTTCTCGAAAATGTACTTAACTGGATCCATTTTTGAGATTAATAAGGTAGTGTGGGTCAACATATACTGTCTCAGTCGGCGAGCAGCCCACGCTAAAGCGCAGCAAGTTTTCTCGAGCAGTGAATAACGCTGTTCACAGTCGGTAAACTTTTTGCTTAGGTAGTATATTGCATACTCTTTTCGACCAGACTCGTCATGCTGGCCCAACACACACTCCATTGACTCTTCTAGCACTGTCAAGTACATAATCAGAGGTCTTCCTTCAACTGGCGGCATGAGGATTGGAGGTTCTTGCAGATACTCCTTGATCTTGTCAAAAGCCTTCTGGCAATCTTCGTTCCACCTGACCGTTTGTTCCTTTCTTAACAGCTTAAACAAAGGTTCACAGGTTGCTGTAAGGTGGGATATGAACCGTGAGATGTAGTTCAATCGACCTAAGAACCCTCGAACTTCTTTTTCTGTCTTCGGTGCAGGCATCTCTTGTATAGCCTTGACTTTATCAGGATCAACCTCAATCCCTTTCTCGCTTACAATAAAGCCCAGCAGCTTACCGGATCGCACCCCGAATGTGCATTTGTTGGGGTTCAACTTCAGTTGGTATTTCCTCAGACGCTTGAACAACTTCAGCAGATTCACCAGGTGATCTTCCTCTGTAAGGGACTTGGCGATCATATCATCCACATAACACTCGATTTCCTTGTGGATCATATCGTGGAATAATGTCACCATAGCCCGTTGATATGTGGCACCAGCATTCTTCAGTCCGAATGGCATCACCTTGTAGCAGAACGTGCCCCAAGGTGTGATGAATGTTGTCTTCTCCATGTCTTCAGGTGACATCTTGATCTGATTATATCCTGAAAATCCATCCATGAAGGAGAATACCGAGAACTGAGCCGTATTATCCACCAATACGTCAATGTGAGGTAATGGGAAGTCATCTTTCGGGCTGGCTCTGTTCAGATCCCGGTAATCAACACACATCCTTACTTTGCCATCCTTCTTAGGCACAGGTACTATGTTAGCAACCCACGGCGGATAGCTAGTCACAGCAAGGAACCCGGCGTCCCATTGCTTTTGTACCTCTTCCTTGATTTTCATAGCCATGTCTGGGCGAGTTCGGCGCAACTTCTGTTTCACTGGTGGGCATTCTTCCCTCAAAGGCAGCTTGTGTACGACTATATCGGTGTCCAACCCTGGCATATCTTGATACGACCAAGCAAACACATCAACATACTCCTGAAGCAGATCTACCAGTTGCCTCTTCACTGAGTCTTGCAGGCAGGCCCCGATTTTAACTTCTTTCACGTCTTCGCCAGTACCAAGATTAATCACTTCAATCTCCTCCTGATGAGGAGTAATAACCTTTTCCTCCTGTCTCAACAACCTAGCTAGCTCTTCAGGAAGCTCATATTCTTCATCAACCCCTTCATCAGCTTGATTGATTGGATTGTCAAAGTCATACGATGTCATAGCCGTGCTGTTGTCGGTGCAGTCTGGAGGGCACTCTCTGCAAGGGTTAAGTTCGTTCATTTTAGTGATTGATTTTAATCTTGCTTTAGAAAAAAGTGAAATGAAGTTATCATTTTGAAAACACCGCCATTTATTTTTGTACAAAAAGAAAAATGGAAAAACAGTGAGCATAAAAGAAAAAGACTCGTTTGCAAAAAGATGTCTGATATTTCATTAATTTAATCTTGTTTGCACAAAAGTACGGATGGCCCTGATTACAAAATGAGTCTTGTCATCTTGGGCAAGATGCAAGACTTTGATGCATGCTATAAAAAAATACAGGAAATAATAATTACTCTGCATGAGTAACTCTTATAATTTCCTGGGAAGACCAGTTCGAGACACTGCTCCCCGGGATCTTTGGACGAATCCAATCCTCCAGATTGCGCTCCTCTTCCAGCTCGTCTTCCAGACAGTTGATAGCATCGGGGGTAAGCATCCCCCCACTGACAAAACCAGGCTCTGCAGCAGCCTTTGCTTGATGTTGAGTTGGTCTGTAACCCAACCCAAATTTGTCCTTCTTCTCTTCCACAGCTAATACCTTGCCCCAGCCTAGGGCAGTTCCCTCTTCAACAACCTTCCGGGCTTGTTGGTAAGATGACATGGAGATACCTGACACAGCAGATGCTTCATTGACATTCAAGGCTTCAAAACCTTGGCTCATTGTTTCATGGATCTCTCCATCCATCTCAATGTACTTGTAGGTAGCCAGATGGCTAACAAAGATATCCTCTTCCCCACAGATTATGACAACTTGACCTTCCCACTCGAATTTTAACTTTTGGTGAAGGGTAGACGTTATTGCGCCAGCGGCGTGAATCCAGGGTCTACCCAACAAACAGCTGTAGGCGGGCTGAATGTCCATCACATAAAAGATAGTTTTAAAAGTCTGTGGGCCAATTGTCACAGGCAGCTCAATCTCTCCCAGAACCGATCTCTTCGAACCATCAAAGGCTCTCACCACCAGGTTGCTGGGTCTCAATGCCAATCCATCATATTCTAACTTCACCAGAGCCTTCTTTGGTAAGACATTCAGGGATGAACCTGTGTCTACCAGCACATGAGAAAGGACAGCTCCTTTGCATTCCATGGTTATGTGCAAGGCTTTGTTGTGGTTGCGGCCATCCGCTGTCAAGTCAGAATTGGTAAACCCTAGCCCATTGCTAGCAGTAACATTACCAACCACGGTTTCCAATTGGTTGACAGTAATCTCCTCAGGCACGTAAGCTGCGTGCAGGACTTTAAGTAGCGCATTCCGATGGGCTTCGGAGCACATAAGCAGTGAGAGGATAGAGATTTTGGATGGCGTCTGGTGAAGCTGATCCACAATTTTATAATCACTCTTTTTGATGATTCGCATAAACTCATCAACTTCCTGATCGAATGGAGTTTTCAGGGCTTCTTTGGCAGCTGGATCTTCCTGCACCGGGCCTTTTCCTTTTGCCTTGGCAGCAGCTTCTGCTTCGGCAGTAGGTCTTTGAACTTGTGAAGCAAAGAGACGTCCGCTTTGAGTGAAGCCTCCGCCTCCCCCCACATTATCTACTTGTGGTGCAGGTGCTGATGTTTCAAGAGTGATTCTTTTCCCTTCACAGTACACGTCAGAGCCATAGTGCCAAGGGATGGCCCTATTGCTTTCATATGGTACTGGTCCAGGCACCGTGACAGTGACTGGACTGATTGCTGCTGCTGAAGGGACTGTAATTGTTTGTGGATCATAAAAGATTGTAACTGGTGCTCTGGCGGGAGCAGCACCTTCTGAATGGTAAGCGGAGTTATTTTCAGGATCGTAGAATATGGTAACAGTAGAGACATCTTCATGATTGATTGCTGGTGTTGTAGGAGGTTCTGTTGGAAGGACTGTTGTTGTTGTTGCTGGAGATTCGAAATGGAATGAAGCTGAAGTTGTAGCAGGAGAAACTGTTGAAGTCTGATCATTTGGGAGGACAGATGAAGTATTTGTTGACGGTGCTGATGAATTGTCGGGAACAATAGTTGCTGCAGTTGTAGGAGGGTCTGAAACCGTTGCTGATGAAGTTGCCGGATTTGTCGGGAATGATGTAGTGATCTGTAGCAAGCCACTCTGAATAAGGCTGTCAATGCCATTCCTCAGGTCCTCGCACCCATTCCATGAAATATTGCAGTAGGGACACCCTAGTTCACACCCCGGAAATATTTGGTTTTCACGGAGTTGAGCTTTGATTTCCACCAATGGTGTCCTGATCTGATCCACACTGGTTATTAAATAAGACGGTTGGTCTTCTTCAATAGCATTAATTCGGGGACCACCATGGTTTGGCATAGGGTTTTTATTGACATTGGGCGGAGGTGCAAAGTTCAGAGCCTTGGAGTCTACCAAGTCTTGTACCTTCATATGCAGAGCCCTGCATTTTTCTGTACTGTGACCAGGTGCGTTTGAATGGAAAGCACACCTAGCATTGGAGTCATAGTTTCTTGGTAGACTGTTGGGATCCGGAGGTGCCAAAGTTCTTAGCTCAACTAGGTTGAGTTTCAGAAGTTGTGGCAGCAAGGCAGCATACGGCATTGGGATCGGGTCGATCACTCGGTTAGCTTGGGATGGCCTTTGTTGGAATGGCCTCTGTTGATTGTTGTTGTTGGAGTTGTTGTTGTTGTAGTTCCTTGGAGGATACTGATTCTGCTGATACTGAGGTTGTTGCTGGAAGTTTTGTTGAGGAGGTTGATAGACTGGCTGTGGATGAGCTGGAGCAGGGATAGTGACTGCTGCTATTGACCTTTGAACATATTGGGGCCTACCCCTGTTGATGTGGATGACATTGGTCTCGCCAGTTCTTCTCGGGCCTGCAAAAGGCTTCCTTGTACTACTGGACGAGCTGGCACCATTATCGGAAATTTTGCCCATTTTCAACAGGCTTTCAATTCTCTCCCCAGCTATGACAACATCTGTGAAGCTGGTGGAAGAGAAAGCAGCCAACCTGTCAATATACGTTCCCTGGAGAGTGTTCATAAACATGTCTGCCATTTCTCTCTCAGACATTGGTGGTTGAACGGCAGCAGCCAATTGCCTCCATCTCTGGGCATATTCCCGGAAACTTTCCCTTGACGACTGTGACATTCCCATTAGGAGAGTCCTGTTGGGTGCCATGTCTAGATTATACTGATACTGTCTGATGAAGGCTTCTGCCAGGTCCTTCCAGCATCTTATAGTTGCTCTTGTCAGGTGGGAATACCATTCCCTTGATGCTCCAGTCAAGCTATCTTCGAAGTAGAACATCCAAAGTTTCTCATCCATTGTATAGGCCTTCAGCCTTCCCAGAAATGATTGCAAATGAGTCCGGGGGCATGAAGTCCCATTATACTTTTCGAAACAAGGAGGCTTGAACTTATGGGGGATCCTGACCCCTTCTACCAAACCCATGTCCATGACGTCGAACCCCAGAGAGTTTTGAGATTCTAAGGACCTCAACTTCTCAGCTATTTCTTCCAATCGTCTATCATAAGTTTCCTCTCCGGCACCCATTACTGTATACTGGTCCTCCTGAGGATCTTCTTGAAGTACTCTGGCTGCTGTGGCTGTCCCTTGAATGTTGACTGGGATGTTGGCCTCTGGATGGAGATGGGGTCCAAAAACTGGGGGATTGACATGAGGTTGGACCCTCTCGTTGTTACTTGTGCCAGCAGTACCCGCATGGGGCTCCTCTTGATTCCTCCCTTCTACCAAAGTTCTGAGCCTCTCCTGGCTTTGAGCTAAGTTGTTCATCACTTCCATGAACTGGGTCATCTGGGTTCTCATCTCCAACCTTTCGTTGGCCATCTGGTTTCTGACCTCCGTAAGGTCCTGCTGCATCTGATCCATCTGAATTCCCGGAAGGTTGTTTCTAGTTGGGTACCTGTGAGGCCTGTTGAGAGGAAATACCCGGCGGCGAGCAATAATTCCTGAGATTCACAACAGAGGTTAGCAACAACAAAACAAAAACCTACAAAACAAATAAAAGGTTAGCATGCAATGCAGTTATGCTTATTTGCTCTCAAGGTATCCGGTTTGGTCTTCAGTTTTGACCCTTCCAGACCCCTGAAGATGATGCTGTTGAAGGTGCTTTTGAAGTAACCCAGATGGAAACTAACACAAATATATATTACACAACGTGAAATAATACAATTTGTTCATTTTTTACAACACAAACCCTCAAAGGGGTCAAAATACATCACAAAAAAGCAAAAGTACATGGAATAGGAATAACAACAAGCAAATGATCAAACTCCAAGGCCAAACTCATCCTCACGAACTTCCTTAAGAAGTGCTTCGGTCACAGGATCAGCCGGACGCTCCGTGAGACCTCTGATGAGAAGGTTTCTTGTTGCCACAGCTGCAGTCAACTTCTTGTTTTGATTTTGGTCCTTAGACCTCTTCACTCCGGCTCTGATTTCTAGCTCTGATATTTCCTTCTGGGCTGCTGCCAGGGCTTTTTCCATCTGTTCCATCTTGTCTTGAGCTCTCTTGTCTTCTAGAGTGCGGGCCTCAGTGATCCGGACCCACCTGGCCTGACTTTCCTTCAAATACAAGTCTGTTCTTGCGCTCTGAAACTGGGCTTCTTTACAAGCATTCTTCAGAATCTGCTCACCAGCTTTGGACTTGTTGATATAATCTCCAGACTTCTCAATTTTAGTCAAGTGTTCCACCCTCAACTTCTCCAATCTCTCAATCTCCCTCACACCTTCACTCCTCTCCCTGAGGGTCTTCTGCAAGGCTTGGGTTAACTTCTCATTTCTTTCCTTCAAGCTCTCAAACTCCTCCAAACTGATGGTGGCAGGGGGTGGTGCTGAAGATGACTCAGGCATGTCTTCTATGGTGAAGGGCATTCCAGAGAATTGGGCCCTAGCATGGGACCACTCATAATATTGGACTGATGCCACATTATTGCACTTCCCTAGAATGGTGACTCCCTTGGTTTGAACATGATCCCAGGCCCAGGCAGCCTGCCTAACAGCTGCCAGACTAACCTTGTTCTCACAGTAGAGGGTCTCAACCAAGTCCTGTACCCTAGGAGTATGAACCAGTGCATAGCCTAATTGCCTCCTGAACAGCAGAGGGTTATAATTGATACTTCCCTTAACCCCTATTAAAGGCACATTGGGAAAGTGCCCACAGCTGGTGATTATTTCTCTGCCCTTGGTGCTTTGAGTACACCATCTGATGTCTGCTGAAGTGAGAGTAGTGAGCCTCTTAGCCCAGTTGCTTTGCTGATGAGGATTTAGAAATGCATCTGTCCTGGGTAGATGCCTGAGAAGCCAAGCATGAAATAATGGAGCACAACACCTCACTAACCTCCCCCTCTGCTTCTCATTCTTCTGATGTACTGAGTAATAGAGATCACCCAGCAAAGTTGGCACTGGGTTCTTCAGGATGAACAAATGGATTGCATTCTTGCTAATGAATCGAGGCTCATCTGCAAACAACACAATTCCATATACACTTAAGGCCAACAGAGCACAAACAGCTTTCCACTCCCCCAAGGAGGCCTTCAGACTAGCTTGAGAAATCAGGAAGTCCAGATGAAATCCAGGGATCCCAGCTTTAGAGGTCATGTGTTGCTCAATCAAAACAGGTTCCAGGTGCAAAGCTTTTGCTACCTCTCCATTGCTGGGAAAGACCATTTCAGGGTTAAAAGGGATTTCTCTTTTGATGGGCAGACCAATCAATGATGAGTATTCTTCCAGAAGAGGACCCAACTGAAAGTCTTGAAAGGTGAAACATCTCAATGGGGGGTCATAGAACTGAATACAGGTATGGATCAGGCTTCTCTGAGATGGGTCCAGATCCATGACCAAGTCAAGTATATCCCCATAATGCTCCCTGAATAAAGGTGTGTGATCTGGGGTGATCAGGGTCTGGATCCTCCTGATGTCTGATAAGTCTGGTTGGAAGAAATGATAGGTGATGTTGCTTTTCTTTGGAGCCATGATGCTGAGACTGAGTAGAATAAGTGCTGATGAAGATGCTGAGGAGAGGGCCACTGACTGGCTAGTGCAAGTAACTGAAGTATGGCTGACAAGCTGAAGCAAGTGCTGGTGGAGATAGGTCAATGATGCAGATGGGGTCAAAACCAAAACCAGATGAAAAATGGATACCCTGAAACACAAATAAGCACATGTTAAAATGATGCAATGAGTATGTATGCAAATGAAATGCAAGGGTTTGTGACTGAGCTGGATCTGATTAACTGCCTTGGTATAGATCCATGTGTGTTCAAGAATTCCAGATGGAGGTCTAAAAATACAGTAACCAGGGTGGGGGACTCAAATAAAGAGCCACAAGTCCAGGGTTTTAGAATCACAAGAACTATCCAACATGGAGTATTCTTAACAAAGTCAAAGTAACAGGGTATTCTGAGGTCAAGGTACCTGCAAACCTGTAAACAGCCCAACCCCCTCACAGGTGGTGATCTAGAACAAGGATCCTCAGACTTGGATCAGTTATGAGAAGTGTAAACACTTCTAACCCGGAGGTACAGTGTTTACAATAACCATAACAATTCCTCCTCTAATTCACCTCAGTTTCTGAAGGTCAATACTAAAAGGTCATCCAGACTTAGCAGGCTTCCCAGATAGCCCTAGCATTGCAGGAAATCTGCAACACAGAGTTCTCAAGAAGAAACCCATATCTGAACCATGTTTCATATTCCCGCACCAGACCGAAATGGAATGGGAAAGAATATGATTCACTCTAGCCTAGGTGTCACTCAGGTCCCAGGTATAGGACCTTAACTCTCAATGGAACACCCACCCACCAAAACAAGAAACCAGATCCAGCCAGCAACAATGATAGTATGATATATAAATGCAATAAAGAAAGCAGTAAAGTAACTGTACATAAAGCAATAAACAAAAATAAATACAAGCACATAACACCCCAGTAAACACAAATCAAACAAGCGCTAGGAGGAACCCACAAAAAGAACCAGAAGCCCTAGTTGCAGTATAATTTTCCCCAGCAGAGTCGCCAAGTTGTCGCTCCCGATAAATGGGACCAGGCCCAGATAAAGGTACAGACGCGAACGGTCGGCGAAAGGGACAATGAGAACACACAGCCGTGAACTCACTGGAGATGAAAAGAGTCGCCAGCTAGGCATTTTTATCCCGGAGGAAAGGCAATGCTGCATAGACCTGGAAAGATATGGATAAGACGGTTGCGAACCAGAGAGACTGAGAAAGGGGGTTGGTTACAACCTGGGAAGGTATTAGCACCCAGATTGTCCGTCGTACTCGACGGGATCCACGCTTAAAAGATTTGTGTTTTAAAGGGGTAGTGTCAGTGCAATCTGTGTGTAAAAGAGCTGGAAAGATGTACAGGTGTCAGTGTAAAAGAGTGAAGTGTAGTATATACAGTGTCAGTGTGAGGAAGGAGTGAAATGCTCAAGATCATGAGGCTAAAGGAAAGATGCTGGAAAGAGGGGGAATGTACAGAGACTTTTGTTCGATAACTGTTAAGTTATGCCTACGTATCCTCTCGTGCAATGAGGAAGTCAGAACACCGTAGTTCGACCCAAAGAGACTGAAAGGATTGACTGATGAACTGCTTGCTTGTCTATGCTCAAGTGTATGACCTGTTTGGCTCAGGTGCTAACTGTCTTGCATTAGACAGAAGAAGCAAGTTCTCGATTGTGAATGAAGGTGATGAGAAAAGAATCCCGAAGGAGACGATTATTGTTTGTTTTTGTGTTTTCAGTCTTTTATTTCTTTTTGGAGTTTGTCATAAGATAATGAGTTTAAGCCTAAACCAATGGGTTAGTAAACTCATCACATCTTCCCTCTGATTAGGGGTAATGAGAGTACCTTAAGTGTGAAGTCAGATTCTCACACTTAATCACCTTTGGTGTAGGATTAAGATCATTAACCTACTTGTGATTATTTAGATGTTTTTGGAGTTTTTGTTTAGTGTTAAGTAATGAGGTTAAGCCATAATCAGGGATTAAACAGACTCATTACACCATCCTAAAAGAAGGATGATAGATGAGAGTGTTTAAGCTGAGGAAGACTCCTCAACTTAATCCATGATTAGGGATTAAACCCATGACAAAACAAACCTTTATTAAGTGGATTTTATTTGATGGTATGATGATGAAGTGTTTTTTATGATTTGTAAGACAACTTGAGGGGGACTTGTCCATTAACACTAGGGTTAGTCCTTCTTAACCACTTAAGGAAGAATTAGAACCCTAATGCAAGGCCCAAGTTACAAGTGTGATGTCTTGATGATTATTAAGTGAGTTGATTAAGAGATTTAAACACCTTAAGGGTTCAAGACTTTAGGGTTTAATCCCTGATTATGAGGTGAGAAGAGAGGACTCAAAGAGAGACACAAAAGGTAAAACTATGGGGGGACTAATCAAAACCCTAATTCATTGTCATGCTTGGATGATCCTAAAGTTTGTGAGGTTTTCAAGAGCAATCTTCAGAAGAACCACCAGGAAGCAGATGAACAGGATCAAGAGAAGCAAAGTGACTTGCTTCATTCAAGAAGTCAAGTCACTTGAAGAAAGAAGGTGGGAAGAACAAGAATGAGCAAGCTCAAACTCAAACACATATAAGAATGTAGCAATGGATGCAAGGGAGATGAAAAGAAAAGTTATGAGAAGTGAAGGCAAATTCACTTCTCAAGTTTACTTACCACCTGAAATGTTAGAAAGAAATGCAATGCAATGCTAAATGAAATGAAATGACATGATGCTAGACCAAACCAGAAGCATGTTGATGATGAAAATGATGCTATGAGGTGCTGCATACATGAGGCAAGTCATGGAGATGTTCATACAAGGTCATGAATGCAAATGATGCAAGCTAAGGAGCATGAACAAGCATGAAATGTTATGAAGCATACAAGACAAATGACATGGTAAATATGTAATGTAATGATCAAAGATGCTTTCTAAATGTCTTAAGATGTCAAATGAATCACAAGAATGCACAAAATGCAAAGACAAGTCATGTTATGCAAGGAAATGCAAGAAGGATGCAAATGGAAGCCCAAATTAGGGTTCATGGATCAAACATCAAACAAAAACCCAAAACAGAAGCAAACCCTAAGATAAAAAATGGAAAATGCTACCCAAAGAAACCCTAAACCTATAATAAACCACTGCCCAAAGGGGAGCTCTCAACTCTCAACCAAATTCAAGATATGACTTTTACAAGTTATTAAGGTTTTTTAGGGTTCTTAACAAAAGAAATGCCAAACAATTAGAAAATGCAAGATCAAATCATGGCCATTTTACCCTAGAAACTAAATGCTAAACATAACACAGTGCAAGAAGAATCAATGTCTCAACCTCCTCCAATAGGCAGAAATGAATTTTTGAACTTATGATCAAAATAATGCATAAAAAATGATTTAATTCAATGAAAAATTCTTAAAATGCATCAAGATCAAAAAAGAAATTTGGTTTGAAGGTTGGACAATGTTTCTAAATGTCTTAGAACACTTCATGAATTTTTTTGTAATTTTTAAATACTTAAAAGTATTTTTAATTAATTAATTCCCATTAATCAATTAAAAATAATCTTTTAAATATTTAAAAATACTTTTTTGATGATAAAAAATAAAATAAAAATATTTTTGGGTCTTAAAAATTAATAAAACTTTAAAGAAAAAGTTTCATAATTTTTAAGACATTTTTGCTATTTTTAAATAATTATGCAAATTAAATGAAAGAAAATGAAATAAAAATTAAATAAAATGAAAGTATGCAGCATGGAAGGCCAGGATTCAATCTGGAAATGAGAGGGTTGACTGCGCGCCAGATCCAATGGGCCACATTCAAACTGGGCTAAACTTAATTAATTAAATAAATTAAACCTAATTAAGTTAATGACAAGATCTGGGCCATTGGATGCGCGCGGGAAAAGACCTGGTCAACTCATCCAACGCCTGAAATTCAAACCTGAAGCCCTAACCCTAATTACCCATTAATGACTTTCAGGTCACCGGAGACGAGCTCCGGTTGTCTTCTCCGGTGACCTTCTCCCCTGAAAACTTCCAAATCCTTCCCTAGGTCACTAAAATGAAATCTAAAACCATGGAAATGTTCCTCAACCTCTCACGAATCAAACCCCTCTCTCAAAACAAATTTCTTTTTCCTAAACAAGCTGAATCGAAGAAAATGAGAACTAGGGCACGCAAGTTTCAGATACAAATTAAATGCTCAAAACAAAGCCATTTTCAAAACCAATGATACCAGGATGATCAGTGAATCACATAGAACAAGTTTGTAACAAGAAAAATGATTTCTGGAAAAATAATTTTCAAGCTACCTGAGATTTGAAGCTTTCAGTTTGAAGACTTTCTGGCCACTTCTCCTTGTGCAATCCACTCCACTTGGTCCACAGAAGATGCTTGAATGCTCAAAAGGAGTTTAAGTTGGCTGGATAATGAGATTCGAAAGCTCCTGCTCAAGCTTGATCAGAAATGGCAATGGTGTTTCTGGAGGTTTCAGGCCATTGTGAATGATGGTTTGTGATCCTGAGGATGAATGGAGAAGGTCTGGGGTGTTTGTTTGTGTGTTTGTGAACTATGGTGGGAGTTTCGAATGAAACTGCAAAATGGAGTGAGAAATGGCAGTGAGATGTTCAGGCTGTTTCAAGCTTGGGTTCTTGGTGCTGGGTGGTCTATGGAGCAAGGTGAGTTGAATGGTGAAGTTAGCTTGAGTGTTTGATGGCTGTGTAAGCAGATTCGAAGCAAGTTGCAAATGGGAGTGTTTTTGTGAATGTGTTGGAGGAGAGTGTTTCAGCCTTGCTTGAAGTGTGTTATGGCCAGCATTTGATCCACATAAACAAAGCCTATTGGTCAGTTGATGTGACTTGGCCTGCTGTGATAGGTGTGGCTACTTTTGCCAAAATGTCAACTTCTTGTAAGAGAGGCATGGGTCATGTTTCAGCCAAGTACAAGAGGTGTGGGCTGCGCAGCAAGGTGAGGGAGAAAGGCTAGGAGTGGTCAGCAGGCTAGGCAGCAAGTGGATGGAAGTGATCATGAGTTTTTTGCAACTTGGCTTCCTTTGGTTCTCATGGAAAGATTTTGCTCCAAAGGCCATACAAACATGTGATTCCTTTGGTTCAAATCTGATTTTGGGACTTAAAGAATGTTTATGTGCTGGTTTGATACCAATTAGAAGTTGCAATTTGACTTAGCACATGATTTTGCAATTTTCACACTTGGTGCATATCTTGAAAATAAGTGATTTTTGCCAACTTTGCATTGCCATAACTTTTGATCCAAGAAGAGTTTGATCATGTTCTTGTACTTTTTGAAAAGGTAAAGATGAGATCTACAACTTTCATGACCAAAGTTTTTCCATTTGAAGCATTTTTGAATCATGAATCATGGCTTGAAAAATGACCTAAAATGATGCATTCTTGAAAAGTCAACTATGCCCAAAAAGTCAACATTTGCAAAAACCCTAAATTCTTGATTTCTATGAACTTCAACCTTCTTCCATGATCAAATAAAGATCATATACACTCAAAATGATGAAGATCACCCATTGGTTGGGTCATTGGGGGCCTCAGATGCCCTGATTTTGCACTGACTTGTCTGAAAAGTCAACTCTTGATCAGATGACTTCCCCATGGAATTTCTTCATGAAAATTGATATGCATACTCCCTATACCATATGAAGAGCAATGGAAACAAGAATGACCAAAAAAAATTGGAGTTGTGGCCTCTGAAACCAAAACCCTAATTTTCAGTCAACTGTGCAGTCAAACCTGGCTCTGCATCTACTCAAACCCTAGTTCTTGTGATTCCTCTGCATTTTTGACTTTGCGGAGATGAAATATGATATAAGAACACACATGGACCCCTTTAAGTTGATTGGTGGCCTTTGGAGTGGCCCAAGAAGCTTTGGGATTGCTCAGATCACAAACCCTAGGTGCAGATGCCTTAGAAACTATGCAGTGAAACAAAAGTGAGATATGAGATGATATGATTGTGTTTATGCATATGAGGATGATCACAAGCCATGGTGTGAATGGGTGAGGGCAAATTTGGGGTGTTTACACTGCAGGGCTGCTATTTTTTGGCATTTTTATATGGTTCCTCTTCCTGGAAAAAAAAGTTAGCAAAAGGAAATAAAATATTTTTGGATTTTGATTAATGGTTAGTGAACACAATCAAATAAAACAATTAAAGACAACGGTGATCCTCTGCGAGGCAAAGACCTGCACCTGAAAAAGGATACACAGACAGTGCGTGTTCTTGTTTGTATGCGAAATGCAGATGAGATGCGAAAAATCTTAGGGTCAAAGAGACTGAAAGGTAAATTGACTTGTGAACTGCTTACCTACCTATGCTTAAGTGTATGACCTGTCTGGCTCAGGTGCAAACTGTCTTGCATTAGACGGAAGAAGTAAGTTCTCGTTTATGAGTGAGTGAGATGAGAAAAGAATCCCGAAGGAGGCGATTATTGTTTGTTTTTGTGTTTTCAGTCTTTTATTGCTTTTTGAAGTTTGTCATAAGTTAATGAGCTTAAGCCTAAACCAAAGGGTTAGTAAACTCATCACATCCTCCCTCTGATTAGGGGTAATGAGAATACCTTAAGTGTGAAGTCAGCTTCTCACACTTAATCACCTTTGGTGTGGGATTAAGATCATTAACCTACTTGTGATTATTTAGATGTTTTTGGTGTTTTTGTTTAGTGTTAAGTAATGAGATTAAGCCATAATCAAGGATTAAACAGACTCATTACACCATCCTAATAGAAGGATAATAGATGAGAATGTTTAAGCTGAGGAAAGCTCCTCAACTTAATCCATGATTAGGGATTAAACTCATGACAAAACAAGCCTTTGATTAAGTGGATTTTATTTAATGGTAGGATGATGAAGTGATTTTTATGGTTTGTAAGACAACTTGAGAGGGACTTGTCCATTAACACTAGGGTTAGTCCTTCTTAACCACTTAAGGAAGAATTAGAACCCTAATGCAAGGCCCAAGTTACAAGCTTGATGTCTGGATGATTATTAGATGGATTGATTAAAGGATTTAAACACATTAAGGGTTTAACACTTAGGATTAAAGTTATACACTCCATCCTAATAGAAGGATGCAGGCATAAGCTTAATCACAAAGCCTTAAAGCCTTTAGGGTTTAATCCCTGATTATGAGATGAGAAGAGAAGACTCAATGAGACACAAAGGTAAAAACTAAGTGGGGGACTAATTAAAACCCTAATCATTGTCATGCTTGGTTGTCCCTAAGGTTTGTGAGGTTTGAGAAAGAGGTCTTCAATGGAGCCACCAAGAAGCAGATGAAAAGATCAGGAGAAGCAAGGTAACTTGCTTCATTCAAGAAGTCAAGTCACTTGAAGAAAGAAAGTAAGAAGAAGAAGAATGAGCAAGCTCAATCTCAAACACATATCAAAATGCAGCAATGGATGCAAGAGAGATGAAAAGAAAATGTGAGAAGTGAAGGCAAATCCACTTCTCAAAGTTACTTACCACCTGAAAAGTTAATAAAGGAATGCAATGCAATGTCAAATGGAATGAAATGGCATGATGAGAAACAAAACCAGAAGCACATACATGATGTTAATGATGCTATGGGATGATGCACACATGAAACAACACATGAGGATGATCATACAAGCTTATGGATGCAAATGATGCAAGTTAAGACACATGAACATACATGGAAAGTCATGATATGCAAATGGCATACAACATGGCAAATGCAAGATGCAATGATCAAACATGCTTTCAATATGTCTTAAGATGTATCATGAATCAAATGAATGCATAAAATTTCATGGCAAGTCATGGTATGCAAGCAAATGTAAGATGGATGCATATGGAAGCCCAAATTAGGGTTTATGATCAAAGCATCAAACACAAACCAAAATCAGAAGCAAACTTCAATACAAAAAATTGAAAATGCACTCAAAGGATCCCTAATCCTATACTAACTCAATGCCCAAAGGAGAGGTTCCAACTCTTAACCAAGTTCAAGCTATGATTTTCCTAAGTTTCCTAGGGTTTTAGGGTTCCTTAACAAGAAAATGCCAAACAAATGAAAAATGAAAGATCAAATCATGGCCATTTAATCTCACAAACTACATGATATGCTAAACACAATGCAAAAAGAATCAAAGTCCAACTCTTTAGGGTTAGGCAGAAATGATTTTTGGAAGTTTGGATCAAAATAATGCATCAAAATGATTTTAATTCCATGGAAAATTCTTAAAATTCATCAAGATCAAAAAAGAAATTTGGTTTGAGGGTTGGACAATGTTTCTAAATGTTTTTAAAGTTTTCATGAATTTTTTGGTGATTTTTAAATACCTAAAAGTATTTTTAATTAATTAATTCTCATTAATTAAATAAAAAGAAACTTTTAAATATTTAAAAATACTTTTTTAATGCTAAAAATGAAAATAAAAATATTTTTATGTTTTAAAAATTAATGAAACTCAGGACAAAAAATTTCATAATTTTTAAATGGTTTTTGCTATTTTTTATAAAATGTACAAGTTAAATGGAAAGAAAATAAAATAAAACAAAATAAAATGAAAAGTAATCTGATCCAATGATCCAGATTCAAAGTTGAAGGGAAATGGTTGACTGGCGCGCTAATGAATGGCCTGGATTGACTCTGGCTTTAATTAAGTTTTACGAATTAATTAAATGGATTAATTAGGTTAATGGTGATTAGGGCAAAATGGACCCATCTGGACCACACATACACGCGCCAAGTCAACCCAAGTCAGATGATCCAACGCATGAGATTCAAATGCCATTAATGACTGGGATTAGGGTTAAATATTTTCAGGTGACCGGAGGGAAGCTCCGGTCATCTTCTCCGGCGGGTTGAAAACCCTATATCACGATTCAGGCTACCATTCATCAAATTAAAAGCAGGGAAATGTTCCTCTACCCAAACCCCACTCAAATCACCTCTCAAACTAAATTTATCATGCACAAATGAAGAGAATCGAAGCCAAGAAGATTCACGGGCAAAATTTCAGAGCCCTGGTAAATCCTCATTTCTCACTCATTTTCGATTCTAAGCACACCCCCATGATCAGCAAGACATACACAATCAAATTATAACTTAAAATGCAAGCTCTGAGAGAAAAAGTTCATGGCCATACCTGAGATGAAAGCTTCTGTTTCTGGGCTTTCTGGGCTACTCTTTGGTGCAGACTCACTCCAATGGTTCCCCTGGTGCTAATGGCAAGCTTGGATGGAGCTTAAACAAGCTATTTTGAGAGGTCCAGTTCTGGTGTATCAGAAAATGAAGTCCGTGTGTGTGATGTTTCAAGCTCTACAAAGGGTTGATTCTGGTTCCTTTTAGTGTGTTTGATTTGTTGGTGAAGAGAAATTGGATGTTTGATGGCTGGAAAATGAGATTCGAAGAAGGGAAGCTCTTTGACAGTTTTTGTGGGGACTGAGTTCTGGCTTGTCTCAAGGGCCAATGCTTTGCTATAATCCTCCCAAGTTGTGTGAATAGCCTGTGGAGCAGGTCAGTAGGGGTGGCTTCTTACTGTTCCATGAGTATGGGAGTTTTGGCCAAAAAGTCAATGTGATTGGTACTTGCAGCATGGGCTATGGCAGCAGCTGTTTGAGGTCATGTCTTGCTTCAGCTTGGGTCAAGGATGACCCTTAGATTGCTTGAGAGTGACTGCAACATATGGATCATGAGCTATGCTAGCTTTTGCAACTTGCCCACTTGTGCTTTCTTGTGATTTTATGCTATGTACATGAGGCATTTCTTGCTGAATTTTGTTACATGATGTCTCAATTGGTCATGGCAATGCATAGAAATCAGTTGGTAATCATATAGCTCTTTGGAAAATGACTTTGCCAAAAATCCATCTTTTGCACTTGTAATGGAAAATGTCCTAAGGATCTTTGAAAAACAAAGCAAGCAATGCAAAATCCCTTGGGCCAATTCTGTTTTTTAGGTTATGTATGATCATGTGATGGAGTTTTGAAACCATTTTGAAGTCAATAGAATGCTTGGTACATGAATTTGCAAGTTTTCCATTTGGTGCCTAACTTGAATTTTAGTGATTTTTGCCAACTTTGACAAACCATAACTTTTGATCCAAGATGAATTAGGTCATGTCCTTGTACTTTTTGAAAAGGGAAATATCTAATCTACAACTTTCATGACCAAAGTTTTTCCATTTGAAGCATTTTTGGATCAAAAGGTAAGGGTTGAAAAGTTGCCTAAAATGACAAATTCCTTAAAAGTCAAACTTGCCCCCAAAAAGTCAACTTTGCAAAAACTTCAAATTCTTCAATTTTGTGAACTTCCAACCTCTTCCATGATCAAATAAAGATCATATACACTCAAAATGATGAAGATCACCCCTTGGTTGGGTCATTGGGGGCCTCAGATGCCCTGATTTTGCACTGACTTGTCTGAAAAGTAAACTCTTGATCAGATGACTTCCCCATGGAATTTCTTCATGAAAATTAATATGCATACTCCCTATACCATATAGAGACCAATAGAAACAATAATGACCAAAAAATTTGAAGTTATGGCCTCTGAAACCAAAACCCTAATTCTAGGTCATCTATGCAGTCAAGCCTGGCCCTGCTTCCATCTCAATCCCAGTTTTTGTGATTCTTTGGAATTCTTGACTTTGAGAGGATGTAATATGATATAAGAACACACATGGACCCCTTTGAAGTGATTGGTGGCCTTTGGAGTGGCTCAAGAAGCTCTTGGATTGCTCAGATCACAAACCCTAGGTGCAGATGACTTTGAATCTATGCAGTGAAACAAAAATGTGATATGAGATGGTATGATTGAGTTTATGCATATGAAATGATCACAAGCCATGGTGTGAATGGGTGAGGGCAAATTTGGGGTGTTTACAACAGGCACAAACTTCAATCCTATATTAACCACCCCATGTCATCCCACAATACCTAGGCCTATCTTCTCATCTCTTTTTGGGTCCTTTTCATTTAGGCGCAATCACATTAAGCCCGTTATCCGTACATGCTTCATAGTAGAGTGACCGGTTAGTGATTCTGATCCAAAACATAGGGTTTCTGGCACATAAGCATGTGTAAACCCGTTTTATTTTGCCTAAATGTAGTTGCGGGGGATCGGATCGTAATCCGCCCTACCAAGTTCAGTGCCAGATACCTCTGAACCAACTAACAATAGGTGACTGCAATTTTTTTCTTTTTGTGGCAAATTTTTTTTTCCTTCTCTTTTTTTTCGGTTTAAATGACTTTGTGAGGGTCACCTATCCCAGAGTTTGCCTTTTTCTTTTTTATTAGCACTGGATCATTCACTTATGTTCATCGGCCCCCTACGTAGAGCATGCTTAGGCCGGAGCTGACTGTTAGAATAAACTACTTAGGACAATTTTTGAATGATAATAAAGGTCATGGTGCGGGGTTTAGGAGTGGTTCTTATATTCAAGAGGTCTATGGTGCTAAAATGATACTGATGTTTAAAAAAGTTGACCTAAGTCACTACATCCTAATCCAAACCTGTCTGAAAGTCCAAAAAACATGTGAAGCAACATTGTTTTCTTTTAAAAAAAATTTGGTAAGGCTAAGGAAATGGGAAAAATGAGGATGTATTAAAGATACACTATACTAGTGACTCGTCGGACTCATGCATTATCTAAGAAAAGTTAAACTAAATAACTTACTGAAAAGGAAAATAACAGAAAGCAAATAAATAACTAGAAATGGAAATGACAGAAAGCAATAAAATCCCCTCCCACGCTTAAATCGAACATTGTCCCCAATGTCTCGAAATAAGATAAGGAAAGTAACCTGGAAAACTATTGCGGAGGAGCACTGGTGCCTTTGCCGTCCTACTGTGATGGTCTGGAACGACGGGATCTATCGCGCTGCTGGTCCCTCCGGTCAAGTCGTGCAGATAAGGCAGCCTGGGCACCGCGGACCTCCTGAAGGTTACCTAAGATAGAACCCTGAGTGGCCTCCATAAGCTGGTGGTGCCGGCGGTTGACTTCTCGCTGACGGGCCTGCTCTGATGTGATGTCGGTCAAGGCACAGCAAACATTACTGTAGGCACGATCCGAAACCGATCGTGATTGTTGCATGAAGCTCATGTTGTCCGTCAGTTGTTGTGAAATAGTAGAGAGTAGGTTGTCTCACCTTTCCTCTCTAGCCGTCATATCATGCCACATCTCCTTAGTAACATAGAATCCAGGAGCAGCACCTGCAACAGGGTTAGAGGAAGATGGTGTGGTGTGTGACTGTGAAGGACGATGCGGGGACATGTGAGGTACGGGAGAATGTTCTCTCTGATCATATTCTTCATCAGTTTCATGTGCCTCCCCATTAGGAATATTAGGAGGAAGTGGACCCAAAATAGGTGGATCATTCAGATCATAGGTCTAGTTCCTTTCATTACGTACATTAGTACGTCTACTGCAAGGTAAAGCAACAGATGGGGTAGCTACCCCATGAACCATTAACTCATAACCACCTGCTCTCCTCGTTCGTCATAATTTCATGTCTTTTAGAAATTTTAAATTAATTGTGCGAGGAGGTAGTGGTTCAAGTGTAGCTATCTCATTGTCCAGGTCAAGAGCCCGAGCAATAGACGTAACAAGTCCTCCAAAAACAATCGGTCATGTTTTATTAATAGTTAAAGCCATGTGTGCAAGCATAAACGGGACCAGATTGATATGAGTATTAGTGAGGCATCCTTGCAAAAATAGGAGCTCTTTAGTGTTTACCTTATTTGGACTCTCCCGGCCAAAAATAGTACATGCCAAAAGATATCTGAAAATTCTTATGGTCGGGTTATGGATGGTCGACGCAAGTATTCCTTCAAAAGAATTTATTGAAGTACTTGACAGCCTCTTCCAGAAGGAAAATACCTCGGCCGACCATTCTGCATCCAAAGGTGCCTCACATATCGCACCTTCCCTATGAGGGATTCCTAACAAGCCTGTAGATGTTTAGAATTGGCAGAATTTTTGACCAACAAGAAGTGTTGAACTTAGTTCAGGATGTCACATCAGATGTTGTGACATTATCAAACAGAGTATAAGTAAATGAACTTAATTCAGGATGTCATACCAGATGTTGTGACATTGTATCAGTTAATGAAGTAAGTTCAGTTTACAGGATGTCACACCAGATGTTGTGACATTGTATCAGTCAATGAAGTAAGTTCAGTTTTCATGATGTCACACCAGATGTTATGACATCTCAAACCTTCTACCAGAATTAATTAATGCTTAACAGAACTGAGTAAATTCAGGGAATTTATCTGGAATTAATTATGGATGAATAAAACAGAAGAAGGCGCGTCTGTAGGGAGATTGGTTATATGATTTCAGTATAATCAGAAGAACTGACTCACCTAGAATCAAGGAAGTAACAAACCCTAATTCAAGGTGATGGCAACATGCGTATCAGGATTGGATAACCTACAGAAAGCCCAAAATCCAAGCACCTATTTAAGCAACAGAAACTCTCAGAATAGAGTACGAAATTAAGAAGACTATATAGGGTGTTTGTGTTTTAATAGCAGGTTGTTCATGTGTATCACTTTATGAGCTTTTAAGCAAAAGTGTATTTGTGTCATGATTGAAACTGTGAAGTAAGATCAAGCTATTTTGTTTGAAGTATGACTTCAATTTTATTAAACTTGTAAACATATCACTGTGTGATTGAGGGGGAGTGAGTTGATACTCATATCTAAGTTGTGTCTTAGGTAGAAATTGCCTTGGGTAGATATTAAGTGAAAGATTAAACTGAGTGATTTAAGTCTAGAATTAATATTACTTATATTGGATTTCCTTCCTGGCTTGGTAGCCCCCCAGATGTAAGTGTGGTTATACACTGAACTGGGTTAACAATTTCCTGTGTTGTTTAATTTTCCTGCACTTTAAGTTTTGTTCAAGTCTTAAAGTGTTTAAACATCTCATTCGAAATCACGCACCTGATTCCAGAATTTCAATTGGCATTAGAGCAGGCACCCTGCCTGTTTAACTGGGTGAGATCTAGGGACTGCAAATTCTGGAAACATGGACAGAGATGTAGGATCTGTAAATAGACCACCTATATTGGATGTATCTAATTATGACTACTGGAAGCCAAGAATGGTAGCATTCTTGAGATCACTTGACAATAGGGCCTGGAAAGCAGTCAACAAAGGATGGGAGCACCCTATCCAAGACAACAAAGATGGAGCAAAAGTGTTGAAACCTGAAGAAGAATGGAGTAAGGAGGAAGAAGATTCAGCACTTGGCAATTCCAAGGCCTTAAATGCTTTATTCAATGGCATTGATAGGAACATCTTCAGACTTGTGCATCACTGTGAGTTGGCCAAAGATGTTTGGGACACTCTCAAAACAACTCATGAAGGAACATCAAAGGTGAAGATGTCAAGACTTCAACTTCTCACCACCAAGTTTGAAAACTTGAGAATGAAGGAAGATGAGACAATTCATGAGTTCTACATGAACATCTTGGAAATAGCCAATACTTCTGGTGCTTTGGGAGAAAAGATGACTGATGAAAAGCTTGTAAGAAAGATTCTCAGATCTTTACCAAAAAGATTTGACATGAAGGTCACAGCAATAGAAGAAGCTCAAGACATATGCACAATGAAGGTTGAAGAGCTCATTGGTTCCCTTCAAACATTTGAGATGGGAATGAATGACACAATTGTAAAGAAGAACAAAAGCATAGCCTCGGTGTCAAATACTAATAAAGAAGAAGAAAATAATGAAGCAGAACCTGAAGAAAATTTATCAGAAACCATTGCTATGCTTGGAAGACAATTCAACTAGATTCTCAGAAAGATGGATGGCAAGTCCAGACCAAGTGAAAGATACTCAAACTATTCTGAGAATAAAAGACCTTATGATGCTAATAGAAGGTCAAATTATGATGAAAACACCAATCAAGATAAAGGGGTTAAATGTCATGGATGTGAAGGATATGGACACATCAGAAATGAATGCCCTACTTACCTAAAGAAGCAGAAGAAAGGTCTTTCTGTGACCTGGTCTGATGAAGACTCAGGATGTGATTCAGAAGAAGAATCAACAAAGCACATCACTGCTCTAGCTGGAGTATGTGATTCTGAAAGTGGATCCAGTGATGAGGAGCTGACTTTTGAAGAGCTAGAAGAATCATACAAGATGCTGGTTAAAAGGAGCACTGGAATATGCATGGAGAGTATAAAGCAGAAGAAGCAGATTGAGGCACTAAAGGCTGAAAAAACAATTGATCTAGAGATCATTGACACTTTGAAAAGTGAAGTAAGCCTTCTCAACTCCAAGTTGGAACATATGTCTAAATCTGTTAGAATGCTGAACAGTAGCTCAAACACACTGGATGTTATTCTCAACAACAATAAGCATTCAGGGGATAGAACTGGACTGGGATTTAACAAAGTTCAAAAGGTTGAGGCTAGCACCAACAAAACTACTTCAAATTCCATAAAGTCAAATATGATGTCCCAACAGATGCTCCAACATCATGAAAAGAACATAAAGTCAAACATAATGTCCCAACAGATGTCTCAACATCATGAAAAGAACATGATGAAGAAGAAGTATCAAAGATGGAGATGTCATCATTGTGGAAGGTTTGGTCATATCAAACCTCATTGCTACAAGTTGCATGGATATCCAAATTAGATGTATCAGCAACCCCCTAAGAAGAGGATAGAGGCTACAAAGAAAGTGTTGAATAGACATCAAAATCAAAGATATCAGCAACCCCCTAAGCAGAAGACAGAGATCATCAAGAAAGTATGGGTACCTAAAGCTAGTCTTCAAAGCTACAAGCTCAACAAACAACCTTGGAGCTCTAAAAATGGACACTACACAGGGCAGAGGCATCAAAGGAAACCTCAATACAAATGGTCAATGAAGGGTGTTGCATATATAGCTCATACATCTCTAAGAGTATCAGCTAAAGAAGACTGGTACTTTGACAGTGGATGTTCAAGGCACATGACTGGATTAAAGAATCTGCTAGTAGACTTAAAGTCATATTCATCCAGATATGTAACCTTTGGAGATGGAGCTAAAGGAGAAATCAAGGGAGTTGGGACCTTGGACTGTCCAGATGTACCAAGACTAGATGATGTGTTGCTGGTAAAAGGATTGACTGCTAACTTGATCAGCATAAGTCAATTATGTGATCAAGGTTACAGTGTAAACTTTACCAAAACTGAATGCATAGTGTCTAATAAAGAACAGAAGGTTATCATGAGAGGAGCCAGATCTAAAGACATCTGTTATATGTGGGAACCTCAAGATTTCAGTCTCACTTCAACTTGCTCTTTATCCAAAGAAGAAGAAGTGAAACTATGGCACCAAAGACTGGGTCATCTTCATTTCAGAGGTATAAAGAAAATCATATCTATGGAAGCTGTGAGAGGTATTCCTAAACTGAAGATTGATGATGGTAAAATATGTGGTGAATGTCAAATAGGCAAGCAAACCAAGATGTCCCATCCAAAGCTCCAACATCTGACAACTTCCAAAGTTTTGGAATTATTGCATATGGATCTTATGGGACCTATGCAGGTTGAGAGCCTTGGTGGTAAGAGGTATGCCTATGTGGTGGTTGATGACTTTTCAAGGTATACATGGATAAATTTTATCAAAGAAAAGTATGATGTATTTGATATATTCAAAGATTTGTGCCAAAGAATACAAAGAGAAAAAGCAAGTTGTGTGGTCAGAATAAGAAGTGACCATGGAAAGGAGTTTGAGAATCAAAAATTCTCAGATTTATGTTCTTCAGAAGGAATCAATCATGAATACTCTTCACCTATCACCCCTCAACAGAATGGGATTGTTGAGAGGAAGAACAGAACTATCCAAGAATCAGCAAGAGCTATGATCCATGCTAAAAAGTTACCATTGTACTTCTGAGCTGAAGCTATGAACACAGCTTGTTACATTCATAATAGAGTCACTCTAAGGAAAGGAACCTTGTCCACAACCTATGAAGTCTGGAAGGGCAGAAAACCCACAGTTAAGTACTTCCATGTGTTTTGAAGTAATTGTTATATTCTGGCTGATAGGGAGCAAAGAAGAAAAATGGATCCTAAAAGTGATGAAGGGATTTTCCTTGAATACTCTATAAATAGAAGAGCCTATAGAGTATTTAACTCTAGAACCAAGGTTATCATGGAGTCCATAAATGTGATAATTGATGATGCCCCTGCAGATGTTACAGATGATGTTGGAACATCTGCTGACAGTCAGACTGAAGCTGAAATAAAGAGTGATCATCCTGACTTCACTCAAACTTAAGCAAGGATAGAACAATCCAGCAAACCTCCCTCCATCAAAATCCAAAAGGATCATCCCAAAGATATAATAATTGGTGATCCCAACAGAGGTGTAAGCACTAGATCAAGAGAGGTGATTTCAGGTTCTTGTTTTGTTTCAAAAATAGAACCTAAAAACATCAAGGAAGCTCTTACTGATGAGTATTGGATTTGTGTTATGCAAGAAGAATTAGGTCAGTTCACAAGGAATGAAGTGTGGGATCTTGTTCCTAGACCTGATGACATAAATGTGATTGGCACTAAATGGGTGTATAAGAACAAGTCAAATGAGCAGGGAGTTGTTACAAAGAACAAAGCTAGACTTGTAGCTCAAGGATACACACAAATTGAGGGAGTAGACTTTGATGAAACCTTTGCACCAGTAGCAAGGCTTGAATCAATCAGACTACTTCTAGGAATTGCTTGTATTCTGAAGTTTAAGCTATTTCAAATGGATGTGAAAAGTGCTTTTCTAAATGGATATCTTAATGAAGAGGTATATGTAGAACAGCCTAAGGGATTTGTTGATCCTAGCTATCCAAACCATGTGTACAAACTAAGGAAGGCTCTTTATGGACTGAAGCAAGCCCCAAGAGCATGGTATGAAAGGCTGACTACTTTTCTCACAAAACAAGGATATAGAAAAGGTGGAATAGACCAAACCTTGTTTGTGAAGGATGAAGAAGGAAATGTCATGATTGCTCAAATATATGTTGATGACATTGTCTTTGGTGGGATGTCAGACAGGATGGTTAAACATTTTGTCACTCAAATGGAATCTGAATTTGAGATGGGCCTAGTAGGAGAACTAACCTACTTTCTTGGACTGCAAATCAAGCAAATGGAAGACTCCATGTTCATTTCCCAAAGCAAGTATGCTAAGAACATTGTCAAGAAGTTTGGGATGGACAATGCTAGTCACAAAAGAACCCTTGCCCCCACTCACTTAAAGCTGACAAAAGATGACAAAGGTGAGAATGTAGACCAAAGCCTATACAGAAGTATGATTGGAAGCTTATTATATCTGACTGCTGGCAGACCAGACATAGCCTTTGCAGTAGGTGTATGTGCAAGATATCAAGTTGATCCAAAAGTAAGTCATCTAAACCAGGTTAAGAGAGTTCTGAAATATGTCAATGGTACTTGTGACTATGGCATAATGTACTCCCATGGATGTGAACCAATTCTCACTGGCTTCTGTGATGCTGATTGGGCTGGAAGTGCTGATGATAGAAAGAGCACATCAGGAGGATGCTTCTTTCTAGGAAACAATTTGATTTCTTGGTTCAGTAAGAAACAAAATTGTGTTTCCTTATCCACTGCTGAAGCTGAATATATTGCAGCTGGTAGCAGTTGTTCACAGTTGGTTTGGATGAAGCAAATGCTCATAGAGTACAATGTCCCACAGGATGTCATGACATTGTATTGTGACAATTTAAGTGCCATCAACATTTCAAAGAATCCTATCCAACATAGCAGGACCAAGAACATTGATATCAGGCATCATTTCATCAGAGATCTTGTGGAAGAGAAAGTGATCTCATTGGAACATGTAGCTACAAATCTGCAATTGGCTGATATATTTACTAAAGCTTTGGATGCTACCTAATTTGAAAACCTAAGGGGCAAATTGGGAATCTACTTATGTGAAAGATAGCAGTTATGCAGAAGTGCCAACATGTCATATGACATCGTGTGGCATGATCACCATATGGCAACACTAGTCTGGTCAAGAACTATGTGTATTCCACTCCTTAAAATTCTCCAAGTAACGGCTCTTATAAAGGTTCTAGCTTGCTCTCAGCTATTCATCTTCTCATCATCTTCTCAAATCAAATTGCGTGATATAGCTGATCTTCAGAGCTAATCAAACTCAGTCAAACCTAAACTCTTCTTCCACTTTCGAAAATGTCTCAAAACCCTAACCTCTCTGATGAAATCCTCAACCAAGAATATGTGGTGCATGCAACCCCCATCTCTGTGGTACCTATGGATTCAACTCCCATGGACGAAATCAGAGGAAGTGTTCCTCTTGCTCAAAAGCCTAGAACTCCAACAGTGAGAAGAGCAAAGGAACCTGTATTCAGCAAAGCCAAAGGGATGCCTTCATCCTCAAACACCACTCCCAAAGCCTCTGAATATGTGGATGCTTCTATTAAGGATCTTGTGAACAAGATTATGTCTGAGCAAAGAGTTGTGAGTGGCATATCTATCCCTCTGAACACCATGCCAGCTCCACAAGAAGAACAGAGTAATCAAGCTGAAGAGGACACTCGTGCTCAACAGGATGTCCCAATAGACGTTGAAACATCTGAGGACCAGCACAAGGCCTCCACTGATGATGATGATGAAACATCTGAGGACCAGCACAAGGCCTCCACTGATGATCAAGCCTCTGTTGATCCACCTGCTGAAGAGGAGACTACTCAACCTCCTCCTGTTGTTGACATAGAGCATGATTCTGACACAGAAATCATTTCCTCTGTGAACCCTAGCATAGCCAAAAGGCTCAGAACTAGGAAGGAAACAAAGACTGCAGGACATGCAACTCCTGAAAAGAAGCAGCCTACACCAAAGAAGGACAAAGCTAAAGTTGCTTTTGGTCCTACCAAACAATGGAGCAAGGTGAATACTCAAAAGAGGAAAGCTGTCACTCCTCTAGATTCAGATGTTGAAGAGGATGTCCCAACATCCCAACCAAAGAAGAAACCAGCACCTTCAAGGTCCACCTTTGCTGTTCCAGAAGCTCCTCTGGAAAATATTTTTTTTCATCATGTATCAAGTGTGAGCAGATGGAAATTTGTCTACCAAAGAAGAGTAGCACTTGAAAGAGAGCTGGGCAGCAATGCACTTGAGTGCAATGAGGTAATTGATCTCATTTCTTCTGCTGGTTTATTCAAAACAGTGTCAAACTTCTCACCTTGATATGAGCTGCTAGTCAAGGATTTTATTGTCAATCTTCAAGAAGACTGTGCTGATGGTAAGTCAGATGAATTCAGAAAGGTGTATGTAAGAGGGAGATGTGTGTAATTCTCTCCTAGGGTTATCAACCACTATCTAGGGAGAGAATCTGATGGACCTAATGAGCTGGAGAAGACTGAAAACCAGGTGTGCAAGGTCATTACTGCCAATCAAGTCAAAGCTTGGCCAGTCAAGGGCAAACTTTCTGTTAGCTTGCTAACAAGGAAGTATGCAATGCTGCATAGGATTGGCACTGCAAAATGGGTCCCTACCAAGCATACCTCTTCAATAGCAACTGGATTGGGCAGATTCATCTATGCTGTGGGCACCCAAACAAAGCTGGACTTTGGGGCTTACATTTTTGATCAAACATTGAAGCATGCTGGGACATCAGCAACAAAGCTGCCTATTGCCTTCCCTTCTTTGCTGTGTGGAATAATCCTTAGCCAGTATCCAGGTATCCTCACTGAGAAGGATTCAATCTGCAAAAGAGAGAGTCCTCTGGCCTTCCACTACAAGATGTTCTTAAGTCATCATGCAGCTGATGTTGAAGCTCCCTCTGGGACATCTGCTGGACCTTCAAAGGCAAAGTCTCTAATATCCAAAGCTGTTTTGATTGCTGAGCTGAAGAACACATGCAAAGAACTGGATGCCAGGAAGTAGAAGCTTGAGGAGATTATCCAAAGGCTGGAAATTGAAGAGAGTGCTCAGAAGGCTGCTGATTCTAATGAGGAAACTGAAGAAGAGGAAGACACTGAATATGAAGATTCTGAGTGAAAAAATGTATGTGAGGAATATGTAATGTCTGCTTCAGCATTGTATTTTGAATTAGTAATTTTGTAATTCTCTCTGTCAATGTAAGATTTGGCCCCAATTTATGTCTAACAAGGGGGAGAAGAGAACTGAACAACAACAACAATGTATGCTGCGGCTTACTGATTAATGAAAAATGACTTCTGTTTGCTTCTGAACTAAAGTTGTGTTTTTAACGAAAAATTTCTATTGAAACAAGTCAGAACACATATAGGTTTGAGGGGGAGTAAACTCACACATGACTCAACAGAAAAGAACTGATGTACTCTGATAAAAGAAAATCTGATGCACTCTGATAAACCAGAAGATTATGTTAGCCAAAAATTAGCCAAAGGGGGAGTTTGTAGATGTTTAGAATTGGCAAAATTTTTTACCAACAAGAAGTGTTGAACTTAGTTCAGGATGTCACATCAGATGTTGTGACATTATCAAACAGAGTATAAGTAAATGAACTTAATTCAGGATGTCACACCAGATGTTGTGACATTGTATCAGTTAATGAAGTAAGTTCAGTTTACAGGATGTCACACCAGATGTTGTGACATTGTATCAGTCAATGAAGTAAGTTCAGTTTTCAGGATGTCACACCAGATGTTGTGACATCTCAAACCTGCTACCAGAATTAATTAATGCTTAACAAAACTGAGTAAATTCAGGGAATTTATCTGGAATTAATTATGGATGAATAAAACAGAAGAAGGCGCATCTGTAGGGAGATTGGTTATATGATTTCAGTATAATCAGAAGAACTGACTCACCTAGAATCAAGGAAGTAACAAACCCTAATTCAAGGTGATGGCAGCATGCGTATCAGGATTGGATAACCTACAGAAAGCCCAAAATCCAAGCACCTATTTAAGCAACAGAAACTCTCAGAATAGAGTATGAAATTAAGAAGACTATATAGGGTGTTTGTGTTTTAATAGCAGGTTGTTCATGTGTATCACTTTATGAGCTTTTAAGCAAAAGTGTATTTGTGTCTTGATTGAAACTGTGAAGTAAGATCAAGCTGTTTTGTTTGAAGTATGACTTCAATTTTATTAAACTTGTAAACATATCACTGTTTGATTGAGGGGGAGTGAGTTGGTACTCATATCTAAGTTGTGTCTTAGGTAGAAATTTCCTTGGGTAGATATTAAGTGAAAGATTAAACTGAGTGGTTTAAGTCTAGAATTAATATTACTTATATTGGATTTCCTTCCTGGCTTGGTAGCCCCCAGATGTAAGTGTGGTTATACACTGAACTGGGTTAACAATTTCCTGTGTTGTTTAATTTTCCTGCACTTTAAGTTTTGTTCAAGTCTTCAAGTGTTTAAACATCTCATTCGACATCACGCACCTGATTCCAGAATTTCAAAGCCTGTTAGTTTGCCGGTACTGTATTCGTATTCAATTCCAAATAGTCTAAAATTAACAGTACCGACTGTGCTAGCAGTGTTAGGACTGACAGTGTATATCAATGAACTTAAAAACTCAACTGTCAGCCTCTCATAGGTAGGTTCCTGATTAACAAAAATATTATGCAAGCCTAGAAAATCTAATAAATAAAAAACACTATGATACAGACCCAAAGAGTAAAGACAGTTATCATCGACGTACCTAGTCGAGAGAATTTCTCGACTCTGAAGCCTTTGAATAATCTTCCTCTGCCTATCACCCGGTCTTCCATCGCGAAGAAGATATCCATTAAACTCCATTGTTGTTGCTCCTTGAGAAGTGAAAAGTGGTAAATAAATGGTTTATGAGAGAAATGGTAAAGGTTGGATTTTTATGGTTTGTGGTGGATGAAAATAAAAATGGATTTTGGATGGGTTTTATAGATGGTGAATGTTTTGGAAATGTGGGAGCTTTAATGGGGTTCAATGGGGGTTTTTGGAAGTTGGAAAAATGGGTTTTGGAGGTTTGAAGGTGTGAAAATGGTGGGGATGAAGATTCAGCCCCGAAATAGGGGAAGACGTCATGGCGCCCGCCATGGGCCTATGGCGCCCGCCATAAGTCTATTTTTCCTTTGGGCCTTGGAATTTTCAATTCTTATTTTGGACCCTTTTTGCACCTTCGGTCTTCGGGGGGGTCCGGATATCGTTTTCTTCTCTTTTCTAAGGCATGAAGCTTGCATATTTTTTTATGAAGACAAAAATAAAAATATTTTTGTCTTTATATATTTTTTTCCTTATTCGACATAAAATAAAATAAAATAAAACAAAAGAAAAGAGAAAAATGATATTAGTGCATGAAATAATATATAAGATAAAAATCAAAGTACATGGAAAATGTAATATATGCGATAATATAAAATATGTCTGGAGATGCGAGAAATAAAATAAAGCATGAAAAAGAAATTAAATACTAGAGTAATAATGTCAGTGTAAAACGATCATGTGGTAGGCCTCTCTTCCTGGTTCGATCCACGAATCTCAGCTATCTCCCTCCGAAGCTCTTCAATCTCCTGATATAGAGCATCGGCCTCTGAGGCATGAGTGAGATCAGATACCTCGATCTGTAATGCCAAGTCCGCTACTTCCTGCTTGAGCAGGGCAGTCTCCTTACAGAGCTCATAAATCTGGGTCTGTAGATCAGGCGGCTGCAAAGACATATTGTTAGACATAACAGTGATTCGGAGAGAAAGAGGTGTAAGAGTGTACTCAGCGGCGGGAGGTGATTTTGGCTCTTCGACAGAGTCTCCATAACCCTCTAAAGCATAACTCAAATTAGCAGGGTCGTGGACACTGGTCATCAGCGGGTCTGGTAATGTAAAGTAATGTATCACTTCGCCGTCGATCAATAATCTAATTGTGTTGGGCTCAAAAGAGGCCCTCCTGTTTAGTCCTCTGTCAAGACAAAAGTCAACATCCAGGGTGGTGTAGCAGCAGAAGGTCCTGAGGTGCAATAATTTGCGAGACAACCCCAATGCAGTAGCTAGCTGTGTAACAATCCCACCGACATGTATAATGCCTACAGATGATCTGGCGATACTGGCAAGGCCCTTCAACAGAAAGTTTCCACAATCAAATGGGCGTGACTGAGTCGCACAAAACAGTAGGAAAATCTCCTCTTCACTAAGAAAAGTCTCTGTATCTGGAAAACCAAGGAAAGAGTGTGCTAGAATCATCTGGAAGTACCTTAACGCAGGGTTGTGGATTACCTGAGAAAACTGAGTGGAAGGATCTTGGCTCCCTCCACCTGAGATGTTAGACCAAAACTTTTCCACTTCCCTGCTCATAAAATACCCCATCGGTGTCTCTGGAATAACATCAGGAGTAGTATGAAAACCTAGTAAATCACCAAACTCTTTGTGAGAGAAGGAGTAGTCAGTCCCGAACAACCTGAAAACAACATGTCCATCGGGTCCAACCCAAGGTCATATTCAAACGAGCTGAGGAACTCTAGAGTCAAGTTCCTGTAAGTGTTGTTCATGTCGTCGAACTGGTCCCACTGGAGTTGGTGGCATAAGAATCTGACGCTTGGCTCTATCCCCAAGGCATCCATGCAATCTTGGTCTGGGTACCTGGTAGGTGCCATAGGGTGTCTCATGTGGACATAGTAACGCTCTCTTTGTGCGTCGTCTCTAAAGGCCACGTGCATGTCATCGGGGTTCTGCATTCTGCACAAGGTTAGCAAACAAGGGTCCTGAAATCACATAAAACATTCAATCGTTAGTCCTGACAGAATAATAAAGTAAACAAATTAAAATAAAGTAAAAATAAATAAAAAGTACGTAAGATAAGAAAACCATGGGTTGCCTCCCATGCAGCACTTGTTTAACGTCATTAGCTCGACGACCGGATTTTATACATCATTCGAAGGATATGGTGGATCACTCAGAGTATGGCAGGTGTATGTTGTTGGGATGTCACCTCCTTCATAGGGCTTCAACCTCTGTCCATTGACGATGAACGGTTTACATGTTTGGTTCTTGATTTCAATAGCACCAGATCTTAGAATCTTAGATACTTCGAAAGGGCCAGTCCATCTCGAACGAAGCTTCCATGGAAAAAGTCGTAACCTAGAATCGAACAGGAGAACAGGATCGCCTATTTTGAAGTCATTTTTTATGATTCTTTTGTCATGCCAAGCTTTTGTTCTTTCTTTGTATATGATGGCATTTTCGTAGGCAGATTGTCTGAGCTCTTCTAATTTGTGGATATCAAGGATACGTTTTTCACCAGCAGTTAGGTAATCCAAATTCAAAGTTTTGATGGCCCAATAGGCCTTATGCTCCAACTCAAAAGGTAAGTGACATGATTTTCCATAGACCAGTTGATAAGGGGTTGTTCCTATAAGGGTTTTGAAAGCGGTTCTATAGGTCCATAACGCTTCTTGAAGTTTCTGCGACCAATCTTTTCTAGATATAGAGACAGTCTTCTCAAGAATTTTTTTGATCCCCCTATTAGATACTTCCACTTGTCCATTGGTCTGTGGGTGGTATGGTGTTTCTACTCTATGCTTAACTCCATACTTGCTTAAAAGTTTATCAAATATTCTCAATATGAAGTGTGATCCTCCATAACTTATGACTAAATGGGGGGTTCCAAACTTGGGAAATATATAGTTTTTAAACAATTCGATGACTACTCTAGTGTCATTCGTGGGTGCGGCGATAGCTTCAATCCATTTAGACACGTAGTCAACAGCTACTAAGATGTACTGATTTCCTAAAGACGATGGGAACGGTCCCATAAAGTCTATACCCCATACGTCGAAGAGTTCTACTTCTTGGATATTTCTTAGAGGCATTTCATTACGTCTTGAAATACTTCCTGTACATTGGCATCTATCACATTTTACAATGAAAGCATGGACATCATGCCACATGGTAGGCCAAAATAGGCCAGCTTGAAGAACTTGGCGTAGGTCTTAGATGTGCTTGCATGTCCACCATAGGGTGCAGAGTGACAATGCTCAATTATATTATGAACCTCTTCTTCTAGAACGCAACGGAAGAAAATGCCATCTTTACCTCTCTTGAAAAGAAATGGTTCGTCCCAATAGAAGTTTCTCACATCACTGTAGAACTTCTTCTTCCGGTGGTAGTTTAGATCGGGGGTATGATGTCAGCGGCTAGGTAATTAACAAAGTTTGCATACCAAGGTACATTACTTATAGCTAAGGATTTATGACAATGCTCATGTGGGTCTGGGTTATCATCTTCGATAGTCTCTAGTTGGGCTATCAGTCTATCATAGGAAAAATCGTCATTTATGGGCACTGAGTCAGGTTTCAGGTATTCTAGCCTAGAAATGTGACCAGCTACTACATTATATGTGCCTTTCTTATCACGGATATCTAAATCAAACTCTTGCAGTAATAGAATCCATCGAAGTAACCTAGGTTTGGAATCCTTTTTACTTAGTAAGTAACGAATGGCAGCGTGGTCGGTGTAAACTATAATTTTGGCTAGTACTAGATAAGATCTAAATTTGTCTATGGCAAAAACTACAGCTAGGAGCTCTTTTTCGGTTGTTGCGTAGTTGAGTTGTGCAGCGTCTAGGGTTCTACTGGCATAATAAATTACGTGTAACTTTTTATCATTTCTCTGACCTAGAACGGCTCCTACAGCATAGTCACTAGTGTCACACATTATCTCAAACGGTTCTGACCAATCAGGGGGTTTAATTATAGGTGCTGAAATCAGAGCTTGCTTCAGTAGATTAAATGCTTCAGTACATTTGTCATTGTCGCTCCCACCAAATGAGGCCAAGTCAAAAGGGGTACAGACGCGAACGGTCGGCGAAAGGAGAGAGAACACACAAGGGTGAACTCAAAAGACAAGAGTCGCCAGCTAGGCAGTTTTATCCCGAAGGAAAGGTAATGCTGCATAAACCTAGAAAGATATGGATAAGACGGTTGCGAACCAGAGAGACTGAGAAAGGGGATTGGTTACAACCTGGGAAGGTATTAGCACCCAGATTGTCCGTCGTACTCGGCGGGATCCACGCTTAAAAGATTTGTGTTTTAAAGGGGTAGTGTCAGTGCAATCTGTGTATCAAAGCTGGAAAGAATGCAAGTGTCAGTGTAAAAGAAATGTGAAGTCTATAAGTGAAGTGTCAGTGTGAGAACAGGAGTGAAATGCTCATGACTATGAGGCTTGAAGAATAATGCTGGAAGGAGGGGGAATATACAGAGACTTTTGTTCGATAACTGTTAAGTTATGCCTACGTATCCTCTCGTGCAATGAGGAAGTCAGAACACCGTAGTTCGACTCAAAGAGACTGAAAGATAAATTAACTTGTGAACTGCTTACTTGTCTATGCTCAAGTGTATGACCTGTCTGGCTCAGGTGCAAACTGTATTGCATTAGACGAAAGAAGCAAGTTCTCATTTGTGAGTGAATGAGATGAGAAAAGAATCCCGGAGGAGACGATTATTGTTTGTTTTTGGTATTTTCAATCTTTTATTGCTTTTGAATTTTGTCATAAGATAATGAGCTTAAGCCTAAACCCAGGGTTAGTAAACTCATCACATCTTCCCTCTGATTAGGGGTAATGAGAATACCTTAAGTGTGAAGTAAACACCTTTCACTTAATCACCATGATGTAGGATTAAGATCATTAACCTACTTGCATTTATTAGATGTTTTTGTTGTTTTTGTTTAGTGTTAAGTAATGAGTTTAAGCCATAATAAAGGATTTAATGGACTCATTACACCATCCTAATAGAAGGATAATAGATGAGAACATTTAAGCTGAGGAAATCTCCTCAACTTAATCCATGATTAGGGATTAACCTCATGACAAAACATAACCTTTATTAAATGGATTTTAGTTAATGATAAGATGAAGAAGTGATTTTATGGTTTGTAAGACAACTTGAGGGGGACTTGTCCATTAACACTAGGGTTAGTCCTTCTTAACCAATTAAGGAAGAATTAGAACCCTAATGCAAGGCCCAAGTTACAAGCTTGATATCTTAGTGATTTATTAGATGGATTGATTAAAGGAGTTAAACACATTAAGGGTCTAACACTTAGGATTAAAGTTATACACTCCATCCTAATAGAAGGATGCAGGCATAAGCTTAATCACAAAGCCTTAGAACCTTTAGGGTTTAGTCCTTGATTAAGAGATGAGAAAAGAAGACACAAAGATGACACAAAGGTAAAACTAATGGGGGGACTAATCAAAACCTAATTGTGATCATGCTTGGATTTTCCTAGGGCTAATGAGGCTTGCAAAAGATCTTCAGAGAAGCCACCAGGAAGGAAGTAGGTGAAAGGAGGAAGAAGTAGAGAGAAGCAAGACAACTTGCTTCACTTAAGAAGACAAGTTGCCTGAAGGAAGAAAGAGAGCAAGAGCATGAATGAGCAAGCTCACTCTAATACAAAGATAAAATGCAGCAATGATGCAAGAGAGGGATGAGAAGAGATTGTGAGAAGTGAAGGCAAATTCACTTCTCAAAACAACTTACCACCTGAAAAGTTAGCAAAAGAAATGGAATGCAATGCAAATGAGATGAAATGCCATGGTGCAAACCAAAGTCAGAAGCATAAACATGATGTTAATGATGCTAAGAGATGATCCAAACACATGTCAAGAGTTGTGGATGACCATACAAGGATGAGGATGCAAATGAAGCATGCTTTGAACCATGAAGATTCATGAAAGTTTATGAAATGATATGAACATATAGCATGGCAAATGAAAGATGAAATGACCAAACATGATTCTAATATGTCCCAAGATGTCTTATATGTCATGAGGATGCACAAAATGTCATGACAAGTTCTTGAATGCAAGCATGTGAGAGATGGATGCAAAGGAAGACAAAAATTACGGTTTATGCACAATCATGTAACAACAAATTCAAAACCAGAAGCAAATGACATGACAAAAAATTGAAAATGGGATCAAAGGAACCCTAACCCTACACAAGTTCACTGCCCAAAGGAGGAGACCTAAATCTAAACCTAATGGAAGTTATGATTTTCCTAAGTCAACTAGGGTTTCAAAGCACCTCAAAAGGAAAAATGCACATTAAATTGAAGATGAAAGATAAATTCAAACCAATTTTACCCTAAAAACTACATGCTATGAAGGATGCAATGCAAGAAGAACCATCATCAAACTCTCCATGGTTAGGCAGAATGAATTTTTCTAAGTTTGAGCAAAAATAATGCCTTTAAATGAATTTAATTCCAATGAAAAAGGTCAAAATAGTTCAAGAACCAAAAAGAAATTTGTTTTGAGAGTTTGATAATGTTTCTAAATGTTTTAAAATGCAATGTGAATTTTTTGGTGATTTTTAAATACCTAAATGCATTTTTAATTAATTAATTTTCATTAACTAATTAAAAATAAACATTTAAATGATTTAAAAATAATTTTTAATGCAAAAAATAAAAAATTAAATATTTTTGGGTTCTGAAAATTAATGAAATGTTTGACAAATTTTTTCAGAATTTTTCAAAGTGTTTTCATATTTTTAAACATTCGTAGAAGTTTAATATAAAGAAAATGAATTAAAATTAAATAAAATGGAAAGTAAGCTGATCCAATGGCTGGCATTCAAAGAAAAATGGAGGGAGTTGACCCGCGCGTATCTGGACGGTCTATATTCAAACTGGCATTTTTAAACTAAACCTAATTAATTAATTTAATTAACCACAGTTAGGGCTAAATGAAGTCATCCTGGCCCTCTAACACGTGCGGGAAGCCCAGATCCAACGCCCCACGTTTAAACCCAGCTAACCCTAATTATCAAACCCTAATGACTTTCAGGTCACCGGAGAAGAGCTCCGGTCGTCTTCTCCGGTGACACCCTCCTTGAGAAATCTCAAACCCACTCTCCAGATCATTTTAAGAGCTGTAAAGCTCCAGATCAAACCTCTCAACCTCCCTAAACATGAATCCACCCTCAAAATCCATTTCTTTTCACTCAAAACGTAGATTCGAATCAAAAAACTAAAAATGACCAAACTTTCAGAGATGCAGTACATGCTCAATAATCAATCATTTTCAAAAATAAAAAGTGCAAAGCATTCAGGGGAACATGTAGATCATTTCAATAACTTAAAACAAGGTTTCTGGAAAAATGATTTTTCGAATCTACCTGAGGTGAAGCTTTCATTTTGGAGCTTTCAGACTGCCTCCCTGCTTCAAAGCTCCTCTATTGGTCTCCCTGAAGATGCTTTGAGGTTTAGTTGGAGTGTATGGTGGCTGGTTTGTGAGATTGATGAAGTTCTGTTCAGAAGGAGTGGAAAATCGTGTTTCTGTTTGGGGTGGTTTCAGGCTGTTTTGATGGGTCAGGGATGATCAGTGAAGTATTTTGAGATGAATGGTGGAAGAAATTTGAAGAATGAATGGCTGAGTTATGGGATTCGATAGAAAATGAAAAAGGGAGGATTTTTGTGAACTCTCTCAATGTTGTGGATTCAGGCTTGCTCCTTGCGTGTTTTGAGTCTCTTTTAGTCCACATATCAAGCTGTGATAGGGCAGAGAGTTGTTGGTGGCACAGCTTGATTGGTATGGTCCATTTTGCCAAAAGTCAATGTGACTTGTCCTTTGAGGTATGGGTCATGACAGGCTGGTTTAGAGGCATGGCTTGGTTCAGCTGTGATCAAGGGGAACCATGGAAATGAATTTGAGGCCAATTTGCAAGTGGATCAAAGCTTATGTGTGGTTTTGCAATTTTGTGATCTTTTGGCCCTTTTGAAGTTTCTTAATGCACAAGTCATGAAACTTGGAGATTCTTTGGTGCATTCTGATTTTTAGGTCATGGTTTATGTTTGTGTAATGCATAGAAGTCCATTTGAAGTCACATTTTGCCTTGGCATGAGGTTTTGCAACTTTCCCTCTTTGGTGCAAAACATGAAATTATGTGATTTTTGCCAACTTTGACAAGCCATAACTTTTGATCCAAAATGAATTAGAATGAGTTCTTGTACTTTTTGAAAATGGGAGGATCCATTCTACAACTTTCATGACCAATTTTTTTTCATTTGAAACATTTTTGAATCAATTTGAGGAGGTTGAAAAACTTTCCCAAAATGGCAAGTTTGCATTACAAGTCACTTTCCCAAAAAGGCAACTTTGCTAATGGCTTGAAATTTTCCAATTTTGTGAACTTCTAACACCTTCTATGATCAAATAAAGATCATATACATTCAAAATGATGGAGAACACCCTTTGGTTGGGTCATTGGGGGCCTCAGATGCCCTGATTTTCCACTGACTTGCTCAAGAAGTCATCCCTTGATCAGATGCCTTCCCCATTGAATTTCTTCATGAAAATTGATATGCATGATCCTCAAAACATATAGAGACCAATAGAAACAAGAATGGCCAAAAAATTTGGAGTTATGGCCTCTGAAACCAAAACCCTAATTTTTGGTCATCTGTGCAGTTAAGCCTGGCTCTGCTTCTATGCCTTTCTCAGTTCTTGTGATTCTTTGACTTCTTTGATCTTGAGAGGATATAATATAATGCTTGAACATACATGGACCCCTTTGAAGTGATTAATGACCTTTGGAGTGGCTCAAGTAGCTCTTGGATGGCTCAGATCACAAACCCTAGATGCAGATGACTTTGAATCAATGTAGTGAATCAAAAATGTGGTATGAGATGCTATGATTGAATTTATGCACATGTAAAGATCACAAGCCATGGTGTGAATGGGTGAGGGAAAATTTGGGGTGTTTACAGCTGCCCCTATTCAAACATGAGTTAGCTGTGTAGGATGTAAGCAACGGCTTAACAGGCAAACAAGATAACTCGTGGTTGAATACCAAAGACAGTCCAAAATTTGCACTCACAGAATGAAGAAGAAAAAGGATATAGATTGTAAAAGAAAATAAAGTATGATTATAAGGTGCGGGCGACGGAGGACGACCGTCGAGCAGAGGACGACTGCTGGGGATGAAGCAATGACGGGGACGGCCGACAAGTTGGGGAAAATGTGGGAAATAAAGCAATGACGGGGACGGCCGACAAGCTGGGGATATAAGAGATTTTGATGGGGACGGCCATCGAGTTCGGAAATAATACTTTCTGGGGACTGTAGGTAAATGATGGGGACGACCATCAAGTTCAAAGCATGAATGAAATAAATGATGAGGTACGGTCATCAGAGGTGAAGGACGATCACCTAGCAGGGGACGGCTGCTCTGTTGGGGATAAGATGAGGGATGGTCATCTAAGGTGAAAGACGATCACCCGGCAGGGGACGGCTGCCGAAAGCATCGCGACATAGGACGAATTCCGGATAGAAAAGTCGACGATGGGGACGGCCATCGGATAAACATGATGAAGGACGATCATTGAGAGGTGAAGGACGATCACCTAGCAGGGTACGGCTGCTTTCAGGGTTTATCATGACATAGGACGAATGCCAGATAACAAGGTCAACGATGGGGACGACCATCGGATAGAATGATGAAGGACGATCATCAAGAGGTGAAGGACGATCACCTAGCAGGGGACGGCTGCTGAAAATATCACGACATAGGACGAATGTCGGATAGGAAGGGGTTCTAATGAATAGAGACTCCTCTTGGAGTGATGAAGGACGATCATCAAAAAGGTGAAGGACGATCACCTAGCAGGGTACGGCTGCCGAAAAGGTATCATGACATAGGACGAATGTCAGATAGAAAGAAAATAGTTTAACAAGTTTTGTTGGGGATTCTTCTGGGGAAAGGGTAGACACAGACGAGTGTCTAAATTTAAGAGGTCATAAGTGTTTGACACGGTGTATAGATCAAAGATGCGGACGAGCACCCTCAAGGGGACAGGAAATCTTCACCATCCATAGTACTGAGCATCAGTGCTCCACCAGAGAAAACTTTCTTTACTATGAACGGACCATCGTAATTCGGAGTCCACTTGCCCCTGTGTTCTGTATGGGGAGGGAGGAGTCTTTTAAGCACAAGATATCCTACTTGGTACTCTCGGAGCCTGACTTTCTAATCGAAGGCTTTCTTCATTCTTTTCTGATATAGCTGCCCATGACAGATTGCAGCCAATCTCTTTTCTTCAATCAGACTCAGTTGTTCGTATCGTGATCGGACCCACTCTGCTTCATTCAACTTAACATCCACCAGTACCCGCAGGGAGGGTAATTCAACTTCAACAGGTAGGACTGCCTCCATACCATACACAAGCTAATACGGTGTTGCCCCAGTGGATGTTCTGATTGACGTACGGTACCCATGCAAGGCAAACGGTAGCATTTCATGCCAATCTTTGTAGGTAACCACCATCTTTTGTACAATCTTCTTGATATTCTTGTTAGCTGCCTCAACGGCGCCATTCATCTTTGGCCTGTAAGGAGAAGAATTATGGTGTTGGATCTTGAAGTCCCGGCATAATTCCGCCATCATTTTTTTGTTCAAGTTGGAACCATTATCGGTAATGATTCGTTCGGGAACTCCATACCGACAAATGATGTCTCTCTTTAGAAATCGGGCTACCACTTGCCTTGTAACATTTGCATATGAAGCTGCTTCAACCCACTTGGTAAAATAGTCAATGGCAACCAGGATGAATCTGTGGCCATTTGAAGCAGTCGGTTCAATCTTGCCAATCATATCAATGCCCCACATGGCAAAGGGCCAGGGTGAAGACATCACGTTCAGAGGATTCGGAGGCACATGCACTTTATCCGCATAGATCTGGCATTTATGGCATTTTCTGGCATAGGCACAACAGTTTGCATCCATTGTGATCCAGTAATAGCCTGATCTTAGCAACTTTTTAGCCATTGCATGCCCTCTAGCATGGGTACCAAAGGATCCTTCGTGCACCTCGTGCATCAACAAGTCTGCTTCTGCCCTATCAACACATCTGAGGAGTACCATATCAAAGTTTCTCTTGTACAGGGAACCATCCGCATTCAGGAAGAAACTACCAGCTAGCCTTCTTAAAGTCTTCTTGTCATTGGAAGATGCCCCAGGTGGGTATGTTTGATCCTCCAAGAAGCATTTGATATCATGGAACCAAGGCTTATCATCTTTGACAACATCTGCTGAGAACACATATGCTGGTTTGTCAAGTCTGGACACTGAAATCTGAGGCACAAAGTTGGCAGCTTGAACTTTGATCATGGATGAAATGGTAGCCAGAGCATCTGCAAATTGATTTTCGTCTCGAGGGATATACTCAAGCTTGACCGTTGTGAAGAAGGTCAATAACCTCCTTGTATAATCCCGGTAAGGTATCAGATGATCTTGGTGGGTATACCATTTGCCATTGGTTTGATTAATTACCAGAGCTGAATCTCCGAATACAGTCAAAGTCTTGATCCTGAGGTCAATGGCTTCCTCAAGACCCATAATACAAGCTTTGTATTCAACTTCGTTGTTAGTGCAGTTAAAGGTGAGTTTTGCCGAGAAAGGCATGTGAACCCCCTTAGGTGTAATGAGTACTGCACCAACACCATGACCATTCATATTAACATCCCCATCAAACATCATAGTCCACTCTTCTTCTGGGTCAGGCCCTTCAGTGTGAACAGGCTCTTCGTGATCTTTTGCTCTTATAAACATGATGTCTTCATCAAGGAAGTCAAATCTCATAGGCTGGTAATCATCAATGGGTTGCTCAGCAAGATAATCGGACAATACACTGCCTTTGATGGCTTTCTGAGATGTGTACTGAATATCATATTCTGTGAGGATCATTTGCCATCTTGCAACCCGTCCGGTAAGTGTTGGCTTCTCAAAAATGTACTTAACTGGATCCATCTTCGAGATCAATAAAGTAGTGTGGGTCAACATATACTGCCTTAGTCGGCGAGCAGCCCACACTAAAGCACAACAAGTTTTCTCGAGCAGTGAATAACGTTGTTCACAGTCGGTAAACCTTTTGCTTAGGTAGTATATTGCATACTCTTTTCGACCAGACTCGTCATGCTGGCCCAGCACACACCCCATTGACTCTTCTAATACTGTCAAGTACATGATTAGAGGTCTTCCTTCAACTGGAGGCATAAGGATTGGAGGCTCTTGTAAGTATTCCTTGATTTTGTCAAAAGCCCTCTGGCAGTCTTCATTCCACCTGACCGTTTGTTCTTTTCTTAACAGCTTGAACAAAGGCTCACAGGTTGCTGTAAGGTGAGATATGAACCTTGAAATGTAGTTCAACCTACCTAGAAACCCCCGAACTTCTTTTTCTGACTTTGGTGCAGGCATCTCCTGAATGGCTTTGACTTTGTCAGGGTCAACTTCAACCCCTTCTCACTTACAATAAATCCCAGCAGCTTACCAGATTGTACCCCAAATGTGCATTTGTTGGGGTTTAGCTTCAGCTGGTACTTCCTCAGACGCTTGAATAACTTCAACAGATTCACCAGGTGGTCTTCTTCTGTGAGGGACTTGGAAATCATGTCATCCACATAACATTCAATTTCTTTATGGATCATGTCATGGAATAATGTTACCATAGCCCGTTGATAAGTGGCACCCGCATTCTTCAGTCCGAATGGCATCACCTTGTAACAAAATATGCCCCAGGGTGTGATGAAAGTTGTCTTCTCCATGTCTTCAGGTGACATCTTGATCTGATTATATCCTGAAAATCCGTCCTTGAAGGAGAACACCGAGAACTGAGCCGTATTGTCGACCAATACATCAATGTGAGGTAAAGGGAAGTCATCTTTCGGGCTGGCTCTGTTCAGATCCCGGTAATCCACACACATCCTCACCTTGCCATCTTTCTTAGGCACTGGTACAATATTAGCAACCCACGGCGGATAGCTAGTCACAGCAAGGAAACCGGCGTCCCACTGCTTTTGTACCTCTTCTTTGATCTTCATTGCCATATCCGGGCGAGTACGGCGCAGCTTCTGTTTTACTGGTGGGCAATCTTCTTTCAAAGGCAGCTTGTGCATGACAATATCGGTGTCCAACCCTGGCATATCCTGATAAGACCAAGCAAAGACATCCACATACTCCCGAAGCATATCAATCAGTTGCTCTTTTACTGAATCTTGTAGGCAGGCTCCGATCTTAATCTCTTTCACGTCTTCTTCCGTACCAAGATTAACCGTTTCAATCTCCTCCTGATGAGGAGTGATAACCTTCTCCTCTTGCCTTAACAACCTGGCTAGCTCTTCAGGTAGCTCATAATCTTCTTCAACCCCTTCATCAGCTTGATTGATTGGATTGTCAAAGTCATACGAAGCCATAGCAGTGTTGTTGTCGGTGCAGTCTGAAAGGCACTCTCTGCAAGGGTTTAGATTGGTTTATTTTAGTGATCAATTTTATCTTATTTAGAAAAAGTGAAATGAAGTTATCATTTTGAAAAACATTGCCATTTTATTTTTGTACAAAAAGAAAAATGAAAAACAGTGAGCGGAAAAGAGAAAGACTCATTTGCAAAAGATGTCCGATATTCATTGATTAATCCATTTGCACAAAATTACAAGATGGCTCGATTACAAAATGAGTCTTGTCATCTTGGGCAAGATGCAAGACTTGATGCATGCTTTAAAATACAGGAAATAATAATTACTCTGCAGGAGTAACCTTTATAATTTCATGGGAAGACCAGTTAAGGACTTGGCTCCCCGGGATCCTTGGACGTATCCAGCTCTCCAGGTTGCGGTCTCTTTCCTCCTCGTCTTCCAAATTGTTTACTTCATCCGGGGTGAGCATTCCCCCGCTGACAAAATTGGGCTTCTTTGCAGCCTCTGATTGATCTTGTTGAGTTGGTCTGTAACCCAACCCAAATCTGTCTTCTTTCTTCTCCACAGGTAGCAACTTGCCCCAGCCTTGGGCAGTACCCTCTTCAAAAACCTTCCGGGCTTGCTGGTATGACGTTATGGAGGTTCCCAGTACAGCAGATGCTTCATTAATGTTCAAGGCCTCAAACCCCTGGCTCATGGTTTCATGGATTTCTCCATCCATTTCAATGTACTTATACGTAGCCAGATGGCTAACAAAGATGTCTTCTTCCCCACAGATGGTGATGATCTACCCTTCCCACTCGAATTTCAGCTTCTGGTGAAGGGTAGACGTAACAGCTCCAGCGGCGTGGATCCAGGGTCTACCCAACAAACAGCTGTAGGCCGGCTGAATGTCCATCACATAGAAGGTAGTTTTGAAGGTCTGCGGGCTAATCATCACAGGAAGATCAATCTCTCCAAGCACTGATCATTTAGAGCCATCAAATGCTCTCACCACCAAGTTACTTGGACGCAGTGCCAAGCCATCATACTCCAGCTTCACCAAGGCTTTCTTTGGTAGAACATTGAGCGATGACCTAATGTCCACCAGCACATGAGATAGAACAGCACCCTTGCATTCCAAGGTGATATGCAAAGCCTTATTGTGGTTACATCCCTCTGTTGTTAAGTCAGCATTGGTAACGCCCAGTCCATGACTGGTGTTGACATTTGCCACCATGGTTTCCAGCTGATTAACAGTGATCTCCTCTGGCACGTATGTTGCGTGCAGGACTTTTAATAATGCATTCCTGTGAGCTTCAGAACACATCAACAGTGATAATATGGAGATCTTTGAGGGAGTTTGGTGAAGCTGATCCACCACCTTGTAATCACTTCTCTTTATGATTCTCATAAACTCGTCTACATCTTGTTCAAAAGATGTCTTCTGAGTCTCTTTGAAAGTTGGCTCTTCAGATACCACACTCTTTCCTTTTGCTTTGGCAGCAGCTTCTGCTTCAACATTAGGTCTTTGTACTTGGGAGGTAAAAAGGCGTCCGCTTCTGGTGAAGCCTCCACCTCCCCCAACATTGTCAACTTGTGGAGAAGAGGTTGAAGAATCCAGAGTAATCTTCTCCCCGTTGCAGTAGAGATCAGAGCCATAATGCCAAGGTATGGCGTTATTGCTTTCATAAGGAACTGGTCCAGGTACCGTAATAGTAACTGGACTGACTGCTGCAGAGGAGGGTACTGTAATGGTGTGTGGATCGTAGTAAATTGTGACTGGTGATCTGGCAGGAGGTGCCACTGTTTGTTGTTGGAAATTGTTGTTTGGAGGAACATTTGATGGATCATAGTAGGTGGTGACTGCTGAGACATCTTCATTAATTTCTGTCGGCGTTGTAGAAGATTCTGCCAATAAAATGGATGCTGATGTTGTAGAAGAAATGGTTGTTGAAATCTGACTTGTTGAAGTGATGGACGGAGCCATTGCTGAAGATATTGATGAATTGGTTGGAATGATTGTTGCTGCTGTTGTAGAAGAATCAGGAATTGTTGTTAAAGGAATTGTTGGATTTGTAGGCGCCGTTGTTGAGATCTGAAGGATACCATCTTTGATAAGACCATCTATGCCGCTTCTCAAATTCTCACAACCGTTGACTGCAATGTTGCAATACCCACAACCGAGCTCACACCCGGGAAACACTTGGCACTCTAGAAGCTGAGCTTTAATTTCGACCAGAGGTGTTCGAATTTGTGCAACACTGGTGATCAAAGTAGATTTGTCTTCCTCGATGGCATTAATCCTCGGCCCACCATGATTAGGCATAGGATTTATGTTGACATTCGGAGGAGGTGCGAAGTTGAGGGCCTTAGAATCCACCAGATCTTGAACTTTCATTTGCAATGCCATGCACTTCTCCGTATTGTGGCCAGGTGCATTGGAGTGGAAAGCACATCTGGCGTTGACATCATAATTCTTCGGGAGATTGGAGGGATCTGGAGGTGCCAATGTCCTTAACTCAACCAAGTTAAGCTTCAGGAGTTGTGGCAATAAGGCAGCATAAGGCATAGGGATAGAGTCAATCACCCTGTTTGCCTGTGATGGTCTTTGTTGGGAGGGTCTTTGTTGTTGATTGCTATTGTTGTTGTTGTAGGTTCTCTGTTGCGGATACTGAACTTGCTGTTGATAATGTGGTTGTTGTGGTTGTTGATATGCTGATTGCTGAGGAATTGGAGCTGGAATAGTGACAGCTGCTACTGATCTGTGAACATACTGAGGTCTGCCCCTGCTGGCATGAATGGAATTTGTCTCACCGGTCCTCCGGGGTCCCACAAAAGGCTTCCTGGGATTACTGGACGAACTTGCACCATTATCAGAAATTTTACCCATTTTTAATAGGCTTTCAATCCTTTCACCGGCTATAACTACGTCTGCGAAACTGGTGGAAGAAAAAGAAGCTAGCCTATCAATATATGTTCCTTGCAAAGTATTCATGAACATGTCGGCCATTTCTCTTTCCAACATGGGTGGCTGGACAGCAGCAGCAAGCTGTCTCCACCTTTGGGCATATTCCCTGAAGCTTTCTCTGGAGGATTGAGACATTCCCATTAGGAGGGTCCTGTTAGGAGCCATGTCCAGGTTATATTGGTATTGTCTGATGAAGGCTTCAGCTAAGTCCTTCCAGCATCTGATGGTAGCTCTGGTCAAGTGTGAATACCACTCCCTTGAAGCCCCAGTCAAGCTGTCTACAAAGTAGAACATCCACAGCTTTTCGTCCATGGTATATGCTTTAAGTCTCCCCAAAAAAGACTGCAGGTGAGTTTGTGGACAGGAGGTTCCATTGTATTTCTCAAAGCACGGGGGTTTGAACTTGTGGGGAATTCTTACCCCATCCACAAGCCCCATATCCATTACATCGAAGCCCAGGGAGTTTTGAGACTCCAAAGACCTCAACTTCTCAGCAATTTCATCAAACCTTCTATCATAGACTTCATCTCCAGCTCCCATGACAGTAAACTGCTCCTCTTGGGGATCTTCTTGCAAGATTCTCCCCCCAGTAGTATTTCCTTGCACATTTCCCAGGATGTTGACTTCCGGGTCTAGATGAGGTCCAAATACAGGTGGATTAACATGAGGCTGACCCCTCTCATTATTACTAGTTCCTCCAGTTTCGGGATGAGGTTCCTCGGGGGTTTGCCTTTCTACTAATGCCCTTAACCTTTCTTGGCTCTGGGCCAAGCCAGTCATCACAGTCATGAATTGGGCCATTTGGTTTCTCATCTCCACTCTTTCATTAGCCATCTGAGTCCTGACCTCAGTCAGGTCTTGCTGTACTTGCTCCATTAGAATACCCGGAAGGTTGTTGCGAGTAGGATACCGGTGTGCACGGTTGACAGGGAACACTCTTCTGCGAGCAATATTTCCTGAACCACAACAGAGTTAGAAACAAACAAAATAATAACAAAACCTACAAAACAAAACAAAAGTTAGTATGCAATGCAGTATGCTTATTTGTTTTCCAAGGTATCCGGTTGGTTCTTGGTTTTGACCTTTCCAGACCTCGAGGAAGATGCTTTGACGTTGTTGAGAAAAGAAAACCCAAATGGAAACAAACTAAAGTATATTACAAATGATGAATAATATATAGTTTATTTTTTACAACACATGCCCCTGAAGGGTCAAAATACAACACAAAAGAAAAGTACATCAAATGAAAACAACAACAATCAAAAAGTCAGACATCTAGTCCAAAATCATCCTCCTTAACCTCCTTCAGAAGTGCCTCAGTCACTGGACCAGCTGGATGCTCTGTAATAGTCCTGATGAGGAGGTTTCTGGTGGCAATGGCAGTGGTCAGCTTCTTGTGCTTATCCTGGTCCTTGGATCTCTTTACTCCAGCCCTGAGCTTCAACTCTGAAATCTCCTTCTGGGCTGCCAACAAAGCTTCCTGTTACTTCTTTTCATTGGCCTCTAACTGCTCAATCTTGGATTGAGTTCTCTTATCTTCTTGTGTCCTGGCTTCAGTGATCCTGACCCACCTAGCCTGACTTTCTTGCAGATAGAGCTCAGTCCTAGCCTTCTGAATCTTGGCCTATTTACAGGCACTTTTCAATATTTGCTCCCCAGCTCTTGCCTTCCTGATGTAGTCCTCTGTTTTCTCAATCTTGGCCAGATGCTCCACCCTAAGCTTCTCCAACCTCTCAATGTCCAGACTACCATCACTCCTTTCCCAAAGAGTCTTCTTCAGAGCTTGAGACAGATTCTCATTCCTTTCCTTCAGTTTTTCAAATTCTTCCAGGCTGACAGTGGCTGTTGGCTGTACTGTAGATGGTCCAGGTGTGTCCTCCAAAGTGAAGGGCATTCCAGAAATTTGAGCTCTAGCATGGGACCAGTCATAGTACTGAGCTGAAGCAACATTATTGCACCTCCCAAGAATAGCCATCCCTTTTGTCTGGATGTTATCCCAAGCCCAGGATGCTTGTCTGACAGCAGTTAGATTGGGCTTTATTTCACAATACAGGGTCTCAGCTAAATCTTGCACTCTAGGAGGGTGAACCAAAGCATAGCCCAATTGTCTTTTAAACAGCAAAGGATTGTAGGTGATGCAACCCTTCACTCCTATCAGAGGCACATTTGGGTATTGCCCACAGCTAGTGATAATGTCCTTGCCTTTGGTGCTCTGGGTGCACCACCTGATGTCATCTGAAGTCAAAGCAATGAGCCTCTTAGCCCAATTCTTTTGTTGGTGGGGATTCAGGAATGCATCTGACTTAGGCAGGTGTTTGAGCAGCCAGGTGTGAAACAGAGGAGCACAACATCTCACCAACTTTCCTCTTTGTTTCTCATTCCTCTGATGAATGGAGTAATAGAAATCTCCCAGCAATGTGGGTACTGGGTTCCTCAGAAGGAAAAGATGAATGGCATTCTTGCTGATAAATTTGGGCTCATCTGCAAACAGTATAACCCCATATATGATGAGGGCTAACAATGCACAGACTGCCCTCCATTCTCCCAAAGAGGCCTTCAGGATGGCCTGAGAAATCAAGAAATCCAAGTGCAAACCAGGGATCCCAGCCTTTGTTGTCATATTTTGCTCAACCAAAGTAGGATCCAGGTACAATGCTTTTGCCACTTCTCCATTGCTGGGAGAAGTCATCTCTGGGTTGAAGGGGAGTCCACCCCTGACAGGTACTCCAATCAATGATGAAAACTCCTCCAGCAGAGGTCCTAGCTGAAAGTCTGCAAATGTGAAGCATCTCAAAGGAGGGTCATAAAACTGCAAGCATGTGTGGATCATGCTCCTCTGAGAAGGGTCCAAGTCCATAACCATATCCAGCATACCTCCATAATGCTCTCTGAATAAAGGGATGTGGTCAGGGGTGATAAGTGACTGGACCTGCCTAATACCAGTCAACACAGGCTCAAAGAAATGGTAAGATATGTTGCTTTTCCTGGGTGTAGCCAAGAGTGCTGGTGAGGAGCTGAAGACAAGTGTTGATGAGGATCAAGACTGATACAGGAGATGAGCCACTGATAGGATGATGCTGGTGATGATGAAGATTACTGAAGCAGACAACTGATGAAGATAGCTGAAGCTGAGGTCTATGCAAAAGAAGGGGTCAAAACCAAACCAGATATGATGTGGATACCCTGAAAAACAAATAAACAAATGTTAAATGATGCAATGATGATGTATGCAAATGATATGCAAGGGTTTGTGATCAAGCTGGATCTGATTATCTGTCTTGATATAAAGCCCATGTATGTTCAAGAAGTCCAGATGAAGGTTCAGAAATCCAGTAACCAAGGTGGGGGACTCAAATAAAGAGTCACATATCCAGGGTTAAATCACAAGAACTGTCCAAGGTGGAGCATTCTTAAACAAAACAAATACAGGGTATGATGTGGCCAAGGGTACCTACAAACCTGTAAACAGCCCAACCTCCTCACAGGTAGTGTTCTAGAACAAGGATCCTCAGACTTGGATCAGTTATGAGAAGTGTAAACACTTCTAACCCGGAGGTACAGTGTTTACAATAACCATAAAAGATCCTCCTCTAATTCACCTCAGTTTCTGAAGGTCATAATAAAGGTCATCCAGACTTAGCAGGCTTCCCAGATAGCCCTAGCACTACAGGAAATCTGTAGCACAGAGTTCTCAAGAAGAAACCCACATCTGAACCGCGTTTCATATTCCCGCACCAGACCGAAATGGAATCTGAAAGAACATGAACCACTCTAGCCTAGGTGTCACTCAGGTCCCAGGTATAGGACCTTAAACTCACAATGGAACCCCACCCATCAAAACAACAATACAGATCCAGCAATGACAGTATGACAGTATGATGTATAAAACTGTAAAGAAAGCAGTAAACAAGATTGTACATAAAGCAATAAATAAGGCAAATAAATAAACACAATTAGCACATGACACCCCAGTAAACACAAATCAAACAAGAGCTAGGAGGAACCCACAAAAAGAACAAGAAGCCCTGGTTACAGTATAAGGATCCCTAGCAGAGTCGCCAAGCTGTCGCTCCCACCAAATGAGGCCAAGTCAAAAGGGGTACAGACGCGAACGGTCGGCGAAAGGAGAGAGAACACACAAGGGTGAACTCAGAAGACAAGAGTCTCCAGCTAGGCATTTTTATCCCGAAGGAAAGGTAATGCTGCATAAACCTAGAAAGATATGGATAAGACGGTTGCGAACCAAAGAGACTGAGAAAGGGGGTTGGTTACAACCTGGGAAGGTATTAGCACCCAGATTGTCCGTCGTACTCGACGGGATCCACGCTTAAAAGATTTTTGTTTTAAAGGGGTAGTGTCAGTGCAATCTGTGTATCAAAGCTGGAAAGAATGCAAGTGTCAGTGTAAAAGAAATGTGAAGTGTATAAGTGAAGTGTCAGTGTGAGAACAGGAGTGAAATGCTCATGACTATGAGGCTTGAAGAATAATGCTGGAAGGAGGGGGAATATACAGAGACTTTTGTTCGATAACTGTTAAGTTATGCCTACGTATCCTCTCGTGCAATGAGGAAGTCAGAACACCTTAGTTCGACTCAAAGAGACTGAAAGATAAATTGACTTGTGAACTGCTTACTTGTCTATGCTCAAGTGTATGACCTGTCTGGCTCAGGTGCAAACTGTCTTGCATTAGACGGAAGAAGCAAGTTCTCGTTTGTGAGTGAATGAGATGAGAAAAGAATCCCGGAGGAGACGATTATTGTTTGTTTTTGGTATTTTCAATCTTTTATTGCTTTTGAATTTTCTCATAAGATAATGAGCTTAAGCCTAAACCCAGGGTTAGTAAACTCATCACATCTTCCCTCTGATTAGGGGTAATGAGAATACCTTAAGTGTGAAGTAAACACCTTTCACTTAATCACCATGATGTAGGATTAAGATCATTAACCTACTTGCATTTATTAGATGTTTTTGTTGTTTTTGTTTAGTGTTAAGTAATGAGTTTAATCCATAATCAAGGATTTAATGGACTCATTACACCATCCTAATAGAAGGATAATAGATGAGAACATTTAAGCCGAGGAAAGCTCCTCAACTTAATCCATGATTAGGGATTAACCTCATGACAAAACATAACCTTTATTAAATGGATTTTAGTTAATGATAAGATGAAGAAGTGATTTTATGGTTTGTAAGACAACTTGAGGGGGACTTGTCCATTAACACTAGGGTTAGTCCTTCTTAACCAATTAAGGAAGAATTAGAACCCTAATGCAAGGCCCAAGTTACAAGCTTGATGTCTTAGTGATTTATTAGATGGATTGATTAAAGGAGTTAAACATATTAAGGGTCTAACACTTAGGATTAAAGTTATACACTCCATCCTAATAGAAGGATGCAGGCATAAGCTTAATCACAAAGCCTTAGAACCTTTAGGGTTTAGTCCTTGATTAAGAGATGAGAAAAGAAGACACAAAGATGACACAAAGGTAAAACTAATGGGGGGACTAATCAAACCCTAATTGTGATCATGCTTGGATTTTCCTAGGGATAATGAGGCTTGCAAAAGATCTTCAGAGAAGCCACCAGGAAGGAAGCAGATGAAAGGAGGAAGAAGTAGAGAGAAGCAAGACAACTTGCTTCACTTAAGAAGACAAGTTGCCTGAAGGAAGAAAGATAGCAAGAGCATGAATGAGCAAGCTCACTCTAATACAAAGACAAAATGCAGCAATGATGCAAGAGAGGGATGAGAAGAGATTGTGAGAAGTGAAGGCAAATTCACTTCTCAAAACAACTTACCACCTGAAAAGTTAGTAAAAGAAATGGAATGCAATGCAAATGAGATGAAATGCCATGGTGCAAACCAAAGTCAGAAGCATAAACATGATGTTAATGATGCTAAGAGATGATGCAAACACATGTCAAGAGTTGTGGATGACCATACAAGGATGAGGATGCAAATGAAGCATGCTTTGAACCATGAAGATTCATGAAAGTTTATGAAATGATATGAACATATAGCATGGAAAATGAAAGATGCAATAACCAAACATGATTCTAATATGTCCCAATATGTCTATATGTCATGAGGATGCACAAAATGTCATGACAAGTTCTTGAATGCAAGCATGTGAGAGATGGATGCAAAGGAAGACAAAAATTAGGGTTTATGCACAATCATGTAACAACAAATTCAAAACCAGAAGCAAATGACATGACAAAAAATTGAAAATGGGATCAAAGGAACCCTAACCCTACACAAGTTCACTGCCCAAAGGAGGAGACCTAAATCTAAACCTAATGGAAGTTATGATTTTCCTAAGTCAACTAGGGTTTCAAAGCACCTCAAAAGGAAAAATGCACATTAAATTGAAGATGAAAGATAAATTCAAACCAATTTTACCCTAAAAACTACATGCTATGAAGGATGCAATGCAAGAAGAACCATCATCAAACTCTCCATGGTTAGGCAGAATGAATTTTTCTAAGTTTGAGCAAAAATAATGCCTTTAAATGAATTTAATTCCAATGAAAAAGGTCAAAATAGTTCAAGAACCAAAAAGAAATTTGTTTTGAGAGTTTGATAATGTTTCTAAATGTTTTAAAATGCAATGTGAAGTTTTTGGTGATTTTTAAATACCATAATGCATTTTTAATTAATTAATTTTCATTAACTAATTAAAAATAAACATTTAAATGATTTAAAAATAATTTTTAATGCAAAAAATAAAAATAAAAATATTTTTGGGTTCTGAAAATTAATGAAATGTTTGACAAATTTTTTCAGAATTTTTCAAAGTGTTTTCATATTTTTAAAAATTCGTAGAAGTTTAATATAAAGAAAATGAATTAAAATTAAATAAAATGGAAAGTAAGCTGATCCAATGGCTGGCATTCAAAGAAAAATGGAGAGAGTTAACCCGCGCGTATCTGGATGGTCTATATTCAAACTGGCATATTTAAACTAAACCTAATTAATTAATTTAATTAACCACAATTAGGGCTAAATGAAGTCATCCTGGCCCTCTAACACGCGCGGGAAGCCCAGATCCAACGCCCCACGTTTAAACCCAGCTAACCCTAATTATCAAACCCTAATGACTTTCAGGTCACCGGAGAAGAGCTCCGGTCGTCTTCTCCGGTGACACCCTCCCTGAGAAATCTCAAACCCACTCTCCAGGTCATTTTAAGAGCTGTAAAGCTCCAGATCAAACCTCTCAACCTCCCTAAACATGAAACCACCCTCAAAATCCATTTCTTTTCACTCAAAACCTAGATTCGAATCAAAAAACTAAAAATGACCAAACTTTCAGAGATGCAGTACATGCTCAATAATCAATCATTTTCAAAAATAAAAAGTGCAAAGCATTCAGGGGAACATGTAGATCATTTCAATAACTTAAAACAAGGTTTCTGGAAAAATGATTTTTCGAATCTACCTGAGGTGAAGCTTTCAGTTTGGAGCTTTCAGACTGCCTCCCTGCTTCAAAGCTCCTCTAATGGTCTCCCTGAAGATGCTTTGAAGTTTAGTTGGAGTGTATGGTGGCTGGTTTGTGAGATTGATGAAGTTCTGTTCAGAAGGAGTGGAAAATCGTGTTTCTGTTTGGGGTGGTTTCAGGCTGTTTTGATGGGTCAGGGATGATCAGTGAAGTATTTTGAGATGAATGGTGGAAGAAATTTGGAGAATGAATGGCTGAGTTATGGGATTCGATAGAAAATGCAAAAGGGAGGATTTTTGTGAACTCTCTCAATGTTGTGGATTCAGGCTTGCTCCTTGTGTGTTTTGAGTCTCTTTTAGTCCACATATCAAGTTGTGATAGGGCAGAGAGTTGTTGGTGGCACAACTTTATTGGTATGGTCCATTTTGCCAAAAGTCAATATGACTTGTCCTCTGAGGTATGGGTCATGACAGGCTGGTTTAGAGGCATGACTTGGTTCAGCTGTGATCAAGGGGAACCATGGAAATGAATTTGAGGCCAATTTGCAAGTGGATCAAAGCTTATGTGTGGTTTTGCAATTTTGTGATCTTTTGGCCCTTTTGAAGTTTCTTAATGCACAAGTCATGAAACTTGGAGATTCTTTGGTGCATTCTGATTTTTAGGTCATGGTTTATGTTTGTGTAATGCATAGAAGTCCATTTGAATTCACATTTTTCCTTGGCATGAGGTTTTGCAACTTTCCCTCTTTGGTGCAAAACATGAAACTATGTGATTTTTGCCAACTTTGACAAGCCATAACTTTTGATCCAAAATGAATTAGAATGAGTTCTTGTACTTTTTGAAAATGGGAGGATCCATTCTACAACTTTCATGACCAATGTTTTTTTCATTTGAAACATTTTTGAATCAATTTGAGGAGGTTGAAAAACTTTCCCAAAATGGCAAGTTTGCATTACAAGTCACTTTCCCAAAAAGGCAACTTTGCTAATGGCTTGAAATTTTCCAATTTTGTGAACTTCTAACACCTTATATGATCAAATAAAGATCATATACATTCAAAATGATGGAGAACACCCTTTGGTTGGGTCATTAGGGGCCTCAGATGCCCTGATTTTCCACTGACTTGCTCAAGAAGTCATCCCTTGATCAGATGCCTTCCCCATTGAATTTCTTCATGAAAATTGATATGCATGATCCTCATAACATATAGAGACCAATAGAAACAAGAATGGCCAAAAAATTTGGAGTTATGGCCTCTGAAACCAAAACCCTTATTTTTGGTCATCTGTGCAGTTAAGCCTGGCTCTGCTTCTATGCCTTTCTCAGTTCTTGTGATTCTTTGACTTCTTTGATCTTGAGAGGATATAATATGATGCTTGAACATACATGGACCCCTTTGAAGTGATTAATGACCTTTGGAGTGGCTCAAGTAGCTCTTGGATGGCTCAGATCACAAACCCTAGATGCAAATGACTTTGAATCAATGCAGTGAATAAAAAATGTGGTATGAGATGCTATGATTGAATTTATGCACATGTAAAGATCACAAGCTATGGTGTGAATGGGTGAGGGCAAATTTGGGGTGTTTACAGTAATCGAAGATGAATTCAACATCTTTCATTAAAAGACTAGTTAAGGGCTTTGTTATTTTGGAGAAGTCCTTGATAAAACGTCGGTAAAATTCGGCATGTCCAAGAAAACTTCTTATCTCCCTGATAGTCTTCGGCGGTTTTAGATTCTCTATGACTTCTATTTTAGCTTTGTCTACCTCTATACCTTTTTCGGAAACTTTATGTCCTAAAACAATCCCTTTGGTGACCATGAAATGACATTTTCCCAATTTAGCACAAGGTTTACCTCCACACATCTTTCCAGGATTTTCTCAAGGTTGATAAGACAATTTTTGAAATCAGATCCATAAACTGAGAAATCGTCCATAAATACTTCCATGATTCCATCTAAATAGTCTGCAAAGATAGACATCATGCAGCGTTGGAAAGTGGCAGGGGCATTACAGAGTCCAAAAGGCATTCTTTTGTAGGCAAAAGTTCCAACAGGGCATGTAAAGGTAGTTTTTTCTTGATCTTTGGGGTGAATAGGTATTTGGAAGAATCCTGAATATCCATCTAGGTAACAAAAGTAAGAGTGTCTGGCTAGGCGCTCCAACATTTGGTCTATGAATGGTAATGGGAAATGGTCCTTCCTAGTTGCTTTATTTAATTTTCTATAGTCTATGCACATACGCCAACCTCCATCAGTTCTTTTCGCTACAGGTTCTCCCTTCTCGTTTTGCACGACTGTGATGCCTCCCTTTTTAGGTACTACATGCACATGACTTACCCATTTATTGTCCGAGATCTGATATATTATACCTGCCTCTAGTAACTTAAGAACTTCAGTCTTAACTACTTCACTCATCATAGGATTTATTCTTCGTTGGTGTTCTCTGGAGGGTTTTGAATCTTCTTCAAGCAAAATACGATGCATGCATACAGATGGGCTTATTCCTTTTAGATCTGAGATCTTATATCCTAAGGCTGAGGGGTACCTTCGTAAAACATCTAACAATTGTTTTCTTTCCTCTCGGTCTAAGGTAGCACTGACTATAACTGGACGGTCCATTTCTTCATCAAGAAATTCATATCTCATGTTCTTAGGCAGTTCCTTAAGTTTTATGGTTGGTTTCATAGGGCAAGGCATAGGATCTGGGGTAAGAGATAAACATTCGTGAAGGTTATCATCAATGTAGGGTTTTTTATAACTGTCATCTTCCCAAATAAGGGTTGATGGCAATTTTATAGATTCAGTTTCTTCTTCTTGCTCTAATTCCCTAATGCATTCATCAATGATATCTAAGGCATAACAAGCATCTCCTATTACAGGTGCCATAAGAAATTTCGAGAGTACAAATTCTATCTTCTCGTCACCTACCTCAAAGGTTAGTTTCCCTTTTTTAACATCTATTATGGCTCCAGCGGTTGATAAGAACGGTCTACCTAGGAGGATTGGTATGTCGTCATCTTCTTTAATGTCCATGACAACAAAATCAGTAGGTATAAACAGCTGACCTATCCTAACAGGGACATCTTCAAGTATTCCTATAGGGTATTTAACGGATCTATCTACTAATCAAAGTGACATCTTAGTAGGTTGTAATTCTCCTAAGTTTAATCTTTCACAAACTGCTAAAGGCATTAAGCTCACACTAGCTCCTAAGTCTAGAAAGGCTTTTTCGATGACATGATTCCCCAAAATACATGGAATGGAGAAATTTCTGGGATCTTTATCTTTCTTTGCTAACCTAATTTCAGAAATAGAATTACATTCCACGGGGTTCAGATCTTCAAGTATACGTTTATTTGTAAGTATGTCTTTGAGAAACTTAGCGTAAGAAGGTATTTGGGTGATGGCTTCTGTAAAGGGTATTTCTACGTGAAGTTTTTCTATAACCTTAACGAATTTTTGATACTGATTATCGATCTGGGTTTTCTTTAGTCTATGAGGGTATGGTATTGGTGGTTTGTATGGCGATGGTGGTACATAGGTTTTGTTTTTAGGTTCTTCTCCTTTTTCTTGACTTTCTGGGTTTTCAGATTCCTCTGGTTCATTCTCTTCATTTCTCTCAGAAGTTTCGGGATCACTTAATCTAGGGTTAAAAGGTTCCTTATAAGCGGTTCCACTTCGTAGAGTAATGGAGTTTGCTTGTCCTTTCGGGTTTTGTTGAGGTTGTCCAGGGAACTTTCCTCCAGGTGTAGTCTGAGGGGCTTGGTTTAAAGCTACCTGAGAGATCTGGGTTTCAAGCATCTTATTGTGAGTAATCATTTGGTCAACCTGTGTTCCTAACTAGGTAATTAGTTCGTTAACATGGACGTTTTGGTTCATGAACTCTTTGTTTTGTTATGTTTGAGCTGTGATAAAATTTTCCACAATTTTCTCAAGGCTCGGATTTGGTGGTACAGGTTGCATAGGTTGATTTGTTCTCGGGGCTTGGTAACCTTGTTGTCCCGGAGGTGCGGTATTTTGGATAGGGTTATTATTTTTATAGGAGAAGTTTGGGTGATTCCTCCATCCAGGGTTGTATGTGTTTGAAAATGGGTTCCCTTGGGTGTAATTCACTTGCTCAGGGTTGGTCTCATTTAACAAATTGCATTCGGCGGATTGGTGTCCTTGCGTCCCACATATCTCACAATTCGGCAAAATTGTGGCTACAGTATTCGGGGTTGTACACATATGTTCGACTCTAAGGGCCAACGCATCCATTTTAGCTTGCATCATGTCCATAGAGCTTAGCTAATGTATTCCTCCTTAGGCTTCCTTCTTTTCCACTATTTCTCGTTCTACTCCCCATGATTGATGGTTTTGGGCCATATCTTCGATAAGGGCACTAGCTTCAGGGTAAGGTTTGTTCATCAGTGCGCCACTAGCGGCAGCGTCGATGGTCATCTTGGTGTTATAATGAAGTCCATTATAAAAGGTTTGAATGATTTGCCAATTCTCTAAGCCATGATATGGGCATGCTCTTAATAGCTCTTTATATCTCTCCCAGGCTTCGAACAACGACTCTCCTTGGTGTTGGGTAAATCTGGTTATTAGGTTTCGAAGAAGAGCGGTCTTACTTGGGGGAAAATATCTAGCAAGGAATACTTTTCTAAGGTCTTCCCAAGTTGTTATGGAATTGGGTGGAAGGGAATCTAACCATGATAGAACTTTATCTCTGAGGGAAAAAGGAAATAATCTCAAGCGTATCGCCTCAGGAAGATCTCCATTGGTTTTAAAGGTGTCTGCTAACTGGAGAAATTTTTTTAAATGTTGGTTTAGGTTCTCGGTAGCAAGACCTGGGAATTATCTCTGTTGCACTAATTGCAGCAGGGATGGTTTAAGTTCAAAATTATTGGCTGGGATAGCGGGGTTTACTATACTAGAACTAGGTTCCTCGTTTGATGGTTGGGCGAAGTCCTTAAGAGGTCTTCGGTTTTGATCTTCGGCCATAGCTCTCCTATTCCTATGGAAAAACAAACGTGTGCGAGCGTAACGTTCAGGTTCAGGTAGAGGGTCTACTAAGCTTCCGGCACTGCGAGTCTTTCGCATTGACCGGCAGGTAACAACCTTAGTCTAAACGGTATAACTACAAGGTATGAAATTTGACGAAATTAGTCCCCGACAGCGGCGCCAAAAACTTGATGCGTGTTTTTCGCAAGTGTAGGAACACGTCAGAGTAATATAAAAGATTGTCGAATCCACAGAGACCAAGTGTCAATCTATCGTACCTATTGTTATGGTGTGTATCTAAGGCAACTGAATATAATGGTTTTAAGGAGTGCGCAATGGTAAATAAAATAATAATTTTAAACAATTAATAAAGACAAACTCGAATGTAATTCACATAATCAATTGATATTCCAGTACTTGTTAATAGAACTACTTATGGGCAATGTTTTCTACTTTGAAAAGAACTAATTTAACAGGAACTGTCGCTTTCGCGTATTCAGAACCGAGTTGTACTCTCTAATCAACCCCTCCTATTGTCACGGATAAAAAGGTGCGTACTGTGTTAGAGTAGTAAACCTATTTTTAAGAAATATAGTATCTTAACTAAGTTGAAAAGTATTTTAACCTGGATTTTCTTAGCAAAAATAGGTTCTCACGAACCAGACTCTAAACTTCTTAACGCGTTCGAAAATGGTTTTAAAATCTCTTTTCTTTTTAATCTAAAAACTCCTAATGAACTAGACAAAGCGGTTTTGGCTGTTTTTGAAATAGTTAAAAACAATTAAACTTATATTGAAAGTTAAAATAGTCCCTTAAGTGTTTCTACAAACAATTGTACGAATTACTGGTTCAATTACGATCCTTACATTCTAACCTTTATGGATTTAGTTAGACATGGTATAGGAAAAGTTATTTTTATAATTTTTCATAAAAGTAATTAGTGCGAGTGCGGAAAGTAAATAAAAGTAGTGCGAGTGCGGAAAGTAAATGAAAGTAGTGCGAGTGCGAGAAATAAAGGTATTTAAAGCGAGTACGGAAAATAAATGAAAGTAGTGCGAGTGCGAGAAATAAATAAAGTAAAGCGAGTGCGGGAAATAAATAAAGTAAAGCAATGCAGAAAGTAAATAAAATAAAGCGAATGCGAAAAAATAAAATATGAACTGGAATTAAAATGGCGGTAGGATTAACTTCCTCCCAGAGTGCTCCAAAACTCGATCACACAGACGTATATAGACTCGATCACTCGATTGCAGTAACACCCTGATGTGGAATGATAACTACTTTAAAACTGATATATGCCTAAGAGATTCTAAGTTTGGATGACGAAAAATGAAATTCTAAAGTCCTATTTATAGGCAAATATTAAATGGGAAATGACCAGGATGCCCCCCTCCACTAAAAAGTGGAGGGAAGCCTTTTTGCCTTGTGGCGCCCACCACAGGCCCATGGCGCCCGCCATGGGTGTAAACTGGTGGAGAAAGTGGGGATCGTGGGTCCTTGGCAGTTGTGGAGTGGTCTTGAGACGTGGCCACGTCATGGCAGACCCCATGGCGCCAGCCATGGTGGATGCCGTAAGTGTAAAAAGCTAAATTTCTTGGTTTTCGTCCGTTCCCACTCCTTTTTCGCTTCTTTTCTCGATTTAGGCCCCGATTACATAGAAAACCTGAAAATAAGGAAAAAAAAGTAATAACGTAACAAAATAACAATAAAAACTAAGAATGCATGCGAAATCGGAGTCAGAAATACGGTGAAATTTAGTGTTATCACCTGACCATTGGTGAAGGGCTTCTTGGTGCTTGAACCTGACGCACTGTAGTCTTGAATTTTCCCGAGCTTTAGCAATCTCTCAACCCGCTCGCCGGCGATCATAATATCAACAAATCCAGTAGATGGACAAGAAGCTAGATGATCCAGAAATACACCCTGTAAAGTGCTCATGAATATGTCAGCCATTTCCCTCTCAAACAGTGGAGGTTGCACTCGGGCGGCCATCTCTCGCCATCTTTGAGCATACTCTTTGAAACTTTCATACTTCTTCTAAGAAAGACTCTGGAGTTGAATGTGGTTAGGCGCCATGTCAAAATTAAACTGGTATTGCTTTACAAAAGCTTCAGCCAGGTCCTTCCAGCTTCAGACAACATTCTTGTTCAGACCCATATATCAGTCCAAAGATGCCCTAGATAGGTTGTCTTGGAAGTAAAACATCCATAACTTCTCATCATCCGTATGGGCAGAAGTCTTCCCGAAGTAAGACTGGATGTGCGTTTTCGGATAAAAGTTTCCGTTGTACTTTTCAAAAGTAGGGGGCTTGAATTTGTGAGGAACTTTCACTCCAGGAACTAACCCCAAATATGCAACATCAAAACATAAAGAGTTCCGAGATTTAATGGCCTTTATCTTCTCAGCAAGCTCGTCGAAACGACTATCCATAGCAACATTAGGTTGATCCATCTCATTATCAATCAAAGTAAACTGATCTTCTTGTCCATCCATGTAGCCAATATTACGGTCATTGTCTCCGCCTGGAGCTCCATTATGGGTTTTCTGATTGCCATCTTCAGGAATCTCATTCTCTGGCCGCTCGACCATCAATCTTAGTTGTTCTTGCCTCTGGGCCATCCCCGTCATCAGGGTCATGAACTGCTCCATACGAGCCTTCAATTCTACGAGCTCAACTTGTACCTGATCTTCCATTCTGGTTCTGTTGTGCTAAAACTGTTGCCTGAAATGGAATAAAGATAAGAAATTGCCAGGGTACCTGAAAAACAAATATAGAATGATATGCTATGCAAGATGTTATGTTATGAAAATGCTCATAAACACAACCAATGAGAGAACACTATCAAAAGAAACCCTGCACGCAAGATCCAGTATAAGAACATCATGTGACCAAGTGCCAGTGCATGAATAGGAAAACCACTGCTTTAGAAATCCAAACACATAACAGGGAGGGGCTCACAAGAGCAAAGTCATACAAAATACTAAAAACCAACACAAATAAGTTCAACAACAAAGATTCCCTTAACAAGCCTGAGGGTAACCAGATACATGAAAGAGGTAAAGCCTACAAGCATCAATTCTAGTCCAGAAGTCTCTTCCTCCCTAGCTGACCATATGGTATGATGACCTTCAAGTCGATCAGATCTTGAACATTCCATTGTAAAGCCTTGCATTCTTCTGTTGCATGCCCCGGGGATCCTGAGTGAAACTCGCAACGCGCATTTTCATCGTATCCCTTTGGAAGATTTCCTTCTGGTGGGGCCAAAGTCCGCAACTGGATTAAATCAGACCTCAGCAGTCGAAGCAACATGGTAGTGTAGGATATTGAGATAGGATCAAGAATACGATCAACTTGTGAAACTCTATGTGAATAAGGCCTTCGTTGTGGTTGAGCAGTCTGTTGCTGATGTTGCTTCGAACGCCTAGAAGGCCACTACACTTTCTTACCCAGATTCGGACGAGGAACCAAAGAAGATCGTTGTTGTAGCCTCTTAGAAGATTCAACCTGAGTGATAACTTCAGAAGAATGAAACTTGGCCATCTCTTCAGTGTTTACTTGTGACACTTTCAAGTTAGTTTGCTTAAAGTTAATTACCCCGTCATCAACCAAGTCTTGCACCTGATACATGAATGCCCTGCAATCATTGATATCATGTCCTTGAGCCCCAGAGTGAAAGACACAGTAGGCATAGGGATTCCAACCTTGGGGGAGTTCACCAGTAGGAGGAGATAATTCACGACATTCAACGAATCTCATTTTGAGCAACTGTGGGCACAACTCAGCATAAGACATGGGCACATGATCAATAACTCTCTCTTGCTTCTGTCGGGAACGGGTTGCCACCACTGGAGGAGATACATATGACACCTGCTAAAATCCTTCTTTGGGAAACAAAGGTGTAGGAGCTGAGGAAAGTCCTTGATATGGAAAGAAAGTGCTCGCTTCTTTGGCCGTAACTGGCATAAGACCATTCACCTCATTTGAATCAGGCAAGGAAAGATTAATCTTTGTCCTAGGCTCTTCTGGACAACCAAGTGGTGACTTCTGGTGAGGAAACTCGGGTTGTGGAGAAACGGACGCCTGACCATTTTCTTTCTTCAGCAAGGCATTCATGATCCCTGTCAACAGCTTCATTTGAGTTTTCATCATGTCAAACTCTTCCTTCAAGAATCTTTGGCCCTGCGACAAAGCTTGTACCTCTGCCTTGAATTGCCCCATTTGGGCCTTCATCTCAGCTACCTCCGCCCGGAGTTGTTCAAAGTTCATGCCCTGGGAATTCTGACTCAAGTTGGCCATTCTGTCAAGAAATCTAATTAAGACAATAACCTGTCCTTGAGTGCCTAAAACAGAAAGGACATTAGGAACCTGTGGTTATACCTGCAAAAGAAGAAGAATGGTGTTATGTATGCAATGCAATTGTTTATGCTTTCAATCTCAAGGTCATTCATGCCCCGGTTCCGGTATTTAGCAAAGAAATCCATATGGCTTTTGACCCCGACCTTAAGAAAAACTTGAAATGAATGTTCTGCTTGTGAGGATCTTCCATCTCTGAACAGTATACTGGAACCGGAAACAGTGAGATGAACCTGTGAATGAAAATAAAATATGATTAATGATGGAATGATGCAATGCAAATGCAAGGACATATGATCAACCCAAAACTGTCTGGATACTGGACGTCAGAGCCAAGTGATCAGAAACCCGAATCCTCTGAATAATAACCCATAAGCACTCAGATAATCTCAGTTAAACTAGATCAAGGACCAGATAAACTCAAGAACTCTGGGATCAAAGTAACCGTATCAGAACGTAAGCCTACACTGGTAATGAAGGTATGATGAGGTTAAGGGTTCCTGCAAACCTGTAAACCCCTCCCAATCTTACGGGTGTGCTCCGGGTCAAACATCACGGACTCTCAAAGCCGAATAGCAATAATACGTTCACCATTTCCGAGAAATGGCTCATGACCAGATCAGGGAATCGGTTCGGCATTATGTACTACTCAGGGAGGTCTCAGCGTGAGTCCGGGAAAACAAGCATCCTTTATAAGTTCCCAGCTTCAAGCGCTGGAATCAAGAAACAATAGTACATTCATCCCGAAGGGTACAATACTATCATCATACGACCAGATGCTTTGACTGAGTTCCTATAAAAGAACCAGGCCATCCTATGCGAGTTCCCAGTGGGCCCTCGGGTGCGAATGTGTTTGCTACAGAATGTGGTCTGCCACTTTCACCACTAGAGAGGGATATTTTCACAAAGGTCCTCAATGATCGGTCCCCAAATGCACATAACTATCGAGGTCATGTATTACCCCAGAAAGATTCCGACATAAATACATTTCCAAGACGGACACAAGTCTGGGTGTGGAACTCACTACTACCAACATAGCAAGACGCCATGAAGCCAAAGTGATTGTCCACTATAATTCCTAGGGTGCACTCAAGACCCGGTTACAAGCTCATCCCTCAATAACAGTTCCCAATCCCACAGAAATAAAAAAGGAAACCAGCACAGCCAGACAGTTCAGTATAATATAAGATGCATGAAAATAAATACTGAAAACTGTAAATAAAGTTGTACATTGAAATTCTGGTATGACAGACTCAGATGTCGAATATGATGTTGAGACATCTTATCTGTTACTTATAAACATGGTAAGGCATACATATCAGTACTTAAATAATTATGATATATCAGAGTCAAACATGCTTCAGGATGTTGTGACATCTGATAGGACATTCAGTTCAGGTACTGCATAAAACATAAAACAAAAAAGATATAAAGAACACAGCAGAATTGTTAACCAAATTCAATCAAATGAATCTACTCTGGGGGCTACCAAGCCAGGAAGGAAATCCACTATGTAGTATCAATTCAAAGACTTCTCAGCAAACACCTATAGTTTACAGTCTTCTCACTTAATCACTACCAATGCAACTTCTACTTAGGAACTCCTAAATATGAGAAACTCATCCTCACTTCCAATCACCTCAGTGCTGTCTCACAGTTCTCAACTCTCAGTTGCTGATATTGACGACTTCATACCTATACTACAATTCACAAATAGAATCCATACTTCCATGACAACAACTTAACCTTGCTTAGCAGCTTCAATTAAGTACAATACTTCTCTTGCTTACAAGCTTCGAGAATCACAGGTGAAACAACCACAATAGGGTTCCTTGTTACGCACGGCTGCCACAAGAACACAACCCTAATAATGTTTACATTTTAGGTTGATTGGATTAATTCTAAACTAGGTTACAGGGTTTCTTTTATAACCTATTCCCAACTAGATTTGGGCCTAAACAATCACAACAATAGCTGCTACAAATATGCAGAAAAAATCTGCTACAAATATACCAAAAGATCTTCAAATCTAAAAACTCCTAAAATATCTCTAAATATAGAAACTCTATATTTTTCAATATTTGTCTTCAATTTAAATTGAGTCTTTTAGATCTTCTAAATCAGCACCCTTTAAATCAGCGCCACATATGATTGCATAATATCTCCAGAATATTCTGCATCTTTAAAAAATAATTTCACCTCGAATCGCCTAGTCCTTTAAAATAACTCTACCTGTGATATCAGAATATTTTGTAGAATATTTTGCATAATTCAGATCATAAACCCATTACTCCACAGACCAAGACTTCTTTTCTGTTCCTTAATTAGATGCTTGGTTTTTGGGCTTTTTGCAAATTATCCAGACCTGATAAATCCCACTGTCATCACCTTGAATTAGGGTTAGTTAGTTTGTTACCTCCTTGATTCAAGGTGAGTTAGTTATTCTGTTACACTGAAATCAGATAACTAAGCTCCCTAAAGATGCACCTTGGAGTGCTTATCTATTCACAATTAATTCCAGATAAATTCTCCTGAATTTACTCACTTCTGTTATGCATCATTTAAGTCTGGTAGCAGGTTTACGATGTCACAACATCTGGTGTGACATCCTGATGTCTTGACTTAAGTTCATTAACTTTTACTCTGTTTGTCAATGTCACAACATCTGGTGTGACATCCTGAACTAAGTTCAACACTTCTTGTTTGATATCTATCTGTAACACATGACAGTAATTTTGTCATGACAGTTGCAGATGTTTCAACACTTTCTTTGACATCTGTCTGTAACATATGACAGTAATTCTATCATGACATTTGCAGATGTTTCAACATCTTCTTCAGTATCTATATGTAACACATGACAGTAATGTTGTCATGACAGTTGCAGATGTTTCAACATTTTCTTTGACATCTGTCTGTAACATATGACAGTAATTCTGTCATGACATTTGCAGATGTTTCAACATCTTCTTCAGTATCTGCCAATTATTATACCATGTTCTTCCAGATGTCCTGACATGTTCTTCCAGAATCTATACCATGTTAATTTAACATATGGAACTTCTTATTCAACATTTTCCAGCCATATTAGTTTTACCAAACATAATGCCAATCATAAAATAATAGAATTAACAATCTCCCCCTTTGGCTTATTTTGGCTAAAACTAATTTACATACAAGTGTAGCAGTACCTCATGTAGAAGTTCCTTAACATCACATCTTCATATCAGACCTCAATAGTACACACTTTCTCCCCCTTTTTAGCCATAAAAAGACAAAGGTACGATAATAACCATAGAGGTATATAATCTCCATAAGCTTGAAACACACACAAGCTTCATAATAATTCCAATAAAATAGGACCATAACTCTCCCTGTTTTATATAATCATTTCTCCCCCTCGAGAAAAACCACATAAAATCAGTTGCACATACTTGTAACACACTCCCCCTGTCTAGGATACTCCATGCTTCTCTGTACATTGATGAAAGGAAAACATAAGACGCATCTTCATGTCTTCAAGAGCTCACCCTCTGTTCAATTCCCAATTGAACATATTCACTTCTTGTACCAAAGCATACCTGATTCCTTTCTTGGTTTGTAGTTACCACAGACTACACAAGATGAACATCTTCTAGCACACAGGTTCTTGACACTAAGCCTTTACACACCAAAGGCCATACAATCCAGATAAAACACATCCAAACTAATTATGACATTAGAATGAATGTCCACAAACAAGCTTCCAAGCAATCAATACCTGATATACTTCAGTCTCTTCTACATGTTTCTTCCAATATAGATCATCTACTTCATCATTCTCCCATATGATTATGTAGTCTAACCATGTAGATAAACATCCCAGATAATGTACTAACGCTTAGTTAGAACATTTTTCATACACCAAGACCTTATCACCATGATCCTAGATGTGCTCCACCAACTGGACTTACTATAGCATAGTAATCCAAGAACTGAAAATCTTCAACTACACTGTGCCACCAGTTAGAGTCAGAAATCCAGAAAGAGTGATAAACTCTCATCTACCTTCAAGAAGAATAAATCCCCTTGAGTCTTCAACTCATCACTCCTCTGCCCAAGAGCAATTTGTTCCAAGACAATCCTCAAGAACAACCAGCTGCCACACTCTGATTATCTTGATTCTTCGAATCCACTTTAAAGATCAACCAATTACCACATTTTGATCACCTCCTTTATGAATCCTCATATGAAAAAGCCAATTACCACATTTGTCTTCTTCACGTTTATAATAAATCTTCCAAAGATATCCTGATCAATAAAGTTGATCTTCACCAAGCTATTAAGATAATAGGCCTTATGAAGCATTCAATCCCTATAGATCATTCTATCTTAATTTATGTGTCACTTCACCAATTAGACTCTGATGTTGAACTAGATGTTTGAACATTATTAGCCCACATCCGTCTGTTAAATTCAGGTCCTTCTTCTGCCACTTGAAAGAACCTCCTTCCTTTATAGAACAAGAGTTCCATGCTCTCATAGACTTGATTTATCCATCAAGTTTGAGTAAACAACCTCCATTCTATTGGTTTTGCAGAAATTCCTACTGATAACACAAATTGATGAGAAACTTCCAATGTTTCTCCAAAGTCTTCAAACCTGCCACTGTCTGATTATTCAGAAAGAATAGTCAAGAACTACACCTCATAACTATACCAAGGATGCCACCTTTCCTTGAGTAAGGCAGTCTTAACAAATTTATGATATCGCCACCTATCTTAACTCCATGATGAGCATTCTGGACTGCACCTAGATCAGAAATAAACCAATCCAAGTAGTCATCAAGATTATGATGTGTTCATGGTCTTTCATCTCCATCTTCAGAACCAACAATATCCAGACCAGTTCTTGCCAAGAAACTTTCCAGAAATACACAACTCCTGTCACACAAGACTGAAGCCAATTCTCAAGCTAACTCCCAAGAAATAACAGATACTACAGCTTATGCAATACCCCTCCCATGATTCTGCACAAACTCTGATGATAAGATGTTCCAAACATCTTTTTGAACATCACCAATATTGAATCTCAAGGATAATCAATCAAATATTTGTGAACTCCACAAACAACAATTGATCTTAAATCCTTGTATAATAACCCTATCAGATAGTTCTACACAATCTAATCTTTTAATTTTGAAGGATTTTAAGGTTATCTCCAGATAAGATTAGAAAGATCTCCTCATGTCATGGATAAACAATACTCCAGCTGAGCATAAACTCCACTAATTCTCAACTTCACACCCCTGATGAACATACTCTCAAACAATCAAGAGTTTTACAAATTCATATACACTAGTTCTCTGAGAATACCACAAAGAGCACAACTGATAAATATCCTTATATATCCATACAAGACACACTTGATTTTATATTCCAAAACAGATGCTCTTAGTTTGCTTGCTACAAAGGGTTCATACTACCACTATCCATGACTAGTAGTAGAAGAAACTACCAGTTCAACAACCATTCTGATCAGACCCCCCAATCTGACATTCTTCCCTTGCTCTTAGCAATTGTTGGTCACATTTCTAGCTTTAATCATGACCAAAGTCATGCATTTATCACACGCATTTGTAGATACATTCAGAAGCTTCTTTTATCTACCAATAGACATGATTGTTTCAATATCATTTAGGATTTCAACACAGAGCTCCAAAGACAATCTCTAAGGATCACACCTTCAGTAGCTAATTCAGGTCATCACAGACTAAAACACCATGAAGAGAAATATACAGCCACAAAGAGAAAAGTAATTTCTCAACACTTCTTGAATTATGATGTTTAGACGGTAGTTCTGCACTTTTACATCAGACATATACATAATCCTCCATTAATGTATTTTCTCATTGGTTGAAAGCACAACATCTTTCAAAGACAGATAAACATTTAGCTCATGTTAGAGTATTCATTATCGGTTAGATGCATATCCTTATCAATAGCAGACAAATACTCAACTCCTGTCAAGGTTTTTATCATATGTGATAAGATAACCTTCTCACACAAGGTAGGAGATTTGGTTTGAAATTCATTTCCTGCACACCTTTGGCACTTGCTAGTCCCTATTTTATTAATCCACACCACCTATCACTTCAAATTAGGTAAGTGGCTTAACCTGATATTCCACCATGAGCACAACTAACTTCCTTGGTTGAAGACTCAACATTTTTGAGATGATGTTCCAACATCAGTTCTGACAACAATCTCAAACAAATTGATTTGACACTTACTATGGTTTTGGGGGTAACAACAGTAGTAATCCATGTACAACTCTTTGCAGAGGGTACGAGAGTTCACCAGAAGTTAATCATTCTTTTCTATCAGACCCAAATACATGCAGTGACTTGCATGATACATACCATTAACATGTCTACATATTATACTCTTCATACGGGGACATCACATAATTGGGCCTAAGCTTGATGAAGAATTCCCTTGATCATACACCAATAACTATGGTTATTAGCAACACACTCCCACTTTCTTAAACTTGAGACCTTCAACACATAGCATAGATGCCTCCTCTTCCAGGTTAGGAGTAGGTTCCAAACATATGTGATCATCACACATTTGTCTAGCACCCAAAGCATCCATCATGTTAGCAGGATATCACACCAGTTTCCTTCTTCTGGAAGACAAAACTAAGCTTGGTTCTGAAACATTACTGCTTTCAAGATTACTACCTTTTCTTCAATCAGCTCCAACTGAAGTACTATAACATTATGAAAGATACTTTGCACAAATACAATCGTCAGTAGCATCTCAAAGAGTATTCAACTTCATAGCTTCAGAGATAAAAAAAACCACAATCTTTTAGGTCTTTGACTCAACATTTACCATAAACTGCTGATGTGTAGCATGGTGTCAAGACATTAGGATTGACATATCAACTCAGCTTCTTTCTTGATGAAACTTCCTTCAGTTTATGATTTAGACAATCAGAAACATGTATCTTCACAAGAGAAATTATCTTCAGCTATACCTAAACTACATAGGACACCATAACCAGGAAGAATATCCTAATTAGGTCACCATAAATAAGCTTAAGAGATAACTTATCAAGATCTTCACTCCCGCATGAAATATTTGATAATTATACTCTTTTGCTTTGGCTCCAACCTCTTCTTTCACCGGGAATCTCTCATCAAGAAACACAACATTCTGAACTAAGTGTTCTCCAGTTCTGTAATCACATGATAGAACATCAAACTTGAAATTATGAACTAAAGCTTTACAACAGCCTTTGTATGAAGTACTGGGGAACAACAATCAAACATAACACATCATAAATAATAGAGCAATTCCTTGGAGATAAATAAACTCCTCCACAGTAAGATCCTCCAAAAGATATTGAAACACGATGTCAAGACATCTTATCTGACATCAGCAAACCTATGTGAATAAAACATCATTATACCATATTCCTTATAAATTGTATGATCATCAATTCAGATACAGATATAACTCCCCATACAAGAACAACCAGAACATTTCCCAACCACAGTGCATCTAATCCAAGTTACACACAAACTTGGTATAACTTCAGAATATATCAGAGGCACATGCAGTAGTATAGAAGTTGAAACCAAACCTCACAGAAAACAAAACACAAGCCTCCTTCAAATATAGAATTCTCTGAACCAAGATGTCAGGACATTCTGTCTGACATCATAGCTACACAGCAATGCACCAACAAATTTCCAGCCCTGATAACACCAGACTGGTCCAATATACACCATATGATGAATAGTCCATCCTCCACTTCTAGGGACCATTCAAACGCCAATATGAACCTCTCAAGTTCCAATAGCTTTTCATTATATCATCCTTCTTCCTTTACCATGAACCAGAAAGTATCCCCCTTTGATCTCATCCAGAAACAGACCAGGATGCCTGCTCTGATACCAATTGAAATTCTGGTATGACAGACTCAGATGTCGAATATGATGTTAAGACATCTTATCTGTTACTTATAAACATGGTAAGGCATACATATCAGTACTTAAATAATTTTGATATATCATAGTCAAACATGCTTCAGGATGTTGTGACATCTGATAGGACATTCAGTTCAGGTACTGCATAAAACAGAAAACAGAAAAGATATAAAGAACACAGCAAAATTGTTTACCAAGTTCAATCAAATCAATCTACTCTGGGGGCTACCAAGCTAGGAAGGAAATCCACTATGTAGTATCAATTCAAAGACTTCTCAACAAACACCTATAGTTTACAGTCTTCTCACTTAATCACTACCAATGCAACTTCTACTTAGGAACTCCTAAATATGAGAAACTCATCCTCACTTCCAATCACCTCAGTGATGTCTCACAGTTCTCAACTCTCAGTTGTTGATATTGACGACTTCATACCTATACTACAATTCACAAATAGAATCCATACTTCCATGACAACAACTTAACCTTGCTTAGCAGCTTCAATTAAGTACAATACTTCTCTTGCTTACAAGCTTCGAGAATCACAGGTGAAACAGCCACAATAGGGTTCCTTGTTACGCACGGCTGCCACAAGAACACAACCCTAATAATGTTTACATTTTAGGTTGATTGGATTAATTCTAAACTAGGTTAAAGGGTTTCTTTTATAACCTATTCCCAACTAGATTTGGGCCTAAACAATCACAACAATAGCTGCTACAAATATGCAGAAAAACTCTGCTACAAATATACCAAAAGATCTTCAAATCTAAAAACTCCTAAAATATCTCTAAATAGAGAAACTCTATATTTTTCAATATTTGTCTTCAATTTAAATTGAGTCTTTTAGATCTTCTAAATCAGCACCCTTTAAATCAGCGCCACATATGATTGCATAATATCTCCAGAATATTCTACATCTTAAAAAAATAATTCCACCTCGAATCTCCTAGTCCTTTAAAATAACTCCACCTGTGATATCAGAATATTTTGTAGAATATTCTGCATAATTCAGATCATAAACCTATTACTCCACAGACCAAGACGTCGTTTCTGTTCCTTAATTAGATGCTTGGTTTTTGGGCTTTTTGCAAATTATCCAGACCTGATAAATCCCACTGTCATCACCTTGAATTAGGGTTAGTTAGTTTGTTACCTCCTTGATTCAAGGTGAGTTAGTTATTCTGTTACACTGAAATCAGATAACTAAGCTCCCTAAAGATGCGCCTTGGAGTGCTGATCTATTCACAATTAATTCTAGATAAATTCTCCTGAATTTACTCACTTCTGTTATGCATCATTTAAGTCTGGTAGCAGGTTTACGATGTCACAACATCTGGTGTGTCATCCTGATGTCTTGACTTAAGTTCATTAACTTTTACTCTGTTTGTCAATGTTACAACATCTGGTGTGACATCCTGAACTAAGTTCAACACTTCTTGTTTGATATTTATATGTAACACATGACAGTAATTTTTTCATGACAGTTGCAGATGTTTCAACACTTTCTTTGACATCTGTCTGTAACATATGACAGTAATTCTTTCATGACATTTGCAGATGTTTCAACATCTTCTTCAGTATCTATATGTAACACATGACAATAATGTTGTCATGAGAGTTGCAGATGTTTCAACATTTTCTTTGACATCTGTCTGTAACATATGACAGTAATTCTGTCATGACATTTGCAGATGTTTCAACATCTTCTTCAGTATCTGCCAATTATTATACCATGTTCTTCCAGATGTCCTGACATGTTCTTCCAGAATCTATACCATGTTAATTTAACATATGGAACTTCTTATTCAACATTTTCCAGCCATATTAGTTTTACCAAACATAATGCCAATCATAAAATAATAGAATTAACATACATAAAACTGTAAATAAACAACAGTAAAATAAACACGCAACAACAAACATTCAACACCCAACGAAACAGAAACACGCAAGCGCTAGGATTGACTCTCAAGGGGAACCATAGAAACTCTGGTTAGGCACTCCCCAACAGAGTCGCCAGCTGTCGCTCCATGGATTTCCATCCTGGTACAAACGCGAAAGTGGCGCGGAAAGAGGTAGAGTCGCCAGCCAGGCATTATTATCCCGAAGGAATGGTAATGTTGCACAAACCAGAAGAAACGAAAATGAAGGACAAAGGTCCTACGAACCAAAGAAACTAAGATCGGGATTCGGTTACGACCTGGGAAGGCATTAGCACCCCAGATCGTCCGCCGTACCCGACGGGATCCACGCTTGTAGAGAAACTGTTTCAAAAGGTGAAGAACTGAAAGCTGATGTGAAAAGAAAGACTGGAATTGGATAAGAGAAAAGAAAGAAAGGGGAAAATGTAGGGAGAATAAAAGAGTGTGCTCGAACGGGCCCTACCCTGCTGCCTACGTACCTCATCTGGACAATGATGATCATAGACGCCGTAGTTCCCCTAACTAGGGGTGGAATAGGTTGCTTGTGAATTAAGGCTTGAACTGCCTATGTCAGTGCTCTAGTGTTGCAGGCTCGGACGACGAGTGCGTAACCGTCTTGCAAAATGACAAGTAGAAGCAAGTTCGCGTACCGAGCGAAGGTGATGAGAAAAGAAGTCCCGAAGGAGAGGCGATTATTGTTTGTTTGTGTTTTTTATGAGCTTTTATTGGGTGTGGCACAAGGGAATGTACTCAAGCTCTTTTCCATGGAATGTGTACTTGTTACTACATTCCAAGATGGAATAATAGAACAAGCACACCAAGTAAGGAGAATTTATCCAAGACTTGTTTCCAAGGGCAAGGGCCTAAATTCATTGACTTGTTGCATTTATTAGATGTTTTAATGATTAAAAATGAAGAAGTATTTTATATGTTTTTTCTTAATGAAGATGACCTCATGATCCGACTTGTGCATCATGCTAGACAAATGCACTATTCCAAGATGGAATGAATATATATGCCCCATGGAATAAGGCTATTACACAAGAAGTCACTTCTTTCTTTATTAATGTTTTTTAGGTTTTGTTTTGAGATGAGAAGAGAAAGAACCAAAGGAGCAAAAGGAAAAAATCTAATGGGGAAAGACTAAGCCTAATATTAGCATGCAAAAGTGGTCCTAAGGTTAGTGAGGTTTCAACTATCCTAAGAGGAAAGAAGAACCAAAGAGGAACAAAAGAGAGGAGAAGAAAGCTAGCAAGCAACTTACTCCTCTAAAGGAGATAAGTATCTCCTAAAGGGGGAAGAAAAGAGTTGCATCACATGATGGCATAAGGAACATCAAACCACAAAGAGAAAGCAACTTAAAAAGAAGAAAAGAAAAAGAGTTGAAATATGGATAAACATCCACACTTCTCTTACCATGAGCCCCTGCAAGTGTTAGCAAAATTCAGCACATGTTCATCAATAAAACTCATGGAAATGGCATGCTCAAAGCTCACATCAACAAAGATCATACAGCATGCAAAAATTGCGGATACAAGCATTTACGTGTCGAGAACATGAAGCAATGTATCAACCAGCAAGCAAATCACCCTAAACAATCATATTCAATGATCATATAATGATCCATGGTAATTAAAACAAGTAAGGGGATCAAACAAGCTCAAAACAGCTCAAATATGGCATTCTGCATCAGTGTTAACCGGTTAACCAAAGCGTTAACCGGTTAACCAGTTCAAACCTACAGAAAAACAACACAGAAACAGGTGCGTTAACCGGTTAACCAAAGAGTTAACCGGTTAACACTGTGAAAACAATAACAAAAACTTGCAGAAAATCAACTCAAACCAGTTTATCCAAATAATCACACACCATACCAGCAATCAATTATGCATGAAATAAATGGATCAATTCACATTAATTAACATCATCAAGCTCGTGAACATTAGCACACGGATCCAACTACAAATAAACCAATCAATTCAAGCAACACAAGCAAATACACAAGCACATGGTGGATCTAAAGCACAAGCATGCAAATAAGCTAAAACAGAGCTAGATCTGAATTTAACCAACCTACAAAGCTGAGGTATGCTTTGGTAGTTGTTGTTTGAGCTGGAAATGAGAGATTTCGCGGAAAACTTCGAAGATCCGGTGCTAAGCTTCACACTCCATGCAAATTAAATGCAAGCAAAGGGTCTTGATGCAGAATTTTGGCTCCAAAAGCACTTCTAATCTCCAAACTAGATATGAACCACCAAGTAAACCAGCAAAAATGATGCAAAGAAGCTACGGATGGAGGTCTAGTTCCAAGATCTTCACACTTTAAGGCAAAGTTATGTGATCTTCAAAGAGGAACTCTTAGTGAATTTGGAAAATTGGGAGAGAAAAGTGAGAGAATGGTGAGAGAGATCAAAATTCAGAAAATGAAGAGGAGTGAATTATAAGGGAGCCCCCTCTTGGTTTGGAGGGAAATGGATTAAATATGGTTTAGGTTTGGGGCCCAAAATTTAGGCTTGAGATCCATAAAATATGGTTTGGGAAAGTGATTAGGATTTAGCAATGGAATTAGGCTTGGATAAATGATCTAGATCCTTCTCCATAATTCAAATGAATAAAAATTGGAAAATTGGAGCCAAAACACATGCTGAATTTGCTGCTGGAATTCATAATTCGCAACCGTTAACCGGTTAACCAAAGCGTTAACCGATTAACGCCAGTGAATTTGGAATTCTCACTCCTTTTGGTGGGAAACCTCAAGAATAAACCGGCGCCAACCGTTTTGACCTGATTTTGATCCTCCATCCTTTTTAGGACCTTGACAATGATACCAAGCTTGTGTAACATGCCTTGTGATCTTCTTGTCGGGTCATCATGCTCTTGATTTTGCCTTGTAGTGCTTCAAATTTCTCGGATGGTTGATCATATGCCTTATGCTAGAACATGCAAGTGCTATGCTTCATCTTTCTATGCAAAATGCTAAGGACATGACATGCTTATGATGATTATGATATGATGATGATGCTAAAAAGAAGAGGGCAAATTTGGGGTGTTACAACAAGCATCCCCCATAAGTTCCCATCTTCAAGCACTGAGATCGAGAAACAATAGTACATTCATCCCGGAGGGTACAATAATATCGTCATACGAAAAATGCTTTAACTGAGTTCTAACAAGAGAACCAGGTCATCCTATGCGAGTTTCCAGTGGGCCCTCGGGTGCGAGTGGGTTTTCCAACAAATGTGGTATGCCATTGTCACCACTGGAGAGGGATGCTTCCACAAAGGTCATTAATGATCGGTCCCTAGATGCACATAACTATCAAGGTCGTATCCTAGAATAGGGAAGACCCCTAAAAAACATTTCAAAGACAGTCGCATTCTGGGTGGGAAACTCACTACTACTCGCATAACAAGATGTCATGAAAGCAAAGTGATTGTCCACACTAAAGTCTAGGGTGCACTCAAACCTTGGTATTGGCTCATCTCACAGTAACTCCCATCCCACAAAAAAAAACAGACAGTCCAAACATTATAATAATGATGCATGATAAATAAATACTGAAAGCAGTAAATAAAGCTATAAAGTAAAACTGTAAATAAAAACAGTAAACTAAACACACAGTAGCAAACATATAAACACCCAAAGAAACAGAAACAGACAAATGATAGAATTGACTCGCATAGGGAACCAGAGAAACTAGTTAATAGATCCCAATCAGAGTCGCAAGTTGTCTCTCCCAGGATTTCCATCCTGGTACAGACGCGAAAGTGGCGCGGAAAAGGAAGAGTCACCAGCCAGGTATTTTAATCCTAAAGGAAGGGTAATGCTGCACAAACTTGGAAGAAGGAGATAGCGGGGTCTCGCAACCAAAGAGATAGGGTAAGGGATTAGAAGGCAACTTACTTTTAAGATGGAAGTTAAGTTACTTCTAAGGGGGATGAAAGGAAATTATACAAACCAAAGCATCTTAAATGCTTAAACAAACCCAAGATCGAAAAATAAAAGAGAGGGAAAAGGAAGATCTAACCACAATGAAATCACTTCAAAGTATTAATAACAATTATTTTCTTAAGCACGCTAAAGCCAAGATAGTGAATGCCAAATAAAGGCAAATATTCAACCATTAACACTCTATGCAAATGGATAAGAAGTCCTAATTCTAGGTCCATAAGTAAGTCACTTGACTCTGAAGCATAGGCTAGTAACCAATTATCCAAGATGAGAAGAATTAAGTTTTTTATGGTTTAAGCCTTTATTAATATCTTTGTGTCCAAATGGACAAATGAAAAAGTACAAGGATATGAATATAAACTTAAAAAAAATAATGGAGATAAAGGAACCAAGAGATAAAAATAAAGAGGATAAGGTGCGAGAAGGATATAAAATGAGAGTATAGTAATAATATTAATAATATGTACATAATAATGGTATGGTGAACTTAATCATCCACAACCAAGAAAGTAACAAAGCAACCGATTACGCTTAGTATCTTATATTATAATGATTAATCGAGGCGATTAAATCCAAATTCAATGAAGTTTAAAGAAGATTAGGATACTCAAATCAACTACGCATCAAACTTCAAAAGTCGTGGATCTTAACGCAAAAGACTAACCACTCTGGGATTAAGCGACCAACACGGGGTCCGGTCCACGAAAGTGCAAGTATCTAATTTGATTTTTATTCCGAATTTGGGACACATTTAGGTATATGTTAATCAACACCGAGTAATTTATGAAGTAATTATCCTATGAATGAGGTCGGCCAACACCAATTAAGGTGAACGATATTTGTGCTAATACATGTTAGAGAGATGATATAATGGATCATCCTTCGAAAACATGTCACACAAAAAGAAAAAGTGGTAACGGTCTAATCTTAATCGAGATTTCACATTGATTTATCAAAGGCAACTTATCACGATTCCAAAGTATGGAGAATGATCAAAATGATCATTCATCCATAGATTTAAAATAATGAAGATTAAACATCTTTGAAAATCAACAATCGTCAAATCGAAGATCTCATCGACCAAAAGAAAAATAAGAGACAAAGAGAAATATAGATTTAATATTTTAAATATCAAATTGATTAAATCATCATCAATATCAATCATCTCTCTTGAATTTGCAAGAGAATAACACTCTATTTATAGAAGAATTTGAGTGAATTGGAATGGAAAGTTTTGATCACCATTTTGACAATTTTATTGCGTTTGGGTGCCATGAATAAAGTGTGATGCTTACTGAATTTACTCTTTGCGTTTCATTCAGCCTCACTGTGTTTTGGTCCCCATGTAAAATGCATGTAGTATGCGTGTTTTGCCTACATTGCAATGCGTTTTGGAAGTTGATTGGCAGCGTATGTATTTCGTCTTACTTCCATTTATAGAATAAATTGGATTGAAAATAAAATTAATAAAAAGAAAGATTTAGTAATATTTTGTGAAAAGTGAATAAAAATAGAATGACTATTAGAAATGGATAATGAATGAAATTGGAAATTGGTAAAAAAAATGGTAATTCGAACAATCAAATAAAAAAATGGTTTATGGGTCGAATAAAAAAATGAATAGAAGTGAATATAGAATTGGATAGCTGGTGAAAATGACAATGGGTTAAAATGATATTTGGACATTGGAAAAATAGAAATATGGACAATGATTTAGAAATTAAAATATGGATGAAGAATGGGAAATGGATAGTGAATAATCGAAATAAACCGGATAACAAAAATGGTCATAGAATTGGAAATGTGAATGCATAAGGAAATGAGTGGTGAATGATAAAAAAAATGGTTATGAATTGGGTGATAGGTGAAGCGATGATATTTTTATTTCAAGTCCAGAACCAAATTTGAACTTTTCCACACGCCTGATGAAAACAATCCCAAGCCACTGAATAATATGCAACCGAAACAACGACCATCAACTTTTGAATTTTGAATATTTTCAAATATGTCTGAATCGACCTCTGGAAAATAAATCCACTGATGAACCACTGATGACCACTCAGTCAAGACAAACTAAACCAAACTTCTCACGAACCACTGTTCGAAAAACCAAAGAACTTTCAAACACAACAGAACTTGACATTGAATATGCATCGCCTGAGAAATAACCACTGGCACAAATAACTCGCAGTTGAATCAAACTCCTGATTGTTTGACCGAGATTAGGTCAAACATCCATCTTAATCGAATCATAATTGAACCACCACATCTGATGTGAAATTACTGCCATGCTTTTGCTCAACAATGAATGTTATGCTTCATTTTTCTATGATATGCAAAAGTATGAAAATGATATGCTATATGCTATGAAAAAAGATAGGGCAAATTTTGGGGTGTTACACCATGCAACTTCACAATTTCCTCAATATACATCTCACCTAACTTCTGCATAGAATGATTAATCTTCATCGACAAGAAATGAGCCAACTTAGTCAATCTATCCACAATCACCCAAATCGAATTGTTTCCTCTCGCAGTCTTCGGAAAACCCGATACAAAATCCATGGAAATGATATCCTATTTCCATTCTGGAATATTCAATGGTTGCATCATTCCATACGATTTCTGATGTTCTACCTTCTACTTTTGACAAACCAAACACGAATATACAAATTCAACAATATCTCTTTTCATAACCGACCACCAAAACAATTTATGTAAATCTTGATACATCTTCGTAGCACCAGGATGAATACTCAGCCTACTACAATGTCCTTCCTCTAAAATATTCTGCTTAATTTTTGGATCATCTGGAATACACACTATATCTCAGAATATCATTACACCATTCTTGTCAATTCGGAATTCACTTCCATTACCTTGGTTAATCAAAGTTAACCGATAAACCAACTTCAAATTAGATTGTTGTCCTATTCGGATCCTCTCCACAATATCACTAGTTAATTTCAACATTCCCAACTTCACACTATCGAAAGTCGTCTCTGTTAGAACAATTTTGATTCTAATCCTCTAAGAGTTTTGATGATAACAATTATTATTATGCAAGAATAGAAGTTCTAACATATGCTGAGAATAACTTACTTATTTATGTATTTTAGAAGTTCTTAAAAAGGAAGTTATTGAAAAGAAGGCTTGCTTCAATAGAAGAAGACTTGCGCTATCAAATAGAAGCTATATAAGTTAAAGAGAATCCTTCATTAAAGACATTATTAAAAGCTGCGTACCAAGAATTAATTCACTCTGATTGTTGTCTAGAAGATGGTGATTCTTTCATTAAAGCCTTAATTAAAGAATATCTGAATTAATGCTGGGAACAAATATCTTTGATTATGGAAGACTTTTATGGTATTAACTAATATCCATAATTAGCTCAAGATGTCTCCAACGGTCTTATAAAATCAAGCATTATATAAAGGAATCTTTTTGAAGAGTAAAAGTTCTGGCTCCTATGACTTATACCACATTTGTTCATATTGCGCCATACATTTCTTGTAACAAATCACCTTGTGATTATAGCTTTATTAGAAGCAAGTTAGTTACTTTTTGTTATCATTGTAAAAGATAAGTATATTACCTTGAGTGACTAGTTTAAGTCAGAAGACTCAAGAGGACATTGACTGTAGGTCATTGTGTGTATTCAAATATTGAATAGTGGATTAAGACCTCATTGATAGAGGAAAAATCACCTTGGCGGGTGGATTGGATGTAGTTTGAGTTCAAACGAACCAGGATAAATTAAAGAGTATTTTAAGTCATTTTTATTAGTTATTGAAAACCCAATTCCAACCCCCCTTCCTTGTGTTTTACGTCCCTTCAATTGGCATCAGAGTGCTAGGTTCTGAGATATACACTTAATCGTGTCAGTAAAAGATCCAGAAGTTAAAACACATGGCAGACGCTGGAGAGTTTCTTTCTGGCTCTAGATGGAGATCTTTGGGATATGGTGACAGATGGATACATTCATCCTATTGGAGCTGATGGTCAGAAGATTGAAAGAAGGAACATGACAGCTCAACATAAGAAGAAATTCAGAAATCATCACAAAGCTAGAACCATACTTCTGAGTGCTATCTCATATACAAAATATGAGAAGATCACTAACAGAAATTCAGCCAAACAAATGTTTGACTCCCTGAGGATGACACATGAAGGCAACACTTAAGTCAAGGAGACAAAAGCTCTGGCTCTTATCCAGAAGTATGAAGGATTCAAGATGGAAGAAGATGAAACAATTGAGAAGATGTTCTCAAGGTTTCAAATTCTGGTTGCTGGACTGAAAGTTCTGGACAAAGGCTACTCAATAGCAGATCATGTGAAGAAGATTATCAGAAGCTTGCCAAAGGCTTGGAGACCCATGGTCACTGCCTTAAAGCTATCAAAAAATCTGAATGAGATATCTTTAGAAGAAATGATCAGCTCCTTGAGAAGTCATGAGATAGAACTAGAAGAAGATGAACCTCAAAAGAAAGGTAAGACTATTGCTCTTAAGTCTAACAAATTTGATTCTAAAGCATTGCAGGCAGAAGAAGAAAGCTCTGGAGGCTCATCGGAAGAAGATGAATTATCTCTCCTATCCAGAAGAGTTCAACAACTCTGGAAGCATCGTCAGAAGAAGTTCAGAAATACCAGAAGATCTAGTAACCATTCTGAAGCATCCTCTGGCTACAGAAAACCCAGAAGCAAAGAAGTAGTATGCTACGAATGCAAAGAACCTGGACACTACAAAAGTGAATGTCCAAAACTCCAGAAAGAGAAACCCAGAAAGAAATTCAACAGAGAAAAGAAAAAGAGTCTCATGGCAACATGGGATGATTCAGAATCATCTGAAGTTGATTCAGACTCAGAAGATGAACATGCAAACATTGCACTAATGGCAAAAATATCAGAAGATGTTCAAGTATCAAAATCAGAGTCAGATTCTGACACAAAAGAGGTATTCTCTAAATTTTCTAGATCTCAATTAGAAGATAGTCTTTCATAAATTCTTGAAAAATATCAGAAGCTTCAATTCAAATACAAAGACATGAAACAAAGTCTAGTATCTGAACTAGAAGAAGTTAGAAAACTTAAATCAGAAAACTCTGAGATGAAGGAAAATATTTTTGAATGTAAAAATTCTTTTGAAAAACTCAAAGCTCAGAAGGAATCTGAATCAGAAGTTCTGCTTAATTCTGATAGTATCATAAAGAAATATGATTATAGTTTTCAAAAATTTCTAGCTAAAAACATAGGCAGAAGCAAAATTGCCTCTATGATCTATGGAGTTAGCAGAAAAGGTAGAAGAGGTATAGGGTATGTGAAAACCAAAGGAGAGGAAACTCTGAAGTTTAAAAGGATTGATGACTTGGTCATAAAAGTTAATACTCCTTTAAGTTCTCACTTTACCTATGGTCATAATCATGATCAAATATACACTAGTGAGTCATCTTGTTCTACAAGTTCTGATATGAAACGTAAGATCAATCAGAAGTTTGTAAAAACTAACAAACAAGGACCCAAAAAGATATGGATACCCAAAGATAAAATTGTGTATGTTGCATATGTCTTTAACAGCCAAACTGAAACACCAATCATGGTACCTGGACTCTGGATGCTCACGACACATGACATGAAGAAAGCATATGTTCCAAAGTCTTGAGTTGAAAGCTGGAGGCTATGTAGGTTTTGGAGGCAACCAAAAAGGAAATATGATTGGCTCTGGAACTGTTGGTAATGGCACTCTTCCCTCTATCTCTAATGTTATATTAGTAGAAGGATTAATGCATAATCTATTATCCATAAGTCAATTAAGTGATAATGGTTATAACATAATCTTCAATCAAAAGTTCTGTAAAGTTGTTAGTCAGAAAGGTGGAACAATCCTCTTTAGTGGAAAGAGAAAGAACAACATATATAAAATAAAACTTTCTGAACTGAAAAGTCAGAATGTAAAATGTCTAATGTCTATGGAAACTGAGCAATGGGTCTGGCACAGAAGATTGGGACATGCTAATATGAGAAGATTATCTCAAATTAACAAACTCAATCTAGTCAAAGGACTTCCGAATATGAAGTTCAACTCAGAAGCTCTGTGTGAAGCATGTCAGAAAGGCAAATTTTAAAAACCTGCTTTTAAAGCTAAAAATGTTGTATCTTCCTCTAGACCATTAGAACTTCTGCACATTGATTTATTTGGACCAGTGAAAACTGCTTCAATCAGTGGAAAGAAGTATGGATTAGTGATCGTAGATGACTATAACAGATGGACATGGGTAAAGTTTCTTAGACACAAGGATGAGTCAATTGATGTATTTCCAAACTTCTGCAAACAAGTTCAAAATGAAAAGGAGTTTAGAATTGTCAAAGTCAGAAGTGATCATGGTGGAGAATTTGAAAACAAAAAATTAGAATCATTCTTTAATGAAAATGGCATCTCTCAAAATTTCTCTTGCCATAGAACCCCACAACAAAATGGAGTTGTAGAACGTAAGAACAGAACATTGCAAGAGATAGCCAGAACCATGATCAATGAGACTAACATGGCTAAACACTTTTGGGCATAAGCAATAAATACAACATGTTATATTCATAATAGAATATTGTAAGACCTATTCTGGAAAAGACTCCTTATGAATTGTAGAAGAACAGAAAGCCCAACATTTCATATTTTCATCCCCTTGGATGCACTTGTTTTATTCTGAATACTAATGATCCTCTGAATAAGTTTGATTCTAAGGCACAAAAATGTTATATGTTAGGATACTCTGAACGTTTTAAAGGATACAGAGTATACAATACAGAAACACGAATTGTCATAGAATCTATCTATGTCAGATTTGATGATAAGCTTGATCCTGAAAAACCAAAGCAGAATGAATCTCTTGCAGATATAGAAGTTGAAATTACTACAAACAGAACATCTGAAGAACAACCATCTACAGAACAAGACAAGACAATCACTCCAACAAGTTCTAAAGAACCCACTCATAAGAAACTATCCAGAAGCACATTGAATCATCCAGAAGATAAAATCTTGGGAAAGAAGGATGATCCAATCAGAACAAGGTCATCATTCATAAATTCTGAAGAATCTCTAATGGGACTTGTCTCTCTGATTGAACCAACTTCTGTAGAAGAAGCTCTCTCAGAAAAGGATTAGATACTTGCAATGCAAGATGAACTCAATCAATTCACCAGAAATGATGTGTGGGACTTAGTACCTAGACCCAGAGGATTCAACATCATTGGCACCAAATGGGTATTCAGAAACAAGCTTAATAAACATAGGGAAGTTGTCAGAAACAAGGCACGGCTGATTGCACAAGGTCATAGTCAACAAGAAGGAATAGACTATACAAAAACCTATGCACCATTCGCTAGGTTAGAATCTATTAGACTTCTAATTTCATTTGATGTCAATCATAATATTATTCTATATCAAATGGATGTCAAGAGTGCATTTCTAAATGGTTATATTGATGAAGAAATGTATGTGCACCAACCCCATGGCTTTGAAAATACAAATTTTCCAGAACATGTCTTTAAACTTAAAAAATCTTTATATGGTCTGAAACAAACTCCCAGAGCTTGGTATGAAAGACTGAGTAATTTTCTTCTGGAAAATAATTTCATCAGAGGGAAAGTGGATACCATTCTTTTCAGTAAAAACATTAAAAATGATATTCTGATATGCCAAATATATGTAGATGATATTATATTTGGTTCCACTAAATGTGCCTTGGGAAAGGAATTTGCTGAGTCTATGCAGGCAGAATTTGAGATGAGCATGATGGGAGAACTAAAGTTCTTTCTAGGAATCCAAATCAATCAAACATCAGAAGGAACTTATATCCATCAAAGCAAATATGTCAAAGAACTTATGAAGAAATTTGACTTATCAGAAAGTAAGATCTCTAAGACTCCTATGCATCCTACGTGTATTCTGGAGAAGGAAGAGGTAAGTAAGAAAATAGATCAGAAGATCTACAGAGGTATGATTGGCTCTCTCCTCTATCTAACTGCATCTAGACCAGATATTCTATACAGTGTATGTCTATGTTCCAAATTCCAATCAGATCCTAGAGAAACTCACTTAACAGCAGTTAAGAGAATCTTTAGATATCTGAAAGGTACTACTAATCTTGGTGTATGCTACAGAATATCCAAAGATTACAAGCTTGTAGGTTACTGCGATGCTGATTTTGCTGGAGACAGAACAAAAAGAAAAAGTACTTCTAGTTCTGGGAGACAATCTAATTTCATGGTCAAGCAAAAGGCAGTCAACCATAGCATTATCAACTGCATAAGCTGAATACATTGCAGCAGCTGGATGCAGTACTCAGATGCTCTGGATGAAAAATCAGCTTGAGGACTTCAATATTTATGAGAGTAACATTCCCATCCTATGTGATAATACTTCTACTATTTGTCTCTCTAAACATCCAATTTTACATTCTAGAGCTAAACACATAGAAGTTAAACATCTTTTCATTAGGGACTATACTCAGAAGGGAATATTATTTTTAAAATTCATAGATACTAATCACCAATGGGCTGATATTTTTACAAAACCCCTTGCTGAAGATAGATTTAATTTCATTCTAACTAATCTTAGTTTGGAATTATGTCCAGAATGAAAAATGTTTAATTACATGTTTTTATCTCTCAGAAGTTCTGAACTGGTTATTTTATTTATTCAGAAGTCAGTCTAATGATCTTACTGCTTATCTCTAAGAAATTATGTTTCAAAAGAATAACATGCAGATTCTGACATCAACATGTGTCACTCAACCTCTGAGGACCCCTTGAAGCTCAGAATATGTGTTCTAACTCTGAAGCAGAACATAACATGCAATCAGACAATTGTCTTCTGCAGAAGGACACACATTCAACTTCTGGGAAACTGAAAAGGCTGAATTGACACAATAGAGGCACAAATCATTTTGGTAACTGTTCTAAGATCTCTACGCCTTCCCCTTTTGTCAGCTAGCATTTATTACTTTCTAATCATGATGTTTTCAGCATTTATTATTTCCACTAATTATGTTTTATTATTAAATGCAATTTTTCCTATTTAATCTCACATTCACCTTCACTTTTTCACTTTTACCACTCACGTTATGTTCACTCTTTCCTTTTCACCCTAAATTTTCCTACTTTTACTTTGCAATTTTTTTTGTAAACCCTAAAACCCTCATCTTAGTAACAATGGCGTCAGCCTCTCAACCAGAAAAGGATTCATCAACAGAAATGCTACATGTATCTCCTGTCAAAACATTGTTCACCTCTACTGACAAACTTGAAGTCTTATATGAGTTGTTCTTGGATTTTGAAAGTTTAAAAGAGAATGGTTTTGATCTTCATCTTGCCGTCAAAGCTCAAGGGTGGGAAAAGTACTTTGATCATCTCATGGGACTAGTCTTCCCCAAGCTGGTTAAAGAATTCTAGGTATTTGCAAGTGCTTCAAATTCCAATGTACCTCTTACGTGTTGGGGAAGAGGATCATCATCTCAGAAGATCATATTGCAAGACTCATACAATCTGATGGCAATGGAATCAAGTGTAGTGAAATGGATAAACTCTCATACACAAAACTGTTGGCTAAAGAGATTTTCACCCATGGACAATCTTCAAACAAAATCAAAGATCTGAAGGATCATCTGAGGATCTGTGCAACAATCATTCTGGGAAGCATATGTCACAGGAAAGCAACAAACTCTCCCGATTACATTAACATGGATCAGGAGTTTCTCCTTTACTTCATCTCCAAGAAGAAGAAAGTCAATCTATAATATTCTCTCTTCAACCATCTGAAAAATAGTGTCAAGGAAACCAGAGAAGGAGAAAAGACCAAGAGGGGTTGGATACCTCTAGGAAGATTAATCTCAGACATTCTGACTAAAAACAAACTTGTGGATCATCTGGCTGCAACACAGCAGATTGAGTTGCTGGAAACAGACGTTGGGAAACCTCTGAATGCAAAGAATCTAAAGAAGATGAAGTTCATTGACTCTATCAAGAAGGACCCAACTCTTCACTCCAGAGAGGTCATCACTACTAAGAAGATTCCTCTATAGAACTTCCCAATGTTCTCTTCTGACACACCTCCAGAGGTTGTTGTCAAATATTTGGAATCATGCAAGCTGGATGGGGTGGACCCTTTGTTCAACCCAGAAGAACTCAAGAAGCCAGCTCCAGAAGTTGTCTTAAAGAAGAACAAGAAGAGGAAAGTTGGGGAAGGAACTTCTCAGAAGGCTGCTAAAACAGTAAAAAAGAAAGGTAACTCTTCATCTTCTCAATCTGATTACGTTTCTGTTTTAGAAGCTGTAAAAGTGGTCATGTCTGAACCAACACCTTCTAAACCAACTTCTTCTGAACCCATCCCTTCTTCTGAACCCAACATTGCTTCTGATCCAAATCCTTCTGTGATACCTACATCTGATGCCACACCTTCTATCATACCACCACTAAATCAACCAGAAATTGATCATAATCAACCACAAACTCTAGATGATTTTGACATACCCATTGATTCAACTCCACCCTCTGATATAAATACACCCCAATTTTGTTGAAACACATACAGAACTTCAAAATGTTCTATCTGATATTGATGCATTCCAAACATTTGAATCTCACCAAAATATTCCTATTCAAACTTCTGAAACACAACAAACCAGTGCCTTCCAACCTATGCACGTTGACTTAAACACACTTGTTTTTGACCTATCACCAATAAGATAAAAATCATTGTCCTCCTATGAATCCACTCTACTAAACTCACCCACATTCATCACAATTCCAGATACTCCTCCAGAAAACTCTGAACCGGAAGACCCACTTAGAACTTCCATTGACATAGAGGCTCTCCAAAAATTATATTCTGTCACAAACAAAACTGTTATTCCTGCTCCAAAACCTAAACCCACCAAAATTGACATTGATTCACTTCTGCTAGCTTTTAAAGCAGAAATGAAAATCAGACTTGAGAATCTGAAGGTATCCTGCTCAGAGCTTCCTGATCTAGCTGCTTCTGACTTTCTATGGACAACATTCAGAAAATGGTTCAACATGGAGACCAAAAAGCTTAAATATATCTGCTATGATATCGCTCACCAGAACTTCTGCGAGTATCTCAAAGAAATGGTCTCCAACATTGAAAAAAACAAACCTCTACTTCTGGATGACAAGCCCTGGACTGAACCAGAACCAATGGAATCATACTCTGGTCTTCAGATGGTTTTAGTTTCTTCCGAAGAAGTTCAGGAAAATGAATCTGTTCCAGTACCTTCTGCTAAAGAAAACTCTGAAGATCAAGCTGCTACTACTACTGAAGAAAGTCTACCAACATCTCTCGTGCTGAAGACCTTAGAAGAATTGAAAAAGGAAAATGAAATGGTCAAGCAGAGGTTGGACAAGCAGGATGAAACTAATGTTGAACTGAAGACTATGATTGGCAAGCAAGTGGAGTCATCTTCTGAAATCAAGTCCCTTCTGGAAGCATTAGTTACTAAGATAAACCCCATTCCCTGAATTTGTTTCTTGTTTTTTATCTGTTTTCTTGTTTTTTTTATCATCTGTTTCTGTTTGCTTTTGGCCTTGCTGCCTATTAATGAAAACCTTGCTCTGTTTTGTTTCTCAATAATCATGTTTTACTTCTGATTTTTAAACTTTTTGATTAATGACAAAAAGGGGGAGAAACGTAGAAGATTTTGATCTATAGCAGTTTATCAAGATTAACCTCTAACATATTCTGATAAAACTGTTTGAGTTGTTATTCTAAATAGAAACATGTTAAGTAATCAACTCATGGGGAGCTAAAGCAAAGAACTTCTAATGGAAGAATTAAATTTGTTGAAAGAACTTCTAATGAAAAATCTATGAAAGGATAATTCTCATAAACCAAAGGGAGTCCTTCTAATACTTTTAACTATATTCTTAAATCAAAATAAATGTTTTGTCATCGTCAAAAAGGGGGAGATTGTTAGAACAATTTTGATTCTAATCCTCTAAGAGTTTTGATGATAACAATTATTATTATGCAAGAATAGAAGTTCTAACTTATGCTGAGAATACCTTACTTATTTATGTATTGTAGAAGTTTTTAAAAAGGAAGTTATTGAAAAGAAGGCTTGCTTCAATAGAAGAAGACTCGCGCTATCAAATAGAATCTATATAAATTAAAGAGAATCATTCATTAAAGACATTATTAAAAGTTGCGTACCAAGAATTAATTCACTCTAATTGTTGTCTAGAAGATGGTGATTCTTTCATTAAAGCCTTAATTAAAGAATATATGAATTAATGTTGGGAACAAATATCTTTGATTATGGAAGACTTTTATGGTATTAACTAATATCCATAATTGGCTCAAGATGTCTCCAACGGTCTTATCAAATCAAGCATTATATAGAGGAATCTTTTTGAAGAGTAAAAGTCCTGGCTCCTACGACTTATACCACATTTGTTCGTATTGCGCCATACATTTCTTGTAAAAAATCACCTTGTGATTATAGCTTTATTAGAAGAAAGTTAGTTACTTTTTGTTATCATTGTAAAATATAAGTATATTTCCTTGAGTGACTAGTTTAAGTCAGAAGACTCAAGAGGACATTGACTTTAGGTCATTGTGTGTATTCAAATATTGAATAGTGGATTAAGACCTCATTGATAGAGGAAAAATCACCTTGACGGGTGGACTGGATGTAGTTTGAGTTCAAATGAACCAGGATAAATTAAAGAGTATTTTAAGTCATTTTTATTAATTATTGAAAACCTAATTCCAACCCCCAATTCCTTGTGTTTTACGTCCCTTCAGTCTCACACAACAAACTCATGTCTCTGAACTGTTCAATCATCTCGAGTTCTTTCACCATAAGCATCGACATATGCAATGTCTTCCTACTTAAAGCATTCGCAACCACATTCGCCTTACCAGGATGGTAACTCAAATCAAAATCAAAATCTTTCAACAATTCCAACCACCTTCTCTGCCTTATATTCAGTTCCTTATGATCAAATAGATATTTTAAACTCTTATGATCACTGAACACATTAAATTTTGAACCAAAGATATAATGTCTCCAAATATTCATCACAAACACCACTGGTGCCAACTCTAAATCATGCATAGGATAATTACTTTCATGAACTCTTAGTTGTCTAGAAGTATAAGAAACTACTTAACCATTCTGCATCAACACTTCTCCAAGCCCCATATTCGATGCATCGTAATACACTACGAAAGACTCTCATGGACTAGGAAAAATCAACACTAGAACAGTCGTCAACTTCTTCTTTAATTCCACAAAACTCTCTTCACATGCAACATCCCACACATAAGCCTGGCCCTTTCGAGTCAATTGAGTCAAAGGTAATGCCAACTTTGTAAAGCCTTCGATAAACTTCCGGTAATAACCTACCAATCCTAGAATACTTCTAATCTCGGTAGCAGATTTTGGAGTCTCTCATTGCAGCACAACATCAATCTTCAAAGGATCCACAGTGATTCCACCACTCGAAATTACATGTCCAAGGAAACTTACTTCCTTCAACTAGAATTCACACTTCAACAATTTCGCATACAACTTATTCTCTCTCAACACTTGCAACACAATCCTCAGATGTTCTGCGCGTTCTTCTTCTGGTTTAGAATATATTGGGATATCATCAATGAAAACCATAATAAACCTATCTAGATGCGTATGACAAATATGATTCATGTACTCCATAAACACCCCAGGTGCATTGGATACACCAAACGTCATCACAATATATTCATAATGACCATATCTCGTCCTGAAAGCCGTCTTCAGAATATCATTAGGCTTAACTCGAATTTGATGATAACCAGAACTCAAATCAATCTTGCTAAACACACAAGCCCCTACCAACTGATCCATAAAGTCGCCGATTATTGGAAGTGGATACTTATTCTTGATAGCCACCTTATTCAACTATCAATAATCGACACACAACCTCATACTATCATCTTTCTTCTTCACTAACAACACCAAAGCACTCCACGGAGAAACACTTGGTCGAACAAAATTCTTCTCAAGTAATTCCTCTAGTTGCTTCTTCAACTCATGCAATTCAGATGCTGACAACCGATAAGGAGTCATTGACACATGACTAGTACTTGGTACCAAATCCACTGCAAACTCTATTTCACGCTCTGGAGGCAAATCACTTATATCATCCGGAAACACGTATGGAAATTCACTAATAATTGGTAATTCGACACCTACAATCTCCTGATTAACTTACAATGATGCAAACATTGCAAACATCTGAGCTTCATCTCTTAGAAGTTAATCCACTTGTTTATCTGACAAGAACATCAACTCACCATGGTCACCAACCTCCGGAAACTCTACCGTCTTAGCATAACAATTGATATGCACAAAATTGAACTCTAATGATTTCATCCCCAAAATAACATCGATTTAGTGAAAGGGTAAACACACCAAATCCATCAAGAAACTTTTCCAAAATATAGACAAAGAACAACATAACACACACGAGTAGTAGTGACATAACCATTTGCAGGTGTTTTTATCACCATACCACCACTCATATCAGCCAATTTCAAATCCAAATTAGTAGAAAATTCAAGAGAAATAAACAAATGAGTAGCTCCAGTATCAATAATAGCAACCAACTCAACATTGTTAGTAAAATAAGTACCTCGAATCAAGTTATCCTTCTTGGGAACTTCTGAACCACACAAGGCGAACACTCTACCGTTGGTCTGAGCAGTTGTAGCAGTCTTCTTGGGTTTCTGACACTAAGTATTGATGTGTCCCTCTTCACCATAGTTGAAACAAGTTGGTCCTTCATTTGGGTAATCACAAACCCAATGACCTCTCTTGCCGCATTTGTAGCATCTCACCACTTAGTTGTTGCACACATCAGACTTGTGACCTGATTCTCCCCATTTGTAGCACTTGATAGGAATGGAACCCGCTCCCCCAGTTGGCTTCTTCCCATCTAAAACCTTTTATTTTCCCTTATCAGTTGGAGTCGCATAAGGTTTTTCATCAAAATTGGCCTTTCTCTTTCTTCGCACACAATTGCTTGTAGTGAGCAGATCGAGCTCAACTATCTTCATCATAAATCATGCTCTTATCCACTAACTCAGTATACCTATGAATCTGCTGACATCCAATCCCTTTCTTGATTTCTGGTCTCAACACATTCTCGAACTTGAGACACTTGGAAAGTTCAGCATCAACATGATTGTAGTGAGGACAAAACTTCACTAGCTTCTCGAACTTTATAGCATACTCTACCATAGTCATATTTCCTTGTAATAACTCAAGGAATTCCACTTCCTTCTTACCACGAGCATCCTCAAGAAAATACTTTCTCAAAAACTCTGCTTTGAACATAGCCCAAGTCACCACAATACCAACATCTTATAACCGCTGACTGGTATTGTCCCACCAGTCCCCAGCTTGTTCCAAAAACATTTGAATACTGAATTGCACCTTCTGAGCATCAGTGCACACCATCACTCAGAAAATCTTCTTAATCTCCTTAATTCACTTCTATGCGCTATCCGAGTCATGAGTACCCTCAAATGTCGGCAGATTATTCCCCTTAAACTTATCCAAGGCACAATTGTTCTGAGTCGTAGCTTGAGCAAGCGTTGCCACCACATCAGCAAGAGCACGATTGTTGCTTCCATCCATTATGCACACCGTTAGCAACATTAGAAGAAACAATCATTGATTGTGTACACACACATATCGACAGACAAAGGACTGATAACAACAAGACTTGGTCGGACAGACCAACCTGCTCTGATACCACTAATGTAACACCCTTCTACCCCACATTGAATATATGAATCATTATTCAATTAAATCATAGTAAAAACCATAATAAGGCATCACATTTCATTCAAACATCAAAACATTATTTGTCATGTCCCGTAACACGGGTTCCTCATGTATTTCAACAAAATCATATACTAAGCATCGGAAAGAAAACAACATACAATGTCGACTTGAAATCAAAGTTATCCAACCCACATTAATTCAAAATTTAAATTCAAAACAATCAAACGAACACTATGGTTCACAATCATTCCCAACCCGATGTTACATGACACAGAGCAGGACACCACGTTACATCTAAAGGAAACAAATAAACAAAAATACTTCTAAGTCAAACTCCACACACCATGAAGCTATCCTTGAGTATCTGCAGGATGACGTATAAACCATCACCAAATACAGACAGGGTGAGTAATCAAAATTCATTATAATAACGTAATAAAAAGAAAACAATCAGGCCAAAATCAGTAACATATTTTACACCTTCATAAGCAACCACTAAAATCTCCCCAACAATCACACACATTCATGCAATGTCAACTAGTATGTGTCATACTTCAATGCATATGGTACCGACTTCATCAACATAAGATGGACACTGAGACATCAACCTTCCGTTAAGGAGCACAACATAAACAACATAGTCAGTCCAATCCACACAATGGGATTGAAGCCATCAAAAGACCGAAGTCTCAACATTGGATGCTATGAAATGCAATGATGCGTTATTCTCTTAAAATTCAACATAATCAACATGGTGCATCATCATTTTATGTCCTCAAAATAAATTATCTTAAATCATGCTTCATCATCATACACTTATACAAAATCATAGCATCATGAACAAACATCAACTAAACAACAAAAATCAACTCTAAACAACAAGAAAACAACATTAAAAAAACAGCAAAATAGCCTACGGCTTCCTCTCACCGCCCGACCACACACGGGGTGCCAACTCCCCCTAAAATGTTCCAAAATCCAGCAGTGTTCCTTGATGCGCCTCTTGATCACCTCCTGTCGCTGCACCGCCTGGCGGCACAATTCTACCTGTGAGACATGGCATGAATTTTAATGTGTCAAAAACTTGGCATGTTTGAAAGCATAAGTGTTTCTCTAAGAAAAAGCAAGAAATGACATTTTTGGGAAAATGAACTGAATGAGCCGACTCAAATTCCACAATGAGCCGACTCATTCAGTGTGTTTTGGTGTCCAAACATACGGGTCCCAACAGGCTGCCTGAAGCATCATTTTGGTCGACTCATGGGTATGGATGAGCCGACTCAAAATCCTTCATGAGTCGACTCATCAAAAAAGATTTTTCTTCTCATTTCCTGCGGGTCTCTGTTAGAACAAATATAGTTCTAAACCTCTAAGAGTTTTGATGATAACAATTATTAATATGCAAGAATAGAAGTTCTAATATATACTGAAAATAACTTTCTTTGCTATATGTGTAGAAGTTATAGAAGAGGAAGTTATTGAAAGGAAGACGTGCTTTATTAGAAGAAGCATTGAGCCCTTTATAGAAGATACATTAATTGAAGAATCCATCATTAAAGACATGATTTATTGGATGCGTATCAAGATTTAATTCTCTCTTATTTATGTCCAGAAGATGATGACTCTCATATTAAAGGCATTAATTAAAGAATATATCAATTAATGGTAAAGACAAGTATCTCTTGTTATGGAAGGATTTTATGGTATTAACTAATATCCAAAATTAGCTCAAGATGTCTCCAACGGCTATAACATTCAAGCAGTATATAAAGGAATCAAATTGAAGATTTGAAGAACAGCTTCTACGAGAGATAATTTATTCATTTGTGTTAAACATTCTTGTAACAAATCACATTGTGATTATAGCTTTATTAGAAGCAAGATAGTTATTATTTTATTATTATTGTAAAAGATAAGTTAAATCCCTTGAGTGACTAGTTTCAGTCAGAAGACTCAAGAGGACATTGAATGTAGGTCAGTGTGTGTATTCAATTATTGAATAGTGGATTAAGACCTCAGTGATAGAGGCAAAATCACCTTTGCGGGTGGACTGGATGTAGTTTGAGTTCAAACGAACCAGGATAAATCAACTTGTCATAGAAGTTAGTTTTAAGTTATTAAGAAAACCCAATTCCAAGCCCCCTTCCTTGTGTTTTACGCCCCTTCAATTGGCATCAGAGCTCTAGGTTCTGAGAAATACACTTAACCGTGTCAGTAAAAGATCCAGAAGTTAAAACACAAGGCAGACGCTGGCAACAACAACAATGACTACCAAAATGACAAGATCAATGCAAAACCTCCAGTGTTCAATGGTGACAACTTTGACTACTGGAAGGATGTTCTGGAAAGTTTCTTTCTAGCTCTGGATGGAGATCTTTGGGACATGGTGACAGATGGATACACTCATCCTGTTGGAGCAGATGGTCACAAGATTGAAAGAAAAAATATGACAGCTCAACAGAAGAAGGAGTTTAGAAATCATCACAAAGCTAGAACCATACTTCTGAGTGCTATCTCATATACATAATATGAGAAAATTATAAACAGAGACTCATCCAAACACATGTTTGATTCCCTGAGGATGACATATGAAGGCAACACTCAAGTCAAGGAGACAAACGCTCTGGCCCTCATCCAGAAGTATGAAGAATTCAAAATGGAAGAAGATGAGACAATTGAAACAATGTTCTCAAGGTTCCAAATTCTGGTAGCTGGACTGAAAGTTCTGGACAAAGGCTACTCAACAGCAAATCATGTAAAGAAGATCATTAGAAGCTTGCCAAAGGCTTGGAGGCCTATGGTCACTACTCTAAAGCTATCAAAAAATCTGAACGAAATATCTTTAGAAGAACTGATCAGCTCCTTGAGAAGTCATGAGATAGAACTAGAAGAAGATGAACCCCAGAAGAAAGGTAAGTCTGTAGCTCTTAAATCTAACAAATTTGGTTCTAAAGCTTTACAGGCAGAAGAAGAAGAAAGTTCTGGATGCTCATCAGAAGAAGATGAACTATCTCTTCTATCCAGAAGAGTCCAACAACTCTGGAAGCATCGTCAGAAGAAGTTCAGAAATACCAGAAGAACAAGCAATCACTCTGAAGCAACATCTGGTCACAAGAAACCCAAAAGCAAAGAAGTAGTGTGCTACGAGTGCAAAGAACCAGGACATTACAAGAGTGAATGTCCAAATCTCCAGAAAGAGAAACCCAGAAAAAAAATCAACAGAGAAAAGAAAAAGAGTCTCATGGCAACATGGGATGATTCTGAATCATCTAAAGCAGAGTCAGATTCAGAAGATGAACATGCTAACATTGCACTAATGGCAAAAATACCAGAAGATGATCACTCATCAGAATCAAAATCAGACTCAGATACAGAAGAGGTATTCTCTAAACTTTCTAGATCTAAAATTAGAAGCTAGCCTCTCAGAAATTCTTGAAAAATATCAGAAGCTTCAATTCAAATACAAAGACATGAAACAAAGTCTGGTATCTGAATTAGAAGAAGTTAGAAAACTAAAAACAAAAAACTCTGAGCTGAAAGAAAATATTTTTGAATGCAAAAACTCTCTTGAAAAACTTAAAGCTCAGAAGGAATCTGAATTAGAAGATCTACTCGATTCTGATAGTATCATAAAGCAATATGACTATAGTTTTCAAAAATTTCTAACTAAAAGCATAGATAGAAGCAAAATTGCATATATGATCTATGGAGTTAGCAGAAATGATAGAAGAGGCCTAGGCTATGTGAAAACTAAAGAAAAGGAAACTCTGAAGTTTAAAAAGATTGATGACGTTGTCATAAAAGTTAATACTCCTCTAAGTTCTCATTTTACCTATGGTCATAATCATGACTTAATATATACTAGTGATTCATCTTGTTCCACAAGTTCTGATTTGAAACCTAAAATAAATCAGAAGATTGTGAAAACTAACAAACAAGGACCCAGAAAAATATGGGTACCCAAAGATAAAATTGTGTATGTTGCAGATGTCTTTAACAGCAAAACTGAAACACCAATCTTGGTACCTGGACTCTGGATGCTCACGACACATGACGGGAAGAAAGCATATGTTCCAAAGTCTTGAATTAAAAGCTGGAGGCCACGTAGGTTTTGGAGGCAACCAAAAAGGAAAAATAATTGGCTCTGGAACTATTGGTAATGGAAATATTCCCTCTATCTCTAATGTTCTATTGGTAGAAGGATTAATGCATAATCTATTATCCATAAGTCAATTAAGTGATAATGGCTATAACATAATCTTCAATCAAAAGTTCTGTAAAGCTGTTAGTCAGAAAGATGGAACAATCCTCTTCAGTGGAAAGAGAAAGAACAACATATATAAAATAAAATTTTCTGAATTAAAAAATCAGAATGTAAAATGTCTAATGTCTGTGGAAACTGAGCAATGGGTCTGGCACAGAAGATTGGGACATGTTAATATGAGAAGATTATCTCAACTTAACAAACTCAATCTGGTCAAAGGACTTCCAAACTTGAAGTTTAACTCAGAAGCTCTGTGTGAAGCATGTCAGAAAGGCAAATTTTCAAAACCTGCCTTTAAAGCTAAAAATGTTGTATCTTCCTCTAGACCACTAGAACTTCTGCACATTGACTTGTTTGGACCAGTGAAAACTGCTTCAGTCAGTGGCAAGAAGTATGGATTGGTGATCGTAGATGACTTCAGCAGATGGACATGGGTAAAGTTCCTTAGACTCAAGGATGAGTCAATTGTTGTTTTCTCTAACTTCTGCAAACAAGTTCAAAATGAAAAAGAATTTAAAATTATTAAAGTCAGAAGTGATCATGGTGGAGAATTTGAAAACAAAAAATTAGAATCATTCTTTAATGAAAATGGTATCTCATGATTTTTCTTGTCCTAGAACTCCACAACAAAATGGGGCTGTAGAACGTAAGAATAGAACATTGCAAGAGATGGCCAGAACCATGATAAATGAGACTAACATGGCTAAACATTTTTGGGAAGAAGCAGTAAATACAACATGTTATATTCAGAATAGAATCTCTATAAGACCTATTCTTGAAAAGACTCCTTATGAATTGTGGAAGAACAGAAAGCCCAACATTTCATATTTTCATCCTTTTGGGTGCAAGTGTTTTATTCTGAATACTAATGATCTTATGAATAAATTTGATTCTAAGGCATAGAAGTGTTATTTGTTAGGATACTCTAAACGTTCAAAGGGATACAGAGTATACAACACAGAAACACGTATAGTCATAGAGTCTATTTATGTCAGATTTGATGATAAGCTTGGTTCTTAAAAACCAAGCAGAATGAATTTCTTGCAGATATAGAAGTTGAAATCTCTACAAACAGAACATCTGAAGAACAACCACCTACAAAACAAAATAAGACAATCACTCCAACAAGCTCTGAAGAACCCACTCAGAAGAAACTATCCAGAAGCAAGCTGAATCACCCAGAAGACAAAATCTTGGGAAAGAAGGATGAACCAATCAGAACAAGATCATCATTCAGAAACTCTGAAGAATATCTAATGGGACTAGTCTCCCTGATTGAACCATCTTCTGTAGAAGAAGCTCTCTCAGAAAATGATTGGATTCTAGTTATGCAAGATGAACTTAATCAATTCACCAGAAATGATGTATGGGATCTAGTTCCTAGGCCCAGAGGATTCAACATCATTGGCACCAAGTGGGTATTCAGAAACAAGCTAAATGAGCAAGGAGAAGTTGACAGAAATAAAGCACGACTGGTTGCACAAGGTTATAGTCAACAGGAAGGAATTGACTACACAGAAACCTATGCCCCAATCGCCAGGTTAGAATCTATTAGACTTCTAATTTCATTTGTTGTAAACCATAATATCATTCTATATCAAATGGATGTCAATAGTGCATTTTTAAATGGTTATATTGATGAAGAAGTGTATGTACACCAACCCCCTGGTTTTGAAAATACAAAATTTCCAGAACATGTCTTCAAACTCAAAAAATCTTTATATGGTCTGAAGCAAGCTCCCAGAGCTTGGTATGAAAGACTAAGCAATTTTCTTCTGGAAAATGATTTCATCAGAGGGAAAGTGGATACAACACTCTTCAGTAAAAACATTAAAAATGACATTCTGATATGCCAAATTTATGTAGACGATATAATACTTGGTTCTACTAAAAGTGTTATGGGAAAGGAGTTTGCTAAGTCTATGCAGGCAGAATTTGAAATGAGCATGATGGGAGAATTAAAGTTCTTTCTGGGAATCCAAATCAATCAAACATCAGAAGGAACATATATTCATCAAAGAAAATATGTCAAATAACTTCTGAAGAAATTTGATTTATCAGAAAGTACCATCTCTAAAACTCCTATGCATCTTACATGTATTCTGGAGAAAGAAGAGGTAAGTAAGAAAGTAGATCAGAAAATCTACAGAGGTATGATTGGCTCTCTTCTCTATCTAACTGCTTCTAGACCAGATATTCTATACAGTGTTTGTTTATGTGCTAGATTTCAATCAGATCCTAGAGAAACTCACTTAACAGCAGTTAAGAGAATCTTTAGGTATCTGAAAGGTACTACTAATCTTGGTCTATACTACAGAAGATCCAAAGATTACAAACTTGTAGGATATTGTGATGCTGATTTTGCTGGAGACAGAACAGAAAGAAAAAGTACTTCTGGAAGTTGTCAATTTCTGGGAGATAATCTAATTTCTTGGTCTAGCAAAAGGCAGTCAACCATAGCATTATCAACTGCAGAAGCTGAATACATTGCAGCAGCTGGATGCAGTACTCAGATGCTCTGGATGTAAAATCTACTTGAGGACTTCAATATTTATGAGAGTAACATTCCCATCCTCTATGATAATACTTCTGCTATCTGTCTATCTAAAAATCCAATTTTACACTCTAGAGCTAAACACATAGAAGTTAAACATCATTTCGTTAGGGACTATACTCAGAAGGGAATTTTAATGTTAAAATTCATAGACACAAATCACCAATGGGCTGATATTTTTACAAAACCCCTTCCTGAAGATAGATTTAATTTCATTCTAACCAACCTTAGTATGAAATTATGTCCAGAATGAAAATGCTTTAATTATATGTTTTTATCTCTCAGAAGTTCTGAACTTAATCCTCTGTTTTATTCTTTCAGAAGTCATAGTTTCTTTTAGTCTAACTGTTTAATTCTGAGAACTTCTGTTCAAAAGAATAACATGCAGATTTTCACATCAACATGTGTCAACAAAGCTCTAAGGAATCCTATCAGAATCAGAATATATGTCCAAACTCTGGAAAGTGACAGAACATGCAATTGAACAACTGTCCTCTATAGAAAGACACCTGTTCAAATTCTGGGAAACTGAAAAGGCTGACTTGACACAATAGAGGCAAAAATATTTTTGGTAATTGTTCCAAAATCTTTACGCCTTCCCTTTTATCAGCTGCATTTATTACTCTCCATCATTATGTTTTTTAAATTAATATTTTCCACTAATTTCTCGTAGTATTAAATGAATTTTTTTTCTATATAAACACCTTTTTACCCTCACTTTTCTCTTTTACCTTCATTGTCATTTTACTGTCAAACTTTTTCACCTTCATCTTTTCGTCTTCTCTGAAAATTTTTTTGAAACCCTAAACCCAAAACCCTCATCTTAGTAACTATGTCTTCCACCTCTCAACCACCAAAAGATTCAACAGATGTGCTATATGTTTCTCCTGTGAAAACTGTAAACACCCCAAATTTGCCCTCACTCATTCACACTATGGCTTGTGATTCTTTTCATTTGCATATATTCAACCATAGCATCTCATATTACATTTTTGCTTCACTGCATTGATTTTAAGTCATCTGCATCTAGGGTTTGTGATCTGAGCCATCCCTGAGCCATTTGAGCCACTCCAAAGGCCTTCAATCAATCATCTCAAGAGGGTCCATGTATGTTCAAACATCATATTATATCCTCTAAAGATCAAGGAAGTCAAAGAATCACAAGAACTGAGGAAGGCATGGAAGCAGAGCCAGGCTTAACTACACAGATGACCTGAAATTAGGGTTTTGGTTTCAGAGGCCATAACTTCAATTTTTTGGTCATTCTTGTTTCTATATGTTATAAGGATCATGCATACCAATTTTCATGAAGAAATTCAATGGGGAAGGCATCTGATCAAGAGATGACTTCTTGAGCAAGTCAGTGCAAAATCAGGGCATCTGAGGCCCCCAACCATCCAACCAAGGGGTCTTCTCAATCATTTTGAATATTTATGATCTTTATTTGATCTTAGAAGATGTTAGAAGTTCACAAAATTGAAGAATTTCAAGCCATTTGCAAAGTTGCCATTTTGGGAAAGTGACTTGTAATGTAAACTTGCCATTTTGGGAAAGTTTTTCAACCTCCTCTTTTTTATCCAAAAATGCTTCAAATAAAAAATCTTTGGGCATGAAAGTTGTAGATTGGATCCTCTCATTTTCAAAAAGTACAAGAACTCATTCTAATTCATTTTAGAACAAAATTTATGGCCTTGCAAAGTTGGACAAAATCACTTATTTTTCACTTTTGTGCCAAAGAGGAAAACTTGCAAAAACACTTACCAAAACCAAATGTGACTTCAAATCAACTTCTAATCATCACACAAACATCATTCATGGTCCATAATTCAGATTTGCCCAAGAAATTTCTCACTTTCATGCTTTGGATTCCAAGTTATCATAAGCCATTTTCCATAAAGTTCAAAAGGGGGAATTCTTGCAAAAATGATTCCCAAGGGTTTGTGTGGTCTCTAAATGATCTCAAAGCATTACCATAACATCATGTAACACTTCACAACAAGAATTCAGCTTGGACTAAGACATGTCCATGACCAAAATCTCAAAATGCAACAAGTTGTGAAAATTGCAAAACATGTGACATCTCACCCTTCATCCATTTCAGATCACATCAGAACATCCAAGGGCCTTCCTTGAAGCTGGCTGAGGCAATCCAAACACAGAAATCTCCTCTGCCATGGACCATACCTATAGTACACAATTTTTGACTTTTTGGCCAATCATCCCATACCATTCCCACAGTGCATACCTGCCCTCCAGAATTGTTGGGATTGCTTATGGATTACCTAAGGGTCAAAAAACAAGAAGGAAGAAGGCTCAGAACACACACACACAATCAGCTTGCACAAAAACTGTCCAAAGCTTCATCTCTTCGAAACTCCCTCAAGACTTAACAAAAATCCAAAATTTCTTCACCAACAAATCACATATCACTCATAGAACAAAACCCACCTCCTGAATCAGCTTGAATCACCACACACACAAACCTCCATTTCTGCTACACCATAACCAAACAGCACCAACCAGCCATCCTCAAAGATTTCTAAGCTTCATATCATCTTCAGGAGGTTCAAAGGAGTAGGCTTGCATCAAGAGAGAACCCAGAAAGCTCAGAATCAGAGGGTCCCCATCTCAGGTAACAGGATGAACTTTTTTCCCATAAGCTAGCTTTTAAGTTCTTTTATGGTTCTATATGCTTCCCTGATCATGGGGATATGATTACTTTTGAAAATGGTTGAGAAACCACCATGTATGTGATCTCTGAAACTTTTGCCCGTTTTTACATTTTTCTTCGATTCGTGTTCATGGTATGAAATAAATGAGTTTTGGTTGGGGGTTTAGGTTTAAAATGATTGGGGGATCATTTTTGTGCAAGAAATTTGAAGTTTGATGACCTGAGAGAGAAGCTAGGGTTTGGGCTCGTCGGAGAAGACGACCGGAACACTGTTCCGGTCGCCTGAAAGTAATTTGCCCTAATCAATGTAATTAGTGAGGTTTAAATGTGAGCCATTGATCTTGCCTTCCCGCGCGCGAGTGAACGTCCAAGATTTGTCATTAAACCCTAATTCAGATTAATTAGTTTAATTTATTAGGTTTAATTTGAATTTAATCAGAATCAATCCCAGCCACTGTAACGCGCGCCAGTCAACTCCCGCCCTCTAACTTTGAATCTCAGCCTCACGATCCTCATACTTTTCCATTTTATTTGTTTTATTTCATTTTATTTCTATTTAATTTCTACGAATTTTAAAAAATAGTAAAAAAGGTCCAAAAATTCTGAAAATTTTCATTAAATCTTTTATTAATTTTCAGAACCCAAAAATATTTTTATTTTTATTTTTTTGCATTAAAAATTATTTTTAAATCATTTAAATGTTTATTTTTAATTAGTTAATAGAAATTAATTAATTAAAAATGCATTTAAGTATTTAAAAATCACAAAAAATTCACATGGCATTTTAATACATTTAGAAACATTATCAAACTCTCCAAACAAATTTCTTTTTGGTTCTTGACATATTTTGACATTTTTCTTTGGAATTAAAGTTCTTAAAAGGCATTATTTTTGTTCTAACTTAGAAAAATTCATTCTGCCTAACCATGAAGATTTTGATGATGGCTCTTCTTGCATTACATTATTCATATCATGTAGTATCTAGGGTAAAATTGATTTGAATTTATCTTTCATTTTCAATTTGATGTGCATTTTTTCTTTTGAAGTGTCTTAGAACCCTAGCCAACTTGAGAAAATCATAACTTCCATTAGGTTAAGACTTAGGTCCCCTCCTTTGGGCAGTGAACTTGTGTAGGATTAGGGTACCTTTGATCCCATTTGCAATTTTTTATCTTGTCACTTGCTTCTGATTTTGGATTTTGCTTTGTGTCTTGTGCTTAAACCCTAATTTTGGCTTTCATTTGCATTCATCTCTCATTTGCTTGCATACATGAACTTGCCATGAGATTTTGTGCATCCATATGACATATAAGACATCTTAGGATACATTAGACTCATGTTTGATCATTGCATCATTCATTTTCCATGTTATGCATTCATTCCATTTCATAAACTTTCATGAGCTTTCATGGTTCAAAGCATGCTTCATTTGCATCCACATCCTTGTATGATCATCCACAACTCTTGACATGTGTTTGCATCATCTCTTAGCATCATTAACATCATGTTTATGCTTCTGACTTTGGTTTGCATCATGGCATTTCATCTCATTGTAATTGCATTTCATTTCTTGTTACTAACTTTTCAGGTGGTAAGTCTTTGAGAAGTGAATTTGCCTTCACTTCTCAAAATCTCTTTTCATCCTTCTTATGCATCATTTTTGCATTTTACTTGTGTATTAGAGTGAGCTTGCTCATTCATGCTCCCCCCCCCCTCTTTCTTTCTTCAAGCAACTTATCTTCTTTAGTGAAGTAAGTTGTCTTGCTTCTTCTGCTTCTTCCTCCTTTCATCTGCTTCTTCCTTGGTGGCTTCTCCCTTGAAGATCTTTTGCAAGCCTCATAAACCCTAGGAATACCCAAGCATGATAACAATTAGGGTTTGATTAGTCCCCCATTAGTTTCTACCTTTGTGTCATCTTTGTGTCTTCTCTTCTCATCTCATAATCAAGGACTAAACCCTAAAGGTTCTAAGGCTTTGTGATTAAGCTTATGCCTGCATCCTTCTATTAGGATGGAGTGTATAACTTTAATCCTAAGTGTTAAACCCTTAATGTGTTTAAATCCTTTAATCAATCCACTTAATAATCACTAAGACATCAAGCTTGTAACTTGGTCCTTGCATTAGGGTTCTAATTCTTCCTTAACTGGTTAAGAAGGACTAACCCTAGTGTTAATGGACAAGTCCCCCTCAAGTTGTCTTACAAACCATAAAATTCATTTCTTAATCTCATCATTAACTAAAATCTATTAAATAAAGGCTTTGTTTTGTCATGAGGTTAATCCCTAATCATGGATTAAGTTGAGGAGCCTTTCTCAGCTTAAATGTTCTCATCTATTATCCTTCAATTAGGATGGTGTAATGGGTCCATTAAATCCTTGATTATGGCTTAAGCTCATTACTTAACACTAAACAAAAACAACAAAAACATCTAAATAAATACAAGTAGGTTAATGATCTTAATCCTACATCATGGTGATTAAGTGTGAGGTGCTTACTTCATACTTCAGGCATTCTCATTACCCCTAATCAGAGGGAAGATATGATGAGTTTACTAACCCTTGGTTTAGGCTTAAGCTCATTTTCTTATGGCAAACTCAAAAAGCACTAAAAGACTGAAAACTCACAAAAAAACAAACAATAATCGTCTCCTTCAGGATTCTTTTCTCATCATCTTCACTCACAAACGAGAACTCGCTTCTTCCGTCTAATGCAAGACATTTTGCACCTGAGCCAGACAGGTCATACACTTGAGCATAAACAAGTAAGCAGTTCACAAGTCAATTTATCTTTCAGTCTCTTTGAGTCGAACTATGGTGTTCTGACTTCCTCATTGCACGAGAGGATACGTAGGAATAACTTAACAGTTATCGAACAAAAGTCTATGTATATTCCCCCTCCTTCCAGTATTATTCTTTAAGCCTCATAATCTTGAGCTTCATATCCTTTTCTTACACTGACACTCTTCCATTTCATTTCACACTTCTTTCTAGCACTGACACTTGTATTCTTTTTTATATTTTGCACACAAATAGCACTGACACCACCCCTTTAAGCACAAACTTTCAAGTGTGGATCCCGTCGAGTACGGCGGACAATCTGGGTGTTAATACCTTCCCAGGTTGTAACCAACCCCCTTTCTCAGTTTCTCTGGTTCGCGACTGTCTTATCCATATCTTTTCTCAGGTTTATGCAGCATTACCTTTCCTTCGGGATAAAAATGCCTAGAGGGCGACTCTATTATTTCCTTCTCTTTCACCGACCGTTCGTGTCTGTACCCCTCTTGGCTATGTGTGTCATTTGGCGGGAGCGACAAAAACCCTTCTCACACCCACTGACAAACTTGAAGTCTTGTGTGAACTATTCGTTGATTTTGATAGTTTGAAAGAAAATGGTTTTGATTTGCTTCCCGCCGTCAAAGCTCAAGGCTGGGAAAAATACTTTGATCGTCTTATGGGACCAGTCTTCCCCAAGCTGGTCAAAGAATTCTGGGTGTTTGCAAGCGCTTCAAATTCTCACGTTACCTCATATGTTCTGGGGAAGAGAATAATTATCTCAGAAGATCATATTGCTAGACTCATTGAATCTGATGGAAACGGGATCAAGTGTAGTGATATGGATAAACTATCAGACACAAAACTGATAGCAAAAGAAATTTTCACCAATGGGCAACCTTCTAACAAAATCAAGGATCTGAAGGATCATCTCAGAATATGGGCTAAGATCATCCTTGGTAGCATCTGTCATAGAAAAACAACCAACTCCCCTGATTACATCAACATGGATCAACAGTTCTTGCTTTATATTTATATGCATTTATATTTATATGTATGTCATAATTCAAATTTAAATGAAATTATAGTAAACCAATTCAAACTTAAAATGAGTTATTGTTATATGCATCCATATAGAAAGTTTAGAAAAAATATGTAAAGTTGTATACAATACCAATATAGATATTTATTTATATTGCGTATAAGAACTCTAACCAATAAAATATTGCAATGACAAATTCTCTATAATGCAATGTATACATAATATATAATACACAGTGCAGAGAAAAAAACACATGACATTGCTATACTGTAATACATATAGAATATTCTAATTTAATATTTCAATTATAATATGTAAATATTTTTAATTGTGAAATTACTAATCCATTTATATATACTGGAACATTCATATATATCAAACTATATGCAAAGTAGTTTTCACTATTTCTTAACATATACATCTATTTTTAAACTATATTATGTACTGAACATATTCAACCAGTAAGAATTTCTCTATTATCATATATGCGACACAATAATTTTATTAACATTTAAGTTACTTCTCTATATAGTTGGCTTTATTTCTTGTTAATCACATTAGTTTGATTCCTCATCTCTTACAATTTAAAAATAGCTATAAAAAATACAAAAAATAAAAACAAAAAAGAAATTTAAAAATAGCATATAAAGAAATGGAAAAAAAAATAAAAATAAAAAAGAAGGCAGGCAGGCCCGCCGCCCGCCAACCCGCCGGCGGGGCGGGGCGGGCTTGAATTTCATGCCCAATTCACCTTGGCGGGCATGCCCGCCCCGCTCTTTTTTTGGCGGGTTTTTGGCGGGGCGGGACGGACGGCCCGTTTTGACACCCCTAATTCTTAGTATAACATGTATGTTAGATCATTTTTAGATTCTTGTAATTATTGTAGACTTAACTATTATAGTTTTTAGTATATCATTATCCGTTTTTATGTAGTTTTAACTTAGCTATTATGTATGTTAGACTTAATTGAGATTATTATGTATGTAGGCATATTATTTAAACTTAATTTTATCAGACTAGTCGTTACTCAAACTCAATTTTATTCAAATTATTCGTTATTCAAATTAGTTAGTCAAACTAATCGTTATTTAAACTAAATACTATCGAATGCATAAACATTTTTTTTTTGTATCGTAGAAGCTCTTAGCCAACATGATGGGTATTTTCGGGTTAAGGTTGATGCAACTGGTAAATCAAGTCTTTCACGACTACAAAAGTGCACCACAATTATTCGTATGCTGGCATATAAAACATCTGCTAATAATGTGCATGACTATTTGAGAATTGGCTAAACCACAATACTAAAATATCTTGATAAGTTTACAAGGGGTGTGGTCAATTTATTTTGGCTACAATATCTGCAAAAGCCATTCGCTGAGAACATCGAGTGCCTGCTGCAGATTGGGGAGGCAAAGGGATTTTCCAGTTTGTTGGGGAACATTGATTGTATGCATTGGGAATCTAAAAACTGTATGTTGCATTGAAAGTGCAATAAGTTCGAAGCGATCATGGTAAACCCAATGTTATGCTTAAAACAGTTCCTTCAGAAGACTTATAAATTTGACACACATTCTTTGGAGTATCGGGTTCAAACAACGATATCAACGTGTTGAACCAATATGATGTTTTCAACAATGTTATGCAAGAGCGAGCTCTTGTGGTCCATTATAAAGTCAATAATATTAAATACAACATGGGTTATTATGTATCATATGACATTTATCCTAAATGGACCGCATTTGTGAAATACATCCCAATGCCATAAGGGGATGAGAAAAATTGTTTGTCCGACATCAAGAAGGCGCAAGAAAGGATATCGAACGGGTATTTGGAGTTCTCCAATATTATTTTCGATCATACGTAACCCAACTTGATCTTGACACTTGGATACATGCATCATATTGCACAACATGATTGACGAAGATGAACATGACACATGTGATGAAAATTTTTATTATTCTTATAAGCATCTAGGAAATGACCCGACTGCACCACTAGAAGATTATAATAATGATTTTCAGGAGTTCCTACGTAGAAGACAACATGTTCGTGACAAGGAAATTCATGGACATCTTCAAGAAGACTTGATAGAACATATATGTGAATGTTTTGAGCATGAGAATAATTATAACTAAAAATTATTTTTAATATTTACTATATTTCTACCAGTAATTTATTTTAACGTTTATTAATTTTTTTAATTTATTTTTTTATAAGTTATTGGTGTTTATTTCATATATTTTAATTTTATTGAATTGATTTGTTTTAATTAAATATTTATATATTAATGTAAGATTTAGATATTGTAAGATTGGTAGAACCTATTTTAAAATTTTAGAAGAGTAGTATAGATATTTAAAAAATATATATAAGTTGTTTAAATAATTGAGAAGTTTAAAATAATATATTATATCAAATCTGACCCATTTATACCATCAAATTAAATAGGTGATACAGAAGTAAATGCTCTAAAATCTAAACAATCATCTAACAAAAATATACACATATAAAATGAATATAAATACTCTTTCCGATTTATTTATAAAATAAAATTAATTTTTATATTCATCAAATAATTATTATATAATTAAACGCTAAACTAAATACATCTATTATTAAATAAATTTAATTAATGTATCTAGTGAAATACTAAACTAAATACATTAATTATTAAATAAATTAAAAAGAATATAATATTTATCTGAAATTGTACTTATATCATTTGTAGAGTAAATTTTGTTAGAATAATAGTAATAATGAAGATGCCTTATGGTTTGGAAGTATTTTCAAATAAGACATATTATGTCCAATGTGATTGCTGCTTCCCAGCTGTATCTTGATTCTATACTTTGCATTCTCTACTATTCTACTCTCTTCTCACACTTTTCAAAATAACCCTATTTTCTTTATTATCTTTTTCTATATCTCAAAAGAAATAAAGCTAAATAATTTTGGACCCTCCCTTTTTCTTTTCTTTATTATCTTTCTAGATTTCATTGTACTACACAATATTATTTTTTCATCCACTTGTTACCTTTTTCTTCTATAAATTCACTCTTTCAAACCCTTTCACTCCTCTTCCACTTTCCCCTTCTCTCTGAAAACCTCTGTTTCCTCTGTTTTTTTTTACAGCATCAAATTCATTTTTGAAGCTTATTGTTATTACAAACATATAAAAAAAAGCTTCAAAAATCTTAAATGCTTAATCTATTGTTATTGATGTTTGAGATTCATGTATCAAATTCTGAGTGAAATTTTCTTTTCTGGTTGTATGATCAATTCTACTGTTAGGCGCAGGACCCATTTAGTTCAATCTTTCTCTGTTGTTTTCCTTTACTGGCTCTACTACGTTTCATGATTTCTATTTCTTAATCCTTTTTTCTCTTTTTATTACATAAATTTTTCATTTTTCAGCATTTTTTTTTCTCTTTTCTTTATATTAGTTTCTGGGTCCTGTGTCCTCTGTTTTCCTCTGTTTTTGCTCTGTTTTCCTCTGTTTTAGGTTCTGTTTCTGCAAAATCTCACATGGCTTCTTCAAGTGGAACTTCTTCAGGCTATTCAACGCTTCCAAACTCAGGTTCAGAGGAAGATTTGATGGTTCTAATGGATCAAAGAAAAAGAAAGAGAATGATATCGAATCGGGAATCGGCGAGGAGATCTCGAATGAGGAAACAAAAACACTTAGATGATCTTGCTCTACAAGTAACTCAACTAAGGAATGAGAATCAACAGATTGTAACATCTGTGAATCTCACAACTCAACGTTTCCTGGCTGTTGAATCTGAGAACTCAGTGCTTAGAGCTCAATTGAATGAACTCAATAACAGATTTGAGTCTTTGAATGAGATCATCAACTTCATGAATGTTACAAATGGTGTTTTTGACCCTCTTGATAATATTAACAATAACAACTACTTCAATAACCCTTTGAATATGGCTTATTTGAATCAACCAATCATGGCTTCTGCAGATATGAACATGATGCATTATTGAGTTTGAAGTTTGATTGAATCTGATGGAGAAATTGTGATGCTTGAGAGTTTAGAGAGAGAAAATGAATAATGATGAAGGTGTAGTAATAGTAGTAATGGTTCATAAAGAGGGTGAAACTTGTTAGGTTCTGTTTCTATAAATGAACCTTGTTTGTGTTCACACTTTAAGGTTGTGTTTTTTTTTCTTCTATGATTGAGTCACTATTGTTGTTGGTGTTCTTCTTGTTGTTTTTTCTTTGTTATTATAATAAATATATATAATATGACTTTATTATATTTATGTGTATTATGAAATTAGTTATTTGTTTGACTAAAATTGAGATGGTGTACAAATTTGGCACTTGCTCAATTATAGTTAAGTGGACAAAGTTGAATTCATATATGATATTGTATTATATTATATAATAGTAATTCTTGATTGAACTTAGACATATTAATGCATTGCATGCAATCAATCTTTTCAATAAGTGGGTTTTATTTTATGCATAAGCATAAAGTTATCTTTTCAAATTTATCTTTACTTAAGTAGAGCAAGTATCTCATGAAACTCAACAATTGTAAAATTCCAAGACACAATTACAATTGTAAAATTCCAAGTTTGAATTTGGATAAAGGTATTTAATATAGTAATATTGTTATTTGTTTCTTGTGACAAGTTGATTTAAATTAATAATATTGATTTTTTTTTCATTTAAATCATTTCAAAGTCTCGAATTTAAACCTAGATGAAAGAGATTTAAACCTAGATGAAAGAGTCGGGCCTAATAATATTTACATTTGTAATTGAACTATTAGTTTTTATCAATTCAACTAGATTAAAGTTTCGAATTCGAACCTAGACGAAAGTGTATAATCTAATCGACCTTTGTCCGTTTAATCAGATCAAAGTTTAAAATTTAAAATTAAAGAAAAACATAATAAATGTTTAGGTCCTAAGAGTATATTTATGTTAGATCCAATCAATTTATGTCCTATAGAGTATTGTTGTTTTAAATTAACAAAAACGTCAAAACCATATAAATATTTGTTGGTTAAAGTGATAAATCATAAATGCAAATTAAGAGTGTTTATTACTAGTAAAAGGTGTACTAAGATTTGAAATAAGACATATTGGGTTTGTGTAGTGATGGGTCAAGTAATGACTAGAGATACGGATCTTATTGGAAAAAGAAAAGTCCAAAAGTTAGCAGCAAAAAGAAAGGGACAGGTGCTGTGTAGAGTTGGCCATGCCACACCTAATTTCTCATATCATCATATTACTAGTTTTTATCTTTCAACTTCCTTCAATTGGGAACACACACAAACATCTACGGATGTTATTTCTCTCTTGTATTTTTCATTTTCTAACTTCAATTCATTTTAATCATCATGTGTCTCCACCTACTTATTTGTCTTTTCTACTGCCTAACTTTCAAACCAAAATTACTTATTACTACATTTTTCGATTTTTAAGTAACAAACTGAACCCTAACCCTAATCATCAACCAATCATTTATATTTTTTTTGTTCAATTATTACATATCAATTGAAATATCACTTCTGAATTGAAGTTAAAATAACTGAATTGTTATCGATCGTTAATTTGTTTAGTGGTGATTGACGCTGAACATAAATTTAGTTTGGTTTGAAATATCTTTATTATACTGTTTCGGTTCGATTTTCTAGTATAAATGTACGATGAACAAGCCCTAATAGCATCCACTCACATGCATGGCACTTAATAACACAAGCATTTGGTCGTGTAGATTACACAAAAGTGATGGGACACAGACATTGTATAGATTAGTACACTTTAGCAATAAGTGTGGGTGTACATTTTGTAGGTGCTACCCTTAAGTAAAGACACGAGTTCCCATTTTCAATCTTGGTTTGGCTTTGAAAAGACAAATTTATGAGAGTTATTTTAACTTTGAGCTAAAGCAAAAAAGCTGTTACACCAAGTTCTTGGAAAGTAATCAAAAGTCATGTTTTTTAGTTAAATATCAAGACATGAGTGCGTTCATTTTCTGTGTACTATCACAAATTTCCACGTGCAATGAACTATGTTTGTTAATATGGTTTGCATATGCTATGTTAAGTTCTGTGACTACTTTTCTTGCATGTATCAACTTCAATAAATTAATGGTCCAGCATCTGGTTTAGTCACATGGATTACTATATATAAACATCAAATAACTTTATTGAATTATCGATGTATCTGATCTGATACCGCCCAAATACATTTATTATTAATTTTTAGGATCGGAAATAGTAATTGTTTGTAAGATTTATACCTATACTTTTCTTTCTATTTATTGTATGATTTTGTAGAATGTTGGAAAAAAATAAAAGGAGGATTTGGAGAGTTTCTTGCAATAGCAAAGGCTGCTTTGCTCATAGATATAGGAAAAGTAAGCACGTCAATATTTATTCATAAAGTCGTTTTACTTACATTTAGTAAAGAAAACTATGTGTTTGTTTATATCAGCAGCTTGTACTTGACTTCAATTATAAAATTAGTGTGTGATGTAAACTAGGTACTTGTGTAAGCAATTATACAAATTAATCTAATAAATAAGATAGAATTACAATAGGTGGTCAAATGTTTTCTAGAAAGTTTTAGCATTCTTGGATTATTTGCATGATTGAATTTTGATTACATTTATGAAGGGAATGAGAACTTAGATTTGATGGTGAATTTCTTTTAAGAATTATGATTCTCCATGCTCCAAAACAACAAGATACTTGCAAATATTTTGATGCTAAAGTCATTGACGGTAAAAAAAAAAAATGAGAGGTGTTCAGAGTTAGAATAATGTGTATTTGAATATGAAATATTCATTAGAATTTTATAGTAAGATTATAGGATTTGTATCCCAAGAAGTTTGTTCTAGGAAACATGTCTCAGGAGATAAATGTTCTCAGATGTTCATTCTCTCCTTGATATGACAATCACCTGAGCATTTGTACATTTTATTTCATGGTCATTTATTTTGTTAGGCCTTTTTAGAATAAGTGTCAGTCCAATCCCAGAACAATAGTCTTTCATTCCTGGAGTGACATAGCTTGAATATGATTTTTAGCATAGTTTTTATCTTCTATTCTGATGTCATACTTCATATTCTAACGCATGAGGCCTATGAACAATTAATGAAGAATTAACTTTGGAGTCCTTCTTGTCCTTTATTGAATTTTCGATTTCCTTACTTTTTCTCTAGAATGTGATGAGACTAATTTTTTTTTTTGTCTTTCATTCTAATGCATGAGGCCTACAACTCCTAGGGTGATCTCCTATAAACAGGTGTGTCTTGATTATGCCTAAGAACCGTAAATGTTGTTATAGCTTGATGATATAAACCTTGGTGATATGAAGCTAAATTACCTCTGGTTGCGCGATCTCAAGGATCATTTGATTTTCATCCTTTGGATTTCGTCTCCTTTCTCCTTCTGGTTCCAATATATATTCTATAAGTTTGAGCAAATTATCTATTTTTCTTATTTTTATTTCATTGCTCAAACTCTCACAATATTTTTCGAACACTTTCTCATGATCCATGTTGCTCTCCTTATATGTGATGACTTCAAAGTGTTTTCTCTCATCTTTCAATATATCCAAACTCTCTTTCCCCACACTATGCCAAAAATGACTTTTAATAGTGCACCTTAGACATCGCTTTTATGCAAAAGCGTTACTATAAGTTAAATAAAAAATAAAACATGGAAACTGTTCACGAAAAAGAGTAAAAGCGCTGCTAAAAGTCCTACCTTAGACAACACTTTTGGAAAAGCGTTGTCTAAGGTAGACATTAGCCAGTGCTTTCTGAAAGCGCTTTTAAAGGAATATATTAGACAACGCTTTTCTCAAAAGCGCTGTCTAAGGTCTTATACATTTTAAAAAATAATAATCTCAAAAGCGCTTTTAAAGGCCCATATTAGCCAGTGTTTTTCAAAAGCGCTTTTAAAGGCCTATATTAGCCGGCGCTTTTCTCGAAAGCCCTGTCTAAGGTCTTATTAAAATAAAATACATGAATAGTCTCAGTATTCTTTTTTCATATTCTTTTCTTTCCCTCTCCGTTGCGTTTGCGAACAAACGAATACGACATAACGAACAACTATTGTCCACCGTCCTCCACCGTCTCGGTTACATCTCGTCGTCGTCCTTCCTCCATTGTTCTCGATCGTCCTCCACCATACTCACCTTTCTCCACCATTCCGCTAAGATTCTTCTTTTTCCGTTAAGTTTCAGTTTCGTTAGGGCTGCCTTTGTAACTTGTAGATTCTATACTTTTGGGTCTATTACTGGGATGTTTGTGTAAAATAATAGGAAACCTCACTAGGAATACACGAAACATTTATTTGTCTGTGTTGTTGTTAGAATGATATATATATCAATGAACTGATATGTAACAACATTGATAGTTTGGTGCACTAATATATAGTAGAACATAGAATGATTCATTTATATCGATTTTGAGTTCACGTATATGCATCACTCAAATTATCATTATTTTCATCTTGTTTGAAATCATAACCAACTTTATTTAGTTGCTTATATTTGTGATTGTGTCGATGAAATGCCAATGATGATATATTGTTGCCGGTCATAAGGTGGCGAGACATCGACGATGATATCACATTATGTTGGGTTGAGTTCACTTTTAGGCTAGACACACTTTTAGGCTGAGCACAACTATGGATGGAACAGTTTTTGGTTGTACCTATTAATTGAGAGCTAAGCCCCTATTTACTAGGAATTGTAAAGTGGTTGTGCAGGGGTGCCATGCCAATAGATTTTATTTGAGTTATTATTTGGGCACTTAATGATATCATATTTTTTTTGTTGGAATTAGATTTTGGTCTAGTAACTTATATGAGAATCTGCACAACTTAATATTGAGGGGTTTATGATTTAAGAAAAAATGGAGTAGTCTTATCCCCGACTCATTTTCATGTGCAATATAGAAATTAGTTAGTTTGGATTAGATAGTTAGTGAAATGTAGAACTTGGTGGTTAATTGTTTTAGTTAGCATTATGATTAATTATAAACATCTATTAGTTAAATATTTGAATTATAGGTAGTTGATGTTATTTTGAAGTTGATATTGATTGCTTTCAATTGTGATTGTTCTTTTCAGATTGTTGTTTGAGGAGAATTTGTTTTGAATCATCTGCTACTACGAGAAATGTATTTTATTATTGCACTCAAATCTTCATATGGTAGACGATACGTGAAATAAAAGTTTGTATTAATCTTCTTTCTGTGACGCGAAAGTGTTTTTCTTAGGAAAATCTTCTTTTATGTTCTTTTGAAATAGTTGCGTGAATAATTATAGTAGTATTTTTGTTTACCTTAATAAGTAGGAAAACCATGGATAAAAAATGGATGTTTGTCGATCGATTATCCAAAGAGTACGAGAATGGGGTTGTGAAAATCGTTAAGTTTGTTGTTCAACACGTTGAAGACCCCACTCGAATGAAATATCCTTGCTTGGAATATTGTTATGTGGGTAAGGTTGACGCATATGGATTGAAATCGCATTTACTGATGCATGGAATTGATCGAAGTTATAAGTGTTGGATATTTCATGGTGAGAAAATTAACGAGAATGTTGAACCGAGTGGGAAAAGTAATACGACATATGCTTCAGACGACAAAGACACAAACACACATGATTGTGATCGAGTCGAAGAGATTGCAGAAGCACTTGAAGAAGATCTTCATAATTGTCCCAAAATGCTTGAGAGGTTAGTAAGCGATGCAGAGAAATCGTTGTATAAAGGTTGCACTAAATTCACAAGACTCTTGGTGGTATTAAAGTTGTACAACATAAAGGCGGGAAATGGATGGTCGGATATAAGTTTCACAGTGTTGTTGGCCCTTATGAAAAAAATGCTATCGGAGGATAATGTTCTTCCTAATCGAACCTATGAGGCCAAAAAATGTTGTGCTCTATTGGCATGAGTTATGATAAGATACATGTTTGTCCAAACGATTGCATTTTGTTTCGAAATGAAAATGCATCGTTAACTGAGTGCCCTAAATGTGGTTTGTCTCGATATAAGAATAAATTGTCTCCAGCAAAATTCTTATGGTATTTTCCTATAATTCTGAGATTTAGGCGCATGTTTCATAGTGAAACCGATGCAAGACACCTTATTGGGCATGTAGATGAAAGAATTATTGATGGAAATATCGACATCCGGCTCATTCACCATAGTGGTCGAAAATTGATAATGATTATCATGACTTTGGAGAAGAAGCAAGAAACCTTCGCTTGGCATTATCTACTGATGGAATGAACCTGCATGGTCTTCAAAGTATCTCACATACCACATGCCATGTGATTCTTATGATTTATAACCTATCTCCATGGCTATGTATGAAGCATAAGTACATGATGTTATCTATGTTAATTTTTGGGCCTAAATAACCAGAGATGACATAGACGTATACTTGACAATTTTAATCAAAGATTTAAAGATTTTATGGGAGAATGGTGTGGAGGTTTATGATGGATATAGGAAAGAAAGTTTCAATTTGAGGGCGATGTTGTTTGGCACAATTAATGATTTTCCAGCATACGAGAATCTATCTAGGTATAGCCTTAAAGGTCAACGTGTGTGTCCTGTTTGTGAAAATGGAACTAATACGACACAATTAGAACTTTGTCTGAAGAATGTGTTTCTCAGTCATCATAGATTCTTAAATTCTAAACATCACTATCGTGGGTGGAGAAAATCATTCAATGGAGACACCGAACAACGTAAAGCTCCACCTGCATTGTCAGGTGACCAAGTTTTTGAAAATGTGAAAGATGTGCGTACTGAGTTTGGCAAGCCTTTTGCACATAAGGTTGTCAAAGGTGGGTGGAAGAAGAGGTCAATAATTTTTGAATTTCCATATTGGAAGTCTTTGTATATGAGACATTTTCTCGATGTTTTGCATATTGAAAAAAATGTATTTGAAAGTGTTATTGGTACGTTACTCAATATAAAAGGAAAGTCTAAGGATGGCCTTACAGCAAGGGAGGACATGTTAAAAATGGGAATAATAATGGAGTTAAACCCCAAATAAACAAATATGTCATATTTTGGAGTTATTGAGCACATTTGGGTGTTTGATTACGAGAAGTTTCAGATTCCTATATTTGGTTGCAAATGGGTAAATAATAATGGCATACAAATGGATAAGTTAGGATTTTTGCAAGTGGATCTTAATAGGGTGGGGTACAAAGATGAGCCTTTTATTCTAGCATCTCAAGCTAAACAAGTGTTCTATGTCACTGACCTGACAAGTACAAAATGGTCTATAGTTCTTTTATCTTACAAAGTGGTTGATGATAGCGGTGTAGATCAATGTGATATTGATGTTGAGAATGAGACATGCATTAGATGAAATGAGTTGAATAAAAATGATCAAGATAAGGATCTTATAATGGATGAGTCATATATCAGAAATGATCATAACGTGGAAATTTGGATGCCGTTGGATCCGTCCGCATTGTTAAGAAACAAGAAATTCATATTCCAACCAAGAAAAGAAAGAGATTGTAGATGTTTAAAATTGGCAGAATTTTTGACCAACAAGAAATATTGAATTCAGTTCAGAATGTCCTATCAGATGTTGGGACATTATCAAACAGAGTATAAGAACTTATTTCAGGATGTCACACCAGATGTTGGGACATTGTGTAAATGATTTAAGTTCAGTTTTTCAGGATGTCCCAACAGATGTTGAGACATCTCAAACCTGCTACCAGAATTAATTAATGACTAACTGATCTGAGATATTTAAGGAGAGTTATCTGGAATTAATTATGGATGGATAAAAACAGAACAAGGCGCATCTGTAGGAAGTTTTATTATGAGGCTTCAGATAAATCAGAAGAACTAAATCACCTAGAATCTAGGAAGTAACAAACCCTAATTCAAGGTGGAAGCTGCATGTGTTTTAGGACTGGGTTAACCTACAGAAAGCCCAAATTACAAACATCTATTTAATCAACAGAAACTCACAGAATTGAGTACGAATTTCAGAAGACAAAATAGGGTGTTGTGTTTTAATAGCAGGTTGTTTTAATTGTACCACTTTATGAGCTTTTAAGCATAAGTGCATTTGTGACTTGATTGAAACTGTGAAGTAAGATCAAGCTGTCTTGTTTGAAGAATGTCTTCAATTTTATTAAACTTGTAAACAAGATCACTGTGTGATTGAGGGGGAGTGAGTTGGTACTCATATCTAAGTTGTGTCTTAGGTAGAAATTGCATTGGGTAGATATTAAGTGAAAGATTAAACTAGGTTGTTTAAGTCTAGAGTTAATATTACTTATAGTGGATTTCCTCCTGGCTTGGTAGCCTCCAGATGTAAGTGTGGTTATACACTGAACTGGGTTAACAAACTACTGTGTTGTTTAATTTTCTTGCACTTTAAGTTTTGGTTAAATCTGTCAAGTGTTGGAACATCTCATAGGACATCTCATACCTGATCACAGAATTTCAATTGGCATCAGAGCAGGCACCCTGCCTGTTTATACTGGGTGAGATCTAGGGAATACAAATTCTGGAAACATGGACAGAGATATAGGATCAGTAAATAGACCACCTATACTGGATGGATCTAATTATGACTACTGGAAGCCAAGAATGATTGCATTCTTAAGATCACTTGACAACAGAGCCTGGAGAGCAGTCAACACTGGATGGGAACATCCTGTCCAAGACACCAAAGATGGATCAAAAGTGTTGAAACCTGAAGAAGAATGGAGTAAGGAGGAAGAAGATTCAGCACTAGGCAACTCCAAGGCCTTAAATGCTTTATTCAATGGCATTGATAGAAACATCTTTAGACTTGTGCATCACTGTGAGCTGGCCAAAGATGTTTGGGACACTCTCAAAACAACTCATGAAGGAACATCAAAGGTAAAAATGTCAAGACTTCAACTTCTCACCACCAAGTTTGAAAACTTGAGAATGAAGGAAGATGAGTCAATTCATGAATTCTACATGAACATCTTAGATATAGCTAATACTTCTGGAGCCTTGGGAGAAAAGATGACTGATGAAAAGCTTGTAAGAAAGATTCTCAGATCTTTGCCAAAAAGATTTGACATGAAAGTCACAGCAATAGAAGAAGCTCAAGACATATGCACAATGAAAGTTGAAGAGCTCATTGGTTCCCTTCAAACATTTGAGATGGGAATGAATGACACAAATGTAAAGAAGAACAAAAGCACAACCTTGGTGACAAATACTGATGAAGAAGAAGATGATAAATCAGAAACTGGTGAAAGCTTATCAGACAACATTGCTATGCTTGGAAGACAATTCAAAAAAATTCTCAGAGGGATGGAAGGCAAATCCAAACCCAGTGGAAGATACACAAACTCTTCTGAGAACAAAAGACCTTATGATGCTAACAGAAGGTCAAATTATGATGAAAAGACCAGTCAAGAAAAAGGTATTAAATGCCATGGATGTGAGGGATATGGACACATCAGGAATGAATGTCCTACTTGTAGCGGTAAAATCGTGAGTGTAAGTTATTGATTAACTTAACTCGATTAACACAGAGTCGCCACCGCGCTTTTCTTTATTTCCGAAAGGAAAAAGGTAAAAGAACGAATAAAAACCTAGGATTCTAAAAGCAAAAGCTAAAAGAAATAAACAGAGATTGGGTAAGGGGATTGGTTATGAACCGGGAAGGTTTTAGGCACCCGACTCATCCGTGGTACTCCACGGGAGCCCTTTGAAATACTTATCACTTTTGGTCTGAAATTGGTTTATTTAAAATGATGGAAGAGAAGAATATTTTTTTAATAATTTTGTGTTTGATAAGGTTTTAAAGCCTTATGCCTACGTACCCACAACGTGCAATGCGAGATCAAAACCCCGTAGTTCGTGGTACAAAGTTTAAAAAGAATAAGTGGGTTGAGTTGATTTTAAGATGTAAAGATAAGTCGTCATCCCTTAGCGAATAATTCCGCTAAAAGGGATGAATCATATCTAAACATGTGGAAAAGAAGAAAGGTGCACAAGGCACAAAATCAATTGAATGGATTTGTATTTTTTAAAGTATGTACAAAAATGGTTTTAATATATTTACATGATTTAATATTTGATTAAGAAAATAAAAGGAAAAGGTTAAAAATCGCTTGATCGAAATCAAGGTTTGTTTTTGAAACTGTTTGAAGTTTAAGAAACAAGAAGGTTTTGAAAAAAGGAAGAAGTTTTGAAAATTAAAGAATGGGGAGGAGATGAAGAGACTAGTCCTAATGCTTGAATTAAAAGCTAAGGAAAGAAGTTACCAAGACCAATATGTACAAATCTTCAAAATTCGGACTTCCATCTTCAAAAGTTAATGACATCATTTGAGGCCAAGATTTCTAACCACTTCAATCTTGAGCAAAGGGAATCCTAGAAGATCTAAGTCCAATCTCCAAAAGTTCGGGATAGTAACCATAAGTCCAAAGTTAGAAGTAACAAGTTTTTTTTAAGAGTTTAATCCTTTATTAAGTGTTTTAATATCCAAATGGACAAAAAATAAAAAGCAAGCACAATATGAATATATACAAGCATAATATGAATATAAACAATGATATATGATATAATATGGCAAAATATAATAAGGAGATAAAGGAACGAGAGATTTAAAATAAAAGGATAAGGTGCAAGAGATTAAATTTAAACAATTATATTCACATTATTATATTATATACAATATAAGGTGGTATGATGAACTTAATCAAGCACAACCACAACAATGAAAATAAAACCGAGGCAACCGGATCCAAGTGGATCTTTAATCGAATCGGGACTAATATAGGTCTATGTTAAGCAATCGCCGAGTAATTTACGAAGTAATTACCCTACAAATGAGGCCGGCCACCACTAATTAAAGTGGAAAATATTCGTGTTAATACATGTTAGAGAAACGATATAATGGATCGTTCTCCGAAAACATGCCACACTAAAAGAAGAGGAAGGTCTAATCTTAATCGAAATTATCGTTGAGTTTTCTCGAAAAGCAACCTATCACAATCTCAAAGTATGGAGAATGATCCAAATGATCATTCATCCATAGATTTGAAATAATGAAGATTAAACTTAATCGGAAATCAACAATCCCGAATCGGAAGATTGTCATCGACCAAAATTAAAAGGAGATGAAAGAAATGGATCCAAAAATAGATCCATAAAAGAATTCAAAAAATTTTTAAGTTCTTCTTTTAAAAAATTATTTCTAAGCATTTCACTAAAAATTCTTTTCTAAAAGATAAAGTTTAAAATGATTTTTTTAAAAATGTTTCTAAACACATTTTTTTTAAAATATATTTCTAGAAAAAGACCTTTCTTCTATTCAAAATAAATTTGTAACAACAAAATCAATTAAAAAAAACAAATAAACCAAAGAAATTAATAAAAAGAAAGAAACAAAAAGAAGGAAGGATATGGGGAAAATCCGCGGGTCACATGGTGTAGTACCAATGGATACAGATCCATGATCCAAACAACTCTATACATCACTTTATATCTTTATATTATTCAAATGAATTAAAAAAAACAAAACAATTAATAAATAATAGAAGGAAGAGCTAAGTCTTCTTCTCCAATATGCTTCACACGAACAAAACAGGGCAACACGGTGGCGGCAAGTTCCTCACCTTCTCAAGGAAACAACGGAACAGAGCTCTCGGATCTCTCTCTATCAATCGCGAATTCTTGCTCTTCCTTGGATTCTCAACGGATTCGTTCCTCTCTCAATTCGGTAAATTCTTCTTCTTCTCTTCGATTTCGTTTGGGTTAGGTTTGGGGATTTTTTTGGAAAAATTGATTGAGGGTTTGAATTGGGGAAAGATTTGGCAGCAATTCTTTGGCTATGAAAAGCTTAGCCTTTTGAATGAGGAGAAGCTCGTTTAAATAGGAGAAAAAGGGTTGAAGAGGGATTGCCGTTTTGATTTTATTTGGATGCGTTTTGGAGAGCTCATGATTCTCGTGCTTCATTTTCGTTTTGATTCGGAGTTGCTGCGTTTTGATTTTATTTGTGCGTTTTGACAGGTTTCGAGTGCGTTTTGGTTTCACAAGCGTGTGATAGGTGTGCAGGACGGCGTGATGGCTTGTTGTTTCGTTTGCGTTACGAAGCCGTCTTCATGAAGCTTGAAGGCTTGTGTTATTTTTTTGAAGCTGGCTATTGTTGATTTTGTAAGCTGTTGGTATGAAGATGACTTGAGGAAGAGTCAGTTGGCTTGGAAAAAGGTTACCGCTATGAGGCTTGCGCTGAGTTGATGGGTGGGCGTACGGCCTTGACTTGTGTGGAATGCGTGATGATGTTGAGCTATTGGCTGGCGTATGAAGTATGCACGTGAGGTATGCGGCTAAAGTTTTGTGAGACTTGTACGGTTTTTGCAACTTGGTGCAGCCGATTGTTCTTGGCGCAGGCTGGTGAGATGTTGTTTGTGTTTTGTTTGTTTGGGCAGGCACGGCTTGAGGAAATTGTGCTGGGCGTGAGGGCATAGCTAGTTTGTGTGGCTAGCAAAAGGTATTTGCACGTGATGCTGGCTTAAGTTTTGGCTTGCAGCGCATTGTGATGCTTTTGCTTGAGCAAGTGGATATTTGAGAAACAGTGGCTGGACTACTTGATGGGAGGCTTGGAAACATGTTGGTGGAAAAGGCTATTTGTTTGTTTTTTTTTTTTGTAATTTTATGATAATAACATTGTAATGGGCTCATGGAAATTTAAATGGGTTTGGACTTAAAGGTAATTGAAAGAAATAAAAATAATAAAATAAAAGAAACACTTGGTTTAAAAAAAAGAAAAGATGGATTAAATGGATAAACATTGTTATGGTTATTTGGTAATGGATTAAAAAAAAATGGTTTAGAATGATATTTAAAATGGATTAGAAACAAAAATATGAATATAAAAAAAATAATTGGATAATTTGAAATGATTAATAGATGGGTCTAAAAATGATTAATGATAAAAATAATAAAAAAAAGGGTGAAATGGATAAAACAAAAAAAACATAGGTCTATGAATTAAATGAGTTTATATAAAAAAAAATCGAAATTTCATATAGGTCAAAATGGTCATGGAAGAAATGGGCTATGGATGAATAAATGGATACAAAAAATGGTTTAATCAGAAAGAAGAAAAAAATGGATAATGGATAGAATTTGGTTTTCAAGCCCACAACAAATCTCGATTATTTCACAAGCCTCTGATGCAAATGAACACAGTCAACATATACCCAACTGAATATTTCTCAACCTAAGCCACTGTTGTCTGAAAAACTGTTTGATTACATGCCCTGATGATTCGAAGTCAAACTGAGGAAAATAAATCCTCAAATGATCGTTGATGAACTGAAGAACTGATGACTTTATAACCACTGAAGATTCAAACCCCACTTCGCACAAAAACACAGCCTGACAACTGATGAACAAACCAAATTTCGCACAAGAAACACTGTCACACAAACCAACTTATACTTGGAAAACGCATTGCCTGATGAATGAATTACTGGCACACACAACTGGCAGTCAACACAATCTTTTAATAGTTTGACCAGATTAGGTCAAACATCCACTTGAAATGGCATTGTGACTGAACAAACGCATCTGAATCAAATTACTGTCTCATCTTCGCACACCTGCAACACAGAGAAGAAGAAGGACACTGCAACATATTTTTTTTGTATTTTGGTTAGAAGTCAGTAAATATAAACAAATATAAAACAGCAAAAATAATGGTGATCCCCTGCGAAGCATATACCCACATCTGAGGAGAAACTCGAAACCAGTGCGATCTTGTTTGTATGCAAAATGCAGATGATGTGCAATGAAATCTTAGGGCAAAAATTAGGGTGTTACAGCTGCCCCTATTTAAGTTTCTTCAATCCGGAGATATGAAGATTGACATCTTCGTCTCTACAAGATGGGAGAGACTTAAATACAGAAAAACCCAATTTTTGTCCTAAGAGAACAAATGATATGATATGAATATGATATGCAAACCCAAGATCTCTATGGGGAAAATAATGACCACCAGAGAAAAGCACAACTTGGGGACACAGAAGAAAATCCCGCTGGGGAAACAACAGACAACGAACGAGTTACCAGGAAAATAAATCACTGGATAACAGATTCCACTTGGGAAAAGATATGAAATAATCAAGGAACAAAATTCAACTAGGGAGAAATAAACACCCTGTCAGAAATGTCAATCAAACACTGTATTTGAATCCAAAAAATGGAAAAATACTGAGTTAGATAAGAAATCATCAACTACCTGATTTACTGGGTAGGAACTCAATCAAAGGGAAACAACTTCTATTACCTTTTTACTGGGTAAGAAATTTTCAACTACCTGATTTACTGGGTAGGGACTCAATCAGATTACCTTTTTACTGGGTAAGAGGAAAATATCGACTTCTATTACCTTTTTACTGGGTAAGAGGAAAATAACTTGACTACCGGATTTACTGGGTAGAACAATTCTCGACTACCTGATTTACTGGGTAGGAGCATAAGGGACTCGACTATCAATTTACTGGATAGGAGTATGATCGACTACCTGATTTACTGGGTAGGAAATATAACAGACTCGACTATCAATTTACTGGATAGGAGCAAAATGCGGAGGAATAACTTCAACTACCTTTTTACTGGGCAAGAAATATTCTCAACTACCTGATTTACTAGGTAGAGAATAACAGACTCGACTATCGATTTACTGGATAGGAGATATGAAAGGACTCGACTATCAATTTACTGGATAGGAGTATGGTCAACTACCTGATTTACTGAGTAGGAACTCAATCAAATTACCTTTTTACTGGGTAAGAGGAAAATATCTGATTACATTACCTTTTTACTGGGTAAGAACAATAACTTGACTACCGGATTTACTGGGTAGAACAAATTCTCGACTACCTGATTTACTGGGTAGGAGCATAAGGGACTCGACTATCAATTTACTGGATAGGAGTATGATCGACTACCTGATTTACTGGGTAGGAACTCGATCAAATGGAAACAGTTTCTATTACCTTTTTACTGGGTAAGAAGAAGAAACATCGGCTACCGGATTTACTGGGTAGAACTCAATCAAATTACCTTTTTACTAGGTAAGAAAAATTTTCAAACTACCTGATTTACTGGGTAGAGAATATAAATGACTCGACTATCGATTTACTGGATATGAGTATGATCCACTACCTGATTTACGGGGTAGGAAATATAAAGGACTCGACTATCGATTTACTGGATAGGAGTATGACCAACTACCTGATTTACTGGGTAGGAAATCAATCAAATTACCTTTTTACTGGGTAAGAGAAAAAAATATCTGATTTTATCACCTTTTTACTGGGTAAGAGGAAAATAACTTGACTACCGGATTTACTGGGTAGAACAATTCTCGACTACCTGATTTACTGGGTAGGAGTACAAGTAAAAGAACTTGATCAAATTGGTAATATTACCCACTATCGATTTACTGATAGCTTAATTCCAAAGTAACAATACTCAAGCTGGGGAAAATATTGCCCACTATCAAATAATGACAGCTTAATTCCAAAGCAAATATATCCACAAAAGGGGGACCAAAGTTCAATCCAAGAACAAATTGGAGAGAAACGGTCAAACAAGACTCATCCCAAGGAGGAAATATCTCAACTGGGGAAAATCCATCCAGATAATAAACTGGGGAGGAAACTAAATCAATATCTTCCATGAGAAACAAACTCAGTGGGGAATTAGAAAGGATTAACTCTTTCTGCTTAATGGTCGACACTCTAAACTTGAGAGGAAATACGACACACACACTCTGTGGGGAAAATCCACACCCAAGAGCAGATAACAATGATAAACGCAAGAATGCAAGCAAACAATGCTATGCTTATGCGTATGAATATGCTTGTGAATATGCTGACAAAACAGACATAAAGATAAATAAACAGGTGACGTGAACACCACAACAACCGGATACTCGGCTAACCCCAAGGCAACAATGCAGGGAACAACTGGAGATTCAACTTGAAATATGCAGGGGAATATCACAAGCCATCAAAGGAATACAATCCTACTACAAGGCTTAAATCATGATAAAACAGCATCTGCTAGGAATATCATCTTGCTGAGGCAAAGGGTATAATCTGCTGAGGATGAAAATATTCTTGATAAAAATCAAACTTCACAAAGAATAACCGTCATACAACTCCTGCTCCGCTTGGGGATAGAGTGCCAAACTTGCTAAAAATCACATAGGAACCTGCTGGAGATCAACACATGCAGGCCTACTGGGGATCCATATGGGGATATCAGAAGTTAACATCATAGCCACAACACAGTTACAAGGGATTTTAAATCAATACCCAACATAGGGTAAAAGAAAACCTCTAAACTGACTGCTATATCAATACTTCTATATTCAAAGATGCAAACAAATCAAGCTGAGGAACATGAGTTCAGCTGGGGATTCCCAATACTTCTCAATTCAAAGATAACATGCTGAGGAAAAGATCAAAACTCAGCTAGGGATTCTCTTGAAACCTCCCTTCCAACAATTCTTCTGGGGAACACATACAATCTCCATTCAACATCATGGTTGGGGAACAAAACATCATTAACATCAATCTGTCAAGACTATCCAGGAACAACCGAATCAAACCCTGCTTTGGGAGAGACGAGTTACACACATCCAGACTTTACCATTCTTGGAATCACTGTTGATAACCTTTCTTTGTTCATATATCAAAAGAAAAAAAAGTTTTTGAAATCTTCAAAGATTAAATTTACAGCAAATGGCGTGACTCCATGGATCATTACAAGTTTGAAAAATGGTAAATACATGGAAAGGACTACATTGAGATACAATGATCACTATTCTCCCTATCAACTTTGAACTCCACTGTGTCCGAAACTTCAGTCCAGGATGAGTGAATAAGAATCTTTGATGAACAATTCTTCTGAGGGATAGAATCTGAAATCCTCGGTTACTACAAGTGATTCAGTTTGTCGACGCAGTTACTTGCCATGATCCCTAACTTTTGCCTAGATTGCCCTTTCGGATTTTCAATCTACCGGGATAATTATTTCTGTTTTTGTCTCTAATTTTTGCCTGGACCGCCCTTTCGGGTTTTCAATCCACCGAGACGCTCATTTTTGCCTAAGCCGCCCTTTCGGGTTTTCAACTTAGCGAGCTGTTCTTTTATTATTATTATTATTATTATTATTTTTATTTTTTTTTTAGGCGAAGTATTTCTTGACTGCATCCACCTTCACAGGACGAGTGATCTCCTCACCATCCATAGTTGCAAGAATTAATGAACCGCCAGAGAAGGCTTTCTTAACAACATATGGGCCATCATAGTTCGGAGTCCACTTGCCCCGAGAATCTTTAAGGAAAGACTGAATCTTTTTGAGCACGAGGTCGCCTTCTCTGAATACACGAGGTTTGACCTTCTTATCAAAAGCTTTCTTCATTCTTTGTTGGTACAACCGACCATGACACAACGCTTTAATTCTCTTTTCTTCAATCAAGTTCAACTGATCAAATTTACTTTGACACCATTCAGCCTCAGTCAACTTGGCTTCCATCAGAATTCTCATTGATGGGATCTCAACTTCGACAGGGAGCACTGCTTCTGTACCATAAACAAGTGAGAAAGGGGTTGCCCCTGTTGAAGTGCGGACATATGTACGATACCCATGCAAAGCAAAAGGGAGCATCTCATGCCAGTCTGCTCAGAAATTAGAAATGCTACTGTTGAACAAATCTCTGTCCCACCAGTAAACTGCATCAAGTTGAAAATCTTTTGAGAGAAATCATGCAAAGCTGCTTGGAGATTCTTGAAGAAAAATTGCCCCAAGTTCAATGACTAATGAAGGTAAACTGATAATGGATTCAGTTCTTGAAATGATTGTTGAGAAAATAACCCAGAGATGAATCTTGCAGAGAACCATATCTGAGAATAACTTGCACTAATCAACAACTCTTGAACCATAGGACCTGAGGAGAAATTGCCCCTGATAAGATCACCGACCAAGTCTCTCAACTGTTTGAAAATTCCTTGATGAGGAAAGTTTATTTGCAAATAAAAAATGTTTGTACAAACCTGGTAATTTTAATGCAAAGTTCAATGCAAAGTTTGAAATCAAGGATCATTTTTGGAATGAAATTTATTGATGTAAAGTAATTAAAAAAAAAACATTGTCAAAACACGGCGGTTGAGACAACATTAAAGATAAAGCAAAGGTAAGAAAACAAATGATTGGTAAAGAACTTGGGAGTCAGTTTACGCAACCTCGTTGTAGTATGCTTTTCAAAAGAAACCTGAATTCAATTAGGACTTTTGAAGGTTGTAACGTGGTCTGGTTCACGGTTTATGAATCAAAGGATATAGGCTCAAAGTTTATTTATACCCAACCCCTCTTCGTGATGAACTCCAGTCCTACATTCAATTAATTCAGCCTATGCATTCAAGTTCCCGAACATTTAGGATTGCACAGATGAAGATGGTTCATAAGCCAAAGGATTTTGAGATAACAGTCACATCTTTCCTTTTTTTTTTATTTCTAGTGAGGACTTTGGTCCACTCAACTTGATTTTGCTGAGGATTTTGATGACCTCTTGATAAGTATTTCTTTTTATTATCCCTAATTTTTGCCTGAACTGCGTCATTTCAACTTACAGCCAGCGGGATGCCCCAGTTTTTTGCCTAAGTCTCCTTCATAGGTTTTGACTTAGCGGGCTTTGATTTTTTTTCAATAATTTTTCACTATCATTTTTTTTTGAAAGATAATGACTGCATGGCTTAATGATTACGATGAACCGTCATTGGCTTTTGAATTGAGAAACATCTTCAACACTTCTTGATGTGTGTGAAGGAAAACTTGAGATCGCAACCTTTATTTGAAAGGTGTCTTGAATGATTCTCTTGTACTTGAATGCACATTCGAATTAATTGAGAACTACCCATCCCCGGGTTAAAATTGAGGGTTTTTTCGAATAGAAAGAAACTCCAACTTCAAGGTTCAAAGGGGTTAACAAAGGATTAACTTCCTTATTTCTCCAGTGTTTAGGATTTGAAACAATGCCTGTATATCATCAACCAAGTCTCAATTGAAAGCATACCAACAACAATTATGGGTATCTCGTTTTCGTCATCCTCCCTCCAATCATTATGAAAGCTTGAGACAAGATAAATGAACTTGAAATGTAAAGCATAAAGATGCAAATAATAAATGAAATCAAAACAAAGCAATGCTCATTTCATTAAAACCAACATGAAAGTACAAACAAGCTTAAAAGCAAACAACTTAATATGATTGAAGAAAAATTGCAAACATAAAGAAACAATGGCCTAATGATCCATCAGCAACAAAGGATGAGCTGTCCCGTCTGAGATTCTGGCCTTGAAGAAGATCTGACAGTTGAATTCCTCTAGAAGATTCATTTCTCATGATTCGGAAAAGGATTGTTGACAATATTAAGATTAGTGTCCTCAAAAGTGATCATCCCATTTCTAACAAGCTTTCTTACTTTAGCCTTCAATGCAAAACAGTGTTCTAGGTCATGACCAGTTCCACCTTGATGAAACTCACAACGAAGATCTGATCTATAACCAACCGGAAGAGGATTTGGAACAGGAGGCGCAGGCCTAGTAGTAATCCAATCATTCTGGACCAAGTAAGGATACAACTCAGCATAATTCATCGGAATAGGATCAAATTTTGGCCTACTCCTAGCATTACGATTCTGGTTCTGACAAATCTTTCCATGCGTAACGAAATCAAACATTTCTTCGTCTTCATTACACGCATTACCAGGACAACCATCAACCATATTCACAGACACATTACCATGCTTCGGCAACGGATTCTTCTGCACATTAGGATTAGCATCATTGAAATACAGAACATTGTTCCTCATCAATTTCTGTACTTCAAACTTCAGCGGGTAACAGTTCTCAACATCATGCCCCGGGGCACCTTGATGAAAAACACAACGAGCTTCTGGTTTATACCACCATGGAATAGTCTCTGGAACCGGAGGTGGTGGACGAGTCTGCACAAGATTCTCTGCAATTAAAGATGGAAGCAAATCTGCATACGGCACAGGAATAGGATCAAAGCTTGGCTTACTCCTAGCATTACGATTCTGGTTCTGGCCAACATTCCTTTGAATAGATGGACCATTGATCATCAGAGCGACTGCAGTAGGGTATGATTGTTCATGGTGTTGTTGTCTGCGACGAGTCATCTCAACAACATTTGTTTTATCAGCAGAAACATTGACTTGAGGCATGACAATCCTCTGAGGTTGAGTTTCCTTAATGATCAAAGCCTGTAGCATCTCCATGATCTGACTCACATTGCTTTTCAACTCATCAAGGTCTTCCCTAACTTTCTTGTTATGTTGGGCTTGATTTTCCATTCTCAATCTAATAACTCTCAATCTGTTAGCAGCTCTAGTACCGTATCTGTGGTGAGGAGTCAGCTCGACGGATCAACAGACAACTGAGGAAAGAAACAACCGGGATGAGTTCCCACACAACTCAGATGAACACAAGAATATGCGAGGATGCAATGATATGCAATGCTCACTCCCATTTTCAGAAAAACAACCCGATTATTGCAAACGTGGTCAACATCGAGAATACTGTCATAAAAAAAAATCTTGACAAAAAGGAGAATTTACTTTTTTTTTTTCAAATATTTGCAATAATCGGAATTGTCTTCCTTGAAAAATGGTTGTGATGATGATCATGATGAATATGTAGATGCAACAACCACAAACAAGATCACACAAAGCACACGGGCTTAGGTTCCAAGTCACGAGCATGAAATCAAGGTAACAAGACACCAACCCCACAGGTAAGTACTAAGGTTTTATCTTCATTGTACCTGCAAGAAACCAAAAGGGTGCTAACAGAGGTGCCCGGAGTTAACAGTCATCTTTAGAATATCATCGGTACGTTGGATTACTCCCCAACCGATAACATTCTTAAAATAGACCTCGTCCGAGTGTAGTATCGCGTGACAACCGCCTTAGATTTACATCCAGACAGCTTCCGCACTACGTTCCTAAATTGGCTTAGATGGGTTAAGGGTTCTAAGGTCCTCAGTATGATCAGCTCAAGGTCGGAAAATAATGCCACGTACGATTACTCGTCATGACATTGATAGTCCAAGAGAGCCTAACCGAGTGGAGATTATCAAATTGATATTGCTTTGGACTACTCCATCACATATCGCTTCGAATATCGCCGTCCTATCATAAGTGTCACTCAGATCCGGGTTAGAATCTATCTCACACAGAGGATCACCAAACCAAAACGGAACAAACAAATAACAAACAATTCAAACCAAAACAATAAATAAATCAAAGTAGGCTAAATCCGCTTAGAGATTACTCCCCAGCAGAGTCGCCACTTTTCTGTAGCGGTAAAATCGTGAGTGTAAGTTATTGATTAACTTAACTCGATTAACACAGAGTCGCCACCGCGCTTTTCTTTATTTCCGAAAGGAAAAAGGTAAAAGAACGAATAAAAACCTAGATTCTAAAAGCAAAAGCTAAAAGAAATAAACAGAGATTGGGTAAGGGGATTGGTTATGAACCGGAAAGGTTTTAGGCACCCGACTCATCCGTGGTACTCCACGGGAGCCCTTTGAAATACTTATCACTTTTGGTCTGAAATTGGTTTATTTAAAATGATGGAAGAGATGAGAAGAAGAATATTTTTTTAATAATTTTGTGTTTGATAAGGTTTTAAAGCCTTATGCCTACGTACCCACAACGTGCAATGCGAGATCAAAACCCCGTAGTTCGTGGTACAAAGTTTAAAAAGAATAAGTGGGTTGAGTTGATTTTAAGATGTAAAGATAAGTCGTCATCCCTTAGCGAATAATTCCGCTAAAAGGGATGAATCATATCTAAACATGTGGAAAAGAAGAAAGGTGCACAAGGCACAAAATCAATTGAATGGATTTGTATTTTTTAAAGTATGTACAAAAATGGTTTTAATATATTTACATGATTTAATATTTGATTAAGAAAATAAAAGGAAAAGGTTAAAAATCGCTTGATCGAAATCAAGGTTTGTTTTTGAAACTGTTTGAAGTTTAAGAAACAAGAAGGTTTTGAAAAAAGGAAGAAGTTTTGAAAATTAAAGAATGGGGAGGAGATGAAGAGACTAGTCCTAATGCTTGAATTAAAAGCTAAGGAAAGAAGTTACCAAGACCAATATGTACAAATCTTCAAAATTCGGACTTCCATCTTCAAAAGTTAATGACATCATTTGAGGCCAAGATTTCTAACCACTTCAATCTTGAGCAAAGGGAATCCTAGAAGATCTAAGTCCAATCTCCAAAAGTTCGGGATAGTAACCATAAGTCCAAAGTTAGAAGTAACAAGTTTTTTTTAAGAGTTTAATCCTTTATTAAGTGTTTTAATATCCAAATGGACAAAAAATAAAAAGCAAGCACAATATGAATATATACAAGCATAATATGAATATAAACAATGATATATGATATAATATGGCAAAATATAATAAGGAGATAAAGGAACGAGAGATTTAAAATAAAAGGATAAGGTGCAAGAGATTAAATTTAAACAATTATATTCACATTATTATATTATATACAATATAAGGTGGTATGATGAACTTAATCAAGCACAACCACAACAATGAAAATAAAACCGAGGCAACCGGATCCAAGTGGATCTTTAATCGAATCGGGACTAATATAGGTCTATGTTAAGCAATCGCCGAGTAATTTACGAAGTAATTACCCTACAAATGAGGCCGGCCACCACTAATTAAAGTGGAAAATATTCGTGTTAATACATGTTAGAGAAACGATATAATGGATCGTTCTCCGAAAACATGCCACACTAAAAGAAGAGGAAGGTCTAATCTTAATCGAAATTATCGTTGAGTTTTCTCGAAAAGCAACCTATCACAATCTCAAAGTATGGAGAATGATCCAAATGATCATTCATCCATAGATTTGAAATAATGAAGATTAAACTTAATCGGAAATCAACAATCCCGAATCGGAAGATTGTCATCGACCAAAATTAAAAGGAGATGAAAGAAATGGATCCAAAAATAGATCCATAAAAGAATTCAAAAAATTTTTAAGTTCTTCTTTTAAAAAATTATTTCTAAGCATTTCACTAAAAATTCTTTTCTAAAAGATAAAGTTTAAAATGATTTTTTTTAAAATGTTTCTAAACACATTTTTTTTAAAATATATTTCTAGAAAAAGACCTTTCTTCTATTCAAAATAAATTTGTAACAACAAAATCAATTAAAAAAAACAAATAAACCAAAGAAATTAATAAAAAGAAAGAAACAAAAAGAAGGAAGGATATGGGGAAAATCCGCGGGTCACATGGTGTAGTACCAATGGATACAGATCCATGATCCAAACAACTCTATACATCACTTTATATCTTTATATTATTCAAATGAATTAAAAAAAACAAAACAATTAATAAATAATAGAAGGAAGAGCTAAGTCTTCTTCTCCAATATGCTTCACACGAACAAAACAGGGCAACACGGTGGCGGCAAGTTCCTCACCTTCTCAAGGAAACAACGGAACAGAGCTCTCGGGTCTCTCTCTATCAATCGCGAATTCTTGCTCTTCCTTGGATTCTCAACGGATTCGTTCCTCTCTCAATTCGGTAAATTCTTCTTCTTCTCTTCGATTTCGTTTGGGTTAGGTTTGGGGATTTTTTTGGAAAAATTGATTGAGGGTTTGAATTGGGGAAAGATTTGGCAGCAATTCTTTGGCTATGAAAAGCTTAGCCTTTTGAATGAGGAGAAGCTCGTTTAAATAGGAGAAAAAGGGTTGAAGAGGGATTGCCGTTTTGATTTTATTTGGATGCGTTTTGGAGAGCTCATGATTCTCGTGCTTCATTTTCGTTTTGATTCGGAGTTGCTGCGTTTTGATTTTATTTGTGCGTTTTGACAGGTTTCGAGTGCGTTTTGGTTTCACAAGCGTGTGATAGGTGTGCAGGACGGCGTGATGGCTTGTTGTTTCGTTTGCGTTACGAAGCCGTCTTCATGAAGCTTGAAGGCTTGTGTTATTTTTTTGAAGCTGGCTATTGTTGATTTTGTAAGCTGTTGGTATGAAGATGACTTGAGGAAGAGTCAGTTGGCTTGGAAAAAGGTTACCGCTATGAGGCTTGCGCTGAGTTGATGGGTGGGCGTACGGCCTTGACTTGTGTGGAATGCGTGATGATGTTGAGCTATTGGCTGGCGTATGAAGTATGCACGTGAGGTATGCGGCTAAAGTTTTGTGAGACTTGTACGGTTTTTGCAACTTGGTGCAGCCGATTGTTCTTGGCGCAGGCTGGTGAGATGTTGTTTGTGTTTTGTTTGTTTGGGCAGGCACGGCTTGAGGAAATTGTGCTGGGCGTGAGGGCATAGCTAGTTTGTGTGGCTAGCAAAAGGTATTTGCACGTGATGCTGGCTTAAGTTTTGGCTTGCAGCGCATTGTGATGCTTTTGCTTGAGCAAGTGGATATTTGAGAAACAGTGGCTGGACTACTTGATGGGAGGCTTGGAAACATGTTGGTGGAAAAGGCTATTTGTTTGTTTTTTTTTTGTAATTTTATGATAATAACATTGTAATGGGCTCATGGAAATTTAAATGGGTTTGGACTTAAAGGTAATTGAAAGAAATAAAAATAATAAAATAAAAGAAACACTTGGTTTAAAAAAAAGAAAAGATGGATTAAATGGATAAACATTGTTATGGTTATTTGGTAATGGATTAAAAAAAAATGGTTTAGAATGATATTTAAAATGGATTAGAAACAAAAATATGAATATAAAAAAAATAATTGGATAATTTGAAATGATTAATAGATGGGTCTAAAAATGATTAATGATAAAAATAATAAAAAAAAGGGTGAAATGGATAAAACAAAAAAAACATAGGTCTATGAATTAAATGAGTTTATATAAAAAAAAATCGAAATTTCATATAGGTCAAAATGGTCATGGAAGAAATGGGCTATGGATGAATAAATGGATACAAAAAATGGTTTAATCAGAAAGAAGAAAAAAATGGATAATGGATAGAATTTGGTTTTCAAGCCCACAACAAATCTCGATTATTTCACAAGCCTCTGATGCAAATGAACACAGTCAACATATACCCAACTGAATATTTCTCAACCCAAGCCACTGTTGTCTGAAAAACTGTTTGATTACATGCCCTGATGATTCGAAGTCAAACTGAGGAAAATAAATCCTCAAATGATCGTTGATGAACTGAAGAACTGATGACTTTATAACCACTGAAGATTCAAACCCCACTTCGCACAAAAACACAGCCTGACAACTGATGAACAAACCAAATTTCGCACAAGAAACACTGTCACACAAACCAACTTATACTTGGAAAACGCATTGCCTGATGAATGAATTACTGGCACACACAACTGGCAGTCAACACAATCTTTTAATAGTTTGACCAGATTAGGTCAAACATCCACTTGAAATCGCATTGTGACTGAACAAACGCATCTGAATCAAATTACTGTCTCATCTTCGCACACCTGCAACACAGAGAAGAAGAAGGACACTGCAACATATTTTTTTTGTATTTTGGTTAGAAGTCAGTAAATATAAACAAATATAAAACAGCAAAAATAATGGTGATCCCCTGCGAAGCATATACCCACATCTGAGGAGAAACTCGAAACCAGTGCGATCTTGTTTGTATGCAAAATGCAGATGATGTGCAATGAAATCTTAGGGCAAAAATTAGGGTGTTACACTACTTACTTAAAAAGGCAAAAGAAAGGACTCTCTGTAACCTGGTCTGATGAAGACTCAGGAGGTGATTCAGAAGAAGAATCAGCTAAGCATATCACTGCTCTAGCTGGATTATGTGAATCTGAAAGTGAATCCAGTGATGGGGAGCTTACTTTTGAAGAACTTGAGCAAGCATACAAAGATCTATACAAAAGAAGCACTGAAATATGCAGTGAGGTTATAAAGCTAAAGAAGCAGAATGAGGCACTAGAAGATGAAAAAGCAAGTGATCAAGAGATCATTGACACCTTGAAAAGTGAAGTAAGTCTTCTCAACTCCAAGTTGGAACACATGTCCAAATCTGTTAGAATGCTGAACAGCAGATCAAGTACACTGGATGTTATTCTCAACAACAATAAGCATTCAGGGGATAAAAGTGGACTGGGATTTAACAGAGTTCATAAGGATGAAGCTAGCTCTATCAAAACTACTTCAAAGTCCATACAGTCAAACAAGATATCCCAACAGATGCTTCAACATCATGAAAAGAACACAAAGTCAAACATAATGTTCCAACAGATGTCTCAACATTCTGAAAAGAACAAAATGAAGAAGAAGTATCAAAGATGGAGATGTCATCATTGTGGAAGATTTGGACATATCAAACCTCATTGCTATAAGTTGCATGGATATCCAAATCAAATGTATCAGCAACCTTCTAAGCAGAAAATAGAAGTTACCAAGAAAGTGCTGCATAGACATCAAAGAAATCAGCAACCTCCTAAGCAGAAGACAGAGATCATCAAGAAGGTATGGAGACCAAAAGCTAGCATTCAGGCTGATCAAAGCTACATACCCAAGAACAAGATCAACAATCAATCTTGGAAATCTACTGATGAACAATACACAGGGCAGAGGCATCAAAAGAAATCTCAACTCAAATGGTCAAAGAAAAGTGTTGCATATATAGCACATACATCACTAAGAGTATCAGCTAAAGAAGACTGGTACTTTGACAGTGGATGTTCAAGACACATGACTGGATTGAAGAATCTGCTAGTAGACTTAAAGTCACATTCATCCAGATATGTAACCTCTGGAGATGGAGCTAAAGGAGAAATCAAGGGAGTTGGGACCTTGGACTGTCAAGATGTTCCAAGACTAGATGATGTACTGCTAGTTAAAGGTTTAACTGCTAACCTGATCAGCATAAGTCAATTATGTGATCAAGGGTACAGTGTAAACTTTACCAAAACTGAATGCATAGTGACTAACAAAGAACAAGAGGTTGTCATGAGAGGAGCCAGATCTAAAGACAACTGTTACATGTGGGAATCTCAAGACTTCAGTCTCACTTCAACTTGCTCTTTAGCTAAAGAAGAAGAAGTGAAACTTTGGCACCAAAGACTAGGTCATCTTCATTTCAGAGGCATAAAGAAGATAATATCTATGGATGTTGTAAGAGGTATTCCTAAACTGAAGATTGATGATGGCAAAATATGTGGTGAATGTCAAATAGGCAAGCAAACCAAGATGTCCCATCCAAAGCTCCAACATCTGACAACTTCCAAAGTTTTGGAACTATTGCATATGGATCTTATGGGACCTATGCAGGTTGAAAGCCTTGGTGGCAAGAGGTATGCCTATGTGGTGGTTGATGACTTTTCAAGGTATACATGGATAAATTTCATCAAAGAAAAGTTTGATGTATTTGATGTATTCAAAGACTTATGCCAAAGAATACAAAGGGAAAAAGCCAGCTGTGTGATCAGAATAAGAAGTGATCATGGAAAAGAATTTGAAAACCAAAAGTTCTTGGATTTCTGTTCTTCAGAAGGAATCAATCATGAATATTCTTCACCAATCACTCCTCAACAGAATGGGATTGTTGAGAGGAAGAATAGAACTATCCAAGAATTAGCAAGAGCTATGATCCATGCTAAAAAGTTACCTTTGTACTTCTGGGCTGAAGCTATGAACACAGCTTGTTACATCCACAACAGAGTTACTCTAAGGAAAGGAACTTTGTCCACAATCTATGAAGTCTGGAAGGGCAGAAAACCCACAGTTAAGTACTTCCATGTGTTTGGAAGTAACTGTTATATTCTGGCAGATAGGGAGCAAAGAAGAAAAATGGATCCTAAAAGTGATGAAGGGATTTTTCTTGGATACTCTATAAACAGCAGAGCATATAGAGTATTTAATTCTAGAACCAAGGTTATCATGGAATCCATAAATGTGATAATTGATGATGCTCCTACAGATGTCCCAGAAGATGTTGGAACATCTGCTGGTATCAAGATTGAAGCTGAAGAAAAGAGTGATCATTATGACTTCACTCAAACTGATGCAAGGACAGAACAATCCAGCAAACCTCCCTCCATCAGAATACAGAAGGATCATCCCAAAGATTTGATAATTGGTGATCCCAACAGAGGTGTAAGCACTAGATCAAGAGAAATGATTTCAGGTTCCTGTTTTGTGTCTAAAATAGAACTTAAAAACATCAAGGAAGCTCTTACTGATGAATACTGGATTTGTGCTATGCAAGAGGAATTAGGTCAATTCACAAGGAATAAAGTGTGGAACCTTGTTCCTAGACCTGATGACATAAATGTGATTGGAACAAAATGGGTGTATAAGAACAAGTCAAATGAACAAGGAGTTGTTACAAAGAACAAAGCTAGGCTTGTAGCTCAAGGATACACACAAATTGAAGGAGTAGACTTTGATGAAACCTTTGCACCAGTAGCAAGGCTTGAATCAATCAGACTACTTTTGGGAATTGCTTGTATCTTAAAGTTCAAGCTATTTCAAATGGATGTGAAAAGTGCCTTTTTAAATGGTTATCTTAATGAAGAGGTATATGTAGAACAGCCTAAAGGATTTGTTGATCCAAGCTGTCCAAATCATGTATACAAACTAAAGAAGGCTCTCTATGGTCTGAAGAAAGCTCCAAGAGCATGGTATGAAAGGCTGACTACTTTTCTTATCAAGCAAGGGTACAGGAAAGGAGGAATTGACAAAACCTTGTTTGTTTAAGATGAAGAAGGAAATGTCATGATTGCTCAAATATATGTAGATGACATTGTCTTTGGTGGGATGTCTGACAGGATGGTCAAACATTTTGTCAACCAAATGGAATCTGAATTTGAAATGAGCCTAGTAGGAGAATTAACCTACTTTCTTGGACTGCAAATAAAACAAATGGAGGACTCCATGTTCATTTCCCAAAGCAAGTATGCTAAAAACATAGTCAATAAATTTGGAATGGACAGTGCTACTCATAAGAGAACTCCTGCCCCCACACATTTAAAGCTGACTAAAGATGAAAAGGGTGAGAATGTAGATCAAAGCATGTACAGAAGTATGATTAGAAGCTTGTTATATCTGACTGCTAGCAGACCAGACATAGCATTTGCAGTAGGTGTATGTGCAAGATATCAAGCTGATCCAAAAGTCAGTCATCTTAATCAAGTCAAGAGAATTCTGAAATATGTTAATGGTACTTGTGACTATGGCATAATGTACTTTCATGGATGTAAACCAATTCTCACTGGCTTCTGTGATGGTGATTGGGCTGGAAGTGCTGATGACAGAAAAAGCACTTCAGGAGGATGCTTCTTTCTAGGAAATAATTTGATTTCTTGGTTCAGTAAGAAACAAAATTGTGTATCCTTATCTACAGCTGAAGCTGAATATATAGCAGCTGGAAGCAGTTGTTCTCAGTTGGTTTGGATGAAGCAAATGCTCACTGAGTACAATGTCCCACAAGATGTCATGACATTGTACTGTGACAACTTAAGTGCAATTAACATATCAAAGAATCCTATCCAACATAGAAGGACCAAGCATATTGATATCAGACATCATTTCATCAGAGATCTTGTAGAAGAAAAAGTGATTTCATTGGAACATGTAGCTACAAATCTGCAGTTGGCTGATATCTTTACCAAAGCATTGGATGCTACACAATTTGAGAACTTAAGGGGCAAATTGGGAATCTGCTTATGTGAGATTTAGCAGTTATGGAGATGTGCCAACATGTCATATGACATTGTGTGGCATAAGAACCAGATGGCAACACCAGTCTGGTCAAGGACTTTGAGTATTCCTCTCCTAAAAAGTCTCAAAGTAACGACTACTTTTATTATATCAGCTTGCTTTCAGCTATCCATATTCTCATCATACTCTAAAAAACGACTTACATTCTCTAACTGTTCTTCAGAAATCATCAACCCTAAAACTCTTCATCCATCTTCTTTGAAAATGTCTCAAAACCCTAACATTCCTGAAGAAATTCTCAACAAAGAAGATGTGGTTCATGCAACCCCCATTTCTGTGGTACCCATGGAGTCAACCCCAATGGACGAAATCAGAGGAAGTGTTCCTCATGCTAAAAAGCCAAGAACTCCAAAAAGAACAAAAGATCAAGTTTGCAGCAAATCAAAAGGCATTCCTTCACCAGCAAATATGCCTCCAAAATCTTCTGAATATGTGGATGATTCCATTAAGGAGTTGGTAAACAGGATTCTTTCTGAACAAAGAGTGGTTAGTGGCATTTCTATCCCTTTGAGCACCATGCCAGCTCCACAAGAAGATCAACAACCTCAAGCTGCAAAGGACACTCCTGCTCAACAGGATGTCCCAATAGATGTTGAAACATCTGAGGATCAACAAAAGGTCTCATATGATGCTGTTGTTGAAACATCTGAGGACCAGAAAAAGGCCTCAAATGATAGTGATGAAGAAGAATCTGAGGATCAGACCAAGGCCTCAACTGAAGAGCATATCTCTGCTGATCAACCAGCTGAAGAGGAGACTGCTCAATCTCCTCCTGTTGTGAACCTAGAGCAGGATTCTGATACAGAAATCATTGCCTCTGTAAGACCTAGCATAGCCAAAAGGCTCAGGACTAGGAAAGAGAAGATGCAAGCAGGACATGCAATTCCTGAGAAGAAGCAAGCTACCCCAAAGAAGGACAAAGCTAAAGTTGTCTTTGGTCCTACCAAACAATGGAGCAAGGTGCAAACACAAAAGAGGAAAGCTGTCACTCCTCCAGATTTAGATGTTGAAGCAGATGTCCCAACATCTCCTCCAAAGAAGAAACCAGCACCCTCAAGGGCATCAACTGCTGTTCCTGAAGCTCCCTTGGACAACATCTCCTTTCATCATGTTTCAAGTGTGAACAGATGGAAGTTTGTCTATCAAAGAAGGGTAGCACTTGAAAGAGAGCTGAGCAGTAATGCACTTGAGTGCACTGAGTTAATTGATCTCATATCTGCTGCTGGTCTCTTCAAAACAGACTCCTTATTGTTAATGCTATTATTTTATGATTGGCATTATGTTTGGTAAAACTAATATGGCTGGAAAATGTTGAAACAAGAAGTTCCATATGTTAAATTAACATGGTATAGATTCTGGAAGAGGATGTCCCATATGATGTCCTGACATGGTGGCACAGATAAATATGGTTATAATAATTGGAAGATGTCAAAGAAGATGTTGAAACATCTGCAAATGTCATGACAGAATTACTGTCATATGTTACAGACAGATGTCAAAGAAGATGTTGAAACATCTGCAAATGTCATGACAGAATTACTGTCATATGTTACAGACAGATGTCAAAGAAGATGTTGAAACATCTGCAAGTGTCATGACAGAATTACTGTCATATGTTACAAACAAATGTCAAAGAAAATGTTGAAACATCTGCAACTGTCATGACAACATTACTGTCATGTGTTACATATAGATATCAAACAAGAAGTGTTGAACTTAGTTCAGGATGTCACATCAGATGTTGTGACATTGTATCAGTTAATGATATAAGTTCAGTTTACAGGATGTCACATAAGATGTTGTGACATTGTATCAGTAAATGAAGTAAGTTCAGTTTTTCAGGATGTCCCAACAGATGTTGTGACATCTCAAACCTGCTACCAGAATTAATTAATGACTAACAGAACTGAGTAAATTCAGGGGAATCTATCTGGAATTAATTGGAAAGAGATAAGCAATACAAGGCGCATATTTAGGGAGATTAGTTATCTGATTTCAGTATAACAGAATAACTAATTCACCTTGAATTAAGGAGGTAGCAAACTAACTAACCCTAATTCAAGGTGATGACATTGGGATTTATCAGATCTGAATTATGCAGAATATTCTGGAGATATTATGCAATCATATGTGGTGCTGATTTAGAAGATCTTAAAGACTCAATTTAAATTGAAGACAAATATTGAAAAATATAGGTTTCTATATTTAGAGATATTTTAGGAGTTTTTAGATTTGAAGATCTTTTGGAATATTTGTAGCAGAGTTTTTCTGCATATTTGTAGCAGCTATTGTTGTGATTGTTTAGGCCCAAATCCAGTTGGGAATAGGTTATAAAAGAAACCCTGTAACCTAGTTTAGAAGGAACCCAATCAACCGAAAATGTAAACATTATTAGGGTTGTGTTCTTGTGGCAGCCGTGAGTAACAAGGAACTCTATTGTGGCTGTTTCACTTGTGATTCTCGAAGCTTGTAAGCAAGAGAAGTATTGTGTCTTGATTGAAACTTTTAAGTAAGATCAAGCTGTTGTGTTTGAAGTGTGACTTCAATTTTATTAATCATTGTAAAAGATCACTGTGTGATTGAGGGGGAGTGAGTTGGTACTCATATCTAAGTTGTGTCTTAGGTAGAAATTGCATTGGGTAGATATTAAGTGAAAGATTAAACTGGGTGGTTTAAGTCTAGAATTAATATTACTTATAGTGGATTTCCTCCTGGCTTGGTAGCCCCCAGATGTAAGTGTGGAGATACACTGAACTGGGTTAACAATTCTGATGTGTTCTTTATATCTTTTATGTTTTATGCAGTACCTGAACTGAATGTCCTATCAGATGTCCCAACATCCTGAAGCATGTTTGACTCTGATATATCAGAATTATTTAAGTACTGATATGTATGCCTTACCATGTTTATAAGTAACAGATAAGATGTCTCAACATCATATTCGACATCTGAGTCTGTCATACCAGAATTTCAATTGGTATCAGAGCAGGCATCCTGGTCTGTTTCTGGATGAGATCTAAGGGGGATACTTTCTGGTTCATGGTAAAGGAAGAAGGATGATATAATGAAAAGTTGTTGAAACTTGAGAGGTTCATATTGGCGTTTGAATGGTCCCTAGAAGTGGAGGATGGACTATTCATCATATGGTGTATATTGGACCAGCCTGGTGTTATCAGGGCTGGAAATTTGCTGGTGAATTGCTGTGTAGCTATGATGTCAGACAGAATGTCCTGACATCTTGGTTCAGAGAATTCTATATTTGAAGGAGGCTTGTATTCAACTTCTGTACTGCTGCATGTGCCTCTGATATCTTCTGAAGTTATACCAAGTTTGTGTGTTACTTGGATTAGATGCACTGTGGTTGGGAAATGTTCTGGTTGTTCTTGTATGGGGAGTTATATCTGTATCTGAATTGATGATCATACAATTTATGATGTGTTATGTTTGATAGTGGTTTCCCAGTACTTCCTTCAAAGGCTGTTGTAAAACTTCAGTTCATAATGTCAAGTTTGATGTTCTATCATGTGATTACAGAACTAGAGAACACTTAGTTCAGAATGTTGTGGTTCTTGATGAAAGAAGAGGTTGGAGCCAAAACAAAAGAGTATAATTATCAAATCTTTCATGCGGGAGTGAAAATCTTGATAAGTTATCTCTTAAGCTTATTTATGGGGACCTAATGAGGATATTCTTCCAGGTTATGGTGTCCTATGTTGTTTAGGTATAGCTGGAGAAAATCTCTCTTGTGAAGATACATGTTTATGATTGTCTAAATCATGAACTGAAGGAAGTTTCATCAAGAAAGAAGCTGAATTGATATGTCAATCCTAATTGCTTGACAACACACTACACATCAAAAGTTTATGGTAAATGTTGAATCAAAGACCTAAAAGATTGTTTTTTTTTATTTCTGAAGCTATGAAGCTGAATACTCCTTGAGATGCTACTGTCTATTGTATGTATGCAAAATATCTTTCATAATGTTATAGCACTTCAGTTGGAGCTGATTGAAGAAAAGATAGTAATCTTGAAAGCAATAATGTTTCAGAACCAAGCTTAGTTTTGTGTTCCAGAAGAAGGAAACTGGTGTGATATCCTGCTAACATGATGGATGCTTTGGGTGCTAGACAAATGTGTGATGATCACATATGTTTGGAACCTACTCCTAACCTGGAAGAGGAGGCATCTATGCTACATGTTGAAGACTTAGACACAGAGATCATTGCTTCTGTGGACCCTAGCATAGCCAAAAGGCTTAGGGCTAGAAAGGAAAAGAAGACTGCAGGACATTCAACTCCTGAAAAGAAGCAGCCTACTCCAAAAAAAGACAAGGCCAAAGTGGTATTTGGTCCTACTAAACAATGGAGCAAGGTGAATACCCAAAAGAGGAAAGCTGTAACTCCACTAGATTCAGATGTTGAAGAGGATGTTCCAACATCCCAACTAAAGAAGAAACCAGCACCCTCAAGGTCCACCTCTGCTGTTCCAGAAGCTCCTCTGGACAATGTTTCATTCCATCATGTGTCAAGTGTGAGCAGATGGAAATTTGTATACCAAAGAAGGGTAGCACTTGAAAGAGAGCCGGGCAGCAATGAACTTGAGTGCACTGAGGTAATTGACCTAATTTCTTCTGCTGGTTTATTCAAAACAGTATCAAACTTTTCACCTTGCTATGAGCTGCTAGTCAAGGAATTCAGTGTCAACCTACAAGAGGACTGTGCTGAAGGTAAATCAGATGAATTCAGAAAAGTCTATGTAAGAGGGAGATGTGTGGAATTCTCTCCTAGGGTTATCAACCATTATCTAGGGAAAGAATCTGATGGACCTAATGAGCTGGGTAAGACAGATAACCAGGTGTGCAAGGTCATTACTGCCAATCAAGTCAAAGCTTGGCCAGTCAAGGGAAAACTTTCTGTTAGCTTGCTAACAAGGAAGTATGCAATGCTGCATAGGATTGGCACTGTAAAAAGGGTCCCTACCAACCATACTTCTTCAATAGCAACTGGATTGGGCAGATTCATATATGTTGTGGGCACCCAAACAAAGATGGACTTTGGAGCTTACATCTTTTATCAAACCCTAAAGCATGCAGGAACATCAGCAACAAATCTTCCCATTGCTTTTCCCTCTCTGCTATGTGGAATCATACTAAGCCAGTATCCAGGTATCCTCACTGAGAAGGATTCAGTCTACAAAAGAAAAAGTCCTCTGGCCTTCCATTACAAACTTTTCTTGAGCCATCATGTTGCTGATGTTGAAGCTTCCACTAGGACATCTACTGGACCTTCAAAAGCAAAGACTTCCATATCCAAAGCTGCCTTGATTGCAGATCTGAAGAAAACTTGCAAAAAGCTGGATGCCAGGAAGAAAAAAAGCTTGAGGAAGTAATTCAAAGGCTGGAGCTGGAAGAGGTTGCTCAGAATACTGATGAATCTGATGATGAATTTGAAGATGAAGAAGCTTCTGAATGTATCTACAAATGTGGGTGATAAATGCATGACTTTGGTCATGATTAAAGCTAGCAATGTGACCAACAATTGCTAGAAGCAAGGGAAGAATGTCAGATTGGGAAGTCTGATCAGAATGGTTGTTGAACTGGTAGTCTCTTCCACTACTAGTCATGGATAGTGGCAGTATGAACCCTTTGTAGCAAGCAAACTAAGAGCATCTGTTTTGGAATATAAAATCAAGTGTGGATATTTATCAGTTGTGCTCTTTGTATGTTCATCAGGGGTGTGAAATTGAGAAGTAGTGGAGTTTATGCTCAGCTGGAGTATTGTTTATCCATGACATGAGAAGATCCTGCTAATCTTATCTGGAGCTAACCTTAAAATCCTTCAAAATAAAAGATCAGATTGTGTAGAACTATCTGATAAGGTATTATACAAGGATTTAAGATCAATTGTTGTTTGTGGAGTTCACAAATATTTGATTGATTATCCTTGTGATTCAAGATTGGTGATGTTCAAAAAGATGTTGGAACATCTTATCATCAGAGTTTGTGCAGAATCATGGGAGAGGTATTGCTAAGCTGTAGCATTGGCTTCAGTCTTGTGTGACAGGAGTTATGTATTTCTGGAAAGTTTCTTGGCAAGAACTGGTCTGGATATTGTTGATTCTGAAGATGGAGATGAAAGACCATGAACATATCATAATCTTGATGACTACTTGGATTGGTTTATTTCTGATCTAGGTGTAGTCCAGAATGCTCATCATGGAGTTAAGATAGGTGGCGATATCATATTTGTTTAGACTGCCTTACTCAAGGAAAGGTGGCATCCTTGGTATAGTTATGAGGTGTAGTTCTTAACTATTCCTTCTGAATAATCAGACAGTGGCAGGTTTGAAGACTTTGGAGAAACATTGGAAGTTTCTCATCAATATGTGTTATCGGTAGGAATTTCTGCAAAACCAATAGAATGGAGGCTGTTTACTCAAACTTGATGGATAAATCAAGTCTATGAGAGCATGGAACTCTTGTTCTATAAAGGAAGGAGGTTCTTTCAAGTGGCAGAAGAAGGACCTGAATTTAACAGATGGATGTGGGCTAATAATGTTTAAACATCTAGTTCAACATCAGAGTCTAATTGATCAGGAGATTATCAAATTGTGGTAATTGGTTGATCTTTAAAGTGGATTCGAAGAATCAAGATAATCAGAGTGTGGCAGCTGGTTGTTCTTGAGGATTGTATTGGAACAAATTGCTCTTGGGCAGAGGAGTGATGAGTTGAAGACTCAAGAGGATTTATTCTTCTTGAAGGTGGATGAGAGTTTATCATTCTTTCTGGATTTCTGATTCTAACTGGTGGCACAGTGTAGTTGAAGATTTTCAGTTCTTGGATTACTATGCTATAGTAAGTCCAGTTGGTGGAGCACATCTAGGATCATGGTGATAAGGTCTTGGTGTATGAAAAATGTTCTAACTAAGTGTTAGTACATTATCTGGGGTGTTTATCTACATGGTTTCTATTATTAGACTACCTAATCATATGGGAGAATGATGAAGTAGATGATCTATATTGGAAGAAACATGTAGAAGAGACTGAAGTATATCAGGTATTGATTGCTTGGAAGTTTGTTTATGGACATTCATTCTAATGTCATAATTAGTTTGGATGTGTTTTATCTGGATTGTATGGCCTTTGGTGTGTAAAGGCTTAATGTCAAGAACCTGTGTGCTAGAAGATGTTCATCTTGTGTAGTCTGTGGTAACTACAAACCCAGAAAGGAATCAGATATGCTTTGGTACAAGAAGTGAATGTGTTCAATTGGGAATTGAACAGAGGGGGAGCTCTTGAAGACATGAAGATGCGTCTTATGTTTTCCTTTCATCAATGTACAGAGAAGCATGGAGTATCCTAGACAGGGGGAGTGTGTTATAAGTATGTGCACCTGATTTTGTGGAGTTAAGGGGGAGTAATACCTTAACCAGATAAGGAGTATCCTAAGAGTCTAGAAGGCTATATTATATAAAGCTGCTCTCTGCAGTTTATGTTTGATTCTTGAGGAATTGTGAAGCTTGTGTGTGTTTCAAGCTTATGGAGATTATATACCTCTATGTTTATTATCATACCTTTGTCTTTTTATGGATAAAAAGGGGGAGAAGTAATAGTGTGAGGAAAGTAATAGTGTGAGGTCTGATATGAAGATGTGATGTTAAGGAACTTCTACATAAGGTACTACTACACCTGTATGTAAATTAGTTTTAGCCAAAATAAGCCAAAAGGGGAGAATGTTAATGCTATTATTTTATGATTGGCATTATGTTTGGTAAAACTAATATGGCTGGAAAATGTTGAAACAAGAAGTTCCATATGTTAAATTAACATGGTATAGATTCTGGAAGAGGATGTCCCATATGATGTCCTGACATGGTGGCACAGATAAATGTGGTTATAATAATTGGAAGATGTCAAAGAAGATGTTGAAACATCTGCAAATGTCATGACAGAATTACTGTCATATGTTACAGACAGATGTCAAAGAAGATGTTGAAACATCTGCAAATGTCATGACAGAATTGCTGTCATATGTTACAGACAGATGTCAAAGAAGATGTTGAAACATCTGCAAATGTCATGACAAAATTACTGTCATATGTTACAAACAGATGTCAAAGAAAATGTTGAAACATCTGCAACTGTCATGACAACATTACTGTCATGTGTTACATATAGATATCAAACAAGAAGTGTTGAACTTAGTTCAGGATGTCACATCAGATGTTGTGACATTGTATCAGTTAATGATATAAGTTCAGTTTACAGGATGTCACATAAGATGTTGTAACATTGTATCAGTAAATGAAGTAAGTTCAGTTTTTCAGGATGTCCCAACAGATGTTGTGACATCTCAAACCTGCTACCAGAATTAATTAATGACTAACAGAACTGAGTAAATTCAGGGGAATCTATCTGGAATTAATTGGAAAGAGATAAGCAATACAAGGCGCATATTTAGGGAGATTAGTTATCTGATTTCAGTATAACAGAATAACTAATTCACCTTGAATTAAGGAGGTAGCAAACTAACTAACCCTAATTCAAGGTGATGACATTGGGATTTATCAGATCTGAATTATGCAGAATATTCTGGAGATATTATGCAATCATATGTGGTGCTGATTTAGAAGATCTTAAAGACTCAATTTAAATTGAAGACAAATATTGAAAAATATAGGTTTCTATATTTAGAGATATTTTAGGAGTTTTTAGATTTGAAGATCTTTTGGAATATTTGTAGCAGAGTTTTTCTGCATATTTGTAGCAGCTATTGTTGTGATTGTTTAGGCCCAAATCCAGTTGGGAATAGGTTATAAAAGAAACCCTGTAACCTAGTTTAGAAGGAACCCAATCAACCGAAAATGTAAACATTATTAGGGTTGTGTTCTTGTGGCAACCGTGAGTAACAAGGAACTCTATTGTGGCTGTTTCACTTGTGATTCTCGAAGCTTGTAAGCAAGAGAAGTATTGTGTCTTGATTGAAACTTTTAAGTAAGATCAAGCTGTTGTGTTTGAAGTGTGACTTCAATTTTATTAATCATTGTAAAAGATCACTGTGTGATTGAGGGGGAGTGAGTTGGTACTCATATCTAAGTTGTGTGTTAGGTAGAAATTGCATTGGGTAGATATTAAGTGAAAGATTAAACTGGGTGGTTTAAGTCTAGAATTAATATTACTTATAGTGGATTTCCTCCTGGCTTGGTAGCCCCCAGATGTAAGTGTGGAGATACACTGAACTGGGTTAACAACTCTGATGTGTTATTTATATCTTTTATGTTTTATGCAGTACCTGAACTGAATGTCCTATCAGATGTCCCAACATCCTGAAGCATGTTTGACTTTGATATATCAGAATTATTTAAGTACTGATATGTATGCCTTACCATGTTTATAAGTAAAAGATAAGATGTCTCAACATCATATTCGACATCTTCAATATCCACTGGCTTGGGCAGGTTTATTTATGCTGTGGGCACTCAAACTAAGCTGGATTATGGAGCCTACATCTTTGATCAGACTTTGAAGCATGCTAGCTCATCTGCAACAAAGCTGCCAATTGCCTTCCCTTCCTTGCTATGTGGAATAGTGCTGAATCAGTACCCTGGAATCCTCACTGAGAAGGACACAGTTTGCAAAAGAGAAAGCCCTCTGGCCTTTCACTACAAGCTGTTTCTGAGTCATCATGCAGCAGATGTTGAAGCACCCTCTGGGACATCTGCAGGTCCTTCAAATGCAAAGTCTCCAATCTCCAAGGCTGCATTGATTGCTGAACTGAAGAGCACTTGCAAAGAACTTGAAACAAGGAAGCAAAAGCTTGAGGAGATTATCCAAAGGCTGGAGAGTGAAGGTGATCAGAAAGCTGTTTCTGATGAGGAAACTGAGGATGATGAAGAAACTGAATGTGAGGAGTCTGAGTGAATATTTGTATGTGAGGACAAATGTATGACAGCTGCATTGTAATTTAGAATTAGTGACTTTGGCCCCAAATTTATGTCTAACAAGGGGGAGAACAACAACAACAACAACAATGTGTAATGTTGTTTGATTATGAATGAAAAATCTGTTTGTTTCTGAACTGAATCAGTGTGGTTTTAATAAAAATTTCTGTTGCAACAAATCTGAATACATGTATGTTTGAGGGGGAGTAAACTCACTCATGACTTAACAGAAAAGGAAAGCTACACTCTGATAAAAAGAACTTCTGCTGCACTTTGATAACCAGAAAAGATGTTAGCCAAAAATTAGCCAAAGGGGGAGTTTGTAGATGTTTAGAATTGGCAGAATTTTTGACCAACAAGAAATATTGAATTCAGTTCAGAATGTCCTATCAGATGTTGGGACATTATCAAACAGAGTATAAGAACTTATTTCAGGATGTCACACCAGATGTTGGGACATTGTGTAAATGATTTAAGTTCAGTTTTTCAGGATGTCCCAACAGATGTTGAGACATCTCAAACCTGCTACCAGAATTAATTAATGACTAACTGATCTGAGATATTTAAGGAGAGTTATCTGGAATTAATTATGGATGGATAAAAACAGAACAAGGCGCATCTGTAGGAAGTTTTATTATGAGGCTTCAGATAAATCAGAAGAACTAAATCACCTAGAATCTAGGAAGTAACAAACCCTAATTCAAGGTGGAAGCTGCACGTGTTTTAGGATTGGGTTAACCTACAGAAAGCCCAAATTACAAACACCTATTTAATCAACAAAAACTCACAGAATTGAGTACGAATTTCAGAAGACAAAATAGGGTGTTGTGTTTTAATAGCAGGTTGTTTTAATTGTACCACTTTATGAGCTTTTAAGCATAAGTGCATTTGTGACTTGATTGAAACTATGAAGTAAGATCAAGCTGTCTTGTTTGAAGAATGTCTTCAATTTTATTAAACTTGTAAACAAGATCACTGTGTGATTGAGGGGGAGTGAGTTGGTACTCATATCTAAGTTGTGTCTTAGGTAGAAATTGCATTGGGTAGATATTAAGTGAAAGATTAAACTGGGTTGTTTAAGTCTAGAATTAATATTACTTATAGTGGATTTCCTCCTGGCTTGGTAGCCTCCAGATGTAAGTGTGGTTATACACTGAACTGGGTTAACAAACTACTGTGTTGTTTAATTTTCTTGCACTTTAAGTTTTGGTTAAATCTGTCAAGTGTTGGAACATCTCATAGGACATCTCATACCTGATCACATAATTTCAGAGATGTTAGTGAAAGAGGTAATATAATAAAATGTTATATATTATGTCATTTTCAATAAATTTATATGCTATTCTTTATTTTTCATTTTATATATATCATTTGGTATCATAATTTATAGCTTAGGCAAGTACTTTCATTATAATTTATATTTGATATCCTTGTTTTCTTTATTACAGGTTAGATGGCTACTGACGAGGATTACCCACATTATGATGATTCTATTCATGATGGAGGTAAAAAGGTATCTAATGCGGAAGAGGAAATTAAAAGAGGAATAATAGTTATGAAGAAAGTGATTCGTGATAAAGATCGAGGCATCATATTAGATGTGCATTGGAGCCTACAAGGCCAGCTTATTGAGCCTAACGGTTATATGTTGACAAGTTTCATTGGTGCACTTGTAAGGAATGAAGTTCCAATTACTTGTGATGATTGGAGAAATAAACAGTTGAACGAAGCTAAAGAAAAAATTTGGACTAAGATAAAGGTACCATAATTATGTCTTTAATTATGTCTTTTAAATTACTTGTACTAACGCACAATGTGTATGTTTTTCTTAGAGATGTTTCAACATTGATGATGATAAAAGACCTTTTTGTCTCAAATTGGCCGGAAAACTACTAAGAGGGTTTATAACATTTTTATCAACCAAGTTTCTTAGGGATGCATAACATAATTTTGTTGATGCAAGAGCTTCCATCTAAATATGGAAGTTTGATTTCACAAAAAGAATGGGACACGTTTAAATCCAAACGAAAAAACCCCAGAATTTAAAAGTGTAAGTGAAACAAATCGGGAAAGAGCATCAAGTCCCGTGTATCCATACAGAAAAGGACGTGTTGGATATGGACGCTTAGAACAGTCTATGGTAAGTATCTATAAATTGAAATTATATACTTGTTCATAATGAGTTATATTTGATCATATTATTTGGCTTAATGTGTAGTTACAAAAGGAGAATAGTTCTGAAACATCTCTTCCGGCACATGTTTTGTGGAAGGAAGCCCGTGTGGGAATGTCCGAAGTTGTTAAAGAAGATGTTCATCAAGTATTTGAGAAATGTGTAAGTATAACATTCGTTCTTTAATTAAATCAAAATTTTATTAACAAATATTTGACAAATATTCGATATTCATCTGATTTTAAGGAAGCTCTATCTCAGTTTTTATCTCTAGATGATTCCAGGAGCATACTTAGTCGGGCATTAGATGTCCGTGAGTATTATGATCGAGTGAGGGGTAAGGGATTTGGGATCACTTCAACATCCTTGAATATTAAAAAACTAATAAAAAACTTCAGCAAACTATCAGATGGTTGGCAAGGGAAAAGTGTATAACACTTTGGGAGAATTACTTCACACTAACCCACTCCCTACTAGATGTTTGAAAGTCTCGGTTGATATCGCTTTAGAGATGGATGCATTATTACCATATTCTGACGATGTTTTGGATTCAATATTGGTGGGAGAAGCAATAGGTTCATTTGTTGCATGGCCGTCAGGCCTCATTAGCGTAGGATATGAGGTATGCTTAAAACCATTATGAACCTTTGAGTATTCAAAGTTTTTACGCGCATTTTACGTACATTTTTTACATGGTAATGTTAATTAGACTCCAACAAGATCCAAAGCAAATGATAAAGGGATTCCGCAACATACCGACTCCGTTGTTTCAAAAAAAGAGGTACATCACAATTATATGGAAATGTTAAATTCGTGATCTTATACTTCATCTAACTAATTATATGATATATAGCTTCATGGTAAAGAAATTTAGCAACGTTTCCACATAAAACAAGATTGTTGCTAAGAAGAATGCGTCTAGAAAAAAACCTACCTCCAAGTATAGGTCGTGTCTTCAGACGTTTCTAGAATTGACAGATATTTCGAATGGAGGTACTCGTCTTGTACCTATGGAGGAAGGTATTTATGGATTTCAATATGAACAATCAATTAGTAATGAGGAATTTGATCAAGTTTTTCGTCATGAAGAATTATGCGTCAGTGTTATCAATACATACGTGAGGTATATCTGATCTACTTTGTTATATTAATTGAACAACTTATTTACTTTATGTTTCAAATGAATAGTCTAATGTTAATTGTGTTTTTATTTAAGGTTTCTGTATGACAAAGTGATGCGTCCACGTGGATTGGAGCAAAAATTTGCATTCTTAAGCCCCGCGTGTGTCAACTTATCTTTAATCATAAATAAACCAGATGATATCATAGTGTATGTACGCGACCTCTTTCTTGCCGACAAAGATACAAAAAAGTTGATATTTTTACCATTTAATAATGGGTTAGATTTTCATTCTAAATTCATCTATTATAATTTTTATGTATTTTGACGTCGTGTAGAAAGTTTCCATCTAACATTTGTTTAATCTTACAGTGGATATTGATTGTTGGTCGCAATTAATCTTATCAGAGAATTTGTGTATTATCTGGATTTGTTAGGAAATGATTGGATAACATACATGAATATGAAGAATATGATTGATACGTAAGTGAGATTATTCTAAATGTTCATGTGTATATTTATTTATTTATTTATGTGAATTGTTCTAAATGTTTATTTATATTTTATTAGCATTATACAAGCTTTTCGAGCACAAAGAGATATCCAAGTACCAAAGAGGAGAGCCAACAACATTACATGGATAATAGTGGAGGTTTATTAATTATCACATTTTTTATTATATTAGTGATGATACTTGATAAAACTTAGGATTTATCCATATTTTATTTTCATGTGTAGTGTCCTCGACAATGTAATGGTATAGATTGCGTATATTTCATGTTGAAGTTTATGAGAGAAACTCTTTTTTGGATCGAATAGAGATTCCATCCAATGTATATATTTCTAACTTATAAGTTATTTTAATATTTAACACATATTTCTCATATAACTAAATAGTTGAAACTAAATCAAACTAATGTTATATTATTATGTAGTACTTTGATGAATTCAAGTATGCGTATTACTCAAGAGATTATTTGAATGAAATTGAAGAGGATTGGTGTCAATTTATTATGGAGCTCGCATTTTTATACGGTATATTGTACTCTTACTTTAATTGATGAGAATTTTGAGTATGTATAACTTTGTAATTATAGACATTGTTTATGTCTTGTTTTAATTGAATTACAATTTTTTTGTGTTGTTTCGGGTTATATGTGCAAAGTAGAAGATAGATTGTTTCAGGTTATATGTGCAAAATATAAGTAATATGTAGATTTAAAGCAAAATGTTTTGTTGGATGAGATGATTTGTATAGATTGTTTTGTGTATATAAATTGGTGCGTATATATTGGTTTGAAACTCCAATTATTTTGTATATATAAATTGATGCGTAAATTGATACGTTTAAATAGGCAAAATTGGTGCGTATATATTGGTTTGAAGCAACAATTTATGATATTTTTCTGCAAAATGTGGTTGAAAAATAGGTACAAATTGTGGTTGAAAACCTGGTGAAAATTGTGGTTTAAAACAGGTGCATATAAACTGTACAAAACAGACAGCGCTTTTTTTAAGTAATTTATTTTAAAAAAATTGTATACCTTAGACAACGTTTTACACTAAAAGCACCATCTAAGGTGGGGTTTAGAAAGCGCTTTCACAAAAAGCGCTGACTAAAAAGGGGTTTAGACATCGCTTTGACCAAAAAGCGTTGTCTAAGGTATACCAAAAAAATGTCAAAAGCTTTGTCTAAGGTATACTAAAAAAGGCATAAAGCAATGTCTAATGGTAGTCTGAAAAAACAAAAAGTGTTGTCTAAATTACCATTTAGAAAACGCTTTTACAATAAAAGTTTTGTCTAAAATATAAGCAAAAACGTTGTCTATTATAAAAGTATTGTCTAAATGGTGCTTTAGACAATGTTTTTTCGGTCAAAACACCGCTTTAAACATCGCTTTTGACATTAACCAAAGCGCTGTCTAATCTTTTAGCATCGCCAGTTTAGACAGCGCTTTTAAGCGTTGTGTAATGCCAAAAAAAGCATTGTCTAAAGGTTTTTATGGCATAATGAGTATGGTCCTTGTATTGCTCTTTTACTTGTTTACTTTATATTTCTTTCATTCTCGTTTGTGGTGGTCGCCACCCTCAAGAATTAATAAGGGTCTTCTTTTTTTTTTTTTTGTTGTCAAGTAACCTAGTGGTTGGAATTCACTTTTAAAGTGAACAAGTAGGATGTCGTGGGACGTTCGAACACGTATCCCCATATTTGATGTCCCTACATAACTATCAAATAAGTTGGCTTAATGAAACTATTTTTTTTCTATTACTTATGAATATGTTGTGTCTCCTTATGTTTGATTTCCTTCAAGCAGTCTCACAAAACCTTTGAAGTTTTTTAATCTAATATCTTTATAATTTTAAGTTTGGATATGTGTGTAACGGTAAAATCATGAGTGTAACCTATTGGTTAATTTAACTCAAGGTAAATAGAGTCGCCACTGCGCCTTTATTTTATTCCAAATGGAAAAGGAAAAAAGAGAAAATAAATCCTAATGAATCTAAAAGCAAAAAAGCTAAAAGAAACAAGCAGAGAACCAAGTAAGGGGATATGTTACAAATTGGGAAGGTTTTAAGCACCCAAAATGTTCATGGTACTCCACAAGAGCCCTTTGAAATATTTATTGCTTTTGGGTTGAAAAAGGTTTGTTTAAAAGAGATTGAAGAGATGAGAAGAGAAATGTTTTTTAAGATCTTTGTGTTTGAAGAGACATTCATCTCATGCCTACGTACCCAGGACGTGCAATGTGAGATTAAAACCCCGTAGTTTGTGGTACAAATAGTGAAAAATTTATGTGTTGGATTGATTTTAAAATGTAAAGCTAAGTCATCATTCTTTAGCGAATAATTCCGCTAGAAAGAATGAATCATATCTAAACATGTGAAAATGGTTAAAAGGAAAAGTGCACAAAGGCACACAAATATTTGATGAGTTTTGTATTTTTTATGGTCTTTTGAAAAATGTTTTGATATATTTACATGGCTTAACATTTATTAAGAAAATAAAAAAAAAGGTAAAAATCACTTGACCTAAGTCAAGGTTTGATTATGGAAATGGTTTAAAGTTTGAAAACAAAGAAGTTTTTGAAAAGAGGTTGAAGTTTTGAAAATTTAATAAGGGGAGGAGATGAAGAGACTATCCTAAAAAAAGAAAATACAAGAGATAAAGAAGGAAAGATCTAACCAAACTTGATGATACTTCCCATTTATGAGCGCAAGAGTCCCATCCTTATAAGCTAGCAAATGGCCAAAATATGAAGATCAAAGCAAAGGGAAGGTGTCCTAGAATCTATGTCTGAAACTCCAATTCCAATGCAAAAGATAGTAACCAATAGTCCAAAATTGTCTTTTAGATGTTTAATCATTTATTAATATTTTTGTGTCCAAATGGACAAAGGAAAAAACACAAGAATAACAATATAAACATAAACAATATGATGAATGATATAGTATAATAAAAGCATAATAAAAGAGTTAAGGAGAAAAGATAAAAATAAAGAGGATAAGGTGCGAGAAGGAATTAAAATGTTAGTATAGTAGTAGTATAATAATATTTACATAATAAAGGTATGATGAACTTAATCATCCACAACCAAAGAAAGTAACAAGGCATTTAATGCTAAAATCGAAAGGCAACCGGTTCTGCTTAGTATCTTACACTATAGTGATTAATCAAAACGATTAGAACCAAATTCAATGAAGTTTGAAAGAAGATTGGGAGACCCAGAGCAACTATGTATCAAACTTCACAAGTCTTGGATCTTAACGCAAAAAGATCAATCACTGGAATTACGTGACCAACATGAGGTCCGGTCCATGAAAGTGCAAGTATCCAATTGGATTTTTATTCTGAATTAGGGACAAATTTAGGTCTATGTTAAGCAATTGCCGAGTAATTTACGGAGTAATTACCCTACAAATGAGGTCGGCTAACACCAATTAAGGTGAATGATGTATGTGCTGATGCATGCGAGATAAACAATATGTAAATCGCCATCCGAAAGAAATACCGCATGAAACTAAAGATGAATACCAAATTGAGTTTCATTTATGGTATTCTTTCATCTTTAAATTCAATCACTCATCTTGGTGGATTCAAGTTTAAAAATATCTCACTAATGCAAAGTACCTAAAGTGAATTAAATAATTCACTTAAAGGTAGATTTGGACTAATGAATATTAACCACTCTAATCTACACCCAAAGTCCATTGAAATTAAAGAGAAATCAGTCCCAAGAATGTATCCCAAGGTAAAAAAAAGGAGGAAGAAGAAGCAAGAGGAACTAAAAACAGCCAAAAAATAAGCCAAAAATTCAATTTTGTCTTAGAGTAACCAGTTACTGCCTAAGCGGTAACCTGGTAGCAGTTCAAAAAAAGGCAGTTTCTGGGAAAAATTAACACTGTTAACCTGTTACTACCTAGATAGTAACCGGTTATCTGTACAAAAACAACAATTTTCTGGAAACAAATTACACAGGTAACATGTTACTACCTAGGTGGTAACCGGTTACTCTGCATGCAGAATAAAAAAAATGGCTAAAATTCAACATGATCACTCTTCCAAAACTTTTTTTAAACACCTAATGATCGTGAATTGAATTAGCACAAATTTTAAAGTTAAAACCAAGCAAGTGCACCTTTGGGGTGCGTTCTGGTAAGTTGCTGGGTTTCATTGTTATTCAAAGAGGAATTGAGGTAGATCCTGCAAAGGTTAAAGCAATACAAGATATGCCTGCACCGTGAACTGAAAAAGAAGTGTGTGGTTTCTTAGGGAGATTGAACTACATCACTCAGTTCATATCTCACCTAATAGCCACATGTGAACCAATATTCAAGTTGTTGAGAAAAGAACAAACGGTTAGGTGGAATGAAGATTGTCAAAGAGCATTCGAAAAGATAAAAGAATACTTGCAGGAACCTCCAATTTTAATGCCTCTAATTCCAGGAAGGCCATTAATCATGTATTTAACTGTGTTAGAAGAATCAATGGGACGTGTTCTAGGCCAACATGACGAGTCTGGTCGAAAAGAGCATGCAATATACTACCTTAGCAAAATACTTACCGACTGTGAATCCCGTTATTCACTGCTCGAGAAAACTTGCTGCGCTTTGGCATGGGCTGCTCACCGAATGAGACAGTACATGTTGACTCACACAACTTTGTTAATTTCAAAGATTGATCCTGTTAAATACATTTTCGAGAAACCAGCGTTAACCGGAAGGGTTGCTAGATGAAAGATGGTGCTTACAGAATACGACATCCAATACACTTCTCAGAAAGCCATCAAGGGAAGAATACTTTCAGACTATCTTGTACAACAACCCTTTGAAGACAATTATCAGCCAATGAGATTTGATTTCCCTAATGAGGATATCATGTACCTCAAAGCAAAAGATTGTGAGGAACCACTTCCGGAGGAGGGGCATGACCCTGAATTCAAATGGAAGTTGATGTTTGATGGGGCAGTCAATATCAATGGACGTGGAGTTGGTGTCGTTCTTATTACTCCCGAAGGTGTTCACTTTCCCTTCGCTGCCAAAATTACTTTTGGTTGCACCAACAATGAAGCGGAATATGAGGCGTGCATTATGGGAATAGAGGAGGCTATTAATCTCAGGATTAAGACCCTCGATATATTTGGAGACTCCGCCCTCATGGTAAATCAGATTACCGACAAGTGGTATACACATCAAGAACACTTAATTCCTTACAGGGATTATGCCAGAAGACTGTTGACATTCTTCACAATAGTAAAGCTTCAGTATATACCACGAGATGAAAATCAATTTGCCGATGCATTGGCTACGCTCTCTTCATCAATCAAAGTCTTGTGCTGGAATTATGTCCCCAAAATTGACATCTCCAGGCTTGATGTGCCAGCATATGTATTTTCTATAGATTCAGTGTCTGATGAGAAGCCTTGGTATCATGATATCAAACAGTTCCTAGAAAGAAAAGAATATCCAACTGGGGAAACTTCCAATGACAAGAAGACTTTAAGGCGACTTGCTGCTAGTTTCTTCTTAAACACTGACGGTGTTATATACAAGAGAAACTTTGACATGGTCTTGCTCATATGTGTGGACAAGAAGGAAGCATACATGTTAATGCAGGAAGTTCACGAGCGATCTTTCGGTACTCATGCAAGAGGACATGCAATGGCTAAGAAATTGTTAAGGTCGGGGTATTATTGGATAACAATGGATGCAGACTGTTGTTCATACGCCCTTAAATGTCATAAATTCCAGATCTATGCAGATAAGGTGCATGTACCTCCAAGCCCGCTCAACGTCATGTCATCTCCTTGTCCCTTTTCTATGTGGGGCATTGACATGTTCGAAAAAATAAATCCTACTGCTTCGAAAGGCCATCGTTTCATCTTGGTCGCAATCGACTATTTCACCAAATGGGTCGAAGCAACGTCATATGCCAATGTTACTCGCCAAATGGTGGCCAAATTTCTGAAAAGAGATACCATTTCCTGATATGGATTTCCCGAGCGAATTATTACTGATAATGGTTCCAATTTGAATAACAAAATGTTGACAGAACTATGTCGGGACTTCAAAATTCAACACCATAATTGTTCTCCTTACCGACCAAAGATGAATAGTGCGGTGGAGGCAGCGAACAAGAATATTAAGAAGATTGTGCAGAAGATGGTCGTCACTTATAAAGATTGGCATGAGATGTTACCATTTGCATTGCATGGGTACTGTACGTCAGTCAGGACGTCTACTGGGGCAACTCCATTTTCCCTAGTATATAGCATGGAGGCAGTCTTGCAGGTGGAGGTGGAAATCCCTTCTGTACGTGTGAGGATGAATGTCAAGCTCGACGAGGCTGAATGGGTGCGTGCCCGATATAACCAATTTGTCTAATTGATGAAAAGATATTAGCAGTTGTGTGTCATGGGCAGCTTTATCAGAGGAGAATGAAGCGAGCTTTTGATCAACGAGTACGCACTCGGGAGTATCAAGTTGGTGAGCTGGTACTCAAAAGGATCATTCCTCCAGGTTTAGATCACAAGGGCAAGTGGACACCGAATTATGAAGGCCCCTTCATAGTAAAGAAGTTTTTCTCTGGTGGAGCACTGATGCTCACCACTATGGATGGTGAAGACTTCCAATCCCCTGTTAACCCGGACGCAGTTAAAAAATACTTCGCATAAAAAGACCCGCTGGACACAAAAACAGAATTATAAGTCCAGGCAAAAAATGGGCATCCCGGCGAGCTAAAAACAGAATAAAAAGCTCGGGAAAAAGTTAGGGAAATGAATTAAAAAATGTACACCCGCTGAGTTGAAAAGCCACATTGGACAGCTCAGGCAAAAAAGGGTATCCCGGTGGATTGAAAACCCGAAAGGGCGATCCACGCAAAATAAGGGAATAAGCGAATGACTGTGATCCGGGTAATTTGTACCACATCATCATGTCAATTAATCTGGAAATATCCAAAAGGGAGGAACCAATCTCATTTTCTTCTTCAGAAGGCAAAGGCAGGAATGGAAAGTCATAAAGATATACCGGTCATAGCAGAAAAGAAACTCATTGGAATTTCGTGTACATTACCATTAGGATAGTCTTTTTTTCTCAATTTTGGGGTGGCTACCTCTTTCCAGGTGGTTACTTCCTGATGTAAACTTTCGCCTATTCAGAGGCTCATCAATAAAAGAATATTCAGTCCAAGAACTTAGTCTTTGTTTCCTGTTTTATTTACTTTGTTTAAGAAAGTGTCCTGAATTTTTGGTAAAAGAACATTGCATATAATCTTGTTGTCTCTATGAATGATGTGCGAAAGGAAAACAGCTAAAAATACTTTGAACGACAAGTAACGTGTGATGATTAACTCATGCTATGTAATTTCTCGGGGCATATGTATGCACTTTTGTTGTTACAGGTACAGAAAGTGAGTGTTTGGTCCCATTTAGCCTCTCTACAACTGAGTGAGAGCAAATGACATCCCCAACAATACTTCAAAGTAATTGAACAACTATCTTCCCCAAGCAAGGTTACCTACAATGAAGTATTCCCAGTAGGTATCAGAAGGCCTTGTGTTTTTCCACAGAGTTCAAAATGTCAGAATTCGTTTCAGAATGGCAAGGGCTATTTAACCAAGCACTTCCCCAGCCAGGTCGGGACATGATCTTTCCCCATAGAGTTTCAAGATTGGGGATTCACTCCCATCATTGAAATATTCCATAGGAAGTTGCCAATTTATTTTTTGGCCCTTGTGACAACTCAGACAATTGTTCTTTTCCTCAGCCAGAGTCAAGCATTGGCAGAGCATCCTGATTTTTGTTCCTTGTAAACACCCCAAATTTGCCCTCACCCATTCACACCATGGCTTGAGATCATCCTCATATGCATAGACACAATCATATCATCTCATATCTCATTTTTGATTCACTGCATAGTTTCTAAGTCATCTGCACCCAGGGTTTGTGATCTGAGTAATCCCAAAGCCTCTTGAGCCACTCCAAAGGCTACCAATCACTTCAAAGGGGTCCATGTGTGTTTTTATATCATATTACATCCTCTCAAAGTCAAAAATGCAAAGGAATCACAAGAACTGGGTTTGGAATGGATGCAGAGCCAGGATAGACTGCACAGTTGACCTAAAATTAGGGTTTTGGTTTCAGAGGCCATAACCCCAAATTTTTTGGTCATTCTTGTTTCCATTGGTCTCTATATGGTATAGGGAGTATGCATATCAATTTTCATGAAGAAATTCCATGGGGAAGTCATCTGATCAAGGGTTGACTTTCTGGACAAGTCAGTGCAAAATCAGGGCATCTGAGGCCCCCAATGACCCAACCAATGGGTGATCTTCATCATTTTGAGTGTATATGATCTTTATTTGATCATGGAAGAAGGTTGAAGTTCACAAAAATCAAGAATTTGGAGTTTTTGCAAATGTTGACTTTTTGGGCATAGTTGACTTTTCAAGAATGCTTCATTTTAGGTCATTTTTCAAGCCTTGATTCTTGATCCAAAAATGCTTCAAATGGAAAAACTTTGGTCATGAAAGTTGTAGATTACATCTTTCCCTTTTCAAAAAGTACAAGAACATGATCAAATTCTTCTTGGATCAAAAGTTATGGTGTGACAAAGTTGGTAAAAATCATTGATTTTCAAGGCATGCTTCAAATGTGAATTTTGCAAAACCATGAACCAAGGCTGTTTGTAACCTCTAGTTGACATCAAACCATGACACAAACATTATACATGTCCTAAAAATCAGAATTGAACCAAAGATCACATGTTCATGGTTCATGTAACAAGGCATTTCTCATGAAAGTTTCAAAAAGCAACAACTTGCAAAACTCATGATCACACTTCACCAACTTGATGCATTGGATGCTGCACCTTGCTAGCCCTCTCACCTCATCTTGCTGCACCAGAACCATGCCTTGTACTAGCCTAGAACCAAGCCATGCTTTCCTTACACAAAAAGTTGACTTTTGGCAAAAGCAAACATCCCAATCACCACAGGCCATGTCACATCCTCTGGCCACTTGGATTAAAATATACTATCCATTTGCAAGCCATTTCATAGAAGAGGCCAGGCTGAAACACACACAACATCACATACACAAAAACTCACCATTTTGCAAAACCATTCGAATCTGCCTCCACAAGCTTCAAACATCCAAATCATTTCCACACATCATCTCACCTGGTCTCATTGAGTAGAAACCACCAAGATTCAAGCCTGAAACCAGCAAGAACACCCCATTGCCATTTCTCACCTCAGCCTGCATTTCTCTTCGAATCAACTTCCACAGCCATCAAACATCCAAGCTCTTTTCACCAACAAATCAAGCACATCAAAAGGAGTCAAAACCACCCTTCACATTGATCTGAAGCTGCCTGTACACAAAGCTCATTTCCTGCTACACCAGAACTGGACTTCTCAAACCAGCTTGTTTAAGCTCATTTCAAGCCTTCCATTAGCACCAGGGGAGTCAGTGAAGCAAGCTTGCACCAAAGAACAACTCTGAAAGTCCAGAAACAGGAGTTTCCATCTCAGGTATGGCCAAGAACACATTCTCATAAAGCTTTGGTTTTTTGTTATAAACTGAAAGTACATGCTTTAAGGATCATTGTGATGTGTTTAGAATCGAAAATGGTGGAAAAGTGAGTATTTTGTGAGTGTCTGAAAGTTTGGCCCCATTTTTGTTTTGTTTCGATTCAGCTTGTTCTTGCTAGTTAAATGATGTTTGATTGTTGATTTGAGTTGCTAGAAGTGTGAGGATTGTTTCTGGGCGTTTAATTTGGCTTGGGGTGGTCTGAATCATGTTTTAGGGTTTTGGGGTCGCCGGGGAAGATGACCGGAGCTCCCCTCCGGTCACCTGAATTTGTTTTGCCCTAATTACAGTCATTAATTTTTGTTTGAATCTTGGACGTTGGATGCGTTGAAAACGTTGACCTCCCGCGTGCGTGTGTGGCCTGGATTCACCCAATTAACCCTAATCACCATTAACTCATTTAATTATTTCATAAATCTTAATTAAAATCAGAGTCAACCAGGACCCTTGGATCTGCGCGCCAGTCAACTGTCCCAAGCCCAGTTCAAATCTCATCCATCAGATCTGATTACTTCTCCTTTTATTTGTTTTTATTTTTTATTTATTTCATTTAACTTGCATAATTTATTTAAAATAGTAAAAAATGTGTAAAAATTATGAAACTTTTTCTCATAAGTTTTATTAATTTTTATGACACAAAAATATTTTTATTTTTATTTTTATCATAAAAAAAGTATTTTTAAATATTTAAAGGATTATTTTTAATTGATTAATGGAAATTAATTTATTAAATATACTTTTAGGTATTTAAAAATCACCAAAAAATTCATGAATTGTTCTAAGGCATTTAGAAACATTGTCCAACCTTCAAACCAAATTTATTTTTTTGATCTTGATGCATGTTAAGAATTTCTCATTGAATAAAAATCATTTTTATGCATTAATTTGATCCAAAGTTCAAAAAATCATTTCTGCCTACCTATGAAGAGTTGGACATTGATTCTTTTTGCATTGCATTGTGTTTAACATGTAGTTTTTGAGATAAAATGGCCATGATTTGATCTTGCATTTTTCAATTGTTTGGCATTTCTTTTGTTTAGGAACCCTAAAAACCCTAAAAACTTGTAAAAATCATAACTTGAGATTGGTTGAGAGTTGAGACCTCCCCTTTGGACATTGGTTTAGTATAGGTTTAGGGGTTCTTTGGTTGGCATTTTCCATTTTTTATCTTAGGGTTTGCTTCTGTTTTGGGTTTTTGTTTGATGTATGATCCATTAACCCTAATTTGGGCTTTCACTTGCATCCTTCTTGCATTCTCTTGCATAGCATGACTTGCCATGACATTCCAAGCATCCATTTGATTCATTTGACATCATAAGACATGTAGAAAGTATTTTTGATCATTGCATCACATATTTGCCATCTTGTATGCCATGTATGCTTCATAACTTTTCATGTATGTTCATGGTTCCTAGCTTGCTTCATTTGCATTCATAAACTTGCATGATCATTTACATGCCTTGCCTCATGTTTGTAGCACTCCATAGCATCATTATCATCATCAACATGCTTCTGGTTTTGTTTAGCATCATACCATCTCATCCCATTTTGCATTGCATTGCATTTCTTTCTAACATTTCAGGTGGTAAGTAAACTTGAGAAGTGAATTTGCCTTCACTTATCATAACTTTTCTTTTCATCTCTCTTGCATCCATTGCTGCATTTTTATATGTGTTTGAGTTTGAGCTTGCTCTTTCTTTCTCTTCTCACTTTCTTTCTTCAAGTGACTTGACTTCTTGAATGAAGCAAGTCACTTTGCTTCTCTTGATCCTTTCATCTGCTTCCTGGTGGTTCCATTGGAGATCTTTCTTGTTTAACCTCACAAACCTTAGGAACAACCAAGCATGACAATGATTAGGGTTTTGATTAGTCTCCCCTCTTAGTTTTACCTTTGAGTCTCTTTTGAGTCTTCTCTTCTCATCTCATAATTAGGGACTAAACCCTAAAGGCTTTAAGGCTTTGTGATTAAGCTTATGCCTGCATCCTTCTATTAGGATGGAGTGTATAACTTTAATCCTAAGTGTTAGACCCTTAATGTGTTTAACTCCTTTAATCAAATCACTTAAAATAAGTATCAAGACATCACACTTGTAACTTGGGCCTTGCATTAGGGTTCTATTTCTTCCTTAATTGGTTAAGAAGGACTAACCCTAGTGTTAATGGACAAGTCCTCCTCAAGTTGTCTTACAAATCATAAAATTCACTTCATCATCATACCATTGAATAAAATCCACTTAATCAAAGGCTTGTTTTGTCATGAGTTTAATCCCTAATCATGGATTAAGTTGAGGAGTTTTCCTCAGCTTAAACATTCTCATCTATTATCCTTCTATTAGGATGGTGTAATGAGTCTGTTTAATCCCTGATTATGGCTTAACCTCATTACTCAACACTAAACAAAAATCACAAAAACATCTAAATAATCACAAGTAGGTTAATGATCTTAATCCTACACCAAAGGTGATTAAGTGTGAGAATCTGACTTCACACTTAAGGTATTCTCATTACCCCTAATCAGAGGGAAGATGTGATGAGTTTACTAACCCATTGGTTTAAGCTTAAGCTCATTAACTTATGACAAATTCTCAAAAGCAATAAAAGACTGAAAATTCAAAAACAAACAATAATCGTCTCCTTCGGGATCCTCTTCTCATCACCTTCACTCATAAACGAGAACTTGCTTCTTCCGTCTAATGCAAGACAGTTTGCACCTGAGCCAGAAAGGTCATACACTTGAGCATAGGCAAGTAAGCAGTTCACAGGTCAATTCATCTTTCAGTCTCTTTGGGTCGAACTACGGTGTTCTGACTTCCTCATTGCACGAGAGGATACGTAGGCATAACTTAACAGTTATCGAACAAAAGTCTCTGTACATTCCCCCTCTTTCCAGCATCTTTCTCTTAGCCTCATTATCATGAGCAATTCATTCTCACTCCTACACTGACACATCATTATACACTTCACTTCTTTTACACTGACACCTGTACATCTTTTCCAGCTTTTATACACAGATTGCACTGACACTACCCCTTTTAAACACAAATCTTTTAAGCGTGGATCCCGTCGAGTACGACGGACAATCTGGGTGCTAATACCTTCCCAGGTCGTAACCAACCCCCTTTCTCAGTCTCTCTGGTTCGCAACCGTCTTATCCATGTCTTTCTAGGTTTATGCAGCATTACCTTTCTTCCGGGATAAAAATGCCTAGCTGGCGACTCTATTCATCTCCAGTGAGTTCACGGCTGTGTGTTCTCATTGTCCCTCTCGCCGACCGTTCGCGTCTATACCCTTATTTGGACCAGTCCCATTTATCGGGAGCGACAGCTTGGCGACTCTGCTGGGGACCCTTATATTGTAACCAGGGCTTCTGGTTCTTTTTGTGGGTTCCTCCTAGCGCTTGATTGATTTGTGTTTACTGGGGTGTTATGTGCTACTTGTGCTTGTATATTTGTTTTATTACTGCTTTATGTACAGTTGCTTACTTGCTTTGTTTATAGCTTTACATATATCATACTGTCATGCTGTCTGGCTGGATCTGGTTTTGCTTTGGTGGGTGGGGTTTCTATTGAGAGTTAAGATCCTATACCTGGGACCTGAGTGACACCTAGGCTAGAGTGAATCATATTCTTTCCCATTCCATTTCGGTCTGGTGCGGGAATATGAAACACGGTTCAGATGTGGGTTTCTTCTTGAGAACTCTGTGTTGCAGATTTCCTGCAATACTAGGGCTATCGGGGAAGCCTGCTAAGTCTGGATGACCTTTTAGTATTGACCTTCAGAAACTGAGGTGAATTAGAGGAGGAATTTTTATGGTTATTGTAAACACTGTACCTCCGGGTTAGAAGTGTTTACACTTCTCATAACTGATCCAAGTCTGAGGATCCTTGTTTTAGAACACCACCAGTGAGGGGGTTGGGCTGTTTACAGGTTTGCAGGTACCTTGACCTCAGAATACCCTGTTACTTTGATTAAAAATACTCCATGTTGGGACAGTTCTTGTGATTCTAAAACCTTGGACTTGTGGCTCTTTATTTGAGTCCCCCACCCTGGTTACTAGACTTATAGACCTCCATCTGGATTTCTTACACACATGGACCTATATCAGAGCATTTGATCAGATCCAGCTCAGTCACAAACCCTTGCATATCATTTGCATACATAATCATTGCATCATATTGACATTTGCTTATTTGTGCTTCAGGGTACCCATCTTCATTTGGTTTTGGTTTTGACCCCATCTTCAGCATTGACCTATCTCCATAAGCACTTGCTTCAGCTACCAGCTATCTACTCCAGCCAATCAGTGGCCCATTCTTCAGTGTCATCACCAGTATTTGTCTCTACTCAGTTTCAACATCATGGCTCCAAAGAAAAGCAACATCACTTACCATTTCTTCCAACCAGACTTATCAGACATCAGGAGGATTCAAACCCTGATCACTCCAGACCATGTACCATTGTTCAGGGAACACCATGGAGATATACTTGATATGGTTATGGATCTGGACCCCTCACAGAGAAGCCTTATCCACACTTGCCTTCAGTTTTATGATCCCCCACTAAGATGCTTTACTTTCCAGGATTTTCAGATGGGGCCCTTATTGGAAGAATACTCATCATTGATTGGTATACCTATCAGGAGAGAAATCCCTTTCAACCCTGAGATGGCTTTCCCAAGTAATGAGGAGATAGCCAAAGCATTATACCTGGAACCAGTCCTGATCGGGCAGCATATGACATCTAAAGCTGGAATCTCTGGCTTTCATCTGGATTTCCTAATTTCTCAAGCTAGTCTGAAGGCCTCCCTGGGGGAGTGGAAAGCAGTTTGTGCCTTATTGGCCCTGAGTATATATGGGATTGTATTGTTTGCAGATGAGCCTCGATTCATTAGTAAGAATGCAATCCATTTGTTCATCCTGAAGAACCCAGTGCCAACATTATTGGGGGATCTCTACTATTCAGTGCATCAGAGGAATGAAAAACAGAGGGGCAGATTAGTGAGGTGTTGTGCCCCATTGTTCCATACTTGGCTTCTCAGGCATCTACCCAGGACAGATGCATTTTTGAACCCCCATCAACAGAAAAACTGGGCTGGGAGACTTACTACTCTTACTTCAGCTGATATCAGGTGGTGCACCCAAAGCACCAAAGGCAGGGATATCATCACCAGCTGTGGGCACTTTCCCAATGTGCCCCTAATAGGAGTTAAGGGTAGTATCAATTACAACCCTCTGCTGTTTAAGAGACAACTGGGCTATGCACTGGTCCACACTCCTAAGGCACAGGACTTGGTTGAAACCCTTTACTGTGAGAACAAGATTAGTCTGGCTGTTGTTAGGCCGGCAGCCTGGGCCTGGGATAATGTGCAGACCAAGGGGGTAACCATCTTGGGGAAGTGTAACAATGTGGCATCAGCACAATACTATGATTGGTCCTATGCTAGGGCTCAATTCTCTGGGATGCCCTTTACTATTGAAGATGTGCCTGGGCCTTCCACCACACCACCTCCAGCAACTGTCAGCTTAGAAGAATTTGAGAGCTTGAAAGAAAGAAATGAGAAGCTGACTCAAGCCTTGCAGAAGACCCTCTATGAGAGGAGGGATGGAAGACTGGATATTGAGAGGCTGGAGAAGTTGAAGAAAGAGCATCTGGCTAAGATTGAGAAGTCTGAAGATTACATCAAGAAGTCTAGGGCTGGAGAACAAATCCTGAAGAATGCTTGCAAAGAAGCCCAATTCCAGAAAGCTAGGACGGACTTGTATCTAAAGGAGAGTCAGGCTAGGTGGGTCAGGATCACCGAGGCTCGTACCCTGGAAGACAAGAGGGTCCAAGACAAGATGGAACAAATGGAGGAAGCCCTGGCAGCAGCCCAGAGGGAGATATCAGAGCTAAAGATCAGAGCTGGAGTGAAGAGGTCTAAGGACCAAAGTCAGAACAAGAAGTTGACTACAGCTGTTGCTACCCGGAACCTCCTTATCCGGAATCTTACGGAGCGTCCGGCTGATCCTGTGACCGAAGCGCTTCTCAAGGAAGTTCGTGAGGATGAGTTCGGCCTTGGTGTTTGATCATTTGCTTGTTGTTGTTTCTATTCCATGTACTTTTACTTTTTTTGTGATGTATTTTGGGCTTGTGTTGTAAAATGAACAAGTTGTATTATTTCACCTTCTGTAATATATTCGTGTTAGTTTGTTCCATCCAAGTTTACTTCAAAAGCAACTTCAGCAGCATCATCTTCAAAGGGTCTGGAAGGGTCAAAACTGAATGCCAAGACCGGATGCCTTGAAAACAAATAAGCATACTGCATTGCATGCTAACACTTTGTTTGTTTTGTAGGTTTTGTTTTTGTTGTTGCTAACTCTGTTGTGATGTTCAGGAATTATTGCTCGGCGACGAGGGTTCCCACTCAACAGGCCACACCGGTATCCTACTAGAAACAATCTTCCGGGCATCCAGATGGATCAGATGCAGCAGGACCTTACGGAGGTCAGAAATCAAATGGCAAACGAAAGATTGGAAATGAGAACACAGATGACGCAGTTCATGGAAGTGATGAACAACATGGCTCAGAGCCAAGAAAGACTGAGAGCCATGGTTGAAAGGCAGAATCAAGATGAGCCCCATGTGGGGACTGCTGGCACAAGTAACAACGAGAGGGTCCAACCTCATGTCAATCCCCCAGTTTTTGGACCCCATCTCCATCCAGAGGCCAATATCCCTGTCAATATACAAGGGACTGCTACAGCCGGGAGGGTACTGCAGGAAGACCCTCAAGAAGACCAGTTCACAGTAATGGGGGCTGGAGAAGAGGCTTATGATAGAAGGTTGGAGGAGATAGCTGAGAAGTTGAGGTCCTTAGAATCTCAAAACTCTTTGGGTTTTGACGTTATGGATATGGGCTTGGTAGACGGGGTTAGGATTCCCCACAAGTTCAAGCCTCCATGTTTTGAAAAGTATAATGGGACTTCTTGCCCTCGAACCCATCTACAATCTTTTCTCGGGAGATTAAAAGCTTATACCATGGACGAGAAATTGTGGATGTTCTATTTTGAAGATAGCTTGACTGGAGCTTCGAGGGAGTGGTATTCCCATCTGACAAGAGCAACAATTAGATGCTGGAAGGACCTGGCAGAGGCCTTCATCAGACAGTATCAGTATAATCTGGATATGGCACCCAACAGGACTCTCCTAATGGGAATGTCACAGTCATCTAGAGAAAGCTTCAGAGAATATGCGCAAAGATGGAGACAGCTTGCTGCTGCTGTCCAGCCACCTATGTCTGAAAGAGAGATGGCTGATATGTTCATGAATACCCTTCAGGGAACCTATATTGATAGGCTAGCCGCCTTCTCATCCACCAGCTTTGCAGATGTTGTCATAGCCGGGGAGAGAATTGAAAGCCTATTGAAAATGGGTAAGATCTCAGACAATGGTGCAAGCTCATCCAGTAATGCAAGGAAGCCTTTTGCAGGCCCGAGAAGGACTGGTGAGACTAATGCCATCCACACCAACAGGGGTAGGCCCCAATATGTGCATAGATCAGTAGCAGCAGTCACCATCCCTGCTCCAGCTCATCCACAGCCAGTCTATCAACCTCCTCAGCAAAACTATCAACAACAACCTCAGTATCATCAACAAAATCAGTATCCTCCAAGAAACTACAACAACAGCAACACCAACAACAATAACCAGCAAAGACCATTCCAACAGAGGCCATCTCAAGCTAACAGAGTGATCGATCCGATCCCAATGCCATATGCTACATTGCTGCCACAGCTCCTGAAACTCAACCTAGTTGAGCTAAGGACGTTGGCACCTCCGGATCCCAACAGTTTACCCAGGAACTATGACTCCAATGCTAGGTGTGCTTTTCATTCAAACGCACCTGGCCATAGTACGGAAAAGTGCAGAGCCTTGCACATGAAGGTACAAGACCTGGTGGACTCGAAAGCTCTGAATTTTGCACCACCACCCAATGTCAATAAGAACCCCATGCCAAACCATGGTGGTCCCCGAATTAACGCTATTGAAGAAGACAAGCCGTCTTATTTAATAACCAGTGTGGGACAGATCAGGACACCATTGGTAGAAATCAAGGCTCAGCTCTTGGAATGTCAGATGTTCCCAGGGTGTGAGTTGGGTTGTGCTTACTGCAATATTTCAGTAAATGGGTGCGATAATCTGAGGAATGGCATAGATGGCCTTATTCAGAGTGGCCAACTTCAGATCACCACATCATTTCCAACAAATCCAGCAATCTCATCAGCAACGGTTTCAGAACCTCCTACAACTGCAGCAACCATTGTTCCCGACAATTCTTCGGCTTCATCAACAAGTATTTCATCTATCGTCTCAACTGGTCAGTTTTCAACAATTTTTCCTGCTACAACTTCAGCTTCACTCCATTTTGAATCTTCTACAACAACAACATCCACTCTTCCGCCAATGTCTCCTACAACTCCAGCAACAAATCATGAAGATGTCTCTACTGTCACAATATTTTATGATCCTGAAAACAACTCTGCCTACAATTCAGAAGGTGCTGCTCCCACTAGAGCACCAGTTACGATTTATTATGATCCACAAACAATTACAGTCCCTTCAGCAGCAGCCATCAGTCCAGTCACTGTCACAGTGCCTGGACCAATACCATATGAAAGCAATAGGGCCATCCCTTGGCACTATGGCTCTGACGTGTACTGCTAAGGAAAAAGAATCACTCTTGAAACATCAACACCTGCACCACAAATAGATAATGTGGGGGGGGGGGGGGCGGAGGCTTCACTCGAAGCGGACGTCTCTTTGCTCCACCAATTCAAAGACCTACTGCCGAAGCAGAAGCTGCTGCCAAGGCAAAAGGAAAGAGCCCGGTGCAGGAAGATCAAGCTGCTAAAGAAGCCTTGAAAACACCATTCGATCAAGAAGTTGATGAGTTTATGAGGATCATCAAAAAGAGTGATTACAAAATTGTGGATCAGCTTCACCAGACGCCATCCAAGATTTCTATCTTATCTCTGCTCATGTGCTCCGAAGCCCATCGGAATGCACTACTCAAAGTCTTGCACGCAGCTTACGTGCCTGAAGAGATCACTGTCAACCAGTTGGAAACCGTGGTTGGAAATGTTATTGCTAGCAATGGGCTAGGGTTCACCAATACTGACTTGACAGCGGATGGCCGCAACCACAACAAAGCCTTGCACATCACCATGGAATGCAAAGGAGCAGTCCTTTCTCATGTGCTGGTAGACACGGGGTCGTCCCTTAATGTCTTACCAAAGAAGGCTCTGGTGAAGTTAGAGTATGAAGGATTAGCATTGCGACCCAGCAACCTGGTAGTAAGAGCCTTTGATGGTTCTAAGAGATCGGTTCTGGGAGAGATTGAGTTACCTGTGACAATTGGCCCACAGACCTTTAAAACTATCTTTTATGTGATGGACATTCAGCCCGCCTACAGCTGTTTGTTGGGTAGACCTTGGATTCACGCCGCCGGCGCAGTAACGTCTACCCTTCACCAAAAGTTAAAATTTGAGTGGGAAGGCCAAGTTGTTACAATCTGTGGGGAGGAGGATATATTTGTTAGCCATCTGGCTACTTATAAGTACATTGAGATGGATGGGGAGATCCATGAAACAATGAGCCAAGGATTTGAGGCCTTGAACGTCAATGAAGCATCTGCTGTATCTGGAATCTCCATGTCATCTTATCAACAAGCCCAGAAGGTTGTTGAGGAAGGAACTGTCCTAGGCTGGGGCAAGGTTTTAGCTGTGGAGGAGAAGAAAGACAAATTTGGGTTGGGTTACAGACCAACTCAGCATCAAGCAAAGGCTGCTGAGAAGCCAGGTTTTGTCAGTGGGGGGATGCTCACCCCCGATGCTATCAACAATTTGGAAGACGAGCTGGAAGAGGAGCGCAATCTGGAGAATTGGATTCGTCCAAAGATCCCGGGGAGCAGTATCTCAAACTGGTCTTCCCAGGAAATTATAAGAGTTACTCGAGCAGAGTAATTATTATTTCCTGTATTTTTATAGCATGCATCAAAGTCTTGCATCTTGCCCAAGATGACAAGACTCATTTTGTAATCGGGCCATCTGTACTTTTTGTGCAAACAAGATCAATTAATGAAATATCAGACATCTTTTTGCAAACAAGTCTTTTTCTTTTCCGTTCACTGTCTTTCCATTTTTCTTTTTTGTACAAAAAAATAAATGGCGGTGTTTTCAAAATGATGACTTCATTTCACTTTTTCTAAAGCAAGATTAAAATCAAATCACTAAAATGAACAAATTAAACCCTTGCAGAGAGTGCCTTCCTGACAGCACCGACAACAGCACGGCTATGACATCGTATGACTTTGACAATCCGATCAATCAAGCTGATGAAGGGGTTGAAGAAGAATATGAGCTTCCTGAAGAGCTAGCCAGGTTGTTGAGACAGGAGGAAAAGGTCATTACTCCTCACCAGGAGGAGGTTGAGGTGATTAATCTTGGTACAGACGAAGACGTGAAAGAAGTTAAAATCGGGGCCTGCCTACAAGACTCAGTGAAGAGACAACTGATTGATCTGCTTCAAGAGTATGTGGATGTGTTTGCTTGGTCGTATCAAGATATGCCAGGGTTGGATACCGACATTGTTGTGCACAAGCTGCCTTTGAGGGAAGAATGCCCACCGGTCAAACAGAAGTTGCGCCGTACTCGCCCAGACATGGCTATGAAAATCAAGGAAGAGGTACAAAAACAGTGGGACGCCGGGTTCCTTGCTGTAACTAGCTACCCGCCGTGGGTTGCTAACATAGTACCTGTGCCTAAGAAAGACGGCAAAGTAAGAATGTGTGTTGATTACCGGGATCTGAATAGAGTCAGCCCGAAAGATGACTTCCCATTACCCCACATTGATGTATTGGTAGATAACACGGCTCAGTTCTCGGTATTCTCCTTCATGGATGGATTTTCAGGGTATAATCAGATCAAGATGTCGCCTGAAGACATGGAGAAGACAACGTTCATTACACCTTGGGGCACGTTCTGTTACAAAGTGATGCCATTCGGACTGAAGAATGCTGGTGCCACATATCAACGGGCTATGGTGACATTATTCCACGATATGATCCATAAAGAAATAGAATGTTATGTGGATGATATGATCGCCAAGTCCCTTACAGAGGAAGATCACCTGGTGAATCTGCTGAAGTTGTTCAAGCGTCTGAGGAAGTACCAACTAAAGCTGAACCCCAACAAATGTACATTCGGGGTGCGATCTGGTAAGCTGCTGGGCTTTATTGTAAGTGAGAAAGGGATTGAAGTGGACCCTGATAAAGTCAAAGCTATTCAAGAGATGCCTGCACCGAAAACTGAGAAAGAAGTTCGAGGGTTCTTAGGTCGATTGAACTACATTTCACGGTTCATATCTCACCTTACAGCAACCTGTGAACCCTTGTTCAAGCTGTTAAGAAAAGAACAGACGGTCAGGTGGAATGAAGACTGCCAGAAGGCTTTTGACAAGATCAAGGAGTATTTACAAGAACCTCCAATCCTCATGCCGCCAGTTGAAGGAAGACCTCTGATTATGTACTTGACAGTATTAGAAGAGTCAATGGGGTGTGTGCTGGGCCAACATGACGAGTCTGGTCGAAAAGAGTATGCAATATACTACCTAAGCAAAAAGTTTACCGACTGTGAACAACGTTATTCACTGCTCGAGAAAACTTGCTGTGCTTTAGCGTGGGCTGCTCGCCGACTGAGACAGTATATGTTGACCCACACTACTTTGTTGATCTCAAAAATGGACCCGGTTAAGTACATTTTCGAGAAGCCAGCTCTTACCAGACGGGTTGCAAAATGGCAGATGATTCTCACAGAATATGACATCCAGTACACTTCTCAGAAAGCCATCAAAGGCAGTGTACTATCTGAATATCTTGCTGAGCAACCCATTGATGACTACCAGCCTATGAGGTTTGACTTCCCTGATGAAGACATCATGTTCATAAAATCAAAAGATCATGAAGAGCCTATTCACACTGAAGGGCCTGACCCGGAGGAAGAATGGACTATGATGTTTGATGGGGCTGTTAACATGAATGGTCGTGGTGTTGGTGCAGTACTCATTACACCTAAAGGAGTTCACATGCCTTTTTCGGCAAAGCTCACTTTCAGCTGCACTAACAACGAAGCTGAATACGAAGCTTGCATTATGGGTCTTGAGGAAGCCATTGACCTCAGGATCAAGACATTGACTGTATTCGGAGATTCAGCTTTGGTAGTTAATCAAACCAACGGAAAATGGTACACCCACCAGGATCATCTGATACCTTACAGGGATTATACAAGAAGATTATTGACTTTCTTCACAACAGTCAGGCTTGAGTATATCCCTCGGGACGAGAACCAGTTTGCAGATGCTCTTGCTACCATTTCATCCATGATCAAAGTTCAAGCTGCTAACTTTGTACCTCAGATTTTAGTGTCCAGACTCGACAAGCCAGCATATGTATTTGCAGCAGATGTTGCCAAAGATGATAAGCCTTGGTTCCATGACATTAAATGCTTCTTGAAGGATCAAACATACCCACCTGGGGCATCTTCCAATGATAAGAAGACTTTGAGAAGGCTTGCTGGTAGTTTCTTTCTGAACGCTGATGGGTCTTTATACAAAAGGAACCTTGATATGGTACTCCTCAGATGTGTTGACAAGACGGAAGCAGATTTATTGATGCATGAAGTGCATGAAGGGTCTTTTGGTACCCATGCCGGAGGGCATGCCATGGCTAAGAAGTCGCTAAGATCAGGTTATTACTGGATCACAATGGATGCAGACTGTTGTGCTTATGCCAGAAAATGCCATAAATGCCAGATTTATGCAGATAAAGTGCATGTACCTCCCAATCCCTTGAACATAATGTCTTCACCATGGCCCTTTGCCATGTGGGGCATCGATATGATTGGCAAGATTGAGCCAACTGCTTCAAATGGCCACAGATTCATCTTGGTCGCTATTGATTATTTCACCAAGTGGGTTGAAGCAGCCTCATATGCAAATGTTACAAGACAACTGGTAGCCAGATTTCTGAAGAGAGATATCATCTGTCGGTACCGAGTTCCCGAGCGAATCATTACTGATAATGGTTCCAATCTAAACAACAAAATGATGGCTGAGTTGTGCCGGGACTTCAAGATCCAACATCACAATTCTTCTCCTTACAGACCAAAGATGAATGGTGTTGTTGAGGCAGCTAACAAAAATATCAAGAAGATTGTGCAGAAGATGGTAGTCACTTACAAAGAATGGCATGAAATGCTACCATTTGCCTTGCATGGGTACCGCACGTCAATCAGAACATCTACCGGGGCAACACCGTATCAACTTGTGTATGGTATGGAAGCAGTCCTACCGGTTGAAGTTGAGTTACCCTCTTTACGAGTATTGATGGATGTTAAACTGAGTGAAGCAGAATGGGTTCGGGCCCGATACGAGCAACTGAGTTTGATCGAAGAGAAAAGATTAGCTGCAATTTGTCATGGGCAGTTATATCAGAAGAGAATGAAGAAAGCCTTCGATCAGAAAGTCAGGCACCGCGAGTACCAAGTAGGAGATCTTGTGCTGAAGAGAATCCTCCCTCCTCATACAGACCACAGGGGCAAATGGACTCCAAATTATGAAGGACCGTTCGTAGTAAAGAAAGTTTTCTCTGGTGGAGCACTGATGCTCAGCACCATGGATGGTGAAGATTTCCCATCCCCTGTGAATTCAGATGCAGTTAAAAAATACTTCGCATAAAAATGACCCGCTGGACATAAAAACAGAATGTAAGTCCAGGCAAAAATAGGGCATCCCGGCGAGTCAAAAACAGAATAAAAGACTCGGGCAAAAATAAGGGAAATAAATGAAAAATGTACACCCGCTGAGTTGAAAAGCCACATTGGACAATTCAGGCAAAAATGGGTATCCCGATGGATTGAAAACCCGAAAGGGCGATCCATGCAAAATAAGGGAATAAGCGAACAACTGCATTCTGAATTCGTCTGTATTGTCAGCAACTTGGTTAAGACTCCAAAGGATCAAGCTTCAATCAGAATCAACTTTCTCCAGAAAGCAAGACGAGAAGAAAGTCAAAAGTCATACGAGTCATAGCGGAAGAGGAAGCTCTTTAAAGCGTCGTCAACATCGCCAACACTTTGTTTCTCAATTTGTGACAGTCTCTTCATTTCAGGAGACATGTTTCCTTGGCTGTATCTTGCCAATTCAGGGCATTTGAATTAATAAAATCAGATTTTTCCGTCATATTTCGCTTTTACATTTATATTTTTTTTGCAAAGAATTGTCTGATATCTTTAAAAATACAATTGCATAAGTATAGATGCTTTTCTCTAAAAATAAAAACACATGCTTGCGGGGAATATACTTACTCTTGAGAGTGATTAACTCCTATGACGGAATCCAGTAAAGGGTACCTCGGGACCTTTTGTGCGTTTCCTTATCTTTGCAGGATTGCAGGTATCAACAAACAGTCTTGGCACTCAGAGTGCTTTCTCCCCAGCTGAGTTGCCTCTCATTACTCTCCCCAGCTGAGTTACCAACAACATTCCCCAGCCATGAGGCTAATCTTTCTTCCTCAGCAGAATGTGAAAGTCAGGGAACCATCTCCCCACTAATTTCCAGCCTCTATTCGGAAGAGCAACGCGTGAAGAAGTCACAACAGAGTACAGGAGGCTTCCACAAACCCCAGCTGGGTCCTATATTACAAGGATATGTCAATCAGTGACCTATATCCCCAAGCAAATACATCATCAGATCTACCAATGATCTCATCCCCAGCTGGGATGTCCACTTCAGCAGATCGACCGGAGATCTTCACAGCAACGGGATCCGAATCCCAGATCTGTGCCTCTTTGCATAATCATGGCATTTGCATCATACTATCCCCCCAGAGCGTAGCATTCCGTCTAATACGGAGCATTACGGCAAAAATCAAACGCATAGCATAATCATGAGCCATGTTCTAATTAACACTTGTGAATACTAACCATTCATCAGAATACAAAATACTTTCCCCAAAATCCCCCACCAGGGTCCCCAGCAAAAGCAGTTGCATCACAAATCACAAACACCAGTATATACTCCTTTGAACGCCCGTCCGTGTCATCACTCCCCAATAAAGTCACCTGAACACTCTTTACAAACAAAACCACCTGTATTACAGATATTTCCTGACACCCGTCCGTGTCATATCCTCCGCAGAAAGCCAAAGACATCATCTTTGCACCCACCTACACTTGTGTATTTATTTTTGACACCCGTCCGTGTCATATCCCCAGCGCAGTCACCTACACTTTTACAACCTGTATACTTGTTGATATTATTATACTTTTCTCTGTTGACACTCGTCCGTGTCACCTTCCCCAGCAGATAAACACTCATATATATATACTCACTACTCATGTTACATTTATACAGATACTCGTCCGTATCTTGTATACACCATTTATATCCCCGCAGAATCGGCATTGGTCCATGTTCTTTGTTAACCAGTTGGTACTCGTCCGTACCATCATCTCAGAATATGCGTCAAGTGTTTGTTTCTACATGATACTCGTCCGTATCATAGTCTTAAGGATGCTCGTCCGCATCTTTAATCCATACACCGTGTCAAACACTTTTGTCTTCTTGAATATAGATACTCGTCTGTGTCTACTATTCCCCAGAAGAGTCCCTTCAGATTCAACACTCGTCCGTGTTCCCTGTTAACCAATTGATACTCGTCTGTATCATTATCTCTGAACACGTGTCAGTTTTTGTTTCTACCCGATACTCGTCTGTATCGTGATCCTATGGATGCTCGTACGCATCTTTAGTCTATACACAATATCTAAACACTTATACCTTTATTTTCTTGGCTGTAAACGCTCGTCCGTGTTTACTACATCCCCAGTAGATCGCCAACAAAGCAAATTTTCTTTTTACCTGACACTCGTCCTGTGTCATGATAAACCTTGAGAGCAGCCGTACCCTGCTAGGTGGTCGTCCTCCACCTCTTGATGGTCGTCCTCCATCATGCTCATCCGATGGCCGTCCCCATCGTTGATATTTTAGCAGCCGTCCCCTGCTAGGTGGTCGTCCTCCACCTTTTGATGATCGCCCTTCATCATTTTATCCAATGGTCGTCCCCATTGTTGATTTTTGGTTATCTGGCACTCGTCCTGTGTCATGAGAAACCTCGAGAGCAGCCGTCCCCTGCTAGGTGGTCGTCCTCCACCTCTTGATGGTCGTCCTCCATCATGCTCGTCCGATGGCCGACCCCATCGTTGACCTTTTATCCGGCATTCGTCCTATGTCGCGATATTTTTGGCAGCCGTACCCTGCCTGGTGGTCGTCCTCCACCTTAGATGACCGTCCCTCATCTTAACCCCAACAGAGCAGCCGTCCCCTGCTAGGTGATCGTCCATCACCTTTGATGACCGTACCTCATCATCTGTTTATTTCATTTATTCTTTAACCCGATGGCCGTCCCCGTCATGGTCCCCTTTCTTTTTAGCCCGATGGCCGTCCCCATCGTTGTTTACTTTGCTTTATGAACTTGATGGCCGTCCCCGTCATGTTTCATTCGATTACCAGAGAATTTTACAGCTTTATTTTGATGGCCGTCCCCATCATAATATCTTATTTTTCCCAGCTAGTCGGCCGTCCCCGTCTTGGCTTAACCTTTTATCCCCAGCATGTCGGCCGTCCCCGTCATCGCTTTATTTAGCACACTATCCCCGGCATGTCGGCCGTCCCCGTCATTGCTATTTACCCAGTAGTCGTCCTCTGCTCGAGGTCGTCCTCCGTCGCCCACACTTTACAATATACTTTATTTTCCTTTACAATCTATATCCCTTTTCTTCTTCATTTTGTGAGTGCAAATTTTGGTCTGTCTTTGGTATTCAACCACAAGTTATCTTGTTTGCCTGTTAAGCCGTCGCTTACATCCTGCACAGCTAACTCATGTTTGAATAGGGGCAGCTGTAAACACCCCAAATTTGCCCTCACCCATTCACACCATGGCTTGAGATCATCCTCATATGCATAGACACAATCATATCATCTCATATCTCATTTTTGATTCACTGCATAGTTTCTAAGTCATCTGCACCCAGGGTTTGTGATCTGAGTAATCCCAAAGCCTCTTGAGCCACTCCAAAGGCTACCAATCACTTCAAAGGGGTCCATGTGTGTTTTTATATCATATTACATCCTCTCAAAGTCAAAAATGCAAAGGAATCACAAGAACTGGGTTTGGAATGGATGCAGAGCCAGGATAGACTGCACAGTTGACCTAAAATTAGGGTTTTGGTTTCAGAGGCCATAACCCCAAATTTTTTGGTCATTCTTGTTTCCATTGGTCTCTATATGGTATAGGGAGTATGCATATCAATTTTCATGAAGAAATTCCATGGGGAAGTCATCTGATCAAGGGTTGACTTTCTGGACAAGTCAGTGCAAAATCAGGGCATCTGAGGCCCCCAATGACCCAACCAATGGGTGATCTTCATCATTTTGAGTGTATATGATCTTTATTTGATCATGGAAGAAGGTTGAAGTTCACAAAAATCAAGAATTTGGAGTTTTTGCAAATGTTGACTTTTTGGGCATAGTTGACTTTTCAAGAATGCTTCATTTTAGGTCATTTTTCAAGCCTTGATTCTTGATCCAAAAATGCTTCAAATGGAAAAACTTTGGTCATGAAAGTTGTAGATTACATCTTTCCCTTTTCAAAAAGTACAAGAACATGATCAAATTCTTCTTGGATCAAAAGTTATGGTGTGACAAAGTTGGTAAAAATCATTGATTTTCAAGGCATGCTTCAAATGTGAATTTTGCAAAACCATGAACCAAGGCTGTTTGTAACCTCTAGTTGACATCAAACCATGACACAAACATTCTACATGTCCTAAAAATCATAATTGAACCAAAGATCACATGTTCATGGTTCATGTAACAAGGCATTTCTCATGAAAGTTTCAAAAAGCAACAACTTGCAAAACTCATGATCACACTTCACCAACTTGATGCATTGGATGCTGCACCTTGCTAGCCCTCTCACCTCATCTTGCTGCACCAGAACCATGCCTTGTACTAGCCTAGAACCAAGCCATGCTTTCCTTACACAAAAAGTTGACTTTTGGCAAAAGCAAACATCCCAATCACCACAGGCCATGTCACATCCTCTGGCCACTTGGATTAAAATATACTATCCATTTGCAAGCCATTTCATAGAAGAGGCCAGGCTGAAACACACACAACATCACATACACAAAAACTCACCATTTTGCAAAACCATTCGAATCTGCCTCCACAAGCTTCAAACATCCAAATCATTTCCACACATCATCTCACCTGGTCTCATTGAGTAGAAACCACCAAGATTCAAGCCTGAAACCAGCAAGAACACCCCATTGCCATTTCTCACCTCAGCCTGCATTTCTCTTCGAATCAACTTCCACAGCCATCAAACATCCAAGCTCTTTTCACCAACAAATCAAGCACATCAAAAGGAGTCAAAACCACCCTTCACATTGATCTGAAGTTGCCTGTACACAAAGCTCATTTCCTGCTACACCAGAACTGGACTTCTCAAACCAGCTTGTTTAAGCTCATTTCAAGCCTTCCATTAGCACCAGGGGAGTCAGTGAAGCAAGCTTGCACCAAAGAACATCTCTGAAAGTCCAGAAACAGGAGTTTCCATCTCAGGTATGGCCAAGAACACATTCTCATAAAGCTTTGGTTTTTTGTTATAAACTGAAAGTACATGCTTTAAGGATCATTGTGATGTGTTTAGAATCGAAAATGGTGGAAAAGTGAGTATTTTGTGAGTGTCTGAAAGTTTGGCCCCATTTTTTTTTGTTTCGATTCAGCTTGTTCTTGCTAGTTAAATGATGTTTGATTGTTGATTTGAGTTGCTAGAAGTGTGAGGATTGTTTCTGGGCGTTTAATTTGGCTTGGGGTGGTCTGAATCATGTTTTAGGGTTTTGGGGTCGCCGGGGAAGATGACCGGAGCTCCCCTCCGGTCACCTGAATTTGTTTTGCCCTAATTACAGTCATTAATTTTTGTTTGAATCTTGGACGTTGGATGCGTTGAAAACGTTGACCTCCCGCGTGCGTGTGTGGCCTGGATTCACCCAATTAACCCTAATCACCATTAACTCATTTAATTATTTCATAAATCTTAATTAAAATCAGAGTCAACCAGGACCCTTGGATCTGCGCGCCAGTCAACTGTCCCAAGCCCAGTTCAAATCTCATCCATCAGATCTGATTACTTCTCCTTTTATTTGTTTTTATTTTTTATTTATTTCATTTAACTTGCATAATTTATTTAAAATAGTAAAAAATGTGTAAAAATTATGAAACTTTTTCTCATAAGTTTTATTAATTTTTATGACACAAAAATATTTTTATTTTTATTTTTATCATAAAAAAAGTATTTTTAAATATTTAAAGGATTATTTTTAATTGATTAATGGAAATTAATTTATTAAAAATACTTTTAGGTATTTAAAAATCACCAAAAAATTCATGAATTGTTCTAAGGCATTTAGAAACATTGTCCAACCTTCAAACCAAATTTATTTTTTTGATCTTGATGCATGTTAAGAATTTCTCATTGAATAAAAATCATTTTTATGCATTAATTTGATCCAAAGTTCAAAAAATCATTTCTGCCTACCTATGAAGAGTTGGACATTGATTCTTTTTGCATTGCATTGTGTTTAACATGTATTTTTTGAGATAAAATGGCCATGATTTGATCTTGCATTTTTCAATTGTTTGGCATTTCTTTTGTTTAGGAACCCTAAAAACCCTAAAAACTTGTAAAAATCATAACTTGAGATTGGTTGAGAGTTGAGACCTCCCCTTTGGACATTGGTTTAGTATAGGTTTAGGGGTTCTTTGGTTGGCATTTTCCATTTTTTATCTTAGGGTTTGCTTCTGTTTTGGGTTTTTGTTTGATGTATGATCCATTAACCCTAATTTGGGCTTTCACTTGCATCCTTCTTGCATTCTCTTGCATAGCATGACTTGCCATGACATTCCAAGCATCCATTTGATTCATTTGACATCATAAGACATGTAGAAAGTATGTTTGATCATTGTATCACATATTTGCCATCTTGTATGCCATGTATGCTTCATAACTTTTCATGTATGTTCATGGTTCCTAGCTTGCTTCATTTGCATTCATAAACTTGCATGATCATTTCCATGCCTTGCCTCATGTTTGTAGCACTCCATAGCATCATTATCATCATCAACATGCTTCTGGTTTTGTTTAGCATCATACCATCTCATCCCATTTTGCATTGCATTGCATTTCTTTCTAACATTTCAGGTGGTAAGTAAACTTGAGAAGTGAATTTGCCTTCACTTCTCATAACTTTTCTTTTCATCTCTCTTGCATCCATTGCTGCATTTTTATATGTGTTTGAGTTTGAGCTTGCTCTTTCTTTCTCTTCTCACTTTCTTTCTTCAAGTGACTTGACTTCTTGAATGAAGCAAGTCACTTTGCTTCTCTTGATCCTTTCATCTGCTTCCTGGTGGTTCCATTGGAGATCTTTCTTGTTTAACCTCACAAACCTTAGGAACAACCAAGCATGACAATGATTAGGGTTTTGATTAGTCTCCCCTCTTAGTTTTACCTTTGAGTCTCTTTTGAGTCTTCTCTTCTCATCTCATAATTAGGGACTAAACCCTAAAGGCTTTAAGGCTTTGTGATTAAGCTTATGCCTGCATCCTTCTATTAGGATGGAGTGTATAACTTTAATCCTAAGTGTTAGACCCTTAATGTGTTTAACTCCTTTAATCAAATCACTTAATAAGTATCAAGACATCACACTTGTAACTTGGGCCTTGCATTAGGGTTCTATTTCTTCCTTAATTGGTTAAGAAGGACTAACCCTAGTGTTAATGGACAAGTCCTCCTCAAGTTGTCTTACAAATCATAAAATTAACTTCATCATCATACCATTGAATAAAATCCACTTAATCAAAGGCTTGTTTTGTCATGAGTTTAATCCCTAATCATGGATTAAGTTGAGGAGTTTTCCTCAGCTTAAACATTCTCATCTATTATCCTTCTATTAGGATGGTGTAATGAGTCTGTTTAATCCCTGATTATGGCTTAACCTCATTACTCTACACTAAACAAAAATCACAAAAACATCTAAATAATCACAAGTAGGTTAATGATCTTAATCCTACACCAAAGGTGATTAAGTGTGAGAATCTGACTTCACACTTAAGGTATTCTCATTACCCCTAATCAGAGGGAAGATGTGATGAGTTTACTAACCCATTGGTTTAGGCTTAAGCTCATTAACTTATGACAAATTCTCAAAAGCAATAAAAGACTGAAAATTCAAAAACAAACAATAATCGTCTCCTCCGGGATCCTCTTCTCATCACCTTCACTCATAAACGAGAACTTGCTTCTTCCGTCTAATGCAAGACAGTTTGCACCTGAGCTAGACAGGTCATACACTTGAGCATAGGCAAGTAAGCAGTTCACAGGTCAATTCATCTTTCAGTCTCTTTGGGTCGAACTACGGTGTTCTGACTTCCTCATTGCACGAGAGGATACGTAGGCATAACTTAACAGTTATCGAACAAAAGTCTTTGTACATTCCCCCTCTTTCCAGCATCTTTCTCTTAGCCTCATTATCATGAGCAATTCATTCTCACTCCTACACTGACACATCATTATACACTTCACTTCTTTTACACTGACACCTGTACATCTTTTCCAGCTTTTATACACAGATTGCACTGACACTACCCCTTTTAAACACAAATCTTTTAAGCGTGGATCCCGTCGAGTACGACGGACAATCTGGGTGCTAATACCTTCCTAGGTCGTAACCAACCCCCTTTCTCAGTCTCTCTGGTTCGCAACCGTCTTATCCATGTCTTTCTAGGTTTATGCAGCATTACCTTTCTTCCGGGATAAAAATGCCTAGCTGGCGACTCTATTCATCTCCAGTGAGTTCACGGCTGTGTGTTCTCATTGTCCCTCTCGCCGACCGTTCGCGTCTATACCCTTATTTGGACCAGTCCCATTTATCGGGAGCAACATTCCTCAGCAGAATATTCTACAGTTATCATTCTCCCCTGCAGATTTACCACTCTCCTTGCAAATCAAGTTTTTATTGATACTCGTCTGTATCAGCCCTAACACTCATCTTTGTTAGCTCTCCAATTTTTAACACTCGTCTGTGTTCATTTTTCCCCCAATACTCGTCCGTATCGTTGTTAACACTCATCTGTGTTATCTTTTGGCAAACACTCGTCCGTGTTTGATATCTTTCTGATACTCATTTGTATCGTTGTTAACACTCGTCTGTGTTATCTTTTGGCAAACACTCGTCCGTGTTTGATATCTTTCTGATACTCGTCTGTATCGTTGTTAACACTCATTCGTGTTTTCTTTTTCAAGCACTCGTCCATGTTTGATATCTTTCTGATACTCGTCAGTAACTTTATTAGCACTCGTCTGTGTTATCTTTTGACTAACACTCGTCCGTGTTTGAATACTTTTCTGATACTCGTCTGTATCAGTGGCTGATACTCGTCCGTATCATTGCCTGAAGCACTCGTCTATGTTTCTTTGATCATCGTCTGATACTCGTTCGTATCTTTGACTTAGGGCACTCGTTCGTGTTTCCTTGATGATCATCCAATACTCGTCCGTATTGAAGAGGTTTGAAATCCTTACGGTGGGATTAGACGTCAAAATATTTGCCGGTCCTGGCGTAACATGTTATCATAAGAAGACTCGTTCGTCTTAAGTACCACATATCTAAGCAAGATTTGTGAATAGGGTTCGTCTGTCCTAAAACCATGTATCTGCGCAAGGTATATGAAGAGGGTTCGTCTATCCTATTCGTGCATGTCTATCCCACAGGCATAAGTGCACTACCGGACATGGCATAACAGGTTTTCCGAAGAAGACTCATCCGTCTTAGGCACCATATATCTGAGCAAGATTTATGAAGAGGGTTCGTCCGTCCTGGATTTTATTCACCTGGTGTAACATGTTTGTTATTTATCCACCTGGCATAACAATTTTGTTCGAAGAAAGCTCGTCCACTCTATTCGACGCTAAAGCTACGCAAGATTTTGGTTCTGAGTTACTTTTCATCCCAGCAAGGGTCTCAAGCAGTTGATGGTGTGGATTGGGTTTATTTCCCATTCCCTTTCTTATTCTCCGGCAGAGTGAAAATTTTTGGTTCTTATGGGTATTCAATCACAGTTCATCTCAAACGGCCGAGAGCCTAGGCTTTCATCCTTTTCAGATTAAAAGATGTTTGAATAGGGGAAGCTGTAACACCCCAAAATTTCCCTCTTCCTTTTATCATCACGTTCACATCATAATCATCATAAGCATATCATATCCTTAGCATCTAGCATAGAAAAATGAAGCATAACATCCTCATGTTCTAACATAGGGCATGTGATCAATCCTGGGGATTTTAAGCTTTGCAAGCCAAAGCAAGAGGCCAAGTAACATTCAGGAGTTCCATAAGGTGTCCTCGTGTCATGTGCAAGCCCAAGATTATTTACAAAAGTCAAGAAGGGTAGAAGATCATCAGAGGATCAAAGATGCAACCATCTCCTACACAAATGATTTTTGAATTAGGGTTTTGCTTTTGAGCAAGTATTTCTTATACCTTTGACCAGTTCTTGTGGTCAAAGTCTTTTATATGATATTTGAAGCTTATGGATGGAATTTGGTTAAAAATTTCATTAAGGAAGTCAGTCAATTCATCAGTTGCTTGTAAAGAAAGAAATTGGTCAAACTGAGTATCTGAAAAGTCAATTGTGGAAATTCAAGGGGTCCAATCCCATTTTTCAAGCTAAGGGATGTTCTTAAGGTAAAAGAAGAGATTTGATGGTCTCAAAGTTCAAGAATCAAGAGGTTTTGCAAGGCTTTCCAGTTTTGGCATATGGCTTGTAATGAAAATGTCCAAATTTAGTAAGTTTTGCCCTAATTTTCAAGGCCTTCTTTCACAACTAAAATGACTCCAAATGGAGTTTCTTTGAACATGAAAGTTGTAGGGTATGCTCTCCCATTTTCAAAAAGTACAAGAACACGTCCATAGCATTTATGGTTGAAAAGTTATGATCAAGGGAAGTTTGGACATTTTTAGGGTTTTACATGAATTATCATTTTACACCAAGTTGCAACAAGCCTTGTAAGTCAATTTTAAGCTGATCAATGGGAAAAGTAAGGTCACAACATCATAATGCATTGCATGAAAGTGAGATGGCTCAAGGAAAATCACCAAATTCGTGCATGGGAAGTAAGATATTCCATAAAATGCAAAAATGCATGATCACTCACAAAGCATGAATCCAATATCCAAAGGCCATGATTATTTCACTTATGAATCAAGGGCTGGATGAGAGTTGATCATGTGCAAGGAAAGAATGCATAGCACGAGAAAATCACCTCATCACAACTTTCTTTCCAAATTGCAAATTGCTCTCAACCTCACTATTCTCACGTGCATTCCCTTCATAATTCAAAACACTGAAAGCATGCACACTATATAAGAAAGCTAGGGTTTCATTTCCTGAAGGATCACCACCATTCTCTCACTTCAAAGTTTTTGCTCCATTTGAATTTGCCTTTGAATCTCACTATTCTTCCACTCTTTTCAAAAACTCTTTGCATATTCATGATCCTTGAGGTGTAAGGAACAATAATCCACCATTAATTCAAGTAAAAGGTCAAGAGTTCACAAGGTGCCATTCAAGTGCAGTTGCTTTCGAATTGCAATATTCAGAAGGATTTAAGCTCTCTCTTGCGTTTATTTTGCAAGGAGGGGCAAAGGGAGGTTGATCTGCAGCTGGAGGAGGTTTATCTTAAGCTATTTTGAGAGTTGCAACTTTCAGGTAAGCTCCAAATTTATAGAAATGGAAATGATTTTAGTTGTGTGCGTTTTGATCTATATGTTGTGCTGGTTATACTGATGTGATTAGAATTGAAAATGGTTGAGAATTAAGTGAGATATGGGTATTTTCAGTTTGATGTATGATTATGTTTTGCTTCGATCCGGCTTGTATGTTGATCTATTTGAAAATCTAAGCTCATATTTGAAATCTACATGCCTTGATTAGCTAATCTGGATAGTTTCATTCATTTCTGTGTTTGTTTGTTCTTGGCTTTGAATTTTCCGGTGACCGGAGCTAGGGCTCCATCACCGAATTCTGGAAATTTGAAAGGGAAGAAGATGACTTCCTAGCCACAAGATGTTTTGATCTGGACGGTCCAAGGTGTGACAACGCATTAAAATGGCCTCCTCTCTCTCACGTACGTTCTTTTAAATTATTTTTCTGAATAATACTTGGTGTTTGCTATCCCACTCTAACTATGGTGTGCGCCTACTGAGATGTATTGGTTTGTTGACTTTGTTGATCTTGTTGACTTATTAGCATGCGTGAGATTGATCCTTTGGTTGTTGTTTTTCCTGATTTCTTCTGAATTTCCATGTTAAGTGTTGTGTCATGCGCTGAATTACCTGGGCCCTAAGTGATATGCGCACCTCCCCTTGTGTAAGCCCAATTGTTTGAACTGGAGTAGCTTACTGAATGCACCCCTTGCTCTTTTGTTTATTTTTATTTCTTTTATTTTCAGTTTGCTTTTAAATTTTTAAAAATAGCTAGAAGTTCCTAAAAATTCACCAAAAATTCATGAAGGTCAATTTTAATTTTCTTTATTTTTGTATGTTTTTATTTTCCATTTATTTTTAATTTTCGTATTAGATTTAATTGTTTAGTTTAATTTTCATTTTAATGCTTTTAAGAAATGCATGTTGTCTTGTTTATTTTCTATTTTGATCATGGATTTGAATTTTGACATGGTTCTTTTTGCTCTGGATTAATAAAATGATGTAGTTTGTTGATGATTTATCTCATGATATTTAGGGATTTTTATGTGGATTTTTGTCAAGTTGCTTAGGAATGAAGTTTCAAAACCCTAATTCTTGTTTATGAAGTTCTTTGACCTAGTTTGCTTTTGATTTTGATCCTGTTCTTTTGGTATGATGTTATCACATGATTAAGGAACCTGTGTGCTTAATTGTAGAATTTTTTAATGCACTTTTGATTTAATATGAGTTTTCTTGTTTGCTTGCCTTATTTTGCATCCTTTTTGGTCATATGCTTGTTTCTTAGGCTAGGAGGGCACTTGTTCCAACTCCTATAGGGTTTTTAGAACCTTTTTGTATGTGGATAGGTCCCTGGTCTTTGTATTTTGCTTGTGCCTTGGGTTGGTTTGTGTTACTTGTCTTTGAAGTTTAAAGACTTATGTACATGTTCACTTCACCTCTTATGCTTATGTGTCTCTCATGTTGACATTGATTACACTTGTTTGCTTCCTTTCTTGATCTTTTGTGTTGCTTAGGCACATTCTTGGAATGTTAGGGTTATGTTCTTGAGTAGTATGATGCTTGATTGGCTTGTATGTTAGGTGTTACCTCATGTGTGTTTAGCCTTTTCATAACTAACCAGTGTTGCCTTGTAATGCTTTGTTTGCTCTACTCCTTCCTTGATATTGTTTGGTGTATCTTAGCATAATTGAGGTGAATCACTTATGGTTATGATATGTTGAATTGATCTTTTGTGTGTTTACATCTCTTTTAAAATTCATTTGGTTTATCTTATCATGTGTGAATAATTCTAATAATTTCAGGGGCTCATGGTAAGTGAGGTGTGGATGTTGTCCACATTTCAATTCTTCATTCCCTCTTGTTATTTTACTTTCTCACTGGTGATTGTAATGTGCCTTATGCCATCTTGTGATCAACTTCTTCTTTTTAGCCTTTAGAAATAACTTACCTCCTTTAGAGGAGTAATTTGTATTCTAGCTCTTTCTTTCTCTTCTCTTGCTCTTCTTTCTTTCTTCTTCATTAGGATAGAACTCAAGCCACACTAACTTAGGACTCCCATGCATGATAACCTTTAGGTTTGATAGTTCTCCCTTTTAGTTTTTACCTTTGAGATCATTTTTGGTTCTCTCTCTTTCTCATCTCAAAACAGAAATCTAAAAAACATTAATAATAGTTGAGGTGACCTTCCCTTTTGTGATCCTCTCAAAGAAAATCATAAAAAACATTTCTTCATTTAATTCAAAAAAACACTTAATAATACCAACAAGTTAGTGAATTTAAATCCTAATCTTAGGAAACAGGTTTGAGGATCTTCTTCATTCTTGATGGACTTGTTACTCATCCTATTTTGGGATGTGGTTATAAGGACATGTTCATTAGAAAGGGATTTGCTTTCACTTCCTTGTGCCACACTCATAAAAAACTCTAAAAAAGCACTGGACAAAGAATAAACGTCTCTCCTTTGGGACTTCTCTTATCATCACCTTCACTCTTTACGTACGAACTTGCTCCTACTTGTCACTTTGCAAGACGGTAACACACTCGTCGTCCGAGCCTGCAACACCTGAGCATTGACATAGGCAGTTCAAGCCTTAATTCACAAGCAATCTTTTCTACCCCTAGTTAGGGGAACTACGGCGACTCTGATCCTCATGTCCAGATGAGGTACATAGGCAGCGGGGTAGGGCCCGTTCGAGCACTCTTTTATTTTCCCTACATTTTCCCCCTTCCTTTATTTTCTTATCTAGTTCTGCTCCTTTTCTTTGCAGCTGTAAACACCCCAAATTTTCCCTCACCCATTCACACCATGGCTTGTGATCTTTGCATATACATAAGTTCAATCATAGCATCTCATATTGCATATTTGCTTCACTGCATTGCTTCAAAGTCATCTGCATCTAGGGTTTGTGATCTGAGCAATCCAAGAGCCATTTGAGCCACTCCAAAGGTCTTAAATCATTTCAAAGGGGTCCATGTATGTTCAAGCATCATATTGTATCTCCACAAAGTCAAGAATGTCAAAAAATCACAAGAACTGAGATTGGCATGGAAGCAGAGCCAGGTTTAACTGCACAGATGACCTAGAATTAGGGTTTTGGTTTCAAAGGCCATAACTCCAAATCTTTTGGTCATTCTTGTTTCTATTGGTCTCTATATGGTATAGATATCATGCATATCAATTTTCATGAAGAAATTCCACGGGGAAGTCATCTGATCAAGAGTTGACTTTTTGAGCAAGTCAGTGCAAAATCAGGGCATCTGAGGCCCCCAATGACCCAACCAAAGGGTGTTCTTCATCATTTTGATTATGTATGATCTTTATTTGATCATAGAAGATGTTAGAAGGTCACAAAATTGAAGGATTTCAAGCCATTTGCAAAGTTGACTTTTTGGGAAAATGACTTGTAATGGAAACTTACCATTTTGGGAAACTTTTTCAACCCTTGCTTTTTGATTCAAAAATGCTTCAAATGAGAAAACTTTGGTCATGAAAGTTGAAGAATGGATCATTACCTTTTCAAAAAGTACAAGAACTCATTCTAATTCATTTTGGATCAAAAGTTATGGCTTGTCAAATTTGGGAAAAATCACATAATTTCAAGTTTTCCACCAAAGAGGCAAAGTTGCAAAATCCCTTGCCAAGGCAAATTGAGCTTTCAAATGGACTTATAAACTTCACACAAACATAAACCAAGGCCTAAAGATCAGATTGCATCAAAATTTCACTCATTTTCATGGCTTGTGGATCAAGAAATTCCAAAAAGGCCAAAAATTCACAAATTTGCAAAATGATCCATAACTCTTCATCCACTTGAGCCAGCTCACAAAATCTGATTTCATGACACCCCTTGATCCTTGCTGCGCATAGCCATGCCCCTATCTCAGCCTGCCACTTGCCCATACTTCCAAGTACAACTTTCTTGACTTTTTGCAACTCATCCCATACCAATCCCACAGTGACACAACAACTCTCTGCCCAATCCAGACCTTACAAACACACTCCAAGGATTCATTTTCACAACACACACAAGCCTGAAACAGATCATAATCCATAGTTCAAAGTTTATGCCTCATATGCATTTTCATTCGAAACACACTCCACAAGCATCAAACATCCAAACAAACTTCATAGGATCACTCAGCATGCCTCACTGATCATCCCTGACCTTTCACCTTGCCCTAAAACTCCCTGATATCAAAACACGATTTCTCTCCTTCACTGAACAGAACTTCTGCATTCTCACAAACCAACCATTTTAAACTTCAACCAAGCTTCAAAGCTTCATCAGGGGAGTCATTGAAGCCATTTTGGAGCAGAGAAGCAAGCAGAAAGCTCCTGGAGTGAAAGTTCCATCTCAGGTGAGCTCAAGAACTTTTTTTCCAGAAATGCATTTTTAAGTTCTTAGATGAATCTATATGATGTGCTGATCATGCTGGTATGTTTAGTTTTGCAAATGGTTGAGTATTGAGTATGTATGAAGCTTCTGAACTTTTTTTTACCTAAGCCCCTTTTGATTCGATTCAGCTTTGATACGAAAAATAAATGCATTTTGTTTGTTGATTCGTGTTATATGATGTATGGGGATGGATTCTGGGCAGAGAGATCAAGTTTTAGTGACCTAGGGAAGAAGATAGCAACTTTCAGGTGAGGGTCTGGCCGGAGAAGATGACCAGAGGTCTTCTCCGGCCACCTGAAAGTCATTAGTGACTTAAATGCGTTTAGGGCAAAGTTCAAATGTGGACCCTTGATCTGGCTGACTTTTGTTGACTCCCGCGCGTTTCAATGGCCAGGATGTGTCATTTAAACCCTAATCTCATTTAATTAAATTAATTAATTAGGTTTAGTCAGTTTGAATTTCAGCCACAAGATCTGGCGCCAGTCAACTCCCGCGTCCCAACTTTGAATCTTATCCCTTGGATTGTCTGACTTTTCCATTAATTTCATATTTTTTTCATTTTTTTTCTTATTTGTTTTGCACATTTAATTTAAAATAGCAAAAAATGTTTAAAAATTATGAAAATTTTTGTCAAGATTTTCATTATTTTTCAGAACACAAAAATATTTTTATTTTTATTTTTTGCATTAAAATTTATTTTTAAATCATTTAAAAGTTTATTTTTAATTAATTAATGAAAATTAATTAATTAAAAATACTTTTAGGTATTTAAAAATCACAAAAAAATTCATGAAACATTTAAAAACATTTAGAAACATTGTCCAACTCTCAAACCAAATTTCTTTTTTGTTCTTGATGCCTTTTGATCATTTTCAATGGAATTAAATTCATTATTAGGCAATATTTTGTTTCAAACTTCAAAAATTCATTTCTGTCTAACCTTTGAGAGTTGGATCATGATTCTTCTTGCATTGCATCTTGTATAGCATTTAGTTTATAGGATAAAATTGGCATGCTTTGATCTTGCATTTTCAATTTGTTTGGCGTTTTTCTTGACAAGGTACCTTAAAACCCTAGCAATCTTGAGAAATTCATAACTTGCACTAGGTTAAGAGTTGGATCCCCTCCTTTGGGCAGTGAGTTTGTATAGGTCTAAGGTTCCTTTGATTGCATTTTCAAATTTTTATCATGTCATTTGCTTCTGGTTTTGGATTTTTGCTTTGTATGTTGCATATAACCCTAATTTATGCCTTCCTTTGCATCCATCTTCCATTTGCTTGCATACCATGACTTGCCATGACATTTTGTGCATTCATTTGATTCATAATACATCTTAAAACATATTAGAATCATGTTTGATCATTGAATCTTGCATTTTCCATGTTATATGTCCATTACATTTCATAACTTTTCATGTGCATCCATGGTTCAAAGCATGCTTCTCTTGCATCCGTATGTTTGTATGATCATTCCCATGCCTTGCCCCATGTTTGCATCATCTCTTAGCATCATTAACATCATACTTATGCTTCTGGTTTTGGTTTGTATCATGGCATTGCATCTCATTTTGCATTGCATTTTCATTTCTTTACTAACTTTTCAGGTGGTAAGTTGTTTTGAGAAGTGGATTTGCCTTCACTTCTCACAATCTCTTTTCATCTCTCTTATGCATCATTGCTGCATTTTATCTTGTGCTTTGGATTGAGCTTGCTCATTCATGTTCATCTTACTTTCTTTCTTCAAGCAACTTGTCTTCTTAAGTGAAGCAAGTTGTTTTGCTCCTCTTTGCTCCTTTCATCTGCTTCTCTCCTTGGTGGCTCTTTGAAGATTTCCTTCTTAAACCCCACAAACCCTAGGAATGACCAAGCATGATAAAAATTAGGGTTGATTAGTCCCCCACTTAGCTTTTACCTTTGTGTCTCTTTGAGTCTTCTCTTCTCATCTCATAATCAGGGACTAAACCCTAAAGGCTTTAAGGCTTTGTGATTAAGCTTATGCCTGCATCCTTCTATTAGGATGGAGTGTATAACTTTAATCCTAAGTGTTAAACCCTTAATGTGTTTAAATCCTTTAATCAATTCACTTAATAATCATCAAGACATCAAGCTTGTAACTTGGGCCTTGCATTAGGGTTCTAATTCTTCCTTAACTGGTTAAGAAGGACTAACCCTAGTGTTAATGGACAAGTCCCCCTCAAGTTGTCTTACAAACCATAAAATTCACTTCTTAATCTTATCATTAACTAAAATCCATCTTAATAAAGGCTTTGTTTTGTCATGAGGTTAATCCCTAATCATGGATTAAGTTGAGAAGTCTTTCTCAGCTTAAATGTTCTCATCTATTATCCTTCTATTAGGATGGTGTAATGAGTCCATTAAATCCCTGATTATGGCTTAAACTCATTACTTAACACTAAACAAAAACAACAAAAACATCTAATTAATCACAAGTAGGTTAATGATCTTAATCCTACACCATGGTGATTTAGTGTGAGATGCTGACTTCACACTTAAGGTATTCTCATTACCCCTAATCAGAGGGAGGATGTGATGAGTTTACTAACCCATTGGTTTAGGCTTAAGCTCATTAACTTATGGCAAACTTTCAAAAGCAATAAAAGACTGAAAACTCAAAAACAAATAATAATCGTCTCCTCCGGGATTCTTTTCTCATCTCATTCACTCATAAACGAGAACTTGCTTCTTCCGTCTAATGCAAGACAGTTTGCACCTGAGCCAGACAGGTCATACACTTGAGCATAGGCAAGTAAGCAGTTCATCAAGTCAATTTACCTTTCAGTCTCTTTGGGTCGAACTACGGTGTTCTGACTTCCTCATTGCACGAGAGGATACGTAGGCATAACTTAACAGTTATCGAACAAAAGTCTCTGTATATTCCCCCTCCTTCCAGTTTCATTCTTTTAAGCCTCATGATCTTGAGCATTTCATTCTTATTCTCACACTGACACTTCTCTTATACACTTCACTTTTCTTTTGCACTGACACTTGCATTCTTTCCAGCTTTGATACACAAATAGCACTGACACTACCCCTTTAAAACACAAATCTTTTAAGCGTGGATCCCGTCGAGTACGGCGGACAATCTGGGTGCTAATACCTTCCCAGGTTGTAACCAACCCCCTTTCTCAGTCTCTCTGGTTCGCAACCGTCTTATCCATATCTTTCTTAGGTTTATGCAGCATTACCTTTTCTCCGGGATAAAAATGCCTAGCTGGAGACTCTATTCTTTTCTTCTCTCCTTTCGCCGACCGTTCGCGTCTGTACCCCTTCTGACCTGAGGTGTCATTCGGTGGGAGCGACAGCTTGGCGACTCTGCTGGGGACCCTTATACTGTAACCAGGGCTTCTGGTTCTTTTTGTGGGTTCCTCCTAGCGCTTGTTTGATTTGTGTTTACTGGGGTGTTATGTGCTAGTTGTGTTTATATAGTTGCTTTATTTATTGCTTTATGTACAGTTATTTATTGCTTTCTTTACAGCTTTATATATCATACTGTCATACTGTTATCTGGCTGGATCTGGTTTTTTGCTTTGGTGGGTGGGGTTCCACTGAGAGTTTAAGGTCCTATACCTGGGACCTGAGTGACACCTAGGCTAGAGTGGTTCATGTTCTTTCCCATTCCATTTCGGTCTGGTGCGGGAATATGAAACATGGTTCAGATGTGGGTTTCTTCTTGAGAACTTTGTGCTACAGATCTCCTGTAGTGCTAGGGCTATCTGGGAAGCCTGATAAGTCTGGATGACCTTTATTATTGACCTTTAGAAACTGAGGTGAATTAGAGGAGGATCCTTTATGGTTATTGTAAACACTGTACCTCCGGGTTAGAAGTGTTTACACTTCTCATAACTGATCCAAGTCTGAGGATCCTTGTTTTAGAACATCACCTGTGAGGGGGTTGGGGCTGTTTACAGGTTTGCAGGTACCCTTGGCCACATCATACCCTGATACTTATTGTGTTTAAGAATGCTTCACTTTGGACAGTTCTTGTGATTTAACCCTGGACATGTGACTCTTTATTTGAGTCCCCCATCTTGGTTACTGGACTTCTGAACCTCCATCTGGACTTCTTGAACATACATGGACCTTTATATCAAGGCAGTAATCAGATCCAGCTTGATCACAAACCCTTGCATATCATTTGCATACATCATCATTACATCATTTAACATGTGTTTATTTGTTTTTCAGGGTATCCATATTACATCTGGCTTGGTTTTGACCCCTTCATCTGCATAGACCTCTGTCTCATCAGCTATCTGCTTCAACTATCTTCATCAGTTGCCTGCTTCAGCTACTGTTATCACCAGTCTCAGCCTGTCAGTGGCTCATCACCAGTATCAGTCTTCATCATCAGCAGTTATTTTCAGCTCTTCATCAGCAGTCATGGCACCCAAGAAGAGTAACATTTCATATCATTTCTTTGAGCCTGTGCTGGCTGGCATCAGGCAGGTCCAGGCACTTATCACTCCGGACCACATCCCATTATTCAGAGAACATTATGGAGGCATCCTTGATATGGTTATGGACTTGGACCCTTCTCAGAGGAGTTTGATTCACACTTGCCTACAGTTTTATGACCCTCCTTTGAGATGCTTCACTTTCCAGAATTTTCAGTTGGGACCTCTATTGGAGGAGTTTTCTTCATTGATTGGAGTACCTGTCAGGGGTGGTATCCCCTTCAACCCAGAGATGGCTTCTCCCAGCAATGAAGAAGTGGAAAAGGAACTGTATTTGGAACTTGTTTTGATTGAGCAGAACATGTCAACAAAGGCTGGAATTCCTGGCCTATACTTGGACTTTCTCACTTCTCAGGCCATCCTGAAGGCCTCCTTGGGAGAATGGAAGGCAGTTTGTGCATTGTTAGCCCTCAGTATATATGGAGTTATACTTTTTGCAGATGAGCCCAAGTTTATCAGCAAGAATGCTATTCATCTCTTCCTTTTGAGGAACCCAGTGCCCACCTTGCTGGGGGATTTCTATTATTTTGTTCACCAAAGGAATGAGAAGCAGAGAGGGAGGTTGGTGAGATGCTGTGCTCCTCTATTTCATACCTGGCTGCTCAAACACTTACCCAAGACTGATGCTTTCTTGAATCCTCACCAACAGAAGAATTGGGCTAGGAGACTTATTGCTTTAACTTCAGATGACATCAGATGGTGCACTCAGAGCACCAAGGGCAGGGACATAATTACTAGCTGTGGGCAGTTCCCCAATGTACCTCTGATAGGAGTGAAGGGTTGCATCAACTACAACCCTTTGCTGTTTAAGAGACAATTGGGCTATGCTTTGGTTCACCCTCCTAGAGTGCAAGACTTGGCTGAAACCCTGTATTGTGAGATAAAGCCTAATCTAGCTGTTGTCAGACAGGCATCCTGGGCTTGGGACAACATCCAGACCAAGGGGATGGCCATTCTTGGGAGATGCAATAATGTGGCTTCAGCTCAGTATTATGAATGGTCTCATGCTAGAGCTCAGATCTCCGGGATGCCTTTCACCATTGAGGATGCACCTGGACCATCCACAGTACCACCCCCAGCCACTGTCATCCTGGAGGAATTTGAGAAGCTGAAGGAAAGGAATGAGAATATGTCTCAAGCTCTGAAGAAGACCCTCTGGGAGAGGAGTGATGGTCGTCTAGACATTGAGAGGTTAGAAAAGCTTAAGGTGGAGCATCTAGCCAGGATTGAGAAATCAGAAGACTACATCAAGAAATCAAGAGCAGGAGAGCAGATTTTGAAGAATGCCTGTAAAGAGGCCCAGTTTCAGAAGGCTAGGACTGATCTCTGTCTGAAAGAAAGTCAAGCTAGGTGGGTCAGGATCACTGAAGCTCGTACTCAAGAGGATAAGAGAACTCAGGCCAGGATTGATCAGTTAGAGGCCATTGAGAGGAAACAACAGAAGGCTCTGCTAGCAGCCCAGAAGGAGATTTCAGAATTGAAGATTAAGGCTGGTGTGAAGAGGTCAAAGGACCAAGACAGGAACAAGAAGCTGACCACTGCTATTGCCACCAGAAACCTTCTTATCAGAAACATTACAGAGCATCCGGCTGGTCCTGTAACTGAAGCACTTCTGAAGGAGGTTAAGGAGGATGAGTTTGGCTTAGATGTTTGATTTCTTTGCTTGTTGTTATTTCCATTCCATGTACTTTTCTATTTATGTTGTATTTTGACCCCACAGGGGCGTGTGTTGTAAAAACAAACTATGTATGATCTACCTTTTGTAATATATTTGTTAGTTTGTTTCACTAAGTTTTATCTTTCTCAAGCAACATCAAAGCATCTTCCTCAGGGTCTGGAAAGGTCAAAACCAAGTACCAAGCCGGATACCTTGGAAACAAATAAGCATACTGCATTGCATACTAACTTTTGTTTTGTTTTGTAGGTTTTTGTTTTGTTTGTTACTAACTCTGTTGTGATTCAGGAATTATTGCTCGCCGTCGGGTGTTCCCTCTCAACCGTCCACACAGATATCCTACTCGCAACAACCTTCCTGGTATCCAGATGGACCAAGTACAGCAAGAGCTGACAGAGGTTAGAACCCAGATGGTTAACGAAAGGCTGGAGATGAGAAACCAAATGACCCAGTTCATGGAGGTAATGAATGGCTTGGCTCAAAGTCAAGAAAGGCTAAGGGCATTGGTAGAAAGACAAACCCCAGAAGAACCTCCTCTAGGAACTGGAGGAACAAGTAACAATGAGAGGGGTCAGCCTCATGTTAACCCACCAGTATATGGGCCTCATCTGCATCCGAAAGTCAACATCCCGGGTATTGTGCAAGGAAATACTACTGGAGGAAGAGTCTTACAAGAAGACCCCCAGGAAGAGCAGTTTACTGTGATGGGAGCTGGGGATGAAGTTTATGATAGGAGGCTGGATGAAATTGCTGAGAAATTGAGATCTTTGGAGTCTCAAAACTCCTTGGGTTTTGATGTCATGGACATGGGGTTAGTGGACGGGGTAAGAATTCCCCACAAGTTTAAACCCCCGTGCTTCGAGAAGTACAACGGGACTTCCTGTCCACGAACTCACTTGCAGTCCTTTCTGGGGAGACTTAAGGCATACACCATGGATGAGAAACTGTGGATGTTCTATTTTGAAGATAGTCTGACCGGAGCTTCAAGGGAGTGGTACTCTCACTTAACCAGAGCTATCATCAGATGCTGGAAGGACCTAGCTGAAGCTTTCATCAGACAGTACCAATACAATCTGGACATGGCTCCTAACAGGACCCTCTTGATGGGAATGTCTCAGTCCTCCAGAGAAAGCTTCAGGGAATATGCCCAGAGGTGGAGACAGCTTGCTGCTGCTGTTCAGCCACCCATGTCGGAAAGAGAAATGGCCGACATGTTCATGAATACTCTGCAAGGAACATATATTGATAGGTTAGCTGCCTTTTCTTCCACCAGCTTCGCTGACGTAGTCATAGCTGGAGAAAGAATTGAAAGCCTTATGAAGATGGGTAAAATTTCTGATAATGGTGCAAGTTCTTCAAGTAATCCCAGGAAGCCTTTTTTGGGGCCAAGAAGAACCGGTGAGACAAATGCCATTCATGCCGGCAGGGGCAGACCTCAGTATGTTCATAGGTCAGTAGCAGCTGTCACTATTCCAGCTCCAACTCCTCAGCAACCAACATATCAACCACAACAACAACCACATTATCAGCAACAAGTTCAGTATCCGCCACCGAGGACCTACAACAACAACAACAGCAATCAACAGCAAAGACCCTTTCAGCAAAGGCCATCACAGGCAAATAGGGTGATTGACCCTATCCCTATGCCTTATGCCGCTTTATTGCCACAACTCCTGAAACTCAACCTGGTTGAACTAAGGACATTGGAACCACCAGATCCCTCAAATCTGCCAAGAAACTATGATGTCAATGCCCGGTGTGCTTTTCACTCTAATGCACCTGGCCACAATACAGAAAAATGCAGGGCTTTACAAATGAAGGTACAAGATCTGGTAGATTCTAAAACCCTCAACTTTGCACCCCCGCCAAATGTCAACAAGAATCCCATGCCCAATCATGGAGGACCAAGAATTAATGCTATTGAGGAAGACAAGCCATCTTTATTAATCACCAGTGTTGGGCAGATTCGGACACCTCTGGTAGAAATTAAAGCTCAGCTCCTAGAATGCCAGATGTTCCCCGGGTGTGAGCTCGGTTGTGGTTATTGTAAAATTTCGGTCAACGGGTGTGATAATTTGAGAAGCGGCATAGACGGTATTATCAAAAGTGGTATCCTTCAGATCACAACATCAGCTCCTACAAATCCAGCAATCCCTTTGACAACAAATCCTGACTCTTCTACAACTGCAACAACAATCATTCCGACCAATTCATCAATATCATCAACAATGGCTCCGTCCATCACTTCAACAAATAAGATGTCAACAACCATTTCTTCTACAACATCAGCACCCCTTTGTTCAGCAGAATCTTCTACAACGCCAACAGAAATTGATGAAGATATTTCAGCGGTCACCATTTACTATGATCCATCATATGTTCCTCCAAACAACAACTTTCAACAACAAGCAGTGGCATCCCCTGCCAGGTCACCAGTCACCATTTACTACGATCCGCACACCATTTCAGTACCCTCTTCTGCTGCAGTCAGTCCAGTTACCATCACGGTGCTTGGACCAGTTCCCTATGAAAGCAGCAATGCCATACCTTGGCATTATGGCTCTGATCTCTATTGCAACGGGGAGAAAATCACTCTGGATTCATCAACCTCTTCTCCACAAGTTGATAATGTTGGGGGAGGCGGAGGCTTCACCAGAAGCGGACGCCTTTTTGCCCCACAAACACAAAGACCTAATGTTGAGGCAGAAGCTGCCGCCAAAGCAAAGGGAAAGAGTGTGGTATCTGAAGAGCCTACTACCAAAGAAACTCAGAAGACATCTTTTGAACAAGATGTAGACGAGTTCATGAGAATCATAAAAAGAAGTGATTACAAGGTGGTGGACCAGCTTCACCAAACCCCCTCCAAAATCTCCATATTATCACTGTTGATGTGTTCTGAAGCTCACAGGAATGCACTGTTGAAAGTCCTGCACGCAGCATACGTGCCGGAGGAGATTACTGTTAATCAGCTAGAAACCGTGGTTGCAAATGTCAATACCAGCCATAGACTGGGCTTTACCAATGCTGACTTGACAACAGAGGGACGTAGTCATAACAAGGCTTTGCATATCACCTTGGAATGCAAGGGTGCTGTTCTATCTCATGTACTGGTGGACACTGGGTCATCACTCAATGTTCTACCAAAGAAAGCCTTAGTGAAGCTGGAGAATGATGGTTTGGCATTGCGTCCAAGTAATTTAGTGGTGAGAGCATTTGATGGCTCTAAAAGATCAGTGCTTGGGGAGATTGATCTGCCTGTGTTGATTGACCCGCAGACCTTCAAAACTACCTTCTTTGTGATGGACATACAACCGGCCTACAGCTGTCTGTTGGGTAGATCCTGGATCCACGCCGCTGGCGCTGTTACGTCTACCCTTCACCAGAAGTTAAAATTCGAGTGGGAAGGCCAAATCATCACCATCTGTGGGGAGGAGGACATCTTTGTTAGCCAGCTGGCTACGTATAAGTACATAGAAATGGACGGGGAGATCCATGAAACCATGAGCCAAGGGCTTGAGGCCTTGAACATTAATGAAGCATCTGCTGTACTAGGAACCTCCATGACGTCTTATCAGCAAGCGAGGAAGGTTGTTGAAGAGGGGACTGCCCAAGGCTGGGGCAAGCTGCTACCTGTGGAGAAGAAGGAGGACATATTTGGGTTGGGTTACAAACCAACTCAACAAGATCAATCAGAGGCTGCTAAGAAGCCCAATTTTGTCAGCGGGGGGATGCTCACCCCAGATGCAGTGAACAACTTGGAAGATGAGTCGGAAGAAGAGCGCAACCTAGAGAGCTGGATACGTCCAAGGATCCCGCGGAGCCGTATCTCAAACTGGTCTTCCCAGGAAATTATAAGGGTTACTCCTGCAGAGTAATTATTATTTCCTGTATATTTTAAGCATGCATCAAGTCTTGCATCTTGCCCAAGATGTCAAGACTCATTTTGTAATCGGGCCATCTTGTAATTTTGTGCAAACAAATCAATCAATGAATATCAGACATCTTTTGCAAATGAGTCTTTTTTTTCTTTTCCGCTCACTGTTTTTCATTTTTCTTTTTGTACAAAAATAAAATGGCAATGTTTTCCAAAATGATAACTTCATTTCACTTTTTCTAAACAAGGTTAAAATCGATCACTAAAATGAACAATCTAAACCCTTGCAGAGAGTACCTTTCAGACTGCACCGACAACAGCACAACTATGGCTTCGTATGACTTTGACAATCCAATCAATCAAGCTGATGAAGGGGTTGAAGAAGATTATGAGCTTCCTGAAGAGCTAGCTAGGTTGTTAAGGCAAGAGGAGAAGGTTATCACTCCTCATCAGGAGGAGGTCGAAACAATTAATCTTGGTACGGATGAAGATGTGAAAGAGGTTAAGATCGGGGCCTGCTTACAAGACTCAGTGAAAGAGCAACTGATTAACCTGCTTCGTGAATATGTGGATGTATTTGCTTGGTCTTATCAGGATATGCCAGGGTTGGACACCGATATTGTTATGCACAAGCTGCCTTTAAGAGAAGACTGTCCACCGGTAAAGCAGAAACTGCGCCGTACTCGCCCAGATATGGCAATGAAGATTAAAGAAGAGGTACAAAAGCAGTGGGACGCCGGGTTCCTTGCTGTGACTAGCTATCCGCCGTGGGTTGCTAATATTGTACCTGTGCCTAAGAAAGACGGCAAAGTGAGAATGTGTGTGGACTACCGGGATCTGAACAGAGCCAGCCCGAAAGATGATTTCCCTTTACCTCACATTGATGTATTGGTTGATAACACGACTCAGTTCTCGGTATTCTCCTTCATGGACGGATTTTCAGGATACAATCAGATCAAGATGTCACCTGAAGACATGGAGAATACAACTTTTATCACACCCTGGGGCACGTTCTGTTATAAGGTGATGCCATTCGGACTGAAGAATGCTGGTGCAATGTATCAACGGGCTATGGTAACATTATTCCATGACATGATCCATAAAGAAATTGAATGTTATGTGGATGATATGATTGCCAAGTCCCTCACAGAAGAAGACCACCTGGTAAATCTGTTGAAGCTATTCAAGCGTCTGAGGAAGTACCAACTGAAGCTGAACCCCAACAAGTGCACATTCGGGGTACGGTCTGGTAAGCTGCTGGGATTTATTGTAAGTGAGAAAGGGATTGAAGTTGACCCTAATAAAGTCAAAGCCATTCAAGAAATGCCTGCACCAAAGTCTGAAAAAGAAGTTCGGGGGTTCTTAGGAAGATTGAACTACATTTCACGGTTCATATCTCACCTTACTGCAACCTGTGAACCTCTGTTCAAGCTGTTAAGAAAAGAACAAACGGTCAGGTGGAATGAAGACTGCCAAAGGGCTTTTGACAAAATCAAGGAATACTTGCAAGAGCCTCATATCCTTATGCCTCCAGTTGAAGGAAGACCTCTAATAATGTACTTGACAGTATTAGAAGAGTCAATGGGGTGTGTGTTGGGCCAGCATGACGAGTCTGGTCGAAAAGAGTATGCAATATACTACCTAAGCAAAAAGTTTACCGACTGTGAACAACGTTATTCACTGCTCGAGAAAACTTGTTGTGCTTTAGCGTGGGCTGCTCGCCGACTAAGGCAGTATATGCTGACCCACACTACCTTATTGATCTCAAAGATGGACCCAGTTAAGTACATTTTTGAGAAGCCAGCACTTACCGGACGGGTTGCAAGATGGCAAATGATCCTCACAGAATATGACATCCAGTACACATCTCAGAAAGCCATCAAGGGCAATGTATTGTCTGATTATCTTATTGAGCAACCCATTGATGATTACCAGCCTATGAGATTTGACTTCCTTGATGAAGACATCATGTTCATTAAAGCGAAAGATCATGAAGAGCCTATTCACACTGAAGGGCCTGACCCAGAAGAAGAATGGACAATGATGTTTGATGGGGCTGTTAATATGAATGGTCGTGGTGTTGGTGCAGTACTTATTACACCTAAGGGAGTTCACATGCCTTTCTCGGCAAAACTCACCTTTAACTGCACTAATAATGAAGCTGAATACGAAGCTTGTATTATGGGTCTTGAGGAAGCCATTGACCTCAGGATCAAGACTTTGACTGTATTCGGAGATTCAGCTCTGGTAGTTAATCAAACCAACGGTAAATGGTACACACACCAGGATCATCTGATACCTTACAGGGATTATACAAGGAGGTTATTGACTTTCTTCACAACGGTCAAGCTTGAGTATATCCCTCGGGACGAGAATCAATTTGCAGATGCTCTTGCTACCATTTCATCCATGTTCAAAGTTCAAGCTGCCAACTTTGTGCCTCGGATTTCAGTATCCAAACTTGACAGACCAGCATATGTGTTCTCAGCAGAAGTTGTTAAAGATGATAAGCCTTGGTTCCATGATATCAAGTGCTTCTTGGAGGATCAAACATACCCATCTGGGGCATCTTCCAATGATAAGAAGACATTAAGAAGGCTAGCTGGTAGTTTCTTCTTGAATACTGATGGTTCCCTGTACAAGAGAAACTTTGATATGGTGCTTCTCAGATGCGTCGATAGAACAGAATCAGACTTGTTAATGCACGAGGTGCACGAAGGATCCTTTGGTACCCATGCAGGACGGCATGCAATGGCTAAGAAGTTGCTAAGATCAGGCTATTACTGGATCACAATGGATGCAGATTGTTGTGCTTATGCCAGAAAATGCCATAAATGCCAGATTTATGCGGATAAAGTGCATGTGCCTCTGAATCCTCTGAATGTGATGTCTTCACCTTGGCCCTTTGCCATGTGGGGCATTGATATGATTGGCAAGATTGAACCGACTGCTTCAAACGGCCACAGATTCATCCTGGTTGCCATTGATTACTTCACCAAGTGGGTTGAAGCAACTTCATATGCAAATGTTACAAGGCAAGTGGTAGCCCGATTTCTGAAGAGAGATATCATCTGTCGATACGGAGTTCCCGAGCGAATCATTACTGATAATGGTTCCAACTTGAACAACAAAATGATGGCAGAACTGTGTCGGGACTTCAAGATCCAACAACATAATTCTTCTCCTTACAGGCCAAAGATGAATGTCGCTGTTGAGGCAGCTAATAAGAATATCAAGAAGATTGTGCAGAAGATGGTGGTCACCTACAAAGACTGGCATGAAATGCTACCATTTGCCTTGCATGGGTACCGTACGTCAATCAGAACATCCACTGGGGCAACACCGTATCAACTTGTGTATGGTATGGAGGCAGTCCTACCTGTTGAAGTTGAATTACCCTCCTTACGGGTATTAATGGATGTTAAGCTGAACGAAGCAGAGTGGGTCCGGTCCCGATAGGAACAACTGAGTCTGATTGAAGAAAAGAGATTGGCTGCAATCTGTCATGGGCATTTGTATCAGAAAAGAATGAAGAAAGCCTTCGATCAGAAAGTCAGGCTCCGAGAGTACCAAGTAGGAGATCTTGTGCTGAAAAGACTCCTTCCTCCTCATACAGACCACAGGGGCAAGTGGACTCCGAACTATGAAGGACCATTCGTAGTAAAGAAGGTTTTCTCTGGTGGAGCACTTATGCTCAGTACTATGGATGGTGAAGACTTCCCGTCCCCTGTGAATTCAAATGCAGTTAAAAAATACTTCGCATAAAAATGACCCGCTGGACATAAAAACAGAATGTAAGTCCAGGCAAAAATAGGGCATCCCGGCGAGTCAAAAACAGAATAAAAGACTCGGGCAAAAGTAAGGGAAATAAACAAAAAATGTACACCCGCTGAGTTGAAAAGCCGCATTGGACAATTCAGGCAAAAAAGGGTATCCCGATGGATTGAAAACCCGAAAGGGCGATCCATGCAAAATAAGGGAATAAGCGAACAAGTGTACTCTGAATTCATCTGTATCGCTTACAACATTGGTAAGCTTCAATCAGAATCAACCTTCTTCAGAAAGCAAGACAAGAAGAATGTCAAAAGTCATACGGGTCATAGCAAAAGGGAAGCTCCCTGAAGCGTCGTCAACATTGTCAATACCTCTTATCTCTCAATTTGTAACAATCTCCTCATTTTAGGGGATTTGTTTCTTTAACTGTATTTGCCAATTCAGGGCACGTGAATTAATAAAATCAGATTTTTCAGTCATGTTTCGTCTCGTACATTTTTATTTTCATTTGCAAAAAAAAAATGTCCGATGTCTTTAAAATACTGATTGCATAAATACAGATGCTTTTCTTCTAAAAAATACGTGCTTACAGGAAATATACTTACTCCCGGGAGTGTCTGAACTCCTATGACGAAATCCGGTAAGGGATGCCTCGGGATTACTTGTGCGTTTCTCTGTCTTTTTAGGGTTGCAGGCATTCAAAGCACAACATGGGGCATGAAGGCTTCACCCCAGCAAGCTGGCAAATCTTTGTCTACTCAGTCATTAGCACCGGAGGTGTTTTCTCCACAGCTGAGTTGCCATTTGTTATTTCCTCCTCAGCCAAGTACAAAAGCCAGGGAACCATCTCCCCACAGAGTTTCAACCTCTATCCGGAAAAGCAATACCTGAAGATCTCACAACAGGGTGAAGAAAGCTTCTCAACCCCAGCTGGGTCCCCCTTTACCAAAGATAGGTCTATCAGTGACCTATATCCCCAAGCAGAGCCCCATATGTAAGATCTACCAATGATCTCATCCCCAGTTGGGATGATCACTTCAAGCAGATCAACCAGAGATCTTCGGAGCAACGGGACCCGGATCCCGGATCAATATCTTTGCATAATCATAGCATCTGCATCATATTTCCCACAGAGCGTAGCATTCCGTCTAAATACGGAGCATTACGGCAAAAATCAAACATATTGCATAATCATAAGCCATGGTCTGAATCAAACACTGGTAAATACTGACAACTCATCAAAGATATACGGAAAACTCCCCAAAATTCCCCACCAAAGAGCCAAAGCACTGGCCTTACACTCACAAATACAGATACACACTCCTTTTGGCACTCGTCCGTGTCATTCATTCCCCAGTAAAGTCGCCCGAGCTTCTTTACAAGCAGACACTTATATATTACAAATACTTCTTGACACCCGTCCGTGTCATATCTCTAGTAGAAAGCCAAAGCGTTCCCTTTGCACTCACAGATACAAATATCCATACAGATTCCCTGACACCCGTCCGTGTCACCTTCCCCAGCATAGATACCTGAACGCTTTGTAAAGCATATACTTGTTTATTATATACCTTTTGACACTCGTCCGTGTCACCCTCCTCAGCAAGTTAAACACTCATCTGTACACCGCTCATACTTATTATTCCTACTTCACTCATATACCTCCTCAGATCCGACACTCGTCCGTGTTCTTTGTTAACCAGTTGATACTCGTCCGTATCATCATCTCAGAACATGCGTCAAGCATTTGTTTCTACTTGATACTCGTCCGTATCATAGTCTTAGGGATTCTTGTCCGCATATTTAATCCATACACGTGTCAAACACTCATGTCTTCTTGAATTTAGACACTCGTCTGTGTCTACTAACCCCCAGAAGAGTCCCCTCAGATTCGACACTCGTCCGTGTTCTTTGTTAACCAGTTGGTACTCGTCTGTATCATCATCTCTGAACATGCGTCAGCGTTTGTTTCTACTGATACTCGTCCGTATCACGGTCTTAGGGATGCTCGTCCGCATCTTTAATCTATACACAACGTCAAAACACTTATACCTTTTATTTCTTGGATGTAAACACTCGTTCGTGTTTACTATTCCCCAGTAGGTCGCCAGCAAAGCAACCTTTTTCTATCCGACATTTGTCCCATGTCATGATACCCGTTCGGCAGCCGTACCCTACCAGGTGATCGTCCTTCACCTTTGGATGACCGTCCCTCATCCTTTCCCCAGCGGAGTCTCTATTTCATTAGAACCCCTTTTCTATCCGACGTTCGTCCTATGTCGTGATATTTTAGCAGTCGTACCCTGCTAGGTGATCGTCCTTCACCTTTTGATGATCGTCCTTCATCATTTTATCCGATGGTCGTCCCCATCGTTGATCTCGTTATCTGACATTCGTCCTATGTCATGATACCTTCAGAGCAGCCGTACCCTGCAAGGTGATCGTCCTTCACCTCTTGATGATCGTCCTTCATCATGCTTATCCGATGGCCGTCCCCATGTCGACCTTTTTATCCGGAATTCGTCCTATGTCGCGATATTTTTGGCAACCGTACCTTGCCAGGTGATCGTCCTTCACCTTAGATGATCGTCCCTCATCTTATTCCCCAACAGTGCAGCCGTCCCCTGCTAGGTGATCGTCCTTCACCTTTGATGACCGTACCTCATCATTTCACTCACCTCTAATCCCCAGAGAATCTTATATCCCCAACTTGTCGGCCGTCTCCGTCATTGCTTTGTTTCCTGCATTTATCCCCAGCTTGTCGGCCGTCCCCGTCATTGCTTTGTTTCCTGCATTTTTCCCAGCATGTCGGCCGTCCCCGTCATTGCTCCTTCCCCAGCAGTCGTCCTCTGCTCGACGGCCGTCCTCCGTCGCCCGCACTTTATAATATACTTTATTTTCTTTTACAATCTATATCCCTTTTCTTCTTCATTCTGTGAGTGCAAATTTTGGACTGTCTTTGGTATTCAACCACAAGTTATCTTGTTCGCCTGTTAAGCCGTCGCTTACATCCTGCACAGCTAACTCATGTTTGAATAGGGGCAGCTGTAAACACCCCAAATTTGCCCTCACCCATTCACACCATGGCTTGTGATCTTTTCATATACATAAGTTCAATCATAGCATTTCATATTGCATATTTGCTTCACTGCATTGCTTCAAAGTCATCTGCATCTAGGGTTTGTGATCTGAGCAATCCAAGAGCCATTTGAGCCACTCCAAATGTATTCAATCATTTCAAAGGGGTCCATGTATGTTCAAGCATCATATTGTATCTCCACAAAGTCAAGAATGTCAAAAAATCACAAGAACTGAGATTGGCATGGAAGTAGAGCCAGGTTTAACTGCACAGATGACCTAGAATTAGGGTTTTGGTTTCAAAGGCCATAACTCCAAATCTTTTGGTAATTCTTGTTTCTATTGGTCTCTATATGGTATATAGATCATGCATATCAATTTTCATGAAGAAATTCCATGGGGAAGTCATCTGATCAAGAGTTGACTTTTTGAGCAAGTCAGTGCAAAATCAGGGCATCTGAGGCCCCCAATGACCCAACCAAAGGGTGTTATTCATCATTTTGATTATGTATGATCTTTATTTGATCATAGAAGATGTTAGAAGGTCACAAAATTGAAGGATTTCAAGCCATTTGCAAAGTTGACTTTTTGGGAAAATGACTTGTAATGGAAACTTACCATTTTGGGAAACTTTTTCAACCCTTGCTTTTTGATTCAAAAATGCTTCAAATGAGAAAACTTTGGTCATGAAAGTTGAAGAATGGATCATTCCCTTTTCAAAAAGTACAATAACTCATTCTAATTCATTTTGGATCAAAAGTTATGGCTTGTCAAAGTTGGGGAAAATCACATAATTTCAAGTTTTCCACCAAAGAGGCAAAGTTGCAAAATCCCTTGCCAAGGCAAATTGAGCTTTCAAATGGACTTCTAAACTTCACACAAACATAAACCAAGGCCTAAAGATCATATTGCATCAAAAGTTCACTCATTTTCATGGCTTGTGGATCAAGAAATTCCAAAAAGGCCAAAAATTCACAAATTTGCAAAATGATCCATAACTCTTCATCCACTTGAGCCAGCTCACAAAATCTGATTTCATGACACCCCTTGATCCTTGCTGCGCATAGCCATGCCCCTATCTCAGCCTGCCACTTGGCCATACTTCCAAGTACAACTTTCTTGACTTTTTGCAACTCATCCCATACCAATCCCACAGTGACACAACAACTCTCTGCCCAATCCAGACCTTACAAACACACTCCAAGGATTCATTTTCACAACACACACAAGCCTGATATAGATCATAAGCCATAGTTCAAAGTTTATGCCTCATATGCATTTTCATTCGAAACACACTCCACAAGCATCAAACATCCAAACAAACTTCATAGGATCACTCAGCATGCCTCACTGATCATCCCTGACCTTTCACCTTGCCCTAAAACTCCCTGAAATTAAAACACGATTTCTCTCCTTCGCTGAACAGAACTTCTGCAAACTCACAAACCAACCATTTTAAACTTCAACCAAGCTTCAAAGCTTCATCAGGGGAGTCATTGAAGCCATTTTGGAGCAGAGAAGCAAGCAGAAAGCTCCTGGAGTGAAAGTTCCATCTCAGGTGAGCTCAAGAACTTTTTTTTCCAGAAATGCATTTTTAAGTTCTTAGATGAATCTATATGATGTGCTGATCATGATGGTATGTTTAGTTTTGCAAATGGTTGAGTATTGAGTATGTATGAAGCTTCTGAACTTTTTTTTACCTAAGCCCCTTTTGATTCGATTCAGCTTTGATACGAAAAATAAATGCATTTTGTTTGTTGATTCGTGTTATATGATGTATGGGGATGGATTATGGGCAGAGAGATCAAGTTTTAGTGACCTAGGGAAGAAGATAGCAACTTTCAGGTGAGGGTCTGGCCGGAGAAGATGACCAGAGGTCTTCTCCGGCCACCTGAAAGTCATTAGTGACTTAAATGCGTTTAGGCCAAAGTTCAAATGTGGACCCTTGATCTGGCTGACTTTTGTTGACTCCCGCGCGTTTCAATGGCCAGGATGTGTCATTTAAACCCTAATCTCATTTAATTAAATTAATTAATTAGGTTTAGTCAGTTTGAATTTCAGCCACAAGATATGGCGCCAGTCAACTCCCGCGTCCCAACTTTGAATCTTATCCCTTGGATTGTCTGACTTTTCCATTAATTTCATTTTTTTTCATTTTTTTCTTATTTGTTTTGCACATTTAATTTAAAATAGCAAAAAATGTTTAAAAATTATGAAAATTTTTGTCAAGATTTTCATTATTTTTCAGAACACAAAAATATTTTTTTTTTATTTTTTGCATTAAAATTTATTTTTAAATCATTTAAAAGTTTATTTTTAATTAATTAATGAAAATTAATTAATTAAAAATACTTTTAGGTATTTAAAAATCACAAAAAAATTCATGAAACATTTAAAAACATTTAGAAACATTGTCCAACTCTCAAACCAAATTTCTTTTTTGTTCTTGATGCCTTTTGATCATTTTCAATGGAATTAAATTCATTAATAGGCAATATTTTGTTTCAAACTTCAAAAATTCATTTCTGTCTAACCTTTGAGAGTTGGATCATGATTCTTCTTGCATTGCATCTTGTATAGCATGTAGTTTATAGGATAAAATTGACATGCTTTGATCTTGCATTTTCAATTTGTTTGGCATTTTTCTTGACAAGGTACCTTAAAACCCTAGCAATCTTGAGAAATTCATAACTTGCACTAGGTTAAGAGTTGGATCCCCTCCTTTGGGCAGTGAGTTTGTATAGGTCTAAGGTTCCTTTGATTGCATTTTCAAATTTTTATCATGTCATTTGCTTTTGGTTTTGGATTTTTGCTTTGTATGTTGCATATAACCCTAATTTATGCCTTCCTTTGCATCCATCTTCCATTTGCTTGCATACCATGACTTGCCATGACATTTTGTGCATTCATTTGATTCATAATACATCTTAAAACATATTAGAATCATGTTTGATCATTGCATCTTGCATTTTCCATGTTATATGTCCATTACATTTCATAACTTTTCATGTGCATCCATGGTTCAAAGCATGCTTCTCTTGCATCCGTATGTTTGTATGATCATTCCCATGCCTTGCCCCATGTTTGCATCATCTCTTAGCATCATTAAAATCATACTTATGCTTCTGGTTTTGGTTTGCATCATGGCATTGCATCTCATTTTGCATTGCATTTTCATTTCTTTACTAACTTTTCAGGTGGTAAGTTGTTTTGAGAAGTGGATTTGCCTTCCTTCTCACAATCTCTTTTCATCTCTCTTATGCATCATTGCTGCATTTTATCTTGTGCTTTGGATTGAGCTTGATCATTCATGTTCATTTTACTTTCTTTCTTCAAGCAACTTGTCTTCTTAAGTGAAGCAAGTTGTTTTGCTCCTCTTTGCTCCTTTCATCTGCTTCTCTCCTTGGTGGCTCTTTGAAGATTTCATTCTTAAACCCCACAAACCCTAGGAATGACCAAGCATGATAACAATTAGGGTTAATTAGTCCCCCACTTAGCTTTTACCTTTGTGTCTCTTTGAGTCTTCTCTTCTCATCTCATAATCAGGGACTAAACCCTAAAGGCTTTAAGGCTTTGTGATTAAGCTTATGCATGCATCCTTCTATTAGGATGGAGTGTATAACTTTAATCCTAAGTGTTAAACCCTTAATGTGTTTAAATCCTTTAATCAATTCACTTAATAATCATCAAGACATCAAGCTTGTAACTTGGGCCTTGCATTAGGGTTCTAATTCTTCCTTAACTGGTTAAGAAGGACTAACCCTAGTGTTAATGGACAAGTCCCCCTCAAGTTGTCTTACAAACCATAAAATTCACTTCTTAATCTTATCATTAACTAAAATCCATCTTAATAAAGGCTTTGTTTTGTCATGAGGTTAATCCCTAATCATGGATTAAGTTGAGAAGTCTTTCTCAGCTTAAATGTTCTCATCTATTATCCTTCTATTAGGATGGTGTAATGAGTCCATTAAATCCCTGGTTATGGCTTAAACTCATTACTTAACACTAAACAAAAACAACAAAAACATCTAATTAATCACAAGTAGGTTAATGATCTTAATCCTACACCATGGTGATTAAGTGTGAGATGCTGACTTCACACTTAAGGTATTCTCATTACCCCTAATCAGAGGGAGGATGTGATGAGTTTACTAACCCATTGGTTTAGGCTTAAGCTCATTAACTTATGGCAAACTTTCAAATGCAATAAAAGACTGAAAAATCAAAAACAAACAATAATCGTCTCCTCCGAGATTCTTTTCTCATCTCATTCACTCATAAACGAGAACTTGCTTCTTCCGTCTAATGCAAGACAGTTTGCACCTGAGCCAGACAGGTCATACACTTGAGCATAGGCAAGTAAGCAGTTCATCAAGTCAATTTACCTTTCAGTCTCTTTGGGTCGAACTACGGTGTTCTGACTTTCTCATTGCACGAGAGGATACGTAGGCATAACTTAACAGTTATCGAACAAAAGTCTCTGTATATTCCCCCTCCTTCCAGTTTCATTCTTTTAAGCCTCATGATCTTGAGCATTTCATTCTTATTCTCACACTGACACTTCTCTTATACACTTCACTTTTCTTTTGCACTGACACTTGCATTCTTTCCAGCTTTGATACACAGATAGCACTGACACTACCCCTTTAAAACACAAATCTTTTAAGCGTGGATCCCGTCGAGTACGGCGGACAATCTGGGTGCTAATACCTTCCCAGGTTGTAACCAACCCCCTTTCTCAGTCTCTCTGGTTCGCAACCGTCTTATCCATATCTTTCTTAGGTTTATGCAGCATTACCTTTCCTCCGGGATAAAAATGCCTAGCTGGCGACTCTATTCTTTTCTTCTCTCCTTTCGCCGACCGTTCACGTCTGTACCCCTTCTGACCTGAGGTGTCATTCGGTGGGAGCGACAGCAGCAGCTTTCATTTCTTCACCCTTTGAAATAGTTTCTTTGCAAGCATGGATTTTGTCGGGTACGGCGGACGATCTGGGGTACTAATACCTTCCTAGGTCGTAACCGACTCCCGAACCCAGTCTCTTTGGTTCGCAGGACTTGTGTCCTTCCTTTTCTTTTTCTTCTGGTTTGTGCAACATTACCATTCATGTTCCTTCGGGATAAAAATGTATGGCTGGCGACTCTACCTTTTCCTTTTCCGCACAACTTTCGCGTTTGTACCAGGATGGAAATCCAAGGAGCAACAGGTGGTAACCGGTTACTCTGCATGTAGAATAAAAAATGGCTAAAATTCAGCATGATCACTCTTTCAAAACTTTTTTCAAACACCTAATGATCATAAATTGAATTAACATGAATTTTAAAGTTAAAAACCAGTGAAATCCCTGCAATCAAACAAAAATTTATGATCTCAAAGATCAACAACCAAAAGCATCAATGATCTACATCTTGAATGTCAATAATGAAGGTGGAGCCATGGAAAAGGTGATTTACCAAGAACAATCTTAAAATTGATCCAATACCAAGCTTGATCTACTAAATTTGATGAAAAAAAATAAAAATGATGAAGGCTTAGCTCAAAGTTGATCAAGAATTCAAGGTAAATTCTTGATAAATTTTAAAAAGAGATAAAAGAGTTTTAGTGAGTTTGTGGTTTGGGAGGATATTTTGCAAGAGATTTTTTGGCTATCAAAAGCTTCCAGAAATTTTTGCAAGGTGAATTTGGCTATCAAAAGCTTGAAAAATGAATGAGAAAAGACCTTTATTTAAAGAGTTTAGGTATGAGAATTTGGTGGAATGGAGTTTACTTTGGAAATTCAAATTAGACTTGGTAATTGAAAATTGGAGGGAATAATGAAAAGGGTGGTGATTAGTGAGGGTTTATGGTGGGAATTAATTTTAATGGTGAATGTAAATTAAATGGAGATGGTCTAGAATATTACAAGAGTGATCAAAAATGAAATTAGTGCCAAAATTTAAAAATTTGAAATTGCTGCCAATTATTTCCAAATTACACGCAGGTAACCGATTACGCCCAGGGTGGTAACTGGTTACTCAGTGCAAAATTTGAAAAAAATTTGTTTTGCTTTGCACTACTAACTTCGACTCCATTATTTTGCACATCAAAGAAGGCATGGAAATAAACACATGAACCTTGGAATTATTTGAATAAATAAATTAAATTGGGAAATCCTTGATCAGATAAATTTGAATTTGTGGATCAACTTCGACTTTTATCTATGAAATTCATTCGAGCTGTGAGACTGCTATTTTTGGTAATTTTTATCTATTCATCCCCTGAAAATATTAATAAAAGAAAACAAAATACTTTTGGATTTTGATTAAAGGTTAGTAAACATAAAAAATAAAAGAGAATAAAAGCAATGGTGATCCCTTGTGAGGTATAAACCTGCAACAAAAAAGGATAGATGAACCAGTGTGTGATCTTGTTTGTATGCAAGATGCATATGAGATGCGAAAATTCTTAGGGTCAAAAATTAGAGTATGACGATGTGGTAGTGCAACTCGAGACTGTAAACTCCCATCAAAACATATGCATGGTTGGAGAGGAAATAACTCATAATGTTGATGTTCATGTTTGTGATCCTTTGTTTCCTCAATGTTGGAACCAACCCCACTTTTATAGGAGGAAGGATGGCTTGTGGTTTGATGAATCAGACCTAGTCAAGCTTATGAAAGAACATTTGCAAAGGATTTGAGGTTTTCCTGCAATTTTGATAAAGGCACATATGTAGAAAAAATAAATAAATAAATAAACCAAAGAAAATGATTAGTATATAAATACTTGGTACCTGGTATCAACCACTACATAGAAAGATTCATTTGGGATCATTGGTTTGTATGATGTCCTACTAAAATTGTTAATTTTGAATATTTTATTTTTTCTAACTGCTGTTTTTTTTCATGTAGATAACACGAACAAGGACAAAAGATATAAGGTTTACAAGAAAATAAAAAAAATTCTTGAAGTCGGGAAAATTACATGGAGGTTGAAATTGTCCATGTGAATCCAAATGTTGAAACCAACGAGTCCTCAGTCGATCCGGATACAACATCCTCTTTATCAATCCCACTCCAAACTAAGACCACAACCATTATATTTGATGTTAACTTGGCCATCTCTTATCATGAACAATCTTTATTCCCTTCTATTAACTCACTGACATGGGTTATCCCTTATAAAAAGGAAAGTCCCTCCTTTGAGTTTAGGTGTGAGCTATTGAAATGAACACATATTGAATATTAACCCTGAAACTCTTTCCTTGTTCTTTAGAGGAACACTACACGGAAAAATAGTGTCTCGGCAAGGTAGTAACCCTAGAATCCCTGGTCTTTACTCTAAATATGAATTTGTTTGGGTTCAAGTACATGTTATGCCTCATAACCTCCCGGAATATGGACTCCAAATAGGTCAAATGATTCATTTTCTCACTAGACTTCAAAATCCCGTTGTCCATGTATACATTCAAGATGTGTTCTATCTGGTCTTTAAATATCTATTTCATCATTCTATAGTATGTTTATGTTTCCCAAGTGACTTCAAACACGAGAAGGGGGTGACCTGGGATATAAAATGTTTGTAAAGACTTATGGATCTTTTACTGACACGGTTAAGTGTGTATCTCAGAACCTAGATCTCTGATGTCAATTGAAGGAGCGTAAAACACAAGGAAAGGGGTTGGAAATGGTTTTTCAATAACTAATAAAAATGACTTTAAAAACACTTTGATTTATCCTGGTTCGTTTGAACTCAAACTACATCCAGTCCACCCGCCAAGGTGATTTTGCCTCTATCAGCAAGGTCTTAATCCACTATTCAAATTTGAATACACACAAAGACCTACAGTCAATGTCTTCTTGAGTCTACTGACTTAAACTAGTCACTCAAGGAAAAATGAACGTATCTTTTACAAAGATAAAATGTAGTAACTATATTGCTTCTAATAAGCTTTATTCACAAATTGATTTGGTAAAATATATTTAGATCAGTATGAGAAAGGTGTGAAGATATAACGTGAGAACCAAAGCTTCAAATCTTCAACTTAAATCCTTTATATAGTTGCTTGAAAAATGTAGTCGTTGGGAACACCTAGAGCTTGATTTGGATATAAGTTAATGCCTTAAATTCCTTCCAAAATAAGAGATTCTTGTTCCCAGCCTTTAATCAGATTTTTCTTTAATTAATCTTTAATGAGAGAATCACAATCTTCTAGGCATGAATCAAAGTATCATAAATTTGAGTACGCAGCTTTAATGATGTCTTAAATGAGAGATTCTCTTTAACACATATATCTTCTATATACGAGCACAAGACTGCTTCTATTCCAACATGCTTTCTTTTTAAGAACTTCCTTTTTAAGAACTTCTACAATGCATAATTAAAGAAGTTAATTTCATCACATATTAGAACTTCTATTCTTACAGAATAATAATTGTTATCATCAAAACTATTAGAGGATTAGAATCAAAATTGTTCTAACAATCTCCCCTTTTTGATGATGACAAAACATTTATTTTGATTTAAGAATAGAGCTTAAGAGTTATAAAGACTCCCTTTAAATACTGAGAATTAATCTTTCAGAGTTTTCCATTAGAAGTTCTTTTAGAAATTTAATTCTTCCATCAGAAGTTCTTTGCTTTAGCTCCCTCTGAGTTGATTACTTAACCTGTTTCTTTTTAGAATCACAACTCAAACAGTTTAATCAGAATATTAATATGTTAGAGGCTAATCTTGATAAATTGCTATAGATCAAAATCTTCTACGTTCCTCTCCCTTTTTGTCATTACTCAAAAAGTAAAAAATGCAGAAGTAAAACATGAATTTGAAAGAGTTAAAACAATACTATTTTTCATTAATCAGAGGAAAAGACAAAAACAAACATAGAACAAGGAAATAAAAAACGTGAGAGTGAAAAGTAAAAGTGAAAAGTGAAAGTGAGTTTATATAGAAAATAATGCATTTAATAAAAAAATACTATTAGTGGAATTAATAAATGCTCAAAACATCATGATTAGAAAGTAATAAATGAGAGCTGACAAAAGGGAAGGCGTAAAGATCTTGGAATAATTACCAAAAATATTTGCGCCTCTATTGTGTCTATTCAGCCCTTTCAGTTTCCCAGAACTTGAACGCGTGTCCTTCTATAGAGGGAAGTTATCTAATTGCATGTTCTATCATGCTTCAGAGTTTGAACATGTATTCAGATTCTTCTAGGGATCCTCAGAGATTGACTAACACGTGTTGATGTCAAGATCTGCATTTTATTCTTTTGAAACAAAAGTTCTCAGAGATAAATAGTCAGATCATTAAAATAAATTCTGAATGAATAAAGCAAATAATTCAGAGTTCAGAACTTCTGAGAGGTAAAAACATATAATTAAAGATTTTCATTTTGGACATAATTCCATACTAAGATTGGTTAGAATGAAATTAAATCTATCTTCAGCAAGGGGTTTTGTAAAAATATCAGCCCATTGGTGATTTGTATCTATGAATTTTAAAAATAAGATTCCCTTCTGAGTATAGTCCCTAATGAAATGATGTTTAACTTCTATGTGTTTAGCTCTAGAGTGTAAAATTGGATTATTAGAGAGACAAATAGCATAAGTATTATCACAGAGGATGGGAATGTTACTCTCATAAATATTGAAGTCCTCAAGCTGATTTTTCATCCAGAGCATCTGAGTACTGCATCCAGCTGCTGCAATGTATTTAGCTTCTGCAGTTGATAATGCTATGGTAGACTGCCATTTGCTAGACCAAGAAATTAAATTGTCTCCCAGAAATTGACAACTTCCAGAAGTACTTTTTCTTTCTGTTATGTCTCCAGCAAAATCAGCATCACAGTATCCTACAAGCTTGTAATCTTTGGATCTTCTGTAGCATAGACCAATATGAGTAGTACCTTTCAGATATCTAAAGATTCTCTTAACTGTTGTTAAGTGAGTTTCTCTAGGATCTTATTGGAATCTGGCACATAAACATACACTGTATAGAATATCTGGTCTAGATGCAATTAGATTGGAGAGAGCCAATCATACCTCTGTAGATCTTCTGATCTACTTTCTTACTTACCTCTTCCTTCTCCAAAATACACATGGGATGCATAGGAGTCTTAGAGATCTTACTTTCTGATAGGTCAAATTTCTTCAGAAGTTCTTTGACATATTTACTTTGATGGATATATGTTCCTTATGATGTTTGATTGATTTGGATTCCTAGAAAGAACTTTAGTTCTCCCATCACGCTCATCTCAAATTTTGCCTGCATAGACTCAACAAATTCCTTTCCCATAGCACTTTTAGTAGAACCAAATATAATATCATCTACATAGATTTGGCATATCAGAATATCATTTTTAATGTTTTTACTGAAAAGAGTTGTATCTACTTTCCCTCTGATGAAATCATTTTCCAGAAGAAAATTACTTAGCCTTTCATACCAAGCTCTGGGAGCTTGTTTCAGACCTTATAAAGACTTTTTAAGTTTCAAAACATGTTCTGGAAATTTTGTATTTTCAAAACCAGGGGCTTGGTGCACATACACTTCTTCATCAATATAATCATTTAAAAATGCACTCTTGACATCCATTTGATATAGAATGATATCATGATTAACAACAAATAAAATTAAAATTCTAATTGATTCTAACCTGGCGACTGGTGCATAGGTTTCTGTATAGTTTATTCCTTCTTGTTGACTATAACCTTGTGCAACCAGCGGTGCCTTGTTTCTGACAACTTCTCCTTGTTCATTTAGCTTGTTTCTGAATACCCACTTGGTGCCAATGATGTTGAATCCTCTAGGTCTAGGCACTAAGTCCCACACGTCATTTCTAGTGAATTGATTGAGTTCATCTTGTATTGCAAGTATCCAATCATTTTCTGAGAGTGCTTCTTCTATAGAAGTTGGTTCAATCAGAGAGACTAGTCCCATTAGAGATTCTTCAAAATTTCTGAATGATGACCTTGTTCTGGTTGGATCATCCTTCTTTCCCAAGATTTTATCTTCTGGATGATTCAACATGCTTCTGGATTGTTTTTTCTAAGTGGGTTCTTCAGAACTTGTTAGAGTGATTATCTTGTCTTGTTTTGTAGATGGTTGATCTTCAGATGTTCTGTCTTTAGTGATTTCAACTTCTATATCTACAAGAGATTCATTCTGCTTTGGTTTTTCAGAACCAAGCTTATCATCAAATCTGACGTAGATAGATTCTATCACAATTCGTGTTTCTGTATTGTATACTCTGTATCCTTTTGAACGTTCATAGTATCCTAACATATAACACTTTTGTGCCTTAGAATCAAACTTATTCAGAGGATCATTAGTATTCAGAATAAAACAAGTACATCCAAAAGGATGAAAATATGAAATGTTGGGATTTATGTTCTTCTACAATTCATAAAGAGTCTTCTCCAGAATAGGTCTTATAGAGATTCTATTCTGAATGTAGCATGTTGTATTTACTGCTTATGCCTAAAAATGTTTAGCCATGTTAGTCTCATTGATCATGGTTCTGGTCATCTCTTGCAATGTTCTGTTCTTACGTTCTGCAACTCCATTTTGTTGTGGAGTTATGGGACAAGAGAAATTGTGAGAGATACCATTTTAATTAAAAAATGATTCCAATCTTTTGTTTTCAAATTCTCAACCATGATCAATTCTAACTTTAACAATTCTAAACTCTTTTTCATTTTGAACATGTTTGCAGAAGTTAGAAAATACAACAATTGACTCATCCTTGTGTCTAAGGAACTTTACCCATTTCCATCTACTATAGTCATCTACGATCATTAATCCATACTTCTTGCCACTGATTGAAGCAGTTTTCACTGGTCCAAACAAATCAATGTGCAGAAGTTCTAATGGTCTAGAGAAAGATACAACATTTTTAGATTTAAAAGCAGGTTTTGAAAATTTTCCTTTCTGACATGCTTCACACAGAGCTTCTGAGTTGAACTTCAAATTTGGAAGTCCTCTAACCAGATTGAGTTTGTTAATTTGAGATAATCTTCTCATATTAATATGTCCCAATCTTCTGTGCCAGGCCCATTGCTCAGTTTCCACAGACATTAGACATTTTACATTCTGACTTTTCAGTTCAGAAAGTTTTATTTTATATATGTTGTTCTTTTTCTTTCCACTAAAGAGGATTGTTCCATCTTTCTGACTAACAGCTTTACATAACTTTTGATTGAAGATTATGTCATAACCATTTTCACTTAATTGACTTATGGATAATAGATTATGCATTAATCTTTCCACTAACAGAACATTAGAGATAGAGGGAAGGGTGCCATTACCAACAGTTCCAGAGCCAATAATCTTTCCTTTTTGATTGCCTCCAAAACCTACATAACCTCCAGCTTTCAGCTCAAGACTTTAGAACATATGCTTTCTTCCCGTCATGTGTCATGAGCATCCAGAGTCCAGGTACCAAGATTGGTGTTTCAGTTTGGTTATTAAAGACATCTACAACATACACAATTTTATCTTTGGGTACCCATATCTTTCTGGGTCCTTGTTTGTTAGTTTTTACAAACTTCTAATTGATCTTACGTTTCATATCAGAACTTGTAGAACAAGATAACTCACTAGTATAATTTAGATCATGATTATGACCGTAGGTAAAATGAGAACTTAAAGGAGTATTAACTTTTATGACCATGTCACCAATCTTTTTAAACTTTAGAGTTTCCTCTCCTTTAGTTTTCACATAGCCTATATCTCTTCTACCATTTCTGCTAACTCCATAGATCATAGAGGAAATTTTGCTTCTGTCTATGTTTTTAGCTAGAAATTTTTTAAAACTGTAATCATATTGCTTTATGATACTATCAGAACTAAGTAGAACTTCTGATTCAGATTCCTTCTGAGCTTTAAGTTTTTCAAAAGAATTTTTACATTCAAAAATATTTTCTTTTAGCTCAGAGTTTTCTAACTTCTTCTAATTCAGATACTAGACTTTGTTTCATGTCTTTGTATTTGAATTGAAGCTTCTGATATTTTTCAAGAATTTCTGAGAGGCTATCTTCTAATAGAGATCTAGAAAATTTAGAGAATACCTCTTCTGTGTCAGAATCTGACTCTGATTCTGATGCTTGAACATCTTCTGGTATTTTTTCCATTAATGCAATGTTTGCATGTTCATCTTCTGAGTCTGAATCAGCTTCAGATGATTCTGAATCATCCCATGTTGCCATGAGAATCTTTTTCTTTTCTCTGTTGAATTTCTTGTTGGGTTTCTCTTTCTGGAGTTTAGGACAGTCACTCTTGTAATGTCCAGGTTCTTTGCATTTGTAGCATACTACTTCTTTGCTTCTAGATTTCTTGTGACCATAGGATGCTTCAGAATGATTGCTTGATCTTCTGGGATTTCTGAACTTCTTCTGACGATGCTTCCAGAGTTTTTGAACTCTTCTAGATAGAAGAGATAGTTCATCTTCTTCTGATGAGCCAAAACTTTATTCTTCTTCTGCTTGCAAAGCTTTAGAATCATATTTGTTAGATTTAAGAGCAATAAACCTACCTTTCTTCAGGGGTTTATCTTCTTCTAGTTCTATCTCATGACTTCTCAAGGAGTTGATCAGTTCTTCTAGAGATATTTCGTTCAGATTTTTTGATAGCTTCAAAGTAGTGACCATGGGTCTCCAAGCCTTTGGAAAGCTTCTAATAATCTTTTTCACATGATCTGCTGTTGAGTAGCCTTTGTCCAGAACTTTCAGTCCAGCAACCAGAATTTGAAACCTTGAGAACATCTTCTCAATTATTTCATCTTCTTCCATCTTGAATGCTTCATACTTCTGGATGAGAGCCAAAGCTTTTGTCTCCTTGACTTGAGTGTTTCCTTCATGTGTCATCCCCAGGGAGTCAAACATATGTTTTGCTGATTCTCTGTTGGTGATCTTCTCATATTTTGTAAATGAAATAGCACTAAGAAGTATGGTTCTATCCTTGCGATGGTTTATGAATGCCTTCTTCTATTGAGCAGTCATGTTCTTTCTTTCAATCTTCTGACCATCTGCTCCAACAGGATGAATGTATCCATCTGTCACCATATCCCAAAGATCTCCATCCAGAGCCAGAAAGAAACTTTCTAGAACATCCTTCCAGTAATCAAAGTTGTAACCATTGAACACTGGAGGTTTTCCATTGATCTTGTCATTTTGGTAGTCATTGTTGTTGTTGCCAGCGTCTGCCATTGTGTTTTAACTTCTGGATCTTTTACTGACACGGTTAAGTGTGTATCTCAAAACCTAGATCTCTGATGCCAATTGAAGGAGCATAAAACACAAGGAAGGGGGGTTGGAATTGGTTTTTCAATAACTAATAAAAATGACTTTAAAAACACTTTGATTTATCCTGGTTCGTTTGAACTCAAACTACATCCAGTCCACCCGCCAAGGTGATTTTGCCTCTATCAGTGAGGTCTTAATTCACTATTCAAATTTGAATACACACAAATACCTACAGTCAATGTCTTCTCGAGTCTACTGAATTAAACTAGTCACTCAAGGAAAAATGAACGTATCTTTTACAAAGATAAAATGTAGTAACTATATTGCTTCTAATAAGCTTTAATCACAAAGTGATTTGTTAAAATATATTTAGATCAATATGAGAAAGGTGTGAAGATATAACGTGAGAACCAGAGCTTCAAATCTTCAAATTAAATCCTTTATATAGTTGCTTGAAAAATGTAGTCGTTGGTAACATCTAGAGCTTGATTTTGATATAAGTTAATGCCATAAATTCCTTCCAAAATAAGAGATTCTTGTTCCCAACCTTTAATCAGATTTTTCTTTAATTAATATTTAATGAGAGAATCACAATCTTCTTGGCATGAATCCGAGTATCATAAATTTGAGTACGTAGCTTTAATGATGTCTTAAATGAGAGATTCTCTTTAACACATATATCTTCTATATACGAGCGCAAGACTGCTTCTATTCCAACATGCTTTCTTTTTAAGAACTTCCTTTTTAAGAACTTCCTTTTTAAGAACTTCTACAATGCATAATTAAAGAAGTTAATTTCAACACATTATAACTTCTATTCTTACAGAATAATAATTGTTATCATCAAAACTATTAGAGGATTAGAATCAAAATTGTTCTAACAAAGCGTTGGGAGCATTATATAAACTCTCTCATATGAAAGGGTTAGGTATCAAATATTCATCCTAAAAACACACTTTTGTACTTGCCCATTCTCTCGCTATCTGTTACTTTAGCATCAGAGTGCCTTGTAAGTACACCCCTTCTCTCCTCAATAGTCCAACATCATCAACGTCTTTGGCCCACACAAGGTTCTGATCAGCCATCATGATCAGTGGCGTCGTCTATGGAAAACTGCTTTCTCCGCCTTTTTTTCCTTGGAACTTAAAGACCCGAGCAATGTTTCAAGATTTCTCTTATGGAAAACCGCAACGATGTTGCCAATGCTCGAGTCATAATTGTTATCCCCGTCAATCAGATGGACAGAGACTGGGCAAATCCCTTTCTTGCAAATAACAACCGTCAGCAAAGAGACAGAGTTATAACCTCCCCATCACCTGATTTGATCATCAACGCGAAAACTGCACCAGAAGATGTCTTTATCCTCCCAGTGCCGCCCAATGCCGACCTAGTCATTCTAGCATTAGTCAAAGCCCTTAATCAGACAAATCTCTTGATCCTTTGACAAAGCAAAATGATTAGAGCCCTGGAGGATTCCTGAAATCCCATATCTCCCCCACCTAGACGTGAGCACAGGAGGTCTCACAACCCTTCTCTAGGACGAAGAAGAAACCGTCAAAGACTAGAGGAATCAGGATCACAGGCGATCAAGAAGTGTGATCATACACCTCCTTGAAGACAACGCTTTCCTGGAGCTAAGAAAACATGGAGGAATCCGCCAACTGAGATCCAATGTTCCCCTCCTCTCACTCCAAGGGCTTGTTCAAGAACTCCTTCTCCCCATCGTGGTCACAGTCCCTGACGTCATAGAAACAATCAATCTCGCTCTTGCTCGTTCAGCTCCAGCAACGAGGATGATCCACGAGGACCTTTCTCCCAAGAAATCATGTCAATTAGGCTGCCTAATGTACCAGAGAAGCCTTATCACTTTGGCACATACGATGGCATGTCTTACCCTGACGAGCACATCGAAAATATCTATGCTCTGCTTGACTATCGTGGCCTGGTATAAAAGTCTTCCTAGTGAATCTATCACCTCCTAGAGACAACTGGGGAGGATGTTTTTGAGGCACTTCACCTTCTCTTGTTGGAACCTAAAGAATGAGGCCTCCCTCGAGGCAATCATTCAAGGCAAAGACGAATCTCTCTGGGCATACATAGAGATTTTTTTAAAGAAGTTGTCTAGGTTTCTACGACCGATGAGATGAAAATTACTTGCTCGAATGTGGGCTATGTCCCTGCAACAAATTTGCAAAGGTCACCGGCATTGAAACCCTTGCGATGTTCGACGCATTCCTCCTTAAGTCTTAAGCGTACATACGGTACATGAGAAAAAAGCAGTCAACACAGCCCGTGACTCTAGGCATCAGGAGGATACCAAACCATCACGGCATGATAAGACAACATGATAAGACATTCATTGTTAATTACCATAACAATTTAAATAACATTAAACATAGGCACAACAAGTCCTACTTACATTCTTCTTAGCTACTAATATTAAGGCATCTAAAGCGCATTCTCTATTTGGTCTCTGTCAAGCTCTATTCTACTCTCATATCATGATAGTAGAGATGGTTCTCGGTCATGAAACATGGAGTCCCCATCTCATAGTTGTTATTTTTTTCACTAATCACGAGTTTCTCAAGTTTCCAATATCTCCCACGAGAAAATATATGAGGGTATTATTTTTGGACTTGTTTAGCTTTCCCGCTTCACTTTTAACATGTAATAAACATAGGAAAATATATACATCCATGGTTGTATCCATAAAATTATCATAAAATACATCTGGTACTAACCATGAACTCCTCAGTACTACGGGACTTCATAAACTTTTTACAAACCCTTTTTTGTCAAGATACAAATATTTCACATACGGGCGCTCAATATTAGGCTTAGGCTTCATAATTTAGCCACTCGTGAGTCATGACTTAAAACTCCTCCAAGTCGTACAAGCATAAGTGATTCATTTTTTTCAACTTCAAATCATCATTAAACTCAAATTTCAACTACACATTTAAATCAATAAGTATGTATTAGTGTTTATATAATGTAGTATCGAATTGATAAAAATTAAAATAAATACTTAAACATTTGTCCATATGCTTTTTTCACCTCATTTCATACATCCTTCCAATCATCTAACAATATGTTGACTCCTCTACATCCAAGGAGCGCAACATAACTCTTAAACAATGAATAATGATGACCATCAAGAATAGTATGAACGACACTAAACTCACCTTGAAGTCTAACACTTAAATTACAGAATTTTGTTAATTTAGCCATCATTGTGGAACCTCTTTATTGTATTTTTTATTCTCCTGCTACAGATTGAGAATCATTTGGTATGGTTTCTTTTGTATATGTAATTTTATCTCTACTAGATGAAGAAGCAACCATATATCAATGCATGAGCATCAACAAACAAATAAGCATCATCAACAACAACAACAAATAAACATTAATAACAACAAATACATAAGTATCAATAATAATGAGAATCAAAAACAAAAACAATAATCATCCTCTTCAACAATAAGCATCAACAACAACAACAAGTATAAACAACAACAATAAGCATCAACAAAAACAAATACATTAAAATCAACAACAATAAGAATCAACAAAAAACAACAACAAGCATCATCTTCAACAATAAGCATCATTAACAACAACAAGAATCATCAACAACAACAAGCATCATCAATAACAAAAAGGGGGAGTTGTTGCTCGGAAACTCTAAATATGTTCTCACTGGTGATTACCCGGTTATTACCCTATTATGTTAGGTGATTACTTGGATACAATGTTCTATCAAAATACATGGTTTTGTCATCATAAAAAAGGGGGAGATTGTAAGAATAAGAGTTGTCTTTGAATTCCATCTCTATATTTTGATGATAACAATGAAGTATTTATGAAAGAACTATTTTATGTTCTGATGTATGTTAAAGTGCAGATCATGAATACTATATATATTAAGATCAAAAAAACATTATGAATGAGTGGGAAAATGCTAATGTATGAAGTTATTATGTGTAACATTAGTAGCAAGCATGTGTAAGAAGCTAGTGTGCTTCTGAATGTGAACACAATAAAAAATATCCAAGGATGCGGATGTTGCATTGGAAATGCTCTACTGAATGTTGTTATGAATGACGTTCTGATCAGATAGCAAAGCGAAGCTTATGAAACAAATCTTTTGAAGAACTAAGTTTTGAAGACTCTGATGACTTGAAGTTTTAAAGACTTAATGTTTGAAGACCAAGTTCCTGAAATATTCTTAAGACTTACGAGTTCTGAAGATTAAGGTTCTGAAGAACCAAGTGCTGAAGACTCTGAAGACAATGTTCTATGTGAACAAAGTTCTGAAGACTCTAAGACTTGAAGTTCTGATGATCATGGGTTTCAAGCCAAGTACTGAATTCCTAAAGAATGTAGTTCTATGTTAACAAGTTATGAAGACTAAATACTTAAGTTCTCTGAAACCCAAGTATCATAGTCTCTAGTTCATGCTTTATCATTGATTTATAATTAGAAGCCTCTAAAGTTCAGATGACAATGTTATCGTTGATAAGGATAATACACAGTACAATAATGCTTTATCCCAATACCTATCCACTATCTTTGAATTGTGGAAAGGGACAATACATGGTTGTACTATTTTATTCCTTATGTAACGAATTCCTCAGTATCTGAATTGGTCTGTAACGACTCTTTTATGTTTGGCTATAAAAGGAAAATATCACATGCTTTGTGATGTTGTTGATTCCAATATAATCCTTGTTGGTTCCTAATGTAAACACAACCACATGCGTTGATGTTAATGATTCCTATTGACTTCAAATGAACAAATACACTCTTGAGTGTTTTTGATTTTGAATAGGAACTCAATCTAGTTGACTATCCATATACTTAATATTCTTCTATGTGAAGTAATCATGGATACAACCATTTTGGTTTATGTGTTGATGTTGATTGGTATAACCAAAAGGTTTCTGAACACACATATAACCAAGTTATCAAATGGTCTTTGAACCATGTTATTAATGTTATTATACAATCACATAAGGTTGATGATAAATAAAGATAACATTGGAACAAGCTGCAAAGAGTTTTCTTGAATATGCAGCTCTTCTAGATGATTACTCTTTGACAACAATTTGCTAAAGTCAGACAGATCTTGAATTCATATTGTGCTTAAATTCATATGATGTAGAAGACTTGCAAAGTCACAGAAGACAATAAAGATGATCATGGAAGCTCCATCTACAAATCCACAACAAGATTGTTATGCAACCAATGTGATCATTGGATTGAAGAAGAACTTGGGCTGCTGTCCAGAAATGTTCATAAAGTGAATCAAGATGAAGAAGTACTTATCAAGCTCAATTGAAGATCAAGCTAGCAAAGATTTTGAAGAAAAATAAAACTTTAACCTTCAAGTGCTCAATGAAGAAGTAACTTGAAGAAGCAGAAGACCACACAGTGGAGAAAAAATACAATGTAATATTCTTAGTGTGTATTTAGGTTCTTTTGATGTACTTAAATGAGATTACAATATGCTTATGTAAGAAGTAAAACACATGTAAACAACCCTTTCCCTAAAGGACCGAGTGAAGTTCAGAACTTTAGGAAGGCACAAAAATTATTTGATGTGCATTCATAAAACTATGTGTTCTGAGGATATGTTTTGGGGCTAAGGTTCTGGTGCGGCTCAGAATAGTTGGTTCTAGAGCCTGAAGTCACGATAGGTTGTTGTGCAGTTAGTCACGGTTGTAGGTCGCGTAGGAAGTCACGACACCTGCTGTTGTGTAGTTAGTCATGGAAGGTTACCGCACAAGAAATACTGGCAGATGTTCTATTGGGTCAGTGGACGTTATATCCGGAATGGATCCCTGAACGGTCCAGTTGTGAGTTGAGATGAAATCCTAGCAGAGATTATGTTGGGTCAGTGATTGTTATATCTTATTGAATACCTGAACGGTTCATTGAGTGAGTCATAGTGTTGTTGTACGATTGTAATCATAATGATTTGGTTATAGTAGATTAAGTCCTTGTTTAAGGTGAAAGCACATTGGTGGGTGGACTGGATTAGCTTGAAAAGTTCTTAAGTGAACAAGGATATATCATGTGTTCTTTACTCTTACTTTATGCTTTATATTCTTTTATGCTTCCTCGACGCATTCATAGCATAGTTTGACGCATCTCACCAAAGTGAGAAAAGTATCCAAGAGTGAAAACCTTAATTCAATCCACCTGTTTCTTGTGTTTTTCTCACACCTTCAATTGGTATCAGAGCTCTGGTTCTGTTAATGATGGATATCAAACACTTAACAGTGTCAAATAAATATCCATTATTGTTGTTGAAAACACCTGAGGTAAAAGTTAATCCACTTACAATTTCAATCTATATCAGTTGATGATATTGAGAGGAAACTGAATTGTAGCCAAACAGATTACATTTGAGCAGTAACTGATTTGGCAGAATCAGTTGACAAGATAGATTCTTCAGATAAGCTTATATATATATATATATATATATATATATATATATATATATTGAATGTTTATATTAAATATGATTGGTTTATCAACATATTTTACTCAAGAATCAAATCATCAGAAAACAAGAAATATTGTTTGCTGAAGATTATTTCTAAATGAGTATGGGATATTTTCAAGAAACAAATTAGTCCACCCTTGACTTTTTCATATTAATCTGATTGGAAGTTTTTATGAAGTAAAAGGATGATTGTTAACTTATGATTTTTATTCATAAGTTATTCAGAATGATTCTGCAATAGGAACTTCAGAAATCATCATCAGAAAGATGAAATGTCTAAGTGGTTATTCTCTGACATAACTACTGTAGATGCTCAGACGTCTAGAAGAAGGAACAAAAGATGTTATGAAGAAGTATGAGAACTTAGAACATATCTCATCAAAACCTTCATGGTGTCAAGCCTGAAGAAAAGATAAATAATGGTCAAAAGATAATATCAAGTCAGAAGCAGAACAAGAGCAGACCAGAATCAACAAGGAAGAAGTTTTGAAATGCTAAGGTATGTTCTCTTTTTATATTTGATGCATTCTTTAGGATATTATGATAAAAAAATTTCTACCAGTTAGAAGTTGTTTTTAGTCAGAACAATAGTTGTCTTAATGTTGTGAAACATTTAAGTCAGAACTTTCGATTGAGTGAAAGTGTCATGATTAAAACGGTTCCTATTCACTAAGTAAATCTCTTGAGTAAAATCTTTTGATTTATTTTCTGAGTAATGAACAATCACTACATTAAATATGGTAATTTAATCTAATATCATGTGAATGTGATTTTGACACTTATCCCACTCACTAGACATGCGTAATTGGAAAAAGACGCATTTATCTTTTAATTGAGTGTTGTGGTAACTATCAAAATTGTACATCTTCTAATCCTGCATTTGACCTTCTGTGTTAGTGGTGCATTTGAAAAATTATATATATATATATATATATATATATATATATATATATCTGTGTGTGTGTGTGTGTGCACAGTCTATCTCACTTCACACACTTCATTACCTCATGACTTCACTCATCTCTTAGAAAGATCAAAAATCCTAAAAAATCTTTCCACTCTCACAAGCACTCGGTGTCTCCTTAATTATCAATTGCTTTCTCCTATCTTCAAAGGAATGAGTGTCCTATCTCTAAAAAAAGCTGTGAGTAAGCTAATTGTCAAAAATGAAACAATGGTAAACCTCAGATTTCTAAAAGCAAACGACTGTGATCTAAAACCCTCCATGGAAACTCAAGGATGGAGAAACTACTTCAAAAGCTTGGAAGGACCAACATATCCAAATATAGTCAAGGAGTTCTAGACTCGTGTTGCTCTAGGCAACAATCTTATTATGTTCTCTGTTTTTTCAAGAAGGATAATAATATTAGAGAAGACGATCTCAGACCTACTAAAGCATGACAAGTTAGGAGTTAGGGTCACTGGAGCTCAACTCAATGAGCAAAGAAGAGCCAAGGAGATGGCATCTATTCTTAAGGAGGAAGTTGTGATTGATGTTGAGGACCAAATTTTCCCTGATCTCAAAGATCCTCTGCAAGTTTGGTTTAAAATCTTGCAAATGTATTTCATCATCTTCTGTCATATCAATTTTCAAAAATTCAAGAATGCGTTCTCTACTTTCTTCTGAAAGGTATAAGATTTCATCTTCCATTAATTCTATTCAAATTTCTGAAGGAATCAATCAAAAATTGAAGGATGATTTTTTATAAGGATTCAGTAGAAATCCCTTATGGAAGAATCACCTCTAACATCCTGATTGAATCTGGAGTAGTTGAAAACATTTTGATGGATAAAGGAGATTCGATTCGATTACTCAAACAAGCAGGAATGGTGTTCAGATGGGAAGGATTGAAGTTAAAGGAGAAAAATATTGATTTTTTTCCTTTTTTTTCAAAACGGAAGTCATGAATGTAAGAACACCTGTTGATGGGTTCCCCAAGTTCAACAAAGTACATGATCAAGATGAAGTGATGAACTATCTGAGGGATTTTAAGGATGAATCTCTAGATGTATGGATTGACTTGGAAATTACTCAAGATAAACTCCAAGTGATATTTGATAAGAAGAGGAAAGGGAAGAAGCAAAGAAGTGGTGACGGTGAAAGAACTTCAACAAAAAGGGGAAATGTGGTTATTTAGGTATTGGAAACACCTAGTGTCACTCCTCCCACACTCATTGAAGCACTCTCTGCTTTCAAAGATGAAGTCGTCAACAGATTCCAGAACCTACTAGATGACTCAAACACTAGTAAGGGTCATATTGCCTTGGAAAATATTTGGACTGACTTCAATGGATGGATAACTAAAGAAATGGTTAAGTTCATGAAACTAGCTATACACAAGGCTGAAGAAAGACAAAATGTTGAGCTAAGGATGGTTGAACATGGAGGTCCATCGAATATAGGTCAAATCTTTTAATCTATGCAGAATCAACAATCAGACCTCTCATCCAGAATGGAGAGATAAGATGGGCTCATTAATAACATCAGAGACATTGTGCAGCATATCCTTATGAGATTTCCACTTCCTCCCCCTCCAAAGCCATAGGCACTACTAGGATAACCCTAGGATTTTTGTTGTTGTTTTGATTTAGGTTAATGTTTTTCTATTCTGTTTTGTTGATTTAGTTTAATGAATTTATTTCCTGAAAAATATTTTTGTTTTATATGTGTGTACGCTTTGCATGATCTTAACTGTCATATTCATATGCATTAATCATAATCATTATCATAATGCTTTAAAACTCTAAGATGCTCTAACTTTTTGATGATGTCAAAAAGGGGGAGAAATGGAAATATGATTTTGATAATAACCTAAAGAATAAAAACTTAAAATAAAATTATATAAATTTTTTATCTCTAACATTTGATGTTTGATATTTATCCAAGGAACTTAACAAGTTCACTAGGCATTATTAGAAACAAGTTATTTGTAAGAACTTTATTTAAGTTCTTTAGAACTGTTTGTTCATATAATCGAAGTTGTACACTTTGTGAACATATGTTCAGAATCAGATGGACCCAATACTGTTCAGAAGTTGAGAACTTTCTGAAAGTCAAAGTTATCATGATTTTGGTATCATAATGTTCAGAAGATCTAAATTGTCTATGAATATGATATTCATAACATACGAATCTGAAGCAAAAGTCTTCCTGAAATCAGTCAAGACAAAAGTCTACATTCAATGACGCTTTTCAGGACAACGTGCTAATCATATGTCTCAAGACTGTCTGAATATATGGATATGAAGATCCAAGAAAGAAGTTATGTCAAGACAAACTCTGATTCTCTAGAAGTATAGTGTTTTGTACTTGAAGAACTATGATGAAGTTTTGATATACCAAGTGTCGCACCCCGAAAAATACGACCTTACGCGATCTAAAGAGAAGAGCCGCGCGCTGGGCAGACACGAGAGTCGCCACCTAACTCTAACTCATTCCCAAGAGGAGAAAGGGAAGATATAGATAAAACCCATCGAAGAGGAGGATGAGGACAAAGGTCTAGCAACCATTGCCTGGGTTCGGAAGTCGAATTGCACTAAAGACTATGGGTAGAGGTAATTATTCTGAACCAGCAAGACGAGCGTCTTGTGACGAAATAATCGGAGCGAGTAACGAGTGCTCATTATCCTCCTTTTACCATTTAAGGCTCGTGACGTACAATTCTTCTCGTATTATTAATGTGTTTTATTAACCTACGACCGCTTGACATTGGATCAAGGGTTTGGATCTAATCGAAACATTTTGGTTTTTTTGAGGTTTATGGGTGAATGCAAATGGAGGTTTATTTTGTGGTTTTTTAGCGAGGCACAATGCGCTCGGCTCGTAAGGTGAAGTGGATCATAGAAAACAGAACGAAAACTGAAAATAAAGTGCAAGTGTGCAAGTGCAACCGCTTGGCGTTGGACCAAGGGTTCGCGAACTAAACAAAATTGATAAATGCGGAAAATAAAATGCGTACAAATTAATGGGAGAGGGATACATGTAAGTTACACGGGATTGCGAGAAATAAAGGGTATCGTTGTAGTTTGCCCAAGAGGAAGCGTGTGTGCAGTGTTTTCGAACTGTTCGGAGGCGTTCGGCCTTTTTATTCGGAGGCAACTATTCGGAGGCATTGGACCTTTTCGGATGCGTCGAAATTTGGTTCATTAACTACCTTAGAACTGATTTAATGTTAAAATCATTCTATGAGGAGTTGAATCGTTTTATGTATTAAAAGCGATAAATTGAAATAAAATGATATAAACGATAAATAAAAATAATAAATTAAATTAAATTGCGAAATAAAAAATAAATTGAAGTAAAATGGTGGAAAAATACACTAAATTACATATGCCTCATATTGATCGAGTATCACCGATTTTTATGAAACCGGGCGAAACATCGACTGTTTGTTATATCATCGGTCTGGAATCGAGAAGAAAAACAAATAAAAAAGATGATATTAATATTCAACTAAATCTATAATAAACTAGAGATAAAATGAAGTTAACATTTTTTTAGAACAATAAAAATTATGATAATCAAGAACGAAAAACAAAAACTATTAACGAAATGTAACAAAAAAAGGTGTACGCAGGAATTGAAGGTATGGTTAACATCAAGATCCATGGACTATCAAGCCCACAATCTAAACACAGTAAAATTAAAAATAAAAGGGGTTTAATGATGGACTGGGTGTATATGCAGTAGCAATATTCATGTAGGTCCAAAGGCATATGAGCTCATAAACTACTAAACTTATAAGAACAAAATAAATTTAATTTTAAACAAAATAAACTCAGTAAATAAAAATAAATTAAAGTGCTCTATCCCAAACATCAAAAACACGCATAGTCAAAAGGGGAAAACGCAACAACCTTTTTTAGATTTCAAAATTCACGGTGCCATCCTCACAGATCTGTCTCTCTCAGTCAATTGCGTTTGTATCGCACGATTTCGACGGTCATCATCTCGGCGGCGGTGATTGGAGTGATTTGAGTTTGGTTCACAATTTGTGGTGGTTTAAGGTTTGCTCGTTTTCGTGATGGATACGGCTAATGGTGGTAAGTTCCGATTCGGTTCGGTTTTGTGCGGTTCGTATTCAGTTGGTTTTTTCGCAGCGGGATTACGAATCTCAACTCTCGGCTTAATGGTCGCTCACAGTTCAGATTTACTCTCGCCGTTTCGGTTTCCGCGAGTACAGGTTTGAAAGTTTTCTCGTTGTTTTAAGGTTATGGATGATTCGCTCTCTGTGTTTGGGGTATGATTGTGAGTATCCGTTTTCTGCGGTTTCTCACAAGTTATTCGTTCTGCGTTTTTTTGCGAAAGTGATGGTTGGTTTTTGGATTTTTAAATAATGGTTAGACAGTAAAATAAAATGGTACATGTAGGAAAAATTTGGGGTATGACAGTTGCCCCTATCGAATTGACTTAGACCGAGTAAGATGAATTGGCCTGCATTCATACTTTCAAGGTTTAAGACAATTTGATACTAACAGACTCTGAATTTGTCCGCAAAAGAAAGAAATTGTGCAGTAAATCGATGATTAAAATTGGAAAATAAAGGTGATACGAAACAGAAACAGGTTGACAGAAAATTAAATAATCGCTTATCACCGCAAGGATAATAATGCGACCCCGACACCAAAAGGATGTCGAGTGACAGAAAATTAAACAAATCGCTTATCACCGCAAGAATGGTAATGCGACCCCGACACCAAAAGGATGCCGAGTGGCAGAAAGTTAAACAAATCGCTTACCACCGCAAGGATGATAATGCGATCCCAGCACTCGATGCTTGGTCGATGCTGAGTAACAGAAAAATTAAATAATCGCTTACCACCGCAAGGATGATAATGCGACCCCAACACTCGATGCTAGGTCGATGCTGAATAACAGAAAATTAAATAATCGCTTACCATCACAAGGATGATAATGCGACCCCAACACTCGATGCTAGGTCGATGCTGAGTAACAGAATATTAAATAATCGCTTACCACCGCAAGGATGATAATGCGACCCCAGCACTCTATGCTAGTTCGATGCTGAGTAACAGAAAAATTAAATAATCGCTTACCACCGCAAGGATGATAAGGCGACCCTAACACTCGATGCTAGGTCGATGTTGAGTAACAAAAAATTAAATAATCGCTTACCACCGCAAGGATGATAATGCGACCCCAGCACTCGATGCTAGGTCGATGCCGAGTAACAGAAAATAAATAATCGCTTACCACCGCAAGGATGATAATGCGACCCAACACTCGATGCTTGGTCAATGCTGAGTAACAGAAAATTAAATAATCACTTACCACTACAAGGATGATAATGCGACCCCAACACTCGATGCTAGGTCGATGTTGAGTAACAGAAAAAATAAATAATCGCTTACCACCGCAAGGATGATAATACGACCCCAACACTTGATGCTAGGTCGATGCTGAGTAACAGAAAAATTAAATAATTGCTTACCACCGCAAGGATGATAATGCGACCCCAACACTCGATACTAGGTCGATGCTGAGTAACAGAAAATTAAATAACCGCTTACCACCGCAAGGATGATAATGCGACCCCAACACTCGATGCTAGGTGGATGCTGAGTAACAGAAAAATTAAATAATCGCTTACCACTGCAAGAATGATAATGCGACCCCAACACTCGATGCTAGGTCGATGCTGAGTAACAAAAAAATTAAATAATCGCTTACCACCGCAAGGATGATAATGCGACCCCAACACTCGATGCTAGGTCGATGCTGAGTAACAGAAAATTAAATAATCGCTTACCACCGCAAGGATGATAATGCGACCCCAACACTCGATGCTAGGTCGATGATGAGTAACAGAAAAACTAAATAATCGCTTACCACCGCAAGGATGATAATTCGACCACAGCACTCGATGCTAGGTCGATGCTGAGTAACAGAAATTAAATAATCGCTTACCACCGCAAGGATGGTAATGCGACTCCAACACTCGATGCTAGGTCAATGCTGAGTAATAAAAAATTAAATAATCGCTTACCATCGCAAGGATAATAATGCGACCCCAACACTCGATGCTAGGTCGATGCTGAGTAACAGAAAAATTAAATAATCGTTTACCACCGCAAGGATGATAATGCGACCCAACACTCGATGCTAGGTCGATGTCGAGTAACAGAAAATAAATAATCGCTTACCACCACAAGGATGATAATGCGACCCCAACACTCGATGATAGGTTGATGCTGAGTAACAGAAAAATTAAATAATCGCTTACCACCGCAAGGATGACAATACGACCCCAACACTCGATGCTGGGTCGATGCTGAGTAACAGAAAATTAAATAATCGCTTACCACCTCAAGGATGATAATGCAACCCCAACACTCGATGCTAGGTCGATGCTGAGTAACAGAAAAATTAAATAACCGCTTACCACCGCAAGGATGATAATGCGACCCAACACTCGACGCTAGGTCGATGTTGAGTAACAGAAAATTAAATAACCACTTACCATCGCAAGGATGATAATGTGACCCCAACACTTGATGCTAGGTCGATGATGAGTAATACAAAAATTAAATAATCGCTTACCACCGCAAGGATGATAATGCGACCCCAACACTCGATGCTAGGTCGTTGCTGAGTAACAGAAAATTAAATAATCGCTTACCACCGCAAGGATGGTAATGCGACCCCAACACTCAATGCTAGGTCGATGCTTCGTAATAAAAAATTAAATAATCGCTTACCATCACAAGGATGATAATGCGACCCCAGCACTCGATGCTAGGTCAATGCTGAGTAACAGAAAAATTAAATAATCGCTTACCACCGCAAGGATGATAATGCGACCCCAGCACTCAATGCTAGGTCGATGCCGAGTTACAGAAAATAAATAATCGCTTACCACCGCAAGGATGATATTGTGACCCCAACACTCAATGCTAGGTTGATGCTGAGTAACAGAAAAATTAAATAATCGCTTACCACCGCAAGGATGATAATACGACCCCAATACTCAATGCTAGGTCGATGTTGAGTAACCGAAAATTAAATAATTGCTTACCACCGCAAGGATGATAATGCGACCCCAACACTCGATGCTAGGTCGATGCTGAGTAACAGAAAAATTAAATAATCTGGAAGAGAAAAATCCAATGGGGACGTCCAATGAATAACACCTAGGAGAATCTTTGGAATCTTCGATCGACCCAGGATCCTGACTTCTACTAGGGAAAGGCCTGAAATCTTTGGTTGATCCTGGATCCTGAATTATGCAACTATGCTTGTTTGTTTTTGAAATGGTATTCCATAATGATGGAGATACGATGCAAGTGTTTATGCACTGCTGAAAGTTAAAATGTTGGGAGTATGAGAATTTTATTTATTTAGGTATGCATATGATGCACATGCTGTAAATGATGGATGTAAATGATGCATAATGATGCATATGAGGTGATTGGAACGATAAAAATGCCAGCTTGGTGGACTTTTGGTCTAGTAGTTGCCAATGATGATTGGACTTTGGGTGGGTGGAAGGTTTGATTCCCCGACACTTGATCTTCGATGATGCATGGTCAGAAGATGAATCTGGATGCCCCAAGTTTGGTCACTTATTGATGAGCAGAGCGACTTAATTGGCACATGAAGATTGCTTTTCTTTGAATGATTACTAACACCTGACAATATCTGCTTGTTCAGCTGGGGAAAAGAGATAGGAAGATTTGCTCGTTGTTTGCTTGCCCCTGTCTGTGGGGTATTGGAAAGAATTCTGGTGGGGAAACTTTGAGAGTGACCATGACATGATATACCCCAGTGTCTGGATTTGGTAGGTGTTTGCCCGTGATTGAGCCTTTGAAGGTGATCTTGCCCCTTATTGAGCTGTTAAGAATTATTTTGCCCCTGATTAATGGACTTTGAGATAAATTGCCCCTGATTGGGCTGTTGAAGATGCTTTGCCCCTGATTGGAGTGTTGAGGTAGTCTTTATTCATGTTGGCACCAAGAAGTTCAAATTTCTCTTTTGATTTCCCCTTGTTGGGATGTCTTGATGTCAAGCACTATTTTTGCAATTAAATTGTTCATACACAAATGGTAATGTTAATGCAACGTTCATACAAGTTTTGAAAAAGTCAATTTATTTGAATGCTATGAAAGTGTAGCGAATTGACTATTAGTCCAAACAATGTGCTGATTTAGAAAGTGCATAAAAAATGCAGCAAGAATAATGTGCGATCAAGATTGAATATTAGCAAATATATGGGAGTCATTTTACACAACCTTGTAGGTAATATTCTTTCAGAATAAACCCTGCCTCAATTAGATCTTTTGAGAGTTGTAACGTGGTCTGGTTCATGGTTTGAGAAACAAAGGTATAAGGCTCAAAGTTATTTGTACCCACCCCTTCTTCGTGATGTTCTCCAGTCCTACGTTCAGTTAACTCTACACATGCATTTGTTTTCGACTTTGCAAGAGTGAAGATGCAGCTTTAAAGTTTGCTTGAAAATGGCAGTCATCTTATTTTGTTGTTGGTGACCCTTTGATTCTTGATTTGGTGGTCACTGATATTTGTTTTTCTTTTGCTGAGGATTTGAGTTCCTCTTTTGATTTGTTCTTTTTTTTTCGACTAAGTCTCCCTTCGGGTGCTCAACTTAGTGGTTTTTTCTTTTCTTTTATTTTTGTTTGAATATTGTGACTGCCAAGTAATTTGTTGATGGTCCTCCGACGGGATGTCTCATCTTGCGATTCAAAGGTGTAGCCATGTTAACTAAACAACCACCTTGCTCGGGGTTAAATGTAAGGGTTTGTATCCAAAAGAAACTCCTACTTCTAGGCTCGAAGTGGTTGATTAGGAATTAACTCCTTATTTCTCCAGTGTTTGGGGATTTGAAAGAATGCCTGTACATCATTGACAAGGTTTTATCCGAAAGCATACCGCAACAGTTATGAATATTTAGTTTTCATCATCCTCCCTCAAATATTTGCTAAAGTTAAGTGAGGGAATATTTTTGTGATTTTTGTGTTAAATGAGAAATAATGAGCGAATGCGAATAGACTGATTCAAAACATGCATAAACATAATATTAACAAAACCAAATACAAACGACAATGTTTAAAGCAAATAGTACTTAACAAACAATACAAAATAACAAGAATGCGAAAATGATAAATGGCGACGACTACCTTGATTTGAGGAATTGAACTTCTCTTGATTTGACTTGCTCAGAGTTGGAGACTATTCAGCTCAATCTTCAACAACCCCTTCAAAAGCTTTCACTTGCTGGCACCGTGCGGCGGCATTGGATTGTTCTGGACATTCAGATTCTTCTGGGTGAAGGTGAGATCCTTAGAGTCGATCAAGTCTTGAAATTTGTACTTGAATACTCTGCATTTCTCAATTGTGTGACCTGAAGCACCCTTGTGATACTCACAACGAGCATTGGCATCATAGTCTCGGGCGTTACCAGTTTGAGGTGGCATGTCCTTCAAAACAAGAGTTCCCTTTGCCATCAACCCATTGAAGATTTCTCCATATGACATAGGCAGTGGATCAAAGTTTCTTTTAGGCCTTCTTTGTTGATATGGCTGGCGATATTGAGGAGCGCGTTGCTGTTGTTGACCAGGCTATTGTGGATAAGCCGGTTGCTGATATGGATTAGGTGCAACATTAGAAATCAGAGGATATGGACGTGGTTGATAAGCCATCTGAGGTGGAAATGGAGTTTGAATAGCCAGCTGATAAGGCATTGGAGGAACTGGCTGATATGACACAGAAGCGTATTGTGCAGCAGCAACATAAGGATATTGGTAGTAGGGAAGTGAAGTAGGTGCACTCTGTTGAGGATTCCCACTTTGAGAAAAAATGGCATTTGTTTCGCCTTCATTCTTCTTGTATCCATTGAAATGTTTCTTGCCATTGGCTTGGCTGCTAGAACCTCCTTGGATCTTTCCACTTTTCATACCTTCTTCGTTTCTTTCCCCGTCAATCACCATGTCTGAGAAACCAGAAGATACATTGTTGATCAGCTTTTCGTACGATTGTCCTTGCAAGGTACCCATGAAGGTATCAATCAATTCACGATCAACCAATGGAGGATGCACTCTGGCGGCTAGTTCTCTCCAGCGTTGTGTGTACTCTTTGAAGGATTCATTCTCCTTTTGAGTCATACTCTGAAGTTGAGTACAGTTAGGAGCTAAGTCGGTGTTATACTTGTATTGCTTTTTGAATGCATCAGATAGATCAAGACAAGTATGCACATTGTTGCGTTCGAGCTGCATGTACCATTCTAGAGACACTCCAAACAGACTGTCTTGGAAGCAATGGATCATGAGTTTGTCATCTTTGGCATGAGCGGCCATTTTCCTGCAATACATCCTTAAGTGGAGTTCAGGACAACTGAGGCCTTTGTATTTCTCGAATTCCGACAACCTGAACTTAGCATGGATCACAACATCTGGAACTAAGCACATGTCTGAGGCACTCAGAGAGGTTGAATTGTGTCCTTCCATGATTCAGAATTTTTCAGCTAACTCACGACACATCTTTATAGCTTCGGATTCTTGAACAGCATGAGGGTTGGTGATTGGAACAACAGTATGCATCTCGTACTCAACTTGTTGATCCTATTCAGTATGAGGAATGTGAACCTGAGTAACGACAGGTTGAGCTTGAGGAATAACACCAACAGTAACACCAGAGGTAGGTATTGGTTGAGAAGTGACTTCTTCAACAGTAGGAGTGAAGCCTGTAGGCAAACGATATACCAAAGGATTTGGAACAGGAACTGAAGGCATTGTGTGCGAGGTAGATCCTTGCACGAGAACATTGTTCCTTGCGGCAGCAGCTTCACGACGTTCTTCCATTTTTGCCAAAGCTTGTAAAGTCTCATAAATTTGGTCGATCTTGCTCTTGACCGAGTCAATCTCTTCCCTCATAGAAACTTTCTCTTCTTGAATCACGTCTATCAGTCTTCTAGTGTTGGCTCGAGTTAGATACGTGCGTCAGGAAACCAATTTGATTTACTGAAGATGAAGGAACAGGAAATGAGTTTTCAACTTTGGAATGAAATGCAAGAATTGATGCAAATGAAATGATATGCAATGTGAGAATCTAGGATCACAAGATCACGATCTTGAGTTAATCCAGAATTTTAAACAACAGGAAATCATGAGTCTGAGGTACGAATGAAAGATACTCTGATCAAGAACTCACTAGGTAGACTCTAAGGTTTTAGGAACCCCAAGGTTGTCAATTCATATGGTTGTTCATCACACATGCCATAAGCATGACGGTTGATTGACTCCTCCATATAAATCTATTTTGGGTGAGATCTTCGTATCGACAACCCACAAGAGAAAATTTTCTCGGGAGCCCATACTACGCGATCATAGACACGAGGTTTAAACAAAAGCCTCAGAGTTATGAACTTTGCTCGACTGTTTGATGCACATGTCAGCTCTTGACAGTCAATCAACTCCATTGAGAAAGTCTATTGTGAGTGAGGTCTTCGTATCGACAACCCACGAGAGCAAATTTCTCGGGAGCCAATACTACGCGACCATCAATCGATGTTTTGACCAAAAGGTTATAAAGGTCCTCAGAGTCGATGACCCTAATGAAAACAACTGAGCACACACACGCCAAGAGTTTGACGGTCGTCAGTATTCTCATTAGAATATACTCCAAGTGAGGTTTTCGTATCGACAACCCACGAGAGTGGTTCCCTCGGGAGCCTATACTACACAACTTTGCTAACTTATGTTTTGTACTCGTAAGCCCGGGTATAGAACCTTTCCCTTAAGTTTCTTTTGCAATCAAAGTATCGATCCAAATTATAGTACCAAGGAGCCACAAGATATATAATATGGATGCGATAAAGAAAACGATAAAAATAAACAGGTAAGACAAAAAAAAACATCCAAACAAAAAAACGCGGGAACCTAGAATAGGCTTGACTCACATAGGGATGAACTAGAGATTCTGGGTTCATTCCCCAGCAGAGTCGCCAGTTGTCGCACCCTGAAAAATACGACCTTACACGATCTAAAGAGAAGAGGCGCGCACTGGGCAGACATGAGAGTTGCCACCTAATTCTATTTTATTCCCAAGAGGGGAAAGGGAAGATATAGATAAAACCCGTCGAAGAGGAGGATGAGGACAAAGGTCTCACAACCATTGTCTGGGTTCGGAAGTCGGTTATGCAGGGGGAAGGTATTAGCACCCCTTACATCCATCGTACTCGATAGAAACCATCTAAGTTGTCATGCGCGAAAGGATGTCTATGCTTAATGAGTTACTTGCTAATGGAAAAGAGTTTAAAATATAAGTTAGATTGATCCTAGGTGCTCGACAAGGATTGAGATCCTTATGCCTACGTACTCCCGCGTGCAATGGGAAAGTCAGAGCCTCGTAGTTCGGCCTACTACGGTGGGTGGTTGTTCGTTTTATTACCTTTCTTCGATGAAAGGATTTAGGAGTCGGATTGCATTAAAGACTATGGGTAGAGATAATTACTCCGAACCAACAAGACGAGCGTCTTGCGACGAAATAATCGGAGCGAGTAACGAGAGCTCATTATCCTCCTTTCTACCACTTAAGGCTCATGGCGTACAATTCTTCTTGTATTATTAATGTGTTTTATTAACCTACGACTGCTTGACGTTGGATCAAGGGTTTGGATCTAATCGAAACATTTTGGTTTTTTTGAGGTTTATGGGTGAATGCAAATGGAGGTTTATTTTGTGGTTTGTTAGCAAGGCACAATGCGCTCGGCTCGCAAGGTGAAGTGGATCATAGAAAACAGAACGAAAACTGAAAATAAAGTGCAATTGTGCAAGTGCAACCGCTTGGCGTTGGACCAAGGGTTCGCGAACTAAACAAAATCGATAAAATGCGGAAAATAAAATGGGTACAAAGTAATGGGAGAGGGATACATGTAAGTTACACAAGATTGCGAGAAATAAAGGGTATCGTTGTAGTTTGCCCAAGAGGAAGCGTGTGTGCAATGTTTTCGAACTGTTCGGAGGCGTTCGGCCTTTTTATTCGGAGGCAACTATTCAGAGGCATTGGACCTTTTTCGGATGCGTCATAATTTGGTTCGTTAACTACCTTAGAAATGATTTAATGTTAAAATCGTTCTATGAGGAGTCAAATCGTTTTATGTATTAAAAGCGATAAATTGAAATAAAATGATATAACCGATAAATAAAAATAATAAATTAAATTAAATTGCGAAATAAAAAATAAATTGAAGTAAAATGGTGGAAAAATAAACTAAATTACATAGGCCTCATATTGATCGAGTATCACCGATTTAATGAAATCGGGCGAAACATCGACCGTTTGTTATATCATCGGCCTGTAATCGAGAAGAAAAACAAATAAAAAAAGATGATATTAATATTCAACTAAATCTATAATAATCTAGCGATAAAATGAAGTTAAATATTGTTTAGAACAATAAAAATTATGATAATCAAGAACTAAAAACAAAAACTATTAACGAAATGTAACAAAAAAAGGCGTACGCAGGAATTGAAGGTATGGTTAACAGCAAGATCCATGGACTACCAAGCCCATAATCTGAACACAGTAAAATTAAAAATAAAAGGGGTTTAATGCTGAGCTGGGTGTATATGCAGTAACAAAATAAATTTAATTTTAAACAAAATAAACAAAATGAACTCAGTAAATAAAAATAAATAAAAGTGCTCTTCCCCAAACATCAAAAACACACATAGCCAAAAGGGGAAAACGCATCAACCTTTTTTAGATTTCAAAATTCATGGTGCCATCCTCACAGATCCGTCTCTCTCAGTCAATCGTGTTTGTATCGCACGGTTTCGATGGTCATCATCTCGGCGGTGGTGATTGGAGTGATTTGAGTTTGGTTCGCGATTTGTGGTGGTTTAAGGTTTGCTCGTTTTCGCGATGGGTACGGCTAATGGTGGTAGGTTCCGATTCGGTTCGGTTTTGTACGGTTCGTTTTCAGTTGGTTTTTTCGCGGCGGGATTTACGAATCTCAACTCTCGGCTTAATGGTCGCTCACGGTTCAGATTTACTCTCACTATTTCGGTTTCGACGAGTACATGTTTGAAAGTTTTCTCGTTGTTTTACGGTTATGGATGATTCGCTCTCTGTGTTTGGGGTATGATGGTGAGTATCAGTTTTCTGTGGTTTCTCACAAGTTATTCGTTCTGCATTTTGTTTGCGAAGGTGATGGTTGGTTTTTGGATTTTTAAATAATGGTTAGCCAGTAAAGTAAAATGGTACATGTAGGACAAATTTGGGGTATGACACCAAGCAGTTATATTGCATTTCTTATTAGACTAAGAACAATCATAGAGTTCTGATAGTAACAAGGTTCTGAGATGAAGGCATGTGTTCTGGTCAGACTCTGGTGAGTATAGGAAAGTAATCATTATATATCATATGTTCTGAACAACTCAAAATTTATATTTTGTAAGTCTTGGGATCAAGGGGAGACTCTGAACAAGCATTAATAAAATTTTGGGGATAACACATTCAGGGGGAGTTGTTTCTTGGAAACTCTGAATATGTTCTCACTGAGATTACCCGGTTATTACCCTGTTATGTTTGGTGATTGCCTATATAAAATGTTCTATCAAAATACATGATTTTTTCATCTTCAAAAAGGGGGAGATTGTAAGAACAAGAGTTGTCTCTACATTCCATCTATATGTTTTGATGATAATAAAGGAGTATTAATGAAAGAACCATTTTATGTTCTGATGTTTGTTAAAGTACAGATCATGAATATTATACATATTAAGATCAAACAAACATTAGGAATGAGTACACAAATGCTAATATGCGAAGTTACTATGTGTAACATTAGTCGCAAGCGTGTTAAAGAAGCAAGTGTGCTCTGAATTTGAACATAACCAGAAAGATCCAAGGATGTGGATGTTTCGTTGGCAATGCTCTTGTGAATGTTATTCTGAAAAAGGTTTTGATCAGATAGCAAAGCGAAGCTTTTGAAACTAATCTTCAGAAGAACTAAATTCTGAAGACTTAACGTTTCAAGACCAAGTGCCTGAAAGATTCTGAAGACTTACAAGTTATGAAGAACCAAGTGCTGAAGACTCTGAAGAAAATGTTCTATGTGAAAAAAGTTCTGAAGACTCTAAGACTTGAAGTTCTGAAGATCATGGATTTCAATCCAAGTGCTGAAGTCTTGAAGAATGTAGTTCCATGTGAACAAGTTATGAAGACTAAAGACTTAGGTTCTCTAAAAACCTATGTATCATCGTCTCTAGCTCATGCTTTATTCATTGATTTATAATCAGAAGCCTCTGAAGTTCAGATGACAATGTAACTGTTGGCAAGGATAATATACAGTATGGTAATGCTTTATCCCACTACCTCTCCACTATCTTTGAATTTTGTAAATAGACAATAGGTGGTTGTACTATTTTATTTCTTGTGTAACGAATTCCGCAATAGCCGAATTGGGTTGTAACGACTCTTTTATGTTTATCTATAAAAGGAAAACATCACATGCTTTGTGATGTTGTTGATTCCAATAGAATCCTTATTGGTTCCTAATGGAAACACAACCACATGTGTTGATGCTATTGATTCCTATTGAATTCAAACGAACAACTACACTCTGGGGTGTTGTTGATTTTGAATAGGTACTCAATCTGGTTGATTATCCACAAACTGAATATTCTTTTATGTGAAGTAATCAAGGATACAACCATTTTGGTTTAAGTGTTGATGTTGATTGATATAACCGAAAGGTTTTTGAACATACATGCAACCAAGTTGTCAAATAGTCTTTGAACCATGTTGTTGATATTGTCATACAATCACATAAGGTTGATGATGAACAAAGATAACATTGGAATAAGCCACAAAGAGTTTGATTGAATATGCAGCTCTTCTAGTTGATTACTCTTTGACAACAATCTGCTGAAAGTAGGGAGATCTTGAATTCACAACATGCTTAAATTCATATGCTACAGAATACTTGCAAAGTCGCAGAAGACAATGAAGATGATCATGGAAGCTCCAACTACAAATCCATGACAAGACTGTTGTGCAAACAACATGATCATTGGATTGAAGAAGAACATGGGATGTTGTACATAAATTTTCTTAAAGTGAATCAAGACGAAGAAGTATTTCTCAAGCTCAATTGAAGATCAAGCTAGCAAAGCTTTTGAAGAAGAAGAATACTTCAACCTTCAAGTGCTCAATGAAGAAGAAAATTGAAGAAGAAGACCACACAATGGAGCAAGAATACAATGTAATATTCTTATTGCGTATTTAGATTCTTATGATGTACTTAAGTGAGTTTACAATCTGCCTATGTAAGAAGCAAAACATATGTAAATAACTTTTTCCCTAAAGGACTGAGTGAAGGTCAGAACTTTAGGAAGGCACGAAAATTTGTTGCTAGTGCATTCATAGAATTATGTGTTTTGATGATATTTTTTGGGGCTAAGGCTCTGGCGTAGCTCAAAACAGTTGGTTCTGGATCCTGAAGTCACAACAGGTTGTTGTGCAGTTAGTCACGGTTGTAGGCCGCGCAGGAAGTCACAACTCATGGTGTTGTACAGTTAGTCACGACAGGTTGCCGCGCAGGAAATCCTGGCAGAGGTTTTGTTGGGTTAGTGGACATTATATCCAGAATGGATCCCTGAAGATTATAGCTATGAGTTGAGATGAAATCATGGTAGAGATTCTGTTGGGTCAGTGAATGTTTTATCTTGTTGGATCCATGGACGGTTCATTGAGTGAGTCATAGTGTTGTTGTGAGATTTTAATCATAATGATTTGGTTATAGTGGATTAATTCCTTGTTTAAGGTGAAAACACCTTGGCGGGTGGACTGGATTAGCTTGAGAAGTTCTCAAGTGAACCAGAATATATTGTGTGTTATTTACTCTTGCTTTATGCTTTATATTCTTTTATGCTTCCGCAACGCATTCATAGCATAGCTTGACGCAACTCATCAAAGTGCGAAACATAGTCAAAGGTGAAAACCTCAATTCAATCTACCATTTCTTGTGTTTTTCTCACACCTTCACAAATGTATAAACATTGGTTGAAAGTGTTGTTGTTTCTTCAGGTTTGAAGATGATGTTGAAAGTTTCGTTAAGGTTGAAACTGGTTTTATTTCGTTGGGGTTGAAAATGTTGATGTACGTTTCGTTTGGGTTGAAAATCACGTTGTTTCATCAAGGGTTGTTTCTTGATGGAAATGAAAATATAGAACTGAAGAGACAAGTTAGCTAGCTCTATTTAAAATCATTAAATGATATCACCATAATTGTTTATCAAAATTGTTGTGATATATTATGAAATTTATGAAAAAGCGTCATGTTTTAAGCAAATATATATATATATATATATATATATATATATATATATATATATATATATATATATATATATATATCACAATGGTACTTTTAGACAACTGTGGTGATATAATATTTACATTAATGATATTTTATAAAAAAAACTACAGGTTTTAAGTAACTAAAAATAAAAAATATAGAAAATATATCACAATGATTAGTTTACAGAATCACAATGATATATCTTTCTTTTTTAAAATAAAAATGAAAGGTGGTGCTAAAATACAAAAGGAATCAGGAATTAGCTGGCGTTGAGAATCAAACTCATGAAACATCAAATGATATGATGACGATTATTTTAGAAACCCATGGTAATAAATTAACAACGTTTAAATATAAAATGAAAATATATGTAGGAACTTGAATTTAGAGATATCACTACGGTCCTTCGATTGATCGTGGAAATGGTGGTGTCGCCATATGTACTTTTTGTGGTAGTGATAGTTCCATGTAAGGGATCCATCAACTAGACCAACACTACCTTCTATGGTCACCAGGTACAAGGCGCTTCTTGGTTTCTAGCTCATACAAGCTAGTCTCGGCTCGCAAGGGGATCACGAACTACTGGACAATAGGTTTCAAATTATGCATCAACAAAATTCCCAAGTTCTCGCAGACAGACTTACTCGGATTGATGAGAGCCTACAAAGCGTTATCCCAAATAACAACATCGTCTAATAGGCAACTTCAAAAAAGGTCGTTTAACCAAGAAAAGACATAGAATAGGTCCAAAAGTCCCTTGATCATCGGTGACACGTGCTTCACACTCCTTCACCCGACTATGAAGGAAGAAATGGTAGTCACACTCCATCAGAAGCCCGTCAGCTGGCGAGAAGTGGAAATAAATAAGAAGTTGACTCTACTCAATCGAGGAAGAAAAATCTACTGAATGTTTGCATATTGGATGACATAATTCCCAGGATTTTAAAGAAACCCATAAAACTTTTGAATTATAATGGAAATAGGGATCCTAAAGAGCATGTCGATCACATGGATGGTCGATTGGACTACTATCATATAGATGGGGATGTAAAGTTTAAACTCTTTGCACTCACTTTAACTGATCCACTTGATCTTAGTATAAGTCTCTTTGATATAAGAACATAGATTCATGGTCAGAGTTGTTCGAAACTTTCACCGACAACTTACTTACTAGGAATAGGAAACCATCTAAATTGTTCGTACTCAATGGAGTTACTTTGTGAAAAAAGGAAATTTTACTCGCATACATCGAACGATTCACCAAGGTAGAAGTGTTCATCAAAGGGATTGATGAAAGTTAAGTGTTAGATCTTTGATAAATTACTTGAGCTTAATAGAACATTCCAAGAAAATCTTGGGCACAAAGAGGCTCATAAATTGAAAAACCTGTTAAGTAGGGTGCAACACTACATTAAATAAGAGGAGAAGTTTTTGGAAGAGAGGAAACCGAAAACTAGGGAATCCCAAATCTAGTCGAGTGTCAAACAAAGATTATAGAAAATCTAGATAAGAGGACGAGCAAAGGCCTCGTTCGAAATTTGACTCATACACTCCTTTGAACACCTCGTGAGAGAGGGTTTTAACCAATTTTGTTAACAAATAATTCAAGGAGGTTAAAATAAGCCATTATCCAGTTAGAGATTCAACTTGGGACAATTGATAAAAATACCTTCGTTTCCACATAAGTCCCAACCATAACACCAATTATTCATCCAACTCAATTATGAGATTGAAGGGCTTATCTAAAAGTGGCATTTATTAGAATATACCAAGAATGGTAAAAAGGAAAAAGAGGAATCTCCAAAGAAGATGAAGTATCCCAAGAATACAATTAAGGCCATATCGGGTGGAAAAGGAAAAGAAATGTGCAATGAAGAAGAAGAAAGAAATAAGGGTATATAACAATATACCGCTTATATAACCAGGGGGACTAAGTCAAGCCAGTCGTTAAATAGCATGTTGAAGAGCAAGATTGTTGAGATTATGATCATCAACAAAAAAGGAGGAAGTACATCGACTACCATCATAAAAAGGTCGGTCCTCAGGTTTTGAGACAATGAGGAGATCGAGGGAGTCCCAAATGAGATATTACCTTTGGTGATAAAAACTATTATCTCCAATTTTGGTGTATCATGATTTCTAATCGATGAAGGCAACTCTTGTGAGTAAAGTGAATATGGGATTGAAGAAAGAAAAGTTATTTCCATACAAGGGATCAGACTTATTGGATTATAATGGTACAATGACTTGTCCTTAGTGGTACGTTGAATTGATGGTTACCCTAAGAGAATGACATAATACTATCATTTTTTATTCCTAATTCCTTGTTGTCCCATGTTGGAGCTTCAATAACTACATCATAGATCAACCCTTTGCAACAATTCTATATGTAGTAGCTTCCCTGGTTCAATGAAGCTAAAGTATTATAACGTATATAATGAAATTATCACCATCAGCGTCAACTTGTTAGGAGTAAAAATGATTTACCATGCTTTATTGAGGGATCATAAGGAAGGTAAGTTATAGCTTTGGAAATCAATGTGGCCTCACTAACTATGCATTTTAAGAATATGACCATTTAACCTTCAGCCAGGGAAACACAATAATATGAGTTGATGAACGAAAATGGCTCATTCGAAGGAAACAAGGAAACGCCAACCCATAGTAAACAAGAAGTGGCAAGACCAATTGGTTATGTTAAATTTTGTATTTCGACTACAAATTAACTACAGTCTTGTGAAGTTAACTACGAAACGCCTTCAAATTAGCTACGACTTTTTCGTAGCTAAGAAACCTACATTTTTCAAACAATTAAAAATACATATAATTAGCCCAATTTAAGAACATCAAACGATTACCCATGAGTTCTACACTCCAAATATGTTATCCAATAGACTTTAAACCGTCTCAATCAAGAACCCCTAATCTCAAGCTCTAAACCCTAACAATGGTAATCTTTGTATCCTGCAGTCAAACTCCAAATAAATTGCCCAGAAAGCTTATATGCAATCAAACAAACATCATTATATCATCAAAATCAATTAACAATGCAAAAATTAATGGAATCGAAAAAGTGAAAATATACCATAAACATGAATTCGGTTTGATCGATTCATGAGGTTTTCAAGGATGATGATGATGGAGACATGTTCTAAACACCTCAAGGAAACTATTTCAACCTTCAAAACTTCTTTAAAATGGCTCAAAGTATGAAACCGAATTTGAACTTTCTCTTGAATTTTTGAAATTTGGTGGTCGTTTTTTAGCTCTCAATTTTCGTCCCTCTGTAACACGGTGGGAGAACTGACTTTCTATAAATGTTGCGGATAGCAAGAGTCGCCACCGACTTTTATTTTATCTAAAAGGAAAGGACATAAAAGAACAGGAAAAACCTTAAAAGATTTTGAGTTCGGGGGGTAGGTTATACAAAGGGAAGGTGTTATCATCCTTTATATCCATGGTTATCCATGGGCTCTTAGTTACTTAGCTCACTTTGAATTGTTTTGAGAAAGGTGTAGTGTGTGATTAGAAACTTTCTAAGTACTTTGTAATGATCCTCGTATGGATGTATACAAAGACTTGTTTTTGAAAATTTGTTTAAAAAAATGAGGTGTAAAAAGTATTTTGAAATGTGTGAGCAAGTAATTAAGAGGAACCTACCCTATATTAAGTCTTTATTGTTCTTATGTTATTTCAATGGTAAGACTATCCCTATTATTAAGGAATAGGTAGTCATTACCTTGGATGTAATAAGGGACATGTGTAGGGACATCTGAATATAGGCAACTGCAAGGTGTCTTTTAGCAATTCGTAGGGACTTATCATCTTTTATTCGAAGGGACAATATCATTTATCGTAGGCAACCTCGAAGGGATTTGATCTTATAAACTGAAGGGACTTGATGATATTTGTGAAGGGACTTTGCTTAAGACACCTTACTTGACCTTTTGAAATAGGCAACATGAGAGGTAACCCTAGAAAGTGCAAGATGGCGATCAAAGATCGACTTACGTGTGTGCGTGTTTATTTTCAAGTATTTATCTTATTTAAATTATTTTTCTAAATTATTTTTAATCACATTTAGGTTATACACACCCTAAGATTACTAACCATACAATACAATATTTACGAAATAAAATAAAGGCGGAAAATAAACCTAATTATTACATGGCTTTAACAGATACATAATAATCAAATAAAAATAATAATAATAAAATGTAATAAGAATAATAAATAAACAATAATAAAATATTAGCAATAATAAAATAATAGCAATAATAATAATGATAATAATAATAAATAAAGAAATCAAGATTTAAATTTAAAAGAGAAATTGTTTTTAGGTTAAATAAATATTTTTTAGAGATTAATTAAGAAAATATAACATGTTAATAATATTATTAAGAAAAACATTAAATTATTTACATATTAATAAAAATAAAGGTTAACATATTAATTAGGGTTTAGAAAAATAAATTAAGTTTTTTAGAATTAATAAAAAAATTAGGGTTAATTAATCATAATTAAAAGATACATTATTTTTATTTATAAAATATACATATTAATTATATACAAATATATTATAAAAAGAAATAATTAATAAACATTAAGAAAAATAATTATGAGTTTTAGAAAATAATTAGGTTTTTTTTATAATAAAAAAAATGTACAAATAATAATATTGAAAATTATGAGTTTAATAGAAAATATAAGGTTTATTGGTTAATTAATTGATTAAGAAAATAATTAGTTATAATATAATAATAAAATAAAACAAAACAAAAAGAAAGAAAAGAAAACCAGGATTTTGAGGCAAAATGTTGGAGGCGGGTGTTGAACCCGTGCCCTCAACAACAACAACCTTTAGCTTTCCCACTGGGACAAGCGTCTGCTTGTGTCAATCCAAAAGCATCAATATTTTATATGCTAATCCTGTAAAACAAAACAAAATATTAACAAAAAAATAAGACCTGGGATTCGAACCCAAGTCATTGACCTTCCAGGCGCGTTACCAAAACCAACTGAGCTACACGCTCTTTCTGATATTAATACGCAAATATTTCATAATAAAATAAGATGAAATTTAAAAGTCAGATTTCCCGCCCTTCTTCATCTTCTTCACTCATCCGTCTGGTTAACATATAGCTACGGTTTTGCCCGTAGCAAAAGGCTTTAGTGACGACTTGTCCGTCACTATAGGACCTGCGTTTTGCCAAAACGTTATTCAAGAAATATAAATTTATTCTATCAATGCAAATCAGTTAAAGAATGATCCAGAAGTCTTGTTAAACTATCAATTGGTCCTGAAATTATGTATAACCAAAGTTCCCAATTTTGAAGCTTATGAACCCTAACCATGGCAGTTATGCGATCTGGCCCCGAAGCTTCAATGTAAACATCCAGAATTCATCTATGAGTTCATACATGTGAGCAACCTTTGTTTTTGATTGATTACAATTTTTGAGTGTTTGTGTTTGCTTTACATTAAGAAAAATGCTTGCTTTAGTTTTTGTTTCTTTTGTTTTCATTGTTTTTGAACTTTTGGAAAAACACGCAAAATGAATCGATACATCCTAGCATGAATCGATTCATGTTGTTTGAAGGTTTCTGAAAATTCGCAAAATGAATCGATTCATCTTATGATGTATCGATTCATGCTGTTTAAATGGTTCCGTTTTTTCAAAAATGATCAGTATGTATCGATTCATTAAGGCTTGAATCGATTCATTAATCTGTTATTTCTCTAACAGAATATGCATACATATATGTGTTTTTGTTTCATTTAGTAGAACACATCACAGAAAATTAGAGACGAATTTTACAGTGATTAAGCATTGAAGAACACATCAAGAAAGGGTTTTTGTAGTGTTGGAACTTCAATAGTGAGCAAGCTTGAAACCTAGAATCAAATTCATCTTCATCATCTTCTCAAAGATCTTAATTCAAGAACATCAACAAGGAAGTGTTTGCTGTCCTGTGAATTGAAGGCTTTCGAGATAACGTTCAGTGGTACGATCGGAGATCCAGCTGAGTTGAAGATTGATAGAAGGGTTCAAGGAAAAACCAGCTGGGTTTTCCTTCAAGAACGGGCGTGTTCTTGAGGGTTTGTTAGTCACGTTTACAAGTCAGATTCAGCCGCAGCAAGAGTTTTGAAAATCGGGGGATTTCGCAAATAGGTCGTGGAACCGGTGAATTGATTGTATAACTTGCAGGGAATCTTGATCGGGCTCAAATCAAGTGGAGGTTGATACAATAGGAAATTCTAGGAGTTTAGAATTCTGGTGTTTGTATTGGAACCTTGTAATCAACGGATTCAGCAATTTTGATATGAGAGTTCTCAATTTCAATTTGAAATTGAGAGGGAGACGTACCCACACGCGAGGACGAACGTGGGGAACTTCCTTACCAAATCTCGGCGTATCGTATCTTTTCTCTATCTCTATTTACGTTTTAATTTGTTTTTCGATTCATTGGAAATAGCTTTAGTGATAGGTGCATTCAACTGTTTTACATATTGTGTGTTTAATCCTTTATCATCGCAATCGTAAAATCCAGCACGTTATCGCTTGTCTAGTCTTCTAGTGGCCGGCTCAGAATAGACGCTTGTATATTCGGGACCTTCATTTCCATAATTCTTTGAAAACTCTGAAAAACGTTTTAAATCCTTGAAATCAAGGAGGTGATCCATTCACCCCCCTCTAGATCACTCGCCACAGCGTCTAACAAGTGGTATCAGAGCACCGGTTCGCTGGTGCTTTGTGGCTGCCTGTAACGTTATGGATTCTGAACCAAAGGGGGCGTACAATAGAGCTCCTGTTTTCAATGGTGAAAATTATGGCTACTGGAAAGACTGCATGCGTGTACATATAAATTCTGTTGATAGGCGCGTATGGGCTGCCATTCAAAATGGTCCTTTTCAAATTACCATGATGAATGAGGCAGGTGCCATAGTACCTAAACCAGAAGATGATTGGGATGAAAAAGATGAGAAAAAGTGGCCAAGTGATTGGAGAGCTCGAAATATGCTAATTTCAGCACTTAGTGCAGATGAGTATTATCGAGTTTCCCATTGCTCGACAGCTAAAGAAATGTGGGATACTTTAGAAATTGCACATGAAGGTACAACTGAAGTAAAACAGTCCTGCATTAACACACTTAATCAAGAGTTCGAACTCTTTCGCATGAAACAAGGAGAATCTATTCTCGACATGCAAAAGAGATTTGTTCATCTCATTAATCGTTTGAATGCACTTGGAAAACCTGTTTCCAATGATATTGCTACTAATAAAATTCTGAGATGTCTTAGCAGGGAATGGCAACCTAAAGTGACAGCTATCAAGGAAGCCAATGATCTAACGACACTCACAATGACTACTTTGTTTGGAAAGCTGGAGGAACATCAGCAAGAACTAGAAAGTCTAGAAAAGTTTGAAAACAAAAGTAAAAAGGGAAAGGAGAAGAATAAAGACAAAGAGGGTGAGAAGAGGCCTATAGATCTTATGGCTTCTAACTCAAAGTCCTCACAAAAAGAGCTAAACAACAATGAGTCAAGTAGTGACGAAGACTCCGGTGACGAATAAATGGGACTTTTTGTTAGGAGATATAATAGATTCATTCGAAAGAATGGAATCAAGCATTCCGACAAAAATCTCATAAATTTTAGAAGACAATCTATGGATTCAAAACAGGAAGAGATTAAGAAGAATAGAGAAAGAGGGTCTTGCTTTAATTGTGGCAAGTCCGGACATTATAAAACGGATTGTCCTTTAAAGAAAAAGGATAAAGGAAAAGCTCCACCAAGAAGGTATAATAATAAGCAAAGAAGAGCTTACATTGCTTGGGAGAGTGATAGTGATTCATCAAGTGCACAATGCACAAGTGATAGCGATGAAACCGCAAATTTGTATCTTATGGCTCACACCAAAAATCAGTCCCACCATAAGAAGAAAAGTGATGATAAAAAGGTAAAACAAGCTTATTATAACAACTTCTCTTCCATGTCTTTTTCTGAATTGAAAGTAGCTTTTGAAAAACTGCATAATGAAGCTAAAGAAGCATTTAAAAGGTTAGCCTCCGATAAAAGAATTTTTTTCATACTTGGAAGGTAAATTACAATATGCTGAAAAAGATTTATAATGCTTGAAAGCTAGTATTGCAGAAAATTCAAAAGCTATTGATATTGATGGTTGTAGTAAAATTAGGCATTGTGAAAGGTGCCACATTTGGCAACAAGAGGTCATCTCTCTTAAAGCCAAATTGGAAAAAGCCTTGCAACCTAAGATTACTTATGTCGTTGATACTAGGTTGTTCAAAAAGTCATTAAATCCTCCATATGCAAAATATTCTTTTGTACCAAAGGATTTAAGTACCAATAGTAAACATCATCATTATCGTAGTGTTTGCCATTATTGTTGTCATGCTGGCCGTACCATTGAGAAATGCAAGTTTAGAAGATTTCTTGTGCCTAAAGGCATTTATCAATGGAAGCCTAAAGACAACCATGTTATCACTTACCCACTTGGACCCAATAAAAATTGGGTACCTACCTCTCTCTTTTGATATTGTAGGATGAGTGTCTTGCATCCATGGAAAGAAGATGGTTTCTGGACAGCGGGTGTTCAAGGCACATGACGGGTGACATATCACTTTTTATTGACTTCAAAGCAAAGAAAAAGGGGTATGTTACTTATGGAGACAATAACAAAGGAGCTATACTCGGTAAAGGTAGTGTAGGTAATCCCTCTACCACTACTATTTCCGATGTACATCTTGTAGAGGGACTTAAACACAATTTGTTAAGTATAAGTCAACTATGCAACAAAGGTTATAAAGTTTCTTTCACAAAAACATGTTGCAAAATTGAACATACCGAACAAAATGTTGTGTTTAAGGGTGTAAGAGTGAACAACATATATATGCTTGATCTTTTGAGTGTATCCTTAACAAGCACTAAATGTCTAGTAGCCTTAAATGATGATTCATGGCTATGGAATAGACGCTTAGCGCATGTAAATTTCGATTTGCTTAATAAGGTTGTATCCAAGGATCTAGTAGTAGGTCTTCCAAAAATAAAGTTTTCAAAAGACCACCTATGTGATGCTTGCCAAAAGGGAAAACAAACAAGGGTCTCTTTTAAATCTAAAAATATAATTTCAACTTCAAGACCCCTTGAGCTTCTCCATATGGATCTCTTTGGACCATCTAGGACAAAGAGCTTAGGTGGAAACTATTATGGTTTCGTAATAGTAGATGACTACTCTAGATTCACTTGGACTATATTTCTTCATAGCAAAGATGAAACTTTTTCTGCTTTCAAAAGTTTTGCAAAGCTGTCCCAAAATAAAATGAATTCTAAAATAGTTACAATCCGAAGCGATCATGGAGGTGAATTTCAAAACCATCTCTTTGATAAGTTTTGTGACAAGTATGGCATTGAGCATAACTTTTTAGCTCCTCGAACTCCACAACAAAACGGTGTTGTGGAACGCAAAAATCGAGTTTTAGAGGAATTGGCAAGAACAATGCTCAATGAGGGTGGATTACCAAAATACTTTTGGGCCGATGCAATTAGTACGGCTTGTTATGTTCTAAATAGGATTTTAATTCGTCCTATTTTGAATAAAACCCCGTATGAAATATTAAAAGGTAGAAATCCCAACTTGTCTCATCTTCATGTGTTCGGTTGTAAATGTTTTGTTTTGAATAACGGTAAGGAAAATCTTGGGAAGTTTGATGCTAAAGCTAATGAAAGTATTTTTCTTGGTTACTCTCAATCAAGCAAAGCATATAGAGTGTATAATAGGCGTTTACTTTCTGTTGAAGAATCTGTCCATGTTTCTTTTGATGAGTCTTACCCAAAAATTGTCGAAAAAGGTATCTCTTTTAATGACACAGGTGTATCTACAAAAGACATACTCAAAGAAGCTGGTTCGGAAATTGATCAATCTGAAGCGGTTGCTATTGAGAAGGAGGAAGATACATGTCATGAAAAAGATAAAGAGGAAGGAACATCTGAAGTGAAGGACCTTCCACCAGCTTGGAAATCCTCTAAAGACCACCCAATAGACAATATATTGGGAGACATTTCAAAGGGAGTGTTGACTCGTTCTAAGATAAGTAATTTTTGTTCTCACTTCGCTTTCGTATCACAAGTGGAATCTAAAAATGCTAAAGAGGCCTTGGTTGATGAATTTTGGCTAATGGCCATGCAAGAAGAGCTAAATCAATTTAAAAGAAATGACGTTTGGGAACTTGTCCCTCGTCCGCGAGATCATCACATCATATGTACTAAGTGGGTTTTTAGGAATAAACTAGATGAAAGCGGAGTGATAACTAGAAACAAGGCTCGCTTGGTAGCACAAGGGTATAACCAAGAGGAGGGCATATATTATGAGGAGACTTATGCTCCGGTTGCTCGCCTTGAAGCTATACGTCTTTTGCTTGCCTATGCGTGTTCTATGAATTTTAAGCTTTACCAAATGGACGTAAAGAGTAAGTTTTTAAATTGTGTTATAAATGAAGAAGTATATGTTTCACAACCTCCCGGTTTTGAAAATTCTGAATATCTAGATCATGTTTACAAATTAAAGCGTGTTGTATATGGTCTTAAGCAAGCACCCCGTGTGTGGTACGAAAGACTTAGCAAATTTCTACTTGATCATGGATATTCTAGAGGTAAAGTGGATAATACACTCTTCATTAAACACAAAGGAAAGCATATTATTTTAGTCCAAGTTTATGTAGACGATATAATTTTTGGTTCAACTAACATACACTTGGTCGAAGAATTTTCTAATGTTATGCAGGGTGAGTTTGAGATGAGTCTCATGGGGGAGTTGAACTACTTTTTAGGCCTCCAAAATAAAGCAACTTGATGAAGGTACAACAGTATGTCAAACAAAATACTGTAGAGAGCTGCTCAAGCGTTTTGGAATGAATAATTCTAAATCAATTGACACCCCTATGCCTACCAACGGAAACTTAGACAAAGATGAACATGGTAAGTGCGTTGATGTCAAAAGGTATAGAGGTATGATTGGGTCTCTCTTGTATCTTACTGCTTCTAGACCGGACATCATGTTTAGTGTGTGTATGTGTGCAAGATATCAATCAAATCCTAAGGAATCTCACTTAAAATCAGTCAAGCGTATATTTAGGTATCTTAATGGAACACTTAAATATGGGCTTTGGTATTCCAAAGGAAGCGATTGCAGCTTAGTAGGTTATTCTGATTCTGATTTTGCTGGCTGCAAATCAGATAGGAAAAGCACTAGTGGCACATGTCATCTGTTTTCAAATTCTTTAATAAGTTGGCATAGTAAAAAGCAAGTATTCGTAGCTTTGTCTACTGCAGAGGCTGAGTATGTTGCAGCCGGTAGCTGCTGTGCTCAAATTTTGTGGCTAAGACAACAACTACAAGACTTTGACATTGAACTTAAATGTATTCCAATTAAATGTGACAACACTAGTGCCATTAATCTCACTAAGAATTCTGTTTTACACTCACGCACCAAACATATTGAGATTAGACATCACTTCCTTCGCGATCATGTTGAAAAAGGAGATGTTGTGTTTGAGCATGTTGATACTAAAAATCAACTTGCTGACATTTTCACTAAACCTTTAGAAAATGAACCATTCTTCAACATCCGACGTGAATTAGGGATTCTTGATCTCTCCGCATTGGTGTCTTAAGTTTGATTGATGTTGTTTCTATTTATCTCATCATATTTGCTAAGATTGTAGCCTTCACTCGTACCTCATGAGAATACTACGACGGAGGTAATATTGTTCCTCTCTTCACTTTGTTGATAGTGTATGATCAATGTATGTTTGAGAATTGATTACTTGTTTTCATGAACTTCTTTTCAATTGAATGTTTTAACATTGATGTTTTTATTTGTAAAGTATTCTTAAGCATGTATACAATGGTGTGGTTCATTCTGCTGCATAATGGTTGTTTTGCACAGTCATTGGTGTGTCAATTCTTGCAATAACCATTGAAATTTCAAATTTTCGCATAATGAATCGATCCCAACTTTCATGAATCGATTCATGTTGATTTTAGTTTAATTTCTAACAAACCAGTTACAGTATGTATTGATTCATCATTACTTGTATCGATTCATTGTCATCTGTAATTCCAAAACACGCAAAATGAATCGATCCCAAACTTCTTAAATCGATTCATGTTGCTTTTATTTTAAATTTCTTTCAAACCAGATACAGTATGTATTGATTCATAGTATCTTGAATCGATACATGTCATTCTGACTCTTAAAATTTTTCGTGAAATGAATCGATACATACAGGGATGAATCGATTCATCCTGGCGCAAATTCAGTTTATTTTTTTAATGAATCGACACATCAACAACTGCCATGACATTTGTATCAGTTACAAAACCCCATTATGTCTCTCTCATTATCTCATTTGCATCATTTCCTTCATTTGCATCAAACCCTAATTGTCACAAAAAACCCTCTTCTCTCAAACCCTAATCTTCCACCATGCCTCCAAGAGTTTTGATTCCAAGAGAAAGAGCAAAACGAAAAGGCAAGGAACCCGTTGGGTCTTCTCATCAGGCTGCAATTCCTGAAATTCCTCCATCCGGGACTGCAATTCTTCATCCGGCTATTATTGAAGAATTTGAAGCTTCCTTTAAATCAAGGTTAGTAATGAAACCACATGTTTTCGATCCTAGTGATGTTCGTACTCTATGTTTGGAAGAAGTTGCGGATTTAATCGACGCACAAAGTCTTTGTTTTTGATTGATTACAATTTTTGAGTGTTTGTGTTTGCTTTACATTAAGAAAAATGCTTGCTTTAGTTTTTGTTTCTTTTGTTTTCATTGTTTTTGAACTTTTGGAAAAACACGCAAAATGAATCGATACATCCTAGCATGAATCGATTCATGTTGTTTGAAGGTTTCTGAAAATTTGCAAAATGAATCGATTCATCTTATGATGTATCGATTCATGCTGTTTAAATGGTTCCGTTTTTTCAAAAATGATCAGTATGTATCGATTCATTAAGGCTTGAATCGATTCATTAATCTGTTATTTCTCTAACAGAATATGCATACATATATGTGTTTTTGTTTCATTTAGTAGAACACATCACAGAAAATTAGAGACGAATTTTACAGTGATTAAGCATTGAAGAACACATCAAGAAAGGGTTTTTGTAGTGTTGGAACTTCAATAGTGAGCAAGCTTGAAACCTAGAATCAAATTCATCTTCATCATCTTCTCAAAGATCTTAATTCATGAACATCAACAAGGAAGTGTTTGCTGTCCTGTGAATTGAAGGCTTTCGAGATAACGTTCAGTGGTACGATCGGAGATCCAACTGAGTTGAAGATTGATAGAAGGGTTCAAGGAAAAACCAGCTGGGTTTTCCTTCAAGAACGGGCGTGTTCTTGAGGGTTTGTTAGTCACGTTTACAAGTCAGATTCAGCCGCAGCAAGAGTTTTGGAAATCGGGGGATTTCGCAAATAGGTCGTGGAACCGGTGAATTGATTGTATAACTTGCAGGGAATCTTGATCGGGCTCAAATCAAGTGGAGGTTGATACAATAGGAAATTCTAGGAGTTTAGAATTCTGGTGTTTGTATTGGAACCTTGTAATCAACAAATTCAGCAATTTTGATATAAGAGTTCTCAATTTCAATTTGAAATTGAGAGGGAGACGTACCCACACGCGAGGACGAACGTGGGGAACTTCCTTACCAAATCTCGGCGTATCGTATCTCTTCTCTATCTCTATTTACGTTTTAATTTGTTTTTCGATTCATTGGAAATAGCTTTAGTGATAGGTGCATTCAACTGTTTTACATATTGTGTGTTTAATCCTTTATCATCGCAATCGTAAAATCCAGCACGTTATCGCTTGTCTGGTCTTCTAGTGGCCGGTTCAGAATAGACGCTTGTATATTCGGGACCTTCATTTCCATAATTCTTTGAAAACTCTGAAAAACGTTTTAAATCCTTGAAATCAAGGAGGTGATCCATTCACCCCCCCTCTAGATCACTCGCCACAGCGTCTAACAATACAAACATCAAAACAAGATCAAATTGCATTATAAACACGTAAATAAATGAAATCGAAAAAAATAAATTCAAGGAGAAGTGTGATCGGTTCAGGCATGTAATGATGTTTTGGATGATGATGATGATTGGGAAACGTTCAGTGATCGTCCAAGAAGAGATTGCAACCTTAAAATCGCTTGCAAGAAGCCTCAAAACTAAAATCCAAATTTCACTTTTTTGGAGAATTTTGCAACTTTGAAGATGAGCTTTTTGCCTCTGAATTTTTTCCTCTGTGTTTGTGTTATGTCCCTCTTCATATAGTGAACCAAATTAGGTCAAAAAAACATGTGACTTTGTGGGCTTTTGGATGTCTTGAATGTGAAGAAATTTTCTTGCCAAATTAGTCAAAAAATCAAATATTTTCATGCCATAATGTCTTAGCACGAATTTGGATAGTATCAAATCAATTTAAATGGTCTTTAAGAGTTTCTAGAAGAAGAATCACATTTAAATATTGAGTTTTCATATTTTATTTTGATTTAAAATGCTTTTTAATGAATAAAATCAAAATAAATATAAAATAAATTAATAAAAAACTGAATAAATGATATTTGATTCGTGCATGATGTCATGGTAGAGATTGGGTCATAAAAATGCAAGCCCATTTGAAGAAATTTGGTTTTAAGGCCCTATTTGCTTCATAAACCTCTCAAATATTTCCCAACTTTGCAAAGGTAAAAATCCCTCAATTTTAAGGCTATGAAGGTGTTCTTGGACATTTTGGAAATCTTAGAGAGTCCTCTAACCAACCTCATTGGTCTCATGTTCATATCCTTTACCATTTTCAAATTATGCCCTTTGGATGATGTTGACTTTTTGTTGACTTTTAAAATGACCTGTAATGTTTTGGCTCATACCTTTCAAATGAAGCATTTTTAGGCTTGGCTTGTGAGACACAAAGTTGTAGAGAATTCAATTTACTTAAAAATGAGCTTTGGATGGAAAAAATTTGATGAAGCATGTGAAAGTTATGGCTGGTCAATGTTCAGTTGACTTTTCCTGTGAAAACCCTAATTTAGAAACTCCTGATTCTTGATGATCTGAAATCTCCTTGATGAATCATGATCAACCCTTGATCAAATGATGAATTTTACTTCATATACTTGATGTTGGAAAAAAATCATGAAGTTTGACTTTGGTTTGACCACAGTTGACCTCAGTTTGACTTTTTGTCTACTTTGACTGATTTTAGCCTATCTGATCATTTGACTGAGCAAACCTTTTGGGAAAACCTTGAAACTTGACATAGGGATTCTTGAAGACATTTAGGATGTTATGAAGCTCACTTGAGGCCTTGAAAGTCCATTTAGCCTGATGAAATCCAAAACCCTAGTTTAAGGTGCATTGCTTAGGAGGATGCTTTGTCTGACGAAATTGTCAAACTTTCTGACTAATTGTGAACCTTGTGAACCTTGTGAACCTCTTGGGACACCTTGGTACACAATGCCTTGACTAGGGGAGGGAAAATTTTGGGATGCAACAGCTGCCCCTGTTCAATTTTCTGAAACCTGAGGAGTTAGATTGGCCTGTGTGCCATTCGTGACTTGGAAGGTTGAAGGGGATTGAACACAAAAGCCCAAAAATTTGCACTCGCCGGTGCGCAAAGTAACACTGCTGATTGGTTATATGCTGGAGTGGGCTTAAAGATTCCACTTAGTGGAACTGGAGATGGGCTTATAGATGCCATCCATAATATCAGGAGGTGATAGTATCAAAAGGTTGTTACTGAATATCGGTACTAGGTCTTCGTATAGGCTGTCTCTGAATCATTCTTGTAACATGGTTTAAGCTGAATGTCAGCACTAGATCTTCGTATAGATCGTCTCTGCATTATCTTTGGGGAAAAAGAATATCCTTCATTAAGTGTCAGTGCTTAGATCTTCGTATAGATCGGCTATGAACCATCTTTAGGAACATGCTTTAATTTAAGCATCAGAATCAAATCTTCGTGGCGATCTTTTTTGAATTGCTTTTGGTAATATCTTGGGCTAAGTACAAAATCTTCGTATCGATCATTTACGTACCATCCCACAGATAAACTGTTATATAGACCATTAGAAATAAATCTTCGTATCAATTATCTCTTCTGGAAGTATCCCTGATTAGGTAATAGATCTTCGTATAAACCATTTATATACCATCCCAAGGATAGAAAGAATATCAGGATTAAATCTTCGTGGCGATTATCCCTGAACTTCTTCTGAAAAATCTCTTGGACGAAGTGCTAGATCTTTGTATAGATCATTTACACACTATCCCAAAGATAAACGGTTGAATTGACCATTAGAAATAAATCTTCGTAGTGATTATCTCTTCTGGAAGTATCCCAGATTAGGCACTAGATCTTCGTATAGATCATTTACGTACCATCCTAAGGACAATAAGAATATCAGGATTAAATCTTCGTGGCGATTATCGCTGAACTTCTTCTGAAAGAATCTCTTGAATTAAGTGTTAGATCTTCGTATAGATCATTTACACACTATCCCAAAGATAGTTAACCATCATAAATAAATCTTCGTTAACGATTATCTCCTCTGTAAATATCCTGGATTAAGCACTAGATCTTCGTATAGATCATTTACGTACCCTTTCACAGATAAACTGCTGCATAAACCATTAGAAATAAATCTTCGTGGAGATTTTCTCTTCTGGAAATATCCCGGATTAGGTAATAGATCTTCGTATAGACCATTTACATATCTTCCCAAGGAAAAAGAAGAATATCAGGATTAAATCTTCGTGGCGATTATCCCTGAACTTCTTCTGAAAGAATCTCTTGAATTAAGTGCTAGATCTTCGTATAGATCATTTACACACTATCCCAAAGATAGTTAACCATCAGAAACAAATCTTCGTTAACGATTATCCCCTCTGGAAATATCCTGGATTAAGCACTAGATCTTCATATAGATCATTTACGTACCCTTCCAAGGACAACTTGAGTATTGATCATCAGAAATGAACCTTCGTAGCGGTTATCTCTGAATTAAGTATCAGTACTAGATCTTCGTATAGATCGTCTCTGAACTGTTTTGAGTTGTTGATAGTGTTTATCTGCCTGCAACTATCCTGAAAAGAAAAAGTTAGTTTATGCAATATGTATGCATGTATGGCATGATGTACTTAAGTAAATGTTTTATGCATTATGGATGCATATGCTATGATATGATGTAAATGACGTATGTATGAATCATGCAGCCTGCGGTATCTGAATATCTCTGTATAACAACTGCTGGCTAGGGAAAATAAATCCCGGTTCGTTGCTGAAGAATATGAGGACTTCGTTCCCGTCTTGTTTGATTGTATGGTATTTATAACCTCCCGTCTTCGTTCGTCTTACTTTTAATGAAGGAATAAGTTCCTGAATACCTTGACTGAGGATAAAAGAGATGGACATAAATCCGAGGGGAGATGTTACTTCTTTGGAGGATATGAAACTACTTGAAGACTTCGTCGGGTGGGAAGTATAAGATATTACTTGAAGAGTTATGTACAGATATTCATAAAGATTACTCCGTGGGGATGAACTGGCAAAGCTTCGTTGAATTCCTACCCCCGTTCGCCCTTCGTAAATGCTTTTATTGTATTTTATGCATTTCTGGTAAACATCAATCATATCCAAAAGCATATATACATTCAAACATAACCAACAAACGTTTTTCGCTTTAGTAAAAGGGAAAAGTAATCCTGAATAAAGAGGGAAAAGTAAAGCTGAACTTGAAAACAGAATCGTTTCAACTTTGAGAGTGTATAACCAAATAGATTTAGAGCTCCGGAGATTCTTAACTTTCCTGAATACCTTCCCAGAAACCCTCATAGCTGGATCTGAAGACATAATACTGACACCATCTGATACTACTGGCGTAGACAATTAATTTCCACAATGGCTTCTGCTGAGAATCCAATATCAAGGTGATATAATGAGAGGAACGTGTCTTCAAATTGTGATGGACCATATACGCTCCGGGTATTAGATTTTGAAAAGAGAGCATTGCCCCTTGGTTGAGGATGAATTGTCCCATAATGGAAGTATCTGAATGTAGTTACCTCAAGAGAAATAAGCAGAATGCCCCACAATAATATGCCCTTGACATCATGAACTTTGTAATGTTACCCTTGGTAATTCAAATATATGAGGAGAGATGCCCCTGGCTATTAAGCACTGTTGAATCTGGACCTGATTGCCCTGAATGAATTGAACAGTAACTTGGTATGCCCCCTTGATTGGGAAACAGTGACTATGCCCCTGGCATTATGAACTCTGTAATGTAACCCTTGGTAATTTAGATAGATGAGGAGATTTGCCCCTGGCTACTTAAACATAGTTGAATACTGTCCTGATTGTCCCAAATAAGTTAGGCAGTATCATGGCATGTCCCCTTGATTGGGAGATAATGACTATGCCCCTTTGTATACATGGACTTTGATCCAGGAAGCAACTTTGTTTATCAGAAGGACTTTGGTTTATTGAACATTCATCTTGTAAGTTTCTCTGTTTATCAAACACTCAAATATATTCAAAAATGCAATGCTTATGTCTGTCTTGAAGTTTTGAAAAGAGTTATTTTAGAAAACCAATTTTTGTGAAAACTGTGATATTAACTCAAGTTTTATAATAAGCCCTAAAGGAGTCAGGATACCTTTTTGTAGCAGTACGCTTTCGAACTAACCATGCTTCAGTTAGGACTTTTAAAGGGTTGTAACGTGGTTTGGTTCACGGTTTAAGAAACAAAGGATAAAGGCTCAAATTTATTTGTATCCAACCCATTCTTCGTGATGTTCTTCAGTCCTATGCTCAGTTAACTTATGCATTGAGGCTCAAAGGAGTTTGGAATTGTAACATTGACATTTGTGATGGTTCAGAAACCCAAAATTTATTTGAACATTCAGTCATCTTTCTTTGTTGAGGATTCATAGTGACCTCTTTTTCCTTTTGCTTTTTTTTTTGCTTTATTATCCCTTCCTTTTGCCTGAACTGTTTGTTTCAAGATTACAGTCAGCGGGATTTCTCAATTTTTTACTAAGTCTCCTTCATAGGTTTTGACTTAGTGGGTTTTTCTTTTGCTGGATATTGACTGTCAGGTTTAGTGATTACAGGGAAACATCATTAGTTGTGTACAACACAAACAATTGGCATAGTTGAGTTAACCGAGTAACTACCCTGTCCCAGGTTATGAATAAGGGTTTTAATTTGCGTGAGAATTAAAACTCCTACTTCATAGGCTCAAAAGGGTTGACTAGGGATTAACTTCCTTATATCTCCACTGTTTAGGAATTGAAACAATGCATGTACATCGTCAACATAGTCTGTTCAAAAGCATATTGCATAAGATTATGGTATTGTTTTCGTCATTCTCCCTCTACAGGCTCATAGCTTTATCAGGAGTTAAATATCACAAGATAGAAATATGAAGCATAGTTCAAAATATAGTGAAACAAATGGATTAATTCAAGACAAACATATGCAATGCATTAATGAAAACAAAAGTTTAACATAATAGTAAGTGCTTAAACAAAATAAAAGAAATTACAAATGAAAATTCAAATGTTCTCAAAGCCTCTTCCTCTAAACTCGTCACTCCAGTTATTTGGAAACTTTAATGCTTGATGGACGATAGAAGAACTCAACCTGGCCTTCTAGCGTAACCTCGAGCATTCCTTCGTCAATTAGGTCTTGAATCTTATTCTTCAATGCCCAACAGTTATTAGTAGGACAGTCGGAGTGATACATACACCTTGCCTTGGGATTATAGCGAGGAGAAGAGGTATTAGTATTTTTAGGAGAAATTTCCAAGGAAATCAACTTCATCTCCAACAGGCATTGCAAAACTTGTGACATTGGTGTGCTGAACCGGATGAACTGTCTTCCACATTCCTTGTATCGAAGTGGATTAACCTTACAAGGCCTTCCTTCTTCCATTGAAGAACAATCAGTGGTATTCGGTCTCTTTCCTTCTCTTATCCTTACTTTCCTTTCATCCAAGTTGGCTTGTTTCAACAGAGGTTGACTGATGATTAGATTCCCAACTCCGTTATGTCGAAGCTTATTGACAAAGCTTTTCAGCTCTTCTTGCCCCTGGGCCAAACTCTGGATAAGAGCCATTTGGCCATTCATCTGGATCCTCATCTCTGCCATCTCAGCTTGTAGTTGTTTCAGCTGATCATCCTTGTTGTCCTCAGGATTCTTCTTCTTCATGTCCTTAGAGAGGAGTGCGTTCAACTCTTCTTGCCCCTTGGACAAATTCAGAATCACTTCTTGAAACTGGGCATTCTGAGCTTGAAGATCTTTGACAGATTGTTTGAGAGTCATTTCTGCTGAAATAAACAGCGAGAAGATGAGAAACCTGTTGTGACAACCTGTCATGCAATGATATGGTATGTAGATGCATATGTAATGTTTTCAAGGACCGCAGAATTTACATTTGTTAAACAAACGGAAATAAAACATTTATTAGTAAATGTTAAAATTATTTTGCCCCTTGGGCTTACAATGAAGGGAAATAAGTACAAAAATGGGGTTTTAAGTCTCCCATGGATGTTTCCTCTTTGTATGGAGGTATGTGTTGAGGTTCCGTTCCTCGTGAAGTTGCTTGGTCAGCTCCAACACTTTTTCTTGGCTAATCCTGAATTGAGCTTCGAATGTATTTCTTTGTTCCTTCAGTTGGATCCAGGATTTCTGCAATTCTTCCAGGTTAGTGGGCATGTCTGGATGAAGGATGGTATAAGGAGTATCTCCTTCTGCAACAGGTTTCATAATAACTAGTAGAATAGCAGGATATGGCATCATAAGAGTCTGAGCACGTGCTCGTACCCATCTGAGATAAGGTTCCATATGAATGGAGTACTTTGGTTCCAGAGTCTTGTTGTCAACCTTGTTCTCTTTACCCAAAGCTCGTATGAATCTTTGACGGTAATCTTGCAGATCATTATCGTAGTCGAACACAATACCCTGAATAAGCATGTCATGAGGACCATCACTCCGAGCATAACCAAACTGACATAGAGCTAAAGAAGGGTTGTACGTAATGCCCCCTCTTATGCTAAGGAGTGGCACATTAGGGAACTCCCCACAACGGTCAATGATAGTAACATTCTCTATAGATCGAGAGCACCAATGAATATCTGAATGAGAAAGTGACATGATCCTCTTGGACCACCTGAACCCTTGTTCATTCTTCATCACTGATCAAGGAAGGTGAGAAATAAACCACCTGGACAATAGAGGTATGCAACACATCAGAGTTCCTCGTGCCTTTGTAGTACGGGTATGGAGAGAATGTAAGATGTCTCCAAGTAATGTAGGCACTAGATTATGAGTCAGAAATATGTTGATGGCATGTACGTCTATGAACTGGTCTGGATTAGGGAACAAAACTAAGCCATAGATCAACAGGGCTAAGATCTCCTCAAAAGCATCATAACTCATAGCCTTCAAGAACACTTGAGCTTTCTCCATCAATACCTTAGCAAGAATACCCTTAACTCCGCTTCTCGTTTCTAGGACAATGTCTGATTTCTTCAAATGTAAGGCTGTAGCAATAACCTTAGGTTTAGGCTCTTTCTCTAAGCCTGTGAAAGGTCTCTGATCAAGGATAGGTATACCCAGAAACTTGGAGAATTCTTCCATTGTAGGAACCAGCTGATAGTCGGGGAATGTGAAACAGTGATGTTTAGGATCAAAGAACTGGAATAGGACACTCATCATGTCTTCATTGAACCCTGAAGTGACTAGATCTAGTAGGTGACCATGTCTTTTGATGGATTGGGAATTTTCAGAAATTTGAGAGACCAATTCCTTAAGCTTAGGAGGTATCCCTACAAAGTTGATCCGAATAGTATTCCTACGAACAGAAGCCATGACCTGCAACAAAGAACAAAGATAAATCCTTTGGTCCTTGAAATGGTTAGTGAAAATGCTATGCTTATGATGCATTGATGTCATGATGTTATGATGTTATGTTCAATCACAAACATGTGGCACACACAAACAAGTCACACCATAGCCCTAAGTTTGAAGGCTTGCATGAGGTTTAAAGGTAAGTACCCTCCCTTGAAGTTTAGTTGGTTCATCCTGTCTTACAAAAGTAACCAGGTTCTAAGGGATCTCAATATCATTGATCCTTCACAAGGGTGGTTGTTCAGTAGGCAACTTACTTGCCAACCAAAACCCTCCAAGTTTAGGATCTCAATGAGCGTAGTATCGAGTATCAACCAACTTCAGTCTTCACTAAAGCTGGTTATCTCACTACTTTCTAAAGGCCAATATGGGATGACTAGGGTTCTAAAATTCAGTTAGTGTATTGACAACATATGGCATCCTCATATTATCCTTAACTTGCTTAAGGAACATAAGCACCAACCAAGAAGTCACACAAACTATGGCCACCAGATCAACCATATCGGTAAACACCGTACAGTTTCCTTGGTATATTGCCATTTACCTAAGGTACACTAGATCCGGGTTAAGATCTTTCACACATAATAGATACATAATAATCAAATAAAAATAAACCTAATTATTACATGGCTTTAACAGATACATAATAATCAAATAAAAATAATAATAATAAAATGTAATAAGAATAATTAATAAACAATAATAAAATATTAGCAATAATAAAATAATAGCAATAATAATAATGATAATAATAATAAATAAAGAAATCAAGATTTAAATTTAAAAGAGAAATTGTTTTTAGGTTAAATAAATATTTTTTAGAGATTAATTAAGAAAATATAACAAGTTAATAATATTATTAAGAAAAACCTTAAATTATTTACATATTAATAAAAATAAAGGTTAACATATTAATTAGGGTTTAGAAAAATAAATTAAGTTTTTTAGAATTAATAAAAAAAATTAGGGTTAATTAATCATAATTAAAAGATACATTATTTTTATTTATAAAATATACATATTAATTATATACAAATATATTATAAAAAGAAATAATTAATAAACATTAAGAAAAATAATTATGAGTTTTAGAAAATAATTAGGTTTTTTTATAATAAAAAAAATGTACAAATAATAATATTAAAAATTATGAGTTTAATAGAAAATATAAGGTTTATTGGTTAATTAATTGATTAAGAAAATAATTAGTTATAATTTAATAATAAAATAAAACAAAACAAAAAGAAAGAAAAGAAAATAAAACCAGGATTTTGAGGTAAAATGTTGGAGGCGGGTGTTGAACCCGTGCCCTCAACAACAACAACCTCCAGCTTTCCCACTGGGACAAGCGTCTGCTTGTGTCAATCCAATAGCATCAATATTTTATATGTTAATCCTGTAAAACAAAACAAAATATTAACAAAAAAATAAGACCTGGGATTCGAACCCAGGTCATTGGCCTTCCAGGCGCGTTACCAAAACCAACTGAGCTACACGCTCTTTCTGATATTAATACGCAAATATTTCATAATAAAATAAGATGAAATTTAAAAGTCAGATTTCGCGCCTTTCTTCATTTTCTTCATTCATCCGTCTGGTTAACATATAGCTACGGTTTTGCCCGTAGCAAAAGGCTTTAGTGACGACTTGTCCGTCACTATAGGATCTGCGTTTTGCCAAAACGTTATTCAAGCAATATAAATTTATTCTATCAATGCAAATCAGTTAAAGAATGATCCAGGAGTCTTGTTAAACTATCAATTGGTCCTGAAATTATGTCTAACCAAAGTTCCCAATTTTGAAGCTTATGAACCCTAACCATGGCAGTTATGCGATCTGGCCCCGAAGCTTCAATGTAAACATCCAGAATTCATCTATGAGTTCATACAAACATCAAAACAAGATCAAATTGCATTATAAACACATAAATAAATGAAATCGAAAAAAATAAATTCAAGGAGATGTGTGATTCGGTTCAGGCATGTAATGATGTTTTGGATGATGATGATGATTGGGAAACGTTCAGTGATCGTCCAAGAAGAGATTGCAACCTTAAAATCGCTTGCAAGAAGCCTCAAAACTAAAATCCGAATTTCACTTTTTTGGAGAATTTTGCAACTTTGAAGATGAGCTTTTTGCCTCTGAATTTTTTCCTCTGTGTTTGTGTTATGTCCCTCTTCTTATAGTGAACCAAATTAGGTCAAAAAAACATGTGACTTTGTGGGCTTTTGGATGTCTTGAATGTGAAGAAATTTTCTTGCCAAATTAGTCAAAAAAATCAAATATTTTCATGCCATAATGCCTTAGCACGAATTTGGATAGCATCAAATCAATTTAAATGGTCTTTAAGAGTTTCTAGAAGAAGAATCACATTTAAATATTGAGTTTTCCTATTTTATTTTGATTTAAAATGATTTTTAATAAATAAAATCAAAATAAATATAAAATAAATTAATAAAAAACTGAATAAATGATATTTGATTCGTGCATGATGTCATGGTAGAGATTGGGTCATAAAAATGCAAGCCCATTTGAAGAAATTTGGTTTTAAGGCCCTATTTGGTTCATAAACCTCCCAAAAATTTCCCAACTTTGCAAAGGCACAAATCCCTCAATTTTAAGGCTATGAAGGTGTTCTTGGACATTTTGGAAAGCTTAGAGAGTCCTCTAACTAACCTCACTGGTCTCATGTTCATATCCTTTACCATTTTCAAATTATGCCCTTTGGAAGATGTTGACTGTTTGTTGACTTTTAAAATGACCTGTAATGTTTTGGCTCATACCTTTCAAATGAAGCATTTTTAGGATTGGCTTGTGAGACACAAAGTTGTAGAGAATTAAATTTCCTTGAAAATGAGCTTTGAATGGAAATTTTTTGATGAAGCATGTGAAAGTTATGGCTGGTCAAAGTTCAGTTGACTTTTCCTATGAAACCCCTAATTTAGAAACTCCTGATTCTTGATGATCTGAAATCTCCTTGATGAATCATGATCAACCCTTGATCAAATGATGAATTTTACTTCATATACTTTATGTTGGCAAAATATCATGAAGTTTGACTTTGGTTTGACCACAGTTGACCTCAGTTTGACTTTTTGACTGCTTTGACTGATTTTAGCCTATCTGATCATTTGACTGAGCAAACCTTTTGGGAAAGCCTTGAAACTTGACATAGGGATTATTGAAGACATGTAGGATGTTATGAAGCTTACTTGAGGCCTTGAAATTCCATTTAGCCTGATGAAATCCAAAACCCTAGTTTAAGGTGCATTGCTTAGGAGGATGCTTTGTTTGACGGAATTGTCAAACTTTCTGACTAATTGTGAACCTTGTGAACCTCTTGGGACACCTTGGTACACAATTCCTTGACTATGGGAGGGCAAATTTTGGGGTGCAACACCCTCACCTTATGTTTTTGTTGTATACTTATAAGTGATGGAATTAGGTTATGAATTTGGGCCTTAAGGGATGGATTTGTGGTTGCTTGGATGTGAAGAAATCAAGTTGCCAAATTTTCCCAAAAATCATATAAAATCATCCTTTTTTAGTCTTGCACGAATCTGAACATGATCAATCAACTTAATCACCAAATATTTGATCCCAAAATAAATTTTAGATCAAATATTTGATTTTTTATGATTTATTTCAATTAAAATTGAATTTAAATGATTAAAATTCAATATAATATAAAAGAAATAATAAAAATCAGAAAATATGATCAATGGGTCGTGAATAGTCTTAAAATTGAGTTTGGGTTGAACGATTATAGGCCCATGAAGGTGCTCTAGGACTTTTTAGAAATCTTAGAGTTTCCTCTAACTTCTCCTTTTGGTCCCATGTCTATTTCACTTTCCATTTTTAAGTTATGAGCTTTGGAAAAAATTGACTTTTTGTTGACTTTTAAAAGGACCTGTAATGTCTTGACTCATATCTCTCAAATGAAACATTTTTGGACTTGGCTTGTGAGACACAAAGTTATAGGTAATTGAATTTACTTCAAAATAAGATTTGGATGGGAAATTTATGATGAAGTATGTGAAAGTTATGGTTGGTCAAAGTACAATTGATTTTTTCTGCACAAAACCCTAATTTAGTAACTCCTGATTCTTGATGATTCTGAGGTGTCCTTGATGAATCATGATCAAACCTTAATCAAATGATGAATTTCACCTCATAATCTTGATGTTGACCAAAAATCTTGAAGTTTGACTTTATGTTGACCGCAATTGACTTGTTGACCAAGTTAATTGATTTTTAAGTATCTGAGCATCGGACTCACCAAACTTGTAGGGAAAACCTTGAAACTTGACATGAGGATTCTTTGAAGTATGTGGGATGTCATGAAGTCTACTTGAGGCTTTGGAAGTCCACTTTGCCTTGTGAAACTCAAAACCCTGGTTTCAGATCCATTGCTTGGGAGGAGGCTTTGTTTGATGAAACCTTGAATCCTTTTGAGCAATTGTGAATCTTGTAACTACTAGGAGACCTCTTGAGACATATTGTCTTGAATATGGGAGGGCAACTTTTGGGGTACAACATAACCCATTCAGATGTCCCGAGCTATGTAATTCAGGTCAAACCATTCAGTCCTCCCTGAGTTATGCAATTTAGGGTACCCATTCAACATTTCTTGAGCTATGTAAATCAAGATACCATTCAACTTATGCCTTGAGCTATGCAATTCAAGCAACCAACCAACTAGTTACAAACAATTGTTTTTTCAGCTTCAATCATAGGCTTTGATTAGAAAACAAACAGACTTTTCAGCTTCAATCTTGGGCTTTGATCAAGACACAAATCAAACTTTTGAGCATCAACATCATGTGGTTTAACCAGGATACAAATCAACCATTTTCCTCCCAGCTCTAGCCTTTTAGGAGGAACTACGATGCTCTGATCCCTCAATTCTCTTTTGGGGGGTACGTAGGCAAAAGTTCGTAAGATCTTTGCGAGCATACCAAACAAAAAACAACAATTAGGTTTCTAAACCTAAAAAAAATCAGAAAATTATGATGAGACAGAAACACAAAAATATCAACATTACCCTATCAATCAACACTCATCTCATACCCATACCTAAATCAAAGAAACCCTTATCAATATAAAAAAGAACAAATTTTGCACTAATCCAAATGTGAAATAAGCTAAAGAAGAACTCAAAACCATGTGGGCATCTGTTAAATAACAACATGCAAAGCGGGGTGAGTTTAAGTTATCTTTTCTCTTCCATAACCAGCTTCATCAGGAAAAAAATAAGAAATCAGAAAGTAGCAAAAATACGATAATTATTAAAAACCACAAAAATCGAGCTACATTAGTCAAATGTATAAAGCTAGAGCTACGTACAATGCGAGAAAAAGAGGTTCATTGACGAAAATGTAAATGTTATGGACTCTTATTCATAATGAAAAGTACATGTGTTGGACAAGAAATAAGAAAAACTCAAATGTTATTGTTAATATCTTCTGGACAGACCCTGATTCATTGAAATTGTTAAATATATTTCACTTCGTGTTAGACATCGAAAAGAAAAACTTAGAAAATCATCATAATATTCTATATAATCTTTTGGATATTCCAAAGTTTAATCAGTCTATTTCAACCTTTAAGGTCAAACTAATTGAGATCACTTTCTTTAAAATAACGTCCCAATTGTTTTTTTTCTTCTATTTATTAAAAAGAGAACTAACCCATTTTTTTCAAATTAAATTAAATTATGAAAATTAACAAGTTTTTGTTAAAAATTAAAAAGCCTAGATAGCTAGCAAAATAGGCTCACTCAAAAACATTAAAACTTCTTTCATGCATTATACACGGTGACGTGAAATTTTGTTCTCTTGCTCTCAATAGTTGCTCGTTGTCTTATCAACAATTCTTAATCCCAGACATATAAGATATTTTGATAAATTTTGTATATAAGTGTACGACACAATATTTTTTAACTATGAAAAGTAAGTTATTTTCCCCTACCTAGCTATGCCTAAGATTCAAAACACTTTAACACTTCTACGTCTCAAACAACGAGAACAATATTATAAAATAATTAAGATATTTTTTTCTCATACACATGTCCTTTTTAAATTTATTTTATATATAATCAGTACATGCATGCACATGTCTTTGTATGATACGTGTTGTTCCACAAAATACCAAAGCTTAGATAACAACTCAAAGACAATCAAACAAGAGTTATATATGAATATGTTTCATGTGTACTTAGGCAAGTTGTTTTCTTTGGGATCTTCTTTGGAAGTTTAGGAAGAGAAAGAAAATGAATGATGAGAGGAAATAAAATAAATAATAGTCCTTAATTTTAATGATTTATTTTGATTTTTTAATTTTAAAAAATATATTGCTTTATTAACTTTTCTAAATATATTATATTAACCCTTATAATTTAGAAAAGAAAATAATATATTTTCTTCCCCTCCAAAATATCCAAAAATTCCTTTGACTATTTCCCCCAAGTCTTCAACTTTATAACAGATGAGATTAATATCCTCTCTTTATTATACATCATCACATCATCGATCACTAAAGAAACTTTAATAGGGGAAATAAAGATGATATATGTTCATTCACATTAAAACCTCCCATGCCAACATGAAATGACCAATACACCCTTAGATTAAATGCCTAAGCAACACATTATATTACTTGTCTGTTTCAAAATAAATATCGCTAAATATTTAAAATAATTTATAATAAACTAAGTTTCAAAATAAGTGTTACTTGATATTTAAAATAATTTAAGAAATTAATAAAAAAAAAAAAAGAGAAATGTAATTTTACCAAATGATTAGAGGGTAGAATTGAATATTTTATTTGTCAAAAGGAGTATGTGGTATTATATGGATAGAAGATACTCAGATGTTGATGGTGTTGTGTATGTTAGATTTTCTACTCCAACCAGTATAATATCATATCCGTGCGGGACGGGTAAAAACAATTTATATCTTAAATTATCTATTTAAAATAAATTAAAAATTAATAAAAAATTTAGGCATTAAAAGATCAGATCATAGTAGGGACAAATTATACTTTAAAAGAGAAGTAAAATATCAAAGTTTTATATATATTTATATACTCTAAAAAGATTTAAATGCAGTTTTGGTTCCACTTTTTCAATATTTTTAACGTTCTAGTCTTCCTTTAAAAAAATCTCAATATTTTGATCCCTCAATTAAATATTGGTAAATTTTTAGGTACTCATGCTAAGTAATTGGGTACCGATCGATACCTTTAGTGCAGATTATGAGAATATTTTAATTTATTTTAAAATAAAATAATACAATAAAATGACATGACATTGAATCATAATTTTTGATTGGTTAAAGGTATCGGTACCCAACTAAATTCAAGAGTACCGGAGTCTTCACCTTAAACATTTATTAGGTTTTTTTGGTCTCTTCCACTTTTGATGATGTGGCACATGAGATGTCTGACGTGGCCCAAGAAGGGTGGCGCCACGTCATTAAAATGATTTTACATATTAAAAATTCCATTTTTTTATTTCTTAATTTTAATTAATATTTCTTCAATGGATATCCATCTTGCTTTTTCGCTTCCTTCAATGGATGAAACATTTTGTTATGAACTGATGTATAAGTATGTCGAACTTTTTTAACGGAAAGTAACAATTTCATTTATCTGAGATAGAGCTTTTTCAATTTAAATTGAACTTCAACAACGCTTTATTGATGACGAAATTACTTCCTTCAATGGACGAGCACATTTTCACGCTTCTGGGTTCACTTGAGAAACTTAGGGTTCTTCAGAAGACATGGAAAAAGAGAGGATGAAAGGAAAGATGAAAAGATAGAAAAATTTCTCATTTAAATAATCATAACAAAAACAATTTTGTATTAAAAGAAGTACTAATTAAGATTAAGAAATAAAAAATAAAATTTTTAATATATAAAATATTTTTAATGACGTGGCACTACCCACTCTGGGATATGTCAGACATCTCATGTGTCACATCCGCAAAAGGGGGGGGGGGGGCTAAAAAAACTCAAAAAATAGTTAACTGAGGGATCAAAAGACTGGATTTTTTTAAAAAGGGGAGTAAAACCTTAAAAATATTGAAAAAGGAGACCAAAACTGTATTAAAATCCTCGAAAAAAATATAATAAAAAGACATTATAACTTATTAAACTTGTTATGATGAGAAATCACATAAAATACTAAAAAGTTGAGTCCAAATCTTCCCCTAACAATCATGTCATGTGTACAAATCAAAAAAATTGATTGGTCCATGAATTTTGAATTAGTCAAATACCATTAAGGGCAATGTGTAATGTAAATTATAAAATGTAAAAGGAAAAATAAGGATAGTGGTGGAATACTTTAATAATGGGTAGGTAGTTGACTCATTCTTTTTAGATTTTTGTATGAATTTTCATTAGAAACTAGAGTGGTGTGGGTAATGAATATCTCTTGTGCTATTTTTATAAGGGTTTGAATACCCCTATATTCTCTTCTAATCAATTGCCTTTCAAAAGAAAATACTAAGATAATCATGGTGGTAAGAGAGAATCATGGTGGTAAGAGAGAGTAATCAGATACTGAAATGTTCATGGTTAGGATCGTCTCAGACAATTTGGAGGTCTTGTATTAAAAATTGACTTCTCGTACCGGACAATTTGAAAGTCTTTAACCAATTTTAAAAATTGACCTCAATAAGAAAGAAAGTAAGACAATAAAATCACATTTTGGTATTTTTTGATAAAATAATACACTAAAAAAGTTAAGTTGTAGTTACCAAAAATAATACAATTAAATAATTAAAGTGTAAGTATCAAGGATCGAACCATTAAGGTCTCAAGTGGTGAAGATTTGGGTCTTTAGGGTGTGCTCCCCTCAAGGTCTCAAGTTCGAATCTGGCTAGGCACAAATTGCTTATTAAAAAAAAGGATCGAACCATTAACTTTTGAGTTAAAAATAAATTTTTGTCTCTACACTAACTCATTTATATTTCTCATCAAGTTGCACAACTAATATTTATATATTTACTACAAATTTCTAATTTGTATAAAATAATTTTCAGTCCACTATATTTTGGAGGCTCCGATTGCCCGGGTCCAAGGCCGACTCTGCTCACGGTGGTAAGAGAGGGAGCATTCTACTTGGCATCCTCCAGTTGTACTTGGCACCCCCTCCCCCCTCAAACGCAATGAAAAGACCAAATTGACCCTGAGACAAAATAATCACCATTTTCCAAATTTCCGAAAAATTTACGGATTTTTCAGAAGTCGTGGGCAATACCGGAAATTTCATATAACTACCAGATATTTCAATTTTACAAGTAAGTTATATTGGATACTACGGGTTTTTGAGAATTTATTTGTACCGGGTATTTTTAAGAATTTTTTTTTTGTACCAGGTTTTTGAAATTACCAGTAGTTGAAAAAAACTTATTTTGTACTGGTAATTTAAAAAACCAATTAGTTATAAAATTTTGTATACTACCGATAATTTCAAATTCCTGGTAATTACCTAATTTTTGTTTTATTCGTTATATTAATTTTTATTTATTTATTTATTTATAGTGAAATCTAGAGGTCGTGATGGTACTATCGCTAGAAGACAATTTGATCTAGATGGAGGTGGTAGGGGTACGGGTACGGGTGCTCCGGATGCTGAGTTTCTCATGTACGGGTATGACAGGTGGTCCCAACCGGTTCACACTGAAAGAGGTTGGTAGAGCAGGATGAGTGAGGTGGTTATTCCCGGGTACCTCATACAATTCACCGACGTGAAGGTCGTTCGGCATCATAAGCAACAAACGAGGTGGACGCAGACGTTCTCATAGTTGAGCCAGTTATTCATCTGGTTGATCTAGTTGCTAAGGAGCCTGCTGCTAGAGATGTTACTGAGGAGGTTGATGTAGGTGATACGGGGGAGGTTGTTGAGGGTGATGATGTGGGTACTGGAGGGGATACTGCTAGAGATGTTACTGAGGAAACCGTTGAGACAGATGTCACGGTTTCTTCGATCGAGTCATCCGTACACACTGATCCAGGATTTCCAAGAGGGCCCGTTGAACAGTCTGTTCTTACACAGTATAGTGAGTATGTATCCTTACATATATGGTAGGGCCATGTATATGGTTTTTATATTTAATTTTAACTTTTGTTTATTTATGCAAAAGATGTTTAAGTATTAACAAATTTGTTTAAATATTGGTGACACATGAGCGAATGGTGTTGAGGGTTTAGTCTCACGGTGCGAAGATGAAGGGTTTCCCGGAGATTCCTATTACTGATGTTGTGAAGAAGATCATCCAGGACTTTAATTTATTGCATTTCGGCAATTGCTCACTGACCATGATGGATGCTCCACTGCTTAGTGCCTTCTTAGAAAGGTGACACAAGTAGACGTCATCATTTCATCTTTCATTCAGAGAGATGACAATGAATTTGGATGATGTCAATGCCTTGTACCATCTCCCTATTAGCGACAAATTTTGGATGGCTTCTCATCTTAGCGTTGCCATGGCTTGTCAGATGGTTATTAATGACCTGAGTTTGACAGAGGCACAAGTGCTACAGGAGTTCTCCGACACCAGAGGTGCTCACACTACGACATTCATAATGTACACCGTGGGTTCGAGGAGTCATCCTTATACTCTGGATATATGTGGCGGGAGACTTTGGTTACCATACATTTGCCCGAGAGATGTCTGCGTCAGTACGAATACATTCAGACTATACCACCAGTAGATCCTAATACACCCTCTATAGGTATTGATTGGTGGTTTCAAAGTCATTTTCTCAGCTCTGGTCATGCCTTCGTAGCTCGAGCTGTACCTGATCAGTATCATGCGTAGTGTGAGGACGACTACTTGGAGTGGTACTTCATTGTATCACATCCTCGAATCACGCCACCGCCAACTGAGGATGTACCTTCTGGTGATCAGGGACTTGTTGATGACACACCTCTTCCTCCTCATCCCCCTACTTCAGCACATCACCCCGAGGACCAACCTCACTTTCAGATGATTGTAGTTATTATGGATGAGGTCACGAGTTTGGTAAATCCAGAGGGGGAGGTATATATTGCATTAGTTTGGGCTGCAAATATAGCCAGTGGGGGCCTATTTAGATATGATTTGTATGATTTTTATTATATGTATTATATGTATATTATCCAGACATCTATGACATAACATTATATTATTTTGATATTTTCCTTACATTGCATTGGTCTTGATTAAACAACTTAAACATATAACACATAACATTACAACATGATTAATAAATAAGAAAAACATAAACACTACTAGACGATTCAGGACGTTTCAACATCTCCATTATGTCGTCAACAGATCTCGGCATCTTCGCGTCAAACTCGATCAAACCCTTTGTTAGCCTGTGGCGAAAGGATCTCCACATTTTCTTGACATCATCTTCAGTCTTCAACTCGATAAGGTTGTATTTCACCTCTACCATCTGTATCCTCTCAATCTTCACGAAACTTGATCTTTCTCACATTTTTATTGTCGCTTTCAAGCAACAATTCGTTCAACTTCGCCGCCAGTCCGACAAAAGAGGTGGTTTCATCGAGGAGCTTGAACTCTACAGGACGAGCAACTTCGTTGAAGTAAACTTCTACCTTAATCATAAATTGAGGAAGAGACATTTTTTTAGATGTTTTTAACCACAAGACTTAACCCTTATTTATACAAACGTGCATCAATTCTGAGCCACACAAACTGTCGGTACAATCACAGTCATACAAAATTATCGGCAAAATTGTGACCGTCCATAAAAAAATCCTTAAAAAACCCTAAAAATATAACTACGGAGAATTTCAAGGGATGTGAAATTTCCAGTATGAACCTGCACATTTCAAATATCCATTTTTTTGTTAAATACCATAAATTTGAAATTACCGGTTTTCCAGTAATTTCAAATACATTACCGAGAATTTTAGAAAATACCAGAAATTTTTTTATGCTTACTAGAAATTTTGTTCGGAGATTTATTGTAATAATGTAAGGGTCATTTATGCCATTATGAAAAATTAGAGGGGGTGTCAGGTCCAACTGGGGGTGGCAAGTTGAATGCTCTAAGAGAGTGGGACTAGATGTGTTTCGCAAGTTAAGTTGGGTTTAATTGATTAGATTCAATAGCAGACTCGATCAATAGTCTTTGTTTTGAGTTTACTGTTTAACTCATACTTACAAGACTAAATATGAACTAAATCAACTCGCACATCAATAGGTTGAGTTGGATTTGTGGATCATCCACTAAATATAATTTTCAAATTCTAAATAAAATATCAATTTAATTAACTTATTTATTTTACAAAAATATTTTAAAAAATATATAATAATTTAATATTTAATTTGAATAAAATTTATCGTTTAATATCTAAAAAGTCTTTTACTACTCGGATCAAATAAAAAGAATATATAAATGATATAAAGTTTAATTAAAAATAAGATATATCTCCCTTTAGATATTATATGATGGTTATAATGATGTATCCTCTCTCCTATAAGGGAAGAGATATTTATAAAGAAATCTTAATCCTACGGCATAAAACCCTAAGAGATGATAAATTGTGTGAGACATAGACTATGGTTGAAATTTATTTGTTTATTTGATTAGAAAGTTAGAATATTAAAATGAGATGGTTCAAAATCATAAGTTAGAAATATGTTTTTTTGACATAATTACAAAGTTAGAATATTATGATAGAGTTGTTGGGTATAGAATAAGATATTAATAACTTCATTTTCACCTTGGTGGAATTTTTTTCCCACACCCATTTCCAATTTTAATAACTTAAACCAAACGCACTCTTAAAAAAATATCAACATGCAATCTTTATTTGTCCAAACAAAGAGTGTAACTTACATGGAAAGTAGTCCAATAGTTAAAACTATATAGAGATTAAAAAAAGCTCCATCATAGAAACTTAATGGCCACCATTGAATCGGAATATATTTCTTTGCATGTACCAATATTTCAATTGGAAGGTTCACAATATATTTGGAAGAATCATTTTAAATTTCAAATAGAATAAGTAATTATCAGCTTCTCTTCAAAATAAAAGACATAACTATATTATATATTATTTTGAACTTATTTTATCCACAATTATCGACCTAACACTTTAGTTTTTAGAGAAAATGGTCTCTGATAACTCAGAGTTTAGTCGATAAATAAGTAAAATCTGATAAATAATTGTTTCAGTTATGAGTCGAACTTTGATTCTTCTATACAATTTATCTTTAGTTAAAGTTTATTAATTATTCGACTCTAAACACGTTTTTATTTTATCTGCAATTTTAATCTTTTAGTAAGGAATAAAACCCTATATGCTTTATTTCTTATCAAACATTATCTTTTTCCATTAACAACATTTCCCTTATCTCTGTACACAAATGAAGAAAGAATAATTCCCAGTTTACATAAAGGAAAATAGATGAATGGATAAATTAGTGGTCATGAAATGAAAGCATGAATCATGAACATCTTTTGTTGATGCTTCATAATAGTGCTATATGTTATGTTATGTGAAGAAATGCAATATTGCTGTAAAGGAAAAAAGATTCTCAGAATATTATTTCAATCAGATAATAAAGTTTCTCATACATAAAGGTTGCATTTGAAACCATTATTAGAAAAAGACATTAAAAGAAGTAACAAGTCAAAAAATGCATTAAACCATTTATCAAGTTTTGTATATTGGAGTATTAATCACTTCTAAAATAGAATTTTTTTTGGTGCTTCTTCTTTGTTTTTGAGTTAAGAATATAGTAACTGATAAGATTCCTATACTAGGCTTGGCTTAGCTACAAAATGGTGACTCTTACTTGGTTTCCATTATTTTCCTAAGTGACAAATTAAAGTTATAAAGGATAAAACCACTCAAATTTACGTATCAATTTTCCTTTGCTTAAAACCGCGACATCTCATTTATTCATCTTTAGCCGATGAAATTTCAACATATAAACTACTTGACAAAAAAAATAGAAAAAAAATGTGAAGACAATAACCTAAACAAGCAACAAAAATTATAAAAGTCGGTGTAATTTGATGTTTTGATTAATATATGTGATTCTTTTATTCTAATTATGGGGTCTATATGATGTATTGATATAGGTGAAAACATTAGAAAATAGTGGGATGGGTGATGAAATGTCCCATGATGGTTTCTTTTTGGATTAGAATATTTGATTACATGTTTTAAAATTAAAGTTTAGGGTATTGTTTATTGGAAAGGGGGGTGAGCATGTGGCCAACCATGCAATTGAATGGTTCACATGCTTTGGTAAAAAGTTGTCCTAACTCTGATTACATTTGGCAGAAGTTTAGTTTTTTAATTGATATCTAATTGAAGTAGGTTAAAGTGATGTCATTTAGCAGGTGTGCTCTAGAATATGCCATGTTCTTCAAAATGAGTTAAACAACAATGTATATAATGTATATACTAATGAGTTAAAAATGTGAGAAAAGGGGTCCGCAAATTCTAGTTCAACGGCCAAAAATCTATATTTTTTAGTTTAATGTTGTTAAGAATCTCACATCAGATAATATATTATTTGAAATTCTCATCCTACAACTCGATTGTGTAAAAATGAGTTAAGTCCAACTCACAATTCTAAAAAATGTAATTACTAGGGTTTAAACTCTAGTACTCATATTTTTGTGTGAATTTCTAAACCCTAGCGGTTATTACCACTTCATCAGACTCAAATAATGTGAAAAAATGGGACATATGTTGTCAATGTAAAATAATTTTACTCCAACGTCTGCAACAACACAACGGGAACACACCCAGCATATGCAACAATATAGTTCTCGTTAGATGTAAGTGTAAAACTATTTTACATCGTCATCGTATCGCCATCGTCAGTGAGCATAAAATAATGCTCCTAAGTATAGTGTCATTGAGCATTATTAGAAAATGAAAGGGTGAGAGGGAAGTACTATTATTTAGTATTGGAGACACTATTTTTTTCCCTTTGCAAATATAGATATTCAGTAAAAACTCAAAACACATGAATCAAAATTTTCTAAGAATTGAAGTTAGCAATAATCCTGAAAAACTAATAGGGAATATTGCCTCATGAACTGACAAAAGTCCAGAAACTGAGACCACTTGGAATCAAAATTAAGGTTAAGTTATGAACCAATTCACATAGGTTTCTGAGCATGGAAGTAATCTGTCAGTTTCTCAAGTTCAATGCAATGGTTTAGATCTCTCACTTTAACCTTTAACTTGAGAGAAGCATTCATTCATGTTCATAGTTGAAGATTGATGTCAGAACTTAAAGCCTTCTGAGACACCGATTTAATGAATTATTTATTCAGAAATTCTTGATTTTGGACAAAAGATCTAAGCAGCTTTCTATCTTCAGTGGTTGAATAGAATAGTTGGGTGCATGTTACCAACCAAACCCATGTTACACGAGGGAATCAGTTTGCTTCACGTCAGAGCAAAACTATTCTTAGGACAACAATCATGTTAAACTAAGAGAACTAAAAACAATTTTAAACTTGTTGAATTCATCTTAGCTTTTTTTATTCTTGTTTTCTATTTACCCTCTCTTTCTATCAACATATATAAGGTCAACAGTGTTATTTTTTATAGCATATTTTCATGTGAAAAATCTTCAAAAAATTCCTCCAAATAGAAACCATACAATAAGAAACATATGACATTCATTTATCTTTGATTATCTTTTTTTTTCTTTCCATGATAATAGTTTGAAGTTTTTATTTTATTTGAATACTTCAAAGTTTTCAGAACATGTAATGTAACTCTGTAATAGGACTATGGATTTGGGCCTAATCCCAACAACTAAACCGAATAGGGATGTAATAAGATTATGGGTTTGTGCACACAATACCGCTAATTTGAAATTCTTGATAGAAAAAATTTCACTTCCTTCAAAAGAATTTCAAGAATAGTGTTCTAATTATGAAAGTTTGGGGGTGGCAATATAACTGGGGTGGCAAGAAGATTCCTCGGGATGTTAGATAGGAGTTGTATGTTGTGGCATGTTGTTCAAACTTATGGCACACGGTAAATCAAAATAATCCTTTTTTTTACCCTTTAGTTTAAGAGTGTACTTTCTAATTAAAAATAACAATATTATGTGTAAATATCATATCAAATATTTTATTGAAAGGAAATTAACATACACTAAAAAAACCTTCTAATGCTAACATAGTTATTCTTAGAGTAAACACTAATGATAAAACTAGTGATAATATTTATTCAAAACACTAAAAAAAAAACTCTGAAATATGACCTAAATTCCCTTGGGACCCATTTTATTAAGACACGCTCATGCTCCGATAGCAAGTTTATGTGAAGATTGGATCATCATCGCAGAATTTGCATTGACATTTCTTGAAAAAGAAACCACATTGTCCAGAGAGTGCATTTTCTACGGTCTGACAGTAATGGTTACAAATTCCAGAATGGAAGCATCTTGCATGAGGCCATGTGTTACTGTTACGCCAACATGTCTTGCTTGGTGGTTTTGGTTCCTTATCTTCCGAAGAACCTGCGCAATAAACAAACAACAATGTTAGTGTTTACTATACTATTGAAAAATGATAGCAAAATTTAGTGTTACTTGCCATGGCCTGATGCTACAATGAGAATGATAGCAAAAAAAGCAGCAAAAACTTGAATACGATTAAGAAACATAGCCATGATTGCTTATTAATTAACTTGTGTTAATTACTAAATTGATATTATAAAATGAAATGAGGATGTGTGTATTTATATAATAATACTAGTGTATGGTATATCTATTTTCATGCTTAAATGATGAACTCATGGTTAGGTTAAGTGCACAGATAATGTGTGCCCATGAAAACATTATCATCATAATTTTATTTATTTAGTTTTTTATTATATTTGTGTGTGACCATAGAGAATAATTTTTCTCGACTTGAGTATTAGTTACGTAAATTTTGTTATGGCATACCAAAAATTGATTTCTAAGGCTAGGCAACTTATGAAAGTGATATAGACCACATATCTCATTCCTTTTTTATTATTGAAAAATAATGTTAAATATAGATTTTTTGAAAGAGAGATAAAATATTTATTATCTTGATTTCAAAAGAAAATAAAAATAAAAGACTAAATTAAATTTCTTTTTCTTTTTTATTTGAGAATAAAAGTATAGATCTATTAATTGGGTTGCATCCCCATAAAGTATTGGGCTTTGATACAAGTATCTTCTCAACCCAAACTCTATTGTATGAATTGCAATACTCTTTGGCTAAAATATGAGCTATGTTGTTGTTTTGTAATTTTTTTCTCTAAAGCAAACAAATTGAAATGAGCACTGCCTTCACTCCCTAAATATATATAGGAAGTTAGTGACGTTAGGATTTTCATCTAGGAATAAAGGAAATATTCAAAGGTATGTTCAACTATCTAAATTCGACCTCGGTTCCATAATGACATTTGAGTATAATTAAGTAAACTTTGAGATAAAGTTTATTAAGCGTTAAGCGAATATGGTTGTTCATTCTCTTGTAAAGACAGTCAATTATTGGTCTAGGCGTGAGACATTTAATAGATTCCTTCTTGTATTGAACATTTCTTGATTAATGAATTGCATTCAATTTGTTTCGATAAAAAAAACATATTAAGGGTCCCACCTTCTTTTCCTAGATGTGTAGATCCACGTGGAAGTCCTCCTTAAAGTAACATTTCAATGACGAGACAAGTAAGGACTACCTACTCTCACTCAAGTTATCATTGGTCTCAACCCTTGTTCAGAGAACTCTTCCAATGATCGAGACATTTCAGAATGGAACTCCCATGAGATCGATCTTAACAATCTTAGTTTCGTGTCTGATAGTAAGACTTGAAGGCAGATGTTATGGTCTAGCTAAATGGCTCAATAAAAATGGTCTAACAGAGAGTGTTGGGTACCAGAGTAGCAAGATAAATATCACAAAAATAAGGGATTAAGGAGTAAGAAATTGACATAGAATATTTACGTGAAAACCCTTAACAAATAAGGGGAAAACTTCTCTCTAAATACAAGGAGAGAATAAATTACACTATTTCTTGTAATAGGAGAACACTCACTAAAAGAACCAAATGATTTCAATAATGTAGATTCCAGAAGAACAACGTGTCAGATAAGAAAACCATCATGGCGCTCAGAATATGTGATGACAAGTCATGGTTCATATTATCTTCTATCAGAAGATGGATAACCATCAATATTTCATGAGGCATTAGATGGCTCAGATGATTCTTTGTGGATGGCAGCAATGCAGGAGGAAATTGAAGCCTTACATGAAAATAACACATGGGAACTTGTTGAACTTCCTGAAGGTCAGAAAGCCATCGACAATAAATGGATGTTCAAAATTAAGCGAGATGGCAACGATCAGGTGGAACAATATCATGCTAGATTGGTGGTAAAAGGATATGCTAAAAAAGAAGGTATTGATTTCATTTAGATATTTTCTCCAGTGGTAAGACTCGCCACAATCAAAGTGGTCTAGGCGATGTGTGTTGCATTTGTCTAAATTTAGAGCAGCTTGATGTAAAGATTGTGTTTCTTCATGAAGAACTTGAAGATAAAAATATATATGCTCCAACCCGGAGGCTTTAAAGAACAAGGAAAAGAAAACTTGTTTTGTAGGTTGACCAAATCTTTGTACGGTTTAAAACAAGCGCCAAGGTATTGTTGGTATAAGAGATTTGATTCCTTTATCATAAGCCTTGGATACAACATATTAAGTTCATACCATTGTACATCTTATAAAAGGTTTGATGATAATGATGATTTTATCATTTTGTTGTTGTATGTGGATGACATGTTGGTGATAGGCCCCAACAAAGATCGAGTCCCAGAATTGAAGGCACAATTGGCTATGGTTGCAAATTGGGACCAACAAACAAGATTTTAGGGATGCAAATTCATTGAGACGGAAAATATAGAAGGATTTGGCTTTCTTATAAGAATTATATTTAGAAAGTCTTGCATCGCTTTAACATGCAAAACTATAAGCCAATCTATACCCCACTTCTTGTCAATTATAAACTATCCTCAAATATGAATCCTAGAAATGAAGCGGAAAGGATGAAAATGTTTCGAGTACCATATGCATCAGCGGTGGGAATCCTTATGTAAGTTATGATATGTACTAGACCAGATATTTCTTAAGCAATTGGAATGGTCAGTCAGTTTATAGCAGATCCAGGTAATGAACACGGGAATATTCTTAAAAAAAATCTTTAGATACATCAAAGGAACCTCAAGTGTTGCATTATGTTTTGGGGGATCAGAATTCACTATCAGAAGCTATGTTGATTCAGATTTTGCATACGACCTTGATAAAAGAAAATCTATTACTAGTTATGTGTTCACACTTGCAGGAGGAGCGGTAAGATGGTTATCCAAATTGCTGACTATTGTAGCTTGTCTACTACATAAGCTGAATACATGGTCGCTACCCAAGCATTTAAGGAAGCAATTTGGATTCAAAGGTTATTAGAAGAACTTGGGCAAGCAACAAAATATTAGTGTGTATTGTGACAGTCATAGTGCCTTTCATATTGCAAGGAATCCAATTTTTCATTCCAGGACAAAACACATAGGAGTTCAATACCATTTTGTCAGAGAGGTAATAGAAGAAGGAAGTGTGGATATATAGAAAATTCACACCAAAGATAACCTAGCAGATTCAATGACGGAGTCGATCAACTATGATAAGTTTGCATGGTGTGGATCTTCCTATGGCCTATTAGAGGCGTAATCAACATGGAGTTAGCAAAGTAGAGAAATTTTTTGGAAGATTACAAACGTGACTTTAAGTAGGAGATTGTCAAAGATTGTGGTCATGGTCAAAGATTATGGTCAAGAATTATGGTTGAATAAAGTCACAATTTGTGGACCAAAGAAAGCAACACCCATGGTTTTGTAACAATTCCCGTGATTTTATGAAGATGGGAATGTAACACCCTTTCTACCCAAAAACACAATTAATCATATTATTTATTAAATTAGAGTTCGTCATGAAAGGGCATCACATTTTCAACATAATATCATAATAACAACATAAATATGTGTCATGTCCCATAACACGAGTTACGACTTTAATTCATAAATAAAATAAAACTTCAATTCATGGCAGCGGATCATTGTTCAACATCTTGATCAACAAGATAAAATAAATAATTCAATTATAATTCAAACATCATCCTCAAGTGTTAAAAACAACCGAAACAACAAATATAAATCAAATGTTCCCCAGTGTTACATGACTCAGAGCAGGACACCACCTAACTCTATACACAATGGGACGCACTCCAAGCTACCTCCAAAAATCTTCTGCTAAGCTTCAGAATCTGCAGGATGGCATAATAGACCATCACAAACGACAGACTGGGTGAGTAATCCAAATTCAATAAAAATAGTACGATGCTGAATCATAAGAAACAAATAATCATGTAACCACTATAACAAACTCACCCACATATAAACATCAAGAAATACACATCATCAAACAAACTATGTGATCATTTTATGCCACATAGAATGAAATACAACCTCATAAATGCATGTGATACCGGTTTCAATGTGTGATGGACACTGGCCAAATACCCTCCACGAGGGAGCACAATATAATCAACAACACCACAATCTGCAGAATGGGATTGAAGCCTCAAATCAACATAGGGATGTCATGAATGCAAGATACACAAAACAATAGCATCATCATCATTATTCATCAATATGTGTATCGGTATTCATCATTTATTATCATCATAATTTTATCCATATTATTGTTTCATCATGTCATCCTTCCTACTACTTATGCATCATTATTATCTCATATCATCATTATTACTATTAAGCCTAACATACTTAACATATAATAATTCTTCCAGCAATAACATAGCCACATGGCACGAAAGATTAGACATCAAACTCAGCAATAGAAGAAACATGATTTTCTGGAAATTACAATGCTTGCTAAGCGAGGGGAAAAGCTCGCTAAGCGGCAAACTCCCTGACTCTTCTCACTCAGTGAGCTCCAGCTCGCTAAGCGAGAAACGCGATTCGCAGAATAAACCCTGCGATTCTGCAGAAACCCAGACCCAACCAAAATACCTCTAAACTGCATCAGACATCCGTAAAACAGCATAAACAACAAATTACTACATTATCATCATGAATTCACCATTATTAACAACATACGACAACTAATTAACACTAATCTACCAACAATCATCCCAAATACTTAGGTTTCCATTCTAAAACCCCTAATTCTCATAACACGTCCCTATACTATGATTATTGAACAAAAATTCTCCTTATACCTTGATTATTGTAGCTTTCTCTTCCTCTTTGATCACAATCCCTCTTAGTCTCCTTGTTCTTCAGAGCAACCTTCACCTTTTTCCAGAAAACACGATTGTGAGAACTCTTTGATCGTAACCTCTATTTCATAAACTACTCAAAAGATAACCTTACCTCTTAGACCTCCAAACTCTTTTATTCTATTTTCTTAATAATAATATTATAACAATTCCCAACATTATTATATCATTATCTTAAATAAAATAATTCTTTATTCTCCACAAAACACCACTTATTTCCACTTATTCATAAATAATAACTTAATAACTTAAATTATGAAATTGGGATGTTACAACTCTCCCCCACTTTAGGAATTTTCGTCCTTGAAAATCTTACTTGAAGTATACAGAGTCGGATACGACTCCTTCATCTGATATTCACGTTCCCATGTCCAACTTTCACCTGCTGGTCCACCCCATAATACTTTTACTAAGACAATCTCTTTTCCTCGTAACCGCTTCATTTCTCGGCCATCTATCTGCAATGGTAAAACTTCAACACTCAGATTATCCCTTACCTGACTATCATCCATCTTAATCACATGTGATGGATCGCACACATACTTCCTCAACTGCGACACATAGAACACATCATGCAAATTCGCAAGCGACGGCAGCAACACAATTCGATATGCTACCCCTCCGATCCTTTGCGAAATCTGATATGGTCCAACAAAACACGGAATAAGCTTCCTAGACTTCAATGCTCTTCCTACACCCGTTACCGGAGTAACCCTCAACAGTTGTATCATACCTAATGATTTCTCGTGTTCAATCTTTGACTTCTGACAAGTCAAACACGCATACACAAATTCAACAACATCCTTCTTCATATCGGGCCACCAAAATAATTTCTACAAATCATGGTACATCTTCGTAGCACCAGGATGAATACTCAATCGACTACGATGTCCTTCTTCTTAAATACCCTTCTTAATTTCCGGAACTTCAGGAATACACACTTTATCCCAGAATCTCATCATACCATTCTCATCGACTCAGAATTCACCTCCATTACCTTGGTTAACCAAGGTCAACTGATCAACCAACTTCAATTTAGATTGTTGTCCTTCACGGATCCTTTCCATAAATTCATTAGTCAACTTCAACATTCCCAAATTTACACTTTCAGACGTAGCTTCACATAACAAGCTCATATCTCAGAACTGTTCAATCATTTCAAGTTCCTTCACCATCAACACCGACATATGCAATGTCTTCCTACTCAAAGCATCTGCAACTACGTTTACCTTACCAGGATGGTAATTCAAATCAAAATCAAAGTCTTTCAACAATTCCAACCATCTCCTCTGCCTCATATTTAGTTCCTTCTGATCAAACAGGTATTTCAAACTCTTAGGATCACTGAACACCTCAAATTTCGAACCAAAGAGATAATGTCTCCAGATCTTCAACACGAACACCACAACTGCTAACTCTAAGTCATGCGTAGGATAATTCCTTTCATGAACTCTCAATTGCCTGGAAGCATAAGCAACCACTTTACTGTTTTACATCAAAACTCCTTCAAGTCCCATCTACGACGCATCACAATATACTACGAAAGGTTCATTCGGATTTGGCAAAATCAACACTGGAGCAGTTGTTAACTTCTTCTTCAACTCCACAAAACTCTTTACACATGCAACATCTCACGCATAGGCTTGGCTCTTTCGAGTCAACTGAGTTAAAGGTAGTGCCAACTTTGAAAAACCCTCGATAAACTTCATGTAGTAACCTGTTAAACCCAGAAAACTTCTAATCTCGGTAGCAGACTTAGGATTTTTCCACTGCAACACGACATCAATTTTTGACAGATCAACAACAATTCCACCACTAGAAATTATATATCCAAGAAAACTCACTTCTTATAACCAGAACTCACACTTTGGCAGTTTAGCAAATAACTTCTTTTCTCTCAACACTTGCAATACAATCCACAAATGATTCTCGTGATCTTCCTCTGTCTTAGAATAAATCAGAATATCATCGATAAAGAATACCACAAATTTATCCAAATACTCATGAAAGATTTTATTCATGTACTCCATGAACACACCAGGTGCATTGGATACACCGAACGACATCACCGTATACTCATAATGACCGTACCTTGTTCTGAAAGCTATCTTCGAAATATCATCAAACTTAACACGAATCTGATGGTAACCAGATCGTAAATCAATCATGTTGAATACACTACAAACTGATCCATCAAATCGTTGATTCTCGGAAGTGGATATTTATTCTTGATAGTAACCTTGTTCAACTGTCGATAACCAACACACAACCGCATTCTACCATCTTTCTTCTTAACCAATAACACCGGAGCACCCCACAGAGAAACATTAGGTCGAACAAACTTATTCTCTAACAACTCTTCTAGTTGCTTCTTCAACTCACTCAACTCTACAACAGACATCCGATACAGAGCCATTCACATAGGACTAGTACCAGGTAATAAATCCACTGCAAACTCAACTTCACGCTCTAGAGTTAAATCATTTATATCCTCCGAAAATACATAAGGAAAATCTTGAACAACCGACAATTCCCTACTAGAAGTCTTCACTTCGGTTTGCAACGATGCAAACATTGCAAACATCTGAGCCTCATTTTCTAATAATTCCTCTACTTATCTAGCCGTTAAGAACAACAACTCACCATGATCACCAATTTCAGTAAATTCAACAGTTTTCACATGACAATTTGTATGCACAAAATTGAACTCCAACCAGTTCATTCCAAGAATAACATCAATTTGGTGCAAAGGCAAACACATCAGGTCCATCAGGAAATCCTTCTCAAAAATAGTCAAAGGACACTTTAGACAGATAAGAATAGTAGTAACGGAACCATTAGTTGGTGTCTCTATTACCATACTGTAATACCTCAAAATTTTCCCTCTCATTCCTTCAACAGTTTGCATAGCATTTTGCATACATAGATTCCTAAAATAACCAAAAACATTGCATCATATGTAGCATGGCTAAGGCATAGGTATGTGATCAATGATTGGAGAAACTGAAGGCATTACAAAGGCAATCAAAGGGCCACAAATCTTCTCAACATGGTGCAAAGGGTTCACAACATCCCACAAGTCTTCATTTGAAGCCACAAGCCATGGAAAGATTTGATTTGATCAAAGGAGGCAAGCAGTGCAACATCTCCTGATGAAAAATGCCAAATTAGGGTTTCACTTCTACTGGTCTTCTCCATGAAGTTTTGATTCAAAGTGGATTCCTTTGTCTTATATATGATGTCAAGTGCCTAGGATTCAAATTTCATCCACAAATTCATTTTGGAAGAGGTTCAATTGGTCAGATAGACTGAAAATCAAGGAATCAGGGAAAAGGCAATCGAGATAGGTAAAAAAGGTCGACTCCTGACTTTTAAGATCAAAATCATGAAATTAGGGTTACAAGGATCCTATGGTTTAAATCTGGTCAAGAAATGATGGAGGAATCATAAAAAATCAAGGGAAAAAAGATCATTTGAAAAGTGGTTAATTTCACCTTTCCCTCCACTTTTCCTTCCACTTTCCTTCCACATTTCCTTTCATTCTTTCCCCTCTTATTTTTCCACTTCAATTCCACTCCATTTACTTTGGATGCTTCTACCATGTTCCACAACCTTCTAGAGTATTCCATGGAATATTCCAAGGAATATTCCTTCTCCAACCCTAACCCTAACTAACTACAAACCTAACTCCATTCCTAAACCTAACTCCATTCCCAAACCTAGCTCCAAGTCTAGCCCCTATATAATCATTAATCACTTCAATGCAAAGGGTTCCCACTTTTTCACTTTCTCACAATTTCTAGAATCACTTTTTCTCTTTCACTTTTCCTCCATTTCCCTTTTTCACCAAAGCTTTTTTGAAGAAGCTCTTCAAGTTTCACATTGAAACTTGAAGATCTTAAAGCTTAGCCTCCAACCTCCATTGAATTGTGGATTGTAGAAGAAGAAGCTACTAATTTTTGTGAATATTTCGACTTATTGGAAGTGCAAGAAGGCTCAAGCATCAAGAACGCATTTATTTTGTGGATTCGCAATTTTCTTAGTTTTCTCTTCGATCAAGCTCCGAATCTTGCAACATTTACCGAAGCACTTCTCCTCTTCGTAGGTTGGTAATCTAAAACCATGTTAGCTTTAAATTATTCTCTCCATCTCGCCATTTTGGAATTTTTTAAGTGCTTTTCGTATTACTTGTGGTTGATTATGTTTTCGTTACGTTTTGCTTGCGATTTGTGGTTTTTAATGGATTAGAAGCTAGGTTGTAGCTTGTTATAGGTTCTAGCATGTGTTAATAAGCCATAATTGAGTAGAAATTCATGTTAGCATGATTAGATGTGTGTTAGGGATGTTTAGAAGTAAGTTTGTGTCCAAAAGCACTTATTTCAAAGCTTTTTTTCACTTTCTGTTCAGTGTTAACCGGTTAACGCTTTTGGTTAACCGGTTAACACATGCGTTTTTGGCCATTTTAGTGATGTCTGGGGTCCGTTAACGGGTTAACCAATTTGGTTAACCGGTTAACACTGTTGGATTTTGGTATTTTAGTTTATTTTCTTGCTTGTTCTTGCTTCCTAGTGCTTCTAAGGTTCATGTATGTTTAGGTATTGATTTTAGGGAATTTTTGGGTCTATTTCCAATAGCCGATTCAATTGTTCCGAGTCGTTTCGACATGATTTCGTTCACTTTTCCATGTTTTGTGTTAAATGTGTATATGTGCTATAATTGATTCTTGATGTGTATTGCTACACTTTAATCATTTGTTTCACATGTTAAATGCTCACTTAAAATTGATTTGTGCTTCATGATCATGATCTTTGCTTGTTGGATTGATTAGGTGATTAAATGCCATGTGTTGATTTTGCTTAAAAGTGATTAAATACTTCATATGTTCATGCATGTTGTAGCTCCCGGGATTTTCATCCTAGTACAAACGCGAAAGTGGAACGGAAAAGGTAGAGTCGCCAGCCAGGCATTTTTATCCCGAAAGAATGGGAAAGGTAATGTTGCACAAACCTGAGGAAGAAGGAAAGGACGAGGTCCTGCGAATCAAAGATCTGGGTCCGGGAGTCGGTTACGACCTGGGAAGGTATTAGCAACCCAGACTGTCGGTCGTACCCGACGGGATCCACGCTTGTTTGTTTGTTTCAAAGGGTAAAAAAAATATAACTGTTGCTGAAAAAATGAACTGCTAACTGGAATGTGAATGGAAATAAGAAGGGAACTGGAAAAGAAAATGGAAAGAACGGGGGAAATGTAGGGAAAATAAAGAATGTGCTCGAATGGGCCCTACCCCACTGCCTACGTACCTCATCTGAAAAATGAGGATCAGAGTCGCCGTAGTTCGTCTAACTAAGGCGGGAATGTGTTTATGATTTTTAGGATGACGTTGCCATAGCTCTAGCTCATGTGTTACCGGCTCTGACTCGAGGGTGTTTACCGTATCGCTGTTTAAACTGTCGAGACAAGTCATGTTCGTCCGCAAGGAGTATGATATGAGAACATAAAACGTGATGTCTTGGTTTATTGTCTTTTAGAAGAAGTGTTTTGAATTTGTGTTTTTCGTATGTACAACACTAAAGACTATGATACAGGAGCGAATACTTTCCAAGATCACCCCCAATAGAACGTTTGTAAAGTACCCTAGAAGAGTGGAAGAGACCTCCATTAATCATTTCCCGTATAACTTAAGGCTCGTGGCGCATTGTACACATTTTCCTTTATTAAGTGTTTTTATTTTTCTTAAAGATGAGAAGTGAGACTCAAGTTGTCAAAGGAAAACTCTAAGGGAAACTAGACTTACCCTAAGTTAATTGAGTTTGAAGATTACCTATGGTTAGTGAGGTTTGAAAGATTAAATCTACCTAAAGATATTAGACTAGAAATGCGAGTACAAAAAATGATAATGAACATTATGGTTCTCCTAAGTCATGGTGGGTAAAAACGTGTATGAAACGTAAATGGGATGAAACGATGGATCGGGTGGGTCGATTGCGTGGTGCTGAGACGCACGACTTATGGTGTGCGACATACAAGGCTTTCTTTTGGTGTAATGGAGTGGAACGATAGTAACCGAGGAATCCTAAAGTCACATGAAACTTTATTTATTTATTTGAAAATTTACTCGACGTTGGATCGAGTATTTATTTCATTTTTGAGATTTTGTTTTCTATCGATTCGTTTTATCTTTTCTATCCTAATTCTAGGAACTATACAAGCATTACATCACAAAGTACACAAAATATAATCGATGCATAATAAACATAATCCAAGTCCATAAGCAAATCCTCGGAAAATACCTTGCACAAAAAGAAAAATGTTAGTGGATGAAATGAAGATGCATATGCAACAATATGATGGAAATGAATTAAGATGACAAAAATATCAAAAGTCCTGGAAAAAATATGAAATTAATTCTCTAGGGTCTCTAACCTGACTATAATATTGTGTTAAAAATTCTCCTAAAAATTCAAAGTCTAACTATGCTAAATGGTCACTTAAATTTATCTAAGATTCCATCATAATTTTACACAAATCATACTACTAAAACAATGGATAAAATAGCCTAAAAAATATAACAAAAATTATTCTAGGTTCTATTATTTATCCTATAATCATAGCAAAAAGAATGGGCCAAAAATATTACAGGAAGTGGGAGAAATAAAATGTACAAAATTAAGTGTCCATGTGAAATTCAATATAAAATCAATTAAATGAAAAATCGAAATTAAATTGAAAGAATGATAAAATTCAGAAAGTAAAAATGTAGAAAAGTTCTAAATTGAGCTAAAAGGCTACTATAATTTTTGTGGAATTTTATTGTGAGTTTTCATATTTTTTTTGAATTAATTTTGAAATTATATTAAAACAAAAATTAAAAAATAAGAGAAATGGAGGAGGGGGTGTGCATTTAGTAATTTGTTAGTTGAAAGGAGGAATGGGCTTGCAATGGGGGGTGCGAAAAGTGAATCACTGGGCCTAAAATGCAGGTGGCCTGAGGGTGTATACCATGGTCCTTCAGTCAATTCCGTTGACTTCATATGTACCACTTGATCTTAAAGTCTTCCACAGTAATCTCATCAAACGGATCTTAGGGACCAGGCACATCTTAGTTACAATGGACGACATGCACATAATCAACCGCGAAGGGAGCCTACTGGACGGTGACAAGTGTCACCGCCGGTATGGCTGGGGATCCCAAAAGCTTATCCTAATCTTATCCCTTGAGAATCAGAATCAGTGGATTTGAATAATGTTTATGGTTGATTAATATTCTTAATAGGGTGAATTAATTTATCTTTATTGGTGGATTAAACATTAATATAGTCCATTAACTTATAATATTATTTCATTAAGACTTATTAATATTAACATTTCATTAACATATTATAATTTGAAACTCAACAAATCTGAAAACCCTAAATCCCCTTTTCTTCTTCCCTTCGCCGCCGCTACTCCCTTTCCACTTCATCCTTCATCTTCTCAACGCACGCTCATCTCTTTATCCCAAGACAAACACTAGCCACCGGAGCGCCGCCGAAGCCTCCCCATCCAACCATCTTAAACACTAACCCTAACCTAAGTTTTCCCCTTCTCGCGAATCCAAATCCCACGAAATTCAAACGAAACCCTAGAAAATGAAGACGGTTTCATGAACCACACCGAACACAACTGATTCTAAAGTTGTTTCTATCTGATTATGGATCAAGATACGTGTACCTGCAATCGGTGACACGAATGGTGCAGTCGACGTGATTCGCGGCGAGGAAAAAGAACCTCGAACAAGGTCTTTGGAGCGTGAGGGGGAAGACGTTCCGTGGTTTTTCGTTGTGGTTGAATATTCCTCTTCTCCGTGCGAGGCTGTCGTTTTCGTTGCGGATTCGGTGGCCTTTTTGTTGATTCAGCAGTGAAGTGGTTGATGCTATGCGATGATGTTGATGACGATGATCGAAAAACGCTGAGTATTTGCCTTCGATTTGCTGCTTTTCTTCTTGTTATGATTGTGACTCACTTATGATTCTTGACCGATGTTGATGATTGAAGGCGTCGCAAAATGAGGAAGCTCAAGAAGGTCGAAGCTTGGAAAGGGGTTATCGTGTTCGCCTAATCAACAATGGGAATGCAGTATTTTTTGTATGCACTCTTTGACTAGCTCCTCTTCCTCCTGCGCGCCTCAATCTTTGTTGATGTAGCTAAGAATTGATGAAATGATGATGATGCAGGTTTGGGTTGCAGACGAAGCGTCTTGCGAAAATGGTAAAGATTGGCGATAACGTTGAAGATAATGACGTGCAGAAGTTTGTAGCGGAATTACCGTATTCGTTCAATCGACAACGGAATTGCAGCATTCAGGTATGCATTCTTTAACCCCTCTATTCTGAATCGATTATGTTCATCAATGCGTTTTCGTTCCTCTACTTGATTCACCCTTTTATGATATGCAATTTGATGAAGGCTTATGGCAAGTTGATGCTGACTCTGTTGACGACTTTAGCTTCTTGGATCATTGATCAGGAATTCTGCAACTTATGTGATTGTGTGATTTGCAGGTTGTTATTGGCTCGATATGGTGATTGATGATTGTTTGAGGAATCAGTGAAGATGGGTTTTGGTTGAAGTTGGTTGAAGCAAGTTGACGAAGATGCTGAATGCGGAATGATCGAAGATTAAGGATGATGATGGAGGATTGTTGAAGCGAATGGAACTCCACGACTGAAGATGGATGATGAAGCCTCTGATTGCTATTCAGGTGCGAATTTCAGACTTGTAATCCTCTCCTTTTTCACTCTTTTTTCTTGTAATGGATTCTGAAACGGCCGCGGTTTGTTGTTGCAGCACTGATGATGATTGAGGATTGAAGAGTTTTGCAGCATTTGGACGTGGTTGTGGATTCTTGCAGGTTGAAATGGTTATGGTGGTGGTGATGGTTGAAATTGATAATGAAGGTGATTGAATGAGGAAATTGGAATTAAGAGGTTGATTCAGATATGGGTGAAGGTGAAGAATGGAGCAGAGAATCAGGAAGAAGAATGAAGGAGAATGAAGAGGTTTTGGGTGAGTGAGGAGGAAGATTGAAGAGTGTTGAATTGATCCCCTTTTTTTTCCTGTTATATCAGTTTTATAACTGATTTTCTGTTAGATCAGTAACCGACTTTTGGAACTAGTTTGTAACTGATTTTTTTTTGTTGAGAGTTTGTTGAATTATTTCTATTTGAATGAAGTTGAGATGAAGCTTTTTTTATTCTCAATTTTTTCCTTCTGTAACTGGTTTTCTCTCTTGTAACTTATGTTATATGAATATAAATAAATTTCTCATCAATTATCTTCCTCTTTTTTTTGTTATTACAATATTTCTTGCTTAATAATATAATTCTAATATAAAGCTCCTCCTTGAATTTCTCTATGGTTATTGGTTATAGTTTTCTGTTTGTCATTCTTTTCTAAGCTTTTTCTCTTTGAACAAGATGTTGTATGATTGTAACACCCTAATTTTTGCCCTAAGGTTTCTTCGCATATCATCTGCATTTTGCATACAGGCAAGATCACACTGGTTTCTCAGTTTCTTCTCAGATATAGGGTCTATGCTTCGCAGGGGATCACCATGTTTTTATTTGCATTTATTTGTTTATATTTATTAACTTCTAACCAAAATACCAAAAATATGTTGCAAGTGTTCTTCTTCTTCTTCTCTGTGTTGCAGGATTCCAAAGATAAGGCAGTAATTTCAATTGAGATGCGTTTGTTCAGTTACAATTCGATTCAGATGGATGTTTGACCTAAATTTGGTCAAACTATCAAATAAATTGTTTCGACTGCAAGTTGTGTGTGCCAGTAGTCTATTCCTCAAACAATGCGTTTTCAAAGTTCAAGCTATGTTGCATGCTAAAATCATTGGTTTATCAGGCAGTGTTCTGGGGAAGTCTGTTTCGAATCTTCAATGTTCATCAGTTCACCAGTTCATCAGGGGTTCGTCTATGGATTTATTTTCCTCAGCACATATTCAAATAATCAAGGAAATTTTCAGATGATTCAAGTGGCTGTGGCTTAGGTGGCAAAGTTTCAATTTATTCAGTGGTTCAGTGGTTCATTAATGGCTATTTTCATCAGCTGGCTTGTGAACATAATCAGAATTTTGGTTATGGGCTTAGATAAAAAAAATCATCGCTTTATCCATTATTTGATTCATACATTTTTTTTCTAGCTACCATTTTTTTTACACCATCCATACATTTATTATCCAATTATTTTCTATCCATCTATTTCTAACCATTGTCCATTTTTTATTTCCAAATACCAAATTCAATATTCATCATCGTTTTTCTTTCCACATTTTAGTTCATCTCAATATCCATTTTTTTATTACATCACCAAAATTATCACTCACCTTTATTTTAATCCACATTTCATTTAATTCAATTACAAAAAAAATATATTATATTACATTCACCATTTCTCTAATTCCCATCACATTTTTTTATCCACACTTTTATTCATTTTTTCACAATTCCAATATTAAAAAAAATCATTATCCATTTTTATTATATATAATACCATACTTTTTTTTTCATTCTTATACATTTTTTCTTTTACCACAAAAAAATAGAAATTCTTAGGCCCATATCTTTTTAGCTCATTTCAATTTCCATATAAAAAATGTGAAAAAAAGAAAAGAAAGGGATAGTTATCCATAAGCTGTTCACGTGACTTTTCCATTCAGCTAGCCTCAATCATCCGCCAGCCATCCAAACCATCAAACACAGCTTCAGCTTAGTTTTCGCACGTCATCAGCATCTCACATCACCACAAGCCGTTTCATTCAGCGAACAAAGCAACAAGCTCCCATCCAAAGCAACAACATCTCGCACGTGAAAAAGCCCAAATGCAAGCCAGCATCACAAGTAAAACGCAAGCAGCTCACGCGGAAAAATCAGCACCTGATACGCATCAAAATCAGCAACAAAACGCAACAGACAACAATCAAAATGCAGAAAATCAAAACGAAAAGCTCACACTTTCGTCACCTCCAAAACGATTCCAAAACGCAACAAAACGGCAGCCAAAACTCAATTTCAAAACTCCTCCATTCCTTCTATAAATTGAACACTCCTCACCTTCAATTGGCAAGGTTCATCCCCTAGAAACCCTGCCCAAACAAAATCACACTTCAATTCCCAAATTTCCATAATCTTCAAATAATCACAATCTCACAATTCCGATTCAAAGATTCATCAATTCTTCATATAACACCTTCAATTGAACCTTCACTTTCAAAAACTATCTTCAATATCAAAAACCAGATTTACAAGGAGAGGAAACCGTGGTGAAGCCGAGAAGAAGAGAGGGCGGTGTTTCGAGAAAGAAGAACAAGAAATCGGTGGAATTAGCGATTGATTTTGAGAGAAGAAGAGGTAGCACCGCCTTTTCTTTTGTTCTTCCGCCATGCCCTGTGTTTGTGCCGCGGCTTACGCGAAGAAGAAGAAGCCTTAATTGCTTTTGTTTTCCTTTTTTTGTTTTTTTTATATATTCCTTTTTTTTAGTTACTTTTTTTTTAATAATAAGTGTTTGTATGGGCTGGATATTATTTTGTTGGATCCACCATTGCTATCCAACACCAGACCCGCGGATCCCCCTCCCCCTTCCATTTCTATTTTTTTTTATTCTTTAGTTTCTTTATGTTTTAAAATGTTTTTGTTACAACTTATTTTTGATATAAGAGATTTAGAAAATATATTTTAGAAAAAGATTTAGAAAATATATTTTAGAAAAATACTTAGAAAATATATTTTAGAAAAAATATTTGGAAAAAATATTTCAATTTCCTTTATGGATTTATTTTTAGATCCATGTTTTCTTTTCCATCCTTTTTTTATTTTTTTGTCGATGACAATCTCCGATTCGTAGATTGTTGTTTTTCGAAGAGGTTTAATCTTCATTATTTCAAATCTATGGATGAATGATCATTTGGATCATTCTCCATACTTTGAGATCGTGATAGGTTGCCTTCGATAAATTCAACGAAAATCTCGATTAAGATTAGACCGTTCTTTTTCTTTTAGTGTGGCATGTTTTCGGAGAATGATTCATAATATCATTTCTCTAACATGTATTAGCACGAATATTTTCCACTTTAATTAGTGGTGGCCGACCTCATTTGTAGGGTAATTACTTCGTAAATTACTCGGCGATTATTTAACATAGACCTAAATTTGTCCCGATTCGGAATAAGATCCACTTGGATCCGGTTGCCTCGATTTTTTTTTATTATCTTTCGTGGTTGTGCTTGATTAAGTTCACCATACCACTTATATGTAAATATTATAATAATGTGAATATAATCCATTTAAATTCAATCTCTCGCACGTTATCCTCTTTATTTCAATTTCTCGCTCTTTATCTCTTTTATTATGCTATTATCATATTATATCATATATCATATTGTTTATGTTTATATTGTTGCTTGTGATTTTTCTTTTGTCCATTTGGACACCAAAACATTAATAAAGGATTAAACATTAAAAAAGATTGGTGACTTTAATTTCGGACTATGGCTACTATCCTTAGCATTGGAGTTTGGACTTAGATTTTAGGATCTCTACCTTTGCTCAAATTGTGATGGATTGGAGACTTTGGCCTCAAGTTAAGTTCATTTGTCTTTGAAGATGGAATTCCGTTACTTTGAAGAAATGTTCATAATATGGTTTGATCGCTCTTCTCTTAACTTTTTAATTCAAGTATTAGGATAGTCCCTTCATCTCCTCCCACTTCTTAAATTTTCAAAACTTCTCCCTATTTCAAAAATCTTCTTTGTTTTCCAACTTCAAATGTTTTCATAATTAAACCTTGACTTCGGTCAAGCGATTTTATCCTTTTCACTTTATTTTCTTAATAAATGTTAATCCATGTAAATATATCGAAATTCTTTTCTTACATACTTTAAAAAATCCAAAACTCACTCAATTGTTTTTGTGCCTTTGTGCACCTTTTCTTTTCATATGTTTAGATATGATTCATTCTTTCTAGCGGAATTATTCGCTAAAGAATGACGACTTATCTCTACATTTTAAAATCAATTCAACTCATTGTTTCTTTTCAAATTTTGTACCACGAACTACGAGGTTTTGATCTCGCATTGCACTTTGTGGGTACGTAGGCATGAGGCGTTAAACCTCTTCAAACACAAAATCTTAAGAAAACATTCTTCTTCTCATCCCTTCAATCTTTTTCAAGCAAACCAATTTCAAACCAAAAAAGCAATAAATATGTCAAAGGGCTCCCGTGGAGTACCACAGACATTTTGGGTGCGTAAAACCTTCCCGATTTGTAACCTATCCCCTTACCCGTTCTCTGTTCGTTTCTTTTAGCTTTTGCTTTTAGATTCATTAGGTTTTGTTCGTTCTTTTTCCTTTTTCCATTTGGAAATAAATAAAAGCGCGGTGGCGACTCTGTGTACCTTGAGTTAAGTTAATCAATAGCTTACACTCACGATTTTACCGCTACAATGATAAAAAATGATATGGGCCTATAAAGCATCATTATTTTATTTAAAGGTTAGAAAAGGGTTTATGGGAAAGTTAAGAGGGAAATTCAGAATTAAATAATGAATTGATCTATAAAGCAAGTGTGGGTAAAATGGACGGATTTAAAAATGGTTTCATGGGCTTAGAAAAAGTTTGAAAAATGGATGGAAATGGTAAAATGAATATTGGACAATATATGATTTCCAAAATTAATAATGAAGTGGTTTAGAAATGGATACTAAAATGGTTTTATGTGGATAAACAAGGTTATGGTTATTGGGCTAGAATTGAATTTGGATATGGAAAGAAATTGAGATTTAGGTAAAACCAAAGGAGTTGGTTTAAGAAAGATGGTTTAACTAAATATTGAAAATTTCTAATGGATATTAGGAAATTGAATAATGAGAGAGACTGAAACATGGTTTAGTATCCTGAGAATCACCAAGACCATAATTCACAACGCCCCGTTATAACTTTCATAAAAACCCTAATAATTCAGGAACTTCATAATGAGCATACGTTCGAGATGATACGAGTTCAAAACTTCTCTCAAACTTGAGTGTAATAACCATATAAGACTCTCATGCCAATGGAATGTATGGTCATAATTTTACGACCTAACATGAGATTCATATGAGTGGAGTATAAGCTAGTTAGGGAAAGTAAATAAGAGGGCAAATTTTGGGGTGTTACACATGCTTCTTGAGCTTAAAGGACCATTTCTTTACATGAATTCAATTCTATTTTTTATGCCATGCATGTGTAACAATTGATGCTTGTAGTAATACTTTTTCAATTTCATGATAAAATGCTTATTTTGTGCAATATGGAAAAGGGTGATTATTCTTGTTGATCATTGTTCCTTTTAATCAAATAAATGATGTAAATAAATTCACATATTTGAGTTCATTTTGTGATGTATGTAGATCCATTTTAATTGACATTGATGTGTTGTTTATCATTCACTTTGTGTACACATAAATAAAAATGATCAAATCTGCCCCATGTTTTCATAGTTGTTTGTTAGTGCAGTAGCTGTAAAATGTGTGTTTGCATGTTGTATGTGACCTTTTGCACCTAGTTTGCATGCTGATTGTAGGCTATATGTTTAATTTATTATTTTTAGGATTTAATTGGTGTATGTTTGCTTTAATTTGTATGTGACCTTTTGCACCTAGAGTTATTAGGATTTAATTGGTGTATGTTTGCTTTATTATTTTTAATAAAATGCACACTAATCTTTGTTTTGTAGGGAGGGAAAAGTATGTTTCCTTACACCTTATCCTTTTTATTTTTTTTATGCATTCCCTTTATGCATTTAATTCCCCTTTTACTCCCATATTTGTGATTGGTAGAATTTCCCCTTTTGTTAGGACCAACTTATCTTCCTTAGGAAGTAAGTTGCATCCTTTTTCCTTTCTCTTTTCCTTTTGCTCTTTAGGATTAGAAAAGCCTCACTCACCATTAGAACCACCATTTTAATAAATAACTTAGGGTTGTGTCTTAGTCTCCCTTAATTTTTGTCCTTTTCCGATTTGAGTTTTCTTTCTCATCTTCAAACAAAATCCAAAAAGACTTAATAAATGCATGAAAGGATCCCTTGTGTATAGCCTTATTCCATGGGGCACTTGCATTAATTCCATCTTGGAGTGGTGTAGGCTTGTCTAGAATGATGTATAAGTCTTATCAAGGTTTTGTTTCACAAATAAAAATTTAAAAGATACTTCTTCATAAAAGCTATAAAAAAACACTTAATAAGTTCAACAAGCTAGTGAACTTAGACCCTAATCCTTGGAAACAAGTCTTGGATAAATTCTTCTTGCTTGGTGTGCTTGTTCTATTATTTCATCTTGGAATGTAGTAGCAAGTACACATTCCATGGAAAAGAGTTTGAATTCACTTCCTTGTGCCAAATTCATATAAAAACTCTTAAAAAAAGCAACAACAAACAATAAGAGACTTTCCTGCGGGAGCCTCTTTTCTCATCTCATTCACTCTCAACGCGAACTCGCGACGACTTGTCTCGCATGCAAGACGGTAAACGCACTTGTACCAGACAAGCCTGCAGCACCTGAGCATAAACATACGCAGTTCCAGCATAAAAAACACATACAAATAGTTCCCGCCTTAGTTAGGCGAACTACGTCGACTCTGATCCTCATTATCCCGATGAGGTATGTAGGCAGCGGGGTAGGGCCCGTACGAGCACATTCTTTATTTTCCCTACATTTTCCCCATTATTTCTTTTTGTTCTCTTATTCCAGTTCCCTTTTTCTCATTCTAGTTCCAGTAGCGGTTTCTGTTCAGCAGCATCTTATTTCTCACCATTTGAAACAAACAAGCAAGTGTGGATCCCGTCGGGTACGGCGAATGATCTGGGGTTCTAATACCTTCTCAGGTCGTAACCGACTCCCGAACCCAGATCTTTGGTTCGGAAGGCCTTGTCATTTCCTTCTTCCTCGGGTTTGTGCAGCATTACCTTTCCCATTCATTCGGGATAAAAATGTCTGGCTGGCGACTCTACCTTTTCTGCGTCACTTTCGCGTTTGTACTAGGATGAAAATCCCGGGAGCGACAGCTGGCGACTCTGTTGGGGATCGAACCCAGAATCTCTGGTTTCCCTCGTAGAGTCAATCCTAGCGCCCGTTTGTTTTTGTTTTCTTTGGGTGTTTATATGTGTGTGTTGTTGTGTCTATTTCCTGTTTTCGTTTATTGTTTACTTTACAACTTTATTTATTGCTTTCAGTACTTATTTTCATATGCATCATATACTGGACTGTGCTAGTTTCATTTTTTATGTGGTATGGGTTTGTTACTGTGAGATGAGCTCGTAACCGAGCCTCGAGTGCACCTTAGGACTTAGAGTGGTTCCACATTGGCTTCATGGCATCTTGCTATGTTGGTAGTAGTGAGTTTCACACCTTGACTTGCGAGCTTCTCGGAAATGTATTGATACCGGAATCTTTTTGAGGCAATATACAACCTTGATAGTTATGTGCAGTCAGGGGACCAATCATTGAGAACCTTTGTGGAAACATCCCTCTCCAGTGATGATAGTGACATACCACATTTGTTGGCAAACTCACTCGCATCTGAGGGCCCACTGGGAACTCGCATAGGATGTCCTGATTCTCTCATAGGAATCCAGTTAAGGCAAACTGTTCGTATGACGATAGTATTGTACCCTTCAGGATGAATGTACTATTGTTTCTCGATTCAGTGCTTGAAGCTAAGGACTTATGAGGGATGCTTGTTTCCTTGGACTCAGCTGAGACCTCCCTGAGTAGTACATAATGCCAAACTGATTCCCTGATTTGGTCATGAGCCATTTCTCGGAGATGGTGAACGTATTATTGTTGCTCGGCTTTGAGAGTCCGTTATGTTGACTCGAGTAGCACACCCGTGAGATTGGGAGGGGTTTACAGGTTTGCAGGAACCCTGAAACTTCCAACATACCCACCTCGCCAGTATTTTTCAGTAGTATGATCTGGTTATATGTTGCATTGATTATGAGTTCTGAAGTATCTATACAAAGACAAAAGTGACTATCCACAGTTGGTTCACCGCCCAACACTAGCATCAGACCCTTGATCACATACTTGTTGCATACATAACATCATGGCATTTTATCATACATGTTCGGTTATTTCCAAAGATCCCATGTTTGAACCATGTCATTATATGTTCATATATCCAAACTGGAATCAAAGCAGATGGATCCCTTGGAAATAATCGAACATGGAATTTGCATGCATCCTTACACTCATTACATGTGTTCGGGGACAGATTCTTATCCTGATTTAGTTAGTCTCCAGAATGGCCAATTTGAATCACAATCATCAAGAGATGGACATGGAATAATGCCAAGCAGAGATAGCTGAAATGAAAATCCGAATAGAACAACTTCTGGTGATCATGTAGACCTTGTGCCAGGGCCACATGCTATTGATAGAGAAAGTTTACCAAGTGAAGAAAGAAGAGAACCAGACCAGGGAAGCCTCGAAGCTCCAAGGGCACCATGTCCCCTTTACTGCTATTGGAGTTGTGGGTCATCCCCATTCAGTGGGTTTATTCCAAGATCAGGGAGTGTTTTGCGGAAATTCTCCTCAACTTTTGGCTCCTAAGCCTCCCAACTCGCAGACTCTTCCTGCTCATCAAAGGAAGGGTAAAGACAAAAACTGCGGACAAAGGCCGAAGACGCCTGAAGCCAAGTTTGATTTTATTTCGATGTCATATGTCTAATTGCTTCCTTGTTTGCTCGATCTTGATCTGGTTGAATTTGTCACCCTGACAGCCATGCCAAAAAAGCTTCCTTTAGATTTTGACGCCAGTGCCCGGTGTGTTTTCCATTCTGGGGCACCGGGTCATCATGTGGAGAACTGTAAGAGGTTCAAATATCGAGTTCAAGAGCTCATTGATTCAAAAGTGATCGAGTTTGCACTAATCAGTGGGGATGTGTCAAGGGATTTCATATTGATAGAAGGTACTTCTCCTTTCCTTACCATAAAAATAATCCCCAATCAGGGGTGTGTGCCTCCACTTTGGGTCGTAAAGACATCGCGCCAGTCACCTCTGCCCATTCACCGATCCAACATGGGTAAGAAAGTGCAGAAGAACTTCGGGTGTTCGAATTCATCTCAAGCAGCCTGAAGGAGTGTTTACTCCAAGTCTTAGCCCTCCTAGTCAAGTGTTTGCCCGTTTGCTAGAGAGTTCTTTGATTCAGCCAAGGAATGCCTTGCCAATGCCCTATCACATTCCCCCAGATTACAATATGGGTGTTACGTGTGAATTCCACTCCAGAACATTCGGGCATACCATCGACGAGTGCAAAGCCTTTAGGCACAATGTCCAAGATCTAATGGATTAAGGGATCATTACACCAGAGGGGTACCTCAAAAGTTGAAGCCTCTTGACCCATCTGGTCATGTAGACTGCGCGAAGCTCAAGTCAGGAGACGTAGATTTCTTTGATGCATGTGAATTACTTTATTGTATTCCGATATTACCTTCAGAGCTGTTGAAGGAATCTTTTGTTTTTCTGTTGTTGATTGTGGCATTTTCCTGTATTTCAGTATTATTGACAGTGATTGTATAACTTTTCGCACATTGGTGCATTATTTCTTTATGGAAGTTTTCAAGTGCCATTGTGTCAACTTTTCTATCCTGGCAATTTTATTTTGATATTGAACTCCCAACGCTCAACACGTTCTCCGCGCACACTCACCCAACACTTTATTTGATAGTGTGGCACTTTGTGGGGTATCTGTCCCCCCATCTGAATGAAGTGGGATCAATGACATGGAATTTTAATGCATATCATTTTTGCATACTAACGAGTTACCCAGATTTCCTAATTTATTTGACTATTTTAGGAGATGTGTCATACGTACTGGTACGCTACTCGTCGAAATTAGAGCAAGTCATGAATACAGTATAGACCGAGCTGAATGAGCTTCGCACTCAGGTGGGGAGTTCATGGCAGCAATGCAGGGTATAGTGTAGGGACAACAAGAAATCTGAACCGTCATGCAGAGGCTCAATCAAAAGAAAGTTGATCCTCTAGTGATTACCTTGGACGCCCAAGGCAATCCGATCAACAACATTGTCATTCCACCTACGGAGAATAGGTTTCCTACTCCTGATGGCGGTGGACCGATTCATGTCCATGTAACAGACTGATAGGAGGATCAGTTCACTTTTCTCAATGAAGATATGAGATTTGGTGTTGGGGCCAATAACCACGACTTTCAAAGGTTGGCCGAGAAGGTAAAGGCTCTAGAATGCAGAGACACCCTTGGCATTGACGTTGTTGACACGGGGTTGGTTTCAGGAGTGGTCATTCCTCCAAAGTTCAGACCTCCTGTTTTCGACAAGTACAGTGGCAACTCTTGTCCGAAAACTCACTTGCAGGCCTTCTATCGCAAAATCGCTGCACATACCAAGGACGAGAGGCTTTGGATGTATTACTTCCAGGACAGCCTGTCTGGGGGCTCACTTGAGTGGTACATGAAATTGGAGAAGAATTTTGTTCATAACTGAAAGGAACTAGGGAAATCCTTTCTCAAGCAGTACCAATATAACATTGACATGGCTCCCAGCCGAACTCAGCTTCAGAGCCTGTCTCAAAAGAACTTCGAGAGCTTTAAGGAGTATGCATAGAGATGGCGCGAGGTCGCAGCCAGAGTACACCCTTCGTTGCTGGAAAGAGAAATGGTGGACCTTTTCATAGATACTCTTCCTGGGAACTTTATAGAATGATTGGCAGGCTGTTCGTCCAACAGTTTCTCTGATGTCATCTTGACTGGTGAAAGAGTTAAAAACTAGTTGAAACGAGGAAAAATACAGAACAACGGTGCCTCTACTTCTGGAGCCAAGAAGTCGTCCTCATACGGGCAAAAGAGACTGTATGAAGAAGTCGAGGCAGTCTATGGTCAACGAAAGACGAGAAATCAAGGTTCATATTACCAGACAGCATTTGTGACCTTCCCTAGGGAAACCCAGTTGCAACAGCCAAATTGTCGCCAGCATAACCCTCAACAAGGTCGACAGCATTCGCAAAGGAGAAAAGAATTTTCGACCCTTTGACAATGTCTCATACCGACCTACTACAACATTTGCTTTAGTTGAAACTGATTGAGCTTCGCAAGCTGTCCCCACCTCCTTTCCCACTACCGGACGGATGGGATACCAACGCCCGCTGCAATTTTCATTCTGGGGCACTAGGGTATCATATCGATGGGTGTAAAGCTTTTCACCACAAGTTAAAGGATTTAATCGACTCAAAAGTTGTCAACCTTGCACCAAATAGATAAGGGAAAGGACATCCCAATACTCCCAGTAATGGCATTGTTTCTCTCAAAGCATTTTCATCCCTATTGAGGGGAACTACGTTGCTATGATTCTTCATTGGTCTGGGGTCAATGGAGATACATAGGCAGAAGATCGTCAGGTCTTTCCAAGCAACCTTATTGGGAAACTTCATTCCCCAACTTTACTCCTTCTTTCAGACGTCTCGTTTCAAAGTCAGAATAACTAGAAGATGTATGATTGCCATGTCGGATAAGTGACCATTATACCACAATTCTATTAGTCCAGAAGGAGTCAAATCTCCTCAACAATGGCAATGTTCAGCTTTCTTTACTGCAATTTCATTTGTAATTTCTCCTGTTTGTTTAAACATTTGTATGCATGCATGAAATTTGCTTAATTTTGAATGTTAACCATAATAAAGTGCACATGTTTTTCTTGAAGTAATTCATTTGTATTTCATTTATAATTTTGTGTGTGTACATCGCAATACCAATTGTTGTGCTTAAACTCTGTGAGAGAGGATGACAAAATGAAAACGCAAAAATCTCTAATTGTGTGCTTTTGAGAAAGACCCTGTTGATGATATACAAACATTGTTTCAAATCCAAAACACTGGAGATATAAGGAAGATAGACCCTCGACAACCCATTTGAGCCTTGAAGTAGGAGATTCTTTTCGCATGAAAAAAACCCTTGCATTTAACCTAGGGGCATGGTAGGCGTCAGTTAGTTTGACCGAGCGTTCAAATTTCAAAAAGGGTTGTACATCTGAGGATCCATTACCTTTCGTTGTACCAAATCAAGAGGACCAATGACCAGAAACCATAATGGTTATCCCAATCAAGAGGTCCAAATACCGGAAACAAATGGTTATCCCTCATCAACTGAGAAGTGAGACAGTCACGACCCTTTCAAAGCAATCAAGACAACCAGTGTCACACGATTTGTTCAAAAAAAAGATTTAAAAAAAGAAATGAAAAGGCCCGCTAAGTCGAAACTTGAAAACAAGCGACTTAGGCAAAAATTAGGGCATCCCGCTGGACTTCGCAATCAAAGATTCACAAGAATCAGTCCAGGCAAAAGTTAGGGATAAGCAAATAATGCAAAAGCGAAAGACAAAAAGGATTACACAAGAAAGATCCTTAAATAAGACAAAGTCGTGTGATATAGACACAAAAGACAATAGGGGTGGCTGACTCCCAATAACAACCTGATTGGTGCTTAAGCCGTTAGTGCAATTGGTTCCTCAACCATCACAAAACCCTTTTTGAGAGGTGAGTGCTTGTGAAAGCTAGCTGAAAATAGGAATGGAGAACATCACAAAGAGGGGTGGGCACAAATAAACTTCGAGCCTGTATCCTTTGTTTTTATAACCATGAACCTGGCCACGATACAACCCTCAAAATCCCTAACTGAAACATGGTTATTTTGATAGCGTACTACCACGAGACCGCATTCCTGACTCCTATGAGTGGTGTTGAAAGATCTTTGTTGGTGTTGCATGTGAATGCTTTCTATCATTCAAAAAATTAATGTCGTATCTTAACCAGTGATTCACTCACAAAGGTTTGCGACATCTTTTTCAGTAAAACTTCAAGATTAACATGTGTGTTGCATTAGAATTTTCATTCTTAGAATAAACATTTTCTACTTGCATACATTTGTTGGGCATCATAAAATTTCACATATGAAACTTCAGTCCAGAAGCTTAATCTTGCCAAGTTGAGAAGTCTGAAACTTCCGAAGGACAATCTGTCGAGGTGCACTTTTCAAGAAAACTCCATTGATTAGGGACTTTCCCAACAGTCGTGATAAAAGCCAACTAATCTGGGGCAATCACATCGAGCACTCTCTTCAAAATTCCTCCAAACTGGGGCAATCACTTCGAGATTCAAATCTCTCAAAGAGCCATTAGTCTGAGGCATGCATGCAAATTTCAGCCAAACTGTACTTCGAGATCCAGTCTCTCAAAGAACAATTGGTATGGGTGTTTTCTTCAAAACACAGTCAGTCATACGTGATCACTTCAAGGCTCGTACTGGGGCAAGCCACCCCAAGAGCACTATAAGTTATTTTCTCCCGATGACGGTTAATCAGAAGCACCTACCCAAAGTTCAAAATATTAGGACACACTATCTCACAATGATATGAGGTTTTTCATGAATCCTCACGAGGCAAATTCTTGCACAGACCATGCAGTCTGGGGCAGTTATTTCGAGATCCGACGAATCTCTTCAAGAGTTTGAAGACACTGAGGCATTTCGTATGTCATGTTTTCTGTAAAATCCTCTTGAGACATTTTCTTCTGAGGACCTTAATCTGAGGCGAGTTGAAAATTGCAAGGAATCATTGTTCACTCATGATTAGTTGACAATCTATCAACTCAGAGGATGGAAGCAAAGCCATTGTCAGCACCATACTTCGAGAGTTGTTTCGTCAACAGGCTTCATTGATCAGAATTCCGTAGCAAGTCTCATTAGAAAATACTTTCTCCAGCATTATAGCAAAGGGAAGGATACTTTTTGAGCGGCAGGGAATCATCGTCTCTCATCCCCAGCATGAGACTTCTTACATCTCTCATTCCCAACATGAGACACTCTACACGTCTCATCCCCAGCGAGGGGTAACTTGAACTCTTATCTTCAATAGGAAGCCTTCTCATTGACACTCTCCATCATCCCCAGTAGAGTGGAAATTGAAATATTCCCCAGCAGTGGTGAAAGAAGATTGATGGTCTCCCCAAACAGATACTTCCCGCCAATACAGAGGCAATCTCCAGCAGTACAAGGAGTTTATTTCCTCCCCAGCAGGTTACTACTTTAGCAATATCATACATTTGTTTCCCCAGCCAAGTCATAAGGTTTCACTTCCCCAACGGATTTCAACGGGTAGCGTACCTAGTAAGAAGAGTCAATCTCCAGCAGGATCTTGTCTCTCCAATCTCGAAGTCCAATTTATTTTTGGCAGTGGCGGCAGTTCATAGCCGGCGTATCATTAACAACATTCCCCGCAGAGTTGTTTTCTCCTCACAAGGACTAACCAGATCAATGCAGTGATCATCATTTCCCTAGTCAAGCCACCTGGGATACTTGTTATCTCCTCATTAGGAGACCCCTTGTCATTTGCATTTGCATTTAGTAATCATCATTTCATTTGCATCCTCCAAAGCGTAGCATTTCCATTATTATGGAGCATTACACCATAGAAAAATTTAAACATATGCATACGAAGCATAAGCCAGTTGTGGTACCTTGCAAAAATTCTCGAAATGTTACATCTCCAATCAAACTGAAGTATTCCCCACAGAATGCAACTTCATTTCCCAGTGTGGTTATTTCTACCAAGTCTTGTTTGTTATCCCCAGTTGAGTCTTGTTTCAGTACAACAATCTCATTTTTGCATCTCTATTTAAGTACAACGGTCACGTCTCAGGCTCTCGTTTAAGTACAACGATCTTGTTCCTTTCGAGTCTCCATTTAAGTACAATAGTCTCGTCTTTTGGGTCTTGTTTCAGTACAACAGTCTCATTTTTTTTGCATCCCCATTTTGGTAAAACGGTTTCATGTCAGGTTATCATTTAAGTACAATGATCCCGTTCTTTTTGGTCTCGTCTCAATACGATGGTTATGTATCAGTTGGTACCATTTCCTAGTTAGATCGGTTGATCTTATTTGAGTTGTAAATCGGTTGATATTACTTCTCTTCGAGCTGTAAATCGGATGATATTACGTTCTCGTTTTCCGGGTTATGGATCGGTTGATACCATATTCTGGTTGGATCGGTTAATCTTATTTGATTCGTGAATCGGTTGATATCCCTTCTCTTCGAGCTGTAAATTGGATGATATTACATTCTCGCATTTCCTGGTTATGGATCGGTTGATACCACCTCCGTGATAGATCGGTTGATCTTATTTGAGTTGTAAATCGGTTGATATCACTTCTCTTCGAGCTGTAAATCAGATGATATTACATTCTCGCTTTCCTGGTTATGGATCGGTTGATACTATTTCCATAATAGATCAGTTGATCTTATTTGAGTCGCAAATCGGTTAATGCTGCGTTTAAGCCCTGTTTCGCCAAAAGGCACTTTCTTTGTGGCTTGATTCGCTCAGCAGTCACATTGTCGAGTTCCATTCCGCTAATGGTCTCGTTTTCAAGCCCTGTTTCGCCAACAGGCACTTTCTCCGTGGCTTGATTCGCTCAGCAGTCACGTGTTAAGCGTTGTTTCACCAACATGCACCTTTCTTTGTGGCTTGATTCGCTCAGCAGTCACATTGTCGAGTCACATTTCGCTAATGGTCTCGTTTTTAAGCCATGTTTCGCCAACAGGCACCTTTCCATGGCTTGATTCGCTCAGCAGTCACGTGTTAAGACCTGTTTCACCAACAGGCACCTTTCTTTGTGGCTTGATTCGCTCAGCATTCACATTGTCGAGTCTCATTTTTCTAACGGTCTCGTTTTTTAAGCCCTGTTTCGCCAACAGCACCCTCTTTGTGGCTTGATTCGCTCAGCAATCACATTGCAGGTTATTGCAATAATCATATTCCACCTGATTCTATTCCCATTACCTATTCAGAGGTGAAAACAAAAAAAAAAGATAAATAAAAGGCAGATGACAATTCTCTTATCCACCGAGTTCAAATTTCCAGGTTTTATTCGAGTATTCAATCACTCCATACCTTGAACGTCTAAAAGCTCTTGCAATTATTCGTTCAAGCCTGCAGATGATTGAATAGGGGCAGCTGTAATACCTCAAAATTTGCCCTCCCATTCCTTCAACATTTTGCATACATAGATTCATAAAATAACCAAAAACATTGCATCATGTGTAGCATGACTAAGGCATAGGTATGTCATCAATGATTAGAGCAACTGAAGGCATTACAAAGGAAATCAAAGGGCCACAAAGCTTCTCAACATGGTGCAAAGGGTTCATAACATCCCACAAGTCTTCATTTGAAGCCACAAGCCATAGAAAGATTTGATTTGATCAAAGGAGGAAAGCAGTGCAAAATCTCCTGATGAAAAAGGCCAAATTAGGCTTTCACTTCTACTGGGCTTCTCCATGAAGGTTTGATTCAAAGTGGATTCCTTTGTCTTATATATGATTTCAAGTGCCTAGGGTTCAAATTTCATCCACAAATTCATTTTCGAAGAGGTTCAATTGGTCAGATGGACTGAAAATCAAGGAATCAGGGAAAAGGCAACCGAGCTAGGTAAAAAAGGTCGACTCCTGACTTTTAAGATCAAAATTATGAAATTACGGTTACAAGGATCCTATGGTTCAAATCTGGTCAAGAAATGATGGAGGAATCATAAAAAATCAAGGGAAAAAATATCATTTGAAAAGTGGTTAATTTCACTTTTCCCTCCACTTTTCCTTCCACTTTCCTTCCACATTTCCTTTCATTCTTTCCCCTCTTATTTTTCCACTTCAATTCCACTCCATTTACTTTGGATTCTTCTACCATGTTCCACAACCTTCTAGAGTATTCCATGGAATATTCCAAGGAATATTCCTTCTCCAACCCTAACCCTAACTAACTACAAACCTAACTCCATTCCTAAACCTAACTCCATTCCCAAACCTAGCTCCAAGTCTAGCCCCTATATAATCATTAATCACTTCAATGCAAAGGGTTCCCAATTTTTCACTTTCTCACAATTTCTAGAATCACTTTTTCTCTTTCACTTTTCCTCCATTTCCCTTTTTCACCAAAGCTTTTTTGAAGAAGCTCTTCAAGTTTCACATTGAAACTTGAAGATCTTAAAGCTTAGCCTCCAACCTCCATTGAATTGTGGATTGTAGAAGAAGAAGCTACTGATTTTTGTGAAGATTTCGACTTATCAGAAGTGCAAGAAGGCTCAAGCATCAAGAATGCATTTATTTTGCGGATTCACGATTTTCTTGGTTTTCTCTTTGATCAAGCTCCGATTCTTGCAACATTTATCGAAGCACTTCTCCTCTTCGTAGGTTGGTAATCTAAAACCATGTTAGCTTTAAATTATTCTCTCCATCTCGCCATTTTGGAATTTTTTAAGTGCTTTTCGTATTACTTGTGGTTGATTATGTTTTCGTTATGTTTTGCTTGCGATTTGTGGTTTTTAATGGATTAGAAGCTAGGTTGTAGCTTGTTATAGGTTCTAGCATGTGTTAATAAGCCATAATTGAGTAGAAATTCATGTTAGCATGATTAGATGTGTGTTAGGGATGTTTAGAAGTAAGTTTGTGTCCAAAAGCACTTATTTCAAAGCTTTTTTTCACTTTCTGTTCAGTGTTAACCGGTTAACGCTTTTGGTTAACTGGTTAACTCTTTTGGTTAACCGGTTAACACATACGTTTTTTGCCATTTTAGTGTTGTCTGGGGTCCGTTAATGGGTTAACCAATTTGGTTAACCGGTTAACGTTGTTGGATTTTAGTTTTTTAGCTTATTTTCTTGTTTTTTCTTGCTTCCTAGTGCTTCTAAGGTTCATGTGTGTTTAGGTATTGATTTTAGGGAATTTTTGGGTCTATTTCCAGTAGCCGATTCATTTGTTTCGAGTCGTTTCGACATGATTCCGTTCACTTTTCCATGTTATTTGTTAAATATGTATATGTGCTATAATTGATTCTTGATGTGTATTGCTACACTTTAATCATTTGTTTCACATGTTAAATGCTCACTTAAAATTGATTTGTGCTTCATGATCATGATCTTTGCTTGTTGGATTGATTAGGTGATTAAATGCCATGTGTTGATTTTGCTTAAAAGTGATTAAATGCTTCACATGTTCATGCATACTTCTTGAGCTTAAAGGACCATTTCTTGACATGAATTCAGTTCTGATTTTTATGCCATGCATGTGTAATAATTGATGCTTGTAGTAATACTTGTTCAATTTCATGATAAAATGCTTATTTGGTGCAATATGGAAAAGTGTGATTATTCTTGTTGATCATTGTTCCTTTTAATCAAATAAATTATGTAAATAAATTCACATTGAAATTCTGTGATCAGGTATGAGATGTCCTATGAGATGTTCCAACACTTGACAGATTTAACCAAAACTTAAAGTGCAAGAAAAGTAAACAACACAGTAGTTTGTTAACCCAGTTCAGTGTATAACCACACTTACATCTGGAGGCTACCAAGCCAGGAGGAAATCCACTATAAGTAATATTAATTCTAGACTTAAACCACCCAGTTTAATCTTTCACTTAATATCTACCCAATGCAATTTCTACCTAAGACACAACTTAGATATGAGTACCAACTCACTCCCCCTCAATCACACAGTGATCTTGTTTACAAGTTTAATAAAATTGAAGTCATCCTTCAAACAAAACATCTTGATCTTACTCTACAGTTTCAATCAAGACACAGATACACTTTTGCTTAAAAGCTCATAAAGTGGTACAATTACACAACCTGCTATTAAAACTCAAAACACCCTATTTTGTCTTCTGAAATTCGTACTCAATTATGAGATATTCTGTTGCTTAAATAGGTGTATGGATTTTGGGCTTTCTGTAGGTTAATCCAGTCCTAAAACGCATGCAGCTTCCTCCTTGAATTAGGGTTTGTTACTTCCTAGATTCTAGGTGATTTAGTTCTTCTGATTATGCTGAAGTCTCATAACAACATTCCCTACATATGCGCCTTATTCTGTTTTTGTCCATCTATAATTAATTCCAGATAACTTTCCTTAAATTACTCAGATCAGTTAGTCATTAATTTAAATCTGGTAGCAGGTTTGAGATGTCACAACATCTGTTGGGACATCCTGAAAAACTGAACTTAAGTCATTTACACAATGTCCCAACATCTGGTGTAACATCCTGAATTAAGTTCTTATACTCTGTTTGATAATGTCCCAACATCTGATAGGACATTCTGAACTGAATTCAACATTTCTTGTTGGTCAAAAATTCTGCCAATTCTAAACATCTACAAACTCCCCCTTTGGCTAATTTTTGGCTAACATATTTTTCTGGTTATCAGAGTATCAGAGTGCAGCAGAAGTTCTTTTATCAGAGTATATCAGTTCTTTTCTGTTGAGTCATGTGTGAGTTTACTCCCCCTCAAACATACATGTATTCGGATTTGTTGCAACAGAAATTTTCATTAGAAACACACTGATTCAGTTCAGAAGCAAACAGAAGTTTTTCATTAATAGCTAAACAGCATCATACATTGTTGTTGTTGTTGTTCTCCCCCTTGTTAGACATAAATTTGGGGCCAAAGTTACTAATTCAAAATTACAATGCAGCTGTCATTACATTTTTCCTCACACACAATTTTTCACTCAGACTCCTCATAGTCAGTTTCTTCATCTTCCTCAGTCTCCTCATCAGAAGTAGCTTCTTTCTGAGCACTTTCAATCTCCAGCCTTTGGATAATCTCCTCAAGCTTCTGCTTCCTTGCATCCAGTTCTTTGCAAGTGCTCTTCAGTTCAGCAATCAATGCAGCTTTGGAGATTGGAGACTTTGCATTTGAAGGACCAACAGATGTCCCAGAGGGTGCTTCAACATCAGTTGCGTGATGACTCAGGAACAGCTTGTAGTGAAAGGCCAGAGGGCTTTCTCTTTTGCAGATTGTGTCCTTCTCAGTGAGGATCCCAGGGTACTAACTCAGCACTATTCCACACAGCAAGGAAGGGAAGGCAATTGGCAGCTTTGTTGCAGATGATCCAGCATGCTTCAATGTCTGATCAAATATATAAGCTCCATAATCCAGCTTTGTTTGAGTGCCCACAGCAAATATGAACCTGCCCAATCCAGTAGATATTGATGATGTATGGTTGGTAGGGACCCAGTTTGCTGTACCAATCCTGTTCAGCATGGCATATTTCCTTGTCAGCATGTTGACTGAGAGCTTTCCTTTAACTGGCCAAGCCTTGACCTGATTAGCAGTGATAACCTTGCAAACCTGGTTATCAGTCTTCCCTAACTCACTTGGACCATCAGATTCTCTTCCAAGGTATTGGTTGATAATCCTAGGAGAGAATTCTACACACCTGCCTCTTACATATACTTTTCTAAATTCAGCAGACTTACCATTGGCACAATCTTCTTGGAGGTTGACTATGAATTCCTTGACAAGCAGTTCATAGCAGGAAGAGAAGTTGGAGACAGTTTTTAAGAGGCCAGCAGAAGAGATGAGATCAATTAACTCTGTGCACTCAAGTGCATTACTGCTCAGCTCTCTTTCAAGTGCTACCCTTCTTTGATAAACAAACTTCCATCTATTCACACTTGAAACATGATGAAAGGAGATGTTGTCCAAGGGAGCTTCTGGAACAGTAGTTGATGACCTTGAGGGTGCTGATTTCTTCTTTGGAGGAGATGTTGGGACATCTTCTTCAACATCTGAATCTGGAGGAGTGACAGCTTTCCTCTTTTGAGTTTGCACCTTGCTCCATTGTTTTGTAGGACCAAAGACAACTTTAGCTTTTTCCTTCTTTGGTGTAGCTTGCTTCTTCTCAGGAATTGCATGTCCTGCATTCATATTTTCTTTTCTAGTCCTAAGCCTTTTGGCTATGCTAGGCTTTATAGAAGCAATGATTTCTGTATCAGAATCATGCTCTAGGTTCACAACAGGAGGAGGTTGAGCAGTCTCCTCTTCAGCTGGTTGATCAACAGAGATGTGCTCTTCAGTGGAGGCCTTGTGCTGGTCCTCAGATGCTTCTGCATCACCATGTGTGGAGGCCTTTTTCTGGTCCTCATCAGCAGTATCAGATGAGACCTGTTGCTGGTCTTCAGATGCTTCAACATTTATTGGGACATACTGTTGAGCAGGAGTGTCCTTTGCAGCCTGAGTTTGTTGATCTTCTTGTGGGGCTGGCATGGTGTTCAGAGGGATAGATATGCCACTTACCACTCTTTGCTCAGATAGGATCTTGGTTACCAACTCCTTTATGGAATCATCCACGTATTCAGAAGCTTTTGGAGTGTTGTATAATGGTGAAGGCATGCCTTTGGTCTTGCTGAAAACTTGATCTTTTGTTCTTTTTGGAGTTCTTGGCTTTTTAGCAAGAGGAACACTTCCTCTGATTTCGTCCATTGGAGTTGAATCCATGGGTACCACAGAAATGGGGGTTGCATGCACCACATCTTCCTTGTTGGGGATTTCTTCAGAAATGTTAGGGTTTTGAGACATTTTCGAGGGAGGTGGATGAAGAGTTTTAGGGTTGATGAGTTCTGAAAAACAGTTAGAGAATGCAATTCGTTTTTGAGAGAATGATGAGAAGATGGATAGCTGAACACAAGCTGATATTTTATAAGTAGTCGTTACTTTGAGAATTTTTAGGAGTGGAATACCCAAGGTGCTTGACCAGACTGGTGTTGCCATCTGGTGCTTATGCCACACAATGTCATATGACATGTTGGCACATCTCCAAAACTGCTAAATTTCACATAAGCAGATTCCCAATTTACCCCTTAAGTTTTCAAATTGAGTAGCATCCAAGGCTTTGGTAAATATATCAGCCAACTGCAGATTTGTAGCTACATGTTCCAGTGAAATCACTTTCTCTTCTACAAGATCTCTGATGAAATGATGTCTGATATCAATATGCTTGGTCCTGCTATGTTGGATAGGATTCTTTGATATGTTAATTGCACTTAAATTGTCACAGTACAATGTCATGACATCTTGTGGGACATTGTACTCAGTGAGCATTTGCTTCATCCAAACCAACTGTGAACAACTACTTCCAGCTGCTATATATTCAGCTTCAGCAGTAGATAAGGATACACAATTTTGTTTCTTACTGAACCAAGAAATCAAATTGTTTCCTAGAAAGAAGCATCCTCCTGAAGTGCTTTTTCTGTCATCAGCACTTCCAGCCCAATCAGCATCACAGAAGCCAGTGAGAATTGGTTTGCATCCATGAAAGTACATTATGCCATAGTCACAAGTACCATTAACATATTTCAGAATTCTCTTGACTTGGTTAAGATGACTAACTTTTGGATCAGCTTGATATCTTGCACAAACACCTACTGCAAATGTTATGTCTGGTCTGCTAGCAGTTAGATATAGCAAGCTTCCAATCATGCTTCTGTATAGGCTTTGATCTACATTCTCACCCTTTTCATCTTTAGTCAGCTTTAAATGTGTGGGGGCAGGAGTTCTCTTATGAGTAGCACTGTCCATTCCAAATTTCTTGACTATGTTCTTAGCATACTTGCTTTGGGAAATGAACATGGAGTCCTCCATTTGCTTTATTTGCAGTCCAAGAAAGTAGGTTAATTCTCCTACTAGACTCATCTCAAATTCAGATTCCATCTGATTGACAAAATGTTTCACCATCCTTTCTGACATCCCACCAAAAACAATGTCATCTACATATATTTGAGCAATCATGACATTTCCTTCTTCATCTTTAACAAATAAGGTTTTGTCAATTCCACCTTTCCTGTACCCTTGCTTGATAAGAAAAGTAGTTAGCCTTTCATACCATGCTCTTGGAGCTTGCTTCAAACCATAAAGAGCCTTCTTTAGTTTGTATACATGATTTGGACAGCTTGGATCAACAAATCCTTTAGGCTGTTCTACATATACCTCTTCATTAAGATATCCATTTAAAAAGGCACTTTTCACATCCATTTGAAATAGCTTGAACTTTAAGATACAAGCAATTCCCAAAAGTAATCTGATTGATTCAAGCCTTGCTACTGGTGCAAAGGTTTCATCAAAGTCTACTCCTTCAATTTGTGTGTATCCTTGAGCTACAAGTCTAGCTTTGTTCTTTGTAACAACTCCTTGCTCATTTGACTTGTTCTTATACACCCATTTAGTTCCAATCACATTTATGTCATCAGGTCTAGGGACAAGGTTCCACACTTCATTCCTTGTGAATTGACTTAATTCCTCTTGCATAGCACAAATCCAGTATTCATCAGTAAGAGCTTCCTTGATGTTTTTAGGTTCTATTTTAGAAACAAAACAGGAACTTGAAATCACTTCTTTTGATCTAGTGCTTACACCTCTGTTGGGATCACCAATTATCAAATCTTTGGGATGATCTTTCTGGATTCTGATGGAGGGAGGTTTGCTGGATTGTTCTGTCCTTGCATCAGTTTGAGTGAAGTCAGAATGATCACTCTTTTCTTCAGCTTCAATTTTGATATCAGCAGATGTTCCAACATCTTCTGGAACATCTGTAGGAGCATCATCAATTATCACATTTATGGACTCCATGATAACCTTGGTTCTAGAATTAAATACTCTATATGCTCTGCTGTTTATAGAGTATCCAAGAAAAATCCCTTCATCACTTTTAGGATCCATTTTTCTTCTTTGCTCCCTATCTGCCAGAATATAACAGTTACTTCCAAACACATGGAAGTACTTAACTGTGGGTTTTCTGCCTTTCCAGACTTCATAGATTGTGGACAAGGTTCCTTTTCTTAGAGTAACTCTGTTATGGATGTAACAAGCTGTGTTCATAGCTTCAGCCCAGAAGTACAAAGGTAACTTTTTGGCATGGATCATAGCTCTTGCTGATTCTTGAATAGTTCTATTCTTCCTCTCAACAATCCCATTCTGTTGAGGAGTGATTGGTGAAGAGTATTCATGATTGATTCCTTCTGAAGAACAGAAATCTAAGAATTTTTGGTTCTCAAATTCTTTTCCATGATCACTTCTTATTCTGATCACACAGCTGGCCTTTTCCCTTTGTATTCTTTGGCATAAGTCTTTGAATACATCAAATACATCAGACTTTTCTTTGATGAAATTGATCCATGTATATCTTGAAAAGTCATCAACCACTACATAGGCATACCTCTTACCACCAAGGCTCTCAACCTGCATAGGTCCCATAAGATCCATATGCAATAATTCCAAAACTTTGGAAGTTGTCAGATGTTGGAGCTTTGGATTGGACATCTTGGTTTGCTTGCCTATTTGACATTCACCACATATTTTGCCATCGTCAATCTTCAGTTTAGGAATACCTCTCACGGCATCCATAGATATGATTTTCTTTATGCCTCTGAAATGAAGATGACCTAGTCTTTGGTGCCATAGTTTCACTTCTTCTTCTTTAGCTAAAGAGCAAGTTGAAGTGAGACTGAAGTCTTGAGGTTCCCACATGTAACAGTTGTCTTTAGATCTGGCTCCTTTCATGACAACCTTTTGTTCTTTGTTAGACACTATGCATTCAGTTTTGGTAAAGTTTACACTGTACCCTTGATCACATAATTGACTTATGCTGATCAGGTTAGCAGTTAAACCTTTAACCAGCAACACATCATCCAGTCTTGGTACATCTGGATAGTCCAAGGTCCCAACTCCCTTGATTTCTCCTTTAGCTCCATCTCCAAAGGTTACATATCTGGATGAATATGACTTTAAGTCTACTAGCATATTCTTCAATCCAGTCATGTGTCTTGAACATCCACTGTCAAAGTACCAGTCTTCTTTAGCTGATACTCTTAGTGATGTATGAGCTATATATGCAACACCTTCCTTTGACCATTTGAGTTGAGATTTCTTTTGATACCTCTGCCCTGTGTATTGTTCATCAGTAGAGCTCCAAGGTTGTTTGTTGATCTTGTTCTTGGGTATGTAGCTTTGATCAGCATGAAGACTAGCTTTTGGTCTCCATACTTTCTTGATGACCTCTGTCTTCTGCTTAGGAGGTTGCTGATCTCTTTGATGTCTATGCAGCACTTTCTTGGTAACTTCTATCTTCTGCTTAGGAGGTTGCTGATACATCTGATTTGGATATCCATGCAACTTGTAGCAATGAGGTTTGATATGTCCAAATCTTCCACAATGATGACATCTCCATCTTTGATACTTCTTCTTCATTATGTTCTTTTCAGAATGTTGAGACATCTGTTGGAACATTATGTTTGACTTTGTGTTCTTTTCATGATGTTGAGGCATCTGTTGGGACATTTTGTTTGACTGTATGGACTTTGAAGTAGTTTTGCTAGAGCTAGCTTCATCCTTATGAACTCTGTTAAATCCCAGTCCACTTTTATCCCCTGAATGCTTATTGTTGTTGAGAATAACATCCAGTGTATTTGAGCTACTGTTCAGCATTCTAACAGATTTGGACATGTGTTCCAACTTGGAGTTGAGAAGACTTACTTCACTTTTCAAGGTGTCAATGATCTCTAGATCACTTGCTTTTTCATCCTTTAGTGCCTTAATCTGCTTCTTTAGCTTTATACTCTCACTGCATATTTCAGTGCTTCTTTTGAATAGTTCTCTGTATGATTGCTCAAGTTCTTCAAAAGTAAGCTCCCCATCACTGGATTCACTTTCAGATTCACATAATCCAGCTAGAGCAGTGATATGCCTAGCTGATTCTTCTTCTGAATCACCTCCTGAGTCTTCATCAGACCAGGTTACAGAGAGTCCTTTCTTTTGCCTTTTTAAGTAGGTAGGACATTCATTCCTGATGTGTCCATATCCTTCACATCCATGGCATTTAATTCCTTTTTCTTGACTGGTCTTTTCATCATAGTTTGTCCTTCTATTAGCATCATAAGGTCTTTTGTTCTCAGAAGAGTTTGTGTATCTTCCACTTGGTTTGGATTTGTCTTCCATCCTTCTGAGAATCTTTTTGAACTGTCTTCCAAGCATAGCAATGTTGTCTGATAAGCTTTCACCAGTTTCTGATTCATCATCTTCTTCTTCATCAGTATTTGTTACCAAGGTTATGCTTTTGTTCTTCTTTACATTTGTGTCATTCATTCCCATCTCAAATGTTTGAAGGGAACCAATGAGCTCTTCAACTTTCATTGTGCATATGTCTTGAGCTTCTTCTATTGCTGTGACTTTCATGTCAAATCTTTTTGGCAAAGATCTAAGAATCTTTCTTACAAGCTTTTCATCAGTCATCTTTTCTCCCAAGGCTCCAGAAGTATTGGCTATTACTAAGATGTTCATGTAGAATTCATGGATTGTCTCATCTTCCTTCATTCTCAAGTTTTCAAACTTGGTGGTGAGAAGTTGAAGTCTTGACATCTTTACCTTTGATGTTCCTTCATGAGTTGTTTTGAGAGTGTCCCAAACATCTTTGGCCAACTCACAGTGATGCATAAGTCTAAAGATGTTCCTATCAATGCCATTGAATAAAGCATTTAAGGCCTTGGAGTTGCCTAGTGTTGAATCTTCTTCCTCCTTACTCCATTCTTCTTCAGGTTTCAACACTTTTGATCCATCTTTGGTGTCTTGGACAGGATGTTCCCATCCAATGTTGACTGCTCTCCAGGCCCTGTTGTCAAGTGATCTTAAGAATGCAATCATTCTTGGTTTCCAGTAGTCATAATTAGATCCATCCAGTATAGGTGGTCTATTTACTGATCCTATATCTCTTTCCATGTTTCCAGAATTTTTATTCCCTAGATCTCACCCAGTATAAACAGGCAGGGTGCCTGCTCTGATGCCAATTGAAATTCTGTGATCAGGTATGAGATGTCCTATGAGATGTTCCAACACTTGACAGATTTAACCAAAACTTAAAGTGCAAGAAAAGTAAACAACACAGTAGTTTGTTAACCCAGTTCAGTGTATAACCATACTTACATCTGGAGGCTACCAAGCCAGGAGGAAATCCACTATAAGTAATATTAATTCTAGACTTAAACCACCCAGTTTAATCTTTCACTTAATATCTACCCAATGCAATTTCTACCTAAGACACAACTTAGATATGAGTACCAACTCACTCCCCCTCAATCACACAGTGATCTTGTTTACAAGTTTAATAAAATTGAAGTCATCCTTCAAACAAAACATCTTGATCTTACTTTACAGTTTCAATCAAGACACAAATACACTTTTGCTTAAAAGCTCATAAAGTGGTACAATTACACAACCTGCTATTAAAACTCAAAACACCCTATTTTGTCTTCTGAAATTCGTACTCAATTCTGAGATATTCTGTTGCTTAAATAGGTGTATGGATTTTGGGCTTTCTGTAGGTTAATCCAGTCCTAAAACGCATGCAGCTTCCTCCTTGAATTAGGGTTTGTTACTTCCTAGATTCTAGGTGATTTAGTTCTTTTGATTATGCTGAAGTCTCATAACAACATTCCCTACATATGCGCCTTATTCTGTTTTTGTCCATCTATAATTAATTCCAGATAACTTTCCTTAAATTACTCAGATCAGTTAGTCATTAATTTAAATCTGGTAGCAGGTTTGAGATGTCACAACATCTGTTGGGACATCCTGAAAAACTGAACTTAAGTCATTTACACAATGTCCCAACATCTGGTGTAACATCCTGAATTAAGTTCTTATACTCTGTTTGATAATGTCCCAACATCTGATAGGACATTCTGAACTGAATTCAACATTTCTTGTTGGTCAAAAATTCTGCGAACTACGTCGACTCTGATCCTCATTATCCCAATGAGGTACGTAGGCAGCGGGGTAGAGCCCATTCGAGCACATTCTTTATTTTCCCTACATTTTCCCCATTCTTTCTTTTTGTTCTCCTTTTCTAGTTCCCTTTTTCTCATTCCAGTTCCAGTAGCGGTTTCTGTTCAGCAACATCTTATTTCTCACCCTTTGAAACAAACAAGTAAGCGTGGATCCCGTCGGGTACGGCGGACGATCTGGGGTGCTAATACCTTCCCAGGTCGTAACCGACTCCCGAACCCAGATCTTTGGTTCGCAAGGCCTTGTCCTTTCCTTCTTCCTCAGGTTTGTGCAGCATTACCTTTCCCATTCATTCGGGATAAAAATGTCTGGATGGCGACTCTACCTTTTCCGCATCACTTTCGCGTTTGTACTAGGATGAAAATCCCGGGAGCGACACATACTATCATTCATACTAGACATCTTCAAATCCAACTTATTAGCACATTCAAGAGAAATAAAGGAATAAGTAGCACCATTATCTATAATAGCAATCAACTCGACATTGTTAATAAAACAAGTACCTCGGATTAGATTGTCCTTCTTAGGAGCCTCGGAACCAGTCAAAGAAAACACTCTGCCATTGGTCTTAGCAGCAGTAGTAGTCTTCTTAGGCTTCTGGCATTGGGAGCTGATATGTCCTTGTTCACCGCAATTAAAGCAAGTTGGACCTTCATTCAGACAATCACCAACCCTATAACCTCTCTTACCATATTTATAACATTGCACCACCGTATTAGTGCAAACATATGCCTTGTGACTAGATTCAACACACTTATGACACTTGGGAGGATTAAAACTCGCTCCCTCACTTGGCTTCTTCCCTTTTGAACCCTTCTGCCTCCCCTTCTCAGTTGGAGTCACATAAGGCTTTCCTCTGAACTGACCTTTCTCTTTCTTCTCACTCAGCTGCTTGTAGTGATTAGATCGAGATCAGCTATCTTCATCATAAATTCTACTCTTATCTACTAATTTAGCATATCTTCGGATTTGTTGACATTCAATTCCTTGCTTGATCTCCGGTCTCAACCCATTCTCTAACTTGAGACACTTCGACAATTCAACATCAACACGGTTGTAGTGAGGACAATACTTCACCAACCTCTCAAACTTGGAAGCATACTCTGCTACCGTCATATTCCCTTGTTTCAGCTAGGAATTCTACTTCCATCTTGCCATGAGCATCTTCTGGAAAATACTTTCCCAGAAACTCCTTTGTGAACACCGCCCAAGTCACTGCAGTGCCAACATCCTCTAAACGCTGACGGGTATTATCCCACCAATCTTCAGCCTCTTCCGACAACATATGTGTACCAAATTGCACCTTTTGTTTATCGGTACAAGCCATCAACCTAAATATCTTCTCAATAGCCTTGAGACACTTCTGAGCATTAAGAGGTTCATGCTCACCTTCAAACACCGACAGATTGTTACTCTGGAACTTCTCCAAAGCACGAAACTCATCCTGCTCGTTTGTTCCAAGCAGTAGCCTCTGCAAATACCGCAACAACTTCCGCAAGCGCACGCGTGTTGTTTCCAGCCATCCTACACAACACACACATAAGATAAGAATAATTGTTAATAATAACGACCGACACAGGCTAACAACAACAACACACGACCCGACAGACCAACATGCACTGATACCACTAATGTAACACCCTTTCTACCCAAAAACACAATTAATCATATTATTTAATAAATCAGAGTTCGACATGAAAGGGCATCACATTTTCAACATAACATCATAATAACAACATAAATATGTGTGATGTCCCATAACACGGGTTACGACTTTAATTCATAATAAAATAAAACCTCAATTCATGATAGCGGATCATTGTTCAACATCTTGATCAACATGATAAAAAAAAGATTCAATTAAAATTCAAACATCATCCTCAAGTGTTAAAAACAACTGAAACAACAAATATAAACCAAACGTTCCCCAGTGTTACATGACTTAGAACAGGACACCACTTAACTCTATACACAACGGCAGGCAGGGTGAGTAATTCAAATTCAATAAAAAATAGTACGAGGCTGAATCATAAGAAACAAATAATCATTTAACCACTGTAACAGACTCACCCACATATAAATATCAACAAATACACATCATCAAATAAACTATGCGATCATGCTATGCCACATAGAATGAAATGCAACCTCATAAATGCATGTGGTACCAGTTTCAACGTGTGATGGACACTGACCATCTACCCTCCACAAGGGAGCACAACATAATCAACAACACCTCAATCCTCACAATGGGATTGAAGCCTCAAATCAACATAGGGATGCCATAAATGCAAGATACACAAAACAACATCATCATCATTCATTAATATGTGTATCGGCATTCATCATTCATCATCATCATAATTGTATCCATACTATTGTTTCATTATATCATCCTTCCTACTAGTTATTCATCATTATTATCTCGTATCATCACTATTACTATTAAGCCTAGCATACTTAACATATAATAATTTTTCCAGCAATAACATAGCAACATGGCACGAAAGATTAGACATCAAACTCAACAACACAAGAAACATGATTTTCTGGAAATTACAATGCTCGCTAAGCGAGGGGAAAAGCTTGCTAAGCGGCGAACTCCATGACTCTTCTCGCTAAGCGAGCTCCAGCTCGCTAAGCGAGAAACGCGATTTGTAGAATAAACCCTGTGATTCTGTAGAAACCCAGACCTAACCAAAATACCTCTAAACCGCATCAGACATCTATAAAATAGCAGAAACATCAAATTTCTACATTATCATCATGAATTCACCATTATTAACAACATACGACAACTAATTAACACTAATCAACCAACAATCATCCCAAATACTTAGGTTTCCATTCTAAAACCCCTAATTCTCATAACACATCCCTATACTATGATTATTGAACAAAAATTCTCTCCATACCTTGATTATTGTAGCTTTCTCTTCCTCTTTGATCACAATCCCTCTTAGTCTCCTTGTTCTTCAGAGCAACCTTCACCTTTTTCCAGAAAACATGATTGTGAGAACTCTTTGATCGTAACCTCTATTTCATAAACTACTCAAAAGACAACCTTGCCCCTTAGATCTCCAAACTCTTTTATTCTATTTTCTTAATAATAATATCATAATAATTCCCAACATTATTATATCATTATCTTAAATAAAATAATTCTTTATTCTCCACAAAACACCATTTATTTCCACTTATTCATAAATAATTACTTAATAACTTAAATTATGAAATTGAGATGTTACAGAGCACCTATAAATAGAGGTGCATTTCTCATTCATAACATAACACAAAGCATTGCAACATAACATAAAAGAAAAATTTAAAGAGAAATAATATATTGTATTTTCTCCTATAAGTTTCTTTTAGCGAGTGTTCTCCAATTACAAGAGAGAGTATAATTTGTTCTCTCCTTGTATTTAGAGAGAAGTGTTGTAATTTCTTCCACTTTGTGAAAATCTTTTCTACCGGTACCCATGGTTTTTCCCTTATTTGTTGAGGGTTTTCCACGTAAATATTTTGTGTCAATTTCCTGCTCATTGATCTCTTATTTTTGTGATATTTATCTTGCTACTCTCGTACCCAACACAAAGGACCAATCAAAAGCTCTGACCACTAAACCTAACGAACAAGTGTACTCTCGTTATAGAGTCCAACATTAAAGCTAGACACCATTCATGCTTATCTCGACTGTTGGAATCTATCTAATGCTCTCACACACAACATATAATTCATCATATACTTACAAGTTTCTTAACTTTGACTTCACTTACTTAAACGTTAAAGTGTTAACTTTACAAATACATTTTCTCTATTTGTCCACTAGAGATCTCCACCACCGTATTGGAGACATTTTAGGATGAATTTCACCAAACTACCATCAATTTTCTATTCCACGTCAAAATAATAAAAGTATTGTTTAAAGTTTCGCAAAATAGTTATATAATGAACAATTATGTATATCTCGTATTAAAGTAATAAAAACTTATATTTTCTCGTAAAAACTTACTTCTTTAGACTTATTAAACAAAACAACAATATTATTCTTACTCTATTTCTTACACCTACATGTATTTACTGTTTATAAATATGATGAACACAAATATGAATAATGAACCATAACATAATCATTAATATTAACCGTGAACAATATAAGTACTAAAAACAAAATTGGTTAATTGAGTCTAAAATGATGGTAACTATAATTTATAACTTGATTAATAATTATTTACATATTAAAAATAATTTTTAATAATAAAATGAATTTAGTTATGCAATGCAAAATATTGATTAATAAGTGATTATGTTGGTTAGTTATACAATTTCATATCCAAAAAATAAAAAAAATAAAAAAAATTTTTTTTATAATTTTTAAATAAAAAATCTGGCCATCGTATTTAGTATATGTTTTAAGTGTAAGAATAATATTAAATACATATTTGGTATTATGCTGCCACCATGATATATTGAAACTTTGTACTGAATCGTGTAAGTATATAATTTCTTATAAACTTAATGAAGTTTGTTAGAATTAGAGTTTGACCTAACTCACCCTACAAAACCGGTTGGTAAGGTGGGAAGTGTCACTCTATTTAAACCCTTTGTGAGTTATATATTTAGCCAATGTGGGACTTGGGTTTTTCCCAATACACCCCCTTGCGCCCAACACATCTTGGGCTTGGTGCGCATATTAATTGGTGGGTGGCCCGAATCGATAGGCTCCTGATACCATGTTAGAATTAGAGTTTGACCTAACTCACCCTACAAAACCGGTTGGTAAGGTGAGGAGTGTCACTCTATTTAAACCCTTTGTGAGTTATTTATTTAGCCAATGTGGGACTTGGGTTTTTCCCAATACACCCCCTTGCGCCCAGCACATCTTGGGCTTGGTGCGCATATTAAATGGTGGGTGACCCGAATCGATAGGCTCTTGATACCATGTTAGAATTAGAGTTAGACTTAACTCACCCCACAAAACCGGTTGGTAAGGTGGGGAGTGTCACTCTATTCAAACCCTTTGTGAGTTATATATTTAGCCAATGTAGGACTTGGGTTTTTCCCAATATTGTTGATTCTAACTACCATAGATATGGTAGTAATGATAAGATCTTTTAGATAAGCTTCATTTTATATTGCAACCAAATTCCTTCATTTAATATTTAAAATCTTCGGAATTGGTTTGTCAACAGCTCTTAAGTCTTAACATTTAATGATTAAATTCTTAATTACAAATTGTTTAATACCTAATTCCAGAATTAGAAGATGGATTAATACATGGCGTCTCGCACCAACGCACGAGCACGACACATCTTAGCAGTTGATGACAGTGACATAAGTATGGTGAAAAGTCATATGTGACCTTCATTTTAATTTAATCATCTCATAGTTTAGAGAAGGAATCATTCTTCTTTGTATTATAAGTAGGGATCAACAAATCTTAATTATTTGAATGAAATTGATAGATCCATTATCGTTTCCGTGTTAATGGACGGATCGGGTCAGATGTCAGATTGATTCAGTTACTTAATTTAGATAGTATATGATTACTTCGATCGAGCTCAAATAATTATTTTGGACCCGTAAAAAAATCGAAACCAATCAAATTGAATCAGTATATATTTTGACATATTATCAACAATGGAGAATTCCATGTGTAACACGGTGGGAGAACTGACTTTTAGTCATGTTGCGGATAGCAAGAGTCACCACCGACTCTTATTGTATCCATAAGGAAAGGGCATAAAAGAACAGGAAAGACCTATTTTAAAAGACTTGGGTTCGGGGGGTAGGTTATATAAGGGGAAGGTATTAGCACCCTTTATATCCATGGTTATCCATGGGCTCTTAGTTACTTAGCTTACTTTAATTGTTTTTGAAAAATGTAGTGTGTGATTAGAAAAATTTCTTTAAGTACTTTGTAATGACCCTCGTATGGGTGTATACAAAGCCTAGTTTGAAAATATTTTAGAAAATGTGAGGTGTGAAAGTAATTTTGAAGGTGTGAGCAAGTAACTACGAGATACCTACCCTAGATTAAGTCTTTCTTATTCTTTTTATGTTCTTTCAAAGGGTAAGACTATCCCTACTATTAAGGAGTAGGTAGTCATTACCTTGGATGTTAGTTAAGGGACATATGTAGGGTCAATATGTATAGGCAACTATAGGGTGTCTTTAGCCATATGGGAGGGACAATCATCTTTTAACTTGGAGGGACATGATCCATTTAGGCAACATCGAAGGGACTTCATCCTTTAACTGTGGGGAGGGACAAGATGATATTTTTTTGTTAGGATCTTGCTTAAGACACCCTACTTGACCTTTTGAATAAGGCAACTGAGAGGTAACCCTAAGAAGTGAAGACGACGATCTTAGATCGACTTACGTGTGTGAGTGTTTTTAATTATTTATCTTATTTAATTAATTTTCTAAATTTATTTAATTACAATTTGTAAACACCCCAAATTTTCCCTCACCCATTCACACCATGGCCTGTGATCATTTCATATGCATAAACACAATCACACCATTTCATATCACATTTTTGATTCACCGCATAGATTCAAAGTCATCTGCATCTAGGGTTTGTGATCTGAGCAATCCAAGAGCTTTTTGAGCCACTCCAAAGGTCATCAATCACTTCAAAGAGGTCTATGTGTGTTCAAGTATCATATTACACCCTCTCAAAGTCAAGAATGTCAAAGAATCACAAGAATTGAGAATGGTATGGAAGCAGAGCCAGGCTTGACTGCACAGATGACCTAAAATTAGGGTTTTGGTTTCAGAGGCCATAACTTCAAATTTTTTGGTCATTCTTGTTTCTATTGGTCTCTATATGGTATAGGGAGTATGCATATCAATTCTCATGAAGAAATTCCGTGGGGAAGTCATCTGATCAAGAGTTGACTTTTCAAGCAAGTCAGTGCAAAATCAGGGCATCTGAGGCCCCCAATGACCCAACCAAAGGGTGTTCTTCATCATTTTGATTGTATATGATCTTTATTTGATCATGGAAGATGTTGGAAGTTCACAAAATTGAAGAATTTCAAGTCTTTTGCAAAGTTGACTTTTTGGGCAAGTTTGACTTTTAATGAAAATGTCATTTTAGGCAACTTTTTCAACCCTTACTTTTTGATTCAAAAAAGCTTCAAATGGAAAAACTTTGGTCATGAAAGTTGTAGAATAGATCTTTCCCTTTTCAAAAAGTACAAGAACATGACCTAATTCATTTTTGATCAAAAGTTATGGCTTGTCAAAGTTGGCAAAAATCACTAAATTTCAAGTCATGCACCAAAGAGGCAAAGTTGCAAATTCACTTCTCAAGGCCAATTAAGTCATCAAATGCACTTCTAATCCACACAACATGATCACACAACATCTAAATTTCAGAATGCACCCAAGGAATCACATGTTTTATGGCCCATGGATCAAGTTTCTTTCATAAGAACCAAAGGTAAGGCAAGTTGCAAAACTCATGATAACTTCTCATCCACTTGCTGGCTAGTTTGCTGATCAATCCTAGGCCTTTCCTCACATCATGCTGCGCAGCACACCCTCCTTGTACTTAGCTAGAAAGTGACCCATGCTTCTCTTACACAAAAGTTGACATTTTGCAAAAGCACCCATACCAATCAATAAAGTACATGTCACTTCTTCTAACCAATGGGATTTGTTTATGTTAATCAAAGGCAAGCAAAACATAACAAGAAGCAAGCCTGAAACACACCACAGCACAGCATTCTCATTTTCACCCTCTTGAGCAAAAGCTTTCGAAACTCTCAACACAAGCCTCAAACACACAAAACAACTTCACCAATCATCTCACCATGCTTCACTGAACCCAAACCAACCTTCAAAGCAGCCTGAAACTCAAAGGAACAGAAATACGATTTCCTCACTCCATTGAACAGAACCTCTGCAAACTCTCAAACCGGCCCAAATAAATTTGTTCCAAGCCTTTCAGAAGCACAAGGGAGGTCATAGGAGTTGTTTTGCACAAGAGAGGAGGTCAGAAAGTGCCAGACTGAAAAGCTTCAAACTCAGGTAGCTTCATGAACTTTTTTTCCAGAAGCATGATTTTAAGTTCTAAATAGCTTCTATACGTTCCCCTGATCATGAATATGTGCTTACTTTTGAAAATGGTTGAGAAATGAGAGTTTAATCTTGCTCTGAAACTTTTTGCCCTAAAACTATTTTGATTCGATTTGGCTGATTCAGGAATGATAAATGTTGTTTGAGTGGGGGGTTTGATTCGTGTTTGAGTGGGGAAGAGTTCTGGGCAGTTAGTTTTCATTTTCATTGCGTTTAGAGAGAGTTTGAGATTTTGGTTGATCGGAGAAGACGACCGGAACAGTGTTCCGGTCGCCTGAAAGTCATTAGGGCATGGATTAGGGTTTAATCTGTGATTAGTGAGATTTGAATGTAGGCCGTCCAGATGCGCGCCTAGTCAACTCCCGCGCGTGTGAGTTTGAATGCTGGCCTTAGGATCAGTTGACTTCTTCATTAATTCATTTAATTTCATTTTAATTTCATTTTTATTTCATTGTTTTCTCCATTTTATTAAAAATAGCAAAACTTATTCAAAAATTCTGAAAATTTTTATACACACTTTTATTAACTTTCAGAAACTAAAAATATTTTTATTTTTATTTTTAGCTTTCAAAAAATATTTTTAAATATTTAAAAGCTTCTTTTTAATTAATTAATGAGAATTAATTAATTAAAAATACTTTTAGGTATTTAAAAATCACCAAAAAATTCATGAAACATTTAAAAACATTTAGAAACATTGTCCAACCCTCAAACCAAATTTCTTTTTTGATCTTGATGCATTTTGATAATTTTCCATGGAATTAATCCATTTTCAAAGCATTATTTTGATCCAAACTTCCAAAAACCATTTCTGCCTAACCATTGAGAGTTGGACCTTGATTCTTTTTGCATTGCATTATGTTTAGCATGTAGTTTGTGAGTTTAAATTGGCATGATTTGATCTTTCATTTTCCTTTTGTTTGGCATTTTTCTTGTTAAGGTACCCTAAAACCCTAGGAAACTTAGAAAAAATCATAACTTGAATTAGGTTAAGAGTTGGAACTTCTCCTTTGGGCAGTGAGTTAGTATAGGATTAGGGTTCTTTTGAATGCATTTTCAATTTTTTATCTTGATGTTTGCTTCTGATTTTGGTTTTTGTTTGATGCATTGATCATAAACCCTAATTTGGGCTTCCATATGCATCCATCTTGCATTTGCTTGCATACCTTGACTTGCCATGACATTTTGTGCATCCATTGGATTCATTTGACATTCTAAGACATATTAGAGGTATGTTAGATAATTGCATCTTGCACTTGCCATGTTGTATGCCATTTGCATTTCATAACTTTTCATGTATGATCATGGTTCTTAACTTGCTTCATTTGCATTCATTTGTTTGTGTGATCATCCCCATGCCTTGTTTCATGTTTGCATCATCTCATAGCATCATTATCATCTCATATATGCTTCTGGTTTTGATTTGTATCATGCCATTTCATTTCATTTTGCATTGCATTGCATTTCTTTCACTAACTTTTCAGGTGGTAAGCAACTTTGAGAAGTGAATTTGCCTTCACTTCTCACATTTTCTTTTCATCTCTCTTATGCATCATTGCTGCATTTTGTTTTGTGTTTGAGATTGAGCTTGCTCTTTCTTTCTCTCCTTACTTCCTTTCCTCAAGTGACTTGTCTTCTTAAATGAAGCAAGTTGCTTTGCTTCTCCTGATCCTTTCATCTGCTTCCTGGTGGTTCCATTGAAGATCTTTCTTGTTAAACCTCACAAACCTTAGGAACAACCAAGCATGACAATGATTAGGGTTTTGATTAGTCCCCCACTTAGTTTTTACCCTTGAGTCTCCTTGAGTCTTCTCTTCTCACCTCATAATCAGGGACCAAACCCTAAAGGCTTTAAGGCTTTGTGATTAAGCTTATGCCTGCATCCTTCTATTAGGATGGAGTGTATAACTTTGATCCTAAGTGTTAAACCCTTAATGTGTTTAAATCCTTTAATCAATCCATTTAATAATCATCAAGACATCACACTTGTAACTTGGGCCTTGCATTAGGGTTCTAATTCTTCCTTAATTGGTTAAGAAGGACTAACCCTAGTGTTAATGGACAAGTCCCCCTCAAGTTGTCTTACAAACCCTAAAAATCACTTCATCATCATATCATCAACTAAAATCCATCTAATAAAGGCTTTGTTTTGTCATGAGTTTAATCCCTAATCATGGATTAAGTTGAGGAGTTTTCCTCAGCTTAAACATTTTCATCTACTATCCTTCTATTAGGATGGTGTAATGAGTCTTTTTAATCCCTGATTGTGGCTTAATCTCATTACTCAACACTAAACAAAAACAACAAAAACATCTAAATAATCACAAGTAGGTTAACGATCCTAATCCTACATCAAAGGTGATTAAGTGTGAGAAGCTGACTTCACACTTAAGGTATTCTCATTACCCCTAATCAGAGGGAAGATGTGATGAATTTACTAAATCCATTGATTTAGGCTTAAGCTCTTTAACTTATGACAAACTTCCAAAAGCAATAAAAGATTGAAAATACAAAAACAAACAATAACCGTCTCCTCCGGGATTCTTTTCTCATCTCATTCATTCATAAGCGAGAACTTGCTTCTTCCGCCTAATGCAAGACAGTTTGCACCTGAGCCAGACAGGTAATACACTTGAGCATAGACAAGCAGGCAGTTCACAAGTCAATTCATCTTTCAGTCTCTTTGGGTCGAACTACGGTGTTCTGACTTCCTCATTGCACGAGAGGATACGTAGGCATAACTTAACAGTTATCGAACAAAAGTCTTTGTATATTCCCCCTCCTTCCAGCATTATTCTTTTTTAGCCTCAGTATCTTGAGCAATTCATTCTTGTTCTCACACTGACACATCATTTACACACTTCACACTTCTTTACACTGACACCTGTACATTCTCTTCCAGCTCTGTATACACAAATTGCACTGACACTACCCCTTTAAAACACAAATCTTTTAAGCTTGGATCCCGTCGAGTACGGCGGAAAATCTGGGTGCTAATACCTTCCCAGGTTGTAACCAACCCCCTTTCTCAGTCTCTCTGGTTCGCAACCGTCTTATCCGTATCTTTCTAGGTCTATGCAGCATTGCCTTTCCTCCGGGATAAAAATGCCTAGCTGGCGACTCTTTTCTTTCCCAGTGAGTTCACTGCTGTGTGTTCTCATTGTTCCTCTCGCCGACCGTTCGCGTCTGTACCTTTATCTGGGCCTTTTCCCATTTATCGGGAGCGACAGCTTGGCGACTCTGCTGGGGAGCCTTATGCTGTAACCAGGGCTTCTGGTTCTTTTTGTGGGTTCCTCCTAGCGCTTGTTTGATTTGTGTTTACTGGGGTGTTATGTGCTATTTGTGCTTGTATTTGTATTTATTTTTGCTTTATGTACAGTTGTTTTATTGCTTGCTTTATAGCTTTACATATATCATACTGTCATACTGTGCTGGCTGGATCTGTTTGTTTGCTTTGGTGGGTGGGGTTCTACTGAGAGTTAAGGTCCTATACCTGGGACCTGAGTGACACCTAGGCTAGAGTGGTTCATGTTCTTTCCCATTCCATCTCGGTCTGGTGCGGGAATATGAAACACGGTTCAGATATGGGTTTCTTCTTGAGAACTCTGTGTTGCAGATTTCCTGCAGTACTAGGGCTATCTGGGAAGCCTGCTAAGTCTGGATGACCTTTAGTATTGACCTTCAGAAACTGAGGAGAATTAGAGGAGGAACTTTTATGGTTATTGTAAACATTGTACCTCCGGGTTAGAAGTGTTTACGCTTCTCATAACTGATCCAAGTCTGAGGATCCTTGTTTTAGAACACCACCTGTGAGGGGGTTGGGCTGTTTACAGGTTTGCAGGTACACTTGACCTCAGAATACCCTGTTACTTTGTTTGATAAGAGTACTCCATGTTGGAACAGTTCTTGTGATTCTAAACCCTGGACATGTGACTCTTTATTTGAATCCCCCACCTTGGTTACTGGACTTATGAACCTCCATCTGGATTTCTTGAACATACATGGACCTATATCAAGGCAGTTAATCAGATCCAGCTCAGTCACAAACCCTTGCATATCATTTGCATACATCATCATTGCATCATTTGACATTTGCTTATTTGTTTTTCAGGGTATCCATATTGTATTTTGGCTTGGTTTTGACCCCTTCATCTGCATAGACCTATCTTCACCAGTATCTGCTTCAGCTATTCCCCATCAGCTACCTGCTTCAGTCACCTGCATCACCAGTCTCAGCCTGTCAGTGGCCCATCTTCTAGTAGCAGGCATCATCACCAGCATCTGTTCTTCAGCAACATGGCACCTAAGAAGAACAACATCTCCTATCATTTCTTTGAGCCTGAGCTAGCTGGCATCAGGAGGATCCAGGCCCTGATTACTCTAGACCATATACCACTATTCAGAGAACATTATGGAGGCATACTTGATGTGGTTATGGATTTGGACCCTTCACAGAGGAGCTTGATTCATACTTGCCTGCAGTTCTATGATCCCCCTCTGAGGTGCTTCACCTTCCAGAATTTTCAGTTGGGACCTTTATTGGAAGAGTATTCATCACTGATTGGTGTACCTATCAGGGGTGGAGTCCCCTTCAACCCTGAGATGGCTTTCCCTAGTAATGAAGAGGTGGCAAAGGCATTATATCTGGAACCAGCTCTGATTGGGCAGAATATGACTACCAAGGCTGGAGTCTCTGGTTTACACTTGGATTTCTTGATCTCTCAGGCTACCCTGAAGGCTTCTTTGGGAGAATGGAAGGCATTCTGTGCTTTGTTGGCCCTTAGCATATATGGGGTCATACTTTTTGCAGATGAGCATAAGTTTGTTAGCAAGAGTGCAATTCATCTTTTCATCCTGAAGAACCCAGTACCCACCTTATTGGGAGATTTCTACTACTCTGTTCATCAAAGGAATGAAAAGCAAAGGGGAAGATTGGTGAGATGCTGTGCTCCCCTATTCCATACCTGGCTGCTCAGACATTTGCCAAAGACTGATGCATTCTTGAACCCTCACCAGCAGAGAAATTGGGCTAGGAGGCTTGTTGCTCTAACCTCAGATGACATCAGGTGGTGCACTCAAAGCACCAAGGGCAGAGACATCATTACTAGTTGTGGGCAATTTCCCAATGTGCCTCTGATAGGAGTGAAGGGTTGCATCAACTACAACCCTCTGCTATTCAAAAGACAACTGGGCTACGCATTAGTCCACCCTCCTAAAGCACAAGATCTAGCTGAGACCCTTTATTGTGAGACCAAGCCTAATCTGGCTATTGTCAGGCAAGCATCCTGGGCTTGGGACAATGTCCAGACTAAAGGGGTAACCATCCTTGGGAGATGCAACAACGTGGCCTCAGCTCAGTACTATGAGTGGTCTCATGCCAGGGCTCAAATTTCTGGGATGCCCTTTACCATGGGAGATATACCTGGACCATCCTCAGCACCACCTCCTGTCACTGTCAGTTTAGAGGAGTTTGAGAATTTGAAAGAGAGAAATGAGAAGCTGACTCAGGCTCTACAGAAGACCCTCTGGGAGAGGAGTGATGGTAGGTTAGACATTGAAAGGTTAGAAAAGCTGAAGGTAGAGCATCTGGCTAGAATTGAGAAGTCTGAGGGCTACATCAAGAAGTCTAGGGCTGGAGAGCAGATCTTGAAGAATGCCTGCAAAGAGGCTCAGTTCCAAAAGGCCAGGACTGATTTGTATCTGAAAGAGAGTCAAGCTAGGTGGGTCAGGATCACCGAAGCTCGTACTCTGGAAGATAAGAGGACTCAGGACAAGATTGAGCAGTTGGAGGCTAGTGCAAAGGAGCAACAGGAAGCCCTGGTAGCAGCCCAGAGGGAGATCTCAGAATTGAAACTCAGAGCTGGTGTGAAGAGGTCAAAAGACCAAGGCGGACACAAGAAGCTAACTGCAGCTATTGCCACCAGGAATCTTCTCATCAGGAACCTCACAGAGCGCCCAGCTGATCCTGTGACTGAGGAACTTCTCAAGGAAGTTCAGGAGGATGAGTTTGGTCTTGGTGTCTGACTTTTGCTTGTTGTTGCTTTCATTTCATGTACTTTTCTTTATGTTGTATTTTTGATCCCTCAGAGGGCATGTATTGTAAGAAACAAACTTTGTATCATTTACTTTTTGTAATATATGTGTTGGTTTGTTTTATCTGAGTTCTTTCAAAGCAACATCAAAAGCATCTTCCTCAAGGGTCTGGAAAGGTCAAAACCAAGTGCCAAGCCGGATACCTTGGAAACAAATAAGCATACTGCATTGCATACTAACCTTTTATTTTGTTTTGTAGGTTTTGTTTTGTTGTTACTAACTCTGTTGTGATCTCAGGAACTATTGCTCGACGTCGGGTGTTCCCACTTAATCGTCCACACAGATATCCCACCCGCAACAACCTTCCAGGCATACAAATGGACCAAGTACAGCAGGACCTTACAGAGGTCAGGACTCAAATGGCCAATGAGAGATTGGAAATGAGGAATCAGATGACTCAATTTATGGAGGTGATGAATAATATGGCTCAAAGCCAAGAGAGATTAAGAGCACTGGTAGAAAGGCAGAATCAGGAAGACCCCCATCTAGGGACTGCTGGGACAAGCAATAATGAGAGAGTTCAACCTCATGTTAATCCTCCAGTCTATGGACCCCACCTTCATCCAGAGATCAACATCCCTGCTAATGTGCAAGGGACTGCCACTGCGGGCAGAGTGTTACAAGAAGACCCCCAGGAAGATCAGTTCACAGTGATGGGAGCTGGGGAGGAAGCCTATGATAGAAGGCTAGATGAGATTGCTGAGAAACTAAGGTCCTTGGAGTCCCAAAACTCCTTAGGTTTTGATGTTATGGACATGGGCTTAGTGGACGGGGTCAGGATCCCCCACAAGTTTAAACCACCGTGCTTTGAGAAGTACAACGGAACTTCCTGTCCCCGGACCCATTTACAATCTTTTCTGGGGAGGCTGAAGGCATATACCATGGACGAAAAGCTATGGATGTTTTATTTTGAAGATAGCTTAACAGGAGCTTCAAGGGAATGGTACTCTCATCTGACCAGAGCAACCATCAGGTGCTGGAAGGACTTGGCTGAGGCCTTTATCAGACAATATCAGTACAACTTGGATATGGCTCCCAACAGGACCCTCCTGATGGGGATGTCTCAATCATCCAGGGAAAGCTTCCGGGAGTACGCTCAGAGGTGGAGACAGCTTGCTGCTGCTGTCCATCCACCCATGTCAGGGAGGGAGATGGCTGATATGTTTATGAACACCCTCAAAGGGACATACATTGATAGGCTAGCTGCCTTTTCTTCTACCAGCTTTGCTGATGTAGTCATAGCCGGGGAAAGAATTGAGAGCCTGTTAAAGATGGGTAAGATTTCTGACAACGGTGCAAGCTCGTCCAGCAACACAAGAAAGCCTTTTGGGGGCCCAAGAAGAACTGGCGAGACTAATGCTATCCATACCAACAGGGGCGGGCCCCAATATGTTCATAGGTCTGTGGCAGCAGTCACCATTCCTTCTCCACTTCCTCAGCAATCAATGTATCAGCCACAACAACAACCCCATTATCAGCAACAAACTCAATATCCTCCTCAGAGAAACTACAACAACACCAGCAACAACAATCAGCAAAGACCATATCAGCAGAGACCTTCTCAGGCCAATAGGGTGATCGATCCGATCCCTATGCCCTATGCCACATTGTTGCCACAACTCCTAAAACTCAACCTAGTTGAGCTAAGGACATTGGCACCTCCAGATCCTGCCAGTCTGCCCAGAAATTATGACGCCAGCGCCAGATGTGCTTTTCATTCAAATGCACCTGGCCACAGTACAGAGAAGTGCAGAGCTTTGCACATGAAGGTACAGGACTTGGTAGATTCTAAAGCTCTAAACTTTGCACCACCACCAAATGTTAACAAGAACCTTATGCCAAACCACGGAGGACCCAGAATCAATGCTATTGAAGAAGACAAGCCGTCTTACTTGATAACCAGTGTGGGTCAGATTCGGACACCATTGGTAGAGATCAAAGCTCAACTCTTTGAATGTCAAATGTTCCCGGGATGTGAGCTAGGATGTGCTTATTGCAACATTTAAGTGAATGGGTGCAATAACTTGAGGGATGGCATAGATGGTCTCATCCAGAGTGGCTTGCTTCAAATCACAACATCAATACCTACCAATCCAGCAATCTCCTTAACAACAGTTCCCGAGTCTTCTACAACTGCAACAATCATTGTTCCAAACAACTCTTCAATCTCATCAACAAATGTTTCATCTATTGCTTCAACGGACCAAATATCAACAAACATCTCTTCTACAACTTCAGCACCCCTTCATTCAGAGTCTCCTACAACAACAACACCCATCCTTCCAACAATGTCTCCTACAACATCAGCAGTAAACAACGAGGATGTCTCAACGGTTACAATTTATTATGATCCTACAAATGATTCTGCCTACAACTCACAAAATGCCACTCCTATCAGAGCACCAGTCACAATATACTATGATCCATAGACTATCATGGTCCCTTCTGCAGCTGCCATCAGTCCAGTCACTATCACAGTGCCTGGGCCAATACCTTATGAAAGCAGTAATGCCATCCCTTGGCATTACGGCTCTGATCTATACTGCGAAGGACAGAAAATCACTCTCGAATCATCAACTTCTTCACCACAAATAGACAATGTGGGGGGAGGCGGAGGCTTCACTCGAAGCGGACGTCTCTTTGCCCCGCAAATTCAAAGACCCACTGCTGAAGCAGAAGCTGCTGCCAAGGCAAAAGGGAAGAGCATGGTGCAAGAAGAGCAAATTGTTAAAGAAGCTTTGAAAATACCTTTCGATCAAGAAGTTGATGAATTCATGAGAATCATCAAGAAAAGTGATTACAAGATAGTGGACCAGCTTCACCAGACGCCTTCCAAGATTTCCATTCTATCATTGCTTATGTGCTCCGAGGCTCATCGGAACGCGCTACTAAAAGTCTTGCACGCAGCTTATATACCGGAAGAGATTACAGCCAATCAATTGGAAGCTGTGGTTGGAAATGTTAATGCTGGTAATGGACTAGGATTTACCAACACTGATTTGACTACGGAAGGCCGCAATCACAACAAGGCTTTGCACATTACCATGGAATGTAAGGGTGCAGTTCTTTCCCATGTGCTGGTAGACACAGGATCATCCCTCAATGTCTTACCTAAAAAGGCCCTTGTGAAGCTGGAGTATGAAGGATTGGCATTACGTCCCAGCAACTTAGTAGTGAGAGCCTTTGACGGTTCTAAGAGATCAGTTCTGGGAGAAATTGAGTTGCCTATAACGATTGGCCCACAAACTTTCAAAACGACCTTCTACGTGATGGACATTCAGCCTGCCTATAGTTGTTTGTTGGGTAGACCATGGATTCATGCCGCTGGCGCAGTTACGTCTACCCTTCACCAGAAGTTAAAATTCGAGTGGGAGGGCCAAGTCGTTACTATTTGTGGAGAGGAAGATATTTTTGTTAGCCATCTGGCTACATACAAATACATTGAGATGGATGGGGAGATCCACGAAACGATGAGTCAAGGGTTTGAGGCCCTGAATATTAATGAAACATCTGATGTACCTGGAACCTCAATGACATCTTATCAACAAGCCCGGAAGGTTGTTGAGGAAGGGACTGCCCAAGGCTGGGGCAAGTTGCTGCCCGTAGAGAAGAAAGAAGATAGATTCGGGTTAGGTTACAAACCAACTCAACAAGATCAAGCAGAGGCTGCTAAGAAGCCCAGCTTTGTTAGTGGGGGGATGCTCACCCCTGATGCTGTCAACAACTTGGAAGATGAGTCGGAAGATGAGCGCAACCTGGAGAGCTGGATACGTCCAAGGATCCCGGGGATCCGTATCTCAAACTGGTCTTCCCAGGAAATTATAAGGGTTACTTCTGCAGAGTAATTATTATTTCCTGTATATTTTAAGCATGCATCAAGTCTTGCATCTTGCCCAAGATGACAAGACTCATTTTGTAATCGGGCCATCTGTAATTTTGTGCAAACAGATTAATCAATGACAATCAGACATCTTTTGCAAATGAGTCGTTTTTCTTTTCCGCTCACTGTTTTTCCATTTTTCTTTTGTACAAAAATAAACGGCAATGTTTTCAAAATGATAAACTTCATTTCACTTTTTTTCTAAACGAGATTAAAATCGATCACTAAAATGAACAATCTAAACCCTTGCAGAGAGTGCCTTTCAGACTGCACCGACAACAGCACAGTTATGGCTTCGTATGACTTTGACAATCCAATCAATCAAGCTGATGAAGGGGTTGAAGAAGAATATGAGCTTCCTGAAGAGCTAGCCAGATTGTTGAGACAAGAGGAGAAGGTTATCACTCCTCATCAGGAAGAGGTCGAAACGATTAATCTTGGTACAGATGAAGACGTGAAAGAGGTTAAAATTGGGGCCTGCTTACAAGACTCAGTGAAGAAATAACTGATTGACCTGCTTCAAGAGTATGTGGACGTGTTTGCTTGGACTTATCAAGACATGCCAGGGTTGGACACCGACATTGTTATGCACAAGCTTCCTTTAAGAGAAGAATGCCCACCGGTTAAACAGAAACTGCGCCGTACTCGCCCAGACATGGCAATGAAGATCAAAGAAGAGGTACAAAAGCAGTGGGACGCCGGGTTCCTCGCTGTAACTAGCTATCCACCGTGGGTTGCTAATATTGTGCCTGTGCCTAAGAAAGACGGCAAAGTGAGAATGTGTGTTGACTACCGGGATCTGAACAGGGCCAGCCCGAAAGATGACTTCCCATTACCTCACATTGATGTATTGGTGGATAATACGGCTCAGTTCTCGGTGTTCTCCTTCATGGACGGATATTCAGGATATAATCAGATCAAGATGTCACCTGAAGACATGGAGAAGACAACCTTCATCACACCCTGGGGCACGTTTTGTTACAAGGTGATGCCATTCGGACTGAAGAATGCTGGTGCAACATATCAACGGGCTATGGTGACGTTATTCCACGATATGATCCATAAAGAAATAGAATGTTATGTGGATGACATGATTGCCAAGTCCCTTACAGAAGAAGACCACCTGGTAAATCTGCTGAAGTTATTCAAGCGTCTGAGGAAGTACCAACTGAAGCTGAACCCCAACAAGTGCACATTCGGGGTGCGATCTGGTAAGCTGCTGGGTTTTATTGTAAGCGAGAGAGGGATTGAAGTGGACCCTGATAAAGTCAAAGCCATTCAAGAGATGCCTGCACCAAAGTCTGAAAAAGAAGTTCGAGGGTTTCTAGGTAGATTGAACTACATCTCAAGGTTCATATCTCACCTTACTGCAACCTGTGAACCTTTGTTCAAGCTGTTAAGAAAAGAACAGACGGTCAGGTGGAATGAAGACTGCCAAAGGGCTTTTGACAAGATCAAAGAGTACTTACAAGAGCCTCCAATCCTTATGCCTCCAGTTGAAGGAAGACCTCTGATAATGTACTTAACAGTATTAGAAGAATCAATGGGGTGTGTGCTGGGCCAGCATGACGAGTCTGGTCGAAAAGAGTATGCAATTTACTACCTGAGCAAAAAGTTTACCGACTGTGAACAACGTTATTCACTGCTCGAGAAAACTTGCTGTGCTTTAGCGTGGGCTGCTCGCCGACTGAGACAGTATATGTTGACCCACACTACCTTATTAATCTCAAAGATGGACCCAGTTAAGTACATTTTCGAGAAGCCAGCTCTTACCGGACGGGTTGCAAGATGGCAAATGATTCTCACAGAATATGACATTCAGTACACATCTCAGAAGGCCATCAAAGGCAGTGTATTGTCTGAATATCTTGCTGAGCAACCTATTGATGACTACCAGCCTATGAGATTTGACTTCCCTGATGAATACATCATGTTCATAAAAGCAAAAGATCATGAAGAGCCTGTTCACACTGAAGGGCCTGACCCGGAGGAAGAATGGACTATGATGTTTGATGGGGCTGTTAACATGAATGGTCGTGGTGTTGGTGCAGTACTCATTACACCTAAGGGAGTTCACATGCCTTTCTCGGCAAAACTCACCTTCAACTGCACTAACAACGAAGCTGAATACGAAGCTTGCATTATGGGTCTTGAGGAAGCCATTGACCTCAGGATCAAGACATTGACTGTATTCGGAGATTCAGCCCTGGTAGTTAATCAAACCAACGGCAAATGGTACACCCACCAGGATCATCTGATACCTTACAGGGATTATACAAGAAGGTTATTGACTTTCTTCACAACGGCCAAGCTTGAGTATGTCCCTCGGGACGAGAATCAGTTTGCAGATGCTCTGGCTACCATTTCATCAATGATCAAAGTTCAAGCTGCCAACTTTGTGCCTCGGATTTCAGTGTCCAGACTCGACAGACCAGCATATGTGTTTGCAGCAGATATTGTCAAAGATGATAAGCCTTGGTTCCATGACATTAAGTGCTTCTTGGAGGATCAAACATACCCACCTGGGGCATCTTCCAATAATAGGAAGACTTTGAGAAGGCTTGCTGGTAGTTTCTTTCTGAACACTGATGGCTCCTTGTACAAGAGGAACTTTGATATGGTACTCCTCAGATGCGTTGATAAAACAGAAGCAGACTTGTTAATGCACGGGGTGCACGAAGGATCCTTTGGTACCCATGCTGGAGGACATGCCATGGCTAAGAAATTGCTAAGATCAGGCTATTACTGGATCACGATGGATGCCGACTGTTGTGCCTACGCCAGAAAATGCCATAAATGCCAGATTTATGCGGATAAGGTGCATGTGCCTCCCAATCCTTTGAATGTGATGTCTTCACCCTGGACCTTTGCTATGTGGGGTATTGACATGATTGGCAAGATTGAACCGACTGCTTCAAATGGCCACAGATTCATCCTGGTTGCCATTGACTATTTTACCAAGTGGGTCGAAGCAGCTTCCTATGCAAATGTTACAAGACAAGTGGTAGCCAGATTTCTGAAGAGAGATATCATTTGTCGATACGGAGTTCCCGAGCGAATCATTACTGATAATGGTTCCAACTTAAACAACAAAATGATGGCTGAGCTATGCCGGGACTTCAAGATCCAACACCACAATTCTTCTCCTTACAGGCCAAAGATGAATGGCGCTGTTGAGGCGGCTAATAAAAATATCAAGAAGATTGTGCAGAAGATGGTAGTCACCTGCAAAGACTGGCATGAGATGCTACCATTTGCCTTGCATGGGTACCGCACGTCGATCAGAACATCCACTGGGGCAACGCCGTATCAACTTGTGTATGGTATGGAGGCAGTCCTACCTGTTGAAGTTGAATTACCCTCCTTACGGGTGTTAATGGATGTTAAGCTGAACGAAGCAGAATGGGTCCGATCCCGATACGAACAACTGAGTCTGATTGAAGAGAAAAGATTGGCTGCAATCTGTCATGGGCAGTTGTATCAGAAAAGAATGAAGAAAGCCTTTGATCAGAAAGTCAGGCACCGAGAGTACCAAGTAGGGGATCTTGTGCTGAAAAGAATCCTCCCTCCTCATACAGACCACAGGGGCAAATGGACTCCGAACTATGAAGGACCATTCGTGGTAAAGAAAGTCTTCTCCGGTGGAGCACTGATGCTCAGCACCATGGATGGTGAAGATTTCCCGTCCCCTGTAAATTCAGATGCAGTTAAAAAATACTTCTCATAAAAATGACCCGCTGGACATAAAAACAGAATGTAAGTCCAGGCAAAAATAGGGCATCCCGGCAAGTCAAAAAACAGAATAAAAGACTTGGGCAAAAATAAGGGAAATAAATAAAAATGTACACCCGCTGAGTTGAAAAGCCACATTGGACAACTCAGGCAAAAATGGGTATCCCGATGGATTGAAAACCCGAAAGGGCGATCCATGCAAAATAAGGGAATAAGCGAACAACTGCATTCGGAATTCGTCTGTATCACTTACAGCCGGTTAAGCTTCAAAAGGGTCAAGCTTCCGTCAGAATCAGCCTTCTTCAGAGAGCAAGGCGAGAAGAACGTCAAAAGTCATACGAGTCATAGCAAAGGGAAAGCTCCTTAAAAGCGTCGTCAACATTCCCAGCACCTTTTTACTTCTCAATTTGTAACAATCTCCTCATTTCAGGGGATTTGTTTCTTTGACTGTATCTCACCAATTCAGGGCACACGAATTAATAAAAACAGATTTTTCAGTCACGCAATGTCTCGTATATTTTATTTGCAAAAATGTCTGATGTCTTAAAGAAAACTGATTGCATGAATACAGATGCTTATCTTCAAAAATAAAAACTACGTGCTTGCAGGAAATATACTTATTCCCGGGAGTGTCTGACTCCTATGACGGAATCCAGTAAGGGATACCTCAGGATTACTTGTGCGTCTCTTGCCTTTGCAGGATTGCAGGTATTCAAAGCGCAACGTGGGGCATGTAAGCTTCATCCCAGCAAGCTGGCGGATCAACACCCAATCTTAGCACCCGAAGTGCTCTCTCCCCAGCTGAGTTGCCTCTCATTACTCTCCCCAGCTGAGCTGCCACTTGTTAATCCTCCCAACCGAGTTGCCGATCATTCTTCCTCAGCAGAATACAAAAGCCAGGGAACCATCTCCCCACAGAGCTTCAGCCTCTATCTAGAAGAGCAACGCATGAAGAGATCACAACAGAGCGAAGAAAGCTTCTACAAACCCCAGCTGGGTCCCTCATTACAAGGATGTGTCTATCAGTGACCTATATCCCCAAGCAGATGCATCTCATCAGATCTACCAATGATCTCATCACCAGCTGGGATGTCCACTTCAAACAGATCGACCAGAGATCTTCACAGCAACGGGATCCGAATCCCGGATTGGTATCTTTGCATAACCATAGCATTCGCATCATATTCACCCACAAAGCGTAGCATTCCGTCTAATACGGAGCATTACGGCAGAAATCAAACATATAGCATAATCATAAGCCATGTTTTGAATCGAACACTTGTGAATATTGAAACCCACCAACAATACACAAAAATTCCCCAGCGGATTCCCCAGCAAAAGCAGTTGCCTCACATTCACAAACACCGGTACACTCCTTTTGGCACCCGTCCGTGTCATCATTCCCCAGTAAAGTCGCCCGAGCTTTTCTTTGCAAACAAACACTTGTATATTACAGACACTCCTTTTGGCACCCGTCCGTGTCATCATTCCCCAGTAAAGTCGCCCGAGCTTTTCTTTGCAAACAAACACTTGTATATTACAGACACTCCTTTCGACACCCGTTCGTGTCATATCCCCAGCAGAAAGCCAAGGACATCCTCTTTGCCCTCACATATACTTATATATGCATATATTTCCTTGACATCCGTCCATGTCATTTTCCCAGCACAGTAACCTAAACATTTTGTAAATCAGATACTTGTTTATTATACTCTTCTCCTTTTGACACTCGTCCGTATCACTCTCCCCAGCAGATAAGCACTCATACTCATGTTACCCTTATACAGATACTCGTCCGTATCTTATATACACCATTTATATCCCCACAGATTCGACACTCGTTCGTGTTCTTTGTTAACCCGTTGGTACTCGTCCGTACCATCATCTCAGAACATGCGTCAAGCGTTTGTTTCTACTTGATACTCGTCCGTATCATGGTCTTAAGGATGCTCGTCCGCATCTTTAATCCATACACTGTGTCAAACACTCTTGTCTTCTTGAATATAGACACTCGTCTGTGTCTACCACTGCTCCCCAGAAGAGTCCCCTCAGATTCAACACTCGTCCGTGTTCTCTGTTAACCAGTTGATACTCGTCCGTATCATCATCTTTGAACATGTGTCAGTATTTGTTTCTACCCGATACTCGTCCGTATCATAGTCTTAAGGATGCTCGTCCGCATCTCTAATCTATACACAAACATCTAAACACTTATACCTTTCGTTTCTTGGATATAAACACTCGTCCGTGTTTATTATTCCCCAGTAAATCGCCAACAAAGTAAATTTTCTTTTTATCTCACATTCGTCCTGTGTCATGATAAACCCTGAGAGCAGCCGTACCCTGCTAGGTGGTCGTCCTCCACCTCTTGATGGTCGTCCTCCATCATGCTCATCCGATGGCCGTCCCCATCGTTGATTTTTCTATCCGACATTCGTCCTATGTCGTGATATTTAGCAGTCGTCCCCTGCTGGGTGATCGTCCTTCACCTTTTGATGATCGTCCTTCATCATTTTATCCAATGGCCGTCCCCATTGTGGATTATGGTTATCTGACATTCGTCCTACGTCATGACAAACCTTGAGAGCAGCCGTCCCCTGCTAGGTGGTCGTCCTCCACCTCTTGATGGTCGTCCTCCATCATGCTCATCTGATGGCCGTCCCCATCGTTGACCTTTTATCCGGCATTCGTCCTATGTCGCGATATTTTCGGCAGCCGTACCCTGCCAGGTGGTCGTCCTCCACCTTAGATGACCGTCCCTCATCTTAACCCCAACAGAACAGCCGTCCCCTGCTAGGTGATCGTTCTTCACCTTTGATGACTGTACCTCATCATCTGTTTATTTCTTTTATTCTTTAACCCGATGGCCGTCCCCGTCGTGGCCCCTTTTCTTTCTTTATCCCTATGGCCGTCCCCGTCGTGGTCCCTTTTCTTTTTTAGCCCGATGGCCGTCCCCATCGTTGGTCACTTTACTTTATGAACTTGATGGCCGTCCCCGTCATGTTTCGTTTAAGCCCCAGAGAATCTTACAACTTTACTTGATGGCCGTCCCCATCATAATTCTTTTTATCCCCAGCATGTCGGCCGTCCCCGTCATTGCTTTACCTTCCCGCACTTTTCCCAGCATGTCGGCCGTCCCCGTCATTGCTCTTTACCCAGCAGTCGTCCTCTGCTCGACGGTCGTCCTCCGTCGCCCATACTTTACAATATACTTTATTTTCCTTTTACAATTTATATCCCTTTTCTTCTTCATTCTGTGAGTGCAAATTTTGGATTGTCTTTGGTATTCAACCACAAGTTATCTTGTTTGCCTGTTAAGCCGTTGCTTACATCCTGCACAGCTAACTCATGTTTGAATAGGGGCAGCTGTAAACACCCCAAATTTGCCCTCACCCATTCACACCATGGCCTGTGATCATTTCATATGCATAAACACAATCACACCATTTCATATCACATTTTTGATTCACCGCATAGATTCAAAGTCATCTGCATCTAGGGTTTGTGATCTGAGCAATCCAAGAGCTTTTTGAGCCACTCCAAAGGTCATTAATCACTTCAAAGAGGTCTATGTGTGTTCAAGTATCATATTACACCCTCTCAAAGTCAAGAATGTCAAAGAATCACAAGAATTGAGAATGGTATGGAAGCAGAGCCAGGCTTGACTGCACAGATGACCTAAAATTAGGGTTTTGGTTTCAGAGGCCATAACTTCAAATTTTTTGGTCATTCTTGTTTCTATTGGTCTCTATATGGTATAGGGAGTATGCATATCAATTCTCATGAAGAAATTCCGTGGGGAAGTCATCTGATCAAGAGTTGACTTTTCAAGCAAGTCAGTGCAAAATCAGGGCATCTGAGGCCCCCAATGACCCAACCAAAGGGTGTTCTTCATCATTTTGATTGTATATGATCTTTATTTGATCATGGAAGATGTTGGAAGTTCACAAAATTGAAGAATTTCAAGTCTTTTGCAAAGTTGACTTTTTGGGCAAGTTTGACTTTTAATGAAAATGTCATTTTAGGCAACTTTTTCAACCCTTACTTTTTGATTCAAAAAAGCTTCAAATGGAAAAACTTTGGTCATGAAAGTTGTAGAATAGATCTTTCCCTTTTCAAAAAGTACAAGAACATGACCTAATTCATTTTTGATCAAAAGTTATGGCTTGTCAAAGTTGGCAAAAATCACTAAATTTCAAGTCATGCACCAAAGAGGCAAAGTTGCAAATTCACTTCTCAAGGCCAATTAAGTCATCAAATGCACTTCTAATCCACACAACATGATCACACAACATCTAAAGTTCAGAATGCACCCAAGGAATCACATGTTTTATGGCCCATGGATCAAGTTTCTTTCATAAGAACCAAAGGCAAGGCAAGTTGCAAAACTCATGATAACTTCTCATCCACTTGCTGGCTAGTTTGCTGATCAATCCTAGGCCTTTCCTCACATCATGCTGCGCAGCACACCCTCCTTGTACTTAGCTAGAAAGTGACCCATGCTTCTCTTACACAAAAGTTGACATTTTGCAAAAGCACCCATACCAATCAATAAAGTACATGTCACTTCTTCTGACCAATGGGATTTGTTTATGTTAATCAAAGGCAAGCAAAACATAACAAGAAGCAAGCCTGAAACACACCACAGCACAACATTCTCATTTTCACCCTCTTGAGCAAAAGCTTTCGAAACTCTCAACACAAGCCTCAAACACACAAAACAACTTCACCAATCATCTCACCATGCTTCACTGAACCCAAACCAACCTTCAAAGCAGCCTGAAACTCAAAGGAACAGAAATACGATTTCCTCACTCCATTGAACAGAACCTCTGCAAACTCTCAAACCGGCCCAAATAAATTTGTTCCAAGCCTTTCAGAAGCACAAGGGAGGTCATAGGAGTGGTTTTGCACAAGAGAGGAGGTCAGAAAGTGCCAGACTGAAAAGCTTCAAACTCAGGTAGCTTCATGAACTTTTTTTCCAGAAGCATGATTTTAAGTTCTAAATAGCTTCTATACGTTCCCCTGATCATGAATATGTGCTTACTTTTGAAAATGGTTGAGAAATGAGAGTTTAATCTTGCTCTGAAACTTTTTGCCCTAAAACTATTTTGATTCGATTTGGCTGATTCAGGAATGATAAATGTTGTTTGAGTGGGGGGTTTGATTCGTGTTTGAGTAGGGAAGAGTTCTGGGCAGTTAGTTTTCATTTTCATTGCGTTTAGAGAGAGTTTGAGATTTTGGTTGATCGGAGAAGACGACCGGAACAGTGTTCCGGTCGCCTGAAAGTCATTAGGGCATGGATTAGGGTTTAATCTGTGATTAGTGAGATTTGAATGTAGGTCGTCCAGATGCGCGCCTAGTCAACTCCCGCGCGTGTGAGTTTGAATGTTGGCCTTAGGATCAGTTGACTTCTTCATTAATTCATTTAATTTCATTTTAATTTCATTTTTATTTCATTGTTTTCTCCATTTTATTAAAAATAGCAAAACTTATTCAAAAATTCTGAAAATTTGTATACACACTTTTATTAACTTTCAGAAACTAAAAATATTTTTATTTTTATTTTTAGCTTTCAAAAAATATTTTTAAATATTTAAAAGCTTCTTTTTAATTAATTAATGAGAATTAATTAATTAAAAATACTTTTAGGTATTTAAAAATCACCAAAAAATTCATGAAACATTTAAAAACATTTAGAAACATTGTCCAACCCTCAAACCAAATTTCTTTTTTAATCTTGATGCATTTTGATAATTTTCCATGGAATTAATCCATTTTCAAAGCATTATTTTGATCCAAACTTCCAAAAATCATTTCTGCCTAACCATTGAGAGTTGGACCTTGATTCTTTTTGCATTGCATTATGTTTAGCATGTAGTTTGTGAGTTTAAATTGGCATGATTTGATCTTTCATTTTCCTTTTGTTTGGCATTTTTCTTGTTAAGGTACCCTAAAACCCTAGGAAACTTAGAAAAAATCATAACTTGAATTAGGTTAAGAGTTGGAACTTCTCCTTTGGGCAGTGAGTTAGTATAGGATTAGGGTTCTTTTGAATGAATTTTCAATTTTTTATCTTGATGTTTGCTTCTGATTTTGGTTTTTGTTTGATGCATTGATCATAAACCCTAATTTGGGCTTCCATATGCATCCATCTTGCATTTGCTTGCATACCTTGACTTGCCATGACATTTTGTGCATCCATTGGATTCATTTGACATTCTAAGACATATTAGAGGTATGTTAGATAATTGCATCTTGCACTTGCCATGTTGTATGCCATTTGCATTTCATAACTTTTCATGTATGATCATGGTTCTTAACTTGCTTCATTTGCATTCATTTGTTTGTGTGATCATCCCCATGCCTTGTTTCATGTTTGCATCATCTCATAGCATCATTATCATCTCATATATGCTTCTGGTTTTGATTTGTATCATGCCATTTCATTTCATTTTGCATTGCATTTCTTTCACTAACTTTTCAGGTGGTAAGCAACTTTGAGAAGTGAATTTGCCTTCACTTCTCACATTTTCTTTTCATCTCTCTTATGCATCATTGCTGCATTTTGTTTTGTGTTTGAGATTGAGTTTGCTCTTTCTTTCTCTCCTTACTTCCTTTCCTCAAGTGACTTGTCTTCTTAAATGAAGCAAGTTGCTTTGCTTCTCCTGATCCTTTCATCTGCTTCCTGGTGGTTCCATTGTAGATCTTTCTTGTTAAACCTCACAAACCTTAGTAACAACCAAGCATGACAATGATTAGGGTTTTGATTAGTCCCCCACTTAGTTTTTACCCTTGAGTCTCCTTGAGTCTTCTCTTCTCACCTCATAATCAGGGACCAAACCCTAAAGGCTTTAAGGCTTTGTGATTAAGCTTATGCCTGCATCCTTCTATTAGGATGGAGTGTATAACTTTGATCCTAAGTGTTAAACCCTTAATGTGTTTAAATCCTTTAATCAATCCATTTAATAATCATCAAGACATCACACTTGTAACTTGGGCCTTGCATTAGGGTTCTAATTCTTCCTTAATTGGTTAAGAAGGACTAACCCTAGTGTTAATGGACAAGTCCCCCTCAAGTTGTCTTACAAACCCTAAAAATCACTTCATCATCATATCATCAACTAAAATCCATCTAATAAAGGCTTTGTTTTGTCATGAGTTTAATCCCTAATCATGGATTAAGTTGAGGAGTTTTCCTCAGCTTAAACATTTTCATCTACTATCCTTCTATTAGGATGGTGTAATGAGTCTTTTTAATCCCTGATTGTGGCTTAATCTCATTACTCAACACTAAACAAAAACAACAAAAACATCTAAATAATCACAAGTAGGTTAACGATCCTAATCCTACATCAAAGGTGATTAAGTGTGAGAAGCTGACTTCACACTTAAGGTATTCTCATTACCCCTAATCAGAGGGAAGATGTGATGAGTTTACTAAATCCATTGATTTAGGCTTAAGCTCTTTAACTTATGACAAACTTCCAAAAGCAATAAAAGATTGAAAATACAAAAACAAACAATAACCGTCTCCTTCGGGATTCTTTTCTCATCTCATTCATTCATAAGCGAGAACTTGCTTCTTCCGTCTAATGCAAGACAGTTTGCACCTGAGCCAGACAGGTCATACACTTGAGCATAGACAAGCAGGCAGTTCACAAGTCAATTCATCTTTCAGTCTCTTTGGGTCGAACTACGGTGTTCTGACTTCCTCATTGCACGAGAGGATACGTAGGCATAACTTAACAGTTATCGAACAAAAGTCTCTGTATATTCCCCCTCCTTCCAGCATTATTCTTTTTTAGCCTCAGTATCTTGAGCATTTCATTCTTGTTCTCACACTGACACATCATTTACACACTTCACACTTCTTTACACTGACACCTGTACATTCTCTTCCAGCTCTGTATACACAAATTGCACTGACACTACCCCTTTAAAACACAAATCTTTTAAGCGTGGATCCCGTCGAGTACGGCGGACAATCTGGGTGCTAATACCTTCCCAGGTTGTAACCAACCCCCTTTCTCAGTCTCTCTGGTTCGCAACCGTCTTATCCGTATCTTTCTAGGTCTATGCAGCATTGCCTTTCCTCCGGGATAAAAATGCCTAGCTGGCGACTCTTTTCTTTCCCAGTGAGTTCACTGCTGTGTGTTCTCATTGTTCCTCTCGCCGACCGTTCGCGTTTGTACCTTTATCTGGGCCTTTTCCCATTTATCGGGAGCGACACAATTAATTTTCACTCCCTATTTACTAACCAAACAATTAAATAATATAAATAAAAGGACGAGAAAGTAAATCTACGCTATTACATCGCTTTGGGGCAGATACATAATAATCGAACGAAAATAAATTACATTTAATATAACCTATACATTTTTCTAGTAACTAAATTAAAGCGAGAAATAAATAAATAATTAAATAATATAATAATAAATAAAAGCAACAATTATTAGGGTTAGAAAAAATCAGGGTTAGTAAAAAAAAACAAGATTTGATTAGGGTTTATAAAAGAATTAGTTTAAATATACTTAATGAAATTTTTAAAAAAATAAGAATATAATAATATTTAAATGAAATATATGAAAAAAATATTAAAATTAAGAAAACTTATTTACAAAAGTTATTTTAAAAATATTTTAGAAAAAATTAGTTTGAAGGAGTTAATTTTTGATTTATCAGGGTTAATTAATAATTAATTATAATTAATTAATATATAAAAAAACAAAAAGAAGAAAAGTTTAGAAAATACTAAGAAAAGGGGGGAGATCAGGGTTTGAACCCCTGACCTAAGGATCCTCAGCCTCATCCCTTGCCACCAGGCCACCTGCGCGCAGGTAACAACCATTTGGGAACAAAACCTAATATATTAAATCAGCGTGAAAATCATAATTTAAAGAAAAAATTGCCACATGCTTGATTTGAACCCACGCCATATAGCAAACATAGAGACTGCTTCACCATTGGGACAAGCACGCGCTTGTGATAACAATATCAAACAAAAGATTAATAAAATAAATCAAATATTTGAAATCTGGTTCGCGCCAACTTCTTCGTCTTCTTCCTCAGAATTTTGCAGGTTTACCTAAGAATACTTGATGGGAATTTTCCTGCAAATTCTCATGCGCATGAAACCTGTAAAATTCAATCGCGAGTAATACATGAAATTAATCCACAATAATCATTCCAATCAATTACCCAATGATCAAAGGATTCAATTATGTCACTCAATGGTATTTATATGTCCTGAATCGCGAAGCCCTAAAACAGTTCTTAAAACCCTAATCATGGTGAAACGCGACTATGGCCATGGAACTCAGAACAAATCATCCAGGAAGCTTCTATACTTCAAAACAAACACAAATTGGTGGTTAGTTTTAGATGATAATGACTAAATGTATGAAAACGAAAATATGACATATGAAGAAGAAAACTTGATTCGGTTATGGCTTTAAGGTGTGAATGGAATGATAGTGATGATGGAGACATGTTATGGAAGCCTCAAAGGTTCATTTGCAACCTTAAAATCGCCTGGAAGAAGCTTCAATCTTGAAATCCGAATTTGACTTTTTATGAAGATTTTTGAAACTTGAATAAGGTGTTCTTGGCCTGCAAAATCCTCCTCTAATGCAATGGTCTTGTTCATGTATTTATGGTGAATGAATTAGGTCAAAAACTTGATGGATTTGTGGGATTTTTGAAGTAGCTTGATCATGAAGAAATCCAATATTTGAAAATCACCAAAAATCAAATCTAACTATGCCAGTCTGATCATGCACGAATTTGGATGTGATCAATCAATCTTAAATGATGTTTTTGATCTTCTAGAACCAGAATCATGTCCAAATATTTGACTTTTATATTTTATTTTGATTTAATTTGCATTTTAATGAAGAAAATTCAAATAAATACTAAATAAATTATGAAAAATAAGATAATGCTTGAATTGGGTCGTGCTTGAGGCTATCATGAAGATTGGGTGGCAATTTGGTAGGCCCATTTGGCAAAATTTGGTTTTAAGACCTCATTTGCTTCATATACCTCCCAAAAATTTCCCAACTTTGACAAAGCACAAATCCCTCAATTTTAAGGCTATAAGGGTTTTCTTAGACTTTTTAGAAAGTTTAGATAGTCCTCTAAAAAACCCTTTTGGTCTCATGTCCATATCCTTCACCATTTTCAAGTTATGTCCTTTGGAAGATGTTGACTTTTTGTTGACTTTTGAAATGACCTGTAATGTTTTGGCTCATACCTTTCAAATGAAGCATTTTTAGGCTTGGCTTGTGAGACACAAAGTTGTATAGAATTCAATTACCTTAAAAATGAGATTTGGATGGGAAATTTTTGATGAAGCATGTGAAAGTTATGGCTGGTCAAAGTTCTGTTGACTTTTCCTATGAAAACCCTAATTTAGAAACTCCTGATTCTTGATGATCTGAAATCTCCTTCATGAATCATGATCAACCCTTGATCAAATGATGAATTTTACTTCATAAACTTGATGTTGGCAAAAACTCATGAAGTTTGACTTTGATTTGACCATAGTTGACCTCAGTTTGACTTTTTAACCACTTTGACTTATTTTTGCATATCTGATCATCTGACTGAGCAAACTTTTTGGGAAAGCCTTGAAACTTGTCATAGGGATTCTTGAAGTTATATGGGATGTTATGAAGCTCACTTGAGGCCTTGGAAGTTCATTTATCCTGATGAAATCCAAAACCCTAGTTTAGGGTGCATTGCTTAGGAGGAGGCTTTGTCTGAGGGAACTTCCAAGCTTTCTGACTAATTGTGAACCTTGTGAACCTCTTGGGATACCTTGTGAACCTTGTGAACCTCTTGGGACACCTTGGTACACAATTCCTTGACTAGGGGAGGGCAAATTTTGGGGTGCAACAGCTGCCCCTGTTCAATTTTCTGAAACCCGAGGAGTTAGATTGGCATGTGTGCCATTCGTGACTTGGAAGGTTGAAGGGGATTGAACACAAAAGCCCAAAAATTTGCACTCGCCAGTGTGTAAAGTAACACTGTTGATTGGTTGTATATGCTTGAATGGGCTTAAAGATGCCACTCAGCGGAGATGGAGATGGGCTCATAGATGCCATCCATAATATCAGGAGGTGATAGTATCAAAAGGTTGTCACTAGATATCAGTACTAGGTCTTTGTATAGGCCATCTCTGAATCATTCCTGTAACATGGTTTGAGTTGAATGTAAGCACTAGATCTTCATATAGATCGTCTCTACATTATCTCTGGGGGAAAAGAATATCCTTCATTAGGTGTCAGTACTTAGATCTTCGTATAGATCGGCTCTGAACCATCTTTAGGAACATACTTTAATTTAAGCATCAGAATCAAATCTTCGTGGCGATCTTTTCTAAATTGCTTTTGGTAATATCTTGGGCTAAGTACAAGATCTTCGTATCGATCATTTATGTATCATCCCAAAGATAAATTGTTGAATTGACCATTAGAAATAAATCTTCGTAGCGATTATCTCTTCTGGAAGTATCCCGAATTAGGCTATGTGTCATTTCTTATCATTGACAGATGCCCCTTCAGGGAACTCCTGAGCTTCAAGATACCTCTTCACCTCATAGAACCAAGGCTTTCCCTCTACTCATTCAGTATCAATCTCATTACAATATGCAGGCTTCTCAAATCTATCAATAGTGATTCTAGGAGCTTCATCATCCCAACTAATCTCAAACATAGATGCCATGGTGGCTAATGCGTCTACCAATTGATTCTTTTCTCGTGGAATATGTCCAAAGGTAATCTCTTCAAAATATGGGATTAAAGACAACAAATGCTCTTTGTAAGGAATGAGATTTCGGTGCTTGATATCCCAATCTCCTTTAATCTGACTAACTACCAAGGTTGAATCTCCATATACGTCCAGAAACTGAATCTTCATCTCAATGGCAGCTTTGATACCCATGATACATGTTTCATATTCAGCCATGTTATTGGTACAATAGAAATAAAGTCTAGAAGTAATTGGGGTATGACAACTTTCCGGGGAAATGATCACAACACCAACACCATTACCAAGCGCATTAGAAGCCCCATCAAAAACCATAGTCCATCGGGATCCCTGTTCAGGTCCGTCATGTTGTTTATGTTCTTTAGTAACAATCATAATGTCTTCATCCGGGAACTCAAAATTCATAGACTGATAATCATCCACTGCCTGATGAGCTAAATGATCAGCTAACACACTACCCTTAATGGCCTTCTGAGTGGTGTACTGTATATCATATTCTGTTAAAATCATTTGCCATCTCGTTATTCGTCCAGAGAGAGCAGGTTTCTCGAATACGTACTTGATTGGATCCGTCTTTGAAATTAACAAGGTAGTATGAGTCAACATATATTGTCTTAGTCGGCGAGCAGCCCATGCCAAAGCGCAACAAGTTTTCTCGATTAGTGAGTATCTTGTTTCACAGTCGATAAAATTTTTGCTAAGGTAGTATATTGCCTGCTCTTTTCGACCAGACTCGTCATGTTGTCCCAACACACACCCCATTGAGTTATCTAATACTGTTAAGTACATAATCAAGGGTCTTCCATCAACTGGTGGCATCAAAATTGGAGGTTCTTGGAGGTATTTCTTGATCTCATCAAAGGCTACCTGGCACTCGTCATTCCATTCCATTACCTGATCTTTCTTCAACAACTTGAAGATTGGCTCACGGGTAGCAATTAGCTGGAAACTAAATCTTGCAATGTAATTCAGTCGTCCCAAGAAACCTATGACTTCCTTCTCATTACGGGGAGCAGGCATCTCTTGTATAGCTTTTACTTTTGCAGGATCCACTTCAATACCTTTTCCACTGACAATGAAACCCAGGAGTTTACCAGACCTAACTCCAAAAGTACACTTGTTTGGATTCAATCTCAGTTTATACTTCTTCAACCTCTCAAACAACTTGCACAGATGATCAAGGTGTTGTTCCTCATTCTGGGACCTGGCTATCATATCATCCACATATACCTCTATCTCATGGTGAATAATATCATGAAACAAAGCCACCATAGCACGCTGATATGTTGCCCCGGCGTTCTTCGAACCAAATGGCATCACCTTATAACAAAAAGTGCCCCATTGTGTAACAAATGTAGTCTTCTCCATATCTTCAGGCGCCATCTTAATCTGATTGTAACCAGAGAAACCATCCATGAAAGAGAATACCTTATGATGAGCACTGTTGTCTACCAAAACATCAATATGTGGAAGTGGAAAGTCATCTTTAGGACTGGCCTTATTCAAATCCCTGTAATCCACACACATGCGTACCTTACCATCCTTCTTAGGTACTGGTACCACGTTTGCAACCCATTGAGGATAAGAAGTCACAGCTAAGAACCATGCATCAAATTGTTTCATCACCTTTGCTTTAATCTTTTTTGACATTTCAGGACGCATGCGACGAACCTTTTGCTTCTTTGGACGACAGTCTTCTTTTACCGGTACACAGTGAACCACAATGTCAGTATCTAACCCTGGCATATCTTCATATGACCAAGCAAAGATCTCCACATAGTCACGTAACATCTGGATTAGTTTGTTCTTAACACTATCTTCTAGTTCAGCCCCTATCTTGACCTCTTTCCTGTTTTCCTTAGTTCCTAGATTCACAACTTCGATCGGCTCTTCATGTGGCTGTATAGCTTTTTCTTCTTGTTGCAACAACCTAGCAAGCTCTACAGGTACCTCACAATTTTCCTCCTTCCCATCTTCAGCTTGATAGATCGGATTCTCGAAATTATAATTGGCAATAGTGGAACTGTTATCAACAGGATCCAGAGTGGATGAAGATCTGCATTTTAGTGATATGGGTGTGTGTAAGAACACATAGCTGATAAAATAGAAATAATAATAAAATAAAGACAAGGAGCACAATATTTACGAAAACAAAACGTCCATTGATTTTATTGAATGAAGTATGCAAATGAAATGACATCCCGAAACAAGCATACCATTGTGCCCCGGGTTAGACACAAGGCTTAAAAGGTTTTATTGTTCGAACTTACAAACTTAAAACAAAACACAGTAATAGTATTTACTCCTGACTAAAGGAGATAGGAATAACGTCTTCAGTCTTCCAATTGTTGAGCCCATCACCCATGGTAGGAAAGATCCAATCATCCAGGTTGTAGTCTTCATCATGGTCACATACAACATTGATTTGATCTCTTATGACCCCTTTATTAGTGATACAAACAACATGAGCACGACGAACAACCCTCTGAGATTCTATAGTGAAACCCAAACCAAACTTGTCAGACTTGTAAGGGATGTTGGGAATCTGACCCCAAATAGCACAACCACCTTTTTCAACCACAACCTTAGCATCTTTGAGGGAGGCCATTGCAGGAGGTATTCTAGTAACCACAGGAGCTCTCTCAGAAGCAGGGACAGACTGAGGAACAGGAGCAGGGCAAGGAACAACCTCAAATGTTTGACACGGAGTTTCAACCAATTCACCCTCCATTTCTACATATTTGAAAGTATTCACATGGCTAACCATGCACTCTTCTTCACCATAGACAGTGACAATTTTGCTTTTCACCGAATATTTCAACTTCAGATGCAAGGTGGAAGTCACAGCACCTGCCCCATGGATCCAGGGGCGCCCAAGAAAACAATAATACGCAGGACAAATATCCATCACATAGAAAGTAGAGTTGAAGACTTGAGAGCCTACTTTGATTGGGAGGTCTACTTCTCCATGTACCATTCTTCTTGAACCATCAAAGGCTCTTACCACCACATTACTTGGCCTTAACACAACATCTTCAGGACTGAGCTTGTCCAGAACCTCTTTAGGGAGTACATTTAATGAAGAACCATTGTCCACCAGTACATGAGACAAAGTAGTGCCCCTACATTCAATGGAGATATGCAGAGCTTTGTTATGGTTTCTCTTGGCAGGAGTCAGATCAGCATCAGAAAAGCCCAGACCATTATCACTAGTCAGATGTGCAACACAATTCTCAAACTGATCCACAGAAATTTCATCAGGCACATGAGCATCCTTTAAGAACTTGATTAAGGCTTTAGCATGGGCCTTAGAACACAACAACAAAGATAACATGGAGATTTTGGAGGGAGTATGCCCCAACTGGTCAACAATATCATAATCACTCTTGCGAATGATCTTCAGTACTTCTTCCATCTGTTTAGAAAGATTTTCAGCAGTTGGTGCCTCAGCTTGCACAGGTTCAATCACATGACCTTTGCCCCGGGCATCAGTACTTGGCCCAGAATTAGAGGTATGAGCTGGAGTAACTGTACTTTTAGAGGTGTCTTGAGGGGAGAAGATTCTTCCACTTCTGGTGACCTTACTAGATCCAGCAATATTGTCAACATCAAGTTTGTGGTTGGCAATAGGAGGGTCAGCCAGAGGCTCTTGCTTGATACCATGGATATACACATCAGAACCATAATTCCAAGGTATAGCTTTATCAGAAGTATAAGGAACAGGGCCAGGAGTGGTAATGATCATGGGGGCCACTCTAGCTTCAGCAACAGTCTTCACAGGGCCTTCAGCAGTAATCTTCACTGGTCCTTTGGATGTAATCCTGACAGGACCTTTAGAGGTGATCCTGACAGGACCTTTGGAGGTAATCTTCACTAGTACTTTATCAACCATAGCTACATCTTCAAGCTTCGTGTTTCGAGTCAGATCTTCACACATACTTTCCACATAAGGAGTCCTCTCAAACAATATAGTGTAATTGTCCATGAGGCGTCGAATATCATCCTTCAACTTCCAGCAGCTATCAGGTTTATAGGCACAGTAAAAACAGTCTTCCTTGCAACCTGGAAAGAACCCAACCTGCACCAGCTTCTTCTTGATAATGGATAGAGGAGTAATCAAATCAGTTACTGAGGAAACATAAGAAACTTCATCAACAACATTAGCAGTCTTCTCATGATTGGGCATAGGAGCAGTGATCACATTTGGGGTCCCAGGAGGGTCAAATTCAATTTCCCCAGCTTCGATCATGTCTTGAATCTTATTTTTCAACACCCAGCAGTTGTTGGTGTCATGTCCTGGACTATTAGAATGATATGCACATCTTGCATTAGGATTGTACCGAGGAGAGGATGTATTAGGATTCTGAGGAGGATCCCTTAAAGTAATTAGCTCCCCTTTCAACATGTGTTGCAAGGCTTAGGCCAGTGACATGTTGATCTTGGTGAATTGTATTCTAGGCTTCTGTTGATTGTTCTGTTGTTGATCTGGTGCTGTAGGGGCAGGATTGGAGATGTGAACTGCTCCCACAGATTGGTGACTCCTGTTACGACTATGTTGACCATACACAACATTAGACTCCTTCTTTCCACTAGGGGGCTTCTTAGCAGTGCTTAATGAAGAGGCACCCACCTGTATCTTACCACTTCTTATCCCACTTTCCACACGTTCTCCAGTCATTATCAGCTCAGTGAAACCAGATGATGAGCTTCCAATGAGGTGACTATAAAAAGGACCATTTAGCGTACTCATAAACATATCCACCAGCTCCTTGTCAGTCAGAGGAGCTTGAACTCTGCCAGCCAGGTCTCTCCATTTTTGGGCATACTCTTTGAAACTCTCCTTAGCACCCATAGACATACTTTGGAGCTGCATGCGAGTTGGTGCTAAATCAACATTATATTGGTATTGCCTATAGAAGGCCTCGTCAAGATCATTCCAATCACGAATATTAACACTTTTAAGTTGATAATACCATTCCAATTGAGCTCCAGATAAACTCTCTTGGAAGAAATGAATCCACAGTTTCTTGTCAGCAGTATATGGTTGAATCCTTCGGACATAGGACCTCAAGTGCAGTTTAGGACATGAAACACCATCATACACCACAAAAGCAGGAACCTTGAAGCCAATAGGTATAACCACTCCAGAAATTAAACTCAAATCTTCAAAACAAGCCCATAATATTTTTGTAGTTCCATAGCGTTCATCCATTCTACCAACATCTTATACTTCTCCTCACTAGCAGGATCATGATAATAGTTCTCCTCAGAATCAGAATCTTCCACAGTATCATGGAGACTACCTCCTTCTCTCTCAGAATTTTCAGACTCAAGATTCTCAACCTCTTCTTCTGTCTTGGCAGGACCTCTGAATCTTCTACCCAGGTTGATGAGGCCCACTGATTTTCTAGTCTTCTTTTTCTTCTTAGTCAAAAGTGTCTTCAGCTCATCTTGTCCCTTGGACAAGTTCAGGATCATTTCTTAAAATTGTGCATTCTGGGTCTGGAGATCCTTAACAGTTTGTTCGAGAGTCATTTCTGCTGAAATAAACAGCGAGAAGATAAGATACTTGTTCATAAGAAACCTGTGATGCAATGATATGGTATGTATATGCAATGTTTTCAAGGACCGCAGGATTTAAATTTGTTTAAACAACCAGAAATGAAACTTTTATTAGTAAGCAATAAACTTGTTTGCCTCTTGGGCTTACAATAAAATGAAATAAATACAAAGATGGGGTTTTAAGTCTCCCATGGACGTTTCCTCTTTGTATGGAGGTATGTGTTGAGATTCCGCTCTTCGTGAAGTTGTCTTGTCAGCTCTAGGATTTTTTCTTGACTAGCTTTGAAATGAGTCTCAAAAGTATCCCTTTGTTCCTTCAACTGGATCCAGGACCTCTGCAACTCTTCCATGTCAGTGGGAATGTCTGGAGGAAGGATGATATAAGGAGTATCTCCTTCAGCAACAGGCTCCATGGTAACTGGCAGGATAGCAGGATATGGAATCATAAGAGTCTGAGCACGTGCTCATACCCATCTGAGATAAGGTTCCATAGGAATGAAGTACTTTGGTTCCAGAGTCTTGCTGTCAACCTTGTTCACTTTACCCCAAGCTCGTATGAACCTTTGACGGTAACCTTGCAGATCATTGTCGTAGTCGAACACAATACCTTGAATAAGCATGTCATGAGGACCATTACTCCGAGCATAACCAAAATGGCGTAGAGCTAAAGAAGGGTTGTAAGTAATGCCCCCTCTTATGCCAAGGAGTGGCACATTAGGGAACTCCCCACAACGGTCAATGATAGTAACATTCTCCATGGATCTAGAGCACCAATGAATGTCTGAATGAGAAAGTGACATGATCCTCTTGGACCACCTTAACCCTTGTTCATTCTTCATCACTGATCGAGGAAGGTGAGAAATAAACCACCTAGACAATAGAGGTATGCAATACATCAGAGTTCCTCGTGCCTTCGTAGTACGGGTATGGAGAGAGTGTAAGATGTCTCCAAGTAATGTAGGCACTGGATTGCGAGTCAGAAATATGTTGATGGCGTGTACATCTATGAGCTGTTCTGGATTAGGGAACAACACTAGGCCATAGATTAATAAGTCCAAGATCTCCTAAAGGGCATCATAACTCATAGCCTTCAAGAATACCGAAGCTTTCTCTATCAATACCTTAGCAAGAATATCCTTAACTTCGCTTCTCGTTTCTAGGACAATGTGTGATTTCTTCAAATGTAAGGCTGCAGCAATAACCTCAGGTTTAGGCTCTTTTTCTAAGCCTGTGAAAAGTCTTTGATCAAGGATAGGTATACCCAGTAGTTTAGAGAACTCCTCCATTGTAGGAACCAGCTGATAATCGGGGAATGTGAAACAATGATGTTTAGGGTCAAAGAACTGAAACAAGACACTCATCGTGTCTTCATCAAATCCTGAAGTAACCAAGTCAAGTAGGTGACCATGCTTCTTGATGAACTGGGATCTTTCAGAAACTTGAGAGACTAATTCCTTAAGCTTAGGAGGTCCCTACAAAGTTGATCCGGATAGTATTCCGACGAGTAGAAGCCATGACTTGCAACAAAGAACAAAGATAAATTCTTTGGTCCTTGAAATGGTTAGTGAAAATGCTATGCTTATGATGTCATGATGTTATGATGTTATGCTCAATCAAAAACATGTGGCACACATAAATAAGTCACACCATAGCCCTAGGTTTAGAGGCTTGCATGAGGTTTAAAGGTAAGTACCTTCCCCTGAAGTTAGTTGGTTCATCTTGTCCTACAAAAGTAACCGGGTTCTAAGGGATCTCAATATCATTGATCCTTCCCAAGGGTGGTTGTTCAGTAGACAACTTACTTGCCAACCAACACCCTCCAAGTTTAGGATCTCAATGAGTGTAGCATCGAGTATCAACTAACTTCAGTCTTCACCAAAGCCGGCTATCTCACTACTTTCTAAAGGCCAAGATGGGATGACTAGGGTTCTAAAAGTCAGTTAGTGTATTGACAACATATGGCAGCCTCATATTATCCTTAACTTACTTAAGGAACATAAACACCAACCAAGAAGTCACACTAACTATGGCCACCAGATCAACCATATCGGTATACGCCGTACTGTTTCCTTGGTCTATTTCCATTTACCTAAGGTACACTATATCCGGGTTAGGATCTTTCACACATAAAGCCCAACAAGTAATATAAAGCAAACAAGGCAAACAATTTAAGTGATCTAATTCCTAAGGGTACCCCTCTTTTATTAAGTCCCCAACAGAGTCGCCAGTTCTGTAACACGGTGGGAGAACTGACTTTTAGTCATGTTGCGGATAGCAAGAGTCGCCACCGACTTTTATTTTATCCATAAGGAAATGGCATAAAAGAACAGGAAATACCTATTTTAAAAGACTTGGGTTCGGGGGGTAGGTTATATAAAGGGAAGGTGTTAGCACCCTTTATATCCATGGTTATCCATGGGCTCTTAGTTACTTAGCTCACTTTAATTGTTTTTGAAAAATGTAGTGTGTGATTAGAAAAATTTCTTTAAGTACTTTGTAATGACCCTCGTATGGGTGTATACAAAGCCTAGTTTGAAAATATTTTAGAAAATGTGAGGTGTGAAAGTAATTTTGAAGGTGTGAGCAAGTAACTACGAGATACCTACCCTAGATTAAGTCTTTCTTATTCTTTTTATGTTCTTTCAAAGGGTAAGACTATCCCTACTATTAAGGAGTAGGTAGTCATTACCTTGGATGTTAGTTAAGGGACATATGCAGGGTCAATATGTATAGGCAACTATAGGGTGTCTTTAGCCATATGGGAGGGACAATCATCTTTTAACTTGGAGGGACATGATCCATTTAGGCAACACTGTAGGCAACATCGAAGGGACTTGATCCTTTAACTGTGGGGAGGGACAAGATGATATTTTGTTTGTTAGGTTCTTGCTTAAGACACCCTACTTGACCTTTTGAATAAGGCAACTGAGAGGTAACCCTAAGAAGTGAAGACGGCGATCTTAGATCGACTTACGTGTGTGAGTGTTTTTAATTATTTATCTTATTTAATTAATTTTCTAAATTTATTTAATTACAATTAATTTTCACTCCCTATTTACTAACCAAACAATTAAATAATATAAATAAAAGGACGAGAAAGTAAACATACGATATTACATCGCTTTGGGGCAGATACATAATAATCGAACGAAAATAAATTACATTTAATATAACCTATACATTTTTCTAGTAACTAAATTAAAGCAAGAAATAAATAAATAATTAAATAATATAATAATAAATAAAAACAACAATTATTATGGTTAGAAAAAATCAGGGTTAGTAAAAAAAACAAGATTTGATTAGGGTTTATAAAAGAATTAGTTTAAATATACTTAATGAAATTTTAAAAAAAAAGAATATAATAATATTTAAATGAAATATATGAAAAAAAATATTAAAGTTAAGAAAAATTATTTACAAAAGTTATTTTAAAAATATTTTAGAAAAAATTAGTTTGAAGGGGTTAATTTTTGATTTATTAGGGTTAATTAATAATAAATTATAATTAATTAATATAATAAAAAAAACAAAAAGAAGAAAAGTTTAGAAAATACTAAGAAAAGGGGGGAGATCAGGGTTTGAACCCCTGACCTAAGGATCATCAGCCTCATCCCTTGCCACCAGGCCACCTGCGCGCAGGTAACAACCATCTGGGAACAAAACCTAATATATTAAATCAGCGTGAAAATCATAATTTAAAGAAAAAATTGCCACATGTTGGATTTGAACCCACGCCCTATAGCAAACATAGAGACTGCTTCACCATTGGGACAAACGTGCGCTTGTGATAACAATATTATACAAAAGATTAATAAAATAAATCAAATATTTGAAATCTGGTTCGCGCCAACTTCATCGTCTTCTTCCTCAGAATTTTGCAGGTTTACCTGCGAAACTTGATGGGAATTTTCCTGCGAATTCTCATGCGCATGAAACCTGTAAAATTCAATCGCGAGTAATACAGGAAATTAATCCACAATAATCATTCCAATCAATTACCCAATGATCAAAGGATTCAATTATGTCACTCAATGGTATTTATATGTCCTGAATCGCGAAGCCCTAAAACAGTTCTTAAAACCCTAATCATGGTGAAACGCGACTATGGCCATAGAACTCAGAACAAATCATCCAGGAAGCTTCTATACTTCAAAACAAACACAAATTGGTGGTTAGTTTTAGATGATAATGACTAAATGTATGAAAACGAAAATATGACATATGAAGAAGAAAACTTGATTCAGTTATGGCTTTAAGGTGTGAATGGAATGATAGTGATGATGGGGACATGTTATGGAAGCCTCAAAGGTTCATTTGCAACCTTAAAATCGCATGGAAGAAGCTTCAATCTTGAAATCCGAATTTGACTTTTTATGAAGATTTTTGAAACTTGAATAAGGTGTTCTTGGCCTGCAAAATCCTCCCCTAATGCAATGGTCTTGTTCATGTATTTATGGTGAATGAATTAGGTCAAAAACTTGATGGATTTGTGGGCTTTTTGAAGTAGCTTGATCATGAAGAAATCCAATATTTGAAAATCACCAAAAATCAAATCTAACTATGTCAATCTGATCATGCGCGAATTTGGATGTGATCAATCAATCTTAAATGATGTTTATGATCTTCTAGAACCAGAATCATGTCCAAATATTTGACTTTTATATTTTATTTTGATTTAATTTGCATTTTAATGAAGAAAATTCAAATAAATACTAAATAAATTATGAAAAATCAGATAATGCTTGAATTGGGTCGTGCTTGAGGCTATCATGAAGATTGGGTGGCAATTTGGTAGGCCCATTTGGCAAAATTTGGTTTTGAGACCTCATTTGCTTCATATACCTCCCAAATATTTCCTAACTTTGACAAAGCACAAATCCCTCAATTTTAAGGCTATGAGGGTGTTCTTGGACTTTTTAGAAAGTTCAGAGAGTCCTCTAACAAACCCTTTTGGTCTCATGTCCATATCCTTCACCATTTTCAAGTTATGCCCTTTGGAAGATGTTGACTTTTTGTTGACTTTTGAAATGACCTGTAATGTTTTGGCTCATACCTTTCAAATGAAGCATTTTTAGGCTTGACTTGTGAGACACAAAGTTGTATAGAATTCAATTTCCTTCAAAATTAGCTTTGTATAGGAAATTTTTGATGAAGCATGTGATCGTTATGGCTGGTCAAAGTTCAGTTGACTTTTCCTGTGAAAATCCTAATTTAGAGACTCCTGATTCTTGATGATCTGAAATCTTCTTGATGAATCATGATCAACCCTTGATCAAATGATGAATTTTACTTCATAAAATTGATGTTGGCAAAAAATCATGAAGTTTGACTTTAATTTGACCATAGTTGACCTCGGTTTGACTTTTTAACCACTTTGACTGATTTTTGCATATCTGATCATCTGACTGAGCAAACTTTTTGGGAAAGCCTTAAAACTTGTCATAGGGATTCTTGAAGTTATATGGGATGTTATGAAGCTCACTTGAGGCCTTGGAAGTTCATTTAGCCTGATGAAATCCAAAACCCTAGTTTAGGGTGCAATGCTTAGGAGGAGGCTTTGTCTGAGGGAACTTCCAAGCTTTCTGACTAATTGTGAACCTTGTGAACCTCTTGGGAAACCTTTGTACACAATGCCTTGACTAGGGGAGGGAAAATTTTGGGGTGCAACACCATTTAACAGAAATAACAGAATAGTTCAGTACATGGATAGTGAATGTATCAAAGGAGAAAAGTGAAAAATATTATGATTCCTTATTGAGAAATAATACAGAGACTCAGTTTATATACAAGCATATAAAGGCCCAATAATAAGCCTCCACCTATATATCTATCTTATCTTAATACAGAAAAAGATAAAATATAAATATTTACATAAAAAGGCTTATTATATTCCAATATGCCCCCTCAAGTTGGACTGTGTAAACTGCAAAGTCCTAACTTGGTCATAATTGAGGAGAAGGCTGGTGAGTGCAAAGGTTTAGTGAAAGCATTAGTCAGTTGATCTGTTGTAGAAATAGGAAACAAATGAATGAGTTTAGATGTAATTTTCTCTCTAACCACATGATAATCTAACTCAATATGCTTGCTTCTTTCATGAAAGACATGATTGTGGGCTAGATAGATAGCAGATTTGCTATCACAATAGACAAATGTTGGTTGAGAAAAACTGATGTTGAAGTCATTGAACAAATATTGCAACCATTGCAGCTCACAAGTAAGGGATGTTAAGGCTCTGTACTCAGCTTCAGTAGAGGATCTAGAAACAATGTTTTGTTTCTTGGATTTCTAGCAAAGGAGGGAAGAACCAAGAATGATACAAAAACCAGTGACTGACTTTCTAGTGGTGGGACATCTTGCCCAATCAGAGTCAGCAAAACATACATTTTCAAAGAACTTGATGCTGAGAAAAGTATACCTTTAGTAGGAGAAGCCTTTAAGAATCTCAAAACTTTAGTAACAGCTTGATAAATGAAATTCAAGAGGCTTGGAAACATATTGGCATAAATGTTGCACTACAAAAGAGATTGATGACTCGATTTCGCATAGGTTTTTCCGACTCATTTCATGCATATTTAGTCGCAATTTCATCGAGTCTTCGTTGCATTTTGTATTATTTTACTTATGCTTTATTTACTTTGTGTTTTCAGGACCTAAACAAGCTAAATCAAAGAAAAGAGCAGAAATTATGGCAAAGCAGCTGAGAAAGGAAGAAAAATGAAGATTCTGCCTGATAATGAGAAATCGTATCATTTATTTAGCACATTTTTAGTCTGTTTTCAATGCATTTTGATATAACTAACTCCCGACTTTTCCCGACTTTTCGCATTTGTTACAGCTATAATGTTTGTCAAGTCAAATTTGTGCAAAGTGAAGATATGAAGCAAATGGACATGAGACAAATCAAAGAACAAAGCACAAAACAGAATTGTGCATATTTTGTTGGTTGTCACACAACTCTTACGATCGTCATGCACCTTTCAGCGTGTGACGACTGTCACACAACCCTTACGATTGTCACACGCCCATAATCCAGCTAAGACGCTCGTCATGGGCGTTACGCTCTTGTCACTTATAAACTGAAAACCCATAATTGTTTTGAAACAGAAGGAATACTTCCTCGTCCACGTTCCTGGATTTTCTCAACACTTATCACACAAAGTCACCAAGCCTTCCTATAATTCCTCAAGGAGTGAGCTGAAATATGACCTATTATTTCTCCAACTTCCATACCATTCCTACTCTATAAATAGAAACATCAACAGAAGGAAAAGGGGGAGATTTTTGCTGCACCAATCCTTACCGAAGCCCTGCCAAATTTATTATTACTTTTCGTTATTTCAATTATTTTGTTTTCATTACTTTATTTTCTTTCCAATTAAACTTCCTGTAAGTAATAGTTTCCAACATTAGGAAGATATTACATTAGATTAGGTCTATTGTTTTTCTAGCCTCAGAACTCGTATTGCATTTCCGAGAAGTTCCAATCTTGTCGCCATTTGTGGAAGAGGGATCTACGAGGAAAATTTCCTTGTATCAGGTTTTAAGATATTGCATTATAATTTTTATTGTTTAATTATTATTTATTCATTATATTTGTTTCTTATTTAATTAATTATTATTGCTTTTCCGTTCTAATTAATATGTCTAGCTAATCTAGTAGTGTCGATATGTAATAATGGTAACCGAACGGATTAAATTAATGCTAAGTTAAAAGTCCTAATTAACTTAATTTCTGGCTGAGACTTTTTATGATTAAAATCAAGCTTTTTGTTACGAGAGTAAAAAGAGTAAAAAAGGTTAGGATCGAGACCACGAGAGTGTGTGGTTTTAACCGGATAGCTAAAGTTAGGCATTTGATTTAAATACAGCGAGAGCGCTTTAAACTAAATTAGATTTTATTAAGTTTCCAAAGAGTATTTTCTAAAAACTTATGGGCTAGCGAGAGAAGACATAGGGATTTAGGAATATAATATAATACAAGACCACGAGAGTGTGAGTTAAGGGTTTTTAAACTGATAATTTCTACATAAGCAATAAAGTGAAATATTTCTCTATGCTTAGTTTTGGTTTAATCCGCATAGGTCTACTAAGTTACATACCGACCGTCTTATTCATATAATCTTAATTTAAGTAATTTTCCCCTTTATTTTACCTTTAGAAACCAAATTCGTGACAATCTTCGCCTTAGCTATTATAGCAACATTTATAGCACTAGAGTGATAACTTAATCCCTGTAGGTTCGACATCTTTTTATTACTACGCGATAGGCTGTGCACTTGCAGTTAAGATACCGTTAGATGTTAGGTCGATCGCACAACAAGTTTTTGGCGTCGTTGTCGGGGATTTTGTATTTAGTCACTAGTGCACTCTAAAAGTGTGCAGTATAGTCTAAGGCAACCTATTTATTTTTACTAATTCTTATTCACCAATTGTATGCAACGTACTCGCTCACAAGGCGAAAACTTGCAACCTCCGATCGCTGAATTAGAGCGCTTTTTACATTTAAGATGTCATATAGTAGAGTACCAACGAAGGTACAATATTCCTGATCTTTTAGCCTTTCCACCCGAATCAGTTAAAAATCGAGAAGGAACATCTACAGAAGCTGAGATGGACAAAGAAGAAGAAACTTATCCACTCTCGTATTACGGTGTTCCCTCGTAAGCTGAACCTCATAACAGCATTGTCGCACCCGCTATCAATCGAAACGATTTCGAGTTGAAACCATTACTAATATCAGATGTGCAACAAAACCAATTTTCCGGAAATCTTACCGAAGATCCGAACTTGCACTTGTCGATATTCATGCAATATGCAGATACAATTAAAGCAGATGGAGTTACCCAAGAAGCAATTAGACTACGTCTTTTTCCTTTTTCATTACGAGACAGAGCAAGAGCTTGGCTCCAATCTCTACCATCGAATTCAGTCACCACCTGGAATGAACTGAAGAAAGTCTTCTTAGCAAGATATTTTCGACCTAGTAAAATAGCTATGCTAAGAGCTCAAATCAACGGATTTAAGTGTCGCTCCATGGATTTTAATCCTAGTACAAATGAGAAAGTGGCGTGGAAAAGGTAGAGTCGCCAGCAAGGCATTTTTATCCCGAAGGAACAGGAAAGGTAATGCTGCACAAACCTAAGGAAGAAGGAAAGGACAAGGTCCTGCGAACAAAAGATCTGGGTCCGGAAGTCGGTTACGAACTGAGAAGGTATTAGCACCCCAAATCGTCCGTCGTACCTGACGGGATCCATGCTTGTTAGTCTGTTTCAAAGGGTGAGAAATAAGATATTGTTTGAATGAAAGAATTGCTAACTGGAACTGGTACTGAAATGAGAAAGGGAACTGGAAAAGAAAATGGAAAGAAAAGGGGGAAATGTAGGGAAAATAAAGAATGTGCTCGAAAGGGCCCTACCCAGCTACCTACGTACCTCATCGGGAAAATGAGGATCAGAGTCGACGTAGTTCGCCTAACCAGGCAGGAACTTTGTTTATGTTTTTTATCGCTGGAACTGCTTATGTCTATGCTCAGGTGTTGTAGGCTCGTCTGGTACGAGTGCGTTTATCGTCTTACAAATGAGACAAGTTGTCGCAAGTTCGCGTTGAGAGTGAATGAGATGAGAAGAGAGTTCCCGCAGGAAAGTCGCTTATTGTTTGTTGTTTTGTCTTTTATGAGAAGTGTTTTGAGTTTATTGTTTGTGAATATTCTCATACTAAGACTTGTTCATCGTGGTAGATGCCTTATACCTCGCCCTGAAATGGAACGCGCATAAGTAACCCACGAAAAATTCTCGTGTCATATAAGAACATTCAACCTTTATTAGGTGTTTTGTTGTTTTTCTTTAGAGATGGGAAAGAGACACAAATCGGGAAAGGGAAAAAACCAAGGGGGACTAAGACCAACCCTAAGTTGTTTATTCATGCAAAAGGAAGTCCTAATGGTTAGTGTGGTCTTCTAATCCTAATGAGAAAAAGGAAAAGAATAAAAAAGCCTTAGAACTCAACTTACTTCCTAAGGAAGTTAAGTTGTTTCTAAGAAAAGGAAGCCTATACAAACAAAGCACAAAGTGCTAAGGCAAACACAGTTAGAAAGCATAAATAGATGAGGAATAAGTTGTATGAACAAGGCTTACCTCAACCTCCCTTCAAAACAAATGTTAGCTTTACAATGCATATTGAAAGCAAAATCAAAGCATAAAAGCTAAGGAAAACACAACTTGAAAGTATAAAGAAAAGGAGGAAAGAAGTTATATGAACAAACTTACCTCAACCTCCCTACAAAACAAAAGTTAGCTTAACAATGTATTTTGAAAGCAAAAACAAAGCATAAAAGCAATTAAGTACTACGCACGTCCTAGGATGGAACTAGGATTCAAAATAAGACCTAAGTCTAAAGGTGAAGGTACCTAAAGGTTACATAACTTCTAAAGTCAGTAGCTACATGCTATAGGTCCCTAAGGATGCTAGGATACCTCACAAGATCAAACTATGTCAAACTATGTACAAAAAGTTCACATAAGTTCACCTAAATACAAGTTAGGGTTCAATGATGAAGTATGAGTACATATGGCATACAAGGATGAATTAATACATGGAATGAGTATTAAAGTCAGTAGTGAATTCTCATGAATATGGATAAATGAACATACCATCATGTATGCAATGGCATAAACATATGGAGCTAGGAGAAGAAGATGTGAGAAGAAGTGGAACAAGTATCACATAAGATCACAAATGATGCAAGTTAAAGATGAATGGCATGTGAATATGCATGAGATGATTATGGGTCAGTAGCATAAAAGGTATGAGATGCAATTGGAATGCATGGATTGACATTTATGGTTCCCACATAAATCAAATTAAACATGAGAAGAGATGAGAAACAAGTTTAGGTTAAACGTTGTTCAAGTAATTATGCACTTTGAAATACCAAAACAAATCAAATGAATATGATTCAAAAGGTGACCTATAACTGGAATTAAGGACCTAAAAGTGACCTATAATTAACTCCTAAAAGTTACCAAAAAGTATCTCAAGCAAATGGCATGAATGTCTTGCTAAAACTTAGGATATGGAGCAAATAAGCATATAATTGAACCTATAATCTAGGTGGCATGAAAAATAGAAAAAAGGCTTGAAAAATTATGAAATTAAATACCTAACATGATAAAGTCAGTAGCTTACATGTTCTAAAATTATTTCACAAATTATTCATCAAAGGGCCAAAACAATTCCCTTAATGAATGAGATGACAAGGCATGATCGCCGAAAAATAACTCTACAAAGTGGATCAAAAAGGCACAAAAAATTATGAAAAAAATTATGAAAAAAATGAATAAGTAGCATAATAATGTCACAAATTCCAGTGATTAATCACACACACAAAATATGTCTCACACCTATTGGAAAAAATGGTTTTTGGTCCCTTATGTCAAAACGATTCATTTTGGGACAACTTGGAATGAAAAATCCAAATTAATTACTAAAACCATTAAACTATGGAGATAAAAATTAATTAAGAGGATAATGATCACTCGTGACTTTTTCCAGAATTTTATCACACCGGAAACTATTTTTAATAATTGCGACGAAACAGGCAAAAAATGGTGTTTTAAGGGAAAGTGAAAGGAACCGACTTCTATAATCCGTAACCTAATCCTTAAGCTCCTATATCGACACATATCAACATATATCACAAATACATCCAGTGCCTCGGGTGGGAGAGCTCAATATGAACCTTAAGTTATATGATCCTAAGCCGCATACAAACTAGAATGATGCATTAAAGTTGAAAAAAGTCGAAATTACTTACTTGATTGAAGTGACGATTCTTCGCACAAAAGAAATCCAAAAAAACTTCATGCAAGGTATTATAATCTCCCATAAGAAAATAAATTCTTATCTTCCATAATTTCTTTGTGAAGATCCACCATAATCGAAATCGATCAAAATCGGTAAAAAAAACTCATGAATACTCACCATCAAAATTATTCCTCAACAAATAATTAAATCATGACAAAAATTCTAACTATAAATTTTCAAGAAATGGATTAAGAAATTAATCTACAAAAAATATTTTTCAAGAAAATTAAAATATAAATCTATATAGAAATCTCTAAAAAAATTAAATAAACACACGGGAGTATGACTAGAAAAAAGGCCTGCATATAGTAAACAATGGTCACAAGGCCCAAATCCTCTAACAAATTCCGCAGGGAGGGGTTTGGTGAGTAATAAGGTTGGTGCGATTAGAATTAACGGATCTGAGGCCCAATTTCCTCTTACCAATTTCGTAGGGGGTGAATTAGGAAACAAAGGGTGCGAATAAGCATTCCATGGATTCTGAATAACAAGGCCCGATCCATAATGTTGTTGAATCCAAAGAACACTAAAGAAAACCCTAAGTTACAAGACCGTATACGTCTTCTCCTCCTTCACCTCGCGAAACTTATCCATCCTGTTCTCTGAATCGAAGCTCGTCGTCGACCACCTCTCATCTTTGCGTCTCGCCTCTAAGAAACACAACACCAGCGTGATACCTCCTCGTTGGCACGACTTCCGATGACGGTTGCGACGACTTTAACCATTAACGCCTCTCACTAATCTCAATGGATCCTACTTAATCAGAGCATGAACGATGATTAGATCTCTTATCGCAATCAACGAATAATTTCGAAGAAAATCCGTAGGTAAGTGCCTCGATTATTCCTCACTTCTCGCTATTGTTGCTAGATCCTTCTGAGGAATTGTCATCTTATGTTTCTTCTTGTTTTTGTGTTTCGATTATGATTCGCCACACCGATCTTCTTCAGTGCGTACCTCTGTCAATTCGCCGCACCGATTTTCTTCAGTGTGTACCTTTGTCGATTCGCCGCACCGGTCTTCTTCTTCATCATAGCCATACAACACCCGTCGCGACACCATGTCTTTCCCGTTCAAGATCGCGTTCTTCCTTCAACATCAACACACTTAAATCGTATTAGCAAAACAACAACCAAAACGCGAATCTCTCACACAAAAGACGATCGCGGTAGAGCACAGTATCCGCGAGATGACGATGATCGAGGAGGATATGGCTCAATATGTATGATATTCATTAGCCCTTCTTCTTACTCAGAGTCTGAGTTGTTGTTGATTCATGAGCATGTTTGTGATTGTTGTTACAACATTACTGGAGATTCAATGAATTGATATGGATTTCAGATATGTGTCATTACTCAGTGAAATTGTTGAGTTCTGTGATGTGGAGATTTGTGAATCTTGATGAAGATGGAAGTTATGCGGATGATCAATGATCCTCAAATTTTGTAGTAGATTGTTTATAAAGATGATGTAGGCTTGTCGATATCGATGGTGATAGTGATGAAAATACAGATGAAGGTTGGGATGCAGAGGTATCAAGAATGATGTTGAAAAATGATGAAAGAGATTACAGAGTGTTGTTGATGATTGAAGGAGAAGAGTGGTTGAAGATAGTTAGAGAGGGTGATGAAGTTTTTTTCCAGAAAAATATGAATTGCAGGAGGTTGAAGATGGAATAGTGAATAAGAGATCGATCATTCCTCTAGTTACTGAATTATTTTTCTATTATAACTCTTTTCTTCTTGTAACTGAATCTTTATTTAGTTTTTTTTCCTGTTATCAGTTCTCTTATTGAATCTTTTTTCGTTTTTTCTTCTTATCAGTTTTTGTAATTAACTCCTTGATAAGTCATAGTTCTGTTATTTGTGTTGGAAATTGATGAAGATTTTCGTGAAAAGTTTCTAAATTTTTTCTACGAAGATCCCCGAATAATCTTTTTTTTTTTTGTTTTGTTTTGTTATAACAATCCATCCGTACCTTTTCTTTTGGATATTATTCTAAATTTGATAATGGCCATGGTATGGTGATAATAACACTTAAATAAAATGAAATATTGTTTTTGGGTAAGTAATTTGAGAATGGATTAAAATGACTTTGGTTGATAATTTGGATAAAATGGACTGAAAATTCATAATATAGTGACTTCAAAGGGGCATAGAAGATGAAAAGGTTAATTGGTTTAAGAAATGTGAAGGAAAAATGATATTGGACTTTGACTTGTAATGGGCTTGACAAGAAACACGATTTGGATGAGTTATGATTTAGAATTAAACAAAAATGGGCTTTAGAATACATGGTTGAAATCATGAATAAAATGAATGGATCAAGCGGTGAAGAATTGAACAATTAAGACAAAATGAATTTTGAACTTGACTAGGGACACAAATTAAATCGGTCTTGACTAAATGAACTCAGACATTCAAATTATCTTGACAATGATATTATTGTTTTTTTTTCAAGTGATCCACATGACCTATCCATATATACTTAGTCAACATTAAACTTCAAATCCAGATCAACCTTGTATTCTACGTCCATCCCCGACTTCAACCAATAAACCATGTATCCTGAGTCGTGAGCGATAATCAACTGATAAAACATTAGCGCATTGAGGACTTCTCGAAACATATTCTTGAAACTCTCGTCTTATGATCTCCAGTTGATGAATACCGAACAAACTGAATTATGATGAGCCACAAACCCTAGTCTTCTTCTTGATATCCATATTAAATAAAGATAGTTCATGATATGAAGAATCAACAACCTTTGCACAAAAGCCCTCTCAATTGAAATCCATGACACGTGATGCCTTTGAGAAATCTTTTGGAGAAAATAAACCTGCTGCTTTGATAGGAAAATATCCATGATATTGGAAACTCAGCCTTTGCCCTAATCTCACGTGTAATAGCGAGATAAATCACATTCTAATAAAAAACCAAATCACCAGGAAATGCTTCGATCCCATGCCTTAGGAGCCAATAAAATGCATGATCGTAAATGTTATGACCAAATGGAAAATACAGACGAGGGTGAAGCATAAGCCAGTTAGGGTAATAATTATGAGGGCAAATTTTGGGGTGTTACATTAAGCAAAAGGAAAACAGATCTCTTTTCGAAGCTTGGGAACAATACAAAGATATGCTGAGACTTTGTCCTCATCCCAGTTTAGTAGAATGGATGGTGATACATACCTTTTACAATGGGCTCTTGTATAACACAATAATGATGATAGACACTGCCGTAGGCGGAGCTTTGATGAACAAAGTATTACGAAGCTCGTGAACTTATTGAGAGTATGGCTCAGAACCATTATCAGTGGGGAATCAAAAGAACCACAACAGAGAAACCAACCAAATAAGGCATGTACGAAGTGAGCAATATGGATCAAGTTAATGCTAAATTTGATACTCTTGCTCAAAAGATAGATAACATAGACGTAACACCAACATCCACCGTGGCTACTGTAACACCTAACTGCGAGTTATATGGAGTTCAAGGACATGCTGCCCCCGATTGTCAGCTATTAGCCGAAATTTCTATAGACCAAGTGAATTATGCCCAAGGAAATCCTTACTCCAATACATACAACCCAGGTTGGAAGAATCATCCAAACTTTTCTTATAAGAACAAAAATTCTTTGTATGCACCTGGTCAAGCACCAACTACACCCCCAAGATATCAAAAGACCGCCCTTGTTGTCCCTAGGAAATCAAATCTTGAATTAATAATGGAAAAATTTATAGTTCCCAAACTCAAACAAATAAATATTTCCTGAACCAAAACATACACACTAATGAGAAGATTAAACAACTGGTGAGCAAAGTAGATGCGTTAGCAACACACAAGAAGATGCTTGAAACTCAAATTTCACAAGTAGCTCAACAGCAAACACCTACTGCTTCCCCTACTGGTGTATTTCCTGGACAACCACAACCTAATCCAAAAGGACAAGCAAATGTTGTGATATTCAAAAGTGAAAGAGAATTTAACGAACCAACTGATCCAAGGCTTAAAAATCCAGCCATGTACCAAAAGCAGGATAAACCAACTGAAGAGGAGAATGAACCAGAAGAAAGGGAAGAAGATAACTAAGAGGCTGTGGAGAAATAGAAGCCTTATGTGCCTCCACCACCTTATAAACCACCCATTATGTATCCTCAAAGGCTAACAAATTCCAAAACGATGAACCAATTTAAGAAATTTGTTGAACTCTTGAAACAGTTAAATATCACAATTCCATTTACAGAAGCCATCACTCAAATACCATTGTATGTTAAATTTCTCTAGGAGATTTTATCTAATAAGAAAAAGATTTAGGATAACGGAACAATTACACTTACTGCTGTGTGTAACACTATTATCCAAAATAATATGCCCCCTAAGCTGAAAGACCCAGGTAGTTTCTCTATACCTTTTAATATTGGAAAGTTCGTCATAGACAAAGCTCTATGCAACTTGGGGGAAAGTATCAGTGTCATGCCGCTATCTATTTGCAAGAAGCTGGAAATGGGAGAGCTTAGACCCACTAAAATGTTCGTTCAATTAGTTGACCTATCAGTTAGATACCCCGTAGGTATACTTGAAAACGTTCCAGTCAGAATATGTCAATTCTATATCTCGACCGATTTCATAATCATGGACATTTCTGAGGATTCAGTTACTCCTATCCTATTAGGAAGACCTTCCTAGCCACGGTTGGAGCCATAATTGACGTAAAGAATGTCAAACCAACCTTCGAAGTTGGAGAGGAAAAAGTGGAATTCATCCTCACTCAATTCTTACAAGCACCATCCATGGATGACACTTGTTCTCTGATTGACGTAATAGACGAGTGCGTAAGAGAGATGGAAGTAGAACAAACTACATACTATGAAATTATAAAGATACAAATCCCACCAATCTTCGAAGACGACAACTGGAGTGAACCATATAAAGATGACAATCTAAGCGAAAGTTTAACACTTACACCTGATCATATGTCGGGACCAAAAGAACCAGCTTTAGAACTGAAAACCTTACCTAAAAACCTAAAATATGAATTCCTAGACATCGAACATAAAAAACCAGTAATAGTTAATGCCAACCTAGGACAGCTCGAAACTAAGAAAGTATTAGACGTCCTAAGGAAGTATCCGACTGCATTAGGGTATAACATTTCCGATCTAAATGGAATATGTCCTTCAATCTGCATGCATCGTATTATGCTAGAAGATGATTACAAAACCTCTAGAGAACCTCAAAGAAGAATTAATCATATCCTTAGCACTGTAGTCAGAGATGAAGTTAAGAAGCTATTAGAAGCAGGAACCATATACCCGATCTCCGACAGTCAATGGGTTAGCCCAGTACATTTCGTACCAAAGAAAGGAGGCATCACTGTTGTGAATTTTAATTAGAATTTTTGTTGATAATTTTAATTATTATTGAGAATTAAGCTTGGTAAGCATTCACAAGTTTTTTTTATCAATATGGATCAATTTCGATTATGGTGGATCTTCATGAAGTGATTATGGAAGATAAGCATTTATTTTGCTTATGGGAGATTACAAGACCTTGCATGAAGTTTTTGGGTTTCTTTTATATGAAGAATCGACACTTCAATCAAGTAAGAAATCTCGACTTTCTCCACTTTAATGCATCATTCTAGTTGTATGTGACTTAGGATCATATAGTGTAAGGTGCATATTGAGTCCTCCCACCTGAGGCACTGGATGTTTTTGTGATTTATGATGATGTGTGATGATATCGAAGCTTAGGTATTAGGTTACAAATGATAGAATTTGCTTCCTTTCACTTTCCCTTAAATCACAGTTTTTGGCCTGTTTCGTCACATTTATTAAAAATAGTTTCAGGTGTGATAAAATTTTGAAAAAATTCATGAGTAATCCTTATCCTCTTAATTAAATTTGTATATTTTTTGTTTCCAATTTTGGTTGGTTTTAGTAATTAATTCTGATTTTTTATCACAAGCTATCCCAAAAGACGTTATTTTGGTTTAAGGGACCAAAGAAAAAAATTTCCAATAGGTGTGAGACCTATTTTGCGTGTGTCATTAACCACTGTTGTGACATTATGATGCTCCTTAAGCATTTTTTCATAATTTTTGGTGCCACTTTGGATCCACTTTGGGGAGTTGTTTTTCGGCGATCATGCCTTGTTATCTCACTCATTAAGGGAATTATTTTGCCACTTTGGTGCATATTTTGTGTAATCCTTTTAGCCAATCTAAGCTATTGACTTCATCCTTCTAGGGATTTAATTTCATAGTTTTTCAATCCTTTTTTCTATTTTTCATGTCACCTAGATTATAGGTCCATTCACTACGCCAAAATTGATATTTTGTATCGCCTAATTTAATAGCACTCTTAAAAAAGAAAAATCACATCTATAACAATACTTTATGGTCGAGCGCTATTTGTCGCTCCCCGGATTTCCATCCTGGTACAAACGCGAAAGTGGCGCGGAAAGAGGTAGAGTCGCCAGCCAGACATTTTTATCCCGAAGGAACGGGAATGGTAATGCTGCACAAACCGAAGAAAGAAAAGAAAGGACAAAGGTCCTGCGAACCAAAGAGACTGAGTTCGGGAGTCGGTTACGACCTGGGAAGGTATTAGCTCCCAGATCGTCCGCCGTACCCGACGGGATCCATGCTTGCAAAGAACCTGTTTCAAAGGGTGAGGGGATGAAAGCTGCTGCAAAGAAAATGAACTGAACTGGATAAAAGAAAAGAAAAAGGAACTGAAAAAGAAATGAAAAAAAGAAAAAATGTAGGGAAAATAAAGATTGTGCTCGAACGGGCCCTACCCCGCTGCCTACGTACCTCATTTGGACAATGAGGATCAGAGTCGCCGTAGTTCCCCTAACTAGGGGTAGAAAAGATTGTTTGTTTCTTAAGGCTTGAACTGCCTATGCCAATGCTCAGGTGTTGCAGGCTCGGATGACGAGTGTGTAACCGTCTTGCAAAATGACAAGTAGGAGCAAGTTCACGTACAGAGCGAAGGAGATGAGAAAAGAATTCCCGAAGGAGAGACGCTTATTGTTTGTTTGTGTTTTTTTAGAAGCTTTTTATGAGTGTGTCACAAGGAAGTGAACTCAAGCTCTTTTCCATGGAATGTGCACTTGTCACTACATTCCAAGATGGAATAATAGAACAAGTACACTCAAGTAAGGAGAAGATCCCCAAAACTTGAATCCAGAGATTAGGGCTTAAGCTCACTAACTCATTAACTTATTAGGTATTTTTGTATTTACAATGAAGAAGTGTGTTTTATGACTTTCTTGGTGAAGATGATATCCTGATCAGACTTGTGCATCACAAGACAAGCTTGTACTATCCCAAGATGGGAAGACTACAAGTGTCTCATGGGATAAGGCTATTGCTCAAGATATCACTTCAATCTTTATTAAGTGTCTTCTTAGGGTTTTGAGATGAGAAGAGAAGAGAAATAAAAGGGTCACAAAGGTAAAAGTCTAATGGGGGACTAAAGAATCCTAAGAGTTGTCATGCATGGGAAGTCCTAGGTTAATGAGGTTTTCTATCCTAAAGAAGAAGGAAAGAAGAAGAGAAGAAGAAGAAAAAAGAATAGAAGAGGGGGGAAGTAAGGCCTAAGCCCAACAATCACAAGTTTAGAACAAATAATAATAAGAAAAGAAGAGATAAGATTTGCAGATGTGGGAATCACATCCACATCTCTCACTTACCAAAGCCCCTGAAATGATTAGTAACACAAGTATAAAAGCAATACAACATGAACATAATGCCATACCAACACCATACAACCAGAAGTGAAGTCATGCACATAAACATTCAATGCAAATACAAGTCACAAGCATGAGAAGAGAACCACACAACCACACATGAAGCAACATGAATTGCTATGGCAAAACAAAAGCAAACTTGAGAAGATGCAAAGCAAAATAAACAAATTACAAACTCAAGGTACAAAACCAGAACCCTAATCATGTTAGAAGAATGCCTAAGAAGCAAGAGAGATGAAAATAAGAGATGCATATAGCTAAGTGTTCACATTATGAGAAGAAAGAAGCAAAGGAGATGCATAAGAATGGAAGGACTTCAAAAGTAACCAAACACAAACTCTTCAAGGTATAAACCAAAACCCAAGATCAAAGAGGTACTCACACCCTAATAAGGCTCTAAACAAGTTGAAGAAGTTGGCACAAGTGCCCTTCTAAGCTAAAGATGGAGCAAATGATCCAAAAGCAGCAAAATGGGACAAGCCAAGAACAAAAATTCAAGATAACTCAAGTATGTACCCAAAAATTCCACAACCTTGCACAAATGATCTTCAATCAAACCATAACATCATGCCAAAAGGATGGAGAAAGAATCAGAAGTCAAGCAAGTCAAATGAGGGTTCAAATATCAACTAGGGTTAGATGGCTTCCCTCACAAGTTAAGGACCAAAATCAATTAACCAAAATTCTAAAAATCAGAACAAAAATCACCAAGAAACTACATCCTATCATGAATCCAAAGCAAAAAGAACCAACCAAAAATTCAAAATAATGATCAAGATAGAAAATGGACAAATCAGCATGCTTCAAAATGAATTAAAATGAATTAATTAAAAGAAAGAATTAATTTCCACGCGTAAAATAAAAATAAATGAAAAATAAAAATGTCAAAATTATAGAAAACTCAAACAATCATTCATGAATTATTTTAGAATTTTTTGAGACTTAAAACTATTTTTAAAAATTAAAAACCAAACTGAAATTAAAATGAAAATAAAAAGAAATAAATGCAAATGGATGAGGCTGGGGGTACGAATAGCAAGAATTCTCAGTTCAATTTAATGGGCCTCAAACGCAGGGGCTGGGAATAACAACACAAGCCCACCCAATTCTCAGCGCACCATATGATAATTACAATGGAAATTCAATAATTCAGCAAAAAACAAGAGCCATCAGATTAACTGGACGCATGAGATTGGTCCACTCATTAAACTTAGTCATCAATTCAATTGGTTGGCAGTGAGGGAACAAATTAATTATGGTGAGGTGAGACACATGTTGTATTATTCAGAGAAAAGAAAATCACGTGAGGGGGAGGGGGTTCATTTATGCATTGGCAAGCTGTGGGACGTTCAGATGGGAGATCTTGTGGCTCAGGGGTTGTCTTCTTCATTCAAACCCTAATAAACACAAACCCAGAATCCGGTGGCCGGAGCTAGGGCTCCGGCACCGGAAAACGCAAACTATGAACAAAACAAAATAGAAATGCAACAAAATGTCCAGATCAAGCAATTAAATAAAGCTGAATCCAAATATGCACTTAGATTTCACAATGGATCAAGGAATCAAACGGATCGAACACAAACAACTTTGAACATCAAACTGAAAATCCACATATCTCACTCAATAATCATGCATTTTCAAAACTAATTAGCACAAAATCATCAGCACAACTAGTAGATCACAATGCACACATTTATTTTCATTTCCAGATCCAAGGATTTTGAGCTTACCTGAGACTTGCAGATGTCAAAATAGCTTGAGGTGAGCTTTCAGAAGATGCAGATATCCTCCAAATACACTCCAATTGCAAAATAAATGCAATTAGAGTCTTGAAAACAACTGGATATAGGAATCCGAAGCAGCTTGCACTGAAATGGCAAAGTATGGAATCCTGAGAATTAGCTTGAATGAGGTATGGATTTGTGATCTTGATCTCTCAAGGATGAAGAATATGCAAATGGTTTTGACAATGAGTAAGTGTAGAGAGTGATTCGAAGGAAATTTCAGAATGAGGACAAACTTGAGAGTAGAGAAATGTGATGGATCTGGGGTGAAAGGAAACCCTAGTTGGTTTATATATGATGCCAATGTTCAATGCTGAAAGAATGAGGGAAAATGCACGTGAGGGGAGAGTGTGAGGATGATTTTGAAAAATTGGCAAGATTGGTGTGAAGTGGTGATTTGTTCGTGCATTCCTCTTATTCCTTGCCCATGTGTGATCAATATCTCACCCTTGATTCAAAACAGCAATCAATTGGGCCCTTGGATCTGAGTATCATGCTTTTCCCATGTTCATGCAACTTTCCCTCTTATGAAAAACTCCTCTTATCATGCACGAATTTGACACTATTTTTGGAGCAAAATGGACTCTTGGCATTGTTTTGTAAGTGTGTGACCTCACTTGATTCATAAAACAGCTTGGAAATAAGTTTCATGACTTTTTGCATTTGTGGAAGATTGGAAATTCATGTCATGCCCTAATTTCCTTGAAATTTTCAAAGGGCATTCCTCCTAAACCATAAGGGCTATGAAAATGCTCTTGTACTTTTTGAAAATGGGAGGCTTTAATCTTCAACTTTCATGTTTGGCTTTGGTCCATTTGAAACTGTTTTTACCAAGTTATGCTTACTTGAAAATTAGGGCAAAAACTTGCTAAAAATGGAACTTTCCATGACCAACCATATGCCAATTTTGCAAAACACCTCAAAACCTCATGATTCTTGATCTTTGATCTTTCCAAACCTCTTCTAAGGTTAATAGAACATCCCTTGGCTAGAAAAATGGGGTTGGACCCTTTGAAATCTCACAGTTGACTTTCAGAATGCATAGTTGACCAATTTCTTCATTTACAAGCAACTGAAGAAATACTTAACTTCCACAAGGAATTTTCTCACCAAATTTCATCCATAGGATCCTCTTAACATGTGAGAGACTTTGCCCAAATGAAATGGCCAAAGTCACAAGCTTTTCATGCTTGAAACTCAAACCCTAATTTGGGACCATTGTGTAGGAGCTTTGCCCTAGCTTGAATTCCCTGATGATCTTCCAACCTTCTGAGCTTTTGTGAATGATCTTGGACTTGTGAATGCAATGTAGACTCCCCATAGGAATTAAACAAATCCATTAGGCCCCTTGTCATAGCTTGTGATGCTTCAAAACCCTCCATAGATGACCATATGCATGATACTAGGTCATGAGAATGTTATGCCTCATCTTTCCATGCTAAGATGCCAAAAATATGATATGTTCATGATGAATATGATGTGATATGATGCTTAAAAGAAGAGGGCAAATTTGGGGTGTTACACTATTATAGAATACATACAATGTGATTTTGATAGCACTTTTTGAAAAAATGCTATTATTAAACTTAGTAAGATAGCGCTTTTTTCAAAAATTCTATAAATATTATACACTAAAATAGGTCTTTGAAACAATGTTATTATTAAATCGCAGAAGTATAAAAGATTCCCACAACAGGTCTTTGGGTAATCCGACAAAATACTTTAAGCCCTATGAAACTTAACATCCTTTAGCCTCCAACTAAAACGTTTGACATTCTCGAACAACTAGGCGACATCCGGATGACTTTGGTCTTCAAGGAGCTTTTGAATGAGCAAATCCCTCTAATCGAAGGAAGCATGGAGTTCACTGATCTGCTGTAGGAAGATCTCTTCATTTCCCCTTCTAGGACCAGACTCAGATCTGGCCTTCTTGACCTCTTCACGGACTTTGAGCTCTTCCACCTCCTTTTGAACATCCTCAATTGCTTGTTGTCCCTGAGCCATCTTCTGGATGTAGTCTTTATGCTGCTTGTGGGTTAGCTGGAGCTGTTATTTATGGTCACACAATTGCTCTTGAAGGTCTTCAATCATCTTCTTGTACTCAGCTTCCACTTTTTTCTGCTTCTTCAGGTTGGCCTCCCTTTTTCTTTCCAGAGAGTTATTGTTTCGTTGGCTTAAAATAGCGCTCTCTTTCTTCAAATTCTATCTGCTTAACCTTCACAATTTCTTCAGCTTTCTGAACCCTTTCTTCTAGCATCTGATTAAGGGTCACCATCCTCTGACAGGAACTATGGGGTTCCTGATTCTCTGCCCCGAGTTGTTGAACCAAAGCTTCTAACTTTTGGTACTTTTCCAGAGGCACGATAACCTTAGGTTCAACTACTGAAGGGGGAGCTTGTGCAGAGAAGGGTAACAGAATCACCCAGGCTTTCTCCTTTAACCATGCGTTATACTCGGGAAACGTGTGGCTATTGCTTTTTCCCAAACATATTGTGCCTCTCCTTCGGATGAGCTTCCAAGAGCCCGCGCCTTTCCTAACTAGTGGAAGGTTGTCCTTTACTGGGAAGTAAAATTTCTGAGTTAACTCCTACTCCTCAGGAATATATTTAAGTGCGTACCTTAATTGCCTTCTTAAGAGAATCGAGTTATAATTGATGCCACTGGTTACTCCTAAAAGTGGCACATTAGGATAACTCCCACAGCTGGTGATGAAGTTCCTCCCTTTCAGTCTCATGGTGAATCAGTTTATGTCTTTGGCGGATAACATGCTTAACCTCTGGGCCCAGATTAGGCTAGGATCAATGAAGGCTTCAATACTTGGCAGGTGTCTCATGAACCACCTGTGAAATAAAGGAGCGCAACACCATACCAAACCTCCTTATTTTTTCTCATTCTTATAATGCACTGAATAGTAGAGATCTCCCAACAGAGTGGGCATTGGATACTTCATTACAAAGAGATGAATAACATTCATGTCTACAAACTTGTCGATATCTGCAAATAGGATGATCCAATAGATGGAAAGGGCCAGAATAACACAAACAGAGTTCCACAGAGCTTTTGCAGCAAGCTCCTCAGCCTTCTTCACCAAGAATTCCAGAGAAAAACCGGATATTCCCCCTTTGGTGGTACTTAAATTTGCAGATACCACAGACGAGCTCAAATAAAGAGCCTCAGCAATGTCAGTAGGCATATGTCTAGCCATCTTCGAGTTGAAATGAACCTGACCCTGCAGAGGAACCCCTAAGATCAAAGCATATTCCTCCAGTAGAGGACCCAATTAAAAATCATGAAATGTAAAGCATCTGAGTTGAGGGCCATAGTACTGCAGCAGTGTATGAATGACGCTTCTCTCAGAACTATACAGGTCTACCACCATATCCAGAATACTCCCATAAGCCTTCCGTAAATCTTCAATATGATTTGGGGTGATTAGAGACACCATCTTGTTTACCATGTCAATCTTAATGTTGAAGAACTTATAATGGATATTCTTCTTTCTGTAATCCTCCATCTCTGAGCAAGAAGTCCGACCGAAATTAGGAACAGTATGCAAACCTTGAGAATGAAAAAGAACACAAATGATTAAAGATGTGATGATGTTATGCAATGCAAGGCATGTGATCATGACGTGTATGTGTCTGTGTTGATCAGATAACCAAGTGTCTGTGGAGAGTCATAATAGTACTATTATCTCTGTGCAGAAATTCCAGAATTCAAAACCAAAGGACCATATGGAACTGGATCATATCACAAAATAACACTGGCAAAGCGGGTATGTTGAAAGTTTAGGGTTCCTGCAAACTTTTAAACAACCCTCCCAATCTCACGGGTGTGCTACCTCAGGTCAACATCACGGACTCTCAAAGACGAATAACAATAATATGTTCACCATTTTCAAGAAATGGTGTATTACCATCTTAGGGAATCAGTTTAGCATTATATATTACTTAGGGAGGTCTCAGCTGAGTCCAAGAAAAAACAAGCATCCCTCATAATTCCCAACTTCAAGCACTGAGATTGAGAAACAATAGTACATTCATCCCGAAAGGGTATAATACTATAGTCATACAAAGAGTGCTTTAACTGAGTTACTGTGAGAGAACCTGACCATCCTATGTGTGTTCCCAGTGGGCCCTCAGGTGCGAGTAGGTTTGCCAACAAATGTGGTATGCCACTGTCACCACTGAAGAGGGTTGTTTCTACTAAGGTCCTCAATGATCGGTCCCCAGATGCACATAACTATCAAGGTCCTATACTGAAGTGGAGTAAATCCCCACACATAATATTGCCAAGGACGGTCGCACTCTAGGCGTGGAACACATCACCACTCATTATGATGATATATCATGGAAGTACAATGTATGTCCACGCTTAAGTCTAGGGTGCACTCGAGCCTTGGTATTGGGCTCATCTCACAGTAACCCTCATCCCGCCAAAGAAAACCAGTACAAACAGTCCAGTATATATATGATGCATAGAAAATAGAATACTGAAAGCGATAAATAAAGTTGTAAAGTAAAGCTATAAATAAAGAAATAAAGCTAAGCTAAAGCACACAACAACAAACAGCTAAACACCAGAGGAAACACAAATAGACAAGCACTAGGATTGACTCTCAAAGGAGAAACTAGAAATTCTGGGTTTGGTCCCTAGCAGAGTCTCCAGCTGTCACTCCCGGGATTTTCATTCTAGTACAAACGCGAAAGTGGCACGAAAAAGGTAGAGTCGCCAGTCATGAATTTTTATCCTGAATGAATGGGAAAGGTAATGATGCACAAACCGAAGAAAAGGAAAGAACAAGGTCTTGCAAACCAAAGAGACAGGGTTCGGGAGTCGGTTACAAACTGGTAAGGTATTAGCACCCTAGATCGTCTGCCGTACCCGACGAGATCCACACTTTCTTGAACTGTTTCAAAGGGTATGGAAAAAAACTGCTGCTGAATAAAAACCGCTATTGGAACTGGAATGAGAGAGGGAACTGGAAAAAGAGAACAAAAAGGTACGGGAAAAATTTAGGGAAAATAAAGAATGTGCTCGAATGGGCCCTACCCCCACTGCCTACGCATCTCATGGGAAATGAGAATCAGAGTCGACGTAGTTCGCATAACTAAGGAGAGAACTTTGTTTGTGTTTTTATGAATTGAACTGCTTATGCTTATGCTCAGGTGTTGTAGGCTCGCCTTGAACGAGTATATTACCGTCTTGAAAAGAGACAAGTCATAGCGAGTTCTTTCGTTATGAGTGAAGGAGATGAGAAGAGAATTCCCGCAGGAAAGACACTTGTTGTTTGTTTACTGTCTTTTAGAAGAAGTGTTTTGATTTTGTTGTTTGTGAAACATCCTTATGCTAAGACTTGTTCATGATGATAGATATTATAGACCTCATCCCCATATGGGATGCGTGCAAATACCCCATGGCAAAGTCTCTTGGCACATGAGAAAGCTCGACCTTTATTAAGATGTTTTTGATTTATTCAGAGATGAGAAAGAGGACTCAAATCGAGAAAGGAAAAAGACTAAGAGAAACTAAGATTCACCCTAAGTTGTTTATTCAATAGAGATCCTATGGGTAATATGGTTTTCTAATCCTAAAGAGAAAATAATAACAAGTTCTAACTCACTTTAAGGATTGAAGATGATATCATAACTCAAAAGGAATGCGGAAAGTGAAATGTTGAAGAAGCCCAAAATACTTATCGCAATCACAAGTTGAACTTTAAAAGGATAAGGAAGAAGGTGTATGTGGGATACCCTCCCACACACATGGCTTACCATAACCCCCTGCAAAACAAAGTTTAGTTAAAATTAATCCAAAATGATAAAAGGAAAGAGGTAATTAAGTACCAAACATGTCCTAGCATGGTTATGACCTAAACTAGACTCAATCCTAAGCCTAAGAATGCCTAAAAGCTAAGCAAAACAAATACTCAGTAGTCACCACATCGTTTCAGCACATAATCAACTACCAAATGCAACTAACAATGCAAACAGCCTATTACAACTACCAAACATCATGAAAATAGGTGTAAAAAGTGTCAACACAAAACCATACATCACCATTTAACAACCTATGTTTTAAAATACAACAATGAAAACATGGCAGAATTACATCCTTTTTCAATGCAAATGCATGAGCAATAATGCATGAAAATGCTTTACATAATAACATCAAAGAATCCAACATGGTTGATATGATTATGAACATATGAATATGCAAACAACTTAACCACTTTAATGCATTTTTTCATACAAAAGCAAATATATGCATTTTCCACAAAATGAAACTTTAATGCAAACAAACAATGGGATTAAACATATATCTTATTACACTCTAATCTGAAATGAACATCAACAATGGAATGCAATAAACAAACAAACAATAATGAATGCAAACATGTGAATTATGCACTTTCAAGTAGCATGCAACATTTTCGATTATGCGCACAAACGTCTGAAACATGCATTGATCGCAAATATAGTGCAAAACAGAATTTTAACTCATCATTAGCATGCTAACAATGAAGCTCAATCATGGTAACAACATTCACAACATGTTATAAATACAAATTCAACCATTATGCCAAAAATCGAAACCGAACGAAATGCGCGTCGAAAGTTGTCGAAACTACAAGCCTCTGCACCTAAACAACTCCTAAAAACTCCCTAAAATCATATACTAAAGATCCATGATGATTGGAGGGGGAATGGATAACAAAAATTCAAGAAAAAAAAAGAATTTTTCATTCTGGTTTAGTGGTAACCGGTTACTACCTATGTGGTAATTGGTTACCAGTTCAAAAATTGGCATTTTCTGTTAAAAATAACACAGGTAATCAGTTACTACCTATGTGGTAACCGGTTACTCTGAGACCAGAATAAAAAATTTCTGCATTTTCTTGTAAAAATCAGTACCTGCTTATTCAAAAAAGCCATAACCTAATACCTATCAATTAAGCACGAAAATTACACCTAAATGCAACAATCTAACACCAATTGGAACCACAAACACATCAAGATTCTAACTTCTAATGATCAAATCAATTAAAGTATCAAAAATTAAGAAAACGCGAATAATGCACGAAGCGAGATGAAGAGGAATAAGTTAAAAACAGAAGTGATTATGATATTCACCAACCTACAAAGCATAGGTTTGCTTTGGCAATTGTTGCAACGTAAAATCGAGACGCGATAGAAGAGAAAACCAGAGACCCAAATCTTCTTCCCACGAATGCGTAAAATAAATGTGGTTGATGAAAATCTTCAAAAAGCACTTCCAAAGGTGAAATAAACACCAAAATGGTAGCAACTTCTTCGATAATCCATGAAACCGATGCAAATGGTGGAGCCTTAGCTTCTAATTCTTCAAGTTTCAATGTGAAACTTGAAGAATTATGGAAGATGAAGCTTTTATGTAAATTTTGGAAAATGGGAGAAAAATGAGAGAGATTGTGAAAAAATGGTGAAAATGACTTATATATGGGTTAGGTTTGGAATTTGGTTTGGGTTAGAAATGAGGTTTGGGTATTAGGTTTGGGACCTAGGCTAAGAGTTAGTTAAAGTTAGTTGGGAATATTCCTAGAATATTCCAATGGCATATTCTTAGAATATTCCTTTGGCATATTCTTAGAATATTCCTTTGGAAGGTGGTAGAAGATTCAAGAAATTGGTTTAAAGAGCAAGTCAATGTGAAATGGAAAGGTGATGAATGCTATCCCAATTGAATTTTGAATTTTTCCAGATTTTACACGTGGTAACCGGTTACTACCTATGAGGTAACCGATTACTAGTTCAAAAAACCAGTTTTTCTTCCCAAATTTCAACAGGTAACCGGTTACTACCTATGTGGTAACCAGTTACTTCAACCAAAATTTGAAATTTTCCTTTTTGGTGGGAAATCTTGGATACCTAGCCTCGGTCATGCGTTATGAGATTATTTTTCTTCTGAGACTTGATAATTGACATTATCACTGAATAACCCTTGATCACATGCCCTGCGCCTTGTCCAATGATGCATGCTCTATTATATATATATATATATATATATATATATATATATATATATTATATATATATATTATTTATTTATTTATGTATGCCATGTATGGAAGAATATGCTAAATGACACGGCGATGAAGCGTAAGCCACTTGAAATTGGTGATAAATAAGAGGGAAAATTTTGGGGTGTTACAACTAGGTCTCACAAACTTATTCTCAAGTATCTCCTCTAACTGCTTCTTCAATTCTGACATACGGTGCCATAGACAAAGGTCTAGTACCAGGTACAAGATCAATTGCAAATTCAACTTCTCTCATTGGCGATACAGGAATTTCATCAGAGAAAACTTCAAGAAATTCTCGCACCACTTGCAACTCTTCAATCTTAGCTTTGGTCTCAATGGACAACGTCGCCATCAACGAAAACATCTGATCTTCTTCTGTCATCAACTGCTGCAATTCTCTAAAAGACAACAAACCAACTTCTCCCTCTTCAGGAGTAGAAAACCTCACCGACTTACTATAACAATTGATATGAACATAGTTGTACTCTAACCAGTTCATCCAAAAAATCACTTTCATTCCGGTTAACGGAAAACACACCAAATCAACAATAAAGTCTCTATTAAAGATAGACAATGGAAACCTTAGACACACAAGAGAAGTAGTCACCGATCCCTTAGCCAGAATCTCGACGACTAGTTCTCCATTCATAGCAGACAACTTAAGACCCAATCTTTCAACACAATCGGCAACAATAAAATAATGTGTTGCACCAGTATCAATAATAGTAATTAAAGGAGTATTATTAATGAAACATGTACCTCAGATGAGTTATTCCTCACTAGTTGTCTGAGTCCCAGCCAACGCGAACACCTTTCCAGTCTGCGCCTTCTTTGGCTTCTCACACTGATTACCAATGTGTCCTTCTTCACCACAGTTGAAGCAGGCCATCTCCTTACGCTTGTATTACTCTTACCCATAATGAAAACACCTTTTAGCCTCAATAGTACACACATTACTCTTGTGACCAGGTTTTCCACATTTGAAACAAAGAATACCAACAGGAGCATCTCCCCCACTAGTTCTCTTACCATCAGCTGGATCATCATAAGGTTTGCCACAATTCTGATGGTGTTTGCCCTTCCTCTCATTAATGATCTTATAATGAGCATTATTATCCTCTTTATAGATCCTGCAACTATCAACCAAATTGGCGAAGACGCGAATCTTCTGGTATCCAACAACCTTCTTAATCTCGGGAAACAACCCATTCTCAAACTTGGTTCACTTTGAAAATTCAGCATTTGCTTCATTGTAGTGCGGATAAAACTTGGTCAGCTCAACAAACTTTGTAGCATAATCAGTAACCAACATGTTACCTTGCTTCAGCTCGAGGAATTCAATCTCCTTCTTTCCTCGGACATCCTCCGGGTAATACTTCCTCAGAAATTCCCTACGGAACATAACCCAAGTGACCTCCTCACTTGCAGCATCCAATCTCTAACGAGTCTCTAGCCACCAGTCATCAGCTTCGACTGCCAACATACAAGTCTCATACCGAACCTTCTACGCTGGAGTGAAATCCATTACACGAGATATTCTCTCAACCTCTTTCAACCAAGCCAATGTTGCATCAGGATCATACTTACCCTTGAAGGTAGGCAAATTCTCTCTCTGAAAAGTCGCCAAACTACGAGATCTAGCATCCTCACCAACGCTCGGAAAATTCTGCACAGCCTGAGTCATTGCTTGCATAGCAGCAACCATCGCAACACTGTTCCTTCCAGATATCTCGACTTAATCACTACAACACAACCAAAGTTAGAACTAGCTAACAATACTCGATTGTTAGATGACTACGACTCGACAACTTGGCCGGACGGACCGACCTGCTATGATACCACTAATGTAACACCCTAATTCAACCCGATAATTATTAACAAAATTAGAGTATAAAAACGTCAACAAAGTAAATTGAGATGATACATTTCAACTTTAAAATATCGTTCAACACTTGACAATTCCTTAAAAAAACAAATACTTCATTACTATGCAACAGATTCAACGAAAACAACTTAAATTGTTTTCAACATCAAAACAACTTAAGAAACACCAATTCTTTAACTAAACAACTTAAAATTCAGCAAGTATAACAAATGTCAACATCAACATAAAACAAGCGTTATCCCCCGAGTGCTACATATTAGATCGACACCACCAACTCGAATCTACTAAAGTACTTCATCCTACTCTAGATCACCTGCATTACCAACAGAGGGAAACATTCAAACAAAAGGGGTGAGATATTTAATATTATAATCAAGAATATGATAAATAACATATTGAATTAGATTACAAAAATCACCATTTCCCAACTTCACAAACAACCCAGGAACCAACACAAGATACAACATGACAACGTAATATGCAACTTGATATGCAACTTAGACAGATGTGATGCATGTGGTACCAACAAAGCAAAACTCCCAACTTATAATCATGCCAATTAATAGAGGCGTAAACACAAGGTATAAGCCTTAAACTTTATATTGCCAAATCCAGTCCAACTTACCGAGTGATCAGCTCCAACTTGAATATGAAATCTTATGCGGCTCAACATGATTATCAACTAACAATAACTATAACAACATAACAACATAACGACATAATAACATTCAACTTTGGCCAACGACCTACAACTCATACTCTTTGCCACTTATAAGGCACTGAAGCATGAACGACCAATAACAACTTTACAACTCATAACAAAGCAACACAACAAAAACAACCAAATCTACTACATTCCTATCCACCCAAGTTCCGACTAAACCGATTAATTAAACTAATTAATGTTCTCTATTATTACTACTTATTATTAAGTTATTAACATGCTTATGTTAACTCTGTCACAACAACCAATACACTAACTTGCTACTAATCTCATACCACTTTTAACTAATTTTCTTCTACTAATTCCTTTTTGTATCACTTATTAATTCTCTGTTAATTAATTACTAGAACCTATGATCCTTCAAATAATATTTCCTAACTTAATTATGCCACTGGAAGTGATTCATGATCAAACAACATTACTGAAATAGGAAACAGAACCCAAAACAACCAAATCCTCCCAGACCCCGTGTGATCATCGTCAGACTCTGTGTGACCCTCGTCATAAATAGCTTGTGACGATCATCCTAGGGATGTGACGGACGTCACAAATCCCAGACGGTCTTCTGGCTTAAGGGACGGTCATCCCATAACCAAATCTGCTACATTATCTATTTCTCTTGCTTCGTCTATGTAATTCCTTTCAGGCCAATTCCAATTAATCCATCACACGATTCATGACAACTCAACACAATCATAATTTTCTTATTCATCTAAACAACCTATCTATCACAAACAACTTATTCATCAAACAACTTATTAACAAAAAACAACTCATTTATCAAAATAACTTATTTTTCCATACAAACAACAATTAACAGCAATTAACAGCAACAATTGCTATACCCAATTCCATACGAATTTATCATTTATTCCCGATTATAAGGTTAGAACCCCACCCTTACCTTTGGATTGAAGGCGACTCTAACACTTTTCGATCGGAACCATAACTTTTTCCTCTCCTATGCACTTCACATAACTACCTTTTTTCCAACTTTTGTTCTTCTTACTGTTAACCTATTTCCACTAATTCCACTTAATTTATGATTTTATTTTAATTAGTCTTAATAATTATATTGGGTCTAAACCACACACCCCACTATTACTACTTCTAATTAGCAACAAGCCCATTAATCATGCTACCACAATTCCACTAATAACCCATAACTTAATTAATTCAACTTAGTCCAAATAACGACAATGTAAATCTTAAATCAACTTATTCAACTTAATTAAATTAATTCACCCACAACTTAGCAACTCAACGCAAAATGACACCAACATACAACGATATTTAATTAAATAAATAATTAAATAATCTGGGTGTTACACATACCGGTATTGGAACACTCTTATGAAAGCCCAAGCAATTGAGTCGAGTCGAGAATAAGCAATGCAAATATGGTTTAACGCCTCATTTTCGAAAGTGATTAATGACAACAAGACCTCTACCTTCTAAAAGATGCAATCATAGAAATGAGTACAACACCCCCTCAAACTTGCTATATATCCTTTTATCAATAGGGATGTGGGAGATAAATCAATTGGAACATAATCCCACCTCAGTGACAACCTTTGATGCGAAAGCCTCCTAGATGTAGGAGGAAATTATCCCCCAATACACATGATCTACCCATAGATATTGTCCGCATAAGTTGGCTCCAACAAATCCTCAAGTCAAACCATACCCGTTTTTGCAACTTAAAACATATCCTTTTGATCAGCAACAATAAAGCAATTATGAAGGAAAACACAAATCCAAGAACACATGCGGGGGAATATTTCACAAGATACCAGAGAAGGAAACCAGTCTTATGTTCTACCATCCTATATAAAAAGCAATACATCGAATTAAATTTGGAGCAAGCAAGATAGACAGTGTGAACATTAATTTTCCCCATTACCAGATCATCCTCACTACCAGAAGAGTCTGGTCTTGACCTAGAGCTAGCATTAGCATATTCTGAGCAGGAATGGGAGAGTCTACCCACATAGAAAATATCCATAAGTTATGGATTCTCAACTCTGACATAGGATGAAGATTTATCACTGTAAGATCAAAGGACCACATTTATAGGTACATTAGAAAAAGAAGACACGAGAAAAAGAATGACCCGCGATGAAAAGATGACGAATGGTTGTAGTTGCCGGAACTCACGAACAATAGAAAAAGTCAAGGGAGAGAAGAAGATTTTAAAGGGTAGACGAAGCAAACAAGACATTTGAAAAATGATCCATTTATTCATAATGAGGCAAATAACACATCAATAGCCCATATTAAAAAGTAAAAAAAAGTGATCCAAAGACAACAATTCAATCATTCATTGAGAGTACAAGTGATTCAGAGGAACTCGAATAGCCTAGATAGAAAATCTACGCCCTAACCTGCAGGTCTAGAACCACACGCTTGAGAGAATGACTTAATGCACTTAATGCACTTGTTCTCCACTATTTTTATAAATGCTCCAAGACTTTCCCACTTCTCCTTATGATTAGACATGATCATAAGATGTCGGCCATGACTTTGTAAGAATTCCCAACTAGAAAATATACGACAAGTCTTGGGGACAATTATTTTGCGCCTGCCAAAGGCCTAAAGCGGAAGCTCAACCACGGCCTAAAGCGGAAGCTCAACCACACATAGTCTGGCTAAAATTATCCAACTATATAATCAACACACGTGAAATTCAAGGTACACTTTTCTCCTATCCACTTTTTACTTCATTCATCTTGAACTATGTAATTGACTTGAGCGTTAGAGTATTAACTGTACAAATTCATCTAATACCATATCAACAGAGATCAATACCACCACTTCGAAAATTCAACCTCATGAATCAACATCAATTCTAATTCGATATAAAACAAACTATAATATATTAAAATGACTATTCTTTTTCTTTTAATTATAACATTCTTTTTCTATGGGAATTATTACATTTTTATGTATAAAAAAAACCTTAAATTACAATTACTTTGTATGAGTAAAGTATTAATATTTTCCAAAGCTACCTCTAGTTTGGACAAAAGAATTTCCACTAGTAAAGTGGCAGGCAGCAACACAGAGTCTCGAACGGCGCACAACAAACAAACCGTCCCAAACTCTCTCATCTTCTTCTTCATCTCTCTCTCTCTCTGAATTTGCCGATTTCAACCATAGGTAATCATCGATTGCACCTCTGTATTCGCCGATTTATTTTTCCTATAATCATTCATACAAACCATGTTTCGTTATGCGCCTAATTTCAAATTCCATCTCTTTAATTAATTACGATTATAACAATATTAATGATTTTTATTATTCATACTTTGTGGGTCTTGACTTTGAATACCGTTTTTTCAGCATTTATTTCGGATCCTTCTGACTTTACCACTCTGCTTATTCTCTTTCACCATTTTCCATTCCCTTTATTTATATTCATTCATCACTCTTTCACTCTTGTAGCTCAATCATTTCATCATTTTTTTTATTGCAGGGCATTTTTAGGTTAATACACACTTTTCCCCCAATTCTCCTGTGTTTCACTGATTGTAAATTTGTAATAGACTCTAATTATGTTGCTTTTCATGTGTTTTTGTATATGTTGTCAAGTGGCTTATTTTTGTTTTCTGTTTTCTGTTAAAATGATTGTCTCTTTTGGGTTATGCGTTTCAGCTTTTGATTGTTATAGTATTGAATCACTTGATCTTTGCTGTTGCAGGATGAGACTTGTGGTCTAGATCTGTATTTTCGGATGCAATTGGTGATTTGTCGCTGTTTTAGTGTGACAAGCTGAAAGCGGGTGATACTTGATAATGGGTGCTGCTTGTTTTGTTGCTGCTAAAGATAAGACTGTACAGAGTGGATCGAATAATGAGAATTCACATCGGAATATTCGGTGTTCGCCGACGTGGAGCTTTCGTTGGGATCATCGAGGAGGGCGTGTAGCTGGTGAAGATACTTCTATAAACTGGTTTTCTGATGGGAATAGCAGGAATGATGGTTCGGAGAATAAAAATGAATCGGGGCATGTATTAGAGGATGGAAGTCCGTTGCAGAACTGTCAACCGAATGCATGCCGGAAATCGCCGATTTCTGAAGGGACTGCTGCAAATGTTAGAGATTCAACTTCAGGTAATCTTCAAATAGTTTAGAATTGGACTGTTTAGAATTGTATTTTGTATCAGTTATTTTACAGTTCATCTTGTTTAGATCCCACGTCGACTAGAAATATTGCCAAGATATTCCTTATACAATTTGAAAAAACTTCACCGTAAGAGCCAACTTGTCGGGTGAAGTTTTGCATAAACTAAAGTTTGAGATACCTGCCCAAATTCTAGATGTCTAGTTGTAAATGCGAGGGGGTGTTGTTATTGGGCCACCAACATTTGTAAATGCTTTAGATGTCCAGTTTTGAAAGTGAGAGGGTGTGTTGAGGCCCCACATAGATTAGAGATACAACCAATTTGATCTTAAATCTTAATTAGCAGTGACAAACGAGCATGCCAGAACACACAAAAGTTCACAAAAAAAATCTAAGTGGAGCAGACCACATTCTAGATGTCTAGTTGTAAATGAGAGGGGTGTTGTTATAAGGACACCTACATCTGACCATGCTTTAGATGTCTGGTCTTGAAGGTGAGAGAGTGTGTTGAGGCCCCACATCGATTAGAGATAATTAGGGGTAGCAAACAGGCATGTTCGCCTCCGCAAAATCCCACAAACGCCTGCTCCTGTTAATGCCAGTGCCCATCAAAAAACGGGGCGGGGCAGGGTGGGCAAAGTTGAGGGTGCAAGCCTAAAACCTTGGCTCAACCTCCAAAGAATTGCAGGCAAAAAACGGACATGCCTGGCGGGCCGGCCTGTTTTGCATCCCTAATCTTAATAATGCTTGGGCTATGCTTGACCTTAATTACCATCTTTTTGTGTTGAGTTAGGCATAAATATACGTGAAAGTCACGAATTACTAGTACTTGGGGAGATACATTAAATTTTGAGACATGTTTATGCCTTCTCAAATATACTTATATCAACATTAATCATTTTATTCCGATCCTACCCTCAAATTAATACCATATGATTCACTCCCTGGTCAATTGTGATTTTTTGACAATGTTTAACACTCAATAGTTAATATGAATGTTTTTGTAAGTTGTTACTGTACTTCCTTCGTCTCATATTAAGTGTCTTTTAAGGTTATGCACACTATTTAGAAAACCATACTTCTATGCTAAAATGAGTTCCATTTACTAAAGCTCCTTTATTAATAGTAGTAGTTAGTTAGTGGGGTGGTTGAGTGATATGAGCTACAATGAATAAGGGTATAATTGTAAAAGTAATTATAATTGTTTAGCAGGTAATCTAAAAAGACAAATAGTATAAGACACATAGATATTCTAAATGTGACATTTAATATGAAATGGAGGGAGTACACCCTTTCATTTATTTGCAATTTTTCTTAAGTGTTAAAAAATAAAAACCTAAAGCGATATTTAGCTAGCTTTTGTGGGTTAAGTACAAATTCAAATTCTAAGATGGTCTCGGGGTCTGTATTTGTCCAATTAAAGCTTAATAAGAGATTTGCATCAAATAAACTAATGACATTGACTGTAAACTTGTAATCATGATGGCGCTGATGATAGTCCATTATTTATGCTAATCTCAAGTAAAATCTGACCACCTGAACCTTTTTACTAAGATTTGAACTATGTAATCAAAAGCTCTGCTTTATGTCAACCTGTCATACCATACTAGGCAGTCAATTCTGCAATGTTTTTTCCTTATTTAGTGTAAGTATGATATGCCACTATTATAATGTAATCGATCCAGTCATTGGCAATGATTCTATCAACTTGTTCTTTTGTAGTATGTGACATGGTTATTCATGTGTATTGCAGATGTATCTATTTCAAGGTCTGTGTCTATTGATGCGAGCATAGAACAGGTGAGATAATACAGTGATTTTTTATTTTAAAATAAATGTTACATTTTTGCTTAGCTGTTGTTGGTATGGTTTCTTTTAGACTCTCCTAACTAATAAATCATTTTGTAGGCAAATGGGTTGGGAGAATCATCGTTAGCGTCTTGGCCATCACCTGCAAAACCATCATTGCATTCAACTTCATTGTCTGCATCTCCTTTATCATCCCAATATCACATGCTTCCACCTAGCTTTACCCCATCAAGGTGGCCCGGCCATTCCCCAGGACACCAGGTATTATGGCCAACTTCTGATATTCGAATGCAAGCATGTAAGTCGCCCGGCAGCTTTTCTTTGTCTGATGAAAGACCTGTGTTTCCTTCATGGAGCAATGGATCGGGAATGCGCTCCCGTGGGGGATCTTCAGATGGTTGGTCTATACATGGCTTTTCAGAGCTGATGGGAACTCAACACAGACAAAGATGGTCATTGGATAGTGAGTTCTTTGGTTCTAACTATGAAAGGATAGCTAGATCCGGTAGTTGGTTTTCAGCCTCGCCTGTTGATTTGAGAACATGTGGCTTTTGCTCAAAGGTTTTAAAGGAGAAGTCTCCTTGGAGTACCCAAAAGATATATACAAATAATGACCCTTCTGTTGTTGCCGTTCTTATCTGTGGACATGTTTATCATGCTGAATGTTTGGAGAATATGACAGCTGATATTAGTAAGTACGATCCAGCTTGTCCTGTCTGCAGTTTTGGTGAGAAACAAACTATGGAGTTGTCCAAAAAAGTTCTGAAAGCTGAAATGGATTTGAAGGCTAGAAACCAGACATTGGAGAATCAGGTTGAGTACAGTGATATTGAAAACGATGATTCTGTTGCATTTGATAGCATTAAAGTGAAAGAACCTATAGGTAAAGGTAAAGGTCCTCGAATGGGCTCCAGTTCTCGTGGGAGAAGCTCCTTTGGGAAACCTTTTTTGAGACGCCACTTTACATTTGGATCAAAAAGTTCCAGATCCACGATAGATAGTCAGCCTATAAAGAAGGGCTTCTTTTGGTCAAAATCAAGCAAAGAATAAGCTTCTTCTTGGTTGTTTGGAGGTTAGTTTCATTTTTTTTCTTTGTATTGCATGCACTAATTTATCACAAACATCCTCAGTAATCGCTATCTGGAAAGCCCTAGTAATTCTTTAGCCTAACATGATTCTTTTCACCACCTTTATAGCAGGCTCTACTCCATTGTTGATAATCTGCACCCTTAAAAGGATTATGGAGCATCTATACACTAATCTGTGATTTCAAGAAAAATAGAGGCCAAAGTTACTCTGTAAAGAACATATACAAGTATCTTTTTGTGCTGTACAGTTTGATTTGTTTATTTTATGGATATGATTCATATATCCAAATGATGTTATGCCATCCGTGATTCTTCTTGTATGTGAGGCATGGCAATAGCCCAATGATGTTTCTGGTGTCGAGGAATAGTCTCTACAGATTAATAGGCAATCGCAATACAAATTATTTTGATTGACTTTGGTTGGTTGCTTTTAATAAAAAGAAAGTTCTGATCTGCTATCATCAAATTTGTGATCCAGTAAATTTATTGGTGAGATGATGAAGTCTTCACATCAGAGGTAACAACACGAGATGATCAAATCTGTGTTGTATGAAGTCTTGACATCGAAGTTGTTACCTCAACCAATGACTAGAGAGTTCCTTCATGTTTCATTTATTCTACTTAAAATATTCATCACTTGAACTTATTTTAAAGGCCAGTTTTATCCAAGACCTACTACACCCTAAGATATATCTCATCAAATGTTATTTTCTTCTCTTTTTTGCTTCACCACCATCTCCACTGTTTCAATATTGCACGATTCAATTTGATGAAATTTGACTTCATCAACTACAATTATTGTGTTCGATAGCTGACTTAGCAAGAGGACTCTGTTAGATGACACAAATAAAAGATGAATGAATTGCCATCTCCACGTCTGAAGCTACGTTTTAGCATATTGATAACAAAATAAAATAGTAAACTAAATGCATTCTTTCTACTTTATATTTTATCTAAATAATATTTTGGTTTTTGTTTTGTTTTTTGAATTTTAAAGTATCCTTTAAAACATCAAATTGATTATTTATTCTTTGCCTTAATAATCGTTTTTACCTATCTTTTCGGTCAACAATCCTTTGTTGGGTTTTGATTAATCTAGTTATGGACTCTCTTGTTCCTTCTTTAGGATGTGAACAATTGCATTCCTCTGATTAAGTTACTACTTTGTTTTTCGTTTTTGTAGCACTGGAGTGTGGTGATTCTATTCTTGGTTCTGTTTTTTTACAACTTTAGAGTGTGGTGTTTGTATCAGCTCTGATTTAGGTGATGTCTCTTTTATTTTCCCTCCAATTTTGTACAATGGTCTTGACAAAGTTTTTATTCTACTTTGTGAAATCTTTATCCTAATCAACTTTTTCAAATACATTGGCATAATAACCACATTTTCACATAATTTTCAAAATAATCCGTTTTCATATTATTTTTTCTTTTAATAAAAAATTATATAAAGAACACTAATATTTAATTTAAATTATTTTTAAATACGAATATAAAATTAACACTAATTGGTCATATCGGTCACCGATTTCACACCCCTAACTACCCTAATTCATTGCGCTCACGGTTGATTCATCCCAAGTGTTTGAGGATTTGAGGTCTCAGAAACATCACCATCATTAGATTCCCTAATAAGCTCTTGTATTTCTAAGTAGTCTTGTGTATGCATTGACGCGCTACCGTAACTGAATTCGTGACACATGTCAAAGTAGTTGGGTTGTGTTGATGATGTTATTGGTGTGCGGCTTGGACGATTGAATGAAGACATTGCTGTGAATGATTCCTTGGAGAAAGAAAGACATTGTTGTTGTGGTGTTTGGTAGAAATATGTTTTTTGTATCTCTTGGTGTTGTGATGTTTGGATCTCTTGGCTATGATAAGAGGAAGTGTTGGTGTTATATGTTCTTTGCGTGTTTTGATTATGGTAGAATGATGTGTTAGGGACATATGAATTTTAGGTGTTTTGGTAATAAGCATCTTGTTGTTAGTGGTGGTATAGAGTATGTTCTTGGTTTTGTGATTGAGTGTCCAACATGTATTTGTTGTTGAGTTGAGTGTTTGTTGGTTGGTAATTTTGTTGGGCCGGGACGGTGAGTAAGTGGTATGATAATTTTGTAGGGGTTGGATGTTGAAACTTCTTGTGTGTAAGTGATTTGGCGTGGGTCATATAAAATACTTATCTTTGGAGACAAATTCAATTGCAATCGATATGTACTAAGCCATATAATTATTAGTTGGTTTAGATTCGGTTGGCATCACAGTGTCACATAAGACTCGTTGAAGACAATGCCTCCATTTACAACACTCAGATTTAGTGAAGTCCTTCCAATTGTCGAAGGTCAGTTGTTCATTAATCTTACGTTGATTCCATTATCAGAGACATGTCGGGGGATTTGAGATTTGTTGACGCATGTCAAACTTCCGTTTCATACGGTCATTATGGTGTATTTTCATAGTGGTGAATCTGATGATCGGTGTGCATGCAGTTCAAACGGTTGCATCATCTTCTCTGATTTCATGATGATGTTTCAGGCCTAGATATGGCCGTCAAATAAACTGTAGAGGAAAAATAAACTAGATTATAAAATGTGTAATATTAAATTATGAAGTAATTAGTTTAATCACAATACATCGTCTGGTGTAACATGATCCATGAGATTGCGATACTGAGTGATGCAGTGTCTAGGATATCTGTTGTAAGTCACATCATAAGTAGACCATCTAAATCAAATGTGCTAAAATAAATTATTTAAAAATAATAATAGGTAAAGTAAGTAAATGAAAATAATATTATTAATTTACTTTTGTGCGAAGGAGAATGTGAAGTTGTTGTTGTTGATGGGCACTAGCACACAATGTGTGCAAACACCATCTAAATAAATTGAATTTGCAACACCTCATACAGTCGAATTGCGACTCCTCTTCTTTTTTAATTGAAGGTGTCAATTTATCTGATGCACCTCTTCATTCCATATATTTTTTTAAATAAACTACTTAGAAATTATATGAGAGAAGTGATCATTTTGAAAATTTATTTGATAAAGATATTATTTGAATAAAAAGTTTGGATTGTGTTTAAAATGAGCTTTTAAATAAGTTATTTGTCATGCCCTCTTTTTGAAACAAAAATCTCAATTTACCCTGGTTTGAAAAAAATTCAAGATACCTTATTTGACGAAGAGACTCGGTCATTCATTGATCGACGATCCTTATATTTTTATGTATATCATCAGTCAATCATAATCTGAATATTTTATTTTTTAAAATTTTATTTTAATGTACACAGTTTCGTATACACTTTTAACCATTAAATAACCAAAGTGCTCTTTAAAAAAATCATATGTACATCTTTGTGACCAGAATGGACGATATCTTTCACAATCAAGGACAATTTTAAATTTTTTAAATGTATATCGAAAATTGATTTTTAGAATTGGGACATTAGAATAAAAAAAGCCATTATTTTAAAATTTTAATGCAATTAGCTTTTGCCATAAAAAGAATCAGTGTTTTAAAAACCAGATCAGATCGGTCGGTCGAACCGAAAACCGACTAGGTAACTGATCTGATTTGAATGTTGGATTGTTTATATCATTGAACCGATACGAATCGGTAAAAATCGGTGTAAATCAAAAAAACCAGAAAAAACGGTGGTTTTCATAAACGGCGGTTTAATTGTAATTTTTTTAAAAATTAATTTTTCTTTATTATTTTAATTAAAAAATTAAAATAAAAAATAAAATAAATAAAATAAAATTTTAAAATAAAATTAAAATATAAAATGAAATAAAAATAAATAAAGAATAAAACATAGTATTGATGAGGAAATTGTCGCGGATGCGATTGCTTTTACTACAGAGACTAAATCTTTCGGTTCAACCAGTTTATACTTATATAATTTTCTTATAAAGATCGATCTATTTAATCGAATTATTGAATTTAATTCGGTTTGATCATGCGGTTCGACCAATGACTTAATGGTTCAACCAGTTACCCGGTATCATGGTCTTATTTTTAAAACACCGAAAAGAATAGCAGCTGAAATAACAAATGTCCCTGGTCAATGCATCTGAAGAGGCTTACTAAAAAAATGCATCTCTTGACACATGTAAGCAATGAGTGCATCTATAGAGGATAAGATGATTCATCATTGAAAAAGCAAACAAGAAAACAAAACGTAGAGCAGAGGCTTGCAAGTGAACACGTGTCCTGATGCATCTTACGTGGCAACGGGTGTGTTCACCACCTACCTACATGCATAATGTATCCTCCACCGCCAATACTCTCTTTTCCTTTTATATAACAAGCTAACAATAACAACAAAATGCTGCACAAAATGGCTGGAGTACAGATCAGAGACGAATTTGGAAACCCAATCCCACTAACCGATGAATTCGGTAACCCAGTTAAGTTAACTGACGAACATGGCAATCCTATCCACCTTACCGGTGTAGTAACCACCGCCGCCACTGCACCTTTTGGAACTTCCGCTACGCCCACCACTGCTCTTAATAACCCCAGTCCCACTACAGCTTCTGCCTTTGGTACTTCCGATACGGCCACCAGCACTACTCTTAATCCCACCTCAGGTTCTGGTTTTGGAACAGACGGGGCGGCCACTGTAACACCCTTCTAAATACCCCAAATTATTATAATTAAAATAACAATATATTCATCAGAGTAATTATGCCCCGAAGGGTGTCACACAATCATTTCACAACAATTATCAAAATATTCTGTCATGCTCATTTATTTAATCGAAATAAGGTTCTTTTGCATAATTCGCAGCGGAATAAAATTCAACATCAATGTAAAACATGTAACACACTACATGTAAATCATTCAACGACAAATCTCAAATTAATTAAAACATCCCCTCCCGATGTTACATCTATCAGAGCATGACCCATAAGAAACTACCCTAGACTCCAAGCATTAGCTTCTACTCAACTCATTTCTCGTTACCTGAAAAATAGGTGTAAGGGTGAGTTCCTCAATCAATATAATAAGTATTATAAAATAACATGTAATGCCAAGTAATTAACACATTAATTCACCCTAATCAGGCTACCCCTTCAGCAACATCAATATCCGTTCAAACATCATACTCAACAGTAGATTCTCAACCATATTCAACATCAACCACACAACACACAACACACATATAATACTGGAATGCATCCATTCATATTATATGCCATACATTCATTATGCAATGAGACTCTATGCATGCGGTACCGACTATGTTGTGAACATATAGTTCAACCTCACCGTCCAAATCCAGGCACGGCTACCAAGCCCACCAGTCCCACTCATTTGAGACATAGTGACTCACTCACTAATTCCTCACCATGGGAATTAGCTACCACCCCAAATGGGCCATGCTATGCAAGCTACTCACCTAGCAAGCAACAATCAACAACAATCAAAATGATTTACTCACTAATTCCTCACCATGGGAATTAGCTACCACCCGAAGGCCACAATATGCATGCTAATCACCTAGCAATGCAACATCAACAAAATCAAGAATAGACACATGCTCACACTCTAAGCCATAATACAGTCTATTCACAAATGTATACATTCATATCATCATGTATACTATCACATATTATCAACATAATTAATCACAAAAACATATCCTATCATGCCACATAATCAAACACAGTATTAGCACACTCTACTAATACCTTTACCACTCAAAACAACGGGAAATGATCCCTATCACATCATATCTCAGCTAAGTCGCATCACTCAGCCTAAACAATCAAAACTGCACAACAGTAGCACAGAAAAATCACAATTCTGCCCATACACGTATTGCCCATGTCCATACGCGTATTGCCCAAACCTGACCAAGTTCATACGCGTAATGCCCACTCTCATACGCGTATTGCGCATTGCCTCGCTCAACTCATACGCGTATTACCTATCCCATACGCGTATGCTACGCGTAACAATCTCCCATTACGCGTACCAACAGAGACCAATTTACGTTCAAAATATCATCTTTTCCACCCATACGCGTAAGGCCTCCTCCATACGCGTACCAGCCAGCTCATACGCGTATTGCCTAGTTCCATACGCGTATGACCAGAAACCAGAACTCTCAGATCTGCTATGGCTTTCTCTGTTACGAAACCTATCAGATCCAACCTTCCACAGTCCAAATTATACAAAATAATCGTCCATATCATCTACACGAATCATATCCTATTCATCTTCACCAATCCTAACATTATCCCTTCTAATTCCTACGAATTCTTTTCAATTATCATTCAATTTCATCCATCCAATATTTCACAAACTCATCATGCATCAATCAAATTAGAGGTACAACCAATGGTTATCACTACCCATTACATATTATCATATAATACCCTTTAACTGATGATAAACCCCCCTTACCTGAGTTAATCCGGTAGCCTCCGAGTTCTAAGCTTTTCCTTCCTTCAACCTTCGTCCTCTGGCTTTTTGCCCTTTCTGCCTCTTTTCCCTTTTTCACGTGAAATAACCTTTTTACCAAAAATAATGGGATTTTTCTCATTTCCAACTTATATATTATTCCAATAAATAATTATCCCAATAATTATTATTCCAAAATAATAATAATAATAATAATAATAATAACAATAATTCAATTATTTAATTAAATCAATAAATATATTATTAACTTAATTTAAATAATTATTATATTATTATCGGGGTGTTACAACTCTCCCCCACTAAAAGAGTTTTCGTCCTCGAAAACATACCTCAATCGAACAACTCCGGATAAGACTCCTTCATCTGGCTCTCCAGTTCCCAAGTCACATTGCCACCTGCTGGTCCTCCCCAAGCTACCTTCACCAAGGCAATCTCTTTACCCCGCAACTGCTTCAACTCCCGATCCTCGATCCTCATAGGTGATGTTTCAACAGTCAGGTTATCTCTCACCTGTACATCATCTACTTGGACAACATGCGACGGATCATGAATGTATCTCCTCAACTGAGACACATGAAAAACATCATGCAAATTCGCGAGCGACGGCGGTAAAGCGATACGATAGGCTACCTCTCCTATCCTCTCCGAAATCTGATAAGGACCAATAAATCGAGGTGTCAACTTCTTCGACTTCAAGGCTCGACCAACACCAGTTATCGGAGTAACACGAAGAAACACATGATCTCCCTCTTGGAACTCAAGTGACTTCCTCCTCTTGTCATGATAACTCTTTTGACGACTCTGAGCAATTCTCATCTTATCCTGAATCATCTTAATCTTTCCCGTAGTTTGTTGAACAATCTCCGGTCCAACCACAGCACTCTCACCGGACTCATACCAACATAAAGGTGTCCGACATCTCCTACCATACAAAGCTTCAAACGGTGCCATACCAATGCTCGAATGAAAACTATTGTTGTAGGTAAACTCAATCAAAGGCAAATAACAATCCCAAGCACCTCCATTTTCCAAAACACAAGCCCTCAAAAGATCCTCTAGCGACTGAATCGTCCTCTCAGTCTGACCATCAGTCTGCGGATGATATGCAGAACTCAATCTCAGCTTAGTTCCCAAAGCCTTCTGCAAACCTTCCCAAAACTTCGAGGTAAATCTAGGATCTCTGTCCGAAACAATACTAGACGGAATACCATGCAAACTTACAATCTTCTCAATATACAACTCAGCTAGCCTCTCTAACGGATAATCCATTCTGATCGGAATGAAATGAGCCGACTTCGTCAATCTATCCACAATCACCCAAATAGCCTCAAAATTCTTACTTGTTCTCGGCAAACCAGAAACAAAATCCATACTGATACTGTCCCACTTCCACTCTGGAATAGCCAACGGTTGCATTAGCCCAGACGGCTTCTGATGCTCAATCTTCGACTTCTGACAAGTCAAACAAGAATACACAAAACTTGCAATTTCTCTTTTCATTCCCGGCCACCAAAATAACCCTTTCAAATCATGGTACATCTTCGTAGCTCCAGGATGAATACTCAAGCCACTACGATGTCCTTCCTCAAGGATACTCTTCTTAAGTTCTGTAACATCCGGAATACACACCCGACTACCAAATTTCAAAATACCATTCTCATCAACTCTGAATTCACCACCTTGACCTTGATTCACTAAAGTCAACTTATCAACCAAAAGTGCATCGGATTTCTGACCCTCTCTGATCTCGTCCAGAATACCACTCGTTAACTTCAACATTCCCAGTTTAACACTATTGTGAGTACTCTCACACACCAAACTCAAGTCTCTAAACTGCTCAATTAAGTCCAATTCCTTAACCATTAACATAGACATATGTAATGATTTCCGACTCAATGCATCAGCTACTACATTTGCTTTACCCGGATGGTAATTCAAACCAAAATCATAATCCTTCAGAAATTCTAACCATCTCATCTGTCTCATATTCAGCTCTTTCTGATCAAACAAATACTTTAAACTCTTATGGTCACTGAAAACTTCAAATCTTGAACCGTACAAATAATGCCTCCATAACTTCAGAACAAATACCACAGCTGCCAGCTCTAAATCATGTGTTGGATAATTCCTCTCGTGAACCCTTAGCTGTCTCGAAGCATAAGCTATAACCTGCTTATTCTGCATCAACACACCACCTAAACCCAACAATGAAGCATCACAATAAACCTCAAATAGTTCCGACGAACTCGGTAATATCAGGATAGGAGCAGTAGTTAACCTTCTCTTTAACTCTTGGAAACCTTCTTCACATTTTGAGTCCCAAACAAACGCTTGCCCCTTTCTAGTCAACATTGTCAACGGTAACGCCAACTTAGAAAATCCCTCAATGAACTTCCTATAATACCCAGCCAAACCAAGGAAACTTCGAATCTCAGTAACAGACTTAGGAGTTTCCCACTTAGACACCGCTTCTATCTTAGAAGGATCAACAGCAACACCACCTCTGGAAATCACATGACCAAGAAAACTAACTTCTTCTAACCAAAATTCACACTTAGACAGTTTAGCAAATAACTTCTTTTCTCGCAGAACTCCTAAAACCACTCTCAAATGTTCAGCATGCTCTTCTTCAGATTTCGAATACACCAAAATGTCATCAATAAACACCACAACAAACTGATCTAGGTACGGATGGAAAATTCTATTCATATACTCCATAAATACTCCAGGTGCATTAGTCACACCAAAAGGCATTACAGAATACTCATAATGTCCATACCTTGTTCTGAAGGCAGTCTTCTGAATATCCTCAGTTTTCACACGTATCTGATGATATCCCGATCTCAAATCTATTTTGCTGAACACTCTCGCACCAACCAACTGATCCATTAAATCATCAATCCTCGGCAAAGGATACCGATTCTTGATCGTCACTTTATTCAGTTGTCTGTAATCTACACACAACCTCATAGTACCTTCTTTTTTCTTAACCAACAACACTGGTGCACCCCACGGTGACACACTCGGACGAATAAATTTCTTATCTAACAGATCTTCCAGCTGACTCTTCAATTCAACTAGCTCAACAGCAGACATACGATAAGGAGCCATCGATATCGGTCTAGTACCAGGTACCAAGTCAATCGAGAACTCAACTTCACGCTCTGGCGGCAATTCATTCACCTCTTCCGGAAACACATCAGGAAAATCACACACCACAGCTAGATTGCAAATCACCAGTTTATCTTTAGCCTCCAAGGTCGCTAACAGCATAAATAACTCTGCCCCATCTGCCACTTCCTCACTTACTTGTCTTGCTGATAGAAACAAACTCTTTCCTTCCTCAATCTCAGGAAATATCACAGTCTTATCAAAACAATTGATATAGACTCGGTTAAACACCAACCAGTTCATACCCAGAATAACATCAATCTGCACTAATGGAAGACACACAAGGTCTATCCCAAAGTCTCTACCAAAAATACTCAAAGGACAATTCAAACAAACCGAAGTAGTAGTCACTGAACCCTTCGCAGGAGTATCAATCACCATACTACCACGCATCTCAGATATCTCTAACTTAAGTTTTACAGCACAATCCAAGGATATAAAAGAATGAGTCGCACCTGTGTCAATAATAGCTACAAGAGGAAAGCCATTAATATAACACGTACCTCGGATCAAACGATCATCTGCAAAAGTCTCAGAACCCGATAGAGCAAAAACCTTGCCTCCTGACTGATTCTCTTTCTTCGGCTTAGGACACTGTGGGCTGATATGACCCACTTCTCCACAGTTGAAGCAAGTCACAGTCTTCAACCGGCAATCTGCAGCCAAATGACCACCTTTTCCACATTTGAAACACTTCTTCTCATTACTGGTACACTCATGGATACGATGTCCAGCCTGACCACATCTGTAACACTTAACAGGAGCACTAGAGTCTCCCCCACTAGGCTTCTTCATCCCACTCTGCCTCTGAAAACCTTTGCCAGCTGCATACGGTTTTCCACGATCAATCTGATTCTTACCTTTCCTATCAACCTTCTGCTGATAGTTCTCAGCTCTGGCCTTGGAATCCTGTTCGAAAATCCTGCAACAGTCAACCAAATCAGAAAACACTCTAATCCTTTGATATCCAATAGCCTGCTTGATCTCGGGACGCAACCCGTTCTCAAACTTCACACACTTTGAAAATTCCCCAGTAGCCTCAGCATAGGGAGTATAATACTTCGACAGTTCTGTGAACTTAGCAGCATACTCCGTAACAGACCTGTTACCCTGCTTCAATTCCAAGAACTCTATCTCCTTCTTTCCTCTGACATCCTCGGGAAAATACTTCCTCAGAAATCTCTCTCTGAACACTGCCCAAGTAATCTCAGCATTTCCAGCAGTTTCCAACTCAGTGCGGGTAGCAACCCACCAATCATCAGCTTCTTCTGACAGCATATGTGTACCGAACCTGACCTTCTGGTTATCAGCACACTCAGTTACTCTGAAGATCCTCTCTATCTCCTTCAACCACTTCTGAGCACCATCTGGATCGTATGCTCCTTTGAACATTGGAGGATTGTTCTTCTGGAACTCACTCAACTGACGAGCAGCTCCCATTCCCATAACATTCGGATTTCCTCCAAGTACTCCAGCTAGCATACCCAGAGCCTCAGCAATCGCAGCATCATCTCTACCTCTTCCAGCCATCTCTATTCTGAAACCCAACAACTAAAACAATAAGTACTGATAGGGTTACACAACACCTATACCGTACAGGGAAACAGAAAAATTACGACTCGACACGACCAACCAGGCTCTGATACCACTAATGTAACACCCTTCTAAATACCCCAAATTATTATAATTAAAATAACAATATATTCATCAGAGTAATTATGCCCCGAAGGGTGTCACACAATCATTTCACAACAATTATCAAAATATTCTGTCATGCTCATTTATTTAATCGAAATAAGGTTCTTTTGCATAATTCGCAGCGGAATAAAATTCAACATCAATGTAAAACATGTAACACACTACATGTAAATCATTCAACGACAAATCTCAAATTAATTAAAACATCCCCTCCCGATGTTACATCTATCAGAGCATGACCCATAAGAAACTACCCTAGACTCCAAGCATTAGCTTCTACTCAACTCATTTCTCGTTACCTGAAAAATAGGTGTAAGGGTGAGTTCCTCAATCAATATAATAAGTATTATAAAATAACATGTAATGCCAAGTAATTAACACATTAATTCACCCTAATCAGGCTACCCCTTCAGCAACATCAATATCCGTTCAAACATCATACTCAACAGTAGATTCTCAACCATATTCAACATCAACCACACAACACACAACACACATATAATACTGGAATGCATCCATTCATATTATATGCCATACATTCATTATGCAATGAGACTCTATGCATGCGGTACCGACTATGTTGTGAACATATAGTTCAACCTCACCGTCCAAATCCAGGCACGGCTACCAAGCCCACCAGTCCCACTCATTTGAGACATAGTGACTCACTCACTAATTCCTCACCATGGGAATTAGCTACCACCCCAAATGGGCCATGCTATGCAAGCTACTCACCTAGCAAGCAACAATCAACAACAATCAAAATGATTTACTCACTAATTCCTCACCATGGGAATTAGCTACCACCCGAAGGCCACAATATGCATGCTAATCACCTAGCAATGCAACATCAACAAAATCAAGAATAGACACATGCTCACACTCTAAGCCATAATACAGTCTATTCACAAATGTATACATTCATATCATCATGTATACTATCACATATTATCAACATAATTAATCACAAAAACATATCCTATCATGCCACATAATCAAACACAGTATTAGCACACTCTACTAATACCTTTACCACTCAAAACAACGGGAAATGATCCCTATCACATCATATCTCAGCTAAGTCGCATCACTCAGCCTAAACAATCAAAACTGCACAACAGTAGCACAGAAAAATCACAATTCTGCCCATACACGTATTGCCCATGTCCATACGCGTATTGCCCAAACCTGACCAAGTTCATACGCGTAATGCCCACTCTCATACGCGTATTGCGCATTGCCTCGCTCAACTCATACGCGTATTACCTATCCCATACGCGTATGCTACGCGTAACAATCTCCCATTACGCGTACCAACAGAGACCAATTTACGTTCAAAATATCATCTTTTCCACCCATACGCGTAAGGCCTCCTCCATACGCGTACCAGCCAGCTCATACGCGTATTGCCTAGTTCCATACGCGTATGACCAGAAACCAGAACTCTCAGATCTGCTATGGCTTTCTCTGTTACGAAACCTATCAGATCCAACCTTCCACAGTCCAAATTATACAAAATAATCGTCCATATCATCTACACGAATCATATCCTATTCATCTTCACCAATCCTAACATTATCCCTTCTAATTCCTACGAATTCTTTTCAATTATCATTCAATTTCATCCATCCAATATTTCACAAACTCATCATGCATCAATCAAATTAGAGGTACAACCAATGGTTATCACTACCCATTACATATTATCATATAATACCCTTTAACTGATGATAAACCCCCCTTACCTGAGTTAATCCGGTAGCCTCCGAGTTCTAAGCTTTTCCTTCCTTCAACCTTCGTCCTCTGGCTTTTTGCCCTTTCTGCCTCTTTTCCCTTTTTCACGTGAAATAACCTTTTTACCAAAAATAATGGGATTTTTCTCATTTCCAACTTATATATTATTCCAATAAATAATTATCCCAATAATTATTATTCCAAAATAATAATAATAATAATAATAATAATAACAATAATTCAATTATTTAATTAAATCAATAAATATATTATTAACTTAATTTAAATAATTATTATATTATTATCGGGGTGTTACAGCCACCACTACACGTTCTGGTTTTGGAACTTCCACCACTACTATTGATAATCCCAGTGCAGGGTCTGGTTTTGGAACTTACGGTACTGGTGCTTATGGTGGTGGTGCAACTACACACACTAAAACAACAGTAGCAGATTTACTTTCCACCCAACCAGCCAGTCAGAAGGTCCATCACACTGATCAGGCTGCAGGAAAAGGGCTCCGTCGTTCCTCCAGTTCAAGCTCAAGCTCTAGCTCCGTACGTATAATACACTCTCTATCTCTCTCTCTCTCTCTCTATATATATATATATATATATCATGCATGTTACTGATCCTGATTGGTTTGTTTTTGGTCGAACTTTTGTGTTTAAAAGTCCGAGGATGATGGAGAAGGTGGAAGGAGGAAGAAGAAGGGAGTGAAAGATAAGATAAAGGAGAAGCTTCCAGGAGGCAAGGACGACCATAATTCAGAGACAACCACTTCTGTTGCAACTGCAGGCGGTCCTAACACCCAACCAGCGGCGACGGCAACCCACCATCCACCTGAGGGAAGTCATCATGAGAAGAAGGGTATACTTGAAAAGATCAAAGAAAAATTGCCTGGCCACCACAACCATAACAACCACTGAACTTAATATCTATATATTTTCTCTGAGCGTTCTATATATATATGTACATTATTATGGGTGATCTCTTAGTTTGTGTAGTTTGTGTGTATTGTACTACTAAATGATTAATATTAACAACTAGTTTAATTTTTTTATTTTTTATTTTAAGAATGGAGCTAGAGGTTGCTCATTAGCAATTAGTTTACGTTGTTCTCTTAATCTTTTTACAAGTTATTATTAAGGAGGGAGTAAAAATGGAATGTTATTAATAATGACACAACCAATAAAGCCGCACCTAAAACCCCTTTTTGTAAAGAATTCATATTTCCATACAGCCTACAAGCACTTCAAAACATAGTTACACGGTATAAAAGGAAGACTACCTTACGAAAAAAAATAGAAGGGATAAGGAGAGTCTCATATTTCCATACAGCCACCAAAATCTTAATTATCCTTGGGAAAAAAAGAAGGTTGAGGAGAGTCTCAAGGCCAAAACACTCACAGGGAGATATTCAGCAAAAAAATAATCAAGAATAAGATAACATAAAGTGAATAATAATAAGATAACATAAAGTGAATAATAGAGATATCCTACACACGTGACTAAAACTTGTCACAAATATGTTTTAGATACATATCCCAAAATAGTAGTCAAATATCACAAAATAATCATACAATATTTTATTGATTAGAGGCTCTTGTTGGATGTGGTAAAATTAGATAAAATATAATTAAAATTGAAATAATTAGAATGTGTTGATAATGGTTTGAGCATACAAAGACTCGTAAATTTTATGTTTAAGAAAGTAGATTAGATGGAAAAATGTCAAATAAAAAAATATAAAAGAAACATAAGAAATTACAAAGAAAAAAATTCAAAATTAACAATTCGAATATAAATATGATTTTGGATAAAAAAAAATTACGATAAAAGTTGATTTAGATAGTCAATCAATTTAATTAGTTGATAAAAATTGATTTAGATAGTCAATTAATTTAATTAATTATTATTTTTCAAAATCTTGATATTCAGAGCAAAATTCTTTATTGATTATAGAATCAAGAGCAAAATTTTGTATATATTGATCCGACGCAATAATTATTAGTATGTAATAAGATTTAATTCTTTTGATTCTTATGTTCTTAACCATTATTAATATTCTCTTATTAAGAATATACTTCAATTATTCCGTCAAAAAAGTTATACTTAATTTAAAGTTAATCTAATTATATCCAAAAAAATTAAAGTTAAGGTAAATTTTCTCTAACAATAAGCGCTTATTTACCGGTGTTGTACTCTAGACAGTGTGGTTCTCTTCTCCGGTATCGGAATCCATAAAAAAAAATAGGGAAATCGATTAAGCGGCCGCCGCAACTGAAATGTTGTTGTCACAGTGCCATCTTCTTCACTCTCAAATTCCTAATAATACCTCCCGTCTCCGACTCCAACCAAACAAATTGACCTCTCAATCATATTCCAGACTCGGACTCAGAGCCATGGCTTCCTCTTCGCCTCCTCACCAACTCACTCACTTCGCCGATGTCGCTAACAGAGCCGCCGACGCTGCCGGAGATGTTATCCGTAAATATTTCAGAAAAAATTTCGACATTATTCACAAACAGGATCTCAGTAAGTAATTTACTCACGATTTCTTCAATATTTCACTTTCGTGATTATTATATTAATATAGTGATTCACTCACGCAGGTCCTGTCACCATCGCTGATCAATCCGCTGAGGAAGCTATGGTTTCAATCTTACTTGATAATTTCCCTTCTCATGCTGTGTAACTCTTTTTCCCTTTTTTTTTTTCTTGCAAATTAGTTATAGAATATTTACAAAAATGATTATAGTTCTTCTTCAGTTCTGAACGGAAGAAGAGATTGAGATCAATTTATGTTGAACCTTGCATTTACATTGAAATTTGGATGCTGTTGGTTTCTATGATATAGAAAATAAAATGACAACATGATTTGTTCCTGTTTGCAGCTTATCATGGAGAATGTATAAGCTATTTCTATAGATTTTTTTATACATGCTAGGGTTGTTTGGATTGGTTTATTTGAACTTATGAAAACAACTTGTCACAATTTCATAAATTGTTTTTCAGCTTATTTCCATAAAAAATAAGTTCTCCATGATAACCTTCGAAAACAACTTATAGTTTATACAAAGACAGTGTGAATTTATTTTATCTTTTGCTAATAAGAGCTTTTATATGATGAACGTTTTTGTTAAGTTGTTTATCTAAACAGAATTTTAGACTGAAAAGGTTTCTGCATTTTGTTGATGTCGACTTGGACTTTGGAAGTAATAACTAGGAAAACATAACTTGCAACCGGATTGTAGATTCTGTACTATAAATTATTGAAACACTGAACCTGGATTTCACACCAAACAAATTGCAGTTATGGAGAGGAAAAAGGCTGGAGGTGTAAACAAGACAGTGCTGACTATGTTTGGGTATTAGATCCCATTGATGGAACTAAGAGCTTTATTACTGGTATATTTCCTTAACTTCATTAATATTGGGTCACTCAGAGTACTCAAAGTTACACTTTTTTAATTCTCCTCATTTTGATATCCATTTCAGGGAAACCCTTATTTGGTACTCTCATTGCTCTTTTGCAAAATGGAACACCAGTAAGTCATTATCTCATCCCTTACCACTTCAATGCCTATGTAGAATTTGACACTTTCATTTTATTTTTCCTTTGAAATTTTTGAATCTGTCTTATTGAAGAGTGAAGAAAAACAGGATAGTCAATCATCTTGATTTCTTTAATATTTTAAACAAATCATAGTCTTTTCAATTTAATCAGTTAATTGAGTAGCAAATTGAGGATGTTAAAAAACATCTTGATTTCTTTAATATTTTACCTGCAAATTTGAATTGTGGACAAACTGAGGATGTTATTAAGATGAACTACAAATTGTAATCAGCCGTGTCATCGTTTTCAGTTAGTTTAGTAGTAAACTTTATGTTTTGAGTTTTGTTTCCTTTTCATCAGATCCTTGGCATAATTGATCAACCTGTGTTAAAAGAAAGATGGATTGGGATAACTGGAAAGAAAACTACTCTCAACGGACAAGAAGTGTCCACACGCACTTGTGCAGACCTTTCTCAAGCATACTTGTATGCTTTTCTTCTTTTTCCTTCACAAACTTTTATTATGAACAGTTCTTAAGTGGAAGAGGGATAATAAGGATATTCTAGAAAACTGCAGTTGGCATTTCTTTCATCAACTGCTTTCAACATGGTTGCCATGGATTTCACAATTATTTATGGTTACTAATTTAATTTAATTTATTTGCAACCAAGGTACACTACAAGCCCACATCTTTTTAGTGGAGATGCAGAAGAGGCATTTATCCGAGTTAGAGACAAGGTCTGTTGCATTTTTTTAAATAATTGCAAGCATAAAGATAGTGCACATAATATCATAAATGGATAAAATATGTCTATCAAGTATTTGCTTCGAGGCGGTGTGTTTTTCATAAATAGAATACTAGTTCGAGGCATTTATTACACAGGTCTTGTTTCTAAAACAAGCAGAATTGACATGAATCCACTGATGTTATTAATTCAATCTATCTATCGTGTAGTGTATTGCTGACTCCACCTTTCCTAGTCAAGCGATTTCTTAATCCATGCATTATGTAAATTTCTAGCCCTATCAGCTTACAATATTGTACTACCGTTCGCCTTGTTCTTTTTTATGTCTATGCTGTGAACTATTCTATGAATGATGACTGTTTCTGACAGTAATGATGATATACAATTTTCTTTCCGAAAAGATACATCTAGATTTATTATCGTCATTTAGTTATTCTATCTCTTGTACTCTTCAGGTTAAAATTCCATTATATGGTTGTGACTGCTATGCATATGCTCTTTTGTCTTCTGGCTTTGTGGATCTTGTTGTTGAGTCCGGTCTGAAGGTATTCACTATTGTCCAATCTTTTGTTGCTTGCTTTCATTTAAGAATTTTGTGATCCATTCCGAGAAAAACTCAGATGATTAAAACCATATGGGTTGTTATTTTCTCATTATCTGAACATCTTCCTTGGGTGAACTTTTGTGTTTTACAGCCATACGATTTTCTTGCATTGATACCTGTTATTGAAGGCTCTGGAGGTGTCATAACTGATTGGAAAGGACACCAACTCCGTTGGGAAGCTTCTCCACTTTCAATCGCAACAAGTAAATTCTCATTCAACATCTCCTCTAAAGTCTTGGCTAATTTCTAATCCATTCTTACGTAGTATTTGACAGACATAATAAAACAGAATATAACATATGGTTTTTGCTCATAAGATAAAATCATGGATTTTGTTCTCTTTGGTTCCGTTGTTGTCTTAACGAATTGCCTGTTACAGGTTTTAATGTTGTAGCGGCCGGTGACAAACAGATTCACCAACAAGCTCTAGATTCATTAAAATGGTAGTATGGATGCTAACCAGAGTACAGTTTAATCTGTAATCTTCTTTAGAAGCCAATTCCTAGTTAGATGTTCGTAAAGACACGTGTATTACGATTCCGTTGCTAGGTATCTATTTATCAAAGTTCAAATGGCGTCGCCAGGCACTGTGAACATTATTTTATCCCAGCCATATCAGATATTAAGTCTGAGATGTACCTTATAAGAAAGGGTGAGTAGTCAGAATAAATGTAACCATGTTTGTTATGAAAGAATAAAAATATGTTCCTAGAAACAAATTATACTAGAATAGAAAATTTTGAAATGTGCAGCAAATAAATAATTGGGACATTTTAAGAATTTAAATATTTGTTAGATATGGTAGACCAGGCATTCCAACACTTCAAAATTTCTTTGAGAAAAGATTATCACCATTATATAGACTAGAAGTGATAAAAGGTGATTTATGTTGATTAGAACTTTTTTTTCTTTGACACAATGTTGATTAGAACTTAGAAGTGATAAAAGGTGATTTTTGTTGATTAGAAAAGATGATCAATGTGTTACATACAAATTGAGGTTGTATGTAGCACCTTTAATATTACTCTCAAAGCTTTAGTTAGGTGAATTTGAATTCTCTTGTAAGATGGTGTGTTTGGATTTTAAAATTCAAATGGTGTTATTTGTGCATTTGTACTAATATGTGATGCATTTGAAAAGTGTAACTGAGGTATTTTCAGAAATCTCACAAGGTTTGAGAGTAATTCAAAGTGCAATGAGCCACCGTCTAAAATTTTACCCTAAAATTGAGTAAAAACATTTTATCATAAAAATAAAGAATGACTCTCTAGACTTTCTGAGGTGATCTTCCTTCAACGTGAAAAATCCGTTATTTCTAGATTTTGTAAATATATTTTTGGACGTATTTTTTAACACATTCGTCAGTCTAAATTGATAAGTTGTCTTTATTTTTGTTAAAATTTAGTAGGTTTGAAAATACATCTTCATGAAAATCATAATTCAAACTTCAGTGATTTTTTTAAGATGCGTCTCGGATGCGTTTGTTTCATATGCTTGTGTCAGACTTTTTCCTCTTCCTCCTTCATTTTCTGCAAACACTAAAATCTCATTTGAGTTCTTTTACTACAAAGTTATTTACAAATCTCATTTAATCAAGTTTTTGCAAGATTCTTTAAGTCTACTCACTCCATTCTACTTTATTTGTTGCAAAGTCACTCACAACATTCAAGTTTCTCATCCACAATTTTAATTTAGTAAGTTTCTCATTTCATTTTTTAATTTTGGATGATGCTTTAGATAACATAGATCATTTAAAATCCATTAGATAATAGTATTTTCCAAATAGGTGACGGATATAGACATGTATTTTCATTTGGTTGGGGTTTAGGACATCAATGAGATGCATATTCAAATTTTCTCTCTATTTTCGAAAATGTATCTTTAGTATTAGTTTGATTGTGTTTTGGGTGCATTTTAATGTGATTTTATGGTTTTATTACAGGTGCAATGGTTGAAAATAATCAGGACAAACTTAGACTCGACCGTATGTTCCAACATGCATCTGTACGACATGAGAGGGTCAGAGGTAGGGTCACGAAGTCACGAGTCGATGTCATCTCGTTTGATGGTTCACAAGTTCGGGGTTTACAACCATCTGATTCTACTTCCTATAGTCGCCTATCTCATGCATCTATTTTTCAAGCTTCTGCTTATGAAGCTCATGAATACGCCCCTAAAGCCTATGAGGCCAATTAGGAGAAAATTATTGCTAATGTAGATGCGCCCCTAAAGCCTATGAGGCAAATTAAGAGGAATACGTTGCTGATGCGGATGTTCCTGTAGATAGTTATCCAGAAGGCCCATTAGACTCCTTCTTACTTTATCTTTATAGAGATTACGTTGTTATGGATGTCTGGGAAGAAGAGGTATATTTATTTACTTTTGTATTACATTTGTTTTAAACTTATTTAATTGCGACCGAAAGTGATATTTTTTTACAAGAACGTCCATGTTTAAAGTTCATCTGCCATATAAGAAAAATTGTGGATTTGGAACAGCCTAATGACTGGATTAAGAACAAGAATGTTATCCACAATCATGTTTTTGAACAAATGTTATGTATGACTTTTTATGTATGTGTAGAATGTTTGAATCAATTAATGTGTTTTCTAATTTATGGTCTAAAATGATCTAAAATATAAGTTTGCCTAAAAAAATCAAAATTAGAACAATATTGCTACCTAAAAAACATTCAGCGAAATATCCCTTGTTATCTACAATAAACATGCACCCAAGATGATTTCTCGGAAATGCATTTACGAAATATAAATTATCTACAATAAACATGCACCCAATAACTTGAAATAAATTTACAGAAATGCATATCTAGACACATCCCGAATAATTTTCAAAAGTCCGTCTCCAAAAAATATTGACAAAATGGAAGTTGCACCCAATAACTTGAAATAAATGTACAAAAATGCATTTTTAGACACACATCCCACAAATAATTTTCAAAGATCCATTTCCAAAAAATATTTTGACAAAATGGAAGTGTGTGACTAATTTATGATGATGCGAATCTAGGTGCGTTCCAGGATGGGCCACGGAATTTATAAAATTCATTCTCTTATCTTGTGTAATCATAAATTCATTCTCTTTAAACTCAAATTTAATATAGTCAAATTTATAAAATTCAATTTAATCAAACATCTGCTTGCTTGCCTGTTTACAATTCAAAGTAGCAATTCTAAGCCATGTTTGTTAAACACCCTTGATATGACCTCACAATTGCTCATCCATTTAAGATAGTAACAGTGACAAAAAAAAGATAATTAATATATAAACAATAGATTTCTTCTCTTGCTTTGAAATATTAAGAAAGATACAATGTCATGCAAGTATTTTGAAAGATGTGATTCTGTGAGGGGTGTCGCGGCGGCCTAAACCCTTGCTTTAGAGCTCAAATAACCAACCTCCAACAAATTTGAATACAAGTTCTTTATGTTGAAGGATAAACCTTTCACATCAAAACAACTACCATAATCAATTTTGTAAGACAAATAAATTGCACTCAAACTTGCAACAAATAACAAATAAATTTCATTTTGGGACTTCACATTTAAAAATGTCTTCCCTTAGTATTATGCTTAAGACCTACGAATGTGGTAGGCCAACCTTGGATACTGTAAGTATCTAACCTTAACCTATTAGTTGAACTGCAAATCCAACATAAAATATTCAAGCTTACAAAGCAAAAGTATTTCACTTGGTGGCTGGAAGAGACCAAACAATGAAAATGGAGTACTACTTGCTCCAAAAGTTCTTTGGATGGTGCTAGATAAACAGATGTACCACAAAAAATATGATTTAATCTTTCCCGAAATCCGCATTGTAATGAGCGCTTGCTTCCAGTTTCTTTGCTTCGGTCAATTTGCGCACAGCCTGGAAGATCAGAAATTGTAAGAATGATAAGAAGAATTTCAGATATGCATCCTACCAAGTGTTATGAAATGGAAGCACTTTACCTTCATGAAATCTTCATGAATTACATAATCACGTTCTGCACGGATGGCAGCCATCCCAGCTTCAGTGCAAACATTACGAAGATCAGCACCATTGAACCCCTGAAGTCAATAAAATACATAGAAACATAAGGAAAAGAATGTGAAATATATTTCAACAAGCATAAGCATCCTTAATCTTCTGCAGGAAGTTTTTTTATGACTGTACCTCAGCAAGCTTAACAACAGCTTCATAATCAATTTCACCATGCTTTGCAATTCCAGCAGCATGGATTTTTAGGACTTCCATCCTGGACTGCTCATTTGGTAATGGAATCTCAATTTTCCGATCAAGTCGACCCGGGCGAAGAAGGGCAGGGTCAAGAACATCAGGCCTATTTGTAGCCATAATAATTTTAACCTAGATACAACATCCATATTAAGCAACTATTTTACATAAGAGATTTATGGAAGCAACAAAGAAAAAGCCAATAAATGTAAGTGTAGATCTCCTAAACTTGAGAACAGTAAACAGGATGGGAAATCACCTTTCCAAGCTGATCAAATCCATCTAGCTGGTTAAGAAGCTCCATGAGGGTTCTTTGAATTTCACGATCAGCACTTGTTCCTTCACTGAAACGCCGCCCACCAATAGCATCAATCTCATCCATGAATATGATGCAAGGCTAAACAAAATGATAGAAACGGTAAAAATCAATTCTGAGTAGGTATTTAGAATGAAAACCCAGTTTGACGCAATAGAACTTCTTCCTACCTGATGATCACGAGCATATCCAAACATTTCCCTAATCAGTCTTGAACTTTCACCAATATACTTATCAATTATAGCACTGGATACAACCTGAAATGAAGCATAACTTTGATTAAAATGACCAATACATTTCCCTAAATTGGTGCACAGAGCACAAAGAACAAAACACAACCTTCAAGAAGTTAGCTTCAATATTGCTGGCAATTGCTCTTGCTAATAATGTCTTCCCAGTTCCAGGAGGTCCATAGAGAAGAACACCCTGTGAGAAGTAAATTTAGTTACACTTTTCCTTCAATAAATAGCAACATAAGTCGTACAAATGGTTTTAATATATCCTTACCTTCGGTGGTTTGATTCCAACCCTAAGAAAAAGCTCAGGATTCATTAGAGGCAGTTCAATTGATTCCCTTAGTTCTCGAATCTGATCTGAAAGCCCTCCAACTGCAGAGTAGCTAACATTTCCAGGGTCTTCGTGTAGCATATTATACACAACTGGGTCAACCTGTCAAATTAGGATTAAAACACAAACATGACATGACTGTAAAAGCAGTTATAATGAGCACAAAAAACATCCAAGGTTAGATGATAGGGTATTTACTTCACGGGGAAGAATTCGCATAATGGTTAGAGTAGTCATATCCAGCACAACTCGAGTTCCTGAAGCCAGCTTCTCCTTGTCCACCTTACTACGACATCCCACTACATACCTTGGTCCACTGCTCGCTTTAACAATCACTACAAATATTCAAATAATATGCATGGCTTAGATGATCATCTTTAACCAATCTACCAATTTGTGAATAAGAGAAGAACAAACATAATAGAGTTTACAAAAAGAAAACAACAATGCATAAATAAAAGTTATGCTTGTTTGAGCAGGTGAATATTGTGAAGGTAAAAAACTATAAAAACAAATCCTCTCTATCCTCAATTTGAAGCACAAAAGTATTATATTGTTTTCCAAAATTTGTATGAAAACAGGAAAACATTCTCAAACCAAGCTAGCCCTTAGAATAAGTGTTGTCAATTGCAGGTTGTAGAAAATAGTAATTTGTTCACATTCCGCTACGCTACAATCCTATAGACCCACTATAGCCACTGCGAAACAATAGCACATTGGTAGATTCTACTATGCTATAGTCGACAGTTGACAAGACAGCTTAGAATGCAAATCACTTTGCACTCGTTTGCTACAATTATAAATGTGTGAAGTTTGAAAATGAAATTCAAGTAGTAATTTACAACACATGGCATGAAGGTGAGTTGAAAGTGATTTGCCATCTTCTAATAAGCAACAAGTAGTAAAAACTCAACCTATATGTTCTACGCCGCTCACAAGGCCCAAGGCAAAAAGCCTAGACGTAAAGCAAAGGAAGCGACCCCAAGGAACATGCGTTCCCCATTCTCACCTAAAGCAGACAACTCCACACCTTGAGGCAACCAACCGTCCAGATCAATCAAACGGTTTTAACTGCACCCACTATATAAGAGAGAAAGTGCGCCGTTCTCATGTATTCAAATCCATTCTCACTATCATATCAATATACATTGGAGTGTTAACCTTGCAGGTCAGTCTCTCTCTATAGCACCAAAAGCTTGCTCCTACACCAATCACCGAACAACTCTAGTTCCACAACGGAACAGTATCCACCCAATCCCATTTCCACCCATTCAAACAAACATAACCTAAATTTAACCGAAACACCAAACACCCAATTCATCAAACATACAAAAAAAACGTACATTTGGATTTATTATTATAGGTAAAACGCATGATAAATCAATCTTACTGCGTTGATCATCAAGAGGTCTCAAAACCTCGCCAACGATTTGTCCAACACTCTGAAAAGACTTCAAATCATCCTCTGTTTTATTGAAATCCTTCTTCGCATTCCGTAAATTGTCTCTAACTGAGTACAATATAACACAGATTAAATAAAAAACAAGAAAGAAAGAATTGAAAATGGATGAAATAAAAGAATGTGAACAATAATAAAAGAGAAATAATTAGGGTTTTGGTGTTCACCTGATCGAATTCTGGAATCAAGTTCCTTGTGATTGAGGAGCTTTCTGCGATAATCTTTGACGGCATTGTTACGACGTCGTACGGCATCATCGGCGTCGGTTGACGACATGTTGTTCCAACGTTAGGTTAAAGACTGAAACTGAACTGAGATGTTTGTATTGTTAATATGAATGAAATGATGTAGCTGATGCGCTTTCGTGTTTGCCCAATAAATGTATACGGAATATATTGACAACTTTGGTTGCCGCCTAAGCAAGTAAAGTTGAAAATATTTATTAAAGAAAAAGTAAAGCTGAAAAAATAAATTTAATCAACTATCTAACTAAGAATAAAACATGCCTAATATCTCCCTAAATTACCCTTTTGTATAAAATTAATTTACACTAAATTATGCCATTTTTTATAATTGACTAATTAACATTGCACTGTTCAATTATACTCTTTTACATTCTAGGAGGCAAGCATGTACGAATACATAATCTCTCTCTCTATGTAAACCATTAAACTTTCTAGATTTCATTTTCTTCTCTCCTTTTCAAGACCAAATCTCCTCATTTCTCTCTTGTCTCATAATTGAAGTTTGAAGAAGAAACTCGTTCACTCTCCCCACGTGTTTAGAGAGAGATGGTCTAACATCCCTCTAGAAACTCAACGTGTATTTTTATCTTTCAATCCTAGGGTTTTGTAAGTCTCTTTTCTCAGTTGGTGGTTGGTTTTTTCTTCCCCCTTTGGTTTGATCCTTGGGTACTTTCTTCATTGTTGAAGGTGTTTCTTCTTTTTTCAGTGTTCCTTTTTCTCTGTGTGATGGATAAGTGGAAGGATTTTAACTCTATCTAAGGATGAAGAAGAGGGTGTTACGGCGGAGGAGGGAGAGTTTGGTGGCGACGAGATCTTTCAGAGAACATTAGTAGTTAAGCTTTGGACTGAAAGTAGTTTCAATGCAAGGGCCTTCACAACAACAATGATCGGAGCTTGGAAACTTAAAAATCATGTTGAAACTCAAGAGCTAAACAAAAACTTGTTTCTATTTCGCTTCACATCGTGACCTAGAGAATGTGATGAGAAATGGCATGTGGAGCTTTGACATGAACCTCCTTGTTTTGGCGAGAGTTTCAGGAAAAGAACAACCTTCGGCGTTGAATATGCACTTCGGTGTTTTTTGGGTCAGGGTCTACGAGTTACCACTGATACTCAGAACGAAAGTTATGGCGAGGAAGATTGGTGGAATTTTAAGAGTCTTTGAGAAGTTGGATCAGAAAGATGCACACAAAAATGGAAAGTTTCTCAGACTCAAGGTTTCTCTCAATCTCAAACAACCTTTAAAAAGGGGTGTGTTACGTTTCAAAGATAAGAACTTGCGAGTTTTTTTCAAGTACGAAAGACTACCGAATTTTTGTTTTGTGTATGGGAGACTATGTCACTAACTCAAAGATTGTGATATGGTGGGAGATCTCAGCGACGATGGCTTTGAGGAAATTGAGAAGAAAGACATATCTTATGGCCCTTGGATGCAAGCGCCCCCATTACCAAGATCCAATTTTGAGCAAAAGAAGGTTTCGACCTTTGGTTCTTGTAGCAAGAATTTTTTTAATGTTTCGTCGGATAACAATAAATGTGGGAGCAAAGGGAAAGGAAAGGAATGTGAAGGGGAAGTGGAGCAGGAAGGGGGTCAGGGAGTAGAAGTAAACATGACAAGGAGTTGGCCCTCGCTGAAAAAGAATTGGAACTTATAATTCCAGAAATAGAAGCAGTTGCGGAATCCCTGAGAGTTGTGGACATCTCAAATGTGGGGGGAAAAGGTGTTCCAAAACCAGGTGGCTCCGGAACAAAAAATAAGAAGTGGACTAGAAAAACAACTCCCAGGAAAGCTAGCCTAAAACAAGGGAAGAAACTGTTGGAGGATTTGGAGAAAAGGAAATTGGATGATGTGATAATTGTGGATGGAACCGTGGAAGGAGGCGGAAGTGGGGAAAAGAATCGCAAGAGTCTCACTGTTGAGATGGTCACACCTGAAAAACTAGAGGTGGTGTTGGATGACCAACACCGCCTAGCCAAATGAAAATCATAAGTTGGAATTGCAGGGGATTAGGGGGTCCTCGTGCAGTTCGAGCCTTGTTAAGGCTCAATTGTTTGGAAAATATCGACGTTTTGTTCATTATGGAATTGTGTCTTAAGGAGGATGAAGTGTAGCCCTTAAAATCCAAATTTGGCTTTGATGAAATTTGGGTTGTGAAGTGTAGAAGTGAAGAAAGGAAAGACTATGAGGCCTAATCCTCTTCTGGAAGAAAAAGATCCTGATTATTGTTGATTCTCATTCACTCAACCACATTGGAGGATGAGTGGTTGATTAGAAGGACAATCAAAACTGATCTTTCTGTGGGGTTTACGGTTTCCCGAAGGAATGTAAGAAGCAGAATACTTGGGATCTTATTCAGGAGAGGGTCAGATCTAGGGAAGGCATATTCATTTGCTTTGGGGATCTAAACAACATTGTTTCGGAGCATGAAAAGTGTGGGGGAAATTCCAGATCGAGCAGCCAATATGTCTGAGGAAGGAATACGATGGAGTCTTATTGTCTAACTGATTTGGGTTTTACAAGGTACAATTACACTTGGAGAAATGGGCGCAAAAGATGAGATAATATTTAGTGTAGACTTGTTATAAGTTTGGCCACAGAGACATTCGTTATCAGATTTTCTCCAATCCGGGTTAATCATCTACCCCAATATGGCTCCGATCATGCAACTATCAACATTAATACAGAAGATGTTAGTGCGACCAAGGACAAAAAAAGGAGACATGTTTTTAGGTTTGAAGAGACGTGGAGAAAAGACCCAAGATGTGAGAAGCTAGTTTCGCAACTTTGGAACCAAACTAGCACAAAAGGCCACCTAAAATTAGAAGCAATGCAGGGTTTGGATCTCTCTTTTCAAGAATATAGAAGTAGTGCTATAAGTAGAGAGCTCAGGAGAATTGAAGAAATTCTAAAGGAGGAAAGAAATTGGGAAGCAAATGTTGAATACTTGAAGAGGTACAAAGCCTTTGAAGCGCAATACAGAAGAGGTTTTATGGCACTAACGCAGTCGGGCCCTGTGGTTGAAAATTGGAGAAAAAACACGAATTCTTTTCACCCCAAAGCTAGCCAGAAAAGAAAGACAAATTATATCTGAAAGCTTAAAGATGAAGAGGGTGTTTGGTGGAACGGTAGGGTTAATTGCGAGAGAGTCCTTATTCAATACTTATCTGAGCTTTTCTCTTAATTTATCCCTTCATATCCAGGAAATTGTCTCTGGTGTGAATGGGAGATGGGGAACTAATCATGTGAGATGGTGTGAGGAGAAATTTACAGGTCATGAGGTGAGAGAAGCCTTGTTCCAGATGCATCCCCTGAAGGCCCCGGGTCCCGACGGCCTCCCAACCTTATTCTTCCAAAAATATTAGAGCATTGTGGGACATGAAGTCACCCAAATGGTGTTGGCTGTTCTAAATGATAAGGTTGATCCTGGTGTGTTTAATAGTACTCACATTACACTTATTCCTAAGTGCAAGCTACCCACGAGACCGAAGGATTTTCAGCCTATTAGATTTTGTAATGTTTTGATGGTTTCAACACTTTACATTTGTAAGGAGGTCTTGGCTTGAGTTCATCCACATGAACCTCACTTTCATCGACGAATTCTCCATCGTCGAAAGAGAACTCGTCAGTCGCTAAGTATACGACTTTCTTATGATATCGACTAGTATTAGATTTCTCAACTTTCAAGCCATTGATTTGTCGAACTCTATCAGTCAGTTGGGCCATATCTCTGAGATATTGGGTATCCAACTTCTTTCTGATCGAATAGTCGAACCCGCTCGCGGCTAGTCCAACTAGCTCATGTTCAGGGACTTGAGTAAAACATCTAGCTTTCAGAAGTCTAAACTTGTTGAGATATTGTTTTACTTATTCACTCGTTTTTTGTTTCACACTAGCCAATTCCTTTAAGTTAATCTTGGACTGCCCCATGTAGAACTGCTCGTGGAACAATCTTTCTAGTTGAGTCCATGTGTGAATGGACCGAGGGTTAGTGTCGTGAACCCAACAAACGCATTTTTGGTGAGGGAACTAGGAAAATATTTCATTTTCAAGTCCTTATTATTCGCTATGTCCCCAACTTCTGTCTAGTATCGTGCCACATGTTCAACTGTAGACTCTTTGGTCTCACCGAAGAATTTGGTGAACTTTGGAACTTTCCATCCACTAGGAAGTTCAGTTTGCAACACTTAATTGGGTAACAAGGATGTATAGGTTGGTCGTCGAAGACCTTGGTTGGCTCCATTTCGAACCATGATCCTCCAACCATGACATCCCGACGGACCTTCCCTATCACATCTTTTGGGTCTTGATGTCGATGTAACATCACGACGGAAGGCCTTTGGGACACCCTGGGTATATGTTCATCCTCTTGATAAGGTTGTTCGAGTATCTCTTCATACTTTTCCTCTTGTCGAATTGGTGTCTCTGGTCGAGGAGGTGGGGTTTGTAACACCCCATTTCTACCCGATAAATAACGATAAAATCAGGTAATAAAAATTCAACCAACAAGTAAACAAATAGGATGCCACATTTCAACTTCCAAAAACTTTTTCATTTAATCGAATAATAACATCGATACATAACACTTTTAATTCAGATGAAACTATAATAACAACTTTTATTCATTTTTTGAACCCAAAACAACTTTCACAGTTACGCAGCGGATTCTCAAAGATTCAACTAAACATGGTGTAACACGGTGGGAGAACTGACTTTTTAGTCATGTTGCGGATAGCAAGAGTCGCCACCGACTTTTATTTTATCCAAATGGAAAGGACATAAAAGAACAGGAAAGACCTATTTTAAAAGACTTGGGTTCGGGGGGTAGGTTATATAAAGGGAAGGTGTTAGCACCCTTTATATCCATGGTTATCCATGGGCTCTTAGTTACTTAGCTCACTTAAATTGTTTTTGAAGAGTGTAGTGTGTGATTAGAAAAATTTCTTTAAGTACTTTGTAATGACCCTCGTATAGGTGTATACAAAGCCTAGTTTAGAAATTGTGAGGTGTAAAAGTAATTTTGAAGAGTGAGCAAGTAACTATGAGGTACCTACCCTAGATTAAGTCTTTCGTGTTCTCGTATGTTCTTTCAATGGTAAGATTATCCCTATTATTAAGAAATAGGTAGTCATTACCTTGGATGTGTTAAGGGACAAGCGTATGGTCATCGTATGGTCATAGAAGGCAACTTAAGGGATGTCTTTAGCAATTCGTAGGGACTATCATCATTTATTCGAAGGGACAAGATCATTATTCTGTAGGCAACCTCGAAGGGACTTGATCTTTTAAATTTATAGGGACTTGATGATTTTATAAGTGAAGGGACTTTGCTTAAGACACCCCTATATTCGAGGGACTTGACCATTTTATTTTAAGACAACCAAGAGGAATACCCTAGGAAGTGCAAGATGGCGATCAAAGATCGACTTACGTGTGTGAGTGTTTATTTTCAAATATTTATCTTTTAAAGTTAATTATCTAAATTAATTTTAATTACAAATAGTTTCCACACCCTTAAAAGGCAGAAAATAATAATTCCTACACTATTACATGGCTTAGGGGCAGTTACATAATAATAATAATGGCGGAAAATAATAAAAACCAATTATTACAAAGGCGAAGCAGTTACATAATCAGGCAAACAGTGAATGAATAACATAAAAATGAGTGAATAAATTAGAGAAAAAAAAAGTTTGCAAACTAGGTTAAGAAAACAATTAGGGTTAGGGTTTGAGAAAAAATTTAAGGTTTAAAAAATATTTAAGGTTTAGGAAAAATTTTAGGGTAAAAATTAGGGCGAAATCTAGGTTTTAAGATAAAGATTAGGGCTAAATTTTTAGGGTTTAAAGTTTATGAAAAAAAATTAAGACTTAGGTTTAAAATTAAGGTTTAGGGAAAAAAATTAAGGTTTATGAAAAAAATTAAGTTTTAAAAATAAAATATAAAAAAGATTTTGTTTTATCTTTTAAAAATTAGTTTAATAATAATAAGGAAATTCAAAGAAAATACATAATTTGATGAAAAAGGGAAAAATAAAGTTAGAGATACCCAAAATATTGGGGGTTGGTGTTGAACCCCTGACTTTGCCTTTGCCAACAAAAACCTTCAGCCATTATGCTACGCCACGTTTCTTTGCCAAAATGTTGGGAATGAGTGTTGAACCCACGTTTCTTTGCCAAAATGTTGGGAATGAGTGTTGAACCCACACCCTCAAACTTTCAACCTTAAGTCTTTGTGACTAAGCCAATCAGCGCACGCCACACACCATCTTCTTCCTCCCATCTGCATATTTTTGGTATATACTATTGGAAGAATAAAAAAATAAATAAACAGGATTAAATAAAATCGCTGCAGATTTTAAAATAATGAAAAATAAGAAAAGCGATTAAAATAAAATCTAAAAAATATTAAAACGATGCTAAAAATCTAATAAAATCAAATAAAGAACGCACAATTTTTTAAAGATTTTTTTGAGAATATGAAAATAGAAAATAAATCAAATAAAATAGAAAAAAGAGGAATTTGCGATTTTGAGGGTCGAAATCTTTTAGAATTCTATTCTAAAAGAGTATTGTTCGTCGATTTTTTTCTGAACTTCTGGAAAAAATTCGGAGTAAATCAAAATAGTAGTACTTACCTGACTTACCTGTCAGCCTGAAATTCTTATCACTACTGCAGCCTTCGAAGTATCGACGAAAACAGATTACAGCAGATTAACCAATAATTTAGTTCTCCATGGTACCCTATGATTCCTGCATCGAAACTTAAATCCAACTATCCAAAAACCATCTACACAATCAAATAAACATATGTAATCAAAATCAATTAATCATGCATAAATCATTGAAATCGAAAAAAAATCAAAAGAAAAGCAAAAATATGAATTTGGTTTGTATGATTTGGCATGAATTTGATGATGAGGATGATTGGAATAGGTTCAGGAAACCTCAAGGATTCATTTGCAGCCTTTAATCAACTTGTAAAAGTGGTGGATTGTGGAAACCTAATTTTGAATTATGTGAAATTTTAAAGTACGAATATCATCCTCTTGCTCTACATCCCTTTTTTTTTGTCTTGTGATGTTGTTGTGGTTATATAGTAATGTAATTAGGTTAAGAATTTGGGTCTTGGTTGGAGTTGTATGGGTTGCTTGATTGTGAAGAAAGCTATGGTCAAAAATATCAAAAAAAATCAAATGATATGTTTCCAAATAGGTAGTGCACGAAATTGGAGAGTATCAAATCAACTTAAATGATGTTTAAGAGCTTCTAGAAGAAGAATCACATTTAAATATTGAGTTTTCATATTTTATTTTGATTTAAATTGATTTTTAATGAATAAAATCAAAATAAATTATAAAAATATGAATAAATGAGAATTGGGTCGTGCATGATGTCATGGTAAAGATTGGATCACAAAATTGCAAGCCCATTTGGAAAGAATTGGTTTTAAGACCCCATTTGCTCAATATACCTCTAAAAAATTTCCCAACTTTGCAAAGCACAAATTCATCAATTTTAAGGATATGAAGGTGTTCTTGGACATTTTGGAAAGCTTAGAGAGTTCTCTAAGCAAACTATTTGGTCTCATGTCCATATCCTTTATCATTTTCAAATTATGCCCTTTGGAAGATGTTGACTTTTTGTTGACTTTTGAAATGACCTGTAATGTTTTGGCTCATACCTTTCAAATGAAGCATTTTTAGGCTTGGTTTGTGAGACACAAAGTTGTAGAGAATTAAATTTCCTTCAAAATGAGCTTTGTTTGGGAAATTTTTGATGAAGCATGTGAAAGTTATGGCTGGTCAAAGTTCAGTTGACTTTTCCTGTGAAAACCCTGATTTAGAAACTCCTGATTCTTGATGATCTGAAATCTCCTTGATGAATCATGATCAACCCTTGATCAAATGATGAATTTTAATTCATAAACTTGATGTTGGCAAAAAATCATGAAGTTTGACTTTGGTTTGACCACAGTTGACCTCAGTTTGACTTTTTAACCACTTTGACTGTTTTTTGCATATCTGATCATCTGACTGAGCAAACTTTTTGGGAAAGTCTTGAAACTTGAAATAGGGATTCTTGAAGACATTTAGGATGTTATGAAGCTCACTTTAGGCCTTGGAAGTCCATTTAGCCTGATGAAATTCAAAACCCTAGTTTAGGGTGCATTGCTTAGGAGGAGGCTTTGTCTGAGGGAATTTCCAAACTTTCTGACTAATTGTGAAACTTGTGAACCTCTTGGGATAACTTTTGAACCTTGTGAACCTTGAGAGGATCCTTGGGACACATTGCCTTTACTAGGGGAGGGCAAATTTTGGGGTGCAACAGCTGCCCCTGTTCAATTTTCTGAAACCTGAGGAGTTAGATTGGCCTGTGTGCCATTCGTGACTTGGAAGGTTGAAGGGGATTGAACACAAAATCCCAAAAATTTGCACTCACCGGTGCGCAAAGTAACACTGTTGATTGGTTGTATCTGCTTGAGTGGGCTTGAAGATTCCACTTAGAGGAACTAGAGATGGGCTTATAAATACCATCCATAATATCAGAAGGTGATAGTATCTAAAGGTTGTCACTGGATATCAGTACTAGGTCTTCGTATAGGCCGTCTCTGAATCATTCCTGTAACATGGTTTGAGTTGAATGTCAGCACTAGATCTTCGTATAGATCGTCTCTGCATTATCTCTGGGGAAAAAGAATATCCTTCATTAAGTGTCAGTGCTTAGATCTTCGTATAGATCGGCTCTGAACCATTTTTAGGAACATATTTTAATTTAAGCATCAGAATCAAATATTCGTGGTGATCTTTTCTGAATTGCTTTTGGTAATATCTTAAGCTAAGTACAAGATCTTCGTATCGATCATTTATGTACCATCCCACAGATAAACTGTTGCATAGACCATTAGAAATAAATCTTTGTAGCGATTATCTCTTCTGGAAATATCCTGGATTAGGTAATAGATCTTCGTATAGACCATTTACATATCTTAAAAAGAATATCAGGATTAAATCTTCATGGCGATTATCCCTGAACTTCTTCTGAAAGAATCTCTTGGATTAAGTGTTAGATCTTCGTATAGATCATTTACACACTATCCCAAAGATAGTTGACCATCAGAAATAAATCTTCGTAATGATTATCTCCTCTGGAAATATCCTGGATTAAGCACTAGATCTTCGTATAGATCATTTACGTACCCTTCCAAGGACAACTTGAGCATCAGGATTAAATATTTGTGGCGATTACTCATGAATTGCTTCTGGTAATATCTTGGGCTAAGTACAAGATCTTCGTATCGATCATTTATGTACCATCCCACAGATAAACTATTGCATAGACCATTAGAAATAAATCTTCGTAGCGATTATCTCTTCTGGAAATATCCCAGATTAGGTAATAGATCTTCGTATAGACCATTTACATACCTTCCCAAGGATAAAAATAATATCAGGATTAAATCTTCGTAGTGATTATCCCTGAACTTCTTCTGAAAGAATCTCTTGGATTAAGTGCTAGATATTCGTATAAATCATTTACACACTATCCCAAAGATAGTTGACCATCAGAAATAAATCTTCGTAACGATTATCTCCTCTGGAAATATCCTGCATTAAGCACTAGATCTTCGTATAGATCATTTACGTACCCTTCCAAAGACAACTTGAGCATCAGGATTAAATCTTCGTGGCGATTACTCCTGAATTGCTTCTGGTAATATCCTGGACTGAACACTAGGTCTTCGTATAGACCATTTATGTGCCATCTCAAGGACAACTTGTATTGATCATCAGAAATGAATCTTCGTAGCGATTATCTCTGAATTGTTTGATAGTGTTTATCTGCCTGTAACTATCCTGAAAAGGAAAGGTTAGTTTAGGCAAGATTATTTGATGTATGTATGTATGGCATGATACTCTTAAGTAAGACTGTCATATGGATTATGGATGTGTATGTTATGATATGATGTAAATGATGTATGTATGAACCATGTAGCCTGAAGTGTCTGGGTATCTCTGTATAACAACTGCTGGCTGGGGAAAATAAATCCCGGTTCATTGCTAAGGAACATGAGGACTTCGTTCCCGTCTTGTTTAATAATATGGTACTTAGAACCTCCCGTCTTCGTTCGTCGTACTTCTTATTGAAGGAATAAATTCCTGAATATCCTGACTGAGGATAAAAGAGATGGACATATATCTAGGAGACTTAATTCTTCGGAGGATATGAAACTGCTTGAAGACTTCGTCGAGTGACAAGTATAAGATATTACTTGAAGTATTCTGTATGGATATCTGTAAAGATTACCCTGTGGGGATGAACCGGCGAAGCTTCGTTGAATTCCTACCTCCGTTCGCCCTTAGTAAATGCTTTTATTGTATTTTATGCATTTCTGGTAAACATCAATCATATCCAAAAGCATATATACATTCAAACATAACCAACAAACGTTTTTCTCTTTAGTAAAAGGGGAAAATTAATCCTAAATAAAGAGGGAAAAGTAAAGCTGAACTCGAAAACAGAATCGTTTCAACTTTGAGAGTGTATAACCAATTGTATTTAGAGCTCCTGAGATTCTTAACTTTCCTGAATACCTTCCCAGAAACCCTCATAGCTAGATCTGAAGACATGATACTAACACCATCTGATACTACTGGCGTAGACAATTAATTTCCACAATGGCTTCTGCTGAGAATCCAATATCAAGGTAATACAATGAGAGGGACGTGTCTTCAAATTGTGATGGACCATATACGCTCCGGGTATTAGATTTGAAAAGAGAGCATTGCCCCTTGGTTGAGGATGAATTGTCCCATAATGGAAGTATCTGAATGTAGTTACCTCAAGAAAAATAAGCAGAATGCCCCACAATAATATTCCCCTGACATCATGAACTTTGTAATGTTACCCTTGGTAATTCAAATATATGAGGAGAGCTGCCCCTGGCTATTTAAACATAGTTGAATCCTGTCCTGATTGCCCCAAATGAGTTAGGCAATATCATGGTCTGCCCCCTTGATTGGGAGATAATGATTATGCCCCTTTGTATACATGGACTTTGATCCAGGAAGCAACTTTATTTATCAGAAGGACTTTGGTTTATTGAACATTCATCCTGTAAGTTTCTCTGTTTATCAAACACTCAGGTATATGCAAACAAATATATTCAAAAATGCAATGCTTATGTCTGTCTTGATGTTTTTTTTTTGAAAAATAATTATTTTAGTAAAACAATGTTTGTAAAATTGTGATATTAACTCGAGATTTATAATAAGCCCTAAAGGAGTTGGGATACCTTTTGGTAGCAGTATGCTTTCGAACTAACCATGCTTCAGTTAGGACTTTTAAAGGGTTATAACGTGGTCTGGTTCACGGTTTAAGAAACAAAGGATAAAGGCTCAAATTTATTTGCACCCAACCCAATCTTCATGATGTTCTTCAATCCTATGTTCGGTTAACTTATGCATTGAGGCTCCAAAAGTATTTGGAATTGTAACACTGATATTTTAGATGATTCAGAAACCATAACTTTATTTTAAAAGTCATCTTTTTTTTTTGTTGAGGATTTGTAGTGCCCTCTTTTTTTTCTTGATTTTGCTATCCCTTCTTTTTGCCTGAACTATTTATTTCAAGGTTACAGTCAGCGGGATATCTCAATGTTTACTAAGTCTCCTTCATAGGTTATGACTTAGTGAAATTTTCTTTTGCTAGATATTGACTGTCAGACATAATGGTTTCCGGGAACCCTCATTAGTTGTGTACAAGAAAGACAACTGGCATAATTGAGTTAACCGAAAAACTACCCTGCCCCAGATTATGATGAAAGGTTTTAATTTGTGTGAGAATAAAAACTCCTACTTCATAGGCTCAAAAGGGTTGACTAGTGATTAACTTCCTTATATCTCCACTGTTTAGGAATTGAAGCAATGCCTGTACATCGTCAGCATAGTCTGTTCGAAAGCATACTGCATAAGATTATGGTATTGTTTTCATCATCCTCCCTCTACAGGCTTATAGCTTTATCAGGAGTTAAATACCACAAGATAGAAATAAGAAGCATAGTTTTAAATATAGTGAAACAAATGGATTAATTCAAGACAAACATATGCAATGCATTAATGAAAACAAAAGTTTGACATAATAGTAAGTGTTTAAACAAACAAAAGAAATTACAAATGAAAATTAAAATGTTCTCAAAGCCTCTTCCTCTAAACTCGTCACTCCAGTTATCTAGAAACTTTGATGCTTGATAGACGATAGAAGAACTCAACCTGGCCTTCTGGCGTAACCTCGAGTATTCCTTCGTCAATTAGGTCTTGAATCTTATTCTTCAATGCCCAACAGTTATTAGTGTCATGTCCAAGACAGTCGGAGTGATACATACACCTTGCCTTGGGATTATAGCGAGGAGAGGAGGTATTATGATTTTTAGGAGAATTTTCCAAGGAAATCAACTTCATCTCCAATAGGCATTGCAAAACTTGTGACATTGGTGTGCTGAACCGGATGAACTGTCTTCTACATTCCTTTTTCTTCCATTGAAGGATGATCAGTAGTATCATGTCTCTTTCCTTCTTTTATCATTATCTTCCTTTCAACCAAGTCAGCTTGTTTCAACGGAGGTTGACTGATGATTAGATCCCCATCTCTGTTACTTTGAAGTTTGTGGACAAAGGTTATCATCTCTTTTTGCCCCTGAGCTAAACTTTGGATAACAACCATTTGGTCACTCGTCTGGATCATTATCTCTGCCATCTCAGCTTGTAATTGTTTCAACTGATCATCCTTGTTGTCTTCAGGACTCTTCTTCTTCATGTCCTTAGAGAGGAGTGCATTTAAATCTTCTTGCCCCTTGGACAAATTCAGGATCACTTCTTGAAACTGAGCATTCTGAGCTTGAAGATCTTTGATAGATTGTTCGAGAGCCATTTCTGCTGAAATAAACAGCGAGAAGATGAGAAACCTGTTGTGAAAACCTGTCATGCAATGATATGGTATGTAGATGCATATGCAATGTTTTCAAGGACCGCAGGATTTAAATTTGTTTAAACAAACAGAAATGAAATTTTTTATTAGTAAGCATTAAACTCATTTGCCTCTTGGGCTTACAATGAAGGGAAATAAAAACAAAAATGGGGTTTTAGATCTCCCATAGACGTTTTCTCTTTGTATGGAGGTATGTGTTGAGATTCCGCTCCTCGTGAAGTTGTCTTATCAGATCCAGAATTCTTTCTTGACTAGCTTTGAAATGAGTCTCAAAAGTATCCCTTTGCTCTTTCAATTGGATCCAGGACCTCTGCAATTCCTCCATGTCAGTGGGCATGTCTGGATGAAGGATGGTATAAGGAGTATCTCCTTCAGTAACAGGCTCCATGGTAACTGGCAGGATAACAGGATATGGCATCATAAGAGTCTGAGCACGAGATCATACCCATCTGAGGTAAGGTTCCATAGGAATGGAGTACTTTGGTTCCATAGTCTTACTGTCAACCTTGTTCACCTTACCCCAAACTCGTATGAACCTTTGACGGTAACCTTGAAGATCGTTGTCATAGTCGAACACAATACCTTGAATGAGCATGTCATGAGGACCATTACTCCGAGCATAACCAAACTGGCGTATAGCTAAAGAAGGATTGTAGGTAATGCCCCCTCTTTTGCCAAGGAGTGGCACATTGGGGAATTCCCCACAACGGTCAATGATAGTAACATTCTCCATAGATCGAGAGCACCAATGAATATCTGAATGAGAAAGTGACATAATCCTCTTGGACCACCTGAACCCTTGTTCATTCTTCATCACTGATCGAGGAAGATGAGAAATAAACCACTTAGACAATAGAGGTATACAACACATCAGAGTTCCTCGTGTCTTCGTAGTACGAGTATGGAGAGAGTGTAATATGTCTCCAAGTAATGTAGGCACTGGATTACGAGTCAGAAATATGTTGATGGCGTGTATGTCTATGAACTGGTCTGGATTAGGGAACAACACTAAGCCATAGATCAATAGGGCTAATATCTCCTCAAAAGCATCATAGCTCATAGCCTCAAAGAATACCTGAGTTTTCTCCATCAACACCTTAGAAAGAATACCCTTAACTCCACTTCTTGTTTCTAGGACAATGTCTGATTTCTTCAAATGTAAGGCTGCGACAATGGCTTCAGGTTTAGGCTCTTTCTCTAAGCCCGTGAAGGGTCTTTTATCAAGGATAGGTATACCCAATAGTTTGGAGAACTCCTCCATTGTAGGAACCAGCTGATAATCGGGGAATGTGAAACAATGGTGTTTAGGATCAAAGAACTAAAATAGGACACTCATCATGTCTTCATCAAATCCTGAGGTAACCAAGTCAAGTAAGTGACCATGCTTCTTGATGAACTGGGAGTTTTCAGAAACTTGAGAGACCAATTCCTTAAGCTTAGGAGGTATCCCTACAAAGTTGATCCGAATAGTATTCCTACGAGCAGAAGCCATGACCTGCAACAAAGAACAAAGATAAATCCTTTGGTCCTTGAAATAGTTAGTGAAAATGATATGCTTATGATGCATGATGATGTTATGATGTTATGCTCAAACACAAACATGTGGCACGCACAAACAAGTCACACCATAGCCCTGGGTTTAGAGGCTTGCATGAGGTTTAAAGGTAAGTACCTTCCCCTGAAGTTAGTTGGTTCATCCTGTCCTACAAAAGTAACCGGGTTCTAAGGGATCTCAATATCATTGATCCTTCCCAAGGGTGGTTGTTCAGTAGGTAACTTACTTGCCAACCAAAACCCTCCAAGTTTAGGATCTCAATGAGCGTAGTATCGAGTATCAACCAACTTCAGTCTTCACCAAAGCCGGTTATCTCACTACTTTCTAAAGGCCAAGATGGGATGACTAGGGTTCTAAAAGTCAGTTAGTGTATTGACAACATATGGCAACCTCATATTATCCTCAACTTTCTTAAGGAACATAAGCACCAACCAAGAAGTCACACTAACTATGGCCACCAGATTAACCATATCGGTATACGCCGTATAGTTTCCTTGGTCTATTGCCATTTACCTAAGGTACACTAGATCCGGGTTAGGATCTTTCACACATAAAGACCAACAAGTAATATAAAGCAAACAAGGCAAACAATTTAAGTGATATAATTCCTAAGGGTACCCCTCTTTTATTAAATCCCCAGCAGAGTCGCCAGTTCTGTAACACGGTGGAAGAACTGACTTTTTAGTCATGTTGCGAATAGCAAGAGTCGCCACCGACTTTTATTTTATCCAAATGGAAAGGACATAAAAGAACAGGAAAGACCTATTTTAAAAGACTTGGGTTCGGGGGGTAGGTTATATAAAGGGAAGATGTTAGCACCCTTTATATCCATGGTTATCCATGGGCTCTTAGTTACTTAGCTCACTTAAATTGTTTTTGAAGAGTGTAGTGTGTGATTAGAAAAATTTCTTTAAGTACTTTGTAATGACCCTCGTATAGGTGTATACAAAGCCTAGTTTAGAAATTGTGAGGTGTAAAAGTAATTTTGAAGAGTGAGCAAGTAACTATGAGGTACCTACCCTAGATTAAGTCTTTCGTGTTCTCGTATGTTCTTTCATTTGTAAGACTGTCCCTATTATTAAGGAATAGGTAGTCATTACCTTGGATGTGTTAAGGGACAAGCGTAGGGTCATCGTATGGTCATAGAAGGCAACTTAAGGGATGTCTTTAGCAATTCGTAGGGACTATCATCATTTATTCGAAGGGACAAGATCATTATTCTGTAGGCAACCTCGAAGGGACTTGATCTTTTAAATTTATAGGGACTTGATGATTTTATAAGTGAAGGGACTTTGCTTAAGACACCCCTATATTCGAGGGACTTGACCATTTTATTTTAAGGCAACCAAGAGGAATACCCTAGGAAGTGCAAGATGGCGATCAAAGATCGACTTACGTGTGTGAGTGTTTATTTTCAAATATTTATCTTTTAAAGTTAATTATCTAAATTAATTTTAATTACAAATAGTTTCCACACCCTATTTACTAACCACGCAGTTAATATGAAAAATAAATGGCAGAAATTAAAAGGCAGAAAATAAAATTCCTACACTATTACATGGCTTAGGGGCAGTTACATAATAATAATAATGGCGGAAAATAATAAAAACCAATTATTACAAAGGCGAAGCAGTTACACAATCAGTCAAACAGTGAATGAATAACATAAAAATGAGTGAATAAATTAGGAAAAAAAAGTTTGCAAACTAGGTTAAGAAAACAATTAGGGTTAGGGTTTGAGAAAAAATTTAAGGTTTAGGAAAAAATTTAGGGTAAAAATTAGGGCGAAATCTGGGTTTTAAGATAAAGATTAGGGCTAAATTTTTAGGGTTTAAAGTTTATGAAAAAAAATGAAGACTTAGGTTTAAAATTAAGGTTTAGGGAAAAAAATTAAGGTTTATAATAAAAAATATAAGTTTTAAAAATAAAATAAAAAAAGGATTTTGTTTTATCTTTTAGAAATTAGTTTAATAATAATAAGGAAATTCAAAGAAAATACATAATTTGATGAAAAAGGGAAAAATAAAGTTAGAGATACCCAAAATATTGGGGGTTGGTGTTGAACCCCTGACTTTGCCTTTGCCAACAAAAACCTTCAGCCACTATGCTACGCCACGTTTCTTTGCCAAAATGTTGGGAATGAGTGTTGAACCCACGTTTCTTTGCCAAAATGTTGGGAATGAGTGTTGAACCCACACCCTCAAACTTTCAACCTTAAGTCTTTGTGACTAGGCCAATCAGTGCACGCCACACACCATCTTCTTCCTCCCATCTGCATATTTTTGGTATATACTATTGGAAGAATAAAAAAAAAAAAACAGGATTAAATAAAATCGCTGCAGATTTTAAAATAATGAAAAATAAGAAAAGCGATTAAAATAAAATCTAAAAAATATTAAAACAATGCTAAAAATCTAATAAAATCAAATAAAGAACGCACAATTTTTTAAAGATTTTTTTGAGAATATGAAAATAGAAAATAAATCAAATAAAATAAAAAAAAGAGGAATTTGCGATTTTGAGGGTCGAAATCTTTTAGAATTTTATTCTAAAAGAGTATTGTTCGTCGATTTTTTTCTGAACTTCTGGAAAAAATTCGGAGTAAATCAAAATAGTAGTACTTACCTGACTTACCTGTCAGCCTGGAATTCTTATCACTACTGCAGCCTTCGAAGTATCGACGAAAACAGATTACAGCAGATTAACCAATAATTTAGTTCTCCATGGTACCCTATGATTCCTGCATCGAAACTTAAATCCAACTATCCAAAAACCATCTACACAATCAAATAAACATATGTAATCAAAATCAATTAATCATGCATAAATCATTGAAATCGAAAAAAAATCAAAAGAAAAGCAAAAATATGAATTTGGTTTGTATGATTTGGCATGAATTTGATGATGAGGATGATTGGAATAGGTTCAGGAAACCTCAAGGATTCATTTGCAGCCTTTAATCAACTTGTAAAAGTGGTGGATTGTGGAAACCTAATTTTGAATTATGTGAAATTTTAAAGTACGAATATCATCCTCTTGCTCTACATCCCTTTTTTTTGTCTTGTGATGTTGTTGTGGTTATATAGTAATGTAATTAGGTTAAGAATTTGGGTCTTGGTTGGAGTTGTATGGGTTGCTTGATTGTGAAGAAAGCTATGGTCAAAAATATAAAAAAAAATCAAATGATATGTTTCCAAATAGGTAGTGCACGAAATTGGAGAGTATCAAATCAACTTAAATGATGTTTAAGAGCTTCTAGAAGAAGAATCACATTTAAATATTGAGTTTTCATATTTTATTTTGATTTAAATTGATTTTTAATGAATAAAATCAAAATAAATTATAAAAATATGAATAAATGAGAATTGGGTCGTGCATGATGTCATGGTAAAGATTGGATCACAAAATTGCAAGCCCATTTGGAAAGAATTGGTTTTAAGACCCCATTTGCTCAATATACCTCTAAAAAATTTCCCAACTTTGCAAAGGCACAAATCCCTCAATTTTAAGGCTATGAAGGTGTTCTTGGACATTTTGGAAAGCTTAGAGAGTCCTCTAAGCAACCTGTTTGGTCTCATGTCCATATCCTTTACCATTTTCAAATTATGCCCTTTGGAAGATGTTGACTTTTGAAATGACCTATAATATTTTGGCTCATACCTTTCAAATGAAGCATTTTTAGGCTTGGCTTGTGAGACACAAAGTTGTAGAGAATTCAATTTCCTTCAAAATGAGCTTTGGATAGGAAATTTTTGATGAAGCATGTGAAAGTTATGCCTGGTCAAAGTTCAGTTGACTTTTCCTGTGAAAACCCTAATTTAGAAACTCCTTATTCTTGATGATCTGAAATCTCCTTGATGAATCATGATCAACCCTTGATCAAATGATGAATTTTAATTCATAAACTTGATGTTGGCAAAAAATCATGAAGTTTGACTTTGGTTTGACCACAGTTGACCTCAGTTTGACTTTTTAACCACTTTGACTGATTTTTGCATATGTGATCATCTGACTGAGCAAACTTTTTGGGAAAGCCTTTAAACTTGACATAGGGATTCTTGAAGACATGTAGGATATTATGAAGCTCACTTGAGGCCTTGGAAGTCCATTTAGCCTGATGAAATTCAAAACCCTAGTTTAGGGTGCCTTGCTTAGGAGGAGGCTTTGTCTGAGGGAATTTCCAAACTTTCTGACTAATTGTGAAACTTGTGAACCTCTTGGGATACCTTGTGAACCTTGTGAACCTTGAGAGGATCCTTGGGACACATTTCCTTTACTAGGGGAGGGAAAATTTTGGGGTGCAACATATGGTATCACATTTTTGTTCAACTTAAACAACTTAGTAACAATATATTTCATGGAAACAACTTAAAACAACAACAAAGCATCTAGGCGTTCATCCCCCCAAGTGTTACGTATCAGAGCATCGACACCGACTCGAACTAACGGAGATAGTAATCTTCCTTCAAGCTAACCTGCACGTTACAAACATAGGGGTAACATTCAAACAGAAGGGGTGAAATATCAAACAATATAAACATGAGTATGATAATTAATACGTTAGATAGAATCATACAATATCACTACTATCCAACAACAACAACAACAACTTAACGATCACTCACAATTTATCAACATGTTTCATCAAATTATTACGCATATCAACATCTACGACATAATCAACACACTCAACTCCAAGAACATAATCAACTTCAACAAACATAATAAACTTTATCCACATGATCATAAAAGCAACTTCATCATCATAATCACATAATCAACTTAATCTACTTTACGACATATTCAACATAAACATACAATCCACTTAAGCAACATAATCAACTTCATCGACATAACCCATATAAATAACTTAATCCACCTAAACAACTTCATCAACTTAATCAACACAAACAACTTCTTCAACATAAGCAACATAAACAATTTCTTCAACTTAAGCAACATAAACAACTTCATCAACTCAAGCAACATAAACAATTTCATCAACTTAAGCAACATAAACAACATAAATAATGCAACATAAGATGTGACTCGACTATGCATATGCATGTGGTACCATCGGAGTAAAACTCCCATCTTAAAATATATCAGGTTATCGAGGTATCTGCAAGGCATAAGCCTTCAACTTAATAATTTTCCAATCCAGACCAACGTGGTGAGCATCCACTCAAACTTAGAAAATGCAGTGTGTGCCATGATTACAACAACACAACACATAACAACAACCAACATGAGATAACGTACAACAAACAACATAACAACTTTAATTCAACACGATTCAACTTTGGTCATAGGCCTACAACTCATATACATCAACGTTGGTCATACGACCTACAACTTTAATATCAACACTGGTCATTCGACCTACAACTTAAATACACCATAAATTGGAACAAAACAACATACTCGACGACACGAGAAAATTCACACGTTCAACAAAATTCAATAAAGTAAACCGACTAAAATCACCTACTAATTATTACGAACTATCTCGACAATTTTCGTTAAATTCCGGACAACTAATTTTTCCGCTTAAATCGACTAAACCGACTAAAACTGCACTGTTTTATACTCCACTGCTATTAATCAATTTTACAAATTATGTCCAATTTCCAACTTACTGAATACCAACACATCATACTACCAATTATACTATCATAAAAATTCAGCTCTGATACAAAAATGCCAACGCCTGTTAAACTTCCTGTTACTGATATACTTACTTTTGTTTATGCTAATGATCTGCAAAAAAAATGCTACTGCTATACTCCACCTCTTACAAACAAATTAACATTATTATTTAATTATACTAAACATTTTATACAAATGTCACACTATAATTAATACTTAATATAATGTTATATGCACGATATTAAGAATAACAAGATAAATAGTGGACCCCACACAGAAAGGGATGGCCTGCGCCATCCCCACCCTCCCAACGTGTGACTTGCACCACATATAATGTTCAAAAAGGTGGCTGGTGTCACTTAATGTGGCTTGCGCCACTTAGCTTAATCCTCTTAAAACGTTGGGTGGCCTGTGCCACCCTCTTCCACGCAGTGCATGAGTTTCACCCCAAACCCAATTTCTTTTCCAGAATCGATCAATCATTAATAAATTCACAAAATTGATTATCGAAACAATTCACCAAAAAATAAATATTTCACCACAATCAACTATAGCGAATCAACAACAAATAGTAGGAATTACATAACTCTGATCCCACATATTAATCATCATATTTCCGATTCTAAGATTCGAACCCCACCCTTACCTTAAATTGATGGCTGCTCGAATCTCCGATCGACTTTTCTCGGAATTGTCTCCGACAGTAATAACTCTCGTAACCGTTTTCTCCAACTTCGTTCCTCTTTCTCCATTTTCTTCGTTCCCATTCTACTGATCAAAAACCTATTTTCTATTTGATTTTCTTTTATTATAATTATAATCTCAACTGTGCTTACTAATTAACACCTCCACGGTTACTACTATCAACGCAACTACTAGGCCCACTTAAATAAACACTCTTATAATTCCATAATATTAATTTTAATATTATTTCTTCCGACTAAATCGACTAATTACCGACTATCAATTAAATCGTCCAAACCACACAATTAACATATTCAATGAATAAACAGAAAAATATTCAATATTATTTTCCACAACCTAAATCAACTTATTTACTTAATCCAACTCAAACCACTTAGAAACATCAACGTAATATTCCGATATTCGGAACTCAACTTAAATCATCATAAACGACACAAACCAACGTAAATCAACACAACAATGCAAGTATAATTAATTAATTAATTAATTAAATGGGCATTATAGGGTTCAACAACGTGGGGTCGTTGGTGCCCCTAAAAAGTTTCCTGTTCGAGTCATTTGAGTTTCCAATTGTTGGTAACTCTGCGTCGAATCTTCTATCAAAGGTCTTAGAATGGTCTTCATCTGTTGTGTCAACATGTGGACCATTTCATGGTTACTCTTGCCCATCTGGTGCCTTATGACAACCATAACATTTGGAGTAAAGGTCAGTATGGACTGAGACAAAAAGTTGTATCCGATCAGTCGACCGTACTGGTTCGTCAAAGATCCTAACCCCTGATATGGGGAAATGCTCCTGACGAATTGTCTCCAAGTGTTGAACTAGAGTTATGGAAATTTGATATGAATTCGGGCGGCATGACCAACGTTCTAGAAAAGGGCATGATGAAATTGGGCCCTTGTGGCCCCGTAGTTCCACCTACATTCGGTTGTGTTTGTAACAGTTTCAGTTTCATGCGTTTTCAGTTTCGGGCATGATGAATTTTAGTCGGTACTGCTGTCGTAACAGTTTCAGTTGTGTTTGTAACAACTAAAATTCTCCCCGAAAACGATTCTTCGTTTGGACGTGGCGTTACCATCCTGCCACTGCGTAAGTGCATATACTTAACCCAATGGATCGTACCAGGTGTGCCAGTTTGTTCGCACGTGGATTTCGCGCGAACAGTCGCTGGCCTCCTGTCGAAAAGGTTTACTTGCGGGAACCGGTCAAACGAGTCTCGGGACTGATCTGTCTGGTTGAGTATATGGTGGACTTTTATAGTGTCAGATGGTAAGGATCTTTTGAGATTGGTTGGTGTTTGTGCAAACGCTCGCGGAATGCTTCGTTGGTTTGGAATAAACGGAAACAACAAAGAAAAAGAAATAAAATGGAAAGAAAACAAAGCAGAAGAAAAATATTAAAATTGCTTGGAATTAAAATGACTTGGAAAGATAAATGTTTGGACGCTATCATACATTTTGTGAAGGGGGTTAACTCGTTTCTCTTAGTGATTGGTACTTTGAGTGTGTCCCTTTTACAATGTAAAGATATGCGACCTTTAATTCTGAAAATGAAATCTACTTAAATAGACATAAAAAAGTAACCGTCAGACCCTTTCCAACGAATCTAACGTTGACACATGTCACCTCACTCCTATAGTAACTGCCCACTACGTCGCTACACTTCCTTGAGCAGTTTCTCCATAGCATTCTGAATGGTACGTCGAAAGCCTTTGACATACGGGCTCTCCTAGATAGCGTCGAAATGATTCAATGCATTCCTTCCATAGGCTGGGCTTTTCTTCGCTTGCCCTCTCTTTGTCGACGTGTCGACACATCTTTTCCCTCTTGGAGAAGTTGAAACTTTCTTTTTTACCGATCGAGTGAATTTGCTTTAAAACGTAAAACTAGTCGAAATCTTCGACTAACAGAATGTCACCATCCCTTATACACCGGTAGATAAAACATTTTGATTTTGATACACCGGTAGATAAAACATTTTGCTTTTTTTTATTGAACTTGATGTAATACGTCTATCAATTTACAAGTAATTGTCTTTATTTTGTTTTTCAAAATGCTAGAAAATAATATTAATAAAGTTACTCACGTGAAATTTGGATTCACAATTTTAAAAAGTGTACGGGAGCTTCTATCTATAATCTAGTAATTTTGTAGTCCTATCTAATTCAATTCTTTCAAAAGAAAAAACTCTTACTTTTGTTTTTAAAGAAAAAGAATACATTTTAAAAAAATCACTTTACAATTTTTTTAAAATAAATTAAAATACTACTAACAATTTCTTTTTTAAAATAAATTAAAATACTACTAACAATTTCTTTTTTAGAAGATAAAAAATAAGAATAGGATATACCAAGCAAAGAAACCCGAATGAATTAGGCTACAAATAACACACTCACACTATAGGCTTAATGTTATGCTAACATAGAAAATAAAAACGTTATTCCGTTGCCGGGACTTGAACCCGGGTCTCTCGGGTGAGAGCCGAGTATCCTGACCAACTAGACTACAACGGAAGGTTGTTGCATATGTTAATATTTAAAAGTATATCTAATACCTTGGAGTATGGGCGTGTGTTGAAAGTTCAGATTCAGCTATGATAAGGGCAGAGTTGGAAGCAGGAAATGATACATACAACTGTATTGGGACAGTTTCTGCTAAGAGTGGATGTTTCTTAATGGTGGTTTTGTTCTTAATTCCTCTTCAAATTCATCTACCATTGCTTCATTCTTCTATATTTTATTAACTAGTAAAACTCTTCACAGATTTCTAATTTGTTTTAAGATTCTTGGTTTTGGTAATTTACACATGCAGAATACTGATGGCAATGATGATGATATGTGGATATAGCAAGTCTATCACTGCAGCCATTTACTAAGCAGTTGTGGAATCAAAGACCAAAACCAAAACATTATTTGTCTCATTGGTTTGATTGTTTATGTCTAGGCAGTATATTCGGAACAAGTGTTGAGAGAAGGATTCTCACACCCTTCGTGTAGAGACAGCCACAGAAAGCATGGTTCACATTGATTTAATGGATTTTTGGGAGATTATGGAGTTAGTGTTGAGTATAGAAACAAGACCACAAATTTAACTTTCTCTTTAGGGAGTGGTGATGAAACTAAATATGTCACCGTCACATTGTGGCTGAAGTTTTATATAGGAAGCTCCTTAAATGTTTCTAATTTAAATAACATAACTGTCATAGATCATTAGGTAACTGTCATAATGTCAAAACGGTAGAACGCTTGAATCAAATATACCACCTCCACAACTTTTATGCCCCATCTATAGTTTCTGGTGGCAATTTACACGGTTGTTCCTACGCATGTATGGACAAACTTTTGATCATTATAGAATATATAAAATTATCATTAGTTGTTCCCATGCAAGTTACCTGTTTGGAAAATAACTTATGCTGCAAGTTATAAGTTCAACACCCTCCCTCAAGTTAGTATATATATATATATATATATATATATATATATATATATATATATATATATATATATATATATATATATATATATATATATATATATATATATATATATATATATATATATATATATATATATATATATATATATATATATATATATATATATATATATATATATATATATATATATATATATATATATATATATATATATATATGAAAAGGGATCATTTGACACTGATGTCAAAATATTAACTTTGACACCAAATCCTACCCCTTTATTCTTATCAATTTAATGATTAAGATAAATTCATTTAAAACTAACACATGAGCTTTTTAAGGAAATTTATTTTAGTCATTGATTTGATAAATAAATGGGTGAGATTTGGTGTCAAATGATCTCCTACCGATATATATATATATATATATATATATATATATATATATATATATATATATATATATATATATATATATATATATATATATATATATATAAAAGAGAAATGTATAAAAAAATGCTTATCTATTTATTTGATAGATTGTGTTTATATACACAATTGTAGCACCGATGAAATCCTATAATAATGCTAAGACTAATTACAAGAATCAACATATATGGAAGGAGTTGGTCATGACAACTATACATATGCTATGACAGAATCATAGCAAATAATGTCATGATACTAAACATGGAAATTGTATAATGTCAGTGATATTATGATCAATAGAAAATTATTAGAATCATAATTTTCTCTAACTCCACCTGTCAAACTGATGGTGACATAATCACCCAAGTTTGTCTCTCATCATGTTGAACCTTGTATGTGTGAGAGGTTTGGTTAAGCAATCTACAATTTGATCTGTTGTGGGCACGTAGGCTATTGTGACTTGATCTTGAAGTACTTGATCACGTATGTAATGGACATCTATTTCAAATTATGTCCCGGTGGAAAGACCTCTTGTAAATATCCTTTTCGATTATCAAAGATGGAATAGGCCTTTGCGATATATAAAAAATGACCACTTCGAAAGGGTTATAAGAGATGAAAAATCACAATTTTTTTTCAAACATGTGAAAGTGAGGGAAAAAAACGAATATCTTTCACGTATCTACCTCATATATCTAATTTTCTGACAAAGATGAAAAAAAATGGATCTCTTCAAAAGCAACGATAAAATGTAAGTAGAAATGAAAGAGTGCCTAAGAGGGGGGTGAATTAGGACTTAGATTGTTTGTGCAACTTTAACATACATATGCATCATAGATATGAACACTTATAAATATAATTTTGTTACATGAGAAATAATGATCTTTATACCTTTCAATTAAAAGCTTGAATCTTCAAAAGTACTTTCTTTGATTAGACTTTAAATGATCCTTTTTGAGCAATCAAGACTTTGATGTAGAAGTTGTTATCATCAAAATTGACTTTGAGAAGCTTGCTTTTACAATCTCCCCCTTTTTGATGATGACAACCAAAGATTGTGAAAATGAGCTTTGATTCTTTGATTCTCCAAAAACTCCCCCTACGAAGGTGCTCCCCCTTAATGTGATACTTAGGAGAAAAGAAAATTCTGCAAAAATCTGCATTTTAAGAGAAACAAAGAAAACATGCAATACATCTCCCCCTTTGTCATCCTCAAAAAAGGATGGGAAAAGTCTTAGTAGAAAAATAATGGCAAAACATCATAAACATAAACACCATGAACATATAAGTAAACAAAAACACATAGCAACAGTGAGCATGATATGAAACATACACAAAACGATACCTAAACGGAAAACTATTGTACTTTAACATAACATAAAAAACTTAGAAGTTTTGAAGATAAAAACAAGAAACTAAAAGCATAGAAAAAAATAAAGACAACCACTAGCATCCATACACTCTCGGAACTATCCTCTTCCATCTCATCACTGTCATCTTCCGAAACTTCAGTGTTGGATGGTTGACTCGGTGTGAATTTTATGAACATTTTCATGAGTTTGTTGATGCTACGGGTGGTCTTTTGGTGGTTAGAGTTCATGGTTGTTTTTAAAGTAACAATCTCATTGTAAAGAAACTCATTTGTATAACCACCTTCAGGAGCGGGTTGAGCGGCTTCAACAACAATGCCATCCTTGTACATGTATAAACCATTTGGACCTATTATGATGCCCGTGTTCTTTGTTGTCGTAGTAGTGTTGATTTTATTTTTCAATGTTGTCATTTCATAGTGTGGTTCCCGGGAACTTGTAATCTTGAAGTGTTCCAGAATTTTGGAGACAAACCTAACATACGGAAGACCAGTACCAAGTTTCTTCTAATGTTTCATATGATGGTAAATGACATACACCCAATTTATTGGCCACGACTCTTTGATTGACCAGAACAAATTAATTTCCAGTTCACTGACTTGTGCAAAGTTAGAAGTTTTCGGAACTAGGACATAAGCCATTATATAGTGAAGCATGCGGTCACTGACAGATAGGGACTTAACATATTTTATAACTCTAGAAGATTGAACCTGCCTACCCATAAGATCTACATGAGTTCCTCTAGACTGGTGAATAAAATAATCCAAGGAGTCAAAAAATTTCCACCGTGCAGTATCAGGCATAAAACCCACTTTAAAGACATCTCCCTCATAAGGGACTCCTAAAATTTTGCCTAGTTCCTCTATGGTAGCAGAAATTTTATGCTTGTTAACTATAGCAGTCAGTTGGTCATCACCAAAATCCTCATGTCCAAAAATAACAGAGTGAAAAAATTGGCTTACCAAATCTGGGTAAATGTTGGCAACTTCAGATACAAGATCCTTCACACTAGAAGCAGCAAGTAAAGGCTCAAAGTGAAAGCTGTGAGCATGAAAGACTTCAAATTTGACATACTTTACACTCATAAACTTTGTTGCCCAAACATAGATATCCAAACGTCTCTGTTTTTGAGGTTTCATAAATTGTTCTGGAGCAGTGTCTGAGTCAGAGCTCTCAACAACCACTTGTTTTCCCCTCCTTCTTGATGCCATGGATGAGTATGAAGGTTTAGGATTTTATGGATTTTCAGATTTTTAGAGTGTGAGAGAGATGAATATGGAGTTTGAGTGATGAGAGATTATATAAAGATGATAAGGTTTGATAATGGGGTTTAAAATGAGTCAAAAGGGTAAGTTGGAAAGATGAGAGAATGAAGGAAGAATGATTTCCAAGGAGCTTTTGACCTTGCTTATGTTTCAAAAAGGCTTTTTAATATACATAAAAACACTTAAAAGAACTTAAGCATATCAAACAAGGGTTCTGAATTTTTATTAAAACGTAATTTATTTCTTCAATAAGCATCAGTAGTAACCGGTTACTACCAATAAAGTAACCGGTTACGCGTTCAAAAGTTGCGCAGAAAGGCCAAAAAATCAACTGGTAACCGGTTACTACCAATAGGGTAACCGGTTACGCCAGCCAAAAAATAAAAAAATTCAAAAATCCAGCAGCTTTGCACATAAGAATTGGGGAAGATTTTTGATAAAAACAATTTAAAAATGTTAGCACATAACATGACGCAACTTTTGATCAATTTTTTTTTGTAACCGATACATTTTGAGTGTGTGAAAGTAAGAAAAACGAAAACCGACAAAATACAAGTCCTAGCATTTTATGTAAATAAAGTGAAATAAATGAACTTTTCATGTTACTTTACCATACACAAAGTAATTATAGACAAGTTTAGATGTCACCTTCATCGAGAATACCAAGTTCTCGCCGAATTTTGAAGAATTGATCTTTAGCCAATGGTTTTGTGAAGATGTTGGCAAGTTGATGATGAGTATCCACAAAGGTGACGTCTGCATCTTCGTTAAGTACATGATCACGAAGGAAATGGTGTCGAATATCTATGTGCTTTGTTCTTGAATGCATGACCAAGTTTTTTGTGATGTTGATGGCACTTGTGTTGTCGCGTCGTAGAGGAATGCATCCGAGATCTAAACCATAATCAAGAAGTTGTTGTTTAAGCCACTGAATTTATGCAAAACAACTACCTGCTGCAATATACTCTGCTTTGGCCATACTAAGTGTGACACATGCTTGTTTCTTGCATGCCCACGACACTAGTGCATTCCAAAGTATGTGATACGTACCACTTGTGCTTTTTCTATCGATTTTACATCCTGCATAGTCAGTGTCAGAATAGAAAATCAAAGTACATATACTACCTCTTGGATACCATAATCCGACGTTTGTTGTTCCTTTGAGATACTTCATGATCCTCTTTACAGCAGTGAGATGTGACTCCTTAGGATTTGCTTGAAAGCAAGCACATAAACACACACTAAACATTATGTCAGGACGGCTTGCTATCAAATATAGTAAGGAACCAATCATACCTTGATATTTTGTGACATCAATTGAAGTACCCGATTCATCTTGATTAACATACGTTTCGGATCCCATTGGAGTAGACATTACCTTGCAACTATCCATATCGAATCTTTTCAATAATTCCTTGCAATACTTGGATTGGTTGATGAAAATTCCATCCTTTGTTTGCTTGATTTGTAGTCCAAGAAAATAATTCATTTTTCCCATCATGGACATCTCAAATTCTCCTTGCATCATTAATGAGAACTCTTCACATAATTCCTTGTTTGTTGAATCAAAGATGATGTCGTCGACATAGACTTGAACCAATAAGGTGTTGCCTTTTATCTTCTTAATGAATAATGTCTTGTCAACCTTTCCTTTTACAAATCCCTTTTCACAAAGAAAGTTGCTAAGGTGATCATACCATGCCCTTGGTGCTTGTTTTAAGCCATAAAATACTTTCTTCAACTTGTAAACATGTGAGGGATTCTTGAATTCTTCAAATCCCGGAGGTTGTTTGACGTAGGCTTCTTCATTAATGTATCCATTCAAGAAAGCACTCTTGACATCCATCTGGAATAACTGAAAATTCATTGAACAAGCATAAGCAAGCAATAATCTTATAGCTTCTAACCTTGCCACTGGAGCGAACGTTTCATCAAAATCGATTCCTTCTTCTGGGTTGTATCCTTGTCCGACCAATCTTGCTTTGTTTCTAACTATGATTCCATTCTTATCAAGTTTGTTTTTGAACACCCATTTTGTTCCTATGATATGTTTATTGTCCGGTTTTGGTACAAGATTCCAAACTTGATTTCTTTCAAATTGGTTTAGTACTTCTTGCATTGCTACCATCCATTGTTCGTCTCCTAAGGCTTCATCGACTTTGGTTGGTTCAATTTGAGATACAAACGCCATGTTGAGAAAAGCATCCTTGAGATTTAGTTGTGTTGCAACGCCTTGGCTAATGTCACCAATGACTTTATCGATCAGATGATCTCTAAGAGTCCTCCATTTTTTCGGTAGATCATGATGTTCCTCATTGATTTGTGACTCACCTTCTTGTGTTTTTTATTGATCATTTGAAACATCTTTGTATGGTTGCGACATGTCTATTAAATCATCATCATCATCAAGAATATTATCTTCCTGATGGGCTAAAGACGTATTCTAATTATGTGTCTAGCGGTATCTTAACTGCAAGTGCACAACCTATCGAAGTAATATTTAAGATTATCGATCCACAGGGACTTTATGATTACTTAGTGCTAGAGGATTTACTAGTTTAGCTAAGGTGAAGGGTTGTCACGATTTTTGGTTGTTTTTAAAGATTAAAGGCGGGAATTAAATCTAAGTTTAATTAAATAATACTAAGGCGGTCGGTATGTAATTATGTTAACTTAGGCGGGTCAATCTAACCTAGGCTTATAAAGATGGTTCACTTAATCTATTCTGTAGAGGTTACCAGTTTGAATATCTTTAACTCACACTCTCGTGGTCTTATCTCAGATCTTACCCCTAAAGTCCTATGCCTGCTCTCGCTAGCCCATAAGTGTTTAGAAATAATTTTTGGAAACTTAGTAATTCTAATTCATTTTAAAGTGCTCTCGCTGTGTTTAAATTAAATGCCTAACTTTAGCTATCTGGTTAAAATCTCACACTCTCGTGGTCTTGACCTAACCTAATACACTTTCCTTACTCTCGTAACAAAAAGGTTGATTTTATAATAAAAAGTCTCAGTCAGAATTTTAAGCTCTTAATTATTTTAAGCCTAGAGTTGATTTTACCGATTTAGTTTATTTTAATTACATACCGCCCTAAGGTGTTTAGCTACTCATTATTGTTGAACCAGACAAAGACAGAGAAATATAAAACAAAATATGCATAACAGAAAAATAAATACTTAACATTAAAATAAATGCAATTTAAATAAAAACCTGAATAACAATTAAAATAGTAGACTCCTTCTTCCACAGTCTGAAAGCTTGGAGTACGGACCGGAATCGGAAAAAAATTACTAAAAGAATTCTGAAGGTTTTGAAACAAATTAAATTATAACAATTTCCTAATGTTGGAAATTGTTATATGGTTGGTTGGGATACAGAAAATTAAAGCAAGTAAAATAAATGCTGGAAAAATAAAGGGTGCAAATAAAAACGGCTGAGCTTCCGCAAGAAAATTAAAAATCAAAACTCTGTCAATTGTTCATTGAAGCTAATCTATTTATAGAAAGCTATTTGGGCTTGGCAGTTGGAATTGGTGCATGGGCCTCGTAGATGTTGAGAGAATCCAGAGAAACGTTGGAATACTTGGTCTGCGGGAAGATAGGCAGGTTGAATTCACGTAGCGTACACGTTCATGATCAAGTCTCATCAAAATACCCTAAATTCCCCTTGTCACGGTCGTGACAAGGGTGTCACGTTCGTCTTCCGTGTTTGATGCGCGTCACGGTCGTGAGGGACTTGTGACGATCGTGACTGCTCCTTTTAGCGTGTCACGGTCGTGACTCCTAGGTGACGATCGTGACTGTTACAAAAAATGCAGATTATGTAGAATTCCTCCTTTCTTCATCTTTTAATGGTTGATTTTGCTCATTTCACTTGTGGCTCATGATTTAGCTCTGTAATTGATATACCTGCAAAATGGCAAAGAAAACTCGAGGAATCGGGTGTTAAAACGACATATATGCGATAAAACGGTATTGAAACATAGCAATATAAACGATACTTTTTCTCGTTATCAAACTTCCCCAAACTTAAACCTTTGTTTGTCCTCAAGCAAATAGTCGGTTGGAAATTGTCGGACAAGTTTTCATCGACGCACACACATAACAAACCGTACGAAGAATCGTTTTGTCAGATAAACCGGTACTTTGATAAAACACTAACGATACACTAATGACACAAGCAACAAGCTAAGTCGTCGACTTCCCGTTAAACGAAACATCGATAATTGCGTTACGATTCCACCTAGAGTCTTTCGATCTTATTTCGCCCGGTTTCATTCTAGCGCAATCACATTAAGCCCTTTGCCTTAGCACGCACGTAGTGGAGTAGCCGGTTAGTGACTTTGATCCCTTATAAGCACGGGGTCTGGTACACGAATGTGGTAACCCTACATACATTATCCAATTTGGAGGTTGTGGGGGATCGAGCCGTAGCACGCCCTACCGAGTTCAGAACCAGTACCTCTGAACTAACCCGCAATGGACTCCTTCTCATATTTCTCGTTTCTTATATGCGACCGTGTACTTTGGTGCAATTTCTTTTCATTGGCATCGAGATATGAAGGATCATTAGATTAGGCATCAAACACTTATATTCATCGGCTCCCCACGTGGTTTGTGTTCAGACGGTGCTGACTGCTAGTATAAACTACTGGGGGTTACTTTTGAACTGAAACTTAAGTTGTAGTCGTAACAATTATCGGAACGGAATTGCTTAAGTGGGAAGTCTAAGGTGTCAAGACTGTATTGATCTTGTTGAATCGTTCTCAGCTTCCTAATTATGATTTCGTAGGTAAGTCGGGTAATGCGAAGAATAAATTAAAGATTTTTTTCGGTATGGCTAAATAAACGGGGAAAGTTCGAAACTAAAGAAAATAGCACAAATATTGCCATGTTTCATTAAAATACGAAAAGGAATTACAACGGAAAGGAAAGTGCGAAAAGGGAAAATGCGGAAAATGAAAGGTACCTCTCCCACACTATATCAGACATTGTCCTCAATGTTGTGATATAATAGCGGTTAAAGTACAATACAAACAACGGAAATGGAAAAACATAAACAAAAACTAAAACTAAGGCTGCTGATGACCACGGCCTCGGCTTCTGGTGCGGGAGCGTCTGGTCGGAGTCGCTTCAGGATCAGAACCGGTGCCGGTGATAGCAGTGATATCAATGCGCAAAGCCTCTAGCTCGCTAAAGATCTCTCCGAGCTTCTCATCAGTAGTCCTCTGGTTGGCGGCAACAGCTGAAAGTAATGCATCATGTTGCTCTTTTTGCCTTCGCTCCAATGCGGCACTCATCTGGTTCTGCTGATGAATCGCACGGAGGACGTCTTCAAGTGTGAATTATGGTGCAGGTGGCTGTCGGGTGGAGGACTCAGGAATGTCCTGGACAGGCTCAGCTGCATCCATGGTGTCTTGCATCTCGTCCACTGGTGGATCGTCCTGCTCATCAATAATGGGGGCGTGGCCGGCAGCATCCGGTAAAGCAAATAGCCAGTTGGCTCGGTTGGACGGATCGATGCGGTCACGGCACGACAAGATGATGTGGTGATAAACAGTGCCTTGGATAACAGGGCTAAACCTGCCATCCTCTCTCTGAGTAATCAAGTGGGCGGACCTGCAATAATTCTTCGTTAGGAACTCTGCGGCTATGCGAGGCAAATTGATAATTAAGTCACCAAGCTCCAGCTGAATGGCGAGGGTGGTGACAATCCCGCCTATGTAGAAGGGGGTTGTGCCTCTTTGCGCTATGGACTGGATATGGGACAGCATGAATGAGGCAGCATTGATGCGCTCGTCATTTAAGGCGCAATGCAAGAATAAGAGCTCCTTGGAGTTAAGCTTGTGGTTGCTCTCTCTTGCAAAGATGGTGTTGTAGATGATGCGATGAAAGTATCTGATCGCCGGGTTGTGGATATGCGTAGCATTCAGGCTCTGAAAGGCTGAGGCACGGGTGTTGGTGATGTCGTGCCATAAGGTGAAAGCGGTTTCACTGAAGTTGTCCGGCACGCGGAGATGAGCATCATCGCCGTGATCGAAGCCTAGCAGCTCGGCGATCCTTGTTTGTGTAACTTCGAACTCCCGGCCGAGTAATCTGAACTTAGCAACGCCGGTGAGTTGACTTTGTGAACCGGTAGGAGTGATATAGTGAAACGAACTCAAAAATTCCAATGTCAGGAGTTCGAATGTAGGCTGGGGTTGACTGCATAGATGCCACAAACCAACCTTCTGAAGCAGGAGCTTCACACTGTTGAGCATTCCCAACTCTCTCAGACATTCAGTGTCGACATATCGCGTGGGTTGAACACCACGGTTCTGGAATTTGATGAACCTCTGTCTCTGATTATCTCCATGCTCACCATCTCTAAACTGAATTTCTTCCATTGCATGCAAGTACAAGAGTGGGAGATGAGAGGTTTTTGAGGTTTGTGAGAAAAGTGTAAAATGTGAGGAAATTGGTTCGGATTATAATGCAAGATGAGAATGTGATAGGTGTGGAGTAAATGGAGAGGTTAATGGAGTTTAATTTGGGTAATGGGAGGTTACGGGAGTTGGAAGAGATAATGGGGTTTTTTGAATGTTATGGAAGTTGAGAAAGGAAGAGGTTTCGAAGAAGAACAGTTCTGTTTCTCAGAATTCCTATAACTGGGGTCGTCACGGTCGTGATGGGGGGATGACGGTCGTGACGCGCTAATTAGCTTGTCACGATCGTTAGAAGGGGATGACGACCGTGAGGGATTAAAACTTAGAATATTTTCCAGAATGCATTATCTCTCACACGTTCAATATAATGTATATATTTTTATGATCACTCCTCATTTTATTTTAAACACAAACAATATATAATATATAATATCAACATAAATTTGTAAATTTCATCACACGAGAAATTATATAAAACATTAATCAATTTAATATAACAGTAAATGAATTGAAAGCATAGAAATTGATTAAATTGGAAAAATTTGTAAACTAGAAGTGCTTTGCTTTTGATAATTGAAGGGAAATTACATTAATAAAAATAAAGTACGAAAATGTTTGCGAAATGTTAAACTAACTAGAAACGAAAACAATAAGTAAAATAAGTTAGATCACTACAGCATTTTCAAAAGTGCTTCTTCAAATCTTCGATTGCAGAGTTCAGGTGGTAGAATTGCTCACATGTTATGTCAGTTAAACCTATAATGTCCAATCGCATGCTTTTAATCTCATCCTTAACAGTATTTATATCGCCTTGGTAAACTTCAAGAGTATTCATGATTTTCTTTAAGTTGTCAGCATATTCCACTTGATTCACTTCAGGGGTTTCAATCACTTCGTCAGTGTGGTCAATGTCATGGTAACCAGGAGGTGTCTCAGGGTCACTTTCTACATCGGTCATTATATCATCCCTTATCTTGTTGGATTGAGGTGTTTCAGGAGTAGATGGATAGTCAGGAGGGGTTAGCTCATAAAGCCAATTATCCTTATTGTGAACACTGACTCTAGCATGGTTTGGTAGTGTGAACAGGGTTACTACTTCATTCCTGATTAGGTACTCGAAAGGTGGTTGTCCTAAATTCCTTATGATATGGCGGTTAAAGCAAAAGTTAAGATTCATAGGACGGATGGTACCTAAACGGTTACACCTGTGTAATTGGTATCTAAGTCCTAAGGCATCAGCAATCATGGTGACAAGACCTCCTACTAATATGGGTAGATCAGGTTCTTCTTGGATTCGGGTGAAGGTTTGCATCATGAAAGGCACACCATTGATTGGCTGTCCATTAGTCACACATGACATAATGAATATCTCATCTTTAGATACTCCAGTAAGGTTTTCTTCTTTTCCAAAGAAGGTGTGGGCAAGGATCTTATGGAAGTAACGGATAGCAGGGTTATGTATCTCATCATTGTTCATGTTATTTGGTTCAGGATGGTAATTTCCGGTTAAGGTTCCCCAAAAGAAATCCAGCTCAATGTCCATCAATTCTACCTGTGTGGTAGTAAAAGCAAAGGGTCCACTAGGGAATCCTAATAAGTCAACTAGTTCTCTATGGTTAAAGTCATATTCTATTCCAAATAGGCGGAAACTGATAAATCCTTTCCTGAATCCAAAACCGCGCTCGGGTAGGTAAACTAAGGAGCTGAGGAACTCAAGGGTGAGCTCGCGGTAAGTCACAAACTTTTGTTTAATCAGTGCATTCTCCCATCCAAGTCGGTTAAACAAGTATAGGATGCTATCATGTATACCTAAGGTTTCCATAGTCAGATCATCCGGGTACAGAGTCAAATCCATTGGTCTCTGTGATAACTCTTCAAATTTCATTCTTTGGTTCCTACCTCTAAATTTGGTTTCCATAAGGTTTATCGGTTGGTTAGCCATAGTTAGTGCAAATACGGAGGAAACAAATCAGGGGGAGAAGGAAAGTGGAAAAGACTTTAGAAAATCTGTAAAAGTGATTTAAAATTAAAATAAGGAAAAATAAGAAAATAAAATGCATAAATAAAATAAAACAATAAGAAAATGACAAAACAAATAAACGAATAATAAAATGATAAATGACAAAATAGTAAAATGATCAAAATGATTTAAATGATTAAATGGGTTGCCTCCCACTAAGCGTTGTTTTTATCGTCAAAAGCCTGACGTAATGCTTAGGTTAGATTAATCAGGGAAATTAGTGGACAACTCTAAAAGCCTTAGACTATTTGCATAATCTCTATTTTCAACTTTATGGTAATGTTTTAAACGTTGTCCGTTTACTGTGAATGGTTCACTATTCCTACCCTTAATTTCTATCGCTCCGCTTGGGAACACTCTAGTTATTTCAAAGGGTCCTGACCATCTAGATTTTAGTTTTCCAGGAAAGAGCCTAAGTCTTGAATTAAAGAGGAGTACAACGTCTCCCACACTAAATTCTTTCCTAGATAGGCGTTTATCATGCCATCGCTTAGTTCTTTCTTTATATATTTTAGCATTCTCATAAGCATCTAACCTTAACTCTTCTAATTCGTTAATATCTAGGATTCGCTTTTCTCCTGCAGCATTATAGTTTATATTGAGAGTTTTGATCGCCCAATAAGCTTTGTGTTCTAGTTCTACCGGGAGATGACAAGATTTTCCATATACTAAATTGAAAGGTGTAGTTCCTATGAGTGTCTTGTAAGCTGTCCTATAAGCCCATAAAGCTTCATTAAGTTTAGATGACCAATCTTTCCGAGATATGGCGACAGTCTTTTCTAAGATTTGTTTGATTTCTCTGTTTGAGACTTCGACTTGTCCACTTGTTTGTGGATGATATGGTGTTGCCACACGGTGTCTTACTCCATACTTAGATAGTAATTTGTCAAAGATTTTTGAAATGAAGTGTGAGCCACCGTCACTTATGACGAGTCTAGGCACACCAAATCTGGGAAAGATTATATTTTTGAAAAGCTTTATTACTACTCGTGTGTCATTTGTAGGAGAAGCTATAGCCTCAATCCACTTTGAAACGTAATCGACAACTACGAGTATGTAATTATTACCGAAAGATGATGGGAATGGTCCCATGAAATCTATTCCCCAGACATCAAAGACTTCTACTTCCAATATTCCTTTTTGGGGCATTTCATCTCTTCTTGAAATATTACCGGTGCGTTGACACCGATCGCAATTTATAACAGCGATGTGGACATCTTTCCATAGATTAGGCCAGAATAGGCCGGCTTGTAAGATTTTTGCACAAGTCTTGGAAGTGCTTGCATGTCCACCATAAGGAGATGAATGGCAATGAGCAATGACATCTTCTATTTCTTCTTCGGGAATACATCGACGAAAGATTCCGTCGGGTCCTCTTTTGAACAATAATGGTTCATCCCAATAGTAATGTTTGAGATTGTGAAAGAATTTCTTTTTCTGCTGATAGGTTAAATCAGGTGGAAGAGCTCCTGCAGCTAGGTAGTTGACAATGTCAGCGTACCATGGCAGTCCTACAGTTGTTTGGATTGTTTCCACGGGTTCTGGTTCATCTATGTCTAACTGAACTGGGTCGCTTCCTATTTGTGCTATCAGCTGTTCATACGGAAAATCATCGTTGATCGGCACTTGTTCTGGTTTAATACCTTCTATTCTAGATAAATGGTCTGCTACGACGTTTTCAGTACCTTTCTTATCTTTTATTTCAAGATCAAACTCTTGTAAGAGTAGAATCCATCTCAAGAGTCTTGGTTTAGCATCTTTCTTAGTCAATAGATATCTGATAGCAGCGTGGTCTGTGTAAACGATTATTTTCGCTCCCACTAGGTAAGAACGGAATTTTTCAAGCGCAAAGACAACTGCTAACAATTCTTTTTCAGTAGTGGCGTAGTTCATCTGAGCAGAATCTAAGGTTCTACTGGCATAGTAAATCGCATGAAGTTTCTTTTCCTTCCTCTGGCCTAGAACTGCGCCTACAATATAGTCACTCGCATCGCACATGATTTCGAAAGGTAATCTCCAGTCAGGGGGTTGCATGATTGGTGCGGTGATGAGGGCTGTTTTTAGAGTTTCGAATGCTTTAAGACAATCTTCATTAAATATGAACTCAGCGTCTTTCATTAATAAACCGGTAAGAGGTTTAGTGATTTTCGAGAAATCTTTGATGAATCGTCGGTAGAAACCGGCGTGTCCTAAAAAGCTTCGTATTTCTCGAACGGTTTTAGGGGGTTGAAGATCTTTAATGACTTCTATTTTAGCTTTATCAACTTCAATTCCCTTGTCAGATATAACGTGTCCTAGTACGATTCCTTCTCTGACCATAAAATGACATTTCTCCCAGTTAAGCACGAGGTTTACTTTTACACATCTTTCTAACACCATTTCTAAATTTGATAGGCATCCTTCAAAACTTTGCCCGCATACAGAGAAGTCGTCCATGAACACTTCCATGATGTTGTCTATAAAATCTGCGAAGATTGACATCATACATCTTTGAAAGGTTGCAGGAGCGTTGCATAATCCAAAGGGCATTCGTCTATAAGCGAACGTTCCATAAGGGCATGTGAATGTAGTTTTCTCTTGATCATCTGGGTGGATAGGGATTTGGAAAAATCCAGAGTAACCATCAAGATAACAGAAATATGAATGCTTGGCTAATCGTTCTAACATTTGATCTATAAAAGGTAGTGGGAAATGATCTTTTCGAGTGGCTTTGTTTAGTTTACGATAATCGATGCACACTCTATGTCCTATCACTACTCTTTGTGATATCGATTCGCCTTTAGCGTTTTTCACAACAGTGATACCTCCTTTCTTTGGTACTACATGTACTGGACTAACCCATTTACTATCAGAGATTGGATATATTATTCTGGCATCTAGTAGTTTCTTAACTTCTTCCTTTACTACAGTGCTAAGGATTGGGTTAATTCTTCTTTGAGATTCTCTGGAGGTTTTGCAATCTTCTTCTAGCAGAATACGATGCATACAGATTGAAGGGCATATTCCTTTGAGATCAGATATGTTATATCCTAATGCAGTTGGATATTTCTTTAAGACGTCTAAAAGTTTCTTTGTTTCAATTGTTCCTAAACTGGAATTGATTATAACTGGTCTTGTACATTCAGTGTCCAAGAATTCGTATCTTAGGTTCTTAGGTAAAGTTTTTAACCCTAACGTAGGTTTATCCTTACTTGGCATGGGATCCGGTGTAAGTTCTAAACTTTCGCTTAGACTATCATCCTGATATGGTTTACGCCAATTATCATCTTCGAAAATCGGAGGGATTTGAATTTTCATAATTTCAGAATAGGTAGTTTCTTTCATTTCCATTTCTCTTACACATTCGTCAATTACGTCAAATAGATAGCATGTATCCTCTATAGCTGGTGACTGTAAGAATTGTGTTAAAATGAATTCAACTTTCTCTTCACCTACTTCAAAGGTTAGCTTTCCTTTCTTTACGTCTATAATAGCTCCGGCTATAGCTAAGAATGGTCTTCCTAGTATGATAGGTGTAGTGGAGTCTTCAGAGATGTCCATGATTATGAAATCAGTAGGAATATAGAACTGTCCTATACGTACCGGGACGTTTTCTAGTATGCCTACAGGATATTTAACAGAGCGGTCGGCTAGTTGAACAGACATTTTAGTTGGTCTTAGGTCTCCCATGTCTAGCCTTTTGCAAATCGTTAAGGGCATAACACTGATACTGGCTCCTAAATCGCATAGAGCTTTGTCAATGACGAATTTTCCTATTACACAGGGTATAGAGAAACTTCCTGGATCTTTTAGCTTAGGAGGCATATTATTCTGAATTATTGCGCTACACTCAGCAGTAAGTGTAACGGTTCCGTTATCCTCTATCTTTTTCTTATTAGATAAGATTTCTTTTAAAAACTTAGCATACGAGGGCATTTGAGTGATAGCTTCTGTAAACGGAATAGTAATATTCAACTGTTTCAGAAGTTCAACAAATTTCTTAAACTGGCCCATCGTCTTGGAATTGGTTAATCTCTGAGGGTACGGAATTGGTGGTTTATAGGGTGGTGGAGGCACATAAGGCTTTTCTTTCTCCACTGCCTCTTGATTATCATCTTCCTTTTCTTCTGGATCATTCACCATTTCAGTCGGTTTATCCGGTTTTTGGTACATGGCTGGATTGTCAAGTCTTGGATCGGTAGGTCCGTCCAGTTCCTTACCACTTCTTAATATCACAGCATTGGCCTGTCCTTTCGGATTAGGTTGAGGTTGTCCAGGAAATACTCCAGCTGGTGCAACGGTAGGTGCTTGTTGTTGAGCTACTTGTGAAATCTGAGTCTCAAGCATTTTGTTATGTGTAGCTAATGCATCTACTTTGCTCACTAATTGCTTAATCTACTCACTAGTGTGTATGTTTTGGTTTAAGAAGTCCTTGTTTGTTTGAGATTGGTTAGCTATAAAGTTCTCCATCATCAATTCAAGGTTCGATTTTCTAGGGACATTAGGAGCAGTCTTTTGATATCCTGGTGGTGTAGCTGGTGCTTGACCTGGTGCGTATAAAGCATTGTTGTTCTTATAGGAGAAGTTCGGATGATTCTTCCAACCTGGGTTATATGTGTTTGAGTACGGGTTTCCTTGAGCATAATTCACTTGATCTGTGGGAATTCCTGTTAATAGTTGACAATCAGGAACATCATGTCCTGGAACTCCACATAACTCACAGTTAGGTGTTACTGCAGCCACGGTGGTTGTTGGTGTTATGGCCAAGTTGTCGATCTTTTGGTTTAGTTGGTCAAACTTTGCATTGACTTGGTCCATACTACTCACTTCGTACATACCTCCTTTTGTTGGTTTCTCAGTTGCGACTCTCTCGCTTCCCCATTGGTAATGGTTTTGAGCCATACTTTCGATAAGTGCATATGCATCGTTATATTCTTTGTCCATGAGTGCACCTCCTGCGGCAGCGTCAATTGTCATTCTTGTATTGTACAAGAGTCCATTATAGAAGGTATGGATGACCATCCATTCTACTAATCCGTGATGTGGACAAAGTCTCAGCATATCCTTATAGCATTCCCAAGCTTCGAAAAGTGATTCGTTTTCCTTTTGCTTAAATCCGTTGATCTGAGCTCTCAGCATAGCTGTCTTGCTAGGTGGGAAATATCTGGTCAAGAAAACTCTCTTTAGTTCCTCCCACGTAGTTACTGAATTCGAAGGCAGAGATTGAAGCCAGGCTCTCGCTCTGTCTCGAAGTGAAAAGGGAAAAAGACGTAGTCTAATAGCTTCTTGGGTAACTCCATTGGCTTTTACGGTATCCGCGTATTGCACAAAGATCGAAAGATGAAGATTCGGATCCTCGGTAGGATTTCCGACGAATTGATTTTGTTGCACGGCTGATATCAGCGAAGGTTTCAATTCGAAATCGTTTCGGTTGATGGCCGGTGCGGCAATGCTGGAATGCGGTTCAGCTTGCGAAGGACTAGCGTAATATTTGAGTGGGTGATTCTGTTCTTCAGCCATCTCTGCGTCCTTTGATGTTACGACTGGTTTAGGTGGATCTATTTGAAGATCTGGAATGTTGTAATTTTGTTCGTAATCGAATATCCGTCTTCTTACGTGTAAGAAGCGTTCCGATTCTGGGATTAGAGGTTGCAAGTCTTCGCCTTTAGAGCGAGTACTTGGCATACACTCGGGAATTTAGATTAAGAAAAGAAGATAGTTGTTACCTTAGTCTAGACAATGCTACCCTAAAGTGCACTAGTAACTAAATTAAGGTCCCCGGCAACGGCGCCAAAAACTTGATGGGCTAAAGACGTATTCTAATTATGTGTCTAGCGGTATCTTAACTGCAAGTGCACAGCCTATCGAAGTAATATTTAAGATTATCGATCCACAGGGACTTTATGATTACTTAGTGCTAGAGGATTTACTAGTTTAGCTAAGGTGAAGGGTTGTACGATTTTTGGTTGTTTTTACAGATTAAAGGCGGGAATTAAATCTAAGTTTAATTAAATAATACTAAGGCGGTCGGTATGTAATTATGTTAACTTAGGCGGGTCAATCTAACCTAGGCTTATAAAGATGGTTCACTTAATCTATTCTGTAGAGGTTACCAGTTTGAATATCTTTAACTCACACTCTCGTGGTCTTATCTCAGATCTTACCCCTAAAGTCCTATGCCTGCTCTCGCTAGCCCATAAGTGTTTAGAAATAATTTTTGGAAACTTAGTAATTCTAATTCATTTTAAAGTGCTCTCGCTGTGTTTAAATTAAATGCCTAACTTTAGCTATCTGGTTAAAATCTCACACTCTCGTGGTCTTGACCTAACCTAATACACTTTCCTTACTCTCGTAACAAAAAGGTTGATTTTATAATAAAAAGTCTCAGCCAGAATTTTAAGCTCTTAATTATTTTAAGCCTAGAGTTGATTTTACCGATTTAGTTTATTTTAATTACATACCGCCCTAAGGTGTTTAGCTACTCATTATTGTTGAACCAGACAGAGGCAGAGAAATATAAAACAAAATATGCATAACAGAAAAATAAATACTTAACATTAAAATAAATGCAATTTAAATAAAAACCTGAATAACAATTAAAATAGTAGACTCCTTCTTCCACAGTCTGAAAGCTTGGAGTACGGACCGGAATCGGAAAAAAATTACTAAAAGAATTCTGAAGGTTTTGAAACAAATTAAATTATAAAAATTTCCTAATGTTGGAAATTGTTATATGGTTGGTTGGGATACAGAAAATTAAAGCAAGTAAAATAAATGCTGGAAAAATAAAGGGTGCAAATAAAAACGGCAGAGCTTCCGCAAGAAAATTAAAAATCAAAACTCTGTCAATTGTTCATTGAAGCTAATCTATTTATAGAAAGCTATTTGGGCTTGGCAGTTGGAATTGGTGCATGGGCCTCGTAGATGTTGAGAGAATCCAGGGAAACGTTGGAATACTTGGTCTGCGGGAAGATAGGCAGGTTGAATTCACGTAGCGTACACGTTCATGACCAAGTCTCATCAAAATACCCTAAATTCCCCTTTTCACGGTCGTGACAAGGGTGTCACGTTCGTCTTCCGTGTTTGATGCGCGTCACGGTCGTGAGGGACTTGTGACGACCGTGACTGCTCATTTTAGCGTGTCACGGTCGTGACTCCTAGGTGACGATCGTGACTGTTACAAAAAATGCAGATTATGCAGAATTCCTCCTTTCTTCATCTTTTAATGGTTGATTTTGCTCATTTCACTTGTGGCTCATGATTTAGCTCTGTAATTGATATACCTGCAAAATGGCAAAGAAAACTCGAGGAATCGGGTGTTAAAACGACATATATGCGATAAAACGACATTGAAACATATCAATATAAACGATACTTTTTCTCGTTATCACCTCCTTAGAGGGGTTAGTTTCATCACAAGATACATGCATAGATTCTTCAATAGTTAAAGTTCTTTTATTAAAAATTCTAAATGCCTTACTAGAGAGGGAGTAACAAAGAGAGATACCTTCTTCGGATTTCTCATCGAACTTACCAATATTTTATTTGTCATTGTTGAGAACAAAACATTTGCACCCGAAAATATGGAAAAATGATATATTGAGTTTCCTTCCTTTGAATAACTCATACAGAGTCTTTTTGAGAATAGGCTGAATGTTGACACGGTTGCTTACGAAACACATTGTGCTTACTGTATCCTCCCAAAATTATTTTGGAAGATTAGAGTCGTTGAGCATCGTTCTTGCAAGTTCCACCAATGACTTATTCTTCCTTTCTACGACACTATTTTGTTATGGAGTTCTTGGTGCGGAGAAGTTATGAGAGATTCCACGTTCCTCGCAAAATTCTTCAAATGAAGCGTTTTGGAATTCTCCACCGTGGTCGCTTCTAATGGAGGATATTGTGAGCGATTTCTCATTTTGTATTTGCTTTGCGTACTTCTTGAAGGCTTTGAAAGCGTCACTTTTTTGCACTAAAAACAATGTCCAAGTATATCTAGAGAAATAATCAATAATAACTAAAGCATAAACATTACCTCCGAAGCTTTTTGTTCTTGATGGACCAAAAATATCCACGTGCAACAATTGTAGTGGACACCACTTTATTGGATTTGAAAGATGTCTTGGTTTGTTTCCCTTTTTGACATGCGTCACATAACTTATCCTTGATGAACTTTATCTTTGGAAGACCAACAAATAAGTCATGCTTTATCAATTTGTTCAAGTGCTCCATATGAATGTGAGCAAATCTCTTATGCCATAACCAAGCCTCGTTATTATTCGCCAATAAACATTTTACCTTCAAGGAAGTGTTATCGAAAGAGATCATAAAAATGTTATTAATTCTTTTACCTTTTAGCAAAACATCATGTGTAACTTCTTGTTCAATCAAGCATTCGTCCTTTGTAAAGTTGATTCGAAACCCTTTGTCACATAATTGACTTATGCTAAGTAGGTTATGTCTTAGGCCTTCCACATAAAGGACATCTTTTATGATTGTAAACGGTGGTGCACCAACGATTCCTATTCCAAGGATCTTTCTTTTATTGTCATCACCATATACATATCCTTTGGCCTTACAAGATAGATATGAAAAATTGTTGATATCGCTCGTCATATTCTTTGAACATCCGCTATCAAGATACCATTGATTGGATGTTGTCTTTAAGCATACCTACAAAACAAGATTAGGTATTTTTAGGTACCCAAATTGCTTTGGGTCCTTGATAGTTAATACCCTTTTTAACCCACACATAATTCCCTTTTGCAATACCAATAATACGAACATAACAAGCATTATGTGTGTGGCCTTTAATTCCATAATAAAAGCAAGTTGGTTCAAAATTACTTATATACCTAGGAATATACACTTTTCTCTTTAGGATGTTGATGCACAATTTAGAATTGTTTACTTTCTCTTTATGAATTTGATCACTAGATATAACAAAGATGGTCTCATTGGTACTTAGTTTAGAAAACTTAGAATATCCTAATCCACTCTTATCATTAGAATATCTTTGGTGCCTTAGAATTTCTTCCAAGCCAATTTGACCTTTCTCATATCTTTCATTAACTCTTTTAAGTTGAACAATTTGAAAAGAGAAAGATTCACAATTCTTACAAACAATTTTTTTTTTCATCCATCACTTTTTGTTTTTCATTTTCAACACATTTTTCTAATGCAATGTTCTTTTCTTTTAGGGATGAAATTAGTTTCTTTTGAGATGATATAGTCTTATACAAAATTTTGCATTCTTTTAACAATTCATCAATAACATCTTGTGCATCATTATCATAAACATACAAGTTACTACTAACCTCATCTTTTTCGTCATCAGAGTGGTGTGAAGCCATTAGAGCCATATTTGCACATTCATCGCTTTTCGATTCCGATGAGGAACTTATCTCGTTATCTTCCCAAGCAATGTACGCCTTCTTGTTCTTGACATCCTTCTTGCCTTTGAATTCTCCTTTTTCCTGAAATGTCTATTCTTTTTAGCATAAAGGGATTTTTTTTTATTGAAAAACTTACCGAACTTTTTAACAAGAAGCATGAAATTCTCATCTTCCAATGTGTCATCATCTTTATCTTCTTTTGATTCAACCTTCAAGGAAATTCCTTTAGACTTCTTTTCCTGATTTTCATGTTTCTCAAGCCTTCCAAGTTCCAACTCATGTTCTTGAAGCTTTCCAAATCGAGATGCGGATGTCATCGTTGAGATATTTTTCCTTTTTGAGATCACTGTTACTTTTGGTTGCCATTCTCTTGTTAAGGATCTTAAGACTTTGAGATTTAGATCATCATTTGTAAATGTTTTTCCGAGGGCAATCAAATGATTTGTTAGGTGAACAAATCTCTTTTGTAGCGCAACAATGGATTCACCGGGCTGCATCTGGAACATTTCATACTCTTGACTCAACGTATTCAACCTCGATCTCTTCACTTTGGCGGTTCCTTCACGCGTCTCTACTAAAGTGTCCCATATTTGTTTTGCCGTCTTACATTGCGAGATGCGGAAGGATTCATCCATACTCAATGCACTTTGAAGAATGTTTATAGCCTTCTTTTCATTCAAGATTTTCTTTTTATCATCTTCATTTAGTGCAATTTTTGTCTTATCGGAGGCTTCACCATTTATCACCGTGACCGGAACATGAGGACCATCTTCAATCGTTTCCCAAATTCCTTCTCATTGTGCTTCTATATGTGCTTTCATCCTTATTTTCCAAAAGTCGAAGTATTCTCCTGAGAATAGTGGAGGCTTGTGACTACTTCCTCATTCTTTGAAAATAGGATTTGAATTTACGGAAGCCATACTGGATCTGTAGGAACAGGTTACCTATAACCTGCTCTGATTCCAAATGTAAGTAGAAAGAGTGCCTAAGAGGGGGGTGAATTAGGACTTAGATTGTTTGTGCAATTTTAACATACATATGCATCCTAGATATGAACACTTATAAATATAATTTTGTTGCATGAGAAATAATGATCTTTATACCTTTCAATTAAAAGCTTGAATCTTCAAAAGTACTTTCTTTGATTAGACTTTAAACGATCCTTTTTGAGCAATCAAGACTTTGATGTAGAAGTTGTTATCATTAAAATGTACTTTGAGAAACTTGCTTTTATAGTTATCACACCATAAAACTGGTTTCCCGGGCATAGGAAGTTTTACTCACTTAATAGTGATCTAATCCAAGCTACTTCAGCTGCTAGGTCAGCCAAAGCTCTAGATTCTGACTCAGTAATTGACCTTGACACCACTCTTTGTTTTCTCGAGGCCCACGAGATTAATGTCTCACCAAGGAACACACATTGTCCAACCATGGATTTCCTATCATCTATGCTAGTAGCCCAATCTGCATAAGAGAATCCATCAATATTAAGATCAGTTGAGGGTTTGATATGAAGACATAAATTTGTTGTTCCATGGAGATATCTCAATATCCTTTTTATTCCTTGCCATTGATCTATGGTTGGGGAAATCATAAATTGGCCAAGTTTGTTGACCGAGAACGCTATGTCTGGCCTAGTTTTGATTAGGTACTATAATGCACCTATAGCCTGTCTGTATAAGGTAGGGTTGGCAATAGGTTCTGCTTCAGCAATTAGGTGTTTCCCTGTTGCCATTGGTGTGAGGCAGGATGAATATTTTTCCATATTAAACCTTTTGAGCAAATATCTAATGTACTTTGTTTGTTTCAGGTACATTCCACCAGTATCTCCATGTACTTCAATTCCCAGGAAGTAGTGTAGAGAACCTAGGTCTTTTAGAGAGAAATAAATGTTTAGTTGAGTGATGAAGGTCTCTAGGTCTTTAAGAGAGAAAGCAATGTTTAGTTGAGTGATGATTGTATTCTAATGTGTCATCTACTGGGTATGTGTCATGTATTGAGCCTGTTGTTGCTGGTGCTTTATTTGTATGTGAAATTGTCTCATATGCAGTGACAAAGATCTCACTAAGGACTGGTTGATCTTCATTGACAACTAGATCTTCTTCTCGGTGGTTCACATCATTGTTACTTGGTTAAATTGTGTGACTTGTAGTGGTACCTATAGGTAAAGGAGGGAGAAAAATAGGGACAATTTCAGTTAGAGTTTTTAATGGATTCCTTGTGTCAAGAAAGCCATCATAAAATGGAATGTGATTCTCATTGAAGACAACATGTCTTGAGACAAAAATTCTTCCATGCGAATTGAGGCACTTATATCCCTTGTGAGAGCTGCCATATCCCAAGAACACACACCTAGTGGTGTGGAATTGAAGTTTGTGTTGATTGTATGGTTTGAGGCAAGGGTAGCATGCACAACCAAAAGGCTTCAAGGCATCATAGTCAGGTTCTTTCCAAAAAATAATGAATATGGACTTTTATTTGGGTTAACTGATAAGGACAATATATTGATAAGAAAAATTGAGGTTGATAAAGCTTCCCACCAATAATGTAAGGGTATTTTGGCATGTGCTAGTAGTGTGAGTCCTAATTCAGCCACATGTCGATGTTTTCTTTCTGCTCAACCATTCTGCCGAGAGGTATATGGACATGAAATTCTAAATTGGATTCTTGAATTTATGGCTATTTTCTGAACAAGTTTATACTCACCTCCACCATCACATTGGAGGATTTTTATTTTCATGCTAAACTGATTTTCAACCATGTTTTTGAATTGAGTGAAAGCATGTATTGTTTTTTATTTTTGTTTTAAGGGAAAGATCCAAGTGAATTTGCTGAAATCATCAATAAAGTGAACATAATAGTTGAAATTAGATGGAGATAAAATTGGGGATGGACCCCACACATCACTATGAATTAAATCTAAAGGTTCCTTAGCATGAGAAAAGGATGATGTAAATGGTAACAAGTGAAGTTTTCCAAATTGACAAGCTTCATAGAATGAAAAATGATCGTTTGATGATGTCTTCACATTCCAGTTCTTCAACACCTTTTCCAGAAATTTATTGTTGGGGTGTCCAAGATTTCTATGCCAAATATCCTTGACTTACATGTAGGTACATGGGTCTTTATTGACTTGGGAGTTGACACTTGAAAGTTGGTATAATCCATCTTTAACTTTCCTTTTTAGTAGTGCATTCCCTGTCAGTTTGTCCTTCACATAGAAATAATTTGCATCAAATTCAACAATAGTATTATTTTCTGTAGTTAGATTAGATATACTTAACAGGTTTTTGGTTATTTCTGGGACATACAAGACATTATGCAGGTTGAGTTTATTTAATTCAGTCGAGCCTGAGCCTACTATTCTCAACCTGTTACCATTGCCAACTAGCAGAGAATTCTTAGCATTGCTTTCACTGAGATTTTTGAGCTTCTCATTCTGATGAGTCACATGATTTCTAGATCCAATGTCAAAATAACATTCATAGACTTGACCATGGTAAGGTGAGGCTATGAAAGAACTATGATTTTTTTTCTTGTTATTCTTAGCATAGTGATTTGAGCCTATGTATGATTTGTTAAAACGATAAAAACATTGCACTGTAGTGTGACCTATCTTGTTACATACCTGGCATGTTGGTTTAGATCTACCTCTTCCTCTACCTCCTCTAAAGTTGGAGCCTCTCCAGTTTCCTCGTGTCCCAGATTTGTTGCCTCTGAAATGAGTTTGGCTTGCAAGGTTTGCTGAAGCATTCATTGAGAGATTACTAAAATTGCTCAGTTGTTCTATTCTGTTTTCAAATGTCAATAGTTGGGCATGTAGATCAACCCAAGTAATATTGATTTGATCATATAATTTGACCATCATAGGGTTATAATCAGCATCCAGGGCATTTAGTGTCTGAATTATCAGGTCCGAGCTAGAGATTGGTGTTCCTTCTAGCTTTAATTTGTTAGAAAGGTTCTTCATTTATATAAGATACTGATCCATCTTCATTTATCATGTGCGAGTGTTATAAAATTCTGATTTGATGTAGGTTGTTCTTAATTTTGTGTGTGCACTTGCCAGGCCTTAGGCTTCATCTTAAAGTTCCTTAGAGGTTTCATAATGCACCAATTGTGTTGTAATGTCAATGACCATTGAATTTATTCGCCATCCTAGGAGATCTTGATCATGTGCAATCCATTCTTCATATTCAGGATTGCTTTTCTTAGTTGTTTCATTTTATGGAGATAATTTGTTCAGGGAATTCTTTGGTTCCTAGTATGTAAGTATCAAGTTTGCAATCTCTAATCAATGGAAGAAATAGTGACTTCCATAGGAGATAGTTATCTCTATCTAGATTTATAGAGACAATTGTAGTTAGCTCATTTTGTGATTTGTGTAAGTAGAAAATGACATGATTGGGTCGAGATCCTTTAAGCTTAAGCACTCTGATGCCATAAGAGAAAGGTATGAAAAATGGCGTATCTATCCATTTGACAGATTGTGTTTATATACACAATTATAGTACATATGAGATCCTATAATTATGCTAGGACTAATTAGAAGAATCAACATATATGGAAGGAATTGGTCATGATAGATATACATATATTGTGACAAAATCATAACAAATAATGCCATGATACTAAACATAGAAATTGTATAATGACAGTGATATTGTGATCAATAGAAAGTTATTAGAATCATAACTTCCTCTAACTATATATACACTACAATTATTCATGTGAGAAATAATGGTGGTTGCAATGTATATATCACGTCACTAAATTATTTTATTAATAAAAAAATGAGATTCATGTTTATACATGGTGGATGCAGTTTTTTTATTAAAAAAAATAGTTGTGATGTAAATCCTACGCCGCAAAACAAAAATTAAAACTTAAAAATCAAACTATTATATTTCACGTGGGGGAAGTTTTCTTATACCAATGTTAGATATTCGACCAGATGGTCTTTCTTGGGTTGATACTATCCTTTTACTTGGGAGGCCCCGAGCTGAGAATTGGTGAAAATCTTGTCCTCCTTCGTGCCCAGGTCTTTGGCCAAACGTAACCCTGCGAGGAAAGCTTCGTACTCGGTTTGGTTTTTTGAAGTTGGGAAGTATACGATATGGACACTTCAATTAGGATTCCCTCTTTATTTTCGAGAATGATACCTTGCCCACTGCAAGTGGAGCTAGATGCATCGTTGACGTAGATGGTCCATTTATGAGTTCCTCATTGATACGCGGATGAAGTTATCTCTGCTACGAAGTCAGCAAGAGCCTGAGGTTTGAGGGCTTCCCTGCTCTCATAATGAATGTCAAACACTTATAGTTCTAATGACCATCTTATCATCCTGCTGGCCATGTCTGGGCGGCCAAGCAATTTCCTTATAGGTTGGTCTATTTGAACAACTATGGCGTGGGCTAGAAAATAGTGCCTTAATCTTCTCGCGGTATTGATGAGAGCCAAAGCAACTTTTTCAATCTGTTGGTACCTAAGATTTGGTCCTTGTAGAGCCTTACTCGTAAAGTATATTGGCTTCTGCCCCTTAGGGGTTTCTGTGATGAGGGTAGCACTAACTACTTTGTTGGTGACAGAGAGATACAAATAGAGAGTATCCCCGACATCTGGTCGGGAGAGAACCGAGGGCTCCGATAAGACTTGATTGAGATGATGCAGAGCTTGCTCACACTCTTATGTCCATTCAAAAGTTTCCTATTTGCGAAGAAGCTTAAAAATGGTAGAGTACGTTGGGAAGACCTGACCACAAAGCGAGATAAGGAGGTAAACATCCCGTTGAGGGATTGTATTTTTTTTAATTTGGAGCGGGGAACTGAGAAAATACATGACACTTGTCGGGGTTAGCCTCGATTCCTCTTTCGGTGAGGTAAAATTTGAGGAACTTCCCTGCCCTTACGCCAAATGTGCATTTCTCAGGGTTAAATCTCATTTTATATTTTCTGGCCTAGTAGAAGAACTTTTACATTTTATTGGGATTTGACAATCATATCATCCATATATACTTCGATCATATCTCTGATCTCAGATCAGAAGACTTTGTTCATCATACGCTAGTACGCGGCCCCAACATTTCTCAGACCGAAGGGCATTACGTTGTAGAAATAGTTGCCCGACAAAGTCATGAAAGAGGTTCCCCCTTTATCCTTTTCGGCCATGAGGATTTGGTTATACCCTGAATAGGAGTCCATGAAGGACAAGAGTTTGAATCCTGCAAAATTATCTACTAGTTTATCGATGTTAGGCAAATGGTAAGCATCTTTCGGGCATGGCCGATTGAGGTTGGTGTAGTCAATGTACGTCCTCCATTTTCCATTTGATTTTTTTTACTAATACAATGTTGTCCTACCAAGTTGTATACCTGAATTCCAATATAAATTTAGCCTTTAAGAGGTCTTTAACAGGTTTTTATGCACAACTTTTGTCTTCTTGTCGGATTGTTTGCGCTTGTGCTGGGAATGGCTCGAGCAGAGGGGTTGATAGTGAGCTGGTGACAGGCAGTTACTGGGTCGAGTCTGGGCATGTCTACGACACTTCAGACAAACAAATATATGGTGTTTCGCAAGCCAGTCTTCAACTGATCTTTCACCTTGTCGAGAAGTTGAACACATATCCTCACTCCTCTGTTGGGATTGTCCCTGAAAGCAATCACTTCAAAATCTCCTACTAGAAGTGGGTGCAGGATAGTTGTGGCGAGTGAGGTGTACGTCGAGGTGTTCTCGCTGCCATCTTCTGAGATTCAGCTATCAAGGTCGACTGAATGGACCTATAGTTCTGGATTTTTCTCGGGCTGACTGTCTTTGCTTGGGGGTTCTCCATCTCTTTTCCGTTTGACGACCTTTGGAGTTGTGTCGATCATGCTCTGCCTTTTGCTTCAAAGCATCTTCTGGCAGCTTTGATGTCCCCATATAGAATGGCGACGTGACCCTTTTCAGTGTAATACTTCATCTTTAGATGAACTGTGGATGATAATGCGATCAACTCCTCATGGGTTAGCCTGCCCAAAATACATTGGTACAAGGAGGGACAGTCGATAACCAAGAAATGTGTCTTGATTGTTTTTTAGGCTTCCCCCTCTCCAAAAATGACCATAAGCTCGACATATCCCTAAGGCCTTATAGTGTCCCCATTGCACCCTTGTAGGTCGGATCCCACATAAGGTGATAAGTTCTTTTGGTTATATCGGAGAGCACAAAACAAGGAGGTGTACATGATGTCGACAGAACTTCCCTGATTGACAAGGATTTTGCGGACATCTGTATTAGCCATCTTTGTCCTTATAAGTAAAGGTATGTGAGCGTTGGGAGAGCCTCCCTGGAGTTCTTCCATGTAGAATGTTATCGGCTGCTACATCCCCTATATTCTCTCGATGGAAGATAGTTGATTGGGGTTAGAATCGACCAGCTGCTTGAAATTAGCAGGGATGACAAAATCTTATGGCTAAGAAATGGACATAGAAACTCTGTAGGGGAGCGTTGTCACCGGTGACTTCCTTAACCTTATTAGCTTCATCCTCTCAAGGAGAAGCTCCTTCTTACATATACTTCTTTAAGTGACCCTCCTTGATGAGGATCTTTATGGCATCCTTTAGATGGACACAATCTTCAGTGACGTGCCTGTGACTACTGTCATACCCAAAATTTTCCTACATGTATACTATTTTATTTCCGTCTAACCTTTATTCAGAAAAATTTAAAATAATATACGTTTCAGTTTGTTCAGTAAATCGAGTCAGTTTTCTTTTTAGATTGTCAGGTCAAATGTGTGTGGCGTTGTTTCAAGATTCTGTGTTGTGTGTGTGGTAGTGGTAGTCGGTCCATTTCATATAACTTTAAGTCCATTATCTAAAAAATCATAAAAATTTCTTTTATTATTTCTATTACTACTATTTCTATTTTTATCTTTTTTCTCTTTTATTATTTCTATCATTTTTATTTTTTTTAGTTATTATTATTATTATTATTAGTTTCCATCACATAACTTCTTTTCACGGTACACACAATTCGTGGCCCACAAAATTTACAAAATTATTCCATTATTATTATTACTATTATTATTATTATTATTATTATTATTATTATTATCCATTTCCACATTTACAAATTCACCAAAGCCTATCCCATATTTTCCTTGTCATTATTTTATCAAAATTTTCCATTGCCAGCAACATACACAACCACACAGGTTACACTTGATTCATGCATTCCATCAGCCACAATTGTCAATACCCAATTGTCACGTCGACTAGTTCATTTTCAAATCCTCAGCACCAATTCCATACATCAGCGTCACCATTTTTTTTTCATTTCCTAAAAAAAAACTATTGCAACCACAAGGGACCACACTTTCAACTATATTTCACGTGAACACATTGTAACAACATTCACTCTCCACAATACCATTCTCTATACACATATTACACAACCAAATGGTTTTCCTCAGTACGCATCACGCAATCTGCATCGCTACACAAAACGCAATCCCATAGACAACAACACACGATAAACTTTCAAATTCCATACTGTGAAATTCCTCTCAATCCTTATCCAAAACTCAGCTTAAATTTCCATTCCACCCTCATAGGATCCCATATATATATAAACACTCTTCTCCTCATTCTAAAATCAAGCTTGGATTACCTTACAAAAACTCTGCATAAATCAGAACCAAGTTTCAGAAAATAAAACCAAAACAATAAAAAAAATTCCAATCACATAAACCCTGCATGAACAACCGCACATCCTCAGCCTCTCCACAAAAACCGAAAACATTTCACGAAAACAACCCTTCTGCATTTTCAGATCCGTAATCCCTTCGAACAACATCAAACCTTCAAACCGAATCACTCACTCTCCATTAAATCTACAAACTTTCATAAACCCTTAAATCTAAAGAAAAAAAATCTTTCATACATCTTCAACAATATCTCACAACCGAAGACAAACTCAGTGAGAAAACAAAAAAACTCATAAACAAATCACAAACACAAACCTTCACACCAACAGATCCTTAAAAACACAAACCACTAACACATACCTTTACCCTTCCAAATCACTACAAACAAAACCGAAATCCAAATCGCAAGCAGAGAGAGACCGTGAGACGAGAGAGACCGAGCCCGGGACACCCATGAACAAATCCCCAATACTCAAACTGTGAATAGATCCGAGGCCAAAAAATCAAAAAAATAGAGAGAAGTCGTCAGATTTCTGCGAGCAGGGAGGAGATGAAAACGTGATTGTGATAATCATACAAGACCACTTTCGAAACTAAGGGTGGGTTTCTTACTTATTTTCTTTTATTGTGTTTGAGGAAGGAGAAGAGGAATTCATTTTTTTGTGTTTTCCGAAAGTAGTCGTGACTTGTGATGCTGATGATGTTAGCTGAAGCTTTTTTTCTTTATTTCATATAAACCCTTGTTTATTGTAAATGGGCTTAACCCATGACTCCGTTACTCACTACACACCTCTTTTATACAATGCACCCTTCATTCCCTTTATTTTTTTAATATTTATTATCTTGTTTTTTCTAAAACAAATCCTTCACTATATTTATTTATTTTGATTTCTCTTTTTTTAATTAGATTTATGTTTTGATCTATTTTCTTATGTTTTTTCTCATTTTCTTTTTTGATTTTCTATTTTATTTTTGGCCAATGATATAGAAAATGGTCAAATATGTTTGATTTTATTAAATCGGTCAATCTTGATCAATATGAGGCCTATTTAGTTTAGTTATTTATTTATTGCCTTATTTCGATTTTTGCCAAAATAGTTTAGTTTTTTTTTATGGTCGATGAACATCTAAATAATCTTGATATTCTTCGCAAGCCGACTTGAAATCTCGATTAAATGATGAGACCATTTTATTTCATTTATTTTATTTATTTTATTTTATTTTATTTTCGCATTTCAATACATAAATCGACGCTCGACTCCTCATAGAGTGCTTCTAACATTGAATCGGTTCTAAGGTAGTTAAAAATCTATATTTTGATGCTTTCAATTAAATTTCAAGCTCCAACAGCTCCGAATAGTTTAGGACACTTCACACACAGTTCCTCTTGGGCAAATACAATGAAACCTTTTATTTCGTGCAACCCCGTGTAACTTATTTTGTACCCCTTTCCTGATTACTTTGTATGCAATTTACTTCTCTGCATTTATCGATTTTAATTCATTCATGAACCCTTGGTCCAACACCAAGTAGTTTCATTCGCACACTCATACAGTTCATTGGGTTATGGTTTCGTATTACTAGGAGCACCCCTGGGGACTAGGAATAGGATCCACCTAACCAATCAAACAATAAACCTCCATTTGCATCGACCAACCCGAAAAACCAAAACTTTTCTTTAGACCCAAACCCTTGATCCAACATCAAGTGTTCTTAGGTAATTAAAACATCTAACAACTATTGAAACAAGGTGAAGAAGAAGTACATCGAATCTTCGATGGGTTTCCTCAATTGCTTGGGTGCGAGTTTTCTTACTCGGGTGTGAGTAATTGACACCTAATAAAATCAACAACTAACTAATCGTAGAACCACAACCTACGAGGCTCTGACTTTCGCATTGCACGAGGGAATACGTAGGCACACGTATCTTACTCCTTGTCGAACACCATAGGATCATAACCACCCATTCCCCGTTTAATATTAACCTTAGATTATAATTGTCCGTATTTATTTTACTCAAAGAAGATAAATGACATTTGTTAATATCCAATCACAAATAAAACTAAGAGGTTCCCGTTGAGTACAACAGACGTAAGGGGTGCTAAAACCTTCCCCTTACGGAATCGACTCCCGAACTTAGAATATGGTTTCAAATACTATGTTCTATCCATTTTTTATATATTTTCCTTTCCCTATTTTTTGGAATAAAATATGTTTGATGGCGACTATGTTCTTCATTTTTCCACGGTCTTTTATCACGAGGTCGTATCATCATTTTCAAGGTGCAACAGATTGGCGACTCTGTCGGGGAGTTAGTCAAGCCTAAATTGGTTCGATTTGTGATTGAATGTCAACTTTGATTATTTATCTTCTTCCGTTTATTTATTTACTTGCTTATTATGTTGCTACTTGGGCTCCTTTGATCATTGACACTGTGTGAGATAAGCTCACTACCAAAGCCTGAGAAAAACCATAGGACTAGAAGATGGTTGTGTAGTGGAAGACTACGGGGAATCTTCCTCGGGGTACGAAGTGAAAACCATCATCTGAAATATATTATCTTGGAAATATTGTGGTGCGATGTTCCTTCAGCGTGTGACAATGTTTCTAAGTTGAATTTCCGACTCCAGGAACCTTCAAACCAATCCATAGTGGTTAGTAGTGTTAACTTACGAGATATATGTGAATCAATGGGATAATGCGAAAACCACAATCAGACTAGATCCCTTGAACATATTACTATCTGACAATAATATTTTCAATCTTGATCGACAATGTCTGAGATTTTCGACACCTAGATTGATAGTTATGTAGTAAAAGCTTATGAGGAATCTTCTTCGTAGGCCGATACGAAGACCTCACCTAGAGTTGATTGTTTCAAAGATATTATCGTTTGATGGATCTCTGTCATGTCTATAATGTACTTGACAAGGATCCACAACTCTGGGCACCTACCCGTTCAAAACCTACCTTTGGGGAGATACCAGTTACTTATCCTGTTATTGTGACCGACCTCAGAGAACGTCAAACTTTTGATCCTGTATCTTGTATTACATACATATGCATATCATTTTTCATTGCAATTATTATGCATCTTGCATTTCATTTCAAAGCTGTAAACTCATTTCATGTTCCTCCATCTTCAGTAAATCAAGATGGTTTCCCGATGCCCGTACCTGACTCGAGCCAACACTAGAAGAATTATGGGTCAGATTCAACAAGAGCAATTTGCTATGAGGGGAGATATTGACTCGGTTAAGAGTAAGATTGACCAGATTTATGAGACTATACAAGCCTTGGCTAGAATGGAAGAACGTCGTGAAACCGCTGCTGCAATAAACAATGTTCTCGTGCAAGGATCTACCTCACACTCAATGCCTTCATTTCCCATTCCTAATCCTTTGGTCTATGGTTTGCATCCAGGCTTCACTCCCGCAGTTGAAGAAGTCACTTCTCAACCAATACCTACCTCTGGTGTTATTGTTGGTGCTATTACTCAAGCTCAACCTATTCTAACTCAGGTCCAGATTCCTCATGCTGAAGAAGATCAACAAGTTGAGTATGAGATGAATACTGTTGTTCCAATCATCAATCCTCATGTTGTTTAGGATTCCGAAGTTATGAAGATGTGTCATGAGTTAGCTGTAAAACTCTGAATCATGGAAGGACACAACTTAACCTCTTTGAGTGCTTCAGACATGTGCCTAGTTTCGGATGTTGTGATTCCCACTAAGTTCAAGTTGCCTAAATTCGAGAAATATAAGGGCCTCAGTTGTACTGATCTCCATTTGAGGATGTACTGCAGAAAAATGGCCGATCATGCCAAAGATGACAAGCTCATGATCCATTGCTTCCAAGACAGTTTGTCTGGAGCATATCTAGAATGGTACATGCAACTTGAGCGTAGCAATGTGCGCACTTGGCTTAAACTATATGATGCATTCAAAAATCAATAAAAGTATAATACTTACTTAGCTCCGAACCATACTCAACTTTAGAGTATGGCTCAAAAGGAGAACAAATCCTTCTAAGAGTATGCACAACGCTGGAGGGAACTAGCCGCCAAGGTTCATCTGCCATTGGTTGACCGTGAACTGATTGATATCTTCATGGGTACTTTACAAGGATAATATAACGAAAAGTTAATCAGTAGTGTGTCTTCAGGCTTTTCAGACATGGTGATTGTTGGAGAAAGAATTGAAGAAGGTCGAAAAAGTGGTAATATTCAAGGAGGATCTAGCCGCCATGCCATATTCAAGAAGCCTTTCAACGGGTACCAGAAAAGAGAAACAAATTCCATATCTTCTCGGAGTGAGAAACCTCGATAGAGTGTGCCTACTTCAATCCCCTACTACCAGTATCCATATGGTGATGTTGTGCAATACGCTTTTGTGCCTTATCAACCAGTTCCTTCATTGCCTTATCAGCAGGCAATTCAAGCTCCATTTCCACCTCAGATGCCTTACCAACAACGTCCATATCCTCAAATTTCTAATGTTGCACCTAATCCATACCAACAATCGGCTTATCCACAACAACAACATGGTCAACAACAACAACACGCTCCTCAACAGCGCCCGCCAAATCAGCAAAGAAGACCCGACAGACACTTCGATCCATTGTCTGTGACATATGGAGAAATCTTCAATGGGTTGCTAGCAAATGGATCTATTGGTTTGAGTGATATACCACCTCAAACTGTTATTCCCCGAGACTATGATGCCAATGGTCATTGTGAGTATCACAAAGGTGCTCCAGGTCACACAATTGAGAATTGCAAAGCCTTCAAGCACAAAGTTCAAGACCTGGTCGACTCTAAGGATCTCAATTTCACTCCCATAAATATGAATGTTCAAACCAATCCAATGTCGCCACATGGGGCCCGTAAGTGAAAGCATTTGAAGGGGTTGTCGAAGACCAAATTGAGTGTTCTCCAACTTTGAAGAAGCCAGTCAATCAAGAGAAGTTCAATTCCTTAAATCAAGGCAATCGCCATGCCATTAATCATTTTACATTCTTGTGTTTTTTATTGTTTGATTAAGTACTATTTTCTTTGAACATTGTTATTTCATATTTGGTTATGTTAATGTTATGTTTATGCATGTTTTGAATTAGTCTATTCACATTCGCTCATCATTTATCATTTATCATAAAAATCATAAAAATATTTCTCCACTTCACTTTCTTATCAAGTTGTTTTAGCAAAGATTGTAGGGAGGATGATGAAAACTGAATACCCATAACTATTGTGGTATGTTTTCAGATAAAACCTCGTCAGTGACGTACAAGCATTTTTTCAAATCCCCAAACATTGGAGAGATAAGCAGTTAATCCATAGTCAACCACTTTGAGCCTAGAAGTAGAAGTTTCTTTCAGATAATAACCCTTACGCTTAACCTGTGGCAGGTTTGTTGTTCAATTAACTTGACTACACCTTCAAATCGCAAGATGAGACATCCCGTCGGAGGATCATCGACAAATGACTTGGCAGTCACAACATTCAACAAAATACAACAAAAAAAGAAAAAAATCGCTAAGTCGAGCACCAAAAGGGAAACTTAAGCGAGAAAAAAGAAGAGAAAAAGAGAAAAATCAAAGAAAAAACCACTAAGTTGAGTACCCAAAGGGAGACTTAGTCAACAAAAAAAGAAGAACAAAGTAAGAAGAGGAGCTCAAATTTTCAGCAAAGACAAAACAAATATCAGTGATGACCATATCAATAATCAAAGGGTCACCGACATCCAATCAGAACAAAATAAGATGATTGCCACTTCAAAGCGAACCTTGAAGTTTCATCTTCACCTTTACAAATTCAAGTCCCTTTTGGAAGATAAATGTACGTGTAGAGTTAAATGAACGTAGGACTGGAGAACATTATGAAGAAAGGGTGGGTACAAAATTTTTTGAGCCTTATATCCTTTGTTTCTTAAACCATGAACCAGGCCACGTTACAACCCTTGAAAGACCTAATTGAGGCATGGTTTATTCTGAAAGCATACAACAACAAGGTTGCATAAACTGACTCCTAGAGATTTGCTAATCCTCAATCTTGATAGCATATTCTTCTTGTTGCATCTTTCACTCACTTACTAAATCAGCACCACGTTTGGACTAACGGTTCATTCGTCACACTACCACATCATTCAAAAAATTGACTTTTTCAAAGCTTGCATGAATGTTGCATTAACAATACCATTTGTGTATGAACAATTTAATTGCAAATCAGTGTTTGACATCAAAGCAATCCCACAAGGGTCAAACAAAAGAGGAACTTGGATCGAGACTACCTCAAAATCCTTTCAATCAGAGGTAAGACCCTCATCAGCTCAATCAGGGGAAATCATCTTCAACAGCTCAATCAGGGGAAAACGCATACCAAATCCATACATTGAGGCAAATCATGTCATGATCACCCTCAAAGCTAACCCACCATATTTTTTTCAAATACCCTACAGACAATGGCAAGCAAACGAAGAACATGTCTTCTTATCTCTATTCCCCAACTAAATAAGCAGGTCTTGCTAGACATTGGCAACCTTTCAAAGCAAAGAAATCTTCATGTGTCAATCAAACCGCTTCTCTCATCAACAATTGATCAAACTTGGAGCATCCAGATCCATCTTCTGACCATGCACTATCGAAGATCGAGTGTCGGGGAATCGAACCCTTCCACCCACCCAAAGTCCAATCATTATTGGCAACAACCAGACCAAAAGTATACCAAGCAAGCATATTTCCAATCACTCATATGCGTCATTATGCGTCATTTACATCAACACATCATATGCATCATTATGCATCATCTACAATATACGCATCATTTGCATACATAAACGAACCAAAATTTTTCATATCCCCAACATTTCAACTTACAACTTATTGCATAAGCATTTGCATCATATTTCCATCATAATGGAATACCATTTCAAAATAAAACATGCATACATGCATAAGTCAGGATCTAGGATCAATCGAAGATTCCAGGCCAATCACCAGCAAATCCAGTGGGTGTTCCTCATGGAACTGTTCTCTTCAACCTTTTGCTGATAAAGCTTCAATCAGTATTCTCCAAGCAAAATTATTACCTAATGTTATTCAGTGGGATTTCCCTATTGGATCATTCTCTTCAACCATTTGTTGATCTCCCCAATCAATCTTACTCAGTATACCAATATTCCTCAACCAGGTCGCCTTATCATCCTTTTGGTGGCAGCGATTTATTTAATTTTCAGTCTACCTGTCATCTTTTTAGTGTCGGGATCGCCTTATCATCCTTTTGGTGGTAGCGATTTATTTAATTTCTAGTCTACCTTCATCCTTTTGGTGCAGGGATCACCTTATCATCCTTTTGGTATAGCGATTTATTTAATTTCCAATTTACCTTCATCCTTTTGGTGCGGGGATCACCTTATCATCCTTTTGGTGATAACAATTTATTTAATTTCCAGTTTATCTTAATCCTTTTGGTGCAAATATCGCCTTATCATCCTTTTGGTGGTAGTGATTTATTTAATTTCCAGTTTACCTACATCCTTTTGGTGCGGGGATCGCCCTATCATCCTTTTGGTGGTAGCAATTTATTTAATTTCTAGTTTACCTTCATCCTTTTGGTGCGGGGATTGCCTTATCATCCTTTTGGTGGTAGCGATTTATTTAATTTTCAATTTACCTTCATCCATTTGGTGCGGGGATCGCCTTATCATCCTTTTGGTGATAGAGATTTATTTAATTTCCAGTCTACCTTCATCCTCTTGGTAAGCGGATTGCCTTATCAATCATCCTTTTGGTGATATCGATTTATTTAATTTCCAATTTAACTACAACCTTTTGGTGCAGGGATCGCCTTATCATCCTTTTGGTGGTAGCTGTCGCTCCCACCTGATGACACAGGGCCAATAGGGGTACAGACGCGAACGGTCGGCGAAAGAGAGGGAAAGGAAAGAGTCGCCAGCTAGGCATTTTTATCCCGAAGGAAAGGTAATGCTGCATAAACCTGAGAAAAGATGGATAAGACGGTTGCGAACCAAAGAAACTGAGAAAGGGGGTTGGTTACAACCTGGGAAGGTATTAGCACCCAGATTGTCCGCCGTACTCGACGGGATCCACGCTCAAAAGATTTGTGTTTTAAAGGGGTAGTGTCAGTGCGATCTGTGTATCAAAGCTGGAAAGAATGCAAGTGTCAGTGCAAAAGGAAATGTGAAGTGGATAAGAGAAGTGTCAGTGTGAGAACAAGAATGAAATGCTCAAGACTATGAAGCTTAAAAAACAATGCTGGAAAGAGGGGGAATACACAGAGACTTTTGTTCGATAACTGTTAAGTTATGCCTACGTATCCTCTCGTGCAATGAGGAAGTCAGAACACCGTAGTTCGACTCAAAGAGACTGAAGGATAAATTGACCTGTGAACTGCTTACTTGTCTATGCTCAAGTGTATGACCTGTCTGGCTCAGGTGCAAACTGTATTACATTAGACGGAAGAAGCGAGTTCTCGTTTATGAGTGAAGATGATGAGAAAAGAATCCCGAAGGAGACGATTATTGTTTGTTTTTGGTATTTTCAATCTTTTATTGCTTTTGGAATTTGTCATAAGAAAATGAGCTTAAGCTTAAACCAATGGTTAGTAAACTCATCACATCTTCCCTCTGATTAGGGGCAATGAGGATACCTTAAATATGAAGTAAGCACCTCACACTTAATCACCATGGTGTAGGATTAAGATCATTAACCTACTTGTGATTATTTAGATGTTTTTGTTGTTTTTGTTTAGTGTTAAGTAATGAGTTTAAGCCATAATCAAGGATTTAATGGACTCGTTACACCATCCTAATAGAAGGATAATAGATGAGAACATTTAAGCTGAGGAAGGCTCCTCAACTTAATCCATGATTATGGATTAACCTCATGACAAAAAAAAGCCTTTAGCAAATGGATTTTAGTTAATGGTAAGATTAAGAAGTGAATTTTATAGTTTGTAAGACAACTTGAGGGGGACTTGTCCATTAACACTAGGGTTAGTCCTTCTTAACCAATTAAGGAAGAATTAGAACCCTAATGCAAGGCCCAAGTTACAAGCTTGATGTCTTAGTGATTATTAGGTGGATTGATTAAAGGAGTTAAACACATTAAGGGTTTAACACTTAGGATTAAAGTTATACACTCCATCCTAATAGAAGGATGCAGGCATAAGCTTAATCACAAAGCCTTAAAACCTTTAGGGTTTAGTCCTTGATTATGAGATGAGAAGAGAAGACTCAACGATGACACAAAGGTAAAACTAAAGGGGGACTAATCAAACCCTAATTGTGATCATGCTTGGTTATTCCTAGGGTTTATGAGGCTTGCAAAAGATCTTCAAGAGAAAAGCCACCAAGGAAGAAGCAGAATGAAGGAAGGAGAAGCAAAAGAAGCAAGACAACTTACTTCATTTAAGAAGATAAGTTGCTTGAAGAAAGAAAATGAGGAGGGAGCATGAATGTGCAAGCTCACTCTAATACACAAGTAAAATTCAGAAATGAATGCATAAGAGGGATGAGAAGAGATTGTGAGAAGTGAAGGCAAATTCACTTCTCAGACACTTACCACCTGAAAAGTTAGCAACAAGAAAATGACATGACATGAAAATGAGATGAAAGGCAATGATGCAAACCAAAGTCAGAAGCATAAACATGATGTTAATGGTGCTAAGAGATGATGCAAATACATGTCAAGAGTTGTGAATGATCATACAAGGATGAGGATGCAAGTGAAGCATGCTTTGAACCATGAAAGTTCATGAAAGTTTATGTAATGAAATGAATGCACAACATGGCAAATGAAAGATGCAATGATCAAACATGATTCTAATATGTCCTAAGATGTCTTATATGTCATGTTGATGCACAAAATGTCATGGTAAGTTCATGTATGAATGCTTATGAGAGATGGATGCAAATGAAAGCAAGAATTAGGGTTTACATACAATATGCAATGCAAAGATTCAAAATCAGAAGCAAAGGACAAGATAAAAAATTGAAAATGGGATAAAAGGAACCCTAACCCTACACAAGTTCACTGCCCAAAGGAGGGGATCTAAGTCTTAACCTAATGAAAGTTATAATTTTCTCAAGTTAGCTAGGGTTTCAAGGCACTTCAAAAGGAAAAATGCACATCAAATTGAAAATGAAAGATAAATTCAAACCAATTTTACCCTAGAAACTACATGATATGAAGGATGCAATGCAAGAAGAACCATCATCAAACTCTTCATGGTTAGGCAGAATGAATTTTTCTAAGTTAGGACCAAAATATTGCCTTTAAATAACTTTAATTCCAATGAAAAATGCCAAAATTGGTCAAGAACCAAAAAGAAATTTGTTTGAAGAGTTTAATAATGTTTCTAAATGTATTAAAATGCAATGTGAATTTTTTGGTGATTTTTAAATACCTAAATGCATTTTTAATTAATTAATTTTCATTAACTAATTAAAAATAAACACTTAAATGATTTAAAAATAATTTTTAATGAAAAAAATAAAAATAAAAATATTTTTGGGTTCTGAAAACTAATAAAAGGTTTGATAAAAAATTTCAGAATTTTTGAATGCATTTTGATATTTTTAAAAATTCGTAGAAATAAAATACAAAACAAAGGAAATAAAAATGAAATTAAAGAGAAAATGAGAAAGTCAACTGATCTGAAGGCCCAGATTCAAACTCAAGGGGGCGGGAGTTGACTACGCGCGCTAACGGACGGCTGAAATTCAAATCTCACTAATTATGATTAAACCCTAATCCTGAACCCTAATCACTTTCAGATGACCGGAACAGTGTTCCGGTCATCTTCTCCGGCCATCCAATCTTTCAATCTCACTCAAAACGCAATCTTAAGCTCTCTAACTCTCCAGAATCAATCATCTAACAACCCTAAGCATGAATCCAGCCCTGAAACTCATTTATTTCCACTCAAGATCAAGAATCAAAGCCAAACGGAAAAAAACGCAGAAAGTTTCAGAGGTTCAATACATGCTTAATACTTGACTATTTTCAAAACTAAACACATCAGAATCATCAGTGAATCATGGAGAACCAATTAGTAACTTAAAAACACGTTTCTGGAAAAAATGTTCTTGATGATACCTGAACTGAAGCTTTCAAAAATGGTGCTTTCTGGCCAGTTCTTTGCTTCAAACAAGCTCCAATGATCTTCCCCAAACGTTTGTGATGCTTAGCTGGAGTTTATATGGCCCCAAAATGGATATGGCAGAAGCTCAGTTCATGAAGTGTGGAAATCGTGTTTTTGATTCTGGGCTTTTTAGGACAAAGTGATGGTTTTGAAATGATCAGTGGATCATGGTGAGTTGTTCTGTGAAGTTTGTTTTGAGGTTTTAGGCTTGTGTGTTGAGATTCGAAGGAAAATGCAAAGAGGGAGGTTTTTGTGAACTATGGTGATGCTGTGGTTTCATGCTCCAAGATTGTGTGAAATGTGATCCTTGAGGCATGTATGTGAAGCTGTGATTGGTCAGAGTAGTTGGTGTGGCTCAGTTTGATTGGTATGGCTCAAGTTGCATAAAGTCAACATTTGTGTAAGTGAAGGTATGGGCTGGTTCAGTCATGGTACAAGGGCATGGTTCGAATCAGCTTTCTTCTAGGAGGTCCATGGAAGTCACTTTTGGCAGCTGGCACAAGTGGATGAGAAGTTTTGGGTCATTTTGCAAATTCATGGAGTTTTGGCCCCTTTTGGATTTCTTAATGATCAAGGCATAAAAATGAGGGATTCTTTGGGCCATTCTGATTTTTAGGTCATGTGTTATGTTTATGTGATGCTTAGAAGTCATTTTGAAGTCATAGAAATGCTTGGCATGTGAATTTGCAAGTTTCCCTCTTTGGTGTAAAAGTGAAAATTTAGTGATTTTGTCCAACTTTGCAAGGCCATAACTTTTGATCCAAAATGAATTAGAATGAGTTCTTGTACTTTTTGAAAAGGGAATGATCCAATCTAAAACTTTCATGACCAAATATTTTCCATTTGAAGCATTTTTGGATCAAAAAGAGGAGGTTGAAAAACTTTCCCAAAATGGCAAGTTTTCATTACAAGTCACTCTCCCAAAATGGCAACTTTGAAAATGGCTTGAAATTCTTCAATTTTGTGAACTTCTAACTTCTTATAAGATCAAATAAAGATCATACACATTCAATATGATGGAGAATGCCCTTTGGTTGGGTGATTGGGGGCCTCAGATGCCCTGATTTTGCACTGACTTGCTCAAGAAGTCACCTCTTGATCAGATGCCTTCCCCATTGAATATCTTCATGAAAATTGATATGCATGATCCTTATAACATATAGGGACCAATAGAAACAAGAATGAACAAATAATTTGGAGTTATGGCCTCTGAAACCAAAACCCTAATTCTAGGTCATCTGTGCAGTTAAGCCTGGCTCTACTTCCATGCCTTTCTCAGTTCTTGTGATTTTTTGACTTCCTTGACCTTGTGAGGATATAATATGATGCTTGGACATACATGGACCCTATTGAGATGAATGAAGACCTTTGGAGTGGCTCAGATAGCCCATGGATTGCTCAGATCACAAACCCTAGATGCGGATGACTTTGAATCAATGTAGTGAAGCAAAAAATGCAATATGAGATGATATGATTGAACTTATGCAAATGAAAAGACCAAAAGCCATGGTGAAATGAGTGAGGGAAAATTTGGGGTGTTTACAGCTGCCCCTATTCAAGCATGAGTTAGCTGTGCAGGATGTAAGCAACGGCTTAACAGGCAAACAAGATAACTTGTGGTTGAATACCAAAGACAGTCCAAAATTTGCACTCACTGAATGAAGAAGAAAATGGATATAGATTGTAAAAGGGAGTAAAGTATGATTATAAAGTGCGGGCGACGGAGGACGACCGTCGAGCAGAGGACGACTGCTGGGGACGAAGTAATGACGGGGACGACCGACATGCTGGGGAAATAGAGGGATCATGATGGGGACGGCCATCAAATAAAGTTATAAGACTCTCCGGGGATTTAAAGGTAAAGTGAATGATGGGGACGACCATCAAGTTCAAAGCATAAATGAGACAAATGATGAGGTACGGTCATCAAAGGTGAAGGACGATCACCTAGCAGGGGACGACTGCTCTGTTGGAGATAAAGATGAGGGACGATCATCCAATGGTGAATGACGATCACCTGGCAGGGTACGACTGCCAAAATTATCACGACATAGGACGAATGCCGGATAGAAAAGGTCGACGATGGGGACGGCCATCGGATAAGCATGATGAAGGACGATCATCAAGAGGTGAATGACGATCACCTAGCAGGGGACGGCTGCTCTCGGGGTTTCAACACGACATAGGACGAATGTCAGATAACAGAATCAATGATGGGGACGACCATCGGATGAAATGATGAAGGACGATCATCAAGAGGTGAAGGACGATCACCTAGCAGGGGACGGCTGCTAAAAATATCGCGACATATGACGAATGTCGGATAGGAAGGGGTTCTAATGAATAGAGAATCCGTTGGGAATGATGAAGGACGATCATCAAAAAGGTGAAGGACGATCACCTGGCAGGGTACGACTGCCGAAAAGGTATCATGACATAGGATGAATGTCAGATAGAAAGGAAATAGTTTATTCGGGATTTGCCGGGGACTCTTCTAGGGAATAGTAGACACAGACGAATGTCTAAATTCAGGAAGATATAAGTATCTGACACGGTGTATAGATTAAAGATGCGGACGAGCATCCTTAAGACTATGATACGGACGAGTATTAGTAGAAACAAACGCTGACGCATGTTCAGAGATGATGATACAGACGAGTACCAACTGGTTAACAAAGAACACGGACGAGTGTTGATTCTGAGGGGATTTAAGTGGTATATACAAGATACGGACGAGTATCGGTATGAGTGAAAAAGTGATGAGTGAGACATAGACGAGTGTTCAACTTGCTGTGGAGAACAAGACACGGACGGGTGTCGGAAGAAGTGTATTATAAACAAGTATATGGTTCCCAAGGTGTTTGTTTAGGAAACTATGTTGGGGAAGGTGACACGGACATGTGTCAAGAAAGTGTGTAGGTATATGTAAACATGTGCTTGTGAGTGCAAAGGGGACGCTTTGGCTTTCTGCTGGGGATATGACACAGACGAGTGTAAAGAAGCATCTATCATGTATAAGCATTTGTTTGTAGAGAACGCTCGGGCGAATTTACTGGGGAATGATGACACGGACGGGTGCCAAAAGGAGCATGTATCTGTATTTGTGAGTGTAAAGGAAACGCTTTGGCTTTCTGCCGGGGAGTTTGGGAAGTATTTTGTATTTTGTTGATGGAATGTCAGTATTTACAAATGTTTGGTTCGACACATGGCTTATGATTTATGCAATATGTTTGATTTTTGCCGTAATGCTCCGTATTAGACGGAATGCTACGCTCTGTGGGGGAAATATGATGCGAATGCTATGATTATGCAAAGATACCGATCCGGGATTCGGATCCCGTTGTTATGGAGATCTCCGGCTGATCTGCTTTGAAGTGGATATCCCAGCTGGGGATGAGATCATTGGTAGATCTGACATATATGGCTCTTCTTGGGGAAATAGATCACTGATAGACCTATTCTCGGTGATGGGGTACCCAGCCGGGGTCCGTAGAAGTTTCGTCACTCTGTCGTGAGATCTTCAGGCATTGCTATTCTGGATAGAGGCTGACACTCTGCGGGGAGATGGTTCTCTGTCTAACACTTGGCTGAGGAGGAAAGATGACTAGCAACTCAGCTGGGGATAAAGCATCTCTGGTGCTATTTGGAAGACGTGCCGAGTAAATAATGATTTGGCAGCTTGCTGGGGAGTTGCTTTTCATGCCCCATGTTGCGCTTTGAACACCTGCAATCCTGTATGACAAAGAAACGCCCAAGTACCCTGAGGTATCCCTTACTGGATTCCGTCATAAGAGTTTAAACACTCCCGGAAGCAAATATATTTCCTGTAAGCATGTAAAATTGGAAAAGCGCATCTGTACTTATGCAATCATTATATTAAGGACATCAGACATTTTGCAAATGAAAATAAAATGTACGAGACGAAATATGACTGAAAATCTGATTTTATTAATTTGGGTGCCCTGAATTGGCAAGTACAGTCAAAGGAACAAATCCCCTGAAATGAGGAGATTGTTACAAATTGAGAAACAAAAGAAAATGCTGGCAATGCCGATGACGCTTCAAGGATTTTCCCTTTTGCTATGACTCGTATGACATTGACGTTCTTCTCATCTTGCTTTCTGAAGAAGGTTGATTCTGACCGATGCTTGAACCTTTCGAAGCTTGCCGTGTTGTAAGTGATACAGACGAATTCAGAATGCAGTTGTTCGCTTATCCCTTATTTTGCGTGGATCGCCCTTTCGGGTTTTCAATCCACCGGGATACCCATTTTTGCCTGAGCTGTCCAATGCGGCTTTTCAAATCAGCGGGTGCACACATTTTTTTTTATTTTCCCTTACTTTTGCCCGAGTCTTTTATTCTGTTTTTGACTCTCCGGGATGCCCTATTTTTGCCTGGACTTACATTCTGTTTTTATGTCCAGCGGGTCATTTTATGCAAAGTATTTTTTAACTGCATCTGAATTCATAGGGGACAGAAAGTCTTCACCATCCATAGTACTGAGCATCAGTGCTCCACCGGAGAACACCTTCTTTACTATGAACGGACCATCATAATTCAGAGTCCATTTGCCCCTGTGGTCTGCATGAGGAGGGAGGAGTCTTTTCAGCATAAGATCTCCTACTTGGTATTCTCGAAGCCTGACTTTCTGATCGAAGGCTTTCTTCATACTCTTCTGATATAACTGCCCATGACAGATTGCAGCTAATCTCTTTTCCTCAATCAGACTCAGTTGTTCGTATCGGGATCGGACCCATTCTGCTTCGTTCAACTTAACATCCATCAATACTCGTAAAGAGGGTAATTCAACTTCAACCGGTAGGACTGCCTCCATACCATACACAAGCTGATACGGTGTTGCCCCAGTGGATGTTCTGATTGACGTACGGTACCCATGCATGGCAAATGGTAGCATTTCATGCCAGTCTTTATAGGTAACTACCATCTTCTGCACAATCTTTTTGATATTCTTATTGGCTGCCTCAACAGCGCCATTCATCTTTGGCCTGTAAGGAGAAGAATTGTGGTGTTGGATCTTGAAGTCCCGGCATAACTCTGTCATCATCTTGTTGTTCAAATTGGAACCATTATCAGTAATGATTCGCTCGGGCACTCCATATCGACAGATGATGTCTCTCTTCAGAAATCGGGCTACCACTTGCCTTGTAACATTTGCATAGGAAGCTGCTTCAACCCATTTGGTAAAATAGTCAATGGCAACCAGGATGAATCTATGGCCATTTGAAGCATTCGGTTCAATCTTGCCAATCATATCAATGCCCCACATAGCAAAGGGCCAGGGTGAAGACATCACATTCAAAGGATTTGGAGGCACATGCACTTTGTCCGCATAAATCTGGCATTTATGACATTTTCTGGCATAGGCACAACAGTCTACATCCATTGTGATCCAGTAGTAGCCTTATCTCAACAACTTCTTAGCTATAGCATGCCCTCCAGCACGGGTGCCAAAGGATCCTTCGTGCACTTCGTGCATCAACAAGTCTGCTTCTGCCCTATCAACGCATCTGAGAAGTACCATATCAAAGTTTCTCTTATACAGGGAACCATCAGTATTCAGGAAGAAACTACCAGCTAGCCTCCTTAATGTCTTCTTATCATTGGAGGATGCCCCAGGTGGGTATGTTTGATCCTCCAAGAAACACTTAATGTCGTGGAACCAAGGCTTATCATCTTTAACAGCATCTGCTGAGAACACGTATGCTGGTCTATCAAGTCTGGATACTAAGATCCGAGGTACAAAGTTGGCAGCTTGAACTTTGATCATAGATGAAATGGTAGCCAGAGCATCTGCAAACTGATTCTCGTCTCGAGGGATATACTCAAGCTTGACTGTTGTGAAGAAAGTCAATAGCCTCCTTGTATATTCCCGATAAGGTATCAGATGATCTTGGTGGGTGTACCATTTGCCGTTGGTTTGATTGATTACCAGAGCTGAATCTCCGAACACAGTCAGAGTCTTGATCCTGAGGTCAATGGCTTCCTCAAGACCCATAATACAAGCTTTGTATTCAGCTTCGTTGTTAGTGCAGTTAAAGGCGAGTTTCGCCGAGAAAGGCATGTGAACTACTTCAGGTATAATGAGTACTGCACCAACACCACGACCATTTATATTAACAGCCCCATCGAACATCATAGTCCATCCTTGTTCCGGGTCAGGCCCTTCAGTGTGAATAGGCTCTTCATGATCTTTTGCTTTTATGAACATGATGTCTTCATCAGGGAAGTCAAATCTCATAGGCTGGTAATCATCAATGGGTTGCTCAGCGAGATAATCAGACAATACACTGCCTTTGATGGCCTTTTGGGATGTATACTGAATGTCGTATTCTGTGAGAATCATTTGCCATTTTGCAACCCGTCCGGTAAGTGCTGGCTTCTCAAAAATGTACTTAACTGGATCCATCTTTGAGATCAATAAAGTAGTGTGGGTCAACATATACTGCCTTAGTCGGCGAGCAGCCCACGCTAAAGCACATCATGTTTTCTCGAGCAGTGAATAACGTTGTTCACAGTCGGTAAACTTTTTGCTTAGGTAGTATATTGCATACTCTTTTCGACCAGACTCATCATGCTGGCCCAGCACACACCCCATTGACTCTTCTAATACTGTCAGGTACATGATTAGAGGTCTTCCTTCAACTGGAGGCATAAGGATTGGAGGTTCTTGTAAATGTTCCTTGATTTTGTCAAAAGCCTTCTGGCAGTCTTCATTCCACCTGACCGTTTGTTCTTTTCTTAACAGCTTGAACAAAGGCTCACAGGTTGCTGTAAGGTGAGATATGAACCTTGAAATGTAGTTCAATCTACCTAGAAACCCCGAACCTCTTTTTCAGTCTTCGGTGCAGGCATTTCTTGAATGACTTTAACTTTATAAGGGTCAACTTCAATCCCCTTTTCACTCACAATAAATCCCAGCAGCTTACCGGATCGCACCCCGAATGTGCATTTGTTGGGGTTTAATTTTAACTGGTACTTCCTCAGACGCTTGAATAACTTCAACAGATTCACCAGGTGGTCTTCTTCTGTGAGGGACTTGGCAATCATGTCATCCACATAACATTCAATTTCTTTGTGGATCATGTCATGGAATAATGTTACCATAGCCCGTTGATAAGTGGCACCAGCATTCTTCAGTCCGAATGGCATCACCTTATAATAGAATGTGCCCCAGGGTGTGATGAAAGTGGTCTTCTCCATGTCTTCAGGTGACATTTTGATTTGATTGTATCCTGAAAATCCATCCATGAACGAGAACACCGAGAATTGAGCCGTATTATCCACCAATACATCAGTGTGAGGTAGAGGGAAGTCATCTTTTGGGCTAGCTCTGTTCAGGTCCCGGTAATCCACACACATCCTAACCTTTCCATCCTTCTTAGGCACGGGTACAATGTTAGCAACCCACGGCGGATAGCTAGTCACAGCAAGGAAACCGGCGTCCCACTGCTTTTGTACCTCTTCTTTTATCTTCATTGCCATATCTGGGCGAGTACGACGCAACTTCTGTTTTACTGGCGGGCAATCTTCTTTCAGAGGCAGCTTATGCATTACAATGTCGGTGTCCAACCCTGGCATATCCTGGTAAGACCAAGCAAAAACATCCACATATTCCCGAAGCATGTCAATCAGTTGCTCTTTTACTGAATCTTGCAGGCAGGCCCCGATCTTAACTTCTTTCACGTCTTCTTCCGTACCAAGATTAACCGTCTCAACCTCCTCCTGATGAGGAGTGATAACCTTCTCCTCTTGTCTCAACAACCTGGCTAGCTCTTCAGGTAGCTCATAATCTTCTTCAACCCCTTCATCAGCTTGATTGATTGGATTGTCAAAGTCATACGAAGTCATAGCGGTGTTGTTTTCGGTGCAGTCTGAAATGCACTTTCTGCAAGGGTTTAGATTGGTTTATTTTAGTGATCAGTTTTATCTTATTTTAGAAAAAGTGAACATGAAGTTATTCATTCTGAAAAACATTGCCATTTTATTTTTGTACAAAAATAAAAATGAAAAACAGTGAACGGAAAAGAAAAGAATCATTTGCAAAAGATGTCCTGATATTCATTAATTGATCTTTGCACAAAATACAAGATGACCCGATTACAAATTGAATCTTGACATCTTGGGCAAGATGCAAGACTTGATGCATGCTTTAAAATACAGGAAATAGTAATTACTCTGCAGGAGTAACTCTTATAATTTCCTGGGAAGACCAGTTAAGGACTTGGCTCCCCGGGATCCTTGGACGTATCCAGCACTCCAGGTGGCGGTCGCTTTCCTCCTCGTCTTCCAAATTGTTCACAGCATCCGGGGTGAGCATTCCCCCGCTGAAAAATTTGGGCTCCTTCGCAGCCTCTGATTGATCTTGTTGAGTTGGTCTGTAACCCAACCCAAATCGGTCTTCTTTCTTCTCCACGGGCAGCAGCTTGCTGTAACACGGTGGGAGAACTGACTTTAGTTATGTTGCGGATAGCAAGAGTCGCCACCGACTTTTATTTTATCCAAAGGAAAGGCATAAAAGAACAGGAAAAACCTTTTAAAAGATTTTTGGGTCCGGGGGGTAGGTTATGTAAAGGGAAGGTGTTAGCACCCTTTACATCCATGGTTATCCATAGGCTCTTAGTTACTTAGCTCACTTTTGAATTGTTTTTGAAAATGTGAAGTGTGTGAATAGAAAATTTTCATAAGAGTTAATAATGATCCATGTACGGATGCGTAAAAACTGGTGTTTGAAAATTTGTTTGAAATTTGCTAAATGTTTGAAGATTTTGAATGAAGTGAGCAAGCAACTACGAGATACCTACCCTAAAGTTTAAGTCTTTCTGTTCTTGAATCCTTTAAGTGGTAAGACTATCCCTATTATTAAGGAATAGGTAGTCATTACCTTGGATGTGAGGGACATGTGAGGGACATCTGTTTAATGAAGGCAACTGTGAGGTGTATTAAGCATTTAGGAGGGACTATCATCATTATTCGAAAAGGGACTTGATCTTTAAAGGCAACCATTAGGGACTTGATGATTTTTCTTTTAAGGGACTTGCTTTATACACCCCACTTGACCTTATGATTAGGCAACATTGAGGGATAGCCTTAGAAAGTGAGATGGCGATTAAAAATCGACTTACGTGTGTGAGTGTTTAATTTATTTATCTTATAATTAAAATGATCTAAATTTAATTTTAAATATAATACATGTTTACACTCCCTAAATTACTAACCATAGCATAAAAATTAAATAAATTAAATATTTACAAAATTTACACCAAGGAGCAATTACATAATAATTATAATGAGCAATTAAAATAAATAACAAATAAATAAATATAAATAATAAGAGAAAATAAATAAATAAATAAGCAATAAATAAATATAATAGGGGTTAGTAATAATAATAATTAAAAACAAATAAGGTTAGAGAAATAATAATAAGCATAATTAAATAAATAGATTAGAAATAATATGATTAGTAACAATAATAAAAGGCAAAATTTAAATGGTTAATAGCAAAATAAGAGTAATTATATTAAGTAATTATAAAATTTAAAATTTATAAACAAATTAAATAAACAATGAACATATTATGAGAAATTATTAAATTTTGCAATTTTTAGAAAATATTTACATACATAATTAATTATAAACAAAGATATAATATTATTAAAATGTGATTAACTATTATTTTAATTATATTAATTAAAATATGTACATAATAACTATATTTACAAAATTTAGAAAATAAAATTAGGTTTTTAATAATTATATAAGACAAACTAGGGTTTCTTAAAATTAGGGTTTGTTTAGAAAATATTTTTTAGGGTTTAATTTAATATACAAAAATTATTTAAATAAACATACCTACATTAAAATATAAAAAAATTTAAATTGAGAAAAATAAAAATTTAGAATTTTAGAAGAAAAATATAAGTATTGTTTTTTTTTTTAGATATTTATTAAGTATATATATACATGCACAATTTATTTTTTAATTAATAATAGGAGAATAATTAAGCAAATTAATTAAATAAATTAAACAGAAAAATAGTAAAAAAAGAAACTTACCTTGGCTGGGTTTGAACCCAGGACATTCTGTATGCAAGCACCAAAACCCACCACTAGGCCAGCCAAGCGCAGGTGATAGAGGAATAGATCAAGTTTGTTTTATGCCTTGCCTGGAAAAATTACGAAAAATAATGAAAACCAAAAAAGGCCTGGGGGATGATTGAACCCAGGACCTCTTGAATACAAGCAAGCGCGCATGACCATCCAGCTAGGTGAGCAATTCTGGTAGTGGAATGAGAACAATGCATAATATATTACAACCACTTAATTCCTGAAAAAAAGAAATAAAAGGAACCAAAGCCAGGGTTCGAACCCCTGCCCTTTGCTTCAAACGCCCAAGACCAAGCAATCAACCACTGGGACAAGCACGCGCTTGTGATAATAACTCAGTAATAAAACATAAAATATTTAAATTATAATTTGAATTCTCAGAACGCGCGCCAATAGCTTCTTCTTCAACCTCATGTCCTTCGAATTTTCCTGCGAATCCAGCTACGAATTTTCCTGCGAAAAACAAATTCCAGCAAAACCTACGAAACTCAATGATCAACAAAACTGCGAAATTTCACAAAATTGAGTGCACAAACATAGTCCAGAGGTCCATTCGAATCAGTCCATGGTCTTAGAAATCATTTATGTTTCGTAAATCACAAAACCCTAATTCTTGGCCGAAACCCTAACTATGGTGGATTACGTTTCAGGCCATGAATCTTCAATCCAATTGTCCAGAATCGTTCTAGGCATCACAACAAACACATATCAGTCATTAAAAGCAATTTATAATGCATATATTATTGAATTCGAAAAATTGAATTTCAAGACAAAAGTTGATTCGGGTTGAGCCATATGGGATGGTATTGATGCGTATGAGTGATGGTTTATGATCAGAGAAGTCCAAGGAAGCTTGTTATGTGTTTGTTTTACCTTCAAATGCCTTAAATCCAAGAATCCGAATGTGACTTGTGGAGAGGTTTTTGAACAATGGTGAACTTACTCTTGGGCTGTAGAATCCGTGAATTGCAATAGGGTTGTGTTTAGTACTTATAGGAGATTGAATTAGGTCAATAATATTGAATGGTTGTGTGGAGAATTTGATATGAAAAGATCCAAATTGATCATGCCTTAAAAATCAAATATTCATGTGTGAATGCTTGCTATTTTTGGCCAAACCTCATGATTTCTTTCCTCTTCAATTCAAATCAATATTTAAGACTTTCTAGAAGCTTGATCCAAATCAAATCTTTTATTTTCATATTTTATTTTTATTTAAAATGATTTTTAATGAATTAAATCAAAATAAATCAAAATAAAATAATAAAAATTCTGATTTTTAATGGTTTGGGTCGTGCATGAAGTTGGTGTATGGGTTGGGTCATTATTTGGCAAGCCCATTTGGAAGAAATTGGTTTTAGACCTCCATTTTCATCATAAACCAACTCAAAATTTCCCAACTTTGCAAGGGCACACATCCTTCAATTTTAATGCTATGAGGGTGTTCTTGGACATTTTGGAAAGCTTGAAGAGTCCTCTAACCAACCCCACTGGTTTCATATCCATATCATTTACCAATCTCAAGTTATGCCCTTTTGAAGTTGTTGACTTTTTGTTGACTTTCAAAAGGACCTATAATGTCTTAGCTCATACCTTCCAAATGAAGCATTTTTGGGCTTGGCTTGTGAGACACAAAGTTGTAGAGAATTCAATTTCCTTAAAAATGAGCTTTGGATGGAGACTTGGTGATGAAGCATGTGAAAGTTATGGCTGGTCAAAGATCAGTTGACTTTTACTGAGGAAACCCTAATTTAGAAACTCCTGATTCTTGATGATCTGAAATCTCCTTGATGAATCATGATCAACCCTTGATCAAATGATGAATTTTACTTCATATACTTGATGTTGGCAAAAAATCATGAAGTTTGACTTTGGTTTGACCACAGTTGACCTCAGTTTGACTTTTTAACTGCATTGACTGATTTTGACTTATCTGATCATCTGCCTGAGCAAACTTCTGAGAAAAGTCTTGAAACTTGACATGGGGGTTCTTACACACATATAAGATGTTATGAAGCTCACTTGAAGTATTGGAAGTCCATTTAGCCTGATTAAAGTCAAAACCCTAATTTTGAATGCACTGCTTAGGAGGTGCATTGTCTGAGGGAATTGTCAACTCTTATGACCAATGGTGAACTTTGTGAACCTTGTGAACCATCATAAAATGTCTTGTGAACCTCATGGGAAGCATTGTGAACCTTGTGAACTTTGTGGAAGGTCTTGAAAGTATTGTGAATCTTGTGAACCTTGTGAACCTTCATGAAGTGACTTGTAGACTTCATGAACCTCATGAAAGGTATTGAGAGCATTAGGAAGCTTGTGAACCTTAATGAAGTGACTTGTAGACTTCATGAACCTCATGAAAGGTCTTGAAAGTATTAGGAGGCTTGTGAACCTTGTGAACCTTCTTAGCACACAAAGTCTTGTATTGTGAGGGCAAATTTTGGGGTGCAACACCTGCCCCTGTTCAATTTTCTGAAACCTGAGGGGTTAGATTGGTATATTTGCCAGTCGTGACCTGGAAGGTTGAAGGGGATTGAACACAAAAGCCCAAAAATTTGCACTCACCAGTGCATAGAGTGATACTGATGGTTGGTTGTATATGCTTGAGTGGGCTTAAAGATGCCACTTGGAAGAACTGGAGATGGGCTTAGAGATGCCATCTAAAGAACTGGATGTGATGATAGCTTTGTGTTGATACTGGATCTCAGTACTAGGTCTTTGTATAGGCCGTCTCTGAATCGTTTATAATTTGAATTTGTTGAATAGACCAGTAGAAATAAATCTTCGTGACGATTATCTCTTCTGGAAATATCTTGGATTAGGGAATAGATCTTTTTACAGACCGTTTGCCTACTCTCCAAGGTCAAAAGAACGTCAGGATTTGTTCTTCTGAAAAATATCTTGAACCAGGGAATGGATCTTTGTACAGACCGTTTGCCTGCTATTCAAGGGCCAATAGATTAAATCTTCTGAAAATATCTTGAACCAGGGAATGGATCTTTGTACAGACCGTTTGCCTGCTATTCAAGACCAGATAGATGAAATCTTCTGGAAATATCCTGGATTAGGGAATGGATCTTCTTACAGACCGTTTGCCTACTCTCCGAGGACAAAAAAGTGTCAGGATTAAGTCTCCTGAAAATATCCTGGATTAGGGAATGGATCTTTGTACAGACCGTTTGCCTACTCTCCGAGGAAATAGATTAAATCTTCTGAAAATATCTTGAACCAGGGAATGGATCTTTGTACAAACCGTTTGCCTGCTATTCAAGACTAGATAGATGAAATCTTCTGGAAATATCCTGGATTAGGGAATGGATCTTCTTACAGACCGTTTGCCTACTCTCCGAGGACAAAAAAGTGTCAGGATCAAGTCTCCTGAAAATATCCTGGATTAGGGAATGGATCTTTGTATAGACCGTTTGCCTACTCTCCGAGGAAATAGATTAAATCTTCTGAAAATATCTTGAACCAGGGAATGGATCTTTGTACAGATCGTTTGCCTGCTATTCAAGACCAGATAGATGAAATCTTCTGGAAATATCCTGGATTAGGGAATGGATCTTCTTACAGACCGTTTGCCTACTCTCCGAGGACAAAAAAGTGTCAGGATCAAGTCTCCTGAAAATATCCTGGATTAGGGAATGGATCTTTGTACAGACCGTTTGCCTACTCTCCGAGGAAATAGATTAAATCTTCTGAAAATATCTTGAACCAGGGAATGGATCTTTGTACAGATCGTTTGCCTGCTATTCAAGACCAGATAGATGAAATCTTCTGGAAATATCCTGGATTAGGGAATGGATCTTCTTACAGACCGTTTGCCTACTCTCCTAGGACATCTTGAGTAATGTATGGATCATCTCTGACCCGTTGTGAATTGTTGATATTGTTTTATCTGCATATAACTATCCTGCAAGGAGAATGTTAGTTTATGTAATATGTATGCATGCATAGTATGATGCACCTAAGTAAATGTATTATGTATTTATGGATATGTATGTTATGATATGATGTAAATGATGTATGTATGATATGAGACTGCCGGAAGCGTCTGGATGTCTTCGTATAACAACTGCTGGCCAGGGAAAATAAATCCCAGTTTGTTGCTGAAGAGTATATTATACATAACCTTCCATATGCTGAGGATGGTAAGGTATAGATAACCTCCCGGATGCTGGGGATAATAAGGTATATATCACCTCCCGTATGCTGGGGATAGTAAGGTATACATAACCTTCGTCTTCGTTTGATGGTAGGGCAGATATAACCTCCCGTCTTCGTTCGTCGTACCCTTATTGGAAAGTAAATTCCCGAATATCCGTATGAGGATAAAAGAGATGGATATAAATTCCAGGGGAGATGAAACTTTATGAAGATGGATTCGTCCTACTGAGGGTTTGTAGCTGTTTTGTAGAGATGAACCGGCGAAGCTTCGTTGAAATCCTTCCCTCGTTCGTCCTTAGTAAATACTATTACTGTATTTCCATGCATTTCTGGTAAACATCAATCATATTAAGCATACATGCATTTCTGGTAAACATCAATCATATTCAAAAGCATACATACATTCAAACACAACCAATGGACGTTTCGCTTATGTAAATAGGGTAAAAGTAAATCTGGATTCAAAAGATGGACTTTATTTATATCAAAAGTGACCCATATACGGGTGAGTTTGTACAAGGAGACATAAATCCTAGTAATAGGATTTTGCCATAAAATTTTACAAAACAAAGAGAATCAGCTATGTGGGAAATAATCCTATTGAGTTTCAATTCTACCATTGCCATTATCTTCAAGTATCTCATCTTCTGCTGTTGAGACGGAAACGATTGGATTGAGCTTTATCTGTTCGAGCTTGAGTAAGTAGTACAACTGGTTGCAGTTTCATGGGTGATCTAAACGAGACATAGTCATACGCTTTAATCCCTAACTTTTGCCTGGATTGCCCTTTCAGGTTTTCAATCCACCGGGATACCCTTTTTTGCCCAAGCCGCCTTTTCAGGTTTTCGACTTGCCGGGTGTACATCTTTTTATATATATCCCTAATTTTTGCCCAAACCCTTTTGGTTTGCCGGGATGCCCTTATTTTTGCCTAGGCCTGTCAACCTAGCGGGTCTCTCTTTATGCGTAGTATTTTTTAACTATGTCTGCGTTTACAGGCTGTGGGAAGTCTTCACCATCCATAGTAGTGAGTATCATGGCACCTCCTGAGAACACTGTCTTGACTACAAATGGTCCTTCATATGTTGGAGTCCACTTGCCCCGAGGATCACCCTGTGGTAATATGATACGCTTGATTACCAAGTCACCAGCCTGATATACCTTTGGCTTAACCTTCTTGTTAAAAGCTTTGATCATTCGTTTCTGGTACATCTGGCCATGACAAACTGCTGCTAACCTTTTCTCATCAATCAAATTTATCTGGTCAAGTCGAGTCTGAATCCACTCATCTTCATCCAAGCCTGCATCCTTCATAATTCTCAAGGAGGGAATCTGAACTTCAATGGGCAGAACTGCTTCCATACCATAGACCAAGGAGAATGGGGTTGCCCCTGTTGAAGTACGTATTGTAGTACGATAACCATGAAGAGCAAAGGGTAACATCTCATGCCAATCCTTATAAGTATCAGTCATCTTCTGTACAATCTTCTTAATGTTCTTATTAGCAGCTTCAACTGCCCCATTCATCTTCGGACGATACGGAGAAGAGTTATGATGCTTAATCTTGAACTGCGTGCAGAGATCAGTAATCATAGTGTTGTTCAGATTAGAGCCATTGTCAGTGATAATCCTTTCAGGGATGCCATACCTACATATGAGATTATTCTTAATGAATCGAGCCACAACATTCTTGGTAACAGATGCAAATGAAGCTGCCTCCACCCACTTCGTGAAGTAATCAATAGCAACCAGGATGAAACGATGCCCATTAGAAGCAGTAGGCTTGATCTCACCAATCATATCAATGCCCCACATGGCAAAGGGCCAAGGAGCAGTTAACACATTCAAAGGTGATGGAGGTACATGGACTTTATCCGCATAGATTTGACACTTATGACATGTTCGGGAATGTTGATAGCAATCAGCTTCCATGGTAGACCAATAGTAACCTGCTCTCAATATCTTCTTTGCCATAGTATGACCACTAGAATGAGTGCCAAAGGTCCCATCATGCATATCTTCCATAATCTCTGTTGCTTCCTTCTTATCCACACAACGAAGCATAGTTGAATCATGATTGCGCTTGTACAAAATGCCATTACTCAAAAAGAACTTAGCAGAGAACCTTCTCAGAAACTTCCTATCTTTGATAGATGCCCCTTCAGGGAACTCCTGAGCTTCAAGATATCTTTTCACTTCATAGAACCAAGGCTTCTCCTCTGCCCTTTCTGTGTCAATTTCATTGCAGTATGCAGGCTTCTCAAATCTATCAATGGTAATCTTAGGAGCTTCATCATCCCAGCTGATCTCAAACATAGATGCCATGGTGGCCAAAGCATCTGCCAATTGATTCTCTCTTCGTGGGATATGTCCAAAGGTAATTTCTTTGAAATGCGGGATCAAAGACAACACATGATCTCTGTAAGGAATGAGATTATCGTGCTTGGTATCCCAATCTCCTTTAATCTGACTTACCACCAGGGCTGAATCTCCATACACATCAAGGAACTGAATCTTCATATCAATAACAGCTTTAATACCCAGGATACATGCCTCATACTCAGCCATATTATTAGTACAATAGAAACAAAGTCTGGCAGTAATCGGGGTATGACAACCTTCAGGGGAACTAATCACAACACCAACACCATTACCAAGTGCATTAGAGGCACCATCAAAAACCATAGTCCATCGGGATCCTTGTTCAGGTCCGTCATATTGTCCAGGTTCTTTGGTAATAATCATAATATCTTCATCAGGGAACTCAAAACTCATTGACTGGTAATCATCCACTGCTTGATGAGCCAAATGATCAGCAACAACACTTCCCTTAATAGCCTTTTGAGTAGTGTACTGTATGTCATATTCTGTCAAGATCATTTGCCATCTTGCAATTCTTCCGGAGAGAGCAGGTTTTTCAAATATGTACTTGATTGGATCCATCTTTGAAATCAACAAGGTAGTATGAGTCAACATATACTGTCTTAGTCGGCGAGCAGCCCATGCCAAAGCGCAGCAAGTTTTCTCGAGCAGCGAGTATCTTGTTTCACAGTCAGTAAACTTTTTGCTAAGGTAGTATATTGCCTGCTCTTTTCGACCAGACTCATCATGTTGCCCCAACACACACCCCATTGAATTTTCTAACACTGTTAAGTACATAATCAAGGGTCTTCCATCAACTGGTGGCATCAAGATTGGAGGTTCTAGCAGGTATCTCTTGATTTCATCAAAGGCAGTCTGGCACTCATCATTCCATTCCATCACCTGATCTTTCTTCAACAACTTGAAGATTGGCTCACAGATGGCAGTTAACTGGGAAATAAATCTTGCAATGTAATTCAATCGTCCCAAGAAACCTCTAACCTCCTTCTCAGTGCGGGGAGCTGGCATCTCTCGTATAGCTTTCACTTTTGCAGGGTCCACTTCAATACCTTTTCCACTGACTATGAAACCCAGGAGCTTACCAGACCTAACTCCAAAAGTACATTTGTTTGGGTTCAATCTCAACTTGTATTTCCTCAACCTCTCAAACAATTTATGCAAATGATCAAGATGTTGCTCTTCATTCTGAGATCTGGCTATCATATCATCCACATATACCTCTATCTCATGATGAATCATATCATGAAACAAAGCCACCATAGCACGCTGATATGTTGCCCCTGCATTCTTCAAACCAAATGGCATCACCTTATAGCAAAAGGTGCCCCACTGTGTAACAAATGTTGTCTTCTCCATATCTTCAGGTGTCATCTTGATTTGATTATAACCAGAGAAACCATCCATAAAAGAGAATACCTTATGCTGAGCAGTGTTGTCTACCAGAACATTAATATGAGGAAGTGGAAAGTCATCTTTGGGGCTAGCCTTGTTCAAATCCCTGTAGTCTACACACATACGTACCTTACCATCTTTCTTAGGAACTGGTACCACATTTGCAACCCACTGAGGATAAGAAGTCACTGCTAAGAACCCTGCATTGAACTGTTTCATTACCTCTGCTTTGATTTTCTCTGACATTTCAGGACGCATACGACGAACCTTCTGCTTCTTTGGACGACAATCTTCTTTTACTGGTAAACGGTGAACCACAATGTCTGTATCCAACCCTGGCATATCTTCATAAGACCAAGCAAAGATCTCTACATAGTCACGCAACATCTGAATCAATCTGCTCTTGACACTATCTTCTAAATCAGCCCCTATCTTGACTTCTTTCCTGTTTTCTTCAGTTCCCAAATTCACAACTTCGACTGGCTCTTCATGTGGCTGTATGGCTTTTTCTTCTTGTTGTAACAACCTAGCAAGCTCTACAGGTACTTCACAATCGTCCTCATTTCCGTCTTCAGTTTGATAGATCGGATTCTCGAAATTATAATTGGCAATAGTAGAACTGTTATCAACAGGATCCAGAGTGGATGAGGATCTGCATTTTAGTGATGTGGGTGTGTGTAAGAACACATAGCTGATAAAGCAAAAATAAAAGAAAAGAAAGACAAGGAACACAATATTTACGAAAACGAAACGTCCACTGATTTTATTGAATGAAGTATGCAAATGAAATGACATCCCGTAACAAGCACACCATTGTGCCCCGGGCAAGGCACAAGGCTTGAGAGTTCAATTGCTTAAGAAATTACAAACTTAAAAGCAACAACACAGTAATAGTATTTACTCCTGACTAAAGGAGATAGGGATAACATCTTCAGCTTTCCAATTATTGAGTCCAGCACCCATAGTAGGAAAAATCCAAGCATCCAAATTGTAGTCTTCATCATAGTCTCCCACAGCATTGATCTGATCTTTCATAACTCCTTGATTGGTGATACGAACAGCACGAGCACGACGAACAGCCTTCTGGGACTCTGCAGTGAAACCCAAACCAAACTTGTCAGACTTGTATGGAATATCAGGAAGCTGACCCCAAATAGTACAACCACCTTCATCCACCACAGCTCTAGCATCATTGAGGGAGGCCATTGCCATTGTTGGAGGTTTTCTGGTGACCACAGGAACTTTCTTCGCAACAGGAGGAGCTACATAATCATTAACAACCCAGGGAACCACTTCAAATGTCTGACACGGAGTCTCAATGTATTCACCTTCCATTTCCAAATACTTGAAAGTATTCACATGGCTGACAAAGTATTCTTCTTCTCCATAGACAGTAACAACCTTTCCTTCCACCGGATATCTCAACTTTTGGTGTAATGTAGAGGTTACAGCCCCTGCCCCATGGATCCAGGGACGACCAAGCAGACAAGAGTACGAAGGACGAATATCCATCACATAAAATGTAGCAATAAAAACCTGAGAGCCAACTTTGATTGGAAGATCAATTTCCCCATGCACTACTCTTCTAGAACCATCAAAAGCCTTCACCACAATATTGTTGGGCTTCAGCACAGCATCTTCGGGACTCAACTTATTCAGGACTTCCTTGGGCAACACATTCAGAGAGGAACCATTGTCTATCAATACATGTGACAGGGTAGTGCTCCTGCATTCAATTGAGATATGCAGAGCCCTGTTATGATCCCTCTTGGCAGGGGTCAAATCAGCATCAGAAAACCCTAACCCATTATCATAAGTCAGGTGGGCAACACAATTCTCAAACTGGTCAACAGAAATTGCATTGGGTACATGAGCAGTCTTCAGAAACTTGATCAAAGCTTTTGCATGAGCTTCAGAACATAACAACAAGGACAGCATAGAAATCTTAGAGGGAGTATGCCCCAACTGATCAACAATGTCATAATCACTCTTGCGAATGATTTTCAATACTTCTTCCATCTGCTTAGAGAGATCATCAGCAGCTGGCATATCCGTAGGTATAGGCTCAATAACAGGACCTTTGCCCCGAGCATCAGTAGTGGAGGTAGCAGCAGGAGTAACTGCATTCTTGGAAGTGAATGGAGGAGAGAACACTCTTCCGCTTCGTGTGATCTTACTAGATCCAGCAATATTGTCAACATCAACAGGTACATCAGCTAAGGGCTCTTGCTTAACACCATGGATGTAAACATCAGATCCATAATGCCAAGGCACAACTTTGTCAGACGTATACGGGATAGGACCAGGAGTAGTAATGACCACAGGAGCAACTCTGGCTTCAGCAACAACTTTCACAGGACCTTCAGCAGTAATTTTGATTGGACCCTGATGAGTGATTTTAATAGGACCCTTTGAAGTGATTATCACCGGTACTTTGTCAACCATGTCAACCTCTTCAATCTTCTTACCTCTAGTAATATGCTCCACCATACTCTCCACAGAAGATGGTCTCCTTTCAAACACTATGGTGTAATTATTCATGAGACGTTGAATTCCGTCCTTCAACCTCCAACACTTTTCTGGATTATACTCACAATAAACACAATCTTCACGACAACCCGGAAAGAACCCATCTTGCACTAACTTCTTTCTGATGACAGACAATGGTGTGGTCAATTCATCAACTGAATGGATATGTAGATCTTCCTCAATGGCATTGACAGTCTTCTCGTGATTTGGCATTGGAGCAGTAATCACATTTGGAGTACCCGGAGGGTCAAACTCAATCTCTCCAGCCTCAATCATATCTTGAATTTTGTTCTTCAAGACCCAGCAGTTATTAGTATCATGTCCCTGACAGTTTGAATGATATGAACATCGTGCATTGGGGTTGTACCTGGGAGAGGTAACATTGGGATTCTGAGGAGCCTCTTTCAGAGTAATAAGTTCAGCCTTCAACAAGTGTTGTAATGCCTGAGCCATTGACATGTTGATCTTAGTGAACTGTCTTCTAGCCCTCTGTTGGTTGCCCTGTGGCTGCTCTGTTGTTGCAGGAGTTGGATTTGAAATATGAACTGCACTAACAGACTGATGTCTTCTGTTACGATCAGGCTGACCATAAACAGCATTGGATTCTTTCTTCCCAGTGGGAGGCTTCTTTGCAGCACCTGATGAAGAAGTACCCACTTGGATCTTACCATTCTTTATACCATTCTCTACTCGCTCTCCTGTCATGATCAACTCAGTGAAGCCAGATGATGAGCTTCCAATGAGATGACTGTAAAACGGACCATTCAGCGTGCACATGAACATATCAACCAATTCCCTGTCAGTTAAAGGGGGTTGAACTCTTCCAGCTAAGTCTCTCCACTTCTGAGCATACTCTTTAAAACTTTCTTTGGCACCCATAGACATGCTCTGAAGCTGCATGCGAGTGGGGGCTAAATCAGCATTGTATTGATACTGCTTATAGAATGCTTCAGCAAGATCATTCCAGTCCCTGATGTTGACACTCTCCAACTGATAATACCACTCCAGCTGAGCTCCAGATAAGCTCTCTTGAAAGAAATGGATCCACAACTTTTTATCAGCAGTGTGGGGTTGAATTCTTCTGACATAAGACCTTAGATGCAGCTTGGGACAAGAGACCCCATCATAAACAACAAAGGTAGGAACCTTGAAACCAATGGGTATGACTACCCCAGATATCAGACTCAAATCTTCAAAATCCAGCCCAGATGACTTCTGCAACTCCATAGCATCCATTCTATCCACCAGCATCTTGAATTTGTCTTCATTAGGATCATGGTAGTAATTAGCCTCAGAATCAGAGTCCCCCATTGTATGGTGGAGACTGCCTATCTCTTGCTCAGACTCTTCAGATTCATAGTCTTCAACTGGTTCCTTGGTCTTGGCAAGACCTTTGAACCTTCTTCCCATGTTGATCAAACCAGCTGACCTTCTAGTCTTCTTGGTCTTCTTGGCCAGCAGTGCCTTCAATTCATCCTGCCCCTTGGACAGGTTCAAGATCAGCTCTTGGAACTGTGCATTTTGTGCCTGGAGATCCTTAACTGATTGTTCAAGAGCCATTGCTGAAATAAACAGCGAGGAGATGAGAAACCTGTGCACAATTAACCTGTGATGTAATGAAATGATATGTGAGTGCATATGCAATGTTTTCAAGGACCGCAGGATTTAAATTTGCTTAAACAAACAAGAAGGTAAACTTTTATTAGTAATAAATTTGTTTTGCCTTTTAGGCTTACAAAAAATGAAATGAAATAAGTACAAAAGATGGGGTTTTAAGTCTCCCATGGACGTTTCCTCTTTGTGTTGAGGTATGAGTTGAGGTTCCGTTCCTCGTGAAGTTGCTTAGTTAGTTCCAGGATTTTTTCTTGGCTTGCTTTGTAATGAGCCTCGAAAGTATCCCTTTGCTCTTTCAGTTGAATCCATGATCTCTGCAAGTCTTCCATATCAGTAGGCATGTCTGGGTGAAGGATGGTATAAGCTGTGTCCCCTTCAGCAACAGGTTCCATGGTAACTGGTAGGACGGCAGGATATGGCATCATGAGAGTCTGAGCACGAGATCGTACCCATCTAAGATAAGCTTCCATGGGAATAGTATACTTAGGCTCCAGTGTCTTGCTGTCAACCCTGTTTATTTTTCCCCAAGCTCGTATGAATCTCTGATGGTAACCTTGAAGATCGTTGTCGTAATCAAACACAATTCCTTGAATCAACATGTCATGTGGACCATCACTCCGAGCGTAACCAAATTGTCGTAAAGCTAGAGAGGGGTTGTAGGTGATGCCTCCTCTTATGCCCAGAAGTGGCACATTAGGAAATTCCCCACAACGGTCAATGATAGTGACATTCTCCATAGATCTGGAGCACCAATGGATGTCTGAGTGAGAAAGTGACATGATCCTCTTAGACCATCTGAACCCTTGCTCATTCTTCATTACTGAGCGAGGAAGGTGAGAAATAAACCACCTAGAAAGCAAAGGTATGCAACACATCAAAGTTCCTCTTGCCCTTGTAGTACGGGTGTGAAGAGAATGCAGGATGTCTCCAAGTAAGGTAGGCACTGGATTGTGACTCAGGAATATGTTGATGGCATGAACGTCTATGAACTGATCTGGATTGGGGAACAATACTAAGCCATATATCAGCAAAGCTAAGATCTCCTCAAAAGCATCGTAACTCATGGCCTTCAAGAACATTTGAGCCTTGTCCATTAGCACCTTGGCAAGAATACCCTTGACTCCGCTTCTCGTTTCTAGAACAATGTCAGACTTCTTCAGATGTAGAGCTGCAGCAATAACCTCTGATTTAGGCTCTTTCTCCAAGCCTGTGAAGGGTCTTTGATCAAGAACAGGTATACCCAGAAGTTTAGAGAACTCCTCCATTGTGGGAACCAGCTGGTAGTCGGGGAATGTGAAGCAATGGTGCTTAGGGTCAAAGAACTGAAACAAAACACTCATCATGTCTTCATTGAACCCTGAGGTGACTAGATCCAGTAGGTGACCATGTCTCTTGATGAACTGGGAGTGTTCAGACACTTGAGAGACCAACTCTTTAAGCTTAGCAGGTATCCCTACAAAGTTGATCCTGATAGTGTTTCTACGAGCAGAAGCCATGACCTGCAACAAAGAACAAAGATAAATCCTTTGGTCCTTGAAATGGTTAGTGAAAATGCTATGCTTATGATGCATGATGATGTCATGATGTTATGCTCAATCACAAACATGTGGCACACACAAGCAAGTCACACAATAGCCATAGGTTTAAAGGCTTGCATGAGGTTCAAAGGTAAGTACCCTCCCCTGAAGTTAGTTGGTTCATCCTGTCCTATAAAGTAACCAGGTTCTAAGGGATCTCAATATCATTGATCCTTCACAAGGGTGGTTGTTCAGAAGGCAACTTACTTGCCAACCAAAACCCTCCAAGTTTAAGATCTCAATGAGCGTAGTATCGAGTGTCAACCAACTTCAGTCTGCACCAAAGCCGGTTACCTCACTACTTTCTAAAGGCTAAGATGGGATAACTAGGGTTCTAAAAGTTAGTTAGTGCATTGACAACATATGGCAGCCTCATATTATCCTCAACTTGACTTAAGGAACATAAGCACCAACCAAGAAGTCGCACTAACTATGGCCACCAGATCAACCGTATCGATATACGTCGTACAGTTTCCTTGGTCTATTGCCATTTACCTAAGGTACACTAGATCCGGGTTAGGATCTTTCACACATAAGAGCACCCCAACAAGATAATATAAAACAAACAAGGCAAACAATTTAAAGTGATCTAATTCCTAAGGGTACCCCTCTTTAATATGTTATCCCCAGCAGAGTCGCCAGTTCTGTAACACGGTGGGAGAACTGACTTTAGTTATGTTGCGGATAGCAAGAGTCGCCACCGACTTTTATTTTATCCAAAGGAAAGGCATAAAAGAACAGGAAAGACCTTTTAAAAGATTTTTGGGTCCGGGGGGTAGGTTATGTAAAGGGAAGGTGTTAGCACCCTTTACATCCATGGTTATCCATGGGCTCTTAGTTACTTAGCTCACTTTTGAATTGTTTTTGAAAATGTGAAGTGTGTGAATAGAAAATTTTCATAAGAGTTAATAATGATCCATGTACGGATGCGTAAAAACTGGTGTTTGAAAATTTGTTTGAAATTTGCTAAATGTTTGAAGATTTTGAATGAAGTGAGCAAGCAACTACGAGATACCTACCCTAAAGTTTAAGTCTTTCTGTTCTTGAATCCTTTAAGTGGTAAGACTATCCCTATTATTAAGGAATAGGTAGTCATTACATTGGATGTGAGGGACATGTGAGGGACATCTGTTTAATGAAGGCAACTGTGAGGTGTATTAAGCATTTAGGAGGGACTATCATCATTATTCGAAAAGGGACTTGATCTTTAAAGGCAACCATTAGGGACTTGATGATTTTTCTTTTAAGGGACTTGCTTTATACACCCCACTTGACCTTATGATTAGGCAACATTGAGGGATAGCCTTAGAAAGTGAGATGGCGATTAAAAATCGACTTACGTGTGTGAGTGTTTAATTTATTTATCTTATAATTAAAATGATCTAAATTTAATTTTAAATATAATACATGTTTACACTCCCTAAATTACTAACCATAGCATAAAAATTAAATAAATTAAATATTTACAAAATTTACACCAAGGAGCAATTACATAATAATTATAATGAGCAATTAAAATAAATAACAAATAAATAAATATAAATAATAAGAGAAAATAAATAAATAAATAAGCAATAAATAAATATAATAGGGGTTAGTAATAATAATAATTAAAAACAAATAAGGTTAGAGAAATAATAATAAGCATAATTAAATAAATAGATTAGAAATAATATGATTAGTAACAATAATAAAAGGCAAAATTTAAATGGTTAATAGCAAAATAAGAGTAATTATATTAAGTAATTATAAAATTTAAAATTTATAAACAAATTAAATAAACAATGAACATATTATGAGAAATTATTAAATTTTGCAATTTTTAGAAAATATTTACATACATAATTAATTATAAACAAAGATATAATATTATTAAAATGTGATTAACTATTATTTTAATTATATTAATTAAAATATGTACATAATAACTATATTTACAAAATTTAGAAAATAAAATTAGGTTTTTAATAATTATATAAGACAAACTAGGGTTTCTTAAAATTAGGGTTTGTTTAGAAAATATTTTTTAGGGTTTAATTTAATATACAAAAATTATTTAAATAAACATACCTACATTAAAATATAAAAAAATTTAAATTGAGAAAAATAAAAATTTAGAATTTTAGAAGAAAAATATAAGTATTTTTTTTTTTTTTTAGATATTTATTAAGTATATATATACATGCACAATTTATTTTTTAATTAATAATAGGAGAATAATTAAGCAAATTAATTAAATAAATTAAACAGAAAAATAGTAAAAAAAGAAACTTACCTTGGCTGGGTTTGAACCCAGGACATTCTGTATGCAAGCACCAAAACCCACCACTAGGCCAGCCAAGCGCAGGTGATAGAGGAATAGATCAAGTTTGTTTTATGCCTTGCCTGGAAAAATTACGAAAAATAATGAAAACCAAAAAAGGCCTGGGGGATGATTGAACCCAGGACCTCTTGAATACAAGCAAGCGCGCATGACCATCCAGCTAGGTGAGCAATTCTGGTAGTGGAATGAGAACAATGCATAATATATTACAACCACTTAATTCCTGAAAAAGAGAAATAAAAGGAACCAAAGCCAGGGTTCGAACCCCTGCCCTTTGCTTCAAACGCCCAAGACCAAGCAATCAACCACTGGGACAAGCACGCGCTTGTGATAATAACTCAGTAATAAAACATAAAATATTTAAATTATAATTTGAATTCTCAGAACGCGCGCCAATAGCTTCTTCTTCAACCTCATGTCCTTCGAATTTTCCTGCGAATCCAGCTACGAATTTTCCTGCGAAAAACAAATTCCAGCAAAACCTACGAAACTCAATGATCAACAAAACTGCGAAATTTCACAAAATTGAGTGCACAAACATAGTCCAGAGGTCCATTCGAATCAGTCCATGGTCTTAGAAATCATTTATGTTTCGTAAATCACAAAACCCTAATTCTTGGCCGAAACCCTAACTATGGTGGATTACGTTTCAGGCCATGAATCTTCAATCCAATTGTCCAGAATCGTTCTAGGCATCACAACAAACACATATCAGTCATTAAAAGCAATTTATAATGCATATATTATTGAATTCGAAAAATTGAATTTCAAGACAAAAGTTGATTCGGGTTGAGCCATATGGGATGGTATTGATGCGTATGAGTGATGGTTTATGATCAGAGAAGTCCAAGGAAGCTTGTTATGTGCTTGTTTTACCTTCAAATGCCTTAAATCCAAGAATTCGAATGTGACTTGTGGAGAGGTTTTTGAACAATGGTGAACTTACTCTTGGGCTGTAGAATCCGTGAATTGCAATAGGGTTGTGTTTAGTACTTATAGGAGATTGAATTAGGTCAATAATATTGAATGGTTGTGTGGAGAATTTGATATGAAAAGATCCAAATTGATCATGCCTTAAAAATCAAATATTCATGTGTGAATGCTTGCTATTTTTGGCCAAACCTCATGATTTCTTTCCTCTTCAATTCAAATCAATATTTAAGACTTTCTAGAAGCTTGATCCAAATCAAATCTTTTATTTTCATATTTTATTTTTATTTAAAATGATTTTTAATGAATTAAATCAAAATAAATCAAAATAAAATAATAAAAATTCTGATTTTTAATGGTTTGGGTCGTGCATGAAGTTGGTGTATGGGTTGGGTCATTATTTGGCAAGCCCATTTGGAAGAAATTGGTTTTAGACCTCCATTTTCATCATAAACCAACTCAAAATTTCCCAACTTTGCAAGGGCACACATCCTTCAATTTTAATGCTATGAGGGTGTTCTTGGACATTTTGGAAAGCTTGAAGAGTCCTCTAACCAACCCCACTGGTTTCATATCCATATCATTTACCAATCTCAAGTTATGCCCTTTTGAAGTTGTTGACTTTTTGTTGACTTTCAAAAGGACCTATAATGTCTTAGCTCATACCTTCCAAATGAAGCATTTTTGCATTCCAATCTCTCCAAGCACTGATCTTTTAGAGCCATTAAATGCTCTCACCACCAAATTACTCGGACGCAGTGCCAAGCCATCATACTCCAGCTTCACTAAAGCTTTCTTTGGTAGAACATTGAGTGATGACCCAGTGTCTACTAGTACATGAGACATAACAGCACCCTTGCATTCCAAGGTGATATGCAAAGCCTTATTATGGTTGCGTCCCTCCGTTGTTAAGTCAGCATTGGTAAAGCCCAGTCCATGACTCGTGTTGACATTTGCCACCACCATTTCTAGCTGATTAACAGTAATCTCCTCTGGCACGTATGCTGCGTGCAGGACTTTCAACAATGCGTTCCTGTGAGCTTCGGAGCACATCAACAGTGATAATATGGAGATTTTTGAGGGAGTTTGGTGAAGCTGATCCACCACCTTGTAATCACTTCTTTTTATGATTCTCATGAACTCGTCTACATCTTGTTCAAAAGATGACTTCTGAGTTTCCTTGGCAGTTGGTTCTTCAGATACCACACTCTTTCCTTTTGCTTTGGCAGCAACTTTTGCTTCAACATTAGGTCTTTGTGTTTGTGATGCTGATGATGTTAGCTGAAGCTTTTTTTCTTTATTTCATATAAACCCTTGTTTATTGTAAATGGGCTTAACCCATGACTCCGTTACTCACTACACACCTCTTTTATACAATGCACCCTTCATTCCCTTTATTTTTTTAATATTTATTATCTTGTTTTTTCTAAAACAAATCCTTCACTATATTTATTTATTTTGATTTCTCTTTTTTTAATTAGATTTATGTTTTGATCTATTTTCTTATGTTTTTTCTCATTTTCTTTTTTGATTTTCTATTTTATTTTTGGCCAATGATATAGAAAATGGTCAAATATGTTTGATTTTATTAAATCGGTCAATCTTGATCAATATGAGGCTTATTTAGTTTAGTTATTTATTTATTGCCTTATTTCGATTTTTGCCAAAATAGTTTAGTTTTTTTTTATGGTCGATGAACATCTAAATAATCTTGATATTCTTCGCAAGCCGACTTGAAATCTCGATTAAATGATGAGACCATTTTATTTCATTTATTTTATTTAGTTTATTTTATTTTATTTTCGCATTTCAATACATAAATCGACGCTCGACTCCTCATAGAATGCTTCTAACATTGAATCGGTTCTAAGGTAGTTAAAAATCTATATTTTGATGCTTTCAATTAAATTTCAAGCTCCAACAGCTCCGAATAGTTTAGGACACTTCACACACAGTTCCTCTTGGGCAAATACAATGAAACCTTTTATTTCGTGCAACCCCGTGTAACTTATTTTGTACCCCTTTCCTGATTACTTTGTATGCAATTTACTTCTCTGCATTTATCGATTTTAATTCATTCATGAACCCTTGGTCCAACACCAAGTAGTTTCATTCGCACACTCATACAGTTCATTGGGTTATGGTTTCGTATTACTAGGAGCACCCCTGGGGACTAGGAATAGGATCCACCTAACCAATCAAACAATAAACCTCCATTTGCATCGACCAACCCGAAAAACCAAAACTTTTCTTTAGACCCAAACCCTTGATCCAACATCAAGTGTTCTTAGGTAATTAAAACATCTAACAACTATTGAAACAAGGTGAAGAAGAAGTACATCGAATCTTCGATGGGTTTCCTCAATTGCTTGGGTGCGAGTTTTCTTACTCGGGTGTGAGTAATTGACACCTAATAAAATCAACAACTAACTAATCGTAGAACCACAACCTACGAGGCTCTGACTTTCGCATTGCACGAGGGAATACGTAGGCACACGTATCTTACTCCTTGTCGAACACCCTAGGATCATAACCACCCATTCCCCGTTTAATATTAACCTTAGATTATAATTGTCCGTATTTATTTTACTCAAAGAAGATAAATGACATTTGTTAATATCCAATCACAAATAAAACTAAGAGGTTCCCGTTGAGTACAACATACGTAAGGGGTGCTAAAACCTTCCCCTTACGGAATCGACTCCCGAACTTAGAATATGGTTTCAAATACTATGTTCTATCCATTTTTTATATATTTTCCTTTCCCTATTTTTTGGAATAAAATATGTTTGATGGCGACTATGTTCTTCATTTTTCCACGGTCTTTTATCACGAGGTCGTATCATCATTTTCAAGGTGCAACAGATTGGCGACTCTGTCGGGGAGTTAGTCAAGCCTAAATTGGTTCGATTTGTGATTGAATGTCAACTTTGATTATTTATCTTCTTCCGTTTATTTATTTACTTGCTTATTATGTTGCTACTTGGGCTCCTTTGATCATTGACACTGTGTGAGATAAGCTCACTACCAAAGCCTGAGAAAAACCATAGGACTAGAAGATGGTTGTGTAGTGGAAGAATACGGGGAATCTTCCTCGGGGTACGAAGTGAAAACCATCATCTGAAATATATTATCTTGGAAATATTGTGGTGCGATGTTCCTTCAGCGTGTGACAATGTTTCTAAGTTGAATTTCCGACTCCAGGAACCTTCAAACCAATCCATAGTGGTTAGTAGTGTTAACTTACGAGATATATGTGAATCAATGGGATAATGCGAAAACCACAATCAGACTAGATCCCTTGAACATATTACTATCTGACAATAATATTTTCAATCTTGATCGACAATGTCTGAGATTTTCGACACCTAGATTGATAGTTATGTAGTAAAAGCTTATGAGGAATCTTCTTCGTAGGCCGATACGAAGACCTCACCTAGAGTTGATTGTTTCAAAGATATTATCGTTTGATGGATCTCTGTCATGTCTATAATGTACTTGACAAGGATCCACAACTCTGGGCACCTACCCGTTCAAAACCTACCTTTGGGGAGATACCAGTTACTTATCCTGTTATTGTGACCGACCTCAGAGAACGTCAAACTTTTGATCCTGTATCTTGTATTACATACATATGCATATCATTTTTCATTGCAATTATTATGCATCTTGCATTTCATTTCAAAGCTGTAAACTCATTTCATGTTCCTCCATCTTCAGTAAATCAAGATGGTTTCCCGATGCCCGTACCTGACTCGAGCCAACACTAGAAGAATTATGGGTCAGATTCAACAAGAGCAATTTGCTATGAGGGGAGATATTGACTCGGTTAAGAGTAAGATTGACCAGATTTATGAGACTATACAAGCCTTGGCTAGAATGGAAGAACGTCGTGAAACCGCTGCTGCAATAAACAATGTTCTCGTGCAAGGATCTACCTCACACTCAATGCCTTCATTTCCCATTCCTAATCCTTTGGTCTATGGTTTGCATCCAGGCTTCACTCCCGCAGTTGAAGAAGTCACTTCTCAACCAATACCTACCTCTGGTGTTATTGTTGGTGCTATTACTCAAGCTCAACCTATTCCAACTCAGGTCTAGATTCCTCATGCTGAAGAAGATCAACAAGTTGAGTATGAGATGCATACTGTTGTTCCAATCATCAATCCTCATGTTGTTTAGGATTCCGAAGTTATGAAGATGTGTCATGAGTTAGCTGTAAAACTCTGAATCATGGAAGGACACAACTTAACCTCTTTGAGTGCTTCAGACATGTGCCTAGTTTCGGATGTTGTGATTCCCACTAAGTTCAAGTTGCCTAAATTCGAGAAATATAAGGGCCTCAGTTGTACTGATCTCCATTTGAGGATGTACTGCAGAAAAATGGCCGATCATGCCAAAGATGACAAGCTCATGATCCATTGCTTCCAAGACAGTTTGTCTGGAGCATATCTAGAATGGTACATGCAACTTGAGCGTAGAAATGTGCGCACTTGGCTTAAACTATATGATGCATTCAAAAAGAAATAAAAGTATAATACTGACTTAGCTCCGAACCATACTCAACTTTAGAGTATGGCTCAAAAGGAGAACAAATCCTTCTAAGAGTATGCACAACGCTGGAGGGAACTAGCCGCCAAGGTTCATCTGCCATTGGTTGACCGTGAACTGATTGATATCTTCATGGGTACTTTACAAGGATAATATAACGAAAAGTTAATCAGTAGTGTGTCTTCAGGCTTTTCAGACATGGTGATTGTTGGAGAAAGAATTGAAGAAGGTCGAAAAAGTGGAAATATTCAAGGAGGATCTAGCCGCCATGCCAGATTCAAGAAGCCTTTCAACGGGTACCAGAAAAGAGAAACAAATTCCATATCTTCTCGGAGTGAGAAACCTCGATAGAGTGTGCCTACTTCAATCCCCTACTACCAGTATCCATATGGTGATGTTGTGCAATACGCTTTTGTGCCTTATCAACCAGTTCCTTCATTGCCTTATCAGCAGGCAATTCAAGCTCCATTTCCACCTCAGATGCCTTACCAACAACGTCCATATCCTCAAATTTCTAATGTTGCACCTAATCCATACCAACAATCGGCTTATCCACAACAACAACATGGTCAACAACAACAACACGCTCCTCAACAGCGCCCGCCAAATCAGCAAAGAAGACCCGACAAACACTTCGATCCATTGTCTGTGACATATGGAGAAATCTTCAATGGGTTACTAGCAAATGGATCTATTGGTTTGAGTGATATGCCACCTCAAACTGTTATTCCCCGAGACTATGATGCCAATGGTCATTGTGAGTATCACAAAGGTGCTCCAGGTCACACAATTGAGAATTGCAAAGCCTTCAAGCACAAAGTTCAAGACCTGGTCGACTCTAAGGATCTCAATTTCACTCCCATAAATATGAATGTTCAAACCAATCCAATGTCGCCACATGGGGCCCGTAAGTGAAAGCATTTGAAGGGGTTGTCGAAGACCAAATTGAGTGTTCTCCAACTTTGAAGAAGCCAGTCAATCAAGAGAAGTTCAATTCCTTAAATCAAGGCAATCGCCATGCCATTAATCATTTTGCATTCTTGTGTTTTTTATTGTTTGATTAAGTACTATTTTCTTTGAACATTGTTATTTCATATTTGGTTATGTTAATGTTATGTTTATGCATGTTTTGAATTAGTCTATTCACATTCGCTCATCATTTATCATTTATCATAAAAATCATAAAAATATTTCTCCACTTCACTTTCTTATCAAGTTGTTTTAGCAAAGATTGTAGGGAGGATGATGAAAACTGAATACCCATAACTATTATGGTATGTTTTCAGATAAAACCTCGTCAGTGACGTACAAGCATTTTTTCAAATCCCCAAACATTGGAGAGATAAGCAGTTAATCCATAGTCAACCACTTTGAGCCTAGAAGTAGAAGTTTCTTTCAGATAATAACCCTTACGCTTAACCTGTGGCAGGTTTGTTGTTCAATTAACTTGACTACACCTTCAAATCGCAAGATGAGACATCCCGTCGGAGGATCATCGACAAATGACTTGGCAGTCACAACATTCAACAAAATACAACAAAAAAAGAAAAAAATCGCTAAGTCGAGCACCAAAAGGGAGACTTAAGCGAGAAAAAAGAAGAGAAAAAGAGAAAAATCAAAGAAAAAACCACTAAGTTGAGTACCCAAAGGGAGACTTAGTCAACAAAAAAAGAAGAACAAAGTAAGAAGAGGAGCTCAAATTTTCAGCAAAGACAAAACAAATATCAGTGATGACCATATCAATAATCAAAGGGTCACCGACATCCAATCAGAACAAAATAAGATGATTGCCACTTCAAAGCGAACCTTGAAGTTTCATCTTCACCTTTACAAATTCAAGTCCCTTTTGGAAGATAAATGTACGTGTAGAGTTAAATGAACGTAGGACTGGAGAACATTATGAAGAAAGGGTGGGTACAAAAATTTTTGAGCCTTATATCCTTTGTTTCTTAAACCATGAACCAGGCCACGTTACAACCCTTGAAAGACCTAATTGAGGCATGGTTTATTCTGAAAGCATACAACAACAAGGTTGCATAAACTGACTCCTAGAGATTTGCTAATCCTTAATCTTGATAGCATATTCTTCTTGTTGCATCTTTCACTCACTTACTAAATCAGCACCACGTTTGGACTAACGGTCCATTCGTCACACTACCACATCATTCAAAAAATTGACTTTTTCAAAGCTTGCATGAATGTTGCATTAACAATACCATTTGTGTATGAACAATTTAATTGCAAATCAGTGTTTGACATCAAAGCAATCCCACAAGGGTCAAACAAAAGAGGAACTTGGATCGAGACTACCTCAAAATCCTTTCAATCAGAGGTAAGACCCTCATCAGCTCAATCAGGGGAAATCATCTTCAACAGCTCAATCAGGGGAAAACGCATACCAAATCCATACATTGAGGCAAATCATGTCATGATCACCCTCAAAGCTAACCCACCATATTTTTTTCAAATACCCTACAGACAATGGCAAGCAAACGAAGAACATGTCTTCTTATCTCTATTCCCCAACTAAATAAGCAGGTCTTGCTAGACATTGGCAACCTTTCAAAGCAAAGAAATCTTCATGTGTCAATCAAACCGCTTCTCTCATCAACAATTGATCAAACTTGGAGCATCCAGATCCATCTTCTGACCATGCACTATCGAAGATCGAGTGTCGGGGAATCGAACCCTTCCACCCACCCAAAGTCCAATCATTATTGGCAACAACCAGACCAAAAGTATACCAAGCAAGCATATTTCCAATCACTCATATGCGTCATTATGCGTCATTTACATCAACACATCATATGCATCATTATGCATCATCTACAATATACGCATCATTTGCATACATAAACGAACCAAAATTTTTCATATCCCCAACATTTCAACTTACAACTTATTGCATAAGCATTTGCATCATATTTCCATCATAATGGAATACCATTTCAAAATAAAACATGCATACATGCATAAGTCAGGATCTAGGATCAATCGAAGATTCCAGGCCAATCACCAGCAAATCCAGTGGGTGTTCCTCATGGAACTGTTCTCTTCAACCTTTTGCTGATAAAGCTTCAATCAGTATTCTCCAAGCAAAATTATTACCTAATGTTATTCAGTGGGATTTCCCTATTGGATCATTCTCTTCAACCATTTGTTGATCTCCCCAATCAATCTTACTCAGTATACCAATATTCCTCAACCAGGTCGCCTTATCATCCTTTTGGTGGCAGCGATTTATTTAATTTTCAGTCTACCTGTCATCTTTTTAGTGTCGGGATTGCCTTATCATCCTTTTGGTGGTAGCGATTTATTTAATTTCTAGTCTACCTTCATCCTTTTGGTGCAGGGATCACCTTATCATCCTTTTGGTATAGCGATTTATTTAATTTCCAATTTACCTTCATCCTTTTGGTGCGGGGATCACCTTATCATCCTTTTGGTGATAACAATTTATTTAATTTCCAGTTTATCTTAATCCTTTTGGTGCAAATATCGCCTTATCATCCTTTTGGTGGTAGTGATTTATTTAATTTCCAGTTTACCTACATCCTTTTGGTGCGGGGATCGCCCTATCATCCTTTTGGTGGTAGCAATTTATTTAATTTCTAGTTTACCTTCATCCTTTTGGTGCGGGGATTGCCTTATCATCCTTTTGGTGGTAGCGATTTATTTAATTTTCAATTTACCTTCATCCATTTGGTGCGGGGATCGCCTTATCATCCTTTTGGTGATAGAGATTTATTTAATTTCCAGTCTACCTTCATCCTCTTGGTAAGCGGATTGCCTTATCAATCATCCTTTTGGTGATATCGATTTATTTAATTTCCAATTTAACTACAACCTTTTGGTGCAGGGATCGCCTTATCATCCTTTTGGTGGTAGCTGTCGCTCCCACCTGATGACACAGGGCCAATAGGGGTACAGACGCGAACGGTCGGCGAAAGAGAGGGAAAGGAAAGAGTCGCCAGCTAGGCATTTTTATCCCGAAGGAAAGGTAATGCTGCATAAACCTGAGAAAAGATGGATAAGACGGTTGCGAACCAGAGAAACTGAGAAAGGGGGTTGGTTACAACCTGGGAAGGTATTAGCACCCAGATTGTCCGCCGTACTCGACGGGATCCACGCTCAAAAGATTTGTGTTTTAAAGGGGTAGTGTCAGTGCGATCTGTGTATCAAAGCTGGAAAGAATGCAAGTGTCAGTGCAAAAGGAAATGTGAAGTGGATAAGAGAAGTGTCAGTGTGAGAACAAGAATGAAATGCTCAAGACTATGAAGCTTAAAAAACAATGCTGGAAAGAGGGGGAATACACAGAGACTTTTGTTCGATAACTGTTAAGTTATGCCTACGTATCCTCTCGTGCAATGAGGAAGTCAGAACACCGTAGTTCGACTCAAAGAGACTGAAGGATAAATTGACCTGTGAACTGCTTACTTGTCTATGCTCAAGTGTATGACCTGTCTGGCTCAGGTGCAAACTGTATTACATTAGACGGAAGAAGCGAGTTCTCGTTTATGAGTGAAGATGATGAGAAAAGAATCCCGAAGGAGACGATTATTGTTTGTTTTTGGTATTTTCAATCTTTTATTGCTTTTGGAATTTGTCATAAGAAAATGAGCTTAAGCTTAAACCAATGGTTAGTAAACTCATCACATCTTCCCTCTGATTAGGGGTAATGAGGATACCTTAAATATGAAGTAAGCACCTCACACTTAATCACCATGGTGTAGGATTAAGATCATTAACCTACTTGTGATTATTTAGATGTTTTTGTTGTTTTTGTTTAGTGTTAAGTAATGAGTTTAAGCCATAATCAAGGATTTAATGGACTCGTTACACCATCCTAATAGAAGGATAATAGATGAGAACATTTAAGCTGAGGAAGGCTCCTCAACTTAATCCATGATTAGGGATTAACCTCATGACAAAACAAAGCCTTTAGCAAATGGATTTTAGTTAATGGTAAGATTAAGAAGTGAATTTTATAGTTTGTAAGACAACTTGAGGGGGACTTGTCCATTAACACTAGGGTTAGTCCTTCTTAACCAATTAAGGAAGAATTAGAACCCTAATGCAAGGCCCAAGTTACAAGCTTGATGTCTTAGTGATTATTAGGTGGATTGATTAAAGGAGTTAAACACATTAAGGGTTTAACACTTAGGATTAAAGTTATACACTCCATCCTAATAGAAGGATGCAGGCATAAGCTTAATCACAAAGCCTTAAAACCTTTAGGGTTTAGTCCTTGATTATGAGATGAGAAGAGAAGACTCAACGATGACACAAAGGTAAAACTAAAGGGGGACTAATCAAACCCTAATTGTGATCATGCTTGGTTATTCCTAGGGTTTATGAGGCTTGCAAAAGATCTTCAAGAGAAAAGCCACCAAGGAAGAAGCAGAATGAAGGAAGGAGAAGCAAAAGAAGCAAGACAACTTACTTCATTTAAGAAGATAAGTTGCTTGAAGAAAGAAAATGAGGAGGGAGAATGAATGAGCAAGCTCACTCTAATACACAAGTAAAATTCAGAAATGAATGCATAAGAGGGATGAGAAGAGATTGTGAGAAGTGAAGGCAAATTCACTTCTCAGACACTTACCACCTGAAAAGTTAGCAACAAGAAAATGACATGACATGAAAATGAGATGAAAGGCAATGATGCAAACCAAAGTCAGAAGCATAAACATGATGTTAATGGTGCTAAGAGATGATGCAAATACATGTCAAGAGTTGTGAATGATCATACAAGGATGAGGATGCAAGTGAAGCATGCTTTGAACCATGAAAGTTCATGAAAGTTTATGTAATGAAATGAATGCACAACATGGAAAATGAAAGATGCAATGATCAAACATGATTCTAATATGTCCTAAGATGTCTTATATGTCATGTTGATGCACAAAATGTCATGGTAAGTTCATGTATGAATTCTTATGAGAGATGGATGCAAATGAAAGCAAGAATTAGGGTTTACATACAATATGCAATGCAAAGATTCAAAATCAGAAGCAAAGGATAAGATAAAAAATTGAAAATGGGATAAAAGGAACCCTAACCCTACACAAGTTCACTGCCCAAAGGAGGGGATCTACGTCTTAACCTAATGAAAGTTATGATTTTCTCAAGTTAGCTAGGGTTTCAAGGCACTTCAAAAGGAAAAATGCACATCAAATTGAAAATGAAAGATAAATTCAAACCAATTTTACCCTAGAAACTACATGATATGAAGGATGCAATGCAAGAAGAACCATCATCAAACTCTTCATGGTTAGGCAGAATGAATTTTTCTAAGTTAGGACCAAAATATTGCCTTTAAATAACTTTAATTCCAATGAAAAATGCCAAAATTGGTCAAGAACCAAAAATAAATTTGTTTGAAGAGTTTGATAATGTTTCTAAATGTATTAAAATGCAATGTGAATTTTTTGGTGATTTTTAAATACCTAAATGCATTTTTAATTAATTAATTTTCATTAACTAATTAAAAATAAACACTTAAATGATTTAAAAATAATTTTTAATGCAAAATATAAAAATAAAAATATTTTTGGGTTCTGAAAACTAATAAAAGCTTTGATAAAAAATTTCAGAATTTTTTAATGCATTTTGCTATTTTTAAAAATTCATAGAAATAAAATACAAAACAAAGGAAATAAAAAAGAAATTAAAGAGAAAATGAGAAAGTCAACTGATCTGAAGGCCCAGATTCAAACTCAAGGGGGCGGGAGTTGACTACGCGCGCTAACGGACGGCTGAAATTCAAATCTCACTAATTATGATTAAACCCTAATCCTGAACCCTAATCACTTTCAGATGACCGGAACAGTGTTCCGGTCATCTTCTCCGGCCATCCAATCTTTCAATCTCACTCAAAACGCAATCTTAAGCTCTCTAACTCTCCAGAATCAATCATCTAACAACCCTAAGCATGAATCCAGCCCTAAAACTCATTTATTTCCACTCAAGATCAAGAATCAAAGCCAAACGGAAAAAAACGCAGAAAGTTTCAGAGGTTCAATACATGCTTAATACTTGACTATTTTCAAAACTAAACACATCAGAATCATCAGTGAATCATGGAGAACCAATTAGTAACTTAAAAACACGTTTCTGGAAAAAATGTTCTTGATGATACCTGAACTGAAGCTTTCAAAAATGGTGCTTTCTGGCCAGTTCTTTGCTTCAAACAAGCTCCAATGATCTTCCCCAAACGTTTGTGATGCTTAGCTGGAGTTTATATGGCCCCAAAATGGATTTGGCAGAAGCTCAGTTCATGAAGTGTGGAAATCGTGTTTTTGATTCTGGGCTTTTTAGGACAAAGTGATGGTTTTGAAATGATCAGTGGATCATGGTGAGTTGTTCTGTGAAGTTTGTTTTGAGGTTTTAGGCTTGTGTGTTGAGATTCGAAGGAAAATACAAAGAGGGAGGTTTTTGTGAACTATGGTGATGCTGTGGTTTCATGCTCCAAGATTGTGTGAAATGTGATCCTTGAGGCATGTATGTGAAGCTGTGATTGGTCAGAGTAGTTGGTGTGGCTCAGTTTGATTGGTATGGCTCAAGTTGCATAAAGTCAACATTTGTGTAAGTGAAGGTATGGGCTGGTTCAGTCATGGTACAAGGGCATGGTTCAAATCAGCTTTCTTCTAGGAGGTCCATGGAAGTCACTTTTGGCAGCTGGCACAAGTGGATGAGAAGCTTTGGGTCATTTTGCAAATTCATGGAGTTTTGGCCCCTTTTGGATTTCTTAATGATCAAGGCATAAAAATGAGGGATTCTTTGGGCCATTCTGATTTTTAGGTCATGTGTTATGTTTATGTGATGCTTAGAAGTCATTTTGAAGTCATAGAAATGCTTGGCATGTGAATTTGCAAGTTTCCCTCTTTGGTGTAAAAGTGAAAATTTAGTGATTTTGTCCAACTTTGCAAGGCCATAACTTTTGATCCAAAATGAATTAGAATGAGTTCTTGTACTTTTTGAAAAGGGAATGATCCAATCTAAAACTTTCATGACCAAATATTTTCCATTTGAAGCATTTTTGGATCAAAAAGAGGAGGTTGAAAAACTTTCCCAAAATGGCAAGTTTTCATTACAAGTCACTCTCCCAAAATGGCAACTTTGAAAATGGCTTGAAATTCTTCAATTTTGTGAACTTCTAACTTCTTATAAGATCAAATAAAGATCATACACATTCAATATGATGGAGAATGCCCTTTGGTTGGGTGATTGGGGGCCTCAGATGCCCTGATTTTGCACTGACTTGCTCAAGAAGTCACCTCTTGATCAGATGCCTTCCCCATTGAATATCTTCATGAAAATTGATATGCATGATCCTTATAACATATAGGGACCAATAGAAACAAGAATGACCAAAAAATTTGGAGTTATGGCCTCTGAAACCAAAACCCTAATTCTAGGTCATCTGTGCAGTTAAGCCTGGCTCTTCTTCCATGCCTTTCTCAGTTCTTGTGATTTTTTGACTTCCTTGACCTTGTGAGGATATAATATGATGCTTGGACATACATGGACCCTCTTGAGATGAATGAAGACCTTTGGAGTGGCTCAGATAGCCCATGGATTGCTCAGATCACAAACCCTAGATGCGGATGACTTTGAATCAATGTAGTGAAGCAAAAAATGCAATATGAGATGATATGATTGAACTTATGCAAATGAAAAGACCAAAAGCCATGGTGAAATGAGTGAGGGAAAATTTGGGGTGTTTACAGCTGCCCCTATTCAAGCATGAGTTAGCTGTGCAGGATGTAAGCAACGGCTTAACAGGCAAACAAGATAACTTGTGGTTGAATACCAAAGACAGTCCAAAATTTGCACTCACTGAATGAAGAAGAAAATGGATATAGATTGTAAAAGGGAGTAAAGTATGATTATAAAGTGCGGGCGACGGAGGACGACCATCGAGCAGAGGACGACTGCTGGGGACGAAGTAATGACGGGGACGACCGACATGCTGGGGAAATAGAGGGATCATGATGGGGACGGCCATCAAATAAAGTTATAAGACTCTCCGGGGATTTAAAGGTAAAGTGAATGATGGGGACGACCATCAAGTTCAAAGCATAAATGAGACAAATGATGAGGTACGGTCATCAAAGGTGAAGGACGATCACCTAGCAGGGGACGACTGCTCTGTTGGAGATAAAGATGAGGGACGATCATCCAATGGTGAATGACGATCACCTGGCAGGGTACGGCTGCCAAAAGTATCACGACATAGGACGAATGCCGGATAGAAAAGGTCGACGATGGGGACGGCCATCGGATAAGCATGATGAAGGACGATCATCAAGAGGTGAATGACGATCACCTAGCAGGGGACGACTGCTCTCGGGGTTTCAACACGACATAGGACGAATGTCAGATAACAGAATCAATGATGGGGACGGCCATCGGATGAAATGATGAAGGACGATCATCAAGAGGTGAAGGACAATCACCTAGCAGGGGACGGCTGCTAAAAATATCGCGACATAGGACGAATGTCGGATAGGAAGGGGTTCTAATGAATAGAGACTCCGCTGGGAATGATGAAGGACGATCATCAAAAAGGTGAAGGACGATCACCTGGCAGGGTACGGCTGCCGAAAAGGTATCATGACATAGGATGAATGTCAGATAGAAAGGAAATAGTTTATTCGGGATTTGCCGAGGACTCTTCTGGGGAATAGTAGACACAGACGAATGTCTAAATTCAGGAAGATATAAGTATCTGACACGGTGTATAGATTAAAGATGCGGACGAGCATCCTTAAGACTATGATACGGACGAGTATTAGTAGAAACAAACGCTGACGCATGTTCAGAGATGATGATACAGACGAGTACCAACTGGTTAACAAAGAACACGGACGAGTGTTGATTCTGAGGGGATTTAAGTGGTATATACAAGATACGGACGAGTATCGGTATGAGTGAAAAAGTGATGAGTGAGACATAGACGAGTGTTCAACTTGCTGTGGAGAACAAGACACGGACGGGTGTCGGAAGAAGTGTATTATAAACAAGTATATGGTTCCCAAGTTGTTTGTTTAGGCAACTATGTTGGGGAAGGTGACACGGACATGTGTCAGGGAAGTGTGTAGGTATATGTAAACATGTGCTTGTGAGTGCAAAGGGGACGCTTTGGCTTTCTGCTGGGGATATGACACAGACGAGTGTAAAGAAGCATCTATCATGTATAAGCATTTGTTTGTAGAGAACGCTCGGGCGACTTTACTGGGGAATGATGACACGGACGGGTGCCAAAAGGAGCATGTATCTGTATTTGTGAGTGTAAAGGAAACGCTTTGGCTTTCTGTCGGGGAGTTTGGGAAGTATTTTGTATTTTGTTGATGGAATGTCAGTATTTACAAATGTTTGGTTCGACACATGGCTTATGATTTATGCAATATGTTTGATTTTTGCCGTAATGCTCCGTATTAGACGGAATGCTACGCTCTGTGGGGGAAATATGATGCGAATGCTATGATTATGCAAAGATACCGATCCGGGATTCGGATCCCGTTGCTATGGAGATCTCCGGCTGATCTGCTTTGAAGTGGATATCCCAGCTGGGGATGAGATCATTGGTAGATCTGACATATATGGCTCTTCTTGGGGAAATAGATCACTGATAGACCTATTCTCGGTGATGGGGTACCCAGCCGGGGTCCGTAGAAGTTTCGTCACTCTGTCGTGAGATCTTCAGGCATTGCTCTTCTGGATAGAGGCTGACACTCTGCGGGGAGATGGTTCTCTGTCTAACACTTGGCTGAGGAGGAAAGATGACTAGCAACTCAGCTGGGGATAAAGCATCTCTGGTGCTATTTGGAAGACGTGCCGAGTAAGTAATGATTTGGAAGCTTGCTGGGGAGTTGCTTTTCATGCCCCATGTTGCGCTTTGAACACCTGCAATCCTGTATGACAAAGAAACGCCCAAGTACCCCGAGGTATCCCTTACTGGATTCCGTCATAAGAGTTTAAACACTCCCGGAAGCAAATATATTTCCTGTAAGCATGTAAAATTGGAAAAGCGCATCTGTACTTATGCAATCATTATATTAAGGACATCGGACATTTTGCAAATGAAAATAAAATGTACGAGACGAAATATGACTGAAAATCTGATTTTATTAATTTGGGTGCCCTGAATTGGCAAGTACAGTCAAAGGAACAAATCCCCTGAAATGAGGAGATTGTTACAAATTGAGAAACAAAAGAAAATGCTGGCAATGCCGATGACGCTTCAAGGATTTTCCCTTTTGCTATGACTCGTATGACATTGACGTTCTTCTCATCTTGCTTTCTGAAGAAGGCTGATTCTGACCGATGCTTGAACCTTTCGAAGCTTGCCGTGTTGTAAGTGATACAGACGAATTCAGAATGCAGTTTTTCGCTTATCCCTTATTTTGCGTGGATCGCCCTTTCGGGTTTTCAATCCACTGGGATACCCATTTTTTCCTGAGCTGTCCAATGCGGCTTTTCAAATCAGCGGGTGCACACATTTTTTTTTATTTTCCCTTACTTTTGCCCGAGTCTTTTATTCTGTTTTTGACTCGCCGGGATGCCCTATTTTTGCCTGGACTTACATTCTGTTTTTATGTCCAGCGGGTCATTTTATGCAAAGTATTTTTTAACTGCATCTGAATTCATAGGGGACAGGAAGTCTTCACCATCCATAGTACTGAGCATTAGTGCTCCACCGGGGAACACCTTCTTTACTATGAACGGACCATCATAATTCAGAGTCCATTTGCCCCTGTGGTCTGCATGAGGAGGGAGGAGTCTTTTCAGCACAAGATCTCCTACTTGGTATTCTCGAAGCCTGACTTTCTGATCGAAGGCTTTCTTCATTCTCTTCTGATATAACTACCCATGACAGATTGCAGCTAATCTCTTTTCCTCAATCAGACTCAGTTGTTCGTATCGGGATCGGACCCATTCTGCTTCGTTCAACTTAACATCCATCAATACTCGTAAAGAGGGTAATTCAACTTCAACCGGTAGGACTGCCTCCATACCATACACAAGCTGATACGGTGTTGCCCCAGTGGATGTTCTGATTGACGTACGGTACCCATGCATGGCAAATGGTAGCATTTCATGCCAGTCTTTATAGGTAACTACCATCTTCTGCACAATCTTTTTGATATTCTTATTGGCTGCCTCAACAGCGCCATTCATCTTTGGCCTGTAAGGAGAAGAATTGTGGTGTTGGATCTTGAAGTCCCGGCATAACTCTGTCATCATCTTGTTGTTCAAATTGGAACCATTATCAGTAATGATTTGCTCGGGCACTCCATATCGACAGATGACGTCTCTCTTCAGAAATCGGGCTACCACTTGCCTTGTAACATTTGCATAGGAAGCTGCTTCAACCCATTTGGTAAAATAGTCAATGGCAACCAGGATGAATCTATGGCCATTTGAAGCATTCGGTTCAATCTTGCCAATCATATCAATGCCCCACATAGCAAAGGGCCAGGGTGAAGACATCACATTCAAAGGATTTGGAGGCACATGCACTTTGTCCGCATAAATCTGGCATTTATGACATTTTCTGGCATAGGCACAACAGTCTACATCCATTGTGATCCAGTAGTAGCCTTATCTCAACAACTTCTTAGCTATAGCATGCCCTCCAGCACGGGTGCCAAAGGATCCTTCGTGCACTTCGTGCATCAACAAGTCTGCTTCTGCCCTATCAACGCATCTGAGAAGTACCATATCAAAGTTTCTCTTATACAGGGAACCATCAGTATTCAGGAAGAAACTACCAGCTAGCCTCCTTAATGTCTTCTTATCATTGGAGGATGCCCCAGGTGGGTATGTTTGATCCTCCAAGAAACACTTAATGTCGTGGAACCAAGGCTTATCATCTTTAACAGCATCTGCTGAGAACACGTATGCTGGTCTATCAAGTCTGGATACTAAGATCCGAGGTACAAAGTTGGCAGCTTGAACTTTGATCATAGATGAAATGGTAGCCAGAGCATCTGCAAACTGATTCTCGTCTCGAGGGATATACTCAAGCTTGACTGTTGTGAAGAAAGTCAATAGCCTCCTTGTATATTCCCGATAAGGTATCAGATGATCTTGGTGGGTGTACCATTTGCCGTTGGTTTGATTGATTACCAGAGCTGAATCTCCGAACATAGTCAGAGTCTTGATCCTGAGGTCAATGGCTTCCTCAAGACCCATAATACAAGCTTCGTATTCAGCTTCGTTGTTAGTGCAGTTAAAGGCGAGTTTCGCCGAGAAAGGCATGTGAACTACTTCAGGTATAATGAGTACTGCACCAACACCACGACCATTTATATTAACATCCCCATCGAACATCATAGTCCATCCTTGTTCCGGGTCAGGCCCTTCAGTGTGAATAGGCTCTTCATGATCTTTTGCTTTTATGAACATGATGTCTTCATCAGGGAAGTCAAATCTCATAGGCTGGTAATCATCAATGGGTTGCTCAGCGAGATAATCAGACAATACACTGCCTTTGATGGCCTTTTGGGATGTATACTGAATGTCGTATTCTGTGAGAATCATTTGCCATTTTGCAACCCGTCCGGTAAGTGCTGGCTTCTCAAAAATGTACTTAACTGGATCCATCTTTGAGATCAATAAAGTAGTGTGGGTCAACATATACTGCCTTAGTCGGCGAGCAGCCCACGCTAAAGCACATCAAGTTTTCTCGAGCAGTGAATAACGTTGTTCACAGTCGGTAAACTTTTTGCTTAGGTAGTATATTGCATACTCTTTTCGACCAGACTCATCATGCTGGCCCAGCACACACCCCATTGACTCTTCTAATACTGTCAGGTACATGATTAGAGGTCTTCCTTCAACTGGAGGCATAAGGATTGGAGGTTCTTGTAAATGTTCCTTGATTTTGTCAAAAGCCTTCTGGCAGTTTTCATTCCACCTGACCGTTTGTTCTTTTCTTAACAGCTTGAACAAAGGCTCACAGGTTGCTGTAAGGTGAGATATGAACCTTGAAATGTAGTTCAATCTACCTAGAAACCCCGAACCTCTTTTTCAGTCTTCGGTGCAGGCATTTCTTGAATGACTTTAACTTTATAAGGGTCAACTTCAATCCCCTTTTCACTCACAATAAATCCCAGCAGCTTACCGGATCGCACCCCGAATGTGCATTTGTTGGGGTTTAATTTTAACTGGTACTTCCTCAGACGCTTGAATAACTTCAACAGATTCACCAGGTGGTCTTCTTCTGTGAGGGACTTGGCAATCATGTCATCCACATAACATTCAATTTCTTTGTGGATCATGTCATGGAATAATGTTACCATAGCCCGTTGATAAGTGGCACCAGCATTCTTCAGTCCGAATGGCATCACCTTATAATAGAATGTGCCCCAGGGTGTGATGAAAGTGGTCTTCTCCATGTCTTCAGGTGACATTTTGATTTGATTGTATCCTGAAAATCCATCCATGAACGAGAACACCGAGAATTGAGCCGTATTATCCACCAATACATCAGTGTGAGGTAGAGGGAAGTCATCTTTTGGGCTAGCTCTGTTCAGGTCCCGGTAATCCACACACATCCTAACCTTTCCATCCTTCTTAGGCACGGGTACAATGTTAGCAACCCACGGCGGATAGCTAGTCACAGCAAGGAAACCGGCGTCCCACTGCTTTTGTACCTCTTCTTTTATCTTCATTGCCATATCTGGGCGAGTACGACGCAACTTCTGTTTTACTGGCGGGCAGTCTTCTTTCAGAGGCAGCTTATGCATTACAATGTCGGTGTCCAACCCTGGCATATCCTGGTAAGACCAAGCAAAAACATCCACATATTCCCGAAGCATGTCAATCAGTTGCTCTTTTACTGAATCTTGCAGGCAGGCCCCGATCTTAACTTCTTTCACGTCTTCTTCCGTACCAAGATTAACTGTCTCAACCTCCTCCTGATGAGGAGTGATAACCTTCTCCTCTTGTCTCAACAACCTGGCTAGCTCTTCAGGTAGCTCATAATCTTCTTCAACCCCTTCATCAGCTTGATTGATTGGATTGTCAAAGTCATACGAAGTCATAGCGGTGTTGTTTTCGGTGCAGTCTGAAATGCACTTTCTGCAAGGGTTTAGATTGGTTTATTTTAGTGATCAGTTTTATCTTATTTTAGAAAAAGTGAACATGAAGTTATTCATTCTGAAAAACATTGCCATTTTATTTTTGTACAAAAAGAAAAATGAAAAACAGTGAACGGAAAAGAAAAGACTCATTTGCAAAAGATGTCCTGATATTCATTAATTGATCTTTGCACAAAATACAAGATGACCCGATTACAAATTGAATCTTGACATCTTGGGAAAGATGCAAGACTTGATGCATGCTTTAAAATACAGGAAATAGTAATTACTCTGCAGGAGTAACTCTTATAATTTCCTGGGAAGACCAGTTAAGGACTTGGCTCCCCGGGATCCTTGGACGTATCCAGCACTCCAGGTGGCGGTCGCTTTCCTCCTCGTCTTCCAAATTGTTCACAGCATCCGGGGTGAGCATTCCCCCGCTGACAAATTTGGGCTCCTTCGCAGCCTCTGATTGATCTTGTTGAGTTGGTCTGTAACCCAACCCAAATCGGTCTTCTTTCTTCTCCACGGGCAGCAGCTTGCCCCAGCCTTGGGCGGTACCTTCCTCAACAACCTTCCGGGCTTGCTGGTACGATGTTATGGAAGTTCCCAGTACAACAGATGCTTCATTAATGTTGAAGGCCTCAAACCCTTGGCTCATGGTTTCATGGATTTCTCCATCCATTTCTATGTACTTATACATAGCTAGCTGGCTAACAAAAATGTCCTCCTCCCCACAGATGGTGATGATCTGGCCTTCCCACTCGAATTTTAACTTCTGGTGAAGGGTAGACGTAACAGCGCCAACGGCGTGGATCCAGGGTCTTCCCAACAGACAGCTGTAGGCCGGCTGTATGTCCATCACAAAGAAGGTAGTTTTAAAGGTCTGCGGGCCAATCATCACAGGCAGATCAATCTCTCCAAGCACTGATCTTTTAGAGCCATCAAATGCTCTCACCACCAAATTACTCGGACGCAGTGCCAAGCCATCATACTCCAGCTTCACTAAAGCTTTCTTTGGTAGAACATTGAGTGATGACCCAGCGTCTACTAGTACATGAGACAGAACAGCACCCTTGCATTCCAAGGTGATATGCAAAGCCTTATTATGGTTGCGTCCCTCCGTTGTTAAGTCAGCATTGGTAAAGCCCAGTCCATGACTCGTGTTGACATTTGCCACCACCATTTCTAGCTGATTAACAGTAATCTCCTCTGGCACGTATGCTGCGTGCAGGACTTTCAACAATGCGTTCCTGTGAGCTTCGGAGCACATCAACAGTGATAATATGGAGATTTTTGAGGGAGTTTGGTGAAGCTGATCCACCACCTTGTAATCAATTCTTTTTATGATTCTCATGAACTCGTCTACATCTTGTTCAAAAGATGACTTCTGAGTTTCCTTGGCAGTTGGTTCTTCAGATACCACACTCTTTCCTTTTGCTTTGGCAGCAGCTTTTGCTTCAACATTAGGTCTTTGTGTTTGTGAGGCAAAAAGGCGCCCGCTTTTGGTGAAGCCTCCGCCTCCCCCACAATTATCAACTTGTGGAGAAGAGGTCGATGAATCCAGAGTGATTTTCTCCCCGTTGCAGTAGAGATCAGAGCCATAATGCCAAGGTATGGCATTACTGCTTTCATAAGGAACGAGTCCAGGCACCGTAATGGTGACTGGACTGATTGCTGCGGAGGAAGGTGCTGTAAAGGTGTGCGGATCGTAGTAAATTGTGACTGTTGAACTGGCAGGAGGTGCTACTGTTTGTTGTTGGAAATTGCTGCTGGGAGGAATGTTTGATGGGTCATAGTAGATTGTAACTGTCGAGACATCTTCATTAATCTTTGCTGGCGTTGTAGAAGATTCTGCTAATAAAATGGATGCTGATATTTGATAACGAGAAAAAGTATCGTTTTATTGCTATGTTTCAATGCCGTTTTATCTCACATTTGTCATTTTAACACCCGATTCCTCGAGTTTTCTTTGTCATTTTGCAGGTATATCAATTATAGAGCTAAATCATGAGCCACAAGTGAAATGAGCAAAAACAACCATGAAAAGAAGAAGAAAAGAGGAATTCTGCATAATCTGAATTTTTTGTAGCAGTCACGATCGTCACCTAGGAGTCACGACCGTGACACGCTAAAAGGATCAGTCACGGTCGTCACTAGTCCCTCACGACCGTGACGCGCGTAATACAAGGGAGACGAGCGTGACACCCTTGTCACGAACGTGACAAGGGGAATTTAGGTTAACTTTCTGAGAATTGGTCATGTACGTGTGTGCTACGTGAGGTCAACTTTCCTATTCTCCCGCAGACCAAGTATTTCAACTATTCCCTGGATTTTATCAGCATCTACGAGGCCCATGCATCATTCCAACTGCCAAGCCCAAATATTGTCTCCTATAAATAGTTTAGTTTCAAAGAACAATTTACAGAGTTTTTATTTTTAATTTTTCTTGCGGAAGCTCTGTCGTATTTCCTCTGCACCCTAGTTTATTTTATTTTTCTAGCAATTTGATTTGTTCTTGCTTTAATTTTTATATCCCAACCAAACCATATAACAATTTCCAACATTAGGAAATTGTTATAATTTAATTTCTTTCAAAGCCTTCAGAAATTCTTTTAGTATTTTTATTTCCGATTCCGGTCCGTACTCCGAACTTGCCAGATTGTGGAAGAAGGAGTCTAACATTATATTTGTTATTCAGGTTTTTATTTAATTTGCATTTATATTAATGTTAAAAATTTATTTTATAATGCATATTTTATTTTGTATTTTTCTGTCTCTGCATCTGTCTGGTACAACAATCATGAGTAGCTAAACACTTTAGGCGGTATGTAATTAAAATCAACTAAATCGGTAAAATCAATTCTAGGCTTAAATTAATTAAGAACTTAAAATTCTGGCTGTAACTTTTTATAATAAAATCAATCTTTTTGTTACGAGAGTAAGGAAAGTGTAATAGGTTAGGTCGAGACCACGAGAGTGTGAGATTTCAACCAGATAGCTAAAGTTAGGCATTTAATTTAAACACAGCGAGAGCGCTTTAAAATGAATTAGACTTATTAAGTTTCCAAAGATTATTTCTAAACACTTATGGGCTAGCGAGAGCAGGCATAGGGCTTTAGGGGTAAGATCTGAGATAAGACCACGAGAGTGTGAGTCAAAGATATTCAAACTGGTAACCTCTACAGAATAGATTAAGTGAACCATCTTTATAAGCCTAGGTTATATTGACCCGCCTAAGTTAACACAATTACATACCGACCGCCTTATTATTATTTTATTAAACTAAAATTTAATTCCCGCCTTTAATCCTTAAAAACAACCAAAAATCGTGACAACCATTCGCCTTAGCTAAACTAGTAAACCCTTTAGCACTAAGTAACCATAAAGTCCCTGTGGGATCGATAATCTTAAATATTACTTCGATAGGCTGTGCGCTTGCAGTTAAGATACCGCTAGACACATATTAGATCACGTCTTTAGCCCATCAATGCTGTAGAAGAAACAGTTGTTGAATTTTGACTTGTTGAAGTGATGGACGGAGTAATTGCTGATGATATCGATGAATCGGTAGGGATGATTGTTGCTGCTGTTGTAGAAGAATCGGGAATTGTTGTTAAAGGAATTGCTGGATTTGTAGGCGTTGTTGTTGAGATCTGAAGGATACCATCCTTAATAAGACCATCTATGTCGCTTCTCAACTTTTCACACCCGTTGACTGCAATGTTGCAATACCCACAACCGAGCTCACACCCGGGGAACACTTGGCACTCTAGAAGCTGAGCTTTAATTTCGACCATAGGTGTTCGAATTTGTGCAACACTGGTGATCAAGGTAGATGGTTTGTCTTCCTCAATAGCATTAATCCTTGGCCCGCCATGATTATGCATAGGATTTCTGTTGACATTCGGAGGAGGTGCGAAGTTGAGGGCTTTAGAATCCACCAGGTCTTGGACTTTCATTTGTAAGGCCCTGCACTTTTCAGTACTGTGACCAGGTGCATTGGAGTGGAAAGCACACTTGGCGTTGACATCATAATTCTTTGGGAGATTGAGGGGATCTGGTGGTGCCAACATCCTTAACTCAACCAAGTTAAGCTTCAGGAGTTGTGGCAATAAGGCAGCATAAGGCATAGGGATAGGGTCAATCACCCTGTTTGCCTGTGATGGTCTTTATTGAAAGGGACGCTGTTGTTGGTTGCTATTGCTGTTGTTGTAGGTTCTCTGTTGCGGATACTGAATTTGTTGTTGATATTGCGGTTGTTGTTGTTGAGGATATGCTGATTGCGGAGGAATCGGAGCTGGAATGGTGACTGCTGCTACTGACCGGTGTACATACTGGGGTCTGCCCCTGCTTGTATGGATGGAATTAGTTTCACCGGCCCTTCGGGGTCCTACAAAAGGCTTCCTGGGATTACTGGATGAACTTGCACCACTATCAGAAATTTTGCCCATTTTTAAAAGGCTTTCAATCCTTTCCCCAACTATAACTACGTCAGCAAAGCTGGTAGAAGAAAAGGCAGCCAGTCTATCAATATATGTTCCTTGCAAAGTATTCATGAACATGTCAGCCATCTCTCTTTCCGACATGGGTGGTTGGACAGCAGCAGCAAGCTGTCTCCACCTTTGGGCATACTCCCTAAAGCTTTCTCTGGAAGATTGAGACATTCCCATTAGGAGGGTCCTGTTGGGAGCCATGTCCAGATTGTATTGATACTGCCTGATGAAGGCTTCAGCCAAGTCCTTCCAGCATCTAATGGTAGCTCTGGTCAGGTGTGAATACCACTCTCTTGAAGCCCCAGTCATACTGTCTTCAAAGTAGAACATCCACAGCTTCTCATCCATAGTATAAGCTTTAAGTCTTCCCAAGAAAGACTGCAGGTGAGTTCGTGGACAAGAGGTTCCATTGTATTTCTCAAAGCACGGGGGTTTGAATTTGTGGGGAATTCTCACCCCATCCACTAGCCCCATATCCATTACATCGAAGCCCAAGGAATTCTGAGACTCCAAAGATCTCAACTTCTCAGCAATTTCATCCAACCTCCTATCATAGACTTCGTCTCCAGCTCCCATAACAGTAAACTGCTCTTCTTGGGGATCCTCTTGCAAGATTCTCCCCCCAGCAGTATTTCCTGGTACATTTCTCGGGATGTTGACTTCCGGATCCAGATGAGGTCCAAATATTGGTGGATTAATACGAGGCTGGCCTTGTTCATTGTTACTAGTCCCTCTAGTTCCAAGATGGGGTTCCTCGGGAGTTTGTCTTTCCACCAATTCCCTTAACCTTTCTTGACTCTGGGCCAAGCCAGTCATCACAGCCATGAATTGAGTCATTTGGTTCCTCATCTCCACTCTTTCATTAGCCATCTGATTTCTGACCTCAGTCAGATCTTGTTGTACTAGCTCCATTTGAATACCAGGAAGGTTGTTGCGAGTAGGGTACCGGTGCGTGCGGTTGACAGGGAACACTCGGCGACGAGAAATATTTCCTGAGATCACAACAAGGTTAGAAACAAAGATAATAACAAAACCTACAAAACAAAACAAAAGTCAGTATGCAATGCAGTATGCTTATTTGTTTTCCAAGGTATCCGGTTTGGTTCTTGGTTTTGACCTTTCCAGACCTCGAGGAAGATGCTTGATGTTGCTGAGAAAAGAAACCCAATGAAAGCAAGCTAATATATTACAAATGATGAACAATACATAGTCTGCTTTACAACACATAACCCTGGAGGGTCAAAATACATAAAAAAGGAAAAGTACATCAAATGGAAACAACAACAAACAAAGAATCAAACATCCAGTCCAAACTCGTCCTCTTTGACCTCCTTCAGAAGTGCCTCAGTCACTGGACCAGTTGGGTGCTCTGTAATGGTCCTAATGAGGAGGTTCCTGGTGGCAATGGCAGTGGTCAACTTCTTATGCCTGTCCTGATCTTTTGATCTCTTCAATCCCGCCCTAAGCTTCAACTCTGAAATCTCCTTCTGGGCTGCCAACAAAGCTTCTTGCTGCTTCTTTTCATTGGCCTCCAACTGTTCAATCTTGGCTTGAGTTTTCTGGTCTTCTTGTGTCCGGGCTTCAGTGATCCTGACCCACCTAGCCTGACTTTCTTGCAGATAGAGCTCAGTCCTAGCCTTCTGAATCTTGGCCTCTTTACAGGCATTCTTCAATATTTGCTCCCCAGCTCTTGCTTTCCTGATGTAGTCCTCTGTCTTCTCAATTTTGGTGAGATGCTCCACCCTGAGCTTTTCTAACCTCTCAATGTCCAGACGACCATCACTCCTTTCCCAAAGGGTCTTCTTCAAAGCCTGAGACAGGTTCTCATTTCTTTCCTTCAACTTCTCAAATTCTTCCAGGCTGACAGCTGCTGCTGGCTGTACTGTAGAGGGTCCAGGTATGTCCTCCAAGGTGAAGGGCATTCCAGTAATCTGAGCTCTAGCATGGGACCAGTCATAGTACTGAGCTGAAGCAACATTATTACACCTTCCATGAATAGCCATCCCTTTTGTCTGGATGTTGTCCCAAGCCCAAGATGCTTGTCTGACAACAGCTGAATTAGGTTTTACTTCACAATATAGGGTCTCAGCTAAATCTTGCACTCTAGGAGGGTGAACCAAAGCATAGCCCAGTTGTCTCTTAAACAACAAAGGATTGTAGTTGATGCAACCCTTTACTCCTATCAGAGGTACATTTGGGTATTGCCCACAGCTGGTGATAATGTCCTTGCCTTTGGTGCTTTGGGTGCACCATCTAATATCATCTGAAGTTAAAGCAATGAGCCTCTTGGACCAATTCTTCTGTTGGTGGGGATTCAGGAAGGCATCTGACTTAGGCAGGTGTTTGAGCAGCCAGGTGTGAAACAAAGGAGCACAACATCTTACCAACTTTCCCCTTTGTTTCTCATTCCTCTAATGAATGGAGTAATAGAAATCTCCCAGCAATGTGGGTACTGGGTTCCTCAGAAGGAAAAGATGAATGGCATTCTTGCTGACAAATTTGGGCTCATCTGCAAACAGTATAGCCCCATATATGCTGAGGGCTAACAGTGCACAAACCGCCCTCCATTCTCCCAATGAAACCTTCAGGATGGCCTGAGAAATCAAGAAGTCCAAGTGAAAACCAGGGATCCCAGCGTTTGTTGTCATGCTTTGCTCAATCAAGGCAGGCTCCAGGTACAGTGCTTTTGCTACTTCTCCATTGCTGGGAGCTGGCATCTCTGGGTTGAAAGGGATTCCACCCCTGATAGGTACTCCAATCAATGAAGAAAACTCTTCCAGCAGAGGCCCCAGCTGAAAGTCTGGAAATGTGAAACATCTCAAAGGGGGGTCATAAAACTGCAAGCATGTGTGGATCATGCTCCTCTGAGAAGGGTCAAGGTCCATAACCATATCCAAGATACCTCCATAATGCTCTCTAAACAAAGGGATGTGGTCAGGTGTGATAAGTGACTGGACCTGCCTGATACCAGTCAACACAGGCTCAAAGAAATGGTAGGATATGTTGCTCTTCCTGGGAGTAGTCATGAATGCTAAAGAGGATGAAGATAGGTGCTGATGAAGATCACAGACTGATGCTGGAGATAAGCCACTGATAGGCTGATGCTGGTGATGATGAAAATAGCTGAAGCAGACAACTGATGAAGACAACTGAAGCAGAGGTCTATGCAGAAGAATGGGTCAAAACCAAAACCAAGATACACTGGAATGGATACCCTGAAAAGCAAATAAACAAATTTTAAATGATGCAATGAGGATGTATGCAAATGATATGCAAGGGTTTGTGATCAAGCTGGATCTGATTATTTGCCTTGATATAAGCCCATGTATGTTCAAAGAAGGTCCAGATGGAGGTTCAGAAATCCAGTAACCAAAGTGGGGGACTCAAATAAAGAGCCACATATCCAGGGTTAATCACAAGAACTGTCCAAAATGAGGTACTCTTAAACCAAATAGTAACAGGGTATGATGTGGCCAAGGGTACCTGCAAACCTGTAAATAGCCCAACCCCCTCACAGGTGATGTTCTAGAACAAGGATCTTCAGACTTGGATCAGTTATGAGAAGTGTAAACACTTCTAACCCGGAGGTACAGTGTTTACAATAATCATAAAAGATCCTCCTCTAATTCACCTCAGCTTATGAAGGTCATAATAAAGGTCATCCAGACTTAGCAGGCTTCCCAGATAGCCCTAGCACTACAGGAAATCTGTAGCACAGAGTTCTCAAGAAGAAACCCATATCTGAACCGTGTTTCATATTCCCGCACCAGACCGAAATGGAATGGGAAAGAACATGAACCACTCTAGCCTAGGTGTCACTCAGGTCCCAGGTATAGGACCTTAAACTCTCAATGGAACCCCACCCACCAAAGAAAACCAGATCCAACAATGATAGTATGACAGTATGATGCATAAAACTGTAAAGGAAGCAATAAACAAGACTGTACATAAAGCAATAAAAATAAACACATAAACACATATAGCACATAACACCCCAGTAAACACAAATCAAACAAGCGCTAGGAGGAACCCACAAAAAGAACCAGAAGCCATGGTTACAGTATAAGGTTCCCCAGCAGAGTCGCCAAGCTGTCGCTCCCACCTGATGACACAGGGCCAAGAGGGGTACAGACGCGAACGGTCGGCGAAAGAGAGGGAAAGGAAAGAGCCGCCAGCTAGGCATTTTTATCCCGAAGGAAAGGTAATGCTGCATAAACCTGAGAAAAGATGGATAAGACGGTTGCGAACCAGAGAAACTGAGAAAGGGGGTTGGTTACAACCTGGGAAGGTATTAGCACCCAGATTGTCCGCCGTACTCGACGGGATCCACACTCAAAAGATTTGTGTTTTAAAAGGGTAGTGTCAGTGCGATCTGTGTATCAAAGCTGGAAAGAATGCAAGTGTCAGTGCAAAAGGAAATGTGAAGTGGATAAGAGAAGTGTCAGTGTGAGAACAAGAATGAAATGCTCAAGACTATGAGGCTTAAAAAACAATGCTGGAAAGAGGGGGAATACACAGAGACTTTTGTTCGATAACTGTTAAGTTATGCCTACGTATCCTCTCGTGCAATGAGGAAGTCAGAACACCATAGTTCGACTCAAAGAGACTGAAGGATAAATTGACCAGTGAACTGCTTACTTGTCTATGCTCAAGTGTATGGCCTGTCTGGCTCAGGTGCAAACTGTCTTACATTAGACGGAAGAAGCGAGTTCTCGTTTGTGAGTGAAGATGATGAGAAAAGAATCCCGAAGGAGACGATTATTGTTTGTTTTTGGTATTTTCAATCTTTTATTTCTTTTAGAATTTGTCATAAGAAAATGAGCTTAAGCCTAAACCAATGGTTAGTAAACTCATCACATCTTCCCTCTGATTAGGGGTAATGAGGATACCTTAAATATGAAGTAAGCACCTCCCACTTAATCACCATGGTGTAGGATTAAGATCATTAACCTACTTGTGATTATTTAGATGTTTTTGTTGTTTTTGTTTAGTGTTAAGTAATGAGTTTAAGCCATAATCAAGGATTTAATGGACTCGTTACACCATCCTAATAGAAGGATAATAGATGAGAACATTTAAGCTGAGGAAGGCTCCTCAACTTAATCCATGATTAGGGATTAACCTCATGACAAAACAAAGCCTTTAGCAAATGGATTTTAGTTAATGGTAAGATTAAGAAGTGAATTTTATAGTTTGTAAGACAACTTGAGGGGGACTTTTCCATTAACACTAGGGTTAGTCCTTCTTAACCAATTAAGGAAGAATTAGAACCCTAATGCAAGGCCCAAGTTACAAGCTTGATGTCTTAGTGATTATTAGGTGGATTTATTAAAGGAGTTAAACACATTAAGGGTTTAACACTTAGGATTAAAGTTATACACTCCATCCTTATAGAAGGATGCAGGCATAAGCTTAATCACAAAGCCTTAAAACCTTTAGGGTTTAGTCCTTGATTATGAGATGAGAAGAGAAGACTCAACGATGACACAAAGGTAAAACTAAAGGGGGACTAATCAAACCCTAATTGTGATCATGCTTGGTTATTCCTAGGGTTTATGAGGCTTGCAAAAGATCTTCAAGAGAAAAGCCACCAAGGAAGAAGCAGAATGAAGGAAGGAGAAGCAAAAGAAGCAAGACAACTTACTTCATTTAAGAAGATAAGTTGCTTGAAGAAAGAAAATGAGGAGGGAGCATGAATGAGCAAGCTCACTCTAATACACAAGTAAAATGCAGAAATGAATGCATAAGAGGGATGACAAGTGATTGTGAGAAGTGAAGGCAAATTCACTTCTCAGACACTTACCACCTGAAAAGTTAGCAACAAGAAAATGAAATGACATGAAAATGAGATGAAAGGCAATGATGCAAACCAAAGTCAGAAGCATAAACATGATGTTAATGGTGCTAAGAGATGATTCAAATACATGTCAAGAGTTGTGAATGATCATACAAGGATGAGGATGCAAGTGAAGCATGCTTTGAACCATGAAAGTTCATGAAAGTTTATGTAATGAAATGAATGCACAACATGGAAAATGAAAGATGCAATGATCAAACATGATTCTAATATGTCCTAAGATGTCTTATATGTCATGTTGATGCACAAAATGTCATGGTAAGTTCATGTATGAATGCTTATGAGAGATGGATGCAAATGAAAGCAAGAATTAAGGTTTACATACAATATGCAATGCAAAGATTCAAAATCAGAAGCAAAGGACAAGATAAAAAATTGAAAATGGGATCAAAGGAACCCTAACCCTACACAAGTTCACTGCCCAAAGGAGGGGACCTAAGTCTTAACCTAATGGAAGTTATGATTTTCTCAAGTTAGCTAGGGTTTCAAGGCACTTCAAAAGGAAAAATGCACATCAAATTGAAAATGAAAGATAAATTCAAACCAATTTTACCCTAGAAACTACATGATATGAAGGATGCAATGCAAGAAGAACCATCATCAAACTCTTCATGGTTAGGCAGAATGAATTTTTCTAAGTTAGGACCAAAATATTGCCTTTAAATAACTTTAATTCCAATGAAATATGCCAAAATTGGTCAAGAACCAAAACGAAATTTGTTTGAAGAGTTTGATAATGTTTCTAAATGTATTAAAATGCAATGTGAATTTTTTGGTGATTTTTAAATACCTAAATGCATTTTTAATTAATTAATTTTCATTAACTAATTAAAAATAAACACTTAAATGATTTAAAAATAATTTTTAATGCAAAAAATAAAAATATTTTTGGGTTCTGAAAACTAATAAAAGGTTTGATAAAAAATTTCAGAATTTTTTAATGCATTTTGCTATTTTTAAAAATTCGTAGAAATAAAATACAAAACAAAGGAAATAAAAAAGAAATTAAAGAGAAAATGAGAAAGTCAACTGATCTGAAGGCCCAGATTCAAACTCAAGAGGGCGGGAGTTGACTACGCGCGCTAACGGACGGCTGAAATTCAAATCTCACTAATTATGATTAAACCCTAATCCTGAACCCTAATCACTTTCAGATGACCGGAACAGTGTTCCGGTCATCTTCTCCGGCCATCCAATCTTTCAATCTCACTCAAAACGCAATCTTAAGCTCTCTAACTCACCAGAATCAATCATCTAACAACCCTAAGCATGAATCCAGCCCTAAAACTCATTTATTTCCACTCAAGATCAAGAATCAAAGCCAAACGGAAAAAAACGCAGAAAGTTTCAGAGGTTCAATACATGCTTAATACTTGACTATTTTCAAAACTAAACACATCAGAATCATCAGTGAATCATGGAGAACCAATTAGTAACTTAAAAACACGTTTCTGGAAAAAATGTTCTTGATGATACCTGAACTGAAGCTTTCAAAAATGGTGCTTTCTGGCCAGTTCTTTCCTTCAAACAAGCTCCAATGATCTTCCCCAAACGTTTGTGATGCTTAGTTGGAGTTTATATGGCCCCAAAATGGATATGGCAGAAGCTCAGTTTATGAAGTGTGGAAATCGTGTTTTTGATTCTGAACTTTTTAGGACAAAATGATGGTTGGGAAATGATCAGTGGATCATGGTGAGTTGTTATGTGAAGTTTGTTTTGAGGTTTTAGGCTTGTGTGTTGAGATTCGAAGGAAAATGCAAAGAGGGAGGTTTTTGTGAACTATGGTGATGTTGTGGTTTCAGGCTCCAAGATTGTGTGAAATGTGATCCTTGAGGCATGTATGTGAAGCTGTGATTGGTCAGAGTAGTTGGTGTGGCTCAGTTTGATTGGTATGGCTCAAGTTGCATAAAGTCAACATTTGTGTAAGTGAAGGTATGGGTTGGTTCAGTCATGGTACAAGGGCATGGTTTGAATCAGCTTGCTTCAAGGAGGTCCATGGGAGTCACTTTTGGCAGCTGGCACAAGTGGATGAGAAGCTTTGGGTCATTTTGCAAATTCATGGAGTTTTGGCCCCTTTTGGATTTCTTAATGATCAAGGCATAAAAATGAGGGATTCTTTGGGCCATTCTGATTTTTAGGTCATGTGTTATGTTTATGTGATGCTTAGAAGTCATTTTGAAGTCATAGAAATGCTTGGCATGTGAATTTGCAAGTTTCCCTCTTTGGTGTAAAAGTGAAAATTTAGTGATTTTGTCCAACTTTGCAAGGCCATAACTTTTGATCCAAAATGAATTAGAATGAGTTCTTGTACTTTTTGAAAAGGGAATGATCCAATCTACAACTTTCATGACCAAAGATTTTCCATTTGAAGCATTTTTGGATCAAAAAGAGGAGGTTGAAAAACTTTCCCAAAATGGCAAGTTTTCATTACAAGTCACTCTCCCAAAATGGCAACTTTGCAAATGGCTTGAAATTCTTCAATTTTGTGAACTTCTAACTTCTTCTAAGATCAAATAAAGATCATACACATTCAATATTATGGAGAATGCCCTTTGGTTGGGTGATTGGGGGCCTCAGATGCCCTGATTTTGCACTGACTTGCTCAAGAAGTCACCTCTTGATCAGATGCCTTCCCCATTGAATATCTTCATGAAAATTGATATGCATGATCATTATAACATATAGGGACCAATAGAAACAAGAATGACCAAAAAATTTGGAGTTATGGCCTCTGAAACCAAAACCCTAATTCTAGGTCATCTGTGCAGTTAAGCTTGGCTCTACTTCCATGCCTTTCTCAGTTCTTGTGATTTTTTGACTTCCTTGACCTTGTGAGGATATAATATGATGCTTGGACATACATGGACCCTCTTGAGATGAATGAAGACCTTTGGAGTGGCTCAGATAGCCCATGGATTGCTCAGATCACAAACCCTAGATGCAGATGACTTTGAATCAATGTAGTGAAGCAAAAAATGCAATATGAGATGATATGATTGAACTTATGCAAATGAAAAGACCACAAGCCATGGTGAAATGAGTGAGGGCAAATTTGGGGTGTTTACAGTAGCGATTTATTTAAGTTCCAGTTTACCTGCATCATTTTGGTGTCAGGGATCGTCTTATCATCTTTTTGGTGATAGCGATTTATTTTATATTCAGTCTACCTGCATCCTTTTGGTGTCAAGGATCGTCTTATCATCCTTTTGATGGTAGCGATTTATTTAATTTCCAGTTTACCTTCATCCTTTTGGTCTGAGGATCGCCTTATTATCCTTTTGGTGATAGTGATTTATTTAATTTTCAGTTTACCTTCATCCTTTTGGTGTGGGAATCGCCTTATCATCCTTTTGGTGATAGCAATTTATTTAATTTTCAGTTTATTTTCATCCTTTTAGTGCGGGGATCGCCTTATCATCCTTTTGGTGATAGCGATTTATTTAATTTTCAGTTTACCTTCATCCTTTTGATGCGGGGATCGCCTTATCATCCTTTTGGTGATAGCGATTTATTTAATTTCCATTTTACCTTCATCCTTTTGGTGCGGGGATCGCCTTATCATTATTTTGGTGATAACGATTTATTTAATTTCCAATTTACCTGTCATCCTTTTGGTGTCGGGGATCACCTTATCATCCTTTTTGTGGTAGCGATTTATTTAATTTTCAGTCTACCTGCATCCTTTTGGTGTCGAGATCGCCTTATCATCCTTTTGGTGGTAGCGATTTATTTCAGTTTACATGCATCCATTTGATGTCAGGGATCGCCTTATCATCCTTTTGGTGGTAGCGATTTATTTAATTTTCAGTCAACTTACATCCTTTTGGTGTCATCAGCCTTTCAGTTTTAATCTTGAGCTCTTGTCAATACACCTTTTTTCTTTTTCAGACAAATACAAAGTCTTTTTAGTCTCTAATTGACTTTTACCTTGAAGTATGAACGCGAGCAATTTCATCTTACTCGGTTTAAGGCAATTTGATAGGGGCAACTGTCATACCCTAAATTTGTCCTACCTATATACCATTTTATTTTCGTCTAACCTTTATTCAGAAAAATGCAAAAAAATATACATTTCAGTTTGTTCAGTAAATCGAGTTAGGTTTCGTTTTAGATTGTCAGGTCAAACGTGTGCGGCGTTGTTTCAAGATTTCGTGTTGTGTGCATGGTAGTGGTAGTCGGTCCATTTCATATAGTTTTAAGTCCATTATCTAAAAAAATCATAAAAATTTTCTTTTATTATTTCTATTACTACTATTTCTATTTTTATCCTTTTTCTCTTTTATTATTTCTATCATTTTTATTTTATATTTAGTTATTATTATTATTATTAGTTTCCATCACTTTACTTCTTTTAATGGTACACACAATTCGTGGCCCACAAAATTTACAAAATTATTCCATTATTATTATTACTATTATTATTATTATTATTATTATTATTATTACTATCCATTTCCACATTTACAAATTCACCAAAGCATATCCCATATTTTCCTTGTCATTACTTCATCAAAAGTTTCCATTGCCAACAACATACACAACCACACAGGTCACACTTGATTCATGCATTCCATCAGCCACAATCTTATCCGTCAATACCCAATTGCCACGCCGACAAGTTCATTTTCAAATCCTCAACATCAATTACATACATCAGCGTCACCATTTTTTTTTCATTTCCTAAAAAAAACTATTGCAACCACAAGGGACCCCACTTTCAACTATATTTCACGTGAGTAACAACCTTCACTCTCCACAACGCCATTCTATGTACACATACTACACAACCAAATGGTTTTCCTCAGTATGCATCACGCAATTCACGTCGCTACAGAAAACGCAATCCCGCAGACAACAACACACAACAAACTTTCAAATTCCATACTGTAAAATTCCAGCTCAATCCTTATCCAAAACTCAGCTTAAATTCCCATTCCGCCCTCATACAATCCCCTATATATAAACACTTTTCTCCTCATTCTAAAATCAATCTTGGACTACCTTACAGAAACTCTGTATAAATTAGAACCAAGTTTTAGAAAATAAAACTAAAACAATCAAAAAAAATTTCAATCACATAAACCCTCCATGAACAACCGCACATCCTCAGCCTCTCCACCAAAACCAAAAACACTTTACGAAAACAACCCCTCTGCATTTTCAGATCCGTAAACCCTTCAAACAACATCTAACCTTCAAACTGAATCACTCACGCTCCATCAAATCTACAAACTTTCATAAACCTTTAAATTTGAAAAACCATTCATACATCTTCAACAATATCTCACAACTGAACACAAACTCAGTGAGAAAACGAAAAAACTCAGAAACAAATCACAAACATAAACCTTCACACCTGCAGATCTTTAAAAACACAAAATACCAACACAGACCCTTACTCTTCCAAATCACTACAAACAAAACTAAAATCCAAATTGCAAGCAGAGAGAGGTCGTGAGACGAGAGAGACCGAGCCCAAGACACCCATGAACAAATCCCCAATTTGCAAACTGTGAGCAAATCCGAGGCCGGAAAAAAAAAGAGAGAAATCGTGAGAGTTCCGCGAGTAGGGAGGAGATGAAAACCTGATTGTGAGAATCATACGAGATCGCTTTCGAAATTAAGGGTGGGTTTCTTACTTCTTTTCTTTTATCGTGTTTGAGGAAGGAGAAGAGGATTTTTTTTTTTGTGTTTTCCGAAAATAGTTGTGACTTGTAATGCTGATGATGTTAGCTGAAGATTTTTTTCTTTATTTCATATAAACCCTTGTTTATTGTAAATGGGCTTAACCCTTGACTTCGTTACTCACTACACACCTCTTTTATACAATGCACCCTTTATTCCCTTTAATTTGTTTTTATTTATTATCTTGTTTTTTCTATAAAAAATTCATTACTATATTTATTTATTTTGATTTCTCTTTTTTTAATTAGATTTATGTTTTGATCTATTTTCTTATGTTTTTTCTCATTTTCTTTTTTGATTTTCTATTTTATTTTTGGCCAATGAGTACAACGGACGTTAGGGGTGCTAATACCTTCCCCTTACGGAATCGAATCCCGAACTTAGAATATGGTTTCAAAGACCATGTTCTATCAATTTTTTTCCAAAAGGTTTCTCGATATTTTCCTTTTCCTTTTTTTTGTAATAAAATAAGTTCGATGGCGACTCTGTTGTTTATTTTTCCGCGATCTTTTATCGCGAGGTCGTATCATCATTTTTCAAGGTGCAACAACTACGATGAAGACGACAATACTTGCTCCTGTCAATATTATTTTTCGATGCTGATGTCTTGGGGAAACAAATCCCTACCTGTTTGAACTCAATATTGATGCACTAATCGAGGATGCGCTCACGGGGAGCCATTAAAAATGTATACTCAGTGAACCGGCCCACTGGTCCTTTATGGTCACGTGAGCGGTCATCTCCCCGTTTTTCACTTTGAGGATCTTCAGACTCGTCCTTTTTCCTTGAGGCTCTTGAATTCTCCTGATTGCTCGAGTCTCTGATTTTGTAGGCAACTTCCTTTTCTTCATATTGAATGTGCCTGATAACGCAAAATTATATCGTGTATTTAACTTGACTTGCATGAATTTCCATCATGTTTTATTCGCTTTTTCCTTATTTATGCTTTATATTACTCTCATTTATTTATGTTTTTCAGGTACTCGAGTCGGATCGAGATTTATCGAAAAGTGAAGATTTATGGAAGAAAATGAAGACTAGAATAAAGAAGAAGGAATGAAAATAAGAAGAAATAAAGAAAATAGGAAAGGAAAGAAAATGAGAGGAAAGAAGAAAAGGAAAAGAAAATACAAAAAGGGATGGGGCCACCACACCCATACACATGTGGCGCAAGCCACATTGGGGGTGGTGCCCACCACCTGATTACAATGTGGCGCAAGCCACTTTCACAAAAGGGGGAGGTGGCGCAACCCACCTAGCCTCCTCCTCCTACATTTTCTCCACTTTCCCACTTTCTCCGTCCGATCTTCAATGAAACCTAGAATTCTTTGCACGTTCCAACCCATGAAGCCTAGTTTTCACAAGTCGTTTCTCACACCAACTGAAGTGATTTCTTCGCATCCAGATTTGCTATAAAAGAGACGAAAACCTTCCATTGAGGGGGTCCGTGAATTTTAGCCAGATAGCATTTTCCAGTTTTTATATTTTTCAGTTCTTAATTTTCAACAAGTACTTTGTTTCTACAATTTTATTTTTTTGTCATTGAGTTGTAATCGGATCCAACAAGATTGTCAGAATCATCCTTCAAGTCATTGTTTCCAGATTTATACGAGTTAATTTATTTTCTAGGTTTAATTTATTTGCTTTTGAATTATTGTTCTTATTCTGTTAAGTATGCTTAGTGTTAGCATTTATTACTGTGATAACATGTTTAATTTCCAGAACATGTCCGACTAAATCATTAATATTAATATGTGAACAAATCAATCGGAAGGGGTTAACTAATAATCGGTATTGAATTTTTACAAACTATTGTTTAGGTTGTGATTTCTTGTATTAATTAAATCAACTTTTGTTACGAGAGTAAAAAAAGGGATAATTAAGGTTAATGCCAAGATAAACGAGAGTTTGAGAGTTTAACCCGATAGCTAAAACTATACATTAATTCTAAGCACAACGAAAGCACTTTAGAATCAATTAGGATTTATTTATTTTCAAAAAGTATTTTTAAATGCAAAATAATACAGCGAGAGTGCTCATTCTGAATTAACGGTATAGTCTAAATCAATAAACACGAGAGTGTGAGACAAGGTCTTTTAAATGAATATTTTCTACTGAAGGGTAGTTTGACCCAGAAACCTACACCGAAAACTTATTAAATCCCCGACGACTGATGTGTTGCATACTGATATCTCTATATTAATTATTCTTATTAAAATTTTAGTCTTCTTATATTTATTTCCCGTTGCTCTTACTTATTTAAAACAATTCGCCTTAGCTAAACGTAGTAACAATCCGATAACATTAGTTTGATTATCAGTCCTTGTGGGTTCGATATCTTTTAAAACTAAGCGATTAGATTGTGCACTTGTAGTTGTAAACACCCCAAATTTTCCCTCACTCATTTCACCATGGCTTGTGATCTTTTCATGTGCATAAGTTCAATCATGGCATCTCATATTGCATTTTTGTTTCACTGCATTGGTTCAAAGTCATCTGCATCTAGGGTTTGTGATCTGAGCCATCCCTGAGCCATTTGAGCCACTCCAAAGGTCATCAATCACTTCAAGAGGGTCCATGTGTGTTCAAGCATCATATTATATCCCCACAAGGTCAAGAAAGTCAAAGAATCACAAGAACTGAGAAAGGCATGGAAGCAGAGCCAGGCTTAACTGCACAAATGACCTAAAATTAGGGTTTTGGTTTCAGAGGCCATAACTCCAAATTTTTTGGTCATTCTTGTTTCTATTGGTCTCTATATGTTATGAGGATCATGCATATCAATTTTCATGAAGAAATTCAATGGGGAAGGCATCTGATCACAAGATGACTTCTTGAGCAAGTCAGTGCAAAATAAGGGCATCTGAGGCCCCCAATGACCCAACCAAAGGGTGTTCTCCATCATTTTGAATGTGTATGATCTTTATTTGATCATAGAAGATGTTAGAAGTTCACAAAATTGAATAATTTCAAGCCATTTGCAAAGTTGCCTTTTTGGGAAAGTGACTTGTAATGAAAACTTGCCATTTTGGGAAAGTTTTTCAACCTCCTCTTTTGGATTCAAAAATGCTTCAAATGAGAAAACTTTGGTCATGAAAGTTGTAGATTGGATCATTCCCTTTTCAAAAAGTACAAGAACTCTTTCTAATTCATTTTGGATCAAAAGTTATGGCCTTGCAAAGTTGGGAAAAATCATGAAATTTTCACTTTTGCACAAAGAGGGATTTTTTGCAAATTCAAGTTCCAAGCACTTTCAAGGCCTCTAAATGAATTCTTTGCATCATTACAACATATTGAAACCTAGCAAAGTCAGAATTGCCCAAGAATTTACAAGGTTCATGCCTTGGATCACAAACTTTCATAAGCCACTTTCCATAAAATTCTCCAAAAAGGAATTCTTGCAAGAATGATGTCCAAGGATTGGTTTGACTTCTAATTGGTATCAAAACATCATAACAACATCACACAACTCAGTTTGCTACAAATTGCCCAAGAGTTCACAAGATTTCTTGCCTTGGTTCACAAGAAACTTCAAAGAGGGCAAAACGCAAAAACTATGTCATCTTGCTATCCAAGCCATCCAGCTGCCTTCTTTTGATCCTAGGGCTCACCATAAACCATGCTGAGGCAAGACATCCCATTGAACAACTTCTGTTCCAGCCCATGCTTATAGTACACATAGACTTGACTTTTTGCATTTTTGCCCATGCCAATCACACTGTGCCACCACCAACTCTCTGCCCAATCAGAGTCTAATATGTGGACCTCAAGCATCCCAAAGCATACCACACACAAGCCAGAAACCTCCCACAATCCAACTTGCACAAAATCTGTCCAAAACTTCTCCTCTTCGAATTTCTTCATACAACCATCAAACCTTCATTTTTCCTTCACCAATGAATCACACATCTTCCATGGAACCAAAATCCACCATTGAAACAGCCTGAAACCCCATGTATCTCAACTGTGAAACCTGCTATACCAGAACTCAAACTCCCAAATCAGCCACCAACAAAAGATTTTGAGCATTCCATTGATCTCAGGAGGTCCAGAGGAGACACTTTGCATAAAAGAAAGGCCTGGAAAGCTCATATTCACAGTTCATCACCTCAGGTAGCTTCAAACCTCAAACTTTTCAGAGCTTGTTTTGTTTGTTACAAAATGAAACTACATGTCATGGGGATCACTCTGATGTTTTTAGATTTGAAAATGGTGTGAAAATAAGCATTTTGTGCCCTCCTGAAATTTTACCCGTGAAAATGTATGGCTTCAATTCTCTTTGTTCATGCTTGATAAATGGTGTTTGATGGTGGATTTAGGTTTAGTTTGGTTAGGGGATCCTTTCTGGGCAGTCAATTTAAGTTGGGGTGACCTGTAGAGGAAGCTAGGGTTTTTGCCCTGCCGGAGAAGATGACCGGAGCTTCCCTCCGGTCACCTGAAAGTAATTAACCCTAATTAGGGTTTAGTCTCCAGTTGCATTGTGGGCCTTTGGATCGTGTTTAACTTAAGAGATGAATGGCTCAGATTCCACAATTAACTCTTAATTCGTTTTAATTAGTTTAATTTAGGTTTAATAAAATAATTTGACCAGAGTCAATCCTGACCCTCAATTTGCGCGCGCGGTCAAGCATCCCCCCCCAAGTTTGAATATCAGCCTTAGGATGAGATTACTTTCCATTTTAATTAATTTTAATTCATTTTGTTTGTATTTTATTTATACGAATTTTTAAAAATAGCAAAACATATTAAAAAATTCTGAATTTTTTTGTCAAACCTCTCATTAATTTTCAGAACCCAAAAATATTTTAATTTTAATTTTTTACATTAAAAATCATTTTTAAATCATTTAAATGTTTATTTTTAATTAGTTAATGGAAATTAATTAATTAAAAATGCATTTAGGTATTTAAAAATCACAAAAAAATTCACATTGCATTTTGAAACATTTAGAAACATTATCAAACTCTCAAAACAAATTTCTTTTTGGTCCTTGGTGTATTTTGACAATTTTCATTGGAATTAAAGTTGTTTAAAGGCAATATTTTGGTCCAAACTTAAAAATTTTCATTCTGCCTAACCACAAAGAGTTTGATGATGGTTCTTCTTGCATTGCATCCTTCATATCATGTAGTTTTTAGGGTAAAATTGGTTTGAATTTATCTTCCATTTTCAATTTATTGTGCATTTTTTCCTTTTGAGGTACCTTGGAACCCTAGTTGGCTTGAGAAATTCACAACTTCCATTAGGTTTAGATTTAGGTCTCCTCCTTTGGGCAGTGAACTTGTGTAGGGTTAGGGTTCCTTTGATCCCATTTTCAATTTTTTATCATGTCATTTGCTTCTGATTTTGAATCTTGTGTTGTATGTTATGCATAAGCCCTAATTTGTGTCTTCATTTGTATCCATCTCTCATATGCTTACATTCAAGAACTTGCCATGACATTTTTTACATCCACATGATTCATAAGACATCTTAGGACATATTAGAATCATGTTTGATCATTGCATCATTCATTTGACATGTCATACCTTCATTGCATTTCACAAGCTTTCATGAACTTTCATGGTTCAAGGCATGCTCCATATGCATCCATTCTCTTGTATGCTCACATATATGCATCTTGTTTGACTTTGCACCATCTCTTGACATCATTTGTATCATGTGTGTGTTTCTGACTTTGTCCTTTTCCCGTCCATATGCATTGTTTCATCTCATTTCTTCCCTTATGCATCTTGTACTAACTTTTCAGGTTAATGGTAAGTTTGTTTGGGAGGTGGATTTGCCTTCACCTCCTACCTCTTCTCACCTCATCATTTTACATCCTTGCTGCATTTTTACTTGTCTTGGAGTGAGCTTGCACACTTGTGCCTCTCTTCCCTCTTTTCTCTTCTCATCTCATCCCTTTTCTATCTTGCTTCTCCTTGGTGGCTTCCTTGAAGATTTCTCTTTTTAAGCCTCACAAACCCTAGGACTTCCAAGCATGATAACATTTTAGGATTGTTTAGTCCCCCTTAGACTCTTTCCTTTGAGTTTTCTTTGAGTCTTCTCTTCTCACCTCATAATCAAGGACTAAACCCTAAAGGTTTTAAGGCTTTGTGATTAAGCTTATGCCTGCATCCTTCTATTAGGATGGAGTGTATAACTTTAATCCTGAGTGTTAAACCCTTAATGTGTTTAAATCCTCTAATCAATTAATTTAATAATCACTAAGACATCAAGCTTGTAACTTGGGCCTTGCATTAGGGTTCTAATTCTTCCATAATTGATTAAGAAGGACTAACCCTAGTGTTAATGGACAAGTCCCCCTCAAGTTGTCTTACAAACCATAAAATTCACTTCTTAATCTTACCATTAACTAAAATCCATTTAATAAAGGCTTTGTTTTGTCATGAGGTTAATCCCTAATCATGGATTAAGTTGAGGAGCCTTCCTCAGCTTAAATGTTCTCATCTATTATCCTTCTATTAGGATGGTGTAATGAGTCCATTAAATCTTTGATTATGGCTTAAACTCATTACTTAACACTAAACAAAAATACCAAAAACATCTAAATAAATGCAAGTAGGTGTAACACGGTGGGAGAACTGACTTTAGTTAAATGTTGCGGATAGCAAGAGTCGCCACCGACTTTTATTTTATCCAAAGGAAAGGGCATAAAAGAACAGGAAAGACCTTAAAAGATTTTTGGGTTCGGGGGGTAGGTTATGTAAAGGGAAGGTGTTAGCACCCTTTACATCCATGGTTATCCATGGGCTCTTAGTTACTTAGCTCACTTTAAAATGTTTTTGAAATGTGTAGTGTGTGATTAGAAATTTTCTTAAGTACTTTATAATAATCCATGTACGGATATATATAAAGCCTTTGTTTTGAAAATTGTTTGAAATGTGAAGTGTTTGAAATGTTTTTGAAGAGTGAGCAAGTACATAAGAGGAACCTACCCTAAGTTAAGTCTTTTCTGTTCTTAAATATCCTTTAAATGGTAAGACTATCCCTATTATTAAGGAATAGGTAGTCATTACCTTGGATGTATGAGGGACAAGTGAAGGGACAACTGTGATTAGGCAACTGTAAGGTGTATAAGCATTTCGAAGGGACTTATCATCTTTATTCGAAAGGGACAAGATCATTACGAAGGCAACCATTAAGGGACTTGATCTTTTTATCTGTTAAGGGACTAAATGATATGAGATGAGGGACTTTTGCTTTACACTTTACTTGACCTTTTGTTTAGGCAACATGAGAGGTAACCCTTAAGAAGTGAGATGGCGATCCAAGATCTACTTACGTGTGTGAGTGTACCAATTCAAATATTTATCTTTAAGTTAATGATCTAAATTCAAGTTTACATACAAACATGTTTTACACTCCCTATTTTACTAACCATAGCATTTAAAAATAAATAATAAAAATTTCTACAACTATTACATAATGGATACAATTACATTATAATTAAAATAATTAAAATAAGCAAATAAAATAAATAATTAAATGGGTTAGTAATAAACAAAAATAAATAAATATAAGAGGGTTAGTAATAATAATAATAAAATAAATACTCACATAATAGATAAATAAATAAATAAAGGGGTTAGTAGTAATAAAATAAATAAGAATAAGATGAAAGAATTAGCATAATGATAAAATAAATAAATTTAAAGCTCAAAATTAGATAAATAATATTTTTTAAGAGAATTTAATAAAAGAAATAAATAATAAATATTATATACTAAATTATAATGATTTAAACTTATACATATTATAAAAATCCTAAATTAAATAAACATGCAACAAAAATAAATTATGTTCATAAGATGAAATTAGAATTTTTAATTGGTTTAGAAAAATAATCTAGAGTTTACTATTTTATTGAATTATTTAAGTAATATAAACAAATTATAAAAATAAATATACATAATTAGGATTTATATATAAATATTAATATTTATAGAATAATTAGGGTTTATAAAATAAATTAGGGTTCATGAGTTTAGAAAATAGAATTAGGGTTTTATATGAAATATTAGGGTTTATATAAAAATAATTAGGTTTTAATATAATTAATTAATTTATACAAAATAATATAATATATATAATAAAATAAATATTAAGTAATTTTAATAAAGTTTAAATTTAAGAAACAAAATATGAAATTGAAACCATACAAAATAATATAAACATTTTATTTTAATTATTTATCATTTAATTAAATCAATTATAATATATATTAAACAAAAATAAAAATGGAAAAAATATGAACAAAACATACCTTGGGCTGGGATTCGAACCCAGGCCCTAGGCTTGCCATCTCTTGGACCAACATCACAGCCACCAGGCCAAGCGTGCACTTGTGAATGTAGAATGAACACTGATCATTATATTTTTAACCTGAAAAACATAAGGGAAATAAAGCAAAAAAAATGCTGGAGGTGGTATTCGAACCCCTGTCTTGATCTTCATTCACGCGCATGCTTACCATCTGAGCCAGGCTATCTGTTCTGAAATAATTTTAACAATAAACCATATTATATTATAACAAATATTTGAATATGAATAATGGCGCGCTGGCTTCTTCTTCTTCCTCCAGACTTGCGTTTTTTGCTGCGAATTTTCCTATGAACTTTCCTGCGAATCTCAACATATACAGGACCTACGAAATTCAAACACCACCAAAACAGTGAAATTATTTCAAATTGATTAGTGCATTATGATCCCCAGAGCTCATACAATCATCCTATGTCTTTAAAATTTATTTATTTTTGGTTTATCATGAAACCCTAAAAGCTTGGCCGAAACCCTAACAATGGCACTTCCTTATTCCTGCACCAAAAATGAAATCAAAGATACCAGAAACGATCTACATACAATTACAAACAAGAATCAACAATCAAAATCACGTTAGAATGCTTTCATGAATAAAATCGAAAAAACTTCAAATTCAAGATGAACATGGATTCGGTTTATGATATTTGGCATGCTTTTGATGCTTTTAAGGATTGGAATAGGTTCAATGATGTCCAAAGAACATGTAGCAACCTTCAAATTGTCTTGAAAGTGTCTTTAAGGAAGAATCCGAATTGTGAGTTTTTGATGAATTTTTGAAGATTGAAACTTACTCTTGAGGCAGCAAAATCGTGTCAATTGCATTGTGATGTGTTTGTGTACTTATAGTAGATGAAATTAGGTCAGAATATTGTAGGGTTATTTGGACTTTTTGATCATTGAAGATTGAAAAAGATCATGTCTTAAAATTCAAATATTCTTGAATGTAACCTTGCTATTTTAAGACAATCACCATAATTCTCATATCAATTTGATCCAATTAACTTTCATGACCTTCTAGAATCAAAATATTTTTTAAATCTTCATATTTTATATTTTATTTGAATTTAAAATGATTTTTAATATAAAAAATCATAATAAATAAAATAAAATAAATAAAATTATGAAACACCTTGGGTCACAAAAAGTTCAGCCCATTTGAAGGATTATGGTTTTAAGACCCCATTTACTTCATAAACCACCCAAAAATTTCCCAACTTTGCAAGGGCACAAATCCTTCAATTTTAATGCTATGAGGGTGTTCTTGGACATTTTGGAAAACTCAGAGAGTCCTCTAACCAACCCCATTGGTTTCATGTCCATATCTTTTACCATTCTCAAGTTATGCTCTTTTGAAGTTGTTGACTTTTTGTTGACTTTTAAAAGGACCTATAATGTCTTAGCTCATACCTTTCAAATGAAGCATTTTTGGGCTTGGCTTGTGAGACACAAAGTTGTAGAGAATTCAATTTCCTTCAAAATGAGCTTTGTATGGGAAAACTTTGATGAAGCATGTGAAAGTTATGGCTGGTCAAAGTTCAGTTGACTTTTCCTGAGGAAACCCTAATTTAGAAACTCCTGATTCTTGATGATCTGAAATCTCCTTGATGAATCATGATCAACCCTTGATCAAATGATGAATTTTACTTCATATACTTGATTTTGGCAAAAAATCATGAAGTTTGACTTTGGTTTGACCACAGTTAACCTCAGTTTGACTTTTTAACTACTTTGACTGATTTTGACTTATCTGACCATCTGACTGAGCAAACCTTTGAGAAAAGTCTTGAAACTTGTCATGGGGATTCTTAAACACATATAAGATGTTATGAAGCTCACTTGAAGTCTTGGAAGTCCATTTAGCCTGATTAAAGTCAAAACCCTAATTTAGGATGCATTGCTTAGGAGGATGCATTGTCTGAGGGAAATGTCAAATCTTCTGACTAATTGTGAACATTGTGAACCTCATGAACCTCATGAGAGGTATTGTGAACCTTTTGAACCTCATAAGATGTCTTATGGATCTTGTGAACCTTGTGAACCTCTTAATACACAAACTCTTGTCTTGTGAGGGCAAATTTTAGGGTGCAACAGTAGGTTAATGATCTTAATCCTACATCATCATGGTAATTAAGTTTGAGGTGCTTACTTCATACTTAAGGTATTCTCATTACCCCTAATCAGAGGGAAGATGTGATGAGTTTACTAACCCTTGGTTCAGGCTTAAGCTCATTAACTTATGAGAAACTTCAAAAAGCAATAAAAGACTGAAAACACCAAAAACAAACAATAATTGTCTCCTCCGGGATTCTTTTCTCATCTCATTCATTCACAATCGAGAACTTGCTTCTTCCGTCTAATGCAAGACAGTTTGCACCTGAGCCAGACAGGTCATACACTTGAGCATAGACAAGCAAGCAGTTCACAAGTCAATTTATCTTTCAGTCTCTTTGAGTCGAACTACGGTGTTCTGACTTCCTCATTGCACGAGAGGATACGTAGGCATAACTTAACAGTGTATCGAACAAAAGTCTCTGTATATTCCCCCTCCTTCCAGCATCATTCTTTAAGCCTCATAGTCTTGAGCATTTCATTCTTGTTCTCACACTGACACTTCTCTTATACACTTCACTTTTCCTTTACACTGACACTTGCATTCTTTCCAGCTTTGATACACAAATTGCACTGACACTACCCCTTTAAAACACAAATCTTTTAAGCGTGGATCCCGTCGAGTACGGCGGACAATCTGGGTGCTAATACCTTCCCAGGTTGTAACCAACCCCCTTTCTCAGTCTCTCTGGTTCGCGACCGTCTTATCCATATCTTTTCTTAGGTTTATGCAGCATTACCTTTCCTTCGGGATAAAAATGCCTAGCTGGCGACTCTTGTCTTTCTGAGTTCACCCTTGTGTTCTCATCCCTTTCGCCGACCGTTCGCGTCTGTACCCCCTCTTGGCCCCCGTGTGTCATTTGGTGGGAGCGACAGCTTGGCGACTCTGCTGGGGACCCTTATACTGTAACCAGGGCTTCTGGTTCTTTTTGTGGGTTCCTCCTAGCGCTTGTTTGATTTGTGTTTACTGGGGTGTCATATGCTAATTGTGTTTATTTGCTTTATTTATTGCTTTATGTACAACTTTATTTATTGCTTTCCTTATAGTTTTACATTTTTCATACTGTCATTATCATTGCTGGATCTGGTTTCTGTTTTGGTGGGTGGGGTTTCATTGAGAGTTTAAGGTCCTATACCTGGGACCTGAGTGACACCTAGGATAGAGTGGTTCATGTTCTTTCCCATTCCATTTCGGTCTGGTGCGGGAATGTGAAACACGGTTCAGATGTGGGTTTCTTCTTGAGAACTCTGTGCTACAGATTTCCTGTAGTGCTAGGGCTATCTGGGAAGCCTGCTAAGTCTGGATGACCCTTATTATGACCTTCAGAAACTGAGGTGAATTAGAGGAGGATCTGTTATGGTTATTGTCCACACTGTACCTCCGGGTTAGAAGTGTTTACACTTCTCATAACTGATCCAAGTATGAGGATCCTTGTTTTAGAACACTACGTGTGAGGGGGTTGGGCTGTTTACAGGTTTGCAGGTACCCTTGGCCACATCATACCCTGTTATTTGTTTTGTTTAAGAGTACCTCATTTTGGACAGTTCTTGTGATTTAACCCTGGACATGTGATTCTTTATTTGAGTCCCCCACCTTTGTTACTGGATTTTTAAACCTCCATCTGGACTTCTTGAACATACATGGGCTTTATATCAAGACAGATAACCAGATCCAGCTTGATCACACACCCTTGCATATCATTTGCATACTCATCATTTGCATCATTTAACATTTGTTTATTTGTTTTTCAGGGTATCCGCCTCATATCTGGTTTGGTTTTGACCCCTTCTTTTGCATAGACCTCAGCTTCAGCTGCTTCATCAATCATCTGTTTCAGCTATCTTCATCATCACCAGCATCAGCCTATCAGTGGTTCATCTCTAGTATCAGTCTGTGATCTTCATCAGCACCTACCTTCATCTTCTTCAGCAGCATTCATGACTACTCCTAGGAAAAGCAACATTTCATACCATTTCTTTGAGCCTGTGTTGACTGGTATCAGGCAGGTCCAGTCACTCATCACACCAGATCACATCCCATTATTCAGAGAACATTATGGAGGTATCTTGGATATGGTTATGGACCTTGACCCTTCTCAGAGGAGCATGATCCACACATGCTTGCAGTTTTATGACCCTCCTTTGAGATGCTTCACATTCCCAGACTTTCAGTTAGGGCCTCTGCTGGAGGAGTTTTCATCATTGGTTGGAGTACCTGTCAGGGGTGGTGTCCCCTTCAACCCAGAGATGCCGTCTCCCAGCAATGGAGAAGTGGCAAAAGCACTGTACCTGGAGCCTGCCTTGATTGAGCAAAGCATGACAACAAAAGCTGGGAAACCCTGGTTTGCACTTAGACTTCTTGATTTCTCAGGCCATCCTGAAGGCCTCCTTGGGAGAATGGAGGGCAATCTATGCACTGTTAGCCCTCAGCATATATGGGGTTATACTGTTTGCAGATGAGCCCAAATTTATCAACAAGAATGCCATTCATCTTTTCCTTCCGAAGAACCCAGTACCCACACTGCTGGGAGATTTCTATTACTCCATTCATTAGAGGAATGAGAAACAAAGAGGGAAGTTGGTGAGATGTTGTGCTCCTTTGTTTCACACTTGGCTGCTCAAACACTTAACTAAGACAGATGCCTTCCTGAATCCTCACCAACAGAAGAATTGGGCTAAGAGGCTCATTGCTTTGACTTCAGATGACATCAGATGGTGCACCCATAGCACCAAAGGCAAGGACATAATCACTAGCTGTGGACAATACCCAAATGTACCTCTGATAGGAGTAAAGGGTTGCATCAACTACAATCCTTTGCTGTTTAAGAGACAACTGGGCTATGCTTTGGTTCACCCTCCTAAAGTGCAAGATTTAGCTGAGACCCTGTATTGTGAGATAAAGCCTAATCTAGTTGTTGTCAGACAAGCATCCTGGGCTTGGGACAATATCCAGACAAAAGGGATGGCTATTCTTGGAAGGTGCAATAATGTTGCTTCAGCTCAGTACTATGAATGGTCCCATGCTAGAGCTCAGATTACTGGAATGCCCTTCATCTTGGAGGACACACCTGGACCATCAACAGTACAGCCAGCAGCCACTGTCAGCCTGGAAGAGTTTGAGAAACTGAAGGAAAGGAATGAGAATTTGTCTCAAGCTTTGAAGAAGACCCTCTGGGAGAGGAGTGATGGTCGTCTGGACATTGAGAGGTTGGAGAAGCTTAGGGTGGAGCATCTCGCCAAGATTGAGAAAACAGAGGACTACATCAAGAAGTCAAGGGCTGGGGAGCAAATATTGAAGAATGCCTGTAAGGAGGCCAAGCTTCAGAAGGCTATGACTGAACTCTATCTGCAAGAAAGTCAGGCTAGGTGGGTCAGGATCACTGAAGCCCGGACACAAGAAGATAAGAGAACTCAAGCCAAGATTGAGCAGTTAGAGGCTAATTAAAGGAAACAGCAGGAAGCTTTGCTGGCAGCCCAGAAGGAGATCTCAGAATTAAAGCTCAGGGCTGGTTTGAAGAGATCAAAGGATCAGGACAGGCACAAGAAGCTGACCACTGCCATTGCCACCAAAAACCTCCTCATTAGGACTATTACAGAGCATCCAGCTGGTCCAGTGACTGAGGCACTTCTGAAAGAGGTTAAGGAGGATGAGTTTGGCCTAGATGTCTGACCTTTTGATTATTGTTGTTTTCACTTGATGTACTTTTCTTTTGTGTTGTATTTTGACCCTTCAGGGGCAGGTGTTGTAAAAGCAGACTATGTATTATTCATCTTTTGTAATATATTTTAGTTTGTTTCCATTTGGGTTTTCTTTTCTCAACAACATCAAAGCATCTCCCTTGAGGTCTGGAAAGGTCAAAACCAAGAACCAAGCCGGATACCTTGGAAAATAAATAAGCATACTGCATTGCATGCTAACTTTTGTTTTGTTTTGTAGGTTTTTATTATTATTTTGTTTGTTTCTAACTCTGTTGTGGTTCAGGAAATATTGCTCGCAGAAGAGTGTTCCCTGTCAACCGTGCACACCGGTATCCTACTCGCAACAACCTTCCGGGTATTATAATGGAGCAAGTACAACAAGACCTGACTGAGGTCAGAACCCAGATGGCTAATGAAAGAGTGGAGATGAGAAACCAAATGGCCCAATTCATGACTGTGATGACTGGTTTGGCTCAGAGCCAAGAGAGGTTAAGGGCATTGGTAGAAAGACAAACTCCTGAGGAACCTCACCCCGGAACTAGAGGAACTAGTAATAATGAGAGGGGTCAGCCTCATGTTAATCCACCTGTATTTGGACCACATCTAGATCCGGAAGTCCACATCCAAGGAAATGTGCCAGGAAATACTACTGGGGGGAGGATCTTACAAGAAGACCCCCAAGAGGAGCAATTTACTGTCATGGGAGTTGGAGATGAAGTCTATGATAGGAGGTTTGATGAAATTGTTGAGAAGTTGAGATCTCTGGAGTCTCAAAACTCCTTGGGTTTTGATGTAATGGATATGGGGTTAGTAGACAGGGTGAGAATTCCCCACAAGTTCAAACCCCCGTGCTTCGAGAAATACAACGGAACCTCCTGTCCACGAACTCACCTGCAGTCTTTTCTGGGAAGACTTAGAGCATACACCATGGATGAAAAGCTGTGGATGTTCTATTTTGAAGACAGTTTGACTGGGGCTTCAAGGGAGTGGTATTCACACTTGACCAAAGCTACCATCAAATGCTGGAAGGACCTAGCTGAAGCCTTCATCAGGCAGTACCAATACAATCTGGATATGGCTCCTAACAGGACCCTTTTGATGGGAATGTCTCAATCCTCCAGAGAGAGCTTCAGGGAATATGCCCAGAGGTGGAGACAGCTTGCTGCTGCTGTCCAGCCACCCATGTCGGAAAGAGAAATGGGCGACATGTTCATGAATACTCTGCAAGGAACATACATTGATAGATTGGCTGCCTTTTGTAACACGGTGGGAGAACTGACTTTAGTTATGTTGCGGATAGAAAGAGTCGCCACCGACTTTTATTTTATCCAAAGGAAAGGCATAAAAGAACAGGAAAGACCTTTTAAAAGATTTTTGGGTCCGGGGGGTAGGTTATGTAAAGGGAAGGTGTTAGCACCCTTTACATCCATGGTTATCCATGGGCTCTTAGTTATTTAGCTCACTTTAAAATGTTTTTGAAATGTGAAGTGTGTGAATAAAATTTTTCATAAGAGTTTGATAATGATCCATGTACGGATGCGTAAAAAACTTGTGTTTGAGAATTGTTTGAAATTGTGAAATGTTTGAAAAGTTTTTGAATAATGAGCAAGTAACTACGAGGAACCTACCCTAAAGTTTAAGCCTTTCTGTTCTTGAATCCTTTAAATGGTAAGACTATCCCTATTATTATGGAATAGGTAGTCATTACCTTGGATGTGAGGGACATATGAAAGGGACATCTGTTTAAGGAAAGCAACTGTAGGGTGTATTAAGCATTTTTGGAGGAACTGTCATCATTATTCGAAAGGGACAAGATCATTATGAAGGCAACCTTTTAAGGGACTTAATCTTTTATTATTAAGGGACTAGATGACTTTATTTTTAAGGGACTTTTGCTTTATACACCCTACTTGACCTTTTGATTAGGCAACAATGAGAGGTAACCCTAAGGAAGTGAGATAGCGATCAAAGATCGACTTACGTGTGTGAGTGTACAATTTTATATTTATCTTTTGAATTAAGTGATCTAAATTAACTTTAAATAACATACATGTTTACACTCCCTATTTTTACTAACCATAGCATAAAAATAATGATTTAAATATTACAAAAAATTACATCCAGGAGCAATTACAATAATAATCAAAATAAATAAGTGAGCAAAAATAAATAAGCAAAATAAATAAGTAATTATAATATGGTTAGTAATAAATAATAATAATAATAGTAATTTAAAAATAAAGGGGTTAGTAATAAACATGATTAGTAATAATAATAATAAGCAAAAATAATATAATAAACAAAATTTAAAAATTAATAAGAATATACTAACAATCATATTATTATAAAATTTGAAATTATATAAATTATAAAAAAAATTAAATCAATTATGAACATATTATGAGAAATAAATTATAATTATTAAATTTGTAATTTTTAGAAATTATTTACATGTATAATTAATTATAAACAATTAATGACTATTTTTATAAGAAATAAATTGAGCATTTTAATTTATATACAAAATTTTAAATTATAAACAATTTATGTATTTAATAATATTAAACAAGAATAGAAGAAAAAGAAATCAGGTTTTTTTAGAAATTATTATGATTAAATTAGGGTTTATATAAAAAAAAATAGATTTTTAGGGTTTATAAAAATATTAAAGGTTAAATATTAATATAATTAATTATAATATATGCATATTAATAAAAGAAAATAATTTATTGTAAAAAACATATTATTTGAATTAAATTAAAATTATAATAATAAGGCAAACAAAAAGAAATAGAAAACTTACCTGGCTGGGGTTTGAACCCAGCACCTTTGGCTTGCAATCAACCACACATACCACCAGGCTACCAGCACGCGTGTGATAATGAGATGAGTCCAATTGGTTTTATGTACTAAACCTGAAAAATCTGAAAAAAGAAAGAAAAGCAAAAGGCCTGGGGGAATCGAACCCAGGACCTTTCAAGCAATACACAAACACGTTACCATTCCTGCTGGGTGAGCGCATCTGGCAATGAAGCAACTACAATTCATAATATATTACATTCACTGGATAAGAGAAAAAATGTAAAAAAAACTTGTCACAGCCAGGATTCGAACCCCTGCCATTCAACAACATATGCGCTTGCTTTACCACTGGGACAAGCATCAGCTTGTGATATCAAACTGAAACAAAACATAAAAATATTAAAATCAAATTCAAATTCCAGAAACGCGCGCGCTGTGGTCATCTTCTTCCTCAGGCCCTGCAACTTTTGCTGCGAATTTCCCTACAATATTTCCTGCGATTTTTAAACTGCAGCAATACCTACGAAATTCAAACACTAACAAAGCAGCAAAATTTCATGAAATTAAGAACATCATTGAGTTCTCTACAACATTTGCAATTGTCCTGTGTCTTTAGAATTCATTTATGTTTGTCAAATGCTAAAGCCCTAAATGGAGGCCGAAACCCTAAAAATGGTGAAATTCATCTCAGGCATCCAAACTCCAATCAATTTGTCCAGATACAATCTAAAGCTCATCACAAACCAATAAATAACATCAAAATTCATTAGTATTGCTTAAATATGAGAAATCGAAAACAAAAATATCAAGAACAAAATGCATTCGGTTTGTGCAATTCATGAGGCTTTTGATGCAAATAATGATTGGTAATGATTCAGTGATGTCCAGAGATCACTCTTATGTCCTTCAAATACCTTCAAATGCCTTGTATGTGAGAATCCGAATTTTGAATTTGGAGAGTTTTTTGAAATTGTGAAACTTACACTTGGGAGGCAGAAAATTCGTGGCTTGTGATAGGGTTACATTGTATACTTATAGAGCAATGCATTAGGTCAGAAAAATTGTATATTTGTGTGGAAGATTTGATCTCAAAAGATTCAAAATGATAAGCCTTTAAAAGTCAAATATTTTTACATAAACACTTGCTATTTTAAGACAATCATCATAACTCTCATATCAATTTGATCCAAGACATATTTATGATTTTCTAGAAGCTCAATCATATTTTAATCTTTGATTTTTATATTTTATTTTAATTTAAAATGATTTTTAATGAATTAAATCAAAATAAATAAAAATAAAATAATAAAAAATCTGATTTTTGATGACTTGGGTCGTGCATGAGGTTATAGTATGGATTGGGTCATCATTTGGCAAGCCCATTTGGAAGAAATTGGTTTTAGACCTCCATTTTCTTCATAAACCAACCAAACATTTCCCAACTTTGCAAGGGCACATATTCCTCAATTTTAATGGTATGAGAGTGTTCTTGGACATTTTGGAAAGCCTGAAGAGTCCTCTAACCAACCCCACTGGTTTCATGTCCATATCATTTACCATTCTCAAGTTATGCCCTTTTGAAGTTGTTGACTTTTTGTTGACTTTCAAAAGGACCTATAATGTCTTAGCTCATACCTTCCAAATGAAGCATTTTTGGGCTTGGCTTGTGAGACACAAAGTTGTAGAGAATTCAATTTCCTTCAAAATGAGCTTTGTATGGAGACTTGGTGATGAAGCATGTGAAAGTTATGGCTGGTCAAAGTGCAATTGACTTTTACTGAGGAAACCCTAATTTAGAAACTCCTGATTCTTGATGATCTGAAATCTCCTTGATGAATCATGATCAACCCTTGATCAAATGATGAATTTTACTTCATATACTTGATTTTGGCAAAAAATCATGAAGTTTGACTTTGGTTTGACCACAGTTGACCTCAGTTTGACTTTTTAACTACTTTGACTGATTTTGACTTATCTGATCATCTGACTGAGCAAACTTTTGAGAAAAGTCTTGAAACTTGTCATGGGGGTTCTTACACACATATAAGATGTTATGAAGCTCACTTGAAGTCTTGGAAGTTCATTTAGCCTGATTAAAGTCAAAACCCTAGTTTTGGATGCACTGCTTAGGATGTGCATTGTCTGAGGGAATTGTCAACTCTTCTGACCAATTGTGAACTTTGTGAGCCTTGTGAACCATCATAAAATGTCTTGTGAACCTCATGGGAGGTCTTGTAAGCCTTGTGAACCTTGTGAACCTCATAAAGTAACTTGTAGACTTCATGATCCTCATGAAAGGTCTTGTAAGCATTGTGAATCTTGTGAACCTTGTGAACCTCATAAAGTAACTTGTAGACTTCATGAACCTCATGAAAGGTCTTGTAAGCATTGTGAATCTTGTGAACCTTGTGAACCTCATAAAGTAACTTGTAGACTTCATGAACCTCATGAAAGGTCTTGTAAGCATTGTGAATCTTGTGAACCTTGTGAACCTTCTTAGCATACAAAGTCTTGTATTGTGAGGGCATTTTGGGGTGCAACACCTTTTCTTCCACCAGTTTTGCTGACGTAGTCATAGCCGGTGAAAGAATTGAAAGTCTGCTAAAAATGGGCAAGATTTCTGATAATGGTGCAAGTTCGTCCAGTAATCCCAGGAAGCCTTTTGTGGGACCTCGAAGGACCGGTGAAACAAATGCCATTCATGCCAACAGGGGCAGACCTCAGTATGTCCACAGATCAGTAGCAGCTGTCACTATTCCAGCTCCAATTCCTCAGCAACCAACATATCAACAACCACAACAATCACATTATCAATAGCAAGTTCAGTATCCGCCACAGAGAACCTACAACAACAATAACAACAATCAACAACAAAGACCCTTCCAACAAAGACCATCACAGGCAAACAGGGTGATTGACCTTATCCCTATGCCTTATGCTGCCTTATTGCCACAACTCCTGAAGCTTAACTTGGTTGAGTTAAGGACATTGGCACCACCAGATCCCTCCAATCTCCCTAAGAATTACGATGTCAACGCCAGGTGTGCTTTCCATTCCAATGCACCTGGCCACCATACGGAAAAGTGCAGGGCCTTACAAATGAAAGTACAGGATCTGGTGGATTCTAAAGCCCTCAACTTCGCACCTCCTCCAAATGTCAACAGAAATCCTATGCCTAATCATGGTGGGCCGAGGATTAATGCCATTGAGGAAGACAAACCATCTACTTTGATCACCAGTGTTGCACAAATTCGAACACCCCTGGTCGAAATTAAAGCTCAGCTTCTAGAGTGCCAAGTGTTCCCCGGGTATGAGCTCGGATGTGGGTATTGCAACATTGCAGTCAACGGGTGTGATAATTTGAGAAGCGGCATAGATGGTCTTATCAAGGATGGTATCCTTCAGATTTCAACAACGGCGCCTACAAATCCAGCAATTCCTTTGACAACAATTCCTGATTCTTCTACAACAGCAGCAACAATCATTCCAACTGATTCATCAATATCATCAGCAATGGCTCCGTCCATCACTTCAACGAGTCAAGTTTCAACGACCATTTCTTCTACAACATCAACATCCATTTTATCAGCAGAATCTTCTACAACGCCAGCAGAAATTAACGAAGATGTCTCAGCAGTCACCATCTACTATGATCCATCAGATGTTCCTCCAAACAACAGTTTCCAACAACAAGCGGTGGCACTTCCTGCCAGGTCACCAGTCACAATTTACTATGATCCGCACACTATTTCAGTACCCTCCTCTGCAGCAATCAGTCCAATTACTATTACGGTGCCTGGACCCGTTCCTCATGAAAGCAGTAATGCCATACCTTGGCATTATGGCTCTGATCTTTACTACAACGGGGAGAAAATCACTCTGGATTCATCAACCTCTTCTCCACAAATTGATAATGTTAAGGAAGGCGGAGGCTTCACCAGAAGCGGACGCCTTTTTGCCTCACAAACACAGAGACCTAATGCTGAAGCAGAAGCTGCTGCCAAAGCAAAAGGAAAAAGTGTGATATCTGAAGAGCCAATTATCAAAGAAACTCAGAAGACATCTTTTGAGCAAGATGTAGATGAGTTTATGAGAATCATAAAAAGAAGTGATTACAAAGTGGTGGATCAGCTTCACCAAACTCCCTCAAAAATCTCCATATTATCACTGTTGATGTGTTCTGAAGCTCACAGGAATGCATTATTGCAAGTCTTGCACGCAGCATACGTGCCAGAGGAGATTACCGTTAATCAGCTAGAAACTGTAGTGGCAAATGTCAATACCAGTCATGGACTGGGCTTTACCAATGCTGACTTAACAACGGAGGGACGTAACCACAACAAGGCTTTACATATCACCTTGGAATGCAAGGGTGTTGTTCTGTCACATGTACTGGTAGACACTGGGTCGTCACTCAATGTTCTACCAAAGAAAGCCTTGGTGAAGCTGGAGTATGATGGCTTGGCACTGCGTCCGAGTAATTTGGTGGTGAGAGCATTTGATGTCTCTAAAAGGTCAGTGCTTGGAGAGATTGATATGCCTGTGATGATTGGCCCGCAAACCTTCAAAACTACCTTCTATGTGATGGACATTCAGCTGGCCTACAGCTGTTTGTTGGGTAGACCCTGGATCCATGCCGCTGGCACTGTTACGTCTACCCTTCACCAGAAGCTGAAATTTGAGTGGGAAGGCCAGATCATCACCATCTGTGGGGAAGAAGACATCTTTGTTAGCCATCTGGCTACGTATAAGTACATTGAAATGGATGGATAGATCCATGAAACTATGAGCCAGGGGTTCGAGGCCCTGAACATTAATGAAGCGTCTGCTGTATTGGGAACCTCCATAACGTCGTATCAGCAAGCCCGGAAGGTTGTTGAGGAGGGTACTGCCCAAGGCTGGGGCAAACTGCTACCCGTGGAGAAGAAAGAAGACAGATTTGGGTTGGGATACAGACCAACTCAACAAGATCAATCAGAGGCTGCCAAGAAGCCCAATTTTGTCAGCGGGGGAATGCTCACCCCAGATGATGTGAACAACTTGGAAGACGAGGAGGAAAGCGACCGCAACCTGGATAACTGGATACGTCCAAGGATCCCGGGGAGCCAAGCCCTTAACTGGTCTTCCCAGGAAATTATAAGGGTTACTCCTGCAGAGTAATTATTATTTCCTGTATTTTTAAAGCATGCATCAAGTCTTGCATCTTGCCCAAGATTTCAGGACTCATTTTGTAATCGGGCCATCTTGTAATTTCGTGCAAATGGATTAATCAATGAATATCAGACATCTTTTGCAAACAAGTCTCTTTTTCGCTCACTGTTTTTCATTTTTTCTTTTTGTACAAAAATAAAATGGAGATGTTTTCAAAATGATAACTTCATTTAACTTTTTCTAAACAAGATTAAAATTGATCACTAAAATAAACCAATCTAAAACCTTGCAGAATATGCCCTCCAGATCGCACCGACAACAACACTGCTATGACTTCGTATGACTTTGACAATCCAATCAATCAAGCCGATGAAGGGGTTGAAGAAGATTATGAGCTACCTGAAGAGCTAGCCAGGTTGTTAAGGCAAGAGGAGAAGGTTATCACTCCTCATCAGGAGGAGATTGAAACGGTTAATCTTAGTACAGAAGAAGACATAAAAGAGGTTAAGATCGGGGCCTGCCTGCAAGATTCAGTGAAAGAGCAACTGATTGATATGCTTCGGGAGTATGTGGATGTTTTTGCTTGGTCTTATCAGGATATGCCAGGGTTGGACACCGACATTGTAATGCACAAGCTGCCTTTGAAAGAAGACTGCCCACCGGTAAAACAGAAGTTGCGCCGTACTCGCCCAGATATGGCAATGAAGATACAAGAAGAAGTACAAAAGCAGTGGGACGCCGGTTTCCTTGCTGTGACTAGCTATCCGCCGTGGGTTGCTAATATTGTACCTGTGCCTAAGAAAGACGGCAAGGTGAGGATGTGTGTGGACTACCGAGATCTGAACAGAGCCAGCCCAAAAGATGACTTCCCATTACCTCACATTGATGTATTGGTTGATAATACGGCTCAGTTCTCGGTATTCTCCTTCATGGATGGATTTTCAGGATACAATCAGATCAAGATGTCACCTGAAGACATGGAGAAGACAACTTTCATCACACCCTGGGGCACGTTCTGTTATAAGGTGATGCCATTCAGACTGAAGAATGCTGGTGCCACTTATCAACGGGCTATGGTAACATTATTCCATGACATGATTCACAAAGAAATTGAATGTTATGTGGATGACATGATTGCCAAGTCCCTCACAGAAGAAGACCACCTGGTAAATCTGTTGAAGCTATTCAAGCGTCTGAGGAAGTACCAATTGAAGTTAAACCCCAACAAATGCACATTCGGGGTGCGATCCGGTAAGCTGCTGGGATTTATTGTAAGTGAGAAAGGGATTGAAGTTGACCCTGATAAAGTCAAAGCTATTCAAGAAATGCCTGCACCGAAAACTGAGAAAGAAGTTCGGGGGTTCCTAGGTAGATTGAACTACATTTCAAGGTTCATATCTCACCTTACTGCGACCTGTGAACCCTTGTTCAAATTATTAAGAAAAGAACAAACGGTCAGGTGGAACGAAGACTGCCAGAGGGCTTTTGACAAAATCAAGGAGTACTTACAAGAGCCTCCAATCCTTATGCCTCCAGTTGAAGGAAGACCTCTGATAATGTACTTGACAGTATTAGAAGAGTCAATGGGGTGTGTGTTGGGCCAGCATGACGAGTCTGGTCGAAAAGAGTATGCAATTTACTACCTAAGCAAAAAGTTTACCGACTGTGAACAACGTTATTCACTACTCGAGAAAATTTGTTGTGCTTTAGCGTGGGCTGCTCGCCGACTGAGGCAGTATATGTTGACCCACACTACTTTATTGATCTCAAAGATGGATCCAGTTAAGTACATTTTTGATAAGCTAGCACTTACCGGACGGGTTGCAAGATGGAAAATGATCCTCACAGAATATGACATTCAGTACACATCTCAAAAAGCCATCAAGGGCAGTGTATTGTCTGATTATCTTGCTGAGCAGCCCATTGATGACTACCAGCCTATGAGATTTGACTTCCCTGATGAAGACATCATGTTCATAAAAGCAAAAGATCATGAAGAGCCTGTTCACACTGAAGGGCCTGACCCGGAAGAAGAGTGGACGATGATGTTTGATGGGGCTGTTAACATGAATGGTCGTGGTGTTGGTGCAGTACTCATTACACCTAAGGGAGTTCACATGCCTTTCTCGGCAAAACTCACCTTCAATTGCACTAATAACGAAGCTGAATACGAAGCTTGTATTATGGGTCATGAGGAAGCCATTGACCTCAGGATCAAGACTTTGACAGTATTCGGAGATTCAGCTCTGGTAATCAATCAGACCAACGGCAAATGGTACACCCACCAGGATCATCTGATACCTTATCGGGATTATACAAGGAGGTTATTGACTTTCTTCACAACGGTCAAGCTTGAGTATATCCCTCGAGACGAAAATCAATTTGCAGATGCTCTGGCTACCATTTCATCCATGATCAAGGTTCAAGCAGCCAACTTTGTGCCTCGAATTTCAGTGTCCAGACTCGACAAACCAGCATATATATTTGCAGCAGATGTTGTCAAAGATGATAAGCCTTGGTTCCATGATATCAAACGCTTCTTGGAGGATCAAACATACCCACCCGGGGCATCTTCCAATGATAAGAAGACATTAAGAAGGCTAACTGGTAGTTTCTTCCTGAATACTGATGATTCCCTGTACAAGAGAAACTTTAATATGGTACTCCTCAGATGCGTTGATAAGACAAAAGCAGACTTGTTGATGCACGAAGTGCACGAAGGATCCTTTGGTACCCATGCTGGAGGGCATGCAATGGATAAAACGTTGCTAAGATCAGGCTATTACTGGATTACAATGGATGCCGACTGTTGTGCCTATGCCAGAAAATGCCATAAATGCCAGATTTATGCGGACAAAGTGCATGTACCTCCCAATCCTTTGAATGTGATGTCTTCACCCTGGCCCTTTGCCATGTAGGGCATTGATATGATTGGCAAGATCGAACCGACTGCTTCAAATGGCCACAGATTCATCCTGGTAGCCATTGACTATTTTACCAAGTGGGTCGAAGCCGCTTCATATGCAAATGTTACAAGGCAAGTGGTAGCCCGATTTTTGAAGAAGGACATCATCTGTCGGTATGGAGTTCCTGAGCGAATCATTACTGATAATGGTTCCAACTTGAACAATAAAATGATGGCAGAACTATGCCGAGACTTCAAGATCCAACACCACAATTCTTCTCCTTACAGGCCAAAGATGAATGGCGCTGTTGAAGCGGCTAATAAGAATATCAAGAAGATTGTGCAGAAGATGGTTGTTACCTACAAAGACTGGCATGAAATGCTACCATTTGCCTTGCATGGGTATCGTACGTCAATCAGAACGTCCACTGGGGCAACACCGTATCAACTTGTGTATGGTATGGAGGCAGTCCTACCTGTTGAAGTTGAATTACCCTCCCTGCGGGTACTGATGGATGTTAAGTTGAATGAAGCAGAATGGGTCCGGTCCCGATACGAACAACTGAATCTGATTGAAGAGAAGAGATTGGCTGCAATCTGCCATGGGCAGCTGTACCAGAAAAGAATGAAGAAAGCCTTCGATCAGAAAGTCAGGCTCCGAGAGTACCAAGTAGGAGATCTTGTGCTGAAAAGACTTCTCCCTCCTCATACAGACCACAGGGGCAAGTGGACTCCGAATTATGATGGTCCATTCATAGTAAAGAAAGTTTTCTCCGGTGGAGCACTGATGCTCAGTACTATGGATGGTGAAGGTTTCCTGTCCCCTGTGAATTCAGATGCAGTTAAAAAATACTTCGCATAAAACGACCCGCTGGACATAAAAACAGAATGTAAGTCCAGGCAAAAATAGGGCATCCCTGCGAGTCAAAACAGAATAAAAGACTCGGGCAAAAATAAGGGAAAATAAATAAAAATGCACACCCGCTGAGTTGAAAAGCCGCATTGGACAACTCAGGAAAAAATGGGTATCCCGGTGGATCGAAAACCTGAAAAGGCGATCCACGCAAAATAAGGGAATAAGCGAACAACTGCATTCTGAATTCGTTTGTATCACTTACAACATGGTAAGCTCCGAAAGGTTCAAGCTTCGTTCAGAATCAACCTTCTTCAGAAAGCAAGGTGAGAAGAACGTCAAAAGTCATACGAATCATAGTAAAAGGGAAGCTCCTCGAAGCGTCGCCAGCATTGCCAGCACCTTTTTGTTTTTACAATTTGTAACGATTCCCTCATTTCAGGGGATCCGTTTCTTTGAATGTATCTTGCCAAATTCAGGGCGCTAGAATTAATAAAATCAGATTTTCAGTCACACACTGTCTCGTACTCTTTTATTTGCAAAAATGTCCGATGTCATCGCATAAATACAGATGCGTCTTTCCTGAATTGCATGCTTACAGGAAATATACTTACTCCCGGGAGTGTATAAACTCCTATGATGGAATCCAGTAAGGGATACCTCGGGATACTTGTACGTTTCTTTGTCATGCAGGGTTACAGGTGTCCAAAGCACAACATGGGGTAGGAAAGCTTCTCCCCAGCAAGCTGTCAAATCATTATCTACTCAGGCCGTCTTCCAGATTAGCACTGGAGGTGTTTTCTCCCCAGCTGAGTTGTCAAGTATCATCCTCAGCAGGATCCCCACAAAATCTCTAGGAAGATCTTTCAGTGATCTTTCTTCTTCCCCAGCCAAGTGTTAGACAGGGAACCATCTCCCCACAGAGTTTCAGCCTCTATCCAGAAGAGCAACGCATGAGGATCTCACGACAGAGTAACAAGAGCTTCCACAAACCCCAGCTGGGTCCCTCATCACTGAGATAAGTCTATCAGTGATCTACTTCCCCAAGCAGAGTCATACATGTCAGATCTACCAATGATCTCATCCCCAGCTGGGATATCCACTTCAAGCAGATCAGCCAGAGATCTCCACAGCAACGGGATCCGAACCTCGGATCAGTATCTTTGCATAATCATGGCATTCGCATCATGTTTTCCCCACAGAGCGTAGCATTCCGTTTAATACGGAGCATTACGGCAAAAATCAAACATATTGCATAATCATAAGCCATGTTCTGAATCAAACATTTGTAAATGCTGACAACCCATCAACAATAATGCAGAATATTTCCTAATTCCCCACCAGAGAGCCAAAGCATTTCCCTTACAAATACAGATACATGCTCCTTTCGGCACTCGTCCGTGTCATCATTCCTTAGTAAGTCGCCCAAACAGATACTTACACATACTACAGATACTCTTCGACACTCGTCTGTGTCATACCCCCAGCAGAAACCCAAAGCGTCCCCTTTGCACTCACAGCACAGATACATATACACAACTTCTTGGCACCCGTCCGTGTCACCTCCCCCAGCATAAATACTCGAACACTTTTTAAACCAAACACTTGTTTATAATATACTTTTTCCGACACTCGTCCGTGTCATACTCTCCCTAACAAGTTGAATACCCGTTTGTGTCTCACTCATGTTCACTTATACAGATACTCGTCCGTATCTTGCATATGCCACTTAAATCCCCTCAGAATCAACACTCGTCCGTGTTCATTGTTAACCAGTTGGTACTCGTCCGTATCATCATCTCTGAACACGCATCAAGCGTTTGTTTCTACCGATACTCGTCCGTATCAGAGTCTTAAGGATGCTCGTACGCGTCTTTAGTCCATACACAATGTCAGATACTTTTACCTCTTTCTAGAATTTAGACACTCGTCTGTGTCTATTATTCCCTAGAAGAGTCCCCTCAGAATCAACACTCGTCCGTGTTCATTGTTAACCAGTTGGTACTCGTCCGTATCATCATCTCTGAACACGCATCAAGCGTTTGTTTCTACCGATACTCGTCCGTATCAGAGTCTTAAGGATGCTCGTCCGCATCTTTAATCTATACACAGTGTCAAACACTTATACCTTTCATCTCTTGAATTTAGGCACTCGTCTGTGTCTACTTTTCCCCAGCGAAGTCCCCAGCAAAGCTTCTCTTCTATCTGACATTCGTCCTATGTTATGATACCTTTCGGCAGCCGTACCCTGCCTGGTGATCGTCCTTCACCTCTCGATGATCGTCCTTCATCATTCCCATAGGAGTCTCTATTCATTAGAACCCCTTTTCTATCCGACATTCGTCTTATGTCATGGTATGTTTAGCAGCCGTCCCCTGCTAGGTGATCATCCTTCACCTCCTGATGATCGTCCTTCATCATTCTATCCGATGGCCGTCCCCATCGTTGATCTTTATCTGACATTCGTCCTATGTCATGATAAACCCCGAGAGCAGTCGTACCCTGCTAGGTAATCGTCCTTCACCTCTCGATGATCGTCCTTCATCATGCTTATCCGATGGCCGTCCCCATCGTCGACCTTTTTATCCGGCATTCGTCCGATGTCGTGATACTTGCGGCAGCCGTACCCTGCCAGGTGATCGTCCTTCACCTTAGATGACCGTCCCTCATCTTTATCTCCAACAGAGCAGCCGTACCCTGCTAGGTGATCGTCCATCACCTCTGATGACCGTACCTCATCATTTATTTCATTCATACCTTGAACCTGATGGCCGTCCCCGTCATTCACTCTACCTATAATCCCCAGAGAGTCTTACAGCTTTACTTGATGGCCGTCCCCATCAAAATCTCTTATATCCCCAGCATGTCGGCCGTCCCCGTCATTGCTTCATCCCCAGCAGTCGTCCTCTGCTCGACGGTCGTCCTCCGTCGCCCGCACTTTATAATTATACTTTATTTTCTTTTACAATCTATATCCCTTTTCTTCTTCATTCTGTGAGTGCAAATTTTGGACTGTCTTTGGTATTCAACCACAAGTTATCTTGTTTGCCTGTTAAGCCGTTGCTTACATCCTGCACAGCTAACTCATGTTTGAATAGGGGCAGCTGTAAACACCCCAAATTTGCCCTCACCCATTCACATCATGTCTTGTGATCTTTTCATATGCATAAGTTCAAATCATAGCCTCTCATATTGCATTTTTGATTCACTACATTGGTTCAAAGTCATTTGCATCTAGGGTTTGTGATCTAAGCCATCCAAGAGCCACTGGAGCCACTCCAAAGGTCTTCAATCACTTTAAAGGGGTCCATGTATGTTCAAGCATCATATTATATCCTCACAAGGTCAAGGAAGTCAAAGAATCACAAGAACTGAGAAAGGCATGGAAGCAGAGCCAGGATTAACTGCACAGATGACCTAAAATTAGGGTTTTGGTGTCAAAGGCCATAACTCCAATTTTTTTTGGTCATTCTTGTTTCTATTGGTCTCTATATGTTATGAGGATCATGCATATCAATTTTCATGAAGAAATTCAATGGGGAAGGCATCTGATCAAGAGATGACTTCTTGAGCAAGTCAGTGCAAAATCAGGGCATCTGAGGCCTCCAATGACCCAACCAAAGGGTGTTCTCCATCATTTTGAATGTGTATGATCTTTATTTGATCATAGAAGATGTTAGAAGTTCACAAAATTGAAGAATTTCAAGCCATTTGCAAAGTTGCCTTTTTGGGAAAGTGACTTGTAATGAAAACTTGCCATTTTGGGAAAGTTTTTCAAGCTTCTCTTTTTGATTCAAAAATGCTTCAAATGAGAAAACTTTGGTCATGAAAGTTGTAGAATGGATCCTCCCATTTTCAAAAAGTACAAGAACTCATTCTAATTCATTTTTGATCAAAAGTTATGGCTTGTCAAAGTTGGCAAAAATCACATAATTTCAAGTTTTGTCCCAAAGAGGCAAAGTTGCAAAACCTCATACCAAGGCAAAATGTGACTTCAAATTGACTTCTATGCATTCCACAAACATGAACCATGACCTAAAAATCAGAATGCACCAAAGAACCTCCCATTCTCATGACTTATGCTTCAAGTAACCACAAAAGGGCAAAACTTTGTGAAATTTGCAAAACATCACATAAACCCTAATCCACTTGCTGCATTGCCTCAAACACATTTCCATGGACAACCTTGATTCAAGCTGCAGCAGACATGCCCTTGTACCTTGACTGAAATAGCCCATACCTTCTCTTACACAAAAAGTTGACTTTATGCAAAATGGCCCATACCAATCAAGCTAGGCCAGCAACAACTCTCTGACCTATCCAAGCTTGATACATGGACAAAACAAGACTCAACACATAACACAACACAGCCTGATCTCTCTCATAAGCCACATTACACAAAACTCTCCTCTTATGCACTTTCCTTCGAATCAGATCACACAAGCTTCAAACCTCAAAACAAACTTCATAGGATCACTCAATATGGTCCTCTGATCATTTCCCAACCACCAATTTGCCCTGAAAAGCCCACAAACAGAAACACGATTTTTCACTTCCCTTGAACAAAACTTCATCAAGCTCTTAAACCAGCCACTTTAAACTCCAACCAAGCATTGCAAGCTTCTCAGGAGGTTCATTAGAGGCGTTTTGGATCAAAGAAGCAGCCAGAAAGTTCCAAAGATCAAAGCTCCAGTTCAGGTGAGCTCAAGAACATTTTTTCCAGAAACTTGCTTTTAAGTTACTAAATGGTTCTTTATGCTTCACTGATCATGCTGATATGTTTTGTTTTGAAAATGGTTGAGAAATGAGTATGTATTCGTGTTCTGAATTTTTTTGACCTAAAACTATTTTGCTTCGATTCAGTTTGTATGCGTGAAATAAATGTTGTTTGTTTGTTGATTCTTGATGTATGATGTATGGGGATCATTTCTGGGCAGAGAAATTGAGTTTTAGAAGCCTAGGGAAGAAGTTAGCAATTTTCAGGGAGGGTTGTGGCCGGAGAAGATGACCGGAGGTCATTTCCGGCCACCTGAAAGTCATTAGTTCATTAAATGCGTTTAGGGCTCAGTTTGAATTTGGACCATGGATCTGTTTGACTTTGTTGACTCCCGTGCGTTTGAATGGACCAGATCTCTCATTAAAACCCTAATCATAATTAACTGAATTAATTAATTAAGTTTAAATTAATCCAGCCAGTTTGAATCTGGGCCACAGGATATGGCACGGGTCAATTCCCTCCTTTTTCATTTAAATGACAGCCATTGGATCTGCATACTTCTCATAAATTTAATTTTTATTTCATTTAATTTGTTTTATCTTTTACGAATTATTTAAAATAGCAAAACACATTTAAAAATTCTGGAAATTTTTGTCAAACATTTCATTAATTTTCAGAAACCAAAAATATTTTTATTTTTATTTTTTGCATTAAAATTATTTTTAAATCATTTAAATGTTTATTTTTAATTAGTTAATGAAAATTAATTAATTAAAAATACATTTAGGTATTTAAAAATCACAAAAAAAATCGCATTGCATCTTAAAACATTTAGAAACATTATCAAACTCTCAAAGCAAATTTCTTTTTGGTTCTTGATGCCTTTTGATCATTTTCGTTGGAATTAAATTCATTTTAAGGCAATATTTTTGTTCAAACTTGAAAAAATCCATTCTGCCTAACCATTGAGAGTTTGATGATGATTCTTCTTGCATTGCATCCTTCATGGCATGTAGTTTATAGGATAAATTTGGTTTGAATTGATCTTCCATTTCCAATTTGTTTTGCATTTTTCATGATGAGATACCTTAAAACCCTAATTGACTTAGAAAATTCATAACTTTCACTAGGTTAAGAATTAGGTCCCCTCCTTTGGGAAGTGAACTTGTGTGGGGTTAGGGTTCCTTTGATCCCATTTTCAATTTTTTGTCATGTCATTTGCTTCTGATTTTGAATTTTTGCATTGCATATTGTATGTAAACCCTAATTTGTGCCTTCCTTTGCATCCATCTCTCATTTGCTTGCATTTAAGAACTTGCCATGCCATTTTGTGCATCCACATGATTCATAAGACATCCTAGGACATCTTAGAATCATGATTGATCATTGCATCTTTCATTTGCCATGTTATATGTTCATTGCATTTCATAAACTTTCATGAACCTTCATGGTTCAAGGCATGCTCCATATGCATCCATTCTCTTGTATGCTCACATATGTGCATCTTGTATGACTTTGCACCATCTCTTTACATCATTTGCATCATGTGTATGTTTCTGACTTTGGCCTTTGCCCATCCATATGCATTGTTTCATCTCATTTCTTCCCTTATGCATCTTGTACTAACTTTTCAGGTTAATGGTAAGTTTGTTTGGGAGGTGGATTTGCCTTCACCTCCTACATCTTCTCACCTCATCATTTTGCATCCTTGCTGCATTTTTACTTGTCTTTGAGTGAGCTTGCTCACTTATGCCTCTCTTCCCTCTTTTCTCTTCTCATCTCATCCCTTTTCTATCTTGCTTCTCCTTGGTGGCTTCCTTGAAGATTTCTCCTCTTAAGCCTCACAAACCCTAGGACTTCCAAGCATGATAACATTTTAGGATTGTTTAGTCCCCCTTAGACTCTTCCCTTTGAGTTTTCTTTGAGTCTTCTTTCCTCATCTCATAATCAGGGACTAAACCTTAAAGGTTTTGAGGCTTTGTGGTTAAGCTTATGCCTGCATCCTTCTATTAGGATGGAGTGTATAACTTTAATCCTAAGTGTTAAACCCTTAATGTGTTTAAATCCTTTTAATCAATTCATCTAACAATCACTAAGACATCAAACTTGTAACTTGGGCCTTGCATTAGGGTTCTAATTCTTCCTTAATTGGTTAAGAAGGACTAACCCTAGTGTTAATGGACAAGTCCCCCTCAAGTTGTCTTACCAACCATAAAACTCACTTCTTAATCTTACCATTAACTAAAATCCATTCTAATAAAGGCTTTGTTTTGTCATGAGGTTAATCCCTAATCATGGATTAAGTTGAGGAGCTTTCCTCAACTTAAATGTTCTCATCTATTATCCTTCTATTAGGATGGTGTAATGGGTCCATTAAGTCCTTGATTATGGCTTAAACTCATTACTTAACACTAAACAAAAACAACAAAAACATCTAAAGAATCACAAGTAGGTTAATGATCTTAATCCTACATCATGGTGTTTAAGTGTGAGGTGCTTACTTCACACTTAAGGTATTCTCATTACCCCTAATCAGAGGGAGGATGTGATGAGTTTACTAACCCTTGGTTTAGGCTTAAGCTCATTTTCCTATGACAAACTTCAAAAAGCAATAAAAGACTGAAAACTCAAAAACAAACAATAATCGTCTCCTTCGGGATTCTTTTCTCATCACTTTCACTCATAAACGAGAACTCGCTTCTTCCGTCTAATGCAAGACAGTTTGCACCTGAGCCAGACAGGTCATACACTTGAGCATAGACAAGTAAGCAGTTCACAAGTCAATTTATCTTTCAGTCTCTTTGAGTCTAACTACGGTGTTCTGACTTCCTCATTGCACGAGAGGATACGTAGGCATAACTTAACAGTTATCGAACAAAAGTCTCTGTATATTCCCCCTCATTCCAGCATTATTCTTTAAGCCTCATAGTCTTGAGCTTCACACTCTTGTTCTTACACTGACACTTCACATATTCCACTTCACATCTCTTTCACACTGACACTTGCAGTCTTTCCAGCTTTGATACACAGTTTGCACTGACACTACCCCTTTAAAACACAAATCTTTTAAGCGTGGATCCCGTCGAGTACGGCGGACAATCTAGGTGCTAATACCTTCCCAGATTGTAACCAACCCCCTTTCTCAGTCTCTCTGGTTCGCAACCGTCTTATCCATCTTTTCTAGGTCTATGCAGCATTACCTTTCCTCCGGGATAAAAATGCCTAGCTGGCGACTCTTGTCTTCTGAGTTCACCCTTGTGTGTTCTCTCTCCTTTTCGCCGACCGTTCGCGTCTGTACCCCATTTGACTTAGCCTCATTTTGGTGGGAGCGACAGTGGGGCATAGATATGATTGGCAAGATTGAGCCGACTGCTTCAAATGGCCACAAATTCATCCTGGTAGCCATTGACTATTTTACCAAGTGGATCGAAGCAGCTTCATATGCAAATGTTACAAGGCAAGTGGTAGCCCGATTCCTGAAGAGAGACATCATCTGTCGGTATGGAGTTCCCGAGCGAATCATTACTGATAATGGTTCCAACTTGAACAATAAAATGATGGCAGAACTTTGCCGGGACTTCAAGATCCAACACCACAACTCTTCTCCTTACAGGCCAAAGATGAATGGCGCTGTTGAGGCAACTAACAAGAATATCAAGAAGATTGTGCAGAAGATGGTAGTCACCTACAAATACTGGCATGAAATGCTACCATTTGCCTTGCATGGGTACCGAACGTCGATCAGAACGTCTATTGGGGCAACACCGTATCAGCTTGTTTATGGTATGGAGGCAGTCCTACCTGTTGAAGTTGAATTACCCTCCTTGCGGGTACTAATGGATGTTAAGTTGAACGAAGCAGAATGGGTCCGATCCCGATACGAACAACTAAGTCTGATTGAAGAGAAGAGATTGGCTGCAATCTGTCACGGGCAACTGTATCAGAAAAGAATGAAGAAAGCCTTCAATCAGAAAGTCAGGCTCCGAGAATACCAAGTAGGAGATCTTGTGCTGAAAAGACTCCTCCCTCCTCATACAGACCACAGGGGCAAGTGGACTCCGAATTATGATGGGCCATTCATAGTAAAGAAAGTTTTCTCCGGTGGAGCACTGATGCTCAGTACTATGGATGGTGAAGACTTCCTGTCCCCTGTGAATTCAGATGCAGTTAAAAAATACTTCGCATAAGAAGACCCGTTGGACACAAAAACAGAATGTAAGTCCAGGAAAAAATAGGGCATCCCGGCGAGTCAAAAACAGAATAAAAGACTCGGGCAAAAATAAGGGAAAATAAATAAAAAATGTACACCCGATGAGTTGAAAAGCCGCATTGGACAACTCAGGCAAAAAATGGGTATCCCGGTGGATTGAAAACCCGAAAGGGCGATTCACGCAAAATAAGGGAATAAGCGAACAATTGCATTCTGAATTCGTTCGTATCACTTACAACATGGCAAGTTTCGAAGGGTTAAAGCATCGGTCAGAACCAGCCTTCTTCAAAAGCAAGATGAGAAGAACGTCAATGTCATACAAGTCATAGCAAAAGGAAGGCTCACTGAAGAGTCATCAACATTGCCAGCATCTTTTCGTTTTTCGATTTGTAACGATCTCCTCATTTCAGGGGATCCGTTTCTTTGACTGTATCTTGCCAACTCAGGGCACCTAAATCAATAAAATCAGTTTTTTTTAGTCATACTTCGTCTCGTACATTTTATTTTCATTTGCAAAATGTCCGATTTCTTTAATATATTGATTGCATAAATACAGATGTGTCTTTATTAAACTACACGCTTACAGGAAATATACTTACTCCCGGGAGTATCTAAACCCCTATGAGGGGATCCAGTAAGGGATACCTCGGGATACTTGTACGTTTCTTTGTTATAACAAGATTGCAGGTATCCAAAGCGCAGCATGGGGCATGAAAGTTTCTCCCCAGCAAGCTGTTAAATCATTGTTTCCTCAGCACACCTTCCAAACCGCACCAGAGATGCTTTCTCCCCATCAGAGTTGCCAGGCATCACTTCTCCAGCTTTTCCTTCAGAGCAGCACCAGAAGGTGTTCATTTCCCCAGCTGAGTTGTCAGATAGCATCATCCTCAGCAGGATCCCCACAGAAATCTCTAGGAAGATCTTTCAGTGATCTTTCTTCTTCCCCAGCCGAGCTGCCAGTCATCATTCCTCCTCAGACAAGTGCAAAGACAGGGAACCATCTCCCCGCAGAGTTTCAGCCTCTATCCAGAAGAGCAAAGCCGGAAGACCTCACAACAGAGTGACGAAAGCTTCCGAAAACCCCAGCTGGGTCCCTCATTACCAAGATAGGTTTATCAGATGACCTACTTCCCCAGGCAGAGTCATGTATATCAGATCTACCAATGATCTCATCCCCAACTGGGATGTCCACTTCAAGTAGATCAGCCGGAGATCTCCACAGCAACGGGATCCGAATCCCGGATCGATATCTTTGCATAATCATAGCATTCGCATCATATTTCCCCTCAGAGCGTAGCATTCCGTCTAATACGGAGCATTACGGCAAAAATCAAACATATTGCATAATCATAAGCCATGTGTCGAACACTTGTAAATACTGACGTTCCATCAGCAATATACAAGAATGCCTCTCAAACTCCTCGGCAGGATATTAGAGCATTTCCTTTACACTCACAAATATAGAAACATGCTCCTTTTGGCACTCGTCCGTGTCATCATTCCCCAATAAAATTTCCCGAGCAAACAGATGCTTATGCATTACAGATGTTTCTCGACACTCGTCCATGTCATATCTCCAGCAGAAAGCCAAAGCGTTCCCTTTGCACTCACTACATAGTTACATATATATACAATTCCCTGACACCCGTCCGTGTCACCTTTCCCAACATAGTTGCCTAGACACTTTGGAAACCAAACACTTGTTTATAATACACTTTTTCTGACACCCGTCCGTGTCGTGCTCTCCACAGCAAGTTGAATACCCGTCTATGTCTCACTCATCACTTTTTTACTTATTTCAGATACTCGTCCGTATCTTGTATATACCACTTAAATCCCCTCAGATTCAACACTCGTCCGTGTTTTTGTTAACTTGTTGATACTCGTCCGTATCATCATCTTTGAACATGCGTCAGCGTTTGTTTCTATCAATACTCGTCTGTATCATAGTCTTAAGGATGCTCATCCGCATCTTTAATCTATACACAGTGTCAAACACTTATACCTTTCATCTCTTGAATGCAGACACTCGTCCATGTTTACCATTCCCCAGCAGAACTGATTTTCTTTTATCTGACATTCGTCCTATGTCATGATACCTTTCGGCAGCCGTCCCCTGCCAGGTGATCGTCCTTCACCTTTTTGATGATCGTCCTTCATCATCCCCCAGCGGAGTCTCTATTCATTAGAACCCCTTTCTATCCGACATTCGTCATATGTCGTGATATTTTTAGCAGCCGTCCCCTGCTAGGTGATCGTCCTTCACCTCTTGATGATCGTCCTTCATCATTTTATCCGATGGCCGTCCCCATCATTGATCTTATTATCCGGCATTCGTCCTATGTCATGATAAACCTCGAGAGCAGCCGTACCCTGCCAGGTGATCGTCCTTCACCTCTTGATGATCGTCCTTCATCATGCTTATCCGATGGCCGTCCCCATCGTCGACCTTTTTATCCGACATTCGTCCTATGTCGCGATACTTTCGGCAGCCGCACCCTGCCAGGTGATCTTCCTTCACCTTAGATGACCGTCCCTCATCTTATCCCCAACAGAGCAGCCGTCCCCTGCTAGGTGATCGTCCTTCACCTTTGATGACCATACCTCATCATCTATCTCATTTATGCTTTGAATTTGATGGTCGTCCCCATCATTCATTTACCTATAAATCCCCAGAAAGTCTTATTTCTTTACTTGATAGCCGTCCCCATCATAATCTCTTATGTCCCCAGCTTGTCGGCTGTCCCCGTCATTGCTTTATTTCCCGCATTTTCCCCAGCTTGTCGGCCGTCCCCGTCATTGCTTTATCCCCAGCAGTCGTCCTCTGCTCGACGATCGTCCTCCGTTGCCCTCACTTTATAATCATACTTTATTTTCTTTTACAATCTATATCCCTTTTCTTCTTCATTCGGTGAGTGCAAATTTTGGACTGTCTTTGGTATTCAACCACAAGTTATCTTGTCTGCCTGTTAAGCCGTTGCTTACATCCTGCACAGCTAACTCATGTTTGAATAGGGGCAACTGTAAACACCCCAAATTTGCCCTCACTCATTTCACCATGGCTTGTGATCTTTTCATGTGCATAAGTTCAATCATGGCATCTCATATTGCATTTTTGTTTCACTGCATTGGTTCAAAGTCATCTGCATCTAGGGTTTGTGATCTGAGCCATCCCTGAGCCATTTGAGCCACTCCAAAGGTCATCAATCACTTCAAGAGGGTCCATGTGTGTTCAAGCATTATATTATATCCCCACAAGGTCAAGAAAGTCAAAGAATCACAAGAACTGAGAAAGGCATGGAAGCAGAGCCAGGCTTAACTGCACAGATGACCTAAAATTAGGGTTTTGGTTAGAGGCCATAACTCCAAATTTTGTGGTCATTCTTGTTTCTATTGGTCTCTATATGTTATGAGGATCATTCATATCAATTTTCATGAAGAAATTCAATGGGGAAGGCATCTGATCACAAGATGACTTCTTGAGCAAGTCAGTGCAAAATAAGGGCATCTGAGGCCCCCAGTGACCCAACCAAAGGGTGTTCTCCATCATTTTGAATGTGTATGATCTTTATTTGATCATAGAAGATGTTAGAAGTTCACAAAATTGAAGAATTTCAAGCCATTTGCAAAGTTGCCTTTTTGGGAAAGTGACTTGTAATGAAAACTTGCCATTTTGGGAAAGTTTTTCAACCTCCTCTTTTGGATTCAAAAATGCTTCAAATGAGAAAACTTTGGTCATGAAAGTTGTAGATTGGATCATTCCCTTTTCAAAAAGTACAAGAACTCTTTCTAATTCATTTTGGATCAAAAGTTATGGCCTTGCAAAGTTGGGAAAAATCATGAAATTTTCACTTTTGCACAAAGAGGGATTTTTTGCAAATTCAAGTTCCAAGCACTTTCAAGGCCTCTAAATTACTTCTTTGCATCATTACAACATATTGCAACCTAGCAAAATCAGAATTGCCCAAGAATTTACAAGGTTCATGCCTTGGATCACAAACTTTCATAAGCCACTTTCCATAAAATTCTCCAAAAAGGAATTCTTGCAAGAATGATGTCCAAGGATTGGTTTGACTTCTAATTGGTATCAAAACATCATAACAACATCACATAACTCAGTTTGCTACAAATTGCCCAAGACTTCACAAGATTTCTTGCCTTGGTTCACAAGAAACTTCAAAGAGGGCAAAATGCAAAAACTATGTCATCTTGCTATCCAAGCCATCCAGTTGCCTTCTTTTGATCCTAGGGCTCACCATAAACCATGCTGAGGCAAGACATCCCATTGAACCACTTCTGTTCCAGCCCATGCTTATAGTACACATAGACTTGACTTTTTGCATTTTTGCCCATGCCAATCACACTGTGCCACCACCAACTCTCTGCCCAATCAGAGTCTAATATGTGGACCTCGAGCATCCCAAAGCACACCACACACAAGCCAGAAACCTCCCACAATCCAGCTTGCACAAAATCTGTCCAAAACTTCTCCTCTTCAAATTTCTTCATACAGCCATCAAACCTTCATTTTTCCTTCACCAATGAATCACACATCTTCCATGGAACCAAAATCCACCATTGAAACAGCCTGAAACCCCATGTATCTCAACTGTGAAACCTGCTATACCAGAACTCAAACTCCCAAATCAGCCACCAACAAAAGATTTTGAGCATTCCATTGATCTCAGGAGGTCCAGAGGAGACACTTTGCATAAAAGAAAGGCCTGGAAAGCTCATATTCACATTTCATCACCTCAGGTAGCTTCAAACCTCAAGCTTTTCAGAGCTTGTTTTTTTTGTTACAAAATGAAACTACATGTCATGGGGATCACTCTGATGTTTTTAGATTTGAAAATGGTGTGAAAATAAGCATTTTGTGCCCTCATGAAATTTTACCCGTGAAAATGTATGGCTTCGATTCTCTTTGTTCATGCTTGATAAATGGTGTTTGATGGTGGATTTAGGTTTAGTTTGGTTAGGGGATCCTTTCTGGGCAGTCAATTTAAGTTGGGGTGGCCTGTAGAGGAAGCTAGGGTTTTTGCCCTGCCGGAGAAGATGACCGGAGCTTCCCTCCGGTCACCTGAAAGTAATTAACCCTAATTAGGGTTTAGTCTCCAGTTGCATTGTGGGCCTTTGGATCGTGTTTAGCTTAAGAGATGAATGGCTCAGATTCCACAATTAACTCTTAATTCGTTTTAATTAGTTTAATTTAGGTTTAATAAAATAATTTGACCAGAGTCAATCCTGACCCTCAATTTGCGCGCGCGGTCAAGCATCCCCCCCCCCCCCAAGTTTGAATATCAGCCTTAGGATGAGATTACTTTCCATTTTAATTAATTTTAATTCATTTTGTTTGTATTTTATTTATACGAATTTTTAAAAATAGCAAAACATATTAAAAAATTATGAATTTTTTTGTCAAACCTTTCATTAATTTTCAGAACCCAAAATATTTTTATTTTTATTTTTTACATTAAAAATCATTTTTAAATCATTTAAATGTTTATTTTTAATTAGTTAATGGAAATTAATTAATTAAAAATGCATTTAGGTATTTAAAAATCACAAAAAAATTCACATTGCATTTTGAAACATTTAGAAACATTATCAAACTCTCAAAACAAATTTCTTTTTGGTCCTTGGTGTATTTTGACAATTTTCATTGGAATTAAAGTTGGTTAAAGGAAATATTTTGGTCCAAACTTAAAAAATTTCATTCTGCCTAACCACAAAGAGTTTGATGATGGTTCTTCTTGAATTGCATCCTTCATATCATGTAATTTTTAGGGTAAAATTGGTTTGAATTTATCTTCCATTTTCAATTTATTGTGCATTTTTTCCTTTTGAGGTACCTTGGAACCCTAGTTGGCTTGAGAAATTCACAACTTCCATTAGGTTTAGATTTAGGTCTCCTCCTTTGGGCAGTGAACTTGTGTAGGGTTAGGGTTCCTTTTATCCCATTTTCAATTTTTTATCATGTCATTTGCTTCTGATTTTGAATTTTGTGTTGTATGTTATGCATAAGCCCTAATTTGTGCCTTCATTTGTATCCATCTCTCATATGCTTACATTCAAGAACTTGCCATGACATTTTGATTATCCACATGATTCATAAGACATATTAGGACATATTAGAATCATGTTTGATCATTGCATCATTCATTTGACATGTCATACCTTCATTGCATTTCATAAGCTTTCATGAACTTTCATGGTTCAAGGCATGCTCCATATGCATCCATTCTCTTGTATGCTCACATATATGCATCTTGTTTGACTTTGCACCATCTCTTGACATCATTTGCATCATGTGTATGTTTCTGAATTTGGCCTTTGCCCATCCATATGCATTGTTTCATCTCATTTCTTCCCTTATGCATCTTGTACTAACTTTTCAGGTTAATGGTAAGTTTGTTTGGGAGGTGGATTTGCCTTCACCTTCTACCTCTTCTCACCTAATCATTTTACATCCTTGCTGCATTTTTACTTTTCTTGGAGTGAGCTTGCTCACTTGTGCCTCTCTTCCCTCTTTTCTCATCTCATCTCATCCCTTTTCTATCTTGCTTCTCCTTGGTGGCTTCCTTGAAGATTTCTCTTTTTAAGCCTCACAAACCCTAGGACTTCCAAGAATGATAACATTTTAGGATTGTTTAGTCCCCCTTAGACTCTTTACTTTGAGTTTTCTTTGAGTCTTCTCTTCTCACCTCATAATCAAGGACTAAACCCTAAAGGTTTTAAGGCTTTGTGATTAAGCTTATGCTTGCATCCTTCTATTAGGATGGAGTGTATAACTTTAATCCTGAGTGTTAAACCCTTAATGTGTTTAAATCCTCTAATCAATTCACTTAATAATCACTAAGACATCAAGCTTGTAACTTGGGCCTTGCATTAGGGTTCTAATTCTTCCTTAATTGGTTAAGAAGGACTAACCCTAGTGTTAATGGACAAGTCCCCCTCAAGTTGTCTTACAAACCATAAAATTCACTTCTTAATCTTACCATTAACTAAAACCCATTTAATAAAGGCTTTGTTTTGTCATGAGGTTAATCCCTAATCATGGATTAAGTTGAGGAGCCTTCCTCAGCTTAAATTTTCTCATCTATTATCCTTCTATTAGGATGGTGTAATGAGTCCATTAAATCTTTGATTATGGCTTAAACTCATTACTTAACACTAAACAAAATTACCAAAAAAATCTAAATAAATGCAAGTAGGTTAATGATCTTAATCCTTCATCATCATGGTAATTAAGTTTGAGGTGCTTACTTCATACTTAAGGTATTCTCATTACCCCTAATCAAAGGGAAGATGTGATGAGTTTACTAACCCTTGGTTTAGGCTTAAGCTCATTAACTTATGACAAACTTCAAAAAGCAATAAAAGACTGAAAACACCAAAAATAAACAATAATTGTCTCCTCCGGGATTCTTTTCTCATCTCATTCATTCACAATCGAGAACTTGCTTCTTCCGTCTAATGCAAGACAGTTTGCACCTGAGCCAGACAGGTCATACACTTGAGCATAGACAAGCAAGCAGTTCACAAGTTAATTTATCTTTCAGTCTGTTTGAGTCGAACTACGGTGTTCTGACTTCCTCATTGCACGAGGGGATACGTAGGCATAACTTAACAGTTATCGAACAAAAGTCTCTGTATATTCCCCCTCCTTCCAGCATCATTCTTTAAGCCTCATAGTCTTGAGCATTTCATTCTTTTTCTCACACTGACACTTCTCTTATACACTTCACTTTTCCTTTACACTGACACTTGCATTCTTTCCAGCTTTGATACACAATTTGCACTGACACTACCCCTTTAAAACACAAATCTTTTAAGCGTGGATCCCATCGAGTACGGCGGACAATCTGGGTGCTAATACCTTCCCAGGTTGTAACCAACCCCCTTTCTCAGTCTCTCTGGTTCGGGACTGTCTTATCCATATCTTTTCTTAGGTTTATGCAGCATTACCTTTCCTTCGGGATAAAAATGCCTAGCTGGCGACTCTTGTCTTTCTGAGTTCACCCTTGTGTTCTCATCCCTTTCGCCGACCGTTCGCGTCTGTACCCCCTCTTGGCCCCCGTGTGTCATTTGGTGGGAGCGACAGTAGTTAGTATACCCGATAGACTCGTAGAGTCGCGATCAAGTTTTTGGCGCCATTGTTGGGGACTGATTTAATCAATAGTGTATTCCTTTGTTGCGCAGTATAGACTAAGGAAAAAACTAAATTTGTCGATTGTATGCCAAGTACTCGCTCGCACGGAGAAGACCTAGAGCTACCGATTGACAAAGTAGAGTGTTTCTTAAGATTAAGACGCCGAATACACAAATTTCTTATCAGGTACGTTCTACCTGACCCTAATATTCCTATTCTTGAACCAGTTGAAGAACCAATCATGGCCGAAAAAGGACCGCAAGATCATCCTCTTAAGTCCTACGCTACCCCATCTCTACATGAACCACATAATAACATTGTTGTCCCAGCTATTAACCGAAATGATTTCGAGTTAAAACACTCCTTGTTATTGTAATACCCCAAAATTTTCCCTCTTATTTATCACCGTTTCCAAGTAGTTTATGCTTCATTTCCGTGTCATCCTGCATATCCGTCCATATAGTGCATAATAAAAAACATAGAAAGCATACATCATTGGTTGAGGCGCGAGGCATGCGATCAAGGGTTATTTGGCGACTATCGAGTCTCGGAAGGAAAATAATCTCAGAAAATATGATCAAGACCAAATGTCCAAGGTTTCCCACCAAAAAGAAGAAAAAATCAAATTTTAGTTGAAGTAACCAGTTACCTCATAGATAGTAATCGGTTACCTGTTGAAATTTGGAAGAAAAAGCCAGTTTTTACACTGGTAACCGGTTACCTCATAGGTAGTAACCGGTTACGTCGTGCAGATTTTCAAAAATTCAAAATTCAGTTGGTTGCTTCCCTCCCTCTTCCATTTTCCACTTTGCCTTGTGTTTCCACCTAATTCTAGAACATTATACACTATTCCAAGGGAATATTCTCAGAATATGCCAAGGAATATTCCAAGAATATGCCATGGAATATTCCTGACCAACCCTTAGCTTAGGACCCAAGCCTCACGTCCAAACCTTGCGCTAAACCTAGACCTAACTCCAAAGCTACCTCTTATATAAACCTTGCTCATCAAGCCAAAAAGGGGTTAGAGCCACATTTTCACAAGCTTCATCATTCTCAATTCTCTCATTTCTCTCCATTTTCCAAACTCACACCAAAGCTTCATCATCAAGATTCTTCAAGTTTTTTATTGAAACTTGAAGAATCAGAAGCTAAGCCTCCATCATCTTCATCAATTCAACGGATAATCAAAGGAGTTGCTACGATTGCGGTGTTTATTTCACCATTCGGAAGGGTTTCATATAATTCTCACCAATCGCATTTATTTTACGCATTCGCGGATCGAAGCTTCGGATCTCCGGTATTCTCTTCTTTCGTGTATTGCTCAACATCGCAACAATTGCCAAAGCAAACCTCCGATTTGTAGATTGGTGAATCCTCATCCGCTTCTCATTTTAACTTATTTCTCTTCATATTGCCTCACGCATTCTTTTCTTTTTCTTGCTTTTGTGATAATTTGATTGGTATGATCGTAGAAGCAAGGATTGTAGCGTAATCATAGCATTAATAGGTGTTAGAATGTTGCATTTAGGTGTGATTTTCGTGCTAGATTGATAGGCATTAAAATAGAGCTTATTTGAATAAGTTACTACTAGTTTTTGCATGAAAATGCAGAATTTTTGTGTGGTGGTTGCAGAGTAACCGGTTACCACATAGGTAGTAATCAGTTACCTGTGTTAATTTTGCAGAAAATCCAGTTTTTTTGAACTGGTAACCGGTTACTGCATAGGTAGTAATCGGTTACCACTGAACCAAAATGGAAAATTCTTGCATTTTCTTGCATTTTTGATATCCATTCCCCCTCCAATAATAATGGATCTTTAGGACCTGATTTTAGGGAGTTTTTAGGAGTTGTTTAGGAGCAGGTGTGTGTAGTTTTGTTAACTTTCGACATACTTTTCGTTAGGTTCCGATTTTTGGCATAAGTGTTGAATATATGTTCATAGCTTGTTGTGATTGTTGTTTGCATGATTTAGAATCATCAATAGCATGTTAATAAGTATTTATGATTCTTTTTTGCATTGCATTTGTGATTCGTTCATGTTTTGGTTGAATGCGTGCCTAATTAGAAAAATTGCATATTATTTGAAAACCGCACAAATCGCGTAGTCTACATCCATTGTTGTGTGTTTATGTGTTGCATTCCATTGTCGATATCCATTTCATGTTATGGAATTAAAGTGCATGATCTTTGAATTTCTTTGTATGCATTAAAACTCACTTTTTGCATTTGAAAAACAATTGAAAATCTGCCATGTTTTCATCACTGCATTTTGAAACAGAGGGTGTAAAATCATGTTGCATTATTCTGTTTTGGTCTTTTTACACCTATCATCATGTTGTTTGGTAGCTGTAATAGGTTGTTTGCATTGCTAATTGCATTTAGTAGTCGTTTGTGCAATAGGAAGCTGTAGTAGCTGTTGACTTTAGGCTTTGCTTAGTTTTTTTAGGATCCTTAGGTTTAGGATTGAGTCTAGTTTAGATTATAGTTGTGATAGGACATGTTTTGGTACTTGATTACCTCTTTTTTTATCACTTTGGACTTATTTTACTAACATTTGTTTTGTGGGGGGTTATGGTAAGCCATGTGTGTGGGAGGGTATCCTACATACACCTTCTTCCTTATCCTTTTACATCTCAACTTGTGTTTGCGATAAGCATTTTTGCTACTTCGACATTGCACTTTGTTCACTCCCCTTTGAGTTGAACTCATCTTCAATTCATTGAAGTGAGTTGTAACTTGCTTCTTTTTCTTTCTAGGATTAGAAAACCACACAAACCATAGGACATCCCTTGAATAAACAACTTAGGGCGAGTCTTAGTTTCCCCTAGTTTTGTCCTTTTTCGATTTGAGTCTTCTTTCTCATCTCAAAAAGAAAAATAAAATACCTAATAAATGTCGAGTTTTCTCGTGCGCCAGGAGACTTTACCATGGGGTATTTGCACGCATTCCATCTCGGGATGAGGTGTAGGATATCTATCATGATGAACAAGTCTTAGCATGAGGATGTCTCACAAACACCAAAATCAAAAACACTTCTTCTAAAAGACAGTGAACAAACAAACGTCTTTCCTGCAGGAATTATCTTCTCACCTCATTCACTCTAAACGCGAACTCTCTACGACTTGTCACTTTGCAAGACGGTAACGCACTCGTCGAGGCGAGCCTACAACACCTGAGCATATGCATAAGCAATTCAATTCATAAAAAAACACAAACAAGTTTCTACCTTAGTTAGGCGAACTACGTCGACTCTGATTCTCATTTCCCATGAGATATGTAGGCAGTGGGGTAGGGCCCATTCGAGCATATTCTTTATTTTCCCTACAGTTTTCCTGTATCTTTTCATTCTCTTTTTCCAGTTCCCTCTCTCATTCCAGTTCCAGTAGCGGTTTTTATTCAACAATTTTATTCTCACCCTTTGAAACAGACAAACAAGCGTGGATCCCGTCGGGTACAGCGGATTATCTTGGGTGCTAATATCTTCCCAGGTCGTAAACGACTCCCGAACCCAGTTCTTTGGTTCGCAGGACCCCGTCCTTTCCTTTTCCCCTCGGTTTGTGCAACATTACCTTTCCCATTCATTCAGGATAAAAATGTTTGGATGGCGACTATACCTTTTCCGCGCCACTTTCGTGTTTGTACTAGGATGAAAATCCTGGGAGCAACAGTTATCCGCCGTACAACGAGACCAATTTTCCGGAAATCCTACGGACAATCCGAATGAACAATCGACCAAGTTTATGTAGTACGCAGACACAATGAAGGCGAACGGTGTAACCAAATACACAATTAGACTACATATTTTTCCTTTCTCTTTAAGAGAGAAAGCTTGGACTTTGTTGCAATCCTTGTCATCAAAATCTGTCACTACATGGGAAGAATTGAAGAATGTTTTCTTAGCACAATATTTTCCATCGAGCAAAACATCTATGCTAAGAGCCCAAATTAATGTATTTAAACAAAAAGATGTTGAATCTCTCTATGAAGCGTGGGAGAGATACAAAGATATGATGAGAATTTGTCCACACCACGGTCTTGAAGACTGGGTGGGTGATAATTCATACCTTTTACAATGGACTTCTTTACAACAATAAGCTAACAATAGATGCTGCCGCAGACGGTGCTCTCATGGACAAACCATACAACCAAGCCTATCAACTCATCGAAAACATGGCTCAGAACCATTGCCAATGGGGAGGTGAAAGACCTCCAGTGGAAAAATCCCAAACAAAAGGCAGAATGTACGAGATTAGCATCCTAGATCATTTCCATGCTAAGGTAGATGCCCTTACTCAAAAGTTAGATAGCTTGACCCTAATGCCTCTAGCCACCGTGGTTGTTGTAACTCCAAACAGCGAGTTATGGAAAACACTGGTCACACTACTCCTGAATGTCAATTATTGACATGAATTCCCATAGACCAGGTGAATTATGCTCAAGGAAATCCTTACTCAAACACTTATAACCAGGCTGGAAAAATCATCCAAACTTTTCCTATAAAAATAACAGCAACGCTTTGTATGCACCCAACCAAACACCTATTGTACCACCAGTTATCAAAAAGCTGCTCCTAATGCACCTAATGTTCCTAGAAAATCTAACCTTGAACAGATGATGGATAACTTCATAGTCACTTAGACTCAAACAAACAAAGAATTCCTAAATCAAAACATCCACACTAGTGAGCAAATTAAGCAATTAGTAACCAAAGTAGATGTAACGCCCCAAAAATCTAAATTTAATTATTTAGTCATTTATTTAATTAATTTAGAAAAAATTGAAGAGTTTGGATTAATTAGAGAATTTTGGAGAAAAAGAGAATTTTTATATAATAAGGATAAATAGTGTTTTATTATACTATTTTATTATTATTATTAAAAATATATTAAAGGAAAAAGGGTAAGGTGGTCCTTTTGTGAATATATGAGGGTAAATAGGGAAAAGACTCAACTGGAATGTGTTTTGGTAAAAATGAATACACGATCAGTTTTCTCATTTTGTTTACTATCGTGTTTGGTGAAGTGCTATGAAGAAAGAGGAAGCTCAGAGTCAAGAGGCTGTGGAGAACCCCAGAGAAGAGTATAAAGCGGCGAAATTTTCTAAGGTATGAGGAGTTTTTATAATCTATTGTAAAGGTATAGGATTTGGATTATGAATAGGTTAGATTGTATGAGTTTTATGAGATTTTTGGGATTTTAGGTTAGGTTGAGTTATGAGTGAAATCTTGATGAAATAGAGTTAGAAAAATGTGTTGAATCCTATAAATGATGGTATAAATGATTGTTCTGATGTTATGGTGTTTTGTTTGATGTATTGGAATGATTTTGAGGTGAAATAAGATGAACCCGTATTGGAAAAATTGGGATTTTTGGGATTTTTGAACAGTCTGTACGAAGTAGCAGAATTCTGCTATCAGACGTGCGTTAACCGGTTAACGAAATGGTTAACCGGTTAACCATTGCAAATTTTTGGTGTTTTTCTGAAACGTGCAGGCGTTAACCGGTTAACGATATGGTTAACCGGTTAACACTGTTTGGGTGGCAAATTTTAATTCTTGAAAAATCCGTAACTTTTAAATCGTGAGTCTGTTTCGCATTCCGTTTGAAGCGTCGGAAAGAGCATAAATTGAAATTTATTTTGATGAATAAAAATGAGCAGAATGAGATAATTTCCAGAACTGAAATTTGAAATAACCGTGTAAATTGTTTCATAATTTTTACCGGGTTTGAGTTAAGTCTCGATGAGATAGGGTTGTTAACAAACTGAAGTTCCTGTGTATTTTCATGATGAAATAGATGAATATTTAATGTTTGATTTCTGATGTGAAATGAATGAAGCGAGTTATTTTGATGAATTTTACGATGTAGCGCATCATTGCATTTCATAACATTCACGATGGGGCTTCGGCCTATTTATAACTTCAATATCATTGTGTGGATTGGAGTTTCTCGATGATTACAATGTGCTCCCTTGTGGAGGGTTGATGGTCATGTATCCATCTCACGATGAAATTGGTACCACATGCATATTACATATCAGGATGGTTATAATTGCATATTTTGGATGAATTCATGATTGTGTTGTTGTTGCTGAATTTTATTATTGATGATGTTATTATATGTTGTTCTAATTTATTTATATTCCATATTCTTGTATGTTTATGATATATTATGATTACTCACCCTGCCTGCTTGGAAACGTTGCCTCTTTTGTGGGTAACTTGCGGATGAGAAAGAGTAGTCTTGCACTGCAAAAGGAGTTTTTCAGAGTCTCGGAGCGTACCCTAGTTTTTCTTTAGAAATGGTTTGGAGTCAATGTGTTTTGCTCTGTGTCATGTAACACCGGGATGGATTTTTGAGATATTATTTGATTTCAGTTATATTTTTAATTGAGAATAATTTCTTATTTATGATGCTAAAGTCTTGATGAAGGATATTTTATTTATGAAATTGAGATTAATGATTTGAATTTTAAATTCCGTTGCGAAAATTTTATATGTTGTTCATGATGTTGATTAACCCGTGTTACGGGACAGGACACTGTATGTTTGATGTTATGATGAAATGTGATACCCTTCTTGTTGATTACTCTGATGTTATTTTAAATATTTGGTTTTGGGATAGAAGGGTGTTACATTAGTGGTATCAGAGCAGGTCGGTCCGTCCGGCCAATGTCGTTTAATGTTGTTAATTTCTTAGTATGCGACATGTGTGTGAAACACTATCGATACTTGTTGTTAGTTCTAGTTGTTGTCTGCAGGTGTTGGTTTAGAATTAAATGGGGGAGAGACTTGCCCCGGAATTTTATTGGTATGAAGAAGTTGGTTCGAGTTGATGTTGGTTGCGAGAGTGCAAGGTTGTGAAGGCGATGTTGTTGTGGACCGGCAGGAGTTTGGACTCCTGAATTCGTATCAGTCGCATTTGAGAAGTGCGTATATTTTAGATGAGAATTGTTTGAGAATGAACATTTATTTTGATGGGAATGATAAGTTGACGGACCAAGTCGGTAGATTATTTCGCTTTGAGTGTAGTTGGATTAAGTCGAATAATTTTGAAGTTGGAGGTAGAGTAAGATTCTTGGTAGAGCTTGGAAGTAAGAGTGATAGAGATGAAACTTATATTCATCAATCTTAAAATTCTGGTTTTTGCGATCTTGGAGCAGCAGTCACGAGAAGAGGCATAACTTTTTACTCGTGATTCTGATAGTGGCGATTCTGAACTTTTTGGAAAGCTTACGAATTTTCCTACAGTTTGCATATAAGATTTGCATTTAGGAGGTTTACAATGAGGGAGATAAGTGCATTTTAATAACTGGGTCTGCTGCTGATTTTTGGAAATTTTGCCTATGGGAATTCTAGATCAGTCCCATTACGAGGATGATAACTTCTTACTTGTAAATCGGATTTGAGTGATTTTTGAAGTTCTGGAATCTACATGAAATTCTCTTCATTTTGGAATATGATTTTGTGTTTGGGAGGTCTGTATTGGAAGAGGAATATGTGGTTGAAGATGAGCAACTATTGCTGGAAATTTGGAAAGATAAAGACAAGTGTGAAATATTATTAGGACTAAACCGTTGGTATTTATAAGATTGTAACCATGTTGGAGAATGCATTGAGAGGCAATTTACGTTGAATAAGAATGAGTAAAGTGACAATGTATGTGATGGTGGAGTTGAGAGAAAAGACGAATGCCCGAGTAACGCTGTTAAAAATTTTAACTTGGATGAAAGTGGTAATTGGAACGAACCGAATTGGATAGTAATCGATGTTGTAGTGATTCATGTGTTGGAAAAATATTTAAGTTTGTGTTATGCTATGAGCATGTATGAGACATTGTGGAATGGATTTTTGGACGTTTTGATATAATTATCGAAGTTGGAGATAAGGAAACTAAGAAGGCGTTGGTAAGCCTTAAAGAGTTGGTGGAGTATTATGCTTACGGACTTTGGGGCACGAGTTGAAGTATGTTATTGTGTTGGCTAATGATGATTTATGCTACAGTTATGGTTTCCGGATGTCTATCGACAAATTGAGGAACTGATCACCCTTAATCTATTATTGATAGTAGATGGAATCATAATTGATGGATAAATGTATCATGCCGACTGGAATAATATGCATGTTAGATTGGTTGAAGTTAAGCCGAGCGCTTGAGTATTATTTGTTTTGTTGATGTGAATTTGTATGTAAGAATGTTAGTCGGATTTAAAAATGATAGTATGAAGTTGAGTTTGAATTGAATAGTAATATGGAAAATCATAGTTGAACTCTAGATAATTGGATTGTTGCTTTGGTGATGAATTAAGTGGCGCGAGACTGGAAGTTTTTTTTGAGATGATTAGAAGGGAAAGTAGATGGAGATGTAAGACCGTGATTTGACAAGAATGTCAGATAAAGTTGAGTTGCAAGTATTAGAAGAGTGAATTGTAAGTTGGTTTATTAAAGTACGAGTTTTGGTTGGAACAAGAAGAGTTGTTTAGTTGTGTTGTTTCAGATAAGAATTTATGAACGGTTGTGTCGGTATGAGTAAGAATCGAGGATTCGGTATGTTGAATTTGTTAGAAGCGAAGGATATGAGTTATCTTGTAGAAATTGTTGGACCAGGTACCCTATGTTGTTAATGTGATGTTGCAAGATTAAGATGATTTTCGAAGGATGCGTTGTTAAAAGATGGTAAGGTTGTAATTTTTTCGAGGATAATTGGAAATTTACGAGAAGAATAGGTATGTATTGTCCAAGATTTGGAAGTGATCGCGGTTGTAATGGTATTAGACGTTCAAAGTTGTTGACTTATGGACCAAAGTTGGAAGTATTCGGTAACTACAAGAGTTAGAATACCTATGGGAATGAAATTCCCAAGGAGTTAAGTCAAATTCTTTTACTATATCGATTTTGGTGATTGTCAGTTAGAGGTTGAAATTAGTGGAGCTACTACCTTGCGGGTAATCAGAGTGCGCAGCAAACGCGAGGCGTAGTGCGGTTGCTCATATGTGAGCAACAACAATGTTGAAGTTTGTTGTATTAATTTCATATTAGAGTTATATGTTCCTATGTTGTGGTGTTATAATGTTTAATCATTGAATTCTGGAGTTGGGTACTATCTTGTGTTGTGATGCTAGTTGTCAAGTGTATCACTTATGTAGTATTCGTATTATTGTTGTCGTTGATGTTATGAGTTATGGTTAGTATTATATGTGGAGCTACCCTTCTGAGTCAAGAGTTTATTAGTTGGATGGATTAAGTAGTTGAAATAGTTGAATCGGATAAATTTTCGAGGACGAAAATTCTATTAGTGAAGGTGATGTGGGGTGGACCAGCTGGAGAAAGTTGGACCTGGGAGCGAGAAGATCAAATGAAGGAGTCGTATCCGACTCTGTTTACTTCGGGTAATTTCGAGGACGGAAATTCTTTAAGTAGGGGAGAGTTGTAACGACCCGAAAATCTAAATTTAATTATTTAGTCATTTACTTAATTAATTTAGAAAAAATTGAAGAGTTTGGATTAATTAGAGAATTTTGGAGAAAAATAGTATTTTTATATAATAAGGATAAATAGTGTTTTATTATACTATTTTATTATTATTATTAAAAATATATTAAAGGAAAAAGGGTAAGGTGGTCCTTTTGTGAATATATGAGGGTAAAAAGGGAAAAGACTCAATTGGAATGTGTTTTGGTAAAAAGGAATACACGATCAGTTTTCTCATTTTGTTTACTATCGTGTTTGGTGAAGTGCTATGAAGAAAGAGGAAGCTCAGAGTCAGGAGGTTGTGGAGAACCCCAGAGAAGAGTGTAAAGCGGCGAAATTCTCTAAGGTATGGGGAGTTTTTATAATCTATTGTAAAAGTATAGGATTTGGATTATGAATAGGTTAGATTGTATGAGTTTTATGAGATTTTTGGGATTTTAGGTTAGGTTGAGTTATGAGTGAAATCTTGATGAAATAGAGTTAGAAAAATGTGTTGAATCCTATAAATGATGGTATAAATGATTGTTTTGATGTTATGGTGTTTTGTTTGATATATTGGAATGATTTTGAGGTGAAATAAGATGAACCCGTATTGGAATAATTGGGATTTTTGGGATTTTTGAACAGTCTGTACGAAGTAGCAGAATTCTACTATCAGACGCGCGTTAACCGGTTAACGAAATGGTTAACTAGTTAACCATTGCAAATTTTGGGTGTTTTTCTGAAACGTGCAGGCGTTAACCGGTTAACGATATGGTTAACTAGTTAACACTGTTTGGGTGACAAATTTTAATTCTTGAAAAATCCGTAACTTTTAAACCGTGAGTCCGTTTCGCATTCCGTTTGAAGCGTCGAAAAGAGCATAAATTGAACTTTATTTTGATGAATAAAAATGAGCAGAATGAGATAATTTCCAGAATTGAAATTTGAAATAACCGTTTAAATTGTTTCATAATTTTTTATCGGGTTTGAGTTAAGTCTCGATGAGATGGGGTTTTAACAAACTGAAGTTCCTATGTATTTTCATGATGAAATAGATGAATATTTAATGTTTGATTTCTTATGTGAAATGAATGATGCGAGTTATTTTGATGAATTTTACGATGTAGCGCTTCATTGCATTTCTTAACATTCACGATGGGGCTTCGGCCTATTTATAGCTTCAATCTCATTGTGTGGATTGAAGTTTCTCGATGATTACGATGTGCTCCCTTGTGGAGGGTTGATGGTCATGTATCCATCTCACGATGAAATTGGTACCACATGCATATTGCATATCAGGATGGTTAGAATTGCATATTCTGGATGAATTCATGATTGTGTTGTTGTTGCTGAATTTTATTATTGATGATGTTATTATATGTTGTTCTAATTTATTTATATTCCATATTCTTGTATGTTTATAATATATTATGATTACTCACCCTGTCTGCTTGGAAATGTTTCCTCTTTTGTGGGTAACTTGCGGATGAGAAAGAGTAGTCTTGCATTGCAAGAGGAGTTTTTCAGAGTCTTGGAGCGTACCCTAGTTTTTCTTTAGAAATGGTTTGGAGTCAATGTGTCCTGCTCTGTGTCATTGTACACCGGGATGGGTTTTTGAGATATTATTTGATTTCAGTTATATTTTTAATTGAGAATAATTTCTTATTTTATGATGTTGAAGTCTTGATGAAGGATATTTTATTTATGAAATCGAGATTAATGATTTGAATTATGAAGTTTAAATTCCGTTGCGAAAAGCTTATATGTTGTTCATGATGTTGATTAACCCGTGTTACGGGACAAGACACTGTATGTTTGATGTTATAATGAAATGTGATACCCTTCTTGTTGATTACTCTGATGTTATTTTAAATATTTGGTTTTGGGGTAGAAGGGTGTTACAGTAGACGCTTTAGATACCCATAAAAAAATGTTAGAAACACATATTTCACAAGTAGCACAATAACAAACACCTACTACTGCCCCTTTTGGCACATTTCCTGGACAACCCCAACCTAATCCTAAAGGACATGTAAATGATGTTATATTAAGAAGTGGAAAAGAAGTAGACAGACCAATTGATCCTAGGACCCAAAACCAAGCCATGTATCAAAATTCAACTGAGGAAACTGAGAAGGAAAAGGAAGATAGTGACCAAGAGGTTGTAGAGAAAGAAAAACCTTATGTGCCTCCACCACCATACAAACCACCTATTCCATATCCTCAAAGATTTGCAAATTCCAAAACTGCAGGGCAATTTTAGAAATTTGTTGAACTTCTGAAGCAATTGAATATCAAAATACCTTTTACAGAAGCCATCACTCAAATACCCTCATATGCTAAATTCCTTAAAGAAATCCTATCTAATAAGAAAAAGACCGAGGATAACGAAACAATTACACTTACTGTTGAGTGTAGCGCAATAATCCAAAACATCATGCCTCATAAGTTGAAATACCTAGGTAGTTTCTCTATAACTTATGTCTTAGGAAAGTCCTTCATTGACAAAGCTTTATGCAACTTAGGAGCCAGTATTAATGTTATTCCCTTATCAATATGCGAAAGGCTTGACATGGGAGAACTAAGACCGACTAAAATGTCAGTTCAACTAGCTGACCGATCTGTCAAATATCTTGTTGGCATATTAGAGAATGTTCTAGTACGTATAAGCCAATTCTATATTCCTATGGATTTCATAATCATGGACATTAAAGAAGATGCCATTACTCCTATTATATTAGGAAAACCATTCTTAGCTTCTGCCGAAGCTATTATAGACGTGAAGAAAGGTAGAATAACATTCGAATTTGGAGAAGAAAAAGTCAAGTTCGTCTTGACACAATTCTTACAAGCACCAGTTATGGATGACACCTTCTATTTGTTAGATTTCATTGACGAGTGCATAAGAGAAATAGAGATGGATCAGACTACTTATTCTGATATAATTAAAATCCAGATCCCTCCGATTTTCAAAGATGATAACTGGCATGAACCTTACTAAGACAATAGTCTAATAGCACTTACGCCTGATCATATGCCTTTCCCAAAGGAACCAACTCTAGAACTCAAAGTATTACCTAAAAATTTGTGGTATGAATTCCTAGACAAAGAACTCGAACGACCAATGATAGTTAACACAGACTTAGGACAGATCGAAACTGAAAAATTACTTGATGTCTTAAGAAAATACCCAACTACGTTAGGATACAACATCACTGACCTTAAAGGAATAAGTCCTTCCATATGTATGCATCGTATTAGGCTAGAGGAAGACTACAAAACCTCTAGAGAACATCAAAGAAGGATAAATCCAATCCTGAGCACTATAGTCAAGGATGAAGTGAAGAAGTTATTAGACGTTAGTATCATATACCCAATCTCCGACAGTCAATGGGTTATCCTAGTACATGTCGTACCTAAGAAAGGAGGAATTACAATTAAGAACTCAAAACATGAGTCTATAACACAAAGAGTGGTGACCGGAAGTAGAATGTGCATTGACTATAGAAAATTGAACAAAGCTACCCAAAAAGATCATTTCCCTTTACCCTTCATAGATAAAATGTTGGAGAGACTGACTAAGCACTTTTATTTCTGCTATCTAGACGGTTATTCAAGATTCTTCCAAATTCCTATTTATCCCGATGACCAAGAAAATACTACCTTCAAATGTCCTTACGAGACATTTACTAACCGGCGAATTCCATTTGGATTATGTAATGCTCCCGCAACATTTCAACAATGTATGATGTCGATTTTTGCCGACTTTATAGATGATATCATGGAAGTGTTCATGGAAGATTTTTCCATTTATGGACATAATTTAGAAGGATGTTTGTCAAACCTAGAAATGGTGCTCGAGAGATGTGTAAAGGTGAACCTAGTACTTGACTGGGAAAAGTGCCATTTCATGCGCAGACAAGTAATTGTGTTAGGACATGTTATATCTAACAAGGGGATTGAAGTTGACAAAGGCAGAATAAAAAGTTATAAAGGAACTTCAACCTCCAAAGACAGTACGAGAAATACGAATTTTCTTAGGACACGCCGGTTTCTACCGACGATTCATTAAAGATTTTTCGAAAATCAAAAAACCTCTAACCGGTATATTAATGAAAGACGCTGAATTTATCTTCGATGAAAATTTCCTGAAAGCATTTAAAAAACTTAAAATAGCTCTTATCATCACACTCATTTGTCGCTCCCTGGATTTCCATCCTGGTACAAATGCAAAAGTGGCGCAAAAAAAGGTAGAGTCACCAGCCAGGAATTTTTATCCCGAATGAATGGGAAAGGTAATGCTGCACAAACCGAAGAAAAGAAAGGAAGGACAAAGGTTCTGCAAACTAAAGAAACTGAGTTCGGGAGTCGGTTACGACCTAGGAAGGTATTAGCACCCCAGATCGTCCGCCGTACCCGACGGGATCCATGCTTGCAAAGAAACTGTTTCAAAGGGTGAAGAAATGAAAGATGCTGCAAAAGAAATACTGAAACTGGATAAGAAAAGAAAAGAAAAGGAAAAATGTAGGGAAAATAAAAGAGTGCTTGAACGGGCCCTACCCCGCTGCCTACATACCTCATCTGGACATGAGGATCAGAGTCGCCGTAGTTCTCCTAACTTGGGGTCAAAAGATTGCTTGTGTTTTAAAAACTTGAACTGCTTATGTCAATGCTCAGGTGTTGAAGGCTCGTCTGGCATGAGTGTGTTACCGTCTTGCAAAGTGATAAGTAGGAGCAATTTTGTACGTTAAGAGTGAGGGTGATGAGAAAATAAGTCCCGAAGGAGAGACACTTATTCTTTGTCCAGTGTTTTTTATAAGTTTTTTGTGAGTGTGGCACAAGGAAGTGAATTCAAGTCCATTTCCATGGAATGAGTACTTGCTACTATATTCCAAGATGGAATAATAGAACAAGCACACCAAGTAAGCATAATTTATCCAAGACTTGTTTCCAAGGGTTAGGGCCTAAGCTCACTAACTTGTTAAACTTATTAGATGTTTTTTGATTTTTTTGATGAAGAAGTACCTTTTAAGGTTTTATTTATGAAAGTAGTCTCATGATTAGACTTGTACATCATGCTAGAAAAGTACACTATTCCAAGATGGAATGAATATAAATGCTCCATGGCATAAGTCCCTACACATAAGACTATTTCAACCATTATTAAGTGTTTTTTAGGTTTTTGTATGAAGATGAGAAAGACAAGAAACCAAAGGGATCAAAGGTAAAACAACTAAGGGTGACTAACAAAAAATCTAGTGTTGTCATACAAAGGATGGTCCTAGGTTAATGAGGTATCAACTATCCTAAAGAAGAGAAGGAAAGAAGAAGAAGAAAAAGGAAAGAGAATAAACTTACTTCTCTTGAAGAAGTTAAGTTGATCTCTAAAGGGGATGAAAGGAAGATTGTACAAATGATGGCATAAGCACATCTCAAAGACAAATATGAAAGAAAAAAATGAGAAGAGAAAAAAGTTGGAGATGTGGACATCTCATCCACACCTCTCACTTACCATAGCCCCTGAAACGGTTAGAAGTAATCACAAATGATAAGAGAAGTTCAAACAAAAGTAAGATATGAAAGAAACAAACTCTAAGCATAGAAAACTATCAAAGTCAGAACTTAAAGGTCTAGAAAGAACTATAAGTTAGTCATGCAATGTTAATAAAAAAGAAGTTGGAGAGATCCCAAAACAAACACACAATTCACTAAAGGATAAAGGAGATGAAGATAAGAGATTATAAGCATCAAACAAATCAAGCATTAACAAGAATTATCAAGATCAGAACCTAAACATGGTCAAGAAGTGTCTAAGAAGGATATTTGAACATCATTTGAAGCACACAAGTTCATACAATATCACAAAGGAGAAGCATGGGGAAGTTTGAAGTGTTGTGAAACATACAAGTGAATGTGAAACTTAAAGGACACGTAACACCCAACAAGACAAGGTAAAACTTCCACACAAAGACTAGAGGAATGTTAACATGTTAAGAACCTTAAAAACAAACCCTAAGAGGTGGCACAAGTTCCCTCCTACTCATACAATCAAGCAATGGTCATATAAACATCAAATGAGGACATGTTTAGAACAAAAACTCAAACAAATGTCAAACAAGTCTTAAAAATTCCACAATTATGTACCAAGACTCTCCAATCATGTAAAAACAGCATACCAAATCCTCATGGCAAAAAACAGAAGCAAACCACATCAATTAAATGCTCAAAGATCAATTAGGGTTTCACAAACTTCTTCCAAAAGCAACAAGTCAAAATGAATTCAAACAAGTCCTAAAACTCATGGTAAAAATCTCAAGCATAATTCAACATGTCAAGAATCCATACCAAAAGGAATCAGGTTCATAACTATAATAGAACTCACCATAGAAATTCAACTAGGAAGATTGTGCATTAAAGGAATTAACATAAAAGAAATAAATCTCACAATTAATTCAGAAAAGAGAAATAAGAAAAAAATGCAAAATAAAAACATCGAAAATTAAATAAAATTAAAGAGAGCGTTCATGATTTTTTCCAGGTTTTTTAATATCTCTAGCTATTTAAAAAAAAGAAATGAAACAATTAACAAATAAGAGAATAAAAAAAATAAGTTATGGGAGGTCAGAATAGCACAAGGAGCACATTGTAAATAAACTGGGCTCAAATAAAGGGGGTGGGGATAGCACACAAGACCCAAGTCCAATCAGCGCAGTCAACCTTCTTATAGTAAACCCTAGGTCAAAAGTCAACATAAATAGAGACAATTTGATTCATCATACGCGCACAACTAAGTCAATAAATCAAGCCAGTCAACAAATCCAAGGAATCGTAATGAACGAGAATAATAACAACAATGTACTGGCAAACAAAAGGAATAAAATGAAATAAGAAAACACGTGAGGGGGAGGGTGCATTTTTAATGCGTTGGCATTATTTCGTGCGTTGGATCACAAATATGAAGGGATGAGATTTCATCTCCTACATCCAAACCTGCAAACAAATTCCAGCATCTGGTGACCGGAGCTAGAGCTCCGGCACCGGAAAATTCAAGCTCAAGAACAAAACTACACAGAAAAAAAAAATCTCCAGATCACATCATCTTAACATGGTGAACACTAATCCAGGCTGAAAATCAACAAACACTCAACAACAAGTATGGATCGAAGAAAAATAGAATTCACAACAAAACTTTAAATCAACAATGCAACTTCAATACCTAACTATTTTCAAAACTAACTATATCAAAATAATCAGTGAAATGAGTAGATCAAGATTTACACACAAAAAACAAGATCTAGATCTAAAGTTTCAGAAGCTTACCTGAAGTTGAAGATCTTCAAATTCACCAAGAAAACCCTCTGAATGATGCAGATTCAACCTATAGCTTCTCTATTTGCAAAATAAATGCAAATAGAGCTTCAAATATGGCTGGAAATGGAGATTCGAACCAAGTGGCACTTGAATGGCACCTCACTAAAACGTCACTCTATGCTCTCACCAGTGGTTGATTTGTGATCCTTGTGACTTGAGGATGAATAAAATGTAAAGCAATGAAGCAATGTGTGCTTGGAGAAGGGGATTCGAAGAGAAAAGTAAAAATGCAAGAGAATTTGGATATGGGAAATGAGAGTGGTTGAAGCTGTGTAATTGGTATGATTCTCTTATATATGAAGTGGTTTTTACATTGATTAGGGTTTTGAGGAAAGTGTGGGCAAGGAGTGTGTGATTCCACTCAAAATGCAAAATTGCATGAAAAGTGTGAGTGAGTGGTTCATGCGTGCAACTCTCCCCCCATGTGCATATTTTGATTCTAATCCATCCCTTTATCACCCTTGGATTGATCTTGTGGTTTAGAAACAAGTGAATCATGCTTTTTGAATGAAATTGCAAAAATGAATTTTGTGAAATATCTACATATTAAGCCACGAATTCTTTGGATTCTTTGAGAAAAAATACTTGTAATGACTTGTATTAGATTCCTATGGTCATATTTAGTTCATGCCATGCCTTGAAAATGAGATGTGAGGGTTTTTGCATTTGGTAGAAACTTGGAAAATAAGGTAAAAACCCTAAAATGCACCAACTTCCTTTGGCCATAATTTTCAAACCATAAAGGATATGATCATGTTCATGGACTTTTTGGAAAGGGTAGAGGATGCCCTACAAGTTTCATGTTTGAGGAAAAATCATTTGAAGTCATCTTGGCCATGAAAGAATTGAATGAAAATTAGGGCAAAACATTCTCAAAATAGAAAGTTTTCATACACGCCACTTTCTAATTTTGGCAAATTCCTCCCAAACCATAATTTCTTGATTCTTAAGGTCACCAAAGCCATTATTTTCCCTTAAGAAGGTCCTTAAACTTGAGAAACTAGATTGGAGGCCTTGACATCCATTGGTTGACTTTTCATTTGCTTAGTTGACCTCTTTCTTCATTTACAAGTAACTGATCAAATAGCTGACTTCCTCAATGAGTTTTTGCATCAAAATTCATCCATAGGCCCTATATATCATATGAGAGCCTTTGAACACAAGAATTGGTGAAATCCATTAGAATTCCTTGATCTGGAGCAAAACCCTAATTAGGGGTTGTCAGTGTAGGAGGATAGTTGCACTGCTGAACTTCTGATGATAATTCAACCTTCTAGGATTTTGAGGATGACTTTGAGATTGTATAAGATGTGAGGATACATTGTGAGCTTCTTGAAAGATCGCTTGACTCTTGGTTTGGCTTTGAAGAATCTCAAATTGCTGGATGATTGATCATATGCCCTATGCTAGTAACCATGGATGTTATGCCTCATCTTTCTATGCAAGAATGTGTGAACATGTATGAAATATGCTATGCTTTATGATATGAAAATGAGAGGGAAAATTTTGGGGGTGTTACACCATTATGAAACCTCCTGAACGGAGATTACCGTTCAAAATCATGTGTGATGCGAGTGACTATGTTGTAGGTGTAGTTCTAGATCAGAGAAAAGATAAGAAACTTCATGCAATCTACAAAACTAGTAGAACCCTAGACCCTGCCCAAATGAACTACGCCACCATAGAAAAACAACTTTTATCCATTATGTTCGCTCTTGATAAATGTCATTCCTACCTGGTAGGAGCAAAAATAATTATTTACACAGATCATGCCACTATTAGATACTTATTGACCAAAAGGGAAGCCAAACTAAGACTTATAAGGTGGATCCTAATTTTACAAGAGTTTGACTTAGAGATCAAAGATAAGAAAGGAATTGAAAACATAGTAGCAGACCACTTATCACGAATATAAGGTATTAAGCCAGACCAAGTGCCTATCAATGACAATTTCACTTATGAACGTCCGATTGCCCAAGTAGAAAGTGGAATGTCTTCCTTGACTCTAACCGAACCAAAAATAGAAGAAGAAGTGGAAGCAATTCATACACATACAACCCTGCCTTGGTATGTTGGCTTTGTCAACTACCTAGCTGCTGGAGTACTTTCACCAGATCTAACTTATCAGCAAAAGAAGAAGTTCTTTCATGATCTAAAAAAATATTATTGGGATGAACCTGTGCTTTTTAAGAGAGGAGCCGATGGTATTTTTCGTCGATGTGTCCCAGAAGAAGAAATATAAGACATTATCTCTCATTGTCATTTTGCTCCATATGGTGGACATGCAAGCACTTCAAACACTTGCGCTAAAATCTTACAATCTGGCCTCTTTTAGCCTAACCTTTGGAAAGTGCCGCTCCCCGGATTTTCATCCCGGTGCAAACGCGAACCGTCGGTGATGTTGGAGGTTAAGGTTGAATAGAGTCGCCAGCTAGGCATTTTTATCCCGAAGGAAAGGTAATGCTGCATAAACCTAGAAAGATATGGATAAGACGGTTGCGAACCAAAGAGATTGAGTAAGGGGGTAGGTTACGACCTGGGAAGGTATTAACACCCAGATCGTCTGTCGTACTCGACGGGATCCACGCATACCTGATTGTGTTTAAAAGGGGATAATGTATGTGCTAAACTGTGCATGAAAGGCTAGGAAGAAAAGGATATACAGAGTGTCAGTGCAAAAAGAAAGTGAGTGCTCAAAACTGAGGCTAAGGAAAGAGCAACTGGGAGGAGGAGAGGGGGGAGACAAAGAGACTTTTGTTCGATAACTGTTAAGTTATTCCTACGTATCCTCTCGTGCAATGAGGAAGTCAGAACACCGTAGTTCGACTCAAAGAGACTTAGTGTTTTTATTGTGAATTGCTCGCTTGTCTATGCTCAAGTGTGTATGACTCGTCTGGCTCGAGTGCTAACTGTCTTGCATTAGACAGGAGAAGCGAGTTCTCGTTTTCAGAGTGAATGTGATGAGAAAAGAATCCCAGAGGAGACGTTTATTGTTTGTTTTTGTGTTTTCAGTTTTTTATTGTTTTTTTGATGTTTTGCATAAGATAATGGACTTAAGCCTTAATCAAGGGTCGTAAACTCATTATATCACCCCTGATTAGGGATAATGAGTCTACTTAAGCATGAGATGAAAATCTCAACTTAATTACCATAATGATGCAGGATTAAGGTCATTAACTTACTTGTGATTATTAAGTGTGTTTTTTTGGGATTTTTGTTTTGTGTTAAGTAATGAGTTTAATCTCTAATCAGGGATTAGTGAACTCATTACACCATTCTAAGAAAAGGATAATAGATGAGAACACTTAATATGAGGAAAACTCCTCAACTTAATCCATGGTTAGTGATTAAATTCATTATATAACAAGCCTTTATTAAAGTGGATTTTAATTAAAGGTGGGATTAAGAAATAGCTTTTATGTTAGTAAGACTAAACCTGAGGAGGACTTGTCCATTAAACACTAGGGTTAGTCCCTCTGAACCAACAGGCAGAGATGTAACCCTAATATAAGGCCCAAGTTACAAGCTTAAGTCTTAATGATTATTAGGTGTTTTTATTAGGAGGTGTAAACAACTTAAAGGTTTAACACTAAGTATTAAAGTTATACACTCCATCCTAAGATAAGGATACATGCATAACCCTAATTCAGAGTCTTAAAACTTTAATTGTTTAGCCTTGATTATGAGATGAGAAGCAGAGACTCAAGAAGACTCAAAGGTAAAAACTATGGGAGACTATGTACAAACCTAAAGTTATCATGCTTGGATATTCCTATGGTTTGTGAAGCTTAGAGAAAGATCTTCAGATGGCCACCAAGGAAGAAGAAGCAGATGAAAAGAGAAGAGAAAGGAGAATAGGTTACTTACTTCATGAAGAAGTTAAGTAACCTAAGAGAAATAAAAGGAGCAAGAGAGAGCATAAGTGAGTCAAACTCACTTCAAAGACAAATAAAGATGCAAATGAAGAGATAAGAAGAAGTTGGATGTGGAGGCAAATCCACATCCTAAACAACTTACCTGAAGCTCCTGAAAAGTTAGTATGAATGCATAAGGTATGAAACAAAAGGAGATAAGGCAAATGAAGATGAAATGATCAAGACCATAAGTGCAAACACAATGTAAATGTGTTATGAAATGATGCAAAGACATGTACAATGTTTATTTATGATCATACAAGAGATGAGATGCAAAGGAAAGCATGTTAGAAGCTTGAAAACACATGAATACACATAAGAAGTAATGGATGCAGAACATACCAAATGGATGCAACAATGATTAACCAATCTTCACACATGTCCTATGGTATCTAAGATGACATACAAATGCATGAGATGTCATGACAAGTTCACATGATGAAGGTATGCAAAGATGAATGCAAATGAACATGGCAAATTAGGGTTTTAAGAAAGTATGAGATGCATATGATCAAAACAGAAGCAAAACACATGATAAAAAATAGAAATTGCAAAAAAATGACCCCTAAAAACACACTAGAACACTCCCCAAAGGTGGAGGTCAGAAGCTACACCAAAGTCAAGTTATGGGTTTTCTAAGTTAAGCTAGGGTTTTGGGTACTTCTTCATGAAAAATGCCAAACAAATGGAAAATGCAATGCAAAAATATGAATTATATACCATAGATACTACATGCAAAGTATGACAGAATGCAAAAAGAACCATGCACAAAATCATCTTGGTTGATCAGAAATGAATTTTTGAAGTTAGGGTTAGAAACGTAAGAAATTTGGAAGCCCTAATTCATGGTTAATTGTCAAAACATGATCAAACCTTAAAAGAAATTTTTAAAATGGCTTTGTAAATTGTTCTAAATGTGTAAGAAGGCTTCATGATTTTTTTGGTAATTTTTAAATACCTAAAAGTATTTTTAATTAATTAAAATGAATTAATTAATTAAATAATACAATTAAATGATTTAAAAATAGATTTTTAATGCAAAAATTAAAAATAAAAATGTTTTTGGGTTTTTAAAATTATTTAAAGCAAGAATGCAAAAAATCAGATATTTAGAAAATGTTTTACTATTTAAAATAAATAAAGGAAACAAATGCAAAATAAATAAAAAGAAAATGAAAAGTAATTGAAATGAGAGGCCCAGATTGCGTGGAGGCTGGATCAATGGCTCAGGATGAGAGTCAGCAAGACTTAGGGTAGGCTGATCTAAGGGCCTAGATTCAAAAATGAGATTCGCGCGTGATCCAATGGCCTTGGTTCCTTCTGACTTAATAAATTATGTTTTATTTTAATTAATCAAAATTAAAGTTAATGACTAATCTGAACCGTTCGCTACTTAACCTAAACATGATCTAAGAACTACTATTAAAACTGGAAACCCTAATCACCATTAACCCTAATTATTTTCAGGTGACCGTAGATAAGCTCCGGTCATCTTCTCCGGTCATCCAAATCCCCAACTTCTTCCCTAGGTCTCTAAACAACATCAAATCTGCCCAGAAACGTTCCCCAAACATCATAGAACACAAATCCACAAACAAAAATCATTTATATCACATGAATCAAGAGAATCGAATCAAAAACATTTTCACGGGCAAACTTTCAGAACAACAATACATGCTCATTTCTACACCATTTTCAATTCTAAACACATCAGAATGATCAGCAAAGCATATAGGTTCATTTTATAACAAGAAAAAGAGATTCTGGAAAAATTGTTCTTGATGGATACCTGAACTGAAGTTCTTCCAACTGGAGCTTTCAGGGCCTCCCTCTTGTGCAAATCAGCTCCTTTGGTCCCCCTTGTGCTAATGGAATGCTTGGATGAAGTTTATTTGGGCTATTTTGAAGGGTTCAGTTCTGGTTCAACAGAAATTGTGTTTTTGTTTTAGGGTGTTTCAAGCCATGGTGATGGGTGGGAAATGTTCTATGGATGATTTGTGGTTGATTGGTGAAACAATTTTGGAAGTTTGATGACTGGTTTGAGAGAATCGAAAAGAGGAAGTTTTTGAGGGATTTTGTGCAATTTGATGTTTGGCCTCTTCTCAGCTCTTGAGTGTTATTTTTTTATGCTTCTTAGGGTTTCTATAAACAATTGCCATTGGTCAGAAGAGTTGTTGTGGCACTGTGGGATTGGTATGGTTTGAAATGCAAAAAGTCAAAAGTTTGTGTACTTGAAGCATGGGCCATGGCAGAAGTGATTTGAGGTCTTGGACTGCCTCAGTTGGCTTCAAGGAGCATCCTAGAATCAGATGTTATGAGTTGTATGGCTTGGATCAAGAGTTTGAATGATTTTTGCAATTTCACAACTTTGATATTTCTTGAGAAGCAAGTCATGAAAACCCTAGATTCTTGGCCCAATTCTGATCTTTAGAAGTTTTTTGATCATGGCATGATGTATTTGAGTGGATTAGAGGTCACATGAAGGCCTGGAATACCATTTTGCATATTTCCCTCTTTGACAAGAACTTGAAAATTACAAGATTTTTCCCAACTTTGACTTGCCATATCTTGAGTTCTAGGATGAATCAAGAGGAGTTCTTGTACTTTTTGAAAATGGGAAGATCCAATATATAAATTTCATGTTTGAAGAAAATTCATTTGAAGCCTTTTTTATCAAGAAAGAGGAGGTTGAAGATCTTTCCCAAAATGGAAAGTTTTCATTACAAGTCATGTCCAAAAATGGCAAGTTTCCAAATGGCTCAAAATTCTTCAATCTTGTGAACTTCTAAGCATTCCTAAGATCAAATAAAGATCATAGGACTTCAAATTGATGATGATGACCCTTTGGAACCCTTGTTGGTGGCCTCAGATGCCTTAATTCTGACTTTTCTTGCACAACAAGTTACCATTTGATCAGATGACTTCCACAAGGAAGTTTTGCTTCAAATTTGATACACATGCTCCTTATAAAATATATAGACCAATAGAATCAAGAATGGCCAAATTTTTTGAATGTAATGGCCTCAAACCCAAAACCCTAATTTCTAGGTCATCTGTGCAGGAGCCCTGAGCCTGCCTGGGTAACTGTGCAATCCTCTGAGATTTTGTGACTTCAATGCAAACTTGGAGGTACAAAAAAACCATAGAACACTCAAGGACCCTCTTGGCATGCTTCATGGCCTCTGAGATAGCTCAAACCACTTCTAAGATTCATCTGATCACAAACCCTAGCTATGTAGTTATGCAATGAGTTGCTAAAGGAAAAATATGCAATGTGAGATGTGATGATATGCTATGTAGTATGAGGGATCATAAGTCAAGGTGTGAGAAAGAGAGAGGGAAAATTTTGGGTGTTTACAGCTGCCCATATTCAAGCATGAGTTAGCTGTGTAGGATGTAAGCGCATGGCTTAACAGAACAAACAAGATAACTTGTGGTTGAATACCAAGACAGTCCAAAATTTGCACTCTTTATTATAAGAAGAAAAGGGATATAAATTGTAATAGACAATATAGACTGAATATTAAATGGTAGCGACGGAGGACGACCATCGAGCAGAGGATGACTGCTGGGGATAAAAACGGTGAGAAACACGCTGACGGGGACGACCATCATGTTGGGGAATAGAGAATCTGCGACGGGGACGACCATCGGGTAAAGAAAGGTTACTTTACTAGGGATTTAAAAGCACTAACGGGGATGACCGTCAGGCTGAAGAATAAAGAAACCGCGATGGGGACGGCCATCGGGTGAAGAATAAATAAATCAAAGATGAGGGACGGTCATCAAAAGGTGAAGGACGATCACCTAGCAGGGGACGGCTGCTAAAAGATATCACGACATTTGACGAATGTCGGATAGGAAGATCAACAATGGGGACGACCATCGAATAAAATGATGAGGGACGATCATCTAAAGGTGAAGGACGATCACCTAGCAGGGTACGGCTGCTGAGGATTATCGCGACATAGGATGAATGCCAGATAAAAAGATCAATGATGGGGACGACCATCAGATGAATGATGAGATACGGTCATCAAAAGGTGAAGGGCGATCACCTAGCAGGGTACGACTGTTGAGGATTATTGCGACATAGGACGAATGCCGGATAAAAAGATCAACGATGGGGACGACCATCAGATGAATGATGAGGTACGGTCATCAAAAGGTGAAGGACGATCACCTAAAAGATATCACGACATAGGACGAATGTCGGATAGAAAGTTGTTTTGTTGGCGACTTTTGGGGATAGATAAACACGAACGAGTGTTTAAGCCCTAAAAATAAAATGGTATAAGTGTTTCGACAGTGTGTATAGACTAAAGATATTGACGATTATCTTTAGGACCATGATACGGACGAGTATCGATAGGGAAAAACAATGACGCATGCTTAAGGAGTGATGATACGGACAAGTATCAACGGTTTGAACAAGGAACGCGGATGCGTGTTGATCTACTGGGGAGATGCATAAGATACTGACGAGTATCAAAGAATTATGAATAAGTAGGATATGGACGAGTATCAGAAGGATTGTGTATAAGTATGTACAAGTATTTGTATTGAGAGTGCAAAAGGATATTTTGGCTTTTATCTGCAGGGGACAAGTTTTTTGCGTATTGATGGAGGAGTGATTTTGGTATTTGCAGGTGACTGGCTCGAACCTGGCTTATGATCATGCCAATGTATATTTGATTTTTGCCGTAAAGCTCCGTATTAGACGAAATGCTACACTCTGTTTGGGGAGGAATGATGCGAATGTTTATGATTATGCAAATGAGAGAAACGAGATCCGAGATCTGAAATCTACTGGGAGAACGGATCACTGGGCGATCTGTGGGGGAGAAAGGATCACTGCACGATCTTTCTAGAGAACTCTGGGGGATGAACTCTGTGAGGATCTGTCGCTCCCAGGATTTTCATCCTTGTACAAACGCGAAAGTGGCGCGGAAAAGGTAGAGTCGCCAGCCATGCATTTTTATCTCGAAAGAATGAGAAAGGTAATGCTGCACAAACTTGAGGAAGAAGGAAAGGACAAGGTCCTAGGAACCAAAGATCTGGGTTCGGGAGTCGATTACGACCTGGGAAGGTATTAGCACCCCATATCGTCCGCCGTACCCGACGGGATCCACGCTTGCTTGTTTGTTTCAAAGGGTGTGAAAGATACGAATGCTGCTAAACAAATGAACTGCTAACTGGAATGGGAACGAAAATGAGAAAGGAATTGGAAAAGAGAATGGGAAGAAAGAGGGAAATGTAGGGAAAATAAAGAATATGCTCGAACGGGCCCTACCCCGCTGCCTACGTACCTCATCGGGAAAATGAGGATCAGAGTCGACGTAGTTTGCCTAACTAAGGCGGGAACTATTTGTTTATTTTTTTATAGATGGAACTGCGTATGTCTATGCTCAGGTGTTGCAGGCTCGTCTGGTACGAATGCGTTTACCGTCTTGCATGCGAGACAAGTCATCGCGAGTTCGCGTTATGAGTGAATGAGATGAGAAAAGAAGTTCCCGCAGGAAAGCCGCTTATTGTGTTTGTTTTGTCTTTTATGAGAAGTATTTTGAATTAGTTTGTGAACATTCTCATACTAAGACCTATCCATCGTGGTAAATACTTACACCTCTCCCCGAAACAGGACGCGTATAAGTACTCCGCAACAAAGTCTCATGGCGTATAAGAACATTCAACCTTTATTAAGTGTTTTATTATTTTCTTCATGAGGTGAGAAAGAATGACTCAAGTGGAAAAAGGACAAACTAAGGGGAACTAAACCACAACCCTAAGTTAGTTATCATATACAAAAGGGAGATCCTAATGGTTTGTAAAGTTTTCTAATCCTAAGGAAAAGAAAAGCAAGTTAGAGTTCAACTTACTTCCTAAGGAAGTTAAGTTGAATCTAAAGAACAAAAGGGAAGCCTATGAACAAAGCAACAAGTACTAAGCCAAACACAATTAGAAAGCATAAGAGTTAGGAATGAAGTGAGGCTTACCTCAATCTTCCCCCTACAAAACAAAAGTTAGCATGACAATGGATATTGAATGTAAAATCAAAGCATAAAAGTGATTAAGTACCATAAACGTCCTAGAATGGAACTAGGGTTCAAAGTAAGACCTAATTCTAAAGGTGAAGGTACATAAAGGTTACATGAATTCTAAAGTCAGTAGCTACATGCTATAGGTTCCTAAGGATGTTAATATACCTCACAAGATCAAACTATGTCAAACTACATACAAAAAGTTCACTTAAGTTCACCTAAATTCAAGTTAGGGCTTATGGATGAAGTATGAGTGCATATGGCATACAAGCATGGATTAATACATGAAATGAGTATCAAAGTCAGTAGTGAATGCTTATGAATGTGGATGAATGAGCATACCATCATGGATGAAATGGTGTAAGCATATGGAGTAAGGAGAAGAAGATGTGAGAAGAAATGGAGCAAACATCGCATAAGATCACAAATGATGCAAGTTAAGGAAGAATGGCATGTGAATATGCATGGGATGATTATGGGTCAGTAGCATAAAAGTTATGATATGCAATTAGAATGCATGAATAGGCATTAATGATTCCCACATAATTCATGTTAACAATTAGAGGAGAAGAGAAATGAGTTTAGGTTAAAATTAGTTCACATAAGTATGCACTTTGAAACACCAAAACAAACCAAATGAGTATGGTTCAAAAAGTGACCTATGACTGGAATTAAGGACCTATAAATGACCTATAATTAACTCCTAAAAGTTACCAAAAAGTCTCTCAATCCAATGGTATGAATGCCTTGCTAAATCTTAGGATATGGAGCAAATAAACACATATTTAGACCTATAATCTAAGTGACATGGAAAAATAGAAAAAATGCTTTAAAAATTATGAAATTAAATTACTAACATGTTAGAGTCAGTAACTCACATATTCTAAAAGGATTTCACAAAATTATGCACCAAAGTGGCAAAACAATTACTTGATGAGCAAGATAACAAGGCATGATAGCCGAAAAACAACTCCACAAAGTGGATCAAAAATGACACCAAAAATTATGAAATAAATGCCTAAGTAGCATCATAATATCACCAATTCCAGTGCTTAATCACACACAAAAAATAGGTCTAACACCTATGGGAAATATTGTATTTTGGTCTCTTATGTCAATACTATTCCTTTTGGGACAACTTGGAATGAAAAATCCAAATTAATTACTAAAATCAATCAAACCTGGAATAAAAAAATATGAAAAATTAATTAAGAGGATAAGGATCACTCATGAAGTTTTCCAGAATTTTATCACACATAAAACTATTTTTAATAATTGCGACGAAACGGGAAAAAATGGCGTTTTAAGGGAAAGCGAAAGGAAGTGAATTCTACAATCCGTAACCTAATCCCTAAGCTCCGAAATCGACACATATAATCAAAAATCATAAATAAATCCAATACCTCAGGTGGGAGGGCTCAATATGCACCTTAAGTTATATGATCATAAGCCTCATACAAACTATAATGATGCATTGCAAGTGGAAAGTCGAAATTACTTACTTGATCGAAGTACCGATTCTTCACATAAAAGAAATCCAAAAAAACTTCAAGCAAGGTATTCTAATCTCCATAAGCAAAATAAATACTTATCTTCCATAATTTCTTTGTAAAGATCCACCATAATCGAAACAAAAACAACGACACAAAATATCATTTGAATCCAAAGGTATCCCACAATTAAAGTGGAATACCAACCAAACGACCGTCGTTAAGATCTTTTCGAGAACCTTGCATGAACTCAACAAACGCATTAGAAACCCAAAAGAGGTGCAACCGGAAGTTGCACCTATGCCTCACAACTCAAAATCAAGTAGAAAGATGAATATACGAGTCATGGACATGCATTGAAATTTATGTTTCAAAACGGGGCAGCACTTATGCACTAATATAAACAACATGCAAACTCAAACCGGAATCGAACAAATTTACATGCAATGAATGGCAAATGATCAACAAACATAAGTACAAGTCAAAACAAGACCAATGCATCAAAACCGCACCAAACCGAACATAAAAAGCCTTGAAACGGAAAAACGCATCAAAAATCAACGACTCGGAATTGAACGAAAATCGCATGGTAACTTGCAAATGTGCCTACGGATTCAAATATGCAATCGGATTTTGAAAATTCCGCTCGGAAGTGGTACTTTTTGTCCGATTTTGTCGGCTGGCAGTTGCGAAATAGCCGAAAAAAATTGTCCAAAATCGACTAAAAAGTTTACCAATGGCTCCGGAATAATCAACAAAGTCAATTTACACTATTCACATTCGCGAAAACGCGCTACGGTTAGGAAGTTATGACCAAAACATATTCTCGACACGCGACACATGAACAACATCAAGAATTAAGCCTCAACCTATCCTATTTCAAATTTGCACATTGAAACAAACATGAATTTAAAAGTCAAGCACTTCAATCAATATCAAGTCACAATAATTAACTCTCTTAAGAATTTTGTCAAACACCTAACATGCACCGATTATTCTATGTCAATTTTAACAATCATTTCCAATTATGCACAACAACAATTATTAGGATCAATTAATCAAGCATCAATCAACAACCACATCAAGAATCAATGCACATAATCTCCATAATATTAATTCAACTTGTAAATTCAATTCAAGAAACAATGCAACAATTATTCATGAATTAAAGTTTAAGAAGCTTACCGAATGAAGAATCGACGAAGAAATTGCGAATTCGAAGGAAGTGAGACGTGATCGTGAACGGAGGATAGGGGGAGAGGTCGCGTGGCTGCCGGCGGCGGAAGATGGTGGTCGCACGGTGGTGAAGTTGACCGGAGGTGGTGATTCGTGGAGGCTCGGCTACCGGAAGCTTGATCGGAATTGTTGTGTTCTTGAGTTCTTGATGAAGTTGTTGTTGTGTTCTTGAGAAAGAGTTGAGAGAATGAACTTTGATCATTTAGAGAGAGTTTGTGAGAGTTTTTTGGTGTTTGTAAATTATGATTGAAGTTATGAGACAAATTGTGGGTCAAAAGAATATATAGTGGAGTGTAAAATGAAAGGCAAAAGGTAGAATTTCGGCTTAAGTGAAAATAACAATATCTTCGCCAAGAAATTTCGACTCTGAGCCTTCCACAACATCGTTCGCCTCTAAATCACGATTGCAATGCAAAAAGAACGAACGTCATACGATCAAAGTCGAGTGCGGTCGATACGTTTAAGCTGCAAGACGTCATTGAATAAGTTGTTTTTTCGGCTTATTTGGTGTCCGCTACTCGAAAATGTGACTAGGTCAACCTCTCCGGAGCATAATCTCGACTCGACTTTGTCATAAAAGTTGTAGATCTATGAGTCAGTGACCTAGTGTTAAAATGTAAGCTCAACCGGACAAATGACGAGGGAGATATGAATTTTCTCGTGAAACCACTTTCAGCTTTTTTCTTCGGTTCAACACTTCAGTTTTGTGAAATAAACCAAAACGACATTCTTTGGAGCACCGTTCGAACTCGCGTTTGTCTTTGAACTTGAAGAGGATAAAATTTGTGAACCAACGCTTCAAGAATGGGTGAAATCCGATGAAAATTGACCGAGTTATGAATTTTACAAAATCTGACAGACAGTGCACTGCATCAAAGAACCTTACTGGTAATTCGCATTTTCGGGATCCTTCCGCTTGGACCTAACCCAAACTGAATTCACATAATGAAGATAACATCTAAACGGAATTTTAGGCACCATAATTACATCAATCCGATGAACGAGCCACAAGTTATGAATTTTTTTAGTGTTCAAAACTCATTGGTTCAGCACTGTTTTTCACTATGTCGACTCTAAAAACTCGCACATTCGGAGATATTCTTCAAAGAATTAGTTCTCGGCCAAAACCCAAAAGTTGGAAAGGATATCAAGACGGAACTTTTGGCATATGAATCTCTCAGACATGTTGACCCAATCAGAAGTTACGAACTCTTGAATACCGCTAGCACAGTTAATCGGCGAAACCGAAATTTCAAAAACAAATAATTCCCGCCATTTTCCTTGATGAATTAGCCTCCGAGCCGAACACAAAAGTTGTAGAGAATACCTAAACGGTATAAAATATTGATTTTCAAGGAAAAATGAGTTTCCGAGCATAAGTTTCAACTTTTGTAAACTGCACCATAAAACTGATATTCTGCTTAAACTCCTCTGAATCAACCGAGAACTTTTGGCTTCTTTTGAGATTCTTGTGCACGTGCCGCATGAAGAAATAAAGGTCAGTCGCAACCTATGAAAGCTCAAATGGAGATGTATGTTCATGTATATTTATGATGTAATTGTGATCTAAATGCAATGCAATGTATGAAAGGATATGCTAAATGACATGGAAATGAGAGGGCAAATTTTAAGGTATTACAGCTGCCCCTATTCAATCATCTGTAGACCTGAATGAATAATAGAAACTGCTTTTAGACGTTCAAGGTATGGAGTGATTGAATACTCGAATAAAACCTGGAAATTTGAACTCTGCGGGAAATAAAATATGTTGGGAAGAATGCCATTCTCGAATGATAACTCAAAATGTGATTTTCGGATCAAACACGAAACCATCCTCGAATAGAGACGCAATGGTATACTGGCCTCAGTTGATAACCAAAAACACAAAGACTGACCTCATATAGACTTTGAGAAAGAGACAAACTGACCTCAATCAATAAGCTCAAAATGGTCTATCATCCTCGAATGATAGCCACAACAACAAGACCAACCTCAGAAGGACTTGAAGAAGAGAATGCCATCCTCGAACGACAACTCACAAAAGATCCTCGGATCTAACACGAAACCATCCTCGAATGGAGACGCAACGGTATACCGGCCTCAGTCGATAACCAAAAACACAAATATTGACCTCAGACAAACTTTGCAAAAGAGACAAACTGACCTCAATCAATAAGCTCAAAATGGTCTATCATCCTCGAATGATAGCCACAACAACAAGACCAACCTCAGAAGGACTTGAAAAAGATAATGTCATCCTCGAATGACAAATCACAAAAGATCCTCGGATCTAACACGAAACCATCCTTGAATGGAGACGCAATGGTATACCGGCCTCGGTCGATAACCAAAAACACAAAGACTGACCTCAGACAGACTTTGCAAAAGAGACAAATTGACCTCAATCAATATGCTCAAAATGGTCTATCATCCTCGAATGATAGCCACAACAACAAGACCAACCTCAGAAGGACTTGAAGAAAAGAATGCCATCCTCGAATGAAAATTCTTAAAAGATCCTCGGATCTAACACGAAACCATCCTCGAATGGAGACGCAATGGTATACCGGCCTCAGTCGATAACCAGAAACAACAAAGACTGACCTCAGACAGACTTTGCAAAAGAGACAAACTGACCTCAATCAATAAGCTCAAAATGGTCTATCATCCTCGAATGATAGCCACAACAACAAGACCAACCTAAGAAGGACTTGAAGAAAAGAATGCCATCCTCGAATGACAATTCTCAAAAGATCCTCAAATTTAACACGAAACCATCCTCGAATGGAGACGCAATGGTATACCGGCCTCAGTCGATAACCAGAAACACAAAGACTGACCTCAGAAAGACTTTGCAAAAGAGACAAACTGACCTCAATCAATAAGCTTAAAATGGTCTATCATCCTCGAATGATAGCCACAACAACAAGACCAACCTCAGAAGGACTTGAAGAAAAGAATGTCATCCTCGAATGACAATTCTCAAAAGATCCTCGGATCTAACACGAAACCATCCTCGAATGGAGACACAATGGTATATCGGCCTCAGTCGATAACCAGAAACTGCAATGGAAATAGGACAAGATGGAACGTGATCGTTGTACATAAACGAGAGCTCAGGAAAACAGGACCGTTGTACAAAACGAGAACCTGCGACGCGACTGTTGTACCAAACAAGACGTTGAATAAGTGACAAACATTGACTTGAAAAGACAAGGATGTCTGAAAATGATATTGGTATCCTCTGTGCGGAGTACTTCAGGTTGAGAAGATGTTATAGGTCGTATGTAATATACCTCAAAACTGGCCCATGCTGGCATGCATATGTTTGAATTTATGGCGTAATGCTCCATGATGATGGAAATGCTACACTTTGGAGGATGAACATGCAACGATGATTATGCGTATGCGAATGCAAAAGGATCTCCTGACAAGGAGACTGCAAGTATCCTAGGTGGCTTGACTGGGGAGAACTGATGATCACTGCATTGATCTGGTTAATCCTTGCAAGGAGGAAACAACTCTGCAGGGGATATTGTCAATGATACGCCGGCTCTGAACTACCGCCATTGCCAAAAATAAATTGGACTTTGGGATTGGAGAGCCAAGACCCTGTTGGGGATGAACCTTATTCGAGAGGTACGCTACTTGCTGAACTCCGCTGGGGAAGTGAAAACCTTCTGACTTGGCTGGGGAACCAGATGTATGGCACTGCTGATGAAGCATACTGCTGGGGAGGAAAGACATTCCTTATACTGCTGGGGATTGCCCCTGTATCGAAGGGAAGTCCCTGCTTGGGGAGGACACCAACTTTTTGTTGCCTTGCTGAGGGAGATTTCAACTTCCACCTCTACTGGGGATAATGGATAATATCAAATGAGAATAACTCCTGTTGCAAACAAAAGCTTTGGTCATCTCTCGTTGAGAATGAGAGGTAAGAAGGGTCTCATGTTGGGGATGAGAGAATACAATCTCATGTTGGGGATGAGATGGTGATGATACCATCCTGCTCAGGAAGCAACTTTCTCCTTGTCACTCTGGTGGAGAAGAGATGGTTTAACGAGACTTGCTAAGGAATTCTGATCAATGAAGCCTGCTGATGAAACAATTCTTGAAGTATTGTGCTGACAATGGCTTTGCTTCCAGCCTCTGGGTTGATATATTTCCAACTAACCATGATTGAATAATGGTTCTTTGCAATTTTCAACTCGCCTCAGATTAAGGCCATCGGAAGAAAATGTCTCAAGATGATTTTGCAGAAAACATGGCATATGAAATGCCTCAGTGTCTTCAAACTCTTGGAGAGATTAGTCGGATCTCAAAATAACTTCCCTAGACTACATGGTCTGTGAAAGGATTTACTTCGCGAGGATTCATGAAAAACCTCATATTACTATGAGATATTCTGCCCCAGTATTTTGAACTTTGGGTAGGTGCCTCTAATTAACCTTCTTCGGGAGAAAGTAACTTCTAGTGCTCTTGGGGTGGCCTGCCCCAGTACGAGTCTTGAAGTGATCACCTCTGACCGACTATGCTTTGAAGAAAACACCCATACCAACTGTTCTTTGAGAGATTGGATCTCGAAGTAATTGCCCCAGTTTGGCTAAAATTTGAATGCATGCCTTAGACTAATGGCTCTTTGAAAGATTTGAATCTCGAAGTGATTGCCCCAGTTTGGTTGAATTTTGAAGATATTTCTCGACGTGATTGCCCCGGATTGGCTGGCTCTTACCACAATTGGTTGGGAAAGTCCCCACTCAATGGAGTTTTTTTTTTGAAAAGTGCATCTCAACAGATTGACCTTCGGAAGTTTCAGACTTCTCAGCTTGGCAAGATTAAGCTTCTGGACTAAGATTCCATATGTAAACTTTTGTGATGCCAAAAAAATGTATGCAAGCATAAAATGTTTATTTTTAGAATGAAAATTCTAATGCAAAACACATGTTAATCTTGAAGTTTTACTGTAAAAAGATTTCGTAAACCTTTGTGAGTGAATCACCGGTTAAAATACGATATTTATTTTTGATAGAAGAAAGCATGCATATGCAACACCAACCCGTATCTTTTAGCACAACTCATAGGAGTCAGGAACGCGGTCTCGTGGTAGTACACTCTCGAAATAACCCTGTTTCAGTTAGGACTTTTGAGGGTTGTATCGTGGCCTGGTTCACGGTTATAAAAAACAAAGGATATAGGCTCTAAGTTTGTTTGTGCCCACCCATCTCCGTGATGTTCTCCACTCCTATATTCAAGTTAGCTTTCACAAGCGCTCACCTCTCAAAAAGGGTTTCGTGATGGTTAAGGAACCAATTACACTAACGGTTTAAGCACCAATCATGTTGTTGTTAGGAGTCAGTCACCCCTTTGTCTTTTGTGTCTGTGCCACACGATTTTGTTCTTGTTTGAGGACCTTCTTGTGTAATCCTTTTTGTCTTTCGCTTTTGCATTATTTGCTTATCCCTAACTTTTGTCTGGACTGATTCTTGTGAATCTTTGATTGTGAAGTCCAGCGGGATGCCCTAATTTTTGCCTAAGTCGCTTGTTTTCAAGTTTCGACTTAGCAGACTTTTTTCATTTCTTTTTTCCAATTCTTTTTTTTGAACAAATCGTGTGACACTGGTTGTCTTGATTGCTTTGAAAGGGACGTGACTGTCTCACTTCTTGGTTGATGAGGGATAACCATTGTGGTATCCGGCCTCTGGACCTCTTGATTGGGGATAACCATTGTGGTTTCTGGTATTTGGACCTCTTGATTTGGTACAACGAAAGGCAATGGATCCTCATATGCACTCCTTTTTGAAATTTGAACGCTCGGTCAAACTAACTGACACTTACCCTGCCCCTGGGTTAAATGTAAGGGTTTTTTCATGTGAAAATAAAATCCTACTTCAAGGCTCAAATGGGGTTAGCGAATGTCTATCTCCCTTATATCTCCGGTGTTTAGGATTGGAAACAATGTCTGTACATCGTCAACAAGGTCTTTCTCAAAAGCACACAATTAGAGATTCTTGCGTTTTCATTTTTTCATCCTCCCTGATAGAGTTTAAGCATGACAGTTGGTATTGCGATGCACATATATAAAATCATGAGTGAATACGAATGGATTACTTCAAGAAAAACATGTGCATTTTATTATGGTTATCATTCAAAAACAAATAAGTTTCATGCATGCATACAAACGTTTAAACAAATAAAGGAAACTACAAATGAAAATGCAGTAAAGAAGTTGAACATTGCCGTCATTGAGGAGACTTGACTCCGTATGGACTTATTGCTTTTGAAGATGCCTTTGCAAATTGGGAGGTCCATTTGATGAGGAGACTTCAATATGTGAGTAGACTTTCTAGCATGATGACCTTTGAGTCGATCAAATTTTGCACATCGTATCTGAACATATCACAATTGTCAATGGTATGTGTAAATGCCCATGAGTGGTACTTGCATCTAACCTTCACATCGTGGTTGCCATTATTGAGGAGGTATGACTCCGTCTGGATTTATTGCTCTCGGAGACTCTCAGCAGTCAGCAGTCTGGATATTCATTCCATTACTATTTTGGTCCCATATTCTCACTTTTACATGGCGTGAACACAATAGTCTTGAATTCAATCAAATTCGCAACCTTGTATTTACCTTTGTCTCTGAAAGACTTGAAATCTTCAATTAAATGGCCAGGTGCCCCGGAATGATAATCATACTTGGCATTGAAACCCCAAAGGAAGCTTTATCGGAGATGATCCTGATGCGACTAACTCCATCAGTTTGAATCTGAGAAAATGAGGAAACTTGTTGCGCGTACGACCTCAGAATATGATCAAACTTCTTCTCAAGTTGTTCTGGCCTTTACCCATATGCTTTGGTCCTAGGACTCTCTTGGGAAGCTCAGGTTGGATGCTGACAAATGAAATCTAGAGGGAAGAGCTTGATAAAGTTAATATATAAGATTGCTCGGAAAGATCTTGCACGATCTCCTGCCTACGTATCTCCATTGACCAATGGAGAATCAGAGCAGCGTAGTTCCCCTCACTAGGGATGAAAATAGCTTCGTTCAAAATTTCCATAACTAAACTCATCTGAGTCTTCATCTGGTTGACTTCCTCTTTCCGCAGTTTCTGGTTCTGAAATAAAGCTTGCACCTCGGTCCTAAATTGCCCCAGCTGGGTCTTCCTTTCGGTTACCTCCGCCCGGAGTTGCTTCAAATATATACCTTGATGATTGTGATTCAAGTTGTCCATTCTAATGAGAAATAAAGTCAGGAAAAGAATCTGTCTCTGAACACCTATCATGAATGCAAGGATGTATGCAAATGTCATGTTTAGTTATTTCTGGGGAATCTATCTGCTTTGATTCAAGTTTTGACACAGAAAAAGTCCAATGGCATGATTCAGATATGTGATCCTCGGAAATAACTGAACATGTGTGCTGGAATGCTATGATGTCATGTATGTAGAAGGCATGTGATCAATGGTCTAATGTTGGTGCTGAGCAGTGAACCAACTGTCTGTATAGAACCATAATAGCGGCACCATCTCTGTATAGAACCCCATAACTGAGAACCCAATAACTGTAGAACTGGATCACATAATTGAACAGTCACTGATGGTGTTGAAGCTGAACAACGAGCCAAATGTCTGTGGAGAGTCATAATAACAGTCACTATATCAGGGTCATAATGGTAATCACAATAATAATTTCTCTAAATAGAAATCCCGGATCTCTGAATCAAAGAACCATAGAACACTGAACAATATTGGAAAAGTGGGTATGTTGAAGTTTAGGGTTCCTGAAAACCTGTAAACCCCTCCCAATCTCACGGGTGTGCTACTCGGGTCAACATCATAGACTCTCAAAGCCGAATAGCAATAATACGTTCACCATTTCCGAGAAATGGCTCATGACCAAATCAGGGAATCGGTTTGGCATTATGTACTACTCAGGGAGGCCTTAGCTGAGTCCGGAAAAACAAGCATCCCTCATAAGTCCCCAGCTTTAAGAACTGAATCGAGAAACAATAGTACATTCATCCCGAAGGGTACAATACTATCGTCATACGAACAATTTGCTTTAACTGGATTCCTATGAGAGAACCAGGCCATCCTATGCGAGTTCCCAATGGACCCTCGGATGCGAGTGGGTTTGCCAACAAATGTGGTATGCCATTGTCAAAACTGGAGAGGGGTATTTCCATTAAGGTCCTCGAAGATCGGTCACCAGATGTACATAACTATCAAGGTCGTACCCTAAAGTGGGGAAGAACCCCCACACAGAATAGTCCCAAGACGGTCGTTGTCTGGGTGTGGAACACATTGCCACTCATCATGTAACTATGCGAGTACAACGTGTCCACGCTAATCCTATAGTGCACTCAAGCCGGGTATTTGGCTTATCTCACAGTAACCCCCATCCCATAGAAAAAATGAAAACCAGCACAGCCAGACAGTCCAGTATAATATGATGCATGGAAAATAAATACTGAAAGCGGTAAATAAATACGGTAAAGTAAAGTTGTAAAGTAAAAACTGTAAATAAAAACAGTAAAGCTAAACTAAAGCACACAACAACAAATAGATAAACACCCAAAGAAACAAAACAAAACAGGCTAGGAGTGACTCTACAAGGGAAACTAGAGATTCTGGGTTCGGTCCCCAGCAGAGTCGCCAGCTGTCGCTCCCGGGATTTTCATCCTAGTACAAACGCGAAAGTGGCGCGGAAAAGGTAGAGTCGCCAGCCATGCATTTTTATCTCGAAAGAATGAGAAAGGTAATGCTGCACAAACCCGAGGAAGAAGGAAATGACAAGGTCATGTGAACCAAAGATCTGGGTTCGAGAGTCGGTTATGACCTGGGAAGGTATTAGCACCCCAGATCGTCCGCCGTACCCGACAGGATCCACGCTTGCTTGTTTGTTTCAAAGGGTGTGAAAGATACGAATGCTACTAAACAAATGAACTGCTAACTGGAATGGGAACGAAAATGAGAAAGGAATTGGAAAAGAGAATTGGAAGAAAGAGGGAAATGTAGGGAAAATAAAGAATGTGCTCGAACGGGCCCTACCCTGCTGCCTACGTACCTCATCGGGAAAATGAGGATCAGAGTCAACGTAGTTTGCCTAACTAAGGCGGGAACTATGTGTTTTTTTATATAGATGGAACTGCGTATGTCTATCATCAGGTGTTGCAGGCTCGTCTGGTACGAGTGCGTTTACCGTCTTACATGCGAGACAAGTCGTCGCGAGTTCGCGTTATGAGTGAATGAGATGAGAAAAGAAGTTCCCGCAGGAAAGCCGCTTATTGTGTTTGTTTTGTCTTTTATGAGAAGTATTTTGAATTAGTTTGTGAACATTCTCATACTAAGACCTATCCATCGTGGTAAATACTTACACCTCTCCCCGAAACAGGACGCGTATAAGTACTCCGCAACAAAGTCTCATGGCGTATAAGAACATTCAACCTTTATTAAGTGTTTTATTATTTTCTTCATGAGGTGAGAAAGAATGACTCAAGTGGAAAAATGACAAACAAAGGGGAACTAAACCACAACCCTAAGTTAGTTATCATATACAAAAGGGAGATCCTAATGGTTTGTGAAGTTTTCTAATCCTAAGGAAAAGAAAAGCAAGTTAGAGTTCAACTTACTTCCTAAGGAAGTTAAGTTGAATCTAAAGAACAAAAGGGAAGCCTATGAACAAAGCAACAAGTACTAAGGCAAACACAATTAGAAAGCATAAGAGATAGGAATGAAGTGAGGCTTCTCTCAATCTTCCCCCTACAAAACAAAAGTTAGTATGACAATGGATATTGAATGTAAAATCAAAGCATAAAAGTGATTAAGTACCATAAACGTCCTAGAATGGAACTAGGGTTCAAAGTAAGACCTAATTCTAAAGGTGAAGGTACCTAAAGGTTACATGACTTTTAAAGTCAGTAGCTACATGATATAGGTTCCTAAGGATGTTAATATACCTCACAAGATCAAACTATGTCAAACTACATACAAAAAGTTCACTTAAGTTCACCTAAATGCAAGTTAGGGCTTATGGATGAAGTATGAGTGCATATGGCATACAAGCATGGATTAATACATGAAATGAGTATCAAAGTCAGTAGTGAATGCTTATGAATGTGGATGAATGAGCATACCATCATGGATGCAATGGTGTAAGCATATGGAGTAAGGAGAAGAAGATGTGAGAAGAAATGGGGCAAACATCGCATAAGATCACAAATGATGCAAGTTAAGGAAGAATGGCATGTGAATATGCATGGGATGATTATGGGTCAGTAGCATAAAAGTTATGATATGCAATTAGAATGCATGAATAGGCATTAATGATTCCCACATAATTCATGTTAACAATTAGAGGAGAAGAGAAATGAGTTTAGGTTAAAATTAGTTCACATAAGTATGCACTTTGAAACACCAAAACAAACCAAATGAGTATGGTTCAAAAAGTGACCTATGACTTGAATTAAGGACCTATAAATGACCTATAATTAACTCCTAAAATTTACCAAAAAGTCTCTCAATCCAATGGTATGAATGCCTTGCTAAATCTTAGGATATGGAGCAAATAAACACATATTTGGACCTATAATCTAAGTGACATGGAAAAATAGAAAAAAGGCTTTAAAAATTATGAAATTAAATTCCTAACATGTTAGAGTCAGTAACTCACATATTCTAAAAGGATTTCACAAAATTATGCACCAAAGTGGCAAAACAATTACTTGATGAGCAAGATAACAAGGCATGATAGCCGAAAAACAACTCCACAAAGTGGATCAAAAATGACACCAAAAATTATGAAATAAATGCCTAAGTAGCATCATAATATCACCAATTCCAGTGCTTAATCACACACAAAAAAATAGGTCTAACACCTATGGGAAAAATTGTATTTTGGTCTCTTATGTCAATACTATTCCTTTTGGGACAGCTTGGAATGAAAAATCCAAATTAATTACTAAAATCAATCAAACCTGGAATAAAAAAATATGAAAAATTAATTAAGAGGATAAGGATCACTCATGAAGTTTTCCAGAATTTTATCACACCTAAAACTATTTTTAATAATTGCGACGAAACGGGAAAAACGGCGTTTTAAGGGAAAGCGAAAGGAAGTGAATTCTACAATCCGTAACCTAATCCCTAAGCTCCGAAATCGACACATATAATCAAAAATCATAAATAAATCCAATGCCTCAGGTGGGAGGGCTCAATATGCACCTTAAGTTATATGATCCTAAGCCTCATACAAACTATAATGATGCATTACAAGTGGAAAGTCGAAATTACTTACTTGATCGAAGTACCGATTCTTCACATAAAAGAAATCCAAAAAAACTTCAAGCAAGGTATTCTAATCTCCATAAGCAAAATAAATACTTATCTTCCATAATTTCTTTGTAAAGATCCACCATAATCGAAACAAAAACAACGACACAAAATATCATTTGAATCCAAAGGTATCCCACAATTAAAGTGGAATACCAACCAAACGACCGTCGTTAAGATCTTTGCGAGAACCTTGCATGAACTCAACAAACGCATTAGAAACCCAAAAGAGGTGCAACCGGAAGTTGCACCTATGCCTCACAACTCAAAATCAAGTAGAAAGATGAATATACTAGTCATGGACATGCATTGAAATTTATGTTTCAAAACGGGACAACACTTATGCACTAATATAAACAACATGCAAACTCAAACCGGAATCGAACTAATTTACATGCAATGGATGGCAAATGATCAACAAACATAAGTACAAGTCAAAACAAGACCAATGCATCAAAACCACACCAAACCGAACATAAAAAGCCTTGAAACGGAAAACCGCGTCAAAAATCACCGACTCGGAATTGAACGAAAATCGCATGGTAACTTGCAAACGTGCCAACGGATTCAAATATGCAATCGGATTTTGAAAATTCCGCTCGGAAGTGGTACATTTTGTCCGATTTTGTCGGATGGAAGTAGCGAAATAGCCGGAAAAAATTGTCCAAAATCGACTAAAAAGTTTACCAATGGCTCTGGAATAATCAACAAAGTCAATTTACACTATTCACATTCGCGAAAACGCGCTACGGTTAGGAAGTTATGACCAAAACATATTCTCGACACGCGACACATGAACAACATCAATAATTAAGCCTCAACCTATCCCATTTCAAATTTGCACATTGAAACAAACATGAATTTAAAAGTCAAGCACTTCAATCAATATCAAGTCACAATAATTAACTCTCTTAAGAATTTTGTCAAACACCTAACATGCACCGATTATTCTATGTCAATTTTAACAATCATTTCCAATTATGCACAACAACAATTATTAGGATCAATTAATCAAGCATCAATCAACAACCACATCAAGAATCAATGTACATAATCTCCATAATATTAATTCAACTTGTAAATTCAATTCAAGAAACAATGCAACAATTATTCATGAATTAAAGTTTAAGAAGCTTACCGAATGAAGAATCGACGAAGAAATTGCGAATCCGAAGGAAGTGAGACATGATCGTAAACGGAGGATAGGGGGAGAGGTCGCGTGGCTGCCGGCGGCGGAAGATGGTGGTCGCGCGGTGGTGAAGTTGACCGGAGGTGGTGATTCGTGGAGGCTCGGCTACCGGAAGCTTGATCGGAATTGTTGTGTTCTTGAGTTCTTGATGAAGTTGTTGTTGTGTTCTTGAGAAAGAGTTGAGAGAATGAATTTTGATCCTTTAGAGAGAGTTTGTGAGAGTTTTTTGGTGTTTGTAAATTATGATTGAAGTTATGAGACAAATTGTGGGTCAAAAGAATATATAGTGGAGTGTAAAATGAAAGGCAAAAGGTAGAATTTCGGCTTAAGTGAAAATAACAATATCTTCGGCAAGCAATTTCGACTCTGAGCCTTCCACAACATCGTCCATCTATGAATCGCGGTTGCAATGCAAAAAGAACGAACGTCATACGATCAAAATCGAGTGTGATCGATACGTTTAAGTTGCAAGACGTCACTGAATAAGTTGTTTTTTCAGCTTATTTGGTGTCCGCTACTCGAAAATGTGACTAGGTCAACCTCTCTGGAGCATAATCTCGACTCGACTTTGTCATCAAAGTTGTAGATCTATGAGTCAGTGACCTGGTGTTAAAATGTAAGATAAACCGGACAAACGACGAGGGAGATATGAATTTTCTCGTGAAACCACTTTCAGCCTTTTTCTTCGGTTCAACACTTCAGTTTTGTGAAATAAACCAAAACGACAATCTTTGGAGCACCGTTCGAACTCGCGTTTGTCTTTGAACTTGAAGAGGATAAAATTTTTGAACCAACGCTTCAAGAACGGGTGAAATCCGATGAAAATTGACCGAGTTATGAATTTTACTAAATCTGACAGACAGTGCACTACATCAAAGAACCTTACTGGTAATTCGCATTTTCGGGATCTTTCCGCTCGGACCTAACCAAAACTGAATTCACATAATGAAGATAACATCTAAACGGAAATTTAAGCACCGGAATGACATCAATCCGATGAACGAGCCACGAGTTATGAATTTTTTTAGTGTTCAAAACTCATCGGTTCAGCACTGTTTTTCACTATGTCGACTCTAAAAACTCGCACATTCGGAGATATTCTTCAAAGAATTAGTTCTCGGACAAAACCCAAAAGTTGGAAAGGATATCAAGACGGAACTTTTGGAATATGAATCTCTCATACATGTTGACCCAATCAGAAGTTACGAACTCTTGAATACCGCTAGCACAGTTAATCGGCGAAACCGAAATTTCAAAAACAAATAATTCCCGCCATTTTCCTTGATGAATTGGCCTCCGATCTGAACACAAAAGTTGTAGAGAATTCCGAAACGGTCTAAAATATTGAGTTTCAAGGAAAAATGAGTTTCCGAGCATAAGTTTCAACTTTTGCAAACTGCACCATAAAACTGATATTTTGCTTAAACTCCTCTGAATCAACCGAGAACTTTTGGCTTCTTCTGAGATTCTTGTGCACATGCCGCATGAAGAAATAAAGGTCAGTCGAAACCTATGAAAGCTCAAATGGAGATGTATGTTTGTGTATGTTTATGATGCAATTGTGATCTAAATGTAATGCAATGTATGAAAGGATATGCTAAATGACATGAAAATGGGAGGGCAAATTTTGAGGTATTACAGGATCCAATGCTGGGGATGAGAAAATCTGGTAACTCGCTGGGGAAAATGATCTAGGCATTGCTTTGAAGATCCTGCTTGGGGAGGATAGAACTTCTGGGAAGTAATCTACCGAAGGATCAACTTTATGGGGGATACTCTGAGGGAATAAAAAGCTACGTGGGGGAATACCTTCGTCAAGTAGTCCTTCTGATGATGTGATTATCGGCTTGGCTGAGGATGTAGTGCCTGATATGCCCCATGCTGTGAAAGGTTATCCGCCTTGAGTACCTGCAAACTGTCAAACAAAGGAAACGCACAAGTGCCCTGAGGTATCCTCAACCGGATTCCGTCATAGGAGTTAGGTTCGCTTAAGAGCACATATTTCCTGCAAGCATTTATTGAAAATGGCTTATATGTTTTCATGAAAATGTTGTATTACGAACTTTGGACATTTTGCAAACAAAACAAAAAGGTACAAAACAAAGTGTGAATGAATATTTTACTTTATTGATTTGTGTGCCCTGAATAGGCGAGTACAGTGAGGAAGCTAATCCCTAGAATGAGGAGATTGCTGTAAAATTGAGAAAATAAAAGTCCTATTCGGCAATGCTGAAGTTGATGCTCCAATCTTCCTTTTGTTATGACCTGTATGACTTTGAACGCTCTTCTTATCTTGCTTTCTGAAGAAAGTTGATTTTGATCGACGCTTTGTCCTTTCGAAGGTTACCATGTTATGTGAGTGATACAGATGAATTCAGAATGTAGTTGTTCACTTTTTCCCTGATTTTGCGTGGATCGCCCTTTCGGGTTTTCAATCCACCGGGATACCCATTTTTGCCTAAGCTGTCCGATGCGGCTTTTCAACTCAGCGAGTGTACATTTTTTTTCAAGTTTTCCCCTTATTTTTGCACGAGTCTTTTATTCTGTTTTTGACTCGCCGGGATGCCCTATTTTTGCATGGACTTACATTCTGTTTTTATGTCCAGTGGGTCATTTATGCGAAGTATTTTTTAACTGCATCTGAATTCATAGGAGATGGGAAGTCTTCACCATCCATGGTTGCGAGCATCAGTGCTCCGCCCGAGAAGACTTTAGTTATCACATAGGGATCTTTATAGTTTGGTGTCCACTTGCCCCTGTGGTCTGTATGAGGAGGAAGGATTCTTTTCAGTACAAGCTCTCCCACTTGATATTCTTGAGGTCTGACTTTTTGATTGAAGGCTTTCTTCATCCGTTTCTGATATAACTGACCATGACAGATAGCTGCTAATCTCTTTTCTTCAATCAGGCTCAGTTGGTTATAACGAGATCGAACCCATTCTGCTTCATGCAGTTTTACATCCATCATTACCCGCAAGGAGGGTAATTCAACTTCAACAGGTAGGACTGCCTCCATACCATACACAAGCTGATAAGGCGTTGCCCCGGTAGATGTCCTGATGGAAGTTCGGTACCCATGCAAGGCGAATGGTAACATTTCATGCCAGTCTTTGTATGTGACTACCATCTTTTGCACATTCTTCTTAATGTTCTTGTTAGCCGCCTCAACAACGCCATTCATCTTTGGCCTGTAAGGAGAAGAGTTGTGATGTTGAATTTTGAAGTCTCGGCACAGTTCTGCCATCATCTTGTTGTTAAGGCTTGAACCATTATCGGTGATGATTCGCTCGGGAACTCCGTATCGACAAATGATATCCCTTTTCAGAAATCGAGCTACCACTTGCCTGGTGACATTTGCATACGAAGCTGCTTCAACCCATTTGGTGAAGTAATCAATGGCTACCAGGATGAATCTGTGGCCATTTGAAGCAGTTGGCTCGATCTTTCCAATCATATCAATGCCCCACATGGCAAAGGGCCAGGGTGAAGACAATATATTCAAAGGATTGGGAGGCACATGCACTTTGTCTGTGTAGATCTGGCATTTATGGCATTTTCTGACATAGGCACAACAGTCTGCATCCATTGTGATCCAGTAGTAACCTGATCTCAACAATTTCTTCGCCATTGCATGTCCTCCGGCATGGGTACTGAAAGAACCCTCGTGTACTTCGTGCATCAGTAAGTCTGCTTCCTTCTTGTCAACACATCTGAGCAAGACCATGTCGAAGTTTCGCTTGTATAGGGAACCATCAGTATTGAGGAAGAGACTGTCTGCTAGCCTTCTCAATGTCTTCTTATCATTAGACAATGCCCCAGGAGGGTATGTCTGAGCCTCCAAGAAGCACTTGATGTCGTGGAACCAAGGTTTGTTGTCAGTGACAGTGTCCACAGAGAATACATACGCCGGTCGGTCTAGTCTGGATACTAAAATCCGAGGTACATAGTTGGAAGTCTGCACTTTGCTCATAGATGAGATAGTGGCCAAGGCATCTTCAAACTGATTCTCATCTCGAGGGATGTATTCAAGCTTGACTGTTGTGAATAAAGTCAACAATTTCCTCGTATAGTCACGGTAGGGAACCAGATGCTCTTGAGGAGTATACCACTTGCCATTAGTTTGGTTGATCACCAAAGCTGAATCTCCGAATACATTCAAGGTTTTGATCCCGAGGTCAATGGCTTCCTCCAGACCCATGATACAAGCTTCGTACTCTGCTTCATTGTTAGTGCAGGCAAATGTAAGCCTTGCTGAGAAAGGTATATGGACTCCTTCGGGTGTAATAAGCACTGCACCAACCCCACGACCGTTACAATTAACTTCCCCATCAAACATCATAGTTCATGCTTCTTCTGGATCAGGCCCTTCAGTGTGAATAGGCTCTTCACAATCTTTTGACTTTAAGAACATGATGTCTTCATCAGGGAAATCAAATCTCATAGGTTGGTAGTCGTCAATGGGTTGCTCAGCTAGATAGTCAGACAATACACTTTCTTTGATGGCCTTTTGAGAGGTGTACTGAATATCATATTTTGTCAGAATCATTTGCCACCTTGCAACCCTTATGGTAAGTGCTGGCTTCTCAAATATGTACTTGACTGGGTCCATCTTTGAGATCAACAAGGTAGTATGAGTTAACATATATTGTCTTAGTCGGCGAGCAGCCGACGCTAAAGCACAACAAGTTTTCTCGAGCAGTGAATAACGTTGTTCGCAGTCGGTAAACTTTTTGCTTAGGTAGTATATTCCATACTCTTTTCGACCAGACTCGTCATTTTGGCCCAACACACACCCCATTGATTCATCTAATACTGTCAGGTACATTATTAGAGGTCTTCCTTCAACTGGAGGCATAAGAATTGGAGGTTCTTGCAGATACTCCTTGATCTTGTCAAAAGCTCTTTGACAATCATCGTTCCACCTGACTGTTTGTTCCTTTCTTAGCAGTTTGAATAAGGGCTCGCAGGTTGCAGTGAGATGAGATATGAGCCTTGAAATGTAGTTCAATTTACCTAAGAACCCTCGAACTTCTTTCTCAGTCTTAGGTGCAGGCATTTCCTGAATTGCTTTGACTTTGTCGGGATCAACCTCAATTCCTTTTCCACTTACAATAAAACCCAGCAACTTACCAGAACATACCCTGAATGTGCATTTGTTGGGGTTCAACCTTAACTGATAATTCCTCAGACGCTTGAACAATTTCAGTAGGTTTATCAAATGTTCTTCCTCTGTTTGGGACTTGGCAATCATGTCGTCCACGTAGCACTCGATTTCTTTGTGGATCATATCGTGGAATAATGTTACCATAGCCCGTTGGTATGTTGCACTGACGTTCTTCAAACCAAACAACATTACTTTGTAGCAGAACGGGCCCCATGGTGTGATGAAGGTTGTTTTCTCCATGTCTTCGGGTGACATCTTGATCTGATTGTATCCAGAAAATACATCCATGAAGGAAAATACCGAGAACTGAGCTGTGTTGTCTACCAATACATCAATGTGAGGTAATGGGAAGTCATCTTTCGGGCTTGATCTGTTCAAATCCCGATAATCAACACACATACACACCTTGCCATCCTTCTTAGGTACGGGTACAATGTTAGCAACCCACGGCGGGTAACTAGTTACAGCAAGAAAACCGGCGTCCCACTGCTTTTGTACTTCTTCTTGGATTTTCATGGCCATGTCTGGGCGAGTATTGCTCAACTTTTGTTTAACTGGTGGACAATCTTCTTTCAATGGTAGCTTGTGCATGACAATATCTGTATCCAAACCCGGCATATCTTGATAGGACCAAGCGAACACATCGACATATTCTCACAGCATACTGATAAGTTGTTCTTTTACTGGAGCTTGTAGACTGGCCCCAATCTTCACCTCTTTCACGTCTTCCTCGGTACCAAGATTAATAGTCTCAAACTCCTCCTGATGAGGAGCAATCACCTTTTCCTCTTGTCTCAATAACCTGGATAACTCTTCAGGTAAATCGTAGTCTTCTTCAACCCCTTCATCTGCTTGATTAATCAAATTGTCGAAGTCACACAAGGTCATAGCAGTCTTGTCGGTGCAATCTGGAGGGCTATCTTTGCAAGGTTTGAGATTTGGTTCATTTAGTGATTGATTTTATCTTATTTAGAAAAAGTGAATGAAGTATTATTGAGAAAAACATTGCCATTTATTGTTTTGTGCGAAAATAACAAAAATGAAAAGATAGGGAGCGAAAAAGATCGTTTGCAAAAAGATGTCCATTGTTCATTAATATTCAATTTGCACAAAATACATATGGCCCTATTACAAAATGAGTCTCGACATCTTGGGCAAGATACGGGACTTTGACGCATGCTTAAAACAAGAAATAATAATTACTCTACAACAGTAACCCTTATAATTTCCTGGGAAGACCAGTTGAGGACTTGTCGGCCCAGGATTCTTGGACGGATCCAGTTTTCCAGGTTGTAGTCGCTCCCAGCCTCGTCTTCCAGAGTGTTGACAACATCATGGGTTAGCATTCCCCCACTTATGAACTTGGGAGCTTCAACAACCTCTTCTGGAACTTGTCGGAATGGTCTGTAACCCAAATCGAATTTGTCTTCTTTCATCTGAACCTTCAGCAGCTTGCCCCAGCCTTGGGCATTCCCTTCTTCCACAACCTTCCAAGCTTGTTTGTAGGAAGCAATTGAGGTGCCCATCCTTTCCTCTTGGGATGCAGTAAACACCTCCGTTGTAGCTTCGTTGATGTTCAAAGCTTCGAAACCCTGACTCATGGTTTCATGGATCTCCCCCTCCATTTCTATGTACTTGTATGTAGCCAGGTGACTGACAAAGATGTCTTCTTCTCCACAGATGGTGATAATTTGGCCTTCCCACTCATATTTTAACTTCTGGTGAAGGGTAGACGTTACCGCGCCGGCGGTGTGGATCCAGGGTCGACCCAACAAACAGTTGTAGGCAGGCTGTATGTCTATCACGTAGAAGGTAGTTTTGAAAACTTGTGGGCCAATTACCACATGCAACTCAATCTCTCCGAGAACCGATCTCTTAGAACCATCAAAAGCTCTGACAACTAGGTTGCTCGGACAGAGTGTAAGACCATCATACTCCAGTTTGACTAAAGCTTTCTTCGGCAACACATTGAGTGACGATATGGTATCAACAAGGACATGGGAAAGTACAACACCTTTACATTCCAAATTGATATGAAAAGCCTTGTTGTGATTACGCCCCTCCGTAGTCAAGTCGGCATTGGTGAAACCTAGTCCATGACTAGTATTGACATTTGCGACCACCATTTCTAACTGGTTGACCGTGATCTCTTCTGGCACATAAGCTGCGTGCAGGACCTTGAGTAGTGCATTTCGGTGAGCCTCGGAACACATGAGCAGAGATAGTATGGAGATCTTGGAGGGTGTTTGATGGAGCTGATCCATAATTTTGTAGTCACTTCTTTTGATGATCCTCATAAACTCGTCTACATCCTGATCAAAGGGTGTCTTCTGAGTTTCTTTTGCAGCTGGTTCTTCTGGCACCACACTTTTTCCTTTTGCTTTGGCAGCAGCTTCTGCTTCAGCATTAACTCTGGGGAATTGTGAAGCGAAGAGACGTCCGCTTCGAGTGAATCCTCCGCCTCCCCTGACATTGTCAATTTGTGGTACAGGTATTGAGGAGTCAAGAGTGATCCGAACCATAATGCCAAGGCACGACATTGTTGTTATCATAGGGAATTGGCCCAGGCACTGTGATGGTCACCAGACTAATTGCAGCAGAAGAAAGAGTTGTGATAGTTTGTGGATCATAGTAGATGGTGACATGAGGTTTGATTGAAGATGGTGCAGGTGAAGGAAGTTGTTGATGAGGGTGTTGCTGAAAGTTGTTGTTGAGAGGATCCGGAACATGGATCGTTGCTGGATCATAATAGATGGTAACCGTTGAGATTTCGTCACTGGTGTTTGCTGTTGTTGTCGCCGTTTTTGTTGAAATGACTCTTGATGTCGTTGTAGAAGATTCTGATGGGATAATGTTTGCTGGTGTTGTAGAAGAGATTTTTGTTGTCTTTGTAGAAGATGGAATTGTTGATGTGATTTGCAGGATGCCTTCTTTGATAAGACTGTTGATACCGTTCTTCAGTTTTGCACAACCATCGATAAAAACTTTGCAAGCTTCACAACAGGCCTCACAACCCGGAAACACTTGGCACTTCAATAGCTGAGCTTTTACTTCGGCCAGTGGTGTTTGAATACATGCAATGTCATCAATCAGAACTGTTGGTTGGTCTTCCTCAATGGCATTAATCCTCGGCCCACCGTGATTCGGTATTGGATTCTTTGTGACATTTGGTGGAGGTGCAAAATTCAAAGCTTTGGAGTCAATCAAATCTTGGACTTTCATGTGTAGGGCCCTACACTTCTCTGTTGAATGACCAGGTGCATTAGAGTGAAAATCACATATGGCATTAACATCATAATTCCTTGGAAGGTTTAGAGGATCTGGTGGAGCCAAAGTTCTTAGTTCAGTCAGGTTAAGCTTCAATAGTTGCGGGAGTAAAACTGCATAGGGCATCGGGATGGGATCGATCACCCTGTTAATCTGATAAGGCCTTTGTTGGAAAGGACGTTGCTGTTGGTTGTTATTGTTGTAAGATATTTGTTGTTGTTGAGGATACTGTTGTTGTTGAGGTGCTGGAGTAGGGATAGTGACTGCAGCTACTGATCTTTATAAGTATTGGGGTCTGCCTCTATTAACATGTATTGCATTGGTCTCCCCTGTCCTTCGAGGTCCTGAGAATGGTTTCTTTGCATTGCTGAAGCTAGCACAATTATCAGAAATCTTGCCCATCTTCAGCAAACTTTAAATTCTCTCTCCCGTTATGACCACGTCAGCAAAGCTAGTGGAAGAGAAAGCAACAAGTCTATCAATGTAGGTGCCTTGCAAGGTATTCATGAATATATCAGCCATTTCCCTTTCATACATAGGTGGTTGGACAGCGGCAGCGAGTTGTCTCCACCTTTGAGCGTATTCGCGAAAACTTTCTCTCGAGGACTGAGACATACCCATCAAGAGGGTCATATTAGGTGTCATATCCAGGTTGTACTGATATTGGCGTATAAAGGCCTCAACTATGTTTTTCCAGTTCCTGACAGTGGCCCTTGACAAGTGTGAGTACCACTCTCTGGATGCCCCGGTTAAACTGTCTTCGAAGTAAAACATCCACAATTTCTCATCCATGGTATATGCTTTCAATCTTCCCAGAAAAGATTGCAAATGGGTACGAGGACAGGAGGTACCATTATACTTTTCAAAGCATGTAGGCTTGAACTTATGAGGAATACTTACCCCTTCCACTAAGCCCATATCCATCACATCGTATCCCAAAGAGTTCTGGGATTCCAGGGATCTCAGCTTCTCAGATATCTCATCCAGACAACGATCATAAGCTTCATCTTCCCCAGCACCCAACACTGTAAACTGCTCATCTTGAGGATCTTCCTACAGAATACGATCTCCAGTGTTCCTTTGGCCATGTCCAAGGATATTAGCTTCAGGATTGTTGTGAGGTCCAAACACTATTGGAGTCGTTCGTGGCTGCTTGCGCTCATTGTTACTAGTACCCCCAGTGCTTGCATGGTTATCTTCTGGGGTTTGCCGCTCGACTAACTCCCTCAATCTTTCCTGGTTCTGTGCCAGTCCAGTCATCACAGCCATGAATTGATAAATCTGGGTCCTCACTTTTGTCCTTACATCAGTCATCTGAGTCCTCACATCTGTCAGTTCCTGCTGTAGCTGATCCATTTGTAGACTCAGAAGGTTGTGTCGAGTTGGATATTTGTGGATACGATTGACGGGAAAAACCCTCCTGCAAGCAATATTTCCTGAAACAATCAACAAAGTGAGAAGACAACAACAAAATCACTTGCAAAAACAAAAGGATATGAGGTTAGTATGCAATGCGATATGCCTATTTGTCTTTCGAGGGTATCCGGTTTGGTTCTTGGTTTTGACCTTCCAGACCTCTCTTGAGAAGATGAAGATGTTGTAGCATAATAAAAATCCAATACATAACCATAAAAATACAAGTGGCAATGCCAAAATACAAATAGTTCATGAATTACAACCAAACAAACTCCCATGGTGAATCAAAATACAATCAAATTCAAGAATACAACAGACAAAAGTCACCACAGTGAGCTAAAGTACAATCAATTAGATACAAGTAAAGAAAATCAGACGTCCAGTCCAAAAGCATCCTCCCTGACTTCCTTCAGGAGAACATCAGTTACCGGTCCAACTGGGTGCTATGTAATGGTCCTATTGAGAAGGTTTCTGGTTGCAATGGCATTTGTCATCTTCAGATACTTGTCCCGTTCTTTGGATCTCTTTAACCCTGCCCGGAGTTTCAACTCTGAGATCTCCTTCTGAGCTGCTAGCAGTGCTTCTTGGCTTCTTTTCTCATTAGACTCTAACTGCTCTATCTTGGCATGCATCTTCTGGTCTTCTTTCAGACGAGCCTCAGTTATCCTGACCCATCTATCCTGACTCTCCTCCAGATAATGCTCAGCTCTTGCCCTTTGAATCTTTGCTTCCTTACATGCATTCTTCAACACAAGTTCTCTTGCTCGGGCCTTCCCGATGAAGTCTTCAGTTTTATCAATTTTGGTTATATGCTCAATGCGTAGCTTCTCTAGCCTCTCAATGTCTAGAAGACCATCATTCCTTTCTCAAAGGGTCTTCTTCAAAGCTTCAGCCAGCTGGGTGTTCCTTTCCTTTAATTTTTCAAACTCTTCCAGGCTTACTGTAGTTGTGGTCTCAACTACTGATGGCCCTGGTACATCTTCCAAGGTGAATGGCATACGTGTAATCTGTCCTATGATACGTGACCATTCGGTGTACTGAGTAGAGGCTATGTTGTTGCACTTCCCCAAAATAGCAGTTCATTTAGTCTGTATGTTATCCCAAGCCCAGACTGCTTGTCGGACAATGGCATGATTGTTCTGAAAAGCACAATAAAGAGACTTTGCTAAGTCCTACTCCCTAGGTGGATGTATCAAGGCATACCCCAACTGTCTCTTGAAAAGTAAAGGATTATAATTGATCCAACCCTTTACTCCAATAAGTGGCACATTTGGGTATTGCCCACAGCTTGTTATTATGTCTCGGCCCTTGGTGTTCTGAGTACACCATCTGATATCTTATGAAGTAAGGGCAATCATCCTCTTAGCCCAATTCCTTGTCTGATGCGGGTTCAAGAAAGCTTTCTTCTTTGGCATATGCTTCATCAATCAACTGTAGAAAAGAGGTGCACAACACCTCACCAGTCTTCCTCTCTATTTCTCATTCCTCTGATGAACTGAGTAGTAGAAGTCTCCCAATAAGGTAGGAACCGGGTTCTTTATCATGAAGATGTGAATGGCATTCTTGCTTACAAACTTAGGCTCGTCTGCAAACAAAATGATACCATAAATGCTGAGAGCCAGGAGAGCACACACAGTTTCCCAATTCCCTACTGCAGCTTGCTTTGTAGCCTGAGTGATAAAAAAATCCAGATGAAGGACTGGATTCCAGCCTTGGAATTCATGTGCTCATCAATGATAGTTGCCTCCAGATGTAGTGCTTTGTCTATGTCTTCATTCTTTAGAGGAGTCATTTCAGGGTTGAAAGGAATTCCTCTTCTGATAGGGACACCCAATAGCATAGAGTATTCTTCCAACAAAGGACCTATCTGAAAATCTGGGAAAGTGAAACAACGGAGAGGAGGGTCATAAAACTGAAGACAGGTGTGAATCATACTCCTCTATGATGCATCCAGGTCCATGATCATGTCCATGATTCCACCATAATGCTCTCTGAATAAGGGAACATGATCAGGGGTGATAAGGGCATGTATCTGCCTGATGCCTGTTAGAGGATACTCAAAGAAGTGGTAGGGGATGTTGCTTTTCTTGGTTGAATCCATGTTGAAGATGTGTGCTGAAGGAGATAACTGAAGAAGATAGCTGAAGAAGACAGCTGAAGAAGTGTTGAAGTAGGTAAGCTGAGTAGAAGAACGGTCAAAACCAAACCAAGTGAATATGGATACCCTGTAAAACAAATAGACAAATGTTAAATGATGCAATATGATGTATGATGATGATATGCAAGGGTTTGTGATCATGTGCTGGATTATCAGTCGTCCTTTGGTAGAATCCTTGAGTGTATAGGGTTTCAGATGGAGGCTTGAGAACCGGTAACCGGGTGGGGGACTCATATAAAGAGTCAACAGTCCAGGGTTACAAAGAATCAGTCCAAAATAGTACAACCTCATAAACATTCTCCAGTAGCAAGGTATGATGAGGTTAAGGGTTCCTGCAAACCTGTAAACATCCCAACCCTCTCACATGTATGTACTAGAACAAGGATCCTTAGGTTTAGATTTATTATGAGAAGTGTAAACACATCTAACCCGGAGGGTACAATGATTACCTTAATCATAAATAATCCTTCCCTAATTCACCTTAGATACTGAAGGTCATCCAGACTTAGCAAACTTCCCAGATAGCTCTAGCACTACAGGAGATCCGTAGCACAGAGTTCTTAAAAGGAAACCCATGTCTGAACCATGTTTTTCATATTCCCGCACCAGACCGAAATGGAATGGGAAAGTATACGAAACCACTCTAATCCTATGTGTCACTCAGGCCTTTGTGTTGAGCCTTTCTTACTGGAATACCCCACCCACCAAGGTAAACCAAAATACAGCACAGTGATGCAATAATAATAATGAAATACAGAAAGCAGTAAATGAAAGCGATAAAGTAAATGCAATAAATAAAGTTGTACATGAAATAGTAAATAAAGAAAAAATATAAACAAAAATAACACATAACACCCCCAATAAATACAAACAAATAAGCTCTAGGAGAAACCCACAAGAGAACCAGAAGTCCTGGTTACAAATTCCCCAGCAGAGTCGCCAAGCTGTCGCTCCCCGGATTTTCATCCCGGTGCAAACGCGAACCGTCAGCGATGTTGGAGGTTGAGGTTGAATAGAGTCGCTAGCTAGGCATTTTTATCCCAAAGGAAAGGTAATGCTGCATAAACTTGAAAAGATATGGATAAGACAGTTGCGAACCAAAGAGACTGAGTAAGGGGGTAAGTTACGACCTGGGAAGGTATTAGCACCCAGATCGTCCGTCGTACTCGACGGGATCCACGCATACCTGATTGTGTTTAAAAGGGGATAGTGTATGTGCTAAATTGTGCATGAAAGGCTAGAGAGAAAAGGATATACAAATTGTCAGTGCAAAAAGAAAGTGAGTGCTCAAAACTGAGGCTAAGGAAAGAGCAACTGGGAGGAGGAGAGGGGGGAGACAAAGAGACTTTTGTTCGATAATTGTTAAGTTATACCTACGTATCCTCTCGTGCAATGAGGAAGTCAGAACACCGTAGTTCGACTCAAAGAGACTTAATGTTTTCGTTGTGAACTGCTTGCTTGTCTATGCTCAAGTGTATGACTCGTCTGGCTTGAGTGCTAACTGTCTTGCATTAGACGGGAGAAGCGAGTTCTCGTTTTCAGAGTGAATGTGATGAGAAAAGAATCCCGGAGGAGACGTTTATTGTTTGTTTTTGTGTTTTCAGTTTTTAATTGTTTTTTTGATGTTTTGCATAAGATAATGAGCTTAAGCCTTAATCAAGGGTCGTAAACTCATTATATCACCCCTGATTAGGGATAATGAGTCTACTTAAGCATGAGATGAAAATCTCAACTTAATTACCCTAATGATGCAGGATTAAGGTCATTAACCTACTTGTGATTATTAAGTGTTTTTTGGGGATTTTTGTTTTGTGTTAAGTAATGAGTTTAATCTCTAATCAGGGATTAGTGAACTCATTACACCATCCTAAGAGAAGTATAATAGATGAGAACACTTAAGATGAGGAAGACTCCTCAACTTAATCCATGGTTAGGGATTAAATTCATTATATAACAAGCCTTTATTAAAGTGGATTTTAATTAAAGGTGGGATTAAGAAATGGATTTTATGTTAGTAAGACTAAACCTGAGGAGGACTTGTCCATTAAACACTAGGGTTAGTCCCTCTGAACCAACAGGCAGAGATGTAACCCTAATATAAGGCCCAAGTTACAAGATTAAGTCTTAATGATTATTAGGTGTTTTGATTAGGAGGTGTAAAAAACTTAAAGGTTTAACACTAAGTATTAAAGTTATATACTCCATCCTAAGATAAGGATGCAGGCATAACCCTAATTCAGAGTCTTAAAACTTTAATTGTTTAGCCTTGATTATGAGATGAGAAGCAGAGACTCAAGAAGACTCAAAGGTAAAAACTAGGGGAGACTATGTACAACCCTAAATTTATCATGCTTGGATATTCCTATGGTTTGTGAGGCTTAGAGAAAAATCTTCAGATGGCCACCTAGGAAGAAGAAGCATATGAAAAGAGAAGAGAAAGGAGAATATGTTACTTACTTCCTGAAGAAGTTAAGTAACCTAAGAGAAAGAAAAGGAGCGAGAGAGGGAATAAGTGAGTCAAACTCACTTCAAAGACAAATAAAGATGCAAATGAAGAGATAAGAAGAAGTTGGATGTGGAGGCAAATCCACATCCTAAACAACTTACCTGAAGCTCCTGAAAAGTTAGTTTGAATGCATAAGGTATGAAACAAAAGGAGATAAGGCAAATGAAGATGCAATGATCAAGACCAGAAGTGAAAACACAATGCAAATGTGTTATGAAATGATGCAAAGACATGTACAATGTTTATGAATGATCATAAAAGAGATGAGATGCAAAGGAAATCATGTTAGAAGCTTGAAAACACATGAATACACATAAGAAGTAATGGATGCAAAACATACCAAATGGATGCAACAATGATTAACCAATGTTCACACATCTCCTAAGGTATCTAAGATGACATACAAATGCATGAGATGTCATGACAAGTTCACATGATGAAGGTATGCAAAGATGAATGCAAATGAACATGGCAAATTAGGGTTTTAAGAAAGTATGAGATACATATGATCAAAACAGAAGAAAAACACATGATAAAAAATTGAAATTGCAAACAAATGACCCTTAAACACACACTAGAACACTCCCCAAAGGTGGAGGTCAGAAGCTACACCAAAGTCAAGTTATGGTTTTTCTAAGTTAAGCTAGGGTTTTGGGTACTTCTTCATGAAAAATTCCAAACAAATGGAAACTGCAATGCAAAAATATAAATTAAATACCCTAGATACTACATGCAAAGTATGAAAGAATGCAAAAAGAACCATGCACAAACTCATCTTGGTTGATCAGAAATGAATTTTTGAAGTTAGGGTAAGAAAAGTAAGAAATTTGGAAGCCCTAATTCATGGTTAATTGTCAAAACATGATCAAACCTTATAAGAAATTTGTAAATTGTTCTAAATGTGTAAGAAGGCTTCATGATTTTTTTGGTGATTTTTAAATACCTAAAAGTATTTTTTAATTAATTAAAATGAATGAACTAATTAAATAATACAATTAAATGATTTAAAAACAGATTTTTAATGCAAAAATTAAAAATAAAAATGTTTTTGGGTTTTTAAAATTATTTAAAGCAAGAATGCAAAAAATCAGATTTTTAGAAAATGTTTTACTATTTAAAATAAATAAAGGAAACAAATGCAAAATAAATAAAAAGAAAATGAAAAGTAATTGAAATGAGAGGCCCAGATTGCGTGGAGGTTGGATCAATGGCTCAGGATGAGAGTCAGCAAGACTTGGGGTAGGCTGATCTAAGGGCCTAGATTCAAAAATGAGATTCGTGCGTGATCCAATGGCCTTGGTTCCTTCTGACTTAATAAATTATGTTTTATTTTAATTAATCAAAATTAAAGTTAATGACTAATCTGAACCGTTCGCTGCTTAACTTAAACATTATCTAAGGGTTGGTATTCAAACTGGAAACCCTAATCACCATTAACCCTAATTATTTTCAGGTGACCGGAGATAAGCTCCGGTCATCTTCTCCGATCATCCAAATCCCCAACTTCTTCCCTAGGTCTCTAAACAACATCAAATCTGCCCAGAAATGTTCCCCAAACATCATAGAACACAAATCCATAAAAAAATCATTTATAACACATGAATCAAGAGAATCGAATCAAAAACATTTTCACGGGCAAACTTTCAGAACAACAATACATGCTCATTTCTACACCATTTTCAATTCTAAACACATCAGAATGATCAGCAAAGCATATAGGTTCATTTTATAACAAGAAAAAGAGATTCTGGAAAAATTGTTCTTTATGGATACCTGAACTGAAGTTCTTCCAACTGGAGCTTTCAGGGCCTCCCTCTTGTTCAAATCAGCTCCTTTGGTCCCCCTTGTGCTAATGGAATGCTTGGATGAAGTTTATTTGTGCTATTTTGAAGGGTTCAGTTCTGGTTCAACAAAAATCGTGTTTTTTTAGGGTGTTTCAGGCCATGGTGATGGGTGGGAAATGTTCTATGGATGATTTGTGGTTGATTGGTGAAAGAATTTTGGAAGTTTGATGACTGGTTTGAGAGAATCGAAAAGAGGAAGTTTTTGAGGGATTTTGTGCAATCTGATGCTTGGCATCTTCTCAACTCTTGTGTGTTATGTTTTTATGCTTCTTAGGGTTTCTATAAACAATTGCCATTGGTCAGAAGAGTTGTTGTGGCACTGTGGGTTTGGTATGGTTTGAAATGCAAAAAGTCAAAAGTTTGTGTACTTGAAGCATGGGCCATGGCAGAAGTGATTTGAGGTCTTGGGCTGCCTCAACTGGCTTCAAGAAGCACCCTAGGATCAGATGTTATGAGCTGTATGGCTTGGATCAAGAGTTTGTATGGTTTTTACAATTTCACAACTTTGACATTTCTTGAGAAGCAAGTCATGAAAACCCTAGATTCTTGGCCCAATTCTGATCTTTAGAAGTTGTTTAATCTTGGCATGATGTATTTGAGTGGATTAGAGGTCACATAAAGGCCTGAAATACCATTTTGCACATTTCCCTCTTTGACATGAACTTGAAAATTACAAGATTTTTCCCAACTTTGACTTGCCATATCTTGAGTTCTATGATGAATCAAGAGGAGTTCTTGTACTTTTTGAAAATTGGAAGATCCAATCTACAACTTTCATGTTTGAAGAAAATTCATTTGAAGCCTTTTTGATCAAGAAAGGGGAGGTTGAAGATCTTTCCCAAAATGGAAAGTTTTCATTACAAGTCATGTCCAAAAATGGCAAGTTTCCAAATGGCTCAAAATTCTTCAATCTTGTGAACTTCTGAGCATTCCTAATATCAAATAAAGATCATAGGACCTCAAATTGATGATGATGGCCCTTTGGAACCCTTGTTGGTGGCCTCAGATGCCCTGATTTTGACTTTTCTTGCACAACAAGTTACCATTTGATCAGATGACTTCCACAAGGAATTTTTGCTTCAAATTTGATACACATGCTCCTTATAACATATATAGACCAATAGAATCAAGAATGAACAAAGTTTTTGAATGTAAGGGCCTCAAACCCAAAACCCTAATTTCTAGGTCATCTGTGCAGGAGCCCTGAGCCTGCCTGGGTAACTGTGCAATCCTCTGAGATTTTGTGACTTCAAAGCAAACTTGGAGGTACAAAACAACCACAGAACACTCAAGGACCCTCTTGGCATACTTCTGTTAGAACAATTATGGTTCTAAACCTCTAAGAGTTTTGATGATAACAAATATTATTATGCAAGAATAGAAGTTCTAATGACTCTCTTTATTATATGTGTAAAAAAGGAAGTTATTTAAAGAAGACGTGCTTTATTAGAAGATACATTGAGCCGTATATAGAAGATACACTTATTGAAGAATCCATCATTTAATAACATGGTTTAATAGCTGCGCATCAAGACTTTATTATCTCTGATTTACGTCTAGAAGATGATGATCTTCATAATGAAGACATTAATTAAACAATATATTAATTAATAGTCAAGACAAGTATCTCTTGTTATGGAAGGAATTTATGGTATTAACTAATATCCTAAATTAGCTCAAGATGTCTCCAACGGCTACAATATTCAAGAACTATATAAAGGAATCAAATTGAAGATTTGAGATACTACACTCACGAGAAAAGACTTATTCATTTGTGCTAAACTCTTGTAACATTCACTTAGTGATTATAGCTTTATTAGAAGCAAAATAGTTACTTTATTATTATTATTGTAAAAGTTAAGTAATATCCCTTGAGTGACTAGTTTCAGTCAGAAGACTCAAGAGGACATTGACTGTAGGTTAGTGTGTGTATTCAATTTTTGAATAGTGGATTAAGACCTCAGTGAAGAGGCAAAATCACCTTGGCGGGTGGACTGGACGTAGTTTGAGTTCAAACGAACCAGGATTAATCAACTTGTCATTAGAAGTTAATTTTTAGTTGTTAAAGAAAACCCAATTCCAACCCCCCTTCCTTGTGTTTTACGCACCTTCAATTGGCATCAGAGCGCTAGGTTCTGAGAAATACACTTAACCGTGTCAGTAAAAGATCCAGAAGTTAAAACACATGGCAGACGCTGGCAATAACAACAATGACTACCAAAATGACAAGATCAACGCAAAACCTCCAGTGTTCAATGGTGACAACTTTGACTACTGGAAGGATGTTCTGGAAAGTTTCTTTCTAGCTCTGGATGGAGATATTTGGGACATGGTGACAGATGGATACATTCATCCCGTTGGAGCAGATAGTCAGAAGATTGAAAGAAAAAATATGACAGCTCAACAGAAGAAGGAATTCAGAAATCATCACAAAGCTAGAACCATACTTCTAAGTGCTATCTCATATACAGAATATGAGAAAATCACAAACAGAGACTCAGCTAAACACATGTTTGATTCTTTGAGGATGACACATGAAGGCAACACTCAAGTCAAGGAGATTAAAGCTCTAGCCCTCATCCAGAAGTATGAAGCATTCAAAATGGAAGAAGATGAGACAATTGAAAAAATGTTCTCAAGGTTCCATATTCTGGTAGCTGGACTGAAAGTTCCGGACAAAGGCTACTCAACAGCAGATCATGTAAAGAAGATCATCAGAAGCTTGCCAAAGGCTTGGAGGCCCATGGTCACTGCTCTAAAGTTATCAAAAAATCTGAATGAAATATCTTTAGAAGAACTGATCAGCTCCCTGAGAAGTCATGAGATAGAACTAGAAGAAGATGAACCCCAGAAGAAAGGTAAGTCTGTAGCTCTTAAATCTAACAAATCTGTTTCTAAAGCTTTACAGGCAGAAGAAGAAGAAAGTTCTGGATGCTCATCAAAAGAAGATGAATTATCTCTTCTATCCAGAAGAGTCCAACAACTCTGGAAGCATCGTCAGAAGAAGTTCAGAAATACCAGAAGAACAAGCAATCACTCTGAAGCAACATCTGGTCACAAGAAACCCAGAGGCAAAGAAGTTGTGTGTTATGAATGCAAAGAACCAGGACACTACAAAAGTGAATGTCCAAAACTCCAGAAAGAGAAACCCATAAACAAATTCAACAGAGAAAAGAAAAAGAGTCTCATGGCAACATGGGATGATTCTGAATCATCTGAGGCAGAGTCAGATTCAGAAGATGAACATGCTAACATTGCACTAATAACAAAAATACCAGAAGATGATCACTCATCAGAATCAGACTCAGATACAAAAGAGGTATTCTCTAAACTTTCTAGATCTCAATTAGAAGCTAGCCTCTCAGAAATTCTTGAAAAATATCAGAAGCTTCAATTCAAATACAAAGACATGAAACAAAGTCTGGTATCTGAATTAGAAGAAGTTAGAAAACTAAAAACAGAAAACTCTGAGCTGAAAGAAAATATTTTTGAATGCAAAAACTCCTTTGAAAAACTTAAAGCTCAGGAGGAATCTGAATTAGAAGATCTAATCAATTCTGATAGTATCATAAAACAATATGACTATGGTTTTCAAAAATTCCTAGCTAAAAGCATAGATAGAAGCAAAATTGCATCTATGATCTATGGAGTTAGCAGAAATGATAGAAGAGGCATAGGCTGTGAGAAAACTAAAGAAACTCTGAAGTTTAAAAAGATTATGACATTGTCATAAAAACTAATACTCCTCTAAGTTCTCATTTTACCTATGGTCATAACCATGACTTAATATATACTAGTGAGTCATCTTGTTCCACAAGTTCTGATTTGAAACCTAAAATAAATCAGAAGTTTGTGAAAACTAACAAACATGGACCCAGAAAAATATGGGTACCCAAAGATAAAATTGTGTATGTTGCAGATGTCTTTAACAACAAAACTGAAACACCAATCATGGTACTTGGACTCTGGATGCTCACGACACATGACGGGAAGAAAGCATATGTTCCAAAGTCTTGAATTAAAAGATGGAGGCCATGTAGGTTTTGGAGGCAACCAAAAAGGAAAAATAATTGGCTCTGGAACTATTGGCACAAAAGTGTTATATGTTAGGATACTCTGAACGTTCAAAGGGATACAGAGTATACAACACAGAAACACGTATTGTCATAGAATCTATTTATGTCAGATTTGATGATAAGCTTGGTTCTGAAAAACCAAAGCAGAATGAATCTCTTGCAGATATAGAAGTTGAAATTTCTACAAACAGAACATCTGAAGAACAATCACCTACAAAACAAAATAAGACAATCACTCCAACAAGCTCTGAAGAACCCACTCAGAAGAAACTATCCAGAAGCAAGCTAAATCATCCAGAAGATAAAATCTTGGGAAAGAAGGATGAACCAATCAGAACCAGATCATCATTCAGAAACTCTGAAGAATCTCTAATGGGACTAGTCTCCCTGATTGAACCAACTTCTATAGAAGAAGCTCTCTCAGAAAATGATTGGATTCTGGCTATGCAAGAAGAACTTAATCAATTCACCAGAAATGATGTATGGGATCTAGTTCCTAGGCCCAGAGGATTCAACATCATTGGCACCAAGTGGGTATTCAGAAACAAGCTAATGAGCAAGGAGAAGTTGTCAGAAACAAAGCAAGACTAGTTGCACAAGGTTATAGTCAACAGGAAGGAATTGACTACACATAAACCTATGCCCCAGTCGCCAGGTTAGAATCAATCAGACTTCTAATTTCATTTGCTGTAAACCATGATATCATTCTATATCAAATGGATGTCAAGAGTGCATTTTTAAATGGTTATATTGATGAAGAAGTGTATGTACACCAACCCCCTGGTTTTGAAAATACAAAATTTCCAGAACATGTTTTCAAACTCAAAAAATCTTTATATGGTCTGAAGCAAGCTCCCAAAGCTTGGTATGAAAGACTAAGCACTTTTCTTCTGGAAAATGATTTCATCAGAGGGAAAGTGGATACAACACTTTTCAGTAAAAACATTAAAAATGATCTTCTGATATGCCAAATTTATGTAGATGATATAATATTTGGTTATACTAAAAGTGCCTTGGGAAAGGAGTTTGCTAAGTCTATGCAGGCAGAATTTGAAATGAGCATGATGGGAGAATTAAAGTTCTTTCTGGGAATCCAAATAAATCAAACATCAGAAGGAACATATATCCATCAAAGCAAATATGTCAAAGAACTTCTGAAGAAATTTGATTTATCAGAAAGTATCATCTCTATAACTCCTATGCATCCTACATGTATTCTGGAGAAAGAAGAGGTAAGTAAGAAAGTAGATCAGAAACTCTACAGAGAAGATCCAAAGATTACAAACTTGTAGGATACTGTGATGCTGATTTTACTGGAGACAGAACAGAAAGAAAAAATACTTCTGGAAGTTGTCAATTTCTGGGAGATAATCTAATTTCTTGGTCTAGAAAAAGGCAGTCAACCATAGCATTATCAACTGCAGAAGCTGAATACATTGCAGCAGCTGGATGCAGTACTCAGATGCTCTGGATGAAAAATCAGCTTGAGGATTTCAACATTTATGAGAGTAACATTCCCATCCTCTGTGATAATACTTCTGCTATATGTCTCTCTAAAAATCCAATTTTACATTCTAGAGCTAAACACGTAGAATTTAAACATCATTTCATTAGGGACTATACTCAGATGGGAATTTTAATGTTAAAATTCATAGATACAAATCACCAATGGGCTGATATTTTTACAAAACCCCTTCCTGAAGATAGATTTAATTTCATTCTAACCAATCTTAGCATGAAATTATGTCCAGAATGAAAATGCTTTAATTATATGTCTTTAACTCTCAGAAGTTCTGAACTTAATCCTCTATTTTATTCTTTCAGAAGATATTATTTTCTAACTGTTTAATTCTGAGAACTTCTGTTCAAAAGAATAACATGCAGATCTTTACATCAACAAGTGTCAACAAAGTTCTAAGGAATCCTATCAGAATCAGAACAAGTGTCCAAATTCTGAAGAGTGACAGAACATGCAATTGGACAACTGTCCTCTACAGAAGGACATCTGTTAATATTATGGGAAACTGAAACGGTTGACTTGACACCATAAAGGCAAATATCTTTTTGGTAACTGTTCTAAAATCTTTTACGCCTTCCCCTATGTCTGCTGCATTAATTACATTCTATCATTATGTTTTTTTTAAATTAAATTTTTCCCACAAATTTCTCGTATTATTAAATGAAACTTTTTCTATATAAACAACTTTTTACCTTCACTTTTCTCTTTTACCTTCATTGTCCTTTTTACTGCCAAACTTTTCTTCTTTGAATTTTTCTTAAAACCCTAAACCCTAAAAACTCATCTTAGTAACAATGGCTTCCTCCTCTCAACAACATCAACAAGACTCAACAGATGTGCTCTATGTTGAACCTGTGAAGACCCTTCTCACTCCAACTGACAAACTTGAAGTTTTGTGTGAGCTATTTGTGGATTTTGATAGCTTGAAAGATAATGGTTTTGACCTACTTCCTGCCGTCGAAGCTCAAGGTTGGGAGAAGTATTTTGATCGTCTCATGGGACCAGTTTTCCCAAAATTGGTTAAGGAGTTCTGGGTGTATGCAAGTGCTTCTAACACTCATGTTACTTCATATGTGCTGGGGAAAAGAATCATAATCTCTGAAGACCACATTGCTAGGCTCATTGAATCTGATGGCAATGGGATCAAGTGTAGTGAAATGGACAAACTGTCAGATACCAAATTGATAGCTAAAGAAATCTTCACTTCTGGCCAACCTTCTAACAAGATAAAGAATCTGAAGATTCCTCTTAGAATTTGGGCCAAGATCATTCTTGGAAGCATCTGCCACAGGAAAGCAACCAACTCTCCAGATTATATCAACATGGATCAGCAATTCTTGTTGTACTTTATTGTTAAGCAGAAGAAGGTTAATCTTGCACACTCTCTATTTCATCATCTGAAAAACAGTGTGAAGGAAACAAGGGAAGGAGAGAAGACAGAGAGGGATTGGATTCCTCTAGGGAGTTTAATCTCTGACATCCTCCATGAGAATAAATTGGTGGACTATCTGGCTGAAGTCAAGCAGATAGAGCTTCTAGAAACAGATGTTGGTAAGCCTCTAAATGCTAAAAATCTGAAGAAGATGAAGTTCATAACTTCCATCAAGAAAGACCCTATCCTCCACTCCAGAGAGGTTATAACCACAAGGAAGATTCCTCTGCAGAACTTCCCACTCTTTTCTTCTGACACACCTCCAGAGGTTGTGGTCAGGTACTTGGATTCCTGCAAGCAACATGGTGTGGATCCAATGTTCAAGGCAACAGAACTTACTCAACAAACTCCAGATGCTGCATCAGCAAGGAGCAGGAAAAGAAAGGCTGGAGAAGGAACTTCTCAGAAGGCTCCTAAAACTACCAGAAGAACAGGTAATACTTCTGCCTCTACCTCTGATTTTATTTCTGTAGTAGAAGCAGTAACAGTAGAAATGTCTGAAGCACCCTCTGACCCAACACCTTCTGATCAAATTCCTTCTGCCCCAACTCCTTCTGAACCAACCCCATCATCTGAACCAACTCCATCCTCTGAACCTATTCCACCTTCTAACCCTATTCCCTCTGTTATACCTGCAACTTCTGCTGTCTCTTCCATATTATCTTCACTATATCCACCAGAAAATGAACCCCCATCAACCACAAACCCTATCAGACTTTGATATCCCCATTGACACAACCCCTCTATTTGATATAGACCGTTCACCATCAGCTGAAACACACATTGCACTTCAACATGTTCTTTCTGACATTGATGATTTCCAACCCCATGAATCTGATCAAATCCCATCTTCTCAAACTCTTGAAACAAACCTCCATAGTAGTTTCCAACCACTAAATACTGATGGCCTTGTTTTTAATCTTTCACCAATAAGAGAAAGCTCCCTGTCTTCCTATGAGTCTACCCCTCCTAACTCACCAACTTTCATCACCATCTCTGACACACCACCAGAAGACGCTGAACCTGAAAATCCCCTTAGAACTTCTGTCAATATTGAAGCTCTACAAAAATTATCCTCTGTCTCAAATAAAACTGCCATACCAGCACCAAAACCAAAACCCACGAAAACAGACATTTCTGCACTACTGATTGCTTTTAAAACAAAAATGAAATTCAGGATAGAGGATCTAAAGGCTGCTTGCTCAGAGCTTCCTGATCCAGCTGCTTCTGACTTTCTGTGGGCCAAATTAAGAAAATGGTTTAATGCTGAAACCAAAAAGCTAAAGGACATTTGCTATGACATTGCTCATCAGAACTTCTGTGAGTATCTCAAAGCAGTTGTTTCAAACATTGAACAGAATAAACCATTTCTTCTGGACAACAAACCCTGGACAGAGTCAGAACCTCTGGATTCAAACTCTGGACTTCAGATGGTTTTGGTTCCTTCTGATGAAGGTCAGGATGTTGAATCTGCTCAACCACCAGCAAATGAAGATTTTTCTGAAAATCAAGATGCTCCAGAAGCTGTAGAATCTCTGCCAACCAATCTTGTTCTGAAGACCTTAGAAGAATTGAAGAAGGAAAATGAGATGGTTAAGCAAAGGCTGGATAAGCAAGATGAAACCAATGTTGAGTTGAAGACGATGATTGGAAAGCAAGTGGAATCATCCTCTGAGATCAAGTCTCTGCTGGAGGCTTTAGTTACTAAGATGCATCCCTGATTTTCTGTTTATCTTCTGCTTATCATTTTCTGATTTATCTTCTGTTTTTCATGACTGTTTAAGTTCTACTGGTTATTTTCTTGTTGGTTTTTGATTCTGTTTAATGAAAACTTATTTTGCTTCTACTCTCTTGCATTTTTTCTGCATTTATACTTTTTGATTATAACAAAAAGGGGGAGAAACGTAAAAGATCTTGATCTATAGCAGTTTATCAAGATTTGCCTCTAACATATATATTCTAATAAAACTATTTGAGTTGTGATTCTAAAATAGAAATAGGTCAAGTAATCAACTCAGGGGGAGCTAAGGCTAATGAAACTTCTAAAGGATAAAACTTCTGAAGAAACCTCTAATAGAAATATCTGATTTAATTTAATCAAAGGGAGTTCTTCTAATCCTATTTAACTCTATTCTTAAAATCTAAATAAATGTTTTGTCATCATCAAAAAGGGGGAGATTGTTAGAACAATTATGGTTCTAAACCTCTAAGAGTTTTGATGATAACAAATATTATTATGCAAGAATAGAAGTTCTAATGACTCTCTTTATTATATGTGTAGAAAAGGAAGTTATTTAAAGAAGACGTGCTTTATTAGAAGATACATTGAGTCGTATATAGAAGATACACTTATTGAAGAATCCATCATTTAATAACATGGTTTAATAGCTGCGCATCAAGACTTTATTATCTCTGATTTACGTCTAGAAGATGATGATCTTCATAATGAAGGCATTAATTAAAGAATATATTAATTAATAGTCAAGACAAGTATCTCTTGTTATGGAAGGAATTTATGGTATTAACTAATATCCTAAATTAGCTCAAGATGTCTCCAACGGCTACAATATTCAAGAACTATATAAAGGAATCAAATTGAAGATTTGAGATACTACACTCACGAGAAAAGACTTATTCATTTGTGTTAAACTCTTGTAACATTCACTTAGTGATTATAGCTTTATTAGAAGCAAAATAGTTACTTTATTATTATTATTGTAAAAGTTAAGTAATATCCCTTGAGTGACTAGTTTCAGTCAGAAGACTCAAGAGGACATTGACTGTAGGTCAGTGTGTGTATTCAATTTTTGAATAGTGGATTAAGATCTCAATGAAGAGGCAAAATCACCTTGGAGGGTGGACTGGACGTAGTTTGAGTTCAAACGAACCAGGATAAATCAACTTGTCATTAGAAGTTAATTTTTAGTTGTTAAAGAAAACCCAATTTCAACCCCCCCTTCCTTGTGTTTTACGCACCTTCAACTTCATGGCCTCTGAGATAGGTCAAACCACTTATAAGATTCATTTGATCATAAACCCTAGCTATGCAGCTATACAATGAGTTGCTAAAGGAAAAATATGCAATGTGAGATATGATGATATGATATGCAGTATGAGGGATCATAAGCCAAGGTGTGAGAAAGAGAGAGGGAAAATTTGGGGTGTTTACAGAAAGATGTCAACATCGTAATATTAAACTGCGACCGGTGCCAATGCACCGACAACATTTCTAGACACGATGAAATTCCCCAAAAAAGGTATTTTGGAAGTAGAAGTCTTCAATGTATGGGGAATCGATTTTATGGAACCATTCCCATATTCTTTTGGTAATAAGTATATACTTGTTGTTGTCGATTACGTTTCCAAATGGATCGAGGATGTAGCCTCTCCAACAAATGAAACACGAGTTGTAATTAAACTTTTCAAGAACATAATCTTCTCTAGATTTGGTATGTTGAGACTTATCATAAGTGACGGAGGCTACCACTTCATTTCAAAAATATTCCAAAAACTGCTATTAAAGTATGGAGTCAAACACCGTGTCGCAACATCATATCATCCATAAACTAGTGGACAGGTCGTGGTCTCTAATAGAGAAATAAAACAAATCTTATATAAGACCGTTGTCACCTCTAAGAAGGATCGGTCATCTAAATTACATGAAGTTCTATGGGCATATAGGACTGCCTATAAAACCCCAATATGAACCACATCATTCAAGTTAGATTACGATAAGTGATGTCATCTGCTTGTAAAATTAGAGCACAAAGCTTATTGGGCAATTAAGACCCTAAACTTAGACCATAATGCCGCAGGCGAGAAAAGAGTCTTAGACATTCACGAACTAGATAAACTTAGACTAGATGCATACGAGAATGCTAGGATATACAAAGAACGAACTAAAAATTGGAATGATTAACGTATTTCACGAAAAAAGTTTAATGAAGGGGACGTAGTGCTTTTATTTAATTCACGCCTTAAACTTTTCCCAGAAAAACTAAGATCTGGGTGGTCAAGACCTTTTATAATAACAAAAGTTTTTCCAAGTGGTGTCGTAGAAATACAAGGTAAATCTAACCAATCATTTATCGTAAACGGGCATCGTTTAAAACATTACCATTGTATAGACAATAGATACTATGCAACCAACCTTAGGCTATTAGTGTTGTCCGTCCACATTGAAAACTGACGTTGATTTATAACTTTGTCAGGCTTATGACGTTAAAAACAGCGCTTGGTGGGAGGCAACCCACATTTTCATTTTTGTACTTTGGTTTTATTTGTTATTTACATTCCTTTGTTATTTCTTATTTTTCTCCTAATTTCTCTCTTTCATCTCCATTCTTAATGCCATAATTTTACATGTTCCTTACTAACTTCTTATTATTGTCTACTGACTTACAGGCTAACTTAATTTTAGTCAGTTACTAACATTCACGATGCAAGTAGACTACATGGACATAGTTTTCAGAGGTAGAGGCCATAGAAGGAGATTTGAAGCTTTATCCAGGAAAGATATGGCACTGACCATTTACCATGATGGATTCACCATAGATACACTAGGTATCTGCGACAATGTTTAGTTTTTGTTCAATCATTTGGAATAGGAGATAGTTGCTATCCGTAAACGGTTTTCATCCTATCCTAAGCTAACCCTTGAGTTCCTAAGCTCTCTTGTTTACCTTCCTAACTACGGTTTCGGATTTACCAGAGGGTTGATTTTTTTCAGAATGTTTGATAATGACTATAGTTATAATAACGGAGAACTGACTGATCTTCTAGGATTCCCTAGTGGCCCATTTGTGTTTACCATCACCCAAGAAGAACTCTTCATGGACCTTGAATTGAACAATTTATGGGGTAGTATCACTGGGAATAATGACCCTGAACCTAATCAAATGTTTTTTGAGAACATCCACAACCCAGTATTCCGGTACTTTCATAAGATCCTAGCTCACACCTTATTTGGAAAAGAGGAAAACAACACCTTAGTGTCCATATATGAGCTTTTTATCTTATTATGTGCTTCATAAGGCCGTTCTGTTAATGTTGCTACATTTATGACATCTAAATTTGTTCGTCTTGCACATGACACTCGTGCACCTATCCTCATAGGCAATTTAGTGACAATGATAGCAAATGCAATAGGACTGAGATAACCACTTAACTAGCTTAACCCTTTAGGTGGCATCCGACCCATGAACATTGATTTCTGCTTCGACCGACGCATAATAGGAAATCTTGGGCCAGACACCTTTGACTACCTAATCGATAGTGAGGTTGTCTTCCTATTCACCTTACCAAACCATGAGCAAACTAGTGTCCATAACCGAGACAATTGGCTATATGACTTAAGTGAACCACATAATGTTCCACCATCACCTCCTGAGACACCGAAAATTTATGAATATTATAAGGATTATATATCTGATGTTGAATCGAGATCACATTTGGTAGCTTCCGCTCCACCCGTAGATTGCACTGCTTCAATTAATGCTCTTGAGAACCGAGTGACTAACCTTCAGGGCGATATCAATAATTTGCGCACTGATTTCTATGGATTCATGGATGTAGTAATCGAGCATATGGATAATTTCCATCAGCAGCTCTTTTCTGTCGGAATCGCCAAAAATCCTAACCAACGTGGCTAAGAGAATAAATTTTATCGCGTTACGTCTCTAACGCTTTAACAGTGAGGTCACTTCTGATTTTTAAGTGTGGGGGAAGGACGAGTTAATTAGGATTTCCAAATTTCTAGGTAGGAGAATTTTTATCATTATTTGCACTTTCAATTCTTACTGTTATTTATATATTTCTGTTTCGAATATTTGTTTCAATTTTGAACCTTAACAATTTAATTAATCTGTTTTCAGCTAAATTTAATTCTACTCCGTTACAATTTTAATTTGGTTTGTAAACTGATATAACACTGATATACTGAGTTACTGCTGCTAATTAACTGATATATACATTCACTTCAGTACACTACCAGTGCACCAATTTATGATCTTCATTTAATTTTTATATCAGTTAACTTGTTTTTCGTTTATTAGCATTATTCAATATGTACTTTTTTATCGGCATTTCTTTTTCTCTTTTCATCATTAATTTATTCAAACTATATAAATTATGCATGGTCAAGAAGTTACATAAAAATTAATATGCTTGGTCCAATCAATACACATGCAAATAAAGGTACAAAAAAAATAATGATTCCTCACTTTGCACAAGGTGTGGCTTCCGCCACCCAATATCTACGTGGCTTGCCCATTTTTGTGAGAGGGAGATATGGCTCTCGCCACTTTTGAAGTGTGGCTCCCGCCACCACCCTATGTGAGAGCATGTGGCTCTCGCCACTTTAGGATGTGCCCCCCGCCACTTTTCATGTGGCTTGCGCCATCTCTGTATGGCTAACATGTGTCTCACCACCACCTATCCCTAATGTATGTGTCACATTTGTCCCCCATTATATTTTCTTTTGACCAAATTTAATCTTTACCAACTACCCACATTTAATTTCTCCCTCTAAAAATCTCTATAAATACCAGTAACATTATACTCAATTCGCACACTCATATTTGCTTTCACTCTATTACACTGAATTAATTGAGTATTCGTATTACTGTCAAAAGAAAGAAAAAAAATCATGGAACCAGTGCAGGGAAACCAAATTGTTTTTAGGGACAAAGATCAAGCTAACCTCTTCAGAAGTCTTCTGGAATGTGAAATCAAATAAAAAAGGTATGTTGATACAACCTGCTTAGAAACGCTAGGACTTACTGATAGCATAGAATATTTGCTAGATTGCATAAATTTAAAAGAATTTTTGTCTACTAAAGACCTTGTTTATGTTCAACTTACTTTAGAATTTCTCAGTTCTATGATTTTTGATCCGTATGAAGAAAAAGTCCAATTTAGAATGTTAAGTGACGAATATAGGTTCACTTTTGATGAACTTGTTGCTTTACTAAATTTTTCCTATGGAGAAGATGGAGTATGTTATAATGTGCCGAGTAGACCTGCATGGGTACATACTTATGATTGCCTCTGGAAGGCAATAACGGGAACACACATAACTACTTGTGAAGACAATAAGGCCACACTAATTAAAAACTGACTATAAGATATTTTCGCCAACTGTTGGCTCAAACTTTTTTTAGCCAGTCAAATTCCAACAAGGTAAATGATAAAGAACTTTTTTTTATCTTATTACTGCCTTTGCACCCAAAAAATAATAATCACGTCATGTTCATGTTTAATCATACAATAGTCACCTCAAACAAGGGTCTTATCACTTTTGGTGATCTATTAACCACGATTGCCCGAGCTCTTAAGCTCGAAGCTAATTTCTCATCCATGCCACCACTACCTCCCAGTACTATTAATCTTAAGATGACTGAGCGTATGAAATTAGTAAAGAAAAGGAAAGATGGTATTTATGAGTTGATGATTGATAACAAAGTTTTCCCGAACTTCATTCTTCCAAACCCCAGTTGCATAAATGTGCATGATGAAAGAAACTATTGTTATGTTCCTAACCCATACCCCATACACATTCTTGGTAATGTTGCTACTGGCGGGGCCGGCGTTGACACACTTGCACACACCGCACCATCATCTTCTAAATTTGTTGCAGGTACCTCATCTAGGCATATACCGAGAAGAAAGGATGAAGAGTCATCTGAAACCCTTGATAAGATTTATGATGCGATGATGAGACAAAGCGAATGGAATGATTTATGCGACCAAAGGATACAGAGCATCGAAGCTCAGAAAGCCCAAATACTGACTCAGAAAGCTCAACTGATGATGCAGCAAAACCGAATGTATACTCAACAAAACGAAATGATGCAAATCCTTCAACGAATGCAACAAAGCCAGAACGACATGGATGAACTTATCAGAGGGATGACTGGTATGTTCTTTCAAGAGCAAGGTTCAGATCTGGGTACTTCAGACCAACAACCCATAAATGTTAGGCAATCGCGAACTCGAGGAAGAGGTCATCAGTAGCCCGACGTTCCATGTTTCTATTTCCTTTTTTTTACCTTATGTTGTTGCATTGGGGACAATGCTCAATTTAAGTGTGGGGGAAGAAGTTTTATCGCTTTAATTTTATTTAATTAATGTTTTCTAGGTAGATTTAATTTTTTATGTTTATTTACTTAGTATGTTTTTTTAATTTAGCATCAATGAATAAAAAAATTCATGTATGGTCGAGTCTCTACACATAGTTTCTGCTATTATTTAGATTCTCCCAACTTTCTTGAGCCATAACAAAAATTTTATTTTGGTTTGTTACATGACACAATGTTTAGGCCAAGTTAGAAAGACCTGGGAAAATGTTAATAATATCGGTACCGTCTTGACACCTAGAACCCCTTGATTATGCAAATGAATTTGAATACTTATTATGCCAAGACCAACCTCTTGAGTACTTTATACTAGTAGTCAGCACCATCCTAAAGCACAACCTAAGTAATAAATCGATGCAAATATGTGTTTGATCTCAAAAGTGCAATTGAATGATTTTAATGCCAAAAACTAACTAAAGATATGTTCATTCTAAGTTAGGTGGTCCTTACCCGAACATTTAGCCCAACGGATCAGACTCTTAATTTCGAAACCAAATGCAAAAGAAAAATGCAAAGAAATTTGAAAAGAAAAAAAATGAGATCATTAAACACTAACAAGTTTACTTACCATAGGAGTACAGGGATAACAAGCTTAATGTGATTGTGCTAGAATGAAAGAGAATGGGGAAAAGGTATAGGTCGAGTTAGAATAACATGATTCAAATTTGTTTGCATAAGATAGGAGTTCTTATTTGTGTCGTTACGGTATCCTTAGTGTTAATATTCAGTACTTATCTTTTTGAGTGAAGATCAACATCATATGTGTCTGTTTCGAACTCGTGCCTAAAATTTTTTATTTGCTTGAGGACGACCAAATGTTTAAGTATGAGGGAGTTTGATAACGCGAAATTATATTGTGTATTTGACTTGACTTGCATGAATTTATATCGTGTTTTATTCGCTTTTTCCTGATTTATGCTTTATATTACCCGCATTTATTTATATTTTTCAGGTACTCGAGTTATATCGGGATTTATCGAAAAGTGAAGATTTAAGGAAGAAAATGAAGACTAGAAGAAAGAAGATGGAAAGAAAATAAGAAGAATGAAAGAAAATAGGCAAGGAAATATAATGAGAGGAAAGAAGAAAAGGAAAAGAAAATATAAATAGGGGTGGGGCCCACCACACCCATACGCATGTGCCGCAAACCAAATGGGGGTGGCGCCCAACACTTGATTACAATGTGGTGCAAGCCACTTTCACAAAAGGGGGAGGTGGCTTGTGCCACCTAGCCTCCTCCTCCTACATTTTCTCCACTTTCTCACTTTCTTTGTCCAGTCTTCAATGAAACTCAGAATTCTTCGCACGTTCCAACACACAAAGCCCAGTTTTCACAAGTCGTTTCTCACGCTAACTGAAGCGGTTTCTCCACATCCGGATAGGCTATAAAAGAGACGAAAACCTTCCATTGAGGGGGTCCGTGAATTTTAGCCAGATAGCATTTTCCAGTTTTTATATTTTCCAGTTCTTAATTTTATGCAAGTACTTTGGTTCTGCAATTTTATTTTTTCGTCATTGAGTTGTAATCGGATCCAACAAACTTGCCGGAATCATCCTTCAAGTCATCGTTTCCAGATTTATACAAGTTAATTTATTTTCCAGGTTTAATTTATTTGTTTTTGAATTATTGTTCTTATTCTGTTAAGTATTCTTAGTGTTAGCATTTATTACTGTTATAGCATGTTTAATTTCCAAATCATGTCCGACTAAATCATTAATATCAATATGTGAACAAATTAATCAGAAGGAGTTAAATAATAATCGGTGTTGAATTCTTACAAACTATTGTTTAAGTTGTGGTTTCTTGTATTAATTAAATCAACTTTTGTTACGAGAGTAAAAAAGAGGGTAATTAAGGTTAAGGTCAAAGTAAACGAGAGTTTAACCGGATAGCTGAAACTAGGCATTAATTCTAAACACAGCGGAAGCACTTTAGAATCAATTATGATTTATTTATTTTCAAAAAGTATTTTTAAATGCAAAATGATACAGCGAGAGCGCTCATTCTGATTTAACGGTATAGTCTGAATCAATAAACACGAGAGTGTGAGACAAGGTCTTTTAAATGAATATTTTCTACTGAAGGGTAGTTTGACCCATAAACCTACACCGAAAACTTATTAAATCCCTGACGACCGATGTGTTGCATACTGATATCTCTATATTAATTATTCTTATTAAAATTTTAGTTTTCTTAGATCTATTTCCCGTTGCTTGTACCTTCTTTAAAACGATTAGCCTTAGCTAAACATAGTAACAATCCGATAGCATTAATTTTATTATCAGTCCTTGTGGGTTCAATATCTTTTAAAACTTAGCGATTAGACCGTGCACTTGCAGTTAGTATACTCGATAGACTCGTAGAGTCGCGATCAATGCCTAGGCCTTATGAAGGAGTTCGGCTAGAGAACGGGGTGTCTTAATCCCCACAGCCATGTGGAATTCACTGTTAGGTCAAATGCCCTTCTCAAGGAGGTACAACTTCATGCGGTCTGTAGTGTGTATTTCTACTACCTCCTTGTTGAATCTGTCAATGTATTCGCACAATGGTTCATCCTTACCCTACACGATACCTTCGAGCGTGACCTCAAACTTGGGGTGACCCCTGGAGGCAGTGAAATGCCTATACCAGGTCATGGCTCTTTTTCTCAACGTGACGGGGAAAAGCATGCACTTTATAGTTCCTCCTATGTTGTGATAGTGGAGCATGACTTCTATGTTTTCAATATAGTCGTCGGGATCAGTGGTTCCATCGTATAATGCCAAGGGAGGTGGTTTCTCCAGCCCGCGGAGAATACAAGTGTCTATGATCTCTTGACACAGAGGACCACAAACATCTTCTTCATCACTGCTGCTCGACGAGTCGTATGGAGAGTGGTGATGACGAGGACTTCTGCTTCTTCGAGGAGAATGTATAGGTCGAATGACGTTCTTGTATAACCTTTTGGTATCTTTGCTTCTTTTCTTAATTGGGGAATGACGCACCTTCTGAGGAGGAGTGTGGTCACGCTTCCTAGTTTTCTATGGGCGTGGCCTTTCTAGGCCAGGTTGATATTTCTAGTGAGAAAGGCTTCGGGGCACACCCCATTCACGTTTCAGAGGTGGAGAACGTGAACGGGGAGGCAGACTACGGGTCTCACTTCGTCGGTATCTCCACGGGGGAGAGTGTGATAGACACTCGTTTTCCAATGCATACAAATGCTCATTTTGCTCGAAAAGAGTGTAGTTGGATTTATTGAGGGTAACGATGAGGGTTGCGGTGTTTGAATCCGCGTCTTGGGGGACGAGGATAGACTCAAAGGTGTGGTCGCTTTGAGGGACGACAACAGACTTCAAGTTGTTGGATGATGGAGAAGCAGTGTGTCCGTCACGATGATCAGCCTCATGAGCAACTATTCTGTTATTGCAGGGGTTGTCACCGCCGTTGGGAGGGATAGTGATGGTAGCGTGAAATGTAAAACGCGTGAGGGGGAGGTCCCCAATGGCTATAATTTTAACGACTATATTCTCCCAAACTATTATATTGTCCTAAACCATTTATTAGTCCTTGCCCATAGCTAGACTAGATTGGACCTTACTTAACTCTGGAGCACCTGTCAATCTAGTCCAGAACAATATATATATATATATATATATATATATATATATATATATATATATATATATATATATATATATATATATATATATATATATATATATATATATATTATTGAAGGATAAGAATATGTTTTTCTTAGAATAAAAAAGTTATAAATAGAAGAAAAAAATATAAGCTAAAAGCTTAAAGTACAAAAATTACTTCAAATATCTTTTGGAAAAAAAGAGTTAAAAATTAGTAAAAAGAACTCTAAACTAAAAACTAAAAGAGAGTCACTAACAGAAACTTAAAAAGCTAAAAGTTTATTTTTTTATCTTATCAAACATTCTTATACTAATTATTATTCTATATCAATAATTGATTAGGTTTTTAAGTAATTGCTATAGATATTATTCAAAACTTGATATTAGAATGTTTAGTAAAATATAATTTAGTCAACAACAAATAATATCAAAATAAAGTTAATTAAGCCATAAATGTTTTTATTTAAGTTAATATATTATAGAGATTAATTGTTATGTACTGTCAGTGTAAATTTTTTTATACAGTACATCACAACCATTCAAAAAAATTATTTTTTAAATAATTAAAATTAAAATTAAATTATAATTAAAATTTAACGGTCACGATTAACTGACAGTGTATAACTGTTTTATATTGTCGGTGTATCCCAATTAAATTCTTATGAAATCTATATATAAATGCTGACTTAATATTACAAGTATTACTATTGATATATATAAAAACCGCATTGCTTAGTCTAAATTTATTCATAACCTGTATTTTATGAGATAGAGTATAATAAAACATGATTTCTTCTCCATCATTTTATCCTTACATTACCATCACTTATCTATTGTTTTCTATTTCATATTTTTCATCCGTTGAAGCCCAAAATGATAGTTTTACAATTAAACTATTTCGAAAACCCTCACATGTCATGAGATCAGTCAAATATAATCCAAATAGCATACAAGCACCTATACATGCTTATATTGGTCAGCATCTCATGGATATCTATATTGGAACTCCACCCATAAAAATATCTGGTATTGCAGACACGGGAAGTGACCTTATATGGACCAATTGTGTCCCTTGTGATGGATGCTACAAACAAATCAATCCTTTGTTTGATCCTAAAAAATCTTCTTCTTATAGTAATGTCTCATGCGATTCTTGTCGGTGTAACGACCTTCATTCACATGAGTGTTCTCCTGAGAATCATTGCAGTTACAACTATGGCTATGCAGATAGTTCTGTTACTCAAGGAGTTCTTGCACAAGAAACCGTTACCCTAACATCAAGCACAAATCAACCAGTTGCCCTTAAAAACATTCTTATTGGTTGTGGACATAACGACACAGGAACTTTCAATGACCATGAAATGGGTATAATTGGTCTCGGAAGAGGACCAACGTCATTGATTTCTCAAATAAGTCCTTTATTCGGAGGCAACAAGTTTTCGCAGTGTTTGGTTCCATTTCACACTGATATTAAAATTGCAAGCAAAATGAGTTTTGGAAAAGATAGTCAAGTATCAGGGGAAGGTGTGGTTACAACACCTATGGTTATAACACCGGACCCAACATCTTATTTAGTTACATTGTTAGGTGTTAGTGTGGAAGATACTTATTTTCCCTATAATTCTAAAGGGGATGCTTCAAAGGGTAACATGTTGGTTGATTCAGGGACACCACCAATTTATATACCTAATGATTTGTATGATAGAGTGGCTAAGGAAATTAGAAACAAAGTTTCAATGGAACCAGATACGGATGATCCTAGTCTGGGTCCCACTCAACTTTGTTATAAAACAAACACTAATCTGGATAGGCCAAATTTCCTTACATTCCATTTTGAAAATGCAGATATAGTTTTAACACCGATCCAAACCTTCTTTCCACCAAAAGATGGTGTTTTCTGCTTGGCAATAAATAATCAAACTGAAGAGGGAGGCATTTATGGTAACTTTGCACAATCAAATTATTTGATTGGGTTTGATATAGAGAAAGAGTTGATTTCTTTTAAGCCAGCTGATTGCACTAAACAATAGTATTTGATATTATTTTAATAATGAACTATGGCTTAAGATTAAAGAGAATACATTGCAATTTTTTACATTTTATTATGTTGATATGCATCCAATTTGTTGTTGCTCGGCATCTATAATAATATAAGACAAGGTATATTAGAAACATTAACATTCATGCACCAAGTTAAAAGAAAATCTGGTTCTTGGCTTAATTAGTCAACCATAACATAGGCACTACATTACTTAATTTACATATAGGAGGTTTTAATTTGTCATTTGTATATTATATTTCCACTTTTACCGTTATACCTATTATAAATACTGGAAATTTTTTAAATTTATCCGTATTTTTGGAAATTTGTAATCAGAAATTTTAAAAAATTTCATTTTCTATTGCACTTTTGGGAAATAGGTGGGGTGTCAGTTACAACAGTAGAATGACAAGTTAAATCCTCTTCAAATCACGTTATCCATTACCTCTTTGTATTTAAGAAAAAGTAATTAGATGGAGTGAAAATTATACCTCAATGAATTTCCAGACTAAAATCATTCATACCTTACATTTTAGTTACTCTAACATCATGTTATGCATAGTTGTAAACTAGTCAGAAAAAATCATGTGTACTTACGGGTTCTAGGCTAATATCATTTACATTAATAGTATTTAATTATTATTTTTGTTTTAATATCATTTATAAAAATATTTAAATATATAATTTTTTTTATTTATTAAAATAACAGCGTTTATTAAAATATTTGGATCAATTATTTTTACTTATATAAAAATAATTTTCGTTTTGGTATAGTATATAAAATATTTGGAACAACGAAGATTTTTTCCATATATAAAAAATGGTTGTTTATTAAAATATGTGTATCACCGATAAATTTTTTCTTATTTATAAAAATATTTGTATTAATAATTTACTTTTTTTTTATGTACAAATATTATTTGTATCAATAGTATAATTTTTTCTTATGTAAAATTTATTTTTGTTTTGATCTTTATAAAAAAAATTGTGGGTAACCTTTCAACTGTTTTCATATATAAAAATATTTGGATATCAATGTTATATGTACACTAAATTTAATTAAAAAAATTAAAAATATTTTAAAAGCTAATTAACAACAATTTATAGTAATCATAATAAAATTCTACAAATGAGTAATTATAATTGATGGCAAAATCAGGCTTTAAAAAATAAAATTTTAACTTTAATTAACATTTCTTTATTAATATTTTACTTTTTTTTAATCAATAACATGTCCTAAAAAGTTATTTAAAACTTGCCATGTAAATTTTTTAAAACAATATGTACTAAACTTGATAATGGAATATACTAATATTTTTTAAACAAATTTGAAGGGAAGAAAAAATAAAGTTATTATACTTTTTTTTACTAACCAAAGTTATTATTCTTAAAAAATCAAAAGCGTATTGTAGTTTATTATTTAATGTTATTGAATCAAATTCAAATTAAAAATAAATATCTCATAAAATTGATTGAAATGAATATCAACATAATTACTATTTCATTTCATCCTTACACTTTTGATTTTAAATATTAGTAATTACAATATATTAACTATATATACACATAATACTTTAATGAGCACAATTTTTTCATAGATGAGAACAATTTGGACGGCTGGATTTTGATGAATGATGAATCTAATTTTTGAATCAAATCTCTCATGAAGCTTGATAATTTGATGAATTTCTCACAAGACAAATTGAGTTTGGATACACGTTACCTGAGAAATAGTTCATTGACACAGATATTTGCAATTGAAATAAACTCTTGATAGTTTAACCAAAATTAGGTCAAACTTCCATCTAAAATATATCATAACTGAATAGTCACACTTGATTTTAAGCCATGTCATTGTCTTTGACATCCCAGTAAAATCCTAAACACACAAAGGAAGAAAACAAGCAAACTGAAACATGTTTTGTATTTTGATTAATGGTTAGTGAAATAATAAACAAATGAACACAAATGAAAAAAAAAGATATACAAATAAGTGTTTGATGATCCCTGCAAAAGCAAGCCCAAAGATGAGAGGGTTAGGAGAAAACCAAGTTTGTGATTTTGATGCAATGCAAATGCAATGATCTTAGGGGTAAAAATTAGGGTATGACAATAAGACATTTTGATCCTAGCAACTCTTTCTTATACCTACTTAGTGTAAGGCTCCAAAGTAACACAATCTTTCATTCCTAATTCATCATTTCCTTTTCTATGAATATTATGTCAGACGTGGAAATTCTTCTCCTTCAACCCATTGATATCGACACCCTCTTGAATGAGGAACCCTTATAAAAGAATTTTGTTTGGTTTATCCTTCATAGCATATCCAAGATGACGTCGAACCAAAGTCGAATTGTAGTTGATCCCTCCTTTTGTACCAAGAAGAGATATGTTAGGGAAATCACCACAACTGTCAATATTATTCACATTATCATAAATTGTAGAATACCAAATCAAATATGAATTGGTGTGAAACATAATCCCCTCTGACCACCTCAAACAATTCTTGTTATCCTTGAATAAACTAGAGTGCAGCAAGTGCGAAATAAACCACTTGTACAATAGAGGTACACAACACATAACAATTCCTCAGTTGTTCTTTGTTTTACGATGGATAGAATAATAGGTATCTGCGAGCAAAGTAGGAACTAGATTTTGGATCAGAAAGATACGAGTAGCATTAATATCCACAAAGTTGTCAATATTAGGGAACATAACTATGCCATAGATAAGTAAAATGAAAACTAATCTTACCTGGTGATCAGAACTTCAATGGTTGTTGACGTGGATCTTCGGGTTTGCTCGTGCGATCAAGAGAAGAGGGTGTACCTGCAAGATACTCTGATGCCAAAGTAAGAACGGACACAAGAGCTAGCAAGTACGAGTAAAGTGTTTGAGGAGAGAATATTCAATACTTGGCTCTCTTAAGTGGGAGGGTTTATATAGAGAGCCCCTAGCGCGTGGCCAACGGTCCCTATTTTTGGGCCTGGATCGCGGATACCCCAAAAATAGGTAACTGCACAGAGTCCCGAGCGAGGTTTGTCCTGGTCAATCCTGGGTGGTCATGTCCTACCCAAGCAGGGTCCATAAACGAGGAGGAGAGATCGGACACCATGGAGGTGGATCCCCTGGATGATGAGTTATTGGGCCGTTTCTGGGCCTAAAAGGGTTGGGTCATACCTAATCATTGGTCCAGTCTAGAATAGGAGCCCCCCAAGTCGTTGCTTCTGGTCGGAGAAATGATGGCTTAAGGGTTCCTTACCATCGTTGTGATAGGAAGATCCTCGGTGTGTTTCATGATCGTGATCGTTGATGGAATCGGTTGTGGCATCCTGGTCGTCATAGGCGAGGATCCCAAACGTTTAGAGGGACTGGAGTGACATGTGTGTGTCTTGGAAATTGTGTGCATTTAATACGTAATGATGGCTAGCTACGATCGTCCCTAGGAAATGAGTGCGTCGTTCATAGGTTTACAGACCGCACGTGCTCGTGCACGTGTTGGAGGGGTTTATAAATAGGGCATCTGGTCTCACTTCCATACTTTTTGCTTTCCAATTTCCTGATCGTTCAAACGCGCAGCTCGCTTCCACCGTCAACAGCCGTCTGCCACCGTAATTCCCGAGCACGATCTTCGACCACCGCGAAAAACTCTAAACTTGTAAGTTCCTATGCCCTTTTAGCTTGATTTAGCTTCTGATTTTCGATAAATGAAGTAGTAGCATGCGGTTAGGGTAGCATTTAGTATGATAATGATGATTTAGGTGAGAATTTAGGGTTCTAACATAGTGTTCGTCGCCTCTATGGGCGACGGCCGGTGGCAGAACAATCACTGATATGGCATTTAGGGTTAGTTTGCACCATTCATGACGACTCTATTTGTCTTCTCCGGTTAAACTTCAACCAAAGTTCTGGGTAGAATCATGCTCGTCCCACGAGATCCTCGTGATGGCTCGGATTCGTTTACCCTTAAGTTTACCCGATCGTGGTTATTTCTTACGATTAAGGGCATTGGTCGAGGACAATGTCCTCGCCCCCTAGCGTGCCCTTTCACTTGTTAAGCGGTGGAATGGTGGATTTGATTTTATCATCGAATTCACGTTTTCTTTCACTGCTTTTCAGGTGCAACCATGTCCAACAATGACCACATAAACATGGAGACCGAGGACCTGTCTAGCGAGTATGCATCTTCTCCCACTGACACCGAGCAAAGTTCGCCTTCGGGGAGGAGTTCGAAATCTTCTATGGATTCTGAAGAGACCACCTCAGCTAAAGAAAACTCGGATGAGTCTGAAGAGAAGGATGAGGGGACAGAGGAGGACATCCCTGTAAGTGAATTGGCTACTGCCGAGCCACTAAATATAATCTCGCATTATGCTCAGGAAGTGGTAGGACCTCCCATTGTGGTCGGGAATTCCGCGGACTGGATGGTGAGGTGCCCGTCCTCTGATGACCGAATTGGCACGGACTATGGCACATACATGTTTCTGTTGTATGAAACTCTTTTTAAATATATGAAGTTCAGGCTCCCCTTTACGGACTTCCAGCAGAGTGTCTTCGTTCACCTGGAGCTCGCACCATCGCAAATGCATCCGAACTTGTTTGCCTTCATCCGGGCATTCAAGAAGACTTGTGGTTACTTACAGATAGGGGCGACGCTCCCCTTGTTCTTCCATTTTTTCACCTACAATGGCAGGTCGCTAATGGGAAGTTTGGCTGGATGTCTTTGAAACAGAAGAGGAAGATATTTAAGGCGTTTTCAGAGTCGATCCGGGATTTCAAAGACCGCTACTATCTGGTCGAACCGATCTCTGATCGGGCTCTGAATTCCTGCAAGTTTTGGGGGGTGGACGTTGATGACCAGGGTAATGCTGTACTGGACGAGGATGGGAAGGAGGTCCCTCGCCTGCTGTTGAAGTTTCTTTTTTCCTGGTCCCGAGACCATTTTGCTCGAGGAACCGATGAATTCTTGGAGATTGGTTCTGCTCTGAGCGATAGCGACCAGGCCAACTACGAGATCCTGATGAGCTATTTCTCCAAAATAACGATGAAGGTGCACGTGGACAAACACAACCACACTATTCTGGACAAAGATGGGGGTGCCAAGGTGACCCCTCGGTTTATTGAGGTGTTCAAGCTTCTGGCTTGTGTAACGGACGAGGACGTCCGTGAGTACCTTGGTAAATTTACTGTTTATAATTTCTTATACTCGTTTATTATTTGTTTGTCTCTAACCGTTTTATTTGTATCCTTTCCGATTCAATGGTGAACCCTCAAGACAAAATGATGGCCAATTTCAACAGGAAGCGGGCACCGAAAAAACTGACTCAGACCCGTTTGAGCGACAAGGTGGTCACGGGTTCGGGCACCTCCTTACCGGCCAGCCACGGTTCTCCTAGGGGGACCTCCAGAGTGTGGAAAAGACCCAGACCTAACAGCGTCGTTAACCTGGACGGTGCTTCTCTGAAACTCTCCTTAGAGCTTCCATTATGCTTCCTCAAGCCGAACATCTTCGAGGAGCACTCCCTCCAGGTCCAACGAGCAGACACCATTCACCTGGAGAAGACTAGCCGACCAGACTGACGGGCTTGGTTGGCTCAGGACGCCAGTTCTGTCATTCAAGTCTTAGAGGATGCCTTTATGTTTGTCGATGGGACCGCTACCCAGGAGGAGGAGATCAACAGGTTGAAAGCTCATCTAGCTTCTTCTGAGGAACTGATCAGGGAGCGGGAGAAGTCTATGAACAAAGCTTCTAAGCAGGTCAAGGAGCTGGAGGAGTCGGAAAATTCATATAAAAAGGCTTCTGATGAGGAGACTGCCTGTTTGAAGGCCGACCTGGCCTCGGCTGAGGACGAGTCTAAGGAGATTAGGTCCCTGAAGACTCGGGCATAATTGGTGGCCAAGATCGAGGAAGGATATGCCGACCTTGAAGAAATGGCTAGTGTCACTTTCAAGAACATAGTCGAGCAACTGAAAATATTTAACCCTGGATTGACGTTCAACGTGGAAGGAACCAGTTTTATGTATAAAGCAGAAGACGGTGTTGGTGTTGATGAGGAAGCTTGAGTCTTGTGAATGTATGACATGCAATACTTGTACCTAGGTATGCATTTTAGGTCGGTGCTGGTGGTGGATGGCGCCTTAACTATAGTATTATTTAAGTTTCTCGGTGTTCCAAGACGAGCGAGTTCTTCCCCTTGTAAATTTTCGAAGTAATATGCTCCGTTGTCCGTTTTTGTTCGGACTCAGTAGGGTCCTTCCAAGTTAGCGGCCAGTTTTCCTTCTTTGGAATCTTTGTGATTCCTTCTGAGGACGAGGCTGCCGATGGAGAAATCTCGTTTGATGAACTTAGAGTCATGCCTTAAAGCAATCCTCTGTTTGAGGGATCCCTCGCGTAGGGTTTCCCCGGACCTGACTTCCTTGACTAAATCAAGCTTCTCGCGCAATATTTCTGCGTTGGTATCCTCGTCCATAGGAACTTCTGTCCGTCTGGACTGGATGCGGATTTCTATAGGAATAACGGCTTCCTTACCATACGCAAGTCGAAAGGGGGTTTCCTCGGTGGTCGAGTGGGGAGTGGTCCGATAAGCCCATAGGATGTTGTGTAACTCTTCGACCCACTGTCTCTTGATCTCGTCCAACCTTTGCTTGAGGCCTCGAAGGATGACCTTGTTTGCTACCTCGACTTGCCCGTTGGTTTGTGGGTGTTCCACAGATGCGAAGTGCTGCTTGGTTCCGACGCTGGCGACGAACTCTTGGAAATTCTTGTCCGTGAACTGAGTGTCGTTGTCGGTAACGATGGCTTGAGGTATCCCAAAACATGCGAGGATCGTTTGAAGAAACACAGTGTCATACCCCAAATTTGTCCTACCTTTACTATTTTATTTTCTGTTTATTACCCATTATTCAAAAATCTAAAAAATATGTTATTTCAATTTCCTTTTGATTGAGGTTTATCCGGTCGAGTGTGTGTGCGGTAAAAAAAAATTGTTGTTTTGTGCGGGGTCATTTTATCCGATATCACTTGACATGTTTCATTATCGTATTTATTTAAAATATTTTTCTAAACAATTTTTCATGTAAGTATTTGTTTTTAAGTCCATTAGTTTATTCTTAAACTCATCACCATTAAAAAAAAATTATTACAAAAAAATTTCATCTTATTATACTTAGTATTATTATTACTATTAATCTCATTATTTTCTATTATCCTTATTATTATTATTATTATTATTATTATTATTATTATTATTATTATTAAAGCACTTTTATCAACATTTTTTTTATTACTATTATAATTATTTCTATAATTATTATCATTTTTCGGTTTTACTATCATTTTTGTTATTATTGTAGTTTTTTTTTTGTCTTTTATTATTATTATTATTTGTTATATTTCATTTTTTTGTTTTAATAGAATGTCTCACCAATTTCAAATTATGCAATATGACCCTCACCATTTTTATCATCGGTACAAATAATTTTTACACAATTTACACCGACCCCACCTCCAGCTGCTGGTACACACATCGGTAACATCACAAATGCAAAGTGTTTTTTTTCCCAAAAAATATCCTCAGTACCATGTGATAATGGAGGCGCAGTACAAATCCCACACCTTTCCACTATTTCATCCGCATTTCCCACAAACAACAATAAAAACACAGGGCAAATTCCATTCGCAAACTCAGCAACTATAACAAATTCTCACAACCCGTCATCTTCTCATTCTTATCCAAATTTCATCATAAAATTCCTTCAATGCCCTCTCAAATTTCTCCTTTAAATAACAACATTTTATTCCTTCAAATGGAGGCTGGGAAAAACTCAGAACAACCTGAAAAAACCACTTCCATACCAAGCTTCCCAAAAAAAACAGAATAAAAAAACAGAATCATAAATTTTACTCCACAAACACACCTACACAAAACCGCAACGCTATAACACATTCCATTTCCTTTCCCCAAAACAGAAACGGAATCGCACAGACCCTTTCGATCCACCACCAAAACAAAAAAAACAAACCAAATGAAAATTCACCTAAAAACAGAAGCTGAAGAAAACTGAGAGAGTGAGAAGTAGATCTGAAGCGTAAACTGACGTTGCCGTCGTGAATCTTGACCCACCGAAGCCACCACAAACTTCTGAAATCGCACAAACTACCTGAACAAATTGTGAGCGTCACACCCTTTCGACTATCCACTCATCACCGCGTCCGACCAAAATCACGAGCAACAAACCCATTCGCGGAAGACACCGTCGCCACCACTCAAAACTGAATCGCAATCCAAACCGCCGATTTTGTCCGCCTTCAACCACTACCAAAACTGAAAGTCGCCGCGAAATCCGATCCAAAACGTGTCGAGATCGTACAAATCCACGAATCTGAATCAAAGCCAACCACTGTGAGCGAGAGATGAGAGATCCGCACGAGAACCGAGACTTGCGAAATCGTGAAATCGAATCCAAAGAGAGATTCAGACGACAATGAATTTGAGGTTGGGTTATTTTCTTTTTTTTATCATAAACTTGAGTTGGTACGATGATGAAGATGACTTTGCGTTTTTTAGTTTGTTTCAGAAACCAATCGTGATTTTACTGTGATTTTAGGGAAAAAAATTTAATTTAAAAACCTAATTGTCTCTTTAATCTGGGCATTGACTCATTAGATGAGCCCATACTGATATGCTTATACAGACACTAAACCAGCAATGCAACTCCCTTTCCAATGTTTTTTTACTTATTTTGTATTTTAGATTATGGGCTAGGCCCATTTACTTTGCGCTTCTCAGCATCCATGTTCATCGTACACCCCTCTTTTATCATTTTATTTTTATTTTTGATTCACATTGTTTACATAATTTCTAATGTTTTTAGTTTTTCATTGTTAGATCTTTAGATTCAATTCATTCCTTTATTTTGCATTATGTGGGCCAATGATATTATCAAAAATTAAGTTATTTTCGATTTCATTAAATCGGAAAAACTTGATTAATATGAGGCCACCTAGCTTCGTTTATCATTTTATTTTAATGTGATTTCTATTTTATCAATTTAATTAAGTTTATTTTATTTTTATTACACTATTTAATTTAGTTTAATTTATTTGATTATACCATTTCGTTTATTCGCCATATTATCGAATCCAATTTAATTTAATTTATTTATTATTATTTGTTATTCTTATTCCGATTTTAATTTCCGCAATTCAATTTAATTTAGTTATTTATTTTATCGCATTTTAAATAAACGCTCGACTCCTCATAGAACGATTTCAATTTTAAATCGGCTCTAAGGAAGTAAACGAACTATATTTCGACGCGTCCGAACAAAAGGTCCAACGCCTCCGAATAGTTGCCTTTAATTTATTTTTCGTAATTTTATCGCTTTAATCAATTCGCAAACCATGTAAGCCGAGCGCACCTTGCCTCGCCATCAAATACTTCCAAACTCGAATACTTCAAATATTTTCTTAATTAAATAACGGAAAAACTGAATTCTGGAGTCTCGCATTCCTCGAATTCTTGAATGAACGCTCCTAAGGTTCGCCCCACAGGACGTGGTTCATTCGACCTTGCGTAATTAAAACTTTTAATATACACATCAAATAACGAAAGAATTGAATTCTGGAGTCTAGCATTCCTCGAATTCTTGAATGGACGCTCCTGAGGCTCGCTCCACGGGACGTGGTTCATTCTCCCTTTCGTTCCTAAAACATTAATTAAATCGAACATTTTTCCGTAAACGAACATTATTTAAATCCTTTCTATCTCGCAAACAAGCTAGCGCTTCAGCCTCCTATCATGAGCAGACAAGCCAACGCTTAGCAGTTAGAATGCGGTCTAAACAATCGTTCATTAAAACAAACCAACCAACCAACCTTAGTAGCACGAAATATGAAGCTCTGACTTTCCCATTGCACAAGGGAATACGTAGGCACACGGATCTTACTCCCTGCCGAGCACCTTAGGAACAAAATAACTATTTCCCCTATTAACCTTATATTATAATCGTCCGCATTTACTTTATTATTCGAAGAAAACAGAAAGCATAAGTCAACATTAAATCGCAAGTTAAACTAAGAGGTTCCCGCTGAGTACAACAGACGTAAGGGGTGCTAATAACTTCCCCTTACGGAATCGACTCCCGAACTTAGAATCTGGTTTCAAAGACCATGCTCTATCCGTTTTTTTTCAAAAAGGTTTCTCGACATTTTCCTTTTCCTTAATTGGAATAAAATAAGTTCGGTGGAGACTCTGTTGTTTTAATTTTCATCCGCGGTAAGTTTTATCGCGAGGTCGTATTTTTCGAGGTGCGAAAGATGGCGACTCTGCTGGGGAATGTCAGAGAGTCAAGCCTAACTTAGTTTACTTTGCGATCAATGTTTACTTTGCTTATCTGTTTTCTTCATACTTTTTATTTATGCTTGTTTCTTTTATCTCTCTCTTTATTATGATTATTATCATACCTGCTTGTTGGATCCTGGGATGGCACCTGAGTTTTTGAAAAAAAGAGGAAACACCTAGTTTAGAATTGGAAGTTATTAGTGTTAGTCTCCAAGGACTTGCTCCTTGCAAGCCTAGCATGAAAGCCCCCCAGAGAGTAGACCTATTCACAGATCTCGTTATAACACAGCTAGCCTGTCGTATGACTTGATTCATGAAAGGAATGTGACTCTGGGACCACTTTTAGAACCGGTTTCAATGTTGGCAGTTGCGTAGTGTTAGTCTCTGAGGACCCCCTCCTAATACGGCTAACATGAGAACTCCACTCAAGGTAGACCCTATCGTTATTATCGTCATAATACAGCTAGCATGTGGCAGGACGTTAGTACGATTAGCATCCGTGACCTTGAGTATCTTATCCATAACCGTAGAAACTATCCTATGAGTGGTTTTACGGGTAAAGAACTTAGAACAATCCTATAAGAGTCTACCTATTAAGGTTACTTTTATCAAGAGATACCGGTTATTTACTCGTTACTATAGTTCACCTCAGAGCAGATTATACTCGTGATCCTGGATCTTGCATTGCATCCATACGCATATTAATTTCATTTGCATAATTATTCATCTTGCATTTCATTCCAAAGTCGTAAACTCATTGCATGTTCCTTCATCTTCAGTAAATCAAGCTGGTTTCCCGACGCCCGTATCTAACTCGAGCCAACACTAGAAGACTGATGGATCAAATTCAACAAGAACAAGCTGCTATGAGGGAAGAGATTGACTCGATCAAGAGCAAGATTGATCAGATTTATGAGGCCATACAAGCCTTGGCCAGGATGGTTGTGTCTTATCAGCCTGTTCCTCCAATGCCTTATCATCCAGCTATTCAAGCTCTGCTTCCGCCTCAGATGGCTTATCAACCACGTCCATATCCTCTAATTTCTGCTATGCAATTTGCACCTAATCCAAACCAGCAACCGGCTCATCCACAACAGCCTGGTCAACAACAGCAACGTGCTCCTCGACAACGCCAGCCAAATTAGCATAGGAGGCCTGAAATAAATTTTGATCTATTGCCTATGTCATATGGAGAAATTTTTAATGGGCTAATGGAAGAGGGAACTCTTGTTTTGAAGAATATGCCACCTCAAACTGGTAATGCCCGAGACTTTGATGCCAATGCTTGCCGTGGGTATCACAAAGGCGCTCCAGGTCACACAATCGAGAACTGCAGAACGTTCAAACACAAAGTTCAAGACCTGATCGACTCTAAGGATCTCACCTTCACTCAGAAGAATCTGAATGTCCAGAACAATCCAATGTCGCCGCAAGTGGCCCATCAACGAATGCTTTTGAAGAAGTTACTGAAGACCAAAACTGAGTAGTCTCCAACTTTGAAGAAGCAAGTCAAATCAAGAGAAGTTAAATTCTCCAAATCAAGGCAGTCATCGCCATTTATTATTCTTCATCCCTGTTATTTTGTATTGTCTGTTAAAGTACTATTTGCTTTGAACATTGTTATTCGTATTTGGTTTTGATAATATTATGTTTATGCATGTTTTGAATCAGTCTATTCGCATTCGCTCATCATTTATCATTTATCACAAAATCACAAAAGTATTCTCTCACTTCATTTTAGCAAATATTTGAGGGAGGATGATGAAAACGAAATACCCATAACTGTTGCGGTATGCTTTCGGATAAAACCTCGTCAACGATGTACATGCATTTTTTTTCAAATCCCCAAACACTGGAGATAAGGAGTTAATCCCTAGTCAACCAATTCGAGCCTAGAAGTAGGAGTTTCTTTCGGATACAACCCTTACATCTAACCCGGGGCAGGGTAGTTGTTCATTTAACCTGGCTGCACCTCCAAATCGCAAGATGAAGACATCCCGTCAGAGGACCATCAACAAATGACTTGGCAGTCACAACATTCAACAAAATAAAAAAAATAAAAAAATAAAAAACCGCTAAGTTGAGCACCCGAAGGGGGACTTAGTCGAAAAATAAAACAAAAGAAAGAACAAATCAAACAGAGGAGCTCAAATCCTCAGCAAAAGCAAAACAAATATCAGTGACCACCGAATCAAGAATCAAAGGGTCACCAACAAAATAAGATGACTGCCATTTTCAAGCAAACTTTGAAGCTTCATCTTCACTCTTGCAACATCGAAAACAGATGCATATGTAGAGTTAACTGAACGTAGGACTGGAGAACATTACGAAGAAGGGGTGGGTACAAATCAAACTTTGAGCCTTATATCCTTTATTTCTCTAACCATTAACTAGACCACGTTACAACCCTCAAAAGTCCTAATTGAGGCAGGGTTCATTCTAAAAGCATGCTACCAACAAGGTTGCGTAAACTGACTCCCATGTATTTGCTAATCTTCAATCTCGTTTGCACATTTTTTCTTGCTGCATCTTTCACGCACTTTCTAAATCAGCACCACGTTTGGACCAACGGTCCATTCGCCACACTATCACATCATTCAAATAAATTGACTTTTTCCAAAACTCGCATGAACGTTACATTAACACTATCATTTGTGTATGAATAATTTAATTGCAATTCAGTGTTTGACATCAGTGCAATCCCAACAAGGGGCAATCAAAAGAGAAATTTGAACTTCATTGGTGCCAACATGAATCAATACTACCTCAATAGTCCAATCAGGGGCAAAGCATCTTCAACAGCCCAATCAGGGGCAATTTATCTCAAAGTCCATTAATCAGGGGCAAAATTATTCTCAACGGCCCAATCAGGGGCAAATCATCTTCAAACAACTCAACCAGGGGCAGACGCCTACCAAATCCAAACACTGGGACAGATCATGCCATGGCCATTGTCAAAGCTTCCCCACCAGATTTATTTCAAATACCCTACAGACAGGGGAAAGCAAACAAGGAGTAAATCTTCTTATCTCTTTTCCCCAGCTGAACAAGCAGATCTTGGCAGGCGTTAGTAATCATTCAAAGCAAAGCAATTCTCATGCGTCAACCAAGGTCGCTCCGCTCATCAGCAAGTGGCCAAGCTTGGGGCATCCAGATTCATCTACAGACCATACGTCGTCAAGGATCGAGTGTCGGGGAATCAAACCCTCCACCCATCCAAAGTCCAATCATTATTGGCAACTACTAGACCAAAAGTTCATAAAGCTGGCACCTTTCATTTTTTCAATCACCTCATATGCATCATTACGCATCATTTACATCCATCATTTATAGCATGTGCATCATATGCATACCTAAACAAATCAACTTTTCATACTCCCAACACTTTAGCTTTCAGCAGTGCATAAACACTTGCATCGTATCTCCATCATTATGGAATGCCATTTTCAAAATCAAATCAAGCATACATGCATAAGTCAGGATCCAGGATCGATCGAAGTTTCCAGGCATCTCCTCGATAAATTCCAGTGGCCGTCCCCATTGGATATTTTTTCTTCAACCCTTAGTTCCCCAAGCAATTTTACTCATTTTACCAGTATTTCTTAAACCAGATCGTTGTTTAATTTTCAGTCACCCGGTTTTCCCTTTGGTGGCGGGGGGTCGATTATTTAATTTTCTGTTACTCAACATCCTTTTGGTGTCGGGATCGCCTTATCATCCTTTTGGTGATAAGTGATTTCACTCGCCTTATCATTCTTCGGTGATAAGTGATTTTATTTTCAATCTTTCGCCTTATCATTCTTCGGTGATAAGTGATTTTATTTTCAGTCATTCGCCTTATCATTCTTCGGTGATAAGTGATTTTATTTTCAATCACTCGCCTTATCATCCTTCGGTGATAAGTGATTTTATTTTCAATCACTCGCCTTATCATTCTTCAGTGATAAGTGATTTATTTTCGATCGTTCGCCTTATCATCCTTCAGTGATAAGTGATTTTATTTTCAGTCATTCGCCTTATCATTCTTCAATGATAAGTGATTTTATTTTCAATCACTCGCCTTATCATCCTTGCGGTGGTAAGTGATTTGTTTAAATTTTCTGCCACTCGGCATCCTTTTGGTGTCGGGGTCGCATTATCATCCTTGCGGTGATAAGCGATTTAATTTTCTGTTACTCAACATCCTTTTGGTGTCGGGATCGCCTTATCATCCTTTTGGTGATAAGTGATTTCACTCGCCTTATCATTCTTCAGTGATAAGTGATTTATTTTCAATCTTTCGCCTTATCATTCTTCGGTGATAAGTGATTTTATTTTCAATCATTCGCCTTATCATTCTTCGGTGATAAGTGATTTTATTTTCAATCACTCGCCTTATCATCCTTCGGTGATAAGTGATTTTATTTTCAATCACTCGCCTTATCATTCTTCAGTGATAAGTGATTTATTTTCGATCATTCGCCTTATCATCCTTCAGTGATAAGTGATTTTATTTTCAGTCATCCGCCTTATCATTCTTCGGTGATAAGTGATTTTATTTTCAATCACTCGCCTTATCATCCTTCGGTGATAAGTGATTTTATTTTCAATCAATCGCCTTATCATCCTTGCGGTGGTAAGTGATTTGTTTAAATTTTCTGCCACTCGGCATCCTTTTGGTGTCAGGGTCGCATTATCATCCTTGCGGTGATAAGCGATTTCATTTTCTGTCACTCGAAATCCTTTTGGTGTCGGATTCGCATTATCATCCTTGCGGTGATAAGTGATTATTTAATTTTCTATCAACCTGTTTTTGTTTCGTATCACCTTTATTTTCCAAGTTTAATCATCGATTTACTGCACATTTTCTTTTATCGGACAAATTTGGAGTCTGTTAGTATCTAATTATCTTATACCTTGAAAGTTTGAACGTGAGTCAGTTCATCTTACTCGATCTAAGCCAATTCGATAGGGACAACTGTCATACCCCAAATTTGTCCTACCTTTACTATTTTATTTTCTGTTTATTAACCATTATTCAAAAATCTAAAAAATATGTTATTTCAATTTCCTTCTGATTGAGGTTTATCAGGTCGAGTGTGTGTGCGGTAAAAAAAAATTGTTGTTTTGTGCGGGGTCATTTTATCCGATATCACTTGTCATGTTTCATTATCGTATTTATTTTAAAAAAAATTTCTAAACAATTTTTCATGTAAGTATTTGTTTTTAAGTCCATTAGTTTTTTCTTAAACTCATCACCATTAAAAAAAAATTATTACAAAAAAATTTCATCTTATTATACTTAGTATTATTATTACTATTAATCTCATTATTTTCTATTATTATTATTATTATTATTATTATTATTATTATTATTATTATTATTATTAAAGCACTTTAATCAACTTTTTTTTACTACTATTATAATTATTTCTATAGTTATTATCATTTAGCGGTTTTACTATCATTTTTGTTATTATTGTACGTTTTTTTTATTTTTTTATTTTTGTCTTTTATTATTATTATTATTATTGTTATTATTATTATTATTATTATTATTATTATTTGTTATATTTCATTTTTTTGTTTTAATAGAATGTCTCACCAATTTCAAATTATGCAATATGATCCTCACCATTTTTATCATCAGTACAAATAATTTTCACACAATTTACACCGACCCCACCTCCAGCTGCTGGTACACACATCGGTAACGTCACAAATGCAAAGTGTTTTTTTTTTCCAAAAAATATCCTCAGTACCATGTGATAATGGAGGCGCAGTACAGATCCCACACCTTTCCACTATTTCATCCGCATTTCCCACAAACAACAACAAAAACATAGGGCAAATTTCGTCCGCAAACTCATCAACTATAACAAATTCTCACAGCCTGTCATCTTCTCATTCTTATCCAAATTTCATCATAAAATTCCTTCAATGCCCTCTCAAATTTCTCCTTTAAATAACAACATTTTATTCCTTCAAATGGAGGCTGGGAAAAACTCAGAACAACCTGAAAAAACCACTTCCATACCAAGCTTCCCAAAAAAAACAAAATAAAAAAACAGAATCATAATTTTTACTCCACAAACACACCTACACAAAACCGCAACGCTATAACACATTCCATTTCCTTTCCCCAAAACAGAAACGGAATCGCACAGACCCTTTCGATCCACCACCAAAACAAAAAAAACAAACCAAACAAAAATTCACCTAAAAACAGAAGCTGAAGAAAACTGAGAGAGTGAGAAGTAGATCTGAAGCGTAAACTGACGTTGTCGCCGTGAATCTTGACCCACCGAAGCCACCACAAACTTCTGAAATCGCACAAACTACCTGAACAAATTGTGAGCGTCACACCCTTTCGACTATCCACTCATCACCGCGTCCGACCAGAATCACGAGCAACAAACCCATTCGCGGAAGACACCGCCGCCACCACTCAAAACTGAATCGCAACCCAGACTGCCGATTTCGTCCGCCTTCAACCACTACCATAACTGAAAGTCGTCGCGAAATCCGATCCAAAACGCGTCGAGATCGTACTAATCCACGAATCCGAATCAAAGCCAACCACTGTGAGCGAGGGATGAGAGATCCGCGCGAGAACCGAGAGTTGCGAAATTGCGAAATCGAATCCAAAGAGAGATTCAGACGACAATGAATTTGAGGTTGGGTTATTTTCTTTTTTTTATCATAAACTTGAGTTGGTACGATGATGAAGATGACTTTGCGTTTTTTAGTTTGTTTCAGAAACCAATCGTGATTTTACTGTGATAACTTAGGAATTTATTTTTTAATTTAAAAACCTAATTGTCTCTTTAATCTGGGCATTGACTCATTAGATGAGCCCATACTGATATGCTTATACAGACACTAAACCAGCAATGCAACTCCCTTTCCAATGTTTTTTTACTTATTTTGTATTTTAGATTATGGGCTAGGCCCATTTACTTTGCGCTTCTCAGCATCCATGTTCATCGTACACCCCTCTTTTATCATTTTATTTTTATTTTTGATTCACATTGTTTACATAATTTCTAATGTTTTTAGTTTTTCATTGTTAGATCTTTAGATTCAATTCATTCCTTTATTTTGCATTATGTGGGCCAATGATATTATCAAAAATTAAGTTATTTTCGATTTCATTAAATCGGAAAAACTTGATTAATATGAGGCCACCTAGCTTCGTTTATCATTTTATTTTAATGTGATTTCTATTTTATCAATTTAATTAAGTTTATTTTATTTTTATCACACTATTTAATTTAGTTTAATTTATTTGATTATACCATTTCGTTTATTCGCCATATTATCGAATCCAATTTAATTTAATTTATTTATTATTATTTGTTATTCTTATTCCGATTTTAATTTCCGCAATTCAATTTAATTTAGTTATTTATTTTATCGCATTTTAAATAAACGCTCGACACCTCACAAAACGATTTCAGTTTTAAATCGGCTCTAAGTAAGTAAACGAACTATATTTCGATGCGTCCGAACAAAAGGTCCAACGCCTCCGAATAGTTGCCTTTAATTTATTTTATGTAATTTTATCGCTTTAATCAATTCGCAAACTATGTAAGCCGAGCGCACCTTGCCTCACCATCAAATACTTCCAAACTCGAATACTTCAAATATTTTCTTAATTAAATAACGGAAAAACTGAATTCTGGAGTCTCGCATTCCTCGAATTCTTGAATGAACGCTCTTAAGGCTCGCCCCGCGGGACGTGGTTCATTCAACCTTCCGTAATTAAAACTTTTAATCTACACATCAAATAACGAAAGAATTGAATTCTGGAGTCTAGCATTCCTCGAATTCTTGAATGGACGCTCCTGAGGCTCGCCCCACGGGACGTGGTTCATCCGCTCTTTCGTTCCTAAAACATTAATTAAATCGAACATTTTTCCGTAAACGAACATTATTTAAATCCTTTCTATCTCGCAAACAAGCTAGCGCTTTAGCCTCCTATCGCGAGCAGACAAGCCAACGTTTAGCAGTTAGAATGCGGTCTAAACAATCGTTCATTAAAACAAACCAACCAACCAACCTTAGTAGCACGAACTACGAAGCTCTGACTTTCCCATTGCACAAGGGAATACGTAGGCACACGGATCTTACTCCCTGTCGAGCACCTTAGGAACAAAATAACCCATTTCCCCTATTAACCTTAGATTAGAATCGTTCGCATTTACTTTATTATTCGAAGAAAACAGAAAGCATAAGTCAACATTAAATCGCAAGTTAAACTAAGAGGTTCCCGTTGAGTACAACGGACGTAAGGGGTGCTAATACCTTTCCCTTACGGAATCGACTCCCGAACTTAGAATCTGGTTTCAAAGACCATGTTCTATCCGTTTTTTTCAAAAAGGTTTCACGATATTTTCCTTTTCCTTAATTGGAATAAAATAAGTTCGGTGGCGACTCTGTTGTTTTAATTTTCATCCGCGGTAATTTTTATCGTGAGGTCGTATTTTTCGAGGTGCGACATACAATATGTTAAGGGCCATGATCTTGGCCAAGGGTTCGGCTTAGATCCACTTCGTGAAGTAGCCAACGTCAACAATTAGGTACTTTTTCTAGTTGGAACTGACGACGAAAGTACCGAGGATATCTAGGCCCCACCAAGCGAATAGCCATGGGGAAGACATCGTTTTCAGCTCGCTTGGAGGTGCGAGGTGCATGTTCCCATGCCGTTGGCATTTGTCACATTTCTTCACATGCTCTTTTGCATTGTTTTGCATCGTAGGCCAATAGTATCATGTCTGGAGGGCTTTCCTTGTGGGGGATCGTCCGTCCAAGTGCTAGGCGTTGATTCCTTCGTGGATCTCGCGTAGGATGTGTGGGGATAATTCTTCCTCGACACATCTTAGGAGAGATATGGAGAACCCTCGTCGGTAGAGTTTTCCTTCGACCATGATGTACGAGCATGATCGTCGTTTGACAATGCTAGCCTCCTTTGGGTCTTCAGGTAATTCGTTGTTGGTTAGGAATTTGTACACAGTCGTCATCCAGCAGTTAGCGTCACCGATGACGTTGATGTCTAACATCACCTTCGACCCTACGATACTAGTTATTAGAAGTATTTTTTGAATGACCGATTTATTTCCTCCTTTCTTCTTCGTGCTCGCGAGTTTCAAGTGAATGTCTGCTCGAGTGTTGTTCTCGCGGGGACATGCCTTACTTCCACGGTCGTGAATTTCACGATTTTTTCCTTGACGAGGGTTAAGTATTCTGATAAGTTATCGCTTTTGACTTGGTACTCTCCTTTGACCTGCATGGCCACTAGTTAGGAATCTGTGCAGATGGTGATTTCCTCTGCCCCCAGGTTGTCGGCCAACCTCATACTCCGCTTGGTTGTTAGACACTGAGAATGATAGTGAGAGGGATACTTCGATCAGAATGCCTTCCTCGTTTTCTAAGATGACCCCCGCCCCGCTACTCGTCAATCCTCAGTCCATTCAAAAGTTTCCTCCTTGCGGAGGAGCTTGTAGAAAGGGAGGGCGTGTTGGGCCTACTTCGCCACGAAGCGTGATAGTGATGCTAAGAACTCGTTTAAATACTGGATGGATTTTTTAGATGTCTGCGGGGGCGTCTCAGAAAATGCTCGACATTTGTCGGGATTGGCTTCTATTCCTCGTTCGGTTAGATAAAACCCAAGGAATTTACCCGCATGGACTCCGAACGTACATTTATCCGGGTTGAATCGCATTTTGCATTTGCGCGCTTGGTCGAAGATTCTTTTTAGGTGACAGGCATGATCGGTCTCCTCGTGGGATTTAACGATCATGTCGTCCATGTAAATTTCGAGCATATCTCCAATTTCTGCGTAGAAAACCTTGTTCATCATGCGTTGATAAGTAGCGCCCGTATTTTTCAGGCCGAACAACATTACGTTGTAGTAATAGTTGCCCGATTCGGTCATGAATGCGGTGTACTTTTTATCGGTCATGGCCATGGGTATTTGATTATACCCGGAGTAGGCATCGAGGAAAGATAAAAGTTTGAAACCTGTAGAGTTATCGACTAGTTTATCAATATTAGGCAGTTGATAGGCATCTTTCGGGCATGTCCGATTAAGATTGGTGTAGTCAACACACATTCTCCATTTTCCATTACTTTTCTTGACAAGTACAACGTTTGAGAGCCAGATGGTATTGTTATCCCTAAATTCGACGCTAGTAACTAATGAGGTTATTTCGGCTTAATAAATGAGTAATTATATTATGAGTTAAAAAAAGGTCTTCAAACTTGCTTAATAAAGGATGAGAGTCGAAGGAATCCACCTACTATTTTTCATACCTAGTAAAACTCTAAGTTTGAATTATTTTATAAGTGTTGAGAGGATTCGACCAAGGGCGTTCGACAAAGATGACAGTGGTTACCAAGAGTATTCACACGATCAAACCTGGAGGGAAAATGGGTGATCTTCAATTCAAATACAGAGACAAGTGGTGCAAGATGAAGCTTCTACAACAAGAAGTGGGACAAGTGTCACCATCTTAGGATAGTTTTAGGAAGAAACCGTCTAAAACAATTACTTTGTAATGTATATAAATAGCTACGTTTAGTATGTGAATAATGGTGTGGAAATCATATGTACTAGTAACTCCTTAGACTCAAAGTATCTGCGTGTAGAGAATATATGGTCCATGAATGCATTTGATCACAAAAAATCAGAAATTTGAAGATAAATTGTAAAAGGGGCAATCTTTGAAACTTCAATTTTTTTCTAAGTTATAAGAAAAAGTGTTCAAGTAACCTACTTCCAAGCATCATAACTTGTGATCCAAGTATCAGATTTTTGTGAACCAAATCACAAATGAAATATCTTATCACAATCTACAAATAATTCAACTACATAAATTTCCAATTCCTAATGGATTTCAAGTTAGATATTGATTAAAATCAAGAAAAAAACTGAATTTCAACACTTAGACAAAATCTCCCTAAGTACAAAATCAGTCCATACATCAAAACTTGGAGGCATTTTTCACATAGTTCCAAGTTGATTCAGGTCCTTGTGAAAACACCAATGTTGTTGCAAATGTTGCCAATAATTCAAAGAACCAATTGGCATGAAAAAATCTTGCTTATGCATGAAGAAATCATGGATCAAAGTGACCATCCAAAATTGTTTTTCCAAAAACAGATTTTTCCAAAACTTGGAATTCTAATTTTGTGAGTCAAAGGATAAGATCAAGTGTTCTTAAGCATATTAACAATCATTGCAAACCTGGTCAAACATGCAAATTCATGATTAATCCAAGGAATTCCCATAAATGGCATTTATGAATTTCAACACATATGCCTTTTGATCCAATGGTCACCATGCTCTAAAATGGCATATTCTTGGATCTCTTGATCAACAAGCAATAGGTATCCACAATCCAAGCTTAAAACTTCGGAAGAATGTGAATTAGCCTGCTGCTGTTCGTTGGTGACTTTGGCGAACAACCTCTGGTTTACCAATTCCTTGGAGTTGGGTTACTTGCAGGACCAACCACACAAGTCCTAGGACACATGTGCTAAATTCTTAGGGTTTGTTTCTTAATATACAAGTCTTATTAGTTTTTGTAAGTTCTGTCGAACGATCTCTAATGAAATTGTTCTTGTTTATATTAAAGTATGGATATGTTTGTATAATAAAACTAACAAGGAACTTGAAATTTGCATTAAAGGATTTCTGGAATGTAAATTTGCTTGTAAGTAAATTGCTTGAAAAATTACTGAAAGCACAAACTTGAACAAGGAATAAAGGAAAATCTAAATTTTATAACTGAAACATAAATGGTGTTTACACGTACATTTTCCAGATAATTCTCTTTTCTCTTACACACGAGTATTAGAGTAACTTTTACAAGAATGTTGTATAGAATTTCACACACCTTAAACAAAGCAAAGCTATCCTATTTATATACAAATAAAATAATCGTCGAATAACTGTCAATTCCTAAGAATTCGCCATTTGGCGTTCTGCATGCTACTAATCTCTAGGAATCCTCCATGTATCTTCTACCAAGAGAGGTCGTTATTCATATAAAAATTGCCCTTTAACTGGTGAAATGACATATCTTCTCGTCACGTCGAATTCATTTGAAATTCAAATATAGTCATAATGTCTCCTCCGTCGAATTCTTGCCTTCATATCCCTTTACGAAAACACAAGAAAACTTCTTCGTAGTGATGTGAAGAAATTTTAGCAGGCGTCTCAACCACTCCTTCGACAGACATCCCTTTGTTATATCACGAACCAAATCATCACAAACCCTTCTCAAGATTCTGGACATGTTTAGAAGAAAAAGTGATCTTACTCTGTTGAATATCTTCACAGATAAATACGTCATTGTTCAAAACACAAGAGATGAGGAGTACTGAGAAACTTCAATGTCAAATAATGGTGACTTGTGGAAGAATAGCTGACGAAGCTACCAGCTGCTAAGGCTCTTATTTATTAAAATCCATGGTGTCGAAATTATGCGTATACAAATTACCCCTCAACAAAGGTATTTCGACTGACTTCTGGAGAAAGCATCTTTGCTGTCGAAACTTTATTTCGACTCCATGTCTTGCATTAAATGTGCTGATTCTTGAAATCTTACTTTTATTTTGCATTAAATGCGCTGATTCCCAAAATTCACTTTTGTCAAATCATAAAAAGTAATCATCAGATTCTCCTAACCTATCACGTCTAACCCACGTTTTTGGACATGATCTCCATGACTCTATGAAACTAGGTATGTCATACTCTTTTCAACTTCCACAGCTTTTTCCACATCCATTAACACGTCGACACGTGTCATAACCGTTAGAAAACTCAAACATTTCTCTCCTCAGCCTTTAGTATAAATATCCCTCTTCTTCCTTCTGAATAACTTTTCGCTCCCCAAACGTATACATTTCATCTCTCTCTTCTCACATACCCAACCTCTATCCTTTCTTGCTCAAACTCCTTCACTACTAACAAAGGCAACTTCAAGCAAACAGAAAGACAAGAACACAACTGCTCTCCCCTACGCACACAAAATTCTTGGACCAAAGCTTGTGGGTAACCAACAATACGTCCCAAAACCTCCAAACAAAAGGGAGAAATCAAGCATCTACTACTCTCAGGTACTTATCCCTATCTTAATATCTGGAAAGTGCCATGCTATGTTAGGTCCTCTCCCTAACCCTAATGTTGATCAAACTCGCCTTAAGGAGTTTTTCCTCACCTATTGGCGTACAAAACCCATAGGCACAGGAAAAACACCTAAATCCAGTGATAAATCACCAGAACACACCGAACAAAACCCTGAGCTGGCTGCCCTAGATTTGACGTACTTAAATCAGCCTAGGATCTTTAGAAGTTGTCCTTGGTCGAAAGACCCTACTGAATATGTAGATTGGGTAAACAAAATCAAAAAAGTCAAGGGTAAAAGCTAGAAGAAAATTGGCATTTATGACTTGATCCAGCTGTCGAAGGAAGGCCCTGGCTATTGCACCAATATGATCCTTTCTTCCCTCTACTTTTGGGATATCACCTACAACACTTTTCACCTTCCCTGTGGAATGGTGACCCCCAACCTCTTCGACCTAGCTGCCATAGTAGGTTTTAGTCCATTAGGGGCAGCTTTCGATCCAACTGTACTGGACGAAAATACCATAGCTTTTGAAACTAGTTTTGCTTCGTACTCTCCCTTCATTGCCCACTACCATGACAAGGACTCTGCTGATGTATCAGATATAGAACACATAGCCTTTCTCACCCTTTGGCTGTCGAAATTTGTGTTCTGCACAAGATCTCTTCAAGTGGCCAAGAAGTACATAACCCTAGCCAATCAGCTCCATGCTGGTATGAACCTGCGCTTAAACGAACTGATTCTGGCCAATCTCTACGAATTCATCAGTGAGAGTGTCGAATCTATCAAGCAGATCAAGGACAAAGGCAACCTCAGTTTAGCAGGCCCATTCTGGCTCCTTCAACTATGGCTCAACGCCACCTTCGAATCAAGTCTTCCCGGCAAAGGTATAGTGGATGAAGAATATGTTAAAGACAGACATCTCGAATGGGCGAGACTAGCGCAATTAACTCCTTCTGAAGAGGGACTGGGTCTTCGACGATCCTTTACCAACTACGTGAACATGTTCGCCATGAGCTACAACTTTACTGCAGGCATGGCACCTTTCGCCAACAGGACTGTCGAACCCAAGTGGTTCACTAGGCAACTTCCCGTGGAACACCAAAAGGAAGAAGACAATTTCTTAGCCATATGGAAATTGTTTCTTACATCCAGGCTCTTATTCTCTTACCCAACTATGTTCAACTCCAAAGTGGCCTTAATAGTTTATCAACCGAATTTAGTTGCTCGACAATTTGGGCTGATACAACTGAAACCAAGGTCAATCTATCCCAAGAAAGGTTCCATTCTCTTTTACAATTAGTTCCTCACTGGGTAGAAGAGTATAGAGATCTCAACAAAACTCAATGATGCTGCTTTGGAGATTCAACCAGTGGTCTTTCGACCGACCTTCCTCTGTACTCAAGAGTTCGACGTTTGGTGGAAGGAGTACTATCTCACTAGATTTTATGACGTAACTACCTTTAACACTCTTCTGACAAATGCCTTTGCTTTTGTGCAGGATCAAACCAAGAAAGGTACCCAACAACATGTTAAAGAGATTCAAAAGTTCCAAAAATATTTTGAAACAATTTATAGGCCAGATGATCTTAGGCGAACCATAGGCGAAACAGTTGTGACTCTGAAGCATATATTCATAGAAAAAATGGGGAAATTAGCATTGCCCTCATATGTTCCACTAGAGGCGCGTTATAACTTGGCGTATACTTGCTATCCACCAAAGTTTCCACCTCTACCATCTGCTGATTTTGGTGTGGCTCTGAGCCCACCTTTTCCAGATTGGTTCGTATGTGGATCCGACTTAAATCTGTTTCAAGAGTCACGGAAAAAGCTTGTTGAGCGTGCGGTTCTGACCAAATATCATCTGGATAATTAGCCAGGGCACCTTAATATTGGAATAGAACACGTTCGCATGGAATCTACCATTCTTGAAGGTGTAACCACAATTTCGATTTCATCTTTGTGTTCATATCTTTGTTTTATTTTCTTCTTTTTCTAACTTCTCTTTTCCTTTTCAGCTGTCAAGATCACTAACAAAAAGAGCTTTGTCGAAGACAAGCCTGACAAATCTACCAAGAAATCCTCCTCCACTTCAAAAAAGGTTATTTTCTTTTCTTTTACGAAGAGACTATCTTAATTATGCAATTATCTTAGTCTTGGGCTTATTGATCTCTACTTGATGTTTCAGGTGAGTCGAAAACCACCTACTCCTCAAAAACAGAAGAAAGAGGAAGTGCAAGTGCCTTCTGAAGACTCTGGTGACGAATCCCCAAACCAACAACCTTTAAAAAGGATAAAACCTACAAAGATAAAGACGGTCGCCTCCCAAAGATCACTGGTGACGTCGAAAAAGACCCCTCCTGCAAGCCCAATAATTAAGCCCGCGCAAGACGCAGAAAGTGGGAATTCTAGTTTCCACACTACGATCCCCCAGGTAACTATCTTTCGACTAAATTTAACTTTGATCTTTGTATACTCTTTCATTTTTAAACTCTATTTTGTTTCAGGTTCAAATCATCACTGATGAACCTCCCATCAATTCTGGTCTTCCACCCCAAGCTGATTCGATTAAGGAATTAGAAGCAAAGAAAGACCAACTGCAAAACTCCCCTCTTGACGAAACCATCTTGGAAGAAAAAGTCCAGGAAGAAAATACCTCCAAGGGTGATATGCTGGAACCCCAAACCGTGGCTGAATTCGACATCACCATGGAGGAATGTTCTGCAGACAATTCCCCTGATCATCCAAAGTCTACTGCCAACAAAGAAAGTCCCACTAAAGATGACAAAGGCAAAAGGGCCGATGTTGGATCCAATGCCCAATAAAGGGAAGAGCAGAACATATCCAAAGATGCAGGTGAAGAGAGCCTTAATGCCAAGAGTACAGAAAGCAAAAGTCAGTCGAAAAAGGAGGTTGGGCCTAGCACTCACATCAATCTTAATCAAATACAAAGCAATCCTCCATCTTCTGGTTCGACTATCTTCTCTCGTGAGGAGCTTGAGAACCTAAAAACAAGGAAGCCTTTGGAGTATTTGAAAGCCATGCTCAGCAACCGCTACAACTTCCAGGACTCCTCCAGCAGTTCGACTACCCCTGGGGATACTTCTGAGGTTAAAACTCTCAGCTCCATCATGGTTGAAGTTAAGGCAAAAGTGCTTGGTGTCGATTTGTTCAAAATTTTGGAGGAGGATCCCACCCAGCAATATGAACTGAAAAAGCTCCTTAAACAAGTGAACGTCGTGGAGGTCAGTGCTGATGAAACCCGTCTGGTAATGGACCTTGCCCAGATAATTGATGTAGCAAGTGGGGATCTCAGTCATCGAAAGGTGTATGTCCAAGTGATCTCCAAAATGGCTGACACCCGGGTTGTTGAGTGGGAAATTGTGGAAGCTTCGACTGAGAAGGTTTCAGAGTTGTCAAAACTCTCTGAGACTTATTCCAAAGAAGTGGCTGAATGTGACAAAAACATTCAGGACTTCGAAGAACAGATAGTCCAGCTCAAAATCAAGATTGCTCAAGAAAAGAAGCGCAAGGCTGATCTTCAACAACCCAAGAGTGAAGAAATTGAAGAAGAAATCAAAATGGGGCTTCATCATGCAGATAGGGCTCAACAACTAGGCAAATAGATTGACGAAATGTCTTACAATAAGAGTCTATGTGAATGTCGAATCTCGGTCCAGAAGAGGAAGTTCATAGAGCTTAAGGAGTCTTTCCTTTAGAACTAGAACTTGTAATAAAATATAGGCTATGTATTTTCTTTTGTTTAGCAGCCTTAGAAGGAACTTCTTGTAATGACTTCAATACTTATTTGGAGAAGTACTTAATATAATTATTCTACGTTTATTTTTACTTCTTGTAGAATTGGTTTATATTTTTTCAAGTATTTTCCATTTATTTTTAATATTCTTTCGTCTTTGCCTATTTCTTCGACTTCATAAGCACCATTAAAAAAAACGCTTAAAATTTTGAAAGGCCCTTCCCATTTGGGGGACCACTTTCCCATTAATCTGTCTTTTCGATCCATGGGAAGTATTACCTTCCAAACTAAATCACCCACACAAAGGATTTTTGACTTTACTCTCTTATTGTAAGATTTTTCAACTCTTTTTTTGTCTCCTTATCAAGTCCAACGCGCGTCGCCTTTCTTCGTCTAAATCCACTAATTCGTCCATTATCATGCTCCAATATATTTATGAAAGAATTTCATGATGTTTTTGAACACGTATGGACTGTAAATAGATTTTGACTGGAAGCACTGCATCATGTCCATATGTTAATTTAAATGGAGTAGAGTTGGTGGCTTCTTTGGGTGACGTCCGACAAGCCCATAAAATTTGATCTAAGGTTTTATGTCAGTTTCTAGGCTTTTTACCTACATGTTTCTTGATCAAATTTATTACTGCCTTGTTTGTTGCTTCGACTTGTCCATTTTCCTGGGCATAATAGGGTGTCGAGGTTAATAACTTAAACCCCGACTCTTTTGCAAAAGTGTGCATAGTTCTACCAGTAAACACAGACCCTTGGTCAATGGTTATTGTTTATAGTATTCCAAATCTATAAATTATATATTTTTGGATAAACTCTATGACTGCCTCCTGATCCACATTCACCAATGGTATGGCTTCGATCCATTTAGTAAAGTAATCAACTCCTACTAAAATGTATTTTTGTCCTTTCGATGAAGCTGGTCGAATTTCTCCAATTAAATCTAAAGCCCAACCTCTGAATGGCCAAGGATTTATAATCGAATGTAATTCGTTCGCAGGGACATGTGGTATACCTGCATGGACTTGGCATTCTTGGCAACCCTTTGCGAATTCGACACAATCTTTTAGCATGGTTGGCCAATATAGACCTTGTCTAAATAACATCCATTTCATCTTATGCCATGCTTGGTGTGCATCACATGTACCACTATGTACATTCGACAATGATATGTAAGCTTCTTCTTCGCCTAAGCATCTTAGCAAGACTCCCTCTATAGTCTTCTTGAGTAATTCGTTTCCAAAGAGTATGTATCTTAGAGCTTTGTATCTTACTTTTCTTTCCACCTTTTGGTTTGGGTCTTGCAGATACTCTTTGATGGGTTTTCTCCAATCTTCCATATTATCTATATTAAATATTTCAAAGCTTTCGTCATCCCCATAACCAAGTTTTATCGTTTCCAAATCTGATGGGGATAATTTGGTTGATATAACCCTTCCCCTTACTTCAATAGTACTCTCCAGTTTTTCTTTCGACACTTTGTAACCCGATGCAATTTGAGCCAAGTCATTGGCCTCTTGATTTTTTATTCTAGGAATATGTTTAAAGGCCACAGTGTCAAATGCTTTGAGGAGTCTATTGGCTATAACAAAGTACATAATCATATTTTCTTTGACACATCTATATTCTTTGGTCAGTTGTTTTATTACTAGTTCTGAGTCGCCCATTATTTCGACTCTTGTTGCCCCCAATTCCAACAACATTTCAAGTCCAGCAATTAAAGCTTCATATTCGGCTTCATTGTTTGAACATGGGTCTTCGACCCTGTACTTGAATTTTGTTGGAATTTTATCAGGAGAAATAATTAATATTCCAATACCAGCACCATTCTTGTGCCTGGAACCGTCAAAATATAATCTCCATGGCTGTAATTCGACGTATTTTATTTCATTTTCGTCTATGGAGTGGTCAACTATAAAGTCAGCCACCACTTGTCCTTTTATAGCCTTTAAAGGTAGATATTTCAAGGAGTACTCAGTTAATGCTAGAGCTCACTTCCCAATTCGACTATGTAAAATGGATTTAGATAACATATATTTTATTACGTCGAAATGGGATGATACAAATACATCAACTGGTTTTATATAGTGCTTTAATTTTGTACAAGAAAAATACACACATAAACATAATTTTTCTATTACACTATATCTAGTTTCAACATTGTTTAAGACTCTGCTAAGATAGTAAATGGCTCTTTCGACGCCATTTTCATCCTCCTGACACAACATGCTTCCTAGGGTCTTGTCGGATACTGAGATGTACAACCTTATGCTTCTTTTTCTACTAGGAGACATCAAGACTGGGGACTGGCTAGATATCCCTTGATCTTGTCGAAAGTGTCTTGTTGCTCTTGCCCCCATGCGAAGTCTTCTTTTTTGAGTCGAAGCAGAGGAGAGAAAGCTTGCGTTTTCCCACTGAGGTTTGAAATGAATCTTCTTAGAAAATTATTTTTTTCCCAGCAGTGATTGCAATCCTTTCTTCGTTGATGGCGCTTTCGCCTCCATTATTGCTTTAGCTTTGTTGGTGTTTATTTCGATTCCCTTTTTGTGGACCACGAAACCTAGGAAATCTCCAGCCTGCACACCAAACGTACATTTGAGGGGGTTTCATCTTTAAACCAAATTTTATCATCCTTTCCAAGGATTGTCGAAGATGGTGTAAATGATGTTTTCATGAAACAGACTTTATTACAATGTCATCTATATATACTTGCATGAATGTTTCAATGAAATCATGAAAAATATAATTCATGGACCTTTGGTACGTAACTCCAGCATTTTTTAAACCAAAGGGCATAAGTACCCATTCGTAAGTCCCTATTGCTCCAGGACAATGAAAGGTTGTTTTGGCAATATCTTCCTCTGTAATGAAGATTTGATTGTAGCCAGAGTATTCATCTAGCATGCTTAGGTACTCATGGCCTGCTGCAGAGTCTACTAACATTTCTGCTACTGGCATATGATATTCATCCTTAGGGGTGGCTGAATTCAAGTCTCGAAAATCAATGCACACCCTCAATGTGCCATTTTTCTTTATCACGGGCACAATATTTGCAATCCATTCGACATACCTGGTTGGGCGAATGAACTTGCAATTGAGACATCTTTCGACCTCTTCTTTTATTTTTGACAGGACCTCTGGTGCAAACCGCCTTGGAGTCTGCTTTACAGGCTTCTTTCCTTCTATTATAGGAAGTTTTAGTTTGACTAGGCTTCTATCAAGGCCATGCATTTCGTCATAGTCCCATGCGAAGCAGTCTTTAAACTCTTTCAGCAACTAGACTAATTCGACTCTGAACTGGGGGTCCATATTAGCGCTTATATAGGTTGGTCTTTTTTCTTCCCCCAGTCCTAGATTGATTTCTTCCAAAGGGTTATGTGCCACCATCTTCAAGCTAGTTGATATTGGGTATTTTTCGAATCCCAAAGGTTCGTCATCATAGATGGCGTCAAGCTTTTGATCCTGCCATTCGCCTATCTGGTTGTCTTTATCTTCTCCATCGGTGCCCTGGTGAAGGCATGGTGGGTTTATATTTTCTTCATTGGCTTCAATAGCCATATATTTTACTTCGGCTTCTAGAGCCGCTTTTAGTTTATTTTTGGCCATGTAGGTCGTTAGTCTATTCAATGTTGATTCTTCACTCATCGTTATCGTCGAACTCGCTACCCTAGCCAGTTGGCTCTACATTAGAGGTTATCTATGCATGGCTTGGTTCACCAATCACCTCCTTGTCCCATTGAAACCCATGTGTTAGATGTAGGTACATGGAACAATAGGCATTGTCTGATGCCTTCAGATCGAAGTCAGCTGGGTTGCAAGGAGCTATGTGAGCCAAATTTCTGTCGAAGCTTTGACTGGCTACGTTGTTCACTTCAGTCATGAAGTAGCTTTGGTCTGCTTCGATGTTTTCGACGATGCCATCAAGGCGCCAGATGACTATACGCTGATGCATGGACGAAAGGACAACTCCTACTCCATGGATCCACTCCCTTCCCAACAGAAAATTGTAGTTAGCCCTGGAAGCTATAACTATAAACATTGTTGGCCTAGTGATAGTGCCAACTGTCAGATCCACTTGAATAACACCCATAGTTGTGCCCACTTTTCCTTCATAGTTCGACAAGACCATGTTGTGTGGTTTTGCATCAGAGTCATCTTTCCCAATTTTTCTTAGCATGTAATGGGGCATTAGATTCACTGCAGCCCCCCCCCCATTCACTAATATTTTGTTGACGCCTACATTTTCGACCTTCCCTTTTATGAATAAAGGTTTCAAATGCCCCCTCATTGATTCTTCTGGCTTCTCAAAGAAGGCGTTATGTTCTTCAACATAGCTGTTGTTCATGATGTAATAACACACAAGCCTTGGTCCCACAGTACTGTCTATCATGTTTTCTTCTTTGTCTTCGATTTCCATCACCCTGTCATAGTCTCTAGGGAGGACTGACACTACATTGCATATTACGTCGAATGAATCTTCTTCGTCAGACTTGAAGTTGTCAGTTGCTTCGTCACCTTCTGATATTGTGTTGGTGAGCTTTGACAACTGCAACATGTTGTTGGTGTTATTCCTTTTGTGAGGTATGTCTTTCTCTACTGCCTAAGTGTTTCTGCTAGACTCTGTTTTGTCTTCGTCAGCGTCTTTCTTCTTGATGTTGAGTCCGCCTGCTGCTTCTTTCTCAACCCTTTTCTGCCTCTGGAATCTCCTCCATTGAGACTTTGACATGGGGCTTTTTCCTTTATAATTCTTTGAGGGGTACGGTCTTGGCTTCTGTTTCCCAGTTTCTTTCTTTACTTCGACTGAAGATCCTCTTTGGACTTCTAAATTCTTCCATTTTCTTGGTCCTTGGGCATCTCTAATGGGTTGCACCCATCTATCATCAGATACCTTGCCAGACGGTTTGTAGGTGTTGTAGTATCTACCCCCAGGATTCTGAAAGTGATACTTGCCTTCTCTTGGATCACATCTACATGCTTCGACTGCTGACCTTGGCCCTCAATTTCCTCTTATTTTGGTCTTTTCCACAGCCTCCATGTTTGCTGCAGCTTTTTTGTCGAATATGGCTCTGCATCGCGGATATAGTATTATTTCAGTCTTTTTCTTTTGACGTCTTGGAATGAATTCTTCCAAGTTCTCATCTTCTTTTGGGTATGTTTTCCTTTGGTATTCCTCTCAACAGCGTTCCATTTTACTTTTCTCTTTACTCTCTCGAGAGGCTTCTACCATGTTGATATCTATTTTCTTTCCCCCAGCAATGCTTAGCTTATCCATCTTCTTGATGATGGATTCTTTGATAGTTTCCACCCTGACTTCTGCAGCGCTCACGTTTGCAGTTTCGACACCATTGGTGAGGTTCCCAGTATCATCTTCTTTTTCTTGGTCAGGAGCAGCACCTTCAGCACTTTTGTCTTCATTGTTGAGGCCTTTAGTAGCTTTCTTCTCAACATTGAGGGAAACATCATATTTTTCCTCAGTGTTCTCAAGGATGTCTTCCCAACCTGTTGGTTGGATTTTGTTGATGTCAATATGGGCACTGGCAGGAGCAGTGTATTTCACAAGGTAGTCGAACTTTCCGCTAGGCTCTCCCAAGGTGTCCCATACTACTCTGTCTTCAGCCAAGTTGTTGTTTCTCTTGTCTAAGCCTTCAGTAGCTTCCTTCTTCAGACATTCAGAGCTTTCAGTAACCTTGGTCTTGTCTTGATGGTCGAAACCCTTAGAGGCCTTAACCTTGTTTTGGTTGTTGAAATCTTCAGTAATCTCAACGTTGGTGGCGTTGTCGAGACCCTCAGTAGTCTCATCTTGCTTTGGAACATCGAAACCCTCAATGGCCTTGACATTGTTCTTCGCCTCAAGATCATCAGTAACCTTGATCAATACGGGCATGGTTAATTCGTCTTTGGACACTTCCTCCACGTTGGGTTGGATAGGGAGATCTTCAGTAATCCCCACCATGTTAACGTAGGTGTCGAAGCCTTCAGTGGCTTCAATCATCTCGAAGCTATCATCCGACATCTTCTCCATTTAGACCATATTCATGTCAAACGGTTCAACATAGTTGGCTTCCAGGATCTGCATAGGATTGGTGTCAATCCTCATTTGTTGCTTCGGCTTGTCCCCAAACTTCAGCCTTCCATCCTGGATTGTGTTTTAGACTAGATCCCTGAAAAGAAAACATTAAGAAGTTTTATGGCCCAGAAAATTATGGTACTTACAAAAACCTCTCTTTTTCTGTTGGTCAATAGGTGGTTCTTTAACGCCTGGTGGTCTTATTAGTTGACCATCTTTTACAAACAAATCAAAGATTTCGTCACACTTGGTGACATCAAACGTATATGTTCTTTTAGGGAATTTATTGTTCTTCTCCAGTTCGACAGGATTATTTCCTTTCGACGGAGTTAACATTTTTCAAGAGTATGGTGGACCTTGCTTTAATTCTGCCAGGTCAATTTCTTGGTCGTCGAAAATGACTGATTCGTCTTCGTCAAAATCATCTTCTTGGCATATTCCTACATAGGCAACTCTTTGTTTTTTACCTTTGTTAGCCCTAAACTTCTCAGCTTTTAGCCTTTCGATTTGCCTTACCCTATCTGCTAATTGTGCCATATCTCTTAAGTATTGAGTATCTAGTTTCTTCCTTATGGAATAGTCTAGACCTCCTGCAGCCATTTTGACCAGTTCTTGTTCTGGAACTTGCGTGAAACATCTTGCTTTTAGCAGTCTAAATCTGTTAAGGTAGTCATCTATAGGCTCTGAGAATTTTGTTTTAACGCTGGCTAATTCTTTCAGGCTTATTTTAGTTTGTCCCATGTAGAATTGTTCATTGAACAATCTCTCCAACTGAGTTCATGTATGTATGGAACTTGCTGGAAGGGACGTAAACCAAGTAAATGCATTTTTTGTTAAAGAGCTTGGGAAATATTTCATCCTTAGATTTTCATTACGTGCTATTTCACCCGCTTCGATCAAGTAACGTGTTATGTGCTCTATGGTGGATTCACTAGTATCCCTTGCAAATTTTGTAAATTTGGGGATTTTCCACCTTGGAGGTAATTCTTGTTGCAAAACATATTCAGATAGTGGGGAAGCGTAACTAGGCCTATGAAACCCCACGTTTACCCCATTTTGCGTCATTATTCTTTCGACCATGAATGCCAAATTATCTTCGGCAGGTGGATTATTATAACGCATTCTCTGTTGTAAAATGTCATCAGCGTCTTGACCTCTCTGAACTATCAACCTCCTAAGCTCTCGTTGGATAGGGACTTCAACACGAGGTTGTTCGACAATATCTTCTTGGATTCTAGGATTTTCCTGAGGATTGTCTAAAGGTATTTGATTTATTGTTGGTTCTTCTTCGACATTGATTATTGGATTCTGAATCGCAGGTTCTCTTTGTTGAATTTGAGGGACTCCAAAAAACTCAGCAATACGCATCATTTGCGCTGCCAATATGATTCGTTTGAGTAGTGCTTTGTATTAAAGGGTTAAATACTTCTCCTATTTGTTGCGTCAACCTATGGACCATTTCATGATTACTTTCGTCCATTTGTTAACGTATTGCTTGCGCATAATTAGTTATAATTGTTGGCATTTGGAATCCTGGTGGGGGTTGGTTCGGTCTACTAACGTTCCCACCATAACCTGACCCTTGTAATGATGAAGACATGTGAACCATGGCATCAAAATACAAAGGTGTTGCGTTATGTAAACTAGCCATCACTGAAGTTGGCATTCCATAAGGTTGTTCTCTTTCAAACATAGGCGTGGAAAAAAAATTTGATACGGCCTAAAGTTATTTCCTCCAGGGGGAGGGGTTCCCATAGGCGTCGAATGTCTCATATTGGAAGAACTGGGTGCACTCTGAGAGAAAGTCACCGCTGGTATTGATCCAGATGATAAGGGATTTCCCCCTTCTGAAACGTGAAGTGTTTCCATATTTCCCCCTGTCGAAGGAATAACATTGGAAACTGGAACAATTTCGTTAGGATTTACTAGCGGATTAGCCATTTTTCTTACTCTAGTTTGCCTAGGTCTTTCTACGTCAGTCGCGGCTACTTTACCGCTTCGTAAAATCATACAACGTAATAAGACTTTTTGGATTAAGGAGAATCCTTTTTAGTATTTTAGCACTGGTCCCACTGGGCGTGCCAATTTGTTCACTGGTGATTTTGGCGAACAACCTCTGGTTTACCAATTCCTTGGAACTGGGTTACTTGCAGGACCAACCACACAATTCCTAGGACACATGTGCTAAATTCTTAGGGTTTGTTTCTTAATATACAAGTCTTATTAGTTTTTGTAAGTTCTGTCGAACGATCTCTAATGAAATTGTTCTTGTTTATATTAAAGTATGAATATGTTTGTATAATAAAACTAACAAGGAACTTGAAATTTGCATTAAAGGATTTCTGGAATGTAAATTTGCTTGTAAGTAAATTGCTTGAAAAATGACTGAAAGCATAAACTTGAACAAGGAATAAAGGAAAATCTAAATTTTATAACTGAAAGATAAATGGTGTTTACACGTACATTTTCCAGATAATTCTCTTTTCTCTTACACACGAGTATTAGAGTAACTTTTACAGGAATGTTGTACAGAATTTCACACACCTTAAACAAAGCAAAGCTATCCTATTTATATACAAATAAAATAACCGTCGAATAACGGTCAATTCCTAAGAATTCGCCACTTGGCGTTCTGTATGCTACTAATCTCTAGGAATCCTCCATGTATCTTCTACCAAGTGAGGCCGTTATTCATATAAAAATTGCCCTTTAACTGGCGAAACGACGTATCTTCTCGTCCCGTCGAATTCATTTGAAATTCAAATATAGTCATAATGTCTCCTTCGTCAAATTCTTGCCTTCATATCCCTTGTCGAGAACACAAGAAAACTTCTTCGTAGTGATGTGAAGAACTTTTAGCAGGCGTCTCAACCACTCCTTCGACAGACATCCCTTCGTTATATCACGAACCAAATCATCACAAACCTTCTCAAGATTTTGGACATGTTTAGAAGAAAAAGTGATCCTACTCTGTCGAATATCTTCACAGCTAAATACATCATTGTTCAAAACACAATGAGATGAGGAGTGCTGAGAAACTTCAATTTCGAATAATGGTGACTTGTGGAAGAATAGATGACGAAGCTACCAGCTGCTAAGGCTCTTATTTATTAAAAATCATGGTGTCGAAATTATGTGTATACAACTGCATAGCTGAGCCATTTGGGAATCTCATAATTTCACCATTTATGGGATTTTATGGCAAGCCATGACTCACAATGTTGATCTTATCCCTTCAAGACTTGAGGGCTAATCAATCTCAACATGTTTACCTATAAATAGAGACCTCATTTGATCAAAAAAATTACAACAAAGCCTATGATTAGCTTTCTCTCCTTCACTCCTAAAGACTCAAAACATGATATTTTGAGCAAACACCATCAATTTTTGAGTTTGAGCCACAACAAGCTCAAACCAATTGCTCAAACATATCACATATGATGTATATGAGGTGTTCAAACACTTGAACCAACCCAAAAACACCTCCAACCCAAAATCACACTTCAAAACCTCAAAAAAGGCATACTTTCTACAACTTGAAGATCAAAACTTGATCCAACCACTTGCAATCAAGTCTAAGGGTTCAAACACACTCCATATCATCCAAGGAAGATGTCCAAATCATCACCAGTCATCTATAACACCTGCTACTCGAAATCACTTAAGCTGTTGCAGCTCAAAGTTCAGGTAAGCCTCAAACTTGGTCATTTCATAATCCATGCATATTTCCTCGCACTATCTTATAACCATATGTGCGTAATCATATTCGAAGTAATAGTCCTCAATCAATTTCACAAAATCATCATCATGTAGAATTTCATGAGGCTTAGGCCAAACTAGGGTTCTTCAGTGTTCATCACTGATTCTTCACTCTACACTTAAAATAAATGAAATTAATTGTTACAATGTTGTTCTCAAGTTAAAATCAAGCAAGTTTGATGTTTATTTCATTCATTTTCATTAAGAAATCACTGAGATATGATCCATTTTGCAAATCTAGGAAAAACACCATTCGCGTGTGTTCTTCAGCCATGTTCTTGACGCCTTTTTTTTTAAAATTTGAAAATTTGAATATTATCATTTTATTTTGTTAATTCAAAAATTAATAACTTTCTGATTCTTTTGAGTTTTTAAATGATACTTTTTTCATTAATTCTCGAGAATATTTAAATATTTTATTCCATGAAAAAATCACCAAAAAATATTTTTTTTTAAATATATTTTATATTTTCATAAAGAATTAATTTTATTTGTTTCTAAACATTTAAAAAAAATCATTTCTTTCACTTTATTTTTCAAACATAAATGATATTCAAGTAATCCCATGGATAAAATATAAATTTTCAAACATTGATCCAAGGTTTCAACATGTTTTTCACTTATGTTTGAAATTTATCAAGGTTTTAAATATTTTTTTTAATTTTAAAATATTCGAAATTAGGGTTTTGATTTAGTCACCCTCAAATTGATTTTTATCACACTCATGGGCCTCTATTAGAGTGTAAGACCCATCCATTTTTTTTGAAAAATTAACCATTATGGTTCATCTGATCCATTTTCAAAAAACTCGGCGTGATCGCCTTTTCTCACCGCATTGAATTTTCATCTGTAAACTTCTTTTTGTGAACTTCTTTACACATAACCTTTTATTTTCTAAAATGAATTATGAAAATGTTTCATGGGGAATCCTTTTTTTAGGACACATTTTTCTGTTTTAAACTTTCTCAGGTATGTTTTAAAACCCCGCCAGACTTCCGTATAAGTCCTGATCCTCCAACTGTTTTCTCAAACAATTTTAATTTCCAAAACAAAGATATTGGGCCACTTGTTTACAAGTCCCATATCTTTCAAATTAAAGATCTAATACACCTGCAACTAGACTGAGCTTCACTCTGGTGAACTGCTTTCTAGGCAGTAGGTAGCTTTTTAGCACGCAAGCCTACTCTGTGTATGAAATCACAAGATAATTAATCAGAAAACAAATTCCATAGATATCCTTATGTATAAGCCCTATTATTGGCTTTTGAGCCATCTTTTCTCTCTCTAGCTTCTCGCTATTTTCTTAAACTGGTGTTACTTGTTAGATTATGGTTGTTTGCCAAAACTATCTTTTTTTACCTCATACTAAAGCAAAGATAATAAAATACTTCTTAATGACAAAGAGAATACAATGTAAAACAAATCTGTAATCTTTCTCCCTCAGGATTTTGTTCCACTGCTTCCCAGTGTAACTCCCAACATCATTCTTAAAAATCATTAAGAATATTCAAACCATAGCAATTATATACAAAAAAATGTTCAACACATTCACTGACACATTTATTTGTCTGCATGCATATTAATGTATATATTTGCATCTTTGCTAGAATCTCTAAGTATTCGGGTTACTGTCACCAGACCAAACCTTTTAAATAACTTAGAATCCTACTAGGGAAAACATAGCCTCCTCTTGGGCTTAATTCAAGGATCATCCGGCCTCTTAAAGGTGCCTTCTCTCAGGCTTAGAAGTTACTCAGCCTCCCCTAGCCTCGTCTTGGGCTTTGTTCAAGGACCCATTGGCATCTTAAAGGTAACCTAGCCTCCATTATACTAAAACACAAGGACCCTCAAAGGCTTCCTAAAAGCACAGGAACATATTCTTTAGAATCAAAACACATATAGTAGTCTCCCTCTCCCTGATGGATGACCAAGCTAGCCTCCTCTTGGGCTTTGTATAATGGAACCTCCTCAGATAAAGGAATGTCTGATGACCTCAAAAACTTTTATCAAACAACAGACAAAGGAATGTCTGATGACCTCAAAAACATTTATCAAACAACAGACAAAACACTCTTCATATAGAGTCAGTCTTACATCAAATTTTCAGCCTCCCATCTTAGGCTTCATATAAGATACAGATAAAACAAGAGTTAATCTCTCACAAATAAGCTTCACACTTGGGCTTCCAAATCAGGACATAGATAAAACTTTCCCTATAGAGTTAGTTTTCTTTATTTAGCTTCAACCTTAGGCTTCAATCAAGGCACATATAAATCAACTTTTCCCTCTATAGAGATGACAAATTCTCTCTATTGAGTCTCTTTTAGCTTCAACCTTGGGCTTTAATCAAGGCACAAAAGTCAAACATTTTACAGTCAATAAAATATACACTCATCATCTTTGACTCTAACTAAGCTAACAACGTCAATACAATCATAGTCTTAGACTTTAACTAAGCTAATTCCCAACAGCCATAGTCTTGGACTTTAACTAAGCTAATTCATTACAGTCATAGCCTTGAACTTTAACTAAGCTAATTCAACAATACATTCATAGTATTGGACTTTAACTAAGCTAAACAACCAGCCTTTCTTGAGCTATGCAAATCAAGATAACCAATTCAATTTTCTTGAGCTATGCAATTCAGGTCAACCATTCAGTCTTTCTTAAGTTATACAAATCAAGATACTCATTCAGTTTATACCTTGAGCTATGCAAATCAAACCCCCTATCAGTTACAACAAACCATTTCAGCTTCAATCTCGGGCTTTGATCAGGACACAAAAAAATTTTCCAGCTTCAATCTTGGGCTTTGATCAAGAAACAAATATAAACATTGAGCATCAACATCCCGTGCTTTAACCAGTATACAAATCAACCTCTTCTCCTAGCTCTAGCCTTTTAGGAGGAACTACGATGCTATAATCCCTCAATTCTCCTTTTGGGGGTACGTAGGCAAAAGGTCGTAAAATCTTTGCGAGCACGCCAAACAAAAAACAACAATAGGTTCTCAAACCTATCAAAAACATCAGAAAATTATGAAAACACAAAAACTCAACATCATCCTATCTTACCAACACTCATTTCATTCTCATACCCAAATCAAAGAAACCCCATCAATATCAAAAAGAATAAATTATGCCCTATACTTAGGTGAAATAATTTGTAAAGGGATCTGTCGCTCCCGGGATTTTCATCCTAGTACAAACGCGAAAGTGGCGCGGAAAGGTTAGAGTCGCCAGCCAGACATTTTTATCCCGAGTGAATGGGAAAGGTAATGTTGCACAAACCTGAGGAAGAAGGAAAGGACAAGGCCTTGCGAACCAAAGATCTGAGTTCGGGAGTCGGTTACGACCTGGGAAGGTATTAGCACCCCAGATCGTCCGTCGTACCCGACGGGATCCACGCTTGCTTGCTTGTTTCAAAGGGTGAGAAGAAAAATATAGTTGCTGCTGAATAAAACCGATAACTGGAACTGGAATGAAATGAGAAAGGAACTGAAATAAGAAAATGGAAAGAAAGGGGGAAATGTAGGAAAAATAAAGAATGTGCTCGAACGGGCCCTACCCCGCTGCCTACGTACCTCATCGGGATAATGAGGATCAGAGTCGACGTAGTTCGCCTAACCTAGGCGGGAACTATTTGTTTGTGTTTTTTTTACAGCTGGAACTGCGTATGTCTATGCTCAGGTGTTGCAGGCTCGTCTGGTACGAGTGCGTTTACCGTCTTGCATGCGAGACAAGTCGTCGCAAGTTCGCGTTGTGAGTGAATGAGATGAGAAGAGAAGTTCCCGCAGGATAGTCGCTTGTTATTTGTTTTTGTCTTTTAAAAGAAGTATTTTGAATTTTGTTTGTGAACTGTCTTGTACTAAGACCTATCCATCGCGGGAAGTATTTACACCTCGCCCCGAAACAGGACGCGTATAAACACTCCGCAACAAAGTCTCGTGTCGTACAAGATTGTTCGGTTTTTATTAAGTGTTTTATTACTTTTCTTTTGAAGGGAGAAAGAATGACTCAAGTTGATACAAGGAAAAAATCTAAGGGACTAAGACTCAATCCTAATTGTTTATTTATTTACAAGGTGGTCCTAATGGTTAGTGAGGTATTCTAAACCTAATGGAAACTTAAAAGCTACTAGAATTCAACTTACTTCTTAATGAAGTTAAGTTGATTCTAAGAACACATAGGGAAACCTATACAAGTTGTAAAATCAAATGAAACAAAAAATAATGAAATTTACCATAAGGAATAAAATTCTAAAAGGCATTCCATGACATGAATTAAAAAAAAGTCTACTTTATTTATTCTAATTCTAAGTGAAAAATGAAATTTCAAGCCTAAGTACTAAATCTAAGCTAATCTTAATATTCATTATAAGAAAAACAAATTAAACTAAACCTAAGTTTAATATTAAATTTAAATGCTAAATCTAATCTATACTATTATTTTTATATTGAACCTTATTTTCTTTTAATGGCCTAAACTAAGGGAATTATGCATAACTAGGCCTAAACTAATATTCTAAAAAAAAAATATTAAATCTTCTAGAAAAAATATGAAAATTAAACTATGGGATCCTAACATTATCTCTAATCTTATACTAAGAGGGATCCTAAAAATTTCTATTTTTTCTATGCCTAACAAAATAATTATTTCCAGCTAAGAATTAATTACTATTTCCTAAGGATTATATCACTAAAACATAAGATAAAAGCTCCTAAAAATTCCATAAAAAATATCCTAAGAACTATTATGAGTCTTTTAATTACAGAAAAAAGAATGGCTCAAAAAAGTTGCTGGAAGTTACTTAAATAAAATGAACAAAATCCAGCATAATTAAAAGAAATACAAATGAGGCTAATTAAAAGAATAATTCAGAATTTATTCAAAAATAATCAAATTTCAGAAAATAAAAATATCCCAACTTTCTAAAATGACTTATTAAGCTTCTTAATTTTTTGGGGAATTTTCTAATGATTTTTATTATTTTTTATTGGATTAATTTTAAACTATGATTAAAACAAAATAAAAATCTAAGGAAATTATGCAGGGGATATTTAGTTATTATTTTCCATGGGCCTAACAGAAGGAGTGTGAAGAGCAATGGACTTGAGCCCATTTTCGTTAGAACCAGGGAGGTGCTGGAAGTAATTCTTTATGGTTGTTTTTCTAATGGGCCTGGAAGCAGGGGTGTTGATAACAATATTTATTAATTAACCATATTTTTTAAACATATTTTAGGAATTAAACATATTTTTTTAATTAACTTAAAAATGAAATGGACTAATCTTAAGATAATATTTTTCCTAAAACCTTAGCTTAAGATTATTTTTTATTGAATTATTTCTAATAATCTTGTGAATTAAACCTTAATCTAATAATAATATTTTTTTTATAAATTTTTAATCTTAGAAAATGAATTAAATTCTAAACTTATGATTATAAACTAAATAATACTCTTATGATAAATGCTTCTAAATAATAATCTTATGATAAATGCTTCTAAATAATAATCTTATGATAAATGCTTCTAAATAATAATCTTATGATAATGTTCAAATTAAAATCTTAATTTAAGTTCTAATAGTCTTGATTTAAGCAAAAATGAAGTAAACTAATCCTATTATAATATTTTTTCCAAAATCTTAATTAAAGAAAAAGAATTAAACTAAACTTAATATTTTCTAACAATCTTAATTTAAAGAAAATGAGAGAAAATACTTACTAATATATTTTCTAAAAAACTTAATTAAAGAAAATGAGAGAAAATACTTACTAATATATTTTCTAGAAAAAACTTAATTAAAGAAAATGAGAGAAAATACTTACTAATATGTTTTCTAAAAAGACTTAATTAAAGAAAATGAGAGAAAATACTTACTAATATGTTTTCTAAAAAAAACTTAATTAAACTATAGTCTTATTAAAAATGAATTAAACCTTTAATCTAAAATATGAATTAAACTCTTAATCTTAGAAAATGAATTTAATTCTAAACTTATAATTATATCAATTAAGCTAATATTTTAACTTAAGAAAAAGAATTAACCTAACTTATGATTAAAATTTCCTAAAATCTTAATTTAAACTAATGAATTAACTAATCTTATAATAATGTTCAAATTAAAATCTTAATTAAAAGAGATGAACTAAGCTAAACTTATTATAATATTTAATTTAAAATCTGAATTTAAGAAAATGAATTAACTAATCTTATTATGAAACTTAATCTAAAACCTTAACTTAGGAAAAAAAATGAAATAAAATTCTAATAATCTTAACATAATATTTTCCTAAAATCTGAAATTAAACCATAGTTTCAAAAAAAAAGAATTATCTTAAATAATAAAAAAGAGAATTAACTAATAGTTTTATATGAATTTAATGTTTTAATTTAAAAAAATGTATTAACCTAACTTATGATTAAAATTTCCTAAAGTCTTAAAAAAAAAAAAATTCTAATAATCTTGTGAATTAATATCTTCTAAAATCTTAAATTAAATTAAAAAGAATTAACCTAAGGTAATATTCTTTGTAATCTTGAAATATAATGTGAATTAAATGGGGTTAACTTATAAATTAATGAATAATTAACATTTTCTAATAATATCTCTTGATCTTATTATTAACCTATAGTATTATAATTTTTCCTGATACATCAACAACACAGATACCCTAATTAATCAAATCCACCTAAATGATTATGAAAATCGTAAACCAAAATCAACACAGGGGTGAACCAAACGGAAACCCTAAAACCTTCTTCAACCTCCCGCGGCTCCCATCTCCTTCATGCCGTCTTCTCTCACCCTCATCGCCGCCGGAGGAACAACCTTCGTCTTCCCCCCTCATCTCCTTCATTCCACCGCCCTCTCCATCCTCACATTGCCATCACCGAAGCTTCTCCCTAAACCGAACCCTAGCCGCCGTCATCCTCTCTAATCCTCTAACAAAATTTCATCATCTTCTTCGTCAAACTCTCACAACCATCATCAACTTTATACTCTCCATCAAAACCCTAACCTAATCTCCCTCTTCAAACCTAAACTGAACTCTTTCTTAAATCCGAAAACGAAACCCTAGCGGTGAAATTCCTTATCCAACGTCAATAATACCTTAGCCTAAGCCTAAATACACGCCGGTCTCCAAAACTCACTCAAGTATACTGGCCAACACCGCAAACACGGCTACAAACCTTCACCGTAAAACAATTCGAAATCGTACCTTGAACTGAAGCTTCGAAGAGGATGACGCGAAATGTCAGTGTGGTGTCTCTGCGGCGAACACTTTAGGTATGAAACTCTGAGTTATTCCTCCGCTTCTTCTTTTCTTGTGATTCTGAAATATATTTCGATCGATCTTCGTCCTGAACTGCTCGCGCCCTGTTATTGCTTGAACCAAACTCTGCTGAATCTGTGTTGCCGAATTTTATGCAGGTTCCATGGAATCCTTCTCAGATTTTCAGCTTCATTGAAAGCGTAATTAAGAGGGATGAATGAGGATTCAAGAACAAAGGTTGATGGAGGCTTGGTTCAAACTGCAACTCATCAAGCTGAAGCCTATGAAATGAGGATCATGAATGGCTGATTGAGGGAGAAGAAGCAGCGAGGTTCTTGATGATTGAAGAGCTTTGAGATGAAAGAGATTGGAAGAGAAGGTTGAAGGAGAGAAACTGTGGAAAAGAAATTGGAATCGTGAAAAAACTTCAGAGGAGTAATGCTCCTGATTTAAAGGAGCTGATTATCCAGATCTTTCTGGAAGATTCTCAGGGAAACCTTCTGGAAGCTTCAGGTAAAATCAACTTCAATTCTGTTACTCAGTTGTTAGAATTCAGTTAGGATTAGTTTGAATGGTTGGTTTGAAATTTCTGTTATGGATTTTGATTCACATCTTCCAATCCTGTAAAAAACTTCTACTGTCTTTCCTTGATGAAATTCTGTTAAGTACACTGATTATGCAATCTTTTGGTTTCGGTTGTGATTTTTGATCTCTTTTGGTTGTTCTGACAGTTAGGATAGCAACTGAAAGTATTAGTTTCAACTTCTAACTTTCTCACTGATTTTGTATATATACTTTCATGATTATAAGGCTGAACTGGATGGTGGCAACAATAGTTAAAATGGTCTCTGCAATGCTGGCTGAACTTTTCTCTTTGCTGTTTTTTTCGATACTCTCTGAGCTTTAATTCTGAGCTGATAACATAAACTGATACTTCTTTTGACTTTTGTTTTTTTTATTCTATTCTTGGCTAATGTAGGTTGTTGGTATGTTCCCAAATGGCTTTGGCCCTTTTAATGAATTTGAACTTCTGAGATAAAGAATAAGTAATGACTATGGTTCTAATGACTATAGAATAGGCTTAAGGAAAATGATTGGGATGAATTTGGAGAAAAATGTGGTTCACATGTGATTTAAATGGATAGAAAATAAAGTTTATGTGGAATGGATTTAGAAATTGATTTGTGAAAATAGTTAATGGAAAAAAAACCTAATGGGTCTAGAAGTTAGTTTAATAATAAAATGGATAATGGAATTAATAAAATCGGAGAAGAATTAAAAGAATGAAAATTTGATTAATATGAAATGATTAGGTAAACGTATAGCAAAGGGAATTTAGCAAAATGGATAGAAACATGGGTTACGAGTATGGATTTGATGAACGGATATTGAAATTTGGCTGCTAGTCGGATAATGGATAAAAAATAATAATGGATGCGACGTAAGATGGATAATGGTGGAGAAATTGGATTAAATGGATAATTGGGATAAAACGATTTAGAAACGGATGTAGAATTTGGCACTCTGTGGGACGAGCCAATTATCACCAATACGCACATAGCCATGAAACTTTGACCCCAACCAACTTTATATTGCTTCCACAAAAATCACCGATCTTCTGGATAAATCACACTCTAAGTGTCATCGTGATAAACCTGCATCTTTGAATCCAAACTCCACGCATGAACCATTGCCTGGTAAGCTGATGAACTTTGTACACAATGGACTTTGAAACACACCGCCTGAAAGATGACCACAAGCACACATAACTTGCAAATGAGGCAATCTCCTTATTGCTTGACCTAAATCAAGTCCAACGTCCATCTGACTTGGAACACAACTGAACAACCGCATTTGAAGTGGAATCATCGTCCAGTGAATATTCTCTGTCATTTCAACCTCCGGCAGATACAGAAACCCTAATTTCCCAGGGTCCTGATCACATGCCTTATGAATCCATGCAATGTACTATTATGATGTTAATGAACTGGTGAGAAATGCAAATGAGTGCGAAATGATACACCAGTAAAGGGAATAAATACGAGGGCAAATTTTGAGGTATTACAGGATCCAAAACCATGAGGACATTTGTTAATCAACAGTATGCAAAGCGGGGTGAGTTTAAGATATATTTTCCTTCCATAACCATGTTTCATCAGGAAAAAAATAAGAAATCAGAAAGTAGAAAAAATGCGATAGTGATTAAAGACCACGGAAATCGAGCTACAGGAAAATGGCGTCTTCTGTGGGAACACCACCTTTTATATAGAAAAAACCTTAAGTTTAAGATAATGTATATATATATATATATATATATATATATATATATATATATATATATATTGCTTTTATAAATTGTTTTTATACTGCTTTATGTTTATCTTTCCGCAAAATATTTTTTTAATTGATAATCTTTTGGGTGGTATCTCAAAATGCGAAAGTGATTAATCTGCATTTGGGTGAGCTCAGGTGCACTATAAGATAGGTAGGACATAATTGAGATAGCTTGTAGGGAGTCCAATCCCGACCAGGTGAAACCTCAAAAGTCCATGAATCAGTCTAGCTATCAAGTGTGAAATCAATGTTTATAATGTACTCCATGAAAACTCGGCGATTTCCAATCGTATACTCATAACGTTGAGGGTTTAGTAAACATTTATCCCTTGACTTTGACTTACCTGATCTATAGGTACACAAATATTTACCGTAGTATAAACATTGGGAATGGGTAGAGCTCTGCCCTCATGACAACGAACCTTTGAACCAATGTTTTCACCATGTTTTTGTGTGTAACATTCATGCAACCATCAAAAGAAAAACATTTAAAAAAAATCGTCATAATTTTCTCCTTTAAAAGAACTGAACGAACGTCTGTTTCATATTATCAGTCTTTTTAAAAATGGACTTTGGGCGCCGGAAAACCCACAAATTTACATTCAAGAGTCCGAGATTGGACGATCTAAGAAAGCTATGGAAGCTTGTCACAGATCTAAAAGCTTTCAGGGAAAAGTTTGGAGAACTTTTGTCCCTACTGAAGGTCAGCATGGTAGAAGTTGTTGCTACACTGCTCCAGTTCTATGACCAGGTGTACCACTTTTTCACATTTCTCGATTATCAGCTCTGCCCAACATTGGAAGAGTATTCTCAGTTGATAGGAATCCATATTAATGAGAAAATACCGTTCTCCGAATTTGAAGGAATGTCGAGAGAATCAACAATTTCCAGGAATCTTGCTTTGGAAGAGTCAGAAGTTAAGGCTCATTGGACTACCAAAGGAGGAGTTGAGGGTCTGTCCTCCAAATTTCTAATTGAGAGAGCATTATACTTCCCCGGTATCATAAATACTATTGCATTCAAAGTCATCTTCGCATTGCTCATCTATGAGATTTTCTTATTTCCCAATATAAAATAAAATAAAATAAAAATATAGATTTTATTTTGAGGCACGTGAGTATTATAAGAACATACAAAAGGGCATGAACGCTAGTGTATTAATAAACTAAAATGATAAATAAAAAATAGAAAATAAAAAAGAGAGGCATGTGTTTACATGCATATATTTTTATTCACCCGTAATTAATTAGTATTCTCTTGAATGATTGAGAGAATGTGTCGACAAGGATGTGGTGAAAACAAATAACCATGTTGTCTATAAACACCATATCCATATTTAATTATTGAACTTGAATCTAATCCAATCATTTTAAAAATTAACGAATGTGCATCCCATGTAATTTTATTATATTTAGTTGATTCACCAACTTCTCATATACAATGAACAACAATTAAGAATCTCAATCATAATCAACATTTTTAATTATTGCATTTTGTTATTTTTCTCCCACGTCTAACTAAATGGAACAAGAGATTGAAAATATGATACTTAGCATGGGTTCACTTGCAACCAACTTCTCCCAAAAGTAAGAACATTTAACTATTATTTTGTTTATTTAATTTGGTTTAATCAAAAATTGGTGCAATTTGTAGGAGCAGGAGAGGATTATCAAGGCATTACTCAGGAAAGGCAAGATCATTTGCTTGTATGGAAGATGTTCATTTCGTTGAAGATTTGAAGAAACCAAAACATCCTGATGCAAAGAAAAGGAAGAAACATTCTTATAAGAAGGAATTCATCAACGTTAATCCACATCCTTGTCGAAGAGTACCTAGTTGCACTCAATTAACTACTTCATATGTTAATGCTTAGAATTTCCTCAATGTGATTCAATGTATGTTTGAATTTAAAAAAATCATAATAACACTTGATTTTTTTTGTCAAAATCACGGTACTATTGTGATATTGACAATCTCACTGAACATTTCAAACATACATTAAAAATCATTCACTTACACTATACCTATTTTTTTTATCAATGTTGTATATATGTAAGCAAATTATTATTTATTATTTTTTGCACTTTAACTTTTATGCAGTTTGTATACATTGTACAATTTCAACAGAGAAATAGAAATTAAAATCTCTTAAATCTTATCTTTCTCAATCTTGTTTGTTGTCTCCTTTATGAAAATAATTCATTTTCCTTTACAATTTGTCTCTTGGACTATGTCATTTCTTAATAACAATTAGAGACATTTGATTCCAATTTAATAATTGGAGTTAGGGTTACAAATATTCCTACTTTTCATCTTATTGGATTTTTGGATAATTGTCTTGGTAGAGAGGATCGTAGAAGACAAGCTTTGATTCTCTATTTTGATAATTCTTCTTTTGAAGAATCATGAAACTCCCGAAAATTATATTTTGAGATCTTAGCTTTTAAAATTATATTATCCAATTACTTTTCAATATTCACTATAACCATGAGCTTTCTCAACTTCCATTTAAATTTCAATGTTTTGTGAAATTTTGATTTTTAATTGAGAATATGTAAATAACACTGCATGTTAAAATTTTAAAATTACTTATTTCCCACATGTTTGATAAAATTACTCACTCAAAATCAAAATAATATGATAACATGATATGGAGTAATCGTTGAAGTATGCATTAAAATCTTAAGTTATAAAAAGAGGGAATAAAACATATTTCAAGAATGCATAACAATAAAGTCATAAAAACAACCAGAAAATTGTCAGAATGGGTCGTAACAATGTGAGATATTTCAGTGAAGGTGGTCAGAAGCAGCGGGAAACGTTTGCGGAAATCGAAGGTGGTCGGGTGACATCAGCGATAGGAGGCCAAGGCAAGTAGAGTGGCGTAGCAACATCGGGTTGGTGACGACGATGGAGCAGCGAAGACAATCAAAGATGACGACAACGAAACAACGACGAGGGTGCGATGATGATCGACTATGGGTTGGTTCATATGTTGTCCAGGAATTTTTGTTCATCTTGCTTGTTTTCTCGACTTATGTGTCTTTGGTATTTCTGGTTTGTTTCATGGATTTGTTAGTTAATGAGTTATGTTTTGGGTTTGTTATGGATCTGTTGGGTTTTAACATTTATAAATATGTATCTCTTATATTCTTGTCGGGAAAACCTTTAGAACTTTATCACTTGAAGACAAAAAAAAATGGTTGGGAATCTTAGTAGTAAACTTAGAGAGTCAATGGTTGAAATTCCTTGAGTTCTTGAAATATAGGAAACCTTTGGAGGTATATAAGAGGATTGATAAACACTTCTAAAAACCATGGTTTTGTGTGATTCTTATAGGAAATTAGAAGATTATTTTCTTATAACTCATATTGTAATCTCGTGTAACAAGTTTTGGAAGTATATTGTCCTTAATTTTTAAAGGACCACAGTCGACCTGCATTGAGGTTTTGGCCTTGTTAGCAAATTTTTCAACATTCCTTCATTCAGTGATCCTTGAACTAAATCCCTGAAAAGGTCACAATGAAAGGTTTTACGACATATAAAATTATAAAACTTACACAACCCTCTTTTCTCATGTTGCTTTAAAGGTGGCATCTTTAGTTCTTTAGGGACGATGATTTAACCATCAATAACTAAGAGGTCAATGATCTCGTCGCACCAAACTTATCATATTTTGGTTCGACCAGATTTTCTCCTTCGAATGGTTTCAAAAGTTTACAAACCTAGGGAGGTCTTGGATTAAATTCAACCATATTTATATCATTCTCTTTGATCTCCTCATGCCCTACGTCATAATACTGGTCCCTCTCGTTTTCTTATAAGTAGGCAACTTTCTATTTTTTTATGGAACTTACTCGTTATGGATTTATCAACCTTCAGGTGTTCGACCTGTCAAACTCTGTCGGCCATTTAAGCAATATCGCTCAAATATTGGATATATAATTTATTTATAATAGAGTAATCTAAACCCCATTGATAATTTCGACCAAACCGTGCTCATGCACTTGGGTAAAAGACCTTGCCTTTAGCTATCTAAACTTATTTAGGTAATCATCAATCGACTCAGGTGCCTTGCGTTTTACACTAGCCAACTCTTTGACACTGGTTTTTGATAGCCTGATAACACTCTGTCATTGTATGTTTTCAATCAAAGAAACAAATTAAAACAACTTAAAGAGGAACAAAAATGAAGAATAAAGACCAAATAAAGGTGCAAAAATGACTAACTATGAAGAAATAAGGGCTTAGTGAAAATCAGATGGAAAAAATAGCAAAAAAACATGCAGCTATTGGAATAATCACGCGTAGCATCGCACAACATCTTGCGCGTGATGGAAAAATATTATCAGCATCACTCGCAATGCAAGTTATCACGCGCACAATAGATTATTTTCTAGGCCTATTATGATGCGTTATGGACTGATTTGACTTATATAAAAAGGGTTTTTTGGCATCTTTTCAAGGGTTATACGATTAGAAACTGAAAGTGACAATAAAGAGCACCAATAGGGTGATTCAAAGGGGATGTTACTGTCGCGTTATTATCTGCAAACTTTGAAATGTTTCTCTGTAATCTTGGCATCATTGTAGTTGGCATAACATAGGGAAAATATCCTGACTCCTGTGGAATCATGAAATTTGATACATAAGAAGGCCTAAGGATCACTTGTCGGCCTGTGAGTAGTAGAAATACTTATTGCCACAGGAAAAGCAACTACCATCTCTAGAACCAGTGTCATACTCGCTACTGGGATGAGGACATGTTCATTAGTCCATATGGGATTAATATTCTCTTCCGTTCCAACTGTCGACAAGATATGTTGTTCATTCTTTGGAGCATTGTTTTGGGGAAGTGATGTGTTTCTAGGACGAACCATTTCAACTAAAGTTTTACCACTCCTCAAACACATAACTCCAGATGCATAAAACATTTTTAAATACAAGATAAAATCACAACAAATATGAAATACAAACACTTTTCAAAATAAACTCAAAATTTGCACAAATATGTCCCATTGGGCGTGCTAATTTGTTCACCGGTGTTTTTGGCAAACAATCACTTAGTTTTAGGTTAATTACTTGAAGGACCAAACTAATAAATCCTAGCGCAAGTTTGTGCTAATTTTCTCAGAAAAGAAAGTGTAAATTCGATACTGTCGGATTGCTTGCAATGAATTATGAGTGTTCTTCAATAAAATAAATACGTTCAAAAAATGGACAAGCAAACTGATTTTGACATGGTCAAAATTAGCCTTTGAATTTTAAAGAAAAAAACAATCAATAAAATAACCTTAAGTAAACAAAGGATATATTTGCATAATTGTAAAAATGGTAGGCATGTATATTTTTCTTACAATGTTTTTTGCCACCCCTAATCCTTTCACTAGAACCTCTATTTATAATGTTATGAACTAACGATCTTTCAACGTTCAAATGTTCATTCGTGTGACATATCATTTATGCATGTTAACTAACGCTTGATTTGATTTGCATGTGACCTTGCTACTTTGGATAAGACCAAAAAGCAGTTACTTTAGTTTAAAATTTGAATCTACTTTCAGTCGAACCTCTCCGACCTTAGCCAGACTTTCGACTCGAATACTACTATTCCTGTTGTAAGTCTTTTAGTCGAAAAGCAACTTAACTTATGTTTGGAAAAATTCCAACTAACTTCCCAGTCGAATTCTCTTTTTGAAATTTCTTTGCTAACAAATTATAGTTAAATTCTCTTTATAAATTTAATTTTAAAATTCAGTATTTTTAGTTAGGTTTTATACGTTAGACTTTATTATATTTCTCAACCATCTATCTTGGATAGAATATCACAAGTGGATGAATTTAGAGTTGTTTCAACCATTATTGAGGTCTAAAACAATTTCTATAGATACAAATTTAAAATATTAATAAATTAAAATTTTGTTAAAAATATATTAAAAATATATAGGTTTAATTGCAATTTTGGTCCTCCTATTTTTATTATTTTTTATTTTTGGTCATCCTATTTTTAAATCTGGAATTTTTGATCCTCTATTTTCATTTTTTCTTAGTTTCGGTCCACCTATTTTAAAATCCTGAATTTTTGTCCCTCTATTTTCTTTTTTATTGAGTTTTGGTCCCCTTATTTTTATTTTTTAAATTTTTGGTCCCCCTATTAAATTAGTTTCAAATTGGAAAGAGGACTAATATCCAAAACAAAACTTAAAATAGGGGACCAAAACTCAAACAAAATGAAAATAAATGGACCAAAATTTTGGATTTTAAAATAGGGGGACCAAAACTAAAAAAAAATGAAAATAGAGGGACCAAAAATTCCGGAATTTAAAATAGGAGGATCAAAACTAAAATAAAAATAAAAATAGAGGGACTAAAATTGCAATTAAGCCAAATATATATTTATAAATTATTTTTTAAATTTGCATGTTTAGAATTTTAATATATTTTTAATTTACATGTTTAGAATTTTAATATATTTTTAATTTGCTTGTTTAGCATTTTAATATACTGTTAATTTGAATGTTTTGAATGTTTAGACGTTTCCATTTTTAACATATTTTTAGGAAGAAAAAAAATAAAGTCTAAAAATATTTCTTTTTAATTTTTATTTAAATTTTAAAATTCAAAATATTTATTAATTATCATAGTCAATTTAAAAAAATATTTTTTAAAATCATAGAAATTAAAATTTATTTATTTATTTTTAATTTTGAATAATCTCTCTCACATTTTTTAATTAATATTTTAATTGAAAACAATAAATAAAACACTATAAATCACAATGTACAAGTTAAAGCACTACAAATAAAGTCTCCAGAGAAAAAATTGAGTTTTATTTTTGTAATATTATTTTGAATATTTTATATTTTATTTACTTGTTTTTCTTGATACACCAAGATAATAGTTGTTCATAAATTCAAAATCTAAAAATTATATATATATATATATATATATATATATATATATATATATATATATATATATATATATATATATATATATATATATATATATATATATATATATATATATATATATAATTTTTTTAGATTTTGAATTTATGAACAACTATTATCTTGGTGTATCAAGAAAAACAAGTAAATAAAATATAAAATATTCAAATTTAAAAATATATGAACAACTATTATTTTAGATTTTGAATTTATGAACAACTATTATCTTGATGTATCAAGAAAAACAAGTAAATAATATATATATATATATATATATATATATATATATATATATATATATATATATATATAAAGAAAATTTTAAGGTCTCATTTAAAAAAAATGTGTAGGCCTCTAAACAGGTTGGGTTGATTCTGTTTTAAAAAATTTTAAAAAATTTTGTAGGCCTCTAAACAGGTTGGGTTGATGTATCAAGAAAAACAAGTAAATACTATATATATATATATATATATATATATATATATATATATATATATATATATATATATATATATATATATATATATATATATATATATATATATATATATATATATCCTGATTGATAAAAATTATATTCAAATTTAAAAATACTACTATTTAAACAATTATATAAATCCTGACTGATAAAAATAGCGATTTTATCAGCGATGAATTGAAAATGTAGCTTATAGTTGATGGTTGATGATTAATAACTTATAATTTAAAACACAATCAACCCAACCTGTTTAGAGGCCTACAATTTTTTTTAAAATGAGACCTTAAAAATAAATTAAATTAAATTTTATACTTGATAAAAAACCTAAAACATAGGGGTTCTGTCTTCTACCAACTCAACAATAAACTTTTAGGTAAAAAAATATTTCATTTGAAATATTTATGATCAAATTAAAAAATTTTGAGGTCTAAAATCCTTGTTTGGGTCGCCTTACCTTTAAGTCGATCATGCTGATAAGTTAATTGAAGTGTTTGATAAAATTAATAGTTCAACAAACTTATAAATGTAAAATGACATAAAAAGCATTTAATACATATTTATTTAAATTGAAATAAATTATAAAGGGAAAAAGATGATTTTTTCTTTTAAATAATAAAGATAAAAATAAAAGAAAAGATGATACTAAATTATAAACGTAAGTTAAAATAATATTTGAAATAACATCTAAAAAGTAAATTATAAATTAATAACATAATTATAAATTCACGATAAAAAGATCGTTGGAAATAAATCTAAATTATCGTATGAACATATAAACTGTAAACTATAAGATATAAATTTGAAATTATAATAAAACTAACAAATATTATGCATACAATTAAATTAACAAATGAACATTATTTTAAAAATAAATTAAATACACATTATAAACAAATAAACAAATAATAAAATATAATCTAAAGGACAAACTTATCAATTACATAAAAAAGTTAACAAAATAAAAAAATAAAGTGTAGATTATTATAAATTTCTAAATACACAAATTAAAATTAATATTAAACAACTATGCAGTTATTTTCTGAATTCAGACATTAATCGCATGACACAAACGTTATGGAGAAGATAAAGAAAAAGTATTCAAAGTCAAACTAAAAAATGGTAATCTGGCAGATGTCACTCAGAAAAACAAAACAAAACAGTTTGCACATTTCCGTAAAACATCCTCAAACTGGAATAACCACGCTACCGTGTGACGTGTAAAGCACGCACTATTTTACATCGGAAAGCCATGTCAACATTCTCACATAAACCCCTTAAATTCCCTTTAATTACCAAATTGCCATTGAGCATAGTCATGAAAAAAATTCAAACCGTTATGATTACCTCTGCCCAAAATTTCACAGTGTTCCGCGGAGCACCAGAATAATAGACTATTTTAACTAATATAACATCATAATATTTTTAAGTATAAATAAAATAAAGTTTTATTTGTTTATTTATTTTCTCTATTAACCTTCTCCGTTAAGGTTTTGTTTTGTTACTCTCATTCCTTTCCATGACCATGGCCAAACCAAAAGCTCCAAGACGAACCCTAGAGTCATACTCAGTCAAACACATGAACAAATCTATTAAAGGTAAAACTAATTTCTCGAAATAATTTTTGTTCAATTTTTTATTTGTTTTGTCTGATTTGCGTTTTTTCTGTTATTAGCTGGCGATTGTGTGCTTATGCGGCCTTCTGAACCGTCGAAACCGTCCTATGTGGCTAGGATTGAAGGGATCGAAGCTGATTCACGAGGTGCTAATGTGAAAATTCATGTCCGTTGGTATTATCGACCAGAGGAGTCTCTTGGTGGCCGGCGTCAGTTTCATGGCTCAAAAGAGGTTTTTCTCTCCGATCACTTTGATGTTCAGAGTACTGATACAATTGAAGCAAAGTGTATTGTTCACAGTTTTAAGAGTTACACTAAGCTTGATGCGGTTGGTAATGATGATTTCTTCTGCCGTTTTGAGTACAATTCCTCTACAGGTGCTTTCAATCCTGATAGAGTTGCCGTGTGAGTAATTTTATTCTTTTATGTTATAATTGTGTGTTTCAATGTAATTTCTGTGTTTAATCTTATTTTATTCTGCCATAGCAATTAAATTAGGTTTAGATTTTGATTCTGCCGCAGCTAACCGGTTTTATTTGATTGATGTCTGAAGATTTTTGTTAAATTATGCTGTTATTCTAAAAAATAATTCATTTTCTTAATGGGTTGATGAATGGAAAGTGTTCTTGCCCTTAAAAATAGATTTGATCACCTGAATGGTGATATTCTTTCTCATTACCAAAGTCAGAAGAGTGGGGTTTAACCCCTTATTTATAAACACTTTAGGCCTTGAATTATGCTTATGAGTGAAGCATTCTAATTAGTTGATTCCACCGGCCAAATCCTCAATTCAGCCACGCTGTAAACCTTATTTGGATCTTCTTATCAAGTTGTTTCTGGATCATTCTGATGGCTATTCTCTTGGAGAGTTTTTTTTACCATACCGAAGACTGAATTTTGAGATGTCCTTAGGTTGGGCTTTCTAAATCATGCTGTTACATATAGTAAATAAGACTTTTTTTTTGTCACAATGAAGAAGTTGTGGGATCTTTATCTGGATTATGGCTTATGTATTGTTTATTGATCAAAATTTTCATGGCAGGTATTGTAAATGTGAGATGCCCTACAATCCAGATGATCTTATGGTTCAGTGTGAGGGCTGCAGTGATTGGTAAGTTGAATACTCTCTACTTTATTTGTCCTCTACTCTGATCTTGGTTGTGTTCAGTATTTGTCTGATTTTCTGAACTCTAGTGTGTCCGGTTCTGTGGATATTTTGAATCGCCCTCATGTGAAGAAAAAGTGTTTTGAGTCAGCAATTTTTTCTGTTGTGCCAGACTCTTTGATTAATTTGGACTACTCTTTCATCGATATTTTGTGTTGCCTAATGAATGATACAATTTTTAATAGATGCTAACTATTTTTTCTGTGAATGATTTACTGTTATGCTTTGGTTATCTCTGGCATACTGCTTCTGTCTAATTGTTATTTGATGTGTGCTTTTGCTACCGCCTTCCCCCAAACCTATTTTACCTCGTTCAGCTGATTCAGTGCTATGCATAGATTCATGCTTTCTAGTGAGGTTAGGTTGTCATGTAATTTAGCTTTATTGGAATCTCATTATGCTTACCTGGGAAGTAGTTCCTTACACATATTTTGTGGCAATCCAAGCACTAATGAAGCTAAATTTGTGGATTTATGAAGTTGAATCTGCATACGGTACTATTGATTTGTAGATTATCAAATCTAACATAAAAATTCACGCAGTTAGTATACCTAGATGAATATAAATGGTAAAGAATAAAAGAATCAATGCAAATTGACTACATATTTTATGCATTTGATTGATGTTTTTTTAGTATTTCATTGAATGAGTGTCATGAACACTCACGTCTACCTTTGCAATTCATGTGTATTGGAATTTTTTGCCAAATTATGCAGTATCTCTAACGTATCATAAATATCTGTCTGTGGATTTTAGAAATATGCTCAAAAAAATTAAGGGTAAATGGATTATGAAGATCTGAAATGTCAGACAAAGATTCAGAGAATGAATTCCCTCTTAGAAAAAGAAGATGATTCATTTTCTTTCTTATTCTAGGAGGGGAATCTTCTGCATAATTATTCCAGTAGCACATACACAGACTAATTACATAATGGCTTTAGACAGATAGGTTCTGTGTAGTGACAAACTTTACAAAGTTATCCCAACTTGTTAAAGTTTTTATTAGAAGAAAACACCTTAGACAGATATATTCTGTGTAGCGACAAACTTTACAAAGTTATCTCAACGTTAAAGTTTTGATTAGAAGAAAACATCAGTTTAATTATCTAAAATTTCTTTATTCTCATGATTGTGGTCATTGATCACAATTTTTTGCCGTTTTACAAAACTAACGGAAAACTAGCCTCGTGAATTATGACATTGTTTTTTTTTTGTTGCTTATTTTTATGGGAGACATGATCAATCTGGAAGGTTTTAAATATCAATATTGAGGTTATTAGTTTGTATGCTAAATCATGTTATTAAATGGAGAAGATTTGAGGTTTTGATACCCCGCTGGAAGAGGATTTGCATGTTATAATGTTGATATCAGAGTTTGGGTTAATGTATTCTTCTGCATAATCTTTATGATTCAGGTTTCATCCGGCTTGTATAGACATGACTGTAGAGGAAGCCCAGAGACTCGACCACTTCTTTTGTGAAGGTTGTTCGGTCGAAGGTCAGAAACAGTTGCAAAATGCTCATTCTGCTACAAGGCCCTCGGATACAAAGGTACTATTTACTTCTGTTTAATATTTTTAGAGCGAGTTTGTTTTCAGCACTTAATACCATTTAAACTGACGTGCCCGACCACTTTAAATCTTTAATATCTTCTTCATCTGTTGTCGATTGCAGGTGGATACTAAACGCCGTCGAAGGTAAAGTGATAGAATATAGGTAGATCTATAATGGAGGGGACCTTGCTTTTCTAATCCTGGGTAGGAGGTGAACAAACTGGAAGACAATGCTATCATCTAATAGTAAAAACTGTGAAAGTCTTTTTGAGATTAATTTAAAAAAGTTTGTCAATGGTTTGAGTATGCATCTTGTGTTCCCTTGGAAGTGGAGGATGTGTTTCTTTTGTCTTGTAATTATTATGTGAGGTAGATTTTCCATCAATCCCTTTCAGGTCCTTGTTCTTACTTGGACTTTTTGTAAAGTAGCCTGACTTATTTACAACTAGTAGCCACTCTTTAGTTAAAGGATCATGACTTTCTATTCTATGGTGATGTCATTGTGTTGGCAATTGGCGTGACCAAATGGATCAAAACTATAAAGATATGGGAAATAAATAAGAGAGACTATAGTAATCAATTTAAAATAATGGTAATTTATTCCACTAAGTGGTACCAAATATGTGTAGTACTCCATTGTATTTTATAACGGAGTAATTTTTTAATATAATTTTTTTAGTACAATATCGGGTCTTGAATTCGGAACTTTCAGGGTCTGATATTTATAACACAATAAATCCCTTGATTTGGAGGAATTTAAAATTTGTATTGAACGAGGATTTTTTAGAGGGTTGGCATAAATTTTTCAAATGTATTTTATGATTTTATAGTATTTTGAAAATTAAAAATATAGTTTTTTGAACATTTGTGGAAGATGATTTAGAGTTTTAACATTCTTTAGTAAACAAATTTTTTGAATATGGTTTGAACTCCCTCAATATTAAATTTAGATTTTGTCCATATGTAAACTTCAAATATTAGATTTTTATTTATTTATTTTTATAGAAGTTGAAGATAATATTGTAATAATGTATCCACATATATTACATTAAAGAAACCACCTTGATGGATGTGCTGATCAAACAAAACTATTCTTTGATAATGAAAGTCATTCTGCAGCAGAGAGTAATGTGAAGTTGCAGTCTTGGGAACAAATGATGCATAGAAGCAAAGTTCCCCATGAAAACCATGTACATGGGCATTGAGAGGTGAGGAGTCAAAAATTAGTTGGAGGATTCTGTTCTACGTCGCAGATGATCTTGTGGCTTGCATGCCATGGGACTTCATGGCTTTGGAAATGAATGGTAACAGCAAAAAACAATGCTAATCATTTTTGTGTCAAAGACATGGACAACTTAACATATCGTTGGATCTGATAGATAAGGATAATAAAATGAATGGTTGAGATAAGTTAATTGTGTTTACTTTTTACTAGTAGAGTATGACCTGTTATAAGTTCTAGAAGTTAGAACAGTTATTGTTTTAAGTAAATATACTAAAAAATATTTTAAATCAACCAATATATTTTAATTTAAAGTTCTAGTCGTGACTGATAATGAATATTGTAACATATTTTATTTATTAATTGGTTGCTAATGAATGCTGGTGTCTAACACACCATCTAAAGAAGAAACCATGGAAGGGAGTTTATAAATAAATATTTCTCTTTATAAAATAAATGCTCCCCCTTATCTCTAAAAGGGGGTTAGGGCTAGGTCGTTTCTTCTTTATGGTCGGTGTTTTCTTAAATCGGAGGGATGGGTGGACGGAGGTGAGAAAGAAGGCCTTCAGAAATTGGTCTTCAATTTGGGATTCATTTCCGGTAGATAAGAGAAGAGGCAAGGTGGAATCACAAGGTATTTCGTCTTTTTACTTTTCGGAGTTGTCGGAGAGATGCAATTTTTAGGATGTTTTCGAGATTTTCGGTTGTATTGGGAAGTAGTGGAAGTGTCTATTTCAACAAGGAGGAATCAAATTGGGAAGAAATTTGGTTTTGCAAGGTTCAAGGAGGTGGAGAACGCGCGTATAATGGCAGTAAGGTTGGATAGCGTCACAATTGATGACAAGAAAATTCACGCAAATATTCCCAGGTTTGAAAGAGATTTGATTTCTGTTAACAAAGAAGTCAGGGCAGGGCGGTTGAATGGATTAGGCCTTCTCGTCAGGTTGGCGCAGGGTGGAGAAAGGGCGTAGGGAATGATTCTCGGAGGAACATCGAAACGTTTGTAGACGTGGTTTCTAATAAGGAGAACACAAATATGTCGATAAAGAAGACAGAGTTGGTTTACTCTTTGAAGGAGGATGATATATCAAGGTTATTGAAAGCATATGTGGGGCAAGTTACTATACCAGGTACGACCTATTTCGTTCAGAATTATTTCGAGGTGGATGGTTTGTACGTGGTAAAAGTCTCGCCGATGGCCCTAATATGTGTCTGTTAGAAGAAACCTGAAGAATGAGTGATTCAAGAGCTTGTAAGGGAGGGTGAGAAGTGGTAGAAGCAGTGGTTTATGGCGATTTGGAGATGGAGCGGCGCATAGATTAATGATGGTAGGATGATTTGGGTTAAAGTGTTTGGTATCCCCGCTCAAGCTTGGAATGGAGATTTTTTGTGGAAGTGGCTGATAACACGAAAATGTAACTTATTTTTAGGCCCAATTCACATGAATTTAAGTTTTGATTTATTTGTTTTTTCTTAATTTATGTTTTATTATGCTGATATTTTTTATATGTTTTCAGGTAACTTGAATTAAATCGGATTAATTTACAAAAGAAAGAAAATGAGGAAGAAATGAGGAAAAAATGAGAAGAAATGGAACAAATAATATAAAAGAGCATTTTCCACATGTGACGAGCGTCACAAGTATATTACGATCGTCATAAGAAAAGAAGGTGAGACGGTCGTCACACTCACAAGACGACCGTCATAAGTCAAAAACGTGGAAGTTTTATTACGCAACTTGGTCAAAACCTGCGTGAAGTCGTTCCTAATATTTCTCACCTGAAGCAGACCAAACCAAGTCAATTGGAAGCCAAGTCTTCTTCAAGCCAGAGATTATTTCTCCTACATTTTCTCACTTCAAGTTGAAAATGAGAACTATAAATAACAACCTCTACTACTTGAACCGACATCTCCTTTTTCACCCATCTCTCGCATCATTTTTCCTTGTTTAGTTTTTAAGTTTCTTTATTTTATGTAAAAGTAATAGTTCTCCACATCGGAGGACTATTACAAATATTAGTTTTAGGATTATTTCTTTTATGTATTTTATTTTTCCGATTCGCATTCAAGAATTCAAGAGTTCAATGTATGATTAAAGCATCAATTAATTTCAGGTTTATTTATTATTATTTATCTTTCTCGTCTTCTTATTTAATCGTCTATTTATATTTTCATCGTCTTCGTATTTAAATTTCCTAATTATGTTATCGTCTTTAGTTTATTTTCACAATTGCATATTTATTTTCCTGTCAATGTCTAGCTAAATAGTCTTGAGTCCGACGCATGAGGACCATCGTTACCGACGGGACTCGGTAGAAAATAATAGGTGCGAACTTATGATTAAAATTCTATTTTTGGTTTTAATTTCCAAGTTTAATTTAAATAGCTTTGTCACGAGAGTGAGAGGTTACTTAACACGATTTTGTCACGAGAGTGAGAAATTAATTAAGGTTAGAACCGACACAACGAGAGCGTGGAAATCGAACCAGATAGTGAAAATTAGGCAAAAAATCTAAATACAACAAGAGGGCTTTAGATACGCTTAGGATAATATTAGCTTTCAAAATATATTTCTTAATTACCGGGCGAGCGAGAGCAAAATCTTGGGATTAGGAAGTATGACTTTAGTTAATACCGCGAGAGCGTGAGGCATAGTCTTTAAGTTAATTTATTCTATGGAACTAAGTTATAATCTAATTAGTAACCGAATTATACTAAGTCCTTTAGGAGCGTTGAATCCATATTCCAGTCTCTCTTTATTATCTTATTATCTTAGTTTTATTTTAAGTTCTAGTTTTAGTTTCTTCTTAACCAAATACACTTTGCCTTAGCTTTACAAAGTAACGATAGAGTACAATAGGTTGACATTGGTCTCTGTGGGATCAATATTTTTTATTACTACGCGATAGATTATGCACTTGCAGTTAGTAACCATTAGACTCAGAAAGTCGCGATCATGTTTTTGGCGCCATTGCCGGGGACCAAAAGTCAATATTGTCATTCCGTTGTTGCACCGTATAGACTAAGGCATTTACTTTCTTCTCTCAATAACTATGTATCACCCAAAATTCTTCTATGATGACAACTCCTAATATTTTGAGGAATCACACTCAAATTCTCCCTATGATTACTATCCCCAATATTTCGAGGAACCGCAAGATGTCCATAATTCAAACTTAGAAATATTAATGAAGGATCTCAATGCGACGCAGACTCATGCCCAATATCTCTCGGAACCACAGTCGAATCCCCTATATGATCACCATTCCCAACACTTCGAGGAACAATAAGAATCCGTTAATTACAACCTTGAAATGTTATTGGAAGATTTCATCGGAATAACAGCTAATGCTAGGCTAGAATCGATGATGAAGCGCTTTGTGGAGGCACAAACTCTTCAGAATGAAGAGCTTAGAAGACAACATCTCGATACTCGTGAAGCTCTTAGGAAGATAAACACAATGGTCGAGTACCTTGTGACTCACACTGAGGCATTGGAGACCCAAATCTTGCTACTTGCACTGACACATATAAGACCTTCCCCTGAGGAAATTGTGTATGTTATAACAATTAGTAGTGAAAATCAGCTCGAAATTCCTTAGGAGAGTGATTATGAGGTTGAGGAGAGTGATTATGAGGATGATGAGAGTTCTGGTGAGGAAAATCCACCGACATCATCTGAATGAGAGGTTGTCATAAAGGTAGAGGATAAAGCAACTATCGATACCCTTCCTTATACCCCATCATATCCTTTCTCGTATAAGTTTGCAGACTCCAAACCCAAAACGTATGCGGAGGCATTGGAAAATATCCACACCAAAGCACAATTGTCTAAAGTCTTGCAAAAAAGAGAAAACCAGAGGACCTTGAAATTAGGGAAATTATTAATCTTAAGTGGGTAAGGTTAACTTTTGAGGTGTTGGATGAAATAACTAAGCCCAAACTTGAAAAACCAATACTTAGCATAGATCCAGAACCACCACCACAAGTTCAAAAGAATAAATCGCACCACAGAAGGATGAAAAGAAAAGGCGAGGGATATGTGAGATGGCTTGATAAATGGCCATGGAAACCGAAGAATTAACACTCCTAACCGTCGAGCTATCAACGTTAAACAAAACGCTGCATGGGTGGCAACCCACTATCTTTTATTTTAATGTTTTTCTTTTACTATTTTTATCTGCAGAAAATAAAGAAATATATCGCTTGCCACATCTCAGCTACATTTAGGCGAAAGACCTCTAAATGAAAATCCCTTAAGACGAGTTGGTGCACACTGATATTCCTACGAATGTCGCTGATGATGATGACACCAATGATGAGTTAGTATGATAGGAGATGACATGTCTCTCCCGCTCGCAACTCATCTTCTCCTCTTTGTATTTTTGCACTATCTAGTTCCACCTGCGCACACCATATTATATTTCTAACAATTTTTGTAGGTACTTCCTTCGGAAACAGGCAGTATGAAGAGCGGCTTCCTGAAAAGTGAAGTTCTCACAAATCCAAAAATCTCGTAGTATAAGACGCCGAAGCAGAAGTGGTCAGCAAAGACAGGGACAACTAGGGAAGAGTCAGAGTGAATTTGGTCGTGGTGGCACGAAATGGCATCCATACAGGTTCTATCTTTCCTTTTCCACCTTTTATAAAAATATTGAGGACAATGTTTGGTTTAAGTGTGGGGGAGGAACGTTACCACTTTTATTTTATTGTTTCTAGTTAGATTCAATATTTTCCAGCATGATTTTAAATTTTTCTATTTTCGTTGCATCTTTGCATGTGCTGTCAAGTTCTTATATGTGATTTTCGTGTTTATCGATTTCCTATTCCCTTGAGCCTCACCAAATATTTTAAAAATAGAGTTTCTTTTGAAAATCTTAGGTTACAGACGAAATTGAGGTTAGATTATTATACTTGGGAAAATTCCGCAAGATCGGTATCGTCTTAACACCATGAGCCTCCCAATTATGGAAATCAATTTGAGTACTTATTATGACATAGCCTTAAGTTCTCACCCTTTTAGTAGTCCCTTATTAGTCTATATTAGCAGTCAACATCATCCTAAGCACACACTAAGTAGGATGTCGATGCAAATAAGTGTATTATCTCAAAGTTAAAAGAATAAATTAAGAGAAAAAACGAATGAATGAAAAAAATGCTCCTTCTATCCTAGGTGGTCCTTACCCGATCATTTAGCCCAACGGTGTAAAATTATTTATTTTATTGATACGTACAAAAGAAAAAAAATGATGAAAATGAGATCATAGTCACTAACAGACTATCCTACCATGAGTGTGAAAGGATAACAGGCTTAATGTGATTGCACCATAATGAAAAAGGGTGAAAGAAGGATGAGTGAATTAGACTTAGGTATAATGACATGATGCTGATTGGTTAGTATAGAAGGAAGGTTGATGACGGCAAAAGCGGAATTGTGTTGTTACGATATCCTTAGTGTGTGAACAAGTACCTATCAATACAAAATTAACCGAAGTAGAGTTGGTAGCCTAGGACGAGTATTCTGTTGAACTAGTTTTCTTATGAGCCATAGTTTGCTTGAGGACAAGCAAAGGTTTAAGTGTGGGGGAGTTTGATAACACGAAAATGTATCGTATTCTTAGGCCCAATTCACATGGATTTGAGTTTCGATTTATTTGTTTTTTCTTAATTTATGTTTTATTATGCTGGTATTAAAATGTTTTCAGGTAACTTGAATTAAATCAGATTAATTTACAAAAGGAAGAAAATGAGGAAGAAATGAGAAGAAATGGAACAAATAATATAAAAGGGCATTTTCCACATGTGATGAGCGTCACAAGTATATTACGACTGTCATAAGAAAAGAAAGTGAGACGGTCGTCACACTCACAAGACGACCGTCACAACTCAAAAATGTGGAAGTTTTATTACACAACTTGGTCAAAACCTACGTGAATCCGTTCCTAATATTTATCTCCTGAAGAAGACCAAACCAAGTCAATTGGAAGCCAAGTCTTCTTCAAGCCAGAGATTATTTCTCCTACATTTTCTCACTTCAAGTTGAACATGAGAACTATAAATAGCAGCCTCTGCTACTTGAATCGGCATCTCCTTTTTCATCCATCTCTTGCACCATTTTTTCTTGTTTAGTTTTTAAGTTTCTTTATTTTATGTAAAAAGTAATAGTTCTCCACATTGGGTGACTATTACGAATATTAGTTTTAAGATTCTTTCTTTTCCGTATTTTATTTTTCCGATTCGCATTCAAGAATTCAAGAGTTCAATGTATGATTCAAGCATCAATTAATTCCAGGTTTATTTATTATTATTTATCTTTCCTGTCTTCTTATTTAATCGCCTATTTATATTTTCATCGCCTTCTTATTTAAATTTCCGAATTATGTTATTGTCTTTACTTTATTATCACAATTGCATATATATTTTCCTGTCAATGTCTAGCTAAATAGTCTTGAGTCCGACGTATGAGGACCTTCGTTACCGACGTGACTCAGTAGAAAATAATAGGTGCAAACTTATGATTAAAATTCGGTTTTGGTTTTAATTTCCAAGTTTAATTTAAATAGCTTTGTCACGAGAGTGAGAGGTTACTTAACACGATTTTGTCATGAGAGTGAGAAATTAATTAAGGTTAGAACCGGCACAACGAGAGCGTGGGGATCGAACCAGATAGTGGAAATTAGGAAACAAATCTAAATACAGCAAGAGCACTTTAGATACGTTTAGGATAATATTAGCTTTCAAAATATATTTCTTAATTGCCGAGCGAGCGAGAGCAAAATCTTGGGATTAGGAAGTATGTCTTTAGTTAATACCGCGAGAGTGCGAGGCATAGTCTTTAAGTCAATTTATTCTACGAAAATAAGTTATAATCTAATTAGTAACCGAATTATACTAAGTCCTTTAGGAACGCGGAATCCATATTCTGGTCTCTCTTTATTATCTTATTTTTTAGTTTTATTTTAAGTTCTAGTTTTAGTTTCTTCTTAACCAAATACACTTCGCCTTAGATTTACAAAGTAACGATAGAGTACAGTAGGTTGACATTGGTCTCTATAGGATCAATATCTTTTATTACTACGCGATAGACTGTGTACTTGCAGTTAGTAACCGTTAGACTCAGAAAGTCGCGATCAGTGGCAAATACTTTTAGTGCATTTGTATGTACTGACGACAAAACTGCTAAGGGTTTGTTTTTCGATCTCACAAGAATTATATTGCGAGTGTCGTTGGATTTCAAACTTCTGGATTCTTTATGCGCATGGATCAATAACAATGTTTTTTGCTTGCAGTTGTGAGAAGAATACTCTAATTTGTTTCGAACGGATTCAGGTATGTCGAAATCTCAAATTACTGGAGGAACATCTTCTATTTCAGAAGATGAGTGGTCAGTAGATAGTCTTAATAGATTGTTTCAAACTGCTGCCGAAGAACCTGCAGATTCTATTGATGAATTTTCATCTCATAATTTGTGGGCGAAGATGGGAAAAGTATGAATGAAGTAGGCAATAGTTTCATAGGAGGGCTGAAGAGAAGACAAAGGCTTGTAATGCTTCTGCTATTCATAGTAGCTCGGGTTCAGACTTTATTAATGATACTTTTGACTCGGTTGTATTGAAGGCAGTCAGGAGGAAGAGTCATGAGGAGGGCATCATGGATGAACCAGTACTATGTGATGTTACAAAAAGAACAACCCCTTCTAATGTCAGATGTTCGATCAAAGAAATGCCAAGGAAAAAACATCTGAAAAAGACAAAGTTTCTTCATGTGGGAGATTTACTTGGTGGAAAAAATAAGAAGTTCAAGCAGGTGTTAAGAGTTCAAAAAGAAAAGGGAAAGGTGTCTCAAGGACAAATTTAGTGATTATTCCTAAAGGTGTCTCAATCGGATGGTCAGAAGTATTACACAAGTATTATTGAGTTACCGGAGAGGGTAGATAGAGAAAAGAAAGAAGTTCAGAAGGAGAAAATTAATCGGTTGAAATGATCGTCGGATATCTTAATATTAGAAGGGGATGTAATGCTCTTAAAAGAAGAAGAATTAGTTCTTTGATTAAAAAGAGCAAAGACGATATTTTCTTGGTGCGAGAAACTAAATTGAGTAACATTCGATGTTCCTTAGCCAAAAGCTTCTAGAGTAGTATGAAGATTGGATATTCATTTTCTAACTCGTCAGGTATGTCGGAAGGGTTATTAAATTTATGGAGAGAAGGTGTAGGGGAAGTCTTATGTAACTTCAGGGGGGGGGGGGGGTTCTTGTGGGTTAAGATTATTTGAAGTCTCACATTTACTATGTAGTAAATGTGTATTATTCATGATCTTTTATCAATAAGAAGTTATTGTGGAGTAAGTTGTTGGATCTAAAGGATAATTATAATGATGGAGAGTGGATTATCGGAGGTGATTTCAATGTGGTCAAGAGTAAGAGAGAAAGAAAAGGGAGGACGGAGACGGGGGATAACATTGAAATTAGAACCTTTGTAGAGTTCATAGAAGATAGTTCCTTGGTGGATGTCCCTTGTAAAGGAAAAAAACACTCTTGGTATAGTGGTGATGGCAAGTCTATGAGTAGAATTGAACGGTTTATTTTGTCGGATGTCATCGTGAATAGGTGGGGAATAACCAGAAAATTCATCGGCCCAAGAAACTTATTGGATCATTGTCCTATTTGGTTAGTTGAGGATAATGAAAATTAGGGGCCTAAACCCTTCAAATTCAACAATGAATGATTTTCTTTCAATTATTTTATCCCTTTTGTCGAGAAGGAATGGAAGGAGTTTGTGATAGAAGGAATAAGAGATTTTGTTTTAAAAGGAAAAATTAAGACTTTTAAAAGATAAACCTAAGTGGTGGAATATGGAGGTGTTCGGGAAGATAGACTTGGAGATGGAGAATGGTGTTGGAGATATTAATCTTGGTGACTATAGAGTGGAGGAGGAAGATGTTGGTTTGCATCCGGAGATTATTGTAAATAGGAAGGAAGGGATGTATCGTTTTTGGATAAAGTTGAGGATTAAAGAGAACATGCTAGTCCAAAAATCTATATTGAAATGGTTAAAAGAAGGTGATTCTAATATTGGTTATTTTCATAAGATGATGAAAGATAGAAGAAGACATAATCATATTGGCCCCATTCTTTCTTTGCGTGGTTTATTGGATACAGTTAAGGAGGTTTGACATCATTTCTCGAATAAGTTTATCGAGGTGGATAGGGAGAGGCCTTCGTTGGAGGGAATTCCTTTTAAAAGTATTAGTGAAGAGGAGAATTTGTTCCTTGAAAAACCTTTTCAAGAGGAGGAGATAAAGGAGGAAATTTGGGGTTGTGGTGTTTCAAAAAGTCCGAGTCTAGATGGTTTCTCTTTTCTTTTTATAAAGAAATTTTGGTACTTCCTCAAAGAAGCTTTTATTCGTTATTGTAATTGTTTTCACTTTGGTAGTGAAGTTTCTAAAGAGGTCACATATTCTTTTTACAAAATGTCAATCAAAGTGGTTAAAGAAGTCATAATCTTAACCTTGGTGGAAGGATCACTCTTTTAAAGTCTATATTATGTTCATTATCCATTTTCACAATGTCTTTTTACCAAATGCCAATCAAAGTGGTTAAAGAAGTCATTATGATGCAAAGTAATTTTTTGTGGGGTGGGGTGGAGGAAAAGAGAAAGATTCATCGGGTTAGTTGGAAGAAGGTTTGCTTACCTTTTGAAAAGGGAGAGCTAGGAATTAAAAACTTGGTGGATTTTAATTTATCCCTTCTAAACAAATGGAGATGAAGAATTCTTCAAAAACCTAATGCTCTTTAGTATGACATCTTGAAAGCTCGGTATGGTGATATTTCTATGAAGGTTCTTTGTGGTGTAGATGTTTAAAAAATTTCGTATTCTCATTCCTTTTGGTGGAAGGATATTATTTTAATTGGAAAAATCCCTTTAAAGATCCTATTGTTGCTAATAGTAGGTTCAAGGCTGGAAATGAGTATTCCACTCCTTTTTGGGAAACTAAGTGGTTGGGTGACAAGAGCTTGAAGGAGGAGTACCCAGATCTTTTTTAGGCTTCGAGTTTAAAGAATGTTTCCATTGGGGCTATGTGGGGATGGAGTGGGGGTATTTAGCATTGGGAGGATTTGGGTTTTCCGAGGCGAGGGGCGGTTACCGAATGTAACGTCGACTTTGACTTCTTTGTCCGTGCGGCTTAACACTCATGGAATTAAAGAGGATGGTAAGTATGATATTGTTTGGGTTCTTGAACCTAATTGAGGTTTACGGTGGCCTCTTGTAATGAGTTTTATGCTTCTTTCCACATTCCTTTTGGTACTTCCAATAGGAACAATGTGGCTTTGGACCTAATATGGAGAATGGATGTGCATTTTAAGATAAAAGCTTTCAGTTGGAGAATTTTTGTGAATAGACTTCCTACGAATGATCTTTTGGCGTATAAAGGTATAAATTTAAATATTGATGCTTTAAATTGTGTTTTTTGTAGGAATCATCCAGAAACTTTGAAGCATTCATTTCTTACTTGTTTTGTGGTGAATAAGTTTTGGAATGAAATAACCATTTAGATAGGTAAATAGGAGGATTTGGAGAAAGAGTGTCTTTCGTCTTTAATGGATTGATATTCATTTTGTCATGTAAAAGAAGTTAAAGAGGGAAAATTAGGGATTGTTTGGTTAGCCACTTTTTGGAGCTTATGGTTATTAAGGAATGATGTTTGTTTTCGGGCGAGGAATGAAATATTAACATTACGGTATGGGGAATTAAAGCATTAGTTGGAAATGATCTTTTTGTGAAGAAATTACTCATTCGAATTGTAGTTTATACGAATTTAATAAAGACCATTTACTATTTATTTCGTAATTCTAATTGGTTTGTAATCTCTATTTTTTCCGGTTAGTGTAAATAGATTGGAGAACTCTTAGTTCTCCCTATTAAATTATCTTGTTTATAAAAAAAAAAGACCATGGAAGATAGTTGTCTTGAAATATTGTATGACTCGCTTATTGTCTGGTTATCTTGAAATATTGTATGATTCACTTCTTATTGTGAGAGGAGTAGTGGTCAATCATTGCATGAGCTAAGCAGGTGTGTAGATGGATAATAAAATATCAGACATGACATATGTATTAAAATTTTATGGTGTTGTGATACAATGTATCTTAATGTTGGACGAAACACCATCTTTTGTTCAGTGATTGAGGAAAGCTATGCCATCAGTCATTTATGTTCTTTCAAGAAACTTTGCAACGTAAGAAATAATGTAAAGAGCTCATGTCTTTGCAAGATAAGTTGGTGGAAATTTTGGTTGTATTCATATGCACGTATAGTATTATGCCTTGATTTCGGAAAATAAATAAAGATGAATCATATTTTGTATTAATAAAATATATATATATATATATATATATATATATATATATATATATATATATATATATATATATATATATATATATATATATATATATATATATATATATATATATATATATATATATATATATATATATATATATATAAGTGTTATACATAAAAATTGTTTGAAATATTGATAAATTAAAATTTAATGGAGAATTACTTGAAGAATTTTGTTAAAAATCTTAATTATTTAAAATATATACATATATATATATATATATATATATATATATATATATATATATATATATATATATATATATATATATATATATATATATATATATATATATATATTAAATAATTAAGATTTTTAACAAAATTCTTCAAGTAATTCTCCATTAAATTTTAATTTATCAATATTTCAAACAATTTTTATGTATAACACTTAAACAAGACCAATTGGCGCATGTACTATGCAAATTACTAATTAGCATTACAACCAATTGAATTGATCCCTACTATAGGTCAAATCAATCCAATTGATGTTTATGTATTGCTTTTAAAAGGATGCTCCAATTTATCAGTCTTGATTGTATTGCAATTTTTTTTTTAAAATTTAAAATATTATATTAATAGATATCATTTATATAAATAGAGATATGTCTTTTCCAATTTTTTCACACCTCTTCGCATTTTCTTCTTTATCTTTTCTTCACTTGTTTTAACATGAGTAGTAAAATAAAATAAACATACATGTTTTCTTTCTTCGAAAATCAAGCCTCCGATGAAGATTCGTTTTCGGAACATTCAAAGTTTCGAGCAACTTGAGAGGAATTTGATCCTTTAGTTAGAAGAAGAGATTAATAATGATAAAATAATTAGAATTATTGAAAGATTTGTTTCATAAATCTCTATTGCATATGACAATGATGATTTTCAACGTTTTAGGGTGCTAGTGAAAATGACAATGATATTAGGGATATGATATTTGCACCAGATGATATTGTTTTGATAATCTCTTAAATATGTTGTTGTGCTAAGTCATTTTATTTCTTGTCTGTGTTATTGTTTTAGACGTGTTTATGTTCGTGTGTTGTTGTTTTAGGCGTGTTTATGTTCATTTTGTTGTAACCAAAAGTTGTTATCTATATTAAATTATAAGGTTATTATGCATAGATTTTTCCAAACATTTGGACAACTTTTCCGTGTGTGTCTGAGTTGACGACATATACCACACGATCTTATAAATTGTTTAGTCATATCCATTTCAGTTCTAATACATGTGTTGTTGGGACGACCTTTTTTCTTCCTTCTCATATTTTTGTGTGCCAAATTATATTCCCTTGACATGTAGGTCAATATTCCTCTTTAGCTACCACAAAGAAACATATGACACCAACACTTTCAACCATAGTCAAAACACCCTAACATCACAACACCAAAATATCCAACAAACATATGACTACCAAACACGACAACAACCATCTCTTCCATTCCCCAACAAAGCATTCAAACCAATGTCATCATTCACTCGACCAAGTTTCTCACCAATAACCCCATCAACCTAAACAACACAACCCAACTATACAACTACTTGGGAAACGAACTTAGTTGCAGCGACGCATCAATCCAAACAAGACTTCGTAGAATTACAAGAATTTATTTGGGAACCTAGTGATGACGATGCTCCAGGGACCACATATCACACATGTGTGATGAATCAACAGAGACCTGGAGGGTAACCGTCTTTATATCACACTCAATCAACATCATAATATGCAAGAAGGAAAAACATGGTTGGTCTCTAAAGAAGAAGACCATGGAAGAAGGTTATTTGTAAATATTGTATAACTTGCTTATTGTTATGAGACAAGTGGTGGTCAATCATTGCATGAGTTAAACAAGTTTGTAGATGGATGATAAAATATCAGGACTCAACATAGATATGTATTAGAAATTTTGTGGTGTTGTGATAAGCATATGACTACATTATGTGGTAGATAATTATATCAGTAGAGGATCAAGAAATCATTTGACAAGAAATTTGAGATGACTGATCTAGGTCACATCTCATATTTCCTTGGAATAAAGATTTACAATAATAGAATATGATTGCTAATGCATAAGAAAATGTATGGAAGTGAAATACTAAAGAGATTTGAGATGGAGAACTGCAACTTTGCAACAACGTTGAGCCAAGATTATAGTTGACAAAAGACTCAAATGAGGGAAAATTGATCCAACACAATACAAAAATCTCATCGGATCACTAAGATATCATTGCCACACAAGACCTGGCCTTATATACAGTTTATGTGTGGTAAGTAGATTCATACAAAAGCTAAAGTTATCACATCTAGCAACCACTAAGAGGATAGTAAGGTATATTATAAGCATATTGGATTATGGTATCTTGTTTCGAGTAACAAACAAATGTGTGTAGGCTTGTTGGATACACTGATTCAAGTTGGTGTGGTGATGCTGATGATCGAAAATCAACATCAGGATATATGTTTTTGTTAGGTGGTGCACCAGTAGTTTGGAGTCCGAGGAAGGAATATGTGGTTGCTTTATCCTCATTTGAAGCATATTACATTGTAACATCACCATGTGTTTGTCAAGCTATATGGTTGATAAATCTAATTGATGAAATTGAAGGTCAACCACATGGAGCTAAGACTATGAAATTCAAGTGTGGTATTTGGATCGAACTCTAGTGTTGACAATGGTAGTTTCAAGAAGCTTCACCAAACTTTAATGGAGTCTTATATAACCTTATGCAAGAACCTCTATGAACTTTTGTATTCTTCACCAAATAGCTTCTAGATCTCAACGAAAACTTTGCAAATGCTTGAAATTGCTTGAAATGCAAATTGATGTTGAAGTTGGTGAAATTGGTGGACGAAAATAGAGGCACTACAACTCCATTTCCTTGCTTGAAAGAGCTTCCCTGAAGTGTATAGATGAAGATTACTGAGAGAGATTGAAGGTTGGTGGCTTCTAGAGAGAGTTTTTCATGAAAATGCAAAAATTGCAAAAATGGTGAAAATGAGAGAATCCTCCCCAAAATTCTGTTATGATGGCATTTATATGGTGGATTAATGTTTAACCACTATGGTTAATGGTTAGAACTATGGTTAGTTTAAAGGATTATGAAAAACAAATGAGTTTTAAGTTGAAAATGCAATGTAAACCATGGGATAAGCCTTTGTTCAAGTATGGTGCACTCACACTTATGGGGGAGAAAGTAATGATAATGAATGATGATGAAGTAATGTATGTGAATCCAAGTAAATCAATGCATAACAATCTAACAAGGCTTCCATAATAAGTAACCAAAATGCAATGAAAAGTATGAATTTTAATGATGAAGTTCTCTCAAAATAATGGATAAAATGAAGTGATTTTGGATGCTAATGATCAAGGATGAATGATAGAACAAGTTTGTAATTGAAATCAAAGTCAAATAATGCTTCTAAGATGGTGAACAATGACAAAAACTCAGAATAGCCAAATCTGCCCCCCATGGGCGTTTCATCCAGGCCCAGGCCTTAGTGCAAAAATCAATTTTGTGGACCCCTCTTTGAACCACCATAACTCTTGATCCTTTGGTCAGATGAAATATCTTGCAACATCAAAATTAAAGAGGATATGAAACTGAACAACTTTGATGTTCAACAAAATTTCATTTGAAGCTTTCTTGATGGAGAAAATAACTTGACATTTGGCACGCCACCTGTTTGATGAAATGCAGGGTTTCTGGCTCGCCCATGCCCAAGTTGCCCAACAAAGTTGCCCTAGTTTTGCTCCACTTTGAGTGAGCATATCTCTCTCAATTTTGATCCAATAGAGGTGTTATTGCTATGGATTGGAAGCTTAGGATGTGATATTTAATTAGATCAACTTAGGTCTGAAGCTTAAGGCCTTTATCTTGAAGAAAGAATGCCTTGAACATGACCTCTTAAGTGACCAAAATTGCCATTTTTGGAAACCCTTAAATTTCTATTTTGGACAGCTTTGTGATTTCTTGATTTTTCTATGATTCTCTTGACGTTTCTTGATAAAACTTCAACCATTGAACATATTCAACTTGTGGAACATGATTTTGGTCTCAAAAAGTCGGGAGTTGACTTTTTCCTCGGCACAATTGACTTTTCTCTAATTTCTTGATTTTCAAGTAACTGATCAATTGGAGAGCTTCTGAAATGATTCAATGGACAATATTTCATCCCTAGATACTAGACATCATGTGGAAAACATTAAAATCAAGTTTGAACCAAAATTTCATTAGGAAGCCCTCTGAATCAGAAACCCTAATTTGGACCCCTTTTGTTAGGAGATATTGCACTGCTTAAACTTCTTGATCAATCCACCTCTTCTGATGACTTGAGGATTCAATTGAGGTTGTATAGACCACAATAGACTCTTGAGGCTTGTTGGAAGGTACTTGTCTCTTAATCCTTGACTTTGACTGACCATAACTTTGCAAATCAACTGATCATACACCCTAGGCCTCAACCAATGAATGTGTGCTTTCTTTTCTTTTGATTTTAATGCAATGTAATGTATGAGAATGGTATGCTACATGTTATGAAAATGAGGGAAAATTTTAGGGTGTTACAGCTGCGCCATGATTATAGTTGACAAAGGACTCAAATGAGGATAAAATTAATCCAACACAATACAAAAGACTCATTGGATCACTAAAATATCTTTACTACACAAGACCTAACCTTACATACATTTCATGTGTGGTAAGTAGATTCATACAAAAGATAAAGTTATCACATCTAGCAACCATTAAGTGGATAGTAAGGTATATTATAGGCATATTGGGCTATAGTATTTTGTTTCAAGTAACAGATAAAGGAAATGTGTGTAAGTTTGTTGGATACATTGATTCAAGTTGATATGGTGATGCTGATGATCGAAAATTAACATTAGGATATGTGTTGTTGTTAGGTGGTGCACTAGTAACTTGGAGTTCAAGGAATGAGTATATGGTGGTTTTATCCTCCTGTGAAGCATAGTACATTGTAACATCACCATGTGTTTGTCAAGCTATATGATTAATAAATTTAATTGATGAAATTGAAGGTCAACCACATGGAGCTAAGACTATGAAGGTTGACAATATTTTAGCCATAAATTTGATTAAAAATCCTATTATAGAAGTGAAGATCAAATTACAAACATCATGACAAAGGCTAATGAAGTATTAAAGAAACTCAGAAATATAATGGATGTAGAGAATTTGGCCATATAATGAATTATATGTATGTTAATAATGAATTATATATATATATGTTAAGAGTAATTCACTTTGTCCCAGTTGTAATTATTTATAATGTAAGTCACAACTATAAAAACTCTTGTTATGTGATCATGGTAGAACAATTGAATGTGTGATTACTCTTTCTTCTCATCTCTTCTACTAATTCTCATTTTAAAATTTGTGTCTGTGCGCGCATGCAAAAGCTTTGAGCAAACTAGTGTGTCTCCTTGTGGTTGTGTGCTTGAGTTTTGCACAAATAATAATAATTGGTTAGGAGAGATCTAATGTTGAGCTTCCTTAGTGGTCTCCCTCTAATTACGGTTCGAATCTATTTCCCTTATTCACCCAACAAACAAACTAAAAGCCTTATTCACACAACAAACAATCAAACTAAAAGCTGCTAATCAAAAACAGTTGGCAAAGTTAGTGAGGTCTTTAAGTGGGGCTATAAAGCTAGGAATCAACAACCGCTAGTCAATGTTCATCATTTGTGTAGGGTATAATCACACCAAAATAAAAGTAGTAGGGTATAGCAGCATAAAATATCGCAGATAGAGTTAAAAGCCCTAGACACGTAGAGGATGAAGCCAAGGAAAAAAAAATAATGAAGTTCATGGAAGCCACTTCTAGTATGTACTAGTAGCGTTTTTATTATAATAACTCATTTATCAACCACTTGGTTTATGGATAATCTCTGAATTATCATAATCTGCAAGTGATTCTCACAGCCAATTAAACAAATAACTGTAAAATTAAAAAAATTCATTGGATTGTAATCAAGAATTAATAGTAATAAAACAAAATATACATGCATAAGCTTCACAAACGAAATACATTCCATAATAATTTTTTGATACAAGTTTTTTTTTTTCTTTTCAATCTAAAGAAAGATAATAAACCCAAACAAACTTTTCTTTCATGTGTATTTGAAAAAGTACCCACAAAGACAAACTAAGAACCAAATACATATGCCATCAATTCAAGAAAGAAATCACCACCCTGAATGAAAATGATTAATTAAACAAAACACCACCAAAGCCACAAACCAACACAACCAACCAATCGATCATATTCAATGAGAAGTAGTCTCATCTTTATGATGATGATCTTTGTCATCAACATCAGTAGCAGTCTTAGCATGATAACCAGGAAGCTTCTCTTTGATCTTTTCCAAAATACCTTTCTTCTCTCCCTCATGAGGAGTTGTTGTTGTTGCAGCTGTTGTCTCATGATGAACAGGAGCAGGAGCAACAACAACTGGTGGAGGAGTTGTCACATCATCAGTTTTCTTGTGTCCCGGAAGCTTCTCCTTAATTTTGTCAAGGAAACCCTTCTTTTCCTCAGTACCTGATGTTCCATCTACAACTTCAACTTTCTCAACTGGCACTGAAGTGTCCTCTTTCTTCTTCTTTTCCTTCTTCTTCTTTCTTTTCACACCATCTTCTCCTTCCTCTTCACTTGACTATATATACATGCACACATCAAAACAACATTTATTATTTTTCATAAAACAAATCGGATCAAAGCGATAAGGGCTAAAACATATAAAACCACTCGAAACGATAAGGATTGTATTACTTACCGAGCTTGATGAGCTGTCAGATCGGTGAAGTTTCTCCAAGAGACTGGTGTGTTTCTTTTCACCTTCCTCTTCAACTTTGGTTTCTGATGGTGCTTCATACAAAGTCACCTTATGACCAAACTCGTGGGCAATCGCCTCGTCCTGAGGAGGCTTATGTTCTTCATCCTTTTTCTTACCACCGAGAAAATCAAAAACACCTCTGTCCTTGATCTCTGTCTCGGAGTTGGTTGCGGATGTGGTCTCCTCGTACTTGTTCTGATTATCCTCAGCCATGATGATCACTACTAACAAGATGGATCGAACTGGAAATTAATTAACTCTTAAGTAAAATGGATTATGTAGCTGGAACTGTGAAATGAAAGGTAAAGTAAGAGATGATGATAGTGTTGTTGTTGTTGTTGTTTGGATGATGGAAAACTGAGAGATGAGAGAGCACTTTATACTAGTTCACTACTACACATAATGACACGCAATACCCGCGATTAAGATTACAACTAATTAAAAAATTAAGACTAATCAAAATTAAAGGACAGGTAACTGACGTGTAGATTAAGTTAAAAGATTGAACATGAAATAGAATGCGTTTAGCCACGCTCCTATATCTCCACTCGCTTCAATTATTTGTCATCAATTCACCTTTTTGAATAATGAACTTTATTTTTTAAATATTTATGAGTTAAAATATTGGTTGATAACAGTAAGTTTTATACTGTTTTAATTTTAAAAATAGTTTTGGAGAGAGCGAGTGAGGTAATATGAAGAGCATAGCGAAGATGGAAAGAAAAGGAGAAAGTGTGAAAAAGAAGAGGGAGACACGGCGTTACAAGTGAGCTGTGAGAAAACCAATAAGAAAAGGACACGTGGCGAATAACGTGGGGAGGAGGTGTATTGCGGGACCCGAAAAGGTCGGTCCCGATGTTATGATATTTGAGATGTCGGCCTGGATGTATGTAGTGCAATTTTAGGTGTAAATTATGAGAAAGAAGAGATAAAAAAATGGAGAGTCGGTGTCTTGGGGTACTCGTGGCAGTGGTGGAGATGCAGAATAAGGATGTATTTTTCAGACAGGGACGTTGTTTTTAGCTTCTTTATGTGATTTTTGTCCATTCCTATAGTATTGTCAATGTAACCATGGAAATGGACGGTTTAAAGATACCTTGCGTTCATCAAGATACATTTAACGTACAATTATTTATTGTGAATGAATGAAATGGGGTTGGGTCTCACAATCACAATGTGATGGACTACTCTTTCCATTTCTTTATAACTTTTTATATTATCAATACAATTAATTAAGTTTATTTTAATATTATTATTTAATTTCTTATAATATCATTATTTTTTATTTATTTTTATAATATATAACTAAGTGCCTGTTCTTTTATACTAAGTTTATTATTACTATGTTCTTTCAATTATAAAAATATAAAATATATATTTGTGAGTGTTTTCTTGATTTAAAAAAAGAATTTTATTTTTACTATGTATGTGGTCTCTTATTTTAAACTTTCTTGTGACTGATTGAGTATGATACAATTCAATACAATATTTTGTCGGCTCTAATATACGAAGAGTGTATGAGCTCTTATAAAGGATGATATTTGATATTTGATATATCAGATGATTTAAGATTTTAAAGGTTGTTATCAAAAGTTTAACTATTATAAAATAATTAGAGATTTTATTTATTTATGTTTTAACTGAGAGTTGTTTCTAGAATTCTTGGGATTGACATCCGAAGAGATAGAAATCAGTCAAAATTATGTTTATCTCAAAAGATATATCTGAAGAAGATTCTTAACAATTTTGATGTTCTAACATCGATTAATCCTCAATACAAGTTGAGTACAACTCAAAGTTCTAGTACTGAAGTCGAAAGAACCTATATGAATAACATTTCATATACTAGTATAGTAGGTTCTTTGATGTATGATATGGTTTGTATGAGGCCATACATTGCATATAGAGTGAATCTTGTAAATAGGTATATGGTCAATCCTGAAAAAGCGCACTAGCAAGCATTAAAGTTGATTCTTAAGTACATTAATGGATATCTGAGTAGAGTCCTGGTTTACGGTGGAGTCTGTGGTGATGATAGCAAATTCGAAATCGAATGATTTTTCGACTCTGATTATGCAAGTTGTATGAATTCCAGAAAATCAATTTCTGGATATGTGTTCACTATGTTTGGCACAAAAATCAGTTGGTAAGCAACACTTCAGAAGGTCGTTTCCTTATCAACCACTGAAGAGGAATATATCGCCCTCACTGAAGCTGTGAAAAAAGTATTATGACTTGAAGGTTTTGCATTATGAAAGCTAGTTTGTTCCTTTGTTAGTATAAAGTTTGTTCCAATGTGGAGATTTGTGGTATTCGGATCGAACTCTAGTGTCGACAATGGTAGTATCATTTTTCAACATGAGTTTTGCAGGTTGTAGTCAATGTCTATTCAAGCATACTATCGAAATATGATAGTTTTGTGTTTAAGTTAGCATGTCGAATTGGATATTGTTTGCCAATTCGGTTGTTAAGTTAGCTTAGTAGTCTATAAATAGACTAATTCTCTCAGGTTGTTGAGAGAGGTTAATTGTTGTTATTCATTTGTAATTTTTGAACCGTTATTGAGAAAGTGATTAGTAAAATAGGTTTAACCAATTTTTAATTCTTCTTTCTCCTCCTTCTTTTCTCTCTTTCGTAAAATCTAATATGATTTCTTGTGTTTGTTTAAGAAACTCAATCTTTTCTCTTATTTTGATTTGTTCTTGACGACATCGATTCACAATAACATCATAAATTTGTATTTTAATGTTTGACTTTTGAACACAATGAAAATTTTGAATAGGTAAAATATATCAAATAAGATTGCGATTAAAATCATAGTCACTTAACCATTTAACCATTATGTTTTTGTGTTGTTTTCTCATACCTCTAATGCTTCAATTTTGTTTCTCCTTTAAACCAAATTAGTAAGATAGAAGAGAAACGTTGTTGTTGTTGAAAGAGAAAGAGGATGAATTTGTAAGCAAGAATAAAGTCTCACACCAGATGAATGCTTATATAGTTTAATCGCATATTTTTTTTTAATGTCCTATTGTGCATTTAACCATTGTTGAAAGAAAATTGTCTTATTTTTTGGGTTAATAGTCATTTACCCCTATAATATATGCGTGTTTTGATTTATCCTCCTTTAAAAAATAATTTTAGATTATCCCCTGTAATTTTAAAATTCTAAGTTTTCTGTCCCTCAGGTGGAAAATATTTTTTTTATTTAACTCCCTGGTTTTTACACGTTTAGGGTACCCACAATGTTCAGGGCATAATCCAAAATTATTTTTTAAAAGGGTAATCCAAAATTATTTTTTAAAGGAGATAAATCAAATCTCACTTATATTACAAGGATAAATGGCTATTAATCTTTTTTTTAATATTTTAATTTTTTAATTTCTAATTTTTTTTATTGAATATTACTATTTACAACTTTGGGCCATGTTATTAATTAATTAACATCACATGGAAATTGAATTGGACATGTGGATCTGCAAGTCATTAGTACATGTCACATGTTATTAAAAATTAGAGCTAATTTAAAATGGTGATTAAAACCGAAAATAAAAAAAAAACATAAATCCAATTTTTAACAATATATATATATATATATATATATATATATATATATATATATATATATATATATATATATATATATATATATATATATATATATATATATATATATATATATATATATATATATATATATATATATATATATATATATATAAAAGTTACTCTTTGATTACTCATCTATATCTTCTAACCAACATACTTGTAGAATGTTTGGTTACATTTTACTTTTGCAATAATGTAATTCTTTATTATGATTTAAATTAATGTGAGAGAGTCTTGAACAATTTGCTTAAATAGTTGTTTAAATTATAGTTTTCATCCTCTTATTTTTTTCTATTTATATATTTTTGAACAATTTTAGTCTCCGATCCCAAAATTTAGTCTTGTCCTAAAATAATTGTTATATTTCAGAAAAAAAATTATCCTAAAATACTTGTCACTTTAGATTACCAAGACATTTTTATATTTAATCTTTCAATTGTATCCTCTAATAAATATTCTTTATTAATTATTTTCTCACTTAACATTAATGTTAATTTGAATACACAATAGTTAATTAGGATAATTTGGTAAAATTACTATTCTCTCTTTTCTTAATTAGGATAATTATGTATTTATTTTGGTAAATTCTTAGGTACCCATGATAAAAAATTGGGTACCGGTACCTTTAGTACAAATTGTAATAAAATTTTAATTTATTTTAAAATAAAATAAAATAATAAAATGACATTACATTAAATAATAAATTTTGATTGGTTGAATATATCGGTACCCAACTAAATTCAAGGGTACCGGAATGTTCAACATTTATTTTTTAATACATGGTATTTTTTTTTGACGTGGCACAAAACATCTTGAGTTTTCTATAGCCAGGTCATATTTTTCACCTAGTTAATTTATTAAATCAAATTAGTTAAATTGATTAATAATTATTAAAATAAAATTGTTAAAGGAAAATTGAAACACATTAGACTTGAACACAGTGAAAAAAGAAGAGGAATCAGAAACGAAGACGGTTCATTGGGAAATGAAGAAGACTATGTGAGAAACAAAGCAAGAGGAAGATTTTGAAGCCCTTAATCATTTTTATATAATATCACAATTTTTTTATTCTTTTTATAAATGTTTTTTTTTAACAAAATAAGAGTGTCTTAATTCAGCTTTATGCAAGAGGTGTTGATCGTTTTCAGCTTGTTGTTTATATATTGCAACTCATTCTTGTTATCTTATCTCTAATTTCATATTTTTGTTTCACCAGGGTGGTGATCTTATCAAAGGATATACTTTTAACTTAGCCTTATATTTTGCAAAATATCATTTTCAAAATGTTACTGTAGACTAATCTAATGTTCATTTCAATTTTTTCACATGACAATAACAAGACATTAATTTGTTTTAGTAATCAGTAAACTCTGCTATATCTATTTCAAATGTAATACAGTCGTAGATATTTTTTATGTACTTACTAGTAACAATAAATTTTCCATTATAATTTTATATTCCCCTAATTTAGTGATACCATATTTTTCCAAACTAGTTGTAATCGTCATATCTATAATATGAGTTCAACCATCCCTGTAGATCAAAGATTTTTGCACCCATTACAATGGTGATGCTGACCATCATCAATGACATAAAAAGTTTTCATTTCCTACTCGCCTCATGAGTTATGAATATGTTGAACTATCTTGGACTGCGAGTTATGACTTCGTTGAACCATGTTATGATTGTTTTGACAATATTATGAATTATGAATATGTTGGAATGAACTGTTATGAACTAGAATATGCATTGGTTTGTATGCAATTGTGCACAAGCGTCTGTGCATTTATTATGTTAGAGTTATGCTTTGAAATTTGAATCTGAATAAGAAAACGAGTTTCATGCAAACTACTAGTAGCTCAATTTTTGTGGTCTTTAATCACTATAATATTTTTTCTATTTTCTGATTTTTTATTTTTTCCTGATGAAGCTGGTTATGGAAGGAAAAATATATCTTAAACTCACCCACTTTGCATACTGTTATTTAACCGATGTCCACATGGTTTTGGGTTCTTCTTTAGATTATTTCACCTTTGGTTTAGTACAAAATTTGTTCTTTTTTATATTGATGGGGTTTCTTTGATTTGAGTTTGGGTATGAGATGAGTGTTGATTGATAGGTTGATGTTGATGTTTTTGTGTTTCTGTATCATCATAGTTTTCTGATGTTTTTCTTAGGTTCATAAACATAATTGTTGTTTTTGTTTAGTGTGCTCGCAAAGATCTCACGACCTTTTGCCTACGTACCCCCAAAAAGAGAGTTGAGGGACAGGGCATTGTAGTTTCTCCTAAAAGGCTAAAGCGAGGAGGAAACTGTTGATTTGTATCCTGGTTAAAGCACGAGATGTTGATGCTCAAATGTTTGTATTTGTGTCTTGATTAAAGTCCAAGATTGAAGCCGAAAAGTCTGTTTGTTTCCTGATTAAAGCGCATGATTGAAGCTAAAAATAGTTGTTTGTAACTGGTTGATTGGTTGCTTGAATTGCATAGCTCAAGGCATAAACTGAATGAATATCTTGATTTGCATAGCTCAAGAAAGACTGAATGGGTATCCTGAATTACATAGCTCAAGGAGGACTGAATGATTTGACCAGAATTGCATAGCTTAGGACAACTGAATGGGTTATCTTGATTTTCATAGCTCAAGAAAGGCTTGATGTTTAGTTTAGTTAGAGTCCAAGACTATGACTGTACTGTATTGTGGGAAATTAGCTTAGTTAAATTCTAAGACTATGACTGTATTGATGTTTGTTAGCTTAGTTAAAGTCCAAGACTATGATTGTAATGAAATAATTAACTTAGTTAAAGTCCAAGAGTATGACTGGTGTTAGCTTAGTTAAAGTCCAAAACTATGACTGATTTTAAGTAACTGTAAAGTGTTTGACTGTTTGTGCCTTGATTGAAGCCCAAGGTTGAAGCTAAAAGGTGCTCAACATAGAGGATTTGTCATCTCTAAAGAGAGAAGATTTTGATTTATTTGTGCCTTGATTGAAGCCCAAGGTTGAAGCTAAACAAAGAAAACTGACTCTGTTAGGAAAGTTTTATTTGTGTCCTGATTTAGAAGTCCAGGTGTGAATCTTATTTGTGAAAGACCGACTCTTGATTTTATCTATATCTAATATGAAGCCTAAGATGGGAGGCTGAAAAGTTGTTGGGAGATTGACTCTGTATGAAAAGTGTTTTGTATGTTGGGAAGTTTATGAGAGACGTGGTCATCAGACATTCCTTTGTCTGGGAGGATTCAATTGTACAAAATCCAAGAGGAGGCTAGCTTAGTCATCCATCGGGGAGAGGGAGACTACTCTATGTTTTTTATTCTAAGGTCTGTTCCTATGCTTTTAGGAAGCCTGAGAGGGTCCTTATGTTTAAGCCCAAAAGGAGGCTAGGTTACCTGTAAGAGGCTCATGGATCCTTGGATAAAGCCCAAGAGGAGGCTGAGGATAGTTTACAAAGAAGCATTTCACCGAGAAACTTCTTATCTATGTAAACCCCTAGTAAGTTGTAAAGAAAAAATCCTAAGCATTTTAAATGGTGTATTTTTTGGATGAAGATAACCTAACTACTTAGAGATTCTAGAAAAATGCAAATATATGTAGATGAAATACATACAGACAGATAAAAGGTGTCAGTGAATGTGTTTAACAACTTTTAGTATGTATTTGCTATGGTTTGAATATTCTTAAGTTGTTTTATTAAGAATGAAGTTGAGGGTTACACTAGGAAGCAAATGCTCAAAATCCCGAGGGAGAAAGATTACAGATGTATTTTATACTTTGTATTCTCTTTGTCATTAAGAAGTTTATTATCATCTTTGCTTTAGTATGAGATGAAGAAAAATAATTTTGGCAAACAGTTCTATTATAAACAAGCACAACAGTTTAAGAAAACAGCGAGAAGTTTGAAAGAGAAAAATGACTCAGAAGCCAATAATAGGGCTTAAACATAAAGATGCATATGAAAATTTTTTTGTTGATTAATTATCTGATGATTTCATATACAAAGTATGACTTGGGTGCTGAAAAAGTGCCTACAGCCTAGAAAGCAGTTCACCGGAGTGAAACTCAATCTAGTTGATGGTGTATTAGATCTTTAGTCATATAGATAAAAATATTTAAAATCTTTGATAAATTTCAAACATATTTGAAAAACAAGTTGAAACGTTGGATCAATGTTTAAAAAATTATGTTTTATCCATGAGACAACTTGAATATCATTTATGTTTGAAAAATCAAGTGAAAGAAATGAATTTTGAAATGTTTAGAAACAAATAAAATTAATTCTTTATGAAAATAATAAATATATTAAAAAAATATATTTTTGAAGATTTTTTCATGGAATAAAATATTTAAACATTTTTAGAATTAATGAAAAAAGAACCATTTTAAAAATCAAAATAATCAGAGAGAAATTAATTTTGGATTGAAATAAATAAAATCACAAAATTCAAATATTTGAAAATTCAAAAAAGGACGCCAAGAACATTCTAGAACACGTGCAGTGTTCTTCATCTTGCCCAGAAATGAAGATTTTGCAAAATCTCTCATATTTCACTGAATATGTAATGAAATGAAATGGAATAAACATCAATCTTGCTCGTTTTTAACTCACGAACACCATGGTACCAATTAATTTCATTTATTTTAAGTGTAGAATGAAAAATCAGTGAAGAACACTGAAGAACCCTAATTTGGCCTGAGCCTCATGAAATTCTACATGATGATGATTTTGTGAAATTTATTGAGGGGAATTACTTAGAATATGATTATGCACATATGGCAAAAAGATAGTGTGAGGAAATATGCATGGATCATGAATTGGCCAAGTTTAAGGCTTACCTGAACTTGAGCTTACAACTGGAGTTGTGATTTCGAGCAGGAGATGTTACAAAGATGTTGTGATGATCTGGACAGCCTCCCTACACCACATGGAGTGTGTTTGAACACTTGGACTTGATTGAAAATGGTTGTATCCACTTCTGATATTCAAGTTGCATAAACCAAGCTTCTTTGAGGTTTTGAAGAGTGGTTCTAGGTTGGAAGTGTGCCAGAGGTTATCTAAGTGTTTGTACACCTGATAAACATCATATGTGATGTGTTTGAGTAATTGTTTTGAGTTGATAGTGGTCACAGCTCAAAAACCAGTAGTGATTGCTCAAAATATCAAGTTTTGAGTCTTTGAGAGAAAATGAGAGAAAGCTTGGAGATCAGAGGCTTTGGTGTAATTTTTATGATCACATGAGGTCTCTATTTATATTCAAAGATCTTGAGATTACTTATCCCTTAAGTCTTGAAGAGATGAGGTCACAATTGTGAGTCATGCTTTGTAAAAATATCTCTTACACATGAAATGATGAATTTCTCAAATAGCTCAGCTATGCAGTAGTAAATTTCACATTCCTCAGAAGTTTTATGCTTGGATTATGTCCACATATTTCTTGTTGAACAAGAGATCCAAGAATATGCCATTTTGGAGCTTGGTGGCCCTTAAATCAAAATGCATAATGTTGAAATTCATGAATGTCATTTTAGTGAATTCCATGGTGTAATCATGAATTTGCAGGTTTGCTCAGGTTTGTAATGATTGTTTAGTTTCTTAAAACTACTTGACATTGTCCTTTGACTCAAAAAATCATATTTCAAAAGTTTGTGAAAATCTGTTTTTTGCAAAACAGTTTGGGATGACCACTTTGATCCATGATTTCTTCATGTACAAGCAAGATCTTTTCATGCCAATTTGTTCGTTGTATTGTTGGAAACATTTGCAACAACATTGGTGTTTTGAGAAGGATCTGAATCAACTTGGATCTTGGTGAAAACTCCCTCCAAGTCTTAGTGTTTTGCTGATTTTGGACTTACACAAATTTTGTCTAAGTGTTGAAAATCAGTATTTTTCTTGATTTTGATCCATCTTCAACTTAAAATCCATAATGCATTTGAGTTTTGTGTAGTTGAATTATTTGTAGTTTGTGATGAGATCTTTCATTTGAGCTTTGGTTCACCAAAATCTTATGAGGCTTGGAAGTAGGCCACTTGAACACTTTTTTCCATAGCTTAGAAAAATTTCTAAGTTTCAAAGGTTGCCCCTTTTAAAAGTTATCTTCAAATTTCTGATTTTTTGTGATCAAATGCATTCATGGATCATATATTCTTATAATATAGGTCATGAGGATCATTTTGGGTGAAAAAGTCAAACTTTTACTTTTTGGTCTAGGTGGAAATTACATTGGATACCCCTAGTTTTCTGATTTTTTGACTGGACATTCTCTGAGGTATTTTGACCTTATGAATGGACTTCCATGATGTATATGAGCTATTTAAACCATTCACTATGGTATTGGCTCTTGTCCAGATGAAAATCTTGACTTTAGGATCCTTGATTAGTCAGAAACCCTAATCTGGGCACTATGAAACCCTAATCTTGGAATCCTTGATCTTTGCATCTTTTGTACTTGTAAATGTCTTGTCAAAGTTATGTCAACCTTTCTTGATGATATATGGAGGTCTTGGCTCCTTTTCATATGAAACATTTCATCTGGAGGGCTCAGATGACTGAAACCCTAATTGGTGATTGTGATGGCTCGGGGCCCAGATCACTGAAACTTTTGTACTGTCCCTTAAAGTTTTTTTTAATCATTTGAGATTCCTTAACCCTTTGATAGGTGATTGAAAGGTTGAAAATATTATGTATTAATGATTGGTCCTTTTCCTGAATCCTCTGAGGGACTCAGAAATTCTGATTCATTGCGGGGATATTGTCCTGATCAATCTAACACAATCCTTTGGTCAGTGGATTTCCTTTGATGAGGTATATATATTAGGGTCAAAATTTAGGGTATGACAGATGCCCCTTGTCGCTCCCTGGATTTTAATCCTAGTATAAATGCGAAAGTGGCGCGAAAAAGTTAGAGTCGTAAGCCAGACATTTTTATCCCGAATGAATGTGAAAAGGTAATGCTGCACAAACCTAGGGAAAAGGAAAGAGCAAGGTCTCGGGAACCAAAGAACTGGGTTCGGGAGTCGATTACGAACTGGGAAGGTATTAGCACCCCAGACCGTCCGCCGTACCCGACGGGATCAACACTTGTTTGTCTGTTTCAAAAGGTAAATAAAAATATGCTACTGAATAAAATCGCTAACTGGAACTGGAATGAGAAAGGGAACTAGAAAAAAGATCGAAAAGGTACGGGAAAAATGTAGGGAAACTAAAGAATGTTCTCGAATGGGCCCTACCCCACTGTCTACGTATCTCATGGGAAATGAGAATCATAGTCGATGTAGTTCACCTAACTAAGGCGGGAACTTTGTTTGTGTTTTTTTATGAATTGAACTGCTTATGCCTATGCTTAGGTGTTGCAGGCTCACCTCAATGAGTGTGTTACCGTCTTGAAAAGAGGCATGTCGAAGCGAGTTCTTTCGTTAGGAGTGAAGATATGAGAAGAAAATTCCCGTAGGAAAGTCGCTTGTTGTTTGTTTACTGTCTTTTAGAAGAAGTGTTTTTGATTTTGGTGTTTGTGAGACATCCTCATGCTAAGACTTGTTCATCATGATAGTTATCCTACACCTCATCCCGAGATGGAATGCGTGCAAATACCCCACAATAAAGTCTCCTGGCGCATGAGATATTAGGTATTTTATTTTTATTTTGAGATGAGAAAGGAAGACTTAAATCGACAAAGGATATAAACTAGGGGAAACTAAAACTCACCCTAAGTTGTTTATTCAAGGGATGTGTCACTCCCCGAATTTCCATCCTGGTACGAATGCGAAAGTGGCGTGGAAAGAGGTAGAGTTGTCAGCCAGGTATTTTTATCCCGAAGGAATGAGAATGGTAATGCTGCACAAACCAGAAAAAAGAAAAGGAAGGACAAAGGTCCTGCGAACCAAAGAATCTGAGATCGGGAGTCAGTTACGACCTAGGAAGGTATTAGCACCCCAGATCGTCCGCCGTACCCGAAGGGATCCACTCTTGCAAAGAAAAATGTTTCAAAGGGTGAAGGAATGAAAGCTGCTGCAAAACTGAAACTGAAACTGGATAAAAAGAAAATAAAAGGGGACTAAAAAAGAAATGAAAAGGAAAAATGTAGGGAAAATAAGGATTGTGCTCGAACGGGCCCTGCCCCGCTGCCTACGTACCTCATCTGGACATGAGGATTAGAGATGTCGTAGTTCCTCTAACTAGGGATAAAAAAGATTGCTTGTGAATTAAGGCTTGAACTGCCTATGTCAATGCTCAGGTGTTGCAGGCTCGGACGACGAGTGTGTAACCGTCTTGTAAAATGACAAGAAGAAGCAAGTTCGCAGATGGAGCGAAGGAGATGAGAAAAGAATTCCCGAAGGAAAGACGATTATTGTTTGTTTGTGTTTTTTAGAGCTTTTTATTTGGTGTGGCACAAGAGAATGAACTCAAGCTCTTTTCTATGGAATGTAAACTTGCTACTACATTCCAAGATGGAATAATAGAACAAGCACACCAAGTAAGGAGAACTTATCCAAGGCTTGTTTCCAAAGGCAAGGGCCTAATTTCATTGACTTGTTGGATTTATTAGGTGTTTTAGTGATTAAAAATGAAGAAGTGTTTTTTAGGGTTTTTCTTGATGAAGATGACTTCATGATCCGACTTGTGCATCATGCTAGACAAATGCACTATTCCAAGATGGAATGAATACATATGCCCCATGGAATAAGGCTATTACACAAGAAGTCACTTCTTTCGTTATTAATGTTTTTTAGGTTTTGTTTTGAGATGAAAAGAGAAAGAACCAAAGGATCAAAAAGGCAAAAGTCTAAGATGGGGAAAGACTAAACATAATGTTATCATGCAAAAGAGTGGTCCTAAGGTTAGTGAGGTTTCAAATATCCTAAGAGAAAAAGAAGAACCAAAGAGGAGCAAGAAGAAGAGGAGAAGCAATCTAGCAAGCAACTTACTCCTCTAAAGGAGATAAGTTGCTCCTAAAGGGGGAAGAAAAAAGTTGCATCACATGATGGCATAAGGCACATCAAAACACAAAGAGAAAGCAACTTAAAAGGAAAAGGATGAAGAGTTGAAATGTGCATGAACATTCACACTTCTCTTACCATGAGTCCTTGCAAGTGTTAGCAAAATCCAACACATGTTCATCAACAAAACTCATGGCATGCTCAAAGCTCACATCAACAAAGATCATACAACATGTCACATTACGCATACAAGAATTTACGTGTCGAGAACATGGAAGCATGCATCAACCAGTAAGCAAATCACCCTAAACAAGCATATTCAATGATCATACAATGATCCATGGCATTTAAAATAAGTAAGGGGATTAAACAAGCCTAAAATAGCTCAAACATTGCACATTGCATCAGGGTTAACCGGTTAACCAAAACGTTAACCGGTTAACCAGTCAAAACCTGCAGAAAAACAACACAAAAACAGTTGCGTTAACCGGTTAACCAATCCGTTAACCGGTTAACACTGAAAGAACAGCAACAATTTCCTACAGAAAATTAGTTCAAACTAGCTTATCCAATTAATCTCGCACCAGACCAGCAATCAATTGAGCATGAAATAAGTGGATCAATTCACATTAAATGGCATCATCAAGCTCATGAACATTAATACACGGATCCGGCTACAAATCAACCAATCAATTCAAGCAACACAAGCAAATACGCAAGCACATGGCGGATCTAAAGCACAAGCATGCAAATAAGCTAAAACAGAGCTAGATATGAAATTAACCAACCTACAAAACTGAGGTATGCTTTGGTAGTTGTTGATTGAGGTGGAAATGAGCGATCTCGCGGAGAACTTTGAAGATCTGGTGCTAAGCTTCACACTCCATGCAAAATTAATGCAAGAACAAAGTCTTGATGCATAATTTTGGATCCAAAAGCACTTCTAGATCCCAAACCAGATCTGAATCACCAATTAAACCATCAAAATGATGCAAGGAAGCTATGGATGGAGGTCTAGTTCCAAGATCTACACACCTTAAGGCAAGGTTATGTGATCTTCAAAGAGGAACTCTTAGTGAATTTGGAAAATGTGGGAGAGAAAATGAGAGAAAAGTGAGAGAGAAGAGTGAAAATTCTGAATGGAGAATGAAAAAAATGAGAGAGCTCCCTTGGTTTGGAGAGAAATGGATTAAATATGGTTTTGGTTTAGGGCCCAAAAATTAGGCTTGGGATCCAAAAAAAGTGGTTTGGTAAAGTGATTGGGATTTAGCAATGAAATTAGGCTTGGATAAATGCTCTAGATCCTTCTCTTTAATTCAAATGAATGAAAAATCAGAAAATTGGAAATTTGGAGCCAAAGCACATGCTAAATTTGCTGCTGGAATTCAAAATTCGCAGCCGTTAACCGGTTAACCAAAGCGTTAACCGGTTAACGCCAGTGAATTTTGAATTTTCCCTCCTTTTGGTGGGAAATCTCAGGAATAACCCAACGCCAACCGTTTTGATCTGATTTTGAACCTCAATCCCTTTTTAAGGCCTTGATCATGATATCAAATTTGTAACATGCCTTGTGAGCTTTTAATTTCCCTGATAATTGATCATATGCCTTATGCTGGAACATGCAAGTGCTATGCCTCATTTTTCTATGCAATATGCTAAGGACATGACATGTTGATGATGATTATGATATGATGATGATGCTGAACAGGAGAGGGCAAATTTGGGGTGTTACAGGATGTCATAGAGTTAATGTGGTTTTCTATTCCTAGAAAGAAAAAGGAAGCAAGCTACAACTCACTTCAATGAATTGAAGATGAGTTCAACTCTTAAAGGGAATGAACAAAGTGAAATGTCGAAGAAGCATCCAATGCTTATCGCAAACACAAGTTAAAATGTAAAAGGATAAGGAAGAAGGTGTATGTATGATACCCTCCCACACACATGGCTTACCATAACCCCCTACAAAACAAAGGTTAGTAAAATAAATCCAAAATGATAAAAGGAAAGAGGTCATCAAGTACCAAACATGTCCTATCATAACTATGACCTAAACTAGACTCAATCCTAAGCCTAAGGACACTTAAAAGCTAAGCGAAGCCTAAAGTCAGCAGCTATTACAACTCTCTAACACACAATCAGCCATTAAATGCAACTATCAATGCAAACAGCCTATTACAACTACCAAACAACGTGTAAATAGGTGTACAAATATCAAAACAAAATAATTCAACATGTTTTTACAACTTCTATTTCAAAATGCAGCGATGAAACATGACAGATTTTCAATTGTTTTTCGCATGCAAAATTGGAGTTTTAGATGCGAACAATGAAATGCAATGCTTATGCATTTTAATGCAACAACCTGAAACAAATCATCAACAATGGAATGAAACACATAAACAATCAACAATGGATGCAAACTATGTGAATCATGCGGTTTTAAACAATATGCCACATTTCCAATTAAGCGCACAATCGGCCAAAACACGAATGGATCGCAAATGCAATGCAAAACAGAACCATAAACACTTGTTAGCATGCTATCGATGATTCTAAATCATGCAAAAAACCATCACAACAAGCTATGAACACATATTCAACATTTATGTCAAAAATCGGAACCTAATGAAACGCGTGTCGAAAGTTATCAAAACTTCACACACCTGCTCCTAAACAGCTCCTAAATATTCCCTAAAATCATATCTGTAGATGTTTAAGAATTGGCAGAATTTTTGACCAACAAGAAATATTGAATTCAGTTCAGAATGTCCTATCAGATGTTGGGACATTATCAAACAGAGTATAAGAACTTAATTCAGGATGTCACACCAGATGTTGGGACATTGTGTAAATGATTTAAGTTCAGTTTTTCAGGATGTCCCAACAGATGTTGAGACATCTCAAACCTGCTACCATAATTAATTAATGACTAACTGATCTGAGATATTTAAGGGAAGTTATCTGGAATTAATTATGGAAGGACAAAAACAGAACAAGGCGCATCTGTAGGGAGTTTTATTATGAAACTTCAGCATAATCAGAAGAACTAAATCACCTAGAATTTAGGAAGTAACAAACCCTAATTCAAGGTGGAAGCTGCATGCGCATTAGGGCTGGATTAACCTACAGAAAGCCCAAATTACAAACACCTATTTAACCAACAGAAACTCACAAAATTGAGTACGAATTTCAGAAGACAAAATAGGGTGTTGTGTTTTAATAGCAGGTTGTTTTAATTGTACCACTTTATGAGCTTTTAAGAATAAGTGCATTTGTGACTTGATTGAAACTGTGAAGTAAGATCAAGCTGTCTTGTTTGAAGAATGTCTTCAATTTTATTAAACTTGTAAACAAGATCACTGTGTGATTGAGGGGGAGTGAGTTGGTACTCATATCTAAGTTGTGTCTTAGGTAGAAATTGCATTGGGTAGATATTAAGTGAAAGATTAAACTGGGTTGTTTAAGTCTAGAATTAATATTACTTATAGTGGATTTCCTCCTGGCTTGGTAGCCTCCAGATGTAAGTGTGGTTATACACTGAACTGGGTTAACAAACTACTGTGTTGTTTAATTTTCTTGCACTTTAAGTTTTGGTTAAATCTGTCAAGTGTTGGAACATCTCATAGGACATCTCATACCTGATCACAGAATTTCAATTGGCATCAGAGCAGGCACCCTGCCTGTTTATACTGGGTGAGATCTAGGGAATACAAATTCTGGAAACATGGACAGAGATATAGGATCAGTAAATAGACCACCTATACTGGATGGATCTAATTATGACTACTGGAAGCCAAGAATGATTGCATTCTTAAGATCACTTGACAACAGGGCCTGGAGAGCTGTCAACACTGGATGGGAACATCCTGTCCAAGACACCAAAGATGGATCAAAAGTGTTGAAACCTGAAGAAGAATGGAGTAAGGAGGAAGAAGATTCAGCACTAGGCAACTCCAAGGCCTTAAATGCTTTATTCAATGGCATTGATAGAAACATCTTTAGACTTGTGCATCACTGTGAGCTGGCCAAAGATGTTTGGGACACTCTCAAAACAACTCATGAAGGAACATCAAAGGTAAAAATGTCAAGACTTCAACTTCTCACCACCAAGTTTGAAAACTTGAGAATGAAGGAATATGAGTCAATTCATGAATTCTACATGAACATCTTAGATATAGCCAATACTTCTGGAGCCTTGGGAGAAAAGATGACTGATGAAAAGCTTGTAAGAAAGATTCTCAGATCTTTGCCAAAAAGATTTGACATGAAAGTCACAGCAATAGAAGAAGCTCAAGACATATGCACAATGAAAGTTGAAGAGCTCATTGGTTCCCTTCAAACATTTGAGACGGGAATGAATGACACAAATGTAAAGAAGAACAAAAGCATAGCCTTGGTGACAAATACTGATGAAGAAGAAGATGATAAATCAGAAACTGGTGAAAGCTTATCAGACAACATTGCTATGCTTGGAAGACAATTCAAAAAGATTCTCAGAGGAATGGAAGGCAAATCCAAACCCAGTGGAAGATACACAAACTCTTCTGAGAACAAAAGACCTTATGATGCTAACAGAAGGTCAAATTATGATGAAAAGACTAGTCAAGAAAAAGGAATTAAATGCCATGGATGTGAAGGATATGGACACATCATGAATGAATGTCCTACCTACTTAAAAAGGCAAAAGAAAGGACTCTCTGTAACCTGGTCTGATGAAGACTCAGGAGGTGATTCAGAAGAAGAATCAGCTAAGCATATCACTGCTCTAGCTGGATTATGTGAATCTGAAAGTGAATCCAGTGATGGGGAGCTTACTTTTGAAGAACTTGAGCAAGCATACAAAGATCTATACAAAAGAAGCACTGAAATATGCAGTGAGGTTATAAAGCTAAAGAAGCAGAATGAGGCACTAGAAGATGAAAAAGCAAGTGATCAAGAGATCATTGACACCTTGAAAAGTGAAGTAAGTCTTCTCAACTCCAAGTTGGAACACATGTCCAAATCTGTTAGAATGCTGAACAGTAGCTCAAGTACACTGGATGTTATTCTCAACAACAATAAGCATTCAGGGGATAAAAGTGGACTGGGATTTAACAGAGTTCATAAGGATGAAGCTAGCTCTAGCAAAACTACTTCAAAGTCCATACAGTCAAACAAGATGTCCCAACAGATGCTTCAACATCAGGAAAAGAACACAAAGTCAAATATAATGTTCCAACAGATGTCTCAACATTCTGAAAAGAACAAAATGAAGAAGTATCAAAGATGGAGATGTCATCATTGTGGAAGATTTGGACATATCAAACCTCATTGCTATAAGTTGCATGGATATCCAAATCAGATGTATCAGCAACATTCTAAGCAGAAAATAGAAGTTACCAAGAAAGTGCTGCATAGATATCAAAGAAATCAACAACCTCCTAAACAGAAGACAAAGGTCATCAAGAAGGTATGGAGACCAAAAGCTAGCCTTCAGGCTGATCAAAGCTACATACCCAAGAACAAGATCAACAAACAATCTTGGAGGTCTAATGATGAACAATACACAGGGCATAGGCATCAAAAGAAATCTCAACTCAAATGGTCAAAGAAAAGTGTTGCATATATAGCACATACATCACTAAGAGTATCAGCTAAAGAAGACTGGTATTTTGACAGTGGATGTTCAAGACACATGACTGGATTGAAGAATCTGCTAGTAGACTTAAAGTCACATTCATCCAGATATGTAACCTTTGGAGATGGAGCTAAAGGAGAAATCAAAGGAGTTGGGACCTTGGACTGTCAAGATGTTCCAAGACTAGATGATGTGCTGCTAGTTAAAGGTTTAACTGCTAACCTGATCAGCATAAGTCAATTATGTGATCAAGGGTACAGTGTAAACTTTACCAAAACTGAATGCATAGTGACTAACAAAGAACAAGAGGTTGTCATGAGAGGAGCCAGATCTAAAGACAACTGTTACATGTGGGAATCTCAAGACTTCAGTCTCACTTCAACTTGCTCTTTAGCTAAAGAAGAAGAAGTGAAACTATGGCACCAAAGACTAGGTCATCTTCATTTCAGAGGAATAAAGAAGATAATATCTATGGATGCTGTAAGAGGTATTCCTAAACTGAAGATTGATGATGGCAAAATATGTGGTGAATGTTAAATAGGCAAGCAAACCAGGATGTCCCATCCAAAGCTCCAACATCTGACAACTTCCAAAGTTTTGGAACTATTGCATATGGATCTTATGTGACTTATGCAGGTTGAGAGTCTTGGTGGCAAGAGGTATGCCTATGTGGTGGTTGATGACTTTTCAAGGTATACATGGATAAATTTCATCAAAGAAAAGTCTGATGTATTTGATGTATTCAAAGACTTATGCCAAAGAATACAAAGGGAAAAAGCCAGCTGTGTGATCAGAATAAGAAGTGATCATGGAAAAGAATTTGAGAACCAAAAGTTCTTAGATTTCTGTTCTTCAGAAGGAATCAATCATGAATATTCTTCACCAATCACTCCTCAACAGAATGGGATTGTTGAGAGGAAGAATAGAACTATTCAAGAATCAGCAAGAGCTATGATCCATGCTAAAAAGTTACCTTTGTACTTCTGGGCTGAAGCTATGAACACAGCTTGTTACATCCACAACAGAGTTACTCTAAGGAAAGGAACTTTGTCCACAATCTATGAAGTCTGGAAGGGCAGAAAACCCACAGTTAAGTACTTCCATGTGTTTGGAAGTAACTGTTATATTCTGGCAGATAGGGAGCAAAGAAGAAAAATGGATCCTAAAAGTGATGAAGGGATTTTTCTTGGATACTCTATAAATAGCAGAGCATATAGAGTATTTAATTCTAGAACCAAGGTTATCATGGAGTCCATAAATGTGATAATTGATGATGCTCCTACAGATGTCCCAGAAGATGTTGGAACATCTGCTGATATCAAGATTGAAGCTGAAGAAAAGAGTGATCATTATGACTTCACTCAAACTGATGCAAGGACAGAACAATCCAGCAAACCTCCTTCCATCAGAATACAGAAGGATCATCCTAAAGATTTGATAATTGGTGATCCCAACAGAGGTGTAAGCACTAGATCAAGAGAAGTGATTTCAGGTTCCTGTTTTGTTTCTAAAATAGAACCTAAAAAAATCAAGGAAGCTTTTACTGATGAATACTGGATTTGTGCAATGCAAGAGGAATTAGGTCAATTCACAAGGAATGAAGTGTGGAACCTTGTTCCTAGACCTGATGACATAAATGTGATTGGAACTAAATGGGTGTATAAGAACAAGTCAAATGAGCAAGGAGTTGTTACAAAGAACAAAGCTAGACTTGTAGCTCAAGGATACACACAAATTGAAGGAGTAGACTTTGATGAAACCTTTGCACCAGTAGCAAGGCTGGAATCAATCAGATTACTTTTGGGAATTGCTTGTATCTTAAAGTTCAAGCTATTCCAAATGGATGTGAAAAGTGCCTTCTTAAATGGATACCTTAATGAAGAGGTATATGTAGAACAACCTAAAGGATTTGTTGATCCAAGTTGTCCAAATCATGTATACAAGTTAAAGAAGGCTCTCTATGGTCTGAAGCAAGCTCCAAGAGCATGGTATGAAAGGCTGACTACTTTTCTTATCAAGCAAGGGTACAGGAAAGATGGAATTGACAAAAACTTATTTGTTAAAGATGAAGAAGGAAATGTCATGATTGCTCAAATATATGTAGATGACATTGTCTTTGGTGGGATGTCAGACAGGATGGTCAAACATTTTGTCAACCAGATGGAATCTAAATTTGAAATGAGCCTAGTAGGAGAACTAACCTACTTTCTTGGACTGCAAATAAAGCAAATGGAAGACTCCATGTTCATTTCCCAAAGCAAGTATGCCAAGAACATAGTCAAGAAATTTGGAATGGACAGTGCTACTCATAAGAGAACTCCTGCCCCCACACATTTAAAGCTGACTAAAGATGAAAAGGGTGAGAATGTAGATCAAAGCATATACATGTAAACACCCCAAATTTGCCCTCACCCATTCACACCATGGCTTGTGATCATTTTCATATGCATAAACTCAATTATAGCATCCCATATCACAATTTTGATTCACTGCATAGATTCTAAGTCATCTGCATCTAGGGTTTGTGATCTGAGCAATCCAAGAGCTTCTTGAGCCACTCCAAAGGTCATCAATCACTTCAAAAAGGTCCATGTATGTCCAAACATCATATTATATCCTCTCAAAGTCAAGAATTTCAAAAAATCACAAGAACTAAGAATGGTATGGAAGCAGAGCCAGGCTTGACTACACAGATGACCTAGAATTAGGGTTTTGGTTTCAGAGGCCATAACCCCAATTTTTTTGGTAATTCTTGTTTCTATTGGTCTCTATATGGTATGGGGAGTATGCATATCAATTTTCATGAAGAAATTCCTTGGGGAAGTCATCTGATCAAGAGTTGACTTTTCAAGCAAGTCAGTGCAAAATCAGGGCATCTGAGGCCCCCAATGACCCAACCAAAGGGTGTTCTTCATCATTTTGATTGTATTTGATCTTTATTTGATCATAGAAGAGGTTGTAAGTTCACAAAATTGAAGAATTTCAAGTCATTTGCAAAGTTGACTTTTTGGGGAAGTTTGACTTTTAATGAAATTGCCATTTTAGGCAACTTTTTCAACCTTTACTTTTTGATTCAAAAAGGCTTCAAATGGAAAAACTTTGGTCATGAAAGTTGTAGAATGGATCATTCCCTTTTCAAAAAGTACAAGAACATGACCTAATTCATTTTGGATCAAAAGTTATGGCTTGTCAAAGTTGGCAAAAATCACAAAATTTGAAGTTTTCCACCAAAGAGGCAAAGTTGCAAATTCACTTCTCAAGGCAAATTAAGTTATCAAATGGACTTCTAAACTTCACAACATGATCATACAAGACCTAAAATTCAGAATGGGCCAAGAAATTTCTCATTTTTTGTGGCTTATGGAGCAAGATATTTCATAAGAATCAAAAGCAAGGCAAGTTGCAAAACTCATCATAGTTTATCATCCACTTGCTTGCTAGCTTGCTGAACCATCCTAGGAATCTCCCCACATCATGATGCGCAGGACACACCTTTTGTCCTTGGCTAGAAAGTAGCCCATACCTCTCTTACACAACTTTGACATTTTGGCAACTTGAGCCATACCAATCAATAAAGCACACATCACTTCTTCTGACCAATCCTAATTGTTTATGCAAACAAAAAGCAAGCCAAAGCAACAAAAACACAAGCCTGAAACCATCCATAACTCAGCATTCTCATTTTCACCTCATCTTGCAAGAGCATTCGAAACTCATCACACATGCCACAAACATACAAACTAACTTCACAAATCAACTCCACACACCTTCCTGATCACAAAGCACCCTTCACCATAGCCTGAAACTCAAAGAATCAAAAACACGATCACCACCTGCCATTGAACAGAACTCCTGCCATCTCTCAAACCAGCCATTGCAAACTTCAAACAAACATTGCAAGCTTCTTAGGAGGATCATTGGAGTGGATTTAAGCCAAAGAAACAGCCAGAAAGCTCCTGAATCGAAAGCTTCAGTTCAGGTAGTCATCTCAATTTTTTTTTCCAAAAACATGTTTTTAAGTTCTTAAAAGCTTCTATGCACTTCCCTGATCATGAATATGTGTTTACTTTTGAAAATGGTTGAGAAACCAGGATGTATGAATGCTCTGAAACTTTTTGCCCTAAAAATGTTTTGATTCGATTTGGCTGATTGATGAATGAAAAATGATGTTTGATTGGGGGGTTTGATTCTTTTTTGAATGGGGATGAGTTCTGGGCAGTTAGATTTTGTTTTCATTGCGTGTAGAGGGAGATAGCAATTTCACCTTGCCGGAGAAGATGACCGGAACCACTGTTCCGGTCATCTGAAAGTAATTAGGGCTGGATTAGGGTTTAATCTTTAATTAGCGAAATTTGAATATAGGCCGTCCAGATGCGCGCCAGGTCCACTCCCGCGCGTGTGAATTTGAATCTGGGCCCTTAGATGCGCATACTTTCTCATTTTCAGATTAAATCCATTTTTATTTTGCATTTTATTTCATTTCTTTTCTCCATTTTATAAAAAATAGTAAAACAATATTAAAATTTTTGAAAATTTTTATATAAACTTTTATGAATTTTCAGAAACCAAAAACATTTTTATTTTTATTTTTTGCATTAAAAAATATTTTTAAATCATTTAAAAGTTTATTTTTAATTAATTAATGAGAATTAATTAATTAAAAATACTTTTAGGTATTTAAAAATCCCCAAAAAATTCATGAAAGCTTTAAAATCATTTAGAAACATTGTCCAACCCTCAAACCAAATTTCTTTTTTGATCTTGATGCATTTTGACAATTTTCCATGGAATTAATTCAATTTCAAAGCAATATTTTGATCCCATGTTCAAAAATTCATTTCTGACTAGTCTATGAGAGTTGGACTTTGATTCTTTTTGCATTGTGTCTTGCATATCATGTAGTTTGTAGGATTAAATTGACATGATTTGATCTTGCATTTTTCATTTGTTTGACATTTTTTCTTGTTAGGATACCCTAAAACCCTAGAAATCTTAGGAAATTCATAACTTTCACTAGGTATAGAATTGGATCCCCTCCTTTGGGCAGTGAGTTTGTATAGGTCTAGGGTTCCTTTGATTTCATTTTCAATTTTTTATCTTGATGTTTGCTTCTGGTTTTGGTTTTTGTTTGATGCATTGATCATAAACCCTAATTTGGGCTTCTTTTTGCATCCACCTTGCATTTGCTTGCATACCATGACTTGCCATAGCATTTTGTGCATCCATTTGATTCATTTGACATCTTAAGACATATTAGAATCATGTTTGATCATTGCATCTTGCATTTTCCATGTTGTATGCCATTTGCACTTCATAACCTTTCATGTATGATCATGGTTCTAAACTTGTTTCATTTGCATCCATAAGTTTGTATGATCACCCCCATGTTTTGTTTCATGTTTGCATCATCCCATAGCATCATTATCATCATGTATATGCTTTTGGTTTTGGTTTGTATCATGCCATTCCATTTCATTTTGCATTGCATTGCATTCCTTTCACTAACTTTTCAGGTGGTAAGCAACTTTGAGAAGTGAATTTGCCTTCACTTCTCACAATTTCTTCTCATCTCTTTTATGCATCCTTGCTGCATTTTGTTATGTGTTTGAGATTGAGCTTGCTCTTTTTTCTTCATCTTACTTTCTTTCCTCAAGTGACTTGTCTTCTTAAATGAAGCAAGTTACTTTGCTTCTCCTTGCTCCTTTCATCTGTTTCCTGGTGGTTCCTCTGAAGATCTTTCTTGTAAACCTCACAAACCTTAGGAACAACCAAGCATGACAATAATTAGGGTTTTGATTAGTCCCCCATTTAGATTTTATCTTTATGTCTCATTGAGTCTTCTCTTCTCATCTCATAATCAAGGACTAAACCCTAAAGGCTTCAAGGCTTTGTGATTAGGCTTATGCCTGCATCCTTCTATTAGGATGGAGTGTATAACTTTAATCCTAAGTGTTAAACCCTTAATGTGTTTAAATCCTTTAATCAATTCACTTAATAACCATCAAGACATCAAACTTGTAACTTGGGCCTTGCATTAGGGTTCTAATTCTTCCTTAACTGGTTAAGAAGGACTAACCCTAGTGTTAATGGACAAGTCCCCCTCAAGTTGTCTTACAAATCATAAAAATCATTTCTTCATCTCATCATTAACTAAAATCCACTTAATAAAGGCTTTGTTTTGTCATGAAGTTAATCCCTAATCATGGATTAAGTTGAGGAGCTTTCCCCAGCTTAAACATTCTCATCTATTATCCTTCTATTAGGATGGTGTAATGGGCCTGTTTAATCCTTGATTATGGCTTAAACTCATTACTTAACACTAAACAAAAACAACAAAAACATCTAAATAAATGCAAGTAGGTTAATGATCTTAATCCTACATCATGGTGATTAAGTGTGAGATGCTGACTTCACACTTAAGGTATTCTCATTACCCCTAATCTGAGGGAGGATGTGATGAGTTTACTAATCCATTGGTTTAGGCTTAAGCTCATTTTCTTGTGACAAATACCAAAAAGCAATAAAAGACTGAAAACACAAAAACAAACAATAATCGTCTCCTCCGGGATTCTTTTCTCATCTCATTCACTCACAAACGAGAACCTGCTTCTTCCGTCTAATGCAAGACAGTTTGCACCTGAGCCAGACAGGTCATACACTTGAGCATAGACAAGCAAGCAGTTCACAAGTCAATTCATCTTTCAGTCTCTTTGGGTCGAACTACGGTGTTCTGACTTCCTCATTGCACGAGAGGATACGTAGGCATAACTTAATAGTTATCGAACAAAAGTCTCTGTATATTCCCCCTCCTTCCAGCTTCATTCTTTTAAGCCTCATACTCCTGAGTATTTCATTCTTGTTTTTACACTGACACTTCTCTTATACACTTCACATTTCTTTTACACTGACACCTGTACATCCTTTTCCAGCTCTTTTATACACAAATTGCACTGACACTACCCCTTTAAAACACAAATATTTTAAGCGTGGATCCCGTCGAGTACGACGGACAATCTGGGTGCTAATACCTTCCCAGGTTGTAACCAACCCCCTTTCTCAGTCTCTCTGGTTCGCAACCGTCTTATCCACATCTTTCTAGGTCTATGCAGCATTGCCTTTCCTCCGGGATAAAAATGCCCAGCTGGCGACTCTATTCATTTCCTGTGAGTTCACTCATGTGTGTTCTCACATCCTCCTCTCGCCGACCGTTCGCGTCTGTACCCTATTTGACCCGGCTTCATTTAGTGGGAGCGACAGCTTGGCGACTCTGCTGGGGACCCTTATACTGTAACCAGGGCTTCTGGTTCTTTTTGTGGGTTCCTCCTAGCGCTTGATTGATTTGTGTTTACTGGGGTGTTATGTGCTATTTGTGCTTGTATTTGTATTTATTTTTGCTTTATGTACAATTGTTTTATTGCTTTTTTTATTATATATATAGCTTTGCATATATCATACTGTCATACTGTGCTGGCTGGATCTGTTTTGTTGCTTTGGTGGGTGGGTGTTCTATTGAGAGTTGAGGTCCTATACCTGGGACCTGAGTGACACCTAGGCTAGAGTGGTTCATGTTCTTTCCCATTCCATTTCGGTCTGGTGCGGGAATATGAAACACGGTTCAGATATGGGTTTCTTCTTGAGAACTCTGTGCTACGGATTTCCTGTAGTGCTAGGGCTATCTGGGAAGCCTGCTAAGTCTGGATGACCTTTAGTATTGACCTTCAGAAACTGAGGTGAATTAGAGGAGGATCTTTTATGGTTATTGTAAACACTGTACCTCCGGGTTAGAAGTGTTTACACTTCTCATAACTGATCCAAGTCTGAGGATCCTTGTTTTAGAACATCACCTGTGAGGGGGTTGGGCTGTTTACAGGTTTGCAGGTACCCTTGGCCTCAGCATACCCTGTTATTTTGTTTTGATTAAGAGTACTCCATTTTGGAACAGTTCTTGTGATTTTAACCCTGGACATGTGACTCTTTATTTGAGTCCCCCACCTTGGTTACTGGACTTATGAACCTCCATCTGGATTTCTTGAACATACCTGGACCTATATCAAAGCACTTGATCAGATCCAGCTTGATCACAAGCCCTTGCATATCATTTGCATACATCATCATTGCATCATTTTTAACATTTGCTTATTTGTTTTTCAGGGTATCCATCATATATTTTGGCTTGGTTTTGACCCCTTCATCTACATAGACCTATCTTCACCAGTATCTGCTTCAGCTATTCCTCATCAGTTACCTGCTTCAGTCACCTACATCACCAGTCTCAGCCTGTCAGTGGCCCATCTTCTGGTATCAGTCATCATCAGCACCTGTTCTTCAGCAACATGGCACCTAAGAAAAGCAACATCTCCTACCATTTCTTTGAGCCTGAGCTAGCTGGCATCAGGAAGGTCCAGGCCCTGATTACTCCAGACCATATACCACTATTCAGAGAACATTATGGAGGAATCCTTGATGTTGTTATGGATTTGGACCCTTCACAGAGGAGCTTGATTCATACTTGCTTGCAGTTCTATGATCCCCCTCTGAGGTGCTTCACCTTCCAGAATTTTCAGTTGGGACCCTTGTTGGAGGAGTATTCATCACTGATTGGTGTACCTATCAGGGGTGGAGTCCCTTTTAACCCTGAGATGGCTTTTCCAAGTAATGAAGAAGTGGCAAAGGCATTATATCTGGAACCAGCTCTGATTGGGCAGAACATGACAGCCAAGGCTGGAGTCTCTGGTCTGCACTTGGATTTCTTGACCTCTCAGGCTATTCTGAAGGCCTCCTTGGGAGAGTGGAAGGCAATCTGTGCATTATTAGCCCTAAGCATATATGGGGTCATATTATTTGCAGATGAGCCTAAGTTTATTAGCAAGAATGCAATCCATCTTTTCATTCTGAGGAACCCAGTGCCTACATTACTGGGAGATTTCTACTACTCTGTCCACCAGAGGAATGAAAAGCAAAGGGGAAGATTAGTGAGATGCTGTGCTCCTTTGTTCCACACTTGGCTGCTCAAACATTTGCCAAAGACTGATGCATTCTTGAACCCTCACCAGCAAAGGAACTGGGCTAGGAGACTTGTTGCTTTAACCTCAGATGATATCAGGTGGTGTACTCAGAGCACTAAGGGCAGAGACATCATTACTAGTTGTGGGCAATTTCCCAATGTACCTCTGATAGGAGTGAAGGGTTGCATCAACTACAACCCTCTGCTATTCAAAAGACAACTGGGCTATGCATTGGTCCACCCTCCTAGAGTACAAGATCTAGCTGAGACCCTTTTATTGTGAGATCAAGCCTAATCTGGCTATTGTCAGACAAGCATCCTGGGCTTGGGACAATGTCCAGACTAAAGGGGTAACCATTCTTGGGAGATGCAACAATGTGGCCTCAGCTCAGTACTATGAGTGGTCTCATGCCAGGGCTCAAGTTTCTGGGATGCCCTTCACCCTTGAAGATGTGCCTGGGCCATCCACAACACCACCTCCTGCCACTGTCAGCTTAGAGGAGTTTGAGAAATTGAAAGAAAGGAATGAGAATCTGACTCAGGCTCTACAGAAGACCCTCTGGGAGAGGAGTGATGGTCAGCTGGACATTGAAAGGTTGGAAAAGCTAAAGGTGGAGCATCTAGCTAGGATTGAGAAGTCAGAGGACTACATTAAGAAGTCAAGGGCTGGAGAACAGATTTTGAAGAATGCCTGCAAAGAGGCCCAATTCCAAAGAGCTAGGACTGATTTATATTTGAAAGAGAGTCAAGCTAGGTGGGTCAGGATCACCGAAGCTCGTACTCAAGAGGATAAGAGGACTCAGGACAAGATTGAGCAGCTGGAGGCTAGTGCAAAGGAGCAGCAGGAAGCCCTGCTAGCAGCCCAGAGAGAGATCTCAGAGTTGAAGATTAGAGCTGGTGTGAAGAGGTCAAAGGACCAGAGTCGACACAAGAAGCTAACTGCAGCTGTTGCCACCAGGAATCTCCTTATCAGAAACCTCACGGAGCGTCCGGCTGATCCTGTGACTGAAGCACTTCTAAAGGAAGTTCAGGAGGATGAGTTTGGTCTTGGTGTCTGACTTTTGCTTGTTGTTACTATCGGTTTATTGTACTTTTCTTTTCTTTATGTTATATTTTTGACCCCTCAGAGGGCATGTATTGTAAAAAACAAACTATGTATCATTCACTTTTGTAATATATTCATTAGTTTGTTTTATCTGAGTTTCTTTCAAGAAACATCACAAGCATCTTCCTCAAGGGTCTGGAAAGGTCAAAACCAAGCGCCAAGTCGGATACCTTGGAAACAAATAGGCATACTGCATTGCATACTAACTTTTTTTTTGTTTTGTAGGTTTTTGTTTTGTTGTTACTAACTCTATTGTGACCCCAAGAACTATTGCTCGACGTCGGGTGTTTCCACTCAACCGTCCACACAGATATCCAACCCGCAACAACCTTCCGGGTATACAGATGGACCAAGTACAGCAGGACCTTACAGAGGTCAGGACTCAAATGGCCAATGAGAGACTAGAAATGAGGAATCAGATGACTCAGTTTATGGAGGTGATGAATAATATGGCTCAAAGCCAAGAGAGATTAAGAGCACTGGTAGAGAGGCAGAATCAGGAAGACCCCCATCTAGGGACTGCTGGGACAAGCAACAATGAGAGGGTTAAGCCTCACATCAACCCACCTGTATTTGGACCCCACCTTCATCCAGAGATCAACATTCCTGCTAATGTGCAAGGGAATGCTACTACAAGTAGAGTGCTGCAAGAAGACCCCCAGGAAGATCAGTTCACAGTGATGGGAGCTGGGGATGAGGCCTATGACAGAAGGCTGGAAGAAATGGCTGAAAAATTAAGATCCTTGGAGTCTCAAAACTCTTTGGGTTTTGATGTCATGGACATGGGTCTAGTGGACGGGGTCAGGATTCCCCACAAATTAAAACCTCCGTGCTTTGAGAAGTACAACGGAACTTCCTGTCCCCGAACCCATTTACAATCCTTTCTGGGGAGGCTGAAGGCATATACCATGGATGAAAAGCTATGGATGTTTTATTTTGAGGATAGCTTAACAGGAGCTTCAAGGGAATGGTACTCTCACTTGACTAGAGCAACCATCAGGTGCTGGAAGGACCTGGCTGAGGCCTTTATCAGACAATACCAGTACAACTTAGATATGGCTCCCAACAGGACTCTCCTGATGGGGATGTCTCAATCATCCAGGGAAAGCTTCCGGGAGTACGCTCAGAGGTGGAGACAGCTTGCTGCTGCTGTCCAGCCACCCATGTCAGAGAGGGAGATGGCCGATATGTTTATGAACACCCTCCAAGGGACATACATTGACAGGCTAGCTGCCTTTTCTTCCACTAGCTTTGCTGACGTGGTCATAGCCGGGGAAAGAATTGAGAGCCTATTAAAGATGGGCAAGATTTCTGACAACGGTGCTAGCTCATCCAGCAACACAAGAAAGCCTTTTGTGGGCCCAAGAAGAGCTGGTGAGACCAATGCTGTCCATACCAGCAGGGGCAGACCCCAATATGTTCACAGGTCTGTGGCAGCAGTCACCATTCCCGCTCCAATTCATCCACAACCAGTTTATCAACCGCAGCAGCAATCCCATTACCAACAACAAACTCAGTATCCTCCTCAGAGAAATTATAACAACAACAACACCAGCAACAACAATCAGCAAAGACCATTTCAACAGAGACCTTCTCAGGCCAGTAGGGTGATCGATCCGATCCCTATGCCTTATGCCACATTATTGCCACAACTCCTAAAACTCAACCTGGTTGAGCTAAGGACATTGGCACCTCCAGATCCTACCAGTCTGCCCAGAAATTATGACGCCAGCGCCAGATGTGTTTTTCACTCAAATGCACCTGGCCACAGTACAGAGAAGTGCAGAGCTTTGCATATGAAAGTACAGGACTTGGTAGATTCTAAAGCTCTAAACTTTGCACCACCACCAAATGTTAACAAGAACCCTATGCCACACCATAGAGGACCCAGAATCAATGCTATTGAAGAAGATAAGCCGTCTTACTTGATAACCAGTGTGGGTCAGATTCGGACACCCTTGGTAGAGATTAAAGCTCAACTCCTTGAATGTCAAATGTTCCCGGGATGTGAGCTAGGGTGTGCTTATTGCAACATTTCAGTGAATGGGTGTGATAACTTAAGAGAAGGCATAGATGGTCTCATCCAGAGTGGCCTGCTTCAAATCACAACATCAATACCTACCAATCCAGCAATCTCCTTAACAACAGTTCCCGAGTCTTCTACAACTGCAACAACCATTGTTCCAAACAACTCTTCAAACTCATCAACAAATGTTTCATCTGTTACTTCAACGAACCAAATATCAACAAACACCCCTTCTACAACTTCAGCACCCCTTCATTCAGAGTCTCCTACAACAACAACATCCATCCAGTCAACAGTATCTCCTACAACATCAACAGCAAACAATGAGAATGTCTCAACGGTTACAATTTACTACGATCCTGCAAATGATTCTGCCTACAACTCACAAAATGTCACTCCTATCAGAGCACCAGTCACAATATACTATGATCCACATACTATCACGGTCCCTTCTGCAGTTGCTATCAGTCCAGTCACTGTCACAGTGCCTGGGCCAGTACCTTATGAAAGCAGTAATGCCATCCCTTGGCATTACGGCTCCGATCTATACTGCGAAGGACAGAAAATCACTCTTGAATCATCAACTTCTTCACCACAAATAGACAATGTGGGGGGAGGCGGAGGCTTCACTCGAAGCGGACGTCTTTTCGCCCCACAAATTCCAAGACCCATTGCTGAAGCAGAAGCTGCTGCCAAAGCAAAAGGGAAGAGCTTGGTGCAAGAAGATCAAGTTGCTAGAGAAGCTTTGAAAACGCCTTTTGATCAAGAGGTTGATGAATTCATGAGAATCATCAAGAAAAGTGATTACAAGATAGTGGACCAGCTTCACCAGACACCTTCCAAGATCTCCATTTTATCATTACTAATGTGCTCCGAGGCTCACCGGAACGCACTACTAAAAGTCTTGCACGCATCTTATGTGCCAGAGGAGATTACAGTCAATCAGTTGGAAGCTGTGGTTGGAAATGTTAACGCTAGTCACGGACTAGGATTTACCAACACTGATTTGACTACGGAAGGTCGCAATCATAACAAGGCTTTGCACATTACCATGGAATGTAAGGGTGCAGTTCTTTCCCATGTACTGGTAGACACAAGATCATCCCTCAATGTCTTACCTAAAAAAGCCCTTGTGAAGCTGGAGTATGAAGGATTGGCATTACGTCCCAGTAACATGGTAGTGAGAGCCTTTGACGGTTCTAAGAGATCAGTTCTGGGAGAAATTGAGTTGCCTATAACGATTGGCCCACAAACTTTCAAAACGACCTTCTACGTGATGGACATTCAGCTGGCCAACAGCTGTTTGTTGGGTAGACCATGGATTCATGCCGCTGGCGCAGTTACGTCTACCCTTCACCAGAAGTTAAAATTCGAGTGGGAGGGCCAAGTCGTTACTATTTGTGGAGAGGAAGATATTTTTGTTAGCCATCTGGCTACATACAAATACATTGAGATGGATGGGGAGATCCACGAAACGATGAGTCAAGGGTTTGAGGCCCTGAATATTAATGAAACATCTGCTGTACTTGGGACTTCCATGACATCCTACCAGCAAGCCAGGAAGGTTGTTGAGGAGGGGAATGCTCAAGGCTGGGGAAAACTGTTGCCTGTGGAGAAGAAAGAGGATAGATTTGGGTTGGGTTACAAACCAACTCAACAAGATCAAGCAGAGGCTGCTAAGAAGCCCAACTTTGTTAGTGGGGGGATGCTCACCCCTGATGCTGTCAACAACTTGGAAGATGAGTCGGAAGATGAGCGCAACCTGGAGAGCTGGATACGTCCAAGGATCCCGGGGAGCCGTATCTCAAACTGGTCTTCCCAGGAAATTATAAGAGTTACTCATGCAGAGTAATTATTATTTCCTGTATATTTTAAGCATGCATCAAGTCTTACATCTTGCCCAAGATGACAAGACTCATTTTGTAATCGGGCCATCTGTAATTTTTGTGCAACAAGATTAATCAATGAAATATCAGACATCTTTTGCAAATGAGTCTTTTTCTTTTCCGCTCACTGTTTTTTCCATTTTTATTTTTGTACAAAACATAAATGGCAATGTTTTCAAAATGACAACTTTATTTCACTTTTCTAAACAAGATTAAAATCAATCACTAAAATGAACAAACTGAACCCTTGCAGAGAGTGCCTTCCAGACCGCACCGACAACAACACGGCTATGACTTCGTATGACTTTGACAATCCGATCAATCAAGCTGATGAAGGGGTTGAAGAAGATTACGAGCTTCCAGAAGAGCTAGCTAGGTTGTTGAGACAAGAGGAAAAGGTTATCACTCCTCATCAGGAGGAGGTAGAAACGATCAATCTTGGTACAGATGAAGATGTGAAAGAAGTTAAAATCGGGGCCTGCTTACAAGACTCAGTGAAGAAACAACTGATTGACTTGCTTCAGGAATATGTGGATGTGTTTGCTTGGTCCTATCAAGATATGCCAGGGTTGGACACCGACATTGTTATGCACAAGCTGCCTTTGAGAGAAGATTGCCCGCCGGTTAAACAGAAACTGCGCCGTACTCGCCCAGACATGGAAATGAAGATCAAAGAAGAGGTACAAAAGCAGTGGGACGCCGGGTTCTTTGCTGTAACTAGCTATCCGCCGTGGGTTGCTAATATTGTGCCTGTGCCTAAGAAAGACGGCAAAGTAAGGATGTGTGTTGACTACCGGGATCTGAACAGAGCCAGCCCGAAAGATGATTTCCCATTACCTCACATTGATGTATTGGTGGATAACACGGCTCAATTCTCAGTATTCTCCTTCATGGACGGATTTTCAGGATACAATCAGATTAAAATGTCACCTGAAGACATGGAGAAGACAACCTTCATCACGCCCTGGGGCACATTCTGTTACAAGGTGATGCCATTCGGACTGAAGAATGCTGGTGCAACGTATCAACGGGCTATGGTGACATTATTCCACGATATGATCCATAAAGAAATCGAATGTTATGTGGATGACATGATTGCCAAGTCCCTCACGGAAGAAGACTACCTGGTAAATCTGCTGAAACTATTCAAGCGTCTGAGGAAGTACCAACTGAAGTTAAACCCCAACAAGTGCACATTCGGGGTGCGATCTGGTAAGCTGCTGGGTTTTATTGTGAGCGAGAAAGGGATTGAAGTTGACCCTGATAAAGTCAAAGCCATTCAAGAGATGCCTGCACCGAAGTCAGAAAAAGAAGTTCGGGGGTTTCTAGGTAGATTGAACTACATTTCACGGTTCATATCTCACCTTACATCAACCTGTGAACCCTTATTCAAGCTGTTAAGAAAAGAACAGACGGTCAGGTGGAACGAAGACTGCCAGAAGGCTTTTGACAAGATCAAGGAATACTTACAAGAGCCTCCAATCCTTATGCCTCCAGTTGAAGGGAGACCTCTGATAATGTACTTGACAGTATTGGAAGAGTCAATGGGGTGTGTGTTGGGCCAGCATGACGAGTCTGGTCGAAAAGAGTATGCAATATACTACCTGAGCAAAAAGTTTACCGACTGTGAACAACGTTATTCACTGCTCGAGAAGACTTGCTGTGCTTTAGCGTGGGCTGCTCGCCGACTGAGACAGTATATGTTGACCCACACTACTTTGTTGATCTCAAAGATGGATCCAGTTAAGTACATTTTTGAGAAGCCAGCACTTACCGGACGGGTTGCAAGATGGCAGATGATCCTCACAGAATATGACATCCAGTACACATCTCAGAAAGCCATCAAAGGCAGTGTATTGTCGGAATATCTTGCTGAGCAACCTATTGATGATTACCAGCCTGTGATATTTGACTTCCCTGATGAAGACATCATGTTCATAAAAGCAAAAGATCATGAAGAGCCTGTTCACACTGAAGGGCCCGACCCAAAAGAAGAATGGATTATGATGTTTGATGGGGCTGTTAATATGAACGGTCGTGGTGTTGGTGCAGTACTCATTACACCTAAAGGAGTCCACATGCCTTTCTCGGCAAAACTCACCTTCAACTGCACTAACAACGAAGCTGAATACGAAGCTTGCATTATGGGTCTTGAGGAAGCCATTGACCTCAGGATCAAGACGTTGACTGTATTCGGAGATTCAGCTCTGGTAGTTAATCAAACCAACGGCAAATGGTACACACACCAGGATCATCTAATACCTTACAGGGATTATACAAGGAGGTTGTTGACTTTCTTTACAACAGTCAAGCTTGAGTATATCCCTCGGGACGAGAATCAGTTTGCAGATGCTCTGGCTACCATTTCGTCCATGATCAAAGTTCAAGCTGCCAACTTTGTACCGCAGATTTCAGTGTCCAGACTTGACAGACCAGCATATGTATTTGCAGCAGATATTGTCAAAGATGATAAGCCTTGGTTCCATGACATTAAGTGCTTCTTGGAGGATCAAACATACCCATCTGGGGCATCTTCCAATGATAAGAAGACTTTGAGAAGGCTTGCTGGTAGTTTCTTTCTGAACACTGATGGTTCCCTGTACAAGAGAAACTTTGATATGGTACTCCTCAGATGCGTTGATAGGGCAGAAGCAGACTTGTTAATGCACGAGGTGCACGAAGGATCCTTTGGTACCCATGCGGGAGGGCATGCCATGGCCAAGAAGTTGCTAAGATCAGGTTATTACTGGATCACAATGGATGCTGACTGTTGTGCCTATGCCAGGAAATGCCATAAATGTCAGGTCTACGCGGATAAAGTGCATGTGCCTCCCAATCCTTTGAATATAATGTCTTCACCCTGGCCCTTTGCCATGTGGGGCATTGATATGATTGGCAAGATTGAACCGACTACTTCAAATGGCCACAGATTCATCCTGGTCGCCATTGACTACTTCACCAAGTGGGTCGAAGCAGCTTCCTATGCCAATGTTACAAGACAAGTGGTAGCCCGATTCCTGAAGAGAGATATCATCTGTCGGTATGGAGTGCCCGAGCGAATCATTACTGATAATGGTTCCAACTTAAACAACAAAATGATGGCTGAGCTATGCCGGGACTTCAAGATCTAACACCACAATTCTTCTCCTTACAGGCCAAAGATGAATGGCGCTGTTGAGGCAGCTAATAAGAATATCAAGAAGATTGTGCAGAAGATGGTAGTTACGTACAAAGACTGGCATGAGATGCTACCATTTGCCTTGCATGGGTACCGCACGTCAATCAGAACATCCACTGGGGCAACACCGTATCAGCTTGTATATGGTATGGAGGCAGTCCTACCTGTTGAAGTTGAATTACCCTCCCTACGGGTACTGATGGATGTTAAGCTGAACGAAGCAGAATGGGTTCGGTCCCGATACGAACAACTAAGTCTGATCGAAGAGAAGAGATTGGCTGCAATCTGTCATGGGCAGTTGTATCAGAAAAGAATGAAGAAAGCCTTCGATCAGAAAGTCAGGCACCGAGAGTACCAAGTAGGAGATCTTGTGCTGAAGAGAATCCTCCCTCCTCATACAGACCACAGGGGCAAATGGACTCCGAACTATGAAGGACCATTCGTGGTAAAGAAGGTTTTCTCTGGTGGAGCACTGATGCTCAGCACCATGGATGGTGAAGACTTCCCGTCCCCTGTAAATTCAGATGCAGTTAAAAAATACTTCGCATAAAAATGACCCGCTGGACATAAAAACAGAATGTAAGTCCAGGCAAAAACAGGGCATCCCGGCAAGTCAAAAACAGAATAAAAGACTTGGGCAAAAATAAGGGAAATAAATAAATTTTTTTTTACACCCGCTGAGTTGAAAAGCCGCATTGGACAACTCAGGCAAAAATGGGTATCCCGATGGATTGAAAACCCGAAAGGGCGATCCATGCAAAATAAGGGAATAAGCGAACAACTGCATTCTGAATTCGTCTGTATCGCCTACAACTTGATAAACCTCGAAAGGATCAAGCTTCTATCAGAATCAGCCTTTTTCAGAAAGCAAGACGAGAAGAACGTCAAATGTCATACGAGTCATAGCAAGAGGGAAGCTCCTTGAAGCGTCATCAACATTGCCAGCTTTTTGTTTCTCAATTTGTAACAATCTCCTCATTCCAGGGGATATGTTTCTTTGACTGTATCTTGCCAATTCAGGGCACATGAATTAATAAAAGCATATTTTCAGTCATGTGTTTTGCAAAAATGTCTGATGTCTTAAAGAAAACTGATTGCATGAATACAGATGCTCATCTTCAAAAATAAAAACTACGTGCTTGCAAGAAATATACTTATTCCCGGGAGTGTCTGACTCCTATGACGGAATCCGGTAAGGGATGCCTCGGGATTACTTGTGCGTTTCTCTGTCTTTGCAGGATTGCAGGTATTCAAAAGCGCAACATGGGGCATGAAAGCTTCATCCCAGCAAGCTGGCAAATCAACACTCACTCAGTCTTAGCGCCCAGGTGCTTGCTCCCCAGCTGAGTTACCACTTGTTATTTTCTCCCCAGCCGAGGTGCCAATAATTCTTCCTCAGCTAAGCACAAAGGCCAGGGAACCGCTTCCCCACAGAGTCTCAGCCTCTATCCAGAAGAGCAACACACGAAGGAATCACAACAGAGTGACGAAAGCTTCTACAAACCCCAACTGGGTCCTTCATTTACGGGGATAGGTCTATCATTGACCCATTTCCCCAAGCAGAATCATTTCATCAGATCTACCAACGATCTCATCCCCAGCTGGGAGGTTCACTTCAAACAGATCGGCCAGAGGTTTTCGCAGCAATGGGATCCGAATCCCGGATCGGTATCTTTTGCATAATCATAGCATTCGCATCATATGCACCCCACAAAGCGTAGCATTCCGTTTAATACGGAGCATTACGGAAAAAAATCAAACATGTAGCATAATCATAAGTCATAGTCTGAATCAAACACTTGTGAATATTAGCGACCTATCAACAGTATACGGAATACCCCCAGATTCCCCAGCAAAAGCAGTCGCCTCACATTCACAAACATCAGTATATACTCCTTGTGGCACCCGTCCGTGTTATATCCACAGCAGAAAGCCAAAGACATCCTCTTTGCACTCACATATACTTATATATATACATTTCCTTGACATCCGTCCATGTCATTTTCCCAGCACAGTAATGTAAACACTTTGTATATCAGATACTTGTTTATACTATACTCTTCTCCTTTCAACACTCGTCCGTGTCGCTCTTTCCAGCAGGCTGAACACTTAAATATACACCAGTCATACTTATACAGATACTCGTCCGTATTTTGTATACACCATTTATATCCCCACAGATTCGACACTCGTCCGTGTTCTTTGTTAACCCGTTGGTACTCGTCCGTACCATCATCTCAGAACATGCGTCAAGCGTTTGTTTCTACCTGATACTCGTCCGTATCATAGTCTTAAGGGTGCTCGTCCGCATCTTTAATCCATACACTATGTCAAACACTTTTGTCTTCTTGAAATATAGACACTCGTCTGTATCTACTATTCCCTAGAAGAGTCCCCTCAGATTCAACACTCGTCTGTGTTCCTTGTTAACCAGTTGATACTCGTCCGTATCATCATCTCTGAACACGTGTCGGTATTTGTTTCTATCTAATACTCGTCTGTATCATAGTCTTAAGGATGCTCGTCCGCATCTTTAATCTATACACATCTAAACACTTATACCTTTATTTCTTGGATATAAACACTCGTCCGTGTTTACTATTCCCCAGTAGATCGTCAACAAAACAATTGTTTGAGAGCAGCCGTACCCTGCTAGGTGGTCGTCCTCCACCTCTTGATGATCGTCCTTCATCATGCTCATCCGATGGCCGTCCCCATCGTTGACCTTTTATCCGACATTCGTCCTATGTCGTGATATTTAGCAGCCGTCCCCTGCTAGGTGATCGTCCTTCACCTTTTTTTTGATGATCGTCCTTCATCATTTTATCCAATGGCCGTCCCCATTGTTGATTTTGGGTTATCTGACATTCGTCCTATGTCATGATAAACTTTGAGAGCAGCCGTCCCCTGCTAGGTGATCGTCCTTCACCTCTTGATGGCCGTCTTCCATCATGCTCATCCGATGGCCGTCCCCATCGTTGACCTTTTATCCGGCATTCGTCCTATGTCGCGATATTTTCGGCAGCCGTACCCTGCCAGGTGGTCGTCCTCCACCTTAGATGACCGTCCCTCATCTTAACCCTTACAGAGCAGCCATCCCCTGCTAGGTGATCGTCCTTCACCTTTGATGACCGTACCTCATCATCTGTTTATTTCATTTATTCTTTAACCCGATGGCCGTCCCCGTCGTGGTCCCTTTTCTTTTTAGCCCGATGGCCGTCCCCATCGTCGGTTGCTTTGCTTTATGAACTTGATGGCCGTTCCCATCATTTTTTGCATTAATCCCCGGAGAATCTTACAGCTTTACTTGATGGCCGTCCCCATCATAATTCTTTTTATCCCCAGCATGTCGGCCGTCCCCGTCATTGCTTTATTTCCCGCACTTTTCCTAGCATGTCGGCCGTCCCCGTCATTGCTTTTTACCCAGCAGTCGTCCTCTGCTCGACGGTCGTCCTCCGTTGCCCATACTTTACAATATACTTTATTTTATTTTACAATCTATATCCCTTTTCTTCTTCATTCAGTGAGTGCAAATTTTGGACTGTCTTTGGTATTCAACCACAAGTTATCTTGTTAGCCTGTTAAGCCGTTGCTTACGTCCTGCACAGCTAACTCATGTTTGAATAGGGGCAGCTGTAAACACCCCAAATTTGCCCTCACCCATTCACACCATGGCTTATGATCATTTTCATATGCATAAACTCAATTATAGTATCCCATATCACAATTTTGATTCACTGCATAGATTCTAAGTCATCTGCATCTAGGGTTTGTGATCTGAGCAATCCAAGAGCTTCTTGAGCCACTCCAAAGGTCATCAATCACTTCAAAAAGGTCCATGTATGTCCAAACATCATATTATATCCTCTCAAAGTCAAGAATGTCAAAAAATCAAAAGAACTAAGAATGGTATGGAAGCAGAGCCAGGCTTGACTGCACAGATGACCTAGAATTAGGGTTTTGGTTTCAGAGGCTATAACCCCAATTTTTTTGGTCATTATTGTTTCTATTGGTCTCTATATGGTATGGGGAGTATGCATATCAATTTTCATGAAGAAATTCCTTGGGGAAGTCATCTGATCAAGAGTTGACTTTTCAAGCAAGTCAGTGCAAAATCAGGGCATCTGAGGCCCCCAATGACCCAACCAAAGGGTGTTCTTCATCATTTTGATTGTATTTGATCTTTATTTGATCATATAAGAGGTTGGAAGTTCACAAAATTGAAGAATTTCAAGTCATTTGCAAAGTTGACTTTTTGGGGAAGTTTGACTTTTAATGAAATTGCCATTTTAGGCAACTTTTTCAACCTTTACTTTTTGATTCAAAAAGGCTTCAAATGGAAAAACTTTGGTCATGAAAGTTGTAGAATGGATCATTCCATTTTCAAAAAGTACAAGAACATGACCTAATTCATTTTGGATCAAAAGTTATGGCTTGTCAAAGTTGGCAAAAATCACAAAATTTGAAGTTTTCCACCAAAGAGGCAAAGTTGCAAATTCACTTCTCAAGGCAAATTAAGTTATCAAATGGACTTCTAAACTTCACAACATGATCATACAAGACCTAAAATTCAGAATGGGCCAAGAAATTTCTCATTTTTTGTGGCTTATGGAGCAAGATATTTCATAAGAATCAAAAGCAAGGCAAGTTGCAAAACTCATCATAGTTTATCATCCACTTGCTTGCTAGCTTGCTGAACCATCCTAGGCATCTCCCCACATCATGCTGCGCAGGACACACCTTTTGTCCTTGGCTAGAAAGTAGCCCATACCTCTCTTACACAACTTTGACATTTTGGCAACTTGAGCCATACCAATCAATAAAGCACACATCACTTCTTCTGACCAATCCCAATTGTTTATGCAAACAAAAAGCAAGCCAAAGCAACAAAAACACAAGCCTGAAACCATCCATAACTCAGCATTCTCATTTTCACCTCATCTTGCAAGAGCATTCGAAACTCATCACACAGGCCACAAACATACAAACTAACTTCACAAATCAACTCCACACACCTTCCTGATCACAAAGCACCCTTCACCATAGCCTGAAACTCAAAGAATCAAAAACACGATCACCACCTGCCATTGAACAGAACTCCTGCCATCTCTCAAACCAGCCATTGCAAACTTCAAACAAACATTGCAAGCTTCTTAGGAGGATCATTGGAGTGGATTTAAGCCAAAGAAACAGCCAGAAAGCTCCTGAATCGAAAGCTTCAGTTCAGGTAGTCATCTCAAAACTTTTTTCCAGAAACATGTTTTTAAGTTCTTAAAAGCTTCTATGCACTTCCCTGATCATGAATATGTGTTTACTTTTGAAAATGGTTGAGAAACCAGGATGTATGAATGCTCTGAAACTTTTTGCCCTAAAAATGTTTTGATTCGATTTGGCTGATTGATGAATGAAAAATGATGTTTGATTGGGGGGTTTGATTCGTTTTTGAATGGGGATGAGTTCTGGGCAGTTAGATTTTGTTTTCATTGCGTGTAGAGGGAGATAGCAATTTCACCTTGCCGGAGAAGATGACCGAAACCACTGTTCCGGTCATCTGAAAGTAATTAGGGCTGGATTAGGGTTTAATCTTTAATTAGCGAAATTTGAATATAGGCCATCCAGATGCGCGCCAGGTCCACTCCCGCGCGTGTGAATTTGAATCTGGGCCCTTAGATGCGCATACTTTCTCATTTTCAGATTAAATCCATTTTTATTTTGCATTTTATTTCATTTCTTTTCTCCATTTTATAAAAAATAGTAAAACAATTTTAAAAATTTTGAAAAGTTTTATATAAACTTTTATGAATTTTCAGAAACCAAAAACATTTTTATTTTTATTTTTTGCATTAAAAAATATTTTTAAATCATTTAAAAGTTTATTTTTAATTAATTAATGAGAATTAATTAATTAAAAATACTTTTAGGTATTTAAAAATCACCAAAAAATTCATGAAAGCTTTAAAATCATTTAGAAACATTGTCCAACCCTCAAACCAAATTTCTTTTTTGATCTTGATGCATTTTGACAATTTTCCATGGAATTAATTCAATTTCAAAGCAATATTTTGATCCCATGTTCAAAAATTCATTTCTGCCTAGTCTATGAGAGTTGGACTTTGATTCTTTTTGCATTGTGTATTGCATATCATGTAGTTTTTAGGATTAAATTGGCATGATTTGATCTTGCATTTTTCATTTGTTTGACATTTTTTCTTGTTAGGATACCCTAAAACCCTAGAAATCTTAGGAAATTCATAACTTTCACTAGGTATAGAATTGGATCCCCTCCTTTGGGCAGTGAGTTTGTATAGGTCTAGGGTTCCTTTGATTGCATTTTCAATTTTTTATCTTGATGTTTGCTTCTGGTTTTGGTTTTTGTTTGATGCATTGATCATAAACCCTAATTTGGGCTTCTTTTTGCATCCACCTTGCATTTGCTTGCATACCATGACTTGCCTTAGCATTTTGTGCATCCATTTGATTCATTTGACATCTTAAGACATATTAGAATCATGTTTGATCATTGCATCTTGCATTTGCCATGTTGTATGCCATTTGCACTTCATAACCTTTCATGTATGATCATGGTTCTAAACTTGTTTCATTTGCATCCATAAGTTTGTATGATCACCCCCATGTTTTGTTTCATGTTTGCATCATCCCATAGCATCATTGTCATCATGTATATGCTTCTGGTTTTGGTTTGTATCATGCCATTCCATTTCATTTTGCATTGCATTGCATTCCTTTCACTAACTTTTCAGGTGGTAAGCAAATTTGAGAAGTGAATTTGCCTTCACTTCTCACAATTTCTTCTCATCTCTTTTATGCATCCTTGCTGCATTTTGTTATGTGTTTGAGATTGAGCTTGCTCTTTTTTCTTCATCTTACTTTCTTTCCTCAAGTGACTTGTCTTCTTAAATGAAGCAAGTTACTTTGCTTCTCCTTGCTCCTTTCATCTGTTTCCTGGTGGTTCCTCTGAAGATCTTTCTTGTAAATCTCACAAACCTTAGGAACAACCAAGCATGACAATAATTAGGGTTTTGATTAGTCCCCCATTTAGATTTTATCTTTATGTCTCATTGAGTCTTCTCTTCTCATCTCATAATCAAGGACTAAACCCTAAAGGCTTCAAGGCTTTGTGATTAGGCTTATGCCTGCATCCTTCTATTAGGATGGAGTGTATAACTTTAATCCTAAGTGTTAAACCCTTAATGTGTTTAAATCCTTTAATCAATTCACTTAATAACCATCAAGACATCAAACTTGTAACTTGGGCCTTGCATTAGGGTTCTAATTCTTCCTTAACTGGTTAAGAAGGACTAACCCTAGTGTTAATGGACAAGTCCCCCTCAAGTTGTCTTACAAATCATAAAAATCATTTCTTCATCTCATCATTAACTAAAATCCACTTAATAAAGGCTTTGTTTTGTCATGAAGTTAATCCCTAATCATGGATTAAGTTGAGGAGCTTTCCTCAGCTTAAACATTCTCATCTATTATCCTTCTATTAGGATGGTGTAATGGGCCTGTTTAATCCTTGATTATGGCTTAAACTCATTACTTAACACTAAACAAAAACAACAAAAACATCTAAATAAATGCAAGTAGGTTAATGATCTTAATCCTACATCATGGTGATTAAGTGTGAGATGCTGACTTCACACTTAAGGTATTCTCATTACCCCTAATCAGAGGGAGGATGTGATGAGTTTACTAATCCATTGGTTTAGGCTTAAGCTCATTTTCTTGTGACAAATACCAAAAAGCAATAAAAGACTGAAAACACAAAAACAAACAATAATCGTCTCCTCCGGGATTCTTTTCTCATCTCATTCACTCACAAACGAGAACCTGCTTCTTCCGTCTAATGCAAGACAGTTTGCACCTGAGCCAGACAGGTCATACACTTGAGCATAGACAAGCAAGCAGTTCACAAGTCAATTCATCTTTCAGTCTCTTTGGGTCGAACTACGGTGTTCTGACTTCCTCATTGCACGAGAGGATACGTAGGCATAACTTAACAGTTATCGAACAAAAGTCTCTGTATATTCCCCCTCCTTCCAGCTTCATTCTTTTAAGCCTCATACTCCTGAGTATTTCATTCTTGTTTTTACACTGACACTTCTCTTATACACTTCACATTTCTTTTACACTGACACCTGTACATCCTTTTCCAGCTCTTTTATACACAAATTGCACTGACACTACCCCTTTAAAACACAAATCTTTTAAGCGTGGATCCCGTCGAGTACGACGGACAATCTGGGTGCTAATACCTTCCCAGGTTGTAACCAACCCCCTTTCTCAGTCTCTCTGGTTCGCAACCGTCTTATCCACATCTTTCTAGGTCTATGCAGCATTGCCTTTCCTCCGGGATAAAAATGCCCAGCTGGCGACTCTATTCATTTCCTGTGAGTTCACTCCTGTGTGTTCTCACATCCTCCTCTCGCCGACCGTTCGCGTCTGTACCCTATTTGACCCAGCTTCATTTAGTGGGAGCGACAATACAGAAGTATGATTGGAAGCTTGTTATATCTGACTGCTAGCAGACCAGACATAGCATTTGCAGTAGGTGTATGTGAAAGATATCAAGCTGATCCAAAAGTCAGTCATCTTAATCAAGTCAAGAGAATTCTGAAATATGTTAATGGTACTTGTGACTATGGCATAATGTACTTTCATGGATGTAAACCAATTCTCACTGGCTTCTGTGATGCTGATTGGGCTGGAAGTATTGATGACAGAAAAAGCACTTCAGGAGGATGCTTCTTTCTAGGAAACAATTTGATTTCTTGGTTCAGTAAGAAACAAAATTGTGTATCCTTATCTACAGCTGAAGCTGAATATATAGAAGCTGGAAGCAGTTGTTCACAGTTGGTTTGGATGAAGCAAATGCTCACTGAGTACAATGTCCCACAAGATGTCATGACATTGTACTGTGACAACTTAAGTGCAATTAACATATCAAAGAATCCTATCCAACATAGCAGGACCAAGCATATTGATATAAGACATCATTTCATCAGAGATCTTGTAGAAGAGAAAGTGATTTCATTGGAACATGTTGCTACAAATCTGCAGTTAGCTGATATCTTTACCAAAGCATTGGATGCTACTCAATTTGAGAACTTAAGGGGCAAATTGGGAATCTGCTTATGTGAGATTTAGCAGTTATGGAGATGTGCCAACATGTCATATGACATTGTGTGGCATAAGCACCAGATGGCAACACCAGTCTGGTCAAGGACCTTGAGTATTCCTCTCCTAAAAAGTCTCAAAGTAACGGCTACTTTTATTATATCAGCTTACTTCCAGCTATCCATATTCTCATCATTCTCTCAGAAACGACTTGCATTCTCTAACTGTTCTTCAGAAATCATCAACCCTAAAACTCTTCATCCACCTTCTTTGAAAATGTCTCAAAACCCTAACATTCCTGAAGAAATCCTCAACAAGGAAGATGTGGTTCATGCAACCCCCATTTCTGTGGTACCCATGGAGTCAACCCCAATGGACGAAATCAGAGGAAGTGTTCCTCATGCTAAAAAGCCAAGAACTCCAAAAAGAACAAAAGATCAAGTTTGCAGCAAATCCAAAGGCATTCCTTCACCAGCAAACATACCTCAAAAATCTTCTGAATATGTGGATGATTCCATAAAGGAGTTGGTAAACAGGATTCTTTCTGAACAAAGAGTGGTTAGTGGCATTTCTATCCCTCTGAGCACCATGCCAGCTCCACAAGAAGATCAACAACCTCAGGCTGCTAAGGACACTCCTGCTCAACAGGATGTCCCAATAGATGTTGAAACATCTGAGGATCAACAAAAGGCCTCATCTGATGCTGCTGTTGAAACATCTGAGGACCAGAAAAAGGCCTCAAATGATAGTGATGAAGAAGCATCTGAGGATCAGACCAAGGCCTCAACTGAAGAGCATATCTCTGCTGATCAACCAGCTGAAGAGGAGACTGCTCAATCTCCTCCTGTTGTGAACCTAGAGCATGATTCTGATACAGAAATCATTGCCTCTGTAAGACCTAGCATAGCCAAAAGGCTCAGGACTAGGAAAGAAAAGATGCAAGCAGGACATGCAATTCCTGAGAAGAAGCAAGCTACCCCAAAGAAGGACAAAGCTAAAGTTGTCTTTGGTCCTACCAAACAATGGAGCAAGGTGCAAACATAAAAGAGGAAAGCTGTCACTCCTCCAGATTCAGATGTTGAAGCAGATGTCCCAACATCTCCTCCAAAGAAGAAACCAGCACCCTCAAGAGGATCAACTGCTGTTCCAGAAGCTCCTTTGGACAACATCTCCTTTCATCATGTTTCAAGTGTGAACAGATGGAAGTTTATCTATCAAAGAAGGGTAGCACTTGAAAGAGAGCTGAGCAGTAATGCACTTGAGTGCACATAGTTAATTGATCTCATATCTGCTGCTGGCCTCTTCAAAACAGTCTCCAATCTCTCTCCCTGCTATGAGCTACTTGTCAAGGAATTCATAGTCAATCTTCAAGAAGATTGTGCCAATGGTAAGTCTGCTGAATTTAGAAAAGTATTTGTTAGAGGCAGATGTGTAGAATTCTCTCCTCAGGTCATCAACCAATACCTTGGAAGAGAATCTGATGGTCCAAATGAGTTAGGGAAGACTGATAACCAGGTCTGCAAGGTTATCACTGCTAACCAGGTCAAGGCTTGGCCAGTTAAAGGAAAGCTCTCAGTGAGCATGCTAACAAGGAAATATGCCATGCTGAACAGGATTGGTACAACAAATTGGGTACCTACCAATCATACATCCTCAATATCCACTGGTCTGGGCAGGTTTATTTATGCTGTGGGAACTCAAACTAAGCTGGATTATGGAGCCTACATCTTTGATCAGACTTTGAAGCATGCTAGCTCATCTGCAACAAAGCTGCCAATTGCTTTCCCTTCCTTGCTATGTGGAATAGTGTTGAGTCAGTACCCTGGGATCCTCACTGAGAAGGACACAATTTGCAAAAGAGAAAGCCCTCTGGCCTTTCACTACAAGCTGTTTCTGAGTCATCATGCAGCAGATGTTGAAGCACCCTCTGGGACATCTGCAGGTCCTTCAAATGCAAAGTCTCCAATCTCCAAGGCTGCATTGATTGCTGAACTGAAGAGCACTTGCAAAGAACTTGAAGCAAGGAAGCAGAAGCTTGAGGAGATTATCCAAAGGCTGGAGAGTGAAAGTGATCAGAAAGCTTCTTCTTCTAATGAGGAGACTGAGGAAGATGAAGAAACTGAATGTGAGGGATCTGAGTGATAACTGTATGTGAGGAAAAATGTATGACAGCTGCATTGTAATTTAAAATTAGTGACTTTGGCCCCAAATTTGTGTCTAACAAGGGGGAGAACAACAACAACAACAATGTATGATGCTGTTTAGCTATGAATGAAAAACTTCTGTTTGTTTCTGACTGTGTGTTTCTGAACTGAATCAGTGTGTTTTAATAAAAATTTCGGTTGCAACAAATCTGAATACATGTATGTTTGAGGGGGAGTAAACTCACACATGACTTAACAGAAATGGAAAGCTACACTCTGATAAAAGATCTTTTGCTGCACTCTGATAACCGGAAAAGATGTTAGCCAAAAATTAGCCAAAGGGGGAGTTTGTAGATGTTTAAGAATTGGCAGAATTTTTGACCAACAAGAAATATTGAATTCAGTTCAGAATGTCCTATCAGATGTTGGGACATTATCAAACAGAGTATAAGAACTTAATTCAGGATGTCACACCAGATGTTGGGACATTGTGTAAATGATTTAAGTTCAGTTTTTCAGGATGTCCCAACAGATGTTGAGACATCTCAAACCTGCTACCAGAATTAATTAATGACTAACTGATCTGAGATATTTAAGGGAAGTTATCTGGAATTAATTATGGAAGGACAAAAACAGAACAAGGCGCATCTGTAGGGAGTTTTATTATGAAACTTCAGCATAATCAGAAGAACTAAATCACCTAGAATTTAGGAAGTAACAAACCCTAATTCAAGGTGGAAGCTGCATGCGCATTAGGGCTGGATTAACCTACAGAAAGCCCAAATTACAAACACCTATTTAACCAACAGAAACTCACAGAATTGAGTACGAATTTCAGAAGACAAAATAGGGTGTTGTGTTTTAATAGCAGGTTGTTTTAATTGTACCACTTTATGAGCTTTTAAGCATAAGTGCATTTGTGACTTGATTGAAACTGTGAAGTAAGATCAAGCTGTCTTGTTTGAAGAATGTCTTCAATTTTATTAAACTTGTAAACAAGATCACTGTGTGATTGAGGGGGAGTGAGTTGGTACTCATATCTAAGTTGTGTCTTAGGTAGAAATTGCATTGGGTAGATATTAAGTGAAAGATTAAACTGGGTTGTTTAAGTCTAGAATTAATATTACTTATAGTGGATTTCCTCCTGGCTTGGTAGCCTCCAGATGTAAGTGTGGTTATACACTGAACTGGGTTAACAAACTACTGTGTTGTTTAATTTTCTTGCACTTTAAGTTTTGGTTAAATCTGTCAAGTGTTGGAACATCTCATAGGACATCTCGTACCTGATCACAGAATTTCAATATCCTAAAGATCCATGATGATTGGACGGGGAATGGATACCACTGAAAAGTTAGTATGAATGCATAAGGTATAAAGCATAAAGAAATGAGTTGAAATGAGATGAAATGAGATGAAAAGACCAAAGTCATAAGTGTTTATGCAATGCAAATGGCATATGAGATGATGCAATGTCATATAATGTGCATATGAATGATCATACAAAGATGGGATGTCATGAAAGCATGCTTGGAAGCTTGAAAACACATGGATGTTTATGAAATAAAATGAATGCAAGATATAGCAAATGAATGAAGGAATGATCAAGAAATGTTCTAACATGTCCTAAGATGCCTAAGATGACATATGCATGCTTTAGATGTCTTGGCAAGTTCATGTGATGATGAATATGCAAGGTGAATGCAAGTGAACATGAGAAATTAGAGTTTTATGAACACATGAGATGCAAATGAACAAAACAGAAGCATGCAACATGATAAAAATTTGAAATCAAGCTCAATCAAACCCTAAACCCACACAAAGTCACACCCCAAAGGAGAAGTTCAGAAGCCTAACCTATTGAAAGTTATGATTTTTTTAAGTTTGCTAGGGTTTTTGGGTGATTCAAAAGAAAAAATGCAAATCAAATTGAAAATGCAAGATAAATTCATGAGGAAAATAACCTAGAAACTATATGCAATGTGCAAAACAATGCAAAAAGAATCAAGTTCAAACTCTTCTTGGCTAGGCAGAAATGATTTTTTAAAGTTAGGGTTAAACATTGTGATTTTAAAGACCCTTAATTCAAAGAAAATTGGGAAACTATGATCAAACCTAAAAAGAAATTTGTATGAAGAGTTTGAAAATGTTTCTAAATGCATTGGAATGGTTCATGATTTTTTTGGTGATTTTTAGAAACCTAAATGCATTTTTAATTAATTAAAATCCATTAATTAATTAAAAATAATATTTAAATATTTTAAAAATACTTTTTATATGCAAAAAATAAAATAAAAAATGTTTTTGAGTTATGAAAAATATTTAAAGTGAAAATGCAGAAAATGATGATTTTAAAAATATTTTTGCTATTTTTAATAATTATGTGAAATAAAATGCAAAGAAAATTAAAATAAATACAAAAGTATGCTAAATGAGAGACTGAGATTGCAAGTTGAATGGATGGGTGGTCAGGATGCAAAGTCACGTGGACTTGTGGTATGATGATCTGAAGGCCCACATTCAAACTTAATATTTAATTGAAATCCAAAGGCCACGTTTTAATCTGACTTAATTAAATAAATTAAACTAATTAATTAAGATTTAGGGTCTTAATGACTGATCCTGGCCATCCAAACACGCGCCAAGCACAGATCCAAGGGCCCATATTCAAAAATGGCTAATTAATGAGGATTATGCCTAATTACTCTCAGGCGGCCGAAGATGAGCTCCGATCGTCTTCTCCGGCGGGTTCCTCACCCCATCTCCCTCAAAACGCCACCAAAACTCACTAAACTCTCCAGAATCAAACATTGAACATCATTAAACACGAATCAAACAATAAAACACATTTATATTTCAAGAATAACATGAATCGAATCAAACAGCATTTAGGTCAAAAATTTCAGAAGCACAATACAAACTCATTTCTCACTCATTTTCAAAACAAATCATATATTAGGGTCACCATTGAAGCATGTAGATTCATTTAGAAACTTAACTAGCAAGTTCTGGAAAAAACGTTCATGAAGCTACCTGAGTTGAAGCTTTGTGTTCTTGAGCTTTCTGGCCTCCCTCTTGGTTCAAATCCACCCCAATGATCTTCCTAATGATGAAGATGAGCTTAGAGCAAGCTTGTGATGGCTATTTTGAAGGTTTTGTTTCTGAGGTTGCAGAAATCGTATTTCTGATTCAGTGGCTTTTAGGCTATGGTGAAGGGTGCTTTTTGTTCTATGGATGATTTTGAGGTGAATGGTGAAAGAATGAGTGAGTTTGAGTGGCTAGGCAGTGAGATTCAAAGACTTGAAGTTTTTGCAATTTTTTGGCAATCTGAGCTTAGGGTTGCATTCAGGCTTGTGTGTTATGTGTTTTGTGTTCCTTAGGGTTTGTATAAGGTGTTCTGATTGGTTTAGAGAGTTGTTGTGGCATAGTGTGATTGGTATGGCTTCATTTGCAAAAAGTCAAGGAAAGTGTACCACAAGCATGGGCTCGGGTCAGAGGTGATCTAAAGGGTGGATTTTCCTCAGCTGACTTTGTGGAGAGCCATAGAATCAGATTTCATGAGCTGGCACAAGTGGATGAAGAGTTTCATACCATTTTGCAATTCTTGAAAGTTTTGGCCCTTTTTGATTTCTTGAAGTTCAAGTCATGAAAGTACTTGGTTCAATGCACAATTCTGATGTTTAGAGGCCTAATTAACATATTGTGGAGTGTTTGTGTCCATTTGATGTCATTAGAATGCTTGAATATGCCAATTTGCAAAATCCCTCTTTGACATGAAACTTGAAATTATAGGATTTTTGCCAACTTTGAAAGGCCATATCTTGGAAGTTATAGGATGAATCAAGACATGTTCTTGTACTTTTTGAAAAGGGAAAGATCTAATCTACAACTTTCATGACCAAGAATTTTCCATTTGAAGCATTTTTGATCATGAAAGAGGAGGTTGAAAAACTTTCCCAAAATGGAAAGTTTGCATTTCAAGTCATTTCCATTTTTGGCAAGTTTGCAAATGGCCCAAAATTCTTCAATATTATGAACTTCCAACCTATTATAAGATCAAATAAAGATCATAGAACTTCAATTTGATGAAAATACCCCTTTGGTTCCATTGTTGGGGGCCTCAGATGCCCTGATTTTGACTTAACTTGCTCAAGAAGTTACCCAATGATCAGATGACTTCCACAATGAGTTTCTCCATAAAACTTGGTACACATGATCCTTATAACATATTAAGAAAATTAGAAACAAGAATGACCAAAAAAATTGGAGTTAAGGCCTCTGAAACCAAAACCCTAATTTTGGTCATATATGTAGTGAAAACCCTATCTCTGCTTCCATGCCTTTGCCAATTCTTGTGATCCCTTGAATTTCATGAACTTTTGGGAGCATAATATGATCATAGAACACACATGGACCCTCTTGTAAAGATTTAAAACCTTTGGGATGGCTCAGATCACTTCTTGGATTGCTCAGATCACAAACCCTAGATGCAGATAAACTTGAACTTATGCAATGAAGCAAATATGCTAAATGAGGTGTGATACTTATGTTTTATACAAAAATGAAAGATCACAAGCCATGGTGTGATATGAGTGAGGGCAAATTTGGGGTTTTTACAACATGCATTAACATACACACATACATATCTATATAAACAACAAATATATGAAACAATTATGGCCCCTAGCACAATTGTTCTCCCAAGCTAATGAGAGAAATAAGCTAAACCTAAAATGATTTTCACTTCACTAAGAAAGATATCCAAGGTTGTCCTTCTTTGTTTTGTAGTCTTATCTTTCTTCATAATAATTCATTACATTAAAGAAGTTTTACATACGAGGGAGTGAGATGAGAAAATAAATTACATGAAGAGAAAAGGAGAAAGGCACGACACGCATGTCGTATTTTAAAATTCAAAACAAAGAAAAAAACTAAGGCCATAACTGATCACCACACACAAAATTAATAAAAAAAAATTTATTATTAATTTAAATCTTATTAATAAATAAATCAAATCAAATTTCCGCAAATGAAACAAATATTATTATTACTGTAGATTTTTTGCAACCCTTGCGCAGTACGTCACGAACCTTTTTCATGTGATGACTATCACATCCTGCACGACGACCATCACGACGTGATTTTTAGTTGTAGATGGTGCAACCCTTGTACCGTCACTCTCCAATGCAAAATTCCGTACTGTCAATGCAGCATGATCAACAATTCAATACGATTGATCTGTATGTTATTGCTTCACCATACTAAAGTCGGATTCCGAAGCATATAACCATAGTTCGTACAACCGAATGATAATCATCACTCTAATTGAACTGATGAAATAAAATAGTATATCCAATATACCATCTTTGCATCAAAGTTATTCATATCATATATGAATTAGATCGATGATTTGATTTAACTACAGTGTTTTAATCCAATTAAAGCAAAATTAACAAAAATAAACAATTACCAGACTCATGGTTTCATAAGTGGCTCTGATACCACTGAAGGGAAATCGTTATAATAAACGCAGCGGAAAACAAACAATTCTCTTAGAGATCCTTATAAAAGGTCATGATCTGTGATATAATATTTACCTCTTGTGGCGCTTGAAACCTTTGATTCTGATTTGATCACGAGCATTGTACGACGAACAGCGCCTCTACTCAATCCACACGAACAACTTCCTTCAGTCACAGTGCTAACTGGTTACGATTGAAGGTTTAGAGTGAAAGAGAAGGAAAACGGAATACGGCCAGGGTTTCAAAAACTACTTTTGAGCTTCTTCATAAGGGTTCTATTTATAGAACTACTTGTGTGAGCTTCAAGCTAAAAGCCCAACTCAATAATAATATTATTATATTATTATAATAACTATTATTCTAATAACCATAATTTTATTATTATTATATTTTATGACTATTATAAAATTAAAATAACTATTATTATTATATCATATAGTACCTTACCATATTTTGTATTCCATACAAGTGCACCGTACCTTACAGCGTGCCTTATTTATTCCACTTCTTCTTTAACTGTCCTTATGTGTGTGACCCTGTAGGATTTCGCGACGTTGGTAATTATATTAAATCATGTATTTAACATAATAAACAGTGAGCGGTATCTAGCAACACATCACTGCTACCCAAGTCACAAAATTGTCATGTGATCTGACAAAATCTTTTGTTATAGTATTTATGTGTACAATTACCCTTTTTCCCTTATGTCTATATTGAACACAAGTCATATACCGTGTCATCCTTGTCCAATTAAATATTGGGCCCTTATACATTTATCCTGTTATGTAGGATGGGAAAGTTCCATCTAGGCTACTCATGTCCCTCAGCATGCTTCGCGAAGTACCCATCAATTGTCTTTATGATCATCCAGTTACGGACAGCTGTCGCTCCCACCAAATGACACCCAGCCAAGAGGGGTACAGACGCGAACGGTCGGCGAAAGAGAAAGAAAATGAATAGAGTCGCCAGCTAGGCATTTTAATCCCGAAGGAAAGGTAATGCTGCATAAACCTGAGGAAAGATGGATAAGACGGTCGCGAACCAGAGAAACTGAGAAAGGGGGTTGGTTACAACCTGGGAAGGTATTAGCACCCAGATTGTCCGCCGTACTCGACGGGATCCACGCTTGAAAGATTTGTGTTTTAAAGGGGTAGTGTCAGTGCAATCTGTGTATCAAAGCTGGAAAGAATGCAAGTGTCAGTGTAAAATGAAGTGAGAAGCATATAAGGGAAGTGTCAGTGTAAGAACAGGAGTATGAAGCTCAAGACTATGAGGCTTAAAGAATGATGCTGGAAGGAGGGGGAATATACAGAGACTTTTGTTCGATAACTGTTAAGTTATGCCTACGTATCCTCTCGTGCAATGAGGAAGTCAGAACACCGTAGTTCGACTCAAAGAGACTGAAAGATGAATTGACTTGATGAACTGCTTACTTGTCTATGCTCAAGTGTATGACCTGTCTGGCTCAAGTGCAAAGTGTCTTGCATTAGACGGAAGAAGCAAGTTCTCGTTTATGAGTGAATGATATGAGAAAAGAATCCCGGGGGAGACGATTATTGTTTGTTTTTGTGTTTTTAATCTTTTATTGTCTTTTGGAGTTTGTCATAAGAAAATGAGCTTAAGCCTAAACCAAGGGTTAGTAAACTCATCACATCCTCCCTCTGATTAGGGGTAATGAGAATACCTTAAGTATGAAGTAAGCACCTCACACTTAATCACCATGATGTAGGATTAAGATCATTAACTTACTTGTACTTATTTAGATGTTTTTGTTGTTTTTGGTTTAGTGTTAAGTAATGAGTTTAAGCCATAATCAAGGATTTAATGGACTCATTACACCATCCTAATAGAAGGATAATAGATGAGAACATTTAAGCTGAGGAAGGCTCCTCAACTTAATCCATGATTAGGGATTAACCTCATGACAAAACAAAGCCTTTATTAAGGTGGGTTTTAGTTATTGATATGCTTAAGAATTGGATTTTATGGTTTGTAAGACAACTTGAGGGGGACTTGTCCATTAACACTAGGGTTAGTCCTTCTTAACCAATTAAGGAAGAATTAGAACCCTAATGCAAGGCCCAAGTTACAAGCTTGATGTCTTAATGATTTATTTAGTGGATTGATTAAAGGAATTAAACACATTAAGGGTTTAACACTTAGGATTAAAGTTATACACTCCATCCTAATAGAAGGATATAGGCATAAGCTTAATCACAAAGCCTTAAAACCTTTAAGGTTTAGTCCTTGATTATGAGATGAGAAGAGAAGACACAAAGATGACACAAAGGTAAAACTAAATGGGGGACTAATCAAACCCTAATTGTTATCATGCTTGGGCATTCCTAGGGTTTATGAGGCTTAAAAGAGAGAGATCCTCAAGGGGCCACCAAGGAGAGAAGCAGATGAAAGGAGGAAGAAGCAGAGAGAAGCAAGACAACTTGCTTCACTTAAGAAGACAAGTTGCCTGAAAGAAAGAAAGTAAGAGATGAACATGAATGAGAAAGCTCACTCTAATACAAAGATAAAATGCAGCAAGGATGCAAGAGAGATGAGAAGAGATTGTGATAAGTGAAGGCAAATTCACTTCTTAAAACAACTTACCACCTGAAAAGTTAGCAAAAGAAGTGAAATGCAATGCAAATGAGATGAAATGCCATGGTGCCAACCAAAGTCAGAAGCATAAACATGATGTTAATGATGCTAAGAGATGATGCAAACATATGTCAAGAGTTGTGGATGATCATACAAGGATGAGGATGCAAATGAAGCATGCTTTGAACCATGAATGTTCATGAAAGTTTATGAAATGATATGAATGCATAACATGGTAAATGAAAGATGCAATGATCAAACATGATTCTAATATATCCTAAGATTTATTATGAATCATGTGGATGCACAAAATGTCATGGCAAGTCATTGAATGCAAGCAAATGAGAGATGGATGCAAAGGAAGGCACAAATTAGGGTTTACATACAACATGCATCACAAAAATTCAAAACCAGAAGCAAATGACATGACAAAAAATTGAAAATGGGATCAAAGGAACCCTAACCCTACACAAGTTCACTGCCCAAAGGAGGGGACCTAACTCTTAACCTAGTGCAAGTTATGAATTTCTCAAGTCAATTAGGGTTTTGGGACCCCTCACAATGAAAAATTCAAAACAAATTGAAAATGAAATATGAACTCATGCCAATTTTATCCTATAAACTACATGCTATGGAGGATGCAATGCAAGAAGAACCATCATCAAACTCTCAATGGTTAGGCAGAATGGATTTTTCCAAGTTTGAACAAAAATATTGCCTTTAAAAGAATTTAATTCCAATGAAAATTGTCAAAATGCATCAAGAACCAAAAAGAAATTTGTTTTGAGAGTTTGATAATGTTTCTAAATGTTTTTAAATGCAATGTGAATTTTTTTGTGATTTTTAAATACCTAAATGCATTTTTAATTAATTAATTTTCATTAACTAATTAAAAATAAACATTTAAATGATTTAAAAATAATTTTTAATGCAAAAAATAAAAATAAAAATATTTTTGGGTTCTGAAAATTAATGAAATCTTTGACAAATATTTTCAGAATTTTTAAATGTGTTTTGCTATTTTAAATAATTCGTACAAATTAAATACAAAATAAATGAATAAAAAATGAAAATATGAGAAGTATGCAAGATCCATGGCTGAGATTCAAACTTGGGGGTCAATGGTTGACTGCGCGCGCTAATTGAGGGTCAGGATCTCTTCTGGCTTAATTAACTTAAATGTGATTTATTAAATTAATAAAAACAGATTAGGGTTTAATGAAATGATCTGGGCCACTCAAAACTTAAGCTAATCCAAATCCAATGGCCACGAATGCATCTGGAAAACTAATTAGGGTTAGGGTTTAATGACTTTCAGGTGACTGGAGGGAAGCTCCGGTCATCTTCTCCGGCGGGTCAAAAACCCTAAATCATGCAACAGGCCACCCCACCCCAAATTGAACACAGGGAAATGATCCTCTACCCAAACCTCATTCAAATCACCCTTCAAACATCATTTCTAAACCAAGAACAAAGGGAATCGAAGCAAAAAAGTTTTGCGGGTGAAATTTCAGAGAGCCATGAAATGATCATTTCTTCACCATTTTCAATTCCAAAGACATCAGCATGATCAGCATCACATACACTTTCATTTTATAACAAGAAAAACAAGCTCTGAAAAGTTTGAAGTTTGAAGCTACCTGAGACGATGAACTGTGAATATGAGCTTTGCAGGCCTCTCTTTTGTGCAAAGTGTCACTTCTAAACCCCCTGAGATCAATGGAATGCCCAAAATCTTTTGTTGGTGGCTGATTTGTGAGTTTGTGTTCTGATATGGCAGGTTTCACAGTTGGGATATGTGAGGTTTCAAGCTGTTCCAATGGTGGATTTTGGTTCCATGGAAGGTGTATGATTCATTGGTGAAGGAAAAGTGAAGGTTTGATGGCTGATTAAAGAGATTCGAAGAGGAGAAGTTTTTGACAGTTTTTGTGGATGCTGGAATGTGGGAGCTTTCTGGCTGGAGTGTGGTATGTTTTGGGATGCTTGATGTCCACATATTTGACTCTGATTGGGCAGAGAGTTGGTGGTGGCACTGTGGGATTGGCATGGGAAAAAATGCAAAAAGTCAAGATCTTGTGTACTATGGGTATGACTCGGGTCAGAGGAGATCTTAGGGCTTGTCCTGCCTCAGCTTGAGTCACGGAAGGCCTTTGGATCTGACTTTGTGAGCTGGCTAGCCTTGATCAAGGGTTTCCAAGGTTCTTGCACATTTCCCTCTTTGGATTTTCTCATGAACCAAGGCAAGGAAACTTGTGATATTTTGGGCAAAATGTGACAAAATGAGTTATGTAATATTGTTATTCTGCTTTGATACCAATTGAAGTTCAATTCAAACATGAGAGGTCCCTTTTGCAAAGTTTCAAATTTGAAGCCTTTATGAAAAATGCCTTATGCAACTTGTAATCCAAGGCATGGAAATGAAAAATTCTTGGCACAAATTTGACTTTTCTAAGTTGTAACATGTTATAATGATGCAAAGAAATCACTTAGAGGTCTTGAAAATGCTTGAAATTTGAATTTGCAAAAATTCCTCCTTGGTGCCAAAACTGGAAATTTCATGATTTTTCCCAACTTTGCAAAGCCATAACTTTTGATCCAAAATGAATTAGAAAAAATTCTTGTACTTTTTGAAAAGGGAAAGATCCAATCTACAACTTTTATGACCAAAGTTTTCTCATTTGAAGCATTTTTGAATCAATTTGAGGAGGTTGAAAAACTTTCCCAAAATGACAAGTTTACATTACAAGTCACTTTCCCAAAAAGGCAATTTTGCAAATTGTAACACCCCCAAATTTGCCCTCTTAGTTTATCACCTTAACTGGCTTTATGTCTCGAACTACATATGCACTTTCCATTAGGTCATAAAATCACAATCGTGCATTTCATTGGCTCATATGGCATGGGATCAATGCCCTTTGAAGAACCAGATTATTATATTGGTTTATGGTTTCTGCTTCACTAGGGATCGTACTATGGATCATGGAAGTAGGGTTTCACTCCTTATGTGGGTTATCATTTGAATTCCAGGTCTTGATTATGTGGCCATCAACATCATCCTCTTTCCGCTTATTTAGGGATTATGGTCTTAGAGGATTTCATTCGAGAGGAATATTCATCTCAAGCAGAATTTGGGGTTCACATTTGAGGATGAGCTTGAACACGTTTCACCAGCTGAGGACCTTTGTGTTAAAGTTTGATTTAGGCTTATTTTGTGGAGATATTCATTCGCGTGTAGTATTTTTTAAGTGAAGCAAGGAGCATGGTTCAAGCTATGGATTTTGGAGATTTATCACGGTACCAAGTCCTCAGGAATTTATTGTGTGTAAGGATCTAGTTCAAGACAAGGATGGAGGATGTGTCAGAGGTTTTTGGAGCTCAAGTCATCCATCTTAATTCAAATCCGAAACCACTCATTATCCATAATCCTTTTTCTCCATACCAATTTTAAAAACCTCAATTCCGTGCGTTTCTCTTCCTAAAGCCTACTACAAATATTTTGTACCCATCTTTTAAGCCCAATATCTAACCAATCAAATCCTCATTCCATAATTTCGGGTCCATTTTAAAACTATTAGTATCCATTTCCAAACCTATTTCTTGATATCCATAGGTATATAGCCATGTCCCAAACCAAATTCATTTTCATTACAATCAAATAACTGCATCCATTTACTTATCCAAATTCATTTTTAGACAAATTCATTTTACCTGTCTATATTATAATCCATAAAACCATTTTTGTTTAATTTTGCTTAAGCCATTTCAATTCATAACCTTTCATAAATTCTGAATTAATTCATTTTTCAAGGCCCATCAAGAGAGTGAATATAGTTGTAAAATCTTGGTCCAAGTTTGCAAGGAGAACTACAAGATTGAGCCATTGAAGTTTAGAATTCAAGTCACAAGCCAAGCCAAGATTATCATGTGAAATCAACCTGAAGTATATTGAGATTTGGTTTTATGAAAAATTAATTCCGAAATTTATTAAAAATTCATCCAAAGAGTACGGTTACAAAGCCTGAAGAAAAGAGAAAATTCAGCAAAAAGTTCAGGAAATAAATCAAGGAAGATTACAAGGAATTACTTTGAATTCAGTCAAAAATATTCAGAAAGCAAATAGTCCATAGTTATAATTATTTCAAACTTATTTCAAGAAATTCAGACTTATTACAAGACTTATTCAAAAGGTGATAACAAAAATCCAGCTAAAAGGAAAGTAAACTCTATTGAAATCACTTCTTCAATCTTCGATCTCGAGAATTACTCCATTAATCTCCAAAATATCACATCCGCCTTTCATCAGCCACCAAAAGTGTTCATTAATCTCGACTCGAACGTACCTGCGAAGATTCATGGCATATTTCAGTAGGAATACAAAACAACCGAAAAGTATCAAAAGTCGGGAACAACAACAGAAAATCAGAAAAGGGAGTGGCAATAGAACTCAATCAATATAGTCATATACTCTCTAACAGAAAACAGAATTGGAGGAATAACTGAAATCAGTTATAAAAGATAACAAATTTCATAATAGAAAAATTCCAGAAGATTCACCTGAGTTTTCACCAAAAGCTTTCCAATCTTGCTGATATAAATGGAATCATCTTCTTCATGAAAGGGGGCTGAACTTCATTTTCCTTGATCTTTTATCCTCCAATTCTCCACCATTCCACCATTTTCCGTCATTCCTTCTTCTCCAATCTTCAGCGGTCACCATAACCAGACCATCATCATAACTCTTCAATCTCCCCTCAATCTGCAACTTCTTCCATGATTTATCATCACCATCAATCTTCAGTCTTCAACCTTCGACCTGCAACTCACACAAACAATAACCACAGCGTTTCAAAACCAGAAAACTCAAGAAAGATCGGGATAAACTCAAGAATGTGAAGTGTAAAGGGGAAGATCTCGTACCTTCATAACCTCTTCAACCTCTGCATCTTCAATACCTTTGGCCATCGAATTAGCTTCGTCCGCATCACAATGTCGCAGCTTCCTCATCACGATCTTCGCTGAAAATTCAGAAGAAGAAAGAGCCTTCAAACACGGATATTCAACCTGCAAAAGTCGAGAATAATCAACAACTTCGCAACAGAATCAAGAACATCGGTCAAAATTGTGAATTGACAACAAAATCGCGGAACGGATCGATAACAATAAATCACTACCTCATTGCAAATCTTCATGAATTTTTGGAGTGAATTCATCACCTTATTTGATCGAAACGTAATTCCGTGAACGCCTCAATACTCAATAATCATCAGCTAATCAAATGATTCACATGGAGGGGCTTCGCGACAATTTGTAACGGCTTGAACCGAAGAGGAAAGATTCAGAAACAAAAAAAACACCCGAATCGTCAACAACAAGTTCAGAATAAGGAGAGGAGCAAGGCATTACCACTCATTCTGCTTGTGGTAATTGATATCAAACACACAGTACGGTTACGACGGCATCGCGCGAAGAAGAAGAGACTTCCACCACGACGGAGAACCTCGAAACTCTTTCCTCCTCACACTTCGAGGACCTTCCTGGACGTTCATCAATTGATTCCATTTTTGATTTTAATTCGATTTTTGATTTTAATTGGTTTATATTGAGTTTTCACATGAATGCATAAATTTGTACAATTTCTTTCTGCCACTTCCCATAACATTTTTTGCCAATTCTTTTTACTATGATTAGAGGACAAATTAAAGTATCTAGAATATTTTTGGTGTATTTTTTAGGACATTTTTTCTACGGTTTTGGTAGTGTGAATTGTATAAATTTGTGATTAAACTTTTGATAGAATTAAGTGACCATTTGCCATAGTTAGAATTAGAATTTTTAAGAGATTTTTTAACATAGTGTTATAATCAGGTTAGAGACCTTAGGGAATTAATTTCACATTTTTTTCATGACCTTTGATATTTTTTGTCATTTTAATTCATTCCATCATATTATGCATATTCATGGTTCATGTCATTCACTAACTATTTGCTTTTTTGTGCAAGGTATGTTTTCAAGGATTGGCTTATGGACTTGGATATTTTTGTGCCTCAATTATGTTTGTGTGCTTTGTGATGTAATAGCGTAATACTTGTATGCTTGTATAGTTTTTTTAACTAGGTTGAAAAAAGATAAAACGAATCGATAGAAAACCAAAATCTCAAAAATAAATAAAAGGCTCGATCCAACGTCGAGTATATTTTCAAATAAACAAATAAAAATGCATGTGACTTTAGGGTTCCTCGATTACCATCGTTCCACTCCATTCAACCAAAAGCAAGCCTTGTATGTTTCACACCATAAGTCGTGCGTCTTAGCACCACGCAACCGACCCACCCGATCCATTGTTTCATCTCATTTACATTTCATACACGTTTTCACCTACCATGACTTAGGAGGACCATATTGTTCACTATTAATTCTCTTGTACTTGCATTTCTAGTTCTAATATCTTTTAGGTAGATTTAATTTCAAACCTCACTAACCATAGGTCATCCATGAATTCAACTAACTTAGGGTAAGTCTAGCTTCCCTTAGAATTTTTCCTTTGATAATTTGAGTCTCTCTTCTCATCTTAAAAGAAAATCAAAAACACTTAATAAAGGAAAAGGTGTACAATGTGCCACGAGCCTTAAGCTATACGGGAAATGACTAGTGGAGGTCTCCTTCACTCTTCTAGGATACTTTACAAACGTTCCATTGGGGGCGATCTTGGAAAGTACTCGCTCCTGTATCATAGTCTTTAGTGTTGTACATATGAAAAACACAAATTCAAAAACAATTCTTCTAAAAAACAACAAACCAAGAAGTCACGTCTTCTTTTCTCATCTCATACTCTTTGCGGACGAACATGACTTGTCTCGACAGTTCAAACAGCGATACGGTAAACACCCTCGAGTCAGAGCCGGTAACACCTGAGCTAGAGCTATGGCAACGTCATCCTAAAAATCACAAACGAGTGTAAGCCTTAGTTAGACGAACTACGGCGTCTCTGATCCTCATTTATCCCGATGAGGTACGTAGGCAGTGGGGTAGGGCCCATTCGAGCACAATCTTTCTTTTCCCTACATTTTTTCCCTTTATTCCCGTTTGTTAATTCCATTTCTTTTCTCATTTCCATTTCATTCCAGATAGTCATTCTTTTATTCAAACGGCATATTATTTCTCACCCTTTGAAAACAGACTTATAAGCGTGGATCCCGTCGGGTACGGCGGATGGATTGGGGTGCTAATACCTTCTCAATTCGTAACCGACTTCCGTATCCAGATCTTTGGTTCACAAGGCCTCGTCCTTTTCCTTCTTCCTTAGGTTTGTGCAACATTACCTTTCCTATTCCTTTGGGATAAAAATGTCTGGCTGGCGACTCTAACCTTTTCCGCGCCACTTTCGCGTTTGTACTAGGATGAAAATCCCGGGAGCGACAGCTGGCGACTCTGCTGGGGACCTTTAGAAATTCTAATTTCCCCTTTGAGAGTCAATCCTAGCGCTTGTCTGTTTCTGTTTTCTTTGGGTGTTTTTTCATTCGTTGTTATGCTTTAGTTTAGCTTTACTGTTTTGTTTACAGTTTATCGCTTTCCATTACAGCTTTATTTACAGCTTTCTACACTTTACTTTACTGTCGCATATACTGGCATATACTGTACTGGCTGTTCTGGTTTTCCTTGGCGGGATGGGATTATTGTGAGATAAGCCAAATACCCGGCTTGAGTATACACATAGGATTTAGAGTGGGCAGTCGTGTGGCTTGCGTGGTCTTGAGCACGTGTAGTTTTCACGAGTCCCACACCCAGATCAGGCTCTCTTGGGATATGTTCTATACTGCCTAGGCAGACCATAGAATGTTCCCACCTGAGCTGCTAACACTGGGAACCGATCATCGAGGACCTTAGTGGAAACAACCCTCTCCAGTGGTGATAGTGGCAGACCACGTTTTGTGGCAAACCCATTCGCACCCGAGGGCCCACTAGGAAATCGCATAGGATGACCTTGTTCTCTCGTAGGAACCTGGTTAAAGCAACTGGTCGTATGACGGTAGTATTGTACCCTTCGGGATGAATGTACTATTGTTTCTCGACTTCAATGGTTGAAGCCGGGAATTTATGAGGGATGCTTATTTTTCCGGAATTCAGCTGAGGCCTCCCTGAGTAGTACATAATGCTAAACCGATTCCCTGATTTGGTCATGAGCCATTTCTCGGAAATGGTGAACGTATTATTGCTATTCGGCTTTGAGAGTCCGTGATGTTGACCCGTAGTAGCATACCCGTGAGATTGGGAGGGGTTTACAAGTTTGCAGGAAAACTAAACCTTCAACCTACCTTGTTCTTGATACTTGGGTTTTCTTCCGACACATACTTATGATCTGGTATTCTTGACAGTCGGTATTCAGGCAAAATCAGAAGGCAGTACAACAGTGCCTAGTATATGCAACAGTGATCACATGCCATTGCATTGCATCACATCATCCGCATACTTGCATTCTTAACGCATGTTTATTCATTTGCAGGGCTGCATATCACATCCTTGATTCCGGTTGTGGGTATTGATCTATGAGCATGGAATCCAAGAAGAAGACCAAGTGTATTATCTCCTACAAGGTTTATCAGCCTGTTGTGAAAGAAATTCTCAAAGTGAAGGCCTTAGCTCCTCCAGAAGTTTTGAATGTCTTCAAGCAGGATTACGGATGGATTTTGTATTTCATAGAGCCCATCAGTGACTATGCTTTCAGAGGGATGCACACCTTGCTACAGTTTTATGATCCACAACTTAGATGTTTCGTACTTTCTGATTTCGTGTTGGCACCTACATTAGAGGAGTATTCGAGCATCCTGAGAGTTTCCGTGAAGGACTATGCACCATTCTTTGGGACCAAGATTGATCCCGACTTCAAAGATGTAGCAACTGCTCTTTATTTGAGCAAGTCATTATTGAAAGACCGGATTGATAGCAAAGGAGGCTTCCGAGGATATCATTTGAGTTTCTTGTTAGATGAGGCTACCAAAGCAGCTGAGGCAAAAAGTTGGAGTGCTTTCAATGCGATCCTAGCCTTGTGTATCTATGGAATCACTTTGTTCCCGAACATGCCGAACTTCGTGGATGTTGATGCTATTCGCATTTTCATAGCAAAGAATCCTATTCCTACTCTCCTAGGTGATCTCTACCACTCTGTGCATTATAAGAATGAGAAGCGAAGGGGTGGAATGTTGAATTGTTGCGCGACTGTATTCTACAAGTGGTTCACATGCTTTCTTCCACAATCAGGAGCTTTTGAGAAGACGAAGAACAGTCTTGAATGGTCGGAAAGATTGATGGGCTTGCAAGCGAAGGATATTGTCTGGGTTAATCAGGGATTGCGGTGCATTGACATTCTTTATAGTTGCGGAGGATTCCCTAATGTTCCATTGATCGGGAGGAAAGGGGGAATTAATTATAACCCTTCTCTCACGGTTAGACAGTTCGGGTATGCCTTAAAGGAACCACCAGCTGATGTGGACATCACAGAGTCCTTGTACTTCCAATCAACGGATGTATTCGAGATTGCTCAGAAAGCTTCTAATGCTTGGCATAGTCGAAAGACAAGAGGGAAGAAGACTTTGGGAGTAGGGAATTGTCGAATGTATCCACCGTTCGCAGAATGGTTAAGAGAACGGGTTGAAGTGTTACTGTTACCATTTGGGCCTGCGCCTCTTCTATATCCCACGGTCATTGAACAACCTACCACAGTTAACATTGAAGAGTTCAACAAGATGAAGACGGAAAGAGACGGTTTGTTAATGGAGAATGCACGGTTAGGTCAGGAGCTTGCCAAAGCTAATCACGCTAGACTTGAGATTGAGTGGAAAGCTCAAGAAGATGCTGAGAGGCATGCTATTGCAAGGAAACAGTGTGAAGTTGAGTTAGCTCGGTATGAGAGGTTCGAGTTTGCTACTAGAAGTTCTTCCAAGGAACACATTGACACTAGAAGGCAACTGGATCAGAAGACCTTGATGTTTGAGAACATGAAAAAGAGACATGCCGCTTACAGGATCGAAAGAGAGGAACAAGACAAAGTTCAAGCTGAAGAGATCGCGAGTAAGCTAAAGGAGAAAGACGAAGAGATGGCCGGTAAGTTGAGAGAAAAAGATGCAGAACTTGCTAAAGCCCGAGAAGAAGCTGCTTACTACAAGCGAATGATGATTTGCTATCAAAAGAAGCTGAAGAGGTTTGAAGACAACCAGGTGCAGACGAAGGAGCTGATAGAAGTTCCAAGGGCAGGACCGACCATTGACTTAGATCTAGATGGAGGATCGCATTGACAAAGACATCTTTCTGTTTGCTTGTATGTTTTAGGATTACCATCAGGACTGTTGATGGAATCTTCTTATCATTTCACTTCTGTTCGAATCCATGCTGTGTGTATTTTGACTATATTAACAAAGTTCTTATCATAAAAAGATCTCTTTACTATCATTCTGTGTTCTCTCACTTTAAGATCACTGACACATCTGACACATTTGCAAAAAACACGTCGGTCTTCGTATTCTAGGAATTGTTTGGCACGTCTGCTACACACACACACACCTTATATTATCAACACCGCTTGTTATTTACAACAAAAAGAGCTTCTGTCTTCATCAAACCCACAAAACTGGAATCAGGGGATGGGATGCCCTAAAAAAGGATCGACATGCCATAACATTCATTTCCTGCATATCATATTCTTGTGTTTTTGCAGGTTACCCAGGGTTTCTAACTTATTTGATTACAGGCAATATAGCTGGTCAACGCGTTCACCGATATCCGACTAAAAGAAACCGAGTAAGGATGGCTGAACGAATGCAGACAGATCTCAATGAGCTCCGACAGAGGATGGATCAGTTCATGGAAATGATGACGGGCATGGCCCAGAACCAGGAGCATCTCCGGTTGATGGTTGAGCAACCTCATGGGAATGTTAATACAGGAATACCGGCTGAGAATGTGGATTCTAACGCTGCCCGTAATGGAGAACCTAATCCAAATAGGACTACAGCACGTAATGCAGGTTTAAAAGACAATCAAGAGGACCAGTTCACTCTACTAGATGCTGATATGGGTAACATGAATGAGATCAACAATCGTAGGTATGAAGAGCTGTCAGAGAAGATCAAGGCCATGGAATGTCAGAATTCCTTGGGTATCGATGTAACCAGTCTCGGGTTAGTACCAGGAGTCAGAATCCCTCCCAAGTTCAAGGCACCATCGTTTGACAAGTACAACGGCAGCACGTGCCCTAGGACTCACATTCATGCGTACTTTGGAAGAATCTCGGCTCACACTAATGACGAGAAACTTTGGATGCATTTCTTCCAAGACAGTTTATCTGGAGCTTCGTTGAGCTGGTACATGAAGTTAAGTAGGGTCTCTATCCGAAGCTGGAAAGATTTAGCTGAAGCATTCCTCAAGCAGTATCAATACAACATTGATATGGCTCCGAATCGCACTCAGCTACAGAACTTGTCCCAAGGACCTAAGGAGAGTTTTAAGCATTATGCCCAGAGGTGGCGTGAGCTGGCCGCACAGGTTCAACCTCCATTGCTGGATCGGGAAATGGCCGACATGTTTATGGGCACCTTGCAGGGTGTTTACTTGGATCGTCTGGCCGCCTGCCCGTCCATTGGTTTTTCTAATATCGTCATTGCGGGAGAAAGAATAGAGAATTTTCTGAAAATGGGAAAGATCCAGGATGCAAGCAGTGCTAGTTCTTCTGGTGTGAGAAAGCCTTTTGGCAACGGCCAAAGAAGAAGAGAAGGCGAGACGAATGCTGTGTATAGAAGCCGAGACAAAGGTTATTCTCAAGGTTATCACCAAGCAGCTGCGGTGACTATTACTCCACAGGTTCAACAACAACGACCACAGGGTCAGCAACAACAGGTACAAAGACCGTTTCAGGAAAGAACGAGAGCGAGAAACCGCAGACTTGATCCCGTCCCATGCTCATATGCTGTATTGCTCCCAGAGCTGCTAAAGTTGAACCTGGTTGAGCTTCGTACCATGAGACCTCCTGCTCCTGACAATCTACCTCCGAATTTTGATGCTAATGCCAGGTGCGAATTCCATTCAGGTGCCCCGGGGCACAGTATTGAGAAATGTTGGGCTTTTCAGAACAAGGTACAGGACTTAGTTGACTCCAAGGCGATCAATTTTGCTCCTCTCCCAAATGTACTCTAGAATCCAATGCCTAGTCATAACGGAATCGGTGTCACGGTTATTCTACCAGATGGTCCACGTTAAGCTGAAGTCTTCGAGTTAATCACCCAGGATGCTAGGGTATTCATGAAGCAAATAGAGCCAGTAGTATTCAAATACTCTCAGTGATGGCATTTATGTGTTTGCCTTTCTTCATTGTTCATTTTTCATCCCTATTGAGGGGAACTACGTCGCTCTTATTCTTCATTGGTCATCAGTCAATGGAGATACGTAGGCAGAAGATCGTCAGGTCTTTCCGAGCAACCTTATGGGGCAACTTTACTCCCCAGCTTCACTCTTTTCTTCAGATGTCGCGTGTCAGAGTCAGAATAGCTAGAAGAGGAAGTATTACTGCCATGGTTAGGTATACTGCTGCAAATTGAAGATTACAAGTCTCTGACTAATCGTTGAAAGTATCCGAGACTGACAGGTCCAGACGGAGCCAAGCCTCCTCAACTACGACAATATTCAGTGTCTTTACTGCATTTCCATTTGTAGTTTCTTTTATATGCTAAACATTTGTCTACATGTATGAAATTTGTTTGCTTTTGAATGTTAGCAATAATAAAACTCACATGTTTTTCTTGAAGTAAATTCATTTGCATTCCCTTATAATTTTGCATGTGTACATCACAATACCAATTGTCGTGCTTAAATTCTATGAAGGAGGATGACGAAACAAAAACGCAAAATCTCTAATTGTGTGCTCTCGAGTAAGGCCCTGTTGACGATGTACAGGCTTTGTTTCAAATCCCTAAACACTGGAGATATAAGGAAGATAGACCCTTGCTAACCCCTTTGAGCCTTGAAGTAGGAGTTTCTTTTCACATAAAAAAAAAAACCTCACATGTAACCCAGGGGCAGGGTAGACGTCAGCTAGTCGGACCAAGCATTCAGGCTTTCATAAAGGAGTATATATGAGGATCCATTACATCCCATCATGCTAATCAAGAGGTCCAAAGACCCGAAACCACAATGGTTACCCAACTCCAAAGGTCCAAAGATGGAAAACCACAATGGTTATTCTTCGTCGACCAAAGAATGAGGCAGTCACAACCCTCGCGAAGCAATCAAGACAAACAATGTCACGCGACTTGTTCAAAATGCAAAAAAAAAAGAGAAAAAGAAAAGAAAAGGCCCGCTAAGTCAAAACTTGAAAACAAGCGACTTAGGCAAAAGTTAGGGCATCCCACTGGACTCCACAATCAAAGATTCACAAGAATCAGTCCAGGCAAAAGTTAGGGATAAGCAAAATAATGCAAAAGCAAAAGACAGAAAGGATTACATAAGAAAGATCCTCAAATAAGAACAAAGTCGTGCGACATAGACACGAAAGATAGAGGAGTGACTGACTCTCAACAATAACCTGATTGGTGCTTGAACTAATAGCAGCAATGGTTCCTCAATCAACACGAAACCCTTATGAAAGGTGAATGCTTGTGAAAACTAGCTGAACATAGGAATGGAGAACATCACGAAGAGTGGGTGGGCACAAATAAATTTCGAGCCTATATTCCTTATTTCTGTAACCGTGAACCAGGCCACGATACAACTCTCAAAAGTCCTAACTGAAACAGGGTTAATTTGAGAGCATACTACCACGAGACCGCGTTCCTGACTCCTATGAGTTATGCTAAAAGACATTTGTTGGTGTTGCATGTACATACTTTCATTCAAAAATAATATCGTATCTTAACCAGTGATTCACTCACAAAGGTTGGCGATCCATTTTCAAAACTTTGAGATTTACATGTGCGTTGCATTAGAATTTTCATTCTAAGAATAAACATTTCTCGCTTGCATACATTTGTTTAGCATCATAAATGGTTCACATGCGGAAATTCAATCCAGAAACTTAAGCTTGCCAGGTTGAGGATTCTAAAACTTCTGAAAGACTGTCACGTCAAGGTGCACTTTTCTGAGAAAGCTCCATTGAGTAAGGACTTTCCTAATTAGTCACAGTAAAAGCTAGCCAATCCGGGGTAGTTAAGTCGAGAAATCTCTTCAAACTTCAGTCAAACTGGGGCAATCACTTCGAGATTCAAATCTCTCCAAGAGTGAAGATTAGTCAGTCAAGTGCAAAGCTATTCAAGTACTCGTACTAGGGCAGGCCACCCCAATAGTACGAGAGTTCATTATTTCCCGAAGACAGACGATCAGAAGCGTTTACCCGGAGTTTAGAATACCGTGGTCACTTGTCAAGTCAAATATCTTGTTCAGCACTTCTGACAGATACAAACTCGTTCGCATTGGCAATGGTTACCTCCCCAGCAAGGTTGTTACGCTAGTCCATGCAGTCGTTATGATACCTAAGAGTTTAAAGACGCCAAGTCTTTTGTAAAATCCTCTTGAGGTAAAATCCATATGGAAGCAACTGATCCCCAGTACGAGACAACCTGAAATCTTCCCTCCTCAGCAGGACGTGTCTCGGTGTTGTCATCTCCAACAGGCAGATGGAAGTTATCTTCACTAAAGTCAGAAGTTTTTTTCTTCAGATGGATTCCTTGATCTCGGTTCCTCAACAAATCTAAGGCAACTCCCATTCTCCTAGAAGATTTCGGATAAACCATTCTTCCCCCCAGTAGGTCCATAAGAGTGGATATTCCTCAATAATCGAAGTATTCCCTGGCACAGTCCTCAAATCTAAAGTCCAATTTATTTTTGGCAAAGGTGATAATTCGGGACAGATGAATTATTCACGCTTTTCTCTGACAGAGATGTTATCTCCACAGGACTTCTTGGGATCGAATACGCGATCATTATGTTTCCCCACAGAGTTAGCAGAGATTTATTACTTCCGCGTCAGGAATTTCTTTTACATTTACACCAGTTCATTAGCAATGCTCAAGACATAACATCCCCAGTGTCATGGGGCAACATACCATGCAATTCAACATATGCAAAGTCCAGCCGCAGACTGGCCAAAGTCCATCTTCGGGTGGCAGATTTCAAAGTCCAACCGCAGACTGGCCAAAGTCCATCTTCGGGTGGCAGATTCCAAAGTCCAGCCACAGACTGGCCAAAGTCCATCTTTGGGTGGCAAGTTTCAAAAGCCTCCCGTAGTGAGCAAAAGTCCCCTGCAGAGGGCAAAAGTCTCCCGTGGTGAGCAAAAGTCTCCCGTAGTGAGCAAAAGTCTCCCGTAGTGAGAAAAAGTCCACCCGCAGTGTGGCAAATCTCTAAAGCCTCCCGTAGTGAGAAAAAGTCCACCCGCAGTGTGGCAAATCTCTAAAGCCTCCCGTAGTGAGCAAAAGTCCACCCGCAGTGTGGCAAATCTCTAAAGTCCCCCGCAGTGGGCAAAAGCCTCCCGTAGTGAGCAAAAGTCTCCCGTAGTGAGCAAAAGTCCACCCGCAGTGTGGCAAATTTCTAAAGTCCCCCGCAGTGGGCAAAAGTCTCCCGCAGTGAGCAGAAGTCCACTAGCAGCGTGGCAATTTCCGAAGTCCACCCGCAGCGTGGCAAGTCGTTATTCGTCTAACTCCATCCAATAATACACCATTAAGGCATTGTTACAGCCTATCAAAGTTCACCCACAGCATGACAAGTCAGTAGTCGTCTGATATCACCCAAAAGGCATCCCCCGGTTATGGTTCTTACCATCATAATTATATCCAAACAGGGTTCATTTGGTTGAGTTATTTCCTTATTCTTCCGCCATAGAGTGCAAATTTTCTGGTTGTTGTTAGTATTCAATCCCTGCATACTTCAAACGTCTGAAAGCGACTGCTATCATCCATTCAAGTCTACAGTGATTGAATAGGGGCAGCTGTAACACCCCAAAATTTGCCCTCTTAGTTTATCACCTTAACTGGCTTTATGTCTCGAACTACATCTGCACTTTCCATTAGGTCATAAAATCACAATCGTGCATTTCATTGGCTCATATGGCATGGGATCAATGCCCTTTGAAGAACCAGATTATTATATTGGTTTATGGTTTCTGCTTCACTAGGGATCGTACTATGGATCATGGAAGTAGGGTTTCACTCCTTATGTGGGTTATCATTTGAATTCCAGGTCTTGATTATGTGGCCATCAACATCATCCTCTTTCCGCTTATTTAGGGATTATGGTCTTAGAGGATTTCATTCGAGAGGAATATTCATCTCAAGCAGAATTTGGGGTTCACATTTTAGGATGAGCTTGAACACGTTCCACCAGCTGAGGACCTTTGTGTTAAAGTTTGATTTAGGCTTATTTTGTGGAGATATTCATTCGCGTGTAGTATTTTTTAAGTGAAGCAAGGAGCATGGTTCAAGCTATGGATTTTGGAGATTTATCACGGTACCAAGTCCTCAGGAATTTATTGTGTGTAATGATCTAGTTCAAGACAAGGATGGAGGATGTGTCAGAGGTTTTTGGAGCTCAAGTCATCCATCTTAATTCAAATCCGAAACCACTCATTATCCATAATCCTTTTTCTCCATACCAATTTTAAAAACCTCAATTCCGTGCGTTTCTCTTCCTAAAGCCTACTACAGATATTTTGTACCCATCTTTTAAGCCCAATATCTAACCAATCAAATCCTCATTCCATAATTTCGGGTCCATTTTAAAACTATTAGTATCCATTTCCAAACCTATTTCTTGATATCCATAGGTATATAGCCATGTCCCAAACCAAATTCATTTTCATTACAATCAAATAACTGCATCCATTTACTTATCCAAATTCATTTTTAGACAAATTCATTTTACCTGTCTATATTATAATCCATAAAACCATTTTTGTTTAATTTTGCTTAAGCCATTTCAATTCATAACCTTTCATAAATTCTGAATTAATTCATTTTTCAAGGCCCATCAAGAGAGTGAATATAGTTGTAAAATCTTGGTCCAAGTTTGCAAGGAGAACTACAAGATTGAGCCATTGAAGTTTAGAATTCAAGTCACAAGCCAGGCCAAGATTATCATGTGAAATCAACCTGAAGTATATTGAGATTTGGTTTTATGAAAAATTAATTCAGAAATTTATTAAAAATTCATCCAAAGAGTACGGTTACAAAGCCTGAAGAAAAGAGAAAATTCAGCAAAAAGTTCAGGAAATAAATCAAGGAAGATTACAAGGAATTACTTTGAATTCAGTCAAAAATATTCAGAAAGCAAATAGTCCATAGTTATAATTATTTCAAACTTATTTCAAGAAATTCAGACTTATTACAAGACTTATTCAAAAGGTGATAACAAAAATTCAGCTAAAAGGAAAGTAAACTCTATTGAAATCACTTCTTCAATCTTCGATCTCGAGAATTACTCCATTAATCTCCAAAATATCACATCCGCCTTTCATCAGCCACCAAAAGTGTTCATTAATCGCGACTCGAACGTACCTGCGAAGATTCATGGCATATTTCAGTAGGAATACAAAACAACCGAAAAGTATCGAAAGTCGGGAACAACAACAGAAAATCAGAAAAGGGAGTGGCAATAGAACTCAATCAATATAGTCATATACTCTCTAACAGAAAACAGAATTGGAGGAATAACTGAAATCAGTTTTAAAAGATAACAAATTTCATAACAGAAAAATTCCAGAAGATTCACCTGAGTTTTCACCAAAAGCTTTCCAATCTTGCTGATATAAATGGAATCATCTTCTTCATGAAAGGGGGCTGAACTTCATTTTCCTTGATCTTTTATCCTCCAATTCTCCACCATTCCACCATTTTCCGTCATTCCTTCTTCTCCAATCTTCAGCGGTCACCATAACCAGACCATCATCATAACTCTTCAATCTCCCCTCAATCTGCAACTTCTTCCATGATTTATCATCAACATCAATCTTCAGTCTTCAACCTTCGACCTGCAACTCACACAAGCAATAACCACAGCGTTTCAAAACCAGAAAACTCAAGAAAGATCGGAATAAACTCAAGAATGTGAAGTGTAAAGGGGAAGATCTCGTACCTTCATAACCTCTTCAACCTCTTCATCTTCAATACCTTTGGCCATTGAATTAGCTTCGTCCGCATCACAATGTCGCAGCTTCCTCATCACGATCTTCGCTGAAAATTCAGAAGAAGAAAGAGCCTTCAAACACGGATATTCAACCTGCAAAAGTCGAGAATAATCAACAACTTCGCAACAGAATCAAGAACATCGGTCAGAATTGTGAATTGACAACAAAATCGCGGAACATATCGATAACAAGAAATCACTACCTCATTGCAAATCTTCATGAATTTTTGGAGTGAATTCATCACCTTATTTGATCAAAACGTAATTCCGTGAACGCCTCAATACTCAATAATCTTCAGCTAATCAAATGATTCACATGGAGGGGCTTCGCGACAATTCGTAACGGCTTGAACCGAAGAGGAAAGATTCAGAAACAAAGATAACACCCGAATCGTCAACAACAAGTTCAGAATAAGGAGAGGAGCAAGGCATTACCACTCATTCTGCTTGTGGTAAATTGATATCAAACACACAGTACGGTTACGACGGCATCGCGCGAAGAAGAAGAGACTTCCACCACGACGGAGAACCTCGAAACTCTTTCCTCCTCACACTTCGAGGACCTTCCTGGACGTTCATCAATCGATTCCATCACCGCGAATCACATCGACTAGACCGTCGTTTCGGTGGTTACAGGTACACGCATCTTGATCCACAATCTGTTAGAAATGGCCTTAGATCGTAGAAATCTAGCGTGTTCGTGTTGTTTGTGAAACCGGCATTTTGTTTTTTTTTATAAATGTTGGTTTCGGATTTGTACGATCCGGTTGTGTGGCTGAGAATTGGGAAGATCTAGTTTCGGATTCGAGTAGGGAGAGGAGAATAGGCTAGGGTTTGTGTTAGTGGTTTGACATTTGGAGGTTGTAGGCTGGCGGTGGCCGGTGAGGTGCCGGCGGCGCTAGATTAAGGGAGGAAGAAGATAGATGAGGGTTTCTGGAAAAGAAGAACTTGATAGAGATGAAAGTAGAAGAATGGGGAACACGAAGCAAGAAGGGTTAGTGGTTTGAGTTTGATGAACGGGAAGGGTAGACCGGCGGCGGAATTAGGTTTTTGGGCGAAGAAGATGGAGGGATGAGGACGGCGGCACAAAGAAGAGAGGGAGAAGAAGTTTAGGGTTCTGTTTATACTTTGATTACAATTCTTCATCCTTTTTATGTTTCTTATTATTATAATAGAAATAATTTAAGGAAAAGATTAATAGTTTTCTTTTAATTTAGAGATAAGATTAAAAAATTATTAGGATTAATGGATGTTAAGTAAAGTGATAAAGATTTAGTCATTTCAATTAAGATATCATTAAAATCTCATAAAAAACCATTAATCAAGTAAGTCTCCACCGTCTTAGGAATTCAAGAGGGTAAGATTGGGTTTTGGGCTTAGGTAATTGCTATTTGCACCCTCCATGCGCGGCCCAATCACTCTTAACTAAAAAAACCATTTTTTCTTACCCCCCAGGTTTCTGCGTTTTGGGCCCTCTTCGGATTACTTCCTGCACCCCTGGGTTCAAGCCCATCCCCCTTTTCAACTGACAAATTACTTTATATGCACCCCTGTTATAATTTTCTTAGTTCCTTTTTTAATATTCAATTTTATACTTGTTCAATTTAAATTTATAAAAAATATTAAAAGGCATAAGAAAATTACACAAAAATTATATTATAACATTAAGCCATTTTAAAACTTTTCCCAATTTTTATTTTCGGAATATAATCATTTTTCAATTTTAATTCGATTTTTGATTTTAATTGGTTTATATTGAGTTTTCACATGAATGCATAAATTTGTACAATTTCTTTCTGCCACTTACCATAACATTTTTTGCCCATTCTTTTTGCTATGATTAGAGGACAAATTAAAGTATCTAGAATATTTTTGGTGTATTTTTTAGGACAGTTTTTCTACGGTTTTGGTAGTGTGAATTGTATAAATTTGTGATTAAACTTTTGATAGAATTAAGTGACCATTTGCCATAGTTAGAATTAGAATTTTTAAGAGAATTTTTAACATAGTGTTATAATCAGGTTAGAGACCTTAGGGAATTAATTTCACATTTTTTTCATGACCTTTGATATTTTTTGTCATTTTAATTCATTCCATCATATTATGCATATTCATGGTTCATGTCATTCACTAACTATTTGCTTTTTTGTGCAAGGTATGTTTTCAAGGATTGGCTTATGGACTTGGATATTTTTGTGCCTCAATTATGTTTGTGTGCTTTGTGATGTAATAGCGTAATACTTGTATGCTTGTATAGTTTTTTTAACTAGGTTGAAAAAAGATAAAACGAATCGATAGAAAACCAAAATCTCAAAAATAAATAAAAGGCTCGATCCAACGTCGAGTATATTTTCAAATAAACAAATAAAAATACATGTGACTTTAGGGTTCCTCGATTACCATCGTTCCACTCCATTCAACCAAAAGCAAGCCTTGTATGTTTCACACCATAAGTCGTGCGTCTTAGCACCACGCAACCGACCCACCCGATCCATTGTTTCATCTCATTTACATTTCATACACGTTTTCACCTACCATGACTTAGGAGGACCATATTGTTCACTATTAATTCTCTTGTACTTGCATTTCTAGTTCTAATATCTTTTAGGTAGATTTAATTTCAAACCTCACTAACCATAGGTCATCCATGAATTCAACTAACTTAGGGTAAGTCTAGCTTCCCTTAGAATTTTTCCTTTGATAATTTGAGTCTCTCTTCTCATCTTAAAAGAAAATCAAAAACACTTAATAAAGGAAAAGGTGTACAATGCGCCACGAGCCTTAAGCTATACGGGAAATGACTAGTGGAGGTCTCCTTCACTCTTCTAGGATACTTTACAAACGTTCCATTGGGGGCGATCTTGGAAAGTACTCGCTCCTGTATCATAGTCTTTAGTGTTGTACATATGAAAAACACAAATTCAAAAACACTTCTTCTAAAAAAAACCAAACCAATGAGTCACGTCTTCTTTTCTCATCTCATACTCTTTGCGGACGAACATGACTTGTCTCGACAGTTCAAACAGCGATACGGTAAACACCCTCGAGTCAGAGCCGGTAACACCCGAGCTAGAGCTATGGCAACGTCATCCTAAAAATCACAAATGAGTGTAAGCCTTAGTTAGACGAACTACGGCGTCTCTGATCCTCATTTATCCCGATGAGGTACGTAGGCAGTGGGGTAGGGCCCATTCGAGCACAATCTTTCTTTTCCCTACATTTTTCCCTTTATTCCCGTTTGTTAATTCCATTTCTTTTCTCATTTCCATTTCATTCCAGATAGTCATTCTTTTATTCAAACGGCATATTATTTCTCACCCTTTGAAAACAGACTTATAAGCGTGGATCCCGTCGGGTACGGCGGACGGATTGGGGTGCTAATACCTTCTCAATTCGTAACCGACTTCCGTATCCAGATCTTTGGTTCGCAAGGCCTCGTCCTTTTCCTTCTTCCTTAGGTTTGTGCAACATTACCTTTCCCATTCCTTTGGGATAAAAATGTCTGGCTGGCGACTCTAACCTTTTCCGCGCCACTTTCGCGTTTGTACTAGGATGAAAATCCCGGGAGCGACACAAATGGCTTGAAATTCTTCAATTTTGTGAACTTCTAACATCTTCTATGATCAAATAAAGATCATACACATTCAAAATGATGGAGAATACCCTTTGGTTGGGTCATTGGGGGCCTCAGATGCCCTGATTTTGCACTGACTTGCTCAAGAAGTCATCTCTTAATCAGATGCCTTCCCCATTGAATTTCTTCATGAAAATTGATATGCATGATCCCTATACCACATAGAGACCAATAGAAACAAGAATGACAAAAAAATTGGAGTTATGGCCTTTGAAACCAAAACCCTAATTCTAGGTCATCTGTGTAGTTAAGCCTGGCTCTGCTTCCATGCCTTTTTCAGTTCTTGTGATTCTTTGACTTCTTTGACCTTGTGGGGATATAATGTGATGCTTGAACACACATGGACCCCTTTGAAGTGATTGATGACCTTTGGAGTGGCTCAAATGACTCAGGGATGGCTCAGATCACAAACCCTAGATGCAGATGACTTAGAAACAATGCAGTGAAGCCACAATGCAATATGAGATGCTATGATTGAACTTATGCACATGAAGAGATCACAAGCCATGGTGTGAATGGGTGAGGGAAAATTTGGGGTGTTTACAGCTGCCCCTATTCAAACATGAGTTAGCTGTGCAGGATGTAAGCAACGGCTTAACAGGCAAACAAGATAACTTGTGGTTGAATACCAAAGACAGTCCAAAATTTGCACTCACTGAATGAAGAAGAAAAGGGATATAGATTTTAAAAGAAAATAAAGTATATTTATAAAGTGTGGGCGACGGAGGACGACCGACGAGCAGAGGACGACTGCTGGGGATAAAGCAATGACGGGGACGACCGACATGCTGGGAAAAATGCGGGAAATAAAGCAATGATGGGGACGACCGACTAACTGGGGATATTATGATGGGGACGACCATCTAATAAAGTTACAAGATTCTCTGGGGATTAAAGGTAAATTATGGGGACGACCATCGGGTTGAAGAAATAAATGACGAGGAACGGTCATCAAAGGTGACGGACGATCACCTAGCAGGGGACGGCTGCTCTGTTGGGGATGAGGATGAGGGACGGTCATCCAAGGTGAAGGACGATCACCTGGCAAGGTACGGTTGCCAAAAAAAGTATCACGACATGGGACGAATGCCGGATAAAAGAGGTCGACGATGGGGACGACCATCGGATAAGCATGATGAAGGACGATCATCAAGAGGTGAAGGACGATCACCTAGCAGGGTACGGCTGCTCTGAGGGTTTATCATGACATAGGACGAATGTCAGATAACCGAATCAACGATGGGGACGGACATCGGATAAAATGATGAAGGACGATCATCAAGAGGTGAAGGACGATAACCTAGCAGGGGACGGCTACTAAAAACATCACGACATAGGACGAATGTCGGATAGGAAGAGGTTCTAATGAATAGAGACTCCACTGGGGGTGATGAAGGACTATCATAAAAAAAAAAAGGTGAAGGAAGATCACCTGGCAGGGTACGGCTGCCGAAAGGTATCATGACATAGGACGAATGTCAGATAGAAAGGAAATAATTCACTGGGATTTGCTGGGATTCTTCTGGAGAATAGTAGACACAGACAGGTGTCTAAATTCAAGGAGACATAAGTGTTTGACACGGTGTATAGATTAAAGATGTGGACGAGCATCCTTAAGACCATGATACGGACGAGTATCAGTAGAAACAAACGCTTGACGCATGTTCAGGGATGATGATACAGACGAGTATCAACTGGTTAACAAGGAACACGGACGAGTGTTGATTCTGAGGGGATTTAAATGGTATTTACAAGATACGGACGAGTATCTGTATAAGTGACAGGTGAGACGCCTACGAGTGCTCAACTTGCTGGGGAGAGTGGGAAACAGACGGGTGTTACGGAATTGCATATATATGTATCCGTGAGTGCAAAGGGGACGCTTCGGCTTTTTGCTGGGGATACGACACGGACGGGTGTCGAGAAGGGTGTCTCCGTATTTGTAAGGGAAATGCTTTGGCTCTCCGGTGGGGAATTGGGGAATATTCTTGTTGATTGATTGTCAGTATTTACAAGTGTTCAGTTCGACACATGGCTTATGATTATGCAATATGTTTGATTTTTGCCGTAATGCTCCGTATTAGACGAAATTCTACGCTCTGTGGGGGAAATATGATGCGAATGCCATGATTATGCAAAGATACCGATCCGGGATTCGTATCCCATTGCTGAGGAGGTCTCCAGATGATCTGCTTGAAGTGGATACCCCAGCTGGGGCTTGAGATCATTGGTAGATCTGACATGTATGACTCTGCTTGGGGAGGTGGATCACTGATAGATCTATCTCGGTAATGAGGGACCCAGCTGGGGCTTGTAGAAGCTTTCTTCACTCTTTTGTGAGATCTTCAGGCGTTGCTCTTCTGGATAGAGGCTGAAACTCTGCGGGGAGATAGTTCCCTGTCTAGCACTCGGCTGGGGAAGAAGAAAGATCACTGAAAGATCTTCTTAGAGATTTCTGTGGGGATCCTGCTGAGGATGATACTTGACAACTCAGCTGGGGATATGAGCAACTTCTGGTACGTGCTCTGAAGGAAATGTTGGAGAAGTGATGCCTGGCAACTCTGATGGGGAGAAAGCACCTCTGGTGCTGTTTGGAAGGTGTGCTGAGGAAATCATGATTTGGGCAGCCTACTGGGGAGAAGCTTTCATGCCCCATGTTGTGCTTTGAACACCTGCAATCCTGTATGACAAAGAAACGTACAAGTTTCCCGAGGTATCCCTTACTGGATTCCGTCATAGGAGTTTAGACACTCCCAGGAGCAAATATATTTCCTGTAAGCACGTATTTTTAGAAAGGAAGCATCTGTATTTATGCAATCTATATCTCAAGGACATCGGACATTTTGTAAATGAAAAATAAAATGTACGAGACAAGATATGACTGAAAATCTGATTTTATTAATTTGTGCGCCCTGAATTGGCAAGATACAGTCAAAGAAACGGATCCCCTGAAATGAGGAGATCGTTACAAATTGAGAAACCAAAAGACAGTGGCAATGTTGATGACGCTTCAAGGAGCTTCCCTTTTGCTATGACTTGTATGACATTGACGTTCTTCTCATCTTACTCTCTGAAGAAGGCTGATTCTGACCGATGCTTTATCCTTTTCGAAGCTTGCCATGTTGTAAGTGATACAGACGAATTCAGAATGCAGTTGTTCGCTTATTCCCTTATTTTGCGTGGATCACCCTTTCAGGTTTTCAATCCACCGGGATACCCATTTTTGCCTGAGTTGTCCAATGCGGCTTTTCAACTCAGCGGGTGTACATCTTTTATTTATTTTCCCTTATTTTTGCCCGAGTCTTTTATTCTGTTTTTGACTCGCCGGGATGCCCTATTTTTTCCTGGACTTACATTCTGTTTTTTATGTCCAGCGGGTCATTTTTACGCGAAGTATTTTTTAACTGCATCTGAATTTACAGGGGACAGGAAGTCTTCACCATCCATAGTACTGAGCATCAGTGCTCCACCAGAGAAAACTTTCTTTACTATGAACGGACCATCATAATTCGGGGTCCAGTTGCCCCTGTGGTCTGTATGAGGAGGGAGGAGTCTTTTCAGCACAAGATCTCCTACTTGGTACTCTCGAAGCCTGACTTTCTGATCGAAGGCTTTCTTCATCCTTTTCTGGTACAACTGCCCATGACAAATTGCAGCCAATCTCTTTTCTTCGATCAGACTTAGTTGTTCGTATCGGGATCGGACCCATTCTGCTTCATTCAGTTTAACATCCATCAGTACCCGCAGGGAGGGTAATTCAACTTCAACAGGTCGGACTGCCTCCATACCATAAACAAGCTGATACGGTGTTGCCCCAGTGGATGTTCTGATTGACGTACGGTACCCATGCAAGGCAAACGGTAGCATTTCATGCCAGTCTTTGTATGTAACTACCATCTTCTGCACAATCTTCTTGATATTCTTGTTAGCTGCCTCAACAACGCCATTCATCTTTGGCCTGTAAGGAGAAGAGTTGTGGTGTTGGATCTTGAAGTCCCGGCACAGTTCTGCCATCATTTTGTTGTTCAAGTTGGAACCATTATCAGTAATGATTCGCTCGGGCACTCCATACCGACAGATGATATCTCTCTTCAGAAATCTGGCTACCACTTGTCTTGTAACATTTGCATAAGAAGCTGCTTCAACCCACTTGGTAAAATAGTCAATAGCAACCAGGATGAATCTGTGGCCGTTTGAAGCAGTTGGTTCAATCTTGCCAATCATATCAATGCCCCACATGGCAAAGGGCCAGGGTGAAGACATCACATTTAAAGGATTCGGAGGCACGTGCACTTTATCCGCATAAATCTGGCATTTATGACATTTTCTGGCATAAGCACAACAGTCTGCATCCATTGTGATCCAGTAGTAGCCTGATCTTAGCAACCTTTTAGCCATTGCATGCCCCCCAGCATGGGTACCGAAATATCCTTCATGCACTTCGTGCATCAACAAGTCTGCTTCTGCCTTATCAACGCATCTGAGAAGTACCATATCAAAATTCCTTTTGTACAAGGAACCATCAGCATTCAGGAAGAAACTACCAGCTAGCCTCCTTAATGTCTTCTTATCATTGGAAGATGCCCCAGGTGGGTATGTTTGATCCTCCAAGAAGCATTTGATGTCATGGAACCAAGGCTTATCATCTTTAACAATATCTGCTGAGAATACATACGCTGGCCTGTCAAGTCTGGACACTGAAATCCGAGGCACAAAGTTGGTAGCTTGAACCTTAATCATGGATGAAATGGTAGCCAGAGCATCTGCAAACTGATTTTCATCTCGAGGGATATACTCAAGCTTGACCGTTGTGAAGAAAGTCAATAACCTTCTTGTATAATCCCGGTAAGGTATCAGATGATCTTGGTGGGATATGAATCTTGAAATGTAGTTCAATCTTGAAATGTAGTTCAATCTTCCTAGGAACCCTCGAACTTCTTTCTCAGTTTTCGGTGCAGGCATTTCTTGAATGGCTTTGACTTTATCAGGGTCAACTTCAATCCTTTTTTCACTTACAATAAATCCCAGCAGCTTACCGGACCGCACCCCGAATGTACACTTGTTGGGGTTCAACTTCAGTTGGTACTTCCTCAGACGCTTGAATAACTTTAACAGATTTACCAGGTGGTCTTCTTCTGTGAGGGACTTGGCAATCATGTCATCCACATAACATTCGATTTCTTTATGGATCATGTCATGGAATAATGTTACCATAGCCCGTTGATAAGTGGCACCAGCATTCTTCAGTCCGAATGGAATTACCTTATAGCAGAACGTGCCCCAGGGTGTGATAAAAGTTGTCTTCTCCATGTCTTCAGGGGACATCTTGATCTGATTGTATCCTGAAAATCGGTCCATGAAGGAGAACACCGAGAATTGAGCCGTATTACCAACCAATACATCAATGTGAGGTAAAGGGAAGTCATCTTTCGGGCTGGCTCTGTTCAGATCCCGATAATCCACACACATTCTCACCTTGCCATCTTTCGGGCTGGCTCTGTTCAGATCCCGATAATCCACACACATTCTCACCTTGCCATCTTTCTTAGGCACAGGTACAATATTGGCCACCCACGGCGGATAGCTAGTCACAGCAAGGAAGCCGGCGTCCCACTGCTTTTGTACCTCTTCTTTAATCTTCATTGCCATATCTGGGCGAGTACGGCGCAATTTCTGTTTTACTGGCGGGCAGTCTTCCTTTAGAGGCAGCTTGTGCATAACAATATCGGTGTCCAACCCTGGCATATCCTGATAAGACCAAGCAAAAACATCCACATATTCCCGAAGCATGTCAATCATTTGCTTTTTCACTGAATCTTGCAGGCAGGCCCCGATCTTGACTTCTTTCAAGTCTTCTTCCGTACCGAGATTAACCGTTTCAATTTCCTCCTGATGAGGAGTGATAACCTTCTCCTCTTGTCTTAACAACCTAGCTAGCTCTTCAGGTAGCTCATAATCTTCTTCAACCCCTTCATCGGCTTGATTGATTGGATTGTCAAAGTCATACGAAGTCATAGCTGTGTTGTTGTCGGTGCAATCTGAAAGGCACTCTCTGCAAGGGTTTAGATTGGTTTATTTTAGTGATCAATTTTAATCTTGTTTAGAAAAAGTAAAAAATGAAGTTATTTATTTTGAAAAACATTGCCATTTTGTTTTTGTACAAAAAGTGAAAAATGAAAAACAGTGAGCGAAAAAGAAAAGACTCATTTGCAAAAGATGTCCGATATTCATTGATTGATCTATTTGCACAAAATTACAAGATGGCCCGATTACAAAATGAGTCTTGATATCTTGGGCAAGATGCAAGACTTGATGCATGCTTAAAAATACAGGAAATAATAATTACTCTGCAGGAGTAACCCTTATAATTTCCTGGGAAGACCAGTTAAGGACTTGGCTCCCCGGAATCCTTGGACGTATCCAACTCTCCAAGTTGCGGTCGCTTTCCTCCTCATCTTCCAAGTTATTCATAGCATCTGGGGTGAGCATTCCCCCGTTGACAAAATTGGGCTCTTTGGCAGCCTCTGATTGATCTTGTTGAGTTGGTCTGTAACCCAACCCAAATCTGTCTTCTTTCTTCTCCACGGGCAGCAGCTTGCCCCAGCCTTGGGCAGTACCCTCTTCAACAATCTTCCTAGCTTGCTGATAAGACGTCATGGAAGTTCCTAGTACAGCAGATGCTTCATTAATGTTTAGGGCCTCAAACCCCTGGCTCATAGTTTCATGGATTTATCCATCCATTTCAATGTACTTATACGTAGCCAGATGGCTAACAAAGATGTCTTCTTCCCCACAGATGGTGATGATTTGGCCTTCCCACTCGAATTTCAGCTTCTGGTGAAGGGTAGACGTAACAGCGCCAGCGGCATGGATCCAGGGTCTACCCAACAAATAGCTATAGGCCGGCTGAATGTCCATCACATAGAAGGTAATTTTAAAAGTCTGCGGGCCAATCATCACAGGCAGATCAATCTCCCCAAGCACTGATCTCTTAGAGCCATCAAATGCTCTCACCACCAAATTACTCGGACGCAATGCCAAGCCATCATACTCCAGCTTCATTAAGGCTTTCTTTGGCAGGACATTGAGTGATGACCCAGTGTCCACCAGTACATGAGATAGAACAGCACCCTTGCATTCCAAAGTGATATGTAAAGCCTTGTTGTGGTTACGTCCCTCTGTTGTTAAGTCAGTATTGGTAAAGCCCAGTCCATGACTGGTGTTGACATTCGCAACCACAGTTTCTAGCTGATTAACAGGAATCTCCTCCGGCACGTATGCTGCGTGCAGGACTTTCAACAGTGCGTTCCTGTGAGCTTCAGAACACATCAACAGTGATAAAATGGAGATTTTTGAGGGAGTTTGGTGAAGCTGGTCCACCACCTTGTAATCACTTCTCTTTATGATTCTCATAAACTCGTCTACATCTTGTTCAAAAGATGTCTTCTGAGTTTCTTTGGTAGCCGGCTCTTCAGGTACCACACTCTTTCCTTTTGCTTTGGCAACAGCTTCTGCCTCAACATTAGGTCTTTGCATTTGTGAGGCAAAAAGGCGTCTGCTTCTGGTGAAGCCTCCGCCTCCCCCAACATTATCAACTTGTGGAGAAGGGATCGATGAATCCAGAGTGATTTTCTCCCCGTTGCAGTAAAGATCAGAGCCATAATGCCAAGGTATGGCATTACTGCTTTCATAAGGGACGGGTCCAGGCACCGTAATGGTGACCAGACTGATTGCTGCAGAGGAGGGTGTTGTAATGGTGTGCGGATCATAGTAAATTGTGACTGGTGATATGGTAGGAGGTGCCATGATTTGTTGTTGGAAATTGCTGCTAGGAGGAACATCTGATGGGTCATAATAGATTGTAACTGTTGAGACATCTTCGTTGATTTTTGTTGGCGTTGTAGAAGATTCTGCTAATAACATGGATGCTGATGTTGTAGAAGAAAGGGTCGTTGACATTTGATTTGTTGAGGTGATGGACGGAGCCATTGCTGATGATATTGATGAATCGGTAAGAATGATTGTTGCTGCTGTTGTAGAAGAATCGAGAATTGTTGTTAAAGGAATTGCTGGATTTGTAGGCGCCGTTGTTGAAATCTGAAGGATACCATCCTTAATAAGACCATCTATGCCGCTTCTCAACCTTTCACACCCGTTGACTGCAATGTTGCAATACCCACAACCGAGCTCACACCCGGGGAACACTTGGCACTCTAGAAGCTGAGCTTTAATTTCGACCAAAGGTGTTCGAATTTGTGCAACACTGGTGATCAAGGTAGATGGTTTATCTTCCTCAATGGCATTAATCCTTGGCCCGCCATGATTAGGCATAGGATTTTTGTTGACATTCGGAGGAGGTGCGATGTTGAGGGCTTTAGAATCCACTAGATCTTGTACTTTCATTTGTAAGGCCCTGCATTTTTCCATATTGTGGCCAGGTGCATTGGAGTGGAAAGCACATCTGGCGTTGACATCATAATTCCTTGGGAGATTGGAGGGATCTGGTGGTGCCAACGTCCTTAACTCAACCAAGTTGAGCTTCAGGAGTTGTGGCAAAAGTGCAGCATACGACATTGGGATTGGGTCAATTACCCTGTTTGCCTGAGATGGTCTTTGTTGAAAGGGTCGTTGTTGTTGATTGCTATTGTTGTTGTTGTAGGTTCTTTGTGGCAGGTACTGAACTTGCTGTTGATAATGTGGTTGTTGTGGTTGTTGATATGTTGATTGCTGAGGAATCGGAGCTGGAATAGTGACAGCTGCCACTGACCTGTGAACATACTGAGGTCTGCCCCTGCTGGCATGAATGGCATTTGTCTCACCGGTTCTTCGAGGTCCCACAAAAGGCTTCCTGGAATTACTGAATGAACTTGCACTGTTATCAGAAATCTTGCCCATTTTTAATAGACTCTCAATTCTTTCACCGGCTATAACTACGTCAGCAAAACTGGTGGAAGAAAAGGCAGCTAGCCTATCAATATATGTTCCTTGCAGAGTATTCATGAACATGTCGGCCATTTCTCTTTCCGACATGGGTGGTTGGACAGCAGCAGCAAGCTGTCTCCACCTTTGGGCATATTCCCTGAAGCTTTCTCTGGAGGATTGAGACATTCCCATCAGAAGGGTCCTGTTAGGGGCCATGTCCAGATTGTATTGGTACTGCCTGATGAAAGCTTCAGCTAGGTCCTTCCAGCATCTGATTGTAGCTCTGGTCAAGTGTGAATACCACTCTCTTGAAGCCCCAATCAAACTGTCTTCGAAGTAGAACATCCACAGCTTCTCATCCATAGTATAATCTTTAAGTCTCCCCAGAAAGGACTGTAGGTGAGTTCGTGGACAGGAAGTTCCATTGTATTTCTCAAAGCACGGGGGTTTGAATTTGTGGGGAATTCTTACCCCATCCACTAATCCCATATCCATTACATCGAAGCCTAAGGAATTTTGAGACTCCAGGGATCTCAACTTTTCAACAATTTCATCAAACCTCCTATCATAAACTTCATCTCCAGCTCCCATTACAGTAAACTGCTCTTCTTGAGGATCTTCTTGCAAGATCCTGCCTACAACAGTGTTGCCCTGTACATTTCTTGGGATGTTGACTTCCGGATCTAGATGGGGTCCAAATACTGGTGGGTTAACATGAGGCTGACCTCCCTCATTATTACTAGTCCCTCCAGTCCCAGGATGAGGTTCCTCGGGGGTTTGTCTTTCTACCAATGCCCTTAGCCTTTCCTGACTCTGGGCCAAGCCAGTCATTACAGTCATGAATTGAGCCATTTGGTTCCTCATCTCCACTCTTTCATTAGCCATCTGAGTTCTGACCTCAGTCAGGTCCTGCTGCACTTGATCCATTTGGATACCAGGAAGGTTGTTGCGAGTAGGGTACCGGTGCGTACGGTTGACAGGGAATACTCTCCTGCGAGCAATATTTCCTGAAACACAACAGAGTTAGAAGCAAACAAAATAAAGGCAAAACCTACAAAACAAAACAAAGTTAGTATGCAATGCAGTATGCTTATTTGTTTTCCAAGGTATCTGGCTTGGTTCTTGGTTTTGACCTTTCCAGACCTCGAGGAAGATGCTTTGATGCTGTTGGGAAAAAGGAAACCCCACAATGGAAACAAACTAAAATATATTACAAATGGTGAATCATACATAGTTTGTTTTACAACAAATGCCCCTGAAGGGTCAAAATACAACACAAAAGAAAAGTACATCAAATGAAAACGACAACAATAAAAAAGTCAGACATCTAGTCCAAACTCATCCTCCTTAACCTCCTTCAAAAGTGCCTCAGTCACTGGACCAGCTGGATGCTCTGTGATGTTCCTGATGAGGAGGTTCCTGGTGGCAATGGCAGTGGTCAGTTTCTTGTGCCTGTCCTGGTCCTTTGATCTCTTCAATCCTGCCCTAAGCTTCAACTCTGAAATCTCCTTCTGGGCTGCCAACAAAGCTTCCTGTTGCTTTTTTTCATTGGCCTCTAACTGCTCAATCCTGGCTTGAGTCTTCTGATCTTCTTGTGTCCGGGCTTCAGTGATCCTGACCCACCTAGCCTGACTTTCTTGCAGATAGAGATCAGTCCTAGCCTTCTGAAGCTTGGCCTCTTTACAGGCATTCTTCAATATTTGTTCCCAGCTCTTGCTTTTTTGATGTAGTCTTCTGTTTTCTCAATCTTGGTCAGATGCTTCACCCTGAGCTTCTCCAACCTCTCAATGTCTAGACGACCATCACTCCTTTCCCAAAGGGTCTTTTTCAGAGCTTGAGACAGATTCTCATTCCTTTCCTTCAGCTTCTCAAATTCTTCCAGGCTGACAGTTGCTGCTGGCTGTGCTGTGGATGGTCCAGGTATATCCTCAATGGTGAAAGGCATTCCAGTAACCTGAGCTCTAGTACGGGACCAGTCATAATACTGAGCTGAAGCAACATTATTACATCTCCCAAGAATGGCCATCCCCTTTGTCTGGATATTGTCCCAAGCCCAGGAGGCTTGTCTGACAGCAGCTAGATTAGGCTTTATCTCACAATACAGGGTCTCAGCTAAATCTTGCACTCTAGGAGGGTGAACCAAAGCATAGCCCAGTTGTCTCTTAAACAACAAAGGATTGTAGTTGATACAACCCTTTACTCCTATCAGAGGCACATTTGGGTATTGCCCACAGCTAGTGATTATGTCCTTGCCCTTGGTGCTCTGGGTGCACCATCTGATGTCATCTGAAGTCAAAGCAATAGGCCTCTTGGCCCAATTCTTCTGCTGGTGAGGATTCAAGAAGGCATCTGACTTAGGTAGATGTCTGAGCAGCCAGGTATGAAACAAAGGAGCACAACATCTCACCAACTTCCCCCTCTGTTTCTCATTCCTCTGATGGATGGAGTAATAGAAATCTCCCAGCAATGTGGGTACTGGGTTCCTCAAAAGAAACAGATGAATGGCATTCTTGCTGATAAATTTGGGCTCATCTGCAAACAGTATAACCCCATATATACTGAGGGCTAACAGTGCACATACTGCCCTCCACTCTCCTAAGGAGGCCTTCAGGATGGCCTGAGAAATCAAGAAATCCAGGTGCAAACCAGGGATCCCAGCCTTTGTTGTCATATTCTGCTCAATCAAAATAGGCTCCAGGTACAGTGCTTTTGCCACTTCTCCATTGCTAGGAGAAGTCATTTCTGGGTTGAAGGGGACACCACCCTTGACAGATACTCCAATCAATGATGAAAACTCCTCCAGCAGAGGTCCTAGCTGAAAATCTGGGAATGTGAAGCATCTCAAAGGAGGGTCATAAAACTGTAAGCAGGTGTGGATCATACTCCTCTGAGAAGGGTCTAGGTCCATGACCATATCAAGGATACCTCCATAATGCTCTCTGAACAAAGGGATGTGGTCAGGGGTGATAAGTGACTGGACCTGCCTGATACCAGTCAACACAGGCTCAAAGAAATGGTAGGATATGTTGCTCTTCCTGGGGGTAGCCATGAATGCTGCTGAAGATGATGAAGACAAGTGCTGATGAGGATCAAGACTGGTACTGGATATGAGCCACTGACAGGCTAGTGCTGATGATGATGAAGGTAGCTGAAGCAAACAACTGAAGAGAATAGCTGAAGCAGATAACTGATGAAACAGAGGTCTATGCAGATGAAGGGGTCAAAACCAAGCCAGATGTAAGGTGGATACCCTGAAAAACAAATAAACAAATGTCAAACGATGCAATGATGATGTATGCAAATGATATGCAAGGGTTTGTGATCAAGCTGGATCTGGTTATCTGTCTTGATATAAGGCCCATGTATGTTCAAGAAGTTCAGATGGAGGTCCAGAAATCCAGTAACCAAGGTGGGGGACTCAAATAAAGAGTCACATGTCCAGGGTTAAATCACAAGAACTGTCCAAAATGAGGTACTCTTAAACAAAACAAGTAACAGGGTATGATGTGGTCAAGGGTACCTGCAAACCTGCAAACAACCCAACCCCCTCACAGGTGGTGTTCTAAAACAAGGATCCTCAGACTTGGATCAGTTATGAGAAGTGTAAAAACTTATAACCCGGAGGTACAGTGTTTACAATAACCATAAAAGATCCTCCTCTAATTCACCTTAGTTTCTGAAGGTCATAATAAAGGTCATCCAGACTTAGCAGGCTTCCCAGATAGCCCTAGCACTACAGGAAATCTGTAGCACAGAGTTCTCAAGAAGAAACCCACATCTGAACCGTGTTTCATATTCCCGCACCAGACCGAAATGGAATGGGAAAGAACATGAACCACTCTAGCCTAGGTGTCACTCAGGTCCCGGGTATAGGACCTCAAACTCTCAATGGAACCCCACCCACCAAAACAGAAGAACATATCCAGCAATGACAGTATGAAAGTATGATGTATAAAACTGTAAAGAAAGCAATAAACAAGACTGTACATAAAGCAATAAAATAAATACATAAACACATATTGCACATAACACCCCAGTAAACACAAATCAAACAAGCGCTAGGAGGAACCCACAAAAAGAACCAGAAGCCCTGGTTACAGAATAAGGGTCCCCACCAGAGTCGCCAAGCTGTCGCTCCCACCAAATGACACCCAGCCAAGAGGGGTACAGACGCGAACGGTCGGCGAAAGAGAAAGAAAATGAATAGAGTCGCCAGCTAGGCATTTTTATCCCGAAGGAAAGGTAATGCTGCATAAACCTGAGGAAAGATGGATAAGACGGTCGTGAACCAGAGAAACTGAGAAAGGGGGTTGGTTACAACCTGGGAAGGTATTAGCACCCAGATTGTCCGCCGTACTCGACGGGATCCACGCTTGAAAGATTTGTGTTTTAAAGGGGTAGTGTCAGTGCAATCTGTGTATCAAAGCTGGAAAGAATGCAAGCGTCAGTGTAAAATGAAGTGAGAAGCATATAAGGGAAGTGTCAGTGTAAGAACAGGAGTATGAAGCTCAAGACTATGAGGCTTAAAGAATGATGCTGGAAGAAGGGGGAATATACATAGACTTTTGTTCGATAACTGTTAAGTTATGCCTACGTATCCTCTCGTGCAATGAGGAAGTCAGAACACCGTAGTTTGACTCAAAGAGACTGAAAGATGAATTGACTTGATGAACTGCTTACTTGTCTATGCTCAAGTGTATGACCTGTCTGGCTCAAGTGCAAACTGTCTTGCATTAGACGGAAGAAGCAAGTTCTCGTTTATGAGTGAATGAGATGAGAAAAGAATCCCGGGGGAGACGATTATTGTTTGTTTTTGTGTTTTTAATCTTTTATTGTCTTTTGGAGTTTGTCATAAGAAAATGAGCTTAAGCCTAAACCAAGGGTTAGTAAACTCATCACATCCTCCCTCTGATTAGGGGTAATGAGAATACCTTAAGTATGAAGTAAGCACCTCACACTTAATCACCATGATGTAGGATTAAGATCATTAACTTACTTGTACTTATTTAGATGTTTTTGTTGTTTTTGGTTTAGTGTTAAGTAATGAGTTTAAGCCATAATCAAGGATTTAATGGACTCATTACACCATCCTAATAGAAGGATAATAGATGAGAACATTTAAGCTGAGGAAGGCTCCTAAACTTAATCCATGATTAGGGATTAACCTCATGACAAAACAAAGCCTTTATTAAGGTGGGTTTTAGTTATTGATATGCTTAAGAAGTGGATTTTATGGTTTGTAAGACAACTTGAGGGGGACTTGTCCATTAACACTACGGTTAGTCCTTCTTAACCAATTAAGGAAGAATTAGAACCCTAATGCAAGGCCCAAGTTACAAGCTTGATGTCTTAATGATTTATTAAGTGGATTGATTAAAGGAATTAAACACATTAAGGGTTTAACACTTAGGATTAAAGTTATACACTCCATCCTAATAGAAGGATACAGGCATAAGCTTAATCACAAAGCCTTAAAACCTTTAAGGTTTAGTCCTTGATTATGAGATGAGAAGATAAGACACAAAGATGACACAAAGGTAAAACTAAATAGGGGACTAATCAAACCCTAATTGTTATCATGCTTGGGCATTCCTAGGGTTTATGAGGCTTAAAAGAGAGAGAGATCCTCAAGGGGCCACCAAGGAGAGAAGAAGATGAAAGGAGGAAGAAACAGAGAGAAGCAAGACAACTTGCTTCACTTAAGAAGACAAGTTGCCTAAAAGAAAGAAAGTAAGAGATGAACATGAATGAGCAAGCTCACTTTAATACAAAGATAAAATGCAGCAAGGATGCAAGAGAGATGATAAGAGATTGTGAGAAGTGAAGGCAAATTCACTTCTCAAAACAACTTACCACCTGAAAAGTTAGCAAAAGAAGTGAAATGCAATGAAAATGAGATGAAATGCCATGGTGCCAACCAAAGTCAGAAGCATAAACATGATGTTAATGATGCTAAGAGATGATGAAAACACATGTCAAGAGTTGTGGATGATCATACAAGGATGAGGATGCAAATGAAGCATGCTTTGAACCATGAATGTTCATGAAAGTTTATGAAATGATATGAATGCATAACATGGTAAATGAAAGATGCAATGATCAAAAATGATTCTAATATATCCTAAGATGTATTATGAATCATGTGGATGCACAAAATGTCATGGCAAGTCATTGAATGCAAGCAAATGAGAGATGGATGCAAAGGAAGGCACAAATTAGGGTTTACATACAACATGCATCACAAAAATTCAAAACCAGAAGCAAATGACATGACAAAAAATTGAAAATGGGATCAAAGGAACCCTAACCCTACACAAGTTCACTGCCCAAAGGAGGGGACCTAACTCTTAACCTAGTGCAAGTTATGAATTTCTCAAGTCAATTAGGGTTTTGGGACCCCTCACAATGAAAAATTCAAAATAAATTGAAAATGAAATATGAACTCATGCCAATTTTATCCTATAAACTACATGCTATGGAGGATGCAATGCAAGAAGAACCATCATCAAACTCTCAATGGTTAGGCATAATGGATTTTTCCAAATTTGAACAAAAATATTGCCTTTAAAAGAATTTAATTCCAATGAAAATTGTGAAAATGCATCAAGAACTAAAAAGAAATTTGTTTTGAGAGTTTGATAATGTTTCTAAATGTTTTTAAATGCAATGTGAATTTTTTTTGTGATTTTTAAATACCTAAATGCATTTTTAATTAATTAATTTTCATTAACTAATTAAAAATAAACATTTAAATGATTTAAAAATAATTTTTAATCCAAAAAATAAAAATAAATATATTTTTGGGTTCTAAAAATTAATGAAATCTTTGACAAAAATTTTCAGAATTTTTAAATGTGTTTTGCTATTTTAAATAATTCGTACAAATTAAATACAAAATAAATGAATAAAAAATGAAAATATGAGAAGTATGCAAGATCCATGGCTGAGATTCAAACTTGGGGGTCAATGGTTGACTGCGCGTGCTAATTGAGGGTCAGGATCTCTTCTGGCTTAATTAACTTAAATGTGATTTATTAAATTAATAAAAACAGATTAGGGTTTAATGAAATGATCTGGGCCACTCAAAACTTAAGCTAATCCAAATCCAATGGCCACGAATGCATCTGGCAAACCAATTAGGGTTAGGGTTTAATGGCTTGATGCAACCAAAACTGACACTATGAACAAACAGACTATCTGAAGTGACGAGTTAGCAAGTTCGAGGAGGAATGCTGGGGATCCCAATACAACAACTCGGTGACTAGGAAAAATAGTTGAAATGACATCGACTCGGCGGTCAGGAGAACAAAATAGAAGACATTGACACGGCGGTCGGGAAATGAAATAACAGACATCGACACGGCGGTCAGAAAATAAAATGATAGGCGTCGACAACGGTGGTCGGGAAAATAAAATGACAGGCGTCGACAACGATGGTCGGGAAAATAAAATAACAGGCATCGACAACGGTTGTCGGGAAAATAAAATAACAGGCATCGACAACGGTGGTCGGGAAAATAAAATAACAGGCATCGACAACGTCGGTCGGGAAAATAAAATGGCAGACGTCGACACGGTGGTCGGGAAAAAAAATAACAGACATCGACAATGGTGGTCGGAAAAAAAAATAACAGACATCGACAACGGTGGTCGTAAAAAAAAACAGACATCGATAACGGTGGTCGGGAAATAAAACTCAACATGACGGCTGAGGTAATAAATGATCCAAAGTGATAAATCAACATGTTCAAGTGTAACTGTTGATGCTGAGGATAAAGAAGACGAACTCAGTGTCTGGGCAGTGGCCCAATGCGACCAACTGAATACCGGGAGTAGAAAGCAACATACTCAAATGTAAATCAATGACTCTAAGCGACCGGCTGGAAATAAGAAAAAAACCTTGGAGTTTTAATCAAGATAAATGTCCAACCTCTGGAAATTCCCTAAATGAAGGGCTTAAAGGATTTATGCCAATGACAATTGGACTTAAGAAAAAATATTTGTGGTAAAAGGGTGGATATCAATAACAATGAGGACCTCTGCAGGGGATATCAGTGTTACTGGGAAAACACTTTGATTAACCACACTAAAGGGTATCAACAACAATGGATTTCCAGACAAAGCTGCTAGTGACAAATGAGTTTCCTTGACATGCCAGACTGGAACGAGTTTCTTTTAATTCATTATCAGGCGGGGACTGACTTTGGAAATGGTCTACCAAACAAGAATTGGTTTTGAACTGGATTCGGAAAAAAGATGAATGTCAGACGAGAATCGACTGTCAAATAAACTTTTAAATGAAATACCAGGCGGGAACTGGTTCAAATTGGACTAACAGACGAAAACTGGTTTGAAAAGAAAATGAATATCAGATAGGAACTGGTTTGAAAAGAAATTGACTACCAGACAGGAACTGGTTTGGAAAGAAATTGACTACCAGACAGGAACTGGTTTGAAAAGTAATTGACTACCAGATAGGAACTGGTTTGAAAAGAAATTGACTACCAGACAGGAACTGGTTTGAAATGGGCTAACAGACGAGAACTTGAGCATATACTGATTGTCAGACGAGAACTGACTGTGAAATAAATTTCAAATGAAAATACCAGACGGGGACTGGAATAAAAGCTGACTGTCAGACGAGAACTGACTGTGAAATAAATTTCAAATGAAAATACCAGACGGGGACTGAAATAAAAGCTGACTGTTAAACGAGAACTGACTGTGTAATAAATTTCAAATGAAAATACCAGACGGGAACTGGAATACTAGTTGACTGTCAGACGAGAACTGACTGTGTAATAAATTTCAAATGAAAATACTAGACGGGAACTGGAATACTAGCTGACTGTCAGACGAGAACTGACTGTGTAATAAATTTCAAATGAAAATACCAGACGGGAACTGGAATACTAGCTGACTGTCAGACGAGAACTGACTGTGTAATAAATTTCAAATGAAAATACCAGACGGGAACTGGAATACTAGCTGACTGTCAGACGAGAACTGACTGTGAAATAAATTTCAAATGAAAATACCAGACGGGGACTGAAATAAAAGCTGACTGTCAGACGAGAACTGACTGTGTAATAAATTTCAAATGAAAATACCAGACGGGAACTGGAATACTTGGGTTTTGACCTGGACATATTTTAGACAATATGCAAGGTTTAACGCTATGAACGGAGCGACATGGCTAAAGCATGAGAGTGATTATGCACTGCCTCAGTGATTTCCAAAAAAGAAAATGTCCACGCTTGGGTAAGAATGGAATAGTTCTTTTGCAAACAACTCTCTAAAAGGAGACAAAGATGACAACATGATTTCCGACACTTGTCTTGAACTCAAAATTAGTTGTTGCATAGGGCCCACTTGAACAACTTGTAGGAATGGAGAGGACTTGCCCCTGTGTGATTTATCTTGCCCCGGAATCAATGGTTTCTTGAACATATCCTTTTCAAAAGGTTTGGAAACAACCTGCCATGACATGGACTTTGAAATGGTTCCCCCAAAGCTTGAATATCTGGATTGGCCTTTAGTTCACCAACTCTTGGGATGGGAAACCTCTATGATGACTGGTCATTGAGCTCTTGAATTTCTTGTGATAGCTCACTCTAGTCTGAAAAAGGTTCAAACTCTGAGTAGCTAGCTCTTGAGGAGATTGATTCGGATTGACTTATCCTCAAAGTGGTTGCCCCTGGCTGGGCTTCTCTTACCAAGTTAAATTCCCTAACTGGCTGAATTCGTTGGGATTCCCCTGATGTCGAATTGATTTGCAAATAAACATTATTTATTCAAAAATTAGCAATTTTGATGCAACGTTTATGCAAGTTTTGAAATCACAATTTATTGGTATGATAGTGATACAATGGAGTTGATTAAAATAAAATAAAAAGTGGATCTAGCCATTTATGGAATGGCAGATGAAATGATCAATGATTAGCAAAGATCGTTAGGAGTCAGGTTAACACAACCTTGCTGTAGTATTCTCTCAAAATAAACCCTGCCTTAGCTAGGTCTTTTAAAGGTTGTAACGTGGCTTGGTTCACGGTTTATGAAACAAAGGATAAAAGGCTCAAAATTTATTTGTAACCCACCCATTCTTCGTGATGAACTCCAACCCTACGTTAAGTTAATTTGACATACCATTCATATCTCAAAAGTCTTTTGACGGTGCGTGATAAGGATCAGAATTTGAAAGTGATGGCAGCCACCTTGCTTTATCCTGCTTTGTAGAGGATTTGATGACTTCATTAATTTCGCCTAAGTTATCTTTTTCTGTTTGACTTGGCGGACTTTTTCTTTGTATTTCTTTTTCTTTTTGCCTTTCTTTCGGTTGGACGGTTGTGACTGCCATTTTGTTGGAGAATAAGAAAACAGGTACTACGAACTTTTGACCTTTCACGACTTCCTTGGTGTGTGAAAGAAAGTATGTTGCTGATCCTTCTTGAATGATGGATTGAAACTCTTGAAGATTGAATGTAAACAGATTAACTGAACCGACTACCCTGCCCCGGGTTTGAAATTGAGGGTTTTTGCATTTTTTGAAAAAGAACACTCCTACTTCTAGGCTCAAAAGGGGGTTAGCAAGGGATTATCATCCTTATTTCACCGGTGTTTGGAAATTTGAAACAATGCCTGTACATCATTGGCAGGGTTTTAATTGAGAACATACAAATGGAGAATTCAGGTATCTGGTTTTCATCATCCTCCCTCCAATCTTTGCTGAAACAAAAGTTTGATAATTAAAAGGAGAGAAATTATGTTTAATTATAACAATGAAAGAAAACGAGTGAATACGACTGGACTGATTCAAAATATGCATAAACATTTCATTAATTTTGTCAATTCAAAAACAACAATGCTAACAAGAAAATACAAAATCAACATGCAAAGAAAATACAACAGTGCTGAAACAAACAAGGGATTGCCAGCTTTAGGGAATTGAAAATGTCTTGATTTACTGTCTTCAAGAGATGCCCCGAAGAGTCTTTGTACTCACTCAGGTGAGAGGTTGACATGCACCAACAGGATTCCTTCTGGAAAGGATATGTACTTTTTATCGATCAAACATTGTACCTTGGCTTGAAAAGCTCTGCAGTCTTCACTTGAATTCCCCATCGATCCAACATGATATCCACATTGCTCATGTGGATTATACTCAGGCGGGTATGGCTCTGTCAATGGCTTGAGAGACTTGGGAACCACTAATGAGCTTTGAATCAAAGGTTGCAGAAGCTGAGTGTATGATAAAGGTACTGGATGAAGATGAGCATTCCTTCTTTCTAAATTGTTGCGAGGCTTATGTTGACTCTGATGCTGATTCAGATATCCCCGGCTTTGGGCTTGCTGACTTGCACGAGGAGATATCCAGGGTTGCTGGTAAGGTACCCTAAACATTGTTGGTTGCCTACAAGGATGATGAGGCATATGGAATAGTGATTGCTGAAAAGATGGAGGGTCATAGGGTCTTACTGATGCATCATAGGAATACTCGACGTCTGACATGACTGCATTGATGACATCCTCTTCCTCCTCTTGGGAGCTGCTGAGAGATTCATTCTCACTGGCCTGGTTGCTTGAGGCGCTTTGGATTTTTCCGCTTTTGAGACTAATCTCAATATGTTCTCCCGTTTTTACTAGGTCAGAGAAACTTGTTGATGCAGTGCTTACCATCTTCTCAAAGTACGCGCTCTGCAGAGTGTCCATAAACAGGTCAACTAATTCCTTTTCTGATAGCGATGGTTGAACATGATCAGCAAACTCTCTCCACCTACGGACGTACCTTTTGAATGGCTCATTACTTTCTTGAGATATGTCCTTCAAGTGAAAGCGGCTGGGAGCTTCTTCCAAATTGTAATGGTATTGCTTCACGAAAGCACTGGCTAAGTCCAACCATGACTGAATGTGACTTCTTTCCAAATACATGTACCAATTTAACGGTGCCCCACTCAAACTATCTTGGAAGCAATGAATCATCAGCTTATCATCAAAAGCATATGCAGTCATTTTTCGACAGAACATCACCAAATGGTGTTTTGGACAGTTATCCCCTTTGTACTTCTGAAAGTTAGGTGCTTCAAATTTCGGAGGTATAACCAAACCAGGCAGTAAGCACATGTTTAAAGCATCCAGGTCAAAAGCATTTTGCCCCTCTAGAGCTTTGAGTCTTTCGTTCAACATTCGACATTTCTCAGTCATCTCAGCGACGTCTGGTCCCTTGGTCTTCCTTACTGGGGCTGCCCCTTGAGAATTTTGCTCAGAGAACCCAAAGCTTTGGTACTCGATGGAATCGTGAGGTAAGGAGTTTCCATCTCGAATAATGGTATGCTCTTGAATAAAGGGTGCCCCAACTGGGGTCCTGGCAGACTGAGGTTGAACAAAACTGTTCCTTTGAGGTGAGGAGACATCTCCAGTTACGGCAGCCTGTTGAACATTATCCCCTCTCCTGATCAAAGCTGTCACATCATCCATGAGTTGGTTCATCTGGTCCTTTGTCAAATCAAAATCTCCCCTCGACGCAAACTGCTTTTGTCCTTCCGGGTCCATGATCAATCAGGAACTACTTCAAGTCCAATGTAGGTGTCGGGCAATCAACTGCGGGTTATGGACACATGACGAGGATGCGCTTTCTCTGAGGAAAGAAAATGATATGCAATGCAAATGCAATGGTATGCAAATGGATGCAATGCAAGGATGCTTAAGATCGCAAGCACAAACAGACTTGGAAGCTGGAAAAGCTCGAAAATTTCTAAATGGTAAGCTGTAAGAGATTGGTTCTACAGTCTGTACCCATAAATCCCACTCACGGGATGGTTTCTACGGTGATGGTTTAAGGAAACTCAAATTCACAGACGTTTATCGTATTAACGACCCGCCGCAGGCTAGCTGCATTGTGACGTTAATAACGATAAGGTCTACCTTGAGTAGAGTTCTCATGCTAGGATGATAAAGGGGCGAGCCCTCGGAGCCTAACATTACACAACTACCAAGATTGAAATAGGTCCTAGGGGGTCCCAGAATCGCAACCCTTTCGTGAATCAGGTCACGCGACAGGCTAGCTGCGTTGCGACAAGATCTACGAAAAGTCTAACTATCTGGGGGAGCTTTCATGCTAGGCGTGCAAGGAGCGATTCCTTGGAGACTAACACTAATAACATCCAATTCTAAACTTAGGTGTTCCCTATTCTTTTTCATAACTCATTTTTACTTGCAAAGTGACCCCAAGATCCCACAGACAAATAATATAACGAGCGATAAATGGAAAACGGTAAAAGAACAAATAAACAAACATAAATAATAAACATAGAGAAGACAAGAAAAGATAAGAGCAAACAAATAAACACACAAAGCTAAGTTAGGCTCGACTCTCTCTAGCATGAAGCTAATCCCCAGCAGAGTCGCCAACTGTCGTACCTCGAAAAAAATACGATCCTAAAACAAACAACAGAGCCGCCACCTAATTCTATTTATTCTACGAGAGAAAAGGGAGATATAGATACAACCTAATAAAGGATAAGAAATGGTTTACGAAACCAAATTCTAAGTTCGGGAGTCGGTTACGTAAGGTGAAGGTATTAGCACCCCTCACGTCCGTTGTACTCAACGGGAACCTCTTAGCTGACTATGCGATTAAATGTTTGATCTTAAGTTTTTGTCTTCTAAATGTCTGTTAATATGTTTGTTCTAAAGTTTTAAATTATTATTAAGACGGAGAAAGGATTAAAGTTTTTAAACAGAGAAATAGTTAAATTTTTTATTAGGGTGCTTTAAACGGAAAAATAATTAAATTTTTTATTAGGGTGCTTTAAACGGAGAAATAATTAAATTTTTTATTAGGGTGCTCGCGAAGGATTGAAATCCCCGTGCCTACGTATTCCCTTGTGCAATGGGAAAGTCAGAGCTTCGTAGTTCGTGCTACTACGATTTGTGGTTTTTAAATTGAAAGATTGTTTAAAACGCATTCTACTGCTAAGCGTTGGCTTATACTCGCGGTGGAGGATGAAGTGCTAGCTGGTTTGCGAGATAGAATGATTTAAACAATGTTCGTTTTAGAGAAAAGTGTTTGACTTTTGTTAAGGTGTTTTAAACGAAAGGGCGAATGAACCACGTCGCGTGGGGCTAGCCCAGGAGCGTTTCATTCCAAAACGTGCGGAGTGCTAGACTCTGGAGTTCCGTCTTTCGCTGATTAATTATGAAAGTGATTTGAATTGGTTGGTGAGTTTTAAGTTGTTTTAAGATATGAAAGATGCGAATGGACCACGTCGCGTGAGGCTAGCCCATGAGCGATCCATTCTAGAACGTGCGGAGTGCTAGACTCCGGAGCTCCATTCTTTCGTGTTTGAAATTATAAAATGATTGAGATATTTTGATATACGAATGGCGAATGGACCACGTTGCGTGGGGCTAGCCCAATAGCAGTCCAATCCAGAACGTGCGGAGTGCTAGACTCCGGAGCTCTGTTTTCGTATGTTAATTTAGATATTTCGAAATACGGAAGGCGAATGGACCACGTTGCATGGGGTTAGCCCAGTAGCAGTCCATTCTAGAACGTGCGGAGTGCTAGACTCCGGAGTTCTATTTTCGTATTTAAATTTATAAAATAAGTTGGATATATTTCTTAGACGTTTTTTTTTAGGATTAACGTGTTTAATAACAAAGGGGTGAACGAAACACTACGCGTGGGGCTAGCCCAGGTGTGGTTCGTTCGAGAACGTGCGGAGTGCTAGACTCCGGAGCTCTATTCTTTAGTATTTTACTTTGATGATATTTTAATAAAAGAATTTGATAAAGTCGCATTTGTTTTAAATGTTTTAAATTAGATTTAGCAAAGACCTATTTATACTAGGTAGATGACGATGCACAGTGTATTCGACTTACGAGGGTGTGAATTTGAAAGAGTTAGACAGACTTCCAAATGATAGAGACAAGCCCAAAAGCAACAAGTATATATGTTTTTACTTAAGTCCAATACTAATAATAAAAATTACTAATAATAAAAATTAATAATAATAAAAAATAACTATTAATGATAAAAAAACAAAATAGAAATTAAAGTCAATAAAATAATACCACAACAAATATCCCTTTTCTTATTTAAAAAAAAAAGATGCTAAAAAAAGTTAAGAACCTTACTTGATGAAATAAGCTAAACCATTATTATCATGTTAAAATAGAAACGTCATTATTTATTCTTAATAATAGAATGAAAAAAAAACTTAAAAGAGAAAGTTAGCAAAAAAAAAGAATAATACATTCAAAAGAGAAATATAATTAAAGGGAGAAATATAAGGATGGACAAAGTCATTTAAAACTAATTAAAACAAATAAATTTTTTTAAATTAAAAAGAAGAAAGATTTTATAAGAGAATAAATAGCAACAATAAAGAGAAAAAAGCAAGGGTTCAACAAACAAATCACACGACCTTATTGCTCTCATCTCCAAATCGCCCTGACCCTGTTCATTCTCAGCTTCAAACCTCTAAATCCAACCTTTCTCGCTCGCGGTAAGTTTTTTTTAACAGCGGTTCTGCTTTTGTTCCGACGACTTCTCACTTTGCGGTTACCTCTGTTCGTCTCTTTTTGTTACGTCTTTCTCCTCCTCACGCTCTACTCGCAGATCTCAGTTACGATTCGGTTCCAAACATTCTGTCTTTACCGATTTCACTTCGGTGGGATCTCTCTTCATTCACGTGGCTTCTTTCAACAGTCGATTAAAAGGAGTGGTGGTGATTTGAACTTCTTTGCGGTTAAGCTTTTTTCGATTTTTCGGTGATGGCCTATTTTGGCTTTTTATTAGTGATGGTTTTTTTGTTGGTAATTTGATCTGGTTTGGAGGTGTTTTTTTGGAAGTGAACTGAAGGTGGTTCTGCATTTCTGCGGTTGAAGGTTAACGGCGGATTTGTGATGCTTGAAGGTGATTGAAAGGTTGAGTTTATGGCTATTTTGAAGATGGTTTTTTTGCTTGGAGATGAGTATCGGGTCCTCTTTTATGGGATTGAAGAAAAGGAATTTTACAGGGTCCTCTCTTTTAGAAGTGATGAGGAGCTCCTTGAGAAGTCATGAGATTGAACTAGAAGAAGATGAACCCCAGAAGAAAGGTAAGTCTGTAGCTCTTAAATCTAACAAATCTATTTCTAAAGCTTTATAGGCAGAAGAAGAAGAAAGTTCTGGATGCTCATCAGAAGAAGATGAATTATCTCTCCTATCCAGAAGAGTCCAACAACTCTGGAAGCATTGTCAGAAGAAGTTCAGAAATACCAGAAGAACAAGCAATCACTCTGAAGTAACATCTGGTTACAAGAAACCCAGAAGCAAAGAAGTTGTGTGCTATAAATGCAAAGAACCAGGACACTACAAGAGTGAATGTCCAAAACTCCAGAAAGAGAAACCCAAAAACAAATTCAACAGAGAAAAGAAAAAGAGTCTCATGGCAACATGGGATGATTCTGAATCATCTGAAGCAGAGTCAGATTCTGAAGATGAACAAGCTAATATTTCACTAATGGCAAATATACCAGAAGATGATCACTCATCAGAATCAGAATCAGAATCAGATTCAGAAGTGGTATTTTCTAAACTTTCTAGATCTCAATTAGAAGTTAGCCTCTCAGAAATTCTTGATAAATATCAGAAGCTTCAATTCAAATACAAAGACATAAAACAAAGTCTGGTATCTGAATTTAGAAGGAGTTAGAAAACTAAAAACAGAAAACTCTGAGCTGAAAGAAAATATTTTTGAATGCAAAAACTCAATTGAAAAACTTAAAGCTCAGAAGGAATCTGACTTAGAAGATCTAATCAATTCTGATAGTATCATAAAACAATATGATTATGGTTTTCAAAAATTCCTAGCTAAAAGCATAGATAGAAGCAAAATTGCATTTATGATCTATGGAGTTAACATAAATGATAGAAGAGGCATAGGCTATGTGAAAACTAAAGAAACTCTGAAGTATAAAAAGATTGATGACATTGTCATAAAAACTAATACTCCTCTAAGTTCTCATTTTACCTATGGTCATAACCATGATCTAATATTCACTAGTGAGTCATCTTGTTCCACAAGTTCTGATTTGAAACCTAAAATGAATCAGAAGTTTGTAAAAACTAACAAACAAGGACCCAGAAGAATATGGGTACCCAAAGATAAAATTGTGTATGTTGCAGATGTCTTTAACAACAAAACTGAAACACCAATCATGGTACCTGGACTCTGGATGCTCACGACACATGACAGGAAAAAAGCATATGTTCCAAAGTCTTGAATTAAAAGATGGAGGCCACGTAGGTTTTGGAGGTAATCAAAAAGGAAAAATAATTGGCTCTGGAACTATTGGTAATGAAACCTCCCCTCTATCTCTAATGTTCTATTAGTAGAAGGATTAATGCATAATTTATTATCCATAAGTCAATTAAGTGATAATGGCTATGACATAATCTTTAATCAAAAGTTCTGTAAAGCTGTTAGTCAGAAAGATGGAACAATCCTCTTCAATGGAAAGAGAAAGAACAACATTTATAAAATAAAACTTTCAAAATTAAAAATTCAGAATGTAAAATGTCTAATGTCTGTGGAAACTGAGCAATGGATCTTGCACAGAAGATTGGGACATGTTAATATGAGAAGATTATCTCAACTTAACAAACTCAATCTAGTCAGAGGACTTCCAAATTTGAAGTTCAACTCAGAAGCTCTGTGTGAAGCATGTCATAAAGGCAAATTTTGAAAACCTAGTTTTAAAGCTAAAAATGTTGTATCTTCCTCTAGACCACTAGAACTTCTGCACATTGACTTGTTTGGACCAGTGAAAACTGCTTCTGTCAGTGGCAATAAGTATGGATTGGTGATCGTAGATGACTTCAGCAGATGGACATGGGTAAAGTTTCTTAGACACAAGGATGAGTCAATTGCTGTATTTTCTAACTTCTGCAAACAAGTTCAAAATGAAAAAGAATTTAAAAATATTAAAGTCAGAAGTGATCATGGTGGAGAATTTGAAAACAAACAATTAGAATCATTTTTTAATGAAAATGGCATCTCTCATGATTTTTCTTGTCCTAGAACTCCTCAACAAAATGGGGTTGTAGAACGTAAGAATAGAACATTGCAAGAGATGGCCAAAACCATGATCAATGAGACTAACATGGCTAAACCTTTTTGGGCAGAAGCAGTAAATACAGCATGCTATATTCAGAATAGAATCTCTATAAGACCTATTCTTGAAAAGACTCCTTATGAATTGTGGAAGAACAGAAAGCCCAACATTTCATATTTTCACCCCTTTGGGTGCATATGTTTTATTCTGAATACTAATGATACTCTGAATAAATTTGACTCTAAGGCACAAAAGTGTTATATGTTAGGATACTCTGAATGTTCTAAGGGATACAGAGTATACAACACAGAAACACGTATTGTGATAGAATCTATTTATGTCAGATTTGATGATAAGCTTGGTTCTGAAAAACCAAAGCAGAATGAATTTATTGCAGATATAGAAGTTGAAATTTCTACAAACAGAACATCTGAAGATCAATCACCTACAGAATAAAACAAGACAATTACTCCAGCAAATTCTGAAGAACCCACTCAGAAGAAACTATCCAGAAGCAAAGTGAATCATCCAGAAGATAAAATCTTGGGAAAGAAGGATGAACCAATCAGAACAAGATCATCTTTCAGAAACTCTGAAGAATCTCTAATGGGACTTGTTTCTCTGATTGAACCAACTTCTGTAGAAGAAGCTCTCTCAAAAAATGATTGGATTCTGGCTATGCAAGAAGAACTTAACCAATTCACCAGAAATGATGTATGGGATCTAGTTCCTAGGCCCAGAGGATTCAACATCATTGGCACCAAATGGGTATTCAGAAACAAGCTAAATGAGCAAGGAGAAGTTGTCAGAAACAAAGCAAGACTGGTTGCACAAGGTTATAGTCAACAAGAAGGAATTGACTATACAGAAACCTATGCACTAGTTGCCAGGTTAGAATCAATTAGACTTCTAATTTCATTTACTGTAAACCATAATATCATTCTATATCAAATGGATGTCAAGAGTGCATTTTTAAATGGTTATATTGATGAAGAAGTGTATGTACACCAACCCCCTGGCTTTGAAAATATAAAATTTCCAGAACATGTTTTCAAACTCAAAAAATCGTTATATGGTGTGAAACAAGCTCCCAGAGCTTGGTATGAAAGACTAAGTACTTTTCTTCTGGAAAATAATTTCATCAGAGGGAAAGTGGATACAACTCTTTTCAGTAAAAACATTAAAAATGATCTTCTGATATGCCAAATTTATGTAGATGATATAATTTTTGGTTCTAGTAAAAGTGCCTTGGGAAAGGAATTTGCTAAGTCTATGCAGGCAGAATTTGAAATGAGCATGATGTAAACACCCCAAATTTGCCCTCACCCATTCACACCATGGCTTGTGATCATTTCACATGCATAAACACCATCATAGCATCCCATATCACATTTGTGATTCATTGCATTGTTTCTAAGTCATCTGCATCTAGGGTTTGTGATCTGAGCAATCCAAGAGCTTTTTGAGCCACTCCAAAGGTCATCAATCACTTCAAAGGGGTCCATGTATGTTCAAGCATCATATTATATCCTCTCAAAGTCAAGAATGTCAAAGAATCACAAGAACTGAAAATGGTATGGAAGCAGAGCCAGGTTTGACTGCACAGATGACCTAGAATTAGGGTTTTGGTTTCAGAGGCCATAACTCCAAATTTTTTGGTCATTCTTGTTTCTATTGGTCTCTGTATGGTATAGGGAGTATGCATATCAATTTTCATGAAGAAATTCCATGGGGAAGTCATCTGATCAAGAGTTGACTTTTCAAGCAAGTCAGTGCAAAATCAGGGCATCTGAGGCCCCCAATGACCCAACCAAGGGGTGTTCTTCATCATTTTGATTGTATATGATCTTTATTTGATCATGGAAGAGGTTGGAAGTTCACAAAATTGAAGAATTTCAAGTCTTTTGCAAAGTTGACTTTTTGGGAAAGTTTGACTTTTAATGAAATTGTCATTTTAGGCAACTTTTTCAACCCTTACTTTTTGATTCAAAAAAGCTTCAAATGAAAAAAACTTTGGTCATGAAAGTTGTAGAGTGGATCATTCCCTTTTCAAAAAGTACAAGAACATGACCTAATTCATTTTGGATCAAAAGTTATGGCTTGTCAAAGTTGGCAAAAATCACAAAATTTGAAGTTTCCCACCAAAGAGGCAAAGTTGCAAATTCACTTCTCAAGGCAAATTTAGTCATAAAATGCATTTCTAAACTTCACAACATGATCACATGACCTCTAAAATTCAGAATGGGCCAAAGAACTTTACATTTCCATGCCTTGAACTTCATGAATTCCCAAAGGGGCCAAATCTTGTGAAAATTGCAAAACATGTCATAAACTTTATGCAACTTGCTGAATCATCTCAAATCAAGTTCCATGGTTCTCCCTAAACAAAGCTGAACACAACCATGCTCCTGTCCTAGCCTGCCACTTGCCCATACCTCCAAGTACAACTTGCTTGACTTTTTGCAAATCACCCCATACCAATCAGCATAGCCCACACCAACTCCACAGACCTATCACAACTTGATATGTGGACTTTATGCAAGCCATAACTCACAAGAACACAGCCTAAGACTTCAGCATTCACAAGTTCCAAGTTTATGCTCCAACTTGCATTTTCATTCGAAACACTCAGTACAAGTTACAAACACACAAACCAACTTCACCAATGAATTAAACACACTTTCCTGATCAAAAAGCACCCATCACCATTGTCTTAAACCCCCAGAATCAGAAACACGATTTCCCCACTTAACTGAACAGAACTTGTTCAATCTTTCAAACCAGCCATTTTAAACTCCAACCAAACATTGCAAGCTTCTTAGGGGAATCATTGGAGTGCATTTGAGCCAAAGAAACAGCCAGAAAGCTCCTGAATCGAAAGCTTCAGTTCAGGTAGTCATCTCAAAACTTTTTTCCAGAAACATGTTTTTAAGTTCTTAATAGCTTCTATGCACTCCCCTGATCATGAATATGTGCTTACTTTTGAAAATGGTTGAGAAACCAGGATGTATGCATTGTCTGAAACTTTTGCCCTAAAAAATGTTTGATTCGATTCTCTCTGTTTCTGAATGATAAATGTTGTTTGATTGAGGGGTTTGATTCGTTTTTGAGTGGGGATGATTTCTGGGTAGTTAGATTTTGTTTTGGATGCGTGTAGACAAAGTTGGAAATTTGAGATGGTCGGAGAAGACGACCGGAACAGTGTTCCGGTCGCCTGAAAGTCATTAGGGTTAATTAATTAGGGTTTAGTCTTAATTGCGCAAGTTTGAATTTGGACCGTCCAGATACGCGCGCAGGTCAATTCCCTCCCTTTTAGTTTGAATCATGGCCTTTGGATGCGCTGACTTTTCTTTTTTAAGTTTAATTCATTTTTATTTTTCATTTAAATGCATTTGTTTTCTCATATTTATTAAAAATAGCAAAACCTTTTTAAAAATTCTGAAAATTTTTATATAAACTTTTATTAATTTTCAGAAACCAAAAACATTTTTATTTTTTATTTTTTGCATCTAAAAATATTTTTAAATCATTTAAAAGTTTATTTTTAATTAATTAATGAGAATTAATTAATTAAAAATACTTTTAGGTATTTAAAAATCACCAAAAAATTCATGAAACATTTAAAACCATTTAGAAACATTGTCCAACCTTCAAACCAAATTTCTTTTTTGATCTTGATGCATTTTGATAATTTTCCATGGAATTAATTCATTTTTAAAGCATTATTTTGATCCAATGTTCAAAAAATCATTTCTGCCTAGTCTTTGAGAGTTGGACTTTGATTCTTCTTGCATTGCATTTTGTTTAGCATGTAGTTTGTGAGATTAAATTGGCATGAATTGATCTTGCATTTTCCATTTGATTGACATTTTTCTTGTTGAGGTACCCTAAAACCCTAGAAATTTTAGGAAATTCATAACTCTAATTAGGTTAAGAGTTAGAACCCCTCCTTTGGGAAGTGAGTTAGTATAGGTTTAGGGTTCCTTTGAATGCATTTTCAATTTTTTATCTTGATGTTTGCTTCTGATTTTGGTTTTTGTTTGATGCATTGATCATAAACCCTAATTTGGGCTTCCTTTTGCATTCATCTTGTATTTGCTTGCATACCTTGACTTGCCATAACATTTTGTGCACCCATTTGATTCATTTGACATCTTAAGACATATTGTAAACATGTTTGATCATTGCATTTTTCATTTGCCATGTTGTATGTCATTTGCATTTCATAACTTTTCATGTATGATCATGGTTCTAAGCATGCTTCTCTTGCATCCATTTGCTCATATGATCACCCTCATGCCTTGTTTCATGTTTGCATCATCTCATAGCATCATTAACATCATACACATGCTTCTGTTTTTGATTTGCATCATGCCATTTCATCTCATTTTGCATTGCATTGCATTTCTTTCACTAACTTTTCAGGGGGTAAGTCACTTTGAGAAGTGAATTTGCCTTCACTTCTCACATTTTCTTTTCATCTCTCTTGTGCATCTTTGCTGCATTTTACTTTGTGTTTGAGATTGAGCTTTCTCATTCTTCTTCCTCTTACTTTCTTTCCTCAAGTGACTTGTCTTCTTAAATGAAGCAAGTTACTTTGCTTCCTTTGCTCCTTTCATCTGCTTCCTGGTGGTTCCTCTGAAGATTTTCTCTTGTCAAACCTCACAAACCTTAGGAACAACCAAGCATGACAATGATTAGGGTTTTGATTAGTCCCCCCATTTAGTCTTACCTTTGTGTCTCATTGAGTCTTCTCTTCTCACCTCATAATCAGGGACTAAACCCTAAAGGCTTTAAGGCTTTGTGATTAAGCTTATGCCTGCATCCTTCTATTAGGATGGAGTGTATAACTTTAATCCTAAGTGTTAAACCCTTAATGTGTTTAAATCCTTTAATCAATCCATCTAATAATCACTAAGACATCAAGCTTGTAACTTGGGCCTTGCATTAGGGTTCTAATTCTTCCTTAACTGGTTAAGAAGGACTAACCCTAGTGTTAATGGACAAGTCCCCCTCAAGTTGTCTTACAAACCATAAAATCACTTCTTCATCATATCAGTAAATAAAATCCACTTAATCAAAGGCTTGTTTTGTCATGAGTTTAATCCCTAATCATGGATTAAGTTGAGGAGCTTTCCTCAGCTTAAACATTCTCATCTATTATCCTTCTATTAGGATGGTGTAATGAGTCTGTTTAATCCTTGATTAAGGCTTAACCTCATTACTCAACACCAAAGAAAAACACCAAAAGCATCTAAATAATCATAAGTAGGTTAATGATCTTAATCCTACACCATGGTGATCAAGTGTGAGAAGCTGACTTCACACTTAAGGTATTCTCATTACCCCTAATCAGAGGGAAGATGTGATGAGTTTACTAAATCCATTGGTTTAAGCTTAAGCTCATTAACTTATGACAAACTTTCAAAAGTAATAAAAGACTGAAAACACAAAAACAAACAATAATCGTCTCCTCCGGGATTCTTTTCTCATCATCTTCACTCATAAACGAGAACTTGCTTCTTCCGTCTAATGCAAGACAGTTTGCACCTGAGCCAGACAGGTCATACACTTGAGCATTGACAAGCAAGCAGTTCACAAGTCAATTCATCTTTCAGTCTCTTTGGGTCGAACTACGGTGTTCTGACTTCCTCATTGCACGAGAGGATACGTAGGCATAACTTAACAGTTATCGAACAAAAGTCTCTGTATATTCCCCCCTCCTCCCAGCTTTATTCTTTTAGCCCCATGATCTTGGGCATTTTATTCCTACACTGACACTGTATATTTACACACTTCACATTTATTTTACACTGACACCTGTACATTTTCTTCCAGCCTCTTTATACACAAATTGCACTGACACTACCCCTTTTAAACACAAATCTTTTAAGCGTGGATCCCGTCGAGTACGACGGACAATCTAGGTGCTAATACCTTCCCAGGTTGTAACCAACCCCCTTTCTCAGTCTCTCTGGTTCGCAACCGTCTTATCCATATCTTTCTAGGTCTATGCAGCATTGCCTTTCCTCCGGGATAAAAATGCCTAGCTGGCGACTCTTTTCATTCCCTGTGAGTTCACTCCTGTGTGTTCTCACACCCTCCTCTCGCCGACCGTTCGCGTCTATACCCCATTTGACCCGGCTTCATTTGGTGGGAGCGACAGCTTGGCGACTCTGCTGGGGATCCTTATACTGTAACCAGGGCTTTTGGTTCTTTTTGTGGGTTCCTCCTAGCGCTTGTTTGATTTGTGTTTACTGGGGTGTTATGTGCTATTTGTGTTTGTATATTTCATTTATTGCTTTATGTACAGTTTTGTTTATTGCTTTCTTTACAGCTTTACATATATCATACTGTCATACTGTGCTGGCTGGATCTGTTTTGTTGCTTTGGTGGGTGGGTGTTCTATTGAGAGTTAAGGTCCTATACCTGGGACCTGAGTGACACCTAGGCTAGAGTGGTTCATGTTCTTTCCCATTCCATTTCGGTCTGGTGCGGGAATATGAAACACGGTTCAGATATGGGTTTCTTCTTGAGAACTCTGTGCTGCAGATTTCCTGTAGTGCTAGGGCTATCTGGGAAGCCTGCTAAGTCTGGATGACCATTAGTATTGACCTTCAGAAACTGAGGTGAATTAGAGGAGGATCTTTTATGGTTATTGTAAACACTGTACCTCCGGGTTGGAAGTGTTTACACTTCTCATAACTGATCCAAGTCTGAGGATCCTTGTTTTAGAACATCACCTGTGAGGGGGTTGGGCTGTTTACAGGTTTGCAGGTACCCTTGGCCTCAGCATACCCTGTTACTTTGTTTTGGTTAAGAGTACTCCATGTTGGGACAGTTCTTGTGATTTTTAACCCTGGACATGTGACTCTTTATTTGAGTCCCCCACCTTGGTTACTGGACTTATGAACCTCCATCTGGATTTCTTGAACACACCTGGACTTATATCAGAGCACTTGATCAGATCCAGCTCAGTCACAAACCCTTGCATATCATTTGCATACATCATCATTGCATCATTTTAACATTTGCTTATTTGTTTTTCAGGGTATCCATACTATATTTTGGCTTGGTTTTGACCCCTTCATCTGCATAGACCTATCTTCACCAGTATCTGCTTCAGCTATCCTCATCAGCTACCTACTTCAGTCACCTGCATCACCATTCTCAGCCTGTCAGTGGCCCATCTTCTAGTATCAGTCATCATCATCAGCATCTGTTTCAGTTTTTCTTCAGCAACATGGCACCCAAGAAGAGCAACATCTCCTACCATTTCTTTGAGCCTGAGCTGGCTGGCATCAGGAAGGTCTAGGCCCTGATTACTCCAGACCATATACCACTATTCAGAGAACATTATGGAGGCATACTTGATGTGGTTATGGATTTGGACCCTTCACAGAGGAGCCTGATTCATACTTGCTTGCAGTTCTATGATCGCCCTCTGAGGTGTTTCACTTTTCAGGATTTTCAGTTGGGACCTTTATTAGAGGAGTATTCATCATTGGTTGGTATACCTGTCAGGGGTGGAGTCCCCTTCAATCCTGAGATGGCTTTTCCTAGTAATGAAGAAGTAGCAAAGGCCTTGTATCTGGAACCTTGTCTGATTGGGCAGAATATGACTACCAAGGCTGGAGTCTCTGGTCTACATTTGGATTTCTTGATCTCTCAGGCTACCCTGAAGGCTTCTGTGGGAGAGTGGAAAGCAGTTTGTGCTTTATTGGCCCTTAGCATATATGGGATCATATTATTTGCAGATGAGCCTAGGTTCATTAGCAAGAATGCAATCCATCTTTTCATCCTGAGGAACCCAGTGCCCACCTTACTGGGAGATTTCTACTACTCTGTTCACCAAAGGAATGAAAAGCAAAGAGGGAGATTGGTGAGGTGCTGTGCTCCCCTGTTCCATACTTGGCTGCTCAAACATTTGCCAAAGACTGATGCATTCTTGAACCCTCACCAGCAAAGGAACTGGGCTAGAAGACTCACTGCTTTGACCTCAGCTGATATCAGGTGGTGCACTCAAAGCACAAAAGGCAGGGACATCATTACTAGTTGTGGGCAATTTCCCAATGTACCCCTGATAGGAGTGAAGGGTTGCATCAACTACAACCCTCTGCTATTCAAAAGACAACTGGGCTATGCATTGGTCCACACTCCTAAAGCACAAGACTTGGCTGAAACTCTTTACTGTGAGAATAAGCCTAATCTGGCTATTGTCAGGAAAGCATCCTGGGCTTGGGACAATGTCCAAACCAAGGGAGTAATCATTCTTGGGAAATGCAACAATGTGGCCTCAGCACAGTACTATGAGTGGTCCCAGGCCAGGGCTCAATTTTCTGGGATGCCCTTCACCATGGAAGATATACCTGGACCATCCTCAGCACCACCTCCCGTCACTGTCAGTTTAGAAGAGTTTGAGAAACTGAAAGAGAGAAATGAGAAGCTGACTCAGGCTCTACAGAAGACCCTCTGGGAGAGGAGTGATGGTCGGCTGGACATTGAGAGGTTAGAAAAGCTAAGAGTGGAGCATCTAGCTAGGATTGAGAAGTCAGAGGACTATATCAAGAAGTCTAGGGCTGGGGAGCAGATCTTGAAGAACGCCTGCAAGGAGGCTCAGTTCCAGAAGGCCAGGACTGATTTGTATTTGAAAGAGAGTCAAGCTAGGTGGGTCAGGATCACCGAAGCTCGTACTCAGGAGGATAAGAGGACTCAGGACAAGATTGAGCAGTTAGAGGCTAGTGCCAACGAGCAACAGGAAGCCCTACTGGCAGCCCAGAGAGAGATCTCAGAGTTGAAGATTAGAGCTGGTGTGAAGAGGTCAAAGGACCAGAGTCAACACAAGAAGCTAGCTGCAGCTGTTGCTGCCAGGAATCTCCTTATCAGGAATCTTACAGAGCGTCCAGCTGATCCTGTGACTGAGGCACTTCTAAAGGAAGTTCAGGAGGATGAGTTTGGTCTTGGTGTCTGACTTTCGCTTGTTGTTGCCTTCATTTCATGTACTTTTATTTTCTTATGTTATATTTTGACCCCTCAGAGGGCATGATTTGTAAGAAACAAACTATGTATCATTTACTTTTTGTAATATATGTGTTGGTTTGTTTATCTGAGTTCTTCAAGCAACATCACAAGCATCTTCCTCAGGGGTCTGGAAAGGTCAAAACCAAATGCCAAGCCGGATACCTTGAAGACAAATAGGCATACTGCATTGCATACTAACCTTTGTTTGTTTTGTAGGTTTGTTTTGTTTTTGTTACTAACTCTGTTGTGATCTCAGGAACTATTGCTCGACGTCGGGTGTTCCCAATCAACCGTCCACACAGATATCCAACCCGCAACAACCTTTCGGGTATACAGATGGACCAGGTACAACAGGACCTTACAGAGGTCAGGAACCAAATGGCCAATGAGAGACTAGAAATGAGGAATCAGATGACACAATTTATGGAGGTGATGAATAATATGGCTCAAAGCCAAGAGAGATTAAGAGCACTGGTAGAGAGGCAGAATCAGGAAGACCCCCATCTAGGGACTGGTGGGACAAGCAACAATGAGAGGGTTCAACCTCATATCAACCCACCTGTATTTGGACCCCACCTTCATCCAAAGATCAACATCCCTGCTAATGTTCAAGGGAATGCTACCACAGGCAGAGTGCTGCAAGAAGACCCCCAGGAAGATCAGTTCACAGTGATGGGAGCTGGGGATGAGGCCTATGACAGAAGGCTAGATGAAATTGCTGAAAAATTAAGGTCCTTGGAGTCTCAAAACTCCTTGGGTTTTGATGTTATGGACATGGGCTTAGTGGACGGGGTCAGGATTCCCCACAAATTTAAACCACCGTGCTTTGAGAAGTACAACGGGACCTCCTGTCCACGGACCCACTTACAATCCTTTCTGGGGAGGCTGAAGGCATATACCATGGATGAAAAGCTATGGATGTTTTATTTTGAGGATAGCTTAACAGGAGCTTCAAGGGAATGGTACTCTCATCTGACTAGAGCAACCATCAGATGTTGGAAGGACTTGGCAGAGGCCTTCATTAGACAATACCAGTATAATTTGGATATGGCTCCCAACAGGACCCTCCTGATGGGGATGTCTCAATCATCCAGGGAAAGCTTCCGGGAGTACGCTCAGAGGTGGAGACAGCTTGCTGCTGCTGTCCAGCCTCCCATGTCAGAGAGGGAGATGGCTGATATGTTTATGAACACCCTCCAAGGGACATACATTGATAGGCTAGCTGCCTTTTCTTCTACCAGCTTTGCAGATGTCGTCATAGCGGGAGAAAGAATTGAGAGCCTGTTAAAGATGGGCAAAATTTCTGACAACGGTGCCAGCTCATCCAACAACCCAAGAAAGCCTTTTGTGGGCCCAAGAAGAACTGGTGAGACCAATGCTATCCATACCAGCAGGGGCAGACCCCAATATGTTCATAGGTCTGTGGCAGCAGTCACCATTCCCGCTCCAATTCATCCACAACCAGTTTATCAACCACAGCAACAAAATTATCAGCAACAGACTCAGTATCCTCCTCAGAGAAACTACAACAATACCAACAACAACAATCAGCAAAGACCATTTCAACAGAGACCTTCTCAGGCTAATAGGGTGATCGATCTGATCCCTATGCCTTATGCCGCATTACTGCCACAACTCCTGAAACTCAACCTGGTTGAGCTAAGGACATTGGCACCTCCAGATCCTGCCAGCCTACCCAGAAATTATGACGCCAGCGCCAGATGTGCTTTTCATTCAAATGCACCTGGCCATAGTACAAAAAAGTGTAGAGCCTTACATATGAAGGTACAGGACCTAGTGGATTCCAAGGCCCTAAACTTTGCACCGCCACCAAATGTTAACAAGAACCCTATGCCACACCATGGAGGACCCAGAATCAACGCTATTGAATAAGACAAGCCGTCTTATTTGATAACCAGTGTGGGTCAGATTCGGACACCCTTGGTAGAGATTAAAGCTCAACTCCTTGAATGTCAAATGTTCCCTGGATGTGAGCTAGGGTGTGCTTACTGCAACATTTCAGTGAATGGGTGTGATAACTTGAGGGATGGCATAGATGGTCTCATCCAGAGTGACCTGCTTCAAATCACAACATCAATACCTACCAATCCAGCAATCTCCTTAACAACAGTCCCCGAGTCTTCTACAACTGCAACAACCATTGTTCCAAACAACTCTTCAGTTTCATCAACAAATGCTTCATCTGTTACTTCAACGGACCAGATATCAGCAAACATCCCTTCTACAACTTCAGCACCCCTTCACTCAGAATCTCCTACAACAACAACATCCATCCACTCAACAGTGTCTCCTACAACATCAACAGCAAACAACGAAAGCGTCTCAACGGTGACAATTTATTATGATCCTGCAAATGACTCTGCCTACAACTCACAAAATGCCACTCCTATCAGAGCACCAGTCACAATATACTATGATCCACAGATTATCATGGTCCCTTCTGCAGCTGCCATCAGTCCAGTCACTATCACAGTGCCTGGGCCAGTACCTTATGAAAGCAGTAATGCCATCCCTTGGCATTACGGCTCCGATCTATACTGCGAAGGACAGGAAATCACTTTTGAATCATCAACTTCTTCACCACAAATAGACAATGTGGGGGGAGGTGAAGGCTTCACTTGAAGCGGACGTCTCTTTGCCCCGCAAATTCCAAGACCCAGTGCCGAAGCAGAAGCTGCTGCCAAGGCAAAAGGGAAGAGCACGGTGCAAGAAGAGCAAGCTGTTAAAGAAGCTTTGAGAACACCTTTTGATCAAGAAGTTGATGAATTCATGAGAATCATCAAGAAAAGTGATTACAAGATAGTGGACCAGCTTCACCAGACGCCTTCCAAGATCTCCATTCTATCATTGCTAATGTGCTCCGAGGCTCATCGGAACACACTACTAAAAGTCTTGCACGCAGCTTATGTGCCAGAAGAGATCACCGTCAATCAGTTGGAAGCTGTGGTTGGAAATGTTAATGCTAGTAACGGACTAGGATTTACCAACACTGATTTGACTACGGAAGGTCGCAATCATAACAAGGCTTTGCACATTACCATGGAATGTAAGGGTGCAGTTCTTTCCCATGTGCTGGTAGACACAGGATCATCCCTCAATGTCTTACCTAAAAAGGCCCTTGTGAAGCTGGAATATGAAGGATTGGCATTACGTCCCAGTAACTTGGTAGTGAGAGCCTTTGACGGCTCTAAAAGATCAGTTCTTGGAGAAATTGAGTTGCCTGTAACGATTGGCCCACAAACTTTCAAAACGACCTTCTACGTGATGGACATTCAGCCTGCCTACAGCTGTTTGTTGGGTAGACCATGGATTCATGCCGCTGGCGCAGTTACATCTACCCTTCACCAGAAGTTAAAATTCGAGTGGGAGGGCCAAGTCGTTACTATTTGTGGAGAGGAAGATATTTTTGTCAGCCATCTGGCTACATACAAATACATTGAGATGGATGGGGAGATCCACGAAACGATGAGTCAGGGGTTTGAGGCCTTGAACATAAATGAAACATCTGCTGTACCTGGAACCTCAATGACATCCTACCAGCAAGCCCGGAAGGTTGTTGAAGAAGGAACCGCTCAAGGCTGGGGCAAACTGTTGCCTGTGGAGAAGAAAGAGGATAGATTTGGGTTGGGATACAAACCAACTCAACAAGATCAAGCAGAGGCTGCTAAGGAGCCCAACTTTGTTAGTGGGGGGATGCTCACCCCTGATGCTGTCAACAACTTGGAAGATGAGTCGGAAGATGACCGCAACCTGGAGAGTTGGATACGTCCAAAGATCCCGGGGAGCAGTATCTCAAACTGGTCTTCCCAGGAAATTATAAGGGTTACTCCTGCAGAGTAATTATTATTTCCTGTATTTTTATAGCATGCATCAAGTCTTGCATCTTGCCCAAGATGACAAGGCTCATTTTGTAATCGGGCCATCTGTAATTTTTGTGCAACAAGATTAATCAATGAAATATCAGACATCTTTTGCAAATGAGTCTTTTTCTTTTCCGCTCACTGTTTTTCCATTTTTCTTTTTGTACAAAAAATAAATGGCAATGTTTTCAAAATGACAACTTCATTTCACTTTTTCTAAAAAAAAAGATTAAAATCAATCACTAAAATGAACAAACTGAACCCTTGCAGAGAGTGCCTTCCAGACCGCACCGATAACAACACGGCTATGACTTCGTATGACTTTGACAATCCAATCAATCAAGCTGATGAAGGGGTTGAAGAAGAGTATGAGCTTCCTGAAGAGCTAGCTAGGTTGTTGAGACAAGAGGAAAAGGTTATCACTCCTCATCAGGAGGAGGTAGAAACGATCAATCTTGGTACAGATGAAGATGTGAAAGAAGTTAAAATCGGGGCCTGCTTACAAGACTCAGTGAAGAAACAACTGATTGACCTGCTTCAGGAATATGTGGATGTGTTTGCTTGGTCTTATCAAGATATGCCAGGATTGGACACTGATATTGTTATGCATAGGCTGCCTTTAAGAGAGGAATGCCCGCTGGTTAAACAGAAAATGCGCCGTACCCGCCCAGACATGGCAATGAAGATCAAAGAAGAGGTACAAAAGCAATGGGACACCGGGTTCCTTGCTGTAACTAGCTATCCCCCGTGGGTTGCTAATATAGTACCTGTGCCTAAGAAAGACGGCAAAGTGAGGATGTGTGTTGACTACCGGGATCTGAGTAGAGCCAGCCCGAAAGATGATTTCCCATTACCTCACATTGATGTATTGGTTGATAATACGACTCAGTTCTCGGTATTCTCCTTCATGGACGGATTTTCAGGGTACAATCAGATCAAGATGTCACCTGAAGACATGGAGAAGACAACCTTCATCACCCCCTGGGGCACGTTCTGTTACAAGGTGATGCCATTCGGATTGAAGAACGCTGGTGCAACATATTAACGGGCTATGGTAACATTATTCCATGATATGATCCATAAAGAAATCGAGTGTTATGTGGATGACATGATTGCCAATTCCCTCACAGAAGAAGACCACTTGGTAAACCTGCTGAAACTATTCAAGCGTCTGAGGAAGTACCAACTGAAGCTGAACCCCAACAAGTGCACATTCGGGGTGCAATCTGGTAAGCTGCTGGGCTTTATTGTAAGCGAGAAAGGGATTGAGGTTGATCCTGATAAAGTCAAAGCCATTCAAGAAATGCCTGCACCGAAAACTGAGAAAGAAGTTCGAGGGTTTCTAGGTAGATTGAATTACATCTCAAGGTTCATATCTCACCTTACAGCAACCTGTGAACCCTTGTTCAAGCTGTTAAGAAAAGAACAGACGGTCAGGTGGAACGAAGACTGCCAGAGGGCTTTTGACAAGATCAAGGAGTACTTGCAAGAACCTCCAATACTTATGCCTCCAGTCGAAGGAAGACCTCTGATAATGTACTTGACAGTATTAGAAGAGTCAATGGGGTGTGTGCTGGGCCAGCATGACGAGTCTGGTCGAAAAGAGTATGCAATATACTACCTGAGCAAAAAGTTTACCGACTGTGAACAACGTTATTCACTGCTCGAGAAAACTTGCTGTGCTTTAGCGTGGGCTGCTCGCCAACTGAGACAGTATATGTTGACCCACACTACTTTATTGATTTCAAAGATGGACCCGGTTAAGTACATTTTTGAGAAGCCAGCACTTACCGGACGGGTTGCAAGATGGCAGATGATCCTCACAGAATATGACATCCAGTACACATCTCAGAAAGCCATCAAGGGCAGTGTATTGTCTGAATATCTTGCTGAGCAACCTATTGATGATTACCAGCCTATGAGATTTGACTTCCCCGATGAAGACATCATGTTCATAAAAGCAAAAGATCATGAAGAGCCTGTTCACACCGAAGGGCCTGACCCGGAAGAAGAATGGACTATGATGTTTGATGGGGCTGTTAATATGAATGGTCGTGGTGTTGGTGCAGTACTCATTACACCTAAGGGAGTTCACATGCCTTTCTCGGCAAAACTCACCTTCAACTGCACTAACAACGAAGCTGAATACGAAGCTTGCATTATGGGTCTTGAGGAAGCCATTGACCTCAGGATCAAGACATTGACTGTATTCGGGGATTCAGCTCTGGTAGTTAATCAAACCAACGGAAAATGGTACACACACCAGGATCATCTGATACCTTACAGGAATTATACAAGAAGGTTATTGACTTTCTTTACAACGGTCAAACTTGAGTATATCCCTCGGGACGAGAATCAGTTTGCAGATGCTATGGCTACCATTTCATCCATGATCAAAGTGCAAGCTGCCAACTTTGTACCTCAGATCTCAGTGTCCAGACTTGACAGACCAACATATGTGTTCGCAGCAGATATCGTTAAAGATGACAAGCCTTGGTTCCATGACATTAAGTGCTTCTTGGAGGATCAAACATACCCACCTGGGGCATCTTCCAATGATAAGAAGACTTTGAGAAGGCTTGCTGGTAGTTTCTTTCTGAACACTGATGGTTCCCTGTATAAGAGAAACTTTGATATGGTACTCCTCAGATGCGTTGACAAGACAGAAGCAGATTTGTTAATGCATGAAGTGCACGAAGGATCCTTTGGTACTCATGCTGGAGGACATGCCATGGCTAAGAAATTGCTAAGATCAGGTTATTACTGGATCACAATGGATGCCGACTGTTGTGCCTATGCCAGGAAGTGCCATAAATGTCATATCTACGCGGATAAAGTGCATGTGCCTCCCAATCCTTTGAATATAATGTCTTCACCCTAGCCCTTCGCCATGTGGGGCATTGATATGATTGGCAAGATTGAACCTACTGCTTCAAACGGCCACAGATTCATCCTGGTCGCCATTGATTATTTCACCAAGTGGGTCGAAGCAGCTTCCTATGCCAATGTTACAAGGCAAGTGGTAGCCAGATTTCTGAAGAGAGATATCATCTGTTGATACGGAGTTCCCGAGCGAATCATTACTGACAATGGTTCCAACTTGAACAACAAAATGATGGCTGAGCTGTGCCGGGACTTCAAGATCCAACACCACAATTCTTCTCCTTACAGGCCAAAGATGAACGGCGCTGTTGAGGCAGCTAATAAGAATATCAAGAAGATTGTGCAGAAGATGGTAGTCACCTACAAAGACTGGCATGAAATGCTACCATTTGCCTTGCATGGGTACCGCACGTCAATCAGAACATCCACTGGGGCAACACTGTATCAGCTGGTGTATGGTATGGAGGCAGTCCTACCAGTTGAATTTGAATTACCCTCCCTACGGGTATTGATGGATGTTAAGCTGAACGAAGCAGAATGGGTCCGGTCCCGATACGAACAACTGAGTCTGATTGAAGAGAAAAGATTGGCTGCAATCTGTCATGGGCAATTGTATCAGAAAAGAATGAAGAAAGCCTTCGATCAGAAAGTCAGGCACCGAGAGTACCAAGTAGGGGATCTTGTGCTAAAAAGAATCCTCCCTCCTCATACAGACCACAGGGGCAAATGGACTCCGAACTATGAAGGACCATTCGTGGTAAAAAAAGTTTTCTCCAGTGGAGCACTGATGCTCAGCACCATGGATGGTGAAGACTTCCCGTCCCCTGTGAATTCAGATGCAGTTAAAAAATACTTCGCATAAAAATGACCCGCTGGACATAAAAACAGAATGTAAGTCCAGGCAAAAATAGGGCATCCCGGCAAGTCAAAAACAGAATAAAAGACTTGGGCAAAAATAAGGGAAATAAACAAAAAAAATGTACACCCGCTGAGTTGAAAAGCCGCATTGGACAACTCAGGCAAAAAAGGGTATCCCGATGGATTGAAAACCCGAAAGGGCGGTCCATGCAAAATAAGGGAATAAGCGAACAACTGCACTCCGAATTCGTCTGTATCACTTACAACTTGGTAAGCTTCGAAAGGATCAAGCCTCTTTCAGAATCAGCCTTCTTCAGAAAGCAAGACGAGAAGAACGTCAAAAGTCATACGAGTCATAGCAAAAGAGGAAGCTCCTTAAAGCATCGTCAACATTGCCAGCATTTTGTTTCTCAATTTGTAGCAATCTCCTCATTTCAGGGGATATGTTTCTTTGATGTATCTTGCCAATTCAGGGCACATGAATTAATAAAAACAGATTTTTCAGTCACACAATGTCTCGTATATTTTTGTTTGCAAAGAATGTCTGATGTCTTTATAATATTGATTGCATGAATACAGATGTTTATCTTTAAAAATAAAGATACGTGCTTGCAGGGAATGTACTTACTCTCAGAAGCGTCTAACTCCTGTGACGGAATCCGGTAAGGGATACCTCGGGATCACTTGTGCGTCTCTTGTCTTTGCAGGATTGCAGGTATTCAAAGCACAACATGGGGCATGAAAGCTTCATCCCAGCAAGCTGGCAAGTCAACACTCGTTCTTAGCACTCAAAGTGTTTTCTCCCCAGCTGAGTTACCACTTATTGCTTCTCCCAGCCGAGTTGCCAATCATTCCTCCTCGGCCAAGTACAAAAGCCGGGGAACCACTTCCCCACAAAGTTCCAGCCTCTATTCAGAAGAGAAACGCATGAAGGAATCGCAACAGAGTGAAGAAAGCTTCTACAAACCCCAGCTGGGTCTCTCATTTACTGGAATAGGTCCATCGTTGACCCTTTTCCCCAAGCAGATACATCTCACCAGATCTGTCAATGATCTCATCCCCAGCTGGGATGTTCACTTCAAGCAGATCAACCAAGGATCTCCACAGCAACGGGATTCGAATCCCGATTTGGTATCTTTTGCATAAACATGGCATTCGCATCATATTCACCCCACAAAGCGTAGCATTCCGTCTAATACGGAGCATTACGGCAAAAATCAAACACATAGCATAATCATAAGCCATGTTCTGAATCAAACACCTGTGAATATTAACAATCCATCAACGTACAGAAAACTCCCACAAATTCCCCAGCAGAGAGCTAAAGCAAAAGCAGTTGCCTCACTGCCTCCCAAACACCAGTATATACTCCTTATGGCACCCGTCCGTGTTATATCCCCAGCAGAAAGCCAAAGACATCCTCTTTGCACTCACATATACTTATATATACATTCCTTGACATCCGTCCATGTCATTTTCCCCAGCACAGTAACCTGAAACACTTTGTATACCAGATTTTTGTTTATACTATACTCTTCTCCTTTTGACACTCGTCCGTGTCACTCTCCCCAGCAGGTTGAACGCTTAAATATACACCAATCATACTTACTACTCATGTTACTTATACAGATACTCGTCCGTATCTTGTATACACCATTTATATCCCCACAGATTCGACACTCGTCTGTGTTCTTTGTTAACCAGTTGGTACTCGTCCGTACCATCATCTCAGAACATGTGTCAAGCGTTTGTTTCTACCTGATACTCATCCGTATCATAGTCTTAAGGATGCTCGTCCGCATCTTTAACCCATACACCGTGTCAAACACTTTTGTCTTCTTGAATATAGATACTTGTCTGTGTCTACTATTCCCCAGAAGAGTCCCTTCAGATTCAACACTCGTCCGTGTTCTCTGTTAACCAGTTGATACTCGTCTGTATCATCATCTCTGAACGCGTGTCAGTATTTGTTTCTACTCGATACTCGTCCGTATCGTAGTCTTAGGGATGCTCGTCCGCATCTTTAATCTATACACATCGAAACACTTATACCTTTTGTTTTTTGGATGTAAACACTCGTCCGTGTTTACTATTCCCCAGTAGATCGCCAACAAAGCAAATTTTCTTTTTTATCTAACATTCGTCCTATGTCATGATAAACTTTGAGAGCAGCCGTACCCTGCTAGGTGGTCGTCCTTCACCTCTTGATGATCGTCCTTCATCATGCTCGTCCGATGGCCGTCCCCATCGTTGATTTTCTATCCGACATTCGTCCTATGTCGTGATATTTAGCAGCCGTCCCCTGCTAGGTGATCGTCCTTCACCTTTTTTGATGATCGCCCTTCATCATTTTATCCAATGGCCGTCCCCATTGTTGATTTTTGGTTATCTGACATTCGTCCTATGTCATGACAAACCTTGAGAGCATCCGTCCCCTGCTAGGTGGTCGTCCTCCACCTCTTGATGGTCGTTCTCCATCATGCTCATCCGATGGCCGTCCCCATCGTTGACCTTTTATCCGGCATTCGTCCTATGTCGCGATACTTTTGGCAGCCGTACCCTGCCGGGTGATCGTCCTTCACCTTAGATGACCGTCCCTCATCTTATCCCCAACAGAGCAGCCGTCCCCTGCTAGGTGATCGTCCTTCACCTTTGATGACCGTACCTCATCATCTGTTTATTTCATTTATTCTTTAACCCGATGGCCGTCCCCGTCGTGGTCCCTTTTCTTTTTTAGCCCGATGGCCGTCCCCATCGTTGGTTACATTACTCTATGAACTTGATGGCCGTCCCCGTCATGTTTCATTAATCCCCAGAGAATCTTACAGCTTTATCTTGATGGCCGTCCCCATCATAATTCTTTTTATCCCCAGCATGTCGGCCGTCCCCGTCATTGCTTTATTTCCCGCACTTTTCCCAGCATGTCGGCCGTCCCCGTCATTGCTCTTTACCCAGCAGTCATCCTCTGCTCGACGGTCGTCCTCCGTCGCCCATACTTTACAACATACTTTATTTTCTTTTACAATCTATATCCCTTTTCTTCTTCATTCTGTGAGTGCAAATTTTGGACTGTCTTTGGTATTCAACCACAAGTTATCTTGTTTGCCTGTTAAGCCGTTGCTTACATCCTGCACAGCTAACTCATGTTTGAATAGGGGCAGCTGTAAACACCCCAAATTTTCCCTCACCCATTCACACCATGGCTTGTGATCATTTCACATGCATAAACACCATCATAGCATCCCATATCACATTTGTGATTCATTGCATTGTTTCTAAGTCATCTGCATCTAGGGTTTGTGATCTGAGCAATCCAAGAGCTTTTTGAGCCACTCCAAAGGTCATCAATCACTTCAAAGGGGTCCATGTATGTTCAAGCATCATATTATATCCTCTCAAAGTCAAGAATGTCAAAGAATCACAAGAACTGAAAATGGTATGGAAGCAGAGCCAGGTTTGACTGCACAGATGACCTAGAATTAGGGTTTTGGTTTCAGAGGCCATAACTCCAAATTTTTTGGTCATTCTTGTTTCTATTGGTCTCTGTATGGTATAGGGAGTATGCATATCAATTTTCATGAAGAAATTCCATGGGGAAGTCATCTGATCAAGAGTTGACTTTTCAAGCAAGTCAGTGCAAAATCAGGGCATCTGAGGCCCCCAATGACCCAACCAAGGGGTGTTCTTCATCATTTTGATTGTATATGATCTTTATTTGATCATGGAAGAGGTTGGAAGTTCACAAAATTGAAGAATTTCAAGTCTTTTGCAAAGTTGACTTTTTGGGAAAGTTTGACTTTTAATGAAATTGTCATTTTAGGCAACTTTTTCAACCCTTACTTTTTGATTCAAAAAAGCTTCAAATGAAAAAAACTTTGGTCATGAAAGTTGTAGAGTGGATCATTCCCTTTTCAAAAAGTACAAGAACATGACCTAATTCATTTTGGATCAAAAGTTATGGCTTGTCAAAGTTGGCAAAAATCACAAAATTTGAAGTTTCCCACCAAAGAGGCAAAGTTGCAAATTCACTTCTCAAGGCAAATTTAGTCATCAAATGCATTTCTAAACTTCACAACATGATCACATGACCTCTAAAATTCAGAATGGGCCAAAGAACTTTACATTTCTATGCCTTGAACTTCATGAATTCCCAAAGGGGCCAAATCTTGTGAAAATTGCAAAACATGTCATAAACTTTATGCAACTTGCTGAATCATCTCAAATCAAGTTCCATGGTTCTCCCTAAACACAGCTGAACACAACCATGCTCCTGTCCTAGCCTGCCACTTGCCCATACCTCCAAGTACAACTTGCTTGACTTTTTGCAAATCACCCCATACCAATCAGCATAGCCCACACCAACTCCACAGACCTATCACAACTTGATATGTGGACTTTATGCAAGCCATAACTCACAAGAACACAGCCTAAGACTTCAGCATTCACAAGTTCCAAGTTTATGCTCCAACTTGCATTTTCATTCGAAACACTCAGTACAAGTTACAAACACACAAACCAACTTCACCAATGAATTAAACACACTTTCCTGATCAAAAAGCACCCATCACCATTGTCTTAAACCCCCAGAATCAGAAACACGATTTCCTCACTTCACTGAACAGAACTTGTTCAATCTTTCAAACCATCCATTTTAAACTCCAACCAAACATTGCAAGCTTCTTAGGGGAATCATTGGAGTGCATTTGAGCCAAAGAAACAGCCAGAAAGCTCCTGAATCGAAAGCTTCAGTTCAGGTAGTCATCTCAAAACTTTTTTCCAGAAACATGTTTTTAAGTTCTTAATAGCTTCTATGCACTCCCCTGATCATGAATATGTGCTTACTTTTGAAAATGGTTGAGAAACCAGGATGTATGCATTGTCTGAAACTTTTGCCCTAAAAAATGTTTGATTCGATTCTCTCTGTTTCTGAATGATAAATGTTGTTTGATTGAGGGGTTTGATTCGTTTTTGAGTGGGGATGATTTCTGGGTAGTTAGATTTTGTTTTGGATGCGTGTAGAGAAAGTTGGAAATTTGAGATGGCCGGAGAAGACGACCGGAACAGTGTTCCGGTCGCCTGAAAGTCATTAGGGTTAATTAATTAGGGTTTAGTCTTAATTGCGCAAGTTTGAATTTGGACCGTCCAGATACGCGCGCAGGTCAATTCCCTCCCTTTTAGTTTGAATCATGGCCTTTGGATGCGCTGACTTTTCTTTTTTCAGTTTAATTCATTTTTATTTTTCATTTAAATGCATTTGTTTTCTCATATTTATTAAAAATAGCAAAACCTTTTTAAAAATTCTGAAATTTTTTATATAAACTTTTATTAATTTTCAGAAACCAAAAACATTTTTATTTTTTATTTTTTGCATCTAAAAATATTTTTAAATCATTTAAAAGTTTATTTTTAATTAATTAATGAGAATTAATTAATTAAAAATACTTTTAGGTATTTAAAAATCACCAAAAAATTCATGAAACATTTAAAACCATTTAGAAACATTGTCCAACCTTCAAACCAAATTTCTTTTTTGATCTTGATGCATTTTGATAATTTTCCATGGAATTAATTCATTTTTAAAGCATTATTTTGATCCAATGTTCAAAAAATCATTTCTGCCTAGTCTTTGAGAGTTGGACTTTGATTCTTCTTGCATTGCATTTTGTTTAGCATGTAGTTTGTGAGATTAAATTGGCATGAATTGATCTTGCATTTTCCATTTGATTGACATTTTTCTTGTTGAGGTACCCTAAAACCCTAGAAATTTTAGGAAATTCATAACTCTAATTAGGTTAAGAGTTAGAACCCCTCCTTTGGGAAGTGAGTTAGTATAGGTTTAGGGTTCCTTTGAATGCATTTTCAATTTTTTATCTTGATGTTTGCTTCTGATTTTGGTTTTTGTTTGATGCATTGATCATAAACCCTAATTTGGGCTTCCTTTTGCATTCATCTTGTATTTGCTTGCATACCTTGACTTGCCATAACATTTTGTGCACCCATTTGATTCATTTGACATCTTAAGACATATTGTAAACATGTTTGATCATTGCATTTTTCATTTGCCATGTTGTATGTCATTTGCATTTCATAACTTTTCATGTATGATCATGGTTCTAAGCATGCTTCTCTTGCATCCATTTGCTCATATGATCACCCTCATGCCTTGTTTCATGTTTGCATCATCTCATAGCATCATTAACATCATACACATGCTTCTGGTTTTGATTTGCATCATGCCATTTCATCTCATTTTGCATTGCATTGCATTTCTTTCACTAACTTTTCAGGTGGTACGTCACTTTGAGAAGTGAATTTGCCTTCACTTCTCACATTTTCTTTTCATCTCTCTTGTGCATCTTTGCTGAATTTTACTTTGTGTTTGAGATTGAGCTTGCTCATTCTTCTTCCTCTTACTTTCTTTCCTCAAGTGACTTGTCTTCTTAAATGAAGCAAGTTACTTTGCTTCCTTTGCTCCTTTCATCTGCTTCCTGGTGGTTCCTCTGAAGATTTTCTCTTGTCAAACCTCACAAACCTTAGGAACAACCAAGCATGACAATGATTAGGGTTTTGATTAGTCCCCCCATTTAGTCTTACCTTTGTGTCTCATTGAGTCTTCTCTTCTCACCTCATAATCAGGGACTAAACCCTAAAGGCTTTAAGGCTTTGTGATTAAGCTTATGCCTGCATCCTTCTATTAGGATGGAGTGTATAACTTTAATCCTAAGTGTTAAACCCTTAATGTGTTTAAATCCTTTAATCAATCCATCTAATAATCACTAAGACATCAAGCTTGTAACTTGGGCCTTGCATTAGGGTTCTAATTCTTCCTTAACTAGTTAAGAAGGACTAACCCTAGTGTTAATGGACAAGTCCCCCTCAAGTTGTCTTACAAACCATAAAATCACTTCTTCATCATATCAGTAAATAAAATCCACTTAATCAAAGGCTTGTTTTGTCATGAGTTTAATCCCTAATCATGGATTAAGTTGAGGAGCTTTCCTCAGCTTAAACATTCTCATCTATTATCCTTTTATTAGGATGGTGTAATGAGTCTGTTTAATCCTTGATTAAGGCTTAACCTCATTACTCAACACCAAAGAAAAACACCAAAAGCATCTAAATAATCATAAGTAGGTTAATGATCTTAATCCTACACCATGGTGATCAAGTGTGAGAAGCTGACTTCACACTTAAGGTATTCTCATTACCCCTAATCAGAGGGAAGATGTGATGAGTTTACTAAATCCATTGGTTTAAGCTTAAGCGCATTAACTTATGACAAACTTTCAAAAGTAATAAAAGACTGAAAACACAAAAACAAACAATAATCGTCTCCTCCGGGATTCTTTTCTCATCATCTTCACTCATAAACGAGAACTTGCTTCTTCCGTCTAATGCAAGACAGTTTGCACCTGAGCCAGACAGGTCATACACTTGAGCATTGACAAGCAAGCAGTTCACAAGTCAATTCATCTTTCAGTCTCTTTGGGTCGAACTACGGTGTTCTGACTTCCTCATTGCACGAGAGGATACGTAGGCATAACTTAACAGTTATCGAACAAAAGTCTCTGTATATTCCCCCCTCCTCCCAGCTTTATTCTTTTAGCCCCATGATCTTGGGCATTTTATTCCTACACTGACACTGTATATTTACACACTTCACATTTCTTTTACACTGACACCTGTACATTTTCTTCCAGCCTCTTTATACACAAATTGCACTGACACTACCCCTTTTAAACACAAATCTTTTAAGCGTGGATCCCGTCGAGTACGACGGACAATCTGGGTGCTAATACCTTCCCAGGTTGTAACCAACCCCCTTTCTCAGTCTCTCTGGTTCGCAACCGTCTTATCCATATCTTTCTAGGTCTATGCAGCATTGCCTTTCCTCCGGGATAAAAATGCCTAGCTGGCGACTCTTTTCATTCCCTGTGAGTTCACTCCTGTGTGTTCTCACACCCTCCTCTCGCCGACCGTTCGCGTCTATACCCCATTTGACCCGGCTTCATTTGGTGGGAGCGACACATGATGGGAGAATTAAAGTTCTTCCTGGGAATTCAAATAAATCAAACATCAGAAGGAACTTATATCCATCAAAGCAAATATGTCAAAGAACTTCTGAAGAAATTTGATTTATCAGAAAGCATCATATCTAAAACTCCTATGTATCCTACATGTATTCTGGAGAAAGAAGAGGTAAGTAAGAAAGTAGATCAGAAGCTCTACAGAGGTATGATTGGCTTTCTCCTCTATCTAACTGCTTCTAGACCAGATATTCTATACAGTGTATGTTTATGTGCTAGATTCCAATCAGATCCTAGAGAAACTCACTTAACAGCAGTTAAGAGAATCTTTAGGTATCTGAAAGGTACTACCAATCTTGGTTTATACTACAGAAGATCAAAAGATTATAAACTTGTAGGATATTGTGATGCTGATTTTGCTGGAGACAGAACAGAAAGAAAAAGTACTTCTGGAAGTTGTCAATTTCTGGGAGATAATCTAATTTCTTGGTCCAGCAAAAGGCAGTCAACCATAGCATTATCAACTGCAGAAGCTGAATACATTGCAGCAGCTGGATGCAGTACTCAGATGCTCTGGATGAAAAATCAGCTTGAGGATTTCAACATTTATGAGAGTAACATACCCATCCTCTGTGACAATACTTCTGCTATATGTCTTTCTAAAAATCCAATTTTACATTCTAGAGCTAAACACATAGAAGTTAAACATCATTTCATTAGGGACTATACTCAGAAGGGAATTTTAATGTTAAAATTCATAGATACAAATCACCAATGGGCTGATATTTTCACAAAACCCCTTCCTGAAGATAGATTTAATTTCATACTAACCAACCTTAGCATGAAATTATGTCCAGAATGAAAATGCTTTAATTTTATGTCTTTAACTCTTAGAAGTTCTGAAATTAATTCTCTATATTATTACCTCAGAAGATATTATGTTCTAACTGTTTCATTCTGAGAACTTCTGTTCAAAGGAATAACATGCAGATCTTCAAATCAACAAGTGTCAACAAGGCTCTAAGGAATCCCATTAGAATTAAAACAAGTGTCCAAATTCTGAAGAGTGACAAAACATGCATGGACAACTGTCCTCTACAGAAGGACATCTGTTGATCTTCTGGGAAACTGATACGGCTGACTTGACACCAAAAAGGCAAAAATCTCTTGGGTAACTGTTCCAGAATCTTTTACGCCTTCCCCTATGTCTGCAGCATTTATTGCATATAATCATTATGTTTTTAAATTTAATTTTTCCCACTAATTTCTCGTTTTATTAAATGCATTCTTTTTCTATATAAATAACTTTTCATTTTCACTTTTACTTTTTACCTTCACTGCATTCTTACTGAAAACTTTTTCACCTTCACTTTTGCGTTCTCTCTGAATTTTTTCTAAAACCCTAAACCCCAAAAACATCATCTTAGTAACAATGGCTTCCTCTCCTCAACAACAAGAAGACTCAACTGATGTGTTTTACGTTGAACCCGTGAAGACCCTTCTTACTTCAACTGACAAACTGGAAGTTCTTTGTGGATTTCAACAGTCAGAAAGATAATGGTTTTGACCTCCTTCCTGCCGTCCAAGCTCAAGGCTGGGAGAAATACTTTGATCGTCTCATGGGACCATTTTCCCCAAAATTGGTAAAGGAATTCTGGGTATATGCAACTGCCTCCAACACTCATGTCACTTCGTATGTGCTGGGTAAAAGGATCATAATTTCTGAAGACCACATTGCCAAGCTCATAGAATCTGATGGCAATGGAATTAAGTGTAGTGAAATGGACAAAATGTCAGATACAAAACTGATAGCCAAGGAAATCTTCACTTTTAGTCAACCTTCTAACAAGATAAAGGATCTGAAGATTCCTCTTAGAATTTGGGCCAAGATCATTCTTGGAACCATCTGCCACAGGAAAGCTACAAACTCTCCAGATTATATCAACATGGATCAGCAGTTCTTCCTGTATTTTATTGCTAAACATAAGAAGGTGAACCTTGCACACTCTCTATTTCAACATCTGAAGAACAGTGTGAAGGAAACAAGAGATGGAGAGAAAACTAAGAGGGATTGGATTCCTCTAGGACGTTTAATATCTGACATTCTCTGTGAGAATAAGTTGGTGGACTATCTGACTGAATTCAATCAGATACAACTTCTAGAAACAGATGTTGGTAAGCCTCTGAGATCATCCACTAAGATCAAGTCTCTGCTGGAGGCCTTAGTTACTAAGATGCACTCCTGTTTTTCTGTTTATCTTCTGCTTAGCTTTTTCTGTTTTATCTTCTGTCTCTTCATGACTTTTTAAAGTTCTACTGATTATGTTCTTACTGGCTTTTAATTCTGTTTAATGAAAACTTATTTTGCTTCTATACTCTTACATTTCTTTCTGCATCTATTCTTTTTGATTATGACAAAAAGGGGGAGAAACGTAGAAGATCCTGATCTATAACAGTTTATCATGATCTGCCTCTAACATGTAAAATTCTAATAAAACTATTTGAGTTGTGATTCTAAAATAGAAACAGGTCAAGTAATCAACTCAGGGGGAGCTAAGACTAATGAAACTTCTGAAGGATAAAACTTCTGAAGAAGATCTTTAATAGAAATATTTGATTTTATTCAATCAAAGGGAGTTCTTCTAATCCTATTAAACTCTATTCTCAATATCTAAATAAATGTTTTGTCATCATCAAAAAGGGGGAGATTGTTAGAACAATTATGGTTCTAAACCTCTAAGAGTTTTGATGATAACAAATATTATTATGCTAGAATAGAAGTTCTAATGACTACCTTTATTATTGTGTAGAAGAGGAATGTAATTAAAGGAGACGTGCATTACTAGAAGATATATTGAGCCATATATAGAAGATACACTTAATGAAGAATCCATCATTTAATGACATGATTAAATGGCTGCGCATCAAGTCTTTACTATCTCTGATTTACGTCTAGAAGATGATGATCTTCATAATGAAGACATTAATTAAAGAATATTTTAATTAATGATTAAGACAAGTATCTCTTGTTTTGGAAGGAATTTATGGTATTAACTAATATCTTAAATTAGCTCAAGATGTCTCCAACGGCTACATTTATTCAAGAACTATATAAAGGAATCAAATTGAAGATTTGAAGACAATACACTCACGAGCAAAAGACTGAATCATTTGTGCTAAAATATTGTAACATTCACTTAGTGATCTTAGCTTTATTAGAAGCAAAATAGTTACTATATTATTATTATTGTAATAGTTGAGTAATATTCCTTGAGTGACTAGTTTCAGTCAGAAGACTTAAGAGGACATTGACTATAGGTCAGTGTGTGTATTCATTTATTGAATAGTGGATTAAGACCTCAGTGATACAGGCAAAATCACCTTGGCGGATGGACTGGACGTAGTTTGAGTTCAAACGAACCAGGATAAATTAACTTGTCATTAGAAGTTATTTTTAGTTGTTAAAGAAAACCCAATTCCAACCCCCTTCCTTGTGTTTTACGCACCTTCACTACTTTGTGGAGGTGGAATAGGTTTGCACCTTCCTTTTTTCTTTGTTTTAGGAAGAATGATATCTCGGTCGATATCATTGTCATGCATCCAACAATCGCAATCTGGGTCACATCTTGTTAGATCAATATCCCAGATGAAGTGGCCATATATTTTATTAGTGTTAGATGAGTTTTCCCTCTGTTGTAACAGCATGGACGGGACACCAGTCTTCTTTGAGAACTAGTTGGATCATCATTGTTTGGAAGATCAGAGATATTGAGCTCAACCCTTCATCTGGCTTCTTGAAAATAATCTTGACCGTCTTGTCAACGGATCTTCTGAAAGGAGCTTCTTGGGATTGGATAGGTCGTATGTTAACATGGAGTCTCTCATTGTTGGTTATCTATTCAAGGGGAATTAACTGAGTCAATTCTTCTCTTGTGATTCTTCTTAAAATCTAGACTATCGAGGGTATGTCTTCTTCTCTGTTGGTGACAACCAATAATGAATCAGAAGAGCATCCTGAGATTGGAAGATCTATTGAGTGATTATGTAAGTGATATATTATTTGGTGATGAAGGGTAGCTGGCATGGCTTCTGAAACTTGGTCAGATCCGGTGATCTGTACCTGTACTTTCAGTCTTGTAGATAAAATATTATCATTAAGAGTTACTTTATAATTTGGGAAAATGGTGAGGACAACACTTCCTGCATGAAGTGTAGTTAAAACAGTTCCTATCACAACATTTTCATAGTGGAGGTACATGGAGTCTAGTAGAGCTATTTTGCAAAAGACATGTTGGTTCTTCCTTCCATGAAGGGAAAGGATGAGCCTGACAGCCCCAAAGTATAAGGTTATGAATCCTTCAGTCTTCCAGTGGTTTATGAGATATCGGGGAATCTCCAGATCTACATACTGCTCTTGGTTTGTAGCTCTTAAGCTACACTGTTCTAGTCTGGATGACTGGACATATTCTTTCATATGAGGGAAGTTTATCGAGATGAGATTTCAGATTGATCTGGTAGCACTTCTTTGTCTTTTGAAGATGTTGTACGAGTTTAATAGAGGAGGTATTGTTTCGGAAATTTGAGCATCCTATGGAACATGAGAGTACTCAATAAAGTTTTCTATTTTATGAGAATTAGTCTTTTTATAGAGTTTAGGAAGCGATAAAGAAGAAGTAGTAGTAATAAGTTGGGTGTTTGGTTCAGGTGTTTCCATGGTTAGGTGGTTTTCTCTCTTACTCACTCTCTTTATTATATTCATACCATATGCTCCCCTTCTTTCTGTACAGGCTCTGATACCACACTGTCCGGGAGCCTTGCATACCATGAAACCAGCCTTAAATGTATCGTCATCAAATAGCCACACATATTTATCATTCAATTATAAAAAACATATATTAAGTTAAAACGGTGGTATGGATATTACCACCATACATAATTTGTAATCAAATAATCAAATATTATTGTGCATAAAATACAAACCATAATACAAATTATCAAAATACAAAAGAAAAAGTTAAAGGTAGGGTATACCCGACCCCCGCTTCCTCCTCTTCCTCTTGTATAACAAGGCTCGACATTGTCATGGACTACTCTAAAGGTTTAGGCCACGTGCTGAAACAATTTCCTAAAACGATTGATTGATAAGACTGACATTTAATACGTATGTTCTCACTCACCAAGCCTTTCTAACTTCTAGCAACAAATAGTCTGTTCGTAATAATAAGATTGAGGATGAAGGCGGGTTGGTAATCCTAGACCTTCACACTACTATGCAGTGAAAAAACATGGGAGAAATTGTTTTGAGCCGTTCTTAAGTCCAATTACGAGAAAGTCCAATCCATAAGTGTGAACGTTAGGTTGCTAAAGATCGAGTGGTCCTGCAATTAAAAGACTGATCTAATCGAATGATTCCCCTTCGTCCGATCTAATCAAAGAGTCCTCTTCATTCCTCACTTGATGGAGTGGGGTGGTTCTACTCATCCTCACACTCCTACAACTTCTCATTCAATTATTAACTTGAACGTTGGAGTGTTAACCATGCAGTGTTAGCCTTGCATATCTACCTGCTCCGTTGTATCGAAAACTCGCTCCACCGTACATGAGTTCTATTTCATTCCATCATCAACTTATTTCTCATTCTTGAACGGAATAGAATGTATCAACAAGAAGACAATGTGAATCTAAAGAGCAATACACTCAAACTAGTTCTCTCTTTCTCTTTTATATATGTGCTTAGTTCTAACAAATACAAGGGCAACGAATAACTCATTCCTCCAATTTAAATTAATAAATTTGTTATTTCCGCTCCCAAAATAAAACACATTTTTGTGGATAAATTAAGTTACCCATGTCAAAGCAGGGAATACACTTCATTTACCCACGATAAAAATGTAAAGATTCACGAGTAGAGGATTTCAAGCTACTGCTTGGGTCTCCGATGGAAGGTTGGATTTGTCAGAAGAGGTTGAACCAAAGTAACCAAGATATGTGACACACTATGCTCTCGAATGGAAAGATAGAATTGAGCTTAGTCTTTTGAACAAATTGTTGAACATTGAAAAGATCTTTTCAAGAACATAACTTAAATCAACCTCTAACAACCATCATCACATAAATAATATCATTAGGCTGATATGATTCTTCAACCTTAACCCTTACCTGTCTTCCAACCGATAATTACTCATGGGGTCACATACGTTATTGCACTAGGTATTACCTATGACAATTCATGAAGAGGCCCCGAGTAGAAAAATGGTCCTGATACTTATGTGTCCCACGTGAATATGCATGCTGCGGACCATGCATAATGTAGACAACTTTCAGGTCGTGAAAACCTTTTCAAGTTTGCGGGTCAACATCTCTATATTTGCTTCACACACTTCTTGAGAAACACCCTTTTCTATACTTGTCCCAACATGTAGATGATATATATGATGGAGGTTATTCGGTTGATGTTGGTGTACATTCTGTAAAATTATATTGGTCTAATTAGAGCATGGCAGATACCATGGTTGGTCGGGTTACTCTGAGTGGTTTTACTCTTAAGCATTTAGCATTTAGGCCTCATGCTTGACAGGGCTCTTTAGATCCTGAGAATTAGCTATTGGAAATTTGTATTGCACCTCATATATTTCTTTTTTACCGTATAGTTTTTTTAGATGTGTCTTTAGATTTTGGATATATATTTTCGGACGCGCCCCATGACTAACTAAACATTAATAATATTTCAGAGATATATATTTCCGGAACAATTTAAACCTTAAATGGTGTAACACGGTGGGAGAACTGACTTTAGTTAAATGTTGCGGATAACAAGAGTCGCCACCGACTTTTATTTTATCCAAAGGAAAGGCATAAAAGAACAGGAAAGACCTTTAAAAGATTTTTGGGTCCGGGGGTAGGTTATGTAAAGGGAAGGTATTAGCACCCTTTACATCCATGGTTATCCATGGGCTCTTAGTTACTTAGTTCACTTTGAATTGTTTTTGAAAAGTGTAGTGTGTGAATAAAAATTTTCATAATAGTTAATAATGATCCATGTACGGATGCGTAAAAACTTGTGTTTGAAAATTTGTTTGAAATTTGTTAAGTGTTTGAAAATTTTGAATGAATTGAGCAAGCAACTATGAGATACCTACCCTAAAGTTTAAGTCTTTTCTGTTCTTTATCCTTTAAGTGGTAAGACTATCCCTATTATTAAGGAATAGGTAGTCATTACCTTGGATGTAAGGGACATATGAGGGACATTTGTTTTATGAAGGCAACTGTGGGGTGTATTAAGCATTTAGGAGGGACTGACATCATTATTCGAAAAGGGACTTGATCTTTAAAGGCAACCATTAGGGACTTGATGACTTTTCTTTTAAGGGACTTGCTTTATACACCCCACTTGACCTTATGATTAGGCAACATTGAGGGATAGCCCTAGAAAGTGAGATGGCGATTAAAAATCGACTTACGTGTGTGAGTGTTTAATTTTATTTATCTTTACTTAAAATGATCTAAATTTGATTTTAAATAGAATACATGTTTACACTCCCTAAATTACTAACCATAGCATAAAAATTAAATAAATTAAATATTTACAAAATTTACACCAAGGAGCAATTACATAATAATTATAATGAGCAATTAAAATAAATAGCAAATAAATAAATATAAATAATAAGCAAAAATAAATAAATAAGCAATAAATAAATATAATAGGGGTTAGTAATAATAATAATTAAAAAACAAATAAGGTTAGAGAAATAATAATAATAAGCATAATTAAAATAAATAGATTAGAAATAATATGATTAGTAATAATAATAATAGGCAAAATTTAAATGGTTAATAGCAAAATAAGAGTAATTATATTAAGTAATTATAAAATTTAAAATTTATAAACAAATTAAATAAACAATGAACATATTATGAGAAATTATTAAATTTGTAATTTTTTAGAATTTATTTACATATATGATTAATTATAAATAATGATATAATATTATTAAAATGTGATTAACTATTATTAAATTATATTAATTAAAATATATACATAATAACTATATTTACAAAATTTAGAAAATAAAATTAGGTTTTTAATAATTATATAAGATAAACTAGGGTTTCTTAAAATTAGGGATTGTTTAGAAAATATTTTTTTAGGTTTAACTTAATATACAAAATTATTTAAATAAACATACATACATTATAATTTAATTAAAATAAAAAAATTTAAATTGAGAAAAATAAAAGTTTAGAATTTTAGAAAAAATATAAGTATTGTTTTTTTAGATATTTATTAAGTATATATATACATGCACAATTTATTTTTTAATTAATAATAAGAAAATAATTAAGCAAATTAATTAAATAAATTAAACAGAAAAATGGTAAAAAAGAAACTTACCTTGGCTGGGTTTGAACCCAGGACACCCTGCCTACAAGGAACAAAACGTACCACCAGGCCAGCCATGTTTTGGTGATAGTAGAATGGTTCTAATTGGTTTTGTGCAATGCCTGAAAAAAATCAGAAAAATAAATAGAAGCAAAAAGGCCTGGGGGAGGATTGAACCCAGGACCTTTTAACACACAAACGCACGCATGACCATCCGGCTGGGTGAGCAAATCTGATAATGGTGTGGCAAGAGAACATAATATATGATGCTTCATAGTTAACCTGAAAAATAGAAAAAATAATGGTACAAGACCAGGATTCGAACACAGGTCTTACAGCCAAACACAAACGCCTCTTTCCACTGGACCACACAACATGTGGTGATAAATAACCAGAATAATAAAATAATATTTTAAAACAAAATTTCAAATATGAAATTCGCGCCAAGCCATCTTCATCTTCTTCAGTGTACCTATGAAATTTGCTACGAATTTCCCTACCATTTTTCCTGCGAAAACACAATGGCAGCAAAACCTACGAAAGCCAATGATCAATGAAACCGTAAAATTTCACAAAATTAAATCCATCAATGTGATCCAAGCATTCATGCGGTTCATCTTATGATTTTAGAATCCATTTATATTTCCTAAATCCGAAAACCCTAAACCTTGCTCCAAACCCTAACAATGGTGTTTCACGGGTTATGCAAGGTTTCTTTGATTTCTTTGCCCAGAATCGTTCTACATACCATCACAAACAAGATTAGGTCAACAAAATTCATTAATATACAATGAAACAATGTAATCGAAAAAATCAAAATCAAGAACAATTATGGTTCGGTTTGAACAATATGTCATGCTTTTGATGCATATGAGTGATGGTTTTGCTTCAAGAAGGTCCAAGGAACATGGCTATGTTCTTATTTTACCTTCAAACACCTTGTATGAATGAATCCTAATGTGAGGTTTTGAATGGTTTTTTGATTTTGTGAACTTACTTTTGGAGGCAGAGAATTCGTCCCCTTGTGATTGCAATGAGTTATGTACTTATAGGTGATTGAATTTAGGTCATAAAATTGAATGGTTGTGTGGAAGAATTGATATGAAAAGATCCAAGTTGATCATGCCTTGAAAATCAAATATTCTTGTATGATGGCTTACTATTTTTGGACAAATCTTATGATTTCATTCCTCTTCAATTCCAATCAACATTTAAGACTTTCTAGAAACTCAATCTCCATCAAATATTACATTTTTATATTTTATTTTTATTTAAAATGATTTTTAATGAATTAAATCAAAATAAATAAAAATAAAATAATAAAAATTCTGATTTTTAATGGTTTGGGTCGTGCATGAAGTCAATGTATGGATTGGGTCATCATTTGGCAAGCCCATTTGGAAGAAATTGGTTTTAGACCTCCTTTTTCATCATAAACCAACTCAAAATTTCCCCACTTTGCAAGGGCACATATCCTTCAATTTTAATGCTATGAGGGTGTTCTTAGACATTTTGGAAATCTGGAAGAGTCCTCTAACCAACCCCACTGGTTTCATGTCCATATCATTTACCAATCTCAAGTTATGCCCTTTTGAAGTTGTTGACTTTTTGTTGACTTTCAAAAGGACCTATAATGTCTTAGCTCATACCTTCCAAATGAAGCATTTTTGGGCTTGGCTTGTGAGACACAAAGTTGTAGAGAATTCAATTTCCTTCAAAATGAGCTTTGAGTGGAGACTTGGTGATGAAGTATGTGAAAGTTATTGCTGGTCAAAGTTCAGTTGACTTTTACTGAGGAAACCCTAATTTAGAAACTCCTGATTCTTGATGATCTGAAATCTCCTTGATGAATCATGATCAACCCTTGATCAAATGATGAATTTTACTTCATATACTTGATGTTGGCAAAAAATCATGAAGTTTGACTTTGGTTTGACCACAGTTGACCTTAGTTTGACTTTTTAACTACATTGACTGATCTTGACTTATCTGATCATCTGAATGAGCAAAATTTTGAGAAAAGTCTTGAAACTTGTCATGGGGGTTCTTACACACATATAAGATGTTATGAAGCTCATTTGAAGTCTTGGAAGTCCATTTAGCCTGATTAAAGTCAAAACCCTAGTTTTGGATGCACTGCTTAGGAGGTGCATTGTCTGAGGGAATTGTCAACTCTTCTGACTATTTGTGAACTTTGTGAACCTTGTGAACCATCATAAAAATGTCTTGTGAACCTTGTGAACCTCATGGGAGGTCTTGTGAACCTTGTGAACCTCATAAAGTGACTTGTAGACTTCATGAACCTCATAAAAGGTCTTGTAAACATTGTGAATCTTGTGAACCTTCAAGAAGTGACTTGTAGACTTCATGAACCTCATGAAAGGTTTTGAAAGCATTGTGGAACTTGTGAACCTTGTGAACTTTCATAAAGTAACTTGCAGACTTCATGAACCTCATGAAAGGTCTTGTAAGTGTTGGGAAACTTGTGAACCTTGTGAACCTTCTTAGAACACAAAGTCTTGTATTGTGAGGGCAAATTTTGGGGTGCAACAGCTGCCCCTGTTCAATTTTCTGAAACCTGAGGGGTTAGATTGGTGTATTTGCCAGTCGTGACCTGGAAGGTTGAAGGGGATTGAACACAAAAGCCCAAAAATTTGCACTCACCAGTGCATAAAGTGGTATAAATGGCTAGTTGAACATGATTGAGTGGGCTTAAAGATGCCACTTGGAGGAAAATTCTTCAGATACATGTCTTGGAGGATGAAGCAGTCCAAAATATGGAGGTACAATGATAGCTGTCAGGAGGATGGAGCAGTCCTGAGGTAATGATATGATTTCAGGAGGATGAAGCAATCCTGAAGTAAAGAAGCTGTCAGGAGGATAAAGCAATCCTGAGGTATTGATAATATGCTTTCAGGAGGATGAAGCAATCCTGATGTAATAAAAGCTTTCAGGAGGATGAAGCAGTCCTGATGTAATAAAAGCTGTCAGGAGGATAAAGCAATCCTGAGGTAGTAATAAGCTGTCAGGAGGATAAAGCAATCCTGAGGTAGCAATGTGATTTCAGGAGGATAAAGCAATCCTGATGTAATAGGAATTTTCAGGAGGATAGAGCAATCCTGAAGTAATGATGATAGCTATCAGGAGGATGAAGCAGTCCTGGTGTAGTAATATGTTCCCAAGAGGATGAAGCAGTCTTGAGAGATGATAAGTCTTCAGGAGGATAAAGCATTCCTGGTGGATGATATGCTTTCAGGAGGATAAAGCAATCCTGATACTCATAAGTTTGTTTGCTGGATAATTAACCTGAAACAAGGTAGCATTTGTATAATAATATTAGTTTATGCATTATGTATGCATGTATGATATGATGCACTTAAGTAATGTATTATGTATCTATGGATATGTATGTTATGGTATGATATAAATGATGTATGTATGATATGACACTGCCTGAGGCGTCTGGATATCTTCATATAACAACTGCTGGCCAGGGAAAATAAATCCCGATTCGTTGCTGAAGAATATGAGGAACTCGTTCCCGTCTTGTTTGATGATGAGGTATACATAACCTTCCGTATGCTGGGGATAGTAAGGATAGACATAACCTCCCGCCTGCTGGGGATAGTAAGGTATATACAACCTCCCGTATGCTGGGGATAGCAAGGTATATATATAACCTTCGTCTTCGTTTGATAGTAGAGTAGATATAATGCCCGTCTTCGTTCGTCGTACCCTTATTGGAAAGTAATTTCCCGTATATCCGTATGAGGATAAAAGAGATGGATATAAATTCCAGGGGAGATGCGACTTTATGAAGATAGATTCGTCCTACTGAGGGTTTTGTGACTGTCTTGTAAAAGATGAACCGACGAAGCTTCGTCGAAATCCTTCCCTCGTTCGTCCTTAGTAAATACTATTACTGCATTTTTATGCATTTCTGGTAAACATCAATCATATTAAAAGCATACATGCATTTTTGGTAAACATCAATCATATTCAAAAGCATACATACATTCAAACACAACCAATGGACGTTTCGCTTATGTAAATAGGGTAAAAGTAAATCTGGATTCAAAAGATGGAATTTATTTATATCAAAAGTGACCCATGCACGGGTAAGTTTGTACAAGGAGACATAGACCCTAGTAAGAGGATTTTGTCATAAAGTTTTTTTACAAAAGAAAATCAGCTATGTGGGAAACAATCCTATTGAGTTTCAATTCTACTATTGCCATTATCTTCAAGTATCTCATCTTCTGCTGTTGAGACGGAAACGATTGAATTGAGCTTTATCTGTTCGAACTTGAGTAAGTAACACAACTGGTTGCAGTTTCATAGGTGATCCAAACGAGACATAGTCATACGCTTTAATCCCTAACTTTTGCCTGGATTGCCCTTTCAGGTTTTCAATCCACCGGGATACCCTTTTTTGCCCAAGCCGCCTTTTCAGGTTTTCGACTTGCCGGGTGTACATCTTTTTTATATATATCCCTAATTTTTGCCCAAACCCTTTTGGTTTGCCGGGATGCCCTTATTTTTGCCTAGGCCTGTCAACCTAGCGGGTCTCTTTTTATGCGTAGTATTTTTTAACTATGTCTGCGTTTACAGGCTGTGGGAAGTCTTTACCATCCATTGTAGTCAGTATCATGGCACCTCCTGAGAACACTGTCTTGACTACAAATGGTCCTTCATATGTTGGAGTCCACTTGCCCCTAGGATCACCCTGTGGTAATATAATACGCTTGATTACCAAGTCACCAGCCTGATATACCTTTGGCTTAACTTTCTTGTTAAAAGCTTTGATCATTCGTTTCTGGTACATCTGGCCATGACAAACTGCTGCTAACCTCTTCTCATCAATCAAGTTTATCTGGTCAAGTCGAGTCTGAATCCACTCATCTTCATCCAAGCCTGCATCCTTCATAATTCTCAAGGAGGGAATCTGAACTTCAATGGGCAGAACTGCTTCCATACCATAGACTAAGGAGAATGGGGTTGCCCCTGTTGAGGTACGTATTGTAGTACGATAACCATGAAGAGCAAATGGTAACATCTCATGCCAATCTTTGTAAGTAACAGTCATCTTCTGTACAATCTTCTTGATGTTCTTATTAGCAGCTTCAACTGCCCCATTCATCTTTGGACGATACGGAGAAGAGTTGTGATGCTTAATCTTGAACTGCGTGCAGAGATCAGTAATCATAGTGTTGTTCAGATTAGAGCTATTGTCAGTGATAATCCTTTCAGGGATGCCATACCTACATATGAGATTATTCTTAATGAATCGAGCCACAACATTCTTGGTAACAGATGCAAATGAAGCTGCCTCCACCCACTTCGTGAAGTAATCAATAGCAACCAGGATAAAACGATGCCCATTAGAAGCAGTAGGTTTGATCTCACCAATCATATCAATGCCCCACATGGCAAAGGGCCAAGGAGCAGTCAACACATTCAATGGTGATGGAGGTATATGTACTTTATCAGCATAAATTTGACACTTGTGACATGTTCTGGAGTGTTGATAGCAATCAGCTTCCATGGTAGACCAATAGTAACCTGCTCTCAATATCTTCTTTGCCATAGTATGACCACTAGAATGAGTACCAAAGGTCCCATCATGCATATCTTCCATAATCTCAATTGCTTCCTTCTTATCCACACAACGAAGCATAGTTGAATCATGATTGCGTTTATACAGAATGCCATTACTCAAAAAGAACTTAGCAGAGAACCTTCTCAGAAACTTCCTATCTTTGACAGATGCCCCTTCAGGGAACTCCTGAGCTTCAAGATATCTTTTCACTTCATAGAACCAAGGCTTCTCCTCTGCCCCTTCAGTGTCAATCTCATTGCAGTATGCAGGCTTTTCAAATCTATCAATAGTAATCTTGGGAGCTTCATCATCCCAGCTGATCTCAAACATGGATGCCATGGTGGCTAATGCATCTGCCAACTGATTCTCTCTTCGTGGAATATGTCCAAAAGTAATCTCTTTGAAATGTGGGATCAAAGACAACACATGCTCTCTGTAAGGAATGAGATTATCATGCTTGGTATCCCAATCTCCTTTAATCTGACTAACTACCAGGGCTGAATCTCCGTATACATCAAGGAACTGAATCTTCATATCAATAGCAGCTTTAATACCCAGGATACATGCCTCATACTCAGCCATGTTATTGGTACAATAGAAACAAAGTCTGGCAGTAATCGGGGTATGACAACCTTCAGGGGAACTAATCACAACACCAACACCATTACCAAGTGCATTGGAAGCACCATCAAAAACCATAGTCCATCGGGATCCTTGTTCAGGTCCGTCATATTGTCCAGGTTCTTTGGTAATAATCATAATGTCTTCATCAGGGAACTCAAAACTCATTGACTGGTAATCATCCACTGCTTGATGAGCCAAATGATCAGCAACAACACTCCCTTTAATGGCTTTCTGAGTAGTGTACTGTATGTCATATTCTGTCAAGATCATTTGCCATCTTGCAATTCTTCCGGAGAGAGCAGGTTTCTCAAATATGTACTTGATTGGATCCATCTTCGAAATCAATAAGGTAGTATGAGTCAACATATACTGTCTTAGTCGGCGAGCAGCCCATGCCAAAGCGCAGCAAGTTTTCTCGAGCAGTGAATATCTTGTTTCACAGTCGGTAAACTTTTTGCTAAGGTAGTATATTGCCTGCTCTTTTCGACCAGACTCGTCATGTTGCCCCAACACACACCCCATTGAGTTGTCTAGCACTGTTAAGTACATAATCAAGGGTCTTCCATAAACTGGTGGCATCAAAATTGGTGGTTCCAACAGATATCTCTTGATTTCATCAAAGGCAGTCTGGCACTCATCATTCCACTCCATTACCTGATCTTTCTTCAACAATTTGAAGATTGGCTCACAGATGGCAGTTAATTGGGAAATAAATCTTGCAATGTAGTTCAATCGTCCCAAGAAACCTCTAACCTCCTTCTCAGTACGGGGAGCTGGCATTTCTCGTATAGCTTTCACTTTTGCAGGATCCACTTCAATACCTTTTCCACTGACAATGAAACCCAGGAGCTTTCCAGATCTAACTCCAAAAGTACACTTGTTTGGATTCAACCTCAACTTGTATTTCTTCAACCTCTCAAACAACTTGTGCAGATGATCAAGATGTTGCTCTTCATTCTGAGACCTGGCTATCATATCATCCACATATACCTCTATCTCATGATGAATCATATCATGAAACAAAGCCACCATAGCACGCTGATATGTTGCCCCTGCATTCTTCAAACCAAATGGCATCACCTTATAGCAAAAAGTGCCCCACTGTGTCACAAATGTTGTCTTCTCCATATCTTCAGGTGCCATCTTGATTTGATTGTAACCAGAGAAACCATCCATAAAAGAGAATACCTTATGCTGAGCAGTGTTGTCTACCAGGATATCAATATGAGGAAGTGGAAAGTCATCTTTGGGGCTAGCTTTGTTCAAATCTCTGTAGTCTACACACATACGCACCTTACCATCTTTCTTAGGAACTGGTACCACATTTACAACCCACTGAGGATAAGAAGTCACTGCTAAGAACCCTGCATTGAACTGTTTCATTACCTCTGCCTTGATCTTTTCTGACATCTCAGGACGCATACGACGAACCTTCTGCTTCTTTGGATGACAATCTTCTTTTACTGGCAAACGGTGAACCACAATGTCTGTATCCAACCCTGGCATATCTTCATAAGACCAAGCAAAGATCTCCACATAGTCACGTAACATCTGAATCAACCTGCTCTTGACACTGTCCTCTAAATCAGCCCCTATCTTGACCTCTTTCCTGTTTTCTTCAGTTCCCAGATTCACAACTTCGACTGGCTCTTCATGTGGCTGTATAGCTGTCTCTTCTTGTTGTAACAACCTAGCAAGCTCTACAGGTATTTCACAATCGTCCTCATTTCCGTCTTCAGTTTGATAGATCGGATTCTCGAAATTATAATTGGCAATAGTAAAACTGTTATCAACAGGATCCAGAGTGGATGAGGATCTGCATTTAGTGATGTGGGTGTGTGTAAGAACACATAGCTGATAAAGTAAAAATAAAAGAAAAGAAAGACAAGGAACACAATATTTACTAAAACGAAACGTCCACTGATTTTATTGAATGAAGTATGCAAATGAAATGACAGCCCGTAACAAGCACACCATTGTGCCCCGGGTAAGGCACATGGCTTGAAAGTTTTATTGTTCAAGAAATTACAAACTTAAAAGCAACAACACAGTAATAGTATTTACTCCTGACTAAAGGAGATAGGGATAACATCTTCAGCTTTCCAATTATTGAGTCCAGCACCCACAGTAGGAAAAATCCAAGCATCCAAGTTGTAGTCTTCATCATAGTCTCCCACAACATTAATCTGATCTTTCATAACCCCTTGGTTGGTGATACGAACAGCACGAGCACGACGAACAGCCTTCTGGGATTCTGCAGTGAAACCCAAACCAAACTTGTCAGACTTGTATGGAATATCAGGAAGCTGACCCCAAATAGTACAACCACCTTCATCCACCACAGCTCTAGCATCATTGAGGGAGGCCATTGCCATTGTTGGAGGTACTCTGGTGACCACAGGAACTTTCTTCGCAACAGGAGGAGCTACATAATCATTAACAACCCAAGGAACCACTTCAAATGTCTGACACGGAGTTTCAATGTATTCACCTTCCATTTCCAGATACTTGAAAGTGTTTACATGGCTGACAAAGTATTCTTCTTCTCCATAGACAGTAACAACCTTTCCATCCACCGGATATCTCAACTTTTGGTGTAATGTAGAGGTTACAGCACCTGCCCCGTGGATCCAAGGACGACCAAGCAGACAAGAGTATGAAGGACGAATATCCATCACATAAAATGTAGCAGTAAAAACTTGAGATCCAACTTTAATTGGAAGATCAATTTCCCCATGCACTACTCTTCTAGAACCATCAAAAGCTTTCACCACAATATTACTGGGCTTCAGCACAGCATCTTCAGGGCTCAGCTTGTTCAGGACTTCCTTGGGCAACACATTCAGAGAGGAACCATTGTCTATCAATACATGTGACAGGGTGGTGCCCCTGCATTCAATTGAAATATGCAAGGCCCTGTTATGATCCCTCTTGGCAGGGGTCAAATCAGCATCAGAAAATCCTAACCCATTATCATAGGTCAGGTGGGTAACACAATTCTCAAACTGGTCAACAGAGATAGCATTGGGTACATGAGCTGTCTTCAGAAACTTGATCAAGGACTTGGCATGAGCCTCAGAACACAACAACAAGGACAACATAGAAATCTTTGAGGGAGTATGCCCCAACTGATCAACAATGTCATAATCACTCTTGCGAATGATTTTCAATACTTCTTCCATCTGCTTAGAGAGATCATCAGCAGCTGGTACATCAGTAGGTATAGGCTCAATAACAGGACCTTTGCCCCGAGCATCAGTGGTGGAAGTGGCAGCAGGAGCAGCTGCATTCTTAGAAGCAACTGGAGGAGAGAAGACTCTTCCACTACGTGTGATCTTGCTAGATCCAGCAATATTATCAATGTCAATAGGCACATCAGCTAAGGGTCCCTGCTTAACACCATGGATGTAAACATCAGACCCATAGTGCCAAGGCACAGCTTTATCGGACGTATAAGGAATAGGACCAGGAGTAGTAATGATCAGAGGATCCACTCTGGCTTCAGCAACAACTTTCACAGGGCCTTCCGCAGTGATCTTGATTGGACCCTGATGAGTGATTTTAATAGGTCTCTTTGAAGTGATTCTTACCGGTACTTTGTCAACCATATCAACCTCTTCAATCTTCCTACCTTGAGTCAGATGATCCACCATACTTTCTACAGACGACGGAGTCCTCTCAAACACTATAGTATACTTATCCATGAGACGTTGAATTCCATCTCTCAATATGAAGCAACTATCCGGCTTATAGGTACAATACAAACAATCTTCACGACAACCTGGAAAGATCCCAACTTGTACTAACCTCTTTTTGATAACAGACAATGGTGTGGTCAATTCCATAACTGAATAGACATGTAGATCTTCATCAATGGCATTGACAGTCTTCTCGTGGTTTGGCATTGGAGCAGTAATCACATTTGGAGTACCCGGAGGGTCAAACTCAATCTCTCCAGCCTCGATCATATCTTGAATTTTGTTCTTCAAGACCCAGCAGTTGTTAGTATCATGACCCTGACAATTTGAATGATATGCACATCGTGCATTGGGATTGTACCTGGGTGAGGTAACATTAGGATTCTGAGGAGCCTCCTTCAAAGTAATGAGTTCAGCTTTCAACAAATGTTGCAGTGCCTGAGCCAGTGACATGTTGATCTTTGTGAACTGCCTTCTAGCCCTCTGTTGGTTGCCCTGTGGCTGCTCTGTTGTTACAGGAGTTGGATTTGAGATGTGAACTGCACTAACAGACTGATGCCTTCTGTTACGATCAGGCTGACCATAAACAACATTGGATTCTTTCTTCCCAGTGGGAGGTTTCTTTGCAGCACCTGATGAAGAAGTACCCACTTGGATCTTACCATTCTTTATACCATTCTCTACTCGTTCTCCTGTCATGATCAACTCAGTGAAGCCAGATGATGAGCTTCCAATGAGATGACTGTAAAACGGACCATTCAGCGTACACATGAACATATCAACCAATTCCCTATCAGTCAAAGGGGGTTGAACTCTTCCAGCTAAATCTCTCCACTTCTGAGCATACTCTTTAAAACTTTCTTTGGCACCCATAGACATGCTCTGAAGTTGCATGCGAGTGGGGGCTAAGTCAGCATTGTATTGATACTGCTTGTAGAAAGCTTCAGCAAGATCATTCCAGTCTCTGATGTTGACACTCTCCAACTGATAATACCACTCCAACTGAGCTCCAGATAAGCTCTCTTGAAAAAAGTGGATCCACAACTTCTTGTCAGCAGTGTGAGGTTGAATCCTTCTGACATAAGACCTCAAATGCAGCTTGGGACAAGAGACCCCATCATAAACAACAAAGGTAGGAACCTTGAAACCAATGGGTATAACAACCCCAGATATCAGACTCAAATCCTCAAAATCCAGCCCAGATGATTTCTGCAACTCCATGGCATCCATTCTATCCACCAGCATCTTGAATTTGTCTTCATTAGGCTCATGGTAGTAATTAGCCTCAGAATCAGAGTCCCCCATAGTGTTGTGGAGACTGCCTCCCTCTTTCTCAGATTCCTCAGATTCATAGTCTTCAACCTGCTCTTTGGTCTTGACAGGACCTTTGAACCTTCTTCCCATGTTGAGCAGGCCACCTGACCTTCTAGTCTTCTTAGTCTTTTTGGCCAGCAGTGTCTTCAATTCATCCTGCCCCTTGGATAGGTTCAGGATCAGCTCTTGGAACTGTGCGTTTTGTGCCTGGAGATCCTTAACTGATTGTTCAAGAGCCATTGCTGAAATAAACAGCGAGAAGATGAGAAACCTGTGCACAAATATAAACCTGTGATGCAATGAAATGGTATGTGAATGTATATGCAATGTTTTCAAGGACCGCAGGATTTAAATTTGCTTAAACAAACACGAAAGTAAACTTTTATTAGTAATAACTTTGTTTTGCCTCTTGGGCTTACAAAAATGAAAATGAAATAAGTACAAAAGATGGGGTTTTAAGTCTCCCATGGACGTTTCCTCTTTGTATTTAGGTATGAGTTGAGGTTCCGTTCCTCGTGAAGTTGCTTTGTTAGTTCCAGGATTCTTTCTTGGCTTGCTTTGTAATGAGCCTCGAAAGTATCCCTTTGCTCCTTCAGTTGGATCCATGATCTCTGCAAGTCTTCCATATCAGTAGGCATGTCTGGGTGAAGGATGGTATAAGCTGTGTCTCCTTCAGCAACAGGTTCCATGGTAACTGGTAGGACGGCAGGATATGGCATCATGAGAGTCTGAGCACGAGATCGCACCCATCTGAGATAAGCCTCCATAGGAATAGTGTACTTAGGCTCCAGTGTCTTGCTGTCAACCCTGTTTACTTTTCCCCAAGCTCGTATGAATCTCTGACGGTAACCTTGAAGATCGTTGTCGTAATCAAATACAATGCCCTGAATCAACATGTCATGTGGACCATCACTCCGAGCGTAACCAAACTGTCGTAAAGCTAGAGAGGGGTTGTAGGTGATGCCTCCTCTTATGCCTAGAAGTGGCACATTAGGAAACTCCCCACAACGGTCAATGATGGTGACATTCTCCATAGATCTGGAGCACCAATGGATATCTGAGTGAGAAAGTGACATGATCCTCTTGGACCATCTGAACCCTTGCTCATTCTTCATTACTGAGCGAGGAAGGTGAGAAATAAACCACCTTGAAAGTAAAGGTATGCAGCACATCAAAGTTCCTCTTGCCCTTGTAGTACGGGTATGAAGAGAATGTAGGATATCTCCAAGCAATGTAGGCACTGGATTGTGACTCAGGAATATGTTGATGGCATGAACATCTATGAACTGGTCTGGATTGGGGAACAATACTAAGCCATATATCAGCAAGGCTAAGATCTCCTCAAAAGCATCATAGCTCATGGCCTTAAAAAACATTTGAGCCTTCTCTATCAGCACCTTGGCTAGGATACCCTTGACTCCACTTCTTGTTTCTAGAACAATGTCAGACTTCTTCAGATGTAGAGCTGCAGCAATAACCTCTGGTTTAAGCTCCTTTTCCAAGCCTGTGAAGGGTCTTTGATCAAGAACAGGTATACCCAGAAGTTTAGAGAACTCCTCCATGGTTGGAACCAACTGATAATCAGGGAATGTAAAGCAGTGGTGCTTAGGGTCAAAGAACTGAAACAGCACACTCATCATGTCTTCATTGAACCCTGAAGAGACTAGATCCAATAGGTGACCATGTCTCTTGTTGAACTGGGAGTGATCAGATACTTGAGAAACCAACTCTTTAAGCTTGGGAGGTATCCCCACAAAGTTGATCCTGATGGTGTTTCTACGAGCAGAAGCCATGACCTACAACAAAGAACAAAGATAAATCCCTTGGTCCTTGAAATGGTTAGTGAAAATGCTATGCCCATGATGCATGATGATGTCATGATGTTATGCTCAATCACAAACATGTGGCACACACAAACAAGTCACACCATAGCCCTAGGTTTAAAGGCTTGCATGAGGTTCAAAGGTAAGTACCCTCCCCTGAAGTTAGATGGTTCATCCTGTCCTACAAAAGTAACCAGGTTCTAAGGGATCTCAATATCATTGATCCTTCACAAGGGTGGTTGATCAGAAGGCAACTTACTTGCCAACCAAAACCCTCCAAGTTTAAGATCTCAATGAGCGTAGTATCGAGTGTCAACCAACTTCAGTCTGCACCAAAGCCGGTTACCTCACTACTTTCTAAAGGCCAAGATGAGTTAACTAGGGTTCTAAAAGTTAGTTAGTGCATTGACAACATATGGCAGCCTCATATTATCCTCAACTTGACTTAAGGAACATAAGCACCAACCAAGAAGTCGCACTAACTATGGCCACCAGATCAACCATATCGATATACGTCGTACAGTTTCCTTGGTCTATTGCCATTTACCTAAGGTACACTAGATCCGGGTTAGGACCTTTCACAAATAAGAGCACCCCAACAAGATAATATAAAGCAAACATAGCAAACAATTTAAAGTGATCTTAATTCCTAAGGGTACCCCTCTTAAATTTAAATCCCCAGCAGAGTCGCCAGTTCTGTAACACGGTGGGAGAACTGACTTTAGTTAAATGTTGCGGATAGCAAGAGTCGCCACCGACTTTTATTTTATCCTAAGGAAAGGCATAAAAGAACAGGAAAGACCTTTAAAAGATTTTTGGGTCCGGGGGGTAGGTTATGTAAAGGGAAGGTATTAGCACCCTTTACATCCATGGTTATCCATGGGCTCTTAGTTACTTAGCTCACTTTGAATTGTTTTTGAAAAGTGTAGTGTGTGAATAAAAATTTTCATAATAGTTAATAATGATCCATGTACGGATGCGTAAAAACTTGTGTTTGAAAATTTGTTTGAAATTTGTTAAGTGTTTGAAAATTTTGAATGAAGTGAGCAAGCAACTATGAGATACCTACCCTAAAGTTTAAGTCTTTTCTGTTCTTTATCCTTTAAGTGGTAAGACTATCCCTATTATTAAGGAATAGGTAGTCATTACCTTGGATGTAAGGGACATATGAGGGACATTTGTTTTATGAAGGCAACTGTGGGGTGTATTAAGCATTTAGGAGGGACTGTCATCATTATTCGAAAAGGGACTTGATCTTTAAAGGCAACCATTAGGGACTTGATGACTTTTCTTTTAAGGGACTTGCTTTATACACCCCACTTGACCTTATGATTAGGCAACATTGAGGGATAGCCCTAGAAAGTGAGATGGCGATTAAAAATCGACTTACGTGTGTGAGTGTTTAATTTTATTTATCTTTACTTAAAATGATCTAAATTTGATTTTAAATAGAATACATGTTTACACTCCCTAAATTACTAACCATAGCATAAAAATTAAATAAATTAAATATTTACAAAATTTACACCAAGGAGCAATTACATAATAATTATAATGAGCAATTAAAATAAATAGCAAATAAATAAATATAAATAATAAGCAAAAATAAATAAATAAGCAATAAATAAATATAATAGGGGTTAGTAATAATAATAATTAAAAAACAAATAAGGTTAGAGAAATAATAATAATAAGCATAATTAAAATAAATAGATTAGAAATAATATGATTAGTAATAATAATAATAGGCAAAATTTAAATGGTTAATAGCAAAATAAGAGTAATTATATTAAGTAATTATAAAATTTAAAATTTATAAACAAATTAAATAAACAATGAACATATTATGAGAAATTATTAAATTTGTAATTTTTTAGAATTTATTTACATATATGATTAATTATAAATAATGATATAATATTATTAAAATGTGATTAACTATTATTAAATTATATTAATTAAAATATATACATAATAACTATATTTACAAAATTTAGAAAATAAAATTAGGTTTTTAATAATTATATAAGATAAACTAGGGTTTCTTAAAATTAGGGATTGTTTAGAAAATATTTTTTTAGGTTTAACTTAATATACAAAATTATTTAAATAAACATACATACATTATAATTTAATTAAAATAAAAAAATTTAAATTGAGAAAAATAAAAGTTTAGAATTTTAGAAAAAATATAAGTATTGTTTTTTTAGATATTTATTAAGTATATATATACATGCACAATTTATTTTTTAATTAATAATAAGAAAATAATTAAGCAAATTAATTAAATAAATTAAACAGAAAAATGGTAAAAAAGAAACTTACCTTGGCTGGGTTTGAACCCAGGACACCCTGCCTACAAGGAACAAAACGTACCACCAGGCCAGCCATGTTTTGGTGATAGTAGAATGGTTCTAATTGGTTTTGTGCAATGCCTGAAAAAAATCAGAAAAATAAATAGAAGCAAAAAGGCCTGGGGGAGGATTGAACCCAGGACCTTTTAACACACAAACGCACGCATGACCATCCGGCTGGGTGAGCAAATCTGATAATGGTGTGGCAAGAGAACATAATATATGATGCTTCATAGTTAACCTGAAAAATAGAAAAAATAATGGTACAAGACCAGGATTCGAACACAGGTCTTACAGCCAAACACAAACGCCTCTTTCCACTGGACCACACAACATGTGGTGATAAATAACCAGAATAATAAAATAATATTTTAAAACAAAATTTCAAATATGAAATTCGCGCCAAGCCATCTTCATCTTCTTCAGTGTACCTATGAAATTTGCTACGAATTTCCCTACCATTTTTCCTGCGAAAACACAATGGCAGCAAAACCTACGAAAGCCAATGATCAATGAAACCGTAAAATTTCACAAAATTAAATCCATCAATGTGATCCAAGCATTCATGCGGTTCATCTTATGATTTTAGAATCCATTTATATTTCCTAAATCCGAAAACCCTAAACCTTGCTCCAAACCCTAACAATGGTGTTTCACGGGTTATGCAAGGTTTCTTTGATTTCTTTGCCCAGAATCGTTCTACATACCATCACAAACAAGATTAGGTCAACAAAATTCATTAATATACAATGAAACAATGTAATCGAAAAAATCAAAATCAAGAACAATTATGGTTCGGTTTGAACAATATGTCATGCTTTTGATGCATATGAGTGATGGTTTTGCTTCAAGAAGGTCCAAGGAACATGGCTATGTTCTTATTTTACCTTCAAACACCTTGTATGAATGAATCCTAATGTGAGGTTTTGAATGGTTTTTTGATTTTGTGAACTTACTTTTGGAGGCAGAGAATTCGTCCCCTTGTGATTGCAATGAGTTATGTACTTATAGGTGATTGAATTTAGGTCATAAAATTGAATGGTTGTGTGGAAGAATTGATATGAAAAGATCCAAGTTGATCATGCCTTGAAAATCAAATATTCTTGTATGATGGCTTACTATTTTTGGACAAATCTTATGATTTCATTCCTCTTCAATTCCAATCAACATTTAAGACTTTCTAGAAACTCAATCTCCATCAAATATTACATTTTTATATTTTATTTTTATTTAAAATGATTTTTAATGAATTAAATCAAAATAAATAAAAATAAAATAATAAAAATTCTGATTTTTAATGGTTTGGGTCGTGCATGAAGTCAATGTATGGATTGGGTCATCATTTGGCAAGCCCATTTGGAAGAAATTGGTTTTAGACCTCCTTTTTCATCATAAACCAACTCAAAATTTCCCCACTTTGCAAGGGCACATATCCTTCAATTTTAATGATATGAGGGTGTTCTTGGACATTTTGGAAAGCTGGAAGAGTCCTCTAACCAACCCCACTGGTTTCATGTCCATATCATTTACCAATCTCAAGTTATGCCCTTTTGAAGTTGTTGACTTTTTGTTGACTTTCAAAAGGACCTATAATGTCTTAGCTCATACCTTCCAAATGAAGCATTTTTGGGCTTGGCTTGTGAGACACAAAGTTGTAGAGAATTCAATTTCCTTCAAAATGAGCTTTCAGTGGAGACTTGGTGATGAAGTATGTGAAAGTTATGGCTGGTCAAAGTTCAGTTGACTTTTACTGAGGAAACCCTAATTTAGAAACTCCTGATTCTTGATGATCTGAAATCTCCTTGATGAATCATGATAAACCCTTGATCAAATGATGAATTTTACTTCATATACTTGATGTTGGCAAAAAATCATGAAGTTTGACTTTGGTTTGACCACAGTTGACCTTAGTTTGACTTTTTAACTGCATTGACTGATCTTGACTTATCTGATCATCTGACTGAGCAAACTTTTGAGAAAAGTCTTGAAACTTGTCATGGGGGTTCTTACACACATATAAGATGTTATGAAGCTCATTTGAAGTCTTGGAAGTCCATTTAGCCTGATTAAAGTCAAAACCCTAGTTTTGGATGCACTGCTTAGGAGGTGCATTGTCTGAGGGAATTGTCAACTCTTCTGACTATTTGTGAACTTTGTGAACCTTGTGAACCATCATAAAAATGTCTTGTGAACCTTGTGAACCTCATGGGAGGTCTTGTGAACCTTGTGAACCTCATAAAGTGACTTTTAGACTTCATGAACCTCATGAAAGGTCTTGTAAACATTGTGAATCTTGTGAACCTTGTGAACCTTCAAGAAGTGACTTGTAGACTTCATGAACCTCATGAAAGGTTTTGAAAGCATTGTGGAACTTGTGAACCTTGTGAACTTTCATAAAGTAACTTGCAGACTTCATGAACCTCATGAAAGGTCTTGTAAGTGTTGGGAAACTTGTGAACCTTGTGAACCTTCTTAGAACACAAAGTCTTGTATTGTGAGGGCAAATTTTGGGGTGCAACAAATGGTCACAACATATCTCTCATAGGCCATTTTCGGAGATGCATCTATGGGAAATTTCCGGAGATACATCTCCGAAGTGTATCATAACAGTTTTTTTTTAACAACGCACTATGTATTTGTTCGCGGATGGATTATAAAATAATAACCATACAAAAATAATATAACAATATAGTAATAGGATGTCATACATCACGAAAATCCAAAATGTAGTAACAATGTCAAGAAAAACAAACTATAGTACTGAAACAAAATAAGACAACTACTTGGTGTGCCTGACAACCTCTCATATGCTTCCTCTTCCTCCTCCGCCTAGTCTGCCTCCTCGACCATCGATCCCCCTTGTCCTCGCGATGTCTACAGTATAAAAGTGTCCCATATGCCTCTGTAATAATGTCATCCAGTACTTTCCTGACAACAGACTCCTTGGGGAAGATACACTCTAGAATCTTTGGATGAGTTGGTCTCGACAGATCTCCGGGAGTAGTACGAATGTGAGACAGTGAAGAACCACCTGGTGTATCTGTCAACGTAGCTCTAGTCATATAACGCTATGGTAGCTCGAGCCACATCTGGTACCAGATGACTCTCAAAATCAGCAAACATCTCGTCAATTTGTATACGAGTTAGGGCTGGAGGAACAAAGGCAATATGGTTTTTGGGGATGGTATGGGTGTACCAGAACTGTAGCATGATATGCTCAGGAAAATTAGGAGCAATGATACGCGATCCGCAGGCCATCCATCTGAAGTATAATGATATGCCATCAAAAGGCCGCATATGATGGCGATCCACGTAGTAGTTGAAGTTGATGTCCTCAACAACCAAGCGATCAAGATAGACTTTGAAGGGCTCGACGACCTGGTTCCCTCTCAGCGGGATAAAAGCACTGGCAGAAGGCATCTCCTTGGTATACACATGGCAACTCGCCTAGCCAGTGATGTGCGGGAAGTGCTGGAGGATCCAAGTTTGAAATGAAAATAAAAAGTAGTTAGGGATCAAGAATTATCGCAAATATGAAATAAAAAAGATAAAAAAACATTCAAGGTACAAAAATTATTACCAGCAATAGTGTCGTGTTGCATGATACCTACTTTGTCGTCCACTAATATCCATCCCTCAGCTTCAATACAGATAGGTCAGACAAGCCGCCCCCAGTTGTACTCATGGATCCGTGTGAGATCTAAGAAGTACCGGAGGTATGCAACATCAGTTTATGTGGCACTCATGTCCACAAAAATCATAATATCAACTAAAAATAGAAAATATACCCTCAAAGCATGAGTCATGTGTATGGCCACCTCCTCGACATCACCATCAGCCTGCTCTACAACAATGAAAGTCTAATAAAATCTCTCATTCAAGAACGAAAACCTAATAAGAGAACCCCTGGTCCTATTCACCTCCTTAAACTCCTTCCCTGGACTAGCACCCAGAAGCACCACCATCATATCGATTGCCTTGTCTTTGATCCTCCTACTATGATTGAGGAATCTCCCCCTAATCGAAAGATGCAACAAAGACAAGACATCTTCTAGCGTAATCGATATCTCACCATGTGGGAGATGAAAGGAAGAGGTCTAAGAGTTCCATCGCTTCACGAATGCATTAAGCATCCCATGGTTAACTAAACTATAGACGGTCATGCATAAGTCACTCAACCTAGAAGCAGTCAGAATTGACTGAAACCAATCCTCGTATGATTGGGCGTACCCGAACTTTCTGCATGACGCGCTTAGGCAGATGAGGAATAATGATACACAATCTACAGGCCATCCATTCGGAGTATAGCGATAAGTTTTCAAAAGGTCGCATCTGACGATGATCCACGTAGCAGTTGAAGTGGATGTCCTCAACAACCAAGTGGTCAAGATAGACTCTGAAGGGCTCAACCTCCTGGTTCCATCTCAACAGGATAAAAGTACAGGCACGAGGCATATCTTCGATATACTCATCCTAACTCACCTAGCTAGCGACGCGCGGGAAATAATGGAGGATCCAAGCCTGAAAGGAAAATAAAAAGCATTCAGGGATTAAAAGGTATCGTAGATATGAAATGAAAAAGATTAAAAAACATTCAAGGTACAAAACTTATTACAACCAATAGTGTTGTGCTGCCTGGGACTTGCTTCGTCGTCCACTAACATCCATCTCTCATATTCGAATACATATATGCCAGGAAAGCCTCCCCCAATTTACTCATGGATCCGTGTGAGATCTAAGAAGTACCAGAGGTATGCAATGTCAGTATATGTGTCACTCATGTCCATAAATATCACAGTGTCAACTAAAAAAAGAAAATATGCCCTCAAAGCATGACTCTTGTGTATGGCCACCTCCTTGGCATCATCATGAGCCTACTCAGCAGCAACGAGCAACTCATTTAATCTGTCATTTAAGAACGAAAACCTAACATGAGCCCCCCTGGTCCTATCCACCTCCTTAAGCGCCTTCCTTGGATCATCCCCAAGATGTTCCACCATCATATCGATCGCCTCGTCTTTGGTCATCCTACCATGATGGAGGAATCTCCCCCTAATTGGAAGATGCAACAAAGACGAGATATTGTATAATGTAATCGACATCTTACCATGTGGGAGATGAAAGGAAGAGGTCTCAGATTTCCATCGCTCCATGAATGCATTAAGCATCCCGTGGTTGACTAGACTATACCCGTTGATGCATAGGTCATTGATCCGCGTGTCGCGCATAGATAAAAAACAAGTATTTTTTAAAAACGTAGTATAGCGACAATGACTGAATCGTTCTCTCGAGAATTTTTGACACTATTAATCAATTTAAACGGTAAAAGAGGGGGGTAGTTTCGATTTCGAAAAAGTAATTAAATAAATAAGTGATTAACCAAAAAATTTGAAACGAATCAACCTACTGAGTCGACTTCCGACTTATCATTGATTCCTATAAAATTCCAATTCCCTAAACGGGTCTGATCCTATTTGATTACAATAACCACTGACAAGCGCAATAGAAATTATACAATGTATGTTCCCGAATTCCGGATCAAGAAAACAGATACAAATGGTTGTGAATTAAGCAAACACAACTTGATTGAACGCGATAATGCAAAAGCTACGTTAACGCGCGAAATTGATTTAAGATCATACAAACAATTGAATTTAAGAATCCTATCCTATAACAACAATCAAATTAAGCAAATAATTGAGATTATAGGAAGAATTCAAAGGAAACAGATTAATATGAAATTTATAATAGAACCTCAAAGTGGAATTAGAATACAGTAGATCGACTCTTAGGAAATTAGTTCGCCATTTTCATTTGTACCAAACATCTGAATAATTTTGTGATAGTAATCTCCGTGTGAACAGTACGCGACCCTAAAAGTGTTTTATAAAATACATGTTTTTGATCTGCGCGTGACACGAGGATCAAATTGGTGCCGTTATCAGGGATACTTATCATTATTAATTGATATTAGAGTCATATGTTTAGTGTTGTTGCACTTAGGCCCTAGGCTCCTCATGTTTTTTGTATTCTCGTGTCTATAGTCGAAAAAAATCAGTTTTTTTAAAAATTGTGTCTGATCTTAAAACTTTTTTGCCTACTTGAAGCAGAAAAATCGTCCGGTCATTAGTCCTATTCTATGGAGTAGATACGGGACACCACACTCAAATCGTCGAATTCCTCTTTTTTCTATTTTTAATTAATTTTTTTACTATTTTTGCAGTTTCGAAAAATCCAAAAAAAAATTCTAAATTTCCTCTTTTGTGTTTTTATATTTTTTTGATTTTATTTTTATCATATGTCTTCTTACAATTTGTTTTTGCCTACATAGGGACATTGTTGGTATTTCTGCATTTGTTGCTGCATCGCTGTGCATTAGTCCTGACAACTAGGTCATCATGTTTTAATCTTTGTGATTTTGATCCTGAGGTAGAAAGAACTTTGCACGCACGACGTAGAGCAGTCCAGGATAGTTCACCACTCACTTTTGATTCTAAAACTGTTCCTGATAATATGGCTGACCAAAAAACTTTAAGGCAGTTGGCTGCTCATGATGTTAACTATAATAACTTGTGTATTGAATATGTTGACCTTGCTGTTCCTTTTGAATTAAAATCTGGATTAATACACTTGTTGCCGATATTTAATGGTCTTATAGGTGAAGATCAACACAAGCATCTCAAAGAATTTTAGATTGTTTGTTCTACCCCACTTAGGCCTAAAGGGATTACAGAAGATCACATCAAACTAAGAGCCTTTCCATTTTCTCTACAAGGTGCAGCCAAAGACTGATTATATTATCTTGAACCAAATTTTGTTGCTACTTAGAATGATTTGAAGAAGGTGTTCCTAGAGATATACTTTCCCGCATCCAGAGCTGCCTCGATACAAAAATATATTTGTGGTATTAGGCAATGGGATAATGAATCACTGGCTGAATATTGGGGGAGGTTCAAACAATTAGTTTCGAGTTGCCCACAACATTAGATCACCGAGAAATTATTGATTCAGTAGTTCTATGAATGATTAAAACCAATGGATAGGAATATTTTGGATGCTACTAGTGGTGGAGAACTTGTTGATAAGGCTTCAGCCCCTGCCAAGGCACTGATTAAGAACATATCACTTAATTCCCAACAGTTCACAATGAGAGACAATTTTGTTCAAATAAAGGGTGTGAATGAGTTTCACGTGTCTTATCATTTTTCTCACTCCGACAAAGCCTTCGAAAACAGAATGAGTGAGCTGATCGATTTGGTGAAACAATTGGTAGTGATAGGTAAAGCTCAAGCATTCCAACAAGCCAAAATAGCAAGTTTATATGGCCATGACACAAGGTCTGCATGTTCGCCAGGAGTTGTTCCATTCAGGTTTTCATTTCAGCTATCTCTGCTTGGCATTTCTCCATGCCCATCTCTTGATGATTGTGTTCAAATTGGCCATTCTGAGAGTAACCAAATCAGGATGAGAATTTTTCCTCGGACACCTATAATAAGTGTAAGGATGCATGCAAAGGCCATGTTCGATTATTTCTAAGGAATCCATCTGCTTTGATTCCAGTTTGGATATAGGAACATATAATGACATGGTTCAGATATGGGATCTTTGGAAATAACCGAACATGTATGCTAAAATGCCATGATGTTATGTATGCAGCAGGCATGTTATCAGACGTGTATGTGATGTGTCAAGCATATAATCATGTGTTTGTGCAAGGTTACAATCACGGTAACAACTCTTTTGAATAAGAATCCCAGGTCTCGGAACAAAGGAAACAAATAACCAGATCACGAGACTGAACAGTACTGGCAAAGTGGGTATGTTGGAAGTTTCAGGATTCCTGCAAACCTGTAAACCACTCCTATCTCACGGGTGTGCTACTCGGGTCAACATCACAGACTCTCAAAGCCGAATAGCAATAATACGTTCACCATCTCCGAGAAATGGATCATGACCAAATCAAGGAATCGGTTTGGCATTATATACTAGACAGGGAGGTCTCAGCTGAGTCCAAGGAAAGAAGCATCCCTCATAAGTCCCCAGCTTCAAGCACTGAATCGAGAAAAAAATAGTACATTCAGCCCTTGGGATACAATATTATCTTCATACGAACAGTTTTTCTTTAACTGGATTCCTATGAGAGAACCAGGCCATCCTATGCGAGTGGGTTTGCCAACGAATATGGTCTGCCACTGTCATCACTGGAGAGGGGTGTTTCCACTAAGGTCCTTAATGATCGATCCCCAGCTGCATATAACTATCAAGGTCATACCCTGAAGTGAGGAAAAACCCTCACACAAGATAGTTCGAAGATGGTCGCAACCTGGGTGTGGAACACATCGCCACTCATCATGTAACCATGTGAGTACACGTGTCCACGCTAATCCTATGGTGCACTCAAGCCGGGTGTTTTGCTTATCTCATAGTAACTCCCATCCTACAGAAAAAATGGAAACCAGCATAGACAGTCCAGTATATATGATGCATGTGAGAATAAATACTGAAAGTAGTAAATCAATGTTGTAAAGTAAAAACTGTAAATAAAAACAGTAAATAAACACACAACAACACACACATAAACACCCAAAGAGAGGAAGAAGGAAGGGACAAGGTAATTCGAACCAAATATCTGGGGTCGGGAGTCGGTTACGACCTGGGAAGGTATTAGCACCCCAGATTGTCTGTCGTACCCGACGGGATCCACGCTTGTTTGTCTGTTTCAAAGGGTGAGAAAATAAGACACTGAACAAAAGAACTGCTAACTGGAAATGAGAAAGGGGACTGGAAAATGATCAAAAAGAAAGAATGGGGAAAATGTAGGAAAAATAAAGAAGTGTTTTTTGTTTATTTTTTGTGAACCTTCTCGTACTAATACTTGTTCATCGTGGTAGATGACTTACACCTCGCCCCGAGACAGGACGTATATAAGTAACCCACGGCAAAGTCTCGTGTCGTACGAGAAGACCAACCTTTATTAAGTGTTTTTTAGCTTTTCTTTTATGATATTAGAAAGAGAAAGCGAAATGAAACAAAGGCAAAAAGTCTAAAGGGGAAGACTAAGATCCTAGTGTTATCATGCATGGATGAACCTAGGTTAGTGTGTTTTCTATCTGTAAACACCCCTAATTTTCCCTCTCTTTTTCTCATACCATGGCTTGTGATCACTCATTTGCATAAGCATCTCATTACATCTCACATTGCATATTCAAATTCATCAAATCATTGCATAGTTGCACAATTAGGGCTTGTGATCAGGAGAATCCAAAGAAGTGATATGAGCCATCTCAAAGGCCTTGAATCTTGTCAAGAAGGTCCATGTGTGTTCTATGATCATAATATGCTCCCCAGGGTTCTTAAAAGTCAAGAGATCACAAAACATTGCAAGGGTGTTCAAGCAGACTGAGCAGTTTCTACACAGATGACCTAAAATTAGGGTTTTGGGTTTGAGGCCCTTAATCTCAAATTTTTTTGGTCATTCTTGATTCTAATGGTCTTTATATGTCATAAGGAGCATGTGTACCAAATTTGATGAAGAAATTCATTGTGGAAGTCATCTGATCAACTGGTAACTTATTGTGCAAGAAAAGTCAGAATCAGGGCATTTGAGGCCACCACCAATGGTACCAAAGGGCCACTATCATCATTTTTAGGTTCTATGATCTTTATTTGATCTTAATAGTGGTTAGAAGTTCACAAGATTGAATAATTTTGATTCATTTGCAAAGTTTCCATTTTTGGACATGACTTGTAATGAAAACTTTCTATTTTGGGAAAGATTTTCAACCTCCTCTTTCTTGATCAAAAATGCCTCAAATGAAAAATCTTTAAACATGAAAGTTGTAGATTGGATCTTCCCATTTTCAAAATGTACAATAACTTCTCTTGATTCATCCTAGAACTTAAGATATGATGTTTCAAAGTTGGGAAAAATCACATAATTTTCAAGTATGTGCCAAAGAGGGATTTTTGAAAAACCAAGTTTTAAGACTTCTTGTGACCTCTAATTGATCTCTAACCATCATAAAATGATAATGCAACTTGCCTTGACCAAATTTGTGCCTTGGATCACAAGATTTCATGCCTTATTCTCAAGAATTTCCAAAGTGGAAAAATTGCAAAAGCCATACAATCTCTTGATCCAAGTGCTCCAGTTCATGAAATCTGATCCAAGGGCCATCCTTGAATGAAGCTGAAGCAAAATCAAGCCAGAAATCTCCTCTGACCTGTGCCATGATTGTGGTACAAAACTTTTGACTTTTTTTTTGCAAATTGGCCCATACCAATCAAACTGAGCCACAACAATTCTCTGGACCAATCACAACATCTTATACAAACATCATGGACCTCAAAACATACAACATTCAAGCCTGAAACACCTCATACATTCAGAATCACAAAAAACCTTAAAAATATCCATTTCTTCAAATTTCATCACACAAGCTTCAAAACTCAAATCTTTTTCCACCAATCATCTCCACATAGCCTAAGGATCACAAAACACCCTTCACCATGCCCTAAAAGCTCCTCAAATCAAAAACACGAGTTCTGCTTCATCAGAACTGGAGCATCCAAAGGAGGCCATTCAAGCCTGTTCCAAGCATCACACTAGCTTCAGGGAGTCCATTGGGGTTGGTTTGCATCAAAGAAAAGGTCAGAAAGCTCAAAAGTAAAGAACTCCAGCTCAGGTAACCATCCAAGAACTTTTTTCCAGAACTTGTTTTTTAAGTTATAATATTAATCTACATGCTTCCCTGATCATCATGCTGTGTTTGGTTTTGAAATGAGTGGAAAATAAGCATGTATTGATCTTCTGAAACTTTGACCGTGAAACTTGTTTTGCTTCGATTCTCCTTTTTGGTGTGTTTTAAATGGTTTTTGTTGCTGGATTCTTGTTCTATGTTGTTTAATGATTGATTCTGGAGAGTTTGGGGTGTTCTTATGGCTTATAGAGAGAGGTATGGTGAGAAGCTTGCCAGAGAAGACGACCGGAGCTTACCTCTGGTCGCCTGAAAGTCATTAGCCCTAAACTTAATTAATCCCTCGGTTTAAACGTGGACCCTTGGATGCGCGTGTTAATTAGCCTTTAGACGGCCCATATCATGTCATTAAAACCCTAAAACCTAATTAATTAAGTTAATTGAATTAATTAAATCAGAGTGGATTATAGCCCTTGGATCACGCGCGCAGTAAACATTTGAACCTAGGCCATTGGATTGCCACACCCCAAGTCACGTGGACTTTAAATCTCAGCCTTAGGATCCCTCAACTTCAAATCCTGACCACTGATCTTGCATACTTTCATTTTTCTTTTTATTTATTTCACATTTTATTTATTCCATTTATTTAAAATAGCAAAAACATTTTCAAAACCATTATTTTCTGCATTTTCATTTCAAATATTTTTCAAAACTCAAAAATATTTTTATTTTTAATTTTTGCATTAAAAATTTATTTTTAAATCATTTAAATGTTTTATTTATTTAATTAATTGATTTTAATTAATTAAAAATACATTTATGTATTTAAAAATCACAAAAAAAAAATCATGGAGCATTCTCATATATTTAGAACAATTTAACAACTCATCACACAAATTTATTTATAGGTTTGATCATATTTTCACAATTTATCATGAATTAGGGTTTCTAAAATTGCCTATTTTCTAACTCTAACTTGAAAAAATCATTTATGATCAACCATGATGAGTTTGCATTTGGTTCTTTTTGCATTGTTTCATACTTTACATCTAGTATCTAGGTTATATAACTCATAATTTTGCATTGCATTTCCAAATTGTTTTGCATTTTTCCTTTAGAAGTACCCAAAAACCCTAGTTAACTTAGAAAATTGATAACTTCCTTTAGGTTTAGCTTCTGGCCTCCATCTTTGGGGAGTGTTCTTGTGTGTGTTTAGGGTTTGTTTGAGTTCATTTTCAAATTTTTATCATGATGTATGCTTCTGTTGTGACCATGTGCATCTCATACATTCATAAAACCCTAATTTCTCATGTTCATTTGCATTCATCTTTACATAGCTTCATCATATGAACTTGTCATAGCATTTCATTCATTTGTATGTCATCTTAGACATCTTAGGACATGTTAGAACATTAGTTGATCATTGAATCATTCATTTGGTATGTTTTGCATTCATTACATTTCATGTTTATTCATGTGTTTCTAAGCTCCTAACATGTTTGTTTTGCATCTCATCCCTTGTATGATCATTCATATGCATCATGTATGACTTTGAATCATCTCATGACACAGTTACATTGCATGATTGCTTATGGTCTTGGTCATTGCACCATTACTTGTTTCATTTCATTTCATTTTTTTCCTTATGTATCTCACACTAACCTTTCAGGGGCTCATGGTAAGTTGTTTGGGATGTGGATTTGCCTTCACATCCCACCTCTTCTCATCTTTTCATTTGCATATTATATTTGTCTTTGACGTGAACTTGATTCACTTGTGCTCTTTTTCTCCTATCTCTTTCTTTTAGGTTACTTATCTTCTTCAGGAAGTAAGTAACCTATTCCTTTTCTCTCCTCTTTTCATCTGTTTCTCCTTCCTTGGTGGCCATCTGAAGACCTTCTCTTTAAGCCTCACAAACCATAGGAACACACAAGCATGATAATTTTAGGGTTGTATATAGTCTCCCCTAGTTTTCTACCTTTTAGTCTCCTTGAGTCTCTCTTCTCATCTCATAATCAGAGGCTAAACACTTAAATCTTTAGGACTTTGAATTAGGGTTGTGCATGTATCCTTATCTTAGGATAGAATGTATAACTTTAATCCTTAGTGTTAAAACTTTGATTTGTTTACACCTCTTAATCAAAACACCTAATAACTATTAAGACTTAAGCTTGTAACTTGGGCCTTATATTAGGGTTACATCTCTTCCTTTTGGTTAAGATGGACTAACCCTAGTGTTTAATGGACAAGTCCCCCTCAAGTTAGTCTTACAAACATAAAATCCACTTCTTAATCTCACCCTTTAATTAAAATTCACTTAATAAAGGCTTGTTATATAATGAATTTAATCCCTAACCCTGGATTAAGTTGATGAGTCTTCCTCAGCTTAAGTATTCTCATCTATCATCCTTCTCTTAGGATGGTGTAATGAGTTCACTAATCCCTGATTAGAGATTAAACTCATTGCTTAACACAAAATAAAATCCAAAAACACTTAATAATCACAAGTAGGTTAATGATCTTAATCCTATATCATCATGGTAATTAAGTTGAGATCTTCATCTCATGCTTAAGTAGGCTCATTATCCCTAATCAGGGAGGATATAATGAGTTTACAACCCTTGATTTAGGCTTAAGCTCATTATTTTATGCAAAACACCAAAAACAATAAAAAACTGAAAACACAAAAACAAACAATAAACGTCTCCTCCGGGATTATTTTCTCATCACTCTCACTCTAAAAATGAGAACCCGCTTCTTCCGTCTAATGCAAGACAGATAGCACTCGAGCCAGACGAGTCACACACTTGAGCATAGACAAGTAAGCAGTTCACAATAAATCATCCCAGTCTCTTTGAGTCGAACTACGGTGTTCTGACTTCCTCATTGCACGAGAGGATACGTAGGCATAACTGTAACACCCCAAATTTGCCCTCTCTTTTTCATAGCATTTAGCATATCATTTTCATACTTCGTCACTGCATCATCTGCATAGAAAAATGAAGCATAACATCCATAGCATAACATAAGCTGGCAGTGATTTCATTTCAGGTGTATTTGTTCAGTTCGCGATTCATTTCAGATGGACGTTTGACCTAATCTTGGTTAAACTATCAAAAGATTGGTTGAATCGCAAGTTATATGTGCCTGTGGTTATTTTTTGGGCAATGTGTTTCAAAGTCGAGTTGTGTTGTGTGCGAAATTCATCGGTTTATCAAGTCGTGGTTCGTGTGAAGTTTGGTCCAAAAATCCAGCCTTATCATGATTCTATCTTCAGTTGTATGCATTTACGAATTTATCTTCTCAGAGATTTAATTCAGGTGAATTTGATATGTTTCAGTTTGTTTGATCAGAGATTCAGAGATGACTAAGTTGGGGGCCGTATTTCAGTTTCAAGTTGCTCAGTAGGGCGTGATTGACTTTAATCGGAGATTGTGGAATAAGACAAGTTGATTTAGAGATTGTGCGCATGTGGATGATATCTTTCATGAAAATTACTTCATATCCATTTTCTTATCTAATCCATTTCGATTTTTCATTACCCATTTCCAATAATTATTCTATAGCCCATTTTCGATTTCTTTTCCATTTCCACAAAAAAAAATTCATTTTTGTTTCATATATCCATTTTATGTTTATTCATTTTTTTTTACTGATTCCATTTTCCAACGTGTTTATTCTTATTTTATTATCCATATCCACATTTCAAATACAAAAAAAAATCATTCTAATCAAATTAGATCAAGTCTTTTTTTTTATGTCAAAATTCATTTCTAGTTTTAGTCCATACTCATGTTCAATTAATCTTTTATTTCCCATCTACCAAATTAAACCATTTCACCATTTAAAGCCTAGTCCTCATTCAAGGCCCATTTATTCTTGATATTTTCTTCCATCTTTTACCATTTTTTCTTCACAACTTTATTTTAGTGGGTCTTTGTTGTTTTCACGTGACCAAGAGTAAAAGATGCATCACATGTTTCTCATTTTATTTCTAATTTATTTGGTGTGGAAAAATGACAAATGATAGTACAAAGATGGTACCAAAGAAAAAAAATAACAAATGGCTTCAGCATGGTGTCCCCACGCATGCCACCTCTCTCCTTTTTTTCTTTCTCACACGCGTCACCTTTCTCTTCCCACTCACGCTTTGTATCACACACTCACATGATTTGTGTACAAGAGCCAAAAAGCCCTACGTGATAAACCACCCTCCTAGCAAGCATCACGCACACAACAAGCATGAGGTTTACGTGAAGGCCAAAACGCAGATGACTTCACATGAAACGCACAAAAAATACTCAACAATAGTCACACAAATAACATGATCCAAAACGCAGATTTCATTACTGAGTATCACACCAAAACGCAAAAAAGAAGAGAATACAAATTCATTGAGAAAAATATCAGAAGGAAAAAATATAGAGAATTCAGTTACAAAAAAAAAATATCTTCAACAGAAATGAAAACAGATTCATACTTTTTTTCTCAATCTTTAACAAGAATTTCACACTTCAATTCACCATGAATTCGTTCTTCTTCATTATTCTCGGATTGAAACCAAAAAAAATCAGAAAAATAATCTACACCCATCTCAAATTCATCACAGAAAACAAACCGATTTCATCACACTCTTCACCATCATACATAATCTAATTCACTCACCTCAACATCAACTACATTTTCCAACTTAGCATCATGAATGTTGTTCTTCTCATCTGAAACGTCTACACCAATAACACTTCCACTCTCCACTTTCTCTCTATCTTCAGATTCGGTTGTTCCCACCACATCAGAATCAACAGACTCCACGGCTTCTGTAGAAGCCACATCAACTTCTTCGACAACAGGAAGTGAATCATAAACTTCATTCCTCCATCAATTTTGACTCACTGTGTTTCAATTTTCATCGGGCGAAATCATCAATGTTACCTTCATCATCGACATCGCGTAACCGTCAATATCATCAATGTCACACTGATAGAGGTTCATCACTCTTCTCCATCGCTTAAATAACAAAGCGGAATCACGTCATCCTCTTCATCATCGATATCCCCACTCTTTGGCATCGCATCGTTACCGTTAATCATCGCCGCTGGTTTTCTTTGCGTCACCGTCAATTCAAAGGAGCACCGGGCTATCTCCGGTAGGTAAACGTTCAAACTCATGCTTGTTGTTAGTTCTTGTTGTTGCTTGTTTCGATTTTTGTTAAAGGCTTTGCGATTCGGGTTGAGTGTGAAGAGTGGTGAGGATTTTGTGTTGAGGTTGTTGTCCGGCGGTCTCAGGCAAGGTGAAGGGAGTTGATGGCGCAGGTGTTTGAGGAAGAAAGAGACGGCGGTGGCTAGGTCGCAAGGTGAAGGGAGTTGATGGCGCAGGTGTTTGAGGAAGAAAGAGACGCGGTGGCTAGGTCGCAAGGTGAAGGGAGCGACAATAACTTAACAGTTATCGAACAAAAGTCTCTTTGTCTCCCCCCTCTCCTTCCAACTTTATTTTTAAGCCTCGTTCTTGAGCACTCACCCTCTCTTTTGCACTAACACTCTGTACATTCCTTCCTATATTTTCATACACAGTCAGCACATACACTACCCCTTTTAAACACAATCAGGTATGCGTGGATCCGTCGAGTACGACGGACGATCTGGGTGCTAATACCTTCCCATGTCGTAACCAACCCCTTTTCTCAATTTCTTTGGTTCGCAACCATCTTATCCATACCTTTTTCCAGGTTTATGCAGTATTACCTTTCCTTCGGGATAAAAATGCCTAGTTGGCGACTCTATTCAACCTCAACCTCCAACATCACCGACGGTTCGCGTTTGCACTGGGACGAAAGTCTGGGGAGCGACACTATCCTAATTAGAAGTAAGGAGAAACAAAGCAAATAGAATACAACTTACTTGTTAATGAAGTTAAGTCGATCCTAACAAGAGATTAACATGAAGTTGTGAAAACCAAACAAACACAAGTATGAAAGGTGAAGTAAAATGCAAATTAAATGCATAAAGAAGTAAAAAGAATAAGTTGTAAAGAACTTACCTTAACATCCCTACAAAACAAGGGTTAATGTTGCATATTATTTAAAATAATAAAGCAAACAAAGTACCAATTAAATCCTAATGCGCCTAGGACCTAAACTAGACTCAATCCTAAGCCTAAAGGGTACTAAAAATGATGCAATGCAAAATACAACAACCTACTATAGCTACTAAATGCACAATCAACAACGAAATGCAATGCACAATGCACACATCTTTTTACAGCTCATAATCAGCATGCAAAACAGGTGTAAAAAGTATGGAAATGCAACTATCAGCATACATTTTACAGCTACTGTATCAAAAAAAATTATGAAATGCAAAGTTCAGATTTGATTATTTTCCTTTTTTAATGCACAAAATCAATGAGAAATGCACAATTAAACAGTAGTAAATGCAACATGAACATAGATCAACATACATGATGGAATGAACATAATTGTTTTCAATGAATTATGAAAGTGTGCACCAAATGATCAATTATGCAACAAGTAATGCAAAGTATGATACCTAAACATGATGAACATGAACACGCATCAACATGGATCAATAATGACATGTAACTTGATGCAAAAATCAGATTTGAATTGATATGAAAATGTTATCAAACATGCAAGAAAATGCATATACATATTTATGATTATGTGAAATGCAACATACGATATGCGATACAATTATGCGTATGAGTTAACGACAACAGGAAGTGAATCATAAACTTCATTGCTCCATCAATTTTGACTCATTGTGTTTCAATTTTCATCGGGAAAAATCATCAACGTTACCTTCATCATCGACATCGTGTAACCGTCAACATCATCAACGTCACACTAACAGAGGTTCATCACTCTTCTCCATCGCTCAAATAACAAAGCAGAATCGCTTCATCCTCTTCATCATCGATATCCTCACTCTTTGGCATCGCATCGTTACCGTTAATCATTGCCTCTGGTTTTCTTTGCGTCACCGTCAATTCAAAGGAGCACCGGACTATCTCCGGTAGGTAAACGTTCAAACTCATGCTTTCTGTTAGTTCTTGTTGCTTCTTGTTTCGATTTTTGTTAAAGTCTTTGCGATTCGGGTTGAGTGTGAAGAGTGGTGAGGATTTTGTGTTGAGGTTTTTGTCCGGCGGTCTTAGGCAAGGTGAAGGGAGTTGATGGCGCAGGTGTTTGAGGAAGAAAGAGACGGTGGTGGCTAGGTCGCAAGGTGAAGGGAGTTGATGGTGCATGTGTTTGAGGAAGAAAGAGACGGTGGTGGCTAGGTCGCAAGGTGAAGGGAGCGAAAGTTGGCGACTCTGCTGGGGATCGAACCCAGAATCTCTAGTTCCCTTGAGAGTCTCTCCTAGCGCTTGCGTGTTTCTGTTTCATTAGGTGTTAATTGTTTGCTGTTGGATGTATATTTTACTGTTGTTTATTTACAGTTTTATATACAGCTTTATTTACAGTTTTCAGTATTTATTTTCCTACATCATATATTATACTGGACTGTCTGGACTGGATTTCTTCTGTTTGGTGGGACTCGGGTGATACTATTACTGAGAGATAAGCCAAATACCCGGCTTGAGTGCACCCTAGGATTAGCGTGGACACGTTGTACTCGCATGTGGCATGATGAGTGGCGATGTGTTTCACACCCAGACTGCGACCGTCTTGGAAATATCTTGTGTGGGGATTTCCTCCACTTCGGGATAGGACCTTGATAGTTATGTGCATCTGGGGACCGATCATTGAGAACCTTTGTGGAAACAACCCTCTCCAGTGGTGACAGTGGCAGACCACATTATATGGCAAACCCATTCGCACCCGAGGGTCCACTAGGGACTCGCATAGGATGGCCTGGTTCTCTTATAGGAACTCAGTCAAAGCATCTGGTCGTATGACAATAGTACTGTATCCTACAGGCTGAATGTACAATTGTTTCTCGATTTCAGCGCTCGAAGTTGGGGACTTATAAGGGAGGCTTGTTTTTCCCGGACTCAACTGAGGCCTCCCTGCGTAGTATATAATGCCAAACCGATTCCATGACTTGGTCATGAGCCATTTCTCGGGAAGGCTGAAAGTATTATTGCTATTCGGCTTTGAGAGTCCGTGATGTTTGACTCGGAGCACACCCGTGAGATTGGAAGGGTTTACAGGTTTGCTGGAACCCTTGACCTCATCATACCTTCATTACCAGTGCAGTCTTATGTTCCGATACGATTACTTTGATTCCAGAGTTCTTGAGTTTATCTGGTTCTTGACTGGGTTTATCTGAGATTATCTGAGTGCTTATGGGTTATTATTCAGAGGATTCGGGTTTCTGATCACTTGGCTTTGACATCCAGTATCCAGACAGTTCCGGATTGATCATGTGTCCTTGCATTTGCATTGCATCATTTCATCATTAATCATGTTTTGTTTTCATTCATAGGTTCATATCATTGCTTCCGGTTCCGGTATCCTGTTCAGAGATAGAAGATTCTCGCAAGCAGAACATTCATTTCAAGTTTTTCGACACTAAGGTTGGCCTGTTAAAGAAGATGGTGAAGTTGATCACGCCCAATCATCTGGAGAGGTTCAGGAAGGCTTATGGGAGTATTCTGGATGTGGTGGTAGAGTTAGATCCCTCTGGAAGAAGTGTCATTCATACTCTACTTCAGTACTATGATCCTCAACTTCGATGTTTCACGTTTCCTTATTTTCAGTTAGGTCCTTTGCTGGAGGAGTATGCTTTGATCTTAGGAGTTCCTATTCGAGACCAGATTCCGTTCAACGTTGAGATGGTTAAGCCTACACCCGAAGCGATTGCCAAGGCTCTTTATTTGAGCCCTTCTGTTGTGGATTCTCTGACTATTATTAAAGGAGGTGTATCTGGTTTCTCTTTAGAGGCTTTAGTGAAGAAGGTTGAAGATCTGGCTGTTAAAGAAGAGTGGGATGCTGTGTGTGCCATTCTGGCTCTCTCTATTTATGGCATCATTTTGTTTGCAGACATGGAGAAATTCATAGACATGAATGCCATCCATCTATTCTCGCTGAAGAATCTTGTGCCTACACTATTGGGAGATTTGTATTACTCGGTGCATTATAAGACTGAAAATAAGCGGGGAGGTTTAGTTCGTTGTTGTGCTCATTTGTTCCATATGTGGTTCATGAGACACTTGCCTAGTACTGGGGTGTTTAGTGATCATACTTTGGTGTGGGCTCAGAAGCTGGAGAAGTTTTTTGCTAAAGATGTTAGATGGATTACTCAGAGGCTTCAGGGCACACGTTTCATCATCAGTTGTGGAAGTTACCTCAGTGTACCTCTGTTGGGAGTGACTGGGGGAATCAATTACAACCTGATCTTGTTGAGGAGACAATTAGGGTATGCTTTGAGAGAGGTCCCAGAAGAGTTGAAATTGGCTCCTACTTTCTATTTCCCGGTGAAGGACAATATGCCTTTGGTGAGAAAAGCTGTTGGGGCTTGGAAGTGCATCAAAGGAGAAGGGATGGCTAGCTTTGAAAAGTGTAACAATCAAACTTTTCCGGAGTACGAAGCCTGGTTGAAGGATAGAGCCAGGATGGTATTACTACCATTTTCCGCTCCAGTTCCTCCGGTGACTGAGCCTAATGCCTCTGTTCCCTTAGAAGAATACAAGAAGGTGGAAGCTCAGCTGCAAGAGATGACTAGCCGGTATCATCAGATGGCTCATTCCAAGACATCTTTAGAAGAGAAGCTGAAGAAGATGCAGATAGCTCAGGAGGCTAAGGAGAAAGAGTTTGTGCAAAGAGAAGCTTACTTTCAAAGGAAAGGTTTAATGGATGTTAAAAGAGAGGAAGAATTCAGAAAGACCCGAAAGACCCTTAGAGAAGCCAAACAATCTCTTGCTTGGTCGCAAGATCAGAGGAAACAAGATCAGAAGAAATACAAAGAAAAGGAAGAGTTCTATGAATCACAGTTAGCTGCCAAGAAGGAAGAATGGGAGCAAGCCCACAAGATCCGAAGAGAGAAGACTCAATAGTTGGTGAAGAGTCAGCAACCCTTAGAAGAAGCACTTAAGGAGATTGAAGATCTCAAGTTGATGGCTGGAATCAAGAAGGCTAGGTCTGAGCTGGGACTTAGTGAGGAAGGATCAGAGTCTTCAAGCAGCAGTCGTGCGTTCTAGTTTGTTTTCTCAGTATTTGGATTACCTACAGACATGTTGTAGGAATCTTGGTTGTATGTTTTTCTTTTGGAAGACTTGTACCTTACCGGGGATTCTATTACTTTTGCCTTGTGGGCTGATTTATGTTATGCAGATTTTATTCAGTTCTCTATTTTCTGTACATGCTGACACTTGGGCTGTTACGGTTATCTGAATTTGATTTCTATGCAAGGATCTTCTTAAGGTCGGAGGTCAAAAGCCATCTGGATTTCTTTGATAAATACCGGAATCGGGGCATGAATGGCCTTGAGATTGAAAGCATAAACAATTGCATTGCATACATATCATCATTCTTCTTGTTTTGCAGGTATAACCACAGGTTCCTAATGTCTTTTCTGTTTCAGGCACTTTCGTTGCAACAAGATTTCAAGGACATGTTATTATCTTAACAAAATGGCCAACTTGAGTCAGGATTCCCAGAACAAGAACTTTGAACAACTCCGGGCGGAGGTAGCTGAGATGAAGGCCCAGATGGGGAAATTCAGGGCAGAGATACAAGCTTTGTCTTAGGGCCAAAGATTCTTGAAGGAAGAATTTGACATGATGAAAACTCAAATGAAGCTGCTGACAGGGATCATGAATGCCTTGCTGAAGAAAGAAAGTGGTCAGGCGTCCGTTTCTCTACCAGAAGGTCTTATTTCTCCCATCTCTTTGGGATTTCCACTTAACCAAGAGTTGTCAGGTGGACTCTCTCCACAGTTTGAACTTCCTCACCAGCTGTCACCACTTGGTCGTCCAGAAGAGCCCAAAGCACAGATTAATCTTTCCTTGCCTGATTCAAATGAGATGAATGGTCCTATGCCAGTTACGGCCAAAGAAGTGAGCACTTTCTTTCTGTATCCAGGAACTTCTTTAACTCCTACACCTTGGTTTCCCAAAGAAGGATTTCAGCAGATGTCAGGTGTATCTCCTCCAGTGGTGGAAACCCGTTCCCGACAGAAGCAAGAAAGAGTTATTGAGCCTGTGCCCATGTCTTACGCTGAGTTGTGCCCAAAGTTGCTCCAAATGGGATTGATTGAATGTCGTGAATTATCTCCTCCTACTGGTGAACTTCCCCAAGGTTGGAATCCATATGCCTACTGTGTCTTTCACTCGGGAGCTCAATGACATGATATCAATGATTGCAGGGCATTCATGCACCAGGTGCAAGACTTGGTTGATGATGGGGTAATTAGCTTTAAGCCAAATAAGTTGAAGGTGTCACAGGTGAACACTGAAAAGGGGGTCAATTTTCATTCTTCCGGAGTTATCACTCAAGTCGAATCTTCTAAGAGGCTACAATAGCGATCTTCTTTGGTTCCTCGTCCAAATTTGGGTAAGAAAGTGCAGTGGCCATCTAGGCGCTCAAGGCAACATCAGCAACAGACTGCTTAACCACAACGAAGGCCTTATCCACAGAGAGTTTCACAAGTTGATCGTGTTCTTGATCCCATCTCCATATCCTACACTGCCATGTTGCATCAACTGCTGAGGTTTGGTTTAATCCAGTTGCGGACTTTGGCACCACCAGTAGGAAATCTTCCAAAGGGATACGATGAAAATGCGTGTTGCGAGTTTCACTCAGGTTCCCCGGGGCATGCAACAGAAGGATGCAGGGCTTTACAATGGAGAGTTCAAGATCTGATCAACTTGAAGGTCATCACACCAGATGGTCAGCTAGGGAGGCAGAGACCTCTGGACTAGAATTGATGCCTGTAGGCTTTAGCTTTTTCATGTATCTGGTTACCCTCAGGCTTGTTGAGGGAATCCTTGTTGCTGTACTTATTCGTGTTGGTTTTCAGTACCTTATATGACTTTGCTCTTGCGGGCTTTTCTATGGTATGTGTTTGGATTTCTGAAGCAGTGGCTTTCCCATTCATGCAATGACACTTGGTCGCAGGATGGTGTCTCTCCCGGGATTTTCATCCTAGTACAAACGCGAAAGTGGCGCGGAAAAGGTAGAGTCGCCAGCCAGACATTTTTATCCCGAATGAATGGGAAAGGTAATGTTGCATAAACCTAAGGAAGAAGGAAAGGAAAAGGTCCTGCAAACCAAATATCTGGGTTCGAGAGTCGGTTACGACCTGGGAAGGTATTAGCACCCCAAATCGTCCACCGTACCCGACGGGATCCACGCTTGTTTGTTTGTTTCAAAGGGTGAGAAATAACTGTTGCTGAACAAATGAACTGCTAACTGGAATGGGAATGGAAATGAGAAAGGAATTGGAAAATAAAAGGAAAAAGGGGGGAAATGCAGGGAAAATAAAGAATGTGCTCGAACGGGCCCTACCCCGCTGTCTACGTATCTCATTGGGAATATGAGGATCAGAGTCGACGTAGTTCGCCTAACTAAGGCGGGAACTATTTGTTTGTGTTTTTTTATGGCTTGAACTGCGTATGTCTATGCTCAGGTGTTGCAGGCTCGTCTGGTACGAGTGTGTCTACCGTCTTGCATGAATGACAAGTCGTCACGAGCTCGTGCTGAGTGAATGAGGTGAGAAGAGAAGTTCCCGCGGGATAGTCGCTTATTGTTTGTTTTTGTCTTTTATGAGAAGTGTTTTGAATTTGTTTGTGAACATTCTCATACTAAGACTTATTCATCGCGGGAAGTACCTACACCTCGCCCCGAAACAAGACGCATATAAACACTCCGCAACAAAGTCTCGTGTCGTACAAGAGCGTTCAACCTCTATTAGGTATTTTATTATTTTCTTCATGAGATGAGAAAGAATGACTCAAGTCGGAAAAAGGACAAAAACTAAGGGGGGCTAAGACCAACCCTAAGTTATTTATTATTCACAAAAGGGCGACCCTAATGGTTAGTGAGGTTTTCTAATCCTAAAGATCAAAATGAAAAGAAAGAAGGGAAAAGGATGCAACTTACTTCCTAAGGAAGGTAAGTTGGTCCTTACAAAGGGGAAATCCTACCAAACACAAATATGGAAGGAAAAATGAATTAAAATGCATAAGAAATGCATAAAAAACAAAAGGATAAGGTGAAGTAAACTTACCTCAATCTTCCCCACTACAAAACAAATGTTAGTGCATTTTTATTAAAAAGAATAAGGTAAACACACACCAAACAATTTCTAAGGTAACTTGGACCTAAACTATACTCTATTTTAATCCTAAAGGAACTAAAAAATGCTAGGACAAAATTACAGCACCTATTACAACCCCTATTACACAAACAGCCATGAAAATAATGCATAACACCAAGCAGCTTTTTACAGCCAGCATGCAGCATGAAATAGTGGGTGTAAAAGGTTTCAAACAGCATGTACACATAACAAACAACATACATTTTACAGCACTTATGCAAAAGAACAGCTATGAAATGCAAAAATCCAGAATTTGATTATTTTCACTTTTAAAGCACAAACTCAATGCAAAAATGCTAATCTCATCATGAACATGTGTTTGGACATGGATCAACATACATAAATGGAAGAACATGAACATTTTGGATTATTCAAGAATGTATCATATGGATTATGCAACAAGTAATGCAAAAATGAATCACATGAACATGGCATATGAACATGATGATCTTTGATTATGAATATGCAATATGATAGCTCAACAAACACACTAAACTTAATGCAAAATTCAGAATTAACTTGATATGGAAAACATGTAAGCAAATGCAACCAAATGCTCATACATATGATTATGCAATATGCAACATACATCAACAATGAAATGTAAAAATGATTTAATGCAATATGAACATATAAAAACAGAATGCAACATGATTATTATATGCCAAATGATGCATGAACATGGCAACCAAAATGCAAGAACTTAAGCTATGCACAAAGAACACAAAAATGCATAAAACGCAACATGGACGGAAACGCGTCGAAACGACTCGAAACGGGGGAATGAGCTACTGGAAATGGACTCAAAAATTCCCTAAAATCAATACCTAAACATGTATGAAACCTAAAGGCACTAGAACTTAGGACTAAGCCATCAAATAAGCAAAAAATAAAAAAATTAACAGCGTTAACCGGTTAACCAATTGATTAACCGGTTAACGAACCTAAATCTGCCCTATTTTGTGGCCAATACGCACCCGTTAACTGGTTAACCAAATGGTTAACCGGTTAACACTGAACCAGAAGGTAAAAAAAGTTGAGAAAAAAAAGTGTTTTTGGCCACAAACTCACTTCTAATGATCCCTAACATTCCTAGGAACATGCTAACATGAATTTCTATTTAATTTGAGCTTATTTACACATGATAGAACCTATAACTATCAACACCTTAAATCCAAATTCAACCAAAATCACAAATCACAAGCAAACATAATCGAAACAGAATTGATTTTAAACAAAGCGAAAAGCACTTAAAGAATGCCAAAAGTGGCGTGATGAAGAGAATAACTTAAAGAAGAAGTGGTTAAGATCACCAACCTACGAAGCGGAGGAGTGCTTCGGTGATTGTTGCAAGAATCAGAGCTTGAATCAAAGAGAACACCGAAAACCGAGAAATCGCAAAATAAATGCGTTCTTGAGCTTGAATCTTCGTGTGCTTCCGATAAGTCAATAATCCTCACAAAATTCAGTAGCTTCTTCTTCTATAATCCACAATCAAAGAAGGTTAAGGGCTTAAGCTTTAAGATCTTCAAGTTTCAATGTGAAACTTGAAGAGCGTATTTGAAAAGCTTTGGTGAGAGGGAGAGGGAAAGTGAGAGAGAAAAAGTGTTTATCAAAGAGTGAAAATTGGAAAATGGTGTTCAACCCTTTGCAATAGAGTGAGTAAGGGTTATATAGAGACTAGGCTAGGAACTAGGTTTGGGTTTGGGGCCCAAAAATTAGGTTTGGGATCCAAAATTAGGTTTGGTAGTTAGTTAGGGTTAGGGTTGGAAAAGGGAATATTCCTTGGAATATTCCTTGAAATATTCCTTGGAATACTCTAGAAGATGGTAGAAGATGGTGGAAGCTTCCAAGGGAAATAGAGTGGAATTGCAATGGAAAAACAAAATGGAAAGAATGAAAGGAAGTGTGGAAAGAAAGTGGAAGGAAAAGTGGAGGGAAACGCAAAACCAACTACCTTTCAAACGATTTTTCTTTGATTTTTTCTATGATTCCTCCATCATTTATTGACCAAACTCGACCCATAGGATCATTGTAACCCTAATTTCATGATCTCAATCTTAAAAGTCCAGGAGTCGACCCCTTTTTACCTAGCTCGGATGCCTTTTCCCCGATTCCTTGATTTTCCGTCGTCTGGTCAGTTGAACCCCTTCCAAAATGAATTTGTGGACGAGATTTGAACCTCAGGAACTTGACATCATATATAAGACAAAGGAATCCTCTTTGAATCGAAACTTCATGCCGAAGCCCCGTAGAAATGAAACCCTAATTCGGCCCTTTTCCCTCAGGAAATATTGCACTGCTTTCCTCCTTCAATCAAACCCCCATCTTTCCATGGCTCGTGGCTTCAAGTGAAGAATTGTGGGATATTATGAACCCTTTGCACAAGGTTGGGAAGCTTTGTGGCCCTTTGATTGACTTTATATTGCCTTCAGTTGCTCCGATCATTGATCACATACCCATGCCTCAGCTATGCAATGTTTGATGCAATGTTTTTGGTTATTTTATGAATCCATGAATGCAAAATGCTATGCAAAATGTTGAAGAAATGAGAGGGTAAATTTTGAGGTATTACAGCTGCCCCTATTCAATCATCTGCAGGCCTGAACGAATAATTGCGAGAGCTTTTAGACGTTCAAGGTATGGAGTGATTGAATACTTGAATAAAACTTGGAAATTTGAACTTTGTGGATAGTAGGAATGCCATCTGTTTTTTTTTTCTTTTTTTTTATTGGTATTGTTTTTTTTATTGGTTTGGTATTGTTTTTTCGTTTTGACCTCTGAATAGGTAGCAGAAATAGAACTTGACAATGTGACTGCTGGGCAGGACCAAGCCACAAAGAAAACACACGACTGCTGGGCAGGACCAAGCCACGGAAGGTGCCTGTTAGCGAAATAGGACTTAACGCAACATCAACCGATTTGCGACTCAAATAAGATCAACCGATCTATCAAGGAGATGGTTTCAACCGATCCACCCCAGAAAGCGAGAATGTAATATCATCCGATTTACAACTCGAAGAGAAATGATATCAACTGAAATAAACAGCGAGAAGATGAGAAACCTGTGCATAATAAACCTGTGATGCAATGATATGGAATGTAAATGTATATGCAATGTTTTCAAGGACCGCAGGATTTAAATTTGCTTAAACAAACAAGAAGGTAAACCTTTATTAGTGATAAATTTGTTTTGCCTCTTGGGCTTACAGAAAATGAAATGCAATAAATACAAGAGATGGGGTTTTAAGTCTCCCATGGACGTTTCCTCTTTGTGTTGAGGTATGAGTTGAGATTCCGCTCCTCGTGAAGTTGCTTTGTTAGTTCCAAGATTCTTTCTTGGCTTGCTTTGTAATGAGCCTCGAAAGTATCTCTTTGCTCCTTCAACTGGGCCCAAGATCTCTGTAAGTCTTCCATGTCAGTAGGCATGTCTGGGTGAAGGATAGTATAAGAAGTATCTCCTTCAGCAACAGGTTCCATGGTAACTGGCAGGATAGCAGGATATGGCATCATGAAAGTCTGAGCACGAGATCGCACCCATCTGAGATAAACTTCCATAGGAATAGTGTACTTAGGCTCCAGAGTCTTGCTGTCAACCTTGTTCACTTTTCCCCATGCTCGTATGAATCTCTGACGGTAACCTTGAAGATCGTTGTCGTAGTCAAATACAATGCCCTGAATCAACATGTCATGAGGACCATCACTCCGAGCGTAACCAAATTGTCGTAGAGCTAGAGAGGGGTTGTAGGTAATGCCTCCTCTTATTCCTAGAAGTGGCACATTAGGAAACTCCCCACAACGGTCAATGATAGTGACATTCTCCATAGATCTGGAGCACCAATGAATATCTGAATGCGATAGTGACATGATCCTCTTGAACCATCTGAACCCTTGCTCATTCTTCATTACTGAGCGAGGGAGGTGAGAAATAAACCACCTGGACAACAAAGGTATGCAACACATCAAAGTTCCTTTTGCCCTTGTAGTACGAGTATGAAGAGAATGTAGGATGTCTCCAAGCAATGTAGGCACTGGATTGTGACTCAGGAATATGTTGATGGCATGAACGTCTATGAACTGATCTGGATTGGGGAACAACACTAAGCCATAAATCAGCAAGGCTAAGATCTTCTCAAAAGCATCATGACTCATAGCCTTCAAGAACACTTGAGCCTTCTCTATTAACACCTTGGCAAGAATACCCTTAACTCCGCTTCTCGTTTCTAGAACAATGTCAGCCTTCTTCAGATGTAGAGCTGCAGCAATAACCTCAAGTTTAGGCTCCTTTTCCAAGCCTGTGAATGGTTTCTGATCAAGAACAGGTATGCCCAGAAGTTTGGAGAATTCTTCCATGGTAGGAACCAGCTGGTAGTCGGGGAATGTGAAACAATGGTGCTTGGGATCAAAGAACTGAAACAGGACACTCATCATGTCTTCATTGAACCCTGAGGTGACTAGATCCAATAGGTGACCATGTCTCTTGATGAACCGGGAGTGATCAGACACTTGAGAAATCAACTCTTTAAGCTTAGCAGGTATGCCTACAAAGTTGATCCTGATAGTGTTTCTACGAGCAGAAGCCATGACCTGCAACAAAGAACAAAGATAAATCCCTTGGTCCTTGAAATGGTTAGTGAAAATGCTATGCTTATGATGCATGATGATGTCATGATGTTATGCTCAATCACAAACATGTGGCACACACAAACAAGTCACACAATAGCCCTAGGTTTAAAGGCTTGCATGAGGTTCAAAGGTAAGTACCCTCCCCTGAAGTTTAGATGGTTCATCCTGTCCTACAAAAGTAACCAGGTTCTAAGGGATCTCAATATCATTGATCCTTCACAAGGGTGGTTGTTCAGTAGGCAACTTACTTGCCAACCAAAACCCTCCAAGTTTAGAATCTCAATGAGTGTAGCATCGAGTATCAACCAACTTCAGTCTTCACCAAAGCCGGTTATCTCACTACTTTTCTAAAGGCCAAGATGGGATAACTAGGGTTCTAAAAGTTAGTTAGTGCATTGACAACATATGGCAGCCTCATATTATCCTCAACTTGACTTAAGGAACATAAGCACCAACCAAGAAGTCACACTAACTATGGCCACCAGATCAACCATATCGATATACGCCGTACAGTTTCCTTGGTCTATTGCCATTTACCTAAGGTACACTAGATCCGGGTTAGGATCTTTCACATATAAGAGCCCAACAAGTAAGTATAAAGCAAACAAGGCAAACAATTTTAAAGTGATCTAATTCCTAAGGGTACCCCTCTTTAATATTAAATCCCCAGCAGAGTCGCCAGTTCTGTAACACGGTGGGAGAACTGACTTTAGTTATGTTGCGGATAGCAAGAGTCGCCACCGACTTTTATTTTATCCAAAGGAAAGGCATAAAAGAACAGGAAAGACCTTTTTAAAAGATTTTTGGGTCCAGGGGGTAGGTTATGTAAAGGGAAGGTGTTAGCACCCTTTACATCCATGGTTATCCATGGGCTCTTAGTTACTTAGCTCACTTTAAAATGTTTTTGAAATGTGAAGTGTGTGAATAAAAATTTTCTTAAGAGTTTCATAATGATCCATGTACGGATGCGTAAAAAACCTTTGTTTTGAAAATTGTTTAAAATGTGTAAAATGTTTGAAATGTTTTTGAAAAGTGAGCAAGTATCGAAGAGGAACCTACCCTAAGTTTAAGTCTTTATGTTCATGAATCCTTTAAATGGTAAGACTATCCCTATTATTAAGGAATAGGTAGTCATTACCTTGGATGTAAGGGACAAGTGAAGGGACATCTGTTTTCTTTAGGCAACTGTGGGGTGTATAAGCAATTCGAAGGGACTTATCATCTTTATTCGAAAGGGACAAGATCATTACGAAGGCAACATTCGAAAGGGACTTGATCTTTTATTTGTTAAGGGACTAGATGATGTGAATTTGAGGGACTTTGCTTTATACACCCTACTTGACCTTTTGATTAGGCAACATGAGAAGTAACCCTTAGAAAGTGAGATGGCGATCAAAGATCGACTTACGTGTGTGAGTGTACAATTTTAATATTTATCTTTAAATTAGTGAACTAAATTGATTTTACATTACAAATATGTTTACACTCCCTATTTACTAACCATAGCATAAAATAAATAATTAATCATTACTACTAAATATTACACCAAGGAACAATTACATCATAATAATAATTAAAGCAAAATAAATAAATAAGCAAAATAATAAATAATAATAATAATTGGGTTAGTAAAATAATAATAATAAAAATAATACAAAGTTAAATGGGGTTAGTAATGATAAATATCACATAAATATAATTAATAATAATAATAATGAAATAAACAAGAATATTATAATAATTAAAAGTTCAATTTTATAAACAATTATTATTTAATATTAAAATATAAACAATTATACTAATTATTATAAAGTTTTAAGTTATATGCAAATTATAAAAATTAAGTTAATTATGAACATATTATGAAAATAAAATTATAATTACAAAAATTAAATTAGCAGTTTTTAACTATTTTTAAACATATATTAAAAATTATTTAAATTATGAACAATTTATATCATACTATCATATTAACAAAATTAAATTATGAATTTTAATTTTAAACATATTTATATACAAGATTTAAATTATAAACAAATTAAAAAATGTACATGATTAAAGTTCATATGGAAGAAATTAAGAATTAAATTTTAAGTAAAAAGAAAATTAGGGTTTGAAAATTATTAGGGTTTTAGATACAAAAATATTAGGATTTTAATTTAATACATAATACTAATTTAATCATTAAATAAAATATACACATATTTTAATAAAAAAAACTAGTTTTAGAAAATATTTTTTAGGGTTAATCTTGGTTTATGAAAATGTTTTAGGATTTATTAAATTAGGGTTATAGTTTTAATTAATAATAATAATAATAAACAAACAAAACAAATAATGGAGAAAAAGAGAAAAAAGAACTTACCTTGGCTGGGAATTGAACCCAGCCCCTCTGCTTTTCATAAACTCCAGCCAGCAGGATCTACCACTGGGCCAGCACGCGCCTGGTGCTAAGGAAAGGAGTACAATTGGTTTTGTTGCTTATTCCTGGAAAATCATGAAAAAGAAAACAAAACAAAAGGACTGGGGAGGATCGAACCCAGGACCTTTGCACTGCACACAAACACACTTACCATTCCAGCCGGGAGGGCGCTTCTGATATTATAGTGACTATAATTCATAATATATTAAGTCTAATAGTTCAAATGGAAAAATAAGAAAAATTGTGGAAGCCAGGATTCGATCCCTGGACCAAAGCCTCCCACGCGCATCCCTTAACCAACTGAACCAACCACATAACTGTGAAACAATATCAAAACAAAACAAAAAAACATTATATCAAATATTTAAAATCTGAAATTCGCGCCAGGGCATCATCTTCTTCCTCCAGCCCTGGGATTTTAGCTGCGAATTATGTTGCCAACTTTCCTGCGAATTTAGACTTGCAGCAAAACCTACGAATCTTATACACCATCAAAACTGCAAAATTTCATCAAATTAATTGTACAAACATGATCCATAGATGAATTGGCATTGATCTGTGTTCTTAGAATTGATTTATATTAGCTTAAGAACAAAACCCTAAAGGGGCCGAAAACCCTAACAATGGTGGTTTCTCAAACCTGCAATGAAACTACAATTAAACCATCCAGAATCAATCAATAACTTCATACAAACACAAAACAATGATCAAAAGTTATTAAAATCCAGTCAATATGCAAAATCGAAAAATCAAGATATGATGAACATTATGAATTCGGGTTATGCAATATGAGGTGTTTAAGATGTTGTTTATGATCCAAAATCATTCTATGAACATCCAGGAACACATGGCAACCTTCAAATTGTCTTGAAAGTGGTTGTAGCTTGGAATCCGAATTTGAGTTTTGTGATGAATTTTGAAAATTGCAACTTACTCTTTGAGGCAGAATTTTCGTGTCCAATGAATAGGGTTGTGTTGTATACTTATAGTGTAATAGAACTAGGTCAAAACAATTGATTGTTGTGTGGAAAATTTGATTGAAAAAGATTGAAAAAGATTAAGTCTTAAACTTCAAATATTTGAGAATTAGACCTTTCTATTTCAAGCCAATCACCATGATTCTCATACCAATTTGATCTAAATCACTTTTATGACTTTCTAGAAACAAAATCTCATTTAAATATTTAATTTTTCTATTTTATTTTAATTTAAAATGATTTTAAATGAATAAAATCAAAATAAATAAAATAAAATGATGAAAAATCTGAATTTTAGAGATTTGGGTCGTGCATGAAGTATTGGTATGGATTGGATCATCATATGGCAAACCCATTTAGAAAAAATTGGTTTTAAACCTCCATTTTCTTCATAAACCAACCAAAAATTTCCCAAATTTGCAAGGGCACAAATCCTTCAATTTTAATGCTATGAGGGTGTTCTTGGACATTTTGGAAAGCTTGAAGAGTCCTCTAACCAACCCCACTGGTTTCATGTCCATATCATTTACCATTCTCAAGTTATGCCCTTTTGAAGTTGTTGACTTTTTGTTGACTTTCAAAAGGACCTATAATGTCTTAGCTCCTACCTTCCAAATGAAGCATTTTTGGGCTTGGCTTGTGAGACACAAAGTTGTAGAGAATTCAATTTCCTTCAAAATGAGCTTTGGATGGAAAATTGGTGATGAAGCATGTGAAAGTTATGGCTGGTCAAAGTTCAGTTGACGTTTCCTAAGGAAACCCTAATTTAGAAACCTTTGATTCTTGATGATCTGAGATCTCCTTGATGAATCATGATCAACCCTTGATCAAATGATGAATTTTACTTCATATACCTGATGTTGGCAAAAAATCATGAAGTTTGACTTTGGTTTGACCACAGTTGACCTCAGTTTGACTTTTTAACTGCTTTGACTTATTTTGACTTATCTGATCATTTGACTGAGCAAACCTTTGTGAAAAGTCTTGAAACTTGTCATGGGGATTATTAGACACATATAAGATGTTATGAAGCTCACTTGAAGTCTTGGAAGTCCATTTAGCCTGATTAAAGTCAAAACCCTAGTTTTGGATGCACTGCTTAGGAGGATGCATTGTCTGAGGGAATTGTCAAACTTTCTGACTATTTGTGAACTTTGTGAACCTTGTGAACCTCATAAGATGTCTTGTGAACCTTGTGAACCTCATGAAAGGTCTTGTGAACCTTGTGAACCTCATAAAGTGTCTTGTAAACTTCATGAACCTCATGAAAGGTCTTGTGAACCTTGTGAACCTCATAAAGTGTCTTGTAAACTTCATGAACCTCATGAAAGGTCTTGTGAACCTTGTGAACCTTCTTAGCACACAAAGTCTTGTATTGTGAGGGAAAATTTTGGGGTGTAACAACTGCCCCTGTTCAATTTTCTGAAACCTGAGGGGTTAGATTGGTATGTGTGCCAGTCGTGACCTGGAAGGTTGAAGGGGATTGAACACAAAAGCCCAAAAATTTGCACTCACCGGTGCGTAGAGTGATACTGATGACTAGTTGAATATGCTTGAGTGGGCTTAAAGATGCCACTTGGAGAAAAGTTCGTCAGATACATTTCTTGGAGGATAAAGCAGTACAAAATGTGAAGATATAATGATAGCTTTCAGGAGGATAAACAACGTCCTGAGGTAATGATATGCTTTCAGGAAGATAAACAACGTCCCGAGGTAGTGGTATGCTTTTAGAAGGATAAATAACGTTCTGAGGAAATGATATAACCTTTGGGAAGATAAAAAACGGCCTAAGGTAATGATAGGCTTTCAGGAGGATAAACAACGTCCCGAGGTAGTGGTATGCTTTCAGAAGGATAAACAACGTTCTGAGGAAATGATATGCTTTCAGGAGGATAAACAACGTCCTGAGGTATAATGATGTAACCTTTTGGGAAGATAAACAACGGCCCAAGGTCATGATATGCTTTCAGGAAGATAAACAACGTCCCGAGGTAATGATATAACCTTTGGGAAGATAAACAACGGCCCAAAGTAATAATATGCTTTCAAGAAGATAAACAACGTCCCGAGGTAATGATATGCTTTCAGGAGGATAAACAACGTCCTGAGGAAATAATGTGCTTTTGGGAAGATAAACAACGGCCCAAAGTCACAAGTTGTTGATAAAGTGTGTCTGCTGGAGAATTAACCTGAAAAACAAGATTAAAACATTTTGTGTGATAATATTAGTCTATGCATTATGTATGCATGTGTGATATGATGCACCTAAGTAATGTATTATGTATCTATGTATATGCATGTTATGGTATGATGTAAATGATGTATGTATGATATGATGCAGCCTGAAACGTCTGGATATCTTCGTATAACAACTGCTGGCCAGGGAAAATAAATCCCGATTCGTTGCTGGAGAATATGAGGAACTCGTTCCCATTTCGTTTGATGGTATAGTATACATAACCTCCCGTCTTCGTTTGATAGTAGGGTATGCATAACCTCCCGTCTTCGTTCGTCGTACTCCTATTGAAAGAATAAATTCTGATTATCCGTATGAGGATAAAAGAGATGGATATAAATTCCAGGGGAGATGTGACTTGAAGTATTCATGAAGATGGATTTGCCCTACTGGGGAACCTGTAGCTGTCTTGTAAGGATGAACCGGCGAAGCTTTGTTGAAATCCTTCCCTCGTTCGTCCTTAGTAAATACTATTACTGCATTTTCATGCATTTCTGGTAAACATCAATCATATTCAAAAGCATACATACATTCAAACACAACCAATGGACATTTCGCTTATGTAAATAAGGTAAAAGTAAATCTGGATTCAAAGATGGAATTTTATTTATATCAAAAAGTGACCTATACATAGGTAAGTTTGTACAAGGAGACAGAAATCCTAGTAAGAGGAATTTGTCATAAAGTTTTACAAAACAAAGAAAATCAGCTATGTGAAAAATAATCCTATTGAGTTCCAATTCTACTATTGCCATTATCTTCAAGTATCTCATCTTCTGTTGTTGAGACGGAAACGATTAGATTGAGCTATATCTGTTCAAACTTGAGTAAGTGACACAACTGGTTGCAGTTTCATGGGTGATCCAAACGAGACATAGTCATACGCTTTAATCCCTAACTTTTGCCTGGATTGCCCTTTCAGGTTTTCAATCCACCGGGATACCCTTTTTTGCCCAAGCCGCCTTTTCAGGTTTTCGACTTGCCGGGTGTACATTTTTTTATATATATCCCTAATTTTTGCCCGAACCCTTTTGGTTCGCCGGGATGCCCTTATTTTTGCCTAGGCCAGTCAACCTAGCGGGTCTCTTTTTATGCGTAGTATTTTTTAACTATGTCTGCGTTTACAGGCTGTGGGAAGTCTTCACCATCCATAGTAGTAAGTATCATAGCACCTCCTGAAAATATTGTTTTGACTACGAATGGTCCTTCATATGTAGGAGTCCATTTGCCCCTAGGATCACCCTGTGGTAATATGATACGCTTGATTACCAAGTCGCCGGCCTGATATACCTTTGCCTTAACCTTCTTATTAAAAGCTTTGATCATCCTTTTCTGGTACATCTGACCATGACAAACTGCTGCTAGCCTCTTCTCATCAATCAAATTTATCTGGTCCAGTCGAGTCTAAATCCACTCATCTTCATCCAAGCCTGCATCCTTCATAATTCTTAAGGAGGGAATCTGAACTTCAATGGGCAGAACTGCTTCCATACCATAGACTAAGGAGAATGGGGTTGCCCCTGTTGAAGTACGTATTGTGGTACGATAACCATGAAGAGCAAATGGTAACATCTCATGCCAATCCTTGTAAGTAACAGTCATCTTCTGTATAATCTTCTTAATGTTCTTGTTAGCAGCTTCAACTACCCCATTCATCTTCGGACGATACGGAGAAGAGTTGTGATGCTTAATCTTGAACTGCGTGCAGAGATCAGTAATCATAGTGTTGTTCAGATTAGAGCCATGTAAACACCCCAAATTTGCCCTCACCCATTCACACATGACTTGTGATCATCTCATATGCATAAACACAATCACATCATCTCATGTCTCATTTGGTTTCACTGGATAGTTTCTAAGGCATCTGCACCTAGGGTTTGTGATCTGAGCAACCTCAGGGCATCTTGAGCCATTCCAAAGGCCACTAATCAACTCAAAGGGGTCCATGTGTGTTCTTATATCATGTTACATCCTCACAAAGTCAAAATTGCAGAGGGATCACAAGAACTAGGGTTTGAGTGGATGCAGAGCCAGGATGAACTGCACAGTTGACTGAAAATTAGGGTTTTGGTTTCAGAGGCCATAACTCCAAATTTTTTGGTCATTCTTGTTTCCATTGGTCTCTATGTGGTATAGGGAGTATGCATATCAATTTTCATGAAGAAATTCCATGGGGAAGTCATCTGATCAAGAGTTGACTTTTCAGACAAGTCAGTGCAAAATCAGGGCATCTGAGGCCCCCAATGACCCAACCAATGGGTGATCTTCATCATTTTGAGTGTATATGATCTTTATTTGATCATGGAAGAAGGTTGAAGTTCATAAAAATCAAGAATTTAGGTTTTTTGCAATTGTTGACTTTTTGGGTATAGTTGACTTTTCAAGAATGCCTCATTTTAGGTCAATTTTCAAGCCTTGATTCATGATCCAAAAAGGCTTCAAATGGAAAAACTTTGGTCATGAAAGTTGTAGATCTCATCTTTCCCTTTTCAAAAAGTACAAGAACATGATCAAACTCTTCATGGATCAAAAGTTATGGCAATGCAAAGTTAGCAAAAATCATTGATTTTCAAGTTATGCATCAAATGGAAATTTTGCAAAACCTTGGATTAATGCATTATGTGACTTCTAATTCCTCTCAAACCAGTACACAAACATTTCTTTAAGTCATAAAATCAGATTTGAACTAAGTTTGCCCTTGGTTTCATGTTTGGTTATGCAAAGGATCACATGTGAACCAAAATGCCACAACTTGCAAAACTCATCATCATGCTTGCTACAACTTGATGCATTGGCTGCTGAGCTTTGCTAGCCTCTCACCTCACCTTGCTGCGCCAGCCCATGCCCATGTACTTGCCTAGCACCTCACCTTACTTTCTCTTACACAAGAGTTGACAAAGTTGCAAAAGTTAACCTACCAATCCATAAAGCACAAGTCACATCAGCCAGCCAATGAGAGAGAGTCATATGTACAATTTGCAAGCTAAACATATCAAGAGCTAAGGCTGAAACCACACCATTCACAACATTCACAAAAACCTTCCATCTTGCAAGTTCATTCGAATTTCTTTCCACAGCCATCAAACATTCAAACTCTCATCATCATTCAACTCACCACACCTCATAGACAAGAAACACCCCAAGCATAAGCCTGAAACAAGCCTGAAAACTCCATTGCCATCATTCACCTCAAGCTGCAGATTCTATCGAATCTCTCTTCACAAGCCACAAACACTTCAACCAACACCACAAACCTTCTCAACACACCTCATAGATCATAAACAACCCCTCTTCACAGCCTGAAAGTGCCAAAAACTCATCTGCCATTGTTGACTGAACTGAAGCAGTTCCTTTCGAATCTTCTTCTCCAGCCAACACAAACTCATTTTGAGCATCCAAGTACCTTTGGGGGACCAAGAGGAGCAGCTTGCACTGAAAGAAGAGGCCTGGAAGTTCCTAAACCGAAAGCTTCAAATCTCAGGTAGCTCCAAATATTTTTTTCCAGAAATCACTTTTGTTGTTATAAACTTGTTCTTCATGCTTGCCTGATCACTCTGGTACCATTAGTTTTTGAAATGGCTTTGTTTTAAGAGTTTAATTTGATTCTGAAGCTTGCGTGACCTAGAACTTGCTTGCTTCGATTCAGCTTGTTTATGGAATATAAATTTGTTTTAGGTTAGGGGTTTGGTTCGTGAGGATGAGAGGGACGTTTTCCTGGTCTTAGATTTCATTTTAATAACCTAGGGAAGAAGCTTGAAGTTTCCAGGGGAGGAGGTCACCGGAGAAGACGACCGGAGCTCGTCTCCGGTGACCTGAGAGTGATTAATTATTAATTAGGGTTAGGGCACTGAGTTTGAATCTGGACCATTTGATCATCTTTCCCGCGCGTGCGTGTATGGTCTGGATTGCATCATTAAGTTTTAATTGTGGTTTAATATTTAATTAATTAAGATTAGGATAGTTTGAATCTGGGCCATCAGATGGCGCGCCAAGTCAACCCACCCACCCTCAGAACGCATCCTGGCCTTTCATTTGTCTTACTTTTATTTTATTCAATTTTTAATTCATTTTTCTTGCATTTTATTTGTATAATTTATTTAAAATAGCTAAAAAATCATAAAAATTATGAAACTTTTTCTTTAAGGTTTTATTAATTTTTATGACACAAAAAATATTTTTATTTTATTTTTATCATTAAAAAAAGTATTTTTAAATATTTAAAAGATTATTTTTAATTGATTAATGAGAATTAATTAATTAAAAATACTTTTAGGTATTTAAAAATTACAAAAAAATTCATGAAATGTTCTAAGACATTTAGAAACATTGTCCAACCTTCAAACCAAATTTCTTTTTTGATCTTGATGTATTTTAAGAATTTTTCATGGAATTAAATCATATTTTATGCATTATTTTGATCACAAGTTTGAAAATTCATTTCTGCCTATTGGTGAAGGTTGAGACATTGATTCTTTTTGCTTTGTTTTCCATTTGGCATGTACTTTCAAGGATAAAAAGGCCATGATTTGATCTTGCATTTTCTAATTGATTGGCATTTCTTTTGTTACAAACCCTAAAAAGCCCTAATAACTTGCAAAATTCATAACTTGAGTTTGGTTGAGAGTTGAGAGCTCCCCTTTGGGCAGTGGTTCATTATAGGCCTAGGGTTTCTTTGGGTACCATTTTCCATTTTTTATGTTAAGGTTTGCTTCTGTTTTTGGTTTATGTGTGATGTTTGATCCATGAACCCTAATTTGGGCTTTCATTTGCATCCCTCTTGCATTTCCTTGCATAACATGACTTGTCTTTGCATTTTGTGCATTCTTATGATTCATTTGACATTTTAAGACATGTATGAAGCATCTTTGATCATTGCATTGCATGTTTTCCATGTCATTTGTCTTGTATGATTCATAACTTTTCATGTTTGTTCATGCTCTTTAGCTTGCATCATTTGCATTCATAATCTTGTATGAACATCCCCATTGTCTTGCCTCATGTTTGCAGCACCTCATAACATCATAATCATCATAAACATGCTTCTGGTCTTTCTTTGCATCATATCATTTCATCTCATCTTGCATTGCATTGCATTTTCTTTCTAACATTGCGGGTGGTAAGTAAACTTGAGAAGTGAATTTGCCTTCACTTCTCATACCTTTTCTTTTCATCTCTCTTGCATCCATTGCTGCATTCTTATTTGTGTTTGAGTTTGAGCTTGCTCATTCTTCTCCTCCCCACTTTCTTTCTTCAAGTGACTTGACTTCTTGAATGAAGCAAGTCACTTTGCTTCTCTTGATCTTGTTCATCTGCTTCCTGGTGGCTCCTCTGAAGATTGTTCTTGGAAACCTCACAAACCTTAGGACCAACCAAGCATGATAATGAATTAGGGTTTTGATTAGTTCCCCCCATAGTTTCTACCTTTGTGTCTCTCCTTGAGTCATCTCCCCTCACCTCATAATCAGGGACTAAACCCTCAAGGCTTTAAGACTTTGTGATTAAGATCATGCCTGCATCCTTCTTTTAGGATGGAGTGTATAACTTTAATCCTAAGTCTTGGACCCTTAAGGTGTTGAACTCTCTTAATTAATCCATCTAATAATCATCAAGACATTACACTTGTAACTTGGGCCTTGCATTAGGGTTCTAATTCTTCCTTAATTGGTTAAGAAGGACTAACCCTAAAGTTAATGGACAAGTCCCCCTCAAGTTGTCTTACAAATCATAAAAAACACTTCATCATCATACCATTAATCTAAAATCCACTTAATCAAAGGCTTGTTTTGTCATGGGTTTAATCCCTAATCATGGATTAAGTTGAGGAGTTTTTCTCAACTTAAACATTCTCATCTATCATCCTTCTTTTAGGATGGTGTAATGGGTCTGTTTAATCCTTGATTATGGCTTAACCTCATTACTCAACACTAAACAAAATCACAAAAAACATCTAAATAATCACAAGTAGGTTAATGATCTTAATCCTGCATCAAAGGTGATTAAGTGTGAGAATCTGACTTCACACTTAAAGTATTCTCATTACCCCTAATCAGAGGGAAGATGTGATGAGTTTACTAAATCCATTGATTTAGGCTTAAGCTCATTATCTTATGACAAACTTTCAAAAGCAATAAAAGACTGAAAACACAAAAACAAACAATAATCGTCTCCCTCGGGATTCTTTTCTCATCTCACTCACTCACAACCGAGAACTTGCTTCTTCCGTCTAATGCAAGACAGTTTGCACCTGAGCCAGACAGGTCATACACTTGAGCATAGACTGCAAGCCGTTCACCAGTCAATTCTTTCAGTCTCTTTGGGTCGAACTACGGTGTTCTGACTTCCTCATTGCACGAGAGGATACGTAGGCATAACTTAACAGTTATCGAACAAAAGTCTCTGTACATTCCCCCTCCTTCCAGCTTCATTCTTTAGCCTCATATTCTTGAGCATCTCATTCCTGATCTCACACTGACACTGTACATTTATACACATCACATTTCTTTACACTGACACCTGTACATCTTTTCCAGCTCTTTTACACACAAATTGCACTGACACTACCCCTTTAAAACACAAATCTTTCAAGCGTGGATCCCGTCGAGTACGACGGACAATCTGGGTGCTAATACCTTCCCAGGTTGTAACCAACCCCCTTTCTCAGTCTCTCTGGTTCGCAAACCGTCTTATCCATCTCTTTCTAGGTCTATGCAGCATTGCCTTTCCTCCGGGATAAAAATGCCTAGCTGGCGACTCTTTTCATTCTCCAGTGAGTTCACGGCTGTGTGTTCTCACTGTTCCCTTCGCCGACCGTTCGCGTCTGTACCTTCATTTGATCCGTTTTCATTTGTCGGGAGCGACAGCTTGGCGACTCTGCTGGGGACCCTTATACTGCAACCAGGGCTTCTGGTTCTTTTTGTGGGTTCCTCCTAGCGCTTGATTGATTTGTGTTTATTGGGGGTGTTATGTGCTTGTTTGTGCTTGTATTTATTTTATTCATTGCTTTATGTACAGTTACTTTACTGCTTTCTTTATTGCATTTATATATATCATACTGTCATGCTGTCTGTGCTGGATCTGGTTTTGTTTTAGTGGGTGGGGTTCTATTGAGAGCCAAGGTCCTATACCTGGGACCTGAGTGACACCTAGGCTAGAGTGAATCATATTCTTTCCCATTCCATTTCGGTCTGGTGCGGGAATATGAAACACGGTTCAGATATGGGTTTCTTCTTGAGAACTCTGTGCTACGGATTTCCTGTAGTGCTAGGGGGATCTGGGAAGCCTGCTAAGTCTGGATGACCTTTTAGTATTGACCTTCAGAAATTGAGGTGAATTAGAGGAGGAATTGTTATGGTTATTGTAAACACTGTACCTCCGGGTTAGAAGTGTTTACACTTCTCATAACTGATCCAAGTCTGAGGATCCTTGTTCTAGATCACTACCTGTGAGGGGGTTGGGCTGTTTACAGGTTTGCAGGTACCTTGACCTCAGAATACCCTGTTACTTTGACTCTGTTAAGAATGCTCCATGTTGGATAGTTCTTGTGATTCTAAAACCCTGGACATGTGGCTCTTTATTTGAGTCCCCCACCTTGGTTACTGGATTTATAGACCTCCATCCGGAATTCTTGAACACACATGGATCTATACCAAGGCAGTTTATCCAGATCCAGCTCAGTCACAAACCCTTTGCATATCATTTGCATACATCCTCATTGCATCATATTAACATGTGCTTATTTGTTTTTCAGGGTATCCATTTTCATCAGGTTTTGGTTTTGACCCCATCTGCAGCTTTGACCCATCTTCACCAGCATCTGCTTCAGTTTAGCTGTCTGCTTCAGCACCAGCCAGTCAGTGGTTTTCTCTACTTCAGCATTGTCATCAGCACTCTACCCAGTCTTCAGCATCATGGCTCCAAAGAAAAGCAATATCACCTATCATTTCTTCCAACCAGACTTGTCAGACATCAGGAGGGTCCAAACCCTGATGACCCCAGATCACATACCTCTGTTCAGGGAGCATTATGGGGATATACTTGACTTGGTTATAGACATGGACCCATCTCAGAGGAGCCTGATCCATACCTGCATCCAGTTCTATGACCCCCCATTGAGGTGTTTCACCTTTCAAGACTTTCAGTTGGGACCTCTCTTAGGAGAATATGCATCTTTGGTTGGTTTGCCTATCAAGAGAGAAATTCCTTTTAACCCTGAAATGGTCTTTCCCAGCAATGGAGAGATAGCAAGAGCTTTGCACCTGGAACCTGCTTCGATTGAGCAGCATATGACCTCTAAAGCTGGGATCCCTGGTTTTCATCTGGACTTCCTGATTTCTCAAGCTAGTTTGAAGGCCTCCCTGGGGGATTGGAAAGCTGTTTGTGCATTGTTGGCCTTGAGTGTATATGGAATTGTGTTGTTTGCAGATGAGCCCAGATTCATCAGCAAGAATGCCATCCACCTGTTCATCCTGAAGAACCCAGTGCCAACCTTGTTGGGTGACCTCTATTACTCAGTACATCAGAGGAATGAGAAACAGAGGGGTAAGCTAGTGAGGTGTTGTGCTCCACTATTCCATGCTTGGCTTCTCAAGCATCTACCCAGGACAGATGCATTCCTGAATCCTCATCAGCAAAGCAACTGGGCTAAGAGGCTCACTACTCTCACTGCAGCAGACATCAGATGGTGCACCCAAGGCACCAAGGGCAGAGATATGATCACAAGCTGTGGGCACTTTCCCAATGTACCTTTGGTAGGAGTTAAGGGAAGTATCAACTACAACCCCCTGCTGTTCAAGAGGCAATTAGGCTATGCACTGGTTCATGCTCCTAGGGAACAAGACCTGGTTGAGACCCTCTACTGTGAGAACAAGATCAGTTTGACTGTTGTTAGGCAGGCTGCCTGGGCCTGGGATCATGTTCAAACCAAGGGAATCACCATTCTGGGGAAGTGCAATAATGTGGCATCAACCCAATATCATGAGTGGTCCTATGCTAGGGCCCAAATCTCAGAATTGCCCTTCACCATCAAAGACATGCCTGAGTCATCATCAGCACCACCCCCTGCTACTGTCAGTTTGGAAGAGTTTGAAGGCTTGAAAGAAAGAAATGAGAAGCTATCCCAAGCCCTGCAGAAGACCCTCAGGGAGAGGAGTGAAGGTGTAAGGGAGATTGAAAGATTGGAGAAGCTGAGAGTGGAACACTTGACTAAGATTGAGAAGTCTGGAGACTATATCAACAAGTCTAAAGCTGGTGAGCAGATTCTGAAAAATGCTTGTAAAGAAGCCCAGTTCCAAAGAGCAAGGACAGACTTGTACTTGAAAGAGAGTCAGGCCAGGTGGGTCCGGATCACTGAAGCCCGTACTCTAGAAGACAAGAGAGTTCAAGATAAGATGGAGCAGATGGAAAAAGCCCTGGCAGCAGCCCAGGAGGAAATTTCAGAGTTAAAAATCAAAGCTGGAGTGAAGAGATCCAAAGACCAAAGCCAGAACAAGAAGTTGACTACAGCTGTTGCAACAAGAAACCTTCTCATCAGGAATCTTACGGAGCATCCGGCTGATCCTGTGACCGAAGCACTTCTTAAGGAAGTTCGCGAGGATGAGTTTGGCCTTGGAGTCTGATTATTTGCTTGTTGTTGTTCCTTTTCCATGTACTTTTGCTTTTTGGTGATGTATTTTTGACCCCTTAGAGGGCTAGTGTTGTAAAAAATGAACAATTTGTATTATTTTACCTTTGTAATATATTTGTGTTTGTTTCCATCTGGGTTCACTTCAAAAGCAACTTCAACAGCATCATCTTCAAGGGTCTGGACGGGTCAAAACTGAAGACCAAGCCGGATACCTTGATAGCAAATAAGCATACTGCATTGCATACTAACCCTTTTGTTTGTTTTGTAGGTTTTGTTTTATTGTTTCTAACCTCTGTTGTGACATTCAGGAATTATTGCTCGCCGCAGGCTATTCCCTCTCAACAGGCCACACAGGTACCCTACAAGAAACAACCTTCCGGGCATCCAGATGGACCAGTTGCAGCAAGACCTCAATGAGGCCAGAACCCAGATGGCTAATGAAAGGGTGGAGATGAGAACCCAAATAACTCAGTTCATGGAAGTGATGAATAATTTAGCTCAAAGCCAGGAGAGGCTTAGAGTTCTGGTAGAGGGGAGAACTCAAGATGACCCCCATGTGGGAACTGCTGGCACCAGTAACAATGAAAGGGTGCAACCACATGTTAACCCCCCTATATTTGGTCCACACCTACATCCTGAGATTCATATTCCTGCAAACGTTCAAGGAACAGCCACTGCAGCCAGAGTACTTCAAGAGGACCCTCAGGAGGATCAGTTTACAGTCATGGGTGCTGGAGAGGAAACCTACGATAGGAGATTGGATGAGTTGGCTGAGAAGTTGAGGTCTTTGGAATCCCAAAATTCTTTGGGGTTCGATGTCATGGACATGGGTTTAGTAGAGGGGGTCAGGATCCCTCATAAGTTCAAGCCTCCTTGTTTCGAAAGATATAATGGGACTTCATGCCCCCGGACTCATTTGCAATCGTTTCTGGGAAGGCTGAAGGCCTATACAATGGATGAGAAGCTCTGGATGTTTTACTTCGAAGACAGTTTGACTGGAGCATCAAGGGAATGGTATTCCCACTTGACAAGGGCAACTGTAAGATGCTGGAAGGACCTGGCAGAGGCCTTCATCCGACAGTATCAATACAACTTAGACATGGCACCCAACAGGACTCTCCTAATAGGAATGTCACAGTCGTCAAGGGAAAGTTTCCGAGAATACGCCCAGAGATGGAGGCAATTGGCTGCTGCTGTTCAACCACCAATGTCTGAGAGAGAAATGGCAGACATGTTTATGAACACTCTCCAGGGAACGTATATTGACAGGTTGGCTGCTTTCTCGTCCACTAGCTTCGCAGATGTTGTTATAGCTGGGGAGAGAATTGAAAGCCTGTTAAAAATGGGTAAGATTTCCGATAATGGCGCCAGTTCGTCCAGCAGTACAAGGAAGCCTTTTGCAGGCCCTAGAAGAGCTGGCGAGACCAATGCCATTCATACCAACAGGGGTAGGCCCCAATATGTTCAAAGGTCCATAGCAGCAGTCACTATCCCTGCTCCAGCACATCCTCTGCCAGTCTATCAACCTCCTCAACAAAACTTCCAACAACAACCTCCGTATCAGCAGAACCAATATCCTCCAAGGAACTACAACAACAACAACTCCAACAACAACAATCAACAGAGGCCATTCCAACAAAGGCCCTCTCAAGCTAATCGAGTGATCGACCCGATTCCAATGCCGTATGCTGCTTTGCTGCCACAGCTTCTGAAACTCAACCTGGTTGAGCTAAGAACGTTGGCACCTCCGAATCCAAACAGTCTACCAAGAAACTATGACTCTAATGCTAGGTGTGCTTTTCACTCAAACGCGCCTGGTCACAGTACAGAAAAATGCAGGGCACTGCATATGAAGGTACAAGACTTAGTAGACTCCAAGGCTTTGAACTTTGCACCTCCGCCCAACGTCAACAAAAACCCAATGCCACACCATGGTGGTCCCCGAATTAATGCTATCGAAGAAGACCAACCGTCTTATTTGATAACCAGTGTGGATCAGATCAGGACACCATTGGTGGAAATCAAGGCTCAACTCCGTGAAAGCAATATATTTCCGGGGTGTGAACTAGGGTGCCCATACTGCAATATTTCTTGGAATGGGTGTGAAGACTTGAGGAATGGCATTGACAGCCTTATTCAGAGTGGCTTACTGCAGATCACTACATCATTCCCGGCAAACCCGACGACTTCATCAGCAATGGTTTCAGATCCTCCTACAAATACAGCAACAATTGTTCCCAACAATTCATCAGCAACATCAGCAAGTACTTCATCTGTTCTACCCAATGATCAGTTTTCAACAGTTTCTCCTGCTACAACTTCAGCTTCAGTCCATTTCGACTCCCCATCAACAACAACAACAGTTCTTCCAACAGAATCTTCTACAACACCAGCAAACAATCACGAAGATGTCTCCACTGTTACCATATTCTACGATCCAGAAAACAATTCCGCTTATCATTCAGAAGGTGCTGCTCCCACTAGAGCACCAGTTACAATCTTTTATGATCCACAGACAATAACAGTCCCCTCAGCAGCAGCAATCAGTCCAGTCACCGTCACGGTACCTGGACCTGTACCATATGAAAGCAATAGGGCCATCCCTTGGCACTATGGCTCTGACTTGTACTGTGAAGGGAAAAGAATCACTCTGGAAACATCATCACCTGCACCACAAGTTGATAATGTGGGGGGAGGCGGAGGCTTCACTCGAAGCGGACGTCTCTTCGCTTCACAAGTCCAAAGACCCACTGCCGAAGCAGAAGCTGCTGCCAAGGCAAAAGGTAAAGGACCGGTGCAGGAAGATCCAGCTGCCAAAGAAGCCCTGAAGACTCCATTTGATCAGGAAGTTGATGAGTTTATGCGGATCATCAAGAAGAGTGATTATAAAGTTGTGGATCAACTTCACCAAACTCCATCCAAAATCTCCATCCTCTCACTGCTCATGTGCTCCGAAGCCCATCGGAATGCACTACTGAAAGTCCTGCACGCAGCTTACGTGCCAGAGGAGATTACTGTCAACCAGTTGGAAACGGTGGTTGGGAATGTTACTGCTAGCAACGGGCTAGGGTTTACCAATTCTGATTTGACAGTGGATGGTCGTAACCACAACAAAGCCTTGCACATAACTATGGAGTGCAAAGGAGCTGTCCTTTCTCATGTGCTGGTGGACACAGGTTCCTCCCTGAATGTCTTACCAAAGAAGGCTCTGGTGAAGTTAGAATATGATGGATTGGCATTGAGACCCAGCAACCTGGTGGTTAGAGCTTTTGATGGCTCAAAGAGATCGGTTCTGGGAGAGATTGAGCTGCCCGTGACGATTGGCCCGCAGACTTTTAAAACTATCTTTTATGTGATGGACATTCAGCCCGCCTACAGCTGTTTGTTGGGTAGACCCTGGATTCACGCCGCTGGCGCTATAACGTCTACCCTTCACCAAAAGTTAAAATTTGAGTGGGAGGGTCAAGTTGTCACAATCTGTGGAGAAGAGGACATTTTTGTCAGCCACCTGGCAACCTATAAGTACATTGAAATGGATGGGGAGATCCATGAAACAATGAGCCAGGGGTTTGAAGCTTTGAATGTGAACGAGGCGTCTGCTGTATCTGGTACTCCAATGTCGTCTTACCAACAAGCCCGGAAGGTTGTTGAAGAAGGAACTGCCCGAGGCTGGGGCAAGGTCTTAGCTGTGGAGGAGAAGAAGGACAAATTTGGGTTGGGTTACAAACCAACTCAACATCAAGCAAAGGCTGCTGGAGAGCCTGGTTTTGTCAGTGGGGGGATGCTTACCCCCGATGCTATCAACTGTCTGGAAGACGAGCTGGAAGAGGAGCGCAACCTGGAGAATTGGATTCGTCCGAAGATCCCGGGGAGCAGTGTCTCGAACTGGTCTTCCCAGGGAATTATAAGTGTTACTCGAGCAGAGTAATTATTATTTCCTGTATCTTTTATAGCATGCATCAAAGTCTTGCATCTTGCCCAAGATGACAAGACTCATTTTGTAACCAGGGCCATCTGTACTTTTGTGCAAACAAGATTAAATTAATGAAATATCAGACAATCTTTTCGCAAACGAGTCTTTTTCTTTTCTGCTCACTGTTTTTCCATTTTTCTTTTTGTACAAAAATAAATGGCGGTGTTTTCAAAATGATAACTTCATTTCACTTTTTTCTAAAGCAAGATTAAAATCAATCACTAAAATGAACCGACTTAACCCTTGCAGAGAGTGCCTTCCAGACAGCACCGACAACAGCACAGCTATGACATCGTATGACTTTGACAATCCGATCAATCAAGCTGATGAAGGGGTTGATGAAGAATATGAGCTTCCTGAAGAGCTAGCCAGGTTGCTGAGACAGGAGGAAAAAGTTATTACTCCTCATCAGGAGGAGATTGAAGTGATTAATCTTGGTACGGAGGAAGACGTGAAAGAAGTCAAAATCGGGGCCTGCCTGCAAGACTCAGTGAAGAGACAGCTGATAGATCTGCTTCAAGAGTATGTTGATGTGTTTGCTTGGTCCTACCAAGATATGCCAGGGTTGGATACCAATATTGTTGTGCATAAGCTGCCTTTGAGGGAAGAATGCCCACCAGTCAAACAGAAGTTGCGCCGAACTCGCCCAGACATGGCTATGAAAATCAAGGAAGAGGTACAAAAGCAATGGGACGCCGGGTTCCTTGCTGTGACTAGCTATCCTCCGTGGGTTGCTAACATAGTACCTGTGCCTAAGAAGGACGGAAAAGTAAGAATGTGTGTTGATTACCGGGATCTGAACAGAGCCAGCCCGAAAGATGACTTCCCATTACCTCACATTGATGTATTGGTGGATAACACGGCTCAGTTCTCGGTATTCTCCTTCATGGATGGATTTTCGGGATACAATCAGATCAAGATGTCACCTGAAGACATGGAGAAGACAACATTCATCACACCTTGGGGCACGTTCTGTTATAAAGTGATGCCATTCGGACTGAAGAATGCTGGTGCAACGTATCAACGGGCTATGGTAACATTGTTTCATGACATGATCCATAAGGAAATCGAATGTTATGTGGATGATATGATCGCCAAGTCCCTTACAGAGGAAGATCACCTGGTGAATCTGCTCAAGTTATTCAAGCGTCTGAGGAAATACCAACTAAAGTTGAACCCCAACAAATGCACATTCGGGGTGCGATCCGGTAAGCTGCTGGGCTTTATTGTAAGTGGGAAAGGGATTGAAGTTGACCCTGATAAAGTCAAAGCTATTCAAGAAATGCCTGCACCGAAAACTGAGAAAGAAGTTCGAGGGTTCTTAGGTCGATTGAACTACATTTCACGGTTCATATCTCACCTTACAGCAACTTGTGAACCCTTATTCAAGCTGTTAAGAAAGGAGCAAACGGTCAGGTGGAACGAAGACTGCCAGAAAGCTTTTGACAAGATCAAGGAGTATTTGCAAGAACCTCCAATCCTTATGCCTCCAGTTGAAGGAAGACCTCTGATTATGTACTTGACAGTATTAGAAGAATCGATGGGGTGTGTACTAGGTCAGCATGACGAGTCTGGTCGAAAAGAGTATGCGATATACTACCTAAGCAAAAAGTTTACCGACTGTGAACAGCGTTATTCACTGCTCGAGAAAACTTGCTGTGCTTTAGCGTGGGCTGCTCGCCGACTGAGACAGTATATGTTGACCCATACTACTCTATTGATCTCAAAAATGGATCCAGTTAAGTACATTTTCGAGAAGCCAGCTCTTACCGGACGGGTTGCAAGATGGCAGATGATTCTCACAGAATACGACATACAGTACACATCTCAGAAAGCCATCAAGGGCAGTGTACTATCTGAATATCTTGCTGAGCAACCCATTGATGACTACCAGCCTATGAGGTTCGACTTCCCCGATGAAGACATCATGTTCATTAAAGCAAAAGATCATGAGGAGCCTATTCACACTGAAGGGCCTGACCCAGAAGAAGAATGGACTATGATGTTTGATGGGGCTGTCAACATGAATGGCCGTGGTGTTGGTGCAGTACTCATTACACCTAAAGGAGTTCACCTGCCTTTCTCGGCAAAACTCACTTTCAACTGCACTAACAACGAAGCTGAATACGAAGCTTGCATTATGGGTCTTGAGGAAGCCATTGACCTCAGGATCAAGACATTGACCGTATTCGGAGATTCAGCTTTGGTAGTCAATCAGACCAACGGAAAATGGTACACCCACCAAGATCATCTGATACCTTACAGGGATTATACAAGAAGGTTATTGACTTTCTTCACAACAGTCAAGCTTGAGTATATCCCTCGGGACGAGAATCAGTTTGCGGATGCTCTTGCTACCATTTCATCCATGATCAAAGTTCAAGCTGCTAACTTTGTACCTCAGATTTCAGTATCGAGACTTGATAGACCAGCATATGTATTTGCAGCAGATATTGCTAAAGATGATAAGCCTTGGTTCCATGACATCAAGTGCTTCTTGGAGGATCAAACGTACCCACCTGGGGCATCTTCCAATGATAAAAAGACTTTAAGAAGGCTTGCTGGAAGTTTCTTTCTGAACACTGATGGATCTTTATACAAGAGGAACTTTGATATGGTACTCCTCAGATGTGTTGACAAGACAGAAGCAGATTTGTTGATGCATGAAGTGCACGAAGGATCCTTTGGTACCCATGCAGGAGGGCATGCCATGGCTAAGAAGTTGTTAAGATCAGGCTATTACTGGATCACAATGGATGCAGACTGTTGTGCTTACGCCAGAAAATGCCATAAATGCCAGATTTATGCAGACAAGGTGCATGTGCCTCCCAATCCCCTGAACATAATGTCTTCACCATGGCCCTTTGCTATGTGGGGCATTGACATGATTGGCAAAATTGAGCCAACTGCTTCGAACGGCCACAGATTCATCCTGGTCGCCATCGATTATTTTACAAAGTGGGTTGAAGCTGCCTCATATGCAAATGTCACAAGGCAAGTGGTAGCCAGATTCCTGAAAAGAGATATCATCTGTCGGTATGGAGTGCCCGAGCGAATCATTACTGATAATGGTTCCAACTTGAACAACAAAATGATGGCAGAGCTGTGCCGGGACTTCAAGATCCAACATCACAATTCTTCTCCTTACAGGCCAAAGATGAACGGCGCTGTTGAGGCAGCAAATAAGAATATCAAGAAGATTGTGCAGAAGATGGTAGTCACTTACAAAGATTGGCATGAAATGCTACCGTTTGCCTTGCATGGGTACCGCACATCAATCAGGACATCCACTGGGGCAACACCGTATCAACTTGTGTATGGTATGGAAGCAGTCCTACCTGTTGAAGTTGAACTACCCTCCCTACGGGTACTGATGGATGTTAAGCTAAACGAAGCAGAATGGGTTCGGGCCCGATACGAACAACTAAGTCTGATCGAAGAGAAAAGATTGGCTGCAATCTGTCATGGGCAGCTATATCAGAAAAGAATGAAGAGAGCCTTCGATCAGAAAGTCAGGCACCGAGAGTACCGGGTGGGAGATCTTGTGTTGAAGAGAATCCTCCCTCCTCATACAGACCACAGGGGCAAGTGGACTCCCAATTACGAAGGACCATTTGTTGTGAAGAAAGTCTTCTCTGGTGGAGCACTGATGCTCAGCACCATGGATGGTGAAGATTTCCCGTCCCCTGTGAATTCAGATGCAGTTAAAAAATACTTCGCATAAAATGACCCGCTGGACATAAAAACAGAATGTAAGTCCAGGCAAAATAGGGCCTCCCGGCGAGTCAAAGACAGAATAAAAGACTCGGGCAAAAATAAGGGAAATAAGCAAAAAATGTACACCCGCTGAGTTGAAAAGCCGCATTGGACAGCTCAGGCAAAAATGGGTATCCCGATGGATTGAAAACCCGAAAGGGCGATCCATGCAAAATAAGGGAATAAGCGAACAACTGCATTCTGAATTCGTCTGTATCACCTACAACTTGGTAAGCTCCAAGGGATCAAGCTGCAATCAGAATCAACTCTCTCCAGAAAGCAAGACGAGAAGAACGTCATTGTCATACGAGTCATAGCAGAAGAGGAAGCTCTTTGAAAGCATCGCCAGCACCGCCAGCACTTTATTTCTCAATTTGTAACAATCTCCTCATTTCAGGAGATATGTTTCTCTGACTGTATCTTGCCAATTCAGGGCACACGAATTAATATAATCAGATTTTCAGTCATGTCTCGTTTTTTACATTTATGTTTTGCAAAGAGTTGTCTGATGTCTCTAAAAACACAATTGCATAAGTACAGATGCCTCTCTCTAAAAATAAAACACATGCTTGCAGGGAATATACTTACTCTCGAAAGTACTTATTTCCTATGACGGAATCTCAGTAAAAGATACCTCGGGACCATTTGTGCGTTTCTTTATCTTTGCAGGATTGCAGGTATCCAGAACACAACTTGGGGCATACAAGTTACGTCTCAGCAAGCTGGCAAATCTACAAAAGATATCGGCATCCGAAATGCTCTATCCCCAGTCGAGTTGCTTCCCATTGCTCGCCCCAGCTGAATTACCAACAGCATCTCCCAGCTGTAATACCAACCATTATTCCTCAGCAGGATGCGAGAATCGAGGAATCATCTCCCCACAGAGCTTCAGGCCTCTATTCAGAAGAGCAGCGCACGAAGAAGTCACAACAGAGAGAGAGAAAGCTTCTACAAACCCCAGCTGGGTCCCGTATTATAAGAATATGTCAATCGATGACGTATATCCCCAAGCAGATACAACTACAGATCTATCAATGATCTCATCCCCAGCTGGGATGTTCACTTCAAGCAGATCGATCAGAGATCTTTGCAGCAACGGGATCCGAATCCCGGATCGGTGCCTCTTTGCATAATCATAGCATTCGCATCATATTCACCCCCAGAGCGTAGCATTCCGTCTAATACGGAGCATTACGGCAAAAAATCAAATGCATAGCATAATCATAAGTCATGTTGTGATTTGAACACTTGTAAATATTGACAATCTGTCGGCATACAGAATACATCCCCATCAGAGTCCCAGCAAAAGCAGTTGCCCCATATCACAAACGCCAGTGCATATCTCCTTTTTGATACCCGTCCGTATCATCATTTCCCAGCAGGTTGCCTGAATACACTTTACAAACCAAGATCACCAGTATTGCAGATACATCCTGACACTCGTCCGTGTCGTGTCACCAGCAGAAAGCCAAAGACACCCTCTTTGCACTTACATATACCTATACACTTTCTTGACACCCGTCCGTGTCATATCCCCAGCGTGGTCGCCTATACTTGTATATACACTTTCCTGACACCCGTCCGTGTCATATCCCCAGCAGATAAACACTCACCTATACATTATATACTCACTACTCATTGGTACACCTACTCAGATACTCGTCCGTATCTTATATACACCATGTATATCCCCGCAGATTCGACAGTAGTCCTTGTTCTTTGTTAACCAGTTGGTACTCGTCCGTACCATCATCTCAGAACATTGCGTCTAATGTTTGTTTCTACATGATACTCGTCCGTATCATAGTCTTAAGGATGCTCGTCCGCATCTTTAATCCATACACCGTGTCAAACACTTATGTCTTCGTGAATATAGATGCTCGTCTGTGTCTACTATTCCCCAGAAGGATACTTTCAGATGCAACACTCGTCCGTGTTCCTTGTTAACCAGTTGATACTCGTCCGTATCATCAGCTCTGAGCACGTGTCAGTTTGTTTCTACATGATACTCGTCCGTATCATAGTCTTAAGGATGCTCGTCCGCATCTTTAATCTATACACAATACCAAACGCTTATACCTTTTGTTTCTTGGATGTAAACGCTCGTCCGTATTTACTATATCCCCAGTAGATCGCAGTCAAATTTCCTTTTTATCTAACACTCGTCCTGTGTTATGATAAACTTTGAGAGCAGCCGTCCCCTGCTAAGTGGTCGTCCTCCACTTCTTGATGGTCGTCCTCCATCATGCTCATCCGATGGCCGTCCCCATCGTTGATTTTAGCAGCCGTCCCCTGCTAGGTGGTCGTCCTCCACCTTTTGATGATCGTCCTTCATCACTTTATCCAATGGCCGTCCCCATTGTTGATTTTAGTTGTCTAACACTCATCCTGTGTTATGATAAACTTTGAGAGCAGCCGTCCCCTGCTGAGTGGTCGTCCTCCACTTCTTGATGGTCGTCCTCCATCATGCTCGTCCGATGGCCGTCCCCATCGTTGACCTTTTCTATCCGATGGCCGTCCCCATCGTTGATATTTTGGCAGCCGTACCCTGCCAGGTGGTCGTCCTCCACCTTTGATGGTCGTCCCCATCATATTTCTTTTATGCCCAACAGAGCAGCCGTCCCCTGCTAGGTGATCGTCCTTCACCTTTGATGGCCGTACCCCATCATCTGTTTATTTCATTTATTCTTTAACCCGATGGCCGTCCCCGTCGTGGTCCCTTTTCTTTTTTAACCCGATGGCCGTCCCCATCGTTGGTTACTTTACCTTTGTGAACTTGATGGCCGTCCCCGTCATGTTTCACCAATCCCCAGAGAATGTTACTACTTTATCTTGATGGCCGTCCCCATCATATTATCTTAGTTTTCCCAGCTAGTCGGCCGTCCCCGTCTTAGCTTTATCTTTTATCCCCAGCATGTCGGTCGTCCCCGTCATCGCTTTATTTTACACACTTTCCCCAGCATGTCGGCCGTCCCCGTTTACCCAGCAGTCGTCCTCTGCTCGACGGTCGTCCTCCGTCGCCCACACTTTACAATATACTTTATTTGCTTTTACAATCTATATCCCTTTTCTTCTTCATTTCTGTGAGTGCAAATTTTGGACTGTCTTTGGTATTCAACCACAAGTTATCTTGTTTGCCTGTTAAGCCGCCGCTTACAACCTGCACAGCTAACTCATGCTTGAATAGGGGCAGCTGTAAACACCCCAAATTTGCCCTCACCCATTCACACATGACTTGTGATCATCTCATATGCATAAACACAATCACATCATCTCATGTCTCATTTGGTTTCACTGGATAGTTTCTAAGGCATCTGCACCTAGGGTTTGTGATCTGAGCAACCTCAGGGCATCTTGAGCCATTCCAAAGGCCACTAATCAACTCAAAGGGGTCCATGTGTGTTCTTATATCATGTTACATCCTCACAAAGTCAAAATTGCAGAGGGATCACAAGAACTAGGGTTTGAGTGGATGCAGAGCCAGGATGAACTGCACAGTTGACTGAAAATTAGGGTTTTGGTTTCAGAGGCCATAACTCCAAATTTTTTGGTCATTCTTGTTTCCATTGGTCTCTATGTGGTATAGGGAGTATGCATATCAATTTTCATGAAGAAATTCCATGGGGAAGTCATCTGATCAAGAGTTGACTTTTCAGACAAGTCAGTGCAAAATCAGGGCATCTGAGGCCCCCAATGACCCAACCAATGGGTGATCTTCATCATTTTGAGTGTATATGATCTTTATTTGATCATGGAAGAAGGTTGAAGTTCATAAAAATCAAGAATTTAGGTTTTTTGCAATTGTTGACTTTTTGGGTATAGTTGACTTTTCAAGAATGCCTCATTTTAGGTCAATTTTCAAGCCTTGATTCATGATCCAAAAAGGCTTCAAATGGAAAAACTTTGGTCATGAAAGTTGTAGATCTCATCTTTCCCTTTTCAAAAAGTACAAGAACATGATCAAACTCTTCATGGATCAAAAGTTATGGCAATGCAAAGTTAGCAAAAATCATTGATTTTCAAGTTATGCATCAAATGGAAATTTTGCAAAACCTTGGATTAATGCATTATGTGACTTCTAATTCCTCTCAAACCAGTACACAAACATTTCTTTAAGTCATAAAATCAGATTTGAACTAAGTTTGCCCTTGGTTTCATGTTTGGTTATGCAAAGGATCACATGTGAACCAAAATGCCACAACTTGCAAAACTCATCATCATGCTTGCTACAACTTGATGCATTGGCTGCTGAGCTTTGCTAGCCTCTCACCTCACCTTGCTGCGCCAGCCCATGCCCATGTACTTGCCTAGCACCTCACCTTACTTTCTCTTACACAAGAGTTGACAAAGTTGCAAAAGTTAACCTACCAATCCATAAAGCACAAGTCACATCAGCCAGCCAATGAGAGAGAGTCATATGTACAATTTGCAAGCTAAACATATCAAGAGCTAAGGCTGAAACCACACCATTCACAACATTCACAAAAACCTTCCATCTTGCAAGTTCATTCGAATTTCTTTCCACAGCCATCAAACATTCAAACTCTCATCATCATTCAACTCACCACACCTCATAGACAAGAAACACCCCAAGCATAAGCCTGAAACAAGCCTGAAAACTCCATTGCCATCATTCACCTCAAGCTGCAGATTCTATCGAATCTCTCTTCACAAGCCACAAACACTTCAACCAACACCACAAACCTTCTCAACACACCTCATAGATCATAAACAACCCCTCTTCACAGCCTGAAAGTGCCAAAAACTCATCTGCCATTGTTGACTGAACTGAAGCAGTTCCTTTCGAATCTTCTTCTCCAGCCAACACAAACTCATTTTGAGCATCCAAGTACCTTTGGGGGACCAAGAGGAGCAGCTTGCACTGAAAGAAGAGGCCTGGAAGTTCCTAAACCGAAAGCTTCAAATCTCAGGTAGCTCCAAATATTTTTTTCCAGAAATCACTTTTGTTGTTATAAACTTGTTCTTCATGCTTGCCTGATCACTCTGGTACCATTAGTTTTTGAAATGGCTTTGTTTTAAGAGTTTAATTTGATTCTGAAGCTTGCGTGACCTAGAACTTGCTTGCTTCGATTCAGCTTGTTTATGGAATATAAATTTGTTTTAGGTTAGGGGTTTGGTTCGTGAGGATGAGAGGGACGTTTTCCTGGTCTTAGATTTCATTTTAATAACCTAGGGAAGAAGCTTGAAGTTTCCAGGGGAGGAGGTCACCGGAGAAGACGACCGGAGCTCGTCTCCGGTGACCTGAGAGTGATTAATTATTAATTAGGGTTAGGGCACTGAGTTTGAATCTGGACCATTTGATCATCTTTCCCGCGCGTGCGTGTATGGTCTGGATTGCATCATTAAGTTTTAATTGTGGTTTAATATTTAATTAATTAAGATTAGGATAGTTTGAATCTGGGCCATCAGATGGCGCGCCAAGTCAACCCACCCACCCTCAGAACGCATCCTGGCCTTTCATTTGTCTTACTTTTATTTTATTCAATTTTTAATTCATTTTTCTTGCATTTTATTTGTATAATTTATTTAAAATAGCTAAAAAATCATAAAAATTATGAAACTTTTTCTTTAAGGTTTTATTAATTTTTATGACACAAAAAATATTTTTATTTTATTTTTATCATTAAAAAAAGTATTTTTAAATATTTAAAAGATTATTTTTAATTGATTAATGAGAATTAATTAATTAAAAATACTTTTAGGTATTTAAAAATTACAAAAAAATTCATGAAATGTTCTAAGACATTTAGAAACATTGTCCAACCTTCAAACCAAATTTCTTTTTTGATCTTGATGTATTTTAAGAATTTTTCATGGAATTAAATCATATTTTATGCATTATTTTGATCACAAGTTTGAAAATTCATTTCTGCCTATTGGTGAAGGTTGAGACATTGATTCTTTTTGCTTTGTTTTCCATTTGGCATGTACTTTCAAGGATAAAAAGGCCATGATTTGATCTTGCATTTTCTAATTGATTGGCATTTCTTTTGTTACAAACCCTAAAAAGCCCTAATAACTTGCAAAATTCATAACTTGAGTTTGGTTGAGAGTTGAGAGCTCCCCTTTGGGCAGTGGTTCATTATAGGCCTAGGGTTTCTTTGGGTACCATTTTCCATTTTTTATGTTAAGGTTTGCTTCTGTTTTTGGTTTATGTGTGATGTTTGATCCATGAACCCTAATTTGGGCTTTCATTTGCATCCCTCTTGCATTTCCTTGCATAACATGACTTGTCTTTGCATTTTGTGCATTCTTATGATTCATTTGACATTTTAAGACATGTATGAAGCATCTTTGATCATTGCATTGCATGTTTGCCATGTCATTTGTCTTGTATGATTCATAACTTTTCATGTTTGTTCATGCTCTTTAGCTTGCATCATTTGCATTCATAATCTTGTATGAACATCCCCATTGTCTTGCCTCATGTTTGCAGCACCTCATAACATCATAATCATCATAAACATGCTTCTGGTCTTTCTTTGCATCATATCATTTCATCTCATCTTGCATTGCATTGCATTTTCTTTCTAACATTGCGGGTGGTAAGTAAACTTGAGAAGTGAATTTGCCTTCACTTCTCATACCTTTTCTTTTCATCTCTCTTGCATCCATTGCTGCATTCTTATTTGTGTTTGAGTTTGAGCTTGCTCATTCTTCTCCTCCCCACTTTCTTTCTTCAAGTGACTTGACTTCTTGAATGAAGCAAGTCACTTTGCTTCTCTTGATCTTGTTCATCTGCTTCCTGGTGGCTCCTCTGAAGATTGTTCTTGGAAACCTCACAAACCTTAGGACCAACCAAGCATGATAATGAATTAGGGTTTTGATTAGTTCCCCCCATAGTTTCTACCTTTGTGTCTCTCCTTGAGTCATCTCCCCTCACCTCATAATCAGGGACTAAACCCTCAAGGCTTTAAGACTTTGTGATTAAGATCATGCCTGCATCCTTCTTTTAGGATGGAGTGTATAACTTTAATCCTAAGTCTTGGACCCTTAAGGTGTTGAACTCTCTTAATTAATCCATCTAATAATCATCAAGACATTACACTTGTAACTTGGGCCTTGCATTAGGGTTCTAATTCTTCCTTAATTGGTTAAGAAGGACTAACCCTAAAGTTAATGGACAAGTCCCCCTCAAGTTGTCTTACAAATCATAAAAAACACTTCATCATCATACCATTAATCTAAAATCCACTTAATCAAAGGCTTGTTTTGTCATGGGTTTAATCCCTAATCATGGATTAAGTTGAGGAGTTTTTCTCAACTTAAACATTCTCATCTATCATCCTTCTTTTAGGATGGTGTAATGGGTCTGTTTAATCCTTGATTATGGCTTAACCTCATTACTCAACACTAAACAAAATCACAAAAAACATCTAAATAATCACAAGTAGGTTAATGATCTTAATCCTGCATCAAAGGTGATTAAGTGTGAGAATCTGACTTCACACTTAAAGTATTCTCATTACCCCTAATCAGAGGGAAGATGTGATGAGTTTACTAAATCCATTGATTTAGGCTTAAGCTCATTATCTTATGACAAACTTTCAAAAGCAATAAAAGACTGAAAACACAAAAACAAACAATAATCGTCTCCCTCGGGATTCTTTTCTCATCTCACTCACTCACAACCGAGAACTTGCTTCTTCCGTCTAATGCAAGACAGTTTGCACCTGAGCCAGACAGGTCATACACTTGAGCATAGACTGCAAGCCGTTCACCAGTCAATTCTTTCAGTCTCTTTGGGTCGAACTACGGTGTTCTGACTTCCTCATTGCACGAGAGGATACGTAGGCATAACTTAACAGTTATCGAACAAAAGTCTCTGTACATTCCCCCTCCTTCCAGCTTCATTCTTTAGCCTCATATTCTTGAGCATCTCATTCCTGATCTCACACTGACACTGTACATTTATACACATCACATTTCTTTACACTGACACCTGTACATCTTTTCCAGCTCTTTTACACACAAATTGCACTGACACTACCCCTTTAAAACACAAATCTTTCAAGCGTGGATCCCGTCGAGTACGACGGACAATCTGGGTGCTAATACCTTCCCAGGTTGTAACCAACCCCCTTTCTCAGTCTCTCTGGTTCGCAAACCGTCTTATCCATCTCTTTCTAGGTCTATGCAGCATTGCCTTTCCTCCGGGATAAAAATGCCTAGCTGGCGACTCTTTTCATTCTCCAGTGAGTTCACGGCTGTGTGTTCTCACTGTTCCCTTCGCCGACCGTTCGCGTCTGTACCTTCATTTGATCCGTTTTCATTTGTCGGGAGCGACAAGCCATTGTCAGTAATAATCCTTTCAGGGATGCCATACCTACATATAAGATTATTCTTAATGAATCGAGCCACAACATTCTTAGTAACAGATGCAAATGAAGCTGCCTCCACCCACTTAGTGAAGTAATCAATAGCAACCAGGATGAAACGATGCCCATTAGAAGCAGTAGGTTTGATCTCACCAATCATATCAATGCCCCACATGGCAAAAGGCCAAGGAGCAGTCAACACATTCAATGGTGATGGAGGTATATGTACTTTATCAGCATAGATTTGACACTTGTGACATGTTCTGGAGTGTTGATAGCAATCAGCTTCCATGGTAGACCAATAGTAACCTGCTCTCAATATCTTCTTTGCCATAGTATGACCACTAGAATGAGTGCCAAAGATCCCATCATGCATATCTTCCATAATCTCGATTGCTTCCTTCTTATTCACACAACGAAGCATAGTTGAATCATGATTGCGCTTGTACAAAATCCCATTACTCAAAAAGAACTTAGCAGAAAACCTTCTCAGAAACTTCCTATCTTTGACAGATGCCCCTTCAGGGAACTCCTGAGCTTCAAGATATATTTTCACTTCATAGAACCAAGGCTTCTCCTCTGCTTCTTCGGTGTCAATCTCATTGCAGTATGCAGGCTTTTCAAATCTATCAATAGTAATCTTGGGAGCTTCATCATCCCAGCTGATTTCAAACATGGATGCCATGGTGGCTAATGCATATGCCAACTGATTCTCTCTTCGTGGAATATGTCCAAAGGTAATCTCTTTGAAATGTGGGATCAAAGACAACACATGCTCTCTGTATGGAATGAGATTATCATGTTTGGTATCCCAATCTCCTTTGATCTGACTTACTACCAGGGCTGAATCTCCATACACATCAAGAAACTGAATCTTCATATCAATAGCAGCTTTAATACCCAGGATACATGCCTCATACTCAGCCATATTATTAGTGCAATAGAAACAAATTCTGGCAGTAATCGGGGTATGACAACCTTCAGGGGAACTGATCACAACACCAACACCATTACCAAGTGCATTGGAAGCACCATCAAAAACCATAGTCCATCGGGATCCTTGTTCAGGTCCGTCATATTGTCCAGGTTCTTTGGTAATAATCATAATGTTTTCATCGGGGAACTCAAAACTCATTGACTGGTAATCATCCACTGCTTGATGAGCCAAATGATCAGCCACAACACTTCCTTTAATGGCCTTCTGAGTAGTATACTGTATATCATATTCTGTCAAGATCATTTGCCATCTTGCAATTCTTCCAGAGAGAGAAGGTTTCTCGAATATGTACTTGATTGGATCCATCTTCGAAATCAACAAGGTGGTATGGGTCAACATATATTGTCTTAGTCGGCGAGCAGCCCATGCCAAAGCGCAGCAAGTTTTCTCGAGCAGTGAGTATCTTGTTTCACAGTCGGTAAACGTTTTGCTAAGGTAGTATATTGCCTGCTCTTTTCGACCAAACTCGTCATGTTGCCCCAACACACACCCCATTGAGTTGTCTAACACTGTTAAGTACATAATCAAGGGTCTTTCCATCAACTGGTGGCATCAAAATTGGTGGTTCTAGCAGATACTTCTTGATTTCATCAAAATCAGTCTGGCACTCATCATTCCATTCCATCACCTGATCTTTCTTCAACAACTTGAAGATTGGCTCACAGGTAGCTGTTAATTGGGAAATAAATCTTGCAATGTAATTCAAACGTCCCAAGAAACCTCTAACTTCCTTCTCAGTACGGGGAGCTGGCATCTCTCGTATAGCTTTCACTTTTGCAGGATCCACTTCAATACCTTTTCCACTGACAATGAAACCCAGGAGTTTTCCAGATCTAACTCCAAAAGTACACTTGTTTGGGTTCAATCTCAACTTGTATTTCTTCAACCTCTCAAACAATTTATGCAAATGATCAAGATGTTGCTCTTCATTCTGGGACCTGGCTATCATATCGTCCACATATACCTCTATCTCATGATGAATCATATCGTGAAACAAAGCCACCATAGCACGCTGATATGTTTCCCCTGCATTCTTCAAACCAAATGGCATCACTTTATAACAAAAAGTGCCCCACTGTGTAACAAATGTAGTCTTCTCCATATCTTCAGGTGCCATCTTGATCTGATTGTAACCAAAGAAACCATCCATAAAAGAGAATACCTTATGCTGAGCAGTGTTGTCTACCAGAACATCAATATGAGGAAGCGGGAAGTCATCTTTGGGGCTAGCCTTGTTCAAATCTCTGTAGTCCACACACATACGCACCTTACCATCTTTCTTAGGTACCGGTACCACATTTGCAACCCACTGAGGATAAGAAGTCACAGCTAAGAACCCTGCATCAAACTGTTTCATTACCTCTGCTTTAATCTTCTCTGACATTTCAGGACGCATACGACGAACCTTCTGTTTCTTTGGACGACAATCTTCTTTCATTGGTAAACGGTGAACCACAATGTCTGTATCCAACCCTGGCATGTCTTCATAAGACCAAGCAAAGATCTCCACATAGTCACGTAACATCTGAATCAATCTGCTCTTGACACTATCCTCTAATTCAGCCCCTATCTTGACTTCTTTCCTGTTTTCTTCAGTTCCCAGATTCACAACTTCGATTGGCTCTTCATGTGGCTGTATAGCTTTCTCTTCTTGTTGTAACAACCTAGCAAGCTCTACAGGTACCTCACAATCGTCCTCATTTCCATCTTCAGCTTGATAGATCGGATTCTCGAAATTATAATTGGCAATAGTAGAAATGTTATCAACAGGATCCAGAGTGGATGAGGATCTGCATTTTAGTGATGTGGGTGTGTGTAAGAACACATAGCTGATAAAGGTAAAAAATACAATAAAAGAAAGACAAGGAACACAATATTTACTAAAACGAAACGTCCACTGATTTTTATTGAATGAAGTATGCAAATGAAATGACATCCTGTAATAAGCACACCATTATGCCCCGGGTAAGGCACAAGGCTAGAGAGTTTAATTGTTCAAGAAATTACAAACTTAAAAGTAACAACACAGTAATAGTATTTACTCCTGACTAAAGGAGATAAGAATAACATCTTCAGCCTTCCAGTTATTGAGCCCAACACCCACAGTAGGAAAAATCCAAGCATCCAAATTGTAGTCTTCATCATAGTCACCCACAACATTGATTTGATTCTTCATAATCCCCTGATTGGTGATACGAACAGTACAAGCACGACGAACAGCCTTCTGGGACTCTGCAGTGAAACCCAAACCAAATTTGTCAGACTTGTACGGAATATCAGGAAGCTGACCCCAAATAGTACAACCACCTTCATCCACCACAGCTCTAGCATCTTTAAGGGAGGCCATTGTTGGAGGTACTCTCGTGACCACAGGAACTTTCTTGACAACAGGAGGAGCTTCATAACCATTAACAACCCAAGGAACCACTTCAAATGTCTGACACGGAGTTTCAACATATTCACCATCCACTTCAAGATACTTGAAGGTGTTCACATGGCTAACAACATATCCTTCCTCTCCATGAACAGTGACAACTTTCCCTTCTACCGGATATCTTAGCTTCTGATGTAATGTAGAGGTTACAACACCTGCCCCATGGATCCAGGGACGCCCAAGCAAACAGGAATATGAAGGACGAATATCCATGACATAAAAGGTAGCATAAAAAACCTGAGAACCAACTTTAATTGGGAGATCAATTTCTCCATGCACCACTCTTCTCGAACCATCAAAAGCCTTCACCACTATGTTACTGGGTTTCAACACAGCATCTTCTGGACTAAGCTTATTCAGGACTTCTTTGGGCAACACATTCAGAGAGGAACCATTGTCTATCAATACATGTGACAGGGTAGTGCCCCTGCATTCAATGGAGATATGCAGAGCCCTGTTATGATCCCTCTTGGCAGGAGTCAAATCAGCATCAGAGAAACCTAACCCATTATCATAGGTCAAGTGTGCAACACAATTTTCAAACTGGTCAACAGAAATTTCATTGGGAACATGAGCAGTCTTCAGAAACTTAATCAAAGCCTTGGCATGAGCCTCAGAACATAACAACAAAGACAGCATGGAAATCTTGGAGGGAGTATGCCCCAATTGATCAACAATGTCATAATCACTCTTGTGAATGATTTTCAATACTTCTTCCATCTGCTTGGAGAGATCATCAGCAGCTGGCACATCAGTAGGTATAGGTTCAATAACAGGACCTTTGCCCCGAGCATCAGTGGTGGAGGTAGCAGCTGGAGTGACTGCATTCTTGGAGGTAACAGGAGGAGAGAAAACTCTTCCGCTTCGTGTGATCTTACTAGATCCAGCAATATTATCAACATCAACAGGCATATCAATTAAGGGTTCCTGCTTAACACCATGGATATAAACATCAGATCCATAATGCCAAGGCACAACTTTATCAGACGTATACGGAATAGGACCAGGAGTGGTAATGACCATAGGAACCACTCTAGCTTCAGCAACAATCTTCACAGGGCCTTCAGCAGTAATCTTAATTGGGCCCTTATGAGTGATTTTAACAGGTCCCTTGGAAGTGATCCTTACCGGTACTCTATCAACCATATCCACCTCTTCAATCTTCTTACTTTTAGTAATATGATCCACCATACTCTCTACAGAAGATGGAGTCCTCTCAAACACTATGGTATATTTGTCCATGAGACGTTGAATTCCATCTTTCAACCTCCAACAGCTATCCGGCTTATAGGTACAATACAAACAATCTTCACGACATCCTGGAAAGAACCCAGCTTGTACCAACTTCTTCTTGATAACAGACAATGGTGTGGTCAACTCTGCAACTGAATAAATATGTGAATCTTCATCAATTGCATTGACAGTCTTCTCATGATTTGGCATGGGAGCAGTAATCACATTTGGAGTACCCGGAGGGTCAAACTCAATTTCTCCAGCCTCAATCATATCTTGAATTTTGTTCTTCAACACCCAGCAACTATTGGTATCATGTCCCTGACAATTCGAATGATATGCACATCGTGCATTAGGATTCTACCTGGGAGAGGTAACATTAGGATTCTGAGGAGCATCTTTCAGAGTGATAAGTTCAGCCTTCAACAAGTGTTGCAATGCTTGAGCCATTGACATGTTGATCTTAGTAAACTGCCTTCTAGCCCTCTGTTGGTTGCCATGTGGCTGCTCTGGTGTTGCAGGAGTTGGATTTGAGATATGAACTGCACTCACAGACTGATGCCTTCTATTATGATCAGGTTGACCATAAACAGCATTTGACTCTTTCTTCCCACTGGGAGGCTTCTTTGCAGCACCTGATGAAGGAGCACCCACTTGAATCTTGCCACTCCTGATACCACTTTCTACACGTTCTCCTGTCATTATCAACTCAGTGAAGCCAGATGATGAGCTTCCAATGAGATGACTATAAAAAGGACCATTCAACGTACACATGAACATATCAACCAATTCCCTGTCAGTTACAGGTGGTTGCACTCTTCCAGCCAAGTCTCTCCACTTCTGAGCATACTCCTTGAAGCTCTCTTTAGCACCCATAGACATGTTTTTCAGCTGCATGCGAGTGGGGGCTAAATCAGCATTGTATTGATACTGCTTATAGAAGGCTTCAGCAAGATCATTCCAATCCCGGATGTTGACACTCTCCAACTGATAGTACCATTCCAATTGAGCTCCAGATAAGATCTCCTGGAAGAAATGGATCCACAACTTCTTATCAGCAGTATGGGGTTGGATTCTTCTGACATAAGACCTCAGATGCAGCTTGGGACAAGAGACACCATCATAAACAACGAAAGTAGGAACCTTGAAACCAATGGGTATGACTACCCCAGATATCAAACTCAGGTCTTCAAAATCTAGCCCAGAAGATTTCTGTAATTCCATAGCATCCATTCTATCCACCAGCATCTTGAACTTGTCCTCATTAGGCTCATGATAGTAGTTAGCTTCAGAATCAGAATCCCCCATGGTGTTATGGAGACTGCCTCCCTCTTTATCAGACTCTTCAGACTCATAGTCTTCAACCTGTTCCTTGGTCTTGACAGGACCTCTGAACTTTCTTCCCATGTTGATCAGGCCACCTGACCTTCTAGTCTTCTTAGTCTTCTTGGCCAGCAGTGTCTTCAATTCATCCTGCCCCTTGGACAAGTTCAGGATCAGCTCTTGGAACTGTGCATTTTGTGCCTGGAGATCCTTAACTGTTTGTTCAAGAGCCATTGCTGAAATAAACAGCGAGAAGATGAGAAACCTGTGCATAATAAACCTGTGATGCAATGATATGGAATGTAAATGTATATGCAATGTTTTCAAGGACCGCAGGATTTAAATTTGCTTAAACAAACAAGAAGGTAAACCTTTATTAGTGATAAATTTGTTTTGCCTCTTGGGCTTACAGAAAATGAAATGCAATAAATACAAGAGATGGGGTTTTAAGTCTCCCATGGACGTTTCCTCTTTGTGTTGAGGTATGAGTTGAGATTCCGCTCCTCGTGAAGTTGCTTTGTTAGTTCCAAGATTCTTTCTTGGCTTGCTTTGTAATGAGCCTCGAAAGTATCCCTTTGCTCCTTCAACTGGACCCAAGATCTTTGTAAGTCTTCCATGTCAGTAGGCATGTCTGGGTGAAGGATAGTATAAGAAGTATCTCCTTCAGCAACAGGTTCCATGGTAACTGGCAGGATAGCAGGATATGGCATCATGAGAGTCTGAGCACGAGATCGCACCCATCTGAGATAAGCTTCCATAGGAATAGTGTACTTAGGCTCCAGAGTCTTGCTGTCAACCTTGTTCACTTTTCCCCATGCTCGTATGAATCTCTGACGGTAACCTTGAAGATCGTTGTCGTAGTCAAATACAATGCCCTGAATCAACATGTCATGAGGACCATCACTCCGAGCGTAACCAAATTGTCGTAGAGCTAGAGAGGGGTTGTAGGTAATGCCTCCTCTTATTCCTAGAAGTGGCACATTAGGAAACTCCCCACAATGGTCAATGATAGTGACATTCTCCATAGATCTGGAGCACCAATGAATATCTGAATGCGATAGTGACATGATCCTCTTGAACCATCTGAACCCTTGCTCATTCTTCATTACTGAGCGAGGGAGGTGAGAAATAAACCACCTGGACAACAAAGGTATGCAACACATCAAAGTTCCTTTTGCCCTTGTAGTACGAGTATGAAGAGAATGTAGGATGTCTCCAAGCAATGTAGGCACTGGATTGTGACTCAGGAATATGTTGATGGCATGAACGTCTATGAACTGATCTGGATTGGGGAACAACATTAAGCCATAAATCAGCAAGGCTAAGATCTACTCAAAAGCATCATGACTCATAGCCTTCAAGAACACTTGAGCCTTCTCTATTAACACCTTGGCAAGAATACCCTTAACTCCGTTTCTCGTTTCTAGAACAATGTCAGCCTTCTTCAGATGTAGAGCTGCAGCAATAACCTCAGGTTTAGGCTCCTTTTCCAAGCCTGTGAATGGTTTCTGATCAAGAACAGGTATGCCCAGAAGTTTGGAGAATTCTTCCATGGTAAGAACCAGCTGGTAGTCGGGGAATGTGAAACAATGGTGCTTGGGATCAAAGAACTGAAACAGGACACTCATCATGTCTTCATTGAACCCTGAGGTGACTAGATCCAATAGGTGACCATGTCTCTTGATGAACCGGGAGTGATCAGACACTTGAGAAATCAACTCTTTAAGCTTAGCAGGTATGCCTACAAAGTTGATCCTGATAGTGTTTCTACGAGCAGAAGCCATGACCTGCAACAAAGAACAAAGATAAATCCCTTGGTCCTTGAAATGGTTAGTGAAAATGCTATGCTTATGATGCATGATGATGTCATGATGTTATGCTCAATCACAAACATGTGGCACACACAAACAAGTCACACAATAGCCCTAGGTTTAAAGGCTTGCATGAGGTTCAAAGGTAAGTACCCTCCCCTGAAGTTTAGATGGTTCATCCTGTCCTACAAAAGTAACCAGGTTCTAAGGGATCTCAATATCATTGATCCTTCACAAGGGTGGTTGTTCAGTAGGCAACTTACTTGCCAACCAAAACCCTCCAAGTTTAGAATCTCAATTTGTGTAGCATCGAGTATCAACCAACTTCAGTCTTCACCAAAGCCGGTTATCTCACTACTTTTCTAAAGGCCAAGATGGGATAACTAGGGTTCTAAAAGTTAGTTAGTGCATTGACAACATATGGCAGCCTCATATTATCCTCAACTTGACTTAAGGAACATAAGCACCAACCAAGAAGGCACACTAACTATGGCCACCAGATCAACCATATCGATATACGCCGTACAGTTTCCTTGGTCTATTGCCATTTACCTAAGGTACACTAGATCCGGGTTAGGATCTTTCACACATAAGAGCCCAACAAGTAAGTATAAAGCAAACAAGGCAAACAATTTTAAAGTGATCTAATTCCTAAGGGTACCCCTCTTTAATATTAAATCCCCAGCAGAGTCGCCAGTTCTGTAACACGGTGGGAGAACTGACTTTAGTTATGTTGCGGATAGCAAGAGTCGCCACCGACTTTTATTTTATCCAAAGGAAAGGCATAAAAGAACAGGAAAGACCTTTTTAAAAGATTTTTGGGTCCGGGGGTAGGTTATGTAAAGGGAAGGTGTTAGCACCCTTTACATCCATGGTTATCCATGGGCTCTTAGTTACTTAGCTCACTTTAAAATGTTTTTGAAATGTGAAGTGTGTGAATAAAAATTTTCTTAAGAGTTTCATAATGATCCATGTACGGATGCGTAAAAAACCTTTGTTTTGAAAATTGTTTAAAATGTGTAAAATGTTTGAAATGTTTTTGAAAAGTGAGCAAGTATCGAAGAGGAACCTACCCTAAGTTTAAGTCTTTCTGTTCTTGAATCCTTTAAATGGTAAGACTATCCCTATTATTAAGGAATAGGTAGTCATTACCTTGGATGTAAGGGACAAGTGAAGGGACATCTGTTTTCTTTAGGCAACTGTGGGGTGTATAAGCAATTCGAATGGACTTATCATCTTTATTCGAAAGGGACAAGATCATTACGAAGGCAACATTCGAAAGGGACTTGATCTTTTATCTGTTAAGGGACTAGATGATGTGAATTTGAGGGACTTTGCTTTATACACCCTACTTGACCTTTTGATTAGGCAACATGAGAAGTAACCCTTAGAAAGTGAGATGGCGATCAAAGATCGACTTACGTGTGTGAGTGTACAATTTTAATATTTATCTTTAAATTAGTGAACTAAATTGATTTTACATTACAAATATGTTTACACTCCCTATTTACTAACCATAGCATAAAATAAATAATTAATCATTACTACTAAATATTACACCAAGGAACAATTACATCATAATAATAATTAAAGCAAAATAAATAAATAAGCAAAATAATAAATAATAATAATAATAATAGGGTTAGTAAAATAATAATAATAAAAATAATACAAAGTTAAATGGGGTTAGTAATGATAAATATCACATAAATATAATTAATAATAATAATAATGAAATAAACAAGAATATTATAATAATTAAAAGTTCAATTTTATAAACAATTATTATTTAATATTAAAATATAAACAATTATACTAATTATTATAAAGTTTTAAGTTATATGAAAATTATAAAAATTAAGTTAATTATGAACATATTATGAAAATAAAATTATAATTACAAAAATTAAATTAGCAATTTTTAACTATTTTTAAACATATATTAAAAATTATTTAAATTATGAACAATTTATATCATATTAACAAAATTAAATTAAGAATTTTAATTTTAAACATATTTATATACAAGATTTAAATTATAAACAAATTAAAAAATGTACATGATTAAAGTTCATATGTAAGAAATTAAGAATTAAATTTTAAGTAAAAAGAAAATTAGGGTTTGAAAATTATAAGGGTTTTAGATACAAAAATATTAGGATTTTAATTTAATACATAATACTAATTTAATCATTAAATAAAATATACACATATTTTAATATAAAAAAACTAGTTTTAGAAAATATTTTTTAGGGTTAATCTTGGTTTATGAAAATGTTTTAGGATTTATTAAATTAGGGTTATAGTTTTAATTAATAATAATAATAAACAAACAAAAAAAAAATAATGGAGAAAAAGAGAAAAAAGAACTTACCTTGGCTGGGAATTGAACCCAGCCCCTCTGCTTTTCATAAACTCCAGCCAGCAGGATCTACCACTGGGCCAGCACGCGCCTGGTGCTAAGGAAAGGAGTACAATTGGTTTTGTTGCTTATTCCTGGAAAATCATGAAAAAGAAAACAAAACAAAAGGACTGGGGAGGATCGAACCCAGGACCTTTGCACTGCACACAAACACACTTACCATTCCAGCCGGGAGGGCGCTTCTGATATTATAGTGACTATAATTCATAATATATTAAGTCTAATAGTTCAAATGGAAAAATAAGAAAAATTGTGGAAGCCAGGATTCGATCCCTGGACCAAAGCCTCCCACGCGCATCCCTTAACCAACTGAACCAACCACATAACTGTGAAACAATATCAAAACAAAACAAAAAAATATTATAAAATATTTAAAATCTGAAATTCGCGCCAGGGCATCATCTTCTTCCTCCAGCCCTGGGATTTTAGCTGCGAATTCTGTTGCCAACTTTCCTGCGAATTTAGACTTGCAGCAAAACCTACGAATCTTATACACCATCAAAACTGCAAAATTTCATCAAATTAATTGTACAAACATGATCCATAGATGAATTGGCATTGATCTGTGTTCTTAGAATTGATTTATATTAGCTTAAGAACAAAACCCTAAAGGGGCCGAAAACCCTAACAATGGTGGTTTCTCAAACCTGCAATGAAACTACAATTAAACCATCCAGAATCAATCAATAACTTCATACAAACACAAAACAATGATCAAAAGTTATTAAAATCCAGTCAATATGCAAAATCGAAAAATCAAGATATGATGAACATTATGAATTCGGGTTATGCAATATGAGGTGTTTAAGATGTTGTTTATGATCCAAAATCATTCTATGAACATCCAGGAACACATGGCAACCTTCAAATTGTCTTGAAAGTGGTTGTAGCTTGGAAACCGAATTTGAGTTTTGTGATGAATTTTGAAAATTGCAACTTACTCTTTGAGGCAGAATTTTCGTGTCCAATGAATAGGGTTGTGTTGTATACTTATAGTGTAATAGAACTAGGTCAAAACAATTGATTGTTGTGTGGAAAATTTGATTGAAAAAGATTGAAAAAGATTAAGTCTTAAACTTCAAATATTTGAGAATTAGACCTTTCTATTTCAAGCCAATCACCATGATTCTCATACCAATTTGATCTAAATCACTTTTATGACTTTCTAGAAACAAAATCTCATTTAAATATTTAATTTTTCTATTTTATTTTAATTTAAAATGATTTTAAATGAATAAAATCAAAATAAATAAAATAAAATGATGAAAAATCTTAATTTTAGAGATTTGGGTCGTGCATGAAGTATTGGTATGGATTGGATCATCATATGGCAAGCCCATTTAGAAAAAATTGGTTTTAAACCTCCATTTTCTTCATAAACCAACCAAAAATTTCCCAACTTTGCAAGGGCACAAATCCTTCAATTTTAATGCTATGAGGGTGTTCTTAGACATTTTGGAAAGCTTGAAGAGTCCTCTAACCAACCCCACTGGTTTCATGTCCATATCATTTACCATTCTCAAGTTATGCCCTTTTGAAGTTGTTGACTTTTTGTTGACTTTCAAAAGGACCTATAATGTCTTAGCTCCTACCTTCCAAATGAAGCATTTTTGGGCTTGGCTTGTGAGACACAAAGTTGTAGATAATTCAATTTCCTTCAAAATGAGATTTGGATGGAAAATTGGTGATGAAGCATGTGAAAGTTATGGCTGGTCAAAGTTCAGTTGACTTTTCCTGAGGAAACCCTAATTTAGAAACCTTTGATTCTTGATGATCTGAGATCTCCTTGATGAATCATGATCAACCCTTGATCAAATGATGAATTTTACTTCATATACCTGATGTTGGCAAAAAATCATGAAGTTTGACTTTGGTTTGACCACAGTTGACCTCAGTTTGACTTTTTAACTGCTTTGACTGATTTTGACTTATGTGATCATTTGACTGAGCAAACCTTTGTGAAAAGTCTTGAAACTTGTCATGGGGATTCTTAGACACATATAAGATGTTATTAATCTCACTTGAAGTCTTGGAAGTCCATTTAGCCTGATTAAAGTCAAAACCCTAGTTTTGGATGCACTGCTTAGGAGGATGCATTGTCTGAGGGAATTGTCAAACTTTCTGACTATTTGTGAACTTTGTGAACCTTGTGAACCTCATAAGATGTCTTGTGAACCTTGTGAACCTCATGAAAGGTCTTGTGAACCTTGTGAACCTCATAAAGTGTCTTGTAAACTTCATGAACCTCATGAAAGGTCTTGTGAACCTTGTGAACCTCATAAAGTGTCTTGTAAACTTCATGAACCTCATGAAAGGTCTTGTGAACCTTGTGAACCTTCTTAGCACACAAAGTCTTGTATTGTGAGGGCAAATTTTGGGGTGCAACAGAGACCATTGTACTTAAATGGAGACTCGAAAGGAACGAGATCGTTGTACTTAAACAAGAGCCCGAGACACGACTGTTGTACTTAAACAGAGACGCGAAAAAAATGAGATTGTTGTACTGAAACAAGACTCAACTGGGGATAACAACGAGACGTGGTAGAAATAACCACCCTGGGAAACGAAGTTGCATTCTGTGGGGAATACTCCAGTCTGATTGGAGATATAACGAGTCTTATGTAATATACCTCAAAACTGGCCCATGCTGGTATGCATATGTTTGGATTTTGGCGTAATGCTCCATGGCAATGGAAATGCTACGCTTTGGAGGATGAAAATGTAATGACGATTACTAAATGCAAATGCAAATGCAAAGGGATCTCCCAATGAGGAGACTGCAAGTATCCCAGGTGGCTTGACTGGGGAAATGATGATCATAGAATTGATCTGGTGAGTCCTTGTGAGGAGAGGACAATTCTGTGGGGAATGTTGTTGATGATACACAGGCTCTGAACTGCCATTATTGCCAAAAATAAATTGGACTTTGAAATTGGAACGTCAAGACCCTGCTGGAGACGAACTCTTCTTGCTAGGTACGCTACCCGTTGAACTCTGTTGGGGAAGTGAAACCTTCTGACTTGGCCGCGGAAACAGATGTATGATACTGCTGAAGTAGCAACCTGCTAGGGAGGAAAGAAACTCCTTGCACTGCTGGGGGTGGCCCCTATATTGAAAGGAAGTCTTTGCTTGGGGAGGATGCCAGCCTTCTATTTCCGTGTTGGGGGAGATTTCAACTTCCAACTCTACTAGGGATGACGAATGATGTCAATGATAAAGCTTCCCGCTGGATATAAAAGCTCAAACTGCCACTTGCTGGGGATAAGAGACGATGATACCCTTCTGCTCAAGAAGTAACCTTCCATTTGCCGCACTACTGGAGAAAGGATTGTCTAATGAGACTTGCTAAGGGATTCTGATCGATGAAGTCCGCAGATGAAACAACTCTTGAAGTGATGTGCTGACAATGGCTTTGCTTCTAGCCTCTGGATTGGTAGGTTGCCAACTAATCATGAGTGAATAATGGTTCTTTGCGATTTTCCAACTTGCCTCAGATTAAGGTCCATCAGAAGGAAATGCCTCAAGAGGATTTTACAGAAAACATGACATACGAAATGCCTCAGTGTCTTCAAACACTTGGAGAGATTCATCGGATCTCGAAATAACTGCCCCAGACTGCATGTTCTGTGAAAGAATTTGCCTCGCGAGGACTCATGAAGAACCTCATATCACTGTGAGATATTCTGCCCCGGTATATTGAACTCTGGATAGGTGCCTCCGATTAACTGTCTTTGAGAGAAAGTAACTTCTAGTGCTCTTAGGGTGGCCTGCCCCAGTACGAGCCTTGAAGTGACCACCTATGACTGACTGTGCTTTGAAGAAAATACCCATACTGCATACTCCTGGAGAGATTTGAATCTCGAAGTGATTTCCCCAGTTTGGCTGAATTTTGAAGAGATTGCTCGACGTGATTGCCCCAAATTAGTTGGCTCTTACCACGACTATTGGGAAAGTCCCCACTCAATGGAGTTTCTTGGAAAAGTGCATCTTGACGTGATTGTCCTTCAGAAGTTCCAGACTTCTCAACTTGGCAAGATTAAGCTTCTGGACTGAGGTTCCATATGTGAACTTTAATGATGCCCAACAAAAGTATGCAAGCAGAAAATGTTTATTTTGAGAATGAAAATTCTAATGCAACACACATGTTAATCTTGAAGTTTTACTGTAAAAGATGTCGTAAACCTTTGTGAGCGAATCACTGGTTAAGATGCAACATTAATTTTTTTGAATAATAGAAAGCATGCATATGCAACACCAACATAGATCTTTCAACACTGCTCATAGGAGTCAGGAACACGGTCTCGTGGTAGTACGCTCTCAAAAATAACCCTGTTTCAATTAGGACTTTTGAGGGTTGTATCGTGGCCTGGTTCACGGTTACAAAAACAAAGGATATAGGCTCTAAGTTTTTCTGTGCCCACCCATCTTCGCGATATTCTCCATTCCTATGTTCAGCTAGCTTTCATAAGCGCTCACCTCTCAAAAGGTTTTGTGACGGTTGAGGAACCAATTACACTAACGGTTAAGCACCAATCAGGTTGTTGTTGGGAGTCAGTCACCCCTTTGTCTTTGGTGTCTGTGCCACACGACTTTGTTCTTGTTTAAGGATCTTTCTTGTGTAATCCTCTTCGTTTTTCGCTTTTGCATTATTTTGCTTATCCCTAAGTTTTTCCTGGACTGATTCTTGTGAATCTTTGATTGTGAAGTCCAGCGGGATGCCCTAATTTTTGCCTAAGTCGCTTGTTTTCAAGTTTCGTCTTAGCAGGCTTTTTCATTTCTTTTTTTTTCTAACTCTCTTTCTTTTGAACAAATTGCGTGACACTGGTTGTCTTGATGGCTTTGAAAGGGTCGTGACTGCCTCACTTCTTGGTTGTTTGAGGGATAACCATTGTGGTTTCCGATCTTTGGACCTATTGATTGGGATAACCAATGTGGTTTCTGGTCATTAGACCTCTTGATTTGGTACAACGAAAGGTAATAGATCATCAGATGTGCATTCCTTTTTGAAATTTGAACGCTCGGTCAAATTAACTGACGCCTACCCTGCCCCTGGGTTACATGCAAAGGGTTTTTTCATGTGAAAAGAAACTCCTACTTCAATGCTCGAATGGGTTGGCGAGGGTCTATCTCCCTTATATCTCTGGTGTTTAGGATTTGAAACAATGCTTGTACATCGTCAACAAGGTCTTTCTCAAAAGCACACGATTAGAGATTTTTTGCATTTTCATTTCGTCATCCTCCCTGATAGAGTTTAAGCACAACAGTTGGTATTGCAATGCACATACGCAAAATTATGAGTGAATACGAATGGATTACTTCAAGAAAAACATGTGCATTTTATTACGTTTAACATTCAAAAACAAATAAGCTTCATGCATGCATACAAATGTTTAAACAAACCGAAGAAATCACAAAGGAAATTGCAGTAAAGAAACTGAGCATCACCATCATTGAGGAGACTTGACTCCTTCTGGACTAAATCAGTCTTGAGCGCTTCCCATGATCAGTAAATCTTCATGGACTTGTAGTATTCAGGTAAGTGGTCGCATATCCGACACGACAATCATTTCTCATCTTCTAGTTATTCTGTCCTTGTAGAAAGTAACGGTGAAAAGTAAAGTTGACACCTAAGGTTGCTCGGAAAGACCTGACGATCTTCTGCCTACGTATCTCCATTGACCCAAGACCAATGAAGAATCAGAGCGACGTAGTTGCCCTCAATAGGGATGAAAATGCACTGAAAATACGCACCATTGCCACAAATAAGAGTATCTGGAATACTTCTCGCTTTATTGCTTTAACTCTTCCCGACAAACATTGATAAGAAGACTTCAAATCAAGAAAAGTTGATAGCTTTCGAGTCGATTAAGTCCTGCACCGTGTGGTGAAAAGCTTTACACCTATCAATATGATGCCCTGGCGCCCCAGAATGAAAATCACAGCGGGCATTGGCATCCCATCCATCTGGTAGTGGAAAAGGAGGTGGGGACAGCTTGCGAAGCCCAACCAACTTCAACTGAAGCAAATGCTGAAGAAGATCAGTGTGAGACATTGGAAAAGGATCAAAAAACCTTTCTCTACTTTGCTGACGACCCTGTTGAGGATTACGTTGGCGACGATTTTGTTGTTGTGAACGTGTGGCACTTGGGATGATCACGGATGCTGTCTGACAACGTGAACCTTGATTTCTCCTCTTTCGCTGAACATAAACTGCCCCTGCTTCTTCGTACTGTCTCTTTTGCTCATTTGAAAACGGCTTCTTGGTCCCAGAAGTGGAGGCGTCGTTGCCCTGGATCTTTCCTTGCTTCATCCAGTTTTCAATTCTTTCCCCAATCAAGACAATATTAGAAAAACCGTTAGCTGAACAACCTGCTAAACGTTCTATGAAGTGCCCCGGGAGGGTATCCATGAATAGATCTACCATCTCTCTCTCCAGCAACAATGGTTGCACCCTGGTTGCGACCTCGCGCCATCTCTGCACGTACTCCTTAAAGCTCTCGGAGTTCTTTTGTGACATGCTCTAAAGTTGGGTTCGGCTGGGAGCCATGTCAATGTTGTACTGGTACTGCTTGAGAAAGGCTTCCCCAAGTTCCTTCCAGTTACGGACAAAGTTCTTTTCCAGTTTCGTGTACCACTCCAGTGAACCCCCGGAAAGGTTGTCCTGGAAATGATACATCCAAAGCTTCTCATCTTTGGTATGTGCAGCGATTTTGCGATAGAAGGCCTACAAGTGAGTTTTCGGGCAAGATCTGCCACTGTACTTGTCGAAAACAGGAGGTCTGAACTTTGGGGGGGATGACCACCCCTGAAACCAGCTCCATATCAGCCACATCAATGTCAAGGGTATCTCTGCATTCTAGAGCCTTTACCTTCTCGACTAGCATCTGGAAATTCTGGTTAGGAGGCATATTTTCCGTAGGTGGAATGAAAGTGTTGTTGGTCAGATTGCCTTGGGCGTCCACGGTAATCACTAGAGGATCAACCTGTGGGCGATTAAGCCACTGCATGGCGGTTCTCATTTCTTGTTGCCCTTGCACTATTCCCTGCATTCCTGCCATGAACTCCCCCATCTAACTGCGAAACTCGTTTAACTCAGTCTGTATTGTATTCATGATTTGACTCGGGTAGCGTACTAGTATGGCCGATACTTCTCCTGAATTGGTCAAATAAATTAGGAAATCCAGATAACTCGTTAGTATGCAAAAATGATATGCATGAAAATGCCATGTCACTGATCCCACTTCATTCAGATTGGGGGACAGATACCCCACGGAGTGCAACATCATAAGATAAATCCTGTGAGTGTGTGCGAAGAAAGTGCTGAGCATCGGGACTTCGATATCAAGATAAAATTGCCAGGATAGAAAAGTCGAAACAATGGCACATGACAACCTCCATAAAGCAAACAAATACGCCAACGTGCGAAAACTTATACAATCACTTGCCAATAATACTGAAATACAGGAAAATGTCACAATCCACAACAGAAAAACAAGAGATTCCTTCAACACCTCTGAAGGTAATCTCGAAATACAATAAAGAAAATCACATGCATCAAAGAAATCTACGTCTCCTGACTTGAGCTTCGTGCAGTTTGCGTGACCAGCTGGATCGAGGGGATTCAGCTCTTGAGATACCCCTCTGGTGTGATGATCCATGAATCAATTAGATACTGGACATTGTGCCTGAAGGCTTTGCACTCGTCAATGGTATGTCCAAATGTTCCGGAGTGGAATTCACACGCAACATCCATATTTTAATCTGGGGGAATGGGGTAAGGCATCGGCAAGGCATTCCTTGGCTGAATAAAAGAACTCTCGAGCAAACGGGCAAACACTTGACTAGGAGGGCTGGGACTTGGAATAAACACTTCTTCAGTCTGCTTGAGCTTGAGTCTCCCCTGTTGTTGATAGTTTTGACGCTGAGTAACCTGGAGAAACCTGCAAAAACAAAGAAAAATGAAAATGATGTGTATGCAATGCAATGTGTTCCTTTTATCCTCAAGGTTTTTAATTTCCCATTCTTGTGTTGAGAAAAGAAGACCTTGTGTGACATTCAGATATGAAGTGGCAGTATTTAATATCTCATGTCCGTGCAACAGATAATCAGTCAGAGACTTCAGGTGAATCAAAAGAAAACTGGAATAGCAAAACCCTCATAGGGTACAAGTTCATACATCAGAGAGAAAAAAGTACATCAAGAGAGAGGATTCCCACAAGAAGCCTGTGGGTAATCCAAATCACATGAACACAAGACTAAATCCTAGGAAAAATCCACATCCTGCAATCTCCAACTAAGACGCTTGACACCTTGCAGCAACTGAGCTATATCTGGATGTGATGGTTCTTGTATGAGCTTTTGAATCAGGATATCCCTAAGGTCAAAGGAGGCATGTAATTCCTCAATTTGTTGTAGGAACACCTTTTCACTTTCCTGGCTTGTGATGAAATTAGTCTTGGTCCTCTTGACATCAGCTCTCAGCTTCAACTCTTCTATCTCTTTATGATCTTCCATCACTGCTTGCTGACTCTTTGTTATATCTTGGAGGTGACCCTCCTCCTAGTGATAGGCCTTTTGAAGGAGCTTTCCCTGCTCAGCTAAAGAGTCTTGAAGGCCTTTGATCTCTAACTTATATTTGACTTCCAGCTCCTTCTGCCACTTCAAGTTGTCTTCCCATTTCTCTTGCCATAAGGTGATAGCTTCATTAGCTTCATTCAACTCTTTCTTATCTTTCTGGCGCTGGACCGCCTTGTGAGTTTCAGCTAATTCCCTTTTTCTTGAAATAGAGCTCCCTCTCCTGAAAGTCTTGTTGCTTAAGCCTGACCATTTCTTCAGCTTTGTGAGCCCTTTCTTCCAATTTCTGGTTTGCATTTTCAACTTCTGGCATGAGTTGTTGGCTTCCTGATTCTCCAACTTGAGTTGCTTAACCAGGGCTTCCAATTTTTAATACTCCTGAAGAGGAACTGAAGTTGTGGGTGCTACCTCCTTATGGTAGAGAGGTGATTCCTTAGAGAATGGGAGCAACAAAGTCTTTACACGATCTCCCAACCAGGTGGCAAATGAATCATAAGTCTTGGGGTCTACTCTCCCAAAGTCTTTCTTCCCCTTCATCACTCTAACCTCCCAAGCTTGGGATGCTAGCAAGTTCATCTTCAGGTTACCTTCTGCTGGAAAGTATAGTGACTCATTCATCTCTTCAATCAAAGGTACGACTCTTAAAGGATAACCAAATTGTTTCCTGGATAAGATAGGATTGTAGCTGATCCCACCTTTCCTTCCTATCAAGGGCACATTTGGGAAACTCCCACAACTGACCAAGATCTCTTTGCCTACAAGATCCCTATTGCATCCCCAAGCAATGTCAACTGAGGTTAAGCCCATCAATCTTTTGGACCACTTCCAAGATTGTTTCAAATCCTGGAAAGGCCCTGATTTAGGGAGTTGCCTTACAAACCAGTCAGCAAACAAGGGAGCACAACAATTCACATGTCCCTTCCTCTTTTCATTCATGTGGTGAAACCCATAGTAAAAGTCACCCAACAAGGTAGGCACTAGGTTTCTTCTGACAAAGATGGTGATAGCCTCCATGCTGATTAATCCTTTCTCACCTGGAAACAAACTAATTCCATACACTATCAAAGCAAGCAAAGTGCTGAACTTAGCCCAATTGTTTTCAGAGGCTAGATCCCGAGCTTCTTGGATAAGAAAGTCTGAGAGAAGTCCTTTACCTTTGCTGGCATCCAACCCTCTACTGACCTTGGATAAATCCAAATGAAAAGAATCAGCTATGTCTTTACATGAAGGCACCTTCTCTAAGCCATAGTAAGGAATACCATCCTTGATGGGAATCTTGAGGATGCTGGATATCTCTTCTAATGTAGGAGCCAAGATGTAATCAGGGAAAACAAAAACCCTTAGCTTTGGATCACAGAACTGTAACAAAGAATGCAAGCTATCCCTCTGGTCAATTGTTGGCTTGCTCACATAATCCAGGATCTTTCCAAACTCCCTTCTGAAATCATCAAGAACTTTGTCACCCATCAAGCTAATCAACTTCTGAATACCCTCTATCTCTGGTTGTGGGAAAGTATAGTGGAAATTTCTTTTCCTTGGAATCTCCATATTGAAGTAGCAGTATGACCGGGAATAGGAAGTAATATGGACCCTGAGAATAAAAAGAACACAAATGATCAATGATGTTATGATGTTTATGCAAGGCAAGGCATGTGATCAGTGATGTGTTTGTGTAGTGAATCAGGTAATCAAGTGTTTGTGCAGGGTCACAACATCATCACAAGTATTTCTCTGATCAGAGGTTCAGATCTCAGAGTCCATGTGTAACAAAACAGATCATAATACTGAAGTATGCTGGTACAGTGGGTATGTTGAAGTTTGGGGCTCCTGCAATCCTGTAACCCTTCCCAATCTCACGGGTGTGCTACTCGGGTCAACATCACGAACTCTCAAAGCCGAATAGCAATAATACATTCACCATCTCCGAGAAATGGCTCATGACCAAATCAGGGAATCAGTTTGGCATTATGTACTACTCAGGGAGGTCTCAGTTGAGTCCAAGGAAATAAGCATCCCTCATAAGTCCCCGGTTTCAAGAACTGAATCAAGAAACAATAGTACATTCATCCCGAAGGGTACAATACTATCGTCATACGAACAATTTACTTTAATTGGATTCCTATGAGAGAACCAGGCCATCCTATGCGAGTTCCCAGTGGGCCCTCGGGTACGAGTGGGTTTGCCAACAAATGTGGTATGCCACTATCATCACTGGAGAGGGATGATTCCACAAAGGTTCTCAATGATTGGTCCCTTGACTGCACATAACTATCAAGGTAGTGTATTTCCCCAGAAAGATTTCAGAATCAATACATTTCCGAGAAGGTCGTAAGTCAAGGCGTGGAACTCACTAATACCAACATAGAAAAATGCCATGAAGCCAAAGTGGGATCACTCTAAGTCCTAGGTGCACTCAAGCCGTGTATTTGGCTTATCTCACAGTAACAAAGCCCATCCCACAGAAAAAATGAAACCAGCACAGTCCAGTATATGATGCATGTGGAAATAAATACTGAAAGCAGTGAATAAAACCGTAAAATAAACTGTAAACGAAAACAGTAAATAAACACAACAACACACACATATAAACACCCAAAGAAAACAAAAGCAAACAATTGCTAGGATTGACTTTACAAGGGAAACCAGAGATTCTGGGTTCGTTCCCCAGCAGAGTCGCCAGCTGTCGCTCCTGGGAAAGGTAATGTAGCATAAACCTAACGAAGAAGGAAAGGACAAGGTTCTGCGAACTAAAGATATGGGTTCGGGAGTCGGTTACGACCTGGGAAGGTATTAGCACCCCAGATCGTCTGCCGTACCCGACGGGATCCATGCTTGATTGTTTTGTTTCAAAGGGTGTGAAAGAATAAAGTTGCTGAATAAAACTGCTGATTGGAATAGAAATGAGAAAGGGAACTGGAAAAGAGAATGGAAAGAAAGAAGAAATGTAGGGAAAATAAAGAATGTGCTCGAACGGGCCCTACCCCGTTGCCTTCGTACCTCATCGGGAAAATGAGGATCAAAGTCGACGTAGTTCGCTAACAAGGCGGGAACTATTTGTTTGTGTTTTTTATAGATGGAACTGCGTATGTCTATTCTCAGGTGTTGCAGGCTCGTCTGGTACGAGTGTGTTTACCGTCTTGCATGCGAGACAAGTCATCGCGAGTTTGTGTTCAGAATGAATGAGGTGAGAAAAAGAAGTTCCCGCAGGAAAGTCGCTTATTGCTTGTTGTTTTCTTTTTAAGAGTTTTTATGAATTTGGCACAAGGAAGTGAATTCAAACTCTTTTACATGGAATGTGTACTTGCTACTACATTCCAAGATGGAATAATAGAACAAGCACACCAAGCAAGGAGAATTTATCCAAGACTTATTTCCAAGGATTAGGGTTTAAGTTCACTATCTTGTTGAACTTATTACATGTTTTTGTAGCTTTTGTGAAGAAGTATCTTATAGATTTTCTTTGAGAAACAACCCCTTGATAAGACTTGTACGTCATGCTAGACAAGCCCACACCATTCCAAGATGGAATGAATGTAAGTGCCCCATGGAATAAGGCTATGCACAAGGGATTCTTTCATGCATTTATTAAGTGTTTTTTATTTTGTTTGAAGATGTGAGAAAAAGACTCAAATGGCAAAAGATCAAAGCTAATGGGAGACTAAGACACAAACCTAAGTTATTATTATTATGTGCAAAAGGAGATCCTATGGTTTATTAGGTATTCTAATCCTAATGATAAAAGAATAAGTTAGAGTTCAACCTACTTCCTAAGGAAGTTAAGTTGAATCTAAAGAACAAAAGGGGAACCTACGAATAAAGCAACAAGTTCTAAGGCAAAGACAAGTAAAATGCATGAGAGATGAGTACGAAGTAATGCTTACCTCAATATTTCCCCCTACAAAATAAATGTTAGCATGATGAAGCAATTTGAACAATTATAACATGGAAAACTTCAATAAACAACTAACATTAGCTAAGGAAGGATGTTAGTGAACTTCTAAGGTTAATACCTAGGTCTAAGGTACCTTATAAGGTAACAACTCTAAAGTCAGTAGCTAAATCAATTCAAAAGCAACTAAAGGGATTAATTGAATTAATGTCCAACTATACCCTAAAATACTACTAAACCCTAAGGATGAGGTTAGTAAGATAACCTAAGTGTTTACTAAACCAAAGCCTCCTAAACTCAAGGGTGAATGGTAAATCCATAACTTTATACTATATGGAAGTGAAGAGAATGAATGGACCAAAGTGGAAAGAAGAGATTCAAGTTAAAGATATGCAAATGTGAAATTGAGAGGTTGGAGAAAGCATATAGAAGCATGGTTCTAAAGATGGGACAAAAGGACTTAGAAAAAAATTCAAGAAATTACCAAAATGATTTGACTTCCCCATACAAAATCCAAGGGCTTGACAATAAAATAAAGTGGGAATTAGCTTTGGAAAATGTTCACAAATTGAGGGTTAAGAAGCTTCCTAAGGCAAAGTATACACATTAGGGTTTCTAAAGTCCTTTAGAAGGCAAATGGAATTCAAAAGGAAGCAAAATGATCCTAAAATGATATGAACAAGAATGAGTAACCACAAAACCTTTATAAGACTCAAAACAAAGATAAAATGAATCTAAATCAAGTGCAAGATGATTTTGAAGTGGCTAAAATGGAAAGAGAAAGGAAATTAGGTTAAAAATGGGACAAGTGTGACTTAAGGCTCAAGCAACACCTAAAAATCAAAGGTAAAGACCCAAAGATGACATCTAACACCTGAAAACATCTAATCTAACACAGAAAACTCAAAATCAAGACTTTAGAGCAATGGCATAAATGTATTATTCAAATGGATCAAAAGGAAGCAAAAGAAAAGACCAAAAATGGCTTAAGACCCAAGCAACTTGGGAAAAAACATCAAATGACTTAGAAAAATTATGAAAATTAACATTGAAGATCACAATCCAGAGAATGACTTATGTACAAAAAACTCACAAAAAATCATATTTTTGAGTAGTCAAATGAGTACTAGAATGGGATTAGGGTTTATGAAGACCTATGTGAAAGAATGGGATCAAAAGGTGACTTAACATGACCTAAAAATCTAGAGAAAAATATTTTGGAGAAGCATTGTGAGTTATTGGGATATTGCAAAATGAATGGGACATTTATCATTTTTAGTTTAGGAGAACAAAAATGGACAAATCAATTGGTCAAAAAATGAAGAAATTATCAAACAATTAAATGGAAATTTAATTATTGCTTCAAAAATGGACAAAAAGAAAATCTAAAAATATGAAAAATTAGAGAAAACTATGAGGAATGCACGTGAATTTAATTGGAATGTTTGGATGCATTTTGGTATTTTTAATAAAAGGAAACGAAAATGGAATAAAATATAAAAAGAAAATAAAAGAAACAAAAAGGGATGGGCCTGGGGGGTGCCAAAAGTGACATAATCAACACAAATGGGCTGAGACACACACGCCTGGGGTGCAAAAAGGAACCTGAGTTGGAAATGTGATTGTCACAAGACTTATTAATGCGTTGGCAATGTGTGGACCATTGGATGAGTTTGATCACACGACTGTGTTTTAAAGTTATGGAAAAATTAGGGCATTGTTCAGATGACCGGAGATGAATTCCGGTCATCTTCTCCGGTCAGTTCTCAGGTAGGGAAAACTCAAACAACAAGAAAATGAAATCCAAGACCACAGTTCAACTCGTCTCCTCTCACTGATCACAAATATGGCCTCACAATCCATTTAGGGTTCCTATATCTCACGAATCGAAGGCAAACATTTTGACCTATGAAACTGCATCTACACATCTAAGATGTCTATCAACTAGCCAGGTATCCAATAGCGTCTATCAAGCTTCAATCAACATGAAACCAATGAAAAATGGTGGAAACGATCAAGTTGAAGTGCAAAGCATACCTGAGTAGAAGATCTTCACACAGTTGAAGAATACCAGAGATGAGATACCTTAGCCTTGCTTTAGCTTGTTCTTGAGCTCTAAGAGTGAAATAAACACTCTGTGAGCTGAGGATCTTGAGTTGTTAATGAAAATACAGTGACAATCAAGATTGTGCAGTGGTTAATTCTTGATGCTTCAAGTTGCAAAAGCCATAGATCTTGAGCTTAAGATGATGTTGATGATGGATTGAAGATGAATGCAACTCTGTAACTTGAAATGAGGCAAATCTTGACCAATTTGCAAACTTCTTCAATGGTGCAATCTGGAAAATTCATTGAGCTTCCTCTATGGAATGGTTGCTTGAATCCATGGTGATGATGAACACTGAATGCTTGAGGCAAGATGAATGAGTATGAGGCTTGCTCGAACTTGATTTGCAGAGGAAATGCAAAGAGAATTTGAGAGTGTTTTGGTGCTTTCAAGTGGTAATGGTGCTGACCCTGCAAACTAAAGTGGTGATTTCCTTTTATAGAACCCTTAACCATGGTTAACAGGCCCTGAGTTATCTGAGTGAGTGAAGTTAAGTGAGTGAGGTTGTTATGGCAGTTATGCCAGTTGGAATCTCTCTAGAAACTTCCACATTCGAGCTGGATCTTCTATGCAAACTTCATGAAGCTTATGGTGCACTTGAGGCAAGGGCTTGTGTATTAAGTCAATGCAGCCTTGAGGTGTGATCTTGTGTTGTGATGATCATGGTAATTGAGGTATGCTTGAAATGATAAATTGCATGATGAACTTTCTTGCCTCGAGCTGAATCAGATGTGGAGTAGAACATGGCACTTATGATGAGCTGTAGTGAAGCAAAGTGAAGCTATTTTGATCATGTTTGCAGCATAATTGATGTTCTCCATTTGACTTGGATTTTCAAAAGGGATGCATGATATCTGAGGTGATCATGCACACATATGATAGCTTGAGCTTCTTAAACATGAGGTTTGTGACCATAACATGCCAACTGAGGTATACAAGCTAGACTGAAACGAAATCCTCCCATGATTCAATAACTTGGCCTACAAGACATCAGATTGCAAACTTTAGTTTTCTACAAGATGAAGCTTCCACCACAAGTCATCAATTCATGTGTTTCTTGGTCTCAATTTGAAGTAGAAAGATCATAGAACAAGTTTGAGGATTGGATCATGATAGGATATGGCTTCTAAGTTCCTCAAATATTCCTTTGAAAACAAGGCAATGTGACTGCAAAAATTCCTGGCACGACTTTGGCTTGCCTTGTGTCCATTGGCCTATGTGTGACCAGTTTCCACCTCCCTACTTTGACCCCTCATAGCTCCCAATCCATTGATCAAATGAAAAAACTTTGAACATCAACATTGTAGGGATCATATCAAGGAATAACTTTGTAGTTCACAAAAAATTCATTTGAAGTCTTTTAGATGGAGAAAAATGGCTTGAGATCTTGAACACCACCTGCTTGATGAAATGTCAGGCATGGCGTGCACGCTGGCCCGCAAGTTGCCTCGCTCATGACTTGCATTTTGCCCTACTTTGCTCAAACTTTGCAAGATCATATCTCTCTCAATTTTAATGCTATGAGTGAGTTCCACCTATAGATTTGAAGCTCAAGATGCCCTCTTTAATTGGATCAAGGTAGAATTTTGATAGCCCTCATATTTTGGGAGAAGGTCTCTCTTGAAGTGGCTGCAAAAATGGCCAAAACTTGCCATTTTTGGAAACCCTAATTTTCCAAAAATGGTAAGTTTTGGTTTTCTTGATTTCTCTTGATTCCTCCATAATTTCTTGATCAAATTTTAACCATAGGATCCTTGTAACCCTGATTTCATTATTTTGATCTCAAAAAGTCAGGAGTTGACTTTTTCTTCAGCCTGGTTGACTTTTCCCCAAATTCCTGATTTTCAGTCATCTGGCCAATTGAACCTCTTCCAAAATGTTTCTATGGATGAAATTTGAACCCTAGGCACTTGACATCATATATAAGGCAATGGAATCCACTTTGAATCAAAATTTCATGGAGAAGCCCAGTAGAAGTGAAACCCTAATTTGGCCCTTTTCATCAAGAGATGTTGCACTGCTTGCCTCCTCTGTTAAATTCAAATCTTTCCATGGATTGTGGCTTCAAGTGAGGACTTGTGGGATGTTGTGAACCCCATGCAAAATGTTGAGAATCTTTGTGGCACTTTGGTTTCCTTTGTATAGCCTTCAATTGCTCCAATCAAAGATCACATGCCTATGCCTCAACTATGATACACATGATGCGATGTTTTTGGTTATTTTATGAATTTATGTATGCAAAATGCTATGCAAAATGTTGAGGAAATGAGAGAGCATATTTTGAGGTATTACATAAGTGTGTCAAAGGAGAAAAATGGGGTGCATTTTATGCAATTTTGACACTCTTGGTCCATGGGATTGTGATGTTTCCAAACATTGATAATTTAGTGGATCACTCAACTATGGAGATTTTCTTCTCTGGTAAACCTGTGCCCTTCCTCTTAGTAGACTTCTACCACACTTTTCATACTTGACATGAAAAGAAAGGTGGAACATTCCTCTATTGTGCTCCTCTCTTGCACAAGTGGATGAGAACTCATTTTCCTCAAGAAGGTCCCTTTGTGGCTAAAACGCTCGCATGACCTCAACGATTTGCCTCACTCATTGTTAATTATATCACATGGTATAATAGGGAATGGGAGACCAAGAGCATCATATTTACTGTAAGCAATTTCGTAATGTACCTCTAGTGGGAACACATTATTGCATAAACTATAACCATGTGTTGTTCATGAGTCATTTTTAGCGTGCTATGAATGGCCCTCCTAAAGATAAAGATCTTGTGCCTTTTTCATGAATGATGTTGATCCAAATAATCCTCCTGTAAGAGGAGTATGACAAGTATGGACGAAGATTGTGAGAAGTGGTCCAGACATAGGGAAGGAAATTGTCATGGCTAAAGAACCTATATGTTCAATGGGTTAAAGAAAGCTCCCAAATGGTTAAGATCCCATTCTTCTTTGAATCATCAACTTTACCACAATTCCTGAGCCTGAACAAATCTTTCAAGAAGATATGGATAAAATCAAAGCCAAGATCCAAGAACTTGAAGATGAAAACTCTCATCTACGAATCTAACTCAATCGAACCAATCAGAAATATGAATACTTGGAGGAAAAGAGTAAAGATATAAAGGAGAAGTTCGAGAGTAGCAAGAAGAGAGCAAGAGATGAAAAGGGAAAGAAAGAATGGGTTGGAGATGAACTTAAGGGAGCTACTTCTGAGTTGAATGGACAAAACGAGGAGTTAGATCGAGCCTAGTGCATGATCCAAGACTTAGAGAAAGATGTGGAGACATCCAACCAGATGAAGAAGGATGTTAGGGAAGACTATGAGGCCTAAATCCTTGAGTTGAGGAACATTGTCAAAGACTACAAAGATCAGCTAGCTTGTGAGCACTTGGAGAAATAAAAGACACATCGAGAGTAGCTACATGTGAAGTTCCAATTGGAAAGGGTCGTTGAAAAAATCATAAGATTGAAGGCTAGAAACATTTATGAGGTCTCTAGAGATGAAAATTAATTATAAGTATTAGGAAGATAATTGTCGTAAGGAAAAAGATGTTGTGCTTAAGAGGGATGGTATCATCAGCAATCTCCAAGTCCTTTATTCTAAATGGAAGAGGAAATTAGTGAGTATGGTTAGATTTTACAACTTTGTCCTTCAACAAGCTCTTGAAAGGTTGAAGATGGCATATCAAGTCATGATTCCAGAAAACACTCTTGTTCCTGTTTTCAACTTCGTAAAGTTCTGTTAGAAGACAGTGGAGGAACTCACTAATGATCTAAAGGAAAACTACATGGCTAAAGGAGTCACTTTTAGGATTGATTTAATATGTTCTAAGAATTCAGGAAGTAATATTTCCAGTTCATCTTGTATTTGAATTTGATTTCAAGTTTAAATGAAATGAAAGTTTTTATGTTCTACTATTTCTTCATGATTGATTGCAATGATAAATGCTTACATTCTTAGAAATAACTAAGAAGAAAGAGCTTTATAAATAATAAAATTTATTTCCAAACACATTCATGCATCATTCTGCATTTCATAAAGCAAAACCAAGAAACTTACAACAACTTGGCATTTTTCTTTAGACAAGCTGACTTCTTGACACCCCTACAACACTCGTAGCAGTCAAAGAATTCTCATGGATCAATTGGAACAAAATCAAGTTGCTCTCATAGAAAAATTCTCTATGTGAGAATTAAAATTAGACAACTAAGGGAATTGAGTACTCTCAATTGAGAGAGTAACCATGATAAATCTGTTGTGTTCATTGTTATGTTTACTCTACTTCTGATATATTATTCCGTTGCACTTTTATGGTTGAAGAAGGAGAATGAAGTGGTATGGACCAGGATGGATCACCAAGAATAGACCAACAATCAAATTCATAACATGTTATCAATAATCCTTTATATACTTCCACCTCAACCATAAAATAAGTTTTTTTACAATATTTAGAAGTTTCAACAGATTTATCAGATTCTACAACTTTAGAATCTTTAACAACTTTAGCAGCTTTGACAACCTCAGTAGCTTTAATGGCTTTAATAGCTACCCTTTTATGGACTTCAGCAACATCACTATTTGTGTAGAGGTCATCACGAAATTCCATTTCTTCCAGTTTGTCTATCAGCTTGCTTTCAACCAAAATTTCAAGATTTAGCCAACCTAAGGGAATTCACTCCCCCTGTTTACAGCCATTGCTCCTTCTTTCTTTGACCATCTCTCTCAAGTATTTTTAAAAGATGGAAGGGAGATTGATCTTGAACCCCATGATCAGATAATACACATTTATTTCTGGTCATTATTAATTTAGTTTGTATAGTTGTTTGAAGGACGATGATGAATGCATCCCAGGATAATCTTGGCTCATATCCTAGATTAGGACTTAAGATTCTTGACACCTGAATCCGATCCTTCATGAAAATAGTTGCTACAACTTCCTTTATTTTCCCCGATTTTGAATATTTGATAATATTGTTTTCTAAACCCATCATGATTCAATGCTTGGCTATGGATTTCTCAAAATTTTGAATCTTCTAACCCATTACACTAGAGAAGAACTAAACTTCTATAGCTTCTGCGTGAATCTATTTTTTTTAGGCAAAATACCCTTTTTGGTCCTTTAACTATACCCTTGTGTTCAGATTGGTCCCTTAATTTTTTTCCGTGTCAGATTGATCCCTTAACTCTTAAAACGTGTCAATTTAGTCATTTTCGTCAAATTAGCGACGAAAAAAATTCAAAAACCAGTCACTAAATTCGTCGTTACAGTATAAAAAATGACTAAATTGACACGTTTTAAGAGTTAAGAGACGAATCTGACACGAAAAAAAATTAAAGGACAAATCTGAACTCAAGGGTATATAGTTAAGGGACCAAAAAACGTATTTTGCCTTTTTTTTACCAACGCCGATAAACTGACCCCTTCAACCTGTTGAAGTAAACTTCCCATCCCTGGGTTGCAACATCTCTAGAGAGATCAAATCTACTTTTCTTTAGGTTATCTAAATCTACAATAGTTTCATAGTGAAATTCCAACTGATTCACTAGGGCTGGTATTGTTGATTTTGCTATTGTTGTAAAAGCTCTTGTTGCTGATGTCCTTGGTCGGCCATATTAGGATTTTGTTGGTCAGCCATGATATTCTTGATGTTGTTGGATTTCTTCTTATTATATAAGAGCTTTAATCTCGAATCTCTTTTTATTGACGAGGCATGAAATGGTTCTTTGGATAGATCAACATCATCAAGATTAAAAGTTATTATCAGCGACTTTAAACATCATTGTCGTCTCAAAACTTCATATATGTCTTCGGTGATATTTTCAACTTTGTTCTTATAATTAAACACATAGATTAAAAAAATAAATTTATTTATGGTTAGTCTGAAACAAGCTGAACTTGATTTTAGAAGTTATGTGTTGTGATCTCATCTCTTGTTTAGTGTTCTAGTGATCATGATTATGTCATGTTTAGTTGTTTTTAATGATAGAGAAAATGGGAACAAAAGAAAAATGTGTACATTATTCCAGAAGAAAAATGTTTATAATATTCAAAGGTCTTAAGTTTTTATCTTTATCTTTACCTTGATATTTTACACAAGTATACCCTACATCCACAAATATCTTTATACAATCCCCACTTTTATTTTGTTTTCATTCGAAATATGCAATAAAAATCTCAATAGCTCCTTCCTTGAATAGCTAAAGAGAATCTGAATAACACTTCTTTCACACAACATTTTTATTACCAAACATACTGTTCAAACTTCCTCTAAATATGATGCCAAAACAGTAGATGAAAATTTCAATAACATAGTAAAAAAACAGTAAAGAGAAAATAAAATAAAAAAATAATAAGGAAATGCAGAATGAAAATAAAGAGAAATATTTTCTGACAGATTTTTACAAACAGTGTCTAGATATTCTTAAGAATGTAGCACCAGTTTCTGGGACAGTACATTCATAAACTTGTTGAGTTTCTTTAACTCCATCCATAAACTTGTTAACATGAAGATCTTGGTACTGAAATGTTGAATAATGATTCTGCATAAACAGAAGAACAAATAGTCATTATTATAAGATCTTAATAACTATATAATAAAATAATATATTTTGACAAATATCTAATAACTGTTAAAGGGTGTAGAGCAAGTTAAACCTTACAGAAACCATTTGGTGGGAAAGAAGCATCAAGAAAATCTTCAAAACAGTAACCAGGTATTGTTTCAATCAAGTATTCAGAAATGCTGCTTGTTGAAACTGAACCAGTGTCACTAGCCATGTTGTCTTCAAACTTGCTAGAAGAACTTGTATTTTCATTGGAAACTGATCTTGGTATTATGTTTGGTTTCGAATACCGAGAGCCGTTACTGGTGTTGGATGATGAATCTGTGTCCAAAGAATTGCTTGAAAGCTTCACACCAGATAGAAGAAACCTGTTGTGTTTCTGTGTATGCTCATTTGCTCTATGGATTGGAACGTCGCATTCTCTGCATAGAATCGCTCTATCTTCTTGGCAAAATAGATATCCACGCCTCTCCTGCAACAACAATAACAACAACACAAATAATATTTTTATTGATTCAACTAGTAAAATATCCGTGCATACGCAGAGGTTTAATGATTCATAGTTGATATATAACGTCGATATTATAAAGTTTATGTGACCACCACGATTTGAGTCATGACATCATGGTTTTTGATGTTATCACAAACAACCATGATTTAAGTCCGACATCATGGTTTTTGATGTTACCACAACCATGTCCACAACCCGACCACAATTAAGGTTGCCTCCGTCACATCTTATATAGATTCTTTAAAATACTTTGTCTGATTACGTAAACAAATATTTAATTTTTAGATTCATCGAATAACTGATATATTTTGACTCGAAAATAGACCAGATATATCATCTATTCACAGAATCTGAAAAAGAAATATTTGCTTATAACAGTGACGAGAAGGAGTATTAAAGATTGTGAAGTGTAGTTTAAGAGAATGATAATGAGTATAGTTATTGATATTCATACTTGACAGATATCACAAAGAGGGTAGTCTTTGGAGTTGAGATGAACAAGAGAGAAACGAGTATGTTTGGTTGCAAGTTTGTTAGCATGGTGGATAGTAAAATCACATCCATGACAAAGAGCAGCTTCATCTGAAGGACAGAACATGGAAGCCTCAGCTTTCTCACAAACATCACATTGGATCTTCATCGTTTGGTAGACAGTTAGTTTGTGCTTTGATTGGTTATGTTGTTTTGTGTTTGTGTTTTGTCTTCACAACAAGACTCCTTTATTATCTTTAACTTTAAGAAGGACGAGCTTTGTTGAAATGGGGTAAGGAAAAGTAAAAGAAAAGAGACAAAAGAATTATGGGCATATTTGGCATTAGGGTCCAGAAACATCAGCTCCCACTTGGCTCAACCTCAGTGGTTGTATTGTATTAAGTGATTTCTGACTTTGAGAGAAACTGTTAATAACTCATATGATATGAATGAATGAATCAAAGTCTATTTCATTTTTCTCTCTCTCTCTCTCTCTTTGTGACTTTGCAAGTTGCCTATTATTAATAAATATTGGTAGTATTCTATTCTATTGCACATTAGCTATCACTCTCAGTCTCAGTCTTTCTGAATTTTTAGCTGCTTTATCTGACTCACTTTATTCATTCATAAGCCTCATCAGTTTTCAATTTCATCTACTAACTTATTTAGATAATCACTTTTTTGTTATTCTTAGTAGTAAGTACTAAAATAAATGACACTCTATGAGGAACTGATTCTAAAGTCGTTACTAAAATAAATGACTGTCTGAGCGAATCAGAGAAATGATAGGAACAGACACAAGTGTTGCCACTTGTTAATCAAAGCTTCCTTCTTCCCTTCTTCAGCCTTCCATTATTTATTTCATGATATAAAATTTCATGGACAAAACAACATTTATCTTTTTCTTTACAAGAAAGGGCCTAAAGGGCCTAAGTTCAAGAAAAAAAACTACACCGTAATAATTCTAGGAAAAGACGCTTCAGATAGGTCATCCTCATACAAGTGTTTAATGTCAAACGGACAATCACTAAGAATACAAAATTTACTATCCTTCTGAATTCCAATTTTAGCAAACGCATCAGCACACCAATTGGTTTCTCGGTACTCATGATTAATAGTGATATCTCTATTATTGAAAAACGATATAACTTTACCAAGTAAACTTCCCCCAATATTAACATTATTTATACTAGCCTTAATATCGTTAACAACCTGACTAGAATCCACACAAATGTCTATTTGGGAGAAGCCCAAATTAACAACTAGTTTGAGCCCTTTTATAACTCCCCACAATTATGTTGTATAGACATCACATACTCCAATAGTTTTATAGAATTCGCCAAGCCACTCCTTTTCGTTTTCTCTTATAATCCCACCACACCCCGCAATGCCTCAATCGTCTCTAGCACCATCTGAATTAACTTTCACCCTCCACCTACTTGGAGGTTTCCAACTGATACGAATTGCTTCCTAATGCTTCTTGGTAGTCATTAATTTACTGAACCTGGTATTAGTACACTCATTAAATTGCCATTTGATATGCTCTTGCATGTTGGTGGGTCTTGCGAAAGTTTCCAAGTGGATTTTCTTGTTCCGCCATCTCCATAAATTATAACACGCCATCGCCTAAAAAGACTTCCAATCTCCACAATTTGTCTCTCCCATATTGTGGTTCAAGTTATTAATTATCTATTGATGAAGAGTACCGGAAAAAAAACAACACTCGCATGTTAGTTACAACTACCGCTAACCATAGTGGCATCGTTAGAGGACAGACGCGGAGGACATGTATCACATCTTCCACTTTGACATTTAAATAAAAGTATTTTTTTTAGAATTTGTTTTTTTTTTGTAAGATTTTAAAAGATTATCTAAATAGATAAACTTTGAATATTTTTATGGGAAAATACATCCATCTCTCCTGAGGTATGTTAAAATGACTCTAAAATCCTCTCTAATTTGTAAACATGTATTGACCTCCTCTGAGGTCTATTAAATAGACATCAATAATCCTATAGTTTTTAGTGTCCCTCTAATTTGTAAACATGTATTGACCTCCTCTGAGGTCTATTAAAAAGACATCAATAACCCTATAGTTTTTAGTGTCTCTCTAATTTGTAAACATGTATTGACCTCCTCTGAGGTCTATTAAAAAGACATCAATAACCCTATAGTTTTTAGTGTCCTTCTAATTTGTAAACATGTATTGACCTCCTCTGAGGTCTATTAAAAAGACATCAATAACCCTATAGTTTTTAGTGTCAATGAAAAATCGGTGGTATAGATAATATTTATTTACGAGTTTTTGTCTGTCACTATAACTTTCCGTTAGTATATATATATATATATATATATATATATATATATATATATATATATATATATATATATATATATATATATATATATATATATATATATATATATATATATATATATATATATATATATATATGTATATATATATATAATGCTTGATTTAAAACTAAAGGGGGTGTCGGTGTCTTTTAAACAATATTTGTTTCAATATTTTTTTCTTATAAAATTAATTTTATTTTAAATTTAAATTATATTAATCTTTATCATTAATTTGCATTCAAAAAATTATTTTTTAATAAGGTATATGTAAGTCGTGGAATGAGATAAATTATATTTTTCTAACAGCAAAATATATATATATATATATATATATATATATATATATATATATATATATATATATATATATATATATATATATATATATATATATATATATATATATATATATATATATATATATATATATATATATATATATATATAAGGAGAGAGAGAAATACAACTATCGATATTTGAATTGTACAAAAATTTAATAAGGAATTTAACAATTAGCAAACCAGAAGCAGGATATCACATCATAATAAAAATAACCCTCCAAAATACAATTCTCCGAAACAATCACCGTTAGAACCCACCGATGAAGAGATACTAAATAGGCAAGAACCTCCTAAAGAAAGGAAGAAAAACTCATCCCAAAAAGATTATATTACCACTTCAGCCACTACTGACTCATAAAGTGGGATTCTCTAACCATACTGAGAAATGACACAAATACTTTGAAGACCTTCTCAGACATCATTTTCAATTAAAAGCAAAGCTCATTCCTCCACGTTAACAATATTACTATAGAAAATCAAATCATTTTGAGATTTTCAAATAACCCAAATCACAGCATGTCAGACCAACAAATACCTCCTATAATTTTACCTGACTAGCCTTAAGCACCAAAGGACTCAAACAACATAATAATTTTATATAAATAAAGAAGACTGCCTCATCAACCTAAAAATATTATACCACAAAGACAAAGTAAAATTACAATTGACAAATAAATGTAAACCTAACCATGTGGCTTTCCCACAAAAACTACAAGTCATATCTACTTTTTCTATAAAAAAAAATCATCCTCTTAGCAAGATTAACTCTTGAGGGGACCTTATTGAGAAGAAGTTTCCAATAGAAGACAACCTCCATGTGTTTACTTGGAAATTAGGTAAACAAAACAAGTTTCGATGAATACTTAAGGGATAAATCTCGAAAAGATCATGAAAAATATTTAAGTGAATTACGAACTTTGGACAACATTGTTGTGGAAATCGAAATGTAATGTATTCCAATACAATAAGCCAAACTTGACAAAAATCGAAATGTAAAGGATTTGAAACTAGAATGACTAAAATCAAAATGTAACTTGAATGCAAAAAATGACTTCAACATAAAAAGACTTGGAATTTATAAATGTGGAACACATAAGTACATTTCTTCACTCATTTCTCAATCACACAGGTATTTTGAGTTTGTAGAAATTTGAGTATAATTGTGACCCTTACAACATAAGAAAACGCCTACTTATATATTATTCTAAAATAACTGCCTAAAACGGTCGACTAAACAAATCGTGCCATGTTTTGCTTCCATGCAACCCTTGTCTTCAACAGATCACCACGTGTCTATGAATAATCACCTGATCCTATCCAATTCTAACTCACTCGACTAAGAAAAGTAAGCAAACTAAAGGTTTGTAAATTTCACTAAGTCCATACTCCACAAACACTTTTTGACCTTTAACTACAAAATTCAACTGAAACTGTTGTATCACCTTTCGATACGTCTAAGATATCAAATCAGCCTTTGGTCATGATTTTGCATATTCAACTTCACACCTCATCATGGCATGTTCTTGTATCTTACTTGCCATTTATATATATGTCGAAAATCCAAGGTAATAAAATTTCCCCCAAAATGACATGTTTCGATTTGGATCAGAAAAGAGAAATGTGGCATTTTTATCGTATTTTCAAAACTATTTCAACTTCTCCGCTGATGTCATCATCATCATTACCACTTTACTGCATGTTGTCATTTTCCATAAGATTTGTTCAGAATCTCGTCACCACTCCTATTTTCTAGGAGAACATGAATGTGCATGTCTTCACTAATTGTTCAATGCTGCCACTTTGTAGTACACAAAATAGTTCCATTATCTCCACACGGATGTAATGTGTCAGATTCTGAGCATGCAATGAAAACACTATAAATACACATCTTCACCTTTCTTCTCATCTTCTTCATCCAAACATCTTCTTGACTTCCTCGCACAGAAAAACCCTCAAGTCTCTCTTGTAAAAGCTTCTAAATCCAACAATGGAAACCACCAAAACCTCAACTCTGGAGTTTGACAATGGAAAAAATCCATTGGCTTACATGATTTTTCCAGAGGAAGATGAACAAGGTAGGGATTTTTTACCTAAACAACCATTGTTAAAAGATAAAATCTCTAATTGGGCCAATCAGGTATTGATCCCTTTCTCTTTTTCTAGTCCTCTTGCTTTCTTAAGGCCTTATCTGACTGCAAGGTCACATGTTCGGAAAGTTAAGAACTTTTTCCCGTGCTACCCAGTTACAATGTCCTCAGCATAGAGTTATCGATTTCGGATGCTTCAAGCGAGATCCTAGAAGATCCGGTCGGGGCGGCCCCCATCCCCGCGAGAGTAGTGGAGTGATTCACAATTTAAGATTGTGACCGATTTTGGCAAGATATCAGATAACGGGTAGTGGTTTGCACCCTGGGCGAAGCGGTTTGACTGATTTTCTTGTTTTTATTTATGAATTTTTAACAGCGGAGAAGAAAGAAGAGGCAGAGATGTCGAGTTTTGAGCAACAGAGAAGAAAAAATAGAGAGAGGTAGAGAGAGGGAGGGAGAGAGAGAGAGAGAGAGAGAGAGAGAGAGGAATGAAGATGATAAGATGAAAAGGTTGGTAGGTGGGTGGATAGTTGTACTGCACGGTAAAAAATTAATAAAATGAGGGTTGAAAAGTAAGATACTTCCTTTGCTCAAACACACAAGCAAGAGACTTCATGTTCTCAAACACTTAATAAGAGTCTTCTTACAATCCACCTAGCAAATAAATGATTGTATAGAAAATACACTTGATATACAATCAAAGATGTATAAAGAATACACAATAAAATAGATTCTTTAAGACTTAAGGATTTCTAAGATATACAAGGATAAGAAATCCTAAGTTTAGCTTGTGTTTTACTTTGATAGATTAACTTCTCTTTTGAGGTCAATGGTGTTCATTAGCCATTTTATCTTCAACTTCTTTATTGTCACGACTTTCTGAGTCTTACGGGTACTAACTGCAAGTATACAGCCTAATCGCGTAGTAATAAAAGATATTGATCCCACAAGGACTAGATAATCAAACTAATACTTTCATGTGTTACTATGTTTAGCTAAGGCGGGTGATGTTTTAGTTAAAACGGAATGGAGAATTGAGAATTTTAATTAAATTAGATTACGATAGAGTATCGGTACGTAATTAAATTTTCAACATGGAGGGATTTTCCACATTTTTCACTTCAACTTTGCACTTCATTGTAGTTTTTCCAAGGGAATATTCTAGAACAATCTACCACTTTCTAAGGGAAGGTTCTAGAAGATTTCTTAACCAACTCTTAACTAACTCCTAACAATAATCCCAAACCTAACTCCTAATCTAATGTCCAAGCCTCACTCCTAACCCAAAGCATATTCCAAACCTAAAGGGTATATAATCATTTTTCCCTCCATGTCTCACCAACAACAATTCATTTTTCACATTTTCTCTCATCACTCTCAATTTTCTCTCACTTTCCTCTCATTTTCCAAAACCCCACACAAAGCTTCATCTTCCAAAATTCTTCAAGTTTTGCATTGAAACTTGAAGAATTTGAAGCAAAATCTCCATCATTGCATTGATTTCATGGATTATTGAAGGATTTGCTATTGTTTTGGTGTTGAATTCACATCTTGGAAGTGATTCTTGGAAGAGTTCATCAAGGTTTTCGTTATATCGCATTTATTTTGCGTATTCTTGCAGAAGAGCTTCGGATCTACAAATTTCTCTTCAATAGCGTGTTGATCTCTCTTTGCAACGATTACCAAAGAAAACCTCAGCTTTGTAGGTTAGTGAAACTCATAATCACTTCTATTTTAAGTTATTTCACATTCTCTCGACACGTGTATTCATCGTGTTTTGTTAATTTGGATGTGTTAATTAATTGGATCATTAGGTTTTAGGATCTTGTTGTGTTTGTGGTTCCAATTGGTGTTGAATTGGTGCATTTATGTGTAAATTCAATGTTCAATTGATAGACATTACATTAGCAAGTTATTTGAATAAGTTGCTGCTGATTTTTCCTTGAAAATGCAGAATTTTTTATTCTGGTCCTAGAGTAACCGATTACTCCCAGGACGGTAACCAGTTACTCAGTGTAATTTTACGCAAAAATAGCTTTTTTGAACTAAGTAACCGGTTACTCCCAGGACGGTAATTGGTTACACTGAACCAGAATGAAAAATTCTTGCATATTCTTGCATTTTTGTTATCCATTCCTCCTCCAATCATCATGGATCTTTAGGATATGATTTTAAGAAGTTTTTAGGGGTTGTTTTGGTGCAGGTGCATGTATCTTCGACGTCTTTCGACGTGCGTGTTATTCATTTCTGATTGTTGGCATAATTGTGTATGTGTGCTCATGGTGTGTTGTGAGTGTTGTTCCCATGTTTGAACCCCATTGTTGGAATGATAATAATTTATTTAAGTTCTTTTTTGCATTGCATTTGTGATCGATGCACGTTTTGGATACTCATGTGCATAATTGAACATGGTGCATATTATTCATGTCCATAATTGAACATGTTGCCTATTAATTGATAATGATGCATGGTCCATGTATATGTGTGTAACACGGTGGGAGAACTGACTTTAGTTATGTTGCGGATAGCAAGAGTCGCCACCGACTTTTATTTTATCCAAAGGAAAGGCATAAAAGAACAGGAAAGACCTTTTAAAAAGATTTTTTTGGGTCCGGGGGGTAGGTTATGTAAAGGGAAGGTGTTAGCACCCTTTACATCCATGGTTATCCATGGGCTCTTAGTTACTTAGCTCACTTTGAATTGTTTTTGAAATGTGAAGTGTGTGAATAGAAATTTTCATAAGAGTTTAATAATGATCCATGTGCGGATGCGTAAAAAACTTGTGTTTGAAAATTGTTTGAAATTATAAAGTGTTTTGAAAAGTTTTTGAATAGTGAGCAAGTAACTATGAGGAACCTACCCTAAAGTTTAAGTCTTTCTGTTCTTGAATCCTTTAAATGGTAAGACTATCCCTATTATTAAGGAATAGGTAGTCATTACCTTGGATGTGAGGGATAAGTAAGGGTCATCTGTTAATGTAGGCAACTGTAGGGTGTATTAAGCATTTTTGGAGGGACTGTCATCATTATTCGAAAGGGACAAGATCTTTATGAAGGCAACCGTTTAAGGGACTTGATCTTTGATTATGAAGGGACTAGATGACTTTTCTTTTAAGGGACTTGTGCTTTATACACCCCACTTGACCTTGTGATTAGGCAACAATGAGAGGTAACCCTAGAAAGTGAGATGGCGATCAAAGATCGACTTACGTGTGTGAGTTGTTCAATTTAATATTTATCTTATAATTTAAATGACCTAAATTCAATTTTTAAATACAAATAGTTTTCACTCCCTATTTACTAACCATGGCATAAAAAATAAATAATTAAATATTACAAATAAATATTTACACCAAGGAGCAATTACAAAAAATAATAAAAGCAATTTAAAATAATAAGCAAAATAAAATAAATAAGAAATAATAATTATAATAGGGGTTAGTGAGAATAATAATAATAATCACAATTAAAAATAAATGGGGTTAGTAATAAACATGATTAGTAATAATAATAATAAGCAAAATATAATGATAAACAAGAATTAAAAATTAATAAGGAAATATGAACAATTATATTAATTATAAAATTTAAAATTATATGCAACTTATAAAAGTTAAATTAATTATAAACACATAAAAAATATAATTACAAGATTAAATTAGCATAGATTTAATTATTTCTAAACATATATTTAAAAAATTATTTATATATAAAATTTAGATTATAAACAAGTTATAGAAATATTTACATATTATATAAAAAAAATAGAATTGATATTAATTGTATTTATAAAATTTAATTATATTAAACAAAATATATACATGAAAAAAAAATGATCATACAATTATATTTACAAAAAATTAGAAATAAGAATCACAAAATAGAATTAGGTTTTCTTTTTAATTGCTTAGAAAAAATAAATTAGGGTTTGTCAAATATTAGGGTTTATTTTATTTACAAAATTAATTTAGTATACATATTATAATCTAAATACATAATAATAATAAAAAACTAATTTTTGAATTAAGAGAAATAATTTTAGAATTTTAGAGAATATTGAATATATATTTGTAGAATTATTTAATTATATGTATATCTATGATTATTAATAAAAATAGTTAAACAAAATCAATTAAACAAAATAAAATAGAAAAAGAAGCAAAAAATTGAAACTTACTTGACTGGGGTTTGAACCCAGGATACTCTGCTTGCCAAGGACTACACACACCACCAGGCCATCAGCGCGCGTGTGATAATGAAGGGAGAGGAATTTGTTTTATGCGTTCAACCTGAAAATCAGAAAAAAAAAAAAAAGAAAGCAAAAGGCCTGGGGGATTCGAACCCAGGACCTTACACACAAACACACAAGTACATGACCATTCCAGCTAGATGAGCGAACCTGATAGTATAGTGGTAACAACACATAATATATGAAGCTTTCTTGTTAACCTGAAAAATAAGAAAAAATGTACCAAAGCCAGGACTCGAACACAGGTCCTATAGTCATACACACGCGCTTCCTTCCATTGGGACACATGTTCATGTGTGATAAACAAACAGAATAATAACATAATATTTTAAAACAGAAATTCAAATATGAAATTCGCGCCAGGCCAACTTCATCTTCTTCATGATACCTGCGAAAGTTCATGCAACTTTTCCTGCGAAATTTCATGCAAGTTCTTCCATGTTTACACCCTGCGAAAATCAAACACCAACGAAACAGTACAATTTCATAAAATTGAAGATATCATTGAGTTCCTTATGACTCATACAATCTATCCACGTTGTTAGAATTCATTTATATTGCCTAAATCGTGAAACCCTAAAACCAAACTCCAAACCCTAACAATGGCCGTTTGTGATTTAGGTCATGAAGCTCCAAGTTTTTTGTCCAGAAAGCATCTATACATCATCACTAACACAAATATACAATTAGATTTCATTGTTATGGCATAAATAGTTCAAATCGAAAAAAATTTAAAGATGAACAAGATGCATTCGGGTTATGCTATGTGAATGGTTTTGGATGCAACCAAGCATTGGTTTCCACTCAATGATGTCCAAGGATCATAGCTGTGTCCTCAAATTACCTTCTAATGTCTTGTATGAATGAATCCGAATTTGAGTTTTTGCTTGAATTTTTGAAGTGTGAAACTTACTCTTGGAGGCTGCAAAATTCGTGCTTGTCATTAGGGTTGTGTCAAGTACTTATAGAATGATCAAATGAGGCTGAAAAATTAGGTCATTGTGTAGAAGATTTGATATGAAAAGATTCAAAAATATTATGCCTTAAAAATCAAATATCCTTGTATGAACACTTGCTATTTTAGGCCAATCCTCATGATTTCCTTTCCACTTCAATTCCAATCACATTTATGATTTTCTAGAAGCTTAAACCAATTTAAATCTTAGACTTTTATATTTTATTTTTATTTAAAATGATTTTTAATGAATTAAATCAAAATAAATAAAAATGAAATAATAAAAAATCTGATTTTTATTGACTTGGGTCGAGCATGAAGTCAAAGTGTGGATTGGGTCATCATTTGGCAAGCCCATTTGGAAGAAATTGGTTTTAGACCTCCATTTTCATCATAAACCAACCCAAAATTTTCCAACTTTGCAAGGGCACACATCCTTCAATTTTAATGCTATAAGGGTGTTCTTGGACATTTTGGAAAGCTTAAAGAGTCCTCTAAACAACCCCACTGGTTTCATGTCCATATCATTTACCAATCTCAAGTTATGCCCTTTTGAAGTTGTTGACTTTTTGTTGACTTTCAAAAGGACCTATAATGTCTTAGCTCATACCTTCCAAATGAAGCATTTTTGGGCTTGGCTTGTGAGACACAAAGTTGTAGAGAATTCAATTTACTTCAAAATGAGCTTTGAGTGGAGACTTGGTGATGAAGTATGTGAAAGTTATGGCTGGTCAAAGTTCAGTTGACTTTTACTAAGAAAACCCTAATTTAGAAACTCCTGATTCTTGATGATCTGAAATCTCCTTGATGAATCATGATCAACCCTTGATCAAATGATGAATTTTACTTCATATACTTGATGTTGGCAAAAAATCATGAAGTTTGACTTTGGTTTGACCACAGTTGACCTCAGTTTGACTTTTTAACTACTTTGACTGATTTTGACTTATCTGATCATCTGACTGAGAAAACTTCTGAGAAAAGTCTTGAAACTTGTCATGGGGGTTCTTACACACATATAAGATGCTATGAAGCTCACTTGAAGTCTTGGAATTTCATTTAGCCTGATTAAAGTCAAAACCCTAGCTTAGGATGCACTGCTTATGAGGTGCATTGTCTGAGGGAATTGTCAACTCTTCTGACCAATTGTGAACTTTGTGAACCTTGTGAACCATCATAAAATGTCTTGTGAACCTCATGGGAGGTATTGTGAACCTTGTGAACATTGTGAACCTCATAAAGTGACTTGTAGACTTCATGAACCTCATGAAAGGTTTTGTAAGCATTGTGAATCTTGTGAACCTTGTGAACCTCATAAAGCTACTTGTAGACTTCATAAACTTCATGAAAGGTCTTGTAAGGGTTGTGAATCTTGTGAACCTTGTGATCCTTCTTAGCACACAAAGTCCTGTATTGTGAGGGCAAATTTTGGGGTGCAACAGCTGCCCCTGTTCAATTTTCTGAAACCTGAGGGGTTAGATTGGTATGTTTGCCAGTCGTGACCTGGAAGGTTGAAGGGGGTTGAACACAAAAGCCCAAAAATTTGCACTCACCAGTGCATAGGGTGATACAGGTGACTAGTTGAATATGCTTGAGTGGGCTTAAAGATGCCACTTGGAGAAAAGTTCTTCAGATACATTTCTTGGAGGATAAAGCAGTCCAAAATATGAAGATATGATGATAACTTTCAGGAGGATAAAGCAGTCCTGATGTAGTGATATACTTTCAGGAGGATAAAGCAATCCTGAGGTAATGATGATAACTTTCAGGAGGATAAAGCAATCCTGATACAGTGATAAGCTTTCAGGAGGATAAAGCAATCCTGATACAGTGATAAGCTTTCAGGAGGATGAAGCAATCCTGAGGTACAAGAAACTGTCAGGAGGATAAAGCAGTCCTGAGGTAGTGATGAGCCATCAGGAGGATGAAGCAATCCTGAGGTAATAGTATGTTTTCAGGAGGATGAAGCAATCCTGATGTACTAGAAGTTTTCAGGAGGATAAAGCAGTCCTGATGGATGATATGCTTTCAGGAGGATGAAGCAATCCTGAGGGATAAGAAGCTTTCAGGAGGATAAAGCAATCCTGAGGGATGATAACTTTCAGGAGGATGAAGCAATCCTGAGGGATAAGAAGCTTTCAGGAGGATAAAGCAATCCTGAGGGATGATAACTTTCAGGAGGATGAAGCAGTCCTGATAATCACAAGTCCGTTTGTTGGAGAATTAACCTGAAAACAAGGTAGCATTCTGTATAACAATATTAGTTTATGCATTATGTATGCATGTATGGTATGATGCACTTAAGTAATGTATTATGTATCTATGGATATATATGGTATGGTATGATGTAAATTATGTATGTATGATATGATGCTGCCGGAAGCGTCTGGATATCTTCGTATAACAACTGCTGGCCAGGGAAAATAAATCCCGGTTTGTTGCTGAAGAATATGAGGAACTCACTCCCGTCTTATTTGATATTATACATAACCTCCCGTATGCTGGGGATAGCAAGGTATACATAACCTCCCGTCTGCTGGGGATAGCAAGGTATATATAACCTCCCGTCTGCTTGGGATAGTAAGGTATACATAACCTTCATCTTCGTTTGATAGTAGGGTAGATATAACCTCCCGTCTTCGTTCGTCGTACCCTTATTGGAAAGTAAATTCCCGTATATCCGTATGAGGATAAAAGAGATGGATATAAATTCCAGGGGAGATGAGACTTTATGAAGATGGATTTGTCCTACTGAGGGTTTGTAACTGTCTTGTAAAGATGAACCGGCGAAGCTTCGTTGAAATCCTTCCCTCGTTCGTCCTTAGTAAATACTATTACTGCATTTTCATGCATTTCTAGTAAACATCAATCATATTAAAAAGCATACATGCATTTTTGGTAAACATCAATCATATTCAAAAGCATACATACATTCAAACACAACCAATGGACGTTTCGCTTATGTAAATAGGGTAAAAGTAAATTTGGATTCAAAAGATGGAATTTATTTATATCAAAAAGTGACCCATACATGGGTAAATTTGTACAAAGAGACATAAACCCTAGTAAGAGGATTTTGTCATAAAGTTTTTACAAAACAAGGAAAATCAGCTATGTGGGAAACAATCCTATTGAGTTTCAATTCTACTATTGCCATTATCTTCAAGTATCTCATCTTCTGCTGTTGAGACGGAAACGATTGGATTGAGCTTTATCTGTTTGAGCTTGAGTAAGTAGTACAACTGGTTGCAGTTTCATGGGTGATCCAAACGAGACATAGTCATACACTTTAATCCCTAACTTTTGCCTGGATTGCCCTTTCAGGTTTTCAATCCACCGGGATACCCTTTTTTGCCCAAGCCTCCTTTTCAGGTTTTCGACTTGTCGGGTGTACATCTTTTTATATATATCCCTAATTTTTGCCCAAACCCTTTTGGTTTGCCGGGATGCCCTTATTTTTGCCTAGGCCTGTCAACCTAGCGGGTCTCTTTTTATGCGTAGTATTTTTTAACTATGTCTGCGTTTACAGGCTGTGGGAAGTCTTCACCATCCATAGTAGTAAGTATCATGGCACCTCCTGAGAACATTGTCTTGACTACAAATGGTCCTTCGTATGTTGGAGTCCACTTGCCCCTAGGATCACCCTGTGGTAATATGATACGCTTAATTACCAAGTCACCAGTCTGATATACCTTTGGCTTAACCTTCTTATTAAAAGCTTTGATCATCCGTTTCTGGTACATCTGGCCATGACAAACTGCTGCTAACCTCTTCTCATCAATCAAATTTATCTGGTCAAGTCGGGTCTGAATCCACTCATCTTCATCCAAGCCTGCATCCTTCATAATTCTTAAGGAGGGAATCTGAACTTCAATGGGCAGCACTGCTTCCATACCATAGACTAAGGAGAATGGGGTTGCCCCTGTTGAAGTACGTATTGTGGTACGATAACCATGAAGAGCAAATGGTAACATCTCATCCCAATCCTTGTAAGTAACAGTCATCTTTTGTACAATCTTCTTAATGTTCTTATTAGCAGCTTCAACTTCCCCATTCATCTTTGGACGATACGGAGAAGAGTTGTGATGCTTAATCTTGAACTGCGTGCAGAGATCAGTAATCATGGTGTTGTTCAGATTAGAGCCATTGTCAGTGATAATCCTCTCAGGGATGCCATACCTACATATGAGATTATTCTTAATGAATCGAGCCACAACATTCTTGGTAACAGATGCAAATGAAGCTGCCTCCACCCACTTCGTGAAGTAATCAATAGCAACCAGGATGAAACGATGCCCATTAGAAGCAGTAGGCTTAATCTCACCAATCATATCAATGCCCCACATGGCAAAAGGCCAAGGAGCAGTCAACACATTCAATGGTGATGGAGGTATATGTACTTTATCAGCATAGATTTGACATTTGTGACACGTTCTGGAATGTTGATAGCAATCAGCTTCCATGGTAGACCAATAGTAACCTGCTCTCAAAATCTTCTTTGCCATAGTATGACCACTAGAATGAGTGCCAAAAATCCCATCATGCATATCTTCCATAATCTCAATTGCTTCCTTCTTATCCACACAACGAAGCAAAGTTGAATCATGATTGCGCTTGTACAAAATGCCATTACTCAAGAAGAACTTAGCAGAAAACCTTCTCAGACACTTCCTATCTTTGACAGATGCCCCTTCAGGGAATTCCTGAGCTTCAAGATATCTTTTCACTTCATAGAACCAAGGCTTCTCCTCTGCCCCTTCTGTGTCAATTTCATTGCAGTATGCAGGCCTCTCAAATCTATCAATAGTAATCTTGGGAGCTTCATCATCCCAGCTGATCTCAAACATGGATGCCATGGTGGCTAATGCATCTGCCAATTGATTCTCTCTTCGGAGAATATGTCCAAAGGTAATCTCTTTGAAATGTGGGATCAAAGACAATACATGTTCTCTGTAAGGAATGAGGTTTTCATGCTTGGTATCCCAATCTCCTTTAATCTGACTTACTACCAGGGCTGAATCTCCATACACATCAAGGAACTGAATCTTCATATCAATAGCAGCTTTAATACCCAGGATACATGCCTCATACTCAGCCATATTATTGGTACAATAGAAACAAAGTCTGGCAGTAATCGGGGTATGACAACCTTCAGGGGAACTAATCACAACACCAACACCATTACCAAGTGCATTAGAGGCACCATCAAAAACCATAGTCCATCGGGATCCTTGTTCAGGTCCGTCATATTGTCCAGGTTCTTTGGTAATAATCATAATGTCTTCATCAGGGAACTCAAAACTCATTGACTGGTAATCATCCACTGCTTGATGAGCCAAATGATCTGCCACAACACTTCCTTTAATGGCCTTCTGAGTAGTATACTGTATATCATATTCTGTCAAGATCATTTGCCATCTTGCAATTCTTCCGGAGAGAGCAGGTTTCTCAAATATGTACTTGATTGGATCCATCTTTGAAATCAACAAGGTAGTATGGGTCAACATATACTATCTTAGTCGGCGAGCAGCCCATGCCAAAGCGCAGCAAGTTTTCTCGAGCAGTGAGTATCTTGTTTCACAGTCGGTAAACTTTTTGCTAAGGTAGTATATTGCCTGCTCTTTTCGACCAGACTCGTCATGTTGCCCCAACACACACCCCATTGAGTTGTCTAACACTGTTAAGTACGTAATCAAGGGTCTTCCATCAACTGGTGGCATCAAAATTGGTGGTTCTAGCAGGTATCTCTTGATTTCATCAAAGGCAGTCTGGCATTCATCATTCGACTCCATCACCTGATCTTTCTTCAACAACTTGAAGATTGGCTCACAGATGGCAGTTAATTGGGAAATAAATCTTGCAATGTAGTTCAATCGTCCCAAGAAACCTCTAACCTCCTTCTCAGTACAGGGAGCTGGCATCTCTCGTATAGCTTTCACTTTTGCAGGATCCACTTCAATACCTTTTCCACTGACTATGAAACCCAGGAGCTTTCCAGATCTAACTCCAAAAGTATACTTGTTTGGGTTTAATCTCAACTTGTATTTCTTCAACCTCTCAAACAATTTATGCAAATGATCAAGATGTTGTTCTTCATTCTGGGACCTGGCTATCATATCATCCACATATACCTCTATCTCATGATGAATCATATCATGAAACAAAGCCACCATAGCACGCTGATATGTTGCCCCTGCATTCTTCAAACCAAATGGCATCACCTTATAACAAAAAGTGCCCCACTGTGTAACAAATGTTGTCTTCTCCATATCTTCAGGAGCCATCTTGATTTGATTGTAACCAGAGAAACCATCCATAAAAGAGAATACCTTATGCTGAGCAGTGTTGTCTACCAGAACATCAATATGAGGAAGTGGAAAGTCATCTTTGGGGCTAGCCTTGTTCAAATCTCTGTAGTCTACACACATACGTACCTTACCATCTTTCTTAGGAACCGGTACCACATTTGCAACCCACTGAGGATAAGAAGTCACAGCTAAGAACCCTGCATTGAACTGTTTCATTACCTCTGCTTTGATCTTCTCTGACATTTCGGGACGCATACGACGAACCTTCTGTTTCTTTGGACGACAATCTTCTTTCACTGGTAAACGGTGAACCACAATGTCTGTATCCAACCCTGGCATATCTTCATAAGACCAAGCAAAGATCTCTACATAGTCACGTAACATCTGAATCAGTCTGCTCTTGACACTATCCTCTAAATCAGCCCCTATCTTGACCTCTTTCCTGTTTTCTTCAGTTCCCAGATTCACAACTTCGACTGGCTCTTCATGTGGCTGTATGGCTTTCTCTTCTTGTTGTAAAAACCTAGCAAGCTCTACAGGTACTTCACAATCGTCCTCATTTCCGTCTTCAGTTTGATAGATCGGATTCTCGAAATTATAATTGGCAATAATAGAACTGTTATCAACAGGATCCAGAGTGGATGACGATCTGCATTTTAGTGATGTGGGTGTGTGTAAGAACACATAGCTGATAAAACAAAAATAAAAGAAAAGAAAGACAAGGAACACAATATTTACGAAAACGAAACGTCCATTGATTTTTATTGAATGAAGTATGCAAATGAAATGACAGTCCGTAACAAGCACACCATTGTGCCCCGGGTAAGGCACAAGGCTTAAGAGTTCAATTGTTCAAGAAATTACAAACTTAAAAGCAACAACACAGTAATAGTATTTACTCCTGACTAAAGGAGATAGGGATAACATCTTCAGCTTTCCAATTATTGAGTCCAGCACCCACAGTAGGAAAAATCCAAGCATCCAGATTGTAGTCTTCATCATATTCTCCCACAGCATTGATCTGATCTTTCATAATCCCTTGATTGGTGATACGAACAGCACGAGCACGACGAACAGCCTTCTGGGACTCTGCAGTGAAACCCAAACCAAATTTTTCAGACTTGTATGGAATATCAGGAAGCTGACCCCAAATAGTACAACCACCTTCATCCACCACAGCTCTAGCATCGTTGAGGGAGGCCATTGCCATTGTTGGAGGTTTTCTGGTGACCACAGGAACTTTCTTCGCAACAGGAGGAGCTACATAATCATTAACAATCCAGGGAACCACTTCAAATGTCTGACACGGAGTTTCAATGTATTCACCTTCCATTTCCAGATACTTGAAGGTATTCACATGGCTGACAAAATATTCTTCCTCTCCATAGACAGTAACAACCTTTCCTTCCACCGGATATCTTAGCTTCTGATGTAATGTAGAGGTTACAGCACCTGCCCCATGGATCCAGGGACGACCAAGCAAACAAGAGTACGAAGGACGAATATCCATCACATAAAATGTAGTAGTAAAAACCTGAGAGCCAACTTTGATTGGAAGATCAATTTCCCCATGCACTACTCTTCTAGAACCATCAAAAGCCTTCACCACAATATTATTGGGCTTCAGCACAGCATCTTCAGGACTCAGCTTATTCAGGACTTCTTTTGGCAACACATTTAGAGAGGAACCATTGTCTATCAATACATGGGACAGGGTAGTGCCCCTGCATTCAATTGAAATATGCAGAGCCCTGTTATGATCCCTCTTGGCAGAGGTCAAATCAGCATCAGAAAATCCCAACCCATTATCATAGGTCAGGTGGGCAACACAATTCTCAAACTGATCAACAGAAATTGCATTGGGTACATGATCAGTCTTCAGAAACTTGATCAAAGCTTTTGCATGAGCTTCAGAACATAACAACAAGGACAGCATAGAAATCTTAGAGGGAGTATGCCCCAACTGATCAACAATGTCATAATCACTCTTGCGAATGATTTTTAATACTTCCTCCATTTGCTTAGAGAGGTCATCAGCAACTGGCACATCAGCGGGTATAGGCTCAATAACAGGACCTTTGCCCCGAGCATCAGTGGTGGAGGTAGCAGCAGGAGTAACTGCATTCTTGGAAGTCACTAGAGGAGAGAAGACTCTTCCACTTCGCGTGATCTTACTTGATCCAGCAATATTATCAATATCAACAGGCACATCAGCTAAGGGCTCCTGCTTAACACCATGGATGTAAACATCAGATCCATAATGCCAAGGCACAACTTTATCAGACGTATACGGAATAGGACCAGGAGTAGTAATGACCATAGGAGCCACTCTGGCTTCAGCAACAACTTTCACAGGACCTTCAGCAGTAATCCTGATTGGACCCTGATGGGTGATTTTAATAGGTCCCTTTGAGTGATTCTCACCGGCACTTTGTCAACCATATCAACCTCTTCAGTCTTCCTACCTTGAGTAATATGATCCACCATACTTTCTACAGACGATGGAGTCCTCTCAAACACTATAGTATACTTATCCATGAGACGCTGAATTCCATCTCTCAATCTCCAACAACTATCCGGCTTATAGGTACAATACAAACAATCTTCACGACAACCTGGAAAGAGCCCAGCCTGTACTAACTTTTTCTTGATAACAGATAATGGTGTGGTCAACTCCGCAACTGAATAGACATGTAGATCTTCATCAATGGCATTGACAGTCTTCTCGTGATTTGGCATTGGAGCAGTAATCACATTTGGAGTACCCGGAGGGTCAAACTCAATCTCTCCAGCCTCAATCATATCTTGAATTTTGTTCTTCAAGACCCAGCAGTTATTAGTATCATGACCCTGACAGTTTGAATGATATGCACATCGTGCATTGGGATTGTACCTTGGAGAGGTAACATTAGGATTCTGAGGAGCTTCTTTCAAAGTAATAAGTTCAGCTTTCAACAAGTGTTGCAATGCCTGAGCCATTGACATGTTGATCTTTGTGAACTGCCTTCTAGCCCTCTGTTGGTTGCCCTGTGGCTGCTCTGGTGTTGTAGGAGTTGGATTTGAGATGTGAACTGCACCTACAGACTGATGCCTTCTATTACGATCTGGTTGACCATAAACATCATTTGACTCTTTATTCCCAGTGGGAGGCTTCTTTGCAGCACCTGATGAAGAAGTACCCACTTGGATTTTGCCATTCTTTATACCATTTTCCACTCGCTCTCCTGTCATTATCAACTCAGTGAAGCCAGATGATGAGCTTCCAATGAGATGACTATAAAACGGGCCATTCAGTGTACACATGAACATATCAACCAATTCCCTGTCAGTTAAAGGGGGTTGAACTCTTCCAGCTAAGTCTCTCCATTTCTGAGCATACTCCTTGAAGCTTTCTTTAACACCCATAGACATGCTTTGCAGCTGCATGCGAGTGGGAGCTAAATCAGCATTGTATTGATACTGCTTATAGAAAGCCTCAGCAAGATCATTCCAGTCTCTGATGTTGACACTTTCCAATTGATAATACCACTCCAATTGAGCTTCAGATATGCTCTCTTGAAAAAAATGGATCCACAACTTTTTATCAGCAGTGTGAGGTTGAATTCTTCTGACATAAGATCTCAGATGCAGCTTGGGACAAGAGACCCCATCATAAACAACAAAGGTAGGAACCTTGAAACCAATGGGTATGACAACCCCAGATATCAGACTTAAATCTTCAAAATCCAGCCCAGATGACTTCTGCAACTCCATAGCATCCATTCTATCCACCAGCATCTTGAATTTGTCTTCATTAGGATCATGGTAGTAATTAGCCTCAGAATCAGAGTCCCCCATTGTGTTGTGGAGACTGCCTCCCTCTTTCTCAGATTCTTCAGATTCATAGTCTTCAACCTGTTCTTTGGTCTTGACAGGACCTATGAACCTTCTTCCCATGTTGATCAGGCCACCTGACCTTCTAGTCTTCTTAGTCTTCTTGGCCAGCAGTGTCTTCAATTCATCCTGCCCCTTGGACAGGTTCAAGATCAGCTCTTGGAACTGTGCATTTTGTGCCTGGAGATCCTTAACTGATTGTTCAAGAGCCATTGCTGAAATAAACAGCGAGAAGATGAGAAACCTGTGCACAATTATAAACCTGTGATGTAATGAAATGATATGTGAATGCATATGCAATGTTTTCAAGGACTGCAGGATTTAAATTTGCTTAAACAAACAAGAAGGTAACTTTTATTAGTAATAAATTTGTTTTGCCTCTTAGGCTTACAAAAAATAAAATGAGATAGATACAAAAGATGGGGTTTTAAGTCTCCCATGGACGTTTCCTCTTTGTGTTGAGGTATGAGTTGAGATTCCGTTCCTCGTGAAGTTGCTTTGTTAGTTCCAAGATTCTTTCTTGGCTTGCTTTGTAATGAGCCTCGAAAGTATCCCTTTGCTCCTTCAGTTGGATCCAGGATCTCTGTAAGTCTTCCTTGTCAGTAGGCATGTCTGGGTGAAGGATGGTGTAAGAAGTATCTCCTTCAGCAACAGGTTCCATGGTAACTGGCAGGATAGCTGGATATGGCATCATGAGAGTTTGAGCACGAGATCGCACCCATCTGAGGTAAGCTTCCATAGGAATAGTATACTTAGGCTCCAGTGTCTTGCTGTCAACCTTGTTTACTTTTCCCCATGCTCGTATGAATCTCTGACGGTAACCTTGAAGATCGTTGTCGTAGTCAAACACAATGCCCTGAATCAACATGTCATGTGGACCATCACTCCGAGCGTAACCAAACTGTCGTAAAGCTAAAGAGGGGTTGTAGGTGATGCCTCCTCTTATGCCTAGAAGTGGCACATTAGGAAACTCCCCACAACGGTCAATGATAGTGACATTCTCCATATATCTGGAGCACCAATGGATATCTGAATGCGAGAGTGACATGATCCTTTTGGACCACCTGAACCCTTGCTCATTCTTCATTACTGAGCGAGGAAGGTGAGAAATAAACCACCTAGATAGCAAAGGTATGCAGCACATCAAAGTTCCTCTTGCTCTTGTAGTACGAGTATGAAGAGAATGCAGGATGTCTCCAAGCAATGTTGGCACCGGATTGTGACTCAGGAATATGTTGATGGCATGAACGTCTATGAACTGATCTGGATTGGGGAACAATACTAAGCCATATATCAGCAAGGCTAAGATCTCCTCAAAAGCATCATAGCTCATGGCCTTCAAGAACACCTGAGCTTTCTCTATCAACACCTTGGCAAGAATACCCTTAACTCCGCTTCTCGTTTCTAGAACAATGTCAGACTTCTTCAGATGTAGGGCTGCAGCAATAACCTCTGGTTTAAGCTCCTTCTCCAAGCCTGTGAAGGGCCTTTGATCAAGAACAGGTATACCCAGAAGCTTAGAGAATTCTTCCATGGTTGGAACCAGCTGGTAGTCAGGGAATGTAAAGCAATGGTGCTTAGGGTCAAAGAACTGAAACAAAACACTCATCATGTCTTCATTGAACCCTGAAGTGACTAGATCCAATAGGTGACCATGTCTCTTGATGAACTGGGAATGATCAGACACTTGAGAAACCAACTCTTTAAGCTTAGCAGGTATCCCTACAAAGTTGATCCTGATAGTGTTTCTACGAGCAGAAGCCATGACCTGCAACAAAGAACAAAGATAAATCCTTTGGTCCTTGAAATGGTTAGTGAAAATGCTATGCTTATGATGCATGATGATGTCATGATGTTATGCTCAATCACAAACATGTGGCACACATAAACAAGTCACACAATAGCCCTAGGTTTAAAGGCTTGCATGAGGTTCAAAGGTAAATACCCTCCCCTGAAGTTAGTTGGTTCATCCTGTCCTACAAAAGTAACCAGGTTCTAAGGGATCTCAATATCATTGATCCTTCACAAGGGTGGTTGTTCAGTAGGCAACTTACTTGCCAACCAAAACCCTCCAAGTTTAGAATCTCAATGAGCGTAGTATCGAGTATCAACCAACTTCAGTCTGCACCAAAGCCGGTTACCTCACTACTTTCTAAAGGCCAAGATGAGTTTAACTAGGGTTCTAAAAGTTAGTTAGTGCATTGACAACATATGGCAGCCTCATGTTTCGATTTGGATCAGAAAAGAGAAATGTGGCATTTTTATCGTATTTTCAAAACTATTTCAACTTCTCCGCTGATGTCATCATCATCATTACCATTTTACTGCATGTTGTCATTTTCCATAAGATTTGTTCAGAATCTCGTCACCACTCCTATTTTCTAGGAGAACATGAATGTGCATGTCTTCACTAATTGTTCAATGCTGCCACTTTGTAGTACACAAAATAGTTCCATTATCTCCACACGGATGTAATGTGTCAGATTCTAAGCATGCAATGAAAACACTATAAATACACATCTTCACCTTTCTTCTCATCTTCTTCATCCAAACATCTTCTTGACTTCCTCGCACAGAAAAACCCTCAAGTCTCTCTTGTAAAAGCTTCTAAATCCAACAATGGAAACCACCAAAACCTCAACTCTGGAGTTTGACACTGGAAAAAATCCATTGGCTTACATGATTTTTCCAGAGGAAGATGAACAAGGTAGGGATTTTTTACCTAAACAACCATTGTTAAAAGATAAAATCTCTAATTGGGCCAATCAGGTATTGATCCCTTTCTCTTTTTCTAGTCTTCTTGCTTTCTTAAGGCCTTATCTGACTGCAAGGTCACATGTTCGGAAAGTTAAGAACTTTTTCCCGTGCTACCCAGTTACAATGTCCTCAGCATAGAGTTATCGATTTCGGATGCTTCAAGCGAGATCCTAGAAGATCCGGTCGGGGCGGCCCCCATCCCCGCGAGAGTAGTGGAGTGATTCACAATTTAAGATTGTGACCGATTTTGGCAAGATATCAGATAACGGGTAGTGGTTTGCACCCTGGGCGAAGCGGTTTGACTGATTTTCTTGTTTTTATTTATGAATTTTTAACAGCGGAGAAGAAAGAAGAGGCAGAGATGTCGAGTTTTGAGCAACAGAGAAGAAAAAATAGAGAGAGGTAGAGAGAGGGAGGGAGAGAGAGAGAGAGAGAGAGAGAGAGAGAGAGAGAGAGAGAGAGAGAGAGGAATGAAGATGATAAGATGAAAAGGTTGGTAGGTGGGTGGATAGTTGTACTGCACGGTAAAAAATTAATAAAATGAGGGTTGAAAAGTAAGATACTTCCTTTGCTCAAACACACAAGCAAGAGACTTCATGTTCTCAAACACTTAATAAGAGTCTTCTTACAATCCACCTAGCAAATAAATGATTGTATAGAAAATACACTTGATATACAATCAAAGATGTATAAAGAATACACAATAAAATAGATTCTTTAAGACTTAAGGATTTCTAAGATATACAAGGATAAGAAATCCTAAGTTTAGCTTGTGTTTTACTTTGATAGATTAACTTCTCTTTTGAGGTCAATGGTGTTCATTAGCCATTTTATCTTCAACTTCTTTATTGTCACGACTTTTGAGTCTTACGGGTACTAACTGCAAGTATACAGCCTAATCGCGTAGTAATAAAAGATATTGATCCCACAAGGACTAGATAATCAAACTAATACTTTCATGTGTTACTATGTTTAGCTAAGGCGGGTGATGTTTTAGTTAAAACGGAATGGAGAATTGAGAATTTTAATTAAATTAGATTACGATAGAGTATCGGTACGTAATTAAATTTTCAACATGGAGGGATTTTCCACATTTTTCACTTCAACTTTGCACTTCATTGTAGTTTTTCCAAGGGAATATTCTAGAACAATCTACCACTTTCTAAGGGAAGGTTCTAGAAGATTTCTTAACCAACTCTTAACTAACTCCTAACAATAATCCCAAACCTAACTCCTAATCTAATGTCCAAGCCTCACTCCTAACCCAAAGCATATTCCAAACCTAAAGGGTATATAATCATTTTTCCCTCCATGTCTCACCAACAACAATTCATTTTTCACATTTTCTCTCATCACTCTCAATTTTCTCTCACTTTCCTCTCATTTTCCAAAACCCCACACAAAGCTTCATCTTCCAAAATTCTTCAAGTTTTGCATTGAAACTTGAAGAATTTGAAGCAAAATCTCCATCATTGCATTGATTTCATGGATTATTGAAGGATTTGCTATTGTTTTGGTGTTGAATTCACATCTTGGAAGTGATTCTTGGAAGAGTTCATCAAGGTTTTCGTTAAATCGCATTTATTTTGCGTATTCTTGCAGAAGAGCTTCGGATCTACAAATTTCTCTTCAATAGCGTGTTGATCTCTCTTTGCAACGATTACCAAAGAAAACCTCAGCTTTGTAGGTTAGTGAAACTCATAATCACTTCTATTTTAAGTTATTTCACATTCTCTCGACACGTGTATTCATCGTGTTTTGTTAATTTGGATGTGTTAATTAATTGGATCATTAGGTTTTAGGATCTTGTTGTGTTTGTGGTTCCAATTGGTGTTGAATTGGTGCATTTATGTGTAAATTCAATGTTCAATTGATAGACATTACATTAGCAAGTTATTTGAATAAGTTGCTGCTGATTTTTCCTTGAAAATGCAGAATTTTTTATTCTGGTCCTAGAGTAACCGATTACTCCCAGGACGGTAACCAGTTACTCAGTGTAATTTTACGCAAAAATAGCTTTTTTGAACTAAGTAACCGGTTACTCCCAGGACGGTAATTGGTTACACTGAACCAGAATGAAAAATTCTTGCATATTCTTGCATTTTTGTTATCCATTCCTCCTCCAATCATCATGGATCTTTAGGATATGATTTTAAGAAGTTTTTAGGGGTTGTTTTGGTGCAGGTGCATGTATCTTCGACGTCTTTCGACGTGCGTGTTATTCATTTCTGATTGTTGGCATAATTGTGTATGTGTGCTCATGGTGTGTTGTGAGTGTTGTTCCCATGTTTGAACCCCATTGTTGGAATGATAATAATTTATTTAAGTTCTTTTTTGCATTGCATTTGTGATCGATGCACGTTTTGGATACTCATGTGCATAATTGAACATGGTGCATATTATTCATGTCCATAATTGAACATGTTGCCTATTAATTGATAATGATGCATGATCCATGTATATGTGTGTAACACGGTGGGAGAACTGACTTTAGTTATGTTGCGGATAGCAAGAGTCGCCACCGACTTTTATTTTATCCAAAGGAAAGGCATAAAAGAACAGGAAAGACCTTTTAAAAAGATTTTTTTGGGTCCGGGGGGTAGGTTATGTAAAGGGAAGGTGTTAGCACCCTTTACATCCATGGTTATCCATGGGCTCTTAGTTACTTAGCTCACTTTGAATTGTTTTTGAAATGTGAAGTGTGTGAATAGAAATTTTCATAAGAGTTTAATAATGATCCATGTGCGGATGCGTAAAAAACTTGTGTTTGAAAATTGTTTGAAATTATAAAGTGTTTTGAAAAGTTTTTGAATAGTGAGCAAGTAACTATGAGGAACCTACCCTAAAGTTTAAGTCTTTCTGTTCTTGAATCCTTTAAATGGTAAGACTATCCCTATTATTAAGGAATAGGTAGTCATTACCTTGGATGTGAGGGACAAGTAAGGGTCATCTGTTAATGTAGGCAACTGTAGGGTGTATTAAGCATTTTTGGAGGGACTGTCATCATTATTCGAAAGGGACAAGATCTTTATGAAGGCAACCGTTTAAGGGACTTGATCTTTGATTATGAAGGGACTAGATGACTTTTCTTTTAAGGGACTTGTGCTTTATACACCCCACTTGACCTTGTGATTAGGCAACAATGAGAGGTAACCCTAGAAAGTGAGATGGCGATCAAAGATCGACTTACGTGTGTGAGTTGTTCAATTTAATATTTATCTTATAATTTAAATGACCTAAATTCAATTTTTAAATACAAATAGTTTTCACTCCCTATTTACTAACCATGGCATAAAAAATAAATAATTAAATATTACAAATAAATATTTACACCAAGGAGCAATTACAAAAAATAATAAAAGCAATTTAAAATAATAAGCAAAATAAAATAAATAAGAAATAATAATTATAATAGGGGTTAGTGAGAATAATAATAATAATCACAATTAAAAATAAATGGGGTTAGTAATAAACATGATTAGTAATAATAATAATAAGCAAAATATAATGATAAACAAGAATTAAAAATTAATAAGGAAATATGAACAATTATATTAATTATAAAATTTAAAATTATATGCAACTTATAAAAGTTAAATTAATTATAAACACATAAAAAATATAATTACAAGATTAAATTAGCATAGATTTAATTATTTCTAAACATATATTTAAAAAATTATTTATATATAAAATTTAGATTATAAACAAGTTATAGAAATATTTACATATTATATAAAAAAAATAGAATTGATATTAATTGTATTTATAAAATTTAATTATATTAAACAAAATATATACATGAAAAAAAATGATCATACAATTATATTTACAAAAAATTAGAAATAAGAATCACAAAATAGAATTAGGTTTTCTTTTTAATTGCTTAGAAAAAATAAATTAGGGTTTGTCAAATATTAGGGTTTATTTTATTTACAAAATTAATTTAGTATACATATTATAATCTAAATACATAATAATAAAAAAAAACTAATTTTTGAATTAAGAGAAATAATTTTAGAATTTTAGAGAATATTGAATATATATTTGTAGAATTATTTAATTATATGTATATCTATGATTATTAATAAAAATAGTTAAACAAAATCAATTAAACAAAATAAAATAGAAAAAGAAGCAAAAAATTGAAACTTACCTGACTGGGGTTTGAACCCAGGATACTCTGCTTGCCAAGGACTACACACACCACCAGGCCATCAGCGCGCGTGTGATAATGAAGGGAGAGGAATTTGTTTTATGCGTTCAACCTGAAAATCAGAAAAAAAAGAAAGAAAGCAAAAGGCCTGGGGGATTCGAACCCAGGACCTTACACACAAACACACAAGTACATGACCATTCCAGCTAGATGAGCGAACCTGATAGTATAGTGGTAACAACACATAATATATGAAGCTTTCTTGTTAACCTGAAAAATAAGAAAAAATGTACCAAAGCCAGGACTCGAACACAGGTCCTATAGTCATACACACGCGCTTCCTTCCACTGGGACACATGTTCATGTGTGATAAACAAACAGAATAATAACATAATATTTTAAAACAGAAATTCAAATATGAAATTCGCGCCAGGCCAACTTCATCTTCTTCATGATACCTGCGAAAGTTCATGCAACTTTTCCTGCGAAATTTCATGCAAGTTCTTCCATGTTTACACCCTGCGAAAATCAAACACCAACGAAACAGTACAATTTCATAAAATTGAAGATATCATTGAGTTCCTTATGACTCATACAATCTATCCACGTTGTTAGAATTCATTTATATTGCCTAAATCGTGAAACCCTAAAACCAAACTCCAAACCCTAACAATGGCCGTTTGTGATTTAGGTCATGAAGCTCCAAGTTTTTTGTCCAGAAAGCATCTATACATCATCACTAACACAAATATACAATTAGATTTCATTGTTATGGCATAAATAGTTCAAATCGAAAAATTTTTAAAGATGAACAAGATGCATTCGGGTTATGCTATGTGAATGGTTTTGGATGCAACCAAGCATTGGTTTCCACTCAATGATGTCCAAGGATCATAGTTGTGTCCTCAAATTACCTTCTAATGTCTTGTATGAATGAATCCGAATTTGAGTTTTTGCTTGAATTTTTGAAGTGTGAAACTTACTCTTGGAGGCTGCAAAATTCGTTCTTGTCATTAGGGTTGTGTCAAGTACTTATAGAATGATCAAATGAGGCTGAAAAATTAGGTCATTGTGTAGAAGATTTGATATGAAAAGATTCAAAAATATTATGCCTTAAAAATCAAATATCCTTGTATGAACACTTGCTATTTTAGGCCAATCCTCATGATTTCCTTTCCACTTCAATTCCAATCACATTTATGATTTTCTAGAAGCTTAAACCAATTTAAATCTTAGACTTTTATATTTTATTTTTATTTAAAATGATTTTTAATGAATTAAATCAAAATAAATAAAAATGAAATAATAAAAAATATGATTTTTATTGACTTGGGTCGTGCATGAAGTCAAAGTGTGGATTGGGTCATCATTTGGCAAGCCCATTTGGAAGAAATTGGTTTTAGACCTCCATTTTCATCATAAACCAACCCAAAATTTTCCAACTTTTCAAGGGCACACATCCTTCAATTTTAATGCTATTAGGGTGTTCTTGGACATTTTGGAAAGCTTAAAGAGTCCTCTAAATAACCCTTACTGGTTTCATGTCCATATCATTTACCAATCTCAAGTTATGCCCTTTTGAAGTTGTTGACTTTTTGTTGACTTTCAAAAGGACCTATAATGTCTTAGCTCATACCTTCCAAATGAAGCATTTTTGGGCTTGGCTTGTGAGACACAAAGTTGTAGAGAATTCAATTTACTTCAAAATGAGCTTTGAGTGGAGACTTGGTGATGAAGTATGTGAAAGTTATGGCTGGTCAAAGTTCAGTTGACTTTTACTAAGAAAACCCTAATTTAGAAACTCCTGATTCTTGATGATCTGAAATCTCCTTGATGAATCATGATCAACCCTTGATCAAATGATGAATTTTACTTCATATACTTGATGTTGGCAAAAAATCATGAAGTTTGACTTTGGTTTGACCACAGTTGACCTCAGTTTGACTTTTTAACTACTTTGACTGATTTTGACTTATCTGATCATCTGACTGAGAAAACTTCTGAGAAAAGTCTTGAAACTTGTAATGGGGGTTCTTACACAGATATAAGATGCTATGAAGCTCACTTGAAGTCTTGGAAGTTCATTTAGCCTGATTAAAGTCAAAACCCTAGCTTAGGATGCACTGCTTATGAGGTGCATTGTCTGAGGGAATTGTCAACTCTTCTGACCAATTGTGAACTTTGTGAACCTTGTGAACCATCATAAAATGTCTTGTGAACCTCATGGGAGGTATTGTGAACCTTGTGAACCTTGTGAACCTCATAAAGTGACTTGTAGACTTCATGAACCTCATGAAAGGTTTTGTAAGCATTGTGAATCTTGTGAACCTTGTGAACCTCATAAAGTGACTTGTAGACTTCATAAACTTCATGAAAGGTCTTGTAAGGGTTGTGAATCTTGTGAACCTTGTGATCCTTCTTAGCACACAAAGTCTTGTATTGTGAGGGCAAATTTTGGGGTGCAACAATGTGCACTCACTTTTGATTGTATGATTTCTTCATGTTTGTATGATGTTTTTAATGTTTGTATTAATTAGAATGTATAGGGCATGTTCACATTGTGTAGTTTCTTATTGGCATTAAGTGTTCACTCTTGAAAATGCACATTACTTTGTTTAAGAAAATCCATTGGTGTAAAATTATTGAAATGCTTGCATTCTCACATTTACATGTTCATATTAATCATGTTGCATCCCTTGGTGTTGTTATTTGGTGCATATCCATATATTGTTACTCATGCATTTACATGTTAAATGACTTAATTTTGTCATGCATTTCACTGCTGCATTTATGAACAGTAGTTGTTAAATGTATGTTGTCTTGCCTTGCGTTTGCACATTTTACACATGCTGCCATGTGTTCGCTGGTGTTTTCCGACGAACAACCGCTGGTTTCTAATTCAATGTTTAAATTAGTTAACTTGCAAGATCAACCATACAAACCCTAGGACATAAGTGTGTGTTTTATCTGGTTGAATGTATTGATTGTGTCATTCTTAATGATTTCACTTTCATTCAATTATCTTGAGTACGTTTGTATGATTCATAAGACTAAAAAACAAGAGTAGAATAAACTTGACATAATTTAAATAAGTAACTTCTGGGAATGCTTTCAAAGTAATTGAAAACAAGTAACGTAATGCGTCGAAACAAAAGACTTATAAATTAACTAAAACTATGAAATGGTAAAGGAATTAAATAAACTTAGACTTTATTGAAACTTAAAGAAAATGAAGATGGTGTTTTTCACACGTACATTTTCCAGAATCACACTTTGTTCTCTCATGCGGGTACTTTGAGTTCAATAGGAATTTGTACAAATATTTTCACACCTATAAACTAACAACAATTAAACTATATATATATATATATATATATATATATATATATATATATATATATATATATATATATATATATATATATATATATAGAAAACCAAACTAACTGCCACTAATGGGCAAATTCTAATAATTTGACACTTGGCCTTTCGGCATACCTTCGTTCCTCTGGATGCTTCCACGCGTCCTTTTGCCAAACGTTGCAAATTTACACTTTTAATTTCTTCTTTCAATTTGAATTGATGTCTTTTATTCAACGTCTGTCGAAGCTTATCACAAACAAACTCCTTTGACTGAAGATCATGTCATGTTATCGAAACATAAAATTTTATTCTCCTTTGTCGAAAGACGTAAACAACGTCCTTTCTTATTGCTCGCGTCGAAATCTCCCTTTCCTCAACATTTTCCTTTTTATATAGGTATCGTCAAAAATCAATGTCTACAAATTGTCCCCCTAGCAAAGAGTTTTTCGACCCATTCTTGGAGAAAAAATCATTTGTTGTCAAATAAGTATTTTCGACACTTCATGGTCTTTATTGCTTTGTCATTTCCAAGAATAGATTTTGTAAATCCCAACAAATTGATTATTACAAAAGATCAGAAACGTCACATTTCAACCCACGTCCAGACACTAGTCCATCATTTCCTAAAAACTAGGGGATGATTAGCTTTTCCTTTTTAAAACTGCTCCCACTAACTTTTCTGCCACGTGGTCCACGAAATAGCAATTTTAACTGTTTCAATCCTTACTTTTTCCTTATAAATACCACTGAGTCATTAGCTTCAAAAACTTTTTAGCCAGTCTTCTTCTTCTTCATCACCTTTTAGAGCAAAAAAACCCATTCCTTTCTAAAATTCTCAGAAAACCTCAACTTTCTCAACAATGTCTTCATCCAAAGTGACTACCAACAAGAAGAAAAAAAGTCTGATGCCTCTCGCTTATGCTCATCGATTGACCGGACCAGACATGGTGGGGAATCAACAGTACATTTCAGAACCTCCTAATGAGAAGGAGAAATCCAGTATCTACAGGTCTCAGGTATTGATTCCTATCCTTGTTTCTGGCACATGCCATGCAATGTTAGGTCCTTTGCTTAGCCCAAACACAAACTTAGATAAGTTAAAAGAATATTTCCCCTCTTATCAACGTCTCAAACCCATAGGTGTTGGGGCTAAACCAAAAATTTCCCTCGAAGAACCTAAAGACACAAAACCTAGTGACGAAGCAACCATAAACCTAAGATATTTACAAAACACTAGGATATTTAGGGCTTGTCCCAAGTCGAAAGAAATCTCTGAATACCTTGCCTGGGTGAACAAAGTCGAAAAGGTTAAAGCCCCGCTCTGGAAAGAATTTGCTATTTTCGACTTAATCCAAATGTCGAAAGTAGGTCTTAACATTTGCCCAAATATGTTGTTGTCATCCTTTTACTTCTGGATAACACTTACAACACTTTTTACCTTCCATGTGGAATGGTCACCCCTACCTTATTTGAAATAGATGATATTGTTGGACTAAGCCCATTAGGGGTAGCTTTTGACCCAAATACCTTGAATCAAGATACCATAGTTTTTTACACTAGCAAAGCCTCCTACTCTAGGTTCATAGAAGAATATCACGATAGAAAACCAAAACTGTCTCTGACAAGGAACATATAGCCTTCTTGACCTTATGGTTGTCGAGATTTGTTTTCTGCTCTCGATCGTTCCAATTAGCTAAACGTTTTATCACCTTAGCCAATCAACTTCACCATGGTACGAAGCTGCATTTAAGTGAAATGATATTGGTAAGTCTCTACAAATCCTTGAGCGACAACGTCGGTTTCTTGAAGACAGTGAAAGACAAGGGAAATCTGAGTGTATCAGGGCCAATCTGGCTCCTGCAATTATGGCTTAACGCCACTTTCAAAGCCTCTCTCCCTATCAAAGCCAATGTTGATGAAGACAAGGTGAAGGACAGGTCTGTCGAATGGCCTCGGTTAATGCAGTTGACTCCGTCTGAAGAGGGACTTAGTCTTATTCACTCATTCACCAGCTTCATCTTGATGTTTGCCAAGATGTACAATTTCACTCCTCCTATGGCCCCTTTCGCCAACAGGAATGTTGGACCTGGATGGTTCACTAAACAACCACCCTTGAAAATGCAAGAGGATGAAAATAAATTCCTTGACATTTGGGAATCCTTCCTGACACCCAGACTCCTTACTTCTCACCAAAATTCGACTAAGACCAAGATTTCCCTCCTTGCGTATCAACCTAACTTGGTTGCTAGGAAATTTGGGTTGGTTCAGCTGAAACTAAAGCCCATTTATCCCAATAAAAGCTCCATCATTTGGTACAACTCCCTACACACTGAAGAAGAGAGTCAAGAACTCATAAGACAACTAGCTAACGATTCCCTGGAAATTCATCCAACGGTCTTTCGACCTTCTTTCCTGTGCACCCTTGAATTTGAAACTTGGTAGAAAGAGTACTATCTTCACTAGTTCTACGACGTGGAAACATTCAAAACTCTGCTGACCAATAAATTTGCTCTTGTGCAGGACAAAACGAAGAAAGGTAAAACACGACATATCAAAGAAATACAAAAGTTTCAAAATTACTTTGAAACCATATATAGGCCAGACGAACTTAGTCGAACCATTAGTGAAGCGGAATGACTTTGAAACACAAGTTCACAGAAAAAATGGATAAGTTGAAACTGCCTTCATATGTTCGACCAGAACTAAAATATGAAGTAGCCTTCAACCTTTATCCACCAAAATTTCCCCCTCTGCCTTCTGCTGATTTTGGCGTGGCATTGAGCCCTCCATTTCCAGATTGGTTTGTCTGTGGGGATTCTTTGAAAATTCTTCGCCAACAATCTAAAAAACGTATTGAACGCGTGGTTCCGACTAAGTATACTCTGGATGACTATATAGGACACCTTCATATTGGAATAGAACACGTTCATATGGAAACTCCAATTCTTGAAGGTGTTTACGAAACATTTTCTTATTTCGACATTTTTTTACTTGTATGCTTTTCACTTATATCTGACTTCATTTTTTTTTTGTTTTCTTAGCTAAGAGGATGACTCCCAAGAAGGCTACAGTCGAAAACACTCCCGACGCTATGGATGAAGATCGCCATACTATCACCAAGAAGATTGTGACAAGAGTATAACTTCTTTCTTGGACTAATGATTCCCTTATAGTTCCTTATGACATACATGTTTTATCCAAACTTACAGGCTCGTCGAAAACCACCTCCTACTCCAAAGAGAAAGCAAGAAGAGAAGGTCTCTAGTGAAGAATCGGGCGATGAGTCACCAGAACCCAATCAACCCATAAAAAATAAGAAAGTTACGAAAGTTCCTCTTCCAAAACCCAAAGTAAAGACACTGAAGCCCACTCCCCCCAGTAGTCCACTCAAAGTTGTTCAAGTAAAAGATGCAGAGAGTGGAAACTCTAGTCTCCATACCCAGTTTGCTCAGGTAAACTTTCGACCATGAATATTTTCTTCTTATTACATTTCTTTTCCTGACACTTGAAATACTTTTTTGCAAGAAAACATGTCTGAAAATCCTTCGACAGAAGAGAACGCAAAACAACCAACAAAAGAAGACACTCCTACGAAACCTCATGAACCCAATCAAGAAGCCGTTAGTCCGACACCTCTTTCTTCAAATAACTTGATGAAATAAGCAATCATAATGGATGATCATTCTCCTGAAGCTTCCCAACATTCTGACAACGATTCTTCTCCTCGTCCTCCTCCTCAATCAAATGTTTCTAATGAAGGTGAAACCAATGTCACCCCTGAGGATGATAAGACATAAGGAAACATTGATGGAAACGACCAGTCGAAACAGCCAATGGTCGACCTAACCAAAGGACAAGGCAGCCAACCTAATGATGATCCCCCAAAGGGAGGTTCCATATCAACTAGCTCGACTAGCCTTACTCGTGAGGAGATCGAGAATCTTAAGGTGCAAAGACCTTTGGAGTATTTGCAAGCTGTACTCAGTACCCGCTACAATTTTCAGGACTCTTCTCAAAGTACTTCATCTGCCTCAGGGGCCACTTCCAGCGCAACTTCTCTCGATGCCATACTAGCTGAGATCAAGTAGAAAATTCTTGATGTGGACTTGTTCAAAATGCTTGAAGACCATCCAACTTCCATTTTCGACCTGAAGAAACTCTTAAAGCAGGTGAATGTCTTGGAATCGCCTGTAGAAGTGAGCAGTTTCGTCATGGTCGTAACTTCCCTGGTTGATTTGGTGACTGCTGGCCTAAACCGGCTTCAAGGTTTTACAAGGAAAATCTCTGAGAAGACAGATACACATCTTGCCGAATTGGACGTTGCAGCTGTCTCGAACAACAAAATCATGGAGCTGAACCAACTTTCTGAAACTTACACTAAAAAAAATGCCGATTGTGATGAAAAAATTTCAAAGTGGGAGAAGCAGATAGCCCTTCTTCAAAAGAAGATTTCTCAAGAAAAAAGGCTTAAAGAATCTCTTCTACCACCCAACCAAAAGGTACTTGATGAAGAGTTGAAGGTAGGCGTCCATCATGCCGAAAGGGCCCAGATCCTTGCTCAAGAAATCGAAAGCCTTTCGACCACAAGAGTTTCTGTGAGCGTCGACTTCAGATTCAGAAGAGGAAATTTGATGACCTGAGGGAATCTTTTGCTAGCATTCAATTGTAATAGGGAGAGCTTCTTTGTACTAGTTTTCGTTTTGCTTAAGTTACTTCGCCAATAGGTTGTTTGTATTGAATCTAATGCCACTTGTTCTGGCAATGCACAATGTCTTTTCACTTATATGTAATTTACTCTTTGATTATTTTTACTTCTTGCAATATTGGTTTATACTTTTTTAAGTACTTTCCATTTATCTTAAAGATTCTTTCGTCTCTCCCTATTTCTTTGATTTCATATGAGCCATTCAAAAAGATTTTTAAAACCTGGAAAGGTCCTTCCCACTTGGGGGACCATTTTCCCAAAATTCTATATTTTCGATCCATGGGAAGAATCACATTCCAAACCAAATCACCTAGCGAAAAAGTTTTATGTTTCACTTTCTTATTATAAAACTTTTCAACTCTTTCTTTTTGTCTTTTTAACAAATCTAATGTATGTAGTCTTTCTTCATCTAAATCAATTAATTCGTCCATCATCATGTTCCAATATGTGTCTGATGGAATTTCATGATGCCTCTGAATTCGTATTGTCGCTCCCACCAAAATGACACCTGGTCAAGAGGGGTACAGACGCGAATGGTCGGCGAAAGGAGAGAGAACACACAGGGGTGAACTCAAAAAGACAAGAGTCGCCAGCTAGGCATTTTTATCCCGGAGGAAAGGTAATGCTGCATAGATCTAGAAAGATATGGATAAGACGGTTGCGAACCAGAGAGACTGAGAAAGGGGGTTGGTTACAACCTGGGAAGGTATTAGCACCCAGATTGTCTGTCGTACTCGACGGGATCCACGCTTAAAAGATTTGTGTTTTAAAGGGGTAGTGTCAGTGCAATTTGTGTATCAAAGCTGGAAAGAATGCAAGTGTCAGTGTAAAAGAAAAGTGAAGTGTATAAAAGAAGTGTCAGTGTAAGAACAAGAGTATAAAGCTCAAAACTATGAGGCTAAAAGAATGATGCTGGAGGAGGGGGGATATACAGAGACTTTTGTTCGATAACTGTTAAGTTATGCCTACGTATCCTCTCGTGCAATGAGGAAGTCAGAACACCGTAGTTTGACCCAAAGAGACTGAAAGATAAATTGACTTGTGAACTGCTTGCTTATCTATGCTCAAGTGTATGACCTGTCTGACTCAGGTGCAAATTGTCTTGCATTAGACGGAAGAAGCAAGTTCTCGTTTGTGAGTGAATGAGGTGAGAAGAGAATCCCGGAGGAGGCGATTATTGTTTGTTTTTGAGTTTTCAATCTTTTATTGCTTTTGGGATTTGTCATAGGAAAATGAGCTTAAGCCTATACCAAGGGTTAGTAAACTCATCACATCTTCCCTCTGATTAGGGGTAATGAGAATACCTTAAGCATGAAGTAAGCACCTCACACTTAATCACCATGATGTAGGATTAAGATCATTAGCCTACTTATGATTATTTAGATGTTTTTGTTGTTTTTGTTTGGTGTTAAGTAATGAGTTTAAGCCATAATCAAGGATTTAATGGACCCATTACACCATCCTAATAGAAGGATGATAGATGAGAACATTTAAGCTGAGAAAGACTCCTCAACTTAATCCATGATTATGGATTAACCTCATGATAAAACAAAGCCTTTATTAAAGTGGATTTTAATTAATGATAGGATGAATAAGTGATTTTTATGGTTTGTAAGACAACTTGAGGGGGACTTGTCCATTAACACTAGGGTTAGTCCTTCTTAACTAATTAAGGAAGAATTAGAACCCTAATGCAATGCCCAAGTTACAAGTTTAATGTCTTGATGATTATTAGATGGATTGATTAAAGGATTTAAACATATTAAGGGTTTGACACTTAGGATTAAAGTTATACACTCCATCCTAATAGAAGGATGCAGGTATAAGCTTAATCACAAAGCCTTAAAACCTTTAGGGTTTAGTCCTGGATTATGAGATGAGAGGAGAAGACTCAAAGATGACACAAAGGTAAAACTAAATGGGGGACTAATCAAACCCTAATCATTATCATGCTTGGGTGTTCCTAGGGTTTATGAAGCATGCAAGAGATCTTCAAGAGAAAAGCCACCAGGAAAGAAACAAATGAAAGGAGGAGAAGCAGAAAGAAATATGACAACTTGCTTCACTTAAGAAGACAAGTTGCCTGAAGAAAGAAAGTAAGAGATAAACATGAATGAGCAAGCTAACTCTAATACAAAGATAAAATGCAGCAATGATGCAAGAGAGAGATGAGAAGAGATCGTGAGAAGTGAAGGCAAATTCACTTCTCAAAACAACTTACCACCTGAAAAGTTAGCAAAAGAAATGAAATGCAATGAAAATGAGATGAAATGCCATGATGCAAGACAAAGTCAGAAGCATGAACATAAATTTAATGATGCTAAGAGATTATGCAAACACATGTCAAGATTTGTGGATGGTCATGCAAGGATGAGGATGCAAATGAAGCATGCTTTGAACCATGAAAGATCATGAAAGTTTATGTAATGAAATGAATGCACAACATGGAAAATGAAAGGTGAAATGATCAAATATGATTCTAATATGTCCTAAGATGTCTTATATGTCATGTTGATGCACAAAATGTCATGACAAGTCATTAGATGCAAGCAAATGAGAAATGGATGCAAAGGAAGTCACAAATTAGGGTTACATGCATCATGCAATACAAAAATCCAAAACCAGAAGAAAATGACATGATAAAAAATTGAAAATGCAATCAAAGATACCCTAAACCTATACAAGTTCACTTCCTAAAGGAGAGGATCTAACCCTTAACCTAGTGAAAGTTGTGAATTTCTCAAGTTGGCTAGGGTTTTAAGGTACCTCATCAAGAAAAACACCAAACAAATTGAAAATGCAAGATCAAATCAAACCAATTTTATCCTAAAAACTACATGCCATGAAGGATGCAATGCAAGAAGAATCATCATCAAACTCTCAATGGTTAGGCAGAATGGATTTTTCAAAGTTTGCACAAAAATATTGCCTAAAAATGAATTTAATTCCCATGAAAATGATCAAAAGGCATCAAGAACAAAAAAGAAATTTGGTTTGAGTTTTGGACAATGTTTCTAAATGTTTTTAAATGCAATGTGAATTTTTTGGTGATTTTTAAATACCTAAATGCATTTTTAATTAATTAATTTCCATTAACTAATTAAAAATAAACATTTAAATGATTTAACAATGATTTTTAATGCAAAAAATAAAAATAAAAATACTTTTTGGTTTTAAAAATTAATGAAATCTTTGACAAAAATTTTCATAATTTTTAAATGATTTTAGCTATTTTAAATAATTCGTACAAATTAAATGAAAAGAAAATGAAATAAAAATTAAAATATGAGAAGTATGCACAATGGAGAGCCAGGATGCAATCTGGGCTGGGAGAGGTTGACTTGGCGCCACATCCAATGGCCCAAGTTCAAACCTGGCTAATTTTTGTTTTATAATTAATTAAACTGGATTAATTTAATTAAACACTGATTAGGGCTAAATGACATGATCCAGCCCATTCATTCACGCGCGGGAAGGCAGATCTAAGGGTCCATATTCAAAGTTCCTAATTAATCACACTTAGCCCTAATTAATCCCCAAGACTCCCAAATCTCCAGAATCAATCCCCCAACAATGGGTAACAAGAATCCAGGGCCAAAAAAAATTTATATTAACCACACAGTGAGAATCGAAGAAAACAAATTCTAGGGCAAAAGTTTCAGAGCAACACAAAATGCTCATTTCTGGCTCATTTTCAAAAATAAATAGACCCCCATGATCAGGGCAACACATAGAACAATATTCTAACAAGAAATCAGGGTTCTGGAAAATTTGTTCATCATGTTACCTGAGGTTGAGCTTTTCAATCCAGGAGCTTTCTGCCTGCTTCTTTGCTTCAAAATGGCTTCAATGATCCCCTTGATGAAGCTTTGAAGCTTGGTTGGAGTTTAAAGTGGCTGGTTTGTGAGTTTGATGAAGTTCTGTTAAGTGAGGGGTGAGAATCGTGTTTCTGATTGAGGTGGTTTCAGGGACAAATGAGGGTAGGGAAATGATCAGGGGAACATGTTGAGTGATTCTATGAAGTTTGTTTTGATGTTTGATGCTTGTGTGTTGAGATTCGAAGGAAAGTGCATAAGAGGTGAGTTTGGAGAATGCTGGCTTATGAGATGTTTCAGGCTTAGTTGTGCTATGTGTTGAGTCTCATTTGGTACATGTATCACACTTGGATAGGTCTGAGGAGTTGGTGTGGCCTAGCTTGATTGGTATGGGCCATTTTGCATAAAGTCAATGTTTTGTGTAAGAGAGGTATGGGTCAATGGCAGGCCAATGACAAAGGGGTGTCCTGCGCAGCAAGGATTGAGGAGAGCCATAGAATCAGTCTTGAGGCCAATTAGCAAGTGGATTAGGGTTTGTGAGATGTTTTGCAACTTTGTGATCTTTTGGCCCTTTTGTGATTACTTGAAACATAAGTCATGAAAATGGACAAACCCTTGGTGCATTCTGATTTTTAGGTGTTGGTTTATGTTTGTACAAAGGTTAGAAGTCCATTTGAAGTCACATTTTACCTTGGCAAGGGGTTTTGCAACTTTGCCTCTTTGGTGCAAGACTTGAAATTATGTGATTTTTTCCAACTTTGACAAGCCATAACTTTTGATCCATAATGAATTAGAATGAGTTCATGTACTTTTTGAAAAGGGAATGATCCATTCTACAACTTTCATGACCAAAGTTTTCTCATTTGAAGCATTTTTGAATCACTTTGAGGAGGTGTCGCTCCCGATAAATGGGACTGTCCCAAATAAAGGTACAGACGCGAACGGTCGGCGAAAGGGACAATGAGAACACACAGCAGTGAACTCACTGGAGATGAATAGAGTCGCCAGCTAGGCATTTTTATCCCGAAGGAAAGGCAATGCTGCATAGACCTAGAAAGATATGGATAAGACGGTTGCGAACCAGAGAGACTGAGAAAGGGGGTTGGTTACAACCTGGGAAGGTATTAGCACCCAGATTGTCCGTCGTACTCGACGGGATCCACGCTTAAAAGATTTGTGTTTTAAAGGGGTAGTGTCAGTGCAATCTGTGTGTAAAATAGCTGGAAAAGAATGTACAGGTGTCAGTGTAAAAGAAGTGAAGTGTGATATATATGCAGTGTCAGTGTAAGGATGAGAGTATGCTCAAGATTATGAGGCTAAAAGAATGATACTGGAAGGAGGGGGAATATACAGAGACTTTTGTTCGATAACCGTTAAGTTATGCCTACGTATCCTCTCGTGCAATGAGGAAGTCAGAACACCGTAGTTCGACCCAAAGAGACTGAAGATAAATTGACTGTGAATTGCTTGCTTGTCTATGCTCAAGTGCATGACCTGTCTGGCTCAGGTGCAAACTGTCTTGCATTAGACGGAAGAAGCAAGTTCTCGTTTATGAATGAGTGAAATGAGAAAAGAATCCCGGAGGAGACGATTATTGTTTGTTTTTGAGTTTTCAGTCTTTTATTGCTTTTGAGAATTTGTCATAAGTTAATGAGCTTAAGCCTAAACCAATGGGTTAGTAAACTCATCACATCTTCCCTCTGATTAGGGGTAATGAGAATACCTTAAGTGTGAAGTCAGATTCTCACGCTTAATCACCTTTGGTGTAGGATTAAGATCATTAACCTACTTGTGATTATTTAGATGTTTTTGGTGTTTTTGTTTAGTGTTGAGTAATGAGATTAAGCCATAATCAGGGATTAAACAGACTCATTACATCATCCTAATAGAAGGATAATAGATGAGAATGTTTAAGCTGAGGAATGCTCCTCAACTTAATCCATGATTAGGGATTAAACTCATGACAAAACAAGCCTTTGATTAAGTGGATTTTATTTAATGGTGAGATGATGAAGTGGATTTCATGATTTGTAAGACAACTTGAGGGGGACTTGTCCATTAACACTAGGGTTAGTCCTTCTTAACCATTTAAGGAAGAATTAGAACCCTAATGCAAGGCCCAAGTTACAAGTGTGATGTCTTGATGATTATTAAGTGAATTGATTAAGAGATTTAAACACATTAAGGGTTTAACACTTAGGATTAAAGTTATACACTCCATCCTAATAGAAGGATGCAGGCATAAGCTTAATCACAAAGCCTTAAAGCCTTTAGGGTTTAGTCCCTGATTATGAGATGAGAAGAGAAGACTCAAAGAAGACACAAAGGTAAAACTAAGAGGGGAGACTAATCAAAACCCTAATCATTGTCATGCTTGGTTGTTCCTAAGGTTTGTGAGGTTTACAAGAACAATCTTCAAAGGAACCACCAGGAAGCAGATGAAAGGATCAAGAGAAGCAAAGCAACTTGCTTCATTCAAGAAGTCAAGTCACTTGAAGAAAGAAAGTAGGATGAAGAAGAATGAGCAAGCTCAATCTCACACACATACAAAAATGCAGCAAGGATGCATAAAAAGGAGATGAAGAGAAGTTATGAGAAGTGAAGGCAAATTCACTTCTCAAAGTCACTTACCACCTGAAAGGTTAGAACAGAAATGCAATGCAATGCAAAATGGGATGAGATGACATGATGAGAAACAAAACCAGAGGCATTTACATGATGCTAATGATGCTATGAGATGCTACAAACATGAGGCAGCACATGGAAATGATCATACAAGCTCATGAATGCAAATGAAGCAAGTTAAGAAGCATGGACATACATGAAAAGTTATGAAGTACATATGGCATACAACATGGCAAATACATGATGCAATGATCAAACATGCTTTCAATATGTCTTATGATGTCAAATGAATCAAATGGATGCTTGAAATGTCATGGCAAGTCATGTTATGCAAGAGAATGCAAGATGGGTGCATATGGGAACCCAAATTAGGGTTTATGAACAATGCATCAAACAAAAACCAAAATCAGAAGCAAACAACATTATAAAAAATTGAAAATGCACTCAAGGGACCCCTAATCCTATACTAACCCAATGCCCAAAGGAGAGGCTTCAACTCTTAACCTAATTATGGTTATGAATTTTCTAAGTTTCCTAGGGTTTTAGGGTTCCTAAACAAGAAAATTACCAAACAAAAGGAAAATGAAAGATCAAATCATGACCATTTAATCTCACAAACTACATGCTAAACACAATGCAATGCAAAAAGAATCAAGGTCTAACTCTTCATGGATAGGCAGAAATGATTTTTGGAACTTTGGATCAAAATAATGCATCAAAATGATTTTAATTCCATGAAAAATCCTCAAAATGCATCAAGATCAAAAAATAAATTTGGTTTGAAGGTTGGACAATGTTTCTAAATGTCTTAGAACATTTCATGAATTTTTGGGTGATTTTTAAATAGCTAAAAGTATTTTTAATAAATTAATTTTCATTAATCAATTAAAAATAAACTTTTAAATATTTAAAAATACTTTTTTAATGTAAAAAATGAAAATAAAAATATTTTTGTGTTTTAAAAATTAATGAAACTCTTGACAAAAAGTTTCATAATTTTTAAAACATTTTTGCTATTTTAAATAAATTATGGAAAACAAATGAAATAAAATGAGAATTTAATGAATTTTAAACTGAAAAAGGAAAAGTATTCAGATCCAACGCATGAGATTCAAACTGGCAAGGGCGGGAGTTGACTGCGCGCGGGTTTGGACGGCCCATATTCAAACTCAGCTAATTAATGATTAAAACCCTAATCCCACCGTTAATCACCCTCAGGTGACCGGAACAGTGTTCCGGTCATCTTCTCCGTTCACCCCAAAAATCAATCTCTCTTTCCAGGCCATTTTAGGAGCTCTAACTCTCCAGAAATCATCTACTAACTATCCTAAACACGAATCCAGCACAAAATCATGTTAAAACTCAAACACAAACACGAATCGAATCAAAGAAATTTCTAGGTCAAACTTTCAGAACACCATAACATGCTCATTCCTTGCTCATTTTCAAAAGTAAATAGATCCCAATGATCAGTGCAACATACCAAACAAGATTTTAACAAGAAAATAGAGTTCTGGAAAAAAAGTTCATGAAGCTACCTGAGATGGAGCTTTCGATTCAGATGCTTTCTGGCTGCTTCTTTTGATGAAAACCACTCCTTGTGACCCCTTGGTGATGTTTGGATGCTTAAACGAAGTTTATGTTGGCTGGTTAAGGAGTTTGAACAGCTTCTGCTCAAACTCAGGTGAAAATGGTGTTGGTGATTCAGGCTGTTTTAGGCAAAGGTGAAGGGTTCTTTATGACCAGGGTGATGAATGGAGAAGGTTTATGAAGTTTGTTCAGGTGTTTGTGAGCTGTGTAATGAGATTCGAAAGTTCTGGCCTTGGGGGTGAAAAATGGGGAAGCTCAGTTCTTGCTTGGTTCAGGCTTATGTCTTGCTGGTTTTGGCTCAGTGAAGCAAGGTGAGTTGATCAGTGGAGTTGGTTTTTGTGTTTGTGAGTTGTGTAAAGAGATTCGAAGGGTTTTTGCTTGATGGAGTGAGTTTGTGAATGTGATGATCTTGTGTGTTTCAGCCTGACTTGTTATGTGAAATGGCCAGCATTTGATTCACATAAAAAACTCCCATTGGTCAGATGATGTGACTTGGCCTTTATTGATTGGTAAGGTGCCTTTTGCAAAATGTCAACTTTGGTGTAAGGAAAGCATGGGTTGAGCCCTAGGCTAGTACAAGTGTGTGGGCTGGCGCAGCATGGTGTGTGAGAGATGCTAGAATGGTTCAGCAGCCAAGGCAACAAGTGGGTGAGGTGTGATGATGATTTTTGCAAGTTGTTCACTTTTGGTTCATATGAAACTTTCTTGTCCCACAAGCCATAAAACATGAGGAAATCTTGGTCCAATCTGAACTTTAGGACTCACATGATGCTTGTGTAATGGTTTGGCATGAATTAGAAGTTACAAATGCCTTGGTACAAAGTTTTTGCAAGTTTCTCATTTGAGGCATATCTTGAAAATTAGTGATTTTTGCCAACTTTGACACACCATAACTTTTGATCCAAAATGAATTAGATCATGTTCTTGTACTTTTTGAAAAGGGAAAGATCTAATCTACAACTTTCATGACCAAAGTTTTTCCATTTGAAGCATTTTTGGATCAAAAAGCAAGGGTTGAAAAAGTGGCATAAAATGACATTTCATGAAAAGTCAACCATGCCCTAAAAAGTCAACTTTGCAAAAACTTGTAATTCTTGAATTTTGTGAACTTCAACCTTCTTCCATGATCAAATAAAGATCATATACACTCAAAATGATGAAGATCACCCCTTGGTTGGGTCATTGGGGGCCTCAGATGCCCTGATTTTGCACTGACTTGTCCAGAAAGTCAACCTTTGATCAGATGACTTCCCCATGGAATTTCTTCATGAAAATTGATGTGCATACTCCCTATACCATATAGAGACCAATAGAAACAAGAATGACCAAAAAAATTGGAGTTATGGCCTCTGAAACCAAAACCCTAATTTTAGGTCAACTGTGTAGTTAAACCTGGCTCTGCCTCCCTACCAATCCCAGTTCTTGTGATTCCTTGGCATTTTTGACTTTAAGAGGATGCAATATGATGCTTGAACACATATAGACCCCTTTGAAGTGATTGATGACCTCTGGAGTGGCTCAAAAGGCTCTTGGATTGCTCAGATCACAAACCCTAGATGCAGATGACTTTGAATTTATGCAGTGAATCAAAAATGTGGTATGAGATGGTATGATTGAGCTCATGCATATGAAATGATCACAAGCCATGGCGTGAATGGGTGAGGGTAAATTTGGGGTGTTTACAGCTGCCCCTATTCAAACATGAGTTAGCTGTGCAGGATGTAAGCTATGGCTTAACAGGCAAACAAGATAACTTGTGGTTGAATACCAAAGACAGTCCGAAATTTGCACTCACAGAATGAAGAAGAAAAGGGATATAGATTGTAAAAGGAAAATAAAGTATATTGTAAAGTGTGGGCGACGGAGGACGACCATCGAGCAGAGGACGACTGCTAGGTAAATAGCAATGACGGGGACGGCCGACATGCTGGGAAAAGTGCGAAAAATGAAGCAATGACGGGGACGGCCGACATGCTGGGGATAAAAGAAATATGATGGGGACGGCCATCAAGCTCATAAAGCAAAGTAACCAACGATGGAGACGGCCATCGGGCTAAAAAGGAAAAGGGACCACGACGGGGACGGCCATCGGGTTAAAGAATAAATGAAATAGACAGATGATGAGGTACGGTCAACAAAGGTGAAGGACGATCACCTAGCAGGGGACGGCTGCTCTGTTGGGGTTAAGATGAGGGACGGTCATCTAAGGTGGAGGACGACCACCAGGCAGGGTACGGCTGCCGAAAATATCGCGACATAGGACGAATGCCGGATAAAAGGTCAACGATGGGGACGGCCATCGGACGAGCATGATGGAGGACGACCATCAAGAGGTGGAGGACGACCACCTAGCAGGGGACGGCTGCTCTCGAGGTTTCTCATGACATAGGACGAATGTCAGATAACCAAAAATCAGCAATGGGGACGGCCATTGGATAAAATGATGAAGGACGATCATCAAGAGGTGGAGGACGACCACCTAGCAGGGGACGGCTGCTAAATATCAATGATGGGGACGGCCATCGGATGAGCATGATGGAGGACGACCATCAAGAGGTGGAGGACGACCACCTAGCAGGGGACGGCTGCTCTCAAGGTTTATCATGACATAGGACGAATGTCAGATAAGAAGAAAATTCACTTTACTGGGGAGTGATGAACACGGACGAGTGTTTACATCCAAGAAATAAAAGGTATAGGTGTTTAGATGCTGTGTATAGATTAAAGATGCGGACGAGCACCCTTAAGACTATGATACGGACGAGTATCAGGTAGAAACAAGTACTGACACATGTTCAGAGATGGTGATACGGACGGGTATCAACAGGTTAACAGAGAACACGAACGAGTGTTGAATCTGAGGGGATTCTTCTGGGGAATAGTAGACACAGGCGAGTATCTATATTCAAGAAGACAAAAGTGTTTGACACAGTGTATGGATTAAAGATGCGGACGAGCATCCTTAAGACTATGATACGGACGAGTATCAGGTAGAAACAAACGCTTGACGCATGTTCTTGAGATGATGGTACGGACGAGTACTAACTGGTTAACAAAGAACATGAACCAATGTCGAATCTGTGGGGATATAAATGGTATATACAAGATACGGACGAGTATCTGTATAAGTATGAGTGTGAATATTGTATAGATGAGTTTTTATCTGCTGGGGAGAGTGACACGGACGAGTGTCAAAAAGGAGAAAAGTATAATATCAACAAGTATATGGGTTGTAAAAGTGTAGGCGACTGCGCTGGGGATATGACACGGACGGGTGTCAAGACAATGTATATACAAGTCGGTGAGTGCAAAGATGATGTCTTTGGCTTTCTGCTGGGGGAATGGCACGGACGGGTGCCACAAGGAGGTATTTGTTACAGATAGCGATCCGGGGTATTCTCGGGGCGCAATGGTACGTGCATGGAATTCTGTAACAAAATGTTTAGGCGATTTTTGCAAATGCATATCCTTTGTTCAGCCCTGTTCACAATCCATCGGTAAGTAGACAAAAATAAAAAAAAAGTATTTTCTACTCCATTTTCTCGATCCTTTGCGTTTTCAACCATGCAATGGTTCTTCAAGAACTCCACTATCATGCCTCAAATTTTTTTTTTTTTTTTTTTTTTGACACCACTATATGGAGGAATGGAGGGGATTGTGGTGATGAGGTTTGGGTGAATGCAAAAGGAAAAGTAAGTTGACGGATGAAAATGATGTTTTGTTGTGGCGGGGTAGGGATAGAAAAGAGGATAAGAAGGTTGATGCTAAAGAGGAACGAAAGCGAGATATGGAGGGTGAAGTTTTTGCACTTGGTTGATGGGGCGAAATTTGGGAGCTTCTGCGCTTAAACCCGAACAAACAAAGGAAGCCACTGGAGAAGGAAATGTGCGGGAAAGCGAAGGATGTAGCTTTTCTTAACAACATGGACGAACATGTGGTTAATGGTTCATACCTTCTCCCCCTTTTTTTTTTTTTTTTTTTTTTTTTTTTTGAGGGGAATCATGACACGGACGGGTGCCAAAAAAGAATATGCATGGGTGTAAGGCAGAAACCTTAGCTTTCTGCTGGGGAAATGACACGGACGGGTGTCAGGAAGTATCTGCAATACGGGTGGTATTGTTTGCAAAGAGTGTTCAGGCGACTTTACTGGGGAATGATGACACGGGCGGGTGTCAAAAAGGAATATATACTGGTGTCTGTGAACTGTGGGGCAACTGCTTTTGCTGGGGACTCTGGTGGGGATTTTGGGGAAAGTATTCTGCATTCTGATGAATGGTTATTATTCACAAGTGTTCGATTCACAACATGGCTTATGATTATGCTATGTGTTTGATTTTTGCCGTAATGCTCCGTATTAGACGGAATGCTACGCTTTGTGGGTGAATATGATGCAAATGTCATGATTATGCAAAGATATCAAACCGGGATTCGGATCCCGTTGCTGTAAAGATCTTTGGTCGATCTGCTCGAAATGGACATCCCAGCTGGGGACGGGATCATTGGTAGATCTGGCGAGATGTATCTGCTTGGGGATATAGGTCACTGATTGACATATCCTTGTAATATAGGACCCAGCTGGGGTTTGCAAGAGCCTTCATCACTCTGTTGTGACTCCTTCATGCGTTGCTCTTCTGAATAGAGGCTGAGGATTCTGTGGGGAGGTGGTTCCCGGACTTTTCGTATTCTGCTGAGGAAGAATGATTGGCACTACGGCTGGGGAAATTGACAAATGGCAACTTAGCTGGGGAGGAAACACCTCTGGTGCCAAGAATGAGCGTTGATTTGCCAGCTTGCTGGGGTGAAGCTTTCATGCCCCTCGTTGCGCTTTTGAATACCCGCAATCCTGCAAAGATAAGGAAACGCACAAATGGTCCCGAGATATCCTTTACTGGATTCCGTCATAGGAGTTAAGCACTTTCGAGAGTAAGTATATTCCCTGCAAGCACGTGTTTTATTTTTGAAGAAAAGCATCTGTACTTATGCAGTCAGTTTTTTAGAGACATCAGACGTTCTTTGCAAATGAAAATGTACAAGACGAAACATGACTGAAAAATCTGATTTTATTAATTCATGTGCCCTGAATTGGCGAGATACAGGCAAAGAAACAAATCTCCTAAAATGAAGAGACCGATACAAATCGAGAAACAAAGTGCTAGCGATGTTGATGACGCTTTAAGGAGCTTCCCCTTTTGCTATGACCCGTATGACTTTTGACGTTCTTCTTGTCTTGCTTTCTGAAGAAAGTTGATTCTGACTGAGGCTTGATCCTTTCGAAGCTTACCAAGTTGTAAACGGATACAGACGAATTCAGACTGCAGTTGTTCGCTTATTCCCTTATTTTGCATGGATCGCCCTTTCGGGTTTTCAATCCATCGGGATACCCATTTTTGCCTGAGTTGTCCAATGCGGCTTTTCAACTCAGCGGGTGTACATTTTTTATTTATTTTCCCTTATTTTTGCCCGAGTCCTTTATTCTGTTTTTGACTCGCCGGGATGCCCTATTTTTGCCTGGACTTACATTCTGTTTTTGTGTCCAGCGGGTCATTTTTTATGCGAAGTATTTTTTAACTGCATCTGAATTCACAGGGGACGGGAAATCTTCACCATCCATGGTGCTGAGCATCAGTGCTCCACCGGAAAAAACTTTCTTTACTACAAATGGTCCTTCATAATTCAGAGTCCATTTGCCCCTGTGGTCTGTATGAGGAGGGAGGATTCTTTTCAGCACAAGATCTCCTACTTGGTACTCTCGGTGCCTGACTTTCTGATCGAAGGCTTTCTTCATTCTTTTCTGATACAACTGCCCATGACAGATTGCAGCCAGTCTTTTCTCTTCAATCAGACTCAGTTGTTCGTATCGGGACCGGACCCACTCTGCTTCGTTCAGCTTAACATCCATCAATACCCTCAAGGAAGGTAGTTCAACTTCAACAGGTAGGACTGCCTCCATACCATACACAAGCTGATACGGTGTTGCCCCAGTGGATGTTCTGATTGACGTGCGATACCCATGCAAGGCAAACGGTAGCATTTCATGCCAGTCTTTGTAAGTGACTACCATCTTCTGCACAATCTTCTTGATATTCTTGTTAGCTGCCTCAACAGCGCCATTCATCTTCGGCCTGTAAGGAGAAGAATTGTGGTGTTGGATCTTGAAGTCCCGGCATAACTCAGCCATCATCTTGTTGCTCAAGTTGGAACCATTATCAGTAATGATTCGCTCGGGCACTCCATACCGACAGATGATATCTCTCTTCAGAAATCGGGCTACCACTTGCCTTGTGACATTTGCATATGAGGTTGCTTCAACCCACTTGGTGAAATAATCAATGGCGACCAAGATGAATCTGTGGCCATTTGAAGCAGTTGGCTCAATCTTGCCAATCATATCAATGCCCCACATAGCAAAGGGCCATGGTGAAGACATTATGTTCAAAGGATTGGGAGGCACATGCACCTTATCTGCATAAATCTGGCATTTATGGCACCTTCTGGCATAAGCACAACAGTCTGCATCCATTGTGATCCAGTAATAACCTGATCTTAACAACTTCTTAGCCATGGCATGCCCTCCTGCATGGGTACCAAAGGATCCTTCGTGCACCTCGTGCATTAACAAGTCTGCTTCCGTCTTATCAACACATCGGAGGAGTACCATATCAAAGTTCCTTTTGTATAAAGACCCATCAGTGTTCAGAAAGAAACTACCAGCAAGCCTTCTCAAAGTCTTCTTATCATTGGAAGATGCCCCAGGTGGGTATGCTTGATCCTCCAAGAAGCATTTAATATCGTGGAACCAAGGCTTATCATCTTTGACAACATCTGCTGCAAACACATATGCTGGTCTATCCAGTCTGGACAATGAAATCTGAGGTACAAAGTTGGCAGCTTGAACTTTGATCATGGAGGAAATGGTAGCCAGAGCATCTGCAAACTGATTCTCGTCCCGAGGGATATACTCAAGTTTGACCGTTGTAAAGAAAGTCAATAATCTCCTTGTATAATCCCTGTAAGGTATCAGATGATCCTGGTGGGTGTACCATTTTCCGTTGGTTTGATTAACTACCAGAGCTGAATCTCCGAATACAGTCAATGTCTTGATCCTGAGGTCAATGGCTTCCTCAAGACCCATAATGCAAGCTTCGTATTCAACTTCGTTGTTAGTGCAGTTGAAAGTGAGTTTTGCCGAGAAAGGCATGTGAACTCCCTTAGGTGTAATGAGTACTGCACCAACACCACGACCATTCATATTAACAGCCCCATCAAACATCATAGTCCATTCTTCTTCCGGGTCAGGCCCTTCCGTGTGAACAGGCTCTTCATGATCTTTCGCTTTTATGAACATGATGTCTTCATCAGGGAAGTCAAATCTCATAGGCTGGTAGTCATCAATAGGTTGCTCAGCAAGATATTCAGATAGTACACTGCCCTTGATAGCTTTCTGAGAGGTGTACTGAATGTCATATTCCGTGAGAATCATTTGCCATCTTGCAACCCGTCCGGTAAGTGCTGGCTTCTCGAAAATGTACTTAACTGGGTCCATCTTTGAGATCAATAAAGTAGTGTGGGTCAACATATTCTGTCTCAGTCGGCGAGCAGCCCACGCTAAAGCACAGCAAGTTTTCTCGAGCAGTGAATAACGTTGTTCACAGTCGGTAAACTTTTTGCTCAGGTAGTATATTGCATACTCTTTTCGACCAGACTCGTCATGCTGGCCCAGCACACACCCCATTGACTCTTCTAATACTGTCAAGTACATTATCAGAGGTCTTCCTTCAACTGGAGGCATAAGGATTGGAGGTTCTTGCAGATATTCTTTGATCTTGTCAAAAGCCTTCTGGCAGTCTTCATTCCACCTGACCGTCTGTTCTTTTCTTAACAGCTTGAACAAGGGTTCACAGGTTGCTGTAAGGTGAGATATGAACCGTGAAATGTAGTTCAATCGACCTAAGAACCCTCGAACTTCTTTCTCAGTTTTCGGTGCAGGCATCTCTTGAATGGCTTTGACTTTATCAGGGTCAACTTCAATCCCTTTCTCGCTCACAATAAATCCCAACAACTTACCGGATCGCACCCCGAATGTGCACTTGTTGGGGTTCAGCTTTAATTGATACTTCCTCAGACGCTTGAATAGCTTCAGCAGATTCACCAGGTGGTCTTCTTCAGTAAGGGACTTGGCGATCATGTCATCCACATAACATTCTATTTCTTTATGGATCATATCGTGGAATAATGTCACCATAGCCCGTTGATATGTTGCACCAGCATTCTTCAGTCCGAATGGCATCACCTTGTAACAGAACGTGCCCCAGGGTGTGATAAAAGTTGTCTTCTCCATGTCTTCAGGTGACATCTTGATCTGATTATATCCTGAAAATCCGTCCATGAAGGAGAATACCGAGAACTGAGCCGTGTTATCCACCAATACGTCAATGTGAGGTAATGGGAAGTCATCTTTTGGGATGGCTCTGTTCAGATCCCGGTAGTCAACACACATCCTTACCTTACCACCTTTCTTAGGCACAGGTACTATGTTAGCAACCCACGGCGGATAGCTAGTTACAGCAAGGAACCCGACGTCCCATTGCTTTTGTACCTCTTCCTTGATCTTCATTGCCATGTCTGGGCGAGTACGGCGCAACTTCTGTTTAACCGGTGGGCATTCCTCCCTTAAAGGTAGCTTGTGCACAACAATGTCGGTGTCCAACCCTGGCATATCTTGATACGACCAAGCAAACACATCCACATATTCTTGAAGCAGATCAATCAGTTGTCTCTTTACTGAGTCTTGCAGGCAGGCCCCGATTTTAACTTCTTTCATGTCTTCATCGGTACCAAGATTGATCACTTCAACCTCCTCCTGGTGAGGAGTAATAACCTTTTCCTCTTGTCTCAACAACCTGGCTAGCTCTTCAGGAAGCTCATATTCTTCTTCAACCCCTTCATCAGCTTGATTGATTGGATTGTCAAAGTCATACGAAGTCATAGCCGTGCTGTTGTCGGTGATGTCTGGAAGACACTCTCTGCAAGGGTTTAGTTTGTTCATTTTAGTGATTTATTTTAATCTTGCTTAAAAAGGGAAATAAAGTTGTCATTTTGAAAACATCGCCATTTATTTTTTGTACAAAAAGAAAAATGGAAAAACAGTGAGCGGAAAAGAAAAGGACTCATTTGCAAAAAGATGTCTGATATTTCATTGATTAATCTTGTTTGCACAAAAAGTACAGATGGCCCGATTACAAAATGAGTCTTGTCATCTTGGGCAAGATGCAAGACTTTGATGCATGCTATAAAAATACAGGAAATAATAATTACTCTGCATGAGTAACCCTTATAATTTCCTGGGAAGACCAGTTTGAGATACTGCTCCCCGGGATCTTTGGACGAATCCAATTCTCCAGATTGCGTTCTTCTTCCAGCTCGTCTTCCAGATTGTTGATAGCATCAGGGGTGAGCATCCCCCCACTGACAAAACCGGGCTTCTTAGCAGCCTCTGCTTGATTTTGTTGAGTTGGTCTGTAACCCAACCCAAATTTGTCTTTCTTCTCCTCCACAGATAAAACCTTGCCCCAGCCTTGGGCAGTTCCTTCCTCAACAACCTTCCGGGCTTGTTGATAAGATGACATGGAGATTCCGGATACAGCAGATGCTTCATTAACATTCAGGGCCTCAAACCCTTGGCTCATTGTTTCATGGACCTCCCCGTCCATCTCAATATACTTATAAGTAGCCAGATGGCTAACAAATATATCCTCCTCCCCACAGATAGTAACGACTTGGCCTTCCCACTCAAATTTTAACTTCTGGTGAAGGGTAGACGTTACTGCGCCAGCGGCATGAATCCATGGTCTACCCAACAAACAGCTGTAGGCGGGCTGAATGTCCATCACGTAGAAGGTCGTTTTAAAAGTTTGTGGGCCAATCGTTACAGGCAGCTCAATTTCTCCCAGAACCGATCTCTTAGAACCATCAAAGGCTCTTACTACCAGGTTGCTGGGACGCAACGCCAATCCTTCATATTCTAGCTTCACCAGGGCCTTTTTGGGTAAGACATTAAGGGATGATCCTGTGTCTACCAGCACATGGGAAAGGACTGCACCTTTACATTCCATGGTGATGTGCAAGGCCTTGTTATGGTTGCGGCCTTCCGTTGTCAAGTCAGTATTGGTGAACCCTAGCCCATTGCTAGCAGTAACATTTCCAACCACGGTTTCCAACTGATTGACGGTGATCTCTTCAGGCACGTAAGCTGCGTGCAAGACTTTGAGTAGTGCATTCCGATGGGCTTCGGAACACATAAGCAATGATAGGATAGAGATCTTGGATGGCGTCTGGTGAAGCTGATCCACTATTTTGTAATCACTCTTTTTGATGATTCTCATGAACTCATCAACTTCTTGATCGAATGGTGTTTTCAAAGCTTCCTTAACAGCTTGATCTTCCTGCACCGGGCTCTTTCCTTTTGCCTTGGCAGCAGCTTCTGCTTCGGCAGTGGGTCTTTGAATTTGTGGAGCAAAGAGACGTCCGCTTCGAGTGAAGCCTCCGCCTCCTCCCACATTGTCTATTTGTGGTGCAGGTGTTGATGGTTCAAGAGTGATTTTCTTTCCTTCGCAGTATACGTCAGAGCCGTAATGCCAAGGGATGGCTTTACTGCTTTCATAAGGTACTGGTCCAGGTACTGTGACAGTGACTGGACTGATGACAGCTGCAGAAGGGACCGTGATAGTTTGTGGATCATAATAAATTGTGACTGGTGCTCTGATGGGAGCAGCACTTTCTGAGTTGTAGGCAGAGTTGTTTTCTGGATCGTAATAGATTGTAACTGTTGAGACATCTTCAGAGTTTGTTGCTGGTGTTGTAGGAGATATTGTCGGAAGGATGGGCGTTGTTGTTGTAGGAGTTTCAAAATGAAGTGGTGCTGGAGTTGTTGAGGGAACACTTGTTGATATCTGGTCAGTTGAAATGACAGATGAAGTGCTTGTTGATGAAGCCGAAGAATTGTCAGGAACAATGGTTGCTGCAGTTGTAGGAGATACCGGAATTGTTGCTGATGAGATTGCTGGATTTGTTGGAAATGATGTGGTGATTTGAAGTTGGCCACTCTGAATGAGACCATCTATGCCATTCCTCAGGTTATCGCACCCATTTACTGAAATATTGCAGTAAGCACAACCTAACTCACACCCCGGGAACATTTGACATTCGAGGAACTGAGCCTTAATCTCTACCAACGGTGTCCGAATCTGACCCACACTGGTTATCAAATAAGACGGCTTGTCTTCTTCAATAGCGTTGATTCTGGGACCTCCGTGGTGTGGCATAGGATTTTTGTTGACATTGGGTGGTGGTGCGAAATTCAGGGCCTTAGAGTCTACCAGGTCTTGTACCTTCATGTGCAAGGCTCTGCACTTTTCTGTACTATGGCCAGGTGCATTTGAATGAAAAGCACATCTGGCGTTGGAGTCATAATTCCTGGGTAGACTGTTGGGATCTGGAGGTGCCAATGTCCTTAGCTCAACTAGGTTGAGTTTCAGGAGTTGTGGCAGCAATGTAGCATATGGCATAGGGATCGGATCGATCACCCTGTTGGCTTGAGATGGCCTCTGCTGGAATGGCCTTTGCTGGTTATTGTTGTTGGTGTTACTGTTGTTGTAATTTCTCGGAGGATACTGATTTTGTTGATGGTACTGAGGTTGTTGCTGATAGTTTTGCTGCGGAGGTTGATAGGCTGGTTGTGGATGAGCTGGAGCGGGAATGGTGACTGCTGCCACAGATCTATGAACATATTGGGGCCTGCCCCTGTTGGTGTGGATGGCATTGGTCTCACCAGTCCTTCTTGGGCCCGCAAAAGGCTTTCTTGCATTACTGGATGAGCTTGCACCGTTGTCTGAGATCTTACCCATCTTCAATAGGCTTTCAATTCTCTCTCCGGCTATGACTACATCTGCAAAGCTGGTGGATGAGAAAGCAGATAGCCTATCAATATAAGTCCCCTGAAGGGTGTTCATGAACATATCAGCCATCTCCCTTTCTGACATAGGTGGCTGGACAGCAGCAGCAAGCTGTCTCCATCTTTGAGCATACTCTCGGAAGCTCTCCCTAGATGACTGTGACGTTCCCATTAGGAGGGTCCTGTTGGGTGCCATATCCAGATTATACTGATACTGTCTGATGAAGGCCTCTGCCAGGTCCTTCCAGCATCTAATAGTTGCTCTTGTCAGATGGGAATACCATTCCCTCGAAGCTCCAGTCAAGCTATCCTCAAAATAGAACATCCACAGCTTCTCGTCCATGGTATAGGCCTTTAGCCTCCCGAGAAAAGATTGTAGATGGGTCCGGGGACAGGAAGTCCCATTATACTTCTCAAAGCATGGTGGCTTAAACTTGTGGGGAATCCTGACCCCATCTACCAAGTCCATATCCATAACATCAAAACCCAAAGAGTTTTGAGACTCTAAGGATCTTAATTTCTCAGCTATCTCATCCAGCCTTCTATCATAGGCCTCCTCCCCAGCTCCCATCACTGTGAACTGATCTTCCTGGGGGTCTTCTTGCAGTACCCTCCCTGCTGTGGCAGGCCCTTGTATATTGACAGGGATGTTGGCCCCTGGATGGAGGTGGGGTCCAAAGACTGGGGGATTGACATGAGGTTGGACTCTTTCATTGTTGCTGGTGCCAGCAGTCCCTGGCTGATGGTCTTCCTGATTTCTCCCTTCTACCAGTGCTCTGAGCCTCTCCTGGCTTTGAGCCATGTTGTTCATTACCTCCATAAACTGTGTCATTTGGTTCCTCATTTCCAACCTCTCGTTGGTCATTTGGTTCCTGACCTCTGTAAGGTCCTGCTGCATCTGATCCATCTGTATGCCCGGAAGGTTGTTACGGGTTGGATATCGGTGCGGACGGTTGAGGGGAAATACCCGGCGTCGAGCAATAGTTCCTGAACATCACAACAGAGTTAGCAACAATAAAACAAACACCTACAAAACAAACAAAGGGTTAGCATGCAATGCAGTATGCTTATTTGTTTTCAAGGTATCCGGCTTGGCATTCAGTTTTGACCCTTCCAGACCCTTGAAGATGCTGTTGATGTTGCTTTCGAAGTAAACTCGGATGGAACAAACTAATACATATATTACAAAAGGCCAATGGTACACAGTTTGTTTACAAATACAAGCCCTCTGAGGGGTCAAAATACATTACAAGAAAATAAAAGTACATGGAATGAAAGCAACAACAAGCAAATGGTCAAACACCAAGACCAAACTCATCCTCCCGAACTTCCTTGAGAAGTGCTTCGGTCACAGGATCAGCCGGACGCTCCGTGAGGTTCCTGATAAGGAGGTTCCGGGTAGTAACAGCTGCAGTTAGCTTCTTGTGTTGACTTTGGTCCTTTGACCTCTTCACTCCAGCTCTGATCTTCAGCTCTGATATCTCCCTCTGGGCTGCTGCCAGGGCTTCCTGCTGCTCTTTTGCACTAGCTTCCAGTTGCTCTATCTTATCTTGGACCCTCTTGTCCTCCAGAGTACGAGCCTCGGTGATCCTGACCCACCTAGCCTGACTCTCCTTCAGATACAAGTCTGTCCTGGCTTTCTGGAATTGGGCTTCCTTGCAAGCATTCTTCAGGATTTGTTCTCCAGCCCTAGATTTCTTAATGTAATCCTCAGACTTCTCAATTCTAGCCAAGTGCTCCACCTTCAACTTTTCTAACCTCTCAATATCCAACCTACCATCACTCCTCTCCCAGAGGGTCTTCTGTAGAGCTTGAGTCAGCTTCTCATTTCTCTCTTTCAACTTTTCAAACTCCTCTAAGCTGACAGTTGCTGGAGGTGGTGTTGTGGAAGGCCCATGCATATCTTCTATAGTAAAGGGCATCCCAGAGAATTGAGCCCTGGCATGGGACCAATCATAGTATTGTGCTGATGCCACATTGTTACATTTCCCCAGGATGGTTGCCCCCTTAGTCTGCACATTGTCCCAGGCCCAGGCTGCCTGTCTAACAATAGCCAGATTAGGCTTGTTCTCACAATAAAGAGTCTCAACCAAGTCTTGTGCCTTAGGAGTGTGGACCAGTGCATAGCCCAGTTGTCTTTTGAATAGCAGAGGGTTGTAATTAATACTACCCTTAACTCCTATCAGGGGCACATTGGGAAAATGCCCACAGCTGGTGATGATATCCCTGCCTTTTGTGCTTTGGGTGCACCACCTGATATCAGCTGAAGTTAGAGTAGTAAGTCTTCTAGCCCAGTTTCTCTGCTGATGAGGGTTCAAAAATGCATCTGTCCTGGGCAAATGCCTGAGAAGCCAGGTATGGAACAAAGGAGCACAACATCTTACTAATCTTCCCCTTTGCTTTTCATTCCTTTGATGAACAGAGTAGTAGAGATCCCCCAATAAAGTGGGCACTGGGTTCTTCAGGATGAAAAGATGGATTGCATTCTTGCTAACAAATCGAGGCTCATCTGCAAATAATATGATCCCATATATGCTCAAGGCCAATAAAGCACAGACTGCTTTCCACTCTCCTAAAGAAGCTTTCAGGGTAGCTTGAGAGATCAAGAAATCCAGATGCAGGCCAGGGATTCCAGCCTTAGAAGTCATATGCTGCCCAATCAGGACCGGTTCCAGATGCAATGCCTTTGCTACCTCTTCATTACCAGGAAAGACCTTCTCAGGGTTGAAAGGGACTCCACCCCTGATAGGTATACCAACTAATGATGGGTATTCTTCCAATAAGGGGCCCAGCTGAAAGTCCTGAAAAGTGAAACATCTCAGTGGGGGATCATAAAACTGAAGGCAAGTGTGGATCAGGCTTCTCTGTGAGGGGTCCAGATCCATAACCATATCAAGTATATCTCCATGGTGTTCCCTGAACAGTGGTATATGGTCTGGAGTGATCAGGGTCTGAATCCTCCTGATGTCAGCTAACTCTGGCTGGAAAAAGTGGTAGGTGATGTTGCTCTTTTTAGGTGCCATGATGTTGAGACTGAGTAGAGACAAGTGCTGATGATGATACTGAAGAATGGGCCACTGATTGGCTGGTGCAGGTGACTGAAGTAGATAGCTGATAGCTGAAGCAGGTGCTGATGAAGATAGGTCAATACTGAAGATGGGGTCAAAACCAAAACCAAATGAAGATGGATACCCTGAAACATAAATAAGCAAATGTCAATATGATGCAATGATTATGTATGCAAATGATATGCAAGGGTTTGTGACTGAGCTGGATCTGATCAAGTGCTCTGATATAAGTCCATGTGTATAAGAAATCCAGATGGAGGTCTATAAGTCCAGTAACCAAGGTGGGGGGCTCAAATAAAGAGCCACATGTCCAGGGTTTAGAATCACAAGAATTGTCCCAACATGGAGTATTCTTAATCAAATCAAAGTAACAGGGTATTCTGAGGTCAAGGTACCTGCAAACCTGTAAACAGCCCAACCCCCTCACAGGTGGTGTTCTAAAACAAGGATCCTCAGACTTGGATCAGTTATGAGAAGTGTAAACACTTCTAACCCGAAGGTACAGTGTTTACAATAACCATAAAAGTTCCTCCTCTAATTCACCTCAGTTTCTGAAGGTCAATACTAAAAGGTCATCCAGACTTAGCAGGCTTCCCAGATAGCCCTAGTACTGCAGGAAATCTGCAACACAGAGTTCTCAAGAAGAAACCCATATCTGAACCGTGTTTCATATTCCCGCACCAGACCGAGATGGAATGGGAAAGAATATGAACCACTCTAGCCTAGGTGTCACTCAGGTCCCAGGTATAGGACCTTAACTCTCAATGGAACACCCACCCACCAAAGCAAACAACAGATCCAGCCAGCAGCACAGTATGACAATATGATAATATGCAAAACTATAAAGAAAACAGTAAAGCAACTGTACATAAAGCAAAAATAAATACAAATATACAAACACAAATAAGCACATAACACCCCAGTAAACACAAATCAATCAAGCGCTAGGAGGAACCCACAAAAAGAACCAGAAGCCCTGGTTACAGTATAAGGTTCCCCAGCAGAGTCGCCAAGCTGTCGCTCCCGATAAATGGGACTGTCCCAAATAAAGGTACAGACGCGAACGGTCGGCGAAAGGGACAATGAGAACACACAGCAGTGAACTCACTGGAGATGAATAGAGTCGCCAGCTAGGCATTTTTATCCCGAAGGAAAGGCAATGCTGCATAGACCTAGAAAGATATGGATAAGACGGTTGCGAACCAGAGGGACTGAGAAAGGGGGTTGGTTACAACCTGGGAAGGTATTAGCACCCAGATTGTCCGTCGTACTCGACGGGATCCACGCTTAAAAGATTTGTGTTTTAAAGGGGTAGTGTCAGTGCAATCTGTGTGTAAAATAGCTGGAAAAGAATGTACAGGTGTCAGTGTAAAAGAAGTGAAGTGTGATATATATGCAGTGTCAGTGTAAGGATGAGAGTATGCTCAAGATTATGAGGCTAAAAGAATGATACTGGAAGGAGGGGGAATATACAGAGACTTTTGTTCGATAACCGTTAAGTTATGCCTACGTATCCTCTCGTGCAATGAGGAAGTCAGAACACCGTAGTTCGACCCAAAGAGACTGAAGATAAATTGACTGTGAATTGCTTGCTTGTCTATGCTCAAGTGCATGACCTGTCTGGCTCAGGTGCAAACTGTCTTGCATTAGACGGAAGAAGCAAGTTCTCTTTTATGAATGAGTGAGATGAGAAAAGAATCCCGGAGGAGACGATTATTGTTTGTTTTTGAGTTTTCAGTCTTTTATTGCTTTTGAGAATTTGTCATAAGTTAATGAGCTTAAGCCTAAACCAATGGGTTAGTAAACTTATCACATCTTCCCTCTGATTAGGGGTAATGAGAATACCTTAAGTGTGAAGTCAGATTCTCACGCTTAATCACCTTTGGTGTAGGATTAAGATCATTAACCTACTTGTGATTATTTAGATGTTTTTGGTGTTTTTGTTTAGTGTTGAGTAATGAGATTAAGCCATAATCAGGGATTAAACAGACTCATTACATCATCCTAATAGAAGGATAATAGATGAGAATGTTTAAGCTGAGGAATGCTCCTCAACTTAATCCATGATTAGGGATTAAACTCATGACAAAACAAGCCTTTGATTAAGTGGATTTTATTTAATGGTGAGATGATGAAGTGGATTTCATGATTTGTAAGACAACTTGAGGGGGACTTGTCCATTAACACTAGGGTTAGTCCTTCTTAACCATTTAAGGAAGAATTAGAACCCTAATGCAAGGCCCAAGTTACAAGTGTGATGTCTTGATGATTATTAAGTGAATTGATTAAGAGATTTAAACACATTAAGGGTTTAACACTTAGGATTAAAGTTATACACTCCATCCTAATAGAAGGATGCAGGCATAAGCTTAATCACAAAGCCTTAAAGCCTTTAGGGTTTAGTCCCTGATTATGAGATGAGAAGAGAAGACTCAAAGAAGACACAAAGGTAAAACTAAGAGGGGAGACTAATCAAAACCCTAATCATTGTCATGCTTGGTTGTTCCTAAGGTTTGTGAGGTTTACAAGAACAATCTTCAAAGGAACCACCAAGAAGCAGATGAAAGGATCAAGAGAAGCAAAGCAACTTGCTTCATTCAAGAAGTCAAGTCACTTGAAGAAAGAAAGTAGGATGAAGAAGAATGAGCAAGCTCAATCTCACACACATACAAAAATGCAGCAAGGATGCATAAAAAGGAGATGAAGAGAAGTTATGAGAAGTGAAGGCAAATTCACTTCTCAAAGTCACTTACCACCTGAAAGGTTAGAACAGAAATGCAATGCAATGCAAAATGGGATGAGATGACATGATGAGAAACAAAACCAGAGGCATTTACATGATGCTAATGATGCTATGAGATGCTACAAACATGAGGCAGCACATGGAAATGATCATACAAGCTCATGAATGCAAATGAAGCAAGTTAAGAAGCATGGACATACATGAAAAGTTATGAAGTACATATGGTATACAACATGGCAAATACATGATGCAATGATCAAACATGCTTTAAATATGTCTTATGATGTCAAATGAATCAAATGGATGCTTGAAATGTCATGGCAAGTCATGTTATGCAAGAGAATGCAAGATGGGTGCATATGGGAACCCAAATTAGGGTTTATGAACAATGCATCAAACAAAAACCAAAATCAGAAGCAAACAACATTATAAAAAATTGAAAATGCACTCAAGGGACCCCTAATCCTATACTAACCCAATGCCCAAAGGAGAGGCTTCAACTCTTAACCTAATTATGGTTATGAATTTTCTAAGTTTCCTAGGGTTTTAGGGTTCCTAAACAAGAAAATTACCAAACAAAAGGAAAATGAAAGATCAAATCATGACCATTTAATCTCACAAACTACATGCTAAACACAATGCAATGCAAAAAGAATCAAGGTCTAACTCTTCATGGATAGGCAGAAATGATTTTTGGAACTTTGGATCAAAATAATGCATCAAAATGATTTTAATTCCATGAAAAATCCTCAAAATGCATCAAGATCAAAAAATAAATTTGGTTTGAAGGTTGGACAATGTTTCTAAATGTCTTAGAACATTTCATGAATTTTTGGGTGATTTTTAAATACCTAAAAGTATTTTTAATAAATTAATTTTCATTAATCAATTAAAAATAAACTTTTAAATATTTAAAAATACTTTTTTAATGTAAAAAATGAAAATAAAAATATTTTTGTGTTTTAAAAATTAATGAAACTCTTGACAAAAAGTTTCATAATTTTTAAAACATTTTTGCTATTTTAAATAAATTATGGAAAACAAATGAAATAAAATGAGAATTTAATGAATTTTAAACTGAAAAAGGAAAAGTATTCAGATCCAACGCATGAGATTCAAACTGGCAAGGGCGGGAGTTGACTGCGCGCGGGTTTGGACGGCCCATATTCAAACTCAGCTAATTAATGATTAAAACCCTAATCCCACCGTTAATCACCCTCAGGTGACCGGAACAGTGTTCCGGTCATCTTCTTCGTTCACCCCAAAAATCAATCTCTCTTTCCAGGCCATTTTGGGAGCTCTAACTCTCCAGAAATCATCTACTAACTATCCTAAACACGAATCTAGCACAAAATCATGTTAAAACTCAAACACAAACACGAATCGAATCAAAGAAATTTCTAGGTCAAACTTTCAGAACACCATAACATGCTCATTCCTTGCTCATTTTCAAAAGTAAATAGATCCCAATGATCAGTGCAACATACCAAACAAGATTTTAACAAGAAAATAGAGTTCTGGAAAAAAAGTTCATGAAGCTACCTGAGATGGAGCTTTCGATTCAGATGCTTTCTGGCTGCTTCTTTTGATGAAAACCACTCCTTGTGACCCCTTGGTGATGTTTGGATGCTTAAACGAAGTTTATGTTGGCTGGTTAAGGAGTTTGAACAGCTTCTGCTCAAACTCAGGTGAAAATGGTGTTGGTGATTCAGGCTGTTTTAGGCAAAGGTGAAGGGTTCTTTATGACCAGGGTGATGAATGGAGAAGGTTTATGAAGTTTGTTCAGGTGTTTGTGAGCTGTGTAATGAGATTCGAAAGTTCTGGCCTTGGGGGTGAAAAATGGGGAAGCTCAGTTCTTGCTTGGTTCAGGCTTATGTCTTGCTGGTTTTGGCTCAGTGAAGCAAGGTGAGTTGATCAGTGGAGTTGGTTTTTGTGTTTGTGAGTTGTGTAAAGAGATTCGAAGGGTTTTTGCTTGATGGAGTGAGTTTGTGAATGTGATGATCTTGTGTGTTTCAGCCTGGCTTGTTATGTGAAATGGCCAGCATTTGATTCACATAAAAAACTCCCATTGGTCAGATGATGTGACTTGGCCTTTATTGATTGGTAAGGTGCCTTTTGCAAAATGTCAACTTTGGTGTAAGGAAAGCATGGGTTGAGCCCTAGGCTAGTACAAGTGTGTGGGCTGGCGCAGCATGGTGTGTGAGAGATGCTAGAATGGTTCAGCAGCCAAGGCAACAAGTGGGTGAGGTGTGATGATGATTTTTGCAAGTTGTTCACTTTTGGTTCATATGAAACTTTCTTGTCCCACAAGCCATAAAACATGAGGAAATCTTGGTCCAATCTGAACTTTAGGACTCACATGATGCTTGTGTAATGGTTTGGCATGAATTAGAAGTTACAAATGCCTTGGTACAAAGTTTTTGCAAGTTTCTCATTTGAGGCATATCTTGAAAATTAGTGATTTTTGCCAACTTTGACACACCATAACTTTTGATCCAAAATGAATTAGATCATGTTCTTGTACTTTTTGAAAAGGGAAAGATCTAATCTACAACTTTCATGACCAAAGTTTTTCCATTTGAAGCATTTTTGGATCAAAAAGCAAGGGTTGAAAAAGTGGCATAAAATGACATTTCATGAAAAGTCAACCATGCCCTAAAAAGTCAACTTTGCAAAAACTTGTAATTCTTGAATTTTGTGAACTTCAACCTTCTTCCATGATCAAATAAAGATCATATACACTCAAAATGATGAAGATCACCCCTTGGTTGGGTCATTGGGCGCCTCAGATGCCCTGATTTTGCACTGACTTGTCCAGAAAGTCAACCTTTGATCAGATGACTTCCCCATGGAATTTCTTCATGAAAATTGATGTGCATACTCCCTATACCATATAGATACCAATAGAAACAATAATGACCAAAAAAATTGGAGTTATGGCCTCTGAAACCAAAACCCTAATTTTAGGTCAACTGTGCAGTTAAACCTGGCTCTGCCTCCCTACCAATCCCAGTTCTTGTGATTCCTTGGCATTTTTGACTTTGAGAGGATGCAATATGATGCTTGAACACATATAGACCCCTTTGAAGTGATTGATGACCTCTGGAGTGGCTCAAAAGGCTCTTGGATTGCTCAGATCACAAACCCTAGATGCAGATGACTTTGAATTTATGCAGTGAATCAAAAATGTGGTATGAGATGGTATGATTGAGCTCATGCATATGAAATGATCACAAGCCATGGCGTGAATGGGTGAGGGCAAATTTGGGGTGTTTACAGGAGGTTGAAAAACTTTCCCAAAATGGCAAGTTTACATTACAAGTCATTTTCCCAAAAAGGCAATTTTGCAAATGGCTTGAGATTATTCAATTTTGTGAACTTCTAACATCTTCCATGATCAAATAAAGATCATACACATTCAAAATGATGAAGAACCCCCTTTGGTTGGATCATTGGGGGCCTCGGATGCCATGATTTTACACTGACTTGCTCAAGAAGTCATCTTGTGATCAGATGCCTTCCCCATTGAATTTCTTCATGAAAATTGGTATGCATGATCCTCATATCATATAGAGACCAATAGAAACAAGAATGACCAAAAAATTTGAAGTTATGGCCTCTGAAACCAAAACCCTAATTTCAGGTCATCTGTGCAGTTAAGTCTGGCTCTGCTTCCATGCCTTTCTCAGTTCTTGTGATTCTTTGACTCCTTTGATCTTGAGAGGATATAATATGATGCTTGAACATACATGGACCCCTTGGAGGTGATTGAAGACCTTTGGAGTGGCTCAAGAGGCTCTTGGATTGCCCAGATCACAAACCCTAGATGCAGATGACTTAGAAACAATGCAGTGAATAAAAAATGTGGTATGAGATGCTATGATTGAACTTATGCATATGAAAAGATCACAAGCCATGGTGTGAATGGGTGAGGGAAAATTTGGGGTGTTTACAGCTGCCCCTATTCAAACATGAGTTAGCTGTGCAGGATGTAAGCAACGGCTTAACAGGCAAACAAGATAACTTGTGGTTGAATACCAAAGAAGTCCAAAATTTGCACTCACAGAATGAAGAAGAAAAGGGATATAGATTATAAAAGGAAAATAAAGTATATTTATAAAGTGCGGGCGACGGAGGACGACCTTCGAGCAGAGGACGACTGCTGGGGATGAAGCAATGACGGGGATGACCGACATGCTGGGGATATGAGAGATCGTGATGGGGGCGGCCATCAAGTAAAGCTATAAGACTCTCTGGGGATTAGAGGTAAATTAAATAAATGATGAGGTACGGTCATCAAAGGTGAAGGACAATCACCTAGCAGGGGACGGCTGCTCTGTTGGGAATAAGATGAGGGACGGTCATCTAAGGTGAAGGACGATCACCTGGCAGGGTACGACTGCCGGAAGGTATCATGACATAGGACGAATGTCAGATAAAATGGTCGACGATGGGGACGGCCATCAGATAAGCATGATGAAGGACGATCATCAAGAGGTGAAGGACGATAACCTAGCAGGGTACGACTGCTCTCAGGGTTTATCATGACATAGGACGAATGTCAGATAACAAAATCAACGATGGGGACGGCCATCGGATAAAATGATGAAGGACGATCATCAGGAGGTGAAGGACGATCACCTAGAAGGGGACGGCTACTCTGTTGGGGATAAGATGAGGGACGGTCATCTAAGGTGAAGGACGATCACCTGGCAGGGTACGGCTGCCGGAAGGTATCATGACATAGGACGAATGTCAGATAGAAAGGAAATAATTTAAAGGGATTTGCTGGGACTCTTCTGGGGAATAGTAGACACAGACGAGTGTCTAAATTCAAGAAGACATAAGTGTTTGACATGGTGTATAGATTAAAGATGCGGACAAGCATCTTTAAGATTATGATACGGACAAGTATCGGTAGAAACAAACGCTTGACGCATGTTCAGAGATGATGATACGGACGAGTACCAACTGGTTAACAGAGAACACGGACGAGTGTCGAATCTGAGGGGATATAAGTGGTGTATACAAGATATGGACGAGTATTTGTATGAGTAAAAAGATGATGAGTAACACGGACGAGTGTCGGAAAAAGTGTATTATAAACAAGTGTATGGTTTCCAAAGTGTTTGGGTAACTATGTTGGGGAAGGTGACACGGACGAGTGTCGAGGAATTGTGTGTATATATATGTATCTGTATAGTGAGTGCAAAGGGGACGCTTTAGCTTTTTGCTGGGGATATGACACGGACGGGTGTCAGGAAGTATCTGTATCTTTAGGGAAAATGCCTTGGCTTTCTGCCGGGGAATTTGGGAAGTTTTCTGTATATCGTTGATGGATTGTCAGTATTTACAAGTGTTCAATTCGACTCATGGCTTGTGCTTATGCAATATGTTTTATTTTTTTGCCGTAATGCTCCATATTAGACGGAATGCTACGCTCTGTGGGGGAGATATGATGCGAATGCTATGATTATGCAAAGATAACGATCCGAGATTCAGATCCCGTTGCTGTGAAGATCTCTGGCTGATCTGCTTGAAGTGGATATCCCAGCTAGGGATGAGATCATTGATAGATCTGACATGTATGACTCTGCATGGGGAAGTAGGTCACTGACAGACCTATCTTGGTAATGAGAGACCCAGATGGGGTTTGTAGAAGCTTTCGTCACTCTGTTGTGAGATCTTCAGGCGTTGCTCTTCTGGATAGAGGCTGAAACTCTGTGGGGTGATGGTTCCCTATCTAGAACTTGGCTGGGGAAGAAGAAAGATCACTGGAAGATCTTCCTAGAGATTTCTGTGGGGATCCTGCTGAGGATGATACTTGACAACTCAGCTGGGGATATGAACACCTTCTGGTGCTGCTCTTCGAGGGAAATGTTGGAGAAGTGATGCCTGACAACTCTGATGGGGGAAAACATCTCTGGTGCTGTTTGGAAGGTGTGCTGAGGAAACGATGACTTGGTAGTCTACTGGGGAGAAGCTTTCATGCCCCATGTTACGCTTTGAAAACCTGCGATCCTGTAAAGACAAAGAAACGCACAAGTACTCCGAGGTATCCCTTACTGGATTCCATCATAGGAGTTTAGACACTCCCGGGAGTAAGTATATTTCCTACAAGCACGTATTTTTTTTAGAAGGGAAGCATTTGTATTTATGCAATCAATATCTTAAGGACATCGGACATTTTTGCAAACGAAAATAAAATGTACGAGACGAATCATGACTGAAAATCTGATTTTATTAATTTGAGTGCCCTGAATTGGCAAATACAGTCAAAGAAACGGATCCCCTGAAATGAGGAGATTGTTACAAATTGAGAAACAAAAAGATGCTGGCAATATTGACGATGCTTCAAGGAGCTTCCCTTTTTGCTATGACTCATATGACATTGACGTTCTTCTCGTCTTGCTTTCTGAAGAAAGCTGATTCTGACCGACGCTCGAACCTTTCGAAGCTTACCATGTTGTAGGTGATACAGATGAATTCCGAATGCAGTTGTTCGCTTATTCCCTTATTTTGCGTAGATCGCCCTTTCAGGTTTTCAACCCACCGGGATACCCATTTTTGCCTGAGTTGTCCAATGCGGCTTTTCAACTCAGCGGGTGTACATTTTTTATTTATTTTCCCTTATTTTTGCCCGAGTCTTTTATTCTGTTTTTGACTCGTCGGGATGCCCTATTTTTTCCTGGACCTTCATTCTGTTTTTATGTCCAGCGGGTCATTTTATGCGAAGTATTTTTTAACTGCATCTGAATTCACCGGGGACCAGAAGTCTTCTCCATCCATAGTGCTGAGCATCAATGCTCCACCAGAGAATATTTTCTTTACTATGAATGGACCATCATAATTTGGAGTCCACTTGCCCCTGTGGTCTGTATGAGGAGGAAGGAGTCTTTTCAGCACAAGATCTCCTACTTGGTATTCCCGAAGCCTGACTTTCTGATCGAAGGCTTTCTTCATTCTTTTCTGATATAATTGCCCATGACAGATTGCAGATAATCTCTTCCCTTCGATCAGATTCAGTTGTTCGTATCGGGATCGGACCCATTCTGCTTCATTCAGTTTAACATCCATTAGTACCCGCAAGGAGGGTAATTCAACTTCAACAGGTAGGACTGCCTCCATACCATACACAAGTTGATACAGTGTTGCCCCAGTGGACGTCCTGATTGACGTACGGTACCCATGCAAGGCAAATGGTAGCATTTCATGCCAGTCTTTGTAGGTGACCACCATCTTTTGCACAATCTTCTTGATATTCTTGTTAGCTGCCTCAACATTACCGTTCATCTTTGGCCTGTAAGGAGAAGAATTGTGGTGTTGGATCTTGAAGTCCCGGCACAGTTCTGCCATCATTTTGTTGTTTAAGTTGGAACCATTATCAGTAATGATTCGCTCGGGCACTCCATACCGACAGATGATATCTCTCTTCAGGAATCGGGCTACCACTTGCATTGTAACATTTGCATAAGAGGATGCTTCAACCCACTTGGTAAAATAGTCAATGGCTACCAGGATGAATCTGTGACCGTTTGAAGCAGTCGGTTCAATCTTGCCAATCATATCAATGCCCCACATGGCAAAGGGCCAGGGTGAAGACATCACATTCAAAGGATTGGGAGGCACATGCACTTTATCCGCGTAAATCTGGCATTTATGGCATTTTCTGGCATAGGCACAACAGTCAGAGTCCATTGTGATCCAGTAATAGCCTGATCTTAACAGCTTTTTAGCCATAGCATGCCCTCCTGCATGGGTACCAAAGGATCCTTCGTGCACCTCGTGCATCAATAAGTCTGCTTCTGTCCTATCAACGCATCTGAGGAGTACCATATCAAAGTTTCTTTTGTATAAGGAACCGTCGGCATTCAGAAAGAAACTACCAGCAAGCCTTCTTAAAGTCTTCTTATCATTGGAAGATGCCCCAGGTGGGTAAGTTTGATCCTCCAAGAAGCATTTGATATCATGGAACCAAGGCTTATCATCTTTGACAATGTCTGCTGAGAATACGTATGGTGGTCTATCAAGTCTGGATACTGAAATTCGAGGCACAAAGTTGGCAGCTTGAACTTTGATCATGGATGAAATGGTAGCCAGAGCATCTGCAAACTGATTCTCATCTCGAGGGATATACTCAAGCTTGACTGTTGTAAAGAAAGTCAACAACCTCCTTGTATAGTCCCGATAAGGTATCAGATGATCTTGGTGCGTGTACCATTTGCCGTTGGTTTGATTGATTACCAAAGCTGAATCTCCGAATACAGTTAAAGTCTTGATCTTGAGGTCAATGGCTTCCTCAAGACCCATAATGCAAGCTTCGTATTCAGCTTCGTTGTTAGTGCAGTTGAAGGTGAGTTTTGCCGAGAATGGCATGTGAACTCCTTTAGGTGTAATGAGTACTGCACCAACACCACGACCATTCATATTAACAGCCCCATCGAACATCATAGTCCATTCTTCTTCCGGGTCAGGCCCTTCAGTGTGAACAGGCTCTTCATGATCTTTTGTTTTTATGAACATAATGTCTTCATCAGGGAAGTCAAATCTCATAGGCTGGTAATCATCAATAGGTTGCTCAGCAAGATAATCGGACAATACACTGCCCTTGATGGCTTTTTGGGATGTATACTGAATGTCATATTCTGTGAGGATCATTTGCCATCTTGCAACCCGTCCGGTAAGTGCTGGCTTCTCAAATATGTACTTGACTGGGTCCATTTTTGAGATCAATAAAGTAGTGTGGGTCAACATATACTGCCTTAGTCGGCGAGCAGCCCATGCTAAAGCACAACAAGTTTTCTCGAGCAGTGAATAACGTTGTTCACAGTCGGTAAACTTTTTGCTTAGGTAGTATATTGCATACTCTTTTCGACCAGACTCGTCATAAGGATTGGAGGCTCTTGCAAGTATTCTTTGATTTTGTCAAAAGCCCTCTGGCAGTCTTCATTCCACCTGACCGTTTGTTCTTTTCTTAACAGCTTGAACAAAGGCTCACAGGTTGCTATAAGATGAGATATGAACCTTGAAATATAGTTCAATCTACCTAGGAACCCCCGAACTTCTTTTTCTGACTTTGGTGCAGGAATTTCTTGAATGACTTTGACTTTATCAGGGTCAACTTCAATCCCTTCTTCACTTACAATAAATCCCAGCAGTTTACCGGACCGCACCCTGAATGTGCATTTGTTGGGGTTTAACTTCAGTTGGTACTTCCTCAGACGCTTGAATAACTTCAACAGATTCACCAGGTGGTCTTCTTCTGTGAGGGACTTGGCAATCATGTCATCCACATAACATTCAATTTCTTTATGGATCATGTCGTGGAATAATGTTACCATGGCCCGTTGATAAGTGGCACCAGCATTCTTCAGTCCGAATGGCATCACCTTATAACAGAACGTGCCCCAGGGTGTGATGAAAGTGGTCTTCTCCATGTCTTCAGGTGACATTTTGATCTGATTGTATCCTGAAAATCCGTCCATGAAGGAGAACACCGAGAACTGAGCCGTATTATCAACCAATACATCAATGTGAGGTAAAGGGAAATCGTCTTTCGGGCTGGCTCTGTTCAGATCTCGGTAATCCACACACATCCTCACCTTGCCGTCTTTCTTAGGCACAGGTACAATATTAGCAACCCACGGTGGATAGCTAGTCACAGCAAGGAACCCGGCGTCCCATTGCTTTTGTACCTCTTCTTTTATCTTAATTGCCATATCTGGGCGAGTACGGCGCAATTTCTGTTTCACTGGCGGGCAGTCTTCTTTTAAAGGCAGCTTGTGCATGACAATATCGGTGTCCAATCCTGACATATCCTGATAAGACCAAGCAAAAACATCCACGTACTCACGAAGCATATCAATCAGTTGTTCTTTCACTGAGTCTTGTAGGCAGGCCCCGATCTTAACTTCTTTCACATCTTCTTCCGTACCAAGATTAACTGTTTCGACCTCCTCCTGATGAGGGGTGATAACCTTCTCCTCTTGCCTTAACAACCTGGCTAGCTCTTCAGGTAGCTCATAATCTTCTTCAACCCCTTCATCAGCTTGATTGATTGGATTGTCAAAGTCATACGAAGCCATAGCAGTGTTGTTGTCGGTGCAATCTGAAAGGCACTCTCTGCAAGGGTTTAGATTGTTCATTTTAGTGATCAATTTTAATCTTGTTTAGAAAAAGTGAAATGAAGTTATCATTTTGGAAAACATTGCCATTTTATTTTTGTACAAAAAGAAAAATGAAAAACAGTGAACGGAAAAGGAAAAGACTCATTTGCAAAAGATGTCCGATATTCATTGATTAATCCATTTGCACAAAATTACAAGATGGCCCGATTACAAAATGAGTCTTGTCATCTTGGGCAAGATGCAAGACTTGATGCATGCTTAAAAATACAGGAAATAATAATTACTCTGCAGGAGTAACCCTTATAATTTCCTAGGAAGACCAGTTAAGGACTTGGCTCCCCGGGATCGTTGGACATATCCAGCTCTCCAGGTTGCGGTTGCTTTCCTCCTTGTCTTCCAAGTTGTTCACTGCATCCGGGGTGAGCATTCCCCCGCTGACAAAATTGGACTTCTCGGCAGCCTCTGACTGATCTTGTTGAGTTGGTTTGTATCCCAACCCAAATCTGTCTTCCTTCTTTTCCACGGGCAACAGCTTGCCCCAGCCTTGGGTAGTACCCTCTTCAACAACCTTCCGGGCTTGCTGATAAGACGTTATGGAGGTTCCCAGTACAGCAGATGCTTCATTAATGTTCAGGGCCTCAAACCCTTGGCTCATAGTTTCATGGATCTCTCCATCCATTTCTATGTACTTATACGTAGCCAAATGGCTAACAAAGATGTCTTCTTCCCCACAGATGGTGATGATCTGGCCTTCCCACTCGAATTTCAGCTTCTGGTGAAGGGTAGACGTAACAGCGCCAGCGGCATGGATCCAGGGTCTACCTAACAAACAGTTGTAGGCCGGCTGAATGTCCATCACATAGAAGGTAATTTTGAAGGTTTGCGGGCCAATCATCACAGGCAGATCAATATCTCCAAGCACTGATCTTTTAGAGCCATCAAATGCTCTCACCACCAAATTACTCGGACGTAATGCCAAGCCATCATACTCCAGCTTCACTAAGGCTTTCTTTGGTAGAACATTGAGTGACGACCCAGTGTCCACTAGTACATGTGATAGAACAGCACCCTTGCATTCTAGAGTGATGTGTAAAGCCTTGTTGTGGTTACGCCCCTCTGTTGTTAAGTCAACATTGGTGAAACCCAGTCCATGACTGGTATTGACATTTGCCACCACAGTTTCTAGCTGGTTAACAGTAATCTCCTCTGGCACGTATGCTGCGTGCAGGACTTTCAATAATGCGTTCCTGTGAGCTTCAGAACACATCAACAGTGATAATATGGATATCTTTGAGGGAGTTTGGTGAAGCTGATCCACCACCTTGTAATCACTTCTCTTTATGATTCTCATAAACTCGTCTACGTCTTGTTCAAAAGATGTCCTCTGAGTTTCTTTGACAATGGGCTCTTCAAATACCACACTCTTTCCTTTTGCTTTGGCAGCAGCTTCTGCTTCAACATTAGGTCTTTGAGTTTGTGAGGCAAAAAGGCGTCCGCTTCTGGTGAAGCCTCCGCCTCCCCCAACATTATCAATTTGTGGAGAAGAGGTTGAAGAATCCAAAGTGATTTTCTCCCCGTTGTAGTAGAGATCAGAGCCATAATGCCAAGGTATGACATTACTGCTTTCATATGGAACTGGTCCAGGTACCGTGATAGTAACTGGACTGACCGCTGCAGAGGAGGGTACTGAAATGGTGTGCGGATCGTAGTAAATGGTGACTGGTGACCTGGCAGGAGGTGCCACTGTTTGTTGTTGAAAGTTGTTGTTTGGAGGAACATTTGATGGATCATAGTAGATGGTGACTGCTGAGATATCTTCATTAATTTCTGTTGATGCTGTAGAAGATTCTGCCGATATAATGGATGTTGATGTTGTAGAAGAGATGGTTGCTGAAACTTGATTTGTTGAAGTGATGGATGAAGCCATTGTTGATGATATTGATGAATCGGTCGGAATGATTGTTGCTATTGTTGTAGAAGAATCAGGAATTGTTGTCAAAGGGATTGCTGGATTTGTAGGCGCCGTTGTTGAGATCTGAAGGATACCATCTTTCATAAGACCATCTATACCTCTTCTCAAATTATCACACCCATTGACCGCAATGTTGCAATACCCACAACCGAGTTCACACCCAGGAAACACCTGGCACTCTAGAAGCTGAGCTTTAATTTCGACCATAGGTGTTCGAATTTGTGCAACACTGGTGATCAAAGTAGACGGCCTGTCTTCCTCGATGGCATTAATCCTCAGCCCATCATGGTTAGGCATAGGATTTATGTTGACATTCGGAGGTGGTGCGAAGTTGAGGGCTTTAGAATCCACCAGATCTTGAACTTTCATTTGCAAAGCCCTGCATTTCTCAGTATTGTGGCCAGGTGCATTGGAATGGAAAGCACACCTGGAGTTGACATCGTAATTCTTCGGGAGATTAGAGGGATCTGGTGGTGCCAATGTTCTTAACTCAACCAAGTTAAGCTTCAGGAGTTGTGGCAATAAAGCAGCATAAGGCATAGGGATAGGGTCAATCACCCTGTTTGCCTGTGATGGTCTTTGTTGAAAGGGTCTTTGTTGTTGATTGTTGTTGTTGTTGTATGCTCTCTGTGGCGGATACTGAACTTGTTGTTGATAATGTGGTTGTTGTGGTTGTTGATATGTTGATTGCTGAGGAATCGGAGCTGGAATAGTGACAGCTGCTACTGATCTGTGGACATACTGAGGTCTGCCCCTGCTGGCATGAATGGCATTTGTCTCACCGGTCCTTCGAGGTCCCACAAAAGGCTTCCTGGGATTACTGGACGAACTTGCACCATTATCAGAAATTTTTCCCATTTTTAATAGACTTTCAATTCTTTCTCCAGCTATAACTACGTCAGCGAAGCTGGTGGAAGAAAAGGCAGCCAGTCTGTCAATATATGTTCCTTACAACGTATTCATAAACATGTCGGCCATTTCTCTTTCCGACATGGGTGGCTGGACAGCAGCAGCAAGCTGTCTCCACCTCTGGGCATATTCCCTGAAGCTTTCTCTGGAAGACTGGGACATTCCCATCAGGAGGGTCCTGTTAGGAGCCATGTCCAGGTTATATTGGTACTGCCTGATGAAAGCTTCAGCTAGGTCCTTCCAACATCTGATAGTAGCTCTGGTCAAGTGTGAATACCACTCTCTTGAAGCTCCAGTCAAGCTATCTTCAAAGTAAAACATCCACAGTTTTTCATCCATGGTATATGCTTTAAGTCTCCCCAGAAAGGACTGTAAGTGAGTTCGTGGACAGGAAGTTCCATTGTACTTCTCGAAGCACGGGGGTTTAAACTTGTGGGGAATCCTTACCCCATCCACTAACTCCATATCCATTACATCGAAGCCTAGGGAATTTTGAGACTCTAGAGATCTCAACTTCTCAGCAATTTCATCAAACCTCCTATCATAAACTTCATCTCCAGCTCCCATTACAGTAAACTGCTCCTCTTGAGGATCTTCTTGCAAGATCCTGCCTGCAGCAGTGTTGCCCGGTACATTTCTTGGGATGTTGACTTCCGGATCTAGATGAGGTCCGAATACCGGTGGGTTAACATGAGGCTGACCTCCCTCATTATTACTAGTCCCTCCAGTCCCAGGATGAGGTTCCTCGGGGTTTTGTCTTTCTACCAATGCCCTTACTCTCTCCTGACTTTGGGCCAAGTTAGTCATTACAGTCATGAATTGAGCCATTTGGTTCCTCATCTTCACTCTTTCGTTAGCCATCTGAGTTCTGACCTCTGTCAGGTCCTGCTGTACTTGATCCATTTGGATACCAGGAAGGTTGTTGCGAGTAGGATACCGGTGCGGACGGTTGAGAGGGAACACCCGGCGGCGAGCAATAATTCCTGAACCACAACAGAGTTAGTAACAAACAAACTAATAACAAAAACCTACAAAACAAAACAAAAGTTAGTATGCAATGCAGTATGCTTATTTGTTTTCCAAGGTATCCGGCTTGGTTCTTGGTTTTGACCTTTCCAGACCCTGAGGAAGATGCTTTGATGTTGTTGTAAAAAGTAATCCCAAAAATGGAAACAAACTAGAATATATTACAAATATTGAACAATACATAGTTTGTTTTTTACAACACATGCCCCTGAAGGGTCAAGATACAACACAAAATGAAAAGTACATCAAATGAAAACAACAACAATCAAAAAGTCAGACATCAAGTCCAAACTCATCCTCCTTAACCTCCTTCAGAAGTGCCTCAGTCACTGGACCAGCTGGATGCTTTGTAATAGTCCTGATGAGGAGGTTTCTGGTGGCAATAGCAGTGGTCAACTTCTTGTGCCTGTCCTGGTCCTTTGACCTCTTCAAACCATCCCTAAGCTTCAACTCTGAAATCTCCTTCTGGGCTGCCAGCAGAGCTTCCTGTTGTTTCTTTTCATTGGCCTCTAACTGCTCAATCCTGGCTTGAGTTCTCTTATCCTCTTGAGTACGAGCTTCAGTAATTCTGACCCATCTAGCTTGACTTTCTTGCAGATAGAGATCAGTCCTAGCTTTCTGAAGCTTGGCCTCCTTACAGGCATTCTTCAATATTTGCTCCCCAGCTCTTGACTTCTTGATGTAGTCCTCTATTTTCTCAATCTTGGCCAGATGCTCCACATTAAGCTTTTCCAACCTCTCAATGTCCAGACGGCCATCACTCCTCTCCCAGAGGGTCTTCTTCAGAGCTTGAGACAGATTCTCATTCCTTTCCTTCAGCTTCTCAAATTCTTCCAGGCTGACAGTGGCTGCTGGCTGCACTGTGGAGGGTCCAGGTGTGTCCTCAATGGTAAAGGGCATTCCAGTGATCTGAGCTCTGGCATGGGACCATTCATAGTACTGGGCTGAAGCAACATTATTACACTTTCCAAGAATAGCCACCCCCTTTGTCTGGATGTTGTCCCAAGCCCAGGATGCTTGCCTGACAACAGCTAGATTAGGCTTTATCTCATAATACAGGGTCTCAGCTAAATCTTGCACTCTAGGAGGGTGGACCAAAGCATAGCCTAGTTGTCTTTTAAACAGCAAAGGATTGTAGTTGATGCAACCCTTCACTCATACCAGAGGTTCATTTGGGTATTGCCCACAGCTAGTGATGATGTTCTTGCCTTTGGTGCTCTGGGTGCACCATCTGATGTCATCTGAAGTCAAAGCAATAAGTCTCTTATCCCAATTCTTCTGTTGGTGAGGATTCGGGAAGGCATCAGTCTTAGGTAAGTGTTTAAGCAGCCAAGTGTGAAATAGAGGAGCACAACATCTCACCAACTTTCCTCTTTGCTTCTCATTCCTCTGATGAATGGAATAATAGAAATCTCCCAGCAATGTGGGTACTGGGTTCCTCAGAAGGAAAAGATGAATGGCATTCTTGCTGATAAACTTGGGCTCGTCTGCAAATAGTATAACCTCATATATACTGAGGGCTAACGATGCACAAACTGCCCTCCATTCTCCCAAGGAGGCCTTCAGGATGGCCTGAGAAGTCAAAAAGTCTAAGTGAAAACCAGGGATCCAGCCTTTGTTGTCATATTCTGCTCAATCAAAGTAGTCTCCAGGTACAGTGCTTTTGCCATTTCTCCATTGCTGGGAGAAGTCATCTCTGGGTTGAAGGGGACACCACCCCTGACAGGTACTCCAATCAATGATGAGAACTCCTCCAGCAGAGGTCCTAGCTGAAAGTTTTGGAAAGTGAAGCATCTCAAAGGAGGGTCATAGAACTATAAGCAGGTGTGAATCATACTCCTCTGAGAAGGATCCAAGTCCATAACCATATCAAGGATGTCTCCATAATGTTCTATGAATAATGGGATGTGGTCTGGAGTGATAAGTGCCTGGACCTGCCTGATACCAGTCAACACAGGCTCAAAGAAATGGTATGAAATGTTGCTTTTCCTGGGAGGAGCCATGACTGCTGAAGATAAGTGCTGATGAAGATCAAGACTGGTACTGGAGATGAGTCACTGATAGGCTGATGCTGGTGATGAGGGCAACTGAAGCAGGCAGCAGATAACTGATGAACATAGGTCTAAGCAGATGAAGGGGTCAAAACCAAGCCAGGTAAAATGTGGATACTCTGAAAAACAAATAAACAAACTGTTAATGCTATTATTTTATGATTGGCATTATGTTTGGTAAAACTAATATGGCTGGAAAATGTTGAATAAGAAGTTTCATATTAACATGGTATAGACTCTGGAAGAACATGTCAAACATGATGTCCTGACATGGTGGCACAGATAAATGTGGAAGTTGTCAAAGAAGATGTTGAATTCAGTTCAGAATGTCCTATCAGATGTTGGGACATTATCAAACAGAGTAGAAGAACTTAATTCAGGATGTCCCAAATCAAACAGAGTAGAAGAACTTAATTCAGGATGTCCCAACAGATGTTGTCATATGTTACAGTCATATGTCAAAGAAGATGTTGAAACATCTGCAAATGTCATGACAGAATTACTGTCATATGTTACAGACAGATGTCAAAGAAGATGTTGAAACATCTGCAAATGTCATGACAGAATTACTGTCATATGTTACAGACAGATGTCAAAGAAGATGTTGAAACATCTGCAAATGTCATGACAGATGTCAAAGAAAATGTTGAAACATCTGCAACTGTCATGACAACATTACTGTCATATGTTACAAACAAGAAGTGTTGAACTTAGTTCAGGATGTCACACCAGATGTTGTGACACTGTCAAACAGAGTAACAGTTAATGAACTTAAGTCAAGATATCAGGATGTCACACCAAATGTTAGGACATTGTATCAGTTAATGGAATAAGTTCAGTTTACAGGATGTCACATCAGATGTTGTGACATTGTATCAGTAAATGAAGTAAGTTCAGTTTTTCAGGATGTCCCAACAGATGTTGTGACATCTTAGACCTGCTACCAGAATTAATTAATAACTAACTGATCTGAGATATTTAAGGAAAGTTATCTGGAATTAATTATGGATGGACAAAAACAGAACAAGGCGCATCTGTAGGAAGAGTTGTTATGAAACTTCAGCATAATCAGAAGAACTAAATCACCTAGAATCTAGGAAGTTACAAACCCTAATTCAAGGTGATGACATTGGATTTATCAGATCTGAATTATGCAGAATATTCTGGAGATATTATGCAATCATATGTGGTGCTGATTTAGAAGATCTTAAAGACTCAATTTAAATTGAAGACAAATATTGAAAAATATAGGTTTCTATATTTAGAGATATTTTAGGAGTTGAAGATCTTTTGGAATATTTATAGCAGATTTTTTCTGCATATTTGTAGCAGCTATTGTTGTGATTGTTTAGGCCCAAATCCAGTTGGGAATAGGTTATAAAAGAAACCTTGTAACCTAGTTTAGAATAAACCCAATCAACCAAAAAAAATGTAAACATTATTAGGGTTGTGTCCTTGTGTCAGCCGTGCATAACAAGTAACTCTATTGTGGCTGTTTCACTTGTGATTCTCGAAGTTTGTAAGCAAGAGAAGTATTGTGTCTTGATTGAAACTTCTAAGTAAGATCAAGCTGTTGTGTTTGAAGTGTGACTTCAATTTTATTAATCATTGTAAAAGATCACTGTGTGATTGAGGGGGAGTGAGTAGGGTACTCATATCTAAGTTGTGTCTTAGGTAGAAATTGCATTGGGTAGTTATTAAGTGAAAGATTAAACAGGGTGGTTTAAGTCTAGAATTAATATTACTTATAGTGGATTTCCTCCTGGCTTGGTAGCCCCCAGATGTAAGTGTGGAGATACACTGAACTGGGTTAACAATTCTGATGTGTTCTTTATATCTTTTATGTTTTATGCAGTACCTGAACTGAATGTCCTATCAGATGTCCCAACATCCTGAAGCATGTTTGACTCTGATATATCAGAATTATTTAAGTACTGATATGTATGCCTTACCATGTTTATAAGTAACAGATAAGATGTCTCAACATCATATTCGACATCTGAGTCTGTCATACCAGAATTTCACAAACGTTAAATGATGAGTATGCAAATGATATGCAAGGGTTTGTGATCAAGCTGGATCTGATTAACTGTCTTGATATAAGTCCATGTATGTTCAAGAAATCCAGATGGAGGTCTAGAAAACCAATAACCAGGGTGAGGGACTCAAATAAAGAGTCACATATCCAAGGTTAAATCACAAGAACTATCCAAAGTGAGGTACTCTTAATCAAACAAGTAACAGGGTATGATGTGGCCAAGGGTACCTGCAAACCTGTAAACAGCCCAACCCCCTCACAGGTAGTGTTCTAAAACAAGGATCCTCAGACTTGGATCAGTTATGAGAAGTGTAAACACTTCTAACCCGGAGGTATAGTGTTTACAATAACCATAAAAAATCCTCCTCTAATTCACCTCATTTTCTGAAGGTCATAATAAAGGTCATCTAGACTTAGCAGGCTTCCCAGATAGCCCTAGCACTACAGGAGATCTGTAGCACAGAGTTCTCAAGAAGAAACCCACATCTGAACCGTGTTTCATATTCCCGCACCAGACCGAAATGGAATGGGAAAGAACATGAACCACTCTAGCCTAGGTGTCACTCAGGTCCCAGGTATAGGACCTCAAACTCTCAATAGAACCCCCACCCACCAAGACAGAAGAACAGATCCAGCAATGACAATATGATAGTATGATGTATAAAACTGTAAAGAAAGCAATAAATAACTGTACATAAAGCAGTAAATAAAGCAAATATAAACACAATTAGCACATAACACCCCAGTAAACACAAATAAAACAAGCGCTAGGAGGAACCCACAAAAAGAACCAGAAGCCCTGGTTACAGTATAAGGGTCCCCAGCAGAGTCGCCAAGCTGTCGCTCCCACCAAAATGACACCTGGTCAAGAGGGGTACAGACGCGAACGATCGGCGAAAGGAGAGAGAACACACAGGGGTGAACTCAGAAAGATAAGAGTCGCCAGCTAGGCATTTTTATCCCAGAGGAAAGGTAATGCTGCATAGACCTAGAAAGATATGGATAAGACGGTTGCGAACCAGAGAGACTGAGAAAGGGGGTTGGTTACAACTTGGGAAGGTATTAGCACCCTGATTGTCCGTCGTACTCGACGGGATCCACGCTTAAAAGATTTGTGTTTTAAAGGGGTAGTGTCAGTGCAATTTGTGTATCAAACCTGGAAAGAATGCAAGTGTCAGTGTAAAAGAAAAGTAAAGTGTATAAAAGAAGTGTCAGTGTAAGAACAAGAGTATAAAGCTCAAGACTATGAGGCTAAAAGAATGATGCTGGAGGAGGGGGGATATACAGAGACTTTTGTTCGATAACTGTTAAGTTATGCCTACGTATCCTTTCGTGCAATGAGGAAGTCAGAACACCGTAGTTCGACCCAAAGAGACTGAAAGATAAATTGACTTGTGAACTGCTTGCTTATCTATGCTCAAGTGTATGACCTGTCTGGCTCAGGTGCAAACTGTCTCGCATTAGACGGAAGAAGCAAGTTCTCGTTTGTGAGTGAATGAGGTGAGAAGAGAATCCCGGAGGAGGCGATTATTGTTTGTTTTTGAGTTTTCAATCTTTTATTGCTTTTTGGATTTGTCATAGGAAAATGAGCTTAAGCCTATACCAAGGGTTAGTAAACTCATCACATCTTCCCTCTGATTAGGGGTAATGAGAATACCTTAAGCATGAAGTAAGCACCTCACACTTAATCACCATGATGTAGGATTAAGATCATTAGCCTACTTATGATTATTTAGATGTTTTTGTTGTTTTTGTTTGGTGTTAAGTAATGAGTTTAAGCCATAACCAAGGATTTAATGGACCCATTACACCATCCTAATAGAAGGATGATAGATGAGAACATTTAAGTTGAGAAAGACTCCTATACTTAATCCATGATTATGGCTTAACCTCATGACAAAACAAAGCCTTTATTAAATTGGATTTTAATTAATGATAGGATGAAGAAGTGATTTTTATGGTTTGTAAGACAACTTGAGGGGGACTTTTCCATTAACACTAGGGTTAGTCCTTCTTAACCAGTTAAGGAAGAATTAGAACCCTAATGCAAGGCCCAAGTTACAAGTTTAATGTCTTGATGATTACTAGATGGATTGATTAAAGGATTTAAACACATTAAGGGTTTGACACTTAGGATTAAAGTTATACAATCCATCCTAATAGAAGGATGCAGGTATAAGCTTAATCACAAAGCCTTAAAACCTTTAGGGTTTAGTCCTGGATTATGAGATGAGAGGAGAAGACTCAAAGATGACACAAAGGTAAAACTAAATGGGGGACTAATCAAACCCTAATCATTATCATGCTTGGGTGTTCCTAGGGTTTATGAAGCTTGCAAGAGATCTTCAAGAGAAAAGCCACCAGGAAAGAAACAAATGAAAGGAGGAGAAGCAGAAAGAAATATGACAACTTGCTTCACTTAAGAAGACAAGTTGCCTGAAGAAAGAAAGTAAGAGATAAACATGAATGAGCAAGCTCACTCTAATACAAAGATAAAATGCATCAATGATGCAAGAGAGAGATGAGAAGAGATTGTGAGAAGTGAAGGCAAATTCACTTCTCAAAACAACTTACCACCTGAAAAGTTAGCAAAAGAAATGAAATGCAATGAAAATGAGATGAAATGCCATGATGCAAGACAAAGTCAGAAGCATGAACATAATGTTAATGATGCTAAGAGATGATGCAAACACATGTCAAGAGTTGTGGATAGTCATGCAAGGATGAGGATGCAAATGAAGCATGCTTTGAACCATGAAAGATCATGAAAGTTTATGTAATGAAATGAATACACAACATGGCAAATGAAAGGTGCAATGATCAAACATGATTCTAATATGTCCTAAGATGTCTTATATTTCATGTTGATGCACAAAATGTCATGACAAGTCATTGGATGCAAGCAAATGAGAAATTGATGCAAAGGAAGTCACAAATTAGGGTTACATGCATCATGCAATACAAAAATCCAAAACCAGAAGCAAATGACATGATAAAAAATTGAAAATGCAATCAAAGATACCCTAAACCTATACAAGTTCACTTCCCAAAGGAGAGGATCTAACCCTTAACCTAGTGAAAGTTGTGAATTTCTCAAGTTGGCTAGGGTTTTAAGGTACCTCATCAAGAAAAACACCAAACAAATTGAAAATGCAAGATCAAATCAAACCAATTTTATCCTACAAACTACATGCCATGAAGGATGCAATGCAAAAAGAATCATCATCAAACTCTCAATGGTTAGGCAGAATGGATTTTTCAAAGTTTGCACAAAAATATTGCCTAAAAATGAATTTAATTCCCATGAAAATGATCAAAAGGCATCAAGAACAAAAATGAAATTTGGTTTGAGAGTTGGACAATGTTTCTAAATGTTTTTAAATGCAATGTGAATTTTTTGGTGATTTTTAAATACCTAAATGCATTTTTAATTAATTAATTTCCATTAACTAATTAAAAATAAACATTTAAATGATTTAAAAATGATTTTTAATGCAAAAAATAAAAATAAAAACACTTTTGGGTTTTAAAAATTAATGAAATCTTTGACAAAAATTTTCATAATTTTTTAATGATTTTAGCTATTTTAAATAATTCGTACAAATTAAATGAAAAGAAAATGAAATAAAAATTAAAATATGAGAAGTATGCACAATGGAGAGCCAGGATGCAATCTGGGCTGGGAAAGGTTGACTTGGCGCCACATCCAATGGCCCAAGTTCAAACCTGGCTAATTTTTGTTTTATAATTAATTAAACTGGATTAATTTAATTAAACACTGATTAGGGCTAAATGACAAGATCCAGCCCATTCATTCACGCGCGGGAAGGCAGATCTAAGGGTCCATATTCAAAGTTACTAATTAATCACACTTAGCCCTAATTAAACTCAGGCGACCGGAGATAAGATCCGTTCGTCTTCTCCGGCCATCATCCTCACCTGAATCACTCAAAACGCATCCCCAAGACTCCCAAATCTCCAGAATCAATCCCCCAACAATGGGTAACAAGAATCCAGGGCCAAAAACAATTTATATTAACCACATCGTGAGAATCGAAGAAAACAAATTCTAGGGCAAAAGTTTCAGAGCAACACAAAATGCTCATTTCTGGCTCATTTTCAAAAATAAATAGATCCCCATGATCAGGGCAACACATAGAACAATATTCTAACAAGAAATCAGGGTTCTGGAAAATTTGTTCATCATGTTACCTGAGGTTGAGCTTTTCAATCCAGGAGCTTCCTGCCTGCTTCTTTGCTTCAAAATGGCTTCAATGATCCCCTTGATGAAGCTTTGAAGCTTGGTTGGAGTTTAAAGTGGTTGGTTTGTGAGTTTGATGAAGTTATGTTCAGTGAGGGGTGAGAATCGTGTTTCTTATTGAGGTGGTTTCAGGGACAAATGAGGGTAGGGAAATGATCAGGGGAACATGTTGAGTGATTCTATGAAGTTTGTTTTGATGTTTGATGCTTGTGTGCTGAGATTCGAAGGAAAGTGCATAAGAGGTGAGTTTGGAGAATGCTAGCTTATGAGATGTTTCAGGCTTAGTTGTGCTATGTGTTGAGTCTCATTTGGTACATGTATCACACTTGGATAGGTCTGAGGAGTTGGTGTGGCCTAGCTTGATTGGTATGGGCCATTTTGCATAAAGTCAATGTTTTGTGTAAGAGAGGTATGGGTCAATGGCAGGCCAAGGACAAAGGGGTGTCCTACGCAGCAAGGATTGAGGAGAGCCATAGAATCAGTCTTGAGGCCAATTAGCAAGTGGATTAGGGTTTGTGAGATGTTTTGCAACTTTGTGATCTTTTGGCCCTTTTGTGATTACTTGAAACATAAGTCATGAAAATGGACAAACCCTTGGTGCATTCTGATTTTTAGGTGTTGGTTTATGTTTGTGCAAAGGTTAGAAGTCCATTTGAAGTCACATTTTTCCTTGGCAAGGGGTTTTGCAACTTTGCCTCTTTGGTGCAAGACTTGAAATTATGTGATTTTTCCCAACTTTGACAAGCCATAACTTTTGATCCATAATGAATTAGAATGAGTTCTTGTACTTTTTGAAAAGGGAATAATCCATTCTACAACTTTCATGACCAAAGTTTTCTCATTTGAAGCATTTTTGAATCACTTTGAGGAGGTTGAAAAACTTTCCCAAAATGGCAAGTTTACATTACAAGTCATTTTCCCAAAAAGGCAATTTTGCAAATGGCTTGAGATTCTTCAATTTTGTGAACTTCTAACATCTTCCATGATCAAATAAAGATCATACACATTCAAAATGATGAAGAACCCCCTTTGGTTGGATCATTGGGGGCCTCAGATGCCATGATTTTACACTGACTTGCTCAAGAAGTCATCTTGTGATCAGATGCCTTCCCCATTGAATTTCTTCATGAAAATTGGTATGCGATATCCTCATATCATATAGAGACCAATAGAAACAAGAATGACCAAAAAATTTGAAGTTATGGCCTCTGAAACCAAAACCCTAATTTCAGGTCATCTGTGTAGTTAAGCCTGGCTCTGCTTCCATGCCTTTCTAAGTTCTTGTGATTCTTTCACTCCTTTGATCTTGAGAGGATATAATATGATGCTTGAACATACATGGACCCCTTGGAGGTGATTGAAGACCTTTGGAGTGGCTCAAGAGGCTCTTGGATTGCCCAGATCACAAACCCTAGATGCAGATGACTTAGAAAGAATGCAGTGAATCAAAAATGTGGTATGAGATGCTATGATTGAACTTATGCATATGAAAAGATCACAAGCCATGGTGTGAATGGGTGAGGGAAAATTTGGGGTGTTTACACGTACTGACTGTAAATGAACTTCAACTGGAAAAACTGCATCAAGACCATAAGTTAATATAAATGGCGTCGAGTTTGTAGCCTCTTTAGGAGACGTTCGACAAGCCCATAAAGTTTGATCTAGAGTCTTATGCCAATTCTTAGGTTTTTTACCCACATGCTTTTTAATCAAGTTGATAACCACTTTGTTAGCCGCTTCGACTTGTCCATTTGCTTGAGCATAATACCGTGTCGAAATTAGGAGTTTGAATCCTACTTCTTTTGCAAACGCTTGCATATTCTTTCCGGTAAACACCGATCCCTGATCTGTGGTTATTGTTTTTGGAATTCCAAACCTGTAGATTATATGTCGTCAAATGAATTCGATGACCGTTTCCTGGTCTACATTTACTAAAGGTATAGCTTATATCCACTTAGTGAAATAGTCTATTCCCACAAGAATTTATTTATGTCCCTTTGAAGAAGCTGGTCGAATCTCCCCTATTAGGTCTAAAGCCCAATCCCTAAATTACCAAGGTTTCACAATCGAATACAGTTCACTCGTAGGAACGTGTGGTATGCATGCGTGCAATTGACATTCTTTACACCCTTTGGAAAACTCAATACAATCTTTTAGAATTGTTGGCCAGTACATTCCTTGTCGAAACAACAACCATTTCATCTTGTGTCCTACTTGATGCGTGCCATGGGCTCCACTATGTACGCTTGACAAAGCTACATAAGCCTCCTCTTCGCCTAAGCATTTTAACAAAACTCCTTCTCAGGTTTTCTTAAAAAGCTCATTCCCAAAAAGTACATAGCTTAAAGCTTTGTACTTAATTTTCCTTTTGATCCTCATATTTGGGTCTTGTAGATATTCCCTAATAGGCTTTCTCTAATCTTCAGCCGTTGAGTTGTCCACATTGAAAATTTCAAAGTTTTATTCGTCACCATATCCTAGCTTTATTGTTTCCAAATTTGATGGGGATAACTTAGTGGATACAACTCACCCCCTAACTTAAATAGCCTTTTCTATGTTTTCTTTCGACACCTTATACCCGAATGCTATTTGAGCGAGGTCATTAGCCTCTTGATTCTCTATCCTAGGTATATGTTTAATGGCCACACTGTCGAATTTTTTAAGAAGTCTGTTGGCTATGACGAAATACATGATCAAATTTTCTTTTACACATCTATATTTTTAGTCAGCTGTTTTATTACTAATTCGGAGTCGCCCATTATTTCGACTCTTGTTGCCCCCAATTCCAACAAGATTTCAAATCCAGTGATCAGAGCTTCATATTCTGCTTCATTATTTGAACATGAGCCTTCGACTTTGTACTTAAATTTTGTTGGAGTTTTATTAGGAGAAATAATTAGCATTCTGAACTCAGTCCCATTTTTGTGGCTGGAACCATCAAAATATAACTTCCAAGGTTCTAATTCAACATATTCCACTTCATTTTCATTTATGGAATGGTCTACTATAAAATCCATGACCACTTGTCCCTTGATAGCCTTTAAAGGAAAGTACTTTAGAGAATACTCCGTTAATGCTAAATCCCACTTCCCAATTCTACTATGTAAAATAGATTTAGATAACATATATTTTATTACGTCAAAATGAGAATATACATATACATCAACATGTTTGATATAGTGCTTTAATTTCATACAAGAAAAATATACGCATAGACATAATTTTTCTATGACATTATATCTAGTTTCGGCGTCGTTCAGGACTCTGCTGAGGTAGTAGATGGCTCTTTTGATGCCATTCTCATCTTCTTGACACAACATACTCCCCAACATTTTATCTGATGCCGAAATGTATAATATCATGCTTCTTTCTCTACAAGGAGGGATCAAGACTGGGGGGCTGGAGAGGTATTCTTTGATCAGGTCGAAGGCGACTTGATGTTCTTGCCCCCATGTGAAGTCCTCCTTCTTTAGTCGAAGCAACGGTGAAAAGGCATGTGTCTTTCCACTAAGGTTGGAGATGAACCTTCTTAGAAAGTTGATTTTTCCCAGTAGAGACTACAACTCCTTTTTTGTTGATGGCGCTTTCGCTTCCATTAAGGCTTTGGATTTGTTTTTGTGGATTTCGATCCCCTTCTTGTGAACTACAAAGCCTAAAAAGTCACCCGCCTGCACATCGAAAGCACATTTTAGGGGATTCATTTTCAAACCAAACTTCCTCATCCTTTCAAAGGATTATCGAAGATGGTCTATATGACTTTTTCATGAAACAGACTTAACCACAATATCATCAATATAAATCTGCATGAAAGTTTCAATATAATCATGAAAAATTGAATTCATAGAACGTTGGTAAGTCGCCCCATCATTTTTTAGGCCAAAAGGCATCATTATCCATTCATAAGTTCCTATCGCTCCAGGACAACGGAAAGTTGTCTTAGGAACATCTTCTTCGGCAATAAAGATTTGGTTATAACCAGAGTATCCATCTAGCATGCTTAAATACTCATGGCCTGCTGCCGAATCTACAAGCATTTCTGCTACTGGCATAGGGTATTCATCTTTTGGGTTGGCTGAATTTAAGTCTTGAAAATCAATACATACCCTAAGTTTTCCATTTTTCTTTATTACAGGAACTATGTTTGCAATCCAATCCACATACCTAGATGTGCGAATGAATTTGCATTTCAGAAGTCTTTCGACCTCCTCTTTTATTTTCGACAGAACCTCAGGTGAGAAACGCCTTTGGGCTTGCTTCACTAGCTTCTTTCCTTCTAGTATTGGCAACTTCAATTCGACCACGCTTCTATCTAAACTAGGCATTTCAGCATAGTCCCATGCAAAGCAGTCTTTGTAATCGTGCAGCAACTGGACTATTTCGACTTTGAACTGAGGGTCCATCTTGGCACTTATGTAAGTTGGCCTTTTTCTGCCCCCTGTCTCAAATTTATTTCCTCCAATGGGTCTTGAGCCACCATCTTCATGCTGGTCATCATTGGATCATGTTCGAACCCCAGAGGTTCGTCATCATAAATGGTGTCGAGCAATCTGGTTTTTCCATTCGCCATCTGGAATTTTCTTAGTATTTTCTTCAACGTCTTTTTCTAGACATTGTTGGTTGGACTCGCTTTGACTGGCTTCGACAGCCATGAATTTCACTTCGGCTTCAAGTGCCGCTTTGAGTTTGTTTTCGGCTATGTTAGTCGTAATTCTTTCTAACGCAGATGCTTCAGTCATCATCTTCAAATTCGCTTCCCCACCCAGTTGGTTGTATGTGGGCGGTTCCCCATATATAATTTGACTCATCCACCACTTCCTTATCCCACTGGAAGCCATACGTAGGGTGGAGGTACATGGAGCAATATGCATTGTCAGTCTTCTTGAGGTCAAAATTGGCTGGACTACATGGGGGAATGTGAGCCAAATTTTTGTCGAAACTGAGGCGGTCGGCGTGATTAACGTCGGTCATGAAATAGCTTTGATCTGCCTATATATTTTCTACCATGCCATCTGGTCTCCAAATAGCAATTATTTGGTGCAACGATGAAGGCATATCTTCCACACCATGTATCCATTCCTTCCCTAAGCGGAGGTTGTAGTTTTCTTTCGACGCTATTACCATAAACATTGTTGGTCTTTTTATTTTACCAACAGTTAAATCTACCTGGATCACTCCCATGGTAGTCCCTATTTTTCCTTCGTAATTCGACAAGACCATATTGTGTGGTTTGGCATCAGAATCATTTTTGCCAATCTTTTTCAACATGAAATGGGGCATTAAGTTTACTTCCGCCCCTCTGTCCACTAGTATTTATTTATTCCAACATTCTCAATCTTCCCTTTTATAAACAAGGGCTTCAAATGTCCTCTTAGCGATTCGTCTAGTCTTTCGAAGAATGCATTATGTTACTCTACACATCCATTGTTCATGATGCAGTAGCATATGGGTTTGTGAGCCATTTGATCTTCTTCGACACTATCATCTTCGTCTTCCACCTATGTCGAAAGAGGCTTCAGAACCAGACGTGAAGTCGTCAGTCATTTCTTCATCATCTTGAACTTTCTCTTTTGGTTTTATTTGCTCCATACTTGCACTTGGAGCTTTGCTATCGGAAATCTCCTTCTTCTCTATCTCCTGGATGTTGTGAGTTTGTACAGCATCACCTTTCTTGCCAGTATCTTTCTTTGTCGTTCCTTTCTCCATAACTTCTTTTTTGGTCCTCTTTTGCCTCTGGAATCTTCTCCATTGAGACTTAGTCATAGGGTTTTTTCCTTTGTAGTTCTCTAAAGGGTAAACTCTTGGTTTCTTCTTTTCGACTCCCATTCTTTGAGCTACTGAAGATACTCTCTGAATGTCGAAGCTGCTCCACTCTTTTCGCCCTTGAACATCCCTGATGGGTTGTACCCACCTATCATCGACGCCTTTGTTTATTGGCTTATAGGAACGGTAGTCTCGACCTCCAATTCCTGACTGGTGGTGCTCACTTATTCTTGGATCATATCTTTCTGCCTTTGGGGATGGTTTTGCCCTCCAGTTCCCTTTTCTTTTGGAATGCTCTATTACCTCTAGATTATCTTCCGCTTTCTTGTCGAAGATGGCGCTGCAGCGTGGACACAACATTACCTCAGCTTTCCTCCTTTGACACCTTTTTATAAAATCAATCATACTTTCTTCCTCCTTGGGATATGCCAACCTCTGATATTCTTCTCGACGGAGTTCTTCAGGAGCCAATGCTGGGTTATTTTGGGAAGTTTTGACCATGTTGATACTAGCTGATTTACCACTAGTGATCTTCAACTTGTCCATTTTTTTGATCAGCTTCCTCTCTGTCTCACCTATTTCTTCTGTTAAGTTATCCTCTTCAGTTGGAAATGAGCCTTCGTAGGCTTTTGGGCAGCAGTTTTGGACTCGACTCCCCCTAGGATCCTCCATTATTCTTCGCAGGATTCCATAGGTGATTGGATTTTCAGGTATTTCGTCAACCTTTGCTTCCAGCATGACACCACTTTCGTCCACTTCAGCGTTGTCAGTTAGGCTTTCATCAATCTTCTTTTCTGCATCATTCAGGTCACCAGAGATTTCCTTATTTTTTGTCACATTATGGCTGTTAGTAATCCTCCAATCTTTTTCGACGGAGTCCTCAGTGCCTTCGTCGTTGCTTGGTTTGTTGTGGCCTTCAGCGGCCTTAACTTTTGCTGGGGCGGAATCCTCAATGACTTCACCAGCCTTTGTGTTGTCAAGATCTTTTGTGATTCCAATCTTGCCTACGTCGTCAAGGCCTTTGGTGACCTTCTTATTGTAACCAGTTGATTCGCCTTCAACTTTATGCTCAACATTCTGCCATTCAGTAACTTTGTCCATGTTTGTGAGATCCTCAGTAATCTCCACCATGTTGAGATTGGTATCGAAGCTTTTAGCAGCTTCCACCATTTCGAATCCATACTCAAAACTTTCTCCCACTTCCACCATGTTAATGATTGATGCCTTAGCGTAGTGGGCATCGACAGTCTGCATGGGATTTGAGTCAATTTTCATTTGTTGCTTTTGCTTGTCACAGAATTTCAGTCTTCCGTCACGGATAGCATTCTGCACTAGGTCCCTGAAAAGGAAACATTGAGACGTTTTATGACCCAAAAAACCATGGTACTTACAAAAACCTCTCTTTTTATGTTGTTCCATAGGAGGCACTTTAGTGCCTGGTGGAACTATCATCTGACCATCTTCGACCAAGTTGTCGAAAATTTTATCACACTTGGTGACGTCGAACGTTAAGTTCTTTTAGGAAATTTATCATTCTTTTCAGGCTCAACTGGATTTTTTCCATTCGACGGAACTAGCATTCTACAAGAATATGGTGGTACCTGTTTTAATTCTGCTAAGTCAATTTCTTGTTCGTCGAAAAAGGATGGTTCCTCTACATTATCTACATCATTTTCATCTCCTTAGTGCATCCCTACATAAGCCACGCTTTCTCTTTTGTTTCTATTTTTTCTGAATTTCTTAGCCTTTAGTTTTTCGACTTGTCTCACTCTATCTGCCAATTGCGACATATCTCTCAAATATTGGGTGTCTAATTTCTTCCTTATAGAGTAGTCTAGACCACCTGCGGCCATTTCGACCAATTCACGTTCGGGTACTTGGGTGAAACATCTGCCCTTCAGTAATCTGAACCTATTCAAATAGTCATCTATTGGTTCAGAGAGTTTTCTTTTCACACTGGTCAATTCCTTCAGGCTTATTTTGGTTTGCCCCATGTAGAATTTTTCGTGGAACAATCTTTCTAATTGGGTCCATGTATATATGGAGTTTGCAGGTAAGGATGTAAACCAAGTAAAAGCATTTATTGTCAAATAACATGGAAAATATGTTGTCCTTAGATTTTCATTATTTGTTATTTCTCCTGCTTCGATTAAATAATGTGTGACATACTCTATGGTTGATTCACTGGTATCCCCTGAGAATTTGGTGAACTTGGGGACTTTCCACCTTGGGGGTAATTCATGTTTTAGAATATACTCAGACAATGGGGAGACATAACTAGGCCTTTGTAATCCTACATTTACCTCATTCTGTGCCATTATTCTTTCAACCATGGCTGCTAAGTTATTTTTGGCAGGCATATTATTATAGTGCATATGCTGCACAACATAATCAACGTCTTGACCCCTTTGGACTATAATTCTCCTAGGTTCTGGCTGGGCAGGAATTTCTACTCGTGGTTGTTCGACTGTTTCCTCTTGGTTTCTAATGTTTACTTGGGGGATTTCTACTGGCCTCTGGTTTATGGTAGGTTCCTCTTCGACAGGTTTCCTAGGATTCTGAACTATTTGCTCTCTGGGCTGTGTTTGGGGTACGCCAAAGAAATTAGCAATACGCATCATTTGTTCTGCCAGCAATTGGTTGGTTTGGGTCGTGTTTCGTATCAAAGGGTTAAACACTTCTCCCATTTGTTGTGTCAACATATGGACCATTTCATGATTGCTTTCATCCATTTGTTTCCTGATGGCGTTTGCCGAATTAGTGGTGATTGTTGGCGTATAATTTTGAAATCCTGGTGGGGGTTGATTTATTTTGCCCATGTTTCCACCAGATCTTGATCCTTGCAATGGTGATGACCTATTCAACACGGAGTCATAATATAATGACGATGCATTTTGCAAACTTGCCATAGTGGTAGTAGGCATCCCATAAGGTTGTTCCCAACCAAACAAGGGCATTGAAAAGTTTGTCACAAAGGGCCTATGAACACTCCCTATAGGGGGAGGCACTCCCATGGACATTTGGGGTCCCATCGAAGAGAAACTAGGCGCACTTTGAGATACTGCAAACGCAGGTGTTGACCCTGACGAAGAAGGTATGGCTTCTGATACAGAGATTGACCCTGTATTTCCTTCAGTCGAAGGAGTAGGGCTAAGCACCGTAGTATTTTTGTTTTGACTATGTGGCGGATTCTCCATTCTTCTTACTCTTGTTCGTTTAGGTCTTTCTACGTCGGTTACGGCTAATTTACCGCTTCTTAGAATAATGCAACAAATTAAAACCTTTTTGACTTAGAGTTGTTATGATATCTTTTATGTACTAATGTCCCACTGGGCGTTCCAATTTGTTCGCTGGTGTTTTCCGACGAACAACCTCTGGTTTCTAATTCAATGTTTAAATTAGTTAACTTGCAGGATCAACCATACAAATCCTAGGACATAAGTGTGTGTTTTATCTGGTCGAATGTATTGATTGTATCATCCTTAATGATTTCACTTTCATTCAATTATCTTGAGTACTTTTGTATGATTCATAAGACTAAAAAACAAGAGTAGAATAAACTTGACATAATTTAAAGAAGTAACTTCTGGGAATGCTTTTAAAGTAATTGAAAACAAGTAACGTAATGCGTCAAAACAAAAGACTTATAGTTAACTAAAACTATGAAATGGTAAAGGAATTAAATAAACTTGGAATTTATTGAAACTTAAAGAAAATGAAGATGGTGTTTTTAACACGTAGATTTTCCAGAATCACACTTTGTTCTCTCATGTGGGTAATTTGAGTTCAATAGGAATTTGTACAAATATTTTCACACCTATAAAATAACAAAAATTATCCTATATATATAGAAAACCAAACTAACTGCCACTAACGGGAAAATGCTAATATTTGACACTTGGCCTTTCGGCATGCCTTCGTTCCTCCGAATGCTTCCATGCGTCCTTTTGCCAAACGTTGCAACTTGACACTTTCAATTTCTTCTTTCAATTTGAATTGATATCTTTTATTCAACGTCTGTCGAAACTTATCACAAACAAACTCCTTCGACTGAAGATCATGTCATGTTATCTAAACATAAACTTTTATTTTCCTTTATCGAAAGATGTAAAAAAACGTCCTTTCTTATTGCTCACGTCGAAATCTCCCTTTCCTCAACATTTTCCTTTTTATATAGGTATCGTCGAAAATTACTGTCTACACCATGTTGTTAGGTAGTTGTAATAAGATGTTTATATGACATTTGCATGTGATAGTTGATTATGTGTTGAAGCGTTGTTGTAGCTACTGACTTAGGAATTTATCTAGCCTTTAGATACCTTTAGCTTTAGGTTTGAGTATAGTTTGAACCCTAATCACTTTAGGAGATGTTGGTACTTAATTGTCTTCTTTTTTATCATTTTTTATTTCATAAATCATGGATTTTACCAACCTTTTCAGGGGCTAATAGTAAGTATGAAGAATGTGGATGTGCATCTACATTCTACCTTCTTCCTTCCTCTTTTAAGCTTTCTCTTGTGTGATTGAGACAAGCATTTTATGCTTATTTGACATTGCATTTCACTTCATCCCTTTGAGTTCTAATCTCATCTTCAATCTTTGAAGTGAGTTAGAATTTTCTTCTCTCTTCTTTTAGGATTAGAATACCTCACTAACCTTAGGATCTCCATTGAACAACAACATATGGTGAGTCTTAGTTTCCCTTAGTGGTTTACCTTCCTCAACTTGAGTCTTCTCTTTCTCATCTCAAAACAACTCAAAAATACCTAATAAAGGTTGAAATGACTTCTTGTGTCATAGAATTATTCCATGGGGCATTTGGATCTATCCCATCTTGGGGTAATGTAAATTTGTCTAGCATTATGTACAAGTCTAAACTTGAAGTCATTCTCACAAAGAGAACCTAAAAATATTTTTTCACTTCAAAATACAAAAAACACTTAATAAGTACAATGAGCTTGTGTACTTAAGCCCTAATCTTTGGAACCAAGTCTTGGGGATTTTCTCCTTACTTGGGTGTACTTCTTCCTCATTCCATCTTGGAGTGATGTAAGAAGTACATACTCCACTGAAAGGGACTTGCTTACACTCTCCCATGCAAATTCAAATAAAAAGCTTCTAAAAGCTCTGAACCAACAACAAGCGTCTTTCCTTCGAGAATTCTCTCCTCATCTCCTTCACTCTTAACGAAAGAACTCGTTTCGACGTATCTTTTGCAAGACGGTAAATGCACTTGTTCCAGACAAGTCTGTAACACTTGAGCATAGGCATAAGTAGTTCAATCATAAAAAACACAAACAAACTTTCCTCCCTAGTTAAGGGAACTACGTTGACTTTGATTCTCATTCCCGATGAGATACGTAGGCAGTGGGGTAGGGCCCATTCGAGCACAATTCTTTCTTTTCCCTACATTTCTCCTATTCTCTTTTTCAATTCAGCTGCAGATGAGGCACATGTTTATACCCTTTGAAACAGTACAAGCAAGCGTGGATCCCGTCGGGTACGATGAACGTGAAGGGGTGCTAATACCTTCCCTTCACGTAACTGACTCCCTTACCCATCCTCTTTGGTTCACAAGACCTCGTTCTTTCCTTTTCCTTGGTTTGTGTAGCATTACCTTTCCCTTTCCTTGGGATAAAAATGGCTGGCGACTCTTCTTTTTCCGCGTCATTTTTACGTTTGTACTAGGATGAAATTCCCGGGAGCAACAGTTGGCGACTCTGCTGGGGACTTACCAACCAGTATCTCTGGTTCCCTACGATTCAATCCTAGCACTTGTCTTTTTTTGTTTCTTTTTGGGTGTTTATCTGTTTGTTGTTGTGTGTATAGTTTACTATTTTTATTTACAATTTTACTTTACAACTTTATTTAGCGCTTTCAGTATTTATTTATCATGCATCATATGCATATAAAGCATAAGTTAGTTTTGGCACCTTGCATAAAATTCCAAAACTATGAATCAACAGTCACACCTGAATGTTCCTATAGAGAATGCCTAGCACATTCCCGGATATTATTTCAAAATAATCAAAGGGTTGTGGATTTGTTATTCTTACCCTCGTATACTTGTTGTCCCCTGCAGAGTCCGCTTGCATGATAACCTCTTTTTAAGTCCACCCTCGGCTTGGTCTTACTTCTTTGAGTTCACCTTCGGCTTGTTCTCAAACCTAATCATAAGTCTACCTTTGGCATAGTCTTACTTTTCAAGTCCACCTTCGTCTTGGTCTCATACCTTTGTTTGAGTCTACCTTCAGCTTAGTCTCATTCTTTGTAAGTCCACATTCGGCTTTGTCTTACTTCTTCGAGTTCACCTTCGGCTTGTTCTCGAACCTTATCTTAAGTCTACCTTCAGCTTATTCTTACATTTACGATTCCACCTTCAGCTTGGTCTTGTAACCTTGTTTGAGTCTACCTTTGGCTTAGTCTCATTCTTTGTAAGTCCACCTTTGGCTTGGTCTGACTTCTTCAAGTTCACCTTCGGCTTGTTCTCGAACCTAATCGTAAGTTGTAACACCCCAAATTTTTCCTCTTCTTTTTAAGCATCATCAAAACAACATAGTCATCATGAGCATATCATATTTTTTGGCATCTTTGCATGGAAAAGTAAAGCATAACATTCTCATGTTCTAGCATTAGGCATATGATCAATTGTTTGTGGATTTGAGGCATTACAAGCTATAGCAAGAGGCCCAGTGGACTTGTCCAAGTCCCATGAAGAGTCTACATGACATTCACAAGCCCAATATCATTTACAAAGGCCCAGAAGGTTGAGAGATCATCAGTGAGTTCAGGCTAGGGCAAGCTCCTACACAATGATCCCAAATTAGGGTTTCATTTTCAAGCAGGATTTCTTTGTGACTTTGGCCATTTCATGTGGGCAAAGTCTTTCATATGACAAGAGGATCCTAGTGTAAACACCCCAAATTTTCCCTCACTAAGTTCACACCATGGCTTGTGATCTTTCTCATTTGCATTAGTTCAATCATAGCACATCATATTACATTTTTGTTTCACTGCATTAATTCAAGTTCATCTGCATCTAGGGTTTGTGATCTGAGCAATCCAAGATCCTTCTGAGCCACTACAAAGGCCTCCAATCATCTCAAGAGGGTCCATGTATGTTCAACCATCATATTATATCCTCCAAAGATCAAGGAAGTCCAAGAATCACAAGAACTGGCAAAGCATGGAAGCAGAGCCAAGGTTTAACTACACAAATGACCTAAAATTAGGGTTTTGGTTTCAGAGGCCATAACTCCAAATTTTTTGGTCATTCCTGTTTCTATTGGTCTCAATATGATATAAGGATCATACATACCAAGTTTGATGGAAATATTCATTGTGGAAGTCATCTGATCACTAGGTAACTTCCTGAGCAAGTTAAGTCAAAATCAGGGCATCTGAGGCCCCCCAACATGGAACCAAAGTGGATTTTTCATAAAATTGAAGTTATATGGTCTTTATTTGATCATTGAAGTGTTTAGAAGTTCACAAATTTGAAGAAAAGTGGGCTAACCCAAAAGTTGCCAAAAATAGAAATGACTTGTAATGTAAACTTTCCATTTTGGGAAAGTTTTTCAACCTCCTCTTTCTCAACCAAAAATGCTTCAAATGAAAAATTCTTGGTCATGAAAGTTGTATATTGGATCATTCCCTTTTCAAAAAGTACAAGAACAAGATCTAATTCATTTTGGAACTCAAGTTATGGCTTTCCAAAGTTGGCAAAAATCACATAATTTCATGTTTCATGCCAAAGGGGGATTTTTGCAAAACCTCATGCCAAGCTATTTTGTGACTTCAAATTGACTTCTACACATCATAACATCATAGTGCATGCCTTAAAACTCAGAATTGGCCCAAGAATCTCAAGATTTCATGACTTTCACATGAAGATTTCACAAAAGGGCCAAACTTTGCCAAAATTGCAAAATGCCCCATAACTTATTTCCCACATGCTGAATTGCCTCAAGATGAATTCCATGGACCTCCTTGATCCTTGCTGAACCAGACACCCCTTTGTCCTTGGCCTGAACCAGCCCATACCTCAAAGGACAACAAATGTTGACTTTTTGCATTTTGCACCATGCCAATCACACTATGCCACAACCACTCTCTGAACCATAGGCATTTGTTTATACAAAGATCAAGCAAGCCAAACATAACGAGAACTAAGCCTGAACTCTTCCATAACCCAGCATTCACAAAAACTCCCTCTCTTGCATTTTCCTTCGAAACACTCAGCACAAACATCAAAACTTCAAACTTCTTCCACCATTCATCTCCAAATTCATCACTGATCACAAACCACCCTTTACTTTTCCCTAAAAACCACCATACACCAAATATGATTTTCCCCCTTTGAACTGAACTTCACTGAATTTCAAAAGGAGGACACATACACTTCAGCAAAGCATTCCAGAAGCATAAGGGGATCAAGAGGAGTGGAAAAGCACCAAAGAAAAGCCCAAACAGTGCCATTTTCGAAAGCTTCATTTCAGGTAACCTCAAGAACAAATTTTCCAGAAACTTGATTTTAGGTTATAGAATTGTTCCTCATGTTGTGCTAATCACACCGATGCTTTTCTTTTTGAAAATGGTTGAGTTTTAAGGATTTGGTGAACCTCTGAAACTTTGCCCGTGAAATACGTTTTGATTCGATTCTCATGATTCACGAAAAATAAATGATTTTTGTTGTATGGTTTGTGTTTAGTGATGTTCAAGGATTAATTCTAGAGAGTTTAGTGAGTTTTTATGGCGTTTTGAGAGAGATTGAGTGAGAGAGCTGCCGGAGAAGATGACCGGAACACTGTTCCGGTCATCTAAAAGTCATTAGGGTTCGGATTAGGGCTTAATTACGTAATTAGTGCAATTAGAATTTCAGTCGTCCAGATGCGCGCGGGGTCAATTCCCTCCAACCCAGCTTTGAATCCCCACCCTAGGATCAGCTGACTTTTCCATTTATCCCATTTAATTTTTATTTTTATTTCATTTTCTTATTTAATCTTTCACGAATTTTTAAAAAATAGTAAAAAGCATCAAAAAATTCTGAAATTTTTTATCAAAGCTTCTATTAATTTTCAGAACCCAAAAATATTTTTATTTTTATTTTTTGCATTAAAAAATTATTTTTAAATCATTTAAATGTTATTTTTATTTAGTTAATGAAAATTAATTAATTAAAAATACATTTAGGTATTTAAAAATCACAAAAAAATTCAGAGAACATTCTTAGGCATTTAGAAACATTTACAAACTCACCACACAAATTTTTTTTTGGTTTTGATCATACTTTGACATTTTTCAAATGAATTAGGGTTCTTAAACATGAATATTTTTAACCCTAACTTCAAAAATTCATAACTTTTAAACCAAGTTGAGTTTATGAATGATTCTTTTTGCATTGTGCTATGCATGGTTTCAAGCATCTAAAAACATTTTTGTTTCATTTTTATCTTTCATTTTCAATTTGTTTGCCATTTTCCATTTAGGATCACCCTTAAAACCCTAGAAATTTAGGAAATTCATAAGTCCCTCTAGGTTTAGCTTCTGACCTCCCCCTTTGGATGGTAACCAAGTATAGGTTTAGGGTTCCTATGATTGCATTTTCAATTTTTTATCATGTCATTTGCTTCTGTCTTTGCCATTTGCATCTCACATGTTCACATAACCCTAATTTCTCACCTTCACTTGCATCCATCTTGCATATGATTGCATTCATAAACTTACCATGACATTTTATGCATTCACATGACATGTAAGACATCCTAGGACACATTAGACTCATGTTTGATCATTGCATCATTCATTTGCCATGTTATGTATTCATTTCATTTCATATGCATTCATGATCTTTCATGTCTCTTTCATGCTTCATTTGCATCCTCATTGCTTGTATGATCATCCACATCTCATGACATACATTTGCATCATCTCTTAGCATCATTTGCATCATAAACATGCTTCTGGCTTTGGTTTGCATCATTGCATCCTTTTCATTTTCATTTCATTTTCATTTCCTTTGCTAACTTTTCAGGTGGTAAGTTACTTTGAGAAGTGAATTTGCCTTCACTTCTCATAATCTCTTATCATCTCTCTTATGAATTCTTTGCTGAATTTTGCTTTTGTATTAGAGTGAGCTTGCTCATTCATGTTCCCTCCTCACTTTCTTTCTTCAAGCAACTTATCTTCTTAAGTGAAGTAAGTTGACTTACTTCTTCTGCTTCTTTTCCTTCCATCTTTCTTCTTCCTTGGTGGCTTATCCTGAAGATCTTCTTGCAAGCCTCATAAACCCTAGGAATACCCAAGCATGACAATAATTAGGGTTTTGATTAGTCCCCCATTAGTTTAACCTTTGTGTCATCTTTTGTGTCTCTCTTCTCATCTCTTAATCAGGGACTAAACCCTAAAGGTTTTAAGGCTTTGTGATTAAGGTTATGCCTGTATCCTTCTATTAGGATGGAGTGTATAACTTTAATCCTAAGTGTTAAACCCTTAATGTGTTTAAATCCTTTAATAAATTCATCTAATAATCACTAAGACAATAAGCTTGTTACTTGGGCCTTGCATTAGGGTTCTAATTCTTCCTTAATTGATTAAGAAGGACTAACCCTAGTGTTAATGGACAAGTCCCCCTCAAGTTGTCTTACAAACCATAAAATCCATTTCTTAATCTTACCATTAACTAAAATCCATTTTAATAAAGGCTTTGTTTTGTCATGAGGTTAATCCTTAATCATGGATTAAGTTGTGGAGCCTTCCTTAGCTTAAGTGTTCTCATCTATTATCCTTCTATTAGGATGGTGTAATGGGTCCATTAAATCCTTGATTATGGCTTAAACTCATTACTTAACACTAAACAAAAACATCAAAAACATCTAAATAAATGCAAGTAGGGTAATGATCTTAATCCTACATCATGGTGATTAAGTGTGAGGTGCTTACTTCCTACTTAAGGTATTCTCATTACCCCTAATCAGAGGGAGGATGTGATGAGTTTACTAACCCTTGGTTTAGGCTTAAGCTCATTTTCCTATGACAAACTCCAAAAAGCAATAAAAGACTGAAAGCATCAAAAACAAAACAATAATCGTCTTCTTCGGGATTCTTTTCTCATCATCTTCACTCACAAACGAGAACTCGCTTCTTCCGTCTAATGCAAGACAGTTTGCACCTGAGCCAGACAGGTCATACACTTGAGCATAGACAAGTAAGCAGTTCACCAGTCAATTTACCTTTCAGTCTCTTTGAGTCGAACTACGGTGTTCTGACTTCCTCATTGCACGTGAGGATACGTAGGCATAACTTAACGGTTATCGAACAAAAGTCTCTGTATATTCCCCCTCTTCCAGCTTTATTCTTTTAAGCCTCATAGTCTTGAGCTTTGCACTCTTTCTTTACATTGACACTTCTCTTATTCACTTCACATTTCTTTTGCACTGACACTTGCATTCTTCTCCAGCTTTGATACACAGAATAGCACTGACACTACCCCTTTAAAGCACAAACTTTCAAGCGTGGATCCCGTCGAGTACAGCGGACAATCTGGGTGCTAATACCTTCCCAGGTTGTAACCAACCCCCTTTCTCAGTTTCTCTGGTTCGCGACCGTCTTGTCCATCTTTTCTTAGGTTTATGCAGCATTACCTTTCCTTCGGGATAAAAATGCCTAGCTGGTGACTCTATTCATCTCTTCCCTTTTCGCCAACCGTTCGCGTTTGTACCCCTTCTGACCAGGTGTCATTTTGCGGGAGCGACACCTAGGGGTGAAATTTGGTGAGAAAATTCCTTGGGGAAGCCAGTTATTTCATCAGTTGCTTGCAAAAGAAGAAATTGGTCAACTGTGCATTCTAGAAGTCAACTGTGAGAATTCAAAGGGTCCAACCCCATTTTCCAAGCCAAGGGATGTCCTTATAACTTTAGAAGAGGTTTGGCAAAGTCAAAGATCAAGAATCAAGGGGTTTTGAAGAATTTTCCATTTTTGGCATATGGTTGGTCATGAAACCTTCCATTTTTGGCAACTTTTGCCCTAATTTTCAAAGGCTTATTCCATGATGAAAAAGACTTCAAATGAACTTCCAATAAACATGAAAGTTGTAGGGTAAGTTCTCCCATTTTCAGAAAGTATAAGTACATTTTCATAGCCTTCATGGATCATGAGATATGGCCTTCGAAAGTTACTTGATTCTTAGGGTTTACCTTAAGTTCCATGTTTCCACCAAATGCAAAAAACTCATGCAAGTCATTTCCAATCTATCTTATGGACAAGATGAAGTCATAACATTACAAGGCATTGCATAAGAGGCATTTTGCTCCAAAGAGATCACTAAATTCGTGCATGGGAGGTGAATATTTTCATAAGTTGCAAAAATGCAAGATCACATGAGAAGCATGATGCATTCATCCAAGGGCCAAGTTTGTTCCATTTTTGAATTAGTGAATCACAAGGGATCAGCATGTGCAAAGGATGGGAAGAGAGCACGAGCAAATCACCTCATCACACTCTTCATGCCAATTTTGCATTTTCTTTCTCCCACTCATTCCTCACGTGCATTCCCTCTTATTTTTCATCAGTGATCATTTAACATCATATATAAGCAGCTAGGGTTTATTTTGTGCTCAGATTCATCACAATTTCATCACTCTCAAGTTTTGGTTTCTCTTGCATTTCTCTTCGAATCCTCTGATTCTCTCACTCATTCACCAAACATACTTCATATTCCTCTTCCTTGAACCCTAAGGATTATCAATCCACCATTGATTCAAGCTTAAACTCAAGATTTCACAAGGTGCCATTCAAGTGCAGTTGCTTTCGAATCTCAAGATCTAGGAGAATTCAAGGCTTCTTTTGCATTTATTTTGCAATAATAAGTTAAAAGGAGCAGATATGTGGCTGGAGGGATCTTATCTTGGTGTTCTAAAGGATCTTCGAGTTCAGGTATGCTATGAAATTCATGGATCTGTATATGAAATTAAACGTATGCATTGTGTTGTGCTTGTTATGATGATGATTCTGTGATGATTAGATTGAAAAATGAATGAATATTGAGTGTTTTATGTGGATCTGAAGTTTGATATGTGAAACTGTTTGTCTTCGATCTGGTCTGATCTTTGATCCATTGTGAATCTCATTGATATATTCGTAATCAGCATGTCTTAATGAGTTGATCTGGAGTTTATGATTCATTTTAGTGGTGGTTCGTTCATGGTGATGAATTTTCTGGTGACCGGAGCTAGGGCTCCGTCACCGGATTCTGGAATTTGTTAATTGGAGAAGATGATGCATGAGCCGTTGGATGTTTGATCTGGATGGTGGTGAGCTTGCCAGCACATTAAATGAGACCCTCCCTTGCACGTGTTTTATGTTTTATAATTTTATCTGAATTAATCAATTTGTTTCGCACCACACCATAATAACATGCACTCACACACCCTGGCCAATGAATGAGGGTACCTAGGGTTTTGTTTGACTTGATCTCATGCGTCCACTTGATCTACGGGCTCTTATTTTTTCCCTGATTATCTGATTTTCCACCATAACATGTGGTGTTTTACGTAAATCCAATGGGCCTCTCTTGCTATCCCCACCCCCATGTGTTATAAGCCCAAATGAATTGAACTGGATTGACTGCTATTCTCACCCCTGGCTTCATTTGTTTCTTTTATTATTTCACTTTTATTTTCAGTTTGGTTTTTAATTTTTAAAAATAGAAATAAGTCATTGAAAATTCTAAAAAACTTCATGTATGATCTTTTGAGTTTTCTCTAATTTTTGGCAATTTTATTTTCCATTTATTTTTATTTGCCATGCTGGAATTAATTTTCTCTTTTATTAATTGCTTTTATTTCCCTTTTGAAGTATGTTGTCTTGTACAATTTCTATCTTGATCACTAATATGAATTTTGAATTGATTCTTTTTGCTCTGGATTCATATTAAGGTGTAGTTTGTTGATTATTTTTCTCCTGATTTTTAGAAGTTTTCTTAATTGGTTTTGATCCTTAACTTGTGCATGAAGTCTTCTAAACCTAATCCATGTTTAACCCCATATTTGACTTGCTTAGGTTCTGATTTTGATTCTCTCCTTTTGGCATGTCAATATTGTATGTTTGAGGAGTCTTTGTGCAAGTTGGTGGAATTTTTGGATGTATGCTTGATTTGATTTGAATTTTGTTATTTGCTTATCCTCTTTTGCCTCCTTTTTGGTCATATGTTCAATCCTTAGGTTAGAAGGGCACTTGTGCCAACTCCCTTAGGTTGTTTAGAGCCCATTTAGGATGTGGATCCATCTCTGGTCTTGAGTTGATGTTGGTACTTTGGAAAATTTTGTGTTTGTTTGCTCTTGAAGTTCTTTCACTTTTGTACATCTTCACCTCAATTCTTTTGCTTCTTTGCTTCTCATGATGTTAATACTTGAGTTTGTATGCTTCTTTTCCTCATCTCTTATGTTGCTTAGGCACATTCCTAACATGCTAGGGTTCTGGTCTTGGAGTTTGTGATGTTGGTTTACTTGGTTTGCCTTGTGTTCTCTCATGTTTGTTTTGATTTGTCATGATAATCCATGTTGCTCCATGTTGAGTTGTATAGTTCCTTTCTCATTCTTATGTTGTGTATTTGCATTTGACATTTGTGATTGAAACTTCACTTCCGGTTGTGCGGCTTTGGTTTGATCTTATGCCCATTTTGGATTGCATTTATTCTTATGTTGCTAACCATTTCAGGGGCTTTGGTAAGTAAGAGGTGTGGATGTGATTCCCACATCTCCAAGTCTTATCTCTTCTCTTTTCCTTATTGATATTATATTACTTGTGATTGTTTGGGCCTAGGCCTTTCTTCCTCCTTCTTATCTTCTTCATTCTTCTCTTTCTTTTCTTATCTTCTCCTCCTTTAGGATAGTAAACCTCACTAACCTAGGATTTCCTTTGCATGATAACAATTAGGATTCATTAGTCCCCCATTAGGCTTTTACCTTTTAGATCCTTTGGTTCTTTTCTCTTCTCATCTCAAAATAAAACCATAAAAGGCACTTAATAAGGATTGAAGTGGTCTCCTGTGCAATAGCCTTATTCCATGAAACACTTGTAGTTTTCCCATCTTGGGATGGTACAAGCTTGTTCATCATGATGCACAAGTCTGATCAGGATACCATCTTCATCAATAAAATCCTAAAAAAACACTTCTTCATCAAAAAATACAAAAAACACTTAATAAATTCAATGAGTTAGTGAGCCTAAGCCCTAATCTCTAGAATCAAGTTTTGGGGATCTTCTCCTTACTTGAGTGTGCTTGTTTTGTTATTCCATCTTGGAATGTAGTGACAAGTACACATTCCATGGAAAAGAGCTTGAGTTCACTTCCTTGTGCCACACTCAGATAAAAGCTTCTAAAAAACACAAACAAATAATAAGCGTCTTTCCTTCGGGAATTCTCTTCTCATCTCCTTCGCTCCGTCCGCGAACTTGCTCCTACTTGTCATTTTGCAAGACGGTAACGCATTCGTCGTCTGAGCCTGCAACACCTGAGCATTGACATAGGCGGTTCAAGCCTTAAGACACAAGCAATCTTTTCCACCCCTAGTTAGGGGAACTACGGCGACTCTGATCCTCATTGTCCAGATGAGGTACGAAGGCAGCGGGGTATGGACCGTTCGAGCACAATCTTTATTTTCCCTACATTTTTCCTTTCCATTTCTTTTTCAGTTCCCTTTTTGTTTCTTTTATCCAGTTCAGTTCATTTTCTTTGTAGCAGCTTTCATTCCCTCACCCTTTGAAACAGTTTCTTTGCAAGCGTGGATCCCGTCGGGTACGGCAGACGATCTGGGGTGCTAATACCTTCCCAGGTCGTAACCGACTCCCGAACTCAATCTCTTTGGTTCGCAGGACCCGTGTCCTTCCTTTTCTTTTCTTCTGGTTTGTGCAGCATTACCATTCCCATTCCTTTGGGATAAAAATGCCTGGCTGGTGACTCTACCTCTTTCCGCGCCACTTTCGCGTTTGTACCAGGATGAAAATCCAGGGAGCGACAGCTGGCGACTCTGTTGGGGATCGAACCCAAAATCTATGGTTCCCTTGAGAGTCTCTCCTAGAGCTTGTGTGTTGCTGTTTCACTAGGTGTTGATTGTTTGCTGTTGCATGTATATTTTACTGTTGTTTATTTACAGTTTTATTTATAGCTTTATTTACAGTTTTTAGTATTTATTTTCCTGCATCATATATTATTATTGGACTGTCTGGACTGGATTTTTTCTGTTTGGTGGGACTTGGGTGATACTGTTATTATGAGATGAGCTCATTACCAAGGCTCGAGTGCACCTTAGGACTTAGAGTGGTTCCACTTTGGCCTCATGAGATCTTGTCCTAGGGGTAGTAGTAAGTTCCACACCCAGATTTGCGACCGTCTTGGAAATGTCTTGATTTGGGGATCTTCCTCTTTCATTTCATAACCTTGATAGTTATGTGAAGTTGGGGACCGATCATTGAGAACCTAGTGGAAACATCCCTTTCAATGGTGACAGTGGCAGACCACATTCTGTGGCAAACCCATTCGCACCCGAGGGCCCACCTGGAACTCACATAGGATGACCTTGTTTTCCCGGACTCAGTTGAGGCCTCCCTGCGTAGTATATAATTCCAAACCGATTCCCTGATTTAGTCATGAGCCATTTCTCGGAAATGGTGAAAGTATTATTGCTATTCGGCTTTGAGAGTCCGTGATGTCTGACCCGGAGCACACCAGTGAGATTGGGAGTGGTTTACAGGTTTGCAGGAACCCTTGACCTCTACATACCCTCATTATCAGTATGGTCTCTGTTATGATTTGGTTCTTATGGTTCTGGATTTTTTGATCTCTTGATTCTGAGGGTTTCTATCAGTTGGTTACGGCTCAGAGAATCTTGGTTTTCAGTTATTCAGAGGGTCCTAATATCCAGTATCCAGTATCCAGATGGTCCCAGATTGGTCATATGCCTGCATTGCATTGGCATTGCATCATACTTGCATTAACTATTTGTGTTTCCATTTTTCAGGTTGTTGTTTATAGTTTAGCACCTAGTTCTGGTAATTGTAAGCTCTCCAGATGACAGAAGTTAAGAAAGTTACAAGGAAGAAGAATGTTCATTACACTTTTCTCCAACCAGAAGTCAAGAGTGTTCAGAAATTAGTAGGGCTAATGAATGATCAAGTTTTAGGGAATTTCAGAAAGAGGTATGGTCAGATTTTGAAGTACATGGACAAACCTACTGCAGACCAGAAGGATAGCTTGCACACTCTGCTTCAGTTCTATGATCCTTTGTTGCGGTGTTTTGTATTTCCAGACTATATCTTGGCTCCTACCTTGGAGGAGATTTCCAGCATTTTGGGTGTTCCTATCAGAGATACTTTGCCTTACTATGGGTCAGAGGTGGTTCTCAAGGAAGAAGACATATCCAAAGTCTGTCGTATACCAGTTGCTAAGGTCAAGAAAGCTTTAAAGGACAGTGAGGGAAGAGGACTTCCTTGGGATGTGCTTATACCAGAGGCTGAAGAGTATGCCAAAGAGAGTAAGTGGGGAGATTTTGGTGTTGTGGTAGCCCTGATGGTATATGGATCTAGTCTTTTCCCGGGAGAAAAGGAATTTGTAAGCTTGGAGGTGATTTCCATTTTTGCTAAAGGTAATCCTATACCAACCATGTTGGGAGATTTTTACTACAGTGTTCATTACCGGAATGAGAAAGGCAGAGGTGGACCAGTGGGTTGTTGTGCTCCATTATTTGCTGATTGGTTTGCTAAGCAATTACCAAAGTCAGGCCCTTTCAAGGAGATGAGAGATGAATGGAGATGGTCCAGGAGGCTAATGGGACTAACTTCTGAGGATATAGCTTAGGGTTATGACAGAGATTTGTTGGGAAAGGAGCTGATGGTTAGCTGTGGAAGTTTTGCTGGTGTGCCTTTGCTAGGAAGAAAGGGTGTGATCAGTTACCATCCAGCTTTAGCCAGGAAACAATTTGGCTATCCCCTGAGGGATCTACCAAGTATGGAGGAATTTGCTGAGTCTTTGTACTTTTCTGCGGAGGTGTAACACGGTGGGAGAACTGACTTTAAGTTATGTTGCGGATAGCAAGAGTCACCACCGACTTTTATTTTATCCAAAGGAAAGGCATAAAAGAACAGGAAAGACCTTTAAAAGATTTTTTTTGGGTCCGGGGGGTAGGTTATGTAAAGGGAAGGTGTTAGCACCCTTTACATCCATGGTTATCCATGGGCTCTTAGTTACTTAGCTCACTTTGAATTGTTTTTGAAAAGTGTAGGGTGTGAATAAAAATTTTCATAATAGTTAATAATGATCCATGTACGGATGCGTAGAAACTTGTATTTGAAAATTTGTTTGAAATTTGTTAAGTGTTTGAAAATTTTGAATGAAGTGAGCAAGCAACTATGAGATACCTACCCTAAAGTTTAAGTCTTTTCTGTTCTTTATCCTTTAAGTGGTAAGACTATCCCTATTATTAAGGAATAGGTAGTCATTACCTTGGATGTAAGGGACATATGAAGGGACATCTGTTTTATGAAGGCAATTGTGGGGTGTATTAAGCATTTAGGAGGGACTGTCATCATTATTCGAAAAGGGACTTGATCTTTAAAGGCAACCATTAAGGGACTTGATGACTTTATTTTGAGGGACTTGCTTTATACACCCCACTTGACCTTTTTGAATAGGCAACATTGAGGGATAACCCTAGAAAGTGAGATGGCGATTAAAAATCGACTTACGTGTGTGAGTGTTTAATTTATATTTATCTTATAATTAAAGTGATCTAAATTCAATTTTAAAATAGAATACATGTTTACACTCCCTATTTTACTAACCATAGCATAAAAATTAAATAAATTAAATATTTACAAAAATTTACACCAAGGAGCAATTACATAATTATAATAAGCAATTAAAATAAATAGCAAATAAATAAATATAAATAATAAGCAAAAATAAATAGGCAATAATATAATATAATAAGGGTTAGTAATAATAAAAATTAAAAATAAATAGGATTAGCGAAATAATAATAATAATTATAATAATAAAATAAATGGATTAGTAATAATATGGTTAGTAATAATAATAAACAAAATAAAAATTAGAAACTATTAAGAAATATGAACAATTTAATTATAAAATTTAAGATTATAAATTATAAACATATAAAAATTATAATTACAATATTAGTATAAATTTAATTATTTTTAAACATATATATATATTTTAAAAAATAAAATTTAGGTTATGAACAAATTATAGAAATAATTACATATTATAAAGAAAAATTTGATTATAATTATATTTACTAAAAGTAATTATATTAAATAAATATGGACACAATAATTATATTTACAAAATTAAAAAAAAATGAAAATTAGGTTTTTAATAATTATTTAGGAAAAGTAAACTAGGGTTTCTTAAAATTAGGGTTTGTTAGAAAAATATTTTTTTAGGTTTAACTTAATATACAAAATTATTTAAATAAACATACATACATTATAATTTAATTAAAATAAAAAAATAATTTTTTGAATTAAGAAAAGAGTTTTAGAAATTTTTAAGATCATTGAATATACAACATTATTTAATTATATGATTTATTAATAATAATAATAATAATTAAATAAATATGACAAAATAAAAAAAAGAAGCAAAAAGATGGGACTTACCTTGCTGGGATTTGAACCCAGGACGTTCTGCCTGCCAGCACCAAAACCCACCACTAGGCCAGCCAAACGCAGGTGATAGAGAAACAGATCAAATTTGTTTTATGCCATATCTTGAAAAAATCACAAAAAAATAATGAAAACCCAAAAGGCCTGGGGGAGGAATCGAACCCAGGACCTCATGAATATACATATGCGCGCATGACCATCCAGCTAGGTGAGCAATTCTGATATTGTGGTGGCAACAACACATAATATATTATGTATGCTTAACCTGAAAAATAAGAGGAAAAAAACGCACCCAGCCAAGTATCGAACCAGTGACCTCACGCAGTATACAAACTAGCCTTACCACTGAGGCAAGCCACACGCTTGTGATAACAAACCAGCACTAAAACAAAAAATATTTCAAACAATATTTGAATTTTACAGGACGCGCCAAACTGCTTCTTCTTCTCCAAATTTCCTGCGAATCTTGCTGCCTTTTTTCCTGCGAATTTTGCTGCGTGTTCTTCATTGTTTTGAACCTGCGAAAACCAAACATCTACAAAGCAGTACGGTTTCTTTCAATTAATTAGTGTTTTATGATCCTCACAGTCCATACAACATTCCTATGTTCTCAAAATTCATTTATACTTGATGAATTGAAGAACCCTAATTTGGAGGTTCAAACCCTAATCATGGCCGATTGTGATTTAGGCAGTGAAGCTTTGGTTTAATGATCCAGAAACAATCTACATAACACCACAAACAAGATTATGCAAACAAAATTCAATAATTTGCAGCAAATTAATGGAATTGAAAAACATATTTTCAAGAACAAGTGAGCTTCGGGCTAAGCATCATGGCATGTTTTCGATGCATATGGGTGATGGTTCATGATCCGAGAAGTCCAAGGAAGCTTGCTATGTGCTTGTTTTACCTTCAAATGCCTTGAATCAAAGAATCCGAATGTGACTTTTTGCTTGAATTTTTGAAGTATGAACTTACCTTTGAGGCTGCTGAAATTCGTCCATTTGCAATAGGGTTGTGTTTAGTACTTATAGGTGATTGAATTAGGTCAATAAAATTGATTGATCATGTGGAAAAATTGATATGAAAAGATTCAAGTTGATCATGCCTTGAAAATCAAATATTCTTGTATGATGGCTTACTATTTTTGGACCAATCTTGTGATTTCATTCCTCTTCAATTCCAATCAACATTTAAGACATTCTAGAAGCTCAATCTCCATCAAATATTATATTTTCATATTTTATTTTTATTTAAAATGATTTTTAATGAATTAAATCAAAATAAATAAAAATAAAATAATAAAAATTCTGATTTTTAATGGTTTGGGTCGTGCATGAAGTCAATGTATGGATTGGGTCATCATTTGGCAAGCCCATTTGGAAGAAATTGGTTTTAGACCTCCTTTTTCATCATAAACCAACTCAAAATTTCCCAACTTTGCAAGGGCACATATCCTTCAATTTTAATGATATGAGGGTGTTCTTGGACATTTTGGAAAGCTTGAAGAGTCCTCTAACCAACCCCACTGGTTTCATGTCCATATCATTTACCAATCTCAAGTTATGCCCTTTTGAAGTTATTGACTTTTTGTTGACTTTCAAAAGGACCTATAATGTCTTAGCTCATACCTTCCAAATGAAGCATTTTTGGGCTTGGCTTGTGAGACACAAAGTTGTAGAGAATTCAATTTCCTTCAAAATGAGATTTGAGTGGAGACTTGGTGATGAAGTATGTGAAAGTTATGGCTGGTCAAAGTTCAGTTGACTTTTACTGAGGAAACCCTAATTTAGAAACTCCTGATTCTTGATGATCTGGAATATCCTTGATGAATCATGATCAACCCTTGATAAAATGATGAATTTTACTTCACATACTTGATGTTGGCAAAAATCATGAAATTTGACTTTGGTTTGACCACAGTTGACCTCAGTTTGACTTTTTAACTGCATTGACTGATTTTGACTTATCTGATCATCTGACTGAGCAAACTTTTGAGAAAAGTCTTGAAACTTGTCATGGGGTTCTTAAACATATATAGGATGTTATGAAGCTCACTTGAAGTCTTGGAAGTTCATTTAGCCTGATTAAAGTCAAAACCCTAGTTTTGGATGCACTGCTTAGGAGGTGCATTGACTGAGGGAATTGTCAACTCTTCTGACCAATTATGAACTTTGTGAACCTTGTGAACCATCATAAAATGTCTTGTGATACTCATGGGAGGTATTGTGAACTTTGTGAACCTTGTGAACCTTCATGAAGTGACTTGTAGACTTCATGAACCTCATGAAAGGTTATGTAAACATTGTGAATCTTGCGAACCTTGTGATCCTTCAAGAAGTGACTTGTAGATTTCATGAACCTCATGAAAGGTTTTGTAAATGTTGAGAAGCTTGTGAACCTTGTGAACCTTCATAAAGTGACTTGTAGACTTCATGAACCTCATGAAAGGTTTTGAAATCATTGTGGAACTTGTGAACCTTGTGAACCTTCTTAGCACACAAAGTCTTGTATTGTGAGGGCAAATTTTGGGGTGCAAAAGCTGCCCCTGTTCAATTTTCTGAAACCTGAGGAGTTAGATTGGTATGTTTGCCAGTCGTGACCTGGAAGGTTGAAGGGGATTGAACACAAAAGCCCAAAAATTTGCACTCACCAGTGCATAAAGTGGTACAGATGGCTAGTTGAATATAATTGAGTGGGCTTAAAGATGCCACTTGGAGGAAAATTCTTCAGATATATGTCTTGGAGGATGAAGCAGTCCAAAATGAAGCTGTCGGGAGGATGGAGCAGTCCTGAGGCAATGATATGATTTCAGGAGGATAAAGTAATCCTGAAGTAAAGAAGCTGTCAGGAGGATGGAGCAGTCCTGAGGTACAAGAAGCTGTCAGGAGGATGGAGCAATCCTGAGGTAATGATATGATTTCAGGAGGATGAAGCAGTCCTGATGTAATAAAAAGCTGTCATGAGGATGAAGCAATCCTGAGGTAGTAATAAGCTGTCAGGAGGATAAAGCAATCCTGAGGTGACAATGTGAGTTCAGGAGGATAAAGCAGTCCTGATGTAATAGGAGTTTTCAGGAGGATAGAGCAATCCTGAAGTAATGATGATAGCTGTCGGGAGGATAAAGCAATCCTGAGGTATTGATAATATGCTTTCAGGAGGATGAAGCAATCCTGATGTAATAAAAGCTTTCAGGAGGATGAAGCAGTCCTGATGTAATAAAAGTTGTCAGGAGGATAAAGCAATCCTGAGGCAGTAATAAGCTTTCAGGAGGATGAAGCAATCCTGATGTAATAAAAGCTTTCAGGAGGATGAAGCAGTCCTGATGTAATAAAAGCTGTCAGGAGGATAAAGCAATCCTGAGGTATTGATAATATGCTTTCAGGAGGATGAAGCAATCCTGATGTAATAAAAGCTTTCAGGAGGATGAAGCAGTCCTGATGTAATAAAAGTTGTCAGGAGGATAAAGCAATCCTGAGGCAGTAATAAGCTGTCAGGAGGATGGAGCAGTCCTGAGGGAATGATATGATTTCAGGAGGATGAAGCAATCCTGAAGTAAAGAAGCTGTCAGGAGGATAAAGCAATCCTGAGGTATTGATAATATGCTTTCAGGAGGATGAAGCAATCCTGATGTAATAAAAAGCTGTCAGGAGGATGAAGCAATCATGAGGTAGTAATAAACTGTCAGGAATATAAAGCAATCCTGGCATAGTAATATGTTCCCAAGAGGATGAAGCAGTCTTGAGAGGTGATAAGTCTTCAGGAGGATAAAGCAGTCCTGATGGATGATATGCTTTCAGGGGAATAAAGCAATCCTGATAATCATAAGTTTGTTTGCTGGATAATTAACCTGAAAACAAGGTAGCATTTGTATAATAATATTAGTTTATGCATTATGTATGCATGTATGATATGATGCACTTAAGTAATGTATTATGTATCTATGGATATGTATGCTATGGTATGATGTAAATGATGTATGTATGATATGACACTGCCTGAAGCGTCTGGATATCTTCATATAACAACTGCTGGCCAGGGAAAATAAATCCCGATTCGTTGCTGAAGAATATGAGGAACTCGTCCCCGTCTTGTTTGATGATGAGATATGCATAACCTTCCGTATGCTGGGAATAACAAGGATAGACATAACTTCCCGCCTGCTGGGGATAGTAAGGTATATATAGCCTCCCGTTTGCTGGGGATAGTAGGGTATATATAACCTTCGTCTTCGTTTGATAGTAGAGTAGATATAATACCCGTCTTCGTTCGTCGTACCCTTATTGGAAAGTAATTTCCCGTATATCCGTATGAGGATAAAAGAGATGGATATAAATTCCAGGGGAGATGTTACTTTATGAAGATGGATTTGTCCTACTGAGGGTTTTGTGACTGTCTTGTAAAAGATGAACCGACGAAGCTTCGTTGAAATCCTTCTCTCGTTCGTCCTTAGTAAATACTATTACTGCATTTTTATGCATTTCTGGTAAACATCAATCATATTAAAAGCATACATGCATTTTTGGTAAACATCAATCATATTCAAAAGCATACATACATTCAAACACAACCAATGGACGTTTCGCTTATGTAAATATTCAAAAGATGGAATTTATTTATATCAAAAAGTGACCCATACATGGGCAAGTTTGTACAAGGGGACATAAACCCTAGTAAGAGGATTTTGTCATAAAGTTTTTTACAAAACAAAGAAAATCAGCTATGTGGGAAACAATCCTATTGAGTTTCAATTCTACTATTGCCATTATCTTCAAGTATCTCATCTTCTGCTGTTGAGACGAAAATGATTGGACTGAGCTTTATCTGTTCGAACTTGAGTAAGTAACACAACTGGTTGCAGTTTCATAAGTGATCCAAACGAGACATAGTCATACGCTTTAATCCCTAACTTTTGCCTGGATTGCCCTTTCAGGTTTTCAATCCACCGGGATACCCTTTTTTGCCCAAGCCGCCTTTTCAGGTTTTCGACTTGCCGGGTGTACATCTTTTTATATATATCCCTAATTTTTGCCCAAACCCTTTTGGTTTGCCGGGATGCCCTTATTTTTGCCTAGGCCTGTCAACCTAGCGGGTCTCTTTTTATGCGTAGTATTTTTTAACTATGTCTGCGTTTACAGGCTGTGGGAAGTCTTCACCATCCATAGTAGTAAGTATCATGGCACCTCCTGAGAACACTGTCTTGACTACAAATGGTCCTTCATATGTTGGAGTCCACTTGCCCCTAGGATCACCCTGTGGTAATATAATACGCTTGATTACCAAGTCACCAGCCTGATATACCTTTGGCTTAACCTTCTTGTTAAAAGCTTTGATCATTCGTTTCTGGTACATCTGGCCATGACAAACTGCTGCTAACCTCTTCTCATCAATCAAGTTTATCTGGTCAAGTCGAGTCTGAATCCACTCATCTTCATCCAAGCCTGCGTCCTTCATAATTCTCAAGGAGGGGATCTGAACTTCAATGGGCAGAACTGCTTCCATACCATAGACTAAGGAGAATGGGGTTGCCCCTGTTGAAGTACGTATTGTAGTACGATAACCATGAAGAGCAAATGGTAACATCTCATGCCAATCCTTGTAAGTAACAGTCATCTTCTGTACAATCTTCTTAATGTTCTTATTAGCAGCTTCAACTGCCCCATTCATCTTTGGACGATACGGAGAAGAGTTGTGATGCTTAATCTTGAACCGCGTGCAGAGATCAGTAATCATAGTGTTGTTCAGATTAGAGCCATTGTCAGTGATAATCCTTTCAGGGATGCCATACCTACATATGAGATTATTCTTAATGAATCGAGCCACCACATTCTTAGTAACAGATGCAAATGAAGCTGCCTCCACCCACTTCGTGAAATAATCAATAGCAACCAGGATGAAACGATGCCCATTAGAAGCAGTAGGCTTGATCTCACCAATCATATCAATGCCCCACATGGCAAAAGGCCATGGAGCAGTCAACACATTCAATGGTGATGGAGGTACATGGACTTTATCAGCATAAATTTGACACTTGTGACAAGTTCTGGAGTGTTGATAGCAATCAGCTTCCATGGTAGACCAATAGTAACCTGCTCTCAAAATCTTCTTTGCCATAGTATGACCACTAGAATGAGTACCAAAGATCCCATCATGCATATCCTCCATAATCTCAATTGCTTCCTTCTTATCCACACAACGAAGCATAGTTGAATCATGATTGCGCTTATACAGAATCCCATTACTCAAAATGAACTTAGCAGAAAACCTTCTCAGAAACTTCCTATCTTTGACAGATGCCCCTTCAGGGAATTCCTGAGCTTCAAGATATCTTTTTACTTCATAGAACCAAGGCTTCTCCTCTGCCCCTTCAGTGTCAATCTCATTGCAGTATGCAGGCTTTTCAAATCTATCAATAGTAATCTTAGGAGCTTCATCATCCCAACTGATCTCAAACATGGATGCCATGGTGGCCAATGCATCTGCCAACTGATTCTCTCTTCGTGGAATATGTCCAAAGGTAATCTCTTTGAAATGTGGGATCAAGGACAACACATGCTCTCTGTAAGGAATGAGGTTATCATGTTTGGTATCCCAATCTCCTTTAATCTGACTTACTACCAGGGCTGAATCTCCATATACATCAAGGAACTGAATCTTCATATCAATAGCAGCTTTAATACCCAGGATACATGCCTCATATTCAGCCATGTTATTGGTACAATAGAAACAAAGTCTGGCAGTAATCGGGGTATGACAACCTTCAGGGGAACTAATCACAACACCAACACCATTACCAAGTGCATTAGAGGCACCATCAAAAACCATAGTCCATCGGGATCCTTGTTCAGGTCCGTCATATTGTCCAGGTTCTTTGGTAATAATCATAATGTCTTCATCAGGGAACTCAAAACTCATTGACTGGTAATCATCCACTGCTTGATGAGCCAAATGATCTGCCACAACACTTCCCTTAATGGCCTTCTGAGTAGTATACTGTATATCATATTCTGTCAAGATCATTTGCCATCTTGCAATTCTTCCGGAGAGAGCAGGTTTCTCGAATATGTACTTGATTGGATCCATCTTTGAAATCAACAAGGTAGTATGAGTCAACATATACTGTCTTAGTCGGCGAGCAGCCCATGCCAAAGCGCAACAAGTTTTCTCGAGCAGTGAGTATCTTGTTTCACAGTCGGTAAACTTTTTGCTAAGGTAGTATATTGCCTGCTCTTTTCGACCAGACTCGTCATGTTGCCCCAACACACACCCCATTGAGTTGTCTAACACTGTTAAGTACATGATCAAGGGTCTTCCATCAACTGGTGGCATCAAAATTGGAGGTTCCAGCAGATATCTCTTGATTTCATCAAAGGCAGTCTGGCACTCATCATTCCATTCCATCACCTGATCTTTCTTCAACAACTTGAAGATTGGCTCACAGATGGCAGTTAATTGGGAAATAAATCTTGCAATGTAATTCAATCGTCCCAAGAAACCTCTAACCTCCTTCTCAGTACGGGGAGCTGGCATCTCTCGTATAGCTTTCACTTTTGCAGGATCCACTTCAATACCTTTTCCACTAACAATAAAACCCAGGAGCTTTCCAGATCTAACTCCATGTCGCTCCCGACAAATGAAATGGATCAAATGAAGGTACAGACGCGAACGGTCGGCGAAGGGAACAGTGAGAACACACAACCGTGAACTCACTGGAGATGAATAGAGTCGCCAGCTAGGCATTTTTATCCCGGAGGAAAGGCAATGCTGCATAGACCTAGAAAGACATGGATAAGACGGTTGCGAACCAGAGAGACTGAGAAAGGGGGTTGGTTACAACCTGGGAAGGTATTAGCACCCAGATTGTCCGTCGTACTCGACGGGATCCACGCTTAAAAGATTTGTGTTTTAAAGGGGTAGTGTCAGTGCAATTTGTGTATAAAATAGCTGGAAAAGGATGTACAGGTGTCAGTGAAAAAGAAGTGAAGTGTGATATGTATAGTGTCAGTGTAAAAGAAAGAGTGAAATGCTCATGATAATGAGGCTAAAGAATAATGCTGGAAGGAGGGGGAATATACAGAGACTTTTGTTCGATAACTGTTAAGTTATGCCTACGTATCCTCTCGTGCAATGAGGAAGTCAGAACACCGTAGTTCGACCCAAAGAGACTGAAAGATGAATTGACTTGTGAACTGCTTACTAGCCTATGCTCAAGTGTATGATCTGTCTGGCACAGATGCTAACTGTCTTGCATTAGACGGAAGAAGCAAGCTCTCGTTTGTGAGTGAATGAGATGAGATGAGAATCCCGAAGGAGACGATTATTGTTTGTTTTTGTATTTTCAGTCTTTTATTGCTTTTGAAAGTTTGTCATAAGTTAATGAGCTTAAGTCTAAACCAATGGATTTAGTAAACTCATCACATCTTCCCTCTGATTAGGGGTAATGAGAATACCTTAAGTGTGAAGTCAGATTCTCACACTTAATCACCTTTGATGTAGGATTAAGATCATTAACCTACTTGTGATTATTTAGATATTTTTGGTGTTTTTGTTTAGTGTTGAGTAATGAGGTTAAGCCATAATCAGGGATTAAACAGACTCATTACACCATCCTAATAGAAGGATAATAGATGAGGGTGTTTAAGCTGAGGAAAGCTCCTCAACTTAATCCATGATTAGGGATTAAACTCATGACAAAACAAGCCCTTGATTAAGTGGATTTTATTTACTGGTATGATGATGAAGTGAGTTTTAGGGTTTATAAGACAACTTGAGGGGGACTTGTCCATTAACACTAGGGTTAGTCCTTCTTAACCAGTTAAGGAAGAATTAGAACCCCAATGCAAGGCCCAAGTTACAAGTGTGATGTCTTGATGATTATTAAGTGGATTGATTAAAGGAGTTAAACACATTAAGGGTCTAACACTTAGGATTAAAGTTATACACTCCATCCTAAGAGAAGGATGCAGGCATAAGCTTAATCACAAAGCCTTAAAGCCTTTAGGGTTTAGTCCCTGATTATGAGATGAGAAGAGAAGACTCAAAGAGACACAAAGGTAAAACTAAGAGGGGAGACTAAACAAAACCCTAATCATTGTCATGCTTAGTTGTTCCTAAGGTTTGTGAGGTTAAACAAGAAAGATCTCCAATGGAACCACCAGGAAGCAGATGAAAGGATCAAGAGAAGCAAAGCAACTTGCTTCATTCAAGAAATCAAGTCACTTGAAGAAAGAAAGTGGGAAGAGAAGAATGAGCAAGCTCACTCTCAAACACATATAGAAATGTTGCAATGGATGCAAGAGAGATGAAAAGAAAAGTCATGAGAAGTGAAGGCAAATTCACTTCTCAAATTCACTTACCACCTGAAATGGTTAGAAAAGGAATGCAGTGCAAAGCCAAATGAGATGAGATGACATGATGCAAAACCAAACCAGAAGCATGTTGATGATGGTAATGATGCTATGAGATGCTACAAACATGAGGCAGCACATAGAAATGTTCATACAAGTTCATGAGTGCAAATGATGCAAGTTAAGGAGCATGAATGCACATGGAAAGTTATGCAGCATACAAGGCAAATGACATGGCAAATGCAAGAGACAATGATCAAACATGCTTACTATATGTCTTATGATGTCAAATGAATCACATGAATGCTTGAAATGTCATGGCAAGTCATGCTATGCAAGAGAATGCAAGAGGGATGCAAATGAAAGCCCAAATTAGGGTTAATGGATCATACATCAAACAAAAACCAAAAACAGAAACAAACCCTAAGATAAAAAATGGAAAATGCCACCCAAAGAAACCTTAAACCTATACTAAACCAAAGCCCAAAGGAGAGGTCTCAACTCTTAACCAATCTCAAGTTATGATTTTTCTAAGTTATTAGGGTTCTTAGGGTTCCTAAACAAAAGAAATGCCAAACAAATTGAAAAATGCAAGATCAAGTCATGACCATTTTATCCTAGAAACTACATGCTAAACACAATGCAATGCAAGAAGAATCAATGTCCAACTCTTCCTAGATAGGCAGAAATGATTTTTTGAACTTAGGATCAAAATAATGCACAAAAAATGATTTAATTCAATGGAAAATTCTCAAAATGCATCAAGATCAAAAAAGAAATTTGGTTTGAAGGTTGGACAATGTTTCTAAATGTCTTAGAACATTTCATGAATTTTTTGGTTATTTTTAGATACTTAAAAGTATTTTTAATAAGTTAATTTCCATTAATCAATTAAAAATAATCTTTTAAATATTTTAAAATACTTTTTTAATGATAAAAAATAAAATAAAAATATTTTTGGGTCTTAAAAATTAATAAAACTTTTAAGAAAAAGTTTCATAATTTTTAAGACATTTTTGCTATTTTAAAATAATTATGCAAATTAATTGAAAAGAAAATGAAATAAAATTAAATAAAATGAAAGGTAATCAGAATGGAGGGATGAGATTCACTCTGGATTTGAATCTGTTGACTACGCGCGTCATCCAAGGGTCCAGGTTGACTCTGATTAAATTATTTAAATTATGATTAATTAAGCTAAACACGTGGATTAGGGCTAATCAGGAAGATCTGGACCACACACACACGCGGGAAGTCAACAAGTCAAAGGCCATCAACGCTCAGAGTTCAAACTTGAGTTAATTACGTGATTAGGGCACAAATCACTTTCAGGTGGCCGGAGAAGACTTCCGGTCGTCTTCTCCGGCCAGCATCTCCCCTGAGAAATCCCCAAACCCCCAAAAAGCCAACTAAAATGAAATCTAAGAATTGGGAAATGTTCTCCAACCACTCACGAATCAAAACCCTCTCTCAAAACAAATTTATTCTTCCTAACAAAGCTGAATCGAAGAAAATAAGAACTAGGGCACGCAAGTTTCAGAAGCTAATTAAATACTCAATTCACCACCATTTGCAAAACCAAAAGCATACCCATGATCAGGAAGACACAAAGAACAAGTTTAGAACAAAAGAAATGATTTCTGGAAAAATATTTTTCAAGCTACCTGAGATTCGAAGCTTTCACTCTAAGGACTTTCTGGCCACTTCCTTCAGTGCAATCCACTCCACTTGATCCCCCAGATGATGTTTGAATGCTTTGGAGGAGTTTATATTGGCTGGATGAGGAGTTTGACAAACTTCTGCTCAAGCTCAGTCAGAAATGGCAATGGAGTTTCAGGCAGTTTCAGGTCATTGTGAATGGTTGTTTGTGGTCCAGATGATGTATGGAGAAGGTCTGTGGTGTTTGTTTTGATGTTTGTGAGCTAGGGAGAGAGATTCGAATGGAACTGCAAGTTGAGGTGAAGAATGGCAGTGGGGTGTTCTTGCTTGTTTCAGGCCTGGCTTTTGGTGGTTTGAGGTCTATGAAGTGTGGTGAGATGAATGGTGAAAATGGTTTTAGTGTATGTATGCTGTGGAGGCAGATTCGAAGGCTTATGCAAAAAAGAGTGTTTTTGTGAATGTGTTCATATGAAGTGTTTCAGCTCTGCTTCTTGATACCTTTGGCTTGCCAAATGATAATGTATTTTAATCCCATAGGTCAGATGATGTGACCTGGCCTATGGTGATTGGTAAGTTTGCTTTTGCAAAAAGTCAAGTTTTGTGTAAGGCAAGTATGGGTTGATCTATAGCTAGTACATGGTCTGGTTCTGATGCAGCAAGGTGAGGTGAGAGGCTAGCCAAAGTGCAGCATCCAATGCATCAAGTGGGTGAAGTGTCATGAGTGTTTTTGCAAGTTGTTGCCTTTTTGGTTCACATGAAAGAAAGTCTTGTTACATGAACCAAAACATGAGAAAACTTGGCCCAATTCTGACTTTTAGGACATGTAGAATGTTTGTGTACTGGTTTGAAGTGAACTAGAGGTCACAATTGGCTTTGGTTCATGATTTTGCAAAATTTCCATTTGAGGCATGCCTTGAAAATCAATGATTTTGGCCAACTTTGTCACACCATAACTTTTGATCCAAAGAGAGTTTGATCATGTTCTTGTACTTTTTGAAAAGGGAAAGATGAGATCTACAACTTTCATGACCAAAGTTTTTCCATTTGAAGCATTTTTGGATCAAGAACCAAGGCTTGAAAAATGACCTAAAATGAGGCATTCTTGAAAAGTCAACTATGCCCAAAAAGTCAACATTTGCAAAAACTCCAAATTATGGATTTTTGTGAACTTCAACCTTCTTCCATGATCAGATAAAGATCATATACACTCAAAATGATGAAGATCAACCATTGGTTGGGTCATTGGGGGCCTCAGATGCCCTGATTTTACACTGACTTGTCTGAAAAGTCAACCCTTGATCAGATGACTTCCCCATGGAATTTCTTCATGAAAATTGATATGCATACTCCCTATACCATATAGAGACCAATGGAAACAAGAATGACCAAAAAATTTGGGGTTATGGCCTCTGAAACCAAAACCCTAATTCTAGGTCAACTGTGCAGTCAATCCTGGCCCTGCATCCACTCAAACCCTAGTTCTTGTGATTCTTTTGAAATCTTGACTTTTGAGAGGATGTAATATGATAGATGAACACATATAGACCCCTTTGAATTGATTGGTTGCCTTTGGAGTGGCTCAAGAAGCTTTGGGATTGCTCAGATCACAAACCCTAGGTGCAGATGACTTAGAAACTATCCAGTGAATCAAAAATGAGATATGGGGTGATATGATTGTGTTTATGCATATGAAATGATCACAAGCCATGGTGTGAATGGGTGAGGGCAAATTTGGGGTGTTTACAGCTGCCCCTATTCAAACATGAGTTAGCTGTGCAGGATGTAAGCGACGGCTTAACAGGCAAACAAGATAACTTGTGGTTGAATACCAAAGACGGTCCAAAATTTGCACTCACAGAATGAATACAGTATATTGTAAAGTATGGGCGACGGAGGACGACCGTCGAGCAGAGGACGACATGCTGGGGATAAAAGGTAAAGCCAAGACGGGGACGGCCGACTAGCTGGGGAAAATAAAATCATGATGGGGACGGCCATCAAGATAAAGCTGTAAAATTCTTTGGGGATCAAATGAAACATGACGGGGACGGCCATCAAGTTCATAAAGGTAAAGTAACCAACGATGGGGACGGCCATCGGGCTAAAAAGGAAAAGGGACCACGACGGGGACGGCCATCGGGTTAAAGAATAAATGAAATAAACAGATGATGGGGTACGGCCATCAAAGGTGAAGGACGATCACCTAGCAGGGGACGGCTGCTCTGTTGGGAATAAAAGAAATATGATGGGGACGGCCATCAAAGGTGGAGGACGACCACCTGACAGGGTACGGCTGCCGGAAATATCAACGATGGGGACGGCCATCGGATAAAAGGTCAACGATGGGGACGGCCATCGGACGAGCATGATGGAGGACGACCATCAAGAAGTGGAGGACGACCACTCAGCAGGGTACGGCCGCTCTCAAGGTTTATCATGACATAGGACGAATGTCAGATAAACAAAAATCAACAATGGGGACGGCCATTGGATAAAATGATGAAGGACGATCATCAAAAGGTGGAGGACGACCACCTAGCAGGGGACGGCTGCTAAAACAACGATGGGGACGGCCATCGGATGAGCATGATGGAGGACGACCATCAAGAAGTGGAGGACGACCACTCAGCAGGGTACGGCTGCTCTCAGGGTTTATCATAACACAGGACGAGTGTCAGATAAGAAAAAGGAAAATTTGTTGCGATCTACTGGGGAATGGTAAACACGGACGAGTGTTCACATCCAAGAAACAAAGGGTATGAGTGTTTAGATGTTAGTGTATAGATTAAAGATACGGACGAGCATCCTTAAGACTATGATACGGACGAGTATCAGGTAGAAACAAACTGACACGTGTTCAGAGATGATGATACGGACGGGTATCAACTGGTTAACAAAGAACACGGACGAGTGTTGATTCTGAGGGGACTCTTCTGGGGAATAGTAGACATAGGCGAGCATCTATATTCAAGAAGACATGAGTGTTTGACACGGTGTATGGATTAAAGATGCGGACGAGCATCCTTAAGACTATGATACGGACGAGTATCATGTAGAAACAAACGCTTGACGCATGCTCTGAGATAATGGTACGGATGAGTACCAACTGGTTAACAAAGAACACGGACGAGTGTCGAATCTGTGGGGATATATATGGCGTATACAAGATACGGACGAGTACCTGTATAAGTGTGAGTGGTGTATAGATGAGTGTTTAGCTGCTGGGGAGAGCGACACGGACGAGTGTCAAAGGGAGAAGAGTGTGATATGAACAAGTATCTGATATACAAAGTGTAGGCGACTGCGCTGGGGATGTGACACGGACGGGTGTCAAGAAAGTGTATATAGGTATATGTGAGTGCAAAGAGGATGTCTTTGGCTTTCTGCTGGGGTATAACACGGACGGGTGTCAGGAAGTATCCGTAATACGGGTGGTTTTGTTGTAAAGAGTGTTCAGGCGACTTTACTGGGGAAAGATGGCACGGACGGGTGCCAAAAGGTGTATATACTGGTGTTTGTGAATTGTGAGGCAACTGCTTTTGCTGGGAACTCTGGTGGTGTTTTTTGTATATTGTATTCTGTATATTGACGGATTGATCATTATTCACAAGTGTTCGATCCACAACATGACTTATGATTATGCTATGCGTTTGATTTTTGCCGTAATGCTCCGTATTAGACGGAATGCTACGCTCTGAGGGGATAATATGATGCGAATGCCATGATTATGCAGAGAGGTATAAATCCGGGATTCGGATCCCGTTGCTGCGAAGATCTCTGGTCGATCTGTTGAAATGGACCTCCCTGCTGGGGATGAGATCATTGATAGACCTGGAGAGATGCATCCACTTGGGGATATAGGTCACTGGTTGACATATCCTTGTAATAGGACCCAGCTGGGGTTTGTAGAAGCTTTCGTCACTCTGTTGTGATCCCTCCGTGCGTTGCTCTTCTGGATAGAGGCTGAAACTCTGTGGGGAAGTGGTTCCCTGATTCTTGTACCCGGCTGAGGGCGAGATGACAACTCGGCTGGGGAGAGAGAGAGGCATCACTGAAAGACCTCCCTAGAAATTCTGTTATGGTGACTTCTTGACTCAGCCGGGGATATGGGCATCTTCTGTGATATCTGCCCATTCTGATGAGGATAAGTAATAAGTGGCCAACTCAGCTGGGAGGAGTCATGAAAGGCAACTCAGCTGGGGAAAGAGCACTTCAGGTGCTAAAATTGAGTGTTGATATTGATTTGGCAACTTCGCTGGGGAAATGGGCACCTTCCAGTGCCACATGGATGATAGGCCGAGTTGATAATGATCTGCCAGCTTGCTGAGGGTGAAGCTTTCATGCCCCAAGTTGCGTTCCGGATACCTGCAATCCTGAAAAAGATAGAAAAACGCACAAGATAATCCCGAGGTATCCCTTACTGGATTCCGTCATAGGAGTTAGGATACTTCTGAGAGTAAGTATATTCCCTGCAAGCATGTTTCTTTATTTTCTTAGAGAAGAACATCTGTACTTATGCAATCAATTTTCTTTTAAGACATCAGACATCCTTTGCAAATAAAAATATACAAAACGAAACATGACTGAAAAATCTGATTTTATTAGTTCATGTGCCCTGAATTGGCGAGATACAGTCAAAGGAACAAATCTCCTAAAATGAAGAGATTGTTACAAATTGAGAAACAAAGTGCTGGCGATGTTGACGACGCTTTAGGGAGCTTCCCCTTCTGCTATGACTCGTATGACAATTGACGTTCTTTTCACCTTGCTTTCTGAAGAAGGCTGATTCTGATCGAAGCTTGATCCCGTTGAAGCTTACCAAGTTGTAGATGATACAGACGAACTCAGAATGCAGTTGTTCGCTTATTCCCTTATTTTGCATGGATCGCCCTTTCGGGTTTTCAATCCATCGGGATACCCATTTTTGCCTGAGCTGTCCAATGCGGCTTTTCAACTCAGCGGGTGTACAATTTTTTTTATTTTCCCTTATTTTTGCCCGAGTCTTTTATTCTGTTTTTGACTCGCCGGGATGCCCTGTTTTTGCCTGGACTTACATTCTGTTTCTGTGTCCAGCGGGTCATTTTATGCGAAGTATTTTTTAACTGCATCTGAATTCACAGGGGATGGGAAATCTCCACCATCCATGGTGTTGAGCATCAGTGCTCCACCAGAGAAAACTTTCTTTACCACGAATGGTCCTTCGTAGTTTGGAGTCCATTTGCCCCTGTGGTCTGTATGAGGAGGGAGGATTCTCTTTAACACCAGATCTCCTACTTGGTACTCTCGATGCCTGACTTTCTGATCGAAGGCCTTCTTCATTCTTTTCTGATACAACTGCCCATGACAGATTGCAGCCAATCTTTTCTCTTCAATCAGACTCAGTTGTTCGTATCGGGCCCGAACCCATTCTGCTTCGTCCAGCTTAACATCCATTAGTACCCGTAGAGAGGGCAATTCAACTTCAACAGGTAGGACTGCTTCCATGCCATACACAAGCTGATACGGTGTTGCCCCAGTGGATGTTCTGATTGACGTGCGGTACCCATGCAAGGCAAACGGTAGCATCTCATGCCAGTCTTTGTATGTGACTACCATCTTCTGCACAATCTTCTTGATATTCTTGTTAGCTGCCTCAACAGCGCCATTCATCTTTGGCCTGTAAGGAGAAGAATTGTGGTGTTGGATCTTGAAGTCCCGGCACAGCTCTGCCATCATTTTGTTGTTCAAGTTGGAACCATTATCAGTAATGATTCGCTCGGGAACTCCATATCGACAGATGATATCTCTTTTCAGAAATCTGGCTACCACTTGTCTTGTAACATTTGCATATGAGGCTGCTTCAACCCACTTGGTGAAATAGTCAATGGCGACCAGGATGAATCTGTGGCCATTTGAAGCAATTGGCTCGATCTTGCCAATCATGTCAATGCCCCACATGGCAAAGGGCCATGGTGAAGACATTATGTTCAAAGGATTGGGAGGCACATGCACCTTATCTGCATAAATCTGGCATTTATGGCATTTTCTGGCGTAGGCACAACAGTCTGCATCCATTGTGATCCAGTAATAACCTGATCTTAGCAACTTCTTAGCCATGGCATGTCCTCCTGCATGGGTACCAAAGGAGCCTTCGTGCACCTCGTGCATCAACAAGTCTGCTTCTGTCTTATCAACACATCTGAGGAGTACCATATCAAAGTTCCTTTTGTATAAAGACCCATCAGTGTTCAGAAAGAAACTACCAGCAAGCCTTCTCAAGGTCTTCTTATCATTGGAAGATGCCCCGGGTGGGTATGTTTGATCCTCCAAGAAGCACTTAATGTCATGGAACCAAGGCTTATCGTCTTTAACAACATCTGCTGCGAACACATATGCTGGTCTATCAAGTCTGGACACTGAGATCTGAGGTACAAAGTTGGCAGTCTGAACTTTGATCATGGATGAAATGGTAGCAAGAGCATCTGCGAACTGATTCTCGTCCCAAGGGATATACTCAAGCTTGACCGTTGTGAAGAAAGTCAATAACCTCCTTGTATAATCCCTGTAAGGTATCAGATGATCCTGGTGTGTGTACCATTTGCCATTGGTCTGATTGATTACCAAAGCTGAATCTCCGAATACAGTCAATGTCTTGATCCTGAGGTCAATGGCTTCCTCAAGACCCATAATGCAAGCTTCGTACTCAGCTTCGTTGTTGGTGCAGTTGAAGGTAAGTTTTGCCGAGAAAGGCATGTGAACTCCTTTAGGTGTAATGAGTACTGCACCAACACCACGACCATTCATGTTAACAGCCCCATCAAACATCATAGTCCATTCTTCTTCCGGGTCAGGCCCTTCAGTGTGAATAGGCTCTTCATGATCTTTCGCTTTGATGAAAATGATGTCTTCATCAGGGAAGTCAAATCTCATAGGCTGGTAGTCATCAATGGGTTGCTCAGCAAGATATTCAGATAGTACACTGCCCTTGATGGCTTTCTGAGAGGTGTACTGGATGTCATACTCTGTAAGGATCATCTGCCATCTTGCAACCCGTCCGGTAAGAGCTGGTTTCTCGAAAATGTACTTAACTGGGTCCATCTTTGATATCAACAAAGTAGTGTGGGTCAACATATACTGTCTCAGTCGGCGAGCAGCCCACGCTAAAGCACAGCAAGTTTTCTCGAGCAGTGAATAACGCTGTTCACAGTCGGTAAACTTTTTGCTTAGGTAGTATATTGCATACTCTTTTCGACCAGACTCGTCATGCTGGCCCAGCACACACCCCATTGATTCTTCCAATACTGTCAAGTACATAATCAGAGGTCTTCCTTCAACTGGCGGCATGAGGATTGGAGGTTCCTGTAAATACTCCTTGATCTTGTCAAAAGCCTTCTGGCAATCTTCGTTCCACCTGACCGTTTGTTCTTTTCTTAACAGCTTGAACAAGGGTTCACAAGTTGCTGTAAGGTGAGATATGAACCTTGAAATGTAGTTCAATCGACCTAAGAACCCTCGAACTTCCTTTTCTGTCCTTGGTGCAGGCATCTCTTGAATAGCTTTGACTTTATCAGGGTCAACTTCAATCTCTTTCTCACTTACAATAAATCCCAGCAGCTTACCGGATCGCACCCCGAATGTGCATTTGTTGGGGTTCAACTTCAGTTGGTATTTCCTCAGACGCTTGAATAACTTCAGCAGATTTACCAGGTGGTCTTCTTCAGTAAGGGACTTGGCAATCATGTCATCCACATAACATTCGATTTCTTTATGGATCATATCGTGGAATAATGTTACCATAGCCCGTTGATACGTTGCTCCAGCATTCTTCAGTCCGAACGGCATCACTTTGTAACAGAACGTGCCCCAAGGTGTGATGAATGTTGTCTTCTCCATGTCTTCAGGTGACATTTTAATCTGATTGTATCCTGAAAATCCGTCCATGAAGGAGAATACCGAGAACTGAGCCGTATTATCCACCAATACATCAATGTGAGGCAAAGGGAAATCATCTTTCGGGCTAGCTCTGTTCAGATCTCGGTAGTCAACAAACATCCTTACTTTGCCGTCTTTCTTGGGCACAGGTACTATGTTAGCAACCCACGGCGGATAGCTAGTTACAGCAAGGAACCCGGCGTCCCACTGTTTTTGTACCTCTTCCTTGATTTTCATAGCCATGTCTGGACGAGTACGGCGCAGCTTCTGTTTGACCGGAGGGCATTCTTCTCTCAAAGGCAGCTTGTGCACAACAATGTCGGTATCCAACCCTGGCATATCTTGGTACGACCACGCAAACACATCTACATACTCTTGAAGCAGGTCTATCAGTTGTCTCTTCACTGAGTCTTGCAGGCAGGCCCCGATTTTGACCTCTTTCACGTCTTCATCTGTACCAAGATTGATCACTTCCACCTCCTCCTGGTGAGGAGTAATAACCTTTTCCTCTTGTCTTAACAACCTGGCTAGCTCTTCAGGAAGCTCATATTCTTCTTCAACCCCTTCATCAGCTTGATTGATCGGATTGTCAAAGTCATACGATGTCATAGCCGTGCTGTTGTCGGTGCAGTCTGGAAGGCACTCTCTGCAAGGGTTCAGTTGGTTCATTTTAGTGATTGATTTTAATCTTGCTTTAGAAAAAAGTGAAATGAAGTTATCATTTTGAAAACATCGCCATTTATTTTTGTACAAAAAAGAAAAATGGAAAAAACAGTGAACGGAAAAGAAAAAGACTCGTTTGCAAAAAGCTGTCTGATATTTCATTAATTGATCTTGTTTGCACAAAAAGTACAGATGGCCCGGTTACAAAATGAGTCTTGTCATCTTGGGCAAGATGCAAGACTTTGATGCATGCTTATAAAAATACAGGAAATAATAATTACTCTGCATGAGTAACTCTTATAATTTCCTGGGAAGACCAGTTCGAGACACTGCTCCCCGGGATCTTTGGACGAATCCAGCTTTCCAGGTTGCGTTCTTCTTCCAGCTCGTCTTCCAGACAATTGATAGCATCAGGGGTAAGCATCCCCCACTCACAAAGTTGGGCTCTTTCGCAGCTGCTGTTTGATCTTGTTGAGTTGGTTTGTAACCCAACCCAAATTTGTCTTTCTTTTCCTCCACAGATACAACCTTGCCCCAGCCTTGGGCAGTTCCTTCCTCAACAACCCTCCGGGCTTGTTGATAAGATGACATGGAGATCCCAGATACAGCAGATGCTTCATTCACATTCAAGGCTTCAAATCCTTGGCTCATTGTTTCATGGATCTCCCCATCCATTTCAATATACTTATAAGTAGCCAGATGGCTAACAAATATATCCTCCTCCCCACAGATTGTAACAACTTGGCCTTCCCACTCAAATTTTAACTTTTGGTGAAGGGTAGACGTTATTGCGCCGGCGGCGTGAATCCAGGGTCTACCCAACAAACAGCTGTAGGCGGGCTGAATGTCCATCACATAAAAGATAGTTTTAAAGGTCTGTGGGCCAATTGTCACAGGTAGCTCAATCTCTCCCAGAACCGATCTCTTAGAACCATCAAAGGCTCTTACCACCATGTTGCTGGGTCTCAATGCCAGTCCATCATATTCTAACTTCACCAGAGCCTTCTTTGGTAAGACATTCAGGGATGAACCTGTGTCCACCAGCACATGTGAAAGGACAGCTCCTTTGCATTCCATGGTGATGTGCAAGGCTTTGTTGTGGTTGCGGCCATCCGCTGTCAAGTCAGTATTGGTGAACCCTAGCCCATTGCTAGCAGTGACATTTCCAACCACGGTTTCCAACTGGTTGACAGTAATCTCTTCAGGCACGTAAGCTGCGTGCAAGACCTTGAGTAGTGCATTCCGATGGGCTTCGGAGCACATAAGCAGTGAGAGGATAGAGATTTTGGATGGCGTTTGGTGAAGCTGATCCACAATTTTGTAATCACTCTTTTTGATGATTCTCATAAACTCATCAACTTCTTGATCGAACGGTGTCTTCACAGCTTCTTTAACAGCTTGATCTTCCTGCACCGGGCTCTTTCCTTTTGCCTTGGCAGCAGCTTCTGCTTCGGCAGTAGGTCTTTGCATTGGTGGAGCAAAGAGACGTCCGCTTCGAGTGAAGCCTCCGCCTCCTCCCACATTATCTACTTGTGGTGCAGGTGTTGATGTTTCAAGAGTGATTCTCTTTCCTTCGCAGTATACGTCAGAGCCATAGTGCCAAGGGATGGCCCTATTGCTTTCATATGGTACCGGTCCAGGCACTGTGACAGTAACTGGACTGATGGCTGCTGCTGAAGGGACTGTAATTGTTTGTGGATCGTAAAAGATTGTAACTGGTGCTCTGGTGGGAGCAGCACCTTCTGAATGGTAGGCAGAGTTGTTTTCAGGATCATAAAATATGGTGACAGTAGAGACATCTTCATGATTTGTTGCTGGAGTTGTAGGAGATATTGGCGGAAGAATGGATGTTGTCGTTGTAGGAGTCTCGAAGTAGAGTGAAGCTGAAGTTGTAGCAGAAAAATTTGTTGAAAACTGATCAGTTGAGATGATAGATGAAGTACTTGTTGATGAAACCGAAGAATTGTCAGGAACAATGGTTGTTGCAGTTGTAGGAGGTTCTGAAACCGTTGATGATGAGATTGCTGGATTTGTTGGAAATGATGTAGTGATTTGAAGTTGGCCACTATGAATGAGGCCGTCTATGCCATTCCTCAAATTATCGCACCCATTGTCGCTCCCGACAAGTGACACCGGGTCACATGAAGGTACAGACGCGAACGGTCGGCGAAGGGAACAGTGAGAACACACAGCCGTGAACTCACTGGAGAATGAATAGAGTCGCCAGCTAGGCATTTTTATCCCGGAGGAAAGGCAATGCTGCATAGGCCTAGAAAGATATGGATAAGACGGTTTGCGAACCAGAGAGACTGAGAAAGGGGGTCGGTTACAACCTGGGAAGGTATTAGCACCCAGATTGTCCGTCGTACTCGACGGGATCCACGCTTGAAAGATTTGTGTTTTAAAGGGGTAGTGTCAGTGCAATCTGTGTATAAAATAGCTGGAAAAAGATGTACAGGTGTCAGTGTATGAGAAGTGAAGTGTGATATATATACAGTGTCAGTGTGAGACCAGGAATGAAATGCTCATGATAATGAGGCTAAAAGAAATGAGCTGGAAGGAGGGGGGATGTACAGAGACTTTTGTTCGATAACTGTTAAGTTATGCCTACGTATCCTCTCGTGCAATGAGGAAGTCAGAACACCGTAGTTCGACCCAAAGAGACTGAAAGATGAATTGACTGATGAACTGCTTGCTTGTCTATGCTCAAGTGTATGACCTGTCTGGCTCAGGTGCTAACTGTCTTGCATTAGACGGAAGAAGCAAGTTCTCGATTGTGAGTGAGGGTGATGAGAAAAGAATCCTGGAGGAGACGATTATTGTTTGTTTTTGAGTTTTCAGTCTTTTATTTCTTTTTGGAGTTTGTCATAAGATAATGAGCTTAAGTCTAAACCAATGGATTTAGTAAACTCATCACATCTTCCCTCTGTTTAGGGGTAATGAGAGTACCTTAAGTGTGAAGTCAGATTCTCACACTTAATCACCTTCGGTGTAGGATTAAGATCATTAACCTATTTGTGATTATTTAGATGTTTTTGGTGTTTTTGTTTAGTGTTGAGTAATGAGGTTAAGCCATAATCAAGGATTAAACAGACCCATTACACCATCCTAAAAGAAGGATAATAGATGAGAATGTTTAAGCTGAGGAAAACTCCTCAACTTAATCCATGATTAGGGATTAAACCCATGACAAAACAAGCCTTTATTAAGTGGATTTTAGTTAATGGTATGATGATGAAGTGTTTTTTTTTTATGGTTTGTAAGACAACTTGAGGGGGACTTGTCCATTAACACTAGGGTCAGTCCTTCTTAACCACTTAAGGAAGAATTAGGACCCTAATGCAAGGCCCAAGTTACAAGTGTAATGTCTTGATATTTATTAGATGAATTGATTAAGAGATTTAAACACCTTAAGGGTTTAATACTTAGGATTAAAGTTATACACTCCATCCTAAGAGAAGGATGCAGGCATAAGCTTAATCACAAAGTATTAAAGCCTTTAGGGTTTAGTCCCTGATTATGAGGTGAGAAGAGAGGACTCAAAGAGAGACACAAAGGTAAAAACTATGGGGGGAACTAATCAAAACCCTAATTCATTGTCATGCTTGGATGATCCTAAGGTTTGTGAGGTTTTCAAGAACAATCTTCAAAGAACCACCAGGAAGCAGATGAATGAGGATCAAGAGAAGCAAAGTGACTTGCTTCATTCAAGAAGTCAAGTCACTTGAAGAAAGAAAGTGAGAAGAAGAAGAATGAGCAAGCTCAAACTCAAACACTAATAAAAATGCAGCAGTGGATGCAAGAGAGATGAAAAGAAAAGGTATGAGAAGTGAAGGCAAATCCACTTCTCAAGTTTACTTACCACCTGCAATGTTAGAAAGAAATGCAATGCAATGCAAGATGAGATGAAATGGTATGATGCAAAGCAAAACCAGAAGCATGTTGATGATGATTATGATGTTATGAGGTGCTGCAAACATGAGGCAAAGCAATGGGGATGTTCATACAAGCTTATGAATGCAAATGATGCAAGCTAAGGAGCATGAACAAGCATGAAAAGTTATGAATCATACAAGACAAATGACATAGCAAACATGGGATGCAATGATCAAAGATGCTTTCTACATGTCTTAAGATGTCAAATGAAACATAAGAATGCACAAAATGCAAAGACAAGTCATGTTATGCAAGGAAATGCAAGGAGGATGCAAAAGAAAGTCCAAATTAGGGTTTATGGATCAAACATCAAACACAAACCAAAAACAGAAGCAAACCTCATGATAAAAAATGGGAAATGGCACCCAAAGAAACCCTAGGCCTATGATGAACCACTGCCCAAAGGGGAACTCTCAACTCTCAACCAATCTTGAGTTATGATTTTCAAAAGTTATTAGGGTTTTTTAGGGTTCTTAACAAAACAAATGCCAAGCAATTAGAAAATGCAAGAACAATTCATGGCCTTTTTATCCTAGGAACTACATGCTAAACATAACACAATGCAAGAAGAATCAATGTCTCAACCTTCACCAATTGACAAAAATGAATTTTTGAACTTATGATCAAAATAATGCACAAAATATGATTTAATTCAATGAAAAATTCTTAAAATGCATCAAGATCAAAAAATAAATTTGGTTTGAAGGTTGGACAATGTTTCTAAATGTCTTAGAACATTTCATGAATTTTTTTGTAATTTTTAAATACCTAAAAGTATTTTTAATTAATTAATTTCTATTAATCAATTAAAAATAATCTTTTAAATATTTAAAAATACCTTTTTAATGATGAAAAATAAAATAAAAATATTTTTGGATCATAAAAATTATTAAGACTCAGAGGAAAAAGTTTTCATAATTTTTATGTATTTTTTGCTATTTTAAAATAATTATGCAAGTTAATTGAAAAGAAAATGAATTAAAAACAAATAAAAATGAAAGTAAACCAAATGGAAGGCTGAGATGCACTATGGATTTGAATCTGTTGACCAGCGCACAAATGAAGGGTGTGGATTCACTCTGGCCAAATTAATTTAATTACGAATTAATTAAAACTAATTAAGTGGATTAGGGCTAACAAAGAGATCTGGGCCATCCAAACTGGAGGGAAGTCAACAAGTCAAAGGCCATCTACGGCTCAAATTCAAATGGTCATAATGACCTGAGTTTAGGGTTAATCACCCTCAGGTGACCGGAGAGAAGCTCCGGTCATCTTCTCCGGTTGCACAAAAACCCTAGAACACGATTCAGGTACTTATTCTACAAATCAAGCACACCTAAATGATCCTCTAACTTCCTAGGTCATGAATCCAAGCTCAAACAACATTTATGCATCATGAATCGAAGGAATCGAAAGGAAAGACATTTACGGGCAAAAATTCAGAGGGACCATACAAGCTCAGTTTTCACTCATTTTTAATTCTGAGATCAACCCCATGACCAGCAAGACATGACTAACCAATTTATAACTCAAAAACCAAGCTTCGAGAGAAAAGTTTCCATGATCATACCTGAGCTGGAAAGCTTCAAAACTGAACTTCCAGAGCTTTCCTTGCGTGCAAATGGACTCCCTTGTATCCCCTGATGCTAATGGAAGGCTTCAAAGCTCTTGTGGATGGCTGATTTGTGAGAACCAGTTCTGGTGTAGCAGGAAATGAGCTTTGTGTACAGTCTGTTTCAGTTCAAAGTAAAGGGTGGTTTTGACTCCTTGTGGTATGCTTGACTTGTTGGTGAAGAAAGGTGAGGTGTTTGATGGCTGGATAGTGAGATTCGAAGGGAACTGGTTTGGAAGGTGAAGAATGGTGAAGCTCAGGTCAGGCTTGTTTCAGGCTTGAACTTTGGTGGTTTGAGGTCTATGAAATGTGTTGAGTTGGTTGGTGAAGTTAGCTTGAGTGTTTGATGGCTGTGTGAGCAGATTCGATAGAAAATGCAATGTGTGATGATTTTGTGAATGTTATGTTTTTGTATGTTTCAGCCTTGCCTCCCTTATGTTTTGGCCAGCATTTGGATAGTATAAACAATTGCAAGTGGCTGGGAGATGTGACATGTCCTGCTGTGATTGGGATGTCTACTTTTGCATAAAGTCCACCTTTTGTGTAAGTGAGGCATGGCTCAAAGTCTAGGCAAGTACAAGGTTGGTTCTGGTGCAGCATGGTGAGAGAGAGGTCTAGCAAAGCTCAGTACTCAAGGCTGCAAGTTGGTGAGAGGTGATCATGAGTTTTTGCAACTTGTTGCTTTTTGAACTTTCATGAGAAAAGTCAAGTTACATGAACTATAACCATGGGCATTCTTGGTTCAATTCTGAATTTTATGACTTGTAGAATGTTGGCACATTGGTTAGAGGTGAACTTGAGGCTGCAAAAGTCATTGATCCATGATTTTGCAAAATTCTCATTTAGGGCATGCCTTGAAAGTAAGTGATTTTAGCCAACTTTGCATTGCCATAACTTTTAATCCATGAAGAGTTTGATCATGTTCTTGTACTTTTTGAAAAGGGAAAGATGAGATCTACAACTTTCATGACCAAAGTTTTTTCATTTGAAGCATTTTTGGATCAAGAATCATGGCTTGAAGAATGACCTAAAATGGTGCATTCTTGAAAAGTCAACTATGCCCAAAAAAGTCAACATTTGCAAAAACCCCAAATTCTTGATTTTTATGAACTTCAACCTTCTTCCATGATCAAATAAAGATCATATACACTCAAAATGATGAAGATCACCCCTTGGTTGGGTCATTGGGGGCCTCAGATGCCCTGATTTTGCACTGACTTGTCTGAAAAGTCAACCCTTGATCAGATGACTTCCCCATGGAATTTCTTCATGAAAATTGATATGCATACTCCCTATACCATATAGAGACCAATGGAAACAAGAATGACCAAAAAATTTGGAGTTATGGCCTCTGAAACCAAAACCCTAATTTTCAGTCAACTGTGTGGTTCAAGCTGGCCCTGCATCCACTCAAACCCTAGTTCTTGTGATTCCTCTGCAATTTTGACCTTGAGGAGATGGAATATGATATATGCACACATGGACCACTTTGAGTTGATTGGTGGCCTTTGGAGTGGCTCAGAAAGCTCCTGGATTGCTCAGATCACAAACCCTAGGTGCAGATGACTTAGACACAATGCAGTGAATCAAAAATGAGATGTGAGATGATATGATTGTATTTATGCATATGAGGATGATCACAAGCCATGGTGTGAATGGGTGAGGGCAAATTTGGGGTGTTTACAGCTGCCCCTATTCAAACATGAGTTAGCTGTGCAGGTTGTAAGCGACGGCTTAACAGGCCAAACAAGATAACTTGTGGTTGAATACCAAAGACAGTCCAAAATTTGCACTCACAGAAATGAAGAAGAAAAGGGATATAGATTGTAAAGGAAAACAAAGTATATCGTAAAGTATGGGCGACTGAGGACGACCGTCGAGCAGAGGACGACTGCTGGGTAAGGTGGTATGTGAAGCAAAGCGATGACGGGGACGGCCGACATGCTGGTAAAGTGTATAAAGCAATGACGGGGATGGCCGACATGCTGGGGATAAAAGGTAAAGCTAAGACGGGGACGGCCGACTAGCTGGGGAAAATAAAATATCATGATGGGGACGGCCATCAAGATAAAGCTGCAAAATTCTGTGGATTAATGAAACATGACGGGGACGGCCATCAAGTTCATAAAGGTAAAGTAGCCAACGATGGGGACGGCCATCGGGCTAAAAAAGGAAAAGGGACCACGACGGGGACGGCCATCGGGTTAAAGAATGAATGAAATAAACAGATGATGGGGTACGGCCATCAAAGGTGAAGGACGATCACCTAGCAGGGGACGGCTGCTCTGTTGGGTATAAAAGAAATATGATGGGGACGGCCATCAAAGGTGGAGGACGACCACCTGGCAGGGTACGGCTGCCGAAAATATCAACGATGGGGACGGCCATCGGATAGAAAAGGTCAACGATGGGGACGGCCATCGGACGAGCAAGATGGAGGACGACCATCAAGAAGTGGAGGACGACCACTCAGCAGGGGACGGCTGCTCTCGAGGTTTATCATAACACAGGACGAGTGTTAGATAACCAAAATCAACAATGGGGACGGCCATTGGATAAAGTGATGAAGGACGATCATCAAAGGGTGGAGGACGACCACCTAGCAGGGGACGGCTGCTAAAATCAACGATGGGGACGGCCATCGGATGAGCATGATGGAGGACGACCATCAAGAAGTGGAGGACGACCACTCAGCAGGGTACGGCTGCTCTCAAAGGTATCATAACACAGGACGAGTGTTAGATAAAAAGAAAATTTGTTGGCAATCTACTGGGGAGATAGTAAACACGGACGAGCGCTTACATCCAAGAAATAAAAGGTATAAGTGTTTGGTATTGTGTATAGATTAAAGATGCGGACGAGCACCCTTAAGACTATGATACGGACGAGTATCATGTAGAAACAAACTGACACATGTTCAGAGATGATGATACGGACGAGTATCAATTGGTTAACAAAGAACAAGGACTACTGCCGAATCTGCGGGGATATGAGTGGTGATGTATACAAGATACGGACGAGTATCTGTATAAGCGTACCATGAGTAGTATGAGTATTGTATATAAGATGAGTGTTTATCTGCTGGGGAGAGTGACACGGACGAGTGTCAAGAGAGAACAGTATAATATGAACAAGTATCTGCTATACAAAGTCTAGGCGACTGCGCTGGGGATATGACACGGACGGGTGTCAAAAAGGGTGTATATAGGTATGTGAGAGTGCACAGGGGATGTCTTTGGCTTTCTGCTGGGATATGACACGGACGGGTGTCAGGACGTATCTGTAGTACGGGTGATTTGTTTGTAAAGGGTGTATTCAGGCGACCTTACTGGGGAAAGATGACACGGACGGGTGCCAAAAGGTGTATATACTGGTGTTTGTGATTTGAAAGGGCAGCTGCTTTTGCTGGGACTCTGATGGGGACTCTTGGGGAAAGTAATCTGTATTCTGATGAATGGTTACTAATCACAAGCGTTCAATTCACAACATGACTTATGATTATGCTATGCATTTGATTTTTGCCGTAATGCTCCGTATTAGACGGAATGCTACGCTCTGGGGGGTGAATATGATGCGGATGCCATGATTATGCAAAGGGGGGCGGATCCGGGATTCGGATCCCATTGCTGCGAAGATCTCGGGTCGATCTGCTTGAAATGGACGTCCCAGCTGGGTATGAGATCACTGGTAGATCTAATGATGCATCTGCTCGGGGATATAAGTCACTGATTGACATATCCTTATAAATGAGAGACCCAGCTGGGGTTTGTAGAAGCTTTCTTCACTCTGTTGTGATCTCTTCGTGCATTGCTCTTCTGAATAAAGGCTTGAAGCTCTGTGGAGAGATGATTCCCTGATTTCTGCATTCTGTTGAGGAAGAATAGCAACTTGGCTGGGGAATTGAGAGGCAACTCAGCTGGGGAGAGCAACAAGAGGCAACTCAGCTGGGGACAGAGCATCTTGGATGTTGAGATTGAGCGTGTGCTGATTTGGCAGCTCCGCTGGGGAAATGGGCACCTTCGATGCTGTATGTTGAAGATAGGCCGAGTTGATAATGATTCGCCTACTTGCTGAGACGTAACCTGCATGCCCCAAGGTTGCGTTCTGGATACCTACAATCCTGCAAAGGTAAGGAAACGTACAAAAGGTCCCGAGGTATCCCTTTTCTGGATTCCGTCATAGGAGATAAGTACTTTCGAGAGTAATCACATTCCCTGTAAGCATGTGTGTTTTTTTTTTTTTTTTTAATTTTTTAGAGAAGGGCATCTGTACTTGTGCAATTGTATTTTTAGAGATGTCAGACAACTCTTTGCAAAACATAAATGTAAAAACAAAACATGACCGAAAATCTGATTTTATTAATTCATGTGCCTTGAATTGGCAAAGATACAGTCAAAGAAACATATCTCCTGAAATGAGGAGATTGTTACAAATTGAGAAATAAAGTGCTGGCGGTGTTGACGACGCTTTCAAGGAGCTTCCTCTTCTGCTATGACTCGTATGACAATGACGTTCTTCTCGTCTTGCTTTCTGGAGAGGGTTGATTCTGATTGAAGCTTGATCCTTTGGAAGCTTACCAAGTTGTAGGTGATACAGACGAATTCAGAATGCAGTTGTTCGCTTATTCCCTTATTTTGCATGGATCGCCCTTTCAGGTTTTCAATCCATCGGGATACCCATTTTTGCCTGAGCTGTCCAATGCGGCTTTTCAACTCAGCGGGTGTACATTTTTTATTTATCTCCCTTACTTTTGCCCGAGTCTTTTATTCTGTTTTTGACTCGCCGGGATGCCCTATTTTTGCCTGGACTTACATTCTGTTTTTATGTCCAGCGGGTCATTTTATGCGAAGTATTTTTTAACTGCATCTGAATTCACAGGGGACGGGAAATCTTCACCATCCATGGTGCTGAGCATCAGTGCTCCACCAGAGAAAACTTTCTTTACAACGAATGGTCCTTCATAATTCGGAGTCCATTTGCCCCTGTGGTCTGTATGAGGAGGGAGGATTCTTTTCAGCACAAGATCTCCCACTTGGTACTCTCGGTGCCTGACTTTCTGATCGAAGGCTTTCTTCATCCTTTTCTGATATAGCTGCCCATGACAGATTGCAGCCAATCTTTTCTCTTCGATCAGACTCAGTTGCTCGTATCGGGACCGAACCCATTCTGCTTCGCTTAGTTTAACATCCATTAATACCCGTAACGAGGGTAATTCAACTTCAACAGGTAGGACCGCTTCCATACCATACACAAGCTGATACGGTGTTGCCCCAGTGGACGTTCTGATTGATGTGCGATACCCATGCAAGGCAAATGGTAGCATTTCATGCCAGTCTTTGTAGGTGACTACCATCTTCTGCACAATCTTCTTGATATTCTTATTTGCTGCCTCAACAGCGCCGTTCATCTTTGGCCTGTAAGGAGAAGAATTGTGATGTTGGATCTTGAAGTCCCGGCACAGTTCTGCCATCATTTTGTTGTTCAAGTTGGAACCATTATCAGTAATGATTCGCTCGGGCACTCCATACCGACAGATGATATCTCTCTTCAGAAATCTGGCTACCACTTGTCTTGTAACATTTGCATATGAGGCTGCTTCAACCCACTTGGTGAAATAGTCGATGGCGACCAGGATGAATCTGTGGCCGTTTGAAGCAGTTGGCTCAATCTTGCCAATCATATCAATGCCCCACATAGCAAAGGGCCATGGTGAAGACATGATGTTCAAAGGATTGGGAGGCACATGCACCTTATCTGCGTAGATCTGGCATTTATGGCATTTTCTGGCGTAAGCACAACAGTCTGCATCCATCGTGATCCAATAATAGCCTGATCTTAACAACTTTTTAGCCATTGCATGTCCTCCAGCATGGGTACCAAAAGATCCTTCGTGCACTTCATGCATCAACAAATCTGCTTCCGTCTTGTCAACACATCTGAGGAGTACCATGTCAAAGTTCCTCTTGTATAAAGACCCATCAGCGTTCAGAAAGAAACTTCCAGCAAGCCTTCTTAAAGTCTTCTTGTCATTGGAAGATGCCCCAGGTGGGTATGTCTGATCCTCCAAGAAGCACTTAATGTCGTGGAACCAAGGCTTATCATCTTTTACAACATCTGCTGCAAATACATATGTTGGTCTATCAAGTCTAGACACTGAAATCTGAGGTACAAAGTTGGCCGTTTGAACTTTGATCATGGATGAAATGGTAGCAAGAGCATCTGCAAACTGATTCTCGTCGCGAGGGATATACTCAAGCTTGACTGTTGTGAAGAAAGTCAGTAACCTCCTTGTATAATCCCTGTAAGGTATCAGATGATCTTGGTGGGTGTACCATTTTCCGTTGGTTTGATTGACTACCAAAGCTGAATCTCCGAATACGGTTAATGTCTTGATCCTGAGGTCAATGGCTTCCTCAAGACCCATAATGCAAGCTTCGTATTCAGCTTCGTTGTTAGTGCAGTTGAAAGTGAGTTTTGCCGAGAAAGGCATGTGAACCCCTTTAGGTGTAATGAGTACTGCACCAACACCACGGCCATTCATGTTAACAGCCCCATCAAACATCATAGTCCATTCTTCTTCCGGGTCGGGCCCTTCAGTGTGAATAGGCTCTTCGTGATCTTTTGCTTTAATGAACATGATGTCTTCATCAGGGAAGTCAAACCTCATTGGCTGGTAGTCATCAATGGGTTGCTCAGCCAGATATTCAGATAGTACACTGCCCTTGATGGCTTTCTGAGATGTGTACTGTATGTCATATTCCGTGAGAATCATCTGCCATCTTGCAACCCGTCCGGTAAGAGCTGGCTTCTCGAAAATGTACTTAACTGGATCCATTTTTGAGATTAATAAGGTAGTGTGGGTCAACATATACTGTCTCAGTCGGCGAGCAGCCCACGCTAAAGCACAGCAAGTTTTCTCGAGCAGTGAATAACGCTGTTCACAGTCGGTAAACTTTTTGCTTAGGTAGTATATTGCATACTCTTTTCGACCAGACTCGTCATGCTGGCCCAGCACACACCCCATTGACTCTTCTAATACTGTCAAGTACATAATCAGAGGTCTTCCTTCAACTGGAGGCATAAGGATTGGGGGTTCTTGTAGATATTCCTTGATCTTGTCAAAAGCCTTCTGGCAGTCTTCGTTCCACCTGACCGTTTGTTCCTTTCTTAGCAGCTTGAACAAGGGTTCACAGGTTGCTGTGAGGTGAGATATGAACCGGGAAATGTAGTTCAATCGACCTAAGAACCCTCGAACTTCTTTCTCAGTTTTCGGTGCAGGCATTTCTTGAATAGCCTTGACTTTGTCAGGGTCAACCTCAATCCCTTTCTCGCTTACAATAAAGCCCAGCAGCTTACCGGATCGCACCCCGAATGTGCATTTGTTGGGGTTCAGCTTCAATTGGTACTTCCTCAGACGCTTGAACAACTTCAGCAGATTCACCAGGTGATCTTCCTCTGTAAGGGACTTGGCAATCATATCATCCACATAACATTCTATTTCCTTGTGGATCATATCGTGGAACAATGTCACCATAGCCCGTTGATATGTGGCACCAGCATTCTTCAGTCCGAATGGCATCACTTTGTAACAGAACGTGCCCCAAGGTGTAATGAATGTTGTCTTCTCCATGTCTTCAGGTGACATCTTGATCTGATTATATCCTGAAAATCCATCCATGAAGGAGAATACCGAGAACTGAGTCGTGTTATCCACCAATACATCAATGTGAGGTAATGGGAAGTCATCCTTCGGGCTGGCTCTGTTCAGATCCCGGTAGTCAACACACATTCTTACTTTGCCGTCCTTCTTAGGCACAGGTACTATGTTAGCGACCCACGGCGGGTAGCTGGTCACAGCAAGGAACCCGGCGTCCCATTGCTTTTGTACCTCTTCCTTGATTTTCATAGCCATGTCTGGGCGAGTTCGGCGCAACTTCTGTTTAACTGGCGGGCATTCTTCCCTCAGAGGCAGCTTGTGCACAACAATATCGGTATCCAACCCTGGCATATCTTGATACGACCAAGCAAACACATCAACATACTCTTGAAGCAGATCTATCAGTTGTCTCTTCACTGAGTCTTGCAGGCAGGCCCCGATTTTAACTTCCTTCACGTCTTCATTGGTACCAAGATTGATCACTTCAACCTCCTCCTGGTGAGGAGTGATAACCTTTTCCTCTTGTCTCAACAACCTGGCTAGCTCTTCAGGAAGCTCATATTCTTCTTCAACCCCTTCATCAGCCTGATTGATTGGATTGTCAAAGTCATACGATGTCATAGCCGTGCTGTTGTCGGTGCAGTCTGGAAGGCACTCTCTGCAAGGGTTAAGTTGGTTCATTTTAGTGATTGATTTTAATCTTGCTTTAGAAAAAGTGAAATGAAGTTATCATTTTGAAAACACCGCCATTTATTTTTTTGTACAAAAAGAAAAATGGAAAAACAGTGAGCATAAAAGAAAAAAGACTCGTTTGCAAAAAAAAGATGTCTGATATTTCATTAATTTAATCTTGTTTGCACAAAAGTACAGATGGCCCTGGTTACAAAATGGGTCTTGTCATCTTGGGCAAGATGCAAGACTTGGATGCATGCTATATAAAAATACAGGAAATAATAATTACTCTGCTCGAGTAACACTTATAATTTCCTGGGAAGACCAGTTCGAGACACTGCTCCCCGGGATCTTTGGACGAATCCAATTCTCCAGATTGCGCTCCTCTTCCAGCTCGTCTTCCAGACAGTTGATAGCATCGGGGGTAAGCATCCCCCCACTGACAAAACCAGGCTCTGCAGCAGCCTTTGCTTGATGTTGAGTTGGTCTGTAACCCAACCCAAATTTGTCCTTCTTCTCCTCCACAGCTAAGACCTTGCCCCAGCCTAGGGCAGTTCCTGCTTCAACAACCTTCCGGGCTTGTTGGTAAGATGGCATTGGAGTACCAGATACAGCAGATGCTTCATTGACGTTCAAGGCCTCAAAACCTTGGCTCATTGTTTCATGGATCTCTCCATCCATTTCAATGTATTTGTAAGTAGCCAGATGGCTGACAAAAATGTCCTCCTCTCCACAGAGTGTGACAACTTGGCCTTCCCACTCAAATTTTAACTTTTGGTGAAGGGTAGACGTTATTGCGCCAGCGGCGTGAATCCAGGGTCTACCCAACAAACAGCTATAGGCGGGCTGAATGTCCATCACATAAAAGATAGTTTTAAAAGTCTATGGGCCAATTGTCACGGGCAGCTCAATCTCTCCCAGAACCGATCTCTTAGAACCATCAAAGGCTCTCACCACCAGGTTGCTGGGTCTCAATGCCAATCCATCATATTCAAGCTTCACCAGAGCCTTCTTCGGTAAGACATTCAGGGAAGAACCTGTGTCCACCAGCACATGAGAAAGGACAGCTCCTTTGCATTCCATGGTTATGTGCAAGGCTTTGTTGTGATCGCGACCATCCGCTGTCAAGTCAGAATTGGTAAACCCTAGCCCATTGCTAGCAGTAACATTTCCAACCACGGTTTCCAATTGGTTGACAGTAATCTCCTCGGGCACGTAAGCTGCGTGCAGGACTTTAAGTAGTGCATTCCGATGGGCTTCGGAGCACATAAGCAGTGAGAGGATGGAGATTTTGGATGGCGTCTGGTGAAGTTGATCCACAATTTTGTAGTCACTCTTTTTGATGATCCGCATAAACTCATCAACTTCCTGATCAAATGGAGTCTTCAGGGCTTCTTTGGCAACTGGATCTTCCTGCACCGGGCCTTTTCCCTTTGCCTTGGCAGCAGCTTCTGCTTCGGCAGTAGGTCTTTGAACTTGTGAAGCAAAGAGACGTCCGCTTCGAGTGAAGCCTCCGCCTCCCCCCACATTACCTACTTGTGGTGCAGGTGTTGATGTTTCAAGAGTGATTCTTTTTCCTTCGCAGTATATGTCAGAGCCATAGTGCCAAGGGATGGCCCTATTGCTTTCGTATGGTACTGGTCCAGGCACCGTGACAGTGACTGGACTGATTGCTGCTGCTGAAGGGACTGTAATTGTGTGTGGATCATAGAAGATTGTAACTGGTGCTCTGGTGGGAGCAGCACCTTCTGAATGGTAGGCGGAATTATTTTCAGGATCATAGAATATGGTAACAGTGGAGACATCTTCATGATTGATTGCTGGTGTTGTAGGAGGTACTGTTGGAAGGACTGTTGTTGTTGCTGATGGAGAGTCGAAATGGAATGAAGCTGTAGTTGTAGCAGGAGGAACCGTTGAAAACTGATCATTTGGGAGGACAGGTGAAATACTTGTTGACGGTGTTGATGAATTGTCGGGAACAATAGTTGTTGCATTTGTAGGAGGTTCTGAAACCGTTGTTGATGAAGTTGCCGGATTTGTCGGGAATGATGTAGTGATCTGTAGCAGGCCACTCTGAATAAGGCTGTCAATGCCATTCCTCAAGTCTTCACACCCATTCCATGAAATATTGCAATAGGGACACCCTAGTTCACACCCCGGAAATATCTGGTTTTCACGGAGTTGAGCTTTGATTTCCACCAATGGTGTCCTGATCTGATCCACACTAGTTATCAAATAAGACGGTGGGTCTTCTTCAATAGCGTTAATTCGGGGACCACCATGATTTGGCATTGGGTTTTTATTGACATTGGGCGGAGGTGCAAAATTCAGAGCCTTGGAGTCTACCAAGTCTTGTACCTTCATATGCAGAGCTCTGCATTTTTCTGTACTGTGACCAGGTGCGTTCGAATGAAAAGCACACCTAGCATTGGAGTCATAGTTTCTTGGCAAACCGTTGGGATCCGGAGGTGCCAACGTTCTTAGCTCAACTAGGTTGAGTTTCAGAAGTTGTGGCAGCAAAGCAGCATACGGCATTGGGATCGGATCGATCACTCGGTTAGCTTGAGATGGCCTCTGTTGGAATGGCCTCTGTTGATTGTTGTTGTTGGAGTTGTTGTTGAAGTTCCTTGGAGGATACTGATTCTGATGATACTGGGGTTGTTGTTGGAAGTTTTGTTGAGGAGGTTGATAGACTGGCTGAGGATGAGCTGGAGCAGGGATAGTGACTGCTGCTATTGACCTCTGAGCATATTGGGGCCTACCCCTGTTGGTGTGAATGGCATTGGTCTCGCCAGTTCTTCTCGGGCCTGCAAAAGGCTTTCTTGTATTACTGGACGAGCTTGCACCGTTGTCTGAGATCTTTCCCATCTTTAACAGGCTTTCAATTCTCTCCCCAGCTATGACAACATCTGCGAAGCTGGTGGAAGAGAAAGCAGCTAGCCTATCAATATAGGTTCCCTGAAGAGTGTTCATAAACATGTCTGCCATTTCTCTCTCAGACATTGGTGGTTGAACAGCAGCAGCCAGTTGCCTCCATCTTTGAGCATATTCTCTGAAGCTCTCCCTAGATGACTGTGACATTCCCATTAGGAGGGTCCTGTTGGGTGCCATATCTAGATTATACTGATACTGTCTGATGAAGGCTTATGCCAGGTCCTTCCAGCATCTTATAGTTGCTCTTGTCAGATGGGAATACCATTCCCTTGATGCTCCAGTCAAGCTATCTTCAAAATAGAACATCCACAATTTCTCATCCATTGTATAGGCCTTCAGCCTTCCCAGAAATGATTGCAAATGAGTCCGGGGGCATGAAGTCCCATTATACTTTTCGAAGCAAGGAGGCTTGAACTTATGGGGAATCCTGACCCCTTCTACCAAACCCATGTCCATGACGTCGAAACCCAAAGAGTTTTGAGATTCCAGTGATCTCAACTTCTCAGCTATTTCTTCCAATCGTCTATCATATGTTTCCTCTCCGGCACCCATCACTGTATACTGGTCCTCCTGAGGATCTTCTTGAAGTACTCTGGCTGCTGTTGCTGTCCCTTGAATGTTGACTGGGATGTTAGCCTCTGGATGGAGATGGGGTCCAAAAACAGGGGGGTAACATGTGGTTGCCCCCTTTCATTATTACTGGTGCCTGCAGTTCCTACATGAGGCTCCTCTTGATTTTGCCTCTCCACCATGGCCCTCAGTCTCTCCTGGCTCTGAGCCATGTTGTTCATAACTTCCATGAACTGCGTCATCTGCGTTCTCATCTCTAACCTTTCGTTTGCCATCTGGTTTCTGACCTCCGTAAGGTCCTGCTGCATCTGATCCATCTGAATTCCCGGAAGGTTGTTTCTAGTTGGGTATCTGTGTGGCCTGTTGAGAGGAAATACCCGGCGGCGAGCAATAATTCCTGAACATCACAACAGAGGTTAGCAACAACAAAACAAAAACCTACAAAACAAACAAAAGGGGTTAGCATGCAATGCAGTTATGCTTATTTGTTCTCAAGGTATCCGGTTTGGCCTTCAGTTTTGACCCTTCCAGACCCTTGAAGATGATGCTGTTGAAGTTGCTTTTGATGTGAACCAAACACAAATATATTACAAAGGCGAAATAATTTTGTTCATTTTACAACACAAGCCCTCAAAGGGGTCAAAGTACATTACATAAAGCAAAAGTACATGGAAAAGGAACAACAACAAGCAAATGATCAAACTCCAAGGCCAAACTCATCCTCACGAACTTCCTTGAGAAGCGCTTCGGTCACAGGATCAGCCGGATGCTCCGTGAGACTTCTGATGAGAAGGTTCCTTGTTGCAACAGCTGCAGTCAACCTCTTGTTCTGACTTTGATCTTTAGACCTCTTCAATCCTGCTTTGATTTTCAGCTCTGATATTTCCTCCTGGGCTGCTGCCAGGGCTTTTTCCATCTGCTCCATCTTGTCCTGAACTCTCTTGTCTTCTAGAGTACGGGCCTCAGTGATTCGGACCCATCTGGCCTGACTCTCTTTCAAATACAAGTCTGTTCTTGCTCTTTGGAACTGGGCTTCTTTACAAGCATTCTTCAGAATCTGCTCACCAGCTTTAGACTTGTTGATATACTCCCCAGACTTCTCAATCTTGGTCAAGTGTTCCACCCTCAACTTCTCCAGTCTCTCAATCTCCCTCACACCTTCACTCCTCTCCCTGAGGGTCTTCTGCAAAGCCTGGGTTAGCTTCTCATTTCTTTCCTTCAAGCTCTCAAACTCCTCCAGACTGATAGTGGCAGGGGGTGGTGCTGAAGATGACTCAGGCATGTCTTCTATGGTGAAGGGCATTCCAGAGAATTGGGCCCTAGCATGGGACCACTCATAATATTGGACTGATGCCACATTATTGCACTTCCCCAGAATGGTGATTCCCTTAGTCTGAACATGATCCCAGGCCCAGGCAGCCTGCCTAACAGTTGCCAGACTAATCTTGTTCTCACAGTAGAGGGTCTCCACCAAATCTTGTTCCCTTGGAATATGAACCAGTGCATAGCCTAATTGCCTCCTGAACAGCAGAGGGTTGTAGTTGATACTTCCCTTAACCCCTACTAAAGGCACATTGGGAAAGTGCCCACAGCTTGTGATCATATCTCTGCCCTTGGTGCTCTGAGTACACCATCTGATATCTGCTGAAGTTAGGACAGTGAGTCTCTTAGCCCAGTTGCTTTGCTGATGAGGATTTAGAAATGCATCTGTCCTGGGTAGATGCTTAAGAAGCCAAGCATGGAATAATGGAGCACAAATCCTCACTAATCTTCCCCTCTGTTTCTCATTCTTCTGATGTACTGAGTAATAGAGATCTCCCAGCAAAGTTGGCACTGGGTTCTTCAGGATGAACAAATGGATTGCATTCTTGCTAATGAATCGCGGCTCATCTGCAAACAACACAATTCCATATACACTTAAGGCCAACAGAGCACAAACAGCTTTCCACTCCCCCAAGGAGGCCTTCAGACTAGCTTGAGAAATCAGGAAGTCAAGATGAAAACCAGGGATTCCAGCTTTAGAGGTCATATGCTGTTCAATCAAAACAGGCTCCAGATGCAAAGCTTTTGCTACCTCTCCATTGCTAGGAAAGACCATTTCAGGGTTGAATGGGATTTCTCTTTTGATAGGCAAACCAACCAAATATGAGTATTCTTCCAAAAGAGGACCCAACTGAAAGTCTTGAAAGGTGAAACATCTCAATGGAGGATCATAAAACTGAATGCAGGTGTGGATGAGGCTTCTCTGAGATGGGTCCAGACCCATGACCATGTCCAGTATATCTCCATAACTCTCCCTGAACAAGGGTATGTGCTCTGGAGTGATCAGGGTTTGGATCCTCCTGATGTCTGACAAGTCTGGTTGGAAGAAATGATAGGTGATGTTGCTTTTCTTTGGAGCCATGATGCTGAAGACTGAGTAGAGTGCTGATGAAGATGCTGAAAGTATGAGCCACTGATTGGCTGGTGCAAGTAACTGAAGTATATGGCTGACAAGCTGAAGCAAGTGCTGGTGGAGATAGGTCAAAACTGCAGATGGGGTCAAAACCAAAACCAGATGAGAAATGGATACCCTGAAACACAAATAAGCACATGTTAATATGATGCAATGGGTATGTATGCAAATGAAATGCAAGGGTTTGTGACTGAGCTGGATTTGATTAACTGCCTTGGTATAGATCCATGTGTGTTCAAGAATTCCAGATGGAGGTCTATAAATCCAGTAACCAGGGTGGGGGACTCAAATAAAGAGCCACAAGTCCAGGGTTCAGAATCACGAGAACTATCCAACATGGAGCATTCTTAACAAAGTCAAAGTAACAGGGTATTCTGAGGTCAAGGTACCTGCAAACCTGTAAACAGCCCAACCCCCTCACAGGTGGTGTTCTAAAACAAGGATCCTCAGACTTGGATCAGTTATGAGAAGTGTAAACACTTCTAACCCGGAGGTACAGTGTTTACAATAACCATAAAAGTTCCTCCTCTAATTCACCTCAGTTTCTGAAGGTCAATACTAAAAGGTCATTCAGACTTAGCAGGCTTCCCAGATAGCCCTAGCATTGCAGGAAATCTGCAACACAGAGTTCTCAAGAAGAAACCCATATCTGAACCGTGTTTCATATTCCCGCACCAGACCGAAATGGAATGGGAAAGAATATGATTCACTCTAGCCTAGGTGTCACTCAGGTCCCAGGTATAGGACCTTAGCTCTCAATGAAATACCCACCCACCAAAACAAGAAACCAGATCCAGCCAGCAGCAATGACAATATGATATATAAATGCAGTAAAGAAAGCAGTAAAGTAACTGTACATAAAGCAATAAACAAAAATAAATACAAGCACAAACAAGCACATAACACCCCAGTAAACACAAATCAAACAAGCGCTAGGAGGAACCCACAAAAAGAACCAGAAGCCCTGGTTGCAATATAAGGTTCCCCAGCAGAGTCGCCAAGTTGTCGCTCCCGACAAGTGACACCGGGTCACATGAAGGTACAGACGCGAACGGTCGGCGAAGGGAACAGTGAGAACACACAGCCGTGAACTCACTGGAGAATGAATAGAGTCGCCAGCTAGGCATTTTTATCCCGGAGGAAAGGCAATGCTGCATAGGCCTAGAAAGATATGGATAAGACGGTTTGCGAACCAGAGAGACTGAGAAAGGGGGTCGGTTACAACCTGGGAAGGTATTAGCACCCAGATTGTCCGTCGTACTCGACGGGATCCACGCTTGAAAGATTTGTGTTTTAAAGGGGTAGTGTCAGTGCAATCTGTGTATAAAATAGCTGGAAAAAGATGTACAGGTGTCAGTGTATGAGAAGTGAAGTGTGATATATATACAGTGTCAGTGTGAGACCAGGAATGAAATGCTCATGATAATGAGGCTAAAAGAAATGAGCTGGAAGGAGGGGGGATGTACAGAGACTTTTGTTCGATAACTGTTAAGTTATGCCTACGTATCCTCTCGTGCAATGAGGAAGTCAGAACACCGTAGTTCGACCCAAAGAGACTGAAAGATGAATTGACTGATGAACTGCTTGCTTGTCTATGCTCAAGTGTATGACCTGTCTGGCTCAGGTGCTAACTGTCTTGCATTAGACGGAAGAAGCAAGTTCTCGATTGTGAGTGAGGGTGATGAGAAAAGAATCCTGGAGGAGACGATTATTGTTTGTTTTTGAGTTTTCAGTCTTTTATTTCTTTTTGGAGTTTGTCATAAGATAATGAGCTTAAGTCTAAACCAATGGATTTAGTAAACTCATCACATCTTCCCTCTGTTTAGGGGTAATGAGAGTACCTTAAGTGTGAAGTCAGATTCTCACACTTAATCACCTTCGGTGTAGGATTAAGATCATTAACCTATTTGTGATTATTTAGATGTTTTTGGTGTTTTTGTTTAGTGTTGAGTAATGAGGTTAAGCCATAATCAAGGATTAAACAGACCCATTACACCATCCTAAAAGAAGGATAATAGATGAGAATGTTTAAGCTGAGGAAAACTCCTCAACTTAATCCATGATTAGGGATTAAACCCATGACAAAACAAGCCTTTATTAAGTGGATTTTAGTTAATGGTATGATGATGAAGTGTTTTTTTTTTATGGTTTGTAAGACAACTTGAGGGGGACTTGTCCATTAACACTAGGGTCAGTCCTTCTTAACCACTTAAGGAAGAATTAGGACCCTAATGCAAGGCCCAAGTTACAAGTGTAATGTCTTGATATTTATTAGATGAATTGATTAAGAGATTTAAACACCTTAAGGGTTTAATACTTAGGATTAAAGTTATACACTCCATCCTAAGAGAAGGATGCAGGCATAAGCTTAATCACAAAGTATTAAAGCCTTTAGGGTTTAGTCCCTGATTATGAGGTGAGAAGAGAGGACTCAAAGAGAGACACAAAGGTAAAAACTATGGGGGGAACTAATCAAAACCCTAATTCATTGTCATGCTTGGATGATCCTAAGGTTTGTGAGGTTTTCAAGAACAATCTTCAAAGAACCACCAGGAAGCAGATGAATGAGGATCAAGAGAAGCAAAGTGACTTGCTTCATTCAAGAAGTCAAGTCACTTGAAGAAAGAAAGTGAGAAGAAGAAGAATGAGCAAGCTCAAACTCAAACACTAATAAAAATGCAGCAGTGGATGCAAGAGAGATGAAAAGAAAAGGTATGAGAAGTGAAGGCAAATCCACTTCTCAAGTTTACTTACCACCTGCAATGTTAGAAAGAAATGCAATGCAATGCAAGATGAGATGAAATGGTATGATGCAAAGCAAAACCAGAAGCATGTTGATGATGATTATGATGTTATGAGGTGCTGCAAACATGAGGCAAAGCAATGGGGATGTTCATACAAGCTTATGAATGCAAATGATGCAAGCTAAGGAGCATGAACAAGCATGAAAAGTTATGAATCATACAAGACAAATGACATAGCAAACATGGGATGCAATGATCAAAGATGCTTTCTACATGTCTTAAGATGTCAAATGAAACATAAGAATGCACAAAATGCAAAGACAAGTCATGTTATGCAAGGAAATGCAAGGAGGATGCAAAAGAAAGTCCAAATTAGGGTTTATGGATCAAACATCAAACACAAACCAAAAACAGAAGCAAACCTCATGATAAAAAATGGGAAATGGCACCCAAAGAAACCCTAGGCCTATGATGAACCACTGCCCAAAGGGGAACTCTCAACTCTCAACCAATCTTGAGTTATGATTTTCAAAAGTTATTAGGGTTTTTTAGGGTTCTTAACAAAACAAATGCCAAGCAATTAGAAAATGCAAGAACAATTCATGGCCTTTTTATCCTAGGAACTACATGCTAAACATAACACAATGCAAGAAGAATCAATGTCTCAACCTTCACCAATTGACAAAAATGAATTTTTGAACTTATGATCAAAATAATGCACAAAATATGATTTAATTCAATGAAAAATTCTTAAAATGCATCAAGATCAAAAAATAAATTTGGTTTGAAGGTTGGACAATGTTTCTAAATGTCTTAGAACATTTCATGAATTTTTTTGTAATTTTTAAATACCTAAAAGTATTTTTAATTAATTAATTTCTATTAATCAATTAAAAATAATCTTTTAAATATTTAAAAATACCTTTTTAATGATGAAAAATAAAATAAAAATATTTTTGGATCATAAAAATTATTAAGACTCAGAGGAAAAAGTTTTCATAATTTTTATGTATTTTTTGCTATTTTAAAATAATTATGCAAGTTAATTGAAAAGAAAATGAATTAAAAACAAATAAAAATGAAAGTAAACCAAATGGAAGGCTGAGATGCACTATGGATTTGAATCTGTTGACCAGCGCACAAATGAAGGGTGTGGATTCACTCTGGCCAAATTAATTTAATTACGAATTAATTAAAACTAATTAAGTGGATTAGGGCTAACAAAGAGATCTGGGCCATCCAAACTGGAGGGAAGTCAACAAGTCAAAGGCCATCTACGGCTCAAATTCAAATGGTCATAATGACCTGAGTTTAGGGTTAATCACCCTCAGGTGACCGGAGAGAAGCTCCGGTCATCTTCTCCGGTTGCACAAAAACCCTAGAACACGATTCAGGTACTTATTCTACAAATCAAGCACACCTAAATGATCCTCTAACTTCCTAGGTCATGAATCCAAGCTCAAACAACATTTATGCATCATGAATCGAAGGAATCGAAAGGAAAGACATTTACGGGCAAAAATTCAGAGGGACCATACAAGCTCAGTTTTCACTCATTTTTAATTCTGAGATCAACCCCATGACCAGCAAGACATGACTAACCAATTTATAACTCAAAAACCAAGCTTCGAGAGAAAAGTTTCCATGATCATACCTGAGCTGGAAAGCTTCAAAACTGAACTTCCAGAGCTTTCCTTGCGTGCAAATGGACTCCCTTGTATCCCCTGATGCTAATGGAAGGCTTCAAAGCTCTTGTGGATGGCTGATTTGTGAGAACCAGTTCTGGTGTAGCAGGAAATGAGCTTTGTGTACAGTCTGTTTCAGTTCAAAGTAAAGGGTGGTTTTGACTCCTTGTGGTATGCTTGACTTGTTGGTGAAGAAAGGTGAGGTGTTTGATGGCTGGATAGTGAGATTCGAAGGGAACTGGTTTGGAAGGTGAAGAATGGTGAAGCTCAGGTCAGGCTTGTTTCAGGCTTGAACTTTGGTGGTTTGAGGTCTATGAAATGTGTTGAGTTGGTTGGTGAAGTTAGCTTGAGTGTTTGATGGCTGTGTGAGCAGATTCGATAGAAAATGCAATGTGTGATGATTTTGTGAATGTTATGTTTTTGTATGTTTCAGCCTTGCCTCCCTTATGTTTTGGCCAGCATTTGGATAGTATAAACAATTGCAAGTGGCTGGGAGATGTGACATGTCCTGCTGTGATTGGGATGTCTACTTTTGCATAAAGTCCACCTTTTGTGTAAGTGAGGCATGGCTCAAAGTCTAGGCAAGTACAAGGTTGGTTCTGGTGCAGCATGGTGAGAGAGAGGTCTAGCAAAGCTCAGTACTCAAGGCTGCAAGTTGGTGAGAGGTGATCATGAGTTTTTGCAACTTGTTGCTTTTTGAACTTTCATGAGAAAAGTCAAGTTACATGAACTATAACCATGGGCATTCTTGGTTCAATTCTGAATTTTATGACTTGTAGAATGTTGGCACATTGGTTAGAGGTGAACTTGAGGCTGCAAAAGTCATTGATCCATGATTTTGCAAAATTCTCATTTAGGGCATGCCTTGAAAGTAAGTGATTTTAGCCAACTTTGCATTGCCATAACTTTTAATCCATGAAGAGTTTGATCATGTTCTTGTACTTTTTGAAAAGGGAAAGATGAGATCTACAACTTTCATGACCAAAGTTTTTTCATTTGAAGCATTTTTGGATCAAGAATCATGGCTTGAAGAATGACCTAAAATGGTGCATTCTTGAAAAGTCAACTATGCCCAAAAAAGTCAACATTTGCAAAAACCCCAAATTCTTGATTTTTATGAACTTCAACCTTCTTCCATGATCAAATAAAGATCATATACACTCAAAATGATGAAGATCACCCCTTGGTTGGGTCATTGGGGGCCTCAGATGCCCTGATTTTGCACTGACTTGTCTGAAAAGTCAACCCTTGATCAGATGACTTCCCCATGGAATTTCTTCATGAAAATTGATATGCATACTCCCTATACCATATAGAGACCAATGGAAACAAGAATGACCAAAAAATTTGGAGTTATGGCCTCTGAAACCAAAACCCTAATTTTCAGTCAACTGTGTGGTTCAAGCTGGCCCTGCATCCACTCAAACCCTAGTTCTTGTGATTCCTCTGCAATTTTGACCTTGAGGAGATGGAATATGATATATGCACACATGGACCACTTTGAGTTGATTGGTGGCCTTTGGAGTGGCTCAGAAAGCTCCTGGATTGCTCAGATCACAAACCCTAGGTGCAGATGACTTAGACACAATGCAGTGAATCAAAAATGAGATGTGAGATGATATGATTGTATTTATGCATATGAGGATGATCACAAGCCATGGTGTGAATGGGTGAGGGCAAATTTGGGGTGTTTACAGCTGCCCCTATTCAAACATGAGTTAGCTGTGCAGGTTGTAAGCGACGGCTTAACAGGCCAAACAAGATAACTTGTGGTTGAATACCAAAGACAGTCCAAAATTTGCACTCACAGAAATGAAGAAGAAAAGGGATATAGATTGTAAAGGAAAACAAAGTATATCGTAAAGTATGGGCGACTGAGGACGACCGTCGAGCAGAGGACGACTGCTGGGTAAGGTGGTATGTGAAGCAAAGCGATGACGGGGACGGCCGACATGCTGGTAAAGTGTATAAAGCAATGACGGGGACGGCCGACATGCTGGGGATAAAAGGTAAAGCTAAGACGGGGACGGCCGACTAGCTGGGGAAAATAAAATATCATGATGGGGACGGCCATCAAGATAAAGCTGCAAAATTCTGTGGATTAATGAAACATGACGGGGACGGCCATCAAGTTCATAAAGGTAAAGTAGCCAACGATGGGGACGGCCATCGGGCTAAAAAAGGAAAAGGGACCACGACGGGGACGGCCATCGGGTTAAAGAATGAATGAAATAAACAGATGATGGGGTACGGCCATCAAAGGTGAAGGACGATCACCTAGCAGGGGACGGCTGCTCTGTTGGGTATAAAAGAAATATGATGGGGACGGCCATCAAAGGTGGAGGACGACCACCTGGCAGGGTACGGCTGCCGAAAATATCAACGATGGGGACGGCCATCGGATAGAAAAGGTCAACGATGGGGACGGCCATCGGACGAGCAAGATGGAGGACGACCATCAAGAAGTGGAGGACGACCACTCAGCAGGGGACGGCTGCTCTCGAGGTTTATCATAACACAGGACGAGTGTTAGATAACCAAAATCAACAATGGGGACGGCCATTGGATAAAGTGATGAAGGACGATCATCAAAGGGTGGAGGACGACCACCTAGCAGGGGACGGCTGCTAAAATCAACGATGGGGACGGCCATCGGATGAGCATGATGGAGGACGACCATCAAGAAGTGGAGGACGACCACTCAGCAGGGTACGGCTGCTCTCAAAGGTATCATAACACAGGACGAGTGTTAGATAAAAAGAAAATTTGTTGGCAATCTACTGGGGAGATAGTAAACACGGACGAGCGCTTACATCCAAGAAATAAAAGGTATAAGTGTTTGGTATTGTGTATAGATTAAAGATGCGGACGAGCACCCTTAAGACTATGATACGGACGAGTATCATGTAGAAACAAACTGACACATGTTCAGAGATGATGATACGGACGAGTATCAATTGGTTAACAAAGAACAAGGACTACTGCCGAATCTGCGGGGATATGAGTGGTGATGTATACAAGATACGGACGAGTATCTGTATAAGCGTACCATGAGTAGTATGAGTATTGTATATAAGATGAGTGTTTATCTGCTGGGGAGAGTGACACGGACGAGTGTCAAGAGAGAACAGTATAATATGAACAAGTATCTGCTATACAAAGTCTAGGCGACTGCGCTGGGGATATGACACGGACGGGTGTCAAAAAGGGTGTATATAGGTATGTGAGAGTGCACAGGGGATGTCTTTGGCTTTCTGCTGGGATATGACACGGACGGGTGTCAGGACGTATCTGTAGTACGGGTGATTTGTTTGTAAAGGGTGTATTCAGGCGACCTTACTGGGGAAAGATGACACGGACGGGTGCCAAAAGGTGTATATACTGGTGTTTGTGATTTGAAAGGGCAGCTGCTTTTGCTGGGACTCTGATGGGGACTCTTGGGGAAAGTAATCTGTATTCTGATGAATGGTTACTAATCACAAGCGTTCAATTCACAACATGACTTATGATTATGCTATGCATTTGATTTTTGCCGTAATGCTCCGTATTAGACGGAATGCTACGCTCTGGGGGGTGAATATGATGCGGATGCCATGATTATGCAAAGGGGGGCGGATCCGGGATTCGGATCCCATTGCTGCGAAGATCTCGGGTCGATCTGCTTGAAATGGACGTCCCAGCTGGGTATGAGATCACTGGTAGATCTAATGATGCATCTGCTCGGGGATATAAGTCACTGATTGACATATCCTTATAAATGAGAGACCCAGCTGGGGTTTGTAGAAGCTTTCTTCACTCTGTTGTGATCTCTTCGTGCATTGCTCTTCTGAATAAAGGCTTGAAGCTCTGTGGAGAGATGATTCCCTGATTTCTGCATTCTGTTGAGGAAGAATAGCAACTTGGCTGGGGAATTGAGAGGCAACTCAGCTGGGGAGAGCAACAAGAGGCAACTCAGCTGGGGACAGAGCATCTTGGATGTTGAGATTGAGCGTGTGCTGATTTGGCAGCTCCGCTGGGGAAATGGGCACCTTCGATGCTGTATGTTGAAGATAGGCCGAGTTGATAATGATTCGCCTACTTGCTGAGACGTAACCTGCATGCCCCAAGGTTGCGTTCTGGATACCTACAATCCTGCAAAGGTAAGGAAACGTACAAAAGGTCCCGAGGTATCCCTTTTCTGGATTCCGTCATAGGAGATAAGTACTTTCGAGAGTAATCACATTCCCTGTAAGCATGTGTGTTTTTTTTTTTTTTTTTAATTTTTTAGAGAAGGGCATCTGTACTTGTGCAATTGTATTTTTAGAGATGTCAGACAACTCTTTGCAAAACATAAATGTAAAAACAAAACATGACCGAAAATCTGATTTTATTAATTCATGTGCCTTGAATTGGCAAAGATACAGTCAAAGAAACATATCTCCTGAAATGAGGAGATTGTTACAAATTGAGAAATAAAGTGCTGGCGGTGTTGACGACGCTTTCAAGGAGCTTCCTCTTCTGCTATGACTCGTATGACAATGACGTTCTTCTCGTCTTGCTTTCTGGAGAGGGTTGATTCTGATTGAAGCTTGATCCTTTGGAAGCTTACCAAGTTGTAGGTGATACAGACGAATTCAGAATGCAGTTGTTCGCTTATTCCCTTATTTTGCATGGATCGCCCTTTCAGGTTTTCAATCCATCGGGATACCCATTTTTGCCTGAGCTGTCCAATGCGGCTTTTCAACTCAGCGGGTGTACATTTTTTATTTATCTCCCTTACTTTTGCCCGAGTCTTTTATTCTGTTTTTGACTCGCCGGGATGCCCTATTTTTGCCTGGACTTACATTCTGTTTTTATGTCCAGCGGGTCATTTTATGCGAAGTATTTTTTAACTGCATCTGAATTCACAGGGGACGGGAAATCTTCACCATCCATGGTGCTGAGCATCAGTGCTCCACCAGAGAAAACTTTCTTTACAACGAATGGTCCTTCATAATTCGGAGTCCATTTGCCCCTGTGGTCTGTATGAGGAGGGAGGATTCTTTTCAGCACAAGATCTCCCACTTGGTACTCTCGGTGCCTGACTTTCTGATCGAAGGCTTTCTTCATCCTTTTCTGATATAGCTGCCCATGACAGATTGCAGCCAATCTTTTCTCTTCGATCAGACTCAGTTGCTCGTATCGGGACCGAACCCATTCTGCTTCGCTTAGTTTAACATCCATTAATACCCGTAACGAGGGTAATTCAACTTCAACAGGTAGGACCGCTTCCATACCATACACAAGCTGATACGGTGTTGCCCCAGTGGACGTTCTGATTGATGTGCGATACCCATGCAAGGCAAATGGTAGCATTTCATGCCAGTCTTTGTAGGTGACTACCATCTTCTGCACAATCTTCTTGATATTCTTATTTGCTGCCTCAACAGCGCCGTTCATCTTTGGCCTGTAAGGAGAAGAATTGTGATGTTGGATCTTGAAGTCCCGGCACAGTTCTGCCATCATTTTGTTGTTCAAGTTGGAACCATTATCAGTAATGATTCGCTCGGGCACTCCATACCGACAGATGATATCTCTCTTCAGAAATCTGGCTACCACTTGTCTTGTAACATTTGCATATGAGGCTGCTTCAACCCACTTGGTGAAATAGTCGATGGCGACCAGGATGAATCTGTGGCCGTTTGAAGCAGTTGGCTCAATCTTGCCAATCATATCAATGCCCCACATAGCAAAGGGCCATGGTGAAGACATGATGTTCAAAGGATTGGGAGGCACATGCACCTTATCTGCGTAGATCTGGCATTTATGGCATTTTCTGGCGTAAGCACAACAGTCTGCATCCATCGTGATCCAATAATAGCCTGATCTTAACAACTTTTTAGCCATTGCATGTCCTCCAGCATGGGTACCAAAAGATCCTTCGTGCACTTCATGCATCAACAAATCTGCTTCCGTCTTGTCAACACATCTGAGGAGTACCATGTCAAAGTTCCTCTTGTATAAAGACCCATCAGCGTTCAGAAAGAAACTTCCAGCAAGCCTTCTTAAAGTCTTCTTGTCATTGGAAGATGCCCCAGGTGGGTATGTCTGATCCTCCAAGAAGCACTTAATGTCGTGGAACCAAGGCTTATCATCTTTTACAACATCTGCTGCAAATACATATGTTGGTCTATCAAGTCTAGACACTGAAATCTGAGGTACAAAGTTGGCCGTTTGAACTTTGATCATGGATGAAATGGTAGCAAGAGCATCTGCAAACTGATTCTCGTCGCGAGGGATATACTCAAGCTTGACTGTTGTGAAGAAAGTCAGTAACCTCCTTGTATAATCCCTGTAAGGTATCAGATGATCTTGGTGGGTGTACCATTTTCCGTTGGTTTGATTGACTACCAAAGCTGAATCTCCGAATACGGTTAATGTCTTGATCCTGAGGTCAATGGCTTCCTCAAGACCCATAATGCAAGCTTCGTATTCAGCTTCGTTGTTAGTGCAGTTGAAAGTGAGTTTTGCCGAGAAAGGCATGTGAACCCCTTTAGGTGTAATGAGTACTGCACCAACACCACGGCCATTCATGTTAACAGCCCCATCAAACATCATAGTCCATTCTTCTTCCGGGTCGGGCCCTTCAGTGTGAATAGGCTCTTCGTGATCTTTTGCTTTAATGAACATGATGTCTTCATCAGGGAAGTCAAACCTCATTGGCTGGTAGTCATCAATGGGTTGCTCAGCCAGATATTCAGATAGTACACTGCCCTTGATGGCTTTCTGAGATGTGTACTGTATGTCATATTCCGTGAGAATCATCTGCCATCTTGCAACCCGTCCGGTAAGAGCTGGCTTCTCGAAAATGTACTTAACTGGATCCATTTTTGAGATTAATAAGGTAGTGTGGGTCAACATATACTGTCTCAGTCGGCGAGCAGCCCACGCTAAAGCACAGCAAGTTTTCTCGAGCAGTGAATAACGCTGTTCACAGTCGGTAAACTTTTTGCTTAGGTAGTATATTGCATACTCTTTTCGACCAGACTCGTCATGCTGGCCCAGCACACACCCCATTGACTCTTCTAATACTGTCAAGTACATAATCAGAGGTCTTCCTTCAACTGGAGGCATAAGGATTGGGGGTTCTTGTAGATATTCCTTGATCTTGTCAAAAGCCTTCTGGCAGTCTTCGTTCCACCTGACCGTTTGTTCCTTTCTTAGCAGCTTGAACAAGGGTTCACAGGTTGCTGTGAGGTGAGATATGAACCGGGAAATGTAGTTCAATCGACCTAAGAACCCTCGAACTTCTTTCTCAGTTTTCGGTGCAGGCATTTCTTGAATAGCCTTGACTTTGTCAGGGTCAACCTCAATCCCTTTCTCGCTTACAATAAAGCCCAGCAGCTTACCGGATCGCACCCCGAATGTGCATTTGTTGGGGTTCAGCTTCAATTGGTACTTCCTCAGACGCTTGAACAACTTCAGCAGATTCACCAGGTGATCTTCCTCTGTAAGGGACTTGGCAATCATATCATCCACATAACATTCTATTTCCTTGTGGATCATATCGTGGAACAATGTCACCATAGCCCGTTGATATGTGGCACCAGCATTCTTCAGTCCGAATGGCATCACTTTGTAACAGAACGTGCCCCAAGGTGTAATGAATGTTGTCTTCTCCATGTCTTCAGGTGACATCTTGATCTGATTATATCCTGAAAATCCATCCATGAAGGAGAATACCGAGAACTGAGTCGTGTTATCCACCAATACATCAATGTGAGGTAATGGGAAGTCATCCTTCGGGCTGGCTCTGTTCAGATCCCGGTAGTCAACACACATTCTTACTTTGCCGTCCTTCTTAGGCACAGGTACTATGTTAGCGACCCACGGCGGGTAGCTGGTCACAGCAAGGAACCCGGCGTCCCATTGCTTTTGTACCTCTTCCTTGATTTTCATAGCCATGTCTGGGCGAGTTCGGCGCAACTTCTGTTTAACTGGCGGGCATTCTTCCCTCAGAGGCAGCTTGTGCACAACAATATCGGTATCCAACCCTGGCATATCTTGATACGACCAAGCAAACACATCAACATACTCTTGAAGCAGATCTATCAGTTGTCTCTTCACTGAGTCTTGCAGGCAGGCCCCGATTTTAACTTCCTTCACGTCTTCATTGGTACCAAGATTGATCACTTCAACCTCCTCCTGGTGAGGAGTGATAACCTTTTCCTCTTGTCTCAACAACCTGGCTAGCTCTTCAGGAAGCTCATATTCTTCTTCAACCCCTTCATCAGCCTGATTGATTGGATTGTCAAAGTCATACGATGTCATAGCCGTGCTGTTGTCGGTGCAGTCTGGAAGGCACTCTCTGCAAGGGTTAAGTTGGTTCATTTTAGTGATTGATTTTAATCTTGCTTTAGAAAAAGTGAAATGAAGTTATCATTTTGAAAACACCGCCATTTATTTTTTTGTACAAAAAGAAAAATGGAAAAACAGTGAGCATAAAAGAAAAAAGACTCGTTTGCAAAAAAAAGATGTCTGATATTTCATTAATTTAATCTTGTTTGCACAAAAGTACAGATGGCCCTGGTTACAAAATGGGTCTTGTCATCTTGGGCAAGATGCAAGACTTGGATGCATGCTATATAAAAATACAGGAAATAATAATTACTCTGCTCGAGTAACACTTATAATTTCCTGGGAAGACCAGTTCGAGACACTGCTCCCCGGGATCTTTGGACGAATCCAATTCTCCAGATTGCGCTCCTCTTCCAGCTCGTCTTCCAGACAGTTGATAGCATCGGGGGTAAGCATCCCCCCACTGACAAAACCAGGCTCTGCAGCAGCCTTTGCTTGATGTTGAGTTGGTCTGTAACCCAACCCAAATTTGTCCTTCTTCTCCTCCACAGCTAAGACCTTGCCCCAGCCTAGGGCAGTTCCTGCTTCAACAACCTTCCGGGCTTGTTGGTAAGATGGCATTGGAGTACCAGATACAGCAGATGCTTCATTGACGTTCAAGGCCTCAAAACCTTGGCTCATTGTTTCATGGATCTCTCCATCCATTTCAATGTATTTGTAAGTAGCCAGATGGCTGACAAAAATGTCCTCCTCTCCACAGAGTGTGACAACTTGGCCTTCCCACTCAAATTTTAACTTTTGGTGAAGGGTAGACGTTATTGCGCCAGCGGCGTGAATCCAGGGTCTACCCAACAAACAGCTATAGGCGGGCTGAATGTCCATCACATAAAAGATAGTTTTAAAAGTCTATGGGCCAATTGTCACGGGCAGCTCAATCTCTCCCAGAACCGATCTCTTAGAACCATCAAAGGCTCTCACCACCAGGTTGCTGGGTCTCAATGCCAATCCATCATATTCAAGCTTCACCAGAGCCTTCTTCGGTAAGACATTCAGGGAAGAACCTGTGTCCACCAGCACATGAGAAAGGACAGCTCCTTTGCATTCCATGGTTATGTGCAAGGCTTTGTTGTGATCGCGACCATCCGCTGTCAAGTCAGAATTGGTAAACCCTAGCCCATTGCTAGCAGTAACATTTCCAACCACGGTTTCCAATTGGTTGACAGTAATCTCCTCGGGCACGTAAGCTGCGTGCAGGACTTTAAGTAGTGCATTCCGATGGGCTTCGGAGCACATAAGCAGTGAGAGGATGGAGATTTTGGATGGCGTCTGGTGAAGTTGATCCACAATTTTGTAGTCACTCTTTTTGATGATCCGCATAAACTCATCAACTTCCTGATCAAATGGAGTCTTCAGGGCTTCTTTGGCAACTGGATCTTCCTGCACCGGGCCTTTTCCCTTTGCCTTGGCAGCAGCTTCTGCTTCGGCAGTAGGTCTTTGAACTTGTGAAGCAAAGAGACGTCCGCTTCGAGTGAAGCCTCCGCCTCCCCCCACATTACCTACTTGTGGTGCAGGTGTTGATGTTTCAAGAGTGATTCTTTTTCCTTCGCAGTATATGTCAGAGCCATAGTGCCAAGGGATGGCCCTATTGCTTTCGTATGGTACTGGTCCAGGCACCGTGACAGTGACTGGACTGATTGCTGCTGCTGAAGGGACTGTAATTGTGTGTGGATCATAGAAGATTGTAACTGGTGCTCTGGTGGGAGCAGCACCTTCTGAATGGTAGGCGGAATTATTTTCAGGATCATAGAATATGGTAACAGTGGAGACATCTTCATGATTGATTGCTGGTGTTGTAGGAGGTACTGTTGGAAGGACTGTTGTTGTTGCTGATGGAGAGTCGAAATGGAATGAAGCTGTAGTTGTAGCAGGAGGAACCGTTGAAAACTGATCATTTGGGAGGACAGGTGAAATACTTGTTGACGGTGTTGATGAATTGTCGGGAACAATAGTTGTTGCATTTGTAGGAGGTTCTGAAACCGTTGTTGATGAAGTTGCCGGATTTGTCGGGAATGATGTAGTGATCTGTAGCAGGCCACTCTGAATAAGGCTGTCAATGCCATTCCTCAAGTCTTCACACCCATTCCATGAAATATTGCAATAGGGACACCCTAGTTCACACCCCGGAAATATCTGGTTTTCACGGAGTTGAGCTTTGATTTCCACCAATGGTGTCCTGATCTGATCCACACTAGTTATCAAATAAGACGGTGGGTCTTCTTCAATAGCGTTAATTCGGGGACCACCATGATTTGGCATTGGGTTTTTATTGACATTGGGCGGAGGTGCAAAATTCAGAGCCTTGGAGTCTACCAAGTCTTGTACCTTCATATGCAGAGCTCTGCATTTTTCTGTACTGTGACCAGGTGCGTTCGAATGAAAAGCACACCTAGCATTGGAGTCATAGTTTCTTGGCAAACCGTTGGGATCCGGAGGTGCCAACGTTCTTAGCTCAACTAGGTTGAGTTTCAGAAGTTGTGGCAGCAAAGCAGCATACGGCATTGGGATCGGATCGATCACTCGGTTAGCTTGAGATGGCCTCTGTTGGAATGGCCTCTGTTGATTGTTGTTGTTGGAGTTGTTGTTGAAGTTCCTTGGAGGATACTGATTCTGATGATACTGGGGTTGTTGTTGGAAGTTTTGTTGAGGAGGTTGATAGACTGGCTGAGGATGAGCTGGAGCAGGGATAGTGACTGCTGCTATTGACCTCTGAGCATATTGGGGCCTACCCCTGTTGGTGTGAATGGCATTGGTCTCGCCAGTTCTTCTCGGGCCTGCAAAAGGCTTTCTTGTATTACTGGACGAGCTTGCACCGTTGTCTGAGATCTTTCCCATCTTTAACAGGCTTTCAATTCTCTCCCCAGCTATGACAACATCTGCGAAGCTGGTGGAAGAGAAAGCAGCTAGCCTATCAATATAGGTTCCCTGAAGAGTGTTCATAAACATGTCTGCCATTTCTCTCTCAGACATTGGTGGTTGAACAGCAGCAGCCAGTTGCCTCCATCTTTGAGCATATTCTCTGAAGCTCTCCCTAGATGACTGTGACATTCCCATTAGGAGGGTCCTGTTGGGTGCCATATCTAGATTATACTGATACTGTCTGATGAAGGCTTATGCCAGGTCCTTCCAGCATCTTATAGTTGCTCTTGTCAGATGGGAATACCATTCCCTTGATGCTCCAGTCAAGCTATCTTCAAAATAGAACATCCACAATTTCTCATCCATTGTATAGGCCTTCAGCCTTCCCAGAAATGATTGCAAATGAGTCCGGGGGCATGAAGTCCCATTATACTTTTCGAAGCAAGGAGGCTTGAACTTATGGGGAATCCTGACCCCTTCTACCAAACCCATGTCCATGACGTCGAAACCCAAAGAGTTTTGAGATTCCAGTGATCTCAACTTCTCAGCTATTTCTTCCAATCGTCTATCATATGTTTCCTCTCCGGCACCCATCACTGTATACTGGTCCTCCTGAGGATCTTCTTGAAGTACTCTGGCTGCTGTTGCTGTCCCTTGAATGTTGACTGGGATGTTAGCCTCTGGATGGAGATGGGGTCCAAAAACAGGGGGGTAACATGTGGTTGCCCCCTTTCATTATTACTGGTGCCTGCAGTTCCTACATGAGGCTCCTCTTGATTTTGCCTCTCCACCATGGCCCTCAGTCTCTCCTGGCTCTGAGCCATGTTGTTCATAACTTCCATGAACTGCGTCATCTGCGTTCTCATCTCTAACCTTTCGTTTGCCATCTGGTTTCTGACCTCCGTAAGGTCCTGCTGCATCTGATCCATCTGAATTCCCGGAAGGTTGTTTCTAGTTGGGTATCTGTGTGGCCTGTTGAGAGGAAATACCCGGCGGCGAGCAATAATTCCTGAACATCACAACAGAGGTTAGCAACAACAAAACAAAAACCTACAAAACAAACAAAAGGGGTTAGCATGCAATGCAGTTATGCTTATTTGTTCTCAAGGTATCCGGTTTGGCCTTCAGTTTTGACCCTTCCAGACCCTTGAAGATGATGCTGTTGAAGTTGCTTTTGATGTGAACCAAACACAAATATATTACAAAGGCGAAATAATTTTGTTCATTTTACAACACAAGCCCTCAAAGGGGTCAAAGTACATTACATAAAGCAAAAGTACATGGAAAAGGAACAACAACAAGCAAATGATCAAACTCCAAGGCCAAACTCATCCTCACGAACTTCCTTGAGAAGCGCTTCGGTCACAGGATCAGCCGGATGCTCCGTGAGACTTCTGATGAGAAGGTTCCTTGTTGCAACAGCTGCAGTCAACCTCTTGTTCTGACTTTGATCTTTAGACCTCTTCAATCCTGCTTTGATTTTCAGCTCTGATATTTCCTCCTGGGCTGCTGCCAGGGCTTTTTCCATCTGCTCCATCTTGTCCTGAACTCTCTTGTCTTCTAGAGTACGGGCCTCAGTGATTCGGACCCATCTGGCCTGACTCTCTTTCAAATACAAGTCTGTTCTTGCTCTTTGGAACTGGGCTTCTTTACAAGCATTCTTCAGAATCTGCTCACCAGCTTTAGACTTGTTGATATACTCCCCAGACTTCTCAATCTTGGTCAAGTGTTCCACCCTCAACTTCTCCAGTCTCTCAATCTCCCTCACACCTTCACTCCTCTCCCTGAGGGTCTTCTGCAAAGCCTGGGTTAGCTTCTCATTTCTTTCCTTCAAGCTCTCAAACTCCTCCAGACTGATAGTGGCAGGGGGTGGTGCTGAAGATGACTCAGGCATGTCTTCTATGGTGAAGGGCATTCCAGAGAATTGGGCCCTAGCATGGGACCACTCATAATATTGGACTGATGCCACATTATTGCACTTCCCCAGAATGGTGATTCCCTTAGTCTGAACATGATCCCAGGCCCAGGCAGCCTGCCTAACAGTTGCCAGACTAATCTTGTTCTCACAGTAGAGGGTCTCCACCAAATCTTGTTCCCTTGGAATATGAACCAGTGCATAGCCTAATTGCCTCCTGAACAGCAGAGGGTTGTAGTTGATACTTCCCTTAACCCCTACTAAAGGCACATTGGGAAAGTGCCCACAGCTTGTGATCATATCTCTGCCCTTGGTGCTCTGAGTACACCATCTGATATCTGCTGAAGTTAGGACAGTGAGTCTCTTAGCCCAGTTGCTTTGCTGATGAGGATTTAGAAATGCATCTGTCCTGGGTAGATGCTTAAGAAGCCAAGCATGGAATAATGGAGCACAAATCCTCACTAATCTTCCCCTCTGTTTCTCATTCTTCTGATGTACTGAGTAATAGAGATCTCCCAGCAAAGTTGGCACTGGGTTCTTCAGGATGAACAAATGGATTGCATTCTTGCTAATGAATCGCGGCTCATCTGCAAACAACACAATTCCATATACACTTAAGGCCAACAGAGCACAAACAGCTTTCCACTCCCCCAAGGAGGCCTTCAGACTAGCTTGAGAAATCAGGAAGTCAAGATGAAAACCAGGGATTCCAGCTTTAGAGGTCATATGCTGTTCAATCAAAACAGGCTCCAGATGCAAAGCTTTTGCTACCTCTCCATTGCTAGGAAAGACCATTTCAGGGTTGAATGGGATTTCTCTTTTGATAGGCAAACCAACCAAATATGAGTATTCTTCCAAAAGAGGACCCAACTGAAAGTCTTGAAAGGTGAAACATCTCAATGGAGGATCATAAAACTGAATGCAGGTGTGGATGAGGCTTCTCTGAGATGGGTCCAGACCCATGACCATGTCCAGTATATCTCCATAACTCTCCCTGAACAAGGGTATGTGCTCTGGAGTGATCAGGGTTTGGATCCTCCTGATGTCTGACAAGTCTGGTTGGAAGAAATGATAGGTGATGTTGCTTTTCTTTGGAGCCATGATGCTGAAGACTGAGTAGAGTGCTGATGAAGATGCTGAAAGTATGAGCCACTGATTGGCTGGTGCAAGTAACTGAAGTATATGGCTGACAAGCTGAAGCAAGTGCTGGTGGAGATAGGTCAAAACTGCAGATGGGGTCAAAACCAAAACCAGATGAGAAATGGATACCCTGAAACACAAATAAGCACATGTTAATATGATGCAATGGGTATGTATGCAAATGAAATGCAAGGGTTTGTGACTGAGCTGGATTTGATTAACTGCCTTGGTATAGATCCATGTGTGTTCAAGAATTCCAGATGGAGGTCTATAAATCCAGTAACCAGGGTGGGGGACTCAAATAAAGAGCCACAAGTCCAGGGTTCAGAATCACGAGAACTATCCAACATGGAGCATTCTTAACAAAGTCAAAGTAACAGGGTATTCTGAGGTCAAGGTACCTGCAAACCTGTAAACAGCCCAACCCCCTCACAGGTGGTGTTCTAAAACAAGGATCCTCAGACTTGGATCAGTTATGAGAAGTGTAAACACTTCTAACCCGGAGGTACAGTGTTTACAATAACCATAAAAGTTCCTCCTCTAATTCACCTCAGTTTCTGAAGGTCAATACTAAAAGGTCATTCAGACTTAGCAGGCTTCCCAGATAGCCCTAGCATTGCAGGAAATCTGCAACACAGAGTTCTCAAGAAGAAACCCATATCTGAACCGTGTTTCATATTCCCGCACCAGACCGAAATGGAATGGGAAAGAATATGATTCACTCTAGCCTAGGTGTCACTCAGGTCCCAGGTATAGGACCTTAGCTCTCAATGAAATACCCACCCACCAAAACAAGAAACCAGATCCAGCCAGCAGCAATGACAATATGATATATAAATGCAGTAAAGAAAGCAGTAAAGTAACTGTACATAAAGCAATAAACAAAAATAAATACAAGCACAAACAAGCACATAACACCCCAGTAAACACAAATCAAACAAGCGCTAGGAGGAACCCACAAAAAGAACCAGAAGCCCTGGTTGCAATATAAGGTTCCCCAGCAGAGTCGCCAAGTTGTCGCTCCCGACAAGTGACACCGGGTCACATGAAGGTACAGACGCGAACGGTCGGCGAAGGGAACAGTGAGAACACACAGCCGTGAACTCACTGGAGAATGAATAGAGTCGCCAGCTAGGCATTTTTATCCCGGAGGAAAGGCAATGCTGCATAGGCCTAGAAAGATATGGATAAGACGGTTTGCGAACCAGAGAGACTGAGAAAGGGGGTCGGTTACAACCTGGGAAGGTATTAGCACCCAGATTGTCCGTCGTACTCGACGGGATCCACGCTTGAAAGATTTGTGTTTTAAAGGGGTAGTGTCAGTGCAATCTGTGTATAAAATAGCTGGAAAAAGATGTACAGGTGTCAGTGTATGAGAAGTGAAGTGTGATATATATACAGTGTCAGTGTGAGACCAGGAATGAAATGCTCATGATAATGAGGCTAAAAGAAATGAGCTGGAAGGAGGGGGGATGTACAGAGACTTTTGTTCGATAACTGTTAAGTTATGCCTACGTATCCTCTCGTGCAATGAGGAAGTCAGAACACCGTAGTTCGACCCAAAGAGACTGAAAGATGAATTGACTGATGAACTGCTTGCTTGTCTATGCTCAAGTGTATGACCTGTCTGGCTCAGGTGCTAACTGTCTTGCATTAGACGGAAGAAGCAAGTTCTCGATTGTGAGTGAGGGTGATGAGAAAAGAATCCTGGAGGAGACGATTATTGTTTGTTTTTGAGTTTTCAGTCTTTTATTTCTTTTTGGAGTTTGTCATAAGATAATGAGCTTAAGTCTAAACCAATGGATTTAGTAAACTCATCACATCTTCCCTCTGTTTAGGGGTAATGAGAGTACCTTAAGTGTGAAGTCAGATTCTCACACTTAATCACCTTCGGTGTAGGATTAAGATCATTAACCTATTTGTGATTATTTAGATGTTTTTGGTGTTTTTGTTTAGTGTTGAGTAATGAGGTTAAGCCATAATCAAGGATTAAACAGACCCATTACACCATCCTAAAAGAAGGATAATAGATGAGAATGTTTAAGCTGAGGAAAACTCCTCAACTTAATCCATGATTAGGGATTAAACCCATGACAAAACAAGCCTTTATTAAGTGGATTTTAGTTAATGGTATGATGATGAAGTGTTTTTTTTTTATGGTTTGTAAGACAACTTGAGGGGGACTTGTCCATTAACACTAGGGTCAGTCCTTCTTAACCACTTAAGGAAGAATTAGGACCCTAATGCAAGGCCCAAGTTACAAGTGTAATGTCTTGATATTTATTAGATGAATTGATTAAGAGATTTAAACACCTTAAGGGTTTAATACTTAGGATTAAAGTTATACACTCCATCCTAAGAGAAGGATGCAGGCATAAGCTTAATCACAAAGTATTAAAGCCTTTAGGGTTTAGTCCCTGATTATGAGGTGAGAAGAGAGGACTCAAAGAGAGACACAAAGGTAAAAACTATGGGGGGAACTAATCAAAACCCTAATTCATTGTCATGCTTGGATGATCCTAAGGTTTGTGAGGTTTTCAAGAACAATCTTCAAAGAACCACCAGGAAGCAGATGAATGAGGATCAAGAGAAGCAAAGTGACTTGCTTCATTCAAGAAGTCAAGTCACTTGAAGAAAGAAAGTGAGAAGAAGAAGAATGAGCAAGCTCAAACTCAAACACTAATAAAAATGCAGCAGTGGATGCAAGAGAGATGAAAAGAAAAGGTATGAGAAGTGAAGGCAAATCCACTTCTCAAGTTTACTTACCACCTGCAATGTTAGAAAGAAATGCAATGCAATGCAAGATGAGATGAAATGGTATGATGCAAAGCAAAACCAGAAGCATGTTGATGATGATTATGATGTTATGAGGTGCTGCAAACATGAGGCAAAGCAATGGGGATGTTCATACAAGCTTATGAATGCAAATGATGCAAGCTAAGGAGCATGAACAAGCATGAAAAGTTATGAATCATACAAGACAAATGACATAGCAAACATGGGATGCAATGATCAAAGATGCTTTCTACATGTCTTAAGATGTCAAATGAAACATAAGAATGCACAAAATGCAAAGACAAGTCATGTTATGCAAGGAAATGCAAGGAGGATGCAAAAGAAAGTCCAAATTAGGGTTTATGGATCAAACATCAAACACAAACCAAAAACAGAAGCAAACCTCATGATAAAAAATGGGAAATGGCACCCAAAGAAACCCTAGGCCTATGATGAACCACTGCCCAAAGGGGAACTCTCAACTCTCAACCAATCTTGAGTTATGATTTTCAAAAGTTATTAGGGTTTTTTAGGGTTCTTAACAAAACAAATGCCAAGCAATTAGAAAATGCAAGAACAATTCATGGCCTTTTTATCCTAGGAACTACATGCTAAACATAACACAATGCAAGAAGAATCAATGTCTCAACCTTCACCAATTGACAAAAATGAATTTTTGAACTTATGATCAAAATAATGCACAAAATATGATTTAATTCAATGAAAAATTCTTAAAATGCATCAAGATCAAAAAAGAAATTTGGTTTGAAGGTTGGACAATGTTTCTAAATGTCTTAGAACATTTCATGAATTTTTTTGTAATTTTTAAATACCTAAAAGTATTTTTAATTAATTAATTTCTATTAATCAATTAAAAATAATCTTTTAAATATTTAAAAATACCTTTTTAATGATGAAAAATAAAATAAAAATATTTTTGGATCATAAAAATTATTAAGACTCAGAGGAAAAAGTTTTCATAATTTTTATGTATTTTTTGCTATTTTAAAATAATTATGCAAGTTAATTGAAAAGAAAATGAATTAAAAACAAATAAAAATGAAAGTAAACCAAATGGAAGGCTGAGATGCACTATGGATTTGAATCTGTTGACCAGCGCACAAATGAAGGGTGTGGATTCACTCTGGCCAAATTAATTTAATTACGAATTAATTAAAACTAATTAAGTGGATTAGGGCTAACAAAGAGATCTGGGCCATCCAAACTGGAGGGAAGTCAACAAGTCAAAGGCCATCTACGACTCAAATTCAAATGGTCATAATGACCTGAGTTTAGGGTTAATCACCCTCAGGTGACCGGAGAGAAGCTCCGGTCATCTTCTCCGGTTGCACAAAAACCCTAGAACACGATTCAGGTACTTATTCTACAAATCAAGCACACCTAAATGATCCTCTAACTTCCTAGGTCATGAATCCAAGCTCAAACAACATTTATGCATCATGAATCGAAGGAATCGAAAGGAAAGACATTTACGGGCAAAAATTCAGAGGGACCATACAAGCTCAGTTTTCACTCATTTTTAATTCTGAGATCAACCCCATGACCAGCAAGACATGACTAACCAATTTATAACTCAAAAACCAAGCTTCGAGAGAAAAGTTTCCATGATCATACCTGAGCTGGAAAGCTTCAAAACTGAACTTCCAGAGCTTTCCTTGCGTGCAAATGGACTCCCTTGTATCCCCTGATGCTAATGGAAGGCTTCAAAGCTCTTGTGGATGGCTGATTTGTGAGAACCAGTTCTGGTGTAGCAGGAAATGAGCTTTGTGTACAGGCTGTTTCAGTTCAAAGTAAAGGGTGGTTTTGACTCCTTGTGGTATGCTTGACTTGTTGGTGAAGAAAGGTGAGGTGTTTGATGGCTGGATAGTGAGATTCGAAGGGAACTGGTTTGGAAGGTGAAGAATGGTGAAGCTCAGGTCAGGCTTGTTTCAGGCTTGAACTTTGGTGGTTTGAGGTCTATGAAATGTGTTGAGTTGGTTGGTGAAGTTAGCTTGAGTGTTTGATGGCTGTGTGAGCAGATTCGATAGAAAATGCAATGTGTGATGATTTTGTGAATGTTATGTTTTTGTATGTTTCAGCCTTGCCTCCCTTATGTTTTGGCCAGCATTTGGATAGTATAAACAATTGCAAGTGGCTGGGAGATGTGACATGTCCTGCTGTGATTGGGATGTCTACTTTTGCATAAAGTCCACCTTTTGTGTAAGTGAGGCATGGCTCAAAGTCTAGGCAAGTACAAGGTTGGTTCTGGTGCAGCATGGTGAGAGAGAGGTCTAGCAAAGCTCAGTACTCAAGGCTGCAAGTTGGTGAGAGGTGATCATGAGTTTTTGCAACTTGTTGCTTTTTGAACTTTCATGAGAAAAGTCAAGTTACATGAACTATAACCATGGGCATTCTTGGTTCAATTCTGAATTTTATGACTTGTAGAATGTTGGCACATTGGTTAGAGGTGAACTTGAGGCTGCAAAAGTCATTGATCCATGATTTTGCAAAATTCTCATTTAGGGCATGCCTTGAAAGTAAGTGATTTTAGCCAACTTTGCATTGCCATAACTTTTAATCCATGAAGAGTTTGATCATGTTCTTGTACTTTTTGAAAAGGGAAAGATGAGATCTACAACTTTCATTACCAAAGGTTTTTCATTTGAAGCATTTTTGGATCAAGAATCATGGCTTGAAGAATGACCTAAAATGGTGCATTCTTGAAAAGTCAACTATGCCCAAAAAAGTCAACATTTGCAAAAACCCCAAATTCTTGATTTTTATGAACTTCAACCTTCTTCCATGATCAAATAAAGATCATATACACTCAAAATGATGAAGATCACCCCTTGGTTAGGTCATTGGGGGCCTCAGATGCCCTGATTTTGCACTGACTTGTCTGAAAAGTCAACCCTTGATCAGATGACTTCCCCATGGAATTTCTTCATGAAAATTGATATGCATACTCCCTATACCATATAGAGACCAATGGAAACAAGAATGACCAAAAAATTTGGAGTTATGGCCTCTGAAACCAAAACCCTAATTTTCAGTCAACTGTGTGGTTCAAGCTGGCCCTGCATCCACTCAAACCCTAGTTCTTGTGATTCCTCTGCAATTTTGACCTTGAGGAGATGGAATATGATATATGCACACATGGACCACTTTGAGTTGATTGGTGGCCTTTGGAGTGGCTCAGAAAGCTCCTGGATTGCTCAGATCACAAACCCTAGGTGCAGATGACTTAGACACAATGCAGTGAATCAAAAATGAGATGTGAGATGATATGATTGTATTTATGCATATGAGGATGATCACAAGCCATGGTGTGAATGGGTGAGGGCAAATTTGGGGTGTTTACACCCATTTACCGAGATATTACAGTAAGCACAATCCAATTCACACCCTGGGAACATCTGACATTCCAAGAGCTGAGCCTTGATTTCTACCAATGGTGTCCTGATCTGTCCCACACTGGTTATTAAATAAGACGGCTTGTCTTCTTCAATAGCGTTAATCCTGGGACCACCATGGTTTGGCATTGGGTTTTTATTGACATTGGGTGGTGGTGCGAAATTCAGAGCCTTGGAGTCCACCAGGTCTTGTACCTTCATATGCAGAGCCCTGCATTTTTCTGTACTGTGGCCAGGTGCGTTTGAATGAAAAGCACACCTAGCATTGGAGTCATAGTTCTTTGGTAGACTGTTGGGATCCGGAGGTGCCAACGTTCTTAGCTCAACCAGGTTGAGTTTCAGAAGTTGTGGCAGCAAGGTAGCATATGGCATCGGGATCGGATCGATCACTCGGTTAGCTTGAGATGGCCTTTGCTGAAATGGCCTTTGCTGGTTATTGTTGTTGCTGTTGCTGTTGTTGTAATTTCTCGGAGGATACTGATTCTGCTGATGGTACTGAGGTTGTGGCATATAGTTTTGTTGCGGAGGTTGATAGACTGGTTGGGGATGAGCTGGAGCAGGAATGGTGACTGCTGCCACTGACCTGTGAACATACTGGGGCCTGCCCCGGTTGGTATGGATGGCATTGGTCTCGCCAGTTCTTCTCGGGCCTGCAAAAGGCTTTCTTGTACTACTGGACGAGCTTGCACCGTTGTCAGATATCTTACCCATTTTCAACAGGCTCTCAATTCTCTCCCCAGCTATGACAACATCTGCAAAGCTAGTGGAAGAGAAAGCAGCCAGCCTGTCAATGTAAGTCCCCTGAAGGGTGTTCATGAACATATCTGCCATTTCCCTTTCAGACATAGGTGGTTGAATAGCAGCAGCCAATTGCCTCCATCTCTGGGCATATTCTCGGAAACTTTCTCTTGACGACTGTGACATTCCCATTAGGAGAGTCCTGTTGGGTGCCATGTCTAAGTTGTACTGATACTGTCTGATGAAGGCCTCTGCCAGGTCCTTCCAGCATCTAATAGTTGCCCTTGTCAAGTGAGAGTACCATTCTCTTGAAGCTCCTGTCAAGCTGTCTTCGAAATAGAACATCCAAAGTTTCTCATCCATAGTATAGGCCTTCAGCCTTCCCAGAAATGATTGTAAATGAGTCCGGGGGCATGAAGTCCCATTGTATTTTTCAAAGCAAGGAGGCTTGAACTTATGGGGGATCCTGACCCCGTCTACCAAGCCCATATCCATAACATCAAAACCCAAAGAGTTTTGAGACTCTAAGGACCTCAACTTCTCAGCTATCTCATCCAGCCTTCTATCATAAGCTTCCTCCCCAGCACCCATTACTGTAAACTGGTCCTCTTGGGGGTCTTCTTGAAGTACCCTGGCTGCAGTGGCAGCCCCTTGAACATTTGCAGGAATGTTGGCCTCTGGATGGAGATGTGGGCCAAATACAGGGGGGTTAACATGAGGTTGGACCCTTTCATTGTTGCTAGTGCCGGCAGTCCCTATATGTGGATCTTCTTGATTCTGCCTTTCCACCATGGCCCTCAATCTTTCCTGGCTCTGAGCCATGTTGTTCATTACTTCCATAAACTGAGCTATCTGTGTTCTCATTTCCAATCTTTCGTTTGCCATTTGAGTCCTGACCTCTGCAAGGTCCTGCTGTACCTGATCCATTTGAATTCCCGGAAGGTTGTTACGGGTTGGATAACGGTGCGGACGGTTGAGGGGAAATACCCGGCGCCTAGCAATAGTTCCTGAGCATCACAACAGAGGTTAGCAACAATAAAACAAAAACCTACAAAACAAACAAAGGGTTAGCATGCAATGCAGTATGCTTATTTGTTCTCAAGGTATCTGGTTTGGCTCTCAGTTTTGACCCTTCCAGACCCCTGAAGATGCTGTTGAAGTTGCTTGAAGAAGACTCAGATGAAGCAAACCAGCACAAACATACATTACAAAAAGCAATGGTACATAGTTTGTTTACCAATTCAAGCCCTCAGAGGGGTCAAAATACATTAAAATAAAAGTACATGGAAAGAAAGCAACAACAAACAAATGGTCAAACACCAAGACCAAACTCATCCTCACGAACTTCCTGGAGAAGTGCTTCGGTCACAGGATCAGCCGGACGCTCTGTGAGATTCCTGATGAGGAGATTCCGGGTCGTAACAGCTGTAGTGAGCTTCTTGTGCTGAGCTTGGTCCTTTGACCTCTTCACTCCTGCTTTGATCTTCAGCTCTGATATCTCCCTCTGGGCTGCTGCCAGGACTTCTCGCTGTTCTTTTGCATTAGCTTCCAGTTGCTCCATCTTGTCTTGAACTCTTTTGTCCTCTAGAGTACGAGCCTCGGTGATCCTAACCCACCGGGCTTGGCTCTCCTTCAAATACAAGTCTATCCTTGCTTTCTGGAACTGGGCTTCCTTGCAAGCATTCTTCAGAATTTGTTCTCCAGCCTTAGACTTTTTGATATAATCCCCAGACTTCTCAATCTTAATCAGATGCTCTACTCTCATCTTCTCCAACCTTTCAATCTCCCTCATACCCTCACTCCTCTCCCGGAGGGTCTTCTGCAAAGCCTGGGTTATCTTCTCATTCCTTTCCTTCAAGCTCTCAAACTCCTCTAAACTGACAGTGGCAGGTGGCACTGAAGATGATTCAGGCATGTCTTCTATGGTAAAGGGCATTCCAGAGAATTGGGCCCTGGCACGGGACCACTCATAATATTGTGCTGATGCCACATTGTTGCACTTCCCCAGAATGGTGATTCCCTTGGTTTGAACATTATCCCAGGCCCAGGCAGCCTGCCTAACAACAGCCAGATTAATCTTGTTCTCACAATAAAGAGTCTCCACCAAGTCCTGAGCCTTAGGAGTGTGGACCAGTGCATAGCCCAGTTGCCTTCTGAACAATAGAGGGTTGCAATTAATACTGCCCTTAACTCCCACTAGGGGCACATTGGGAAAATGCCCACAGCTGGTGATGATATCTCTGCCCTTGGTGCTTTGAGTGCACCATCTGATATCTGCTGAAGTTAGAGCAGTGAGTCTCTTAGCCCAGTTGCTCTGCTGATGAGGGTTCAGGAATGCATCTGTCCTGGGTAGATGCCTGAGAAGCCAAGTATGGAACAATGGAGCACAACACCTCACTAGTCTCCCCCTCTGCTTTTCATTCCTCTGATGCACTGAATAGTAAAGATCCCCCAATAAAGTTGGCACTGGGTTCTTCAGGATGAACAAATGGATGGCATTCTTGCTAATGAATCGAGGCTCATCTGCAAAAAATACAATTCCATATACACTCAAAGCCAACAAGGCACAGACAGCCTTCCATTCCCCCAGGGAAGCCTTCAGACTAGCTTGAGAAATTAAGAAGTCCAGATGAAAACCAGGGATTCCAGCTTTAGAAGTCATATGCTGCTCAATCAAAACAGGTTCCAGATGCAAAGCCTTTGCCACTTCTCTATTACTAGGGAAGACCATTTCAGGGTTGAAAGGGATTCCACCCTTGATAGGCATACCAATCAATGAAGAGTACTCTTCCAAAAGAGGGCCCAATTGAAAGTCTTGAAAGGTGAAACATCTTAGTGGGGGATCATAAAACTGAATGCAAGTGTGGATCAGGCTTCTTTGTGATGGGTCCAGATCCATAACCATGTCCAGTATATCTCCATAACTCTCCCTGAACAAAGGTATGTGATCTGGAGTGATCAGGGTCTGAATCCTCCTGATGTCTGATAACTCTGGCTGGAAGAAGTGATAGGTGATGTTGCTCTTTTTAGGAGCCATGATGCTGAGACTGAGTAGAGACAGGTGCTGATGATAATACTGAAGAAGTGGGCCACTGACTGGCTGGTGCAGGTGGTGACTGAAGCAGATGGCTGATGAAGACAAGTCAAAACTGAAGATGGGGTCAAAACTAAAACCAAATGAAGATGGATACCCTGAAACACAAATAAGCAAATGTCAATATGATGCAATGATTATGTATGCAAATGAAATGCAAGGGGTTTGTGACTGAGCTGGATCTGATCAAACTGTTCTGATATAGGTCCAAGTGTGTTCAAGAATTCCAGATGGAGGTCTATAAATCCAGTAACCAAGGTGGGGGACTCAAATAAAGAGCCACAAGTCCAGGGTTTAGAATCACAAGAATTGTTCCAACATGGAGTACTCTTAAACAAACAAAGTAACAGGGTATTCTGAGGTCAGGGTACCTGCAAACCTGTAAACAGCCCAACCCCCTTACAGGTGGTGTTCTAAAACAAGGATCCTCAGACTTGGATCAGTTATGAGAAGTGTAAACACTTCTAACCCGGAGGTACAGTGTTCACAATAACCATAACAATTCCTCCTCTAATTCACCTCAGTTTCTGAAGGTCAATACTAAAGGTCATCCAGACTTAGCAGGCTTCCCAGATAGCCCTAGCATTGCAGGAAATCTGCAACACAGAGTTCTCAAGAAGAAACCCATATCTGAACCGTGTTTCATATTCCCGCACCAGACCGAAATGGAATGGGAAAGAATATGATTCACTCTAGCCTAGGTGTCACTCAGGTCCCAGGTATAGGACCTTAACTCTCAATGAATCACCCACTCACCAAAGCAAACAACAGATCCAGCCAGCAACATGACAGTATGATATATACAAGTGCAATAAAGAAAGCAGTAAAGCAAACTGTACATAAGGCAAAATAAATACAAGCACAAATAAGCACATAACACCCCAGTAAACACAAATCAATCAAGCGCTAGGAGGAACCCACAAAAAGAACCAGAAGCCCTGGTTGCAATATAAGTTTCCCCAGCAGAGTCGCCAAGCTGTCGCTCCCGACAAATGAAATGGATCAAATGAAGGTACAGACGCGAACGGTCGGCGAAGGGAACAGTGAGAACACACAACCGTGAACTCACTGGAGATGAATAGAGTCGCCAGCTAGGCATTTTTATCCCGGAGGAAAGGCAATGCTGCATAGACCTAGAAAGACATGGATAAGACGGTTGCGAACCAGAGAGACTGAGAAAGGGGGTTGGTTACAACCTGGGAAGGTATTAGCACCCAGATTGTCCGTCGTACTCGACGGGATCCACGCTTAAAAGATTTGTGTTTTAAAGGGGTAGTGTCAGTGCAATTTGTGTATAAAATAGCTGGAAAAGGATGTACAGGTGTCAGTGAAAAAGAAGTGAAGTGTGATATGTATAGTGTCAGTGTAAAAGAAAGAGTGAAATGCTCATGATAATGAGGCTAAAGAATAATGCTGGAAGGAGGGGGAATATACAGAGACTTTTGTTCGATAACTGTTAAGTTATGCCTACGTATCCTCTCGTGCAATGAGGAAGTCAGAACACCGTAGTTCGACCCAAAGAGACTGAAAGATGAATTGACTTGTGAACTGCTTACTAGCCTATGCTCAAGTGTATGATCTGTCTGGCACAGATGCTAACTGTCTTGCATTAGACGGAAGAAGCAAGCTCTCGTTTGTGAGTGAATGAGATGAGATGAGAATCCCGAAGGAGACGATTATTGTTTGTTTTTGTATTTTCAGTCTTTTATTGCTTTTGAAAGTTTGTCATAAGTTAATGAGCTTAAGTCTAAACCAATGGATTTAGTAAACTCATCACATCTTCCCTCTGATTAGGGGTAATGAGAATACCTTAAGTGTGAAGTCAGATTCTCACACTTAATCACCTTTGATGTAGGATTAAGATCATTAACCTACTTGTGATTATTTAGATATTTTTGGTGTTTTTGTTTAGTGTTGAGTAATGAGGTTAAGCCATAATCAGGGATTAAACAGACTCATTACACCATCCTAATAGAAGGATAATAGATGAGGGTGTTTAAGCTGAGGAAAGCTCCTCAACTTAATCCATGATTAGGGATTAAACTCATGACAAAACAAGCCCTTGATTAAGTGGATTTTATTTACTGGTATGATGATGAAGTGAGTTTTAGGGTTTATAAGACAACTTGAGGGGGACTTGTCCATTAACACTAGGGTTAGTCCTTCTTAACCAGTTAAGGAAGAATTAGAACCCCAATGCAAGGCCCAAGTTACAAGTGTGATGTCTTGATGATTATTAAGTGGATTGATTAAAGGAGTTAAACACATTAAGGGTCTAACACTTAGGATTAAAGTTATACACTCCATCCTAAGAGAAGGATGCAGGCATAAGCTTAATCACAAAGCCTTAAAGCCTTTAGGGTTTAGTCCCTGATTATGAGATGAGAAGAGAAGACTCAAAGAGACACAAAGGTAAAACTAAGAGGGGAGACTAAACAAAACCCTAATCATTGTCATGCTTAGTTGTTCCTAAGGTTTGTGAGGTTAAACAAGAAAGATCTCCAATGGAACCACCAGGAAGCAGATGAAAGGATCAAGAGAAGCAAAGCAACTTGCTTCATTCAAGAAATCAAGTCACTTGAAGAAAGAAAGTGGGAAGAGAAGAATGAGCAAGCTCACTCTCAAACACATATAGAAATGCAGCAATGGATGCAAGAGAGATGAAAATAAAAGTCATGAGAAGTGAAGGCAAATTCACTTCTCAAATTCACTTACCACCTGAAATGGTTAGAAAAGGAATGCAGTGCAAAGCCAAATGAGATGAGATGACATGATGCAAAACCAAACCAGAAGCATGTTGATGATGGTAATGATGCTATGAGATGCTACAAACATGAGGCAGCACATAGAAATGTTCATACAAGTTCATGAGTGCAAATGATGCAAGTTAAGGAGCATGAATGCACATGGAAAGTTATGCAGCATACAAGGCAAATGACATGGCAAATGCAAGAGACAATGATCAAACATGCTTACTATATGTCTTATGATGTCAAATGAATCACATGAATGCTTGAAATGTCATGGCAAGTCATGCTATGCAAGAGAATGCAAGAGGGATGCAAATGAAAGCCCAAATTAGGGTTAATGGATCATACATCAAACAAAAACCAAAAACAGAAACAAACCCTAAGATAAAAAATGGAAAATGCCACCCAAAGAAACCTTAAACCTATACTAAACCAAAGCCCAAAGGAGAGGTCTCAACTCTTAACCAATCTCAAGTTATGATTTTTCTAAGTTATTAGGGTTCTTAGGGTTCCTAAACAAAAGAAATGCCAAACAAATTGAAAAATGCAAGATCAAGTCATGACCATTTTATCCTAGAAACTACATGCTAAACACAATGCAATGCAAGAAGAATCAATGTCCAACTCTTCCTAGATAGGCAGAAATGATTTTTTGAACTTAGGATCAAAATAATGCACAAAAAATGATTTAATTCAATGGAAAATTCTCAAAATGCATCAAGATCAAAAAAGAAATTTGGTTTGAAGGTTGGACAATGTTTCTAAATGTCTTAGAACATTTCATGAATTTTTTGGTTATTTTTAGATACTTAAAAGTATTTTTAATAAGTTAATTTCCATTAATCAATTAAAAATAATCTTTTAAATATTTTAAAATACTTTTTTAATGATAAAAAATAAAATAAAAATATTTTTGGGTCTTAAAAATTAATAAAACTTTTAAGAAAAAGTTTCATAATTTTTAAGACATTTTTGCTATTTTAAAATAATTATGCAAATTAATTGAAAAGAAAATGAAATAAAATTAAATAAAATGAAAGGTAATCAGAATGGAGGGATGAGATTCACTCTGGATTTGAATCTGTTGACTACGCGCGTCATCCAAGGGTCCAGGTTGACTCTGATTAAATTATTTAAATTATGATTAATTAAGCTAAACACGTGGATTAGGGCTAATCAGGAAGATCTGGACCACACACACACGCGGGAAGTCAACAAGTCAAAGGCCATCAACGCTCAGAGTTCAAACTTGAGTTAATTACGTGATTAGGGCACAAATCACTTTCAGGTGGCCGGAGAAGACTTCCGGTCGTCTTCTCCGGCCAGCATCTCCCCTGAGAAATCCCCAAACCCCCAAAAAGCCAACTAAAATGAAATCTAAGAATTGGGAAATGTTCTCCAACCACTCACGAATCAAAACCCTCTCTCAAAACAAATTTATTCTTCCTAACAAAGCTGAATCGAAGAAAATAAGAACTAGGGCACGCAAGTTTCAGAAGCTAATTAAATACTCAATTCACCACCATTTGCAAAACCAAAAGCATACCCATGATCAGGAAGACACAAAGAACAAGTTTAGAACAAAAGAAATGATTTCTGGAAAAATATTTTTCAAGCTACCTGAGATTCGAAGCTTTCACTCTAAGGACTTTCTGGCCACTTCCTTCAGTGCAATCCACTCCACTTGATCCCCCAGATGATGTTTGAATGCTTTGGAGGAGTTTATATTGGCTGGATGAGGAGTTTGACAAACTTCTGCTCAAGCTCAGTCAGAAATGGCAATGGAGTTTCAGGCAGTTTCAGGTCATTGTGAATGGTTGTTTGTGGTCCAGATGATGTATGGAGAAGGTCTGTGGTGTTTGTTTTGATGTTTGTGAGCTAGGGAGAGAGATTCGAATGGAACTGCAAGTTGAGGTGAAGAATGGCAGTGGGGTGTTCTTGCTTGTTTCAGGCCTGGCTTTTGGTGGTTTGAGGTCTATGAAGTGTGGTGAGATGAATGGTGAAAATGGTTTTAGTGTATGTATGCTGTGGAGGCAGATTCGAAGGCTTATGCAAAAAAGAGTGTTTTTGTGAATGTGTTCATATGAAGTGTTTCAGCTCTGCTTCTTGATACCTTTGGCTTGCCAAATGATAATGTATTTTAATCCCATAGGTCAGATGATGTGACCTGGCCTATGGTGATTGGTAAGTTTGCTTTTGCAAAAAGTCAAGTTTTGTGTAAGGCAAGTATGGGTTGATCTATAGCTAGTACATGGTCTGGTTCTGATGCAGCAAGGTGAGGTGAGAGGCTAGCCAAAGTGCAGCATCCAATGCATCAAGTGGGTGAAGTGTCATGAGTGTTTTTGCAAGTTGTTGCCTTTTTGGTTCACATGAAAGAAAGTCTTGTTACATGAACCAAAACATGAGAAAACTTGGCCCAATTCTGACTTTTAGGACATGTAGAATGTTTGTGTACTGGTTTGAAGTGAACTAGAGGTCACAATTGGCTTTGGTTCATGATTTTGCAAAATTTCCATTTGAGGCATGCCTTGAAAATCAATGATTTTGGCCAACTTTGTCACACCATAACTTTTGATCCAAAGAGAGTTTGATCATGTTCTTGTACTTTTTGAAAAGGGAAAGATGAGATCTACAACTTTCATGACCAAAGTTTTTCCATTTGAAGCATTTTTGGATCAAGAACCAAGGCTTGAAAAATGACCTAAAATGAGGCATTCTTGAAAAGTCAACTATGCCCAAAAAGTCAACATTTGCAAAAACTCCAAATTATGGATTTTTGTGAACTTCAACCTTCTTCCATGATCAGATAAAGATCATATACACTCAAAATGATGAAGATCAACCATTGGTTGGGTCATTGGGGGCCTCAGATGCCCTGATTTTACACTGACTTGTCTGAAAAGTCAACCCTTGATCAGATGACTTCCCCATGGAATTTCTTCATGAAAATTGATATGCATACTCCCTATACCATATAGAGACCAATGGAAACAAGAATGACCAAAAAATTTGGGGTTATGGCCTCTGAAACCAAAACCCTCATTCTAGGTCAACTGTGCAGTCAATCCTGGCCCTGCATCCACTCAAACCCTAGTTCTTGTGATTCTTTTGAAATCTTGACTTTTGAGAGGATGTAATATGATAGATGAACACATATAGACCCCTTTGAATTGATTGGTTGCCTTTGGAGTGGCTCAAGAAGCTTTGGGATTGCTCAGATCACAAACCCTAGGTGCAGATGACTTAGAAACTATCCAGTGAATCAAAAATGAGATATGGGGTGATATGATTGTGTTTATGCATATGAAATGATCACAAGCCATGGTGTGAATGGGTGAGGGCAAATTTGGGGTGTTTACACTCCAAAAGTACACTTGTTTGGATTCAATCTCAACTTGTATTTCTTCAACCTCTCAAACAACTTGTGCAGATGATCAAGATGTTGCTCTTCATTCTGAGATCTGGCTATCATATCATCCACATATACCTCTATCTCATGATGAATCATATCGTGAAACAAAGCCACCATAGCACGCTGATATGTTGCCCCTGCATTCTTCAAACCAAATGGCATCACCTTATAACAAAAAGTGCCCCACTGTGTCACAAATGTTGTCTTCTCCATGTCTTCAGGAGCCATCTTGATTTGATTGTAACCAGAGAAACCATCCATAAAAGAGAATACCTTATGCTGAGCAGTATTGTCTACCAGAATATCAATGTGAGGAAGTGGAAAGTCATCTTTGGGGCTAGCTTTGTTCAAATCTCTGTAGTCCACGCACATACGTACCTTACCATCCTTCTTAGGAACTGGTACCACATTTGCAACCCACTGAGGATAAGAAGTCACTGCTAAGAACCCTGCATTGAACTGTTTCATTACCTTTGCCTTGATCTTTTCTGACATCTCAGGACGCATACGACGAACCTTCTGCTTCTTTGGACGACAATCTTCTTTTACTGGTAATCGGTGAACCACGATGTCTGTATCCAACCCTGGCATATCTTCATAAGACCAAGCAAAGATCTCCACATAGTCACGTAACATCTGAATCAATCTGCTCTTGACACTGTCCTCTAAATCAGCCCCTATCTTGACCTCTTTCCTGTTTTCTTCGGTTCCCAGATTCACAACTTCGACTGGCTCTTCATGTGGCTGTATAGCTTTCTCTTCTTGTTGTAACAACCTAGCAAGCTCTACAGGTATTTCACAATCGTCCTCATTTCCGTCTTCAGTTTGATAGATCGGATTCTCGAAATTATAATTGGCAATAGTAGAACTGTTATCAACAGGATCCAGAGTGGATGAGGATCTGCATTTTAGTGATGTGGGTGTGTGTAAGAACACATAGCTGATAAAGTAAAAATAAAAGAAAAGAAAGACAAGGAACACAATATTTACTAAAACGAAACGTCCACTGATTTTATTGAATGAAGTATGCAAATGAAATGACAGCCCGTAACAAGCACACCATTGTGCCCCGGGTAAGGCACATGGCTTGAAAGTTTTATTGTTCAAGAAATTACAAACTTAAAAGCAACAACACAGTAATAGTATTTACTCCTGACTAAAGGAGATAGGGATAACATCTTCAGCTTTCCAATTATTGAGTCCAGCACCCACAGTAGGAAAAATCCAAGCATCCAAGTTGTAGTCTTCATCATAGTCTCCCACAGCATTAATCTGATCTTTCATAACCCCTTGATTGGTGATACGAACAGCACGAGCACGACGAACAGCTTTATGGGACTCTGCAGTGAAACCCAAACCAAACTTGTCAGACTTGTATGGAATATCAGGAAGCTGACCCCAAATAGTACAACCACCTTCATCCACCACAGCTCTAGCATCATTGAGGGAGGCCATTGCCATCGTTGGAGGTTTTCTGGTGACCACAGGAACTTTCTTCACAACAGGAGGAGCTACATAATCATTAACAACCCAGGGAACCACTTCAAATGTCTGACACGGAGTTTCAATGTATTCACCTTCCATTTCCAGATACTTGAAAGTGTTTACATGGCTGACAAAGTATTCTTCTTCTCCATAGACAGTAACAACCTTTCCATCCACCGGATATCTCAACTTTTGGTGTAATGTAGAGGTTACAGCACCTGCCCCATGGATCCAGGGACGACCAAGCAGACAAGAGTATGAAGGACGAATATCCATCACATAAAATGTAGCAGTAAAAACCTGGGAGCCAACTTTGATTAGAAGATCAATTTCCCCATGCACTACTCTTCTAGAACCATCAAAAGCTTTCACCACAATATTACTGGGCTTTAGCACAGCATCTTCAGGACTCAGCTTATTCAGGACTTCCTTGGGCAACACATTCAAAGAGGAACCATTGTCTATTAGCACATGGGACAGGGTAGTGCCCCTGCATTCAATTGAAATATGCAGAGCCCTGTTATGATCCCTCTTGGCAGGGGTCAAATCAGCATCAGAAAACCCTAACCCATTATCATAGGTCAGGTGGGCAACACAATTCTCAAACTGGTCAACAGAGATAGCATTGGGTACATGAGCAGTCTTCAGAAACTTGATCAAGGACTTGGCATGAGCCTCAGAACATAACAACAAGGACAGCATAGAAATTTTTGAGGGAGTATGCCCCAACTGATCAACAATGTCATAATCACTCTTGCGAATGATTTTCAATACTTCTTCCATCTGCTTAGAGAGATCATCAGCAGCTGGCACATCAGTAGATACAGGCTCAATAACAGGACCTTTGCCCCGAGCATCAGTGGTGGAAGTAGCAGCAGGAGTAACTGCCTTCTTAGAAATAACTGGAGATGAGAAGACTCTTCCACTACGAGTGATCTTGCTGGATCCAGCAATATTATCAATGTCAACAAGCACATCAGCTAAAGGCTCCTGCTTAACACCATGGATGTAAACATCAGACCCATAGTGCCAAGGCACAGCTTTATCAGATGTATAAGGAATAGGACCAGGAGTAGTAATGATCAGAGGAGCCACTCTGGCTTCAGCAACAACTTTCACAGGGCCTTCAGCAGTGATCTTGATTGGACCCTGATGAGTGATTTTAATAGGTCTCTTTGAAGTGATTCTTACCGGTACTTTGTCAACCATATCAACCTCTTCAATATTCCTACCTTGAGTCAGATGATCCACCATACTTTCTACAGACGACGGAGTCCTCTCAAACACTATAGTATACTTATCCATGAGACGTTGAATTCCATCTCTCAATATGAAGCAACTATCCGGCTTATAGGTACAATACAAACAATCTTCACGACAACCTGGAAAGATCCCAGCTTGTACTAACCTCTTTTTGATAACAGACAATGGTGTGGTCAACTCCATAACTGAATAGACATGTAGATCTTCATCAATGGCATTGACAGTCTTCTCGTGATTTGGCATTGGAGCAGTAATCACATTTGGAGTACCCGGAGGGTCAAACTCAATCTCTCCAGCCTCAATCATATCTTGAATTTTGTTCTTCAAGACCCAGCAGTTATTAGTATCATGTCCCTGACAGTTTGAATGATATGCACATCGTGCATTGGGATTGTACCTGGGTGAGGTAACATTAGGATTCTGAGGAGCCTCTTTCAAAGTAATGAGTTCAGCTTTCAACAAATGTTGCAGTTCCTGAGCCAGTGACATGTTGATCTTTGTGAACTGCCTTCTAGCCCTCTGTTGGTTGCCCTGTGGCTGCTCTGTTGTTGCAGGAGTTGGATTTGAAATATGAACTGCACTAACAGACTGATGCCTTCTGTTACGATCAGGCTGACCATAAACAGCATTGGATTCTTTCTTCCCAGTGGGAGGCTTCTTTGCAGCACCTGATGAGGAAGTACCCACTTGGATCTTACCATTCTTTATACCATTCTCTACTCGCTCTCCTGTCATGATCAACTCAGTGAAGCCAGATGATGAGCTTCCAATGAGATGACTGTAAAACGGGCCATTCAGCGAACACATGAACATATCAACTAATTCCCTGTCAGTCAAAGGGGGTTGAACTCTTCCAGCTAAATCTCTCCACTTCTGAGCGTACTCTTTAAAACTTTCTTTGGCACCCATAGACATGCTCTGAAGCTGCATGCGAGTGGGGGCTAAGTCAGCATTGTATTGATACTGCTTATAGAAAGCTTCAGCAAGATCATTCCAGTCTCTGATGTTGACACTCTCCAACTGATAATACCACTCCAACTGAGCTCCAGATAAGCTCTCTTGAAAAAAGTGGATCCACAACTTCTTGTCAGCAGTGTGAGGTTGGATTCTTCTGACATAAGATCTCAAATGCAGCTTGGGACAGGAGACCCCATCATAAACAACAAAGGTAGGAACCTTGAAACCAATGGGTATAACAACCCCAGATATCAGACTCAAATCCTCAAAATCCAGCCCAGATGATTTCTGCAACTCCATGGCATCCATTCTATCCACCAGCATCTTGAATTTGTCTTCATTAGGCTCATGGTAGTAATTAGCCTCAGAATCAGAGTCCCCCATAGTGTTGTGGAGACTGCCTCCCTCTTTCTCAGATTCCTCAGATTCATAGTCTTCAACCTGCTCTTTGGTCTTGACAGGACCTTTGAACCTTCTTCCCATGTTGAGCAAACCACCTGACCTTCTAGTCTTCTTAGTCTTCTTGGCCAGCAGTGTCTTCAATTCATCCTGCCCCTTGGATAGGTTCAGGATCAGCTCTTGGAACTGTGCATTTTGTGCCTGGAGATCCTTAACTGATTGTTCAAGAGCCATTGCTGAAATAAACAGCGAGAAGATGAGAAACCTGTGCACAAATATAAACCTGTGATGCAATGAAATGGTATGTGAATGTATATGCAATGTTTTCAAGGACCGCAGGATTTAAATTTGCTTAAACAAACAAGAAAGTAACTTTTTATTAGTAATAAATTTGTTTTGCCTCTTGGGCTTACAAAAATGAAAATGAAATAAGTACAAAAGATGGGGTTTTAAGTCTCCCATGGACGTTTCCTCTTTGTATTGAGGTATGAGTTGAGGTTCCGTTCCTCGTGAAGTTGCTTTGTTAGTTCCAGGATTCTTTCTTGGCTTGCTTTGTAATGAGCCTCGAAAGTATCCCTTTGCTCCTTCAGTTGGATCCATGATCTCTGCAAGTCTTCCATATCAGTAGGCATGTCTGGGTGAAGGATGGTATAAGCTGTGTCTCCTTCAGCAACAGGTTCCATGGTAACTGGTAGGACGGCAGGATATGGCATCATGAGAGTCTGAGCACGAGATCGCACCCATCTGAGATAAGCCTCCATAGGAATAGTGTACTTAGGCTCCAGTGTCTTGCTGTCAACCCTGTTTACTTTTCCCCAAGCTCGCATGAATCTCTGACGGTAACCTTGAAGATCGTTGTCGTAGTCAAATACAATGCCCTGAATCAACATGTCATGTGGGCCATCGCTTCGAGCGTAACCAAACTGTCGTAAAGCTAGAGAGGGGTTGTATGTGATGCCTCCTCTTATGCCTAGTAGTGGCACATTAGGAAATTCCCCACAACGGTCAATGATGGTGACATTCTCCATAGATCTGGAGCACCAATGGATATCTGAGTGAGAAAGTGACATGATCCTTTTAGACCATCTGAACCCTTGCTCATTCTTCATTACTGAGCGAGGAAGGTGAGAAATAAACCACCTAGAAAGTAAAGGTATGCAGCACATCAAAGTTCCTCTTGCCCTTGTAGTACGGGTATGAAGAGAATGTAGGATATCTCCAAGCAATGTAGGCACTGGATTGTGACTCAGGAATATGTTGATGGCATGAACATCTATGAACTGATCTGGATTGGGGAACAATACTAAGCCATATATCAGCAAGGCTAAGATCTCCTCAAAAGCATCATAGCTCATGGCCTTCAAGAACATTTGAGCCTTATCCATTAATACCTTGGCAAGAATACCCTTAACTCCGCTTCTCGTTTCTAGAACAATATCAGACTTTTTCAGATGTAGAGCTGCAGCAATAACCTCTGGTTTAAGTTCTTTCTCCAAGCCTGTGAAGGGTCTTTGGTCAAGAACAGGTATACCTATAAGTTTAGAGAACTCCTCCATGGTTGGAACCAGCTGGTAGTCGGGGAATGTGAAGCAATGGTGCTTAGGGTCAAAGAACTGAAACAGAACACTCATCATGTCTTCATTGAACCCTGAGATGACTAGATCCAATAGGTGACCATGTCTCTTGATGAACTGGGAATGATCAGACACTTGAGAAACCAACTCTTTAAGCTTAGCAGGTATGCCCACAAAGTTGATCCTGATGGTGTTTCTACGAGCAGAAGCCATGACCTACAATAAAGAACAAAGATAAATCCCTTGGTCCTTGAAATGGTTAGTGAAAATGCTATGCTCATGATGCATGATAATGTCATGATGTTATGCTCAATCACAAACATGTGGCACACACAAACAAGTCACACCATAGCCCTAGGTTTAAAGGCTTGCATGAGGTTCAAAGGTAAGTACCCTCCCCTGAAGTTAGATGGTTCATCCTGTCCTACAAAAGTGACCAGGTTCTAAGGGATCTCAATATCATTGATCCTTCACAAGGGTGGTTGTTCAGAAGGCAACTTACTTGCCAACCAAAACCCTCCAAGTTTAAGATCTCAATGAGTGTAGTATCGAGTGTCAACCAACTTCAGTCTGCACCAAAGCCGGTTACCTCACTACTTTCTAAAGGCCAAGATGAGTTAACTAGGGTTCTAAAAGTTAGTTAGTGCATTGACAACATATGGCAGCCTCATATTATCCTCAACTTGACTTAAGGAACATAAGCACCAACCAAGAAGTCGCACTAACTATGGCCACCAGATCAACCGTATCGATATACGTCGTACAGTTTCCTTGGTCTATTGCCATTTACCTAAGGTACACTAGATCCGGGTTAGGACCTTTCACACATAAGAGCACCCCAACAAGATAATATAAAACAAACAAGGCAAACAATTTAAAGTGATCTAATTCCTAAGGGTACCCCTCTTAAATTTAAATCCCCAGCAGAGTCGCCAGTTCTGTAACACGGTGGGAGAACTGACTTTAAGTTATGTTGCGGATAGCAAGAGTCGCCACCGACTTTTATTTTATCCAAAGGAAAGGCATAAAAGAACAGGAAAGACCTTTAAAAGATTTTTTTTGGGTCCGGGGGGTAGGTTATGTAAAGGGAAGGTGTTAGCACCCTTTACATCCATGGTTATCCATGGGCTCTTAGTTACTTAGCTCACTTTGAATTGTTTTTGAAAAGTGTAGGGTGTGAATAAAAATTTTCATAATAGTTAATAATGATCCATGTACGGATGCGTAGAAACTTGTATTTGAAAATTTGTTTGAAATTTGTTAAGTGTTTGAAAATTTTGAATGAAGTGAGCAAGCAACTATGAGATACCTACCCTAAAGTTTAAGTCTTTTCTGTTCTTTATCCTTTAAGTGGTAAGACTATCCCTATTATTAAGGAATAGGTAGTCATTACCTTGGATGTAAGGGACATATGAAGGGACATTTGTTTTATGAAGGCAACTGTGGGGTGTATTAAGCATTTAGGAGGGACTGTCATCATTATTCGAAAAGGGACTTGATCTTTAAAGGCAACCATTAAGGGACTTGATGACTTTATTTTGAGGGACTTGCTTTATACACCCCACTTGACCTTTTTGAATAGGCAACATTGAGGGATAACCCTAGAAAGTGAGATGGCGATTAAAAATCGACTTACGTGTGTGAGTGTTTAATTTATATTTATCTTATAATTAAAGTGATCTAAATTCAATTTTAAAATAGAATACATGTTTACACTCCCTATTTTACTAACCATAGCATAAAAATTAAATAAATTAAATATTTACAAAAATTTACACCAAGGAGCAATTACATAATTATAATAAGCAATTAAAATAAATAGCAAATAAATAAATATAAATAATAAGCAAAAATAAATAGGCAATAATATAATATAATAAGGGTTAGTAATAATAAAAATTAAAAATAAATAGGATTAGCGAAATAATAATAATAATTATAATAATAAAATAAATGGATTAGTAATAATATGGTTAGTAATAATAATAAACAAAATAAAAATTAGAAACTATTAAGAAATATGAACAATTTAATTATAAAATTTAAGATTATAAATTATAAACATATAAAAATTATAATTATAATATTAGTATAAATTTAATTATTTTTAAACATATATATATATTTTAAAAAATAAAATTTAGGTTATGAACAAATTATAGAAATAATTACATATTATAAAGAAAAATTTGATTATAATTATATTTACTAAAAGTAATTATATTAAATAAATATGGACACAATAATTATATTTACAAAATTAAAAAAAAATGAAAATTAGGTTTTTAATAATTATTTAGGAAAAGTAAACTAGGGTTTCTTAAAATTAGGGTTTGTTAGAAAAATATTTTTTTAGGTTTAACTTAATATACAAAATTATTTAAATAAACATACATACATTATAATTTAATTAAAATAAAAAAATAATTTTTTGAATTAAGAAAAGAGTTTTAGAAATTTTTAAGATCATTGAATATACAACATTATTTAATTATATGATTTATTAATAATAATAATAATTAAATAAATATGACAAAATAAAAAAAAGAAGCAAAAAGATGGGACTTACCTTGCTGGGATTTGAACCCAGGACGTTCTGCCTGCCAGCACCAAAACCCACCACTAGGCCAGCCAAACGCAGGTGATAGAGAAACAAATCAAATTTGTTTTATGCCATATCTTGAAAAAATCACAAAAAAACAATGAAAACCCAAAAGGCCTGGGGGAGGAATCGAACCCAGGACCTCATGAATATACATATGCGCGCATGACCATCCAGCTAGGTGAGCAATTCTGATATTGTGGTGGCAACAACACATAATATATTATGTATGCTTAACCTGAAAAATAAGAGGAAAAAAACGCACCCAGCCAAGTATCGAACCAGTGACCTCACGCAGTATACAAACTAGCCTTACCACTGAGGCAAGCCACACGCTTGTGATAACAAACCAGCACTAAAACAAAAAATATTTCAAACAATATTTGAATTTTACAGGACGCGCCAAACTGCTTCTTCTTCTCCAAATTTCCTGCGAATCTTGCTGCCTTTTTTCCTGCGAATTTTGCTGCGTGTTCTTCATTGTTTTGAACCTGCGAAAACCAAACATCTACAAAGCAGTACGGTTTCTTTCAATTAATTAGTGTTTTATGATCCTCACAGTCCATACAACATTCCTATGTTCTCAAAATTCATTTATACTTGATGAATTGAAGAACCCTAATTTGGAGGTTCAAACCCTAATCATGGCCGATTGTGATTTAGGAAGTGAAGCTTTGGTTTAATGATCCAGAAACAATCTACATAACACCACAAACAAGATTATGCAAACAAAATTCAATAATATGCAGCAAATTAATGGAATTGAAAAACATATTTTCAAGAACAAGTGAGCTTCGGGCTAAGCATCATGGCATGTTTTCGATGCATATGGGTGATGGTTCATGATCAGAGAAGTCCAAGGAAGCTTGCTATGTGCTTGTTTTACCTTCAAATGCCTTGAATCAAAGAATCCGAATGTGACTTTTTGCTTGAATTTTTGAAGTATGAACTTACCTTTGAGGCTGCTGAAATTCGTCCATTTGCAATAGGGTTGTGTTTAGTACTTATAGGTGATTGAATTAGGTCAATAAAATTGATTGATCATGTGGAAAAATTGATATGAAAAGATTCAAGTTGATCATGCCTTGAAAATCAAATATTCTTGTATGATGGCTTACTATTTTTGGACCAATCTTGTGATTTCATTCCTCTTCAATTCCAATCAACATTTAAGACATTTTAGAAGCTCAATCTCCATCAAATATTACATTTTCATATTTTATTTTTATTTAAAATGATTTTTAATGAATTAAATCAAAATAAATAAAAATAAAATAATAAAAATTCTGATTTTTAATGGTTTGGGTCGTGCATGAAGTCAATGTATGGATTGGGTCATCATTTGGCAAGCCCATTTGGAAGAAATTGGTTTTAGACCTCCTTTTTCATCATAAACCAACTCAAAATTTCCCAACTTTGCAAGGGCACATATCCTTCAATTTTAATGCTATGAGGGTGTTCTTGGACATTTTGGAAAGCTTGAAGAGTCCTCTAACCAACCCCACTGGTTTCATGTCCATATCATTTACCAATCTCAAGTTATGCCCTTTTGAAGTTATTGACTTTTTGTTGACTTTCAAAAGGACCTATAATGTCTTAGCTCATACCTTCCAAATGAAGCATTTTTGGGCTTGGCTTGTGAGACACAAAGTTGTAGAGAATTCAATTTCCTTCAAAATGAGATTTGAGTGGAGACTTGGTGATGAAGTATGTGAAAGTTATGGCTGGTCAAAGTTCAGTTGACTTTTACTGAGGAAACCCTAATTTAGAAACTCCTGATTCTTGATGATCTGGAATATCCTTGATGAATCATGATCAACCCTTGATCAAATGATGAATTTTACTTCACATACTTGATGTTGGCAAAAATCATGAAATTTGACTTTGGTTTGACCACAGTTGACCTCAGTTTGACTTTTTAACTGCATTGACTGATTTTGACTTATCTGGTCATCTGACTGAGCAAACTTTTGAGAAAAGTCTTGAAACTTGTCATGGGGTTCTTAAACATATATAGGATGTTATGAAGCTCACTTGAAGTCTTGGAAGTTCATTTAGCCTGATTAAAGTCAAAACCCTAGTTTTGGATGCACTGCTTAGGAGGTGCATTGACTGAGGGAATTGTCAACTCTTCTGACCAATTATGAACTTTGTGAACCTTGTGAACCATCATAAAATGTCTTGTGATACTCATGGGAGGTATTGTGAACTTTGTGAACCTTGTGAACCTTCATGAAGTGACTTGTAGACTTCATGAACCTCATGAAAGGTTATGTAAACATTGTGAATCTTGTGAACCTTGTGATCCTTCAAGAAGTGACTTGTAGATTTCATGAACCTCATGAAAGGTTTTGTAAATGTTGAGAAGCTTGTGAACCTTGTGAACCTTCATAAAGTGACTTGTAGACTTCATGAACCTCATGAAAGGTTTTGAAAGCATTGTGGAACTTGTGAACCTTGTGAACCTTCTTAGCACACAAAGTCTTGTATTGTGAGGGCAAATTTTGGGGTGCAACAGGAGGGAAACAAGGAGTTGGTCATACAAGCATCTCAGGCTTGGGCTCACAGGGTGAAGAAAGGAAAGAAGGATTTTGGAAGGGTAGATCCCAAGACATATCCTCCTTTTGCTACATGGTTGCAGAAGCGTGTAGAGGAAGTGCTCATGCCATTCTCAGTAGAAGCTCCATTATATCCCAAAGAGGTGTCATGTTAGAATACTGTTTCTCTGGAAGATTATAAGAAGTTGGAAGCTCAATTGCACGAGATCCGGGTAGAGAATGTTGAAATGATTAACTTGTACCATCTTGCCAATCGTGCCAAGAATGAAGCAGAAGAAAAGCTACAGAAGATGCAAGTCTCACTAGAAGCTAAAGAAAAGGAGTTTGCTGGAAGAGAAGCTCACTTTCAGAGATTGGGTCTAATGGAATCAAAAAGAGAAGTGGAGCGTAAGAAGACTTTGAAGACTCTTAAAGAAGCTCGCCAGTCCATTGTTTGGTTGCAATGCCAAAGGGAACAGGAGCAGAAGAAGTATAAATAAAAATAAGAGTTTTTCGAGGTACAGATGGCCTTCAAGAAAGAAGAAGTAGAACAAGTCCACAAGATACGAAGGGAAAAGACTCAACAGTTGGCACAGAGTCAGATGGCCTTGGAGGAGGCATTGAAAGAGATTGCAGAGCTCAAGCTGAGAGTGGGTGTGAAGAAGAGCTGGACAGAGGTGATAGCTGCTGAAGAAGAACCTGATTCTTTAGTCTAGTTTTTATTTACTGTTGTTCAGACTACCTACAGGCTTGTTGTAGGAGTCTTGCTTTATCTTTTTGTTCATGTATTGACTTGTCATCCTTCAGGGAATTTGTTTGTGCTCTAACTTTGGCTGCCAGTGGGTTATCCATGTTATGCAATGTTAATTCCCAGTTATCATTTCTGAGTATGTAAAGCTTGTTTGTCTGAGACTGCTAAGATCTGAACACTCTTCAAAGGGGAGAATTTGAAAATTAATGCTCAAAGTGGCTATCTGGAGCAAATACCAGAACTGGGGCATATAAATGCCTAAACTTGGAAACAGGAATAGTTACATTGCATGCATATAACGTGTTTGTTGTTTTACAGGTAGTTCATCAGTTTCTAACGTTTATGTCCTTTCAGGCACTATAGCTCCCAGGAAGGTTCGAGAACAACTAACTGTACACAGATATCCCACAAGAGTAAACAAAGAAAGAGTCATGGATCAAATGCAGGTAGATTTAGCTGACTTGAGATCGAGAATGGACAATTTCATGACCCTTATGGCAGGGATGGGTCAGACTCAGGAGCGCTTGCGCGAGATGGTGGAAAATAATCAGACCAGGAACAATGGGACTGCTGATGGAGGTAATCGCAACAGTGCTGGCGCCCGTCAAGTTGAAATCCCTGTGGCACAACCAAGGATCACCATTATCAATGATGGACTGAACAACGTACAAATGGATGGTCAAGATGAACAGTTTACTTTGTTGGATGAGGCGGAAGGCCAAGGGGCTGAAATGAACAGAAAGTTTGAAGAGATGGCTGAGCAGATCCGTGCTATTCAATCTCAGAGCTCCCTGGGGTTTGATATTACTGACTTGGGCTTGGTGCCAGGGGTTAGAATCCCCTACAAGTTCAAAGTTCCTACTTTCGATAAGTACAACGGCACGGCTTTCCCGAAGACTCACCTCCAGTCTTTTGTAGGAAGAATTGCTGCACATACCGATGATGAGAAGCTATGGATGTATTACTTCCAGGATAGCCTGGTGGAGGCTTCCTTGGAGTGGTATATGAAGTTGAGCAGGGTTAACATTAGAAGCTGGAAGGATTTAGCAGAGGCATTCGTGAAGCAGTACCAATACAATTTGGATATGGCTCCAAATCGCACTCAGTTGCAGACCATGTCTCAAAATGCTAAGGAAGGGTTTAAAGAGTACGCTCAAAGGTGGCGTCAACTTGCTGCTAGAGTACAACCACCCTTGTTGGAAAATAAGATGGCTGATATGTTCATGGGAAAATTACAAGGGGTGTTTATCGAGAGGTTGGCGTCTTGTTCGGCAACTAAGTTCAATGATATTGTGATAGCAGGAGAGAGGGTCGAAACTCTGTTGAAGATAGGGAAGATTCAGGACACCGGTGCGGGTAGCTCAAGCGGTGTGAGGAAAGCTTTTAATGGACCTCCGAGAAGAAGAGAGGGGGGAACCAATGATGTGTATGGCCGAGGACGGGGCCGGGGATATAGAAGATCCTATGAGCAAGTGGCAGCTGTCACTATTCCATCAAGCCCTGTGCAACAAACTCAACCACCACAACAGCAACAACAACAACAGCCACCGCGTAACAATTACCAGCAAAAACCCTATCAACCGAGACAAGCTCGTTCGACTAATAGGGTGCTTGAAGCCATCCCCATGACGTACACGGCACTTCTGCAGAGGTTGTTAGACTTGAACTTGGTTCAACTAAGGACACTAGCACCACCTCCACATGGAGAGCTTCCAGTGAGGTATGATGTTAACGCAAGATGCGTGTTCCATTCAGGAGCACCCGAGCACTCAACTGAGAAGTGCAGGGCGCTACAGCATAAAGTTCAGGACTTGATCGACTCAAAGGCGATTAACTTTGCACCACCGCCTAATGTTACATCAAACCCTATTCCGAGCCATGGAGGGGCGAGGATAAATGTTGTTGACGGTGGTGAAAAGTTAAGCTTGATTTTGAACGTGGAAGAGGTGAAAACTCCATTGCTGGTGGTGAAAGAAAGACTGTTGAAAGGACAAGTATTTCCGGGATGTGGTTCTGCTTGTGAAGAGTGTTTGAGTTCAGTGAATGGCTGTGAAGACTTGAAGGTTGGACTGCAATATCTGATTGACGAGGGGTCGCTGCAATTTGATAAGGTTGATAGTAGAAGTGGTTGTATGTCTACCATAACGATTTACTTTGATCCAGCTGAAGTTCCTGCCCGGAGGGAGCCGGTGACTATCTATGTTCCGGAGGTTAGTCCTGTTACTATTACTGTTCTAGGACCTATTCGTTATGCTGATGATAGAGCCATCACGTGGCATTATGGCTCGGATGTGTATGTGGAAGGTCAGAAGATGGAGGGTAAGGCAGTAAGAATTTACCCGGCCGTGGTGAATGTCGGAGGAGTTGGTGGTTTTACGAGAAGCGGACGTCTTTTTGCTCCTCAAGCTCTTAGGGGAGATCCCGAAGCTGAAGCTGTTGCAAAGGCTAAAGGAAAACAGACAGTGACTGAAGAAATGACAACTCCTGCTGCCGGGCAAGGTACTTTTGAAAAAGAAGTTGAGGAGTTTATGAGGATAATAAAGAAGAGTGACTATAAAGTGGTTGAGCAGTTGAATCAAACTCCGTCTAAGATATCAATTCTGTCTTTGTTGATGTGTTCTCCAGCTCACAGAGAAGCTTTGCTGAAAGTCTTGCAGATGGTGTATGTTCCACAAGAGATAACTGTTAATCAATTGGAGGCTGTAGTAGGCAGTGTGAATGCCAGCCATGGGTTGGGCTTCACGGATAGGGATCTTACTTCTGAAGGCCGCAATCACAACAAAGCACTGCATATTACCATGGAGTGTAAGGGGGATGTTCTATCACATGTCCTAGTTGATACAGGATCTTCTCTCAATGTGCTCCCTAAGAAGGCCTTGATGAAGCTGAATGTTGATGGCATTGTTTTGCGACCCAGTGATTTAATTGTAAAAGCCTTTGATGGGTCCCGAAGGTCTGTGTTCGGAGAAGTTGAGTTACCTGTGAAGATAGGATCTCAAGTGTTCAAGAGCACATTCTATGTCATGTATATTCAACATGCGTACAGTTGCTTGCTAGGACGTCCCTGGATCCATGCTGCAGGCGCAGTGACATCCACGTTGCATCAGAAGCTGAAGTACGTAGTAGATGGTCAGGTGATAACTGTGTGTGGGGAAGAATATATCTTTGTGAGTCACCTGTCAACTTTCAAGTACGTGGAGATGGACGGGGAAATTCATGAAACTTTGTGTCAGGCCTTTGAAGCGGTCAATGTCAGCATTTTGGCTCCGATAGAGAGGAACAATGAGAAGGAATGGACCTCCATCTACTCCTACAAACAAGCCAAAGAAGTGGTACAATCTGGAAGCGCCCAAGGCTGGGACAAGTTGCTGGAATTAGAGAAGAAAGATGACAAGTTTGGTCTGGGTTACCAGCCTGGTGGGTCTAACTAGCCTCAGGGTGGTAAAGCTATAACTTTTACAAGCGTCGGAATGCTCGATCGCAACAAAGTTTGTGCAACAAGTGAAGAAGGGGACAGTGACTGCGACTGGGATAGCTGGATTCACCCATGTGCACCTGGGGAAGAGCTTAGGAACTGGTCTGCCGAGGATTTCGTTCAAGTTACCTGGCAATCAAAGTAATTTACTTGTTTCCTTTTTATCATGTTGCATGTCAATCCTGCACTCTGCCCAAGGTGCATGAATCCATTTGTAGGGCCATCATGCTTTTAATGCATTTATATTTTTCCATGAAATAAAGGACATTTTTTCAAGCAAATTTTTGTTCTCTTTCTTTCGTTTTAAAATTTTTCACACAAAATAAAATGGCAATGTTTTCCCTTTTTCTTTTGCTTGTATGTTTGTGTCTCTTTAGAAAAAAAACAGATTCTGAAATAAGCACATCATCTGTGCAGTGTTGATCATCCGGATTCTAGTGATAACGGTCCTGCTATGACCATGCATGACTTCGACAATCCTATCTACCAAGCTGACGAAGGGGTTGAGGAAGACTGTGAACTCCCCGAGGAATTGGTCAGGCTGTTGAAACAGGAGGAAAGAGTCATTCAGCCTCATCAGGAAGAAATAGAGATCATCAACATCGGGACAAAAGATGTAAAGAAGGAGATAAAGATTGGGGCCAGTCTGCAGGCCGAGGTAAAGAAAGAGTTGATTGGTATGCTACGTGAGTATGTGGATATCTTCGCCTGGTCGTATCAAGATATGCCGGGGCTGGATACTGACATTGTTGTGCATAAGTTGCCACTAAGAGAAGACTATCCTCCGGTAAAACAAAAGCTGAGAAGAACTCGTCCTGATATGGCGATGAAGATCAAGGAGGAAGTTCAGAAGCAGTGAGATGCCGGATTCCTTGTCGTAACTAGTTACCCACCTTGGGTAGCTAACATTGTGCATGTACCAAAGAAAGAAGGCAAAGTGCGGATGTGCGTTGATTATCGGGATCTAAACAGAGCAAGTCCAAAAGATGACTTTCCATTACCTCACATTGATGTGTTGGTAGATAACACCGCTCAATTCTCGGTATTTTCCTTCATGGATGGCTTCTCCGGGTATAATCAGATTAAAATGGCACCGGAAGACATGGAGAAAACAACGTTCATTACCCCGTGGGGTACATTCTGCTACAAGGTGATGCCCTTTGGATTGAAGAACGTCGGGGCAACGTATCAGCGGGCTATGGTCACATTGTTCCACGACATGATACACAAGGAGATTGAATGTTATGTGGACGACATGATTGCCAAGTCCCGAGACAAAGAAGAGCATCTGGTCAATCTCAAAAAGCTGTTTGATAGACTGATAAAGTATAAGCTGAGGTTGAATCTAAACAAGTGTACTTTCGGAGTACGTTCCGGAAAATTGCTGGGTTTTATTGTTAGCCAGAAAGGAATCAAGGTGGATCCTGCAAAGGTAAAAGCCATACAAGATATGCCTGCACCGAAAACAGAAAAAGAAGTGCGTGGTTTTTTAGGGAGGTTGAACTACATTTCACGGTTTATATCTCATCTAACTGCCACGTGTGAGCCAATTTTCAAATTTCTAAGAAAAGAGCAAACGGTCAGGTGGAATGAAGACTGTCAAAGAGCCTTTGAAAAGATAAAAGAATATTTACAAACACCTCCGATTCTAATGCCTCCAGTTCTAGGACGGCCACTTATCATGTACTTGACCGTGCAAGAAGGGTCGATGGGGTGTGTTCTAGGCCAACATGACGAGTCTAGTCGAAAAGAGTATGTTATTTACTACCTTAGAAAAAAGTTTACCGACAGTGAATCTCGTTACTCACTGCTCGAGAAAACTTGTTGCGCTTTGGTATGGGTTGCTCGCCGACTGAGACAGTATATGTTGACCCATACCACACTGCTAATCTCAAAAATGGATCCTGTCAAGTATATTTTTGAGAAACCAGCGTTAACCGGAAGGGTTGCAAGGTGGAAAATGATTTTAACAGAGTATGACATACAGTATACTTCCCAGAAAGTCATCAAAGGAAGTGTATTGTCAGATTATCTTGAACAGCAACCTCTTGAATATGACTATCAGCCAATGAAGTTTGATTTCCCTGATGAGGACATCATGTACCTCAAAGCAAAAGATTGCGAGGAACCACTTCCGGAGGAGGGGCCAGACCCTGAATCCAGATGGAAGTTGATGTTTGATGGGGCAGTCAATATCAATGGACGTGGAGTTGGTGTTGTTCTCATCACTCCTGAAGGTGTTCACTTTCCCTTCGCTGCCAGAATTACTTTTGGCTACACCAACAATGAAGCGGAATACGAGGCGTGCATAATGGGAATAGAGGAGGCTATTAATCTTCGGATTAAGACCCTCGATATATTGGAGACTCAACCCTCGTTATTAATCAGATTACCGGCAAGTGGTATACACATCAAGAACATTTAATTCCTTATAGGGATTATGCCAGAAGACTGTTGACGTTCTTCACAACAGTTAAGCTTCAATATATACCACAAGATGAGAATCAATTTGCCGATGCATTGGCTACTCTTTCTTCGTCCATCAAAGTCTTGTGTTGGAATTATGTGCCCAGGATTGACATTTCCAGGCTCGACGCACCAGCTTATGCTTTCTCTGTAGACGCAGTGTCTGATGAGAAACCTTGGTACTTTGATATTAAGCTTTTCCTAGAAAAGCAAGAATACCCAGCTGGGGCATCATCCAACGACAAGAAGACCTTAAGACGACTTGCTGCTAGTTTCTTCTTGAATACATATGGGGTTTTGTATAAGAGGAACTTTGATATGGTCTTGCTTATATGCGTGGATAGACACGAAGCAAGCCTGTTAATGCAAGAAGTCCACGAGGGATCTTTCGGTACTCATGCAGGGGGGGCATGCAATGGCTAAGAAGTTGTTGAGATCGGGGTACTATTGGTTAACAATGGATGCATACTGTTGTTCGTACGCCCGTAAGTGCCACAAGTGCCAGATTTATGCAGACAAGGTGCATGTTCCTCCCATCCCGCTGAACTTCATGTCATCTCCTTGGCCCTTTTCTATGTGGGGCATTGACATGATCGGGAAGATAGAGCCTACTGCTTCGAACGGTCATCGTTTCATTTTGGTTGCGATCGATTACTTCACTAAGTGGGTTGAAGCAGCATCTTATGCCAATGTCACTCGTCAAGTGGTAGCCAGATTTTTGAAGAGAGACATCATTTGCAGATACGGAGTGCCCGAGCGAATCATTACTGACAATGGTTCCAATTTGAATAACAAGATATTGGCAGAGTTGTGTCGGGACTTCCAAATTCAGCATCACAATTCTTCTCCTTATCGACCAAAGATGAATGGTGCGGTAGAGGCAGCTAATAAGAATATCAAGATGATTGTGCAAAAAATGGTTGTCACTTACAAGGATTAGCATGAGATGCTACCGTTTGCGTTGCATGGGTACCGAACGTCAGTCAGGACATCAACCGGGGCAACTCCCTTCTCATTGGTATATGGTATGGAGGCAGTCTTGCCTGTCGAGGTGGAAATTCCTTCATTATGTGTGATGATGGATGTGAAGCTTGATGAGGCTGAGTGGGTACGTGCTCGATACAATCAGTTATGTCTAATTGAGGAAAAGCGATTAGCGATTATCTGTCATGGTCAGCTTTATCAGAGGAGAATGAAGCAAGCATTCGACCAACGAGTACGTACTCGGGAGTATCAAGTGTCGCTCCCACCAAATGACACCTGGTCAGACGGGGTACAGACGCGAACGGTCGGCGAAAGAGAGAACATGAAGATGAACTGAAAAGAGTCGCCAGCTAGGCATTTTTATCCCGAACGAAAGGTAATGTTGCATAAATCTAAGAAAAGATGGATAAGACGGTTGCGAACCAGAGAAACTGAGAAAGGGGGTTGGTTACAACCTGGGAAGGTATTAGCACCCATATTGTACGTCGTACTCGACGGGATCCGCGCTTGAAAGATTTGTGTTTAAAGGGGTAGTGTCAGTGCTATTCTATGTGCAAAAACTGGAAAAGAATGCAAGTGTCAGTGCAAAAGAGATGTGAAATGAAATTGCTCAAGAATGAGGCTTAAAGAATAATGCTAGAAGAGGGGGAAGACACATAGACTTTTGTTCGATAACTGTTAAGTTATGCCTACGTATCCTCTCGTGCAATGAGGAAGTCAGAACACCGTAGTTCGACTCAAAGAGACTGAAAGATGAATTAACTGATAAACTGCTTACTTGTCTATGCTCAAGTGTATGACATGTCTGGCTCAGGTGCAAACTGTCTTGCATTAGACAGAAGAAGCAAGTTCTCGTTTATGAGTGAATGAGGGGAGAAAAGAATCCCGGAGGAGACGATTATTGTTTGTTTTTGTGTTTTCAGTCTTTTATTGATTTTTGGAGTTTGTCATAAGCTAATGAGTTTAAGCCTAAACCAAGGGTTAGTAAACTCATCACATCTTCCCTCTGATTAGGGGTAATGAGGATACCTTAAGTTTGAAGTAAGCACCTCACACTTAATCACCATGATGTAGGATTAAGATCATTAACCTACTTGCATTTATTTAGATGTTTTTGGTGTTTTTGTTTAGTGCTAAGTAATGAGTTTAAGCCATAATCAAGGATTTAATGGACTCATTACACCATCCTAATAGAAGGATAATAGATGAGAACATTTAAGCTGAGGAAGGCTCCTCAACTTAATCCATGATTAGGGATTAACCTCATGACAAAACAAAGCCTTTATTAAAGTGGATTTTAGTTAATGGTAAGATTAAGAAGTGAATTTATGGTTTGTAAGACAACTTGAGGGGGACTTGTCCATTAACACTAGGGTTTGTCCTTCTTAACCAATTAAGGAAGAATTAGAACCCTAATGCAAGGCCCAAGTTACAAGCTTGATGTCTTAGTGATTATTAGGTGGATTGATTAAGAGATTTAAACACATTAAGGGTTTAACACTTAGGATTAAAGTTATACACTTCATCCTAAGAGAAGGATGCAGGCATAATCTTAATCACAAAGCCTTAAAACCTTAAAGGTTTAGTCTTTGATTATGAGATGAGAAGAGAAACACAAAAGATGACACAAGGGTAAAACTAATGGGGGGACTAATCAAACCATAATTGTTAACATGCTTGGGTGTTCCTAGGGTTTATGAGGCTTGCAAGAGATCTTCAAGAAGATCCACCAAGGAAGAAGCAGATGAAAGGGGGAGAAGCAGAAGAAACAAACTAACTTACTTCACTTAAGAAGATAAGTTACTTGAAGAAAGAAAGTGAAGAAGGAACATGAATGAGCAAGCTCACTCTAAAGCAAAAATAAAATGCAGCCATGAATGCATAAGAGAGATGAGAAGAGATTGTGAGAAGTGAAGGAAAATTCACTTCTCAAAGTTCTTACCACCTGAAAAGTTAGCATAAAGAAATGAAATGGAATGCAAATGAAATGTATGCAAGGATGCAAACCAAAACCAGGAGCATATTTATGATGTAAATGATTCTAAGATATGATGCAAATGTATGTCAAGAGTTGTGAATGAACATACAAGTGATGACGATGCAAATGAAGAATGAAAGAAGCATGAAAGTTCATGAATGATCATGGAATGTAATGAATGCATAACATGGCAAATGGATGAAGAAATGATCAAACATGATTCTAATGTGTCCTAAGATGTCTCATGTGTCATGTGGATGCAAGAAATGTCATGGAAAGTTCATGAATGCAAGCATATGCAAGATGTATGCAAGAGAAGATGAGAAATTAGGATTTTCATGCAACATGAGATGCAAAACTAAAAAAAAACAGAAGCAAATGACAAGATAAAAAATTGAAAATGGAATCAAAGGAACCCTAACCCCATATGATATCACACCCCAAAGGAGAAGACTTAACTCTTAACCTAATGAAAGCTATGATTTTTCTAAGTTATCTAGGGTTTTAAGGTACCTAAAGGGAAAAAATGCAAATCAATTCAAAAAGGAAGAAGAAATTTATGACAAAATTATGCTAGAAACTACATGTCAAATGAAGATAAATGCAAAAAGAACCATTGTCATACCATTCTTGGTTAGGTAGAAAAGAATTCTTGAAGTTAGGGTTCAAAAATAGGATTTTATGAACCCTAAATTCAAGAAATATTATCAAGGATGATTCAAAACCAAAAAGAAATTTGTGTGGATGGTATGACAATGTCTCTAAATGTTTAAAGATGCAATATGAATTTTTTTGGGATTTTTTAGAAACCTAAATGATATTTTAATTAATTAATTTTCATTAACTAATTAAAATAAACATTTAAATGCTTAAAAAATGATTTTTTAATGCAAAAAATAAAAATAAAAATATTTTTGGGTTAAGAAAATTATTTAAAATAAAAATGCAGAATACAAATATTTTTAGCATTTTCTTGCTATTTTAAATAAAATGTACAAAACAAATAGAAAAAATATGAAATTAAAATTAAAATAAACTGAAGTATGCAAAGGGAAGGGCCAGGATTGAATCTGGGAAAGCATTGGTTGACTGTGCGCCAGATCTTGTGGCTGGAATTCAAACTTCATTAAACTCAATTAATTAATTAATTATTTAATCTATAATTAAAACTAATGACCAGATCTCCACCACACAAACACGCGCGGGAAGGGAAATCCAAGGGCCCAGATTCAAATGAAACCCTAACCCTAATTAAGTCACTAATTACTCTCAGGTGGCCGGAGAAGACCTCCGGTCATCTTCTCCGGCCAGACCCTCACTTGAAAATTTCTAACTTCTTCTTTAAGCAATTCATGGAGCTCTAAAGCTCCAGATTGACTCCCCTCACTCCCCTAAACTCAAATCCAGCCTCAAATTACATTTCTTTTCACTCAAACTCAAGATTCGAAGCAAAGATCAAAAATGGTGAAACTTTCAGAAGTTCATAAAATCCTCAAATTGCAACCCTTTTCAAAAATAAGAGTATCAGCATGCTCAGCACAACAAGAAGAACATTTCTATAACCTAAAATCACATTTCTAGAAAAATGTTTGAAGGAGTTACCTGAGCTTGAGCTTCCTCAGTTTGGAACTTTCAGGCTGCTTCTCCTGTGCAAGCTGACTCCAATGACCCTCCTGAAGAAGCTTTGATGCTTGAAAGACCTTAAGAGTGGCTGGTTTATGAGATTGCACCTCAACTGGATGAAAATCGTATTTTGTTTATGGTGTGTTCTTGGTTGTTTTTATGGGTGGTTTATGATCAGTGAGTGATTTAGAGATGACTGGTGGTATTGGTTTGAAGAATGAGTGGCTGAGTTATGAAATTCGAAAGCTTTTGCAAGAGGGAGTGTTTTTGGGAACTTGAGGATTCTTAGGTTTCAGCTTGTGTTCTTGTGTGTTATGATCAGCACTTGGTCCACATATCAAGTTGTGATAATTCAGAGGGGTGGTTGTGCCCTATGGTGATTGGTATGGCCTTCTTGCAAAAAGTTACCAACTTGTGTACTTGAGGTATGGGCAAGGATGCAGCTGGCCTTTGGGCAAGTCCATGCGCAGCTGACTTCATGGATGTCCACAAATTCAATCTTGAGGCAATTCAGCATGTGGGAATAAAGTTATGGGGTGTTTTGCAATTATGTGAAATTTTGGCCCCTTTGAGAAATCTTGATGTTCAAGGTATGTAATCTTGCAATTCCTTGGGCAATTCTGATCTAGAGGCAATGCACTATAATGTTATGATGTATTGAAGTGTGTTTGAAGTCACAAAAAGCCTTGGCAAGTGGTTTTGCAAAGAATCCCTTTTGGTGCATTCTTGAAATTTATGGGCTTTTTGCCAACTTTGACAAGCCATATCTTGAGTTCCAAAATGAATTAAATCTTGTTCTTGTACTTTTTGAAAAGGGAATGATCCAATAACATTCATGACCAACAATTTTTCATTTGAAGCATTTTTGGTTGAGAAAGAGGAGGTTGAAAAACTTTCCCAAAATGGAAAGTTTACATTACAAGTCATTTCCATTTTTGGCAACTTTTGGTTTAGCCCACTTTTCTTCAATTTTATGAACTTCTAAGCACTTCAATGATCAAATAAAGATCATATAACTTCAATTTGATGAAAAATCCACTTTGGTTCCATGTTGGGGGGCCTCGGATGCCCTGATTTTGCTCTGACTTGCTCAAGAAGTTACCCAGTGAACAGATGACTTCCACAATGAATTTCTTCATTAAACTTGGTACACATGATCCTTATAACATATTGAGACCATTAGAAACAAGAATGACCAAAAAATTTGGTGTTATGGCCTCTGAAACCAAAACCCTAATTTCAGGTCATCTGTGCAGTTAAACCCTAGCTCTGCTTCCATGCCTTGCTAGTTCTTGTGATTCTTTGACTTCCTTGATCTTTGGAGGATGTAATATGATGATTGAACATACATCGACCCTCTTGAGATGATTGAAGACCTCTGGAGTGGCTCTGATGGATCCTGGATTGCTCAGATCACAAACCCTAGATGCAGATGAACTTGAACCAATGCAGTGAAGCGAAAATGCAACATGAAATGATATGATTATGTTTATGCAAAGATGAAAGATCACAAGCCATGGTGTGAACTTAGTGAGGGCAAATTCGGGGTTTTTACATCAAGTAGGAGAGCTTGTGCTCAAGAGGATCGTTCCTCCAGGTTTAGATCACAGGGGCAAGTGGACCCCAAACTACGAAGGACCATTCATAGTGAAGAAAGTTTTCTCAGGTGGAGCACTGATGCTCACCACTATGGATGGAGAAGATTTCCAATCCCCTGTTAACTCGGACGCAGTTAAAAAATACTTCGCATAAAAAGACCCGCTGGACACAAAAATTGAATTAAAGTCCAGGCAAGAAAAGGGCATCCCGGCGAGCTAAAAACAGAATAAAAAGCTCGGGCAAAAGTTAGGGAAAATAAAAAAAAATGTACACCCGCTGAGTTGAAAAGCCACATCGGACAGCTAAGGCAAAAAAGGGTATCCCGGTGGATTGAAAACCCGAAAGGGCAATCCACGCAAAACAAGGGAATAAGCAAACAACTGCGATCCGGGTAATCTGAACCAAATCATCGTTTCGTATAGCCTGACAATGTCAGAAGGATAGGAATCAGTCCCCTCATCTTTTCAGAAAGCGAAGGCAAGAATGGAGAGTTTTGAAGACATACGGGTCATAGCAAGAAGGCAAAGTTTGCCTATTCAAAGACCTTTCAATAAAAGAATATTCAGTCAAAAAGATGTGTTGTGCTTTGTTTGCAAAAATGTCCTAAATTTTTGGCAAAAAATAATAACATTGCATTTAAAACATGGTGTTTGTTTCTGAAATAAAAATGACATTGCAGGAAAACATTTAAAACCATCTTTGAGTGTCGGGTGACGATGGATGAACAGATCATACCATGCAAGTCCCCGGGGCACATATGTGTATTCTGTTGTTGCAGGTTTTACAGGATGGCGTCACATTCTCCCAAACAGAATTTTTCCCAGCTGAGTCAAGGCAGGTGGAATCCCTAAGCAGATTATTTTTCCACAAGTGGAGTATGCCCAGCAGGCAGTGGGAGGTTCATTCCCCACAGAGTTTATAATTGTCATACCTCTTTTCCTAGCAAAGGTTATTTGACCGAGCGTCTCCCCAGCCAAGTCTGAAGATGGTTATTCCCCACAGAGTTGCATGTTTGGAATTTTCCATCATTGAAATATTCCCCAGAGAGGTCGCCAATTTATTTTTGGCCAATGTAACGATACAGACAGTTATTCATCCCCCTAACCAGAGTTAAATGTCAAGCATCTTAACCTGGTTCTCCCCTGCAGAATTGAGATTCTTGCTGCCAATTAGGGCACTTTGTTATTGCTCGTCAGCATTTCCCCAACACTCGTCTGTGTTTGATAATTGCTTTTGCTCGTATGCACGCCCCATCACTCGTCTGTGTTCGCACTTTGCTTTTGCTCGTCTGCATTTCCCAACGCTCGTCTGTGTTTGTTATCTATTTGTCGCTCGTCAGCATTCCTCAACACTCGTCTGTGTTCACACTTTGTTATTGCTCGTTTGCTTTCCCCAGCAGTCGCCCATGGTTGGTGGATGTTGTAGCTCGTCTGATTTCCCAGCACTCGTCTGTGTGTAACTTCTTTTTGATGCTCGACACTTGTCGGTGTTTGAACTTAGGTGGTGCTTGTACGCATTTCCCAACGCTCGACTGTGTTTGTTATCTGTTTAAAGCGTGTTTGCGTTATTTGGATACTCGTCTGTATCATCCCTCGCACTCGTCTGTGTTAGCTTATATCCCTATGTGTTGATTTGATAATCACTCTGGTACTCGTCTGTATTGCTACTCCAAGTGTTCGTTTGTGTTAGATTTCTGGTATTCGTCTGTATCAGTGGCTGATATTCGTCTATATCTTCGCTTGAAGCGCTCGTCTGTGTTTCTTGGATCATCGTCTGATATTTGTTTGTATCATTGGCTTATGGCACTCGTCTGTGTTCTCTTGATGATCATCCAATGCTCGTTTGTGTTGAAGAGGTTTGAAGTCCTGACGGTGGGATTAAACGTCAAAATGGTTACCGGTCCTGGCGTAACAGGTGTACCCGAAGGAGGTTCATTTGTCTCAAGCACCGCTTATCCATGCAAGATTTGTGAAGAGGGTTCGTCAAATCCTATTGTTGCACCGAGCGTAACAGGTTTGCTCGAAGAAGGCTCGTTTGTCTTAGACCATATATCCACGGATTATATATGAGGAGGGTTCGTCTATCCTGATTATGCATGTCTATCCCACAGACTTAAGTGCATCACCGGTCCTGGCGTAAAGGTTTATCCAAAGGAGGTTCGTATGTCTCTAGTCATATATTTTTGTGAAATGTATGGTGAGGGCTCGTATGTCAAGTTCCTGGCGTAACATGTTTACGTGAAGAGGGCTCGTATGTCCAGTTTCTGGCGTAATAGGTTTGATTGAAGAAGACTCGTCTGTTTAGTTTTCCTTATCTGGTGTAACAATTCAACTTGGAAGGAGCTCGTCTGCTTTCTCCACACTTCAGTTTCCAAAGCGTCATTTGGATGGGTTTATTTCCTAGTGCTTGCATTCTCCAGCAGAGTGCAAATTTCAGGTTTCGTTGGTATTCAACCACAGTTCATCTTGAACGATCGATAGCCCGTGATACCGTCCTTTTCAGATTAACAGTTGCTTGAATAGGGGAAGCTGTAACACCCCAAATTTTCCCTCTTCTTTTTAAGCATCATCATCACATCATAGTCATCATGAGCATATCATATTTTTTGGCATCTTTGCATGGAAAAGTAAAGCATAACATTCTCATGTTCTAGCATTAGGCATATGATCAATTGTTTGTGGATTTGAGGCATTACAAGCTATAGCAAGAGGCCTAGTGGACTTTTCCAAGTCCCATGAAGAGTCTACATGACATTCACAAGCCCAAGATCATTTACAAAGGCCCAGAAGGTTGAGAGATCATCAGTGAGTTCAGGCTAGGGCAAGCTCCTACACAATGATCCCAAATTAGGGTTTCATTTACAAGCAGGATTTCTTTGTGACTTTGGCCATTTCATGTGGGCAAAGTCTTTCATATGACAAGAGGATCCTAGGGGTGAAATTAGGTGAGAAAATTCCTTAGGGAAGTCAGTTATTTCATCAGTTGCTTACAAAAGAAGAAATTGGTCAATTGTGCATTCTAGAAGTCAACTGTGAGAATTCAAAGGGTCCAAACCCATTTTCCAAGCCAAGGGATGTCCTTATAACTTTAGAAGAGGTTTGGAAAAGTCAAAGATCAAGAATCAAGGGGTTTTGAAGAAGTTTCCATTTTTGGCATATGGTTGGTCATGAAACCTTCCATTTTTGGCAACTTTTGCCCTAATTTTCAAAGGCTTATTCCATGATGAAAAAGACTTCAAATGAACTTCCAATAAACATGAACGTTGTATGGTAGGTTCTCCCATTTTCAGAAAGTAAAAGTACATTTTCATAGTCTTCATGGATCATGAGATATGGCCTTCGAAAGTTACTTGATTTTTAGGGTTTACCTTAAGTTCCAAGTTTCCACCAAATGCAAAAAACTCATGCAAGTCATTTCCAAACTATCTTATGGACAAGATGAAGTCATAACATTACAAGGCATTTCATAAGAGGCATTTTGCTCCAAAGAGATCACTAAATTCGTGCATGGGAGGTGAATATTTTCATAAGTTGCAAAAATGCAAGATCACATGAGAAGCATGCTGCATTCATCCAAGGGCCAAGATTGTTCCATTTTTGAAATAGTGAATCACAAGGGATCAGCATGTGCAAAGGATGGGAAGAGAGCACGAGCAAATCACCTCATCGCACTCTTCATGCCAATTTTTCAATTTCTTTCTCCCACTCATTCCTCACGTGCATTCCCTCTTATTTTTCATCAGTGATCATTTAACATCATATATAAGCAGCTAGGGTTTATTTTGTGCTCAGATTCATCACAATTTCATCACTCTCAAGTTTTGTTTTCTCTTGCATTTCTCTTCAAATCCTCTGATTCTCTCACTCATTCACCAAACAAACTTCATATTCCTCTTCCTTGAACCCTAAGGATTATCAATCCACCATTGATTCAAGCTGAAACTCAAGATTTCACAAGGTTCCATTCAAGTGCAGTTGCTTTCGATTCTCAAGATCTAGGAGAATTCAAGGCTTCTTTTGCATTTATTTTGCAATAAGAAGTTAAAAGGAGCAGATCTGCGGCTGGAGGGATCTTATCTTGGTGTTCTAAAGGATCTTCGAGTTCAGGTATGCTCTGAAATTCATGGATCTGTATATGAAATTAAACGTATGCATTGTGTTATGCTTGTTATGATGATGATTCTGTGATGATTAGATTGAAAAATGAATGAATATTGAGTGTTTTATGTGGATCTGAAGTTTGATATATGAAACTGTTTATCTTCGATCTGGTTTGATCTTTGATCCATTGTGAATCTCATTGATATATTCGTAATCAGCATGTCTTAATGAGTTGATCTGGAGTTTATGATTCATTTTAGTGGTGGTTCGTTCATGGTGATGAATTTTCCGGTGACCGGAGCTAGGGTTCCGTCACCGGATTCTAGAATTTGTTAATTGGAGAAGATGATGCATGAGTCGTTGGATGTTTGATCTGGATGGTGGTGAGCTTGCCAGCACATTAAATGAGACCCTCCCTTGCACGTGTTTTATGTTTTATAATTTTATCTGAATTAATCAATTTGTTTCGCACCACACCATAATAACATGCACTCACACACCCTGGCCAATGAATGAGGGTACCTAGGGTTTTGTTTGACTTGATCTCATGCGTCCACTTGATCTACGGGCTCTTATTTTTTCCCTAATTATCTGATTTTCCACCATAACATGTGGTGTTTTACGCAAATCCAATGGGCCTCTCTTGCTATCCCCACCCCCCTGTGTTATAAGCCCAAATGAATTGAACTGGATTGACTGCTATTCTCACCCCTGACTTCATTTGTTTCTTTTATTATTTCATTTTTATTTTCAGTTTGGTTTTTAATTTTTAAAAATAGAAATAAGTCATTAAAAATTCTAAAAAAATTCATGTATGATCTTTTGAGTTTTCTCTAATTTTTGGCAATTTTATTTTCCATTTATTTTTATTTGCCACGCTGGAATTAATTTTCTCTTTTATTAATTGCTTTTATTTCACTTTTGAAGCATGTTGTCTTGTGCAATTTCTATCTTGATCACTAATATGAATTTTGAATTGATTCTTTTTGCTCTGATTCATATTGAGGTGTAGTTTGTTGATTATTTTTCTCCTGATTTTTAGAAGTTTTCTTAATTGGTTTTGATCCTTAACTTGTGCATGAAGTCTTCTAAACCTAATCCATGTTTAACCCCATATTTGACTTGCTTAGGTTCTGATTTTGATTCTCTCCTTTTGGCATGTCAATATTGTATGTTTGAGGAGTCTTTGTGCAAGTTGGTGGAATTTTTGGATGTATGCTTGATTTGATTTGAATTTTGTTCTTTGCTTATCCTCTTTTGCCTCCTTTTTGGTCATACGTTCAATCCTTAGGTTAGGAGGGCCCTTGTGCCAACTCCCTTAGGTTGTTTAGAGCCCATTTAGGATGTGGATCCATCTCTGGTCTTGAGTTGATGTTGGTACTTTGGAAAATTTTGTGTTTGTTTGCTCTTGAAGTTCTTTCACTTTTGTACATGTTCACCTCACTTCTTTTGCTTATTTGCTTCTCATGATGTTAATACTTGAGTTTGTATGCTTCTTTTCCTCATCTCTTATGTTGCTTAGGCACATTCCTAACATGCTAGGGTTCTGGTCTTGGAGTTTGTGATGTTGGTTTACTTGGTTTGCCTTGTGTTCTCTCATGTTTGTTTTGATTTGTCATGATAATCCATGTTGCTCCATGTTGAGTTGTATAGTCCCTTTCTCATTCTTATGTTGTGTATTTTCATTTGACATTTGTGATTGAAACATCACTTCTGGTTGTGTGGATTTGGTTTGATCTTATGCCCATTTTGGATTGCATTTATTCTTATGTTGCTAACCATTTCAGGGGCTTTGGTAAGTAAGAGGTGTGGATGTGATTCCCACATCTCCAAGTCTTATCTCTTCTCTTTTCCTTATTGATATTCTATTACTTGTGATTGTTGGGGCCTAGGCCTTTCTTCCTCCTTCTTCTCTTCTTCATTCTTCTCTTTCTTTTCTTATTTTCTCCTTCTTTAGGATAGTAAACCTCACTAACCTAGGATTTCCTTTGCATGATAACAATTAGGATTCATTAGCCCCCCATTAGGCTTTTACCTTTTATATCCTTTGGTTCTTTTCTCTTCTCATCTCAAAACAAAACCATAAAAGGCACTTAATAAGGATTGAAGTGGTCTCCTATGCAATAGCCTTATTCTATGAAACACTTGTAGTTTTCAAATCATGGGATGGTACAAGTTTGTTCATCATGATGCACAAGTCTGACCAGGATACCATATTCATTAAGAAAATCCTAAAAAACACTTTTTCATCAAAAAATACAAAAAACACTTAATAAATTCAATGAGTTAGTGAGCCTAAGCCCTAATCTCTGGAATCAAGTTTTGCGGATCTTCTCCTTATTTGAGTGTGCTTGTTCTGTTATTCCATCTTGGAATGTAGTGACAAGTACACATTCCATGGAAAAGAGCTTGAGTTCACGTCCTTGTGCCACACTCAGATAAAAGCTTCTAAAAAACACAAACAAATAATAAGCGTCTTTCCTTCGGGAATTCTCTTCTCATCTCCTTCGCTTCGTCCGCAAACTTGCTCCTACAAGTCATTTTGCAAGACGGTAACGCACTCGTCGTCCGAGCCTGCAACACCTGAGCATTGACATAGGCGGTTCAAGCCTTAAGACACAAACAATCTTTTCCACCCCTAGTTAGGGGAACTACGGCGACTCTGATCCTCATTGTCCAGATGACGTACGTAGGCAGTGGGGTATGGCCCGTTCGAGCACAATATTTATTTTCCTTTCCATTTCTTTTTCAGTTCCCTTTTCGTTTCTTTTATCCAGTTCAGTTCATTTTCTTTGCAGCGGCTTTCATCCCCTCACCCTTTGAAACAGCTTCTTTGCAAGCGTGGATCCCGTCGGGTACGGCGGACGATCTGGGGTGCCAATACCTTCCCAGGTCGTAACCGACTCCCGAACTCAGTCTCTTTGGTTCGCAGGACCCATGTCCTTCCTTTTCTTTTCTTCTGGTTTGTGTAGCATTACCATTCACGTTCCTTCGGGATAAAAATGTCTGGCTGGCGACTCTACCTCTTTTCGCGCCACTTTCGCGTTTGTACCAGGATGAAAATCCAGGGAGCGACATAAGTCAATCTTCGACTTAGTCTTACGTTTACGAGTCTATCTTCGGCTTGGTTTCGTACCCTTGTTTGAGTTTACCTTTGGCTTAGTCTCATTCTTTGTAAGTCCACCTTTGGCTTGGACTTACTTTTTTTTAGTTCACCTTCGGCTTGTTATCGAACCTTATCGTAAGTCTACCTTCGGCTTAGTCTTACATTTACGAGTCCACCTTCGGCAGGGGTCTCGTACCCTTGTTTGAGTCTACCTTCAGCTTAGTCTCATTCTTTGTAAGTCCACCTTAGGATTGGTCTTACTTTTTTTTAGTTCACCTCCGGCTTGTTCTCGAACCTCATCGTAAGTCTACCTTCAACATAGTCTTACGTTTACGAGTCCACCTTCGACTAGGTCTTGTACCCTTATTTGAGTCTACCTTCGGCTTAGTCTCATTCTTTGTAAGTCCACCCTCGGCTTGGTCTTACTTATTCGAGTTCACCTTCGGCTTGTTCTCGAACCTTATCGTAAGTCTACCTTCAGCATTGTCTTACTTTTAGAGTCCACCTTCGGCTTGGTCTCGTACCTTTGTTTGAGTCTACCTTTTACTTAGTCTAATTCTTTGTAATTTCACCTTCGGCTTGGTCTTACTTCTTTGAGTTCACCTTCAGCCTGTTCTCGAACCTTATTGTAAGTCTACCTTCAACTTAGTCTTACATTTACGAGTCCACCTTTGGCTTGGTCTCGTACCCTTGTTTGAGTCTACCTTCGACTTAGTCTCATTCTTTATAAGTAAACCTTCAGTTTGGTCTTACTTCTTCGAGTTAACCTTCGGCTTGTTCTCGAACCATAACGTAATTCTACTTTCGGCTTAGCCATACATTACAAGTCCACCTTTGGCTTGGCCTCGTATCCTTGTTTGATTCTTCCTTCGGCTTAGTCTCATTCTTTACAAGTCTACCTTCGGCATAGTCTTACTTTTCGATTCCCCCTTCGGCTTGGTCTCGTACCCTTTTTGAGTCTACCTTCGGCTTAGACTCATTCTTTGTAAGTCCACCTTCGGCTTCGTCTTACTCCTTCGAGTTCCACCTTCAGCTTGGTCTCGTACCCTTGTTTGAGTCTACCTTTGGCTTAGTCTCATTCTTTGTAAGTCCACCTTCAGCTTGGTCTTACTTCTTAGAGTTCACCTTCGGCTTGTTCTCGAACCTTATCGTAAGTCTAGCTTCGACTTAGTCTTACGTTTATGAGTCCACCTTCGGCTTGGTCTCGTACCCTTGTTTGAGTCTACCTTCAGCTTAGTCTCATTCTTTATAAGTCCACCTTCGGCTTGGTCTTACTTTTTTTTAGTTCACCTACGGCTTGTTCTCGAACCTCATCGTAAGTCTACCTTCGGCATATACGTTTCCGAGTCCACCTTCGACTAGGTCTTGTACCCTTATTTGAGTCTACCTTCGGCTTAGTCTCATTCTTTGTAAGTCTACCCTCGGCTTGGTCTTACTTATTCGAGTTCACCTTCGGCTTGTTCTCGAACCTTATCGTAAGTCTACCTTCGGCATTGTCTTACTTTTCGAGTCCACCTTCGGCTTTGTATCGTACCTTTGTTTGAGTCTACCTTCTACTTAGTCTAATTCTTTGTAATTTCACCTTCGGCTTGGTATTAATTCTTTGAGTTCACCTTCATCCTGTTCTCGAACATTATTGTAAGTCTACCTTCAGCTTAGTCTTACATTTACAAGTCCACCTTTGGCTTGGTCTCGTACCCTTTTTTTAGTCTACCTTCGACTTAGTCTCATTCTTTATAAGTCAACCTTCAGTTTGGTCTTACTTCTCCGAGTTAACCTTTGGCGTGTTCTCGAACCATAACGTAATTCTACTTACGGCTTAGTCATACATTTACAAGTCCATCTTTTGTTTGGTCTCGTATCCTTGTTTGATTATTCCTTCGGATTAGTCTCATTCTTTACGAGTCTACCTTCGGCATAGTCTTACTTTTCGAGTCCACCTTCGACTTGGTCTCGTACCCTTATTTTAGTCTACCTTCGGCTTAGTCTCATTCTTTGTAAGTCCACCTTCGGCTTCGTCTTACTCCTTCGAGTTCCACCTTCGGCTTGGTCTCGTACCCTGGTTTGAGTCTACCTTTGGCTTAGTCTCATTCTTTGTAAGTCCACCTTCAGCTTGGTCTTACTTCTTAGAGTTCACCTTCGGCTTGTTCTCGAACCTTATCGTAAGATTACCTTCGACTTAGTCTTACGTTTATGAGTCCACCTTCGGCTTGGTCTCATACCCTTGTTTGAGTCTACCTTCAGCTTAGTCGCATTCTTTGTAAGTCCACCTTCGGCTTGGACTTACTTTTTTTTGAGTTCACCTTCGGCTTGTTCTTGAACCTTATCATTAGTCAACCTTCGGCTTAGTCTTACTTTTACAAGTCATCCTTCGCCTTGGTCTCGTACCCTTGTTTGAGTCTACCTTCGGCTTAGTCTCATTATTTGTAAGTCTACCTTCGGCTTAGTCTTACTTTTTTTGAGTTCACCTTCATCTTGTTCTCGAACCTCACCATAAGTCCACCCTTGGCATAGTCTTACTTTTCGAGTCCACCTTTGGCTTGGTCTCATGCCCTTGTTTGAGTCTACCTTCAGCTTAGTCTCATTCTTTGTAATTCCACCTTCGGCTTGGTCTTACTTCTTCGAGTTCACCTTCGGCCTATTCTCGAACCTTGTCATAAGTCTACCTTTAGCTTATTCTTACATTTACGAGTCCACCTTCGTCTTGGTCTCGTACCCTTGTTTGAGTCTACCTTCGGCTTAGTCTCATTCTTTGTAAGTTCACCTTCGGCTTGGTCTTAATTCTTTGAGTTCACCTTCGGCTTGTTCTCTAACCTTATCGTAAGTCTACCTTCGGCTTAGTCTTACATTTACGAGTCCACCTTCGGCTTGGTCTCGTATCCTTGTTTGAGTCTACCTTCGGCTTAGTCTCATTCTTTACGAGTCTGCCTTCGACATAGTCTTACTTTTTGAGTCCACCTTCGGCTTGGTCTCATACCCTTCATTGAGTCTACCTTTAGGTTAGTCTCATTCTTTGAAAGTCCACTTTCGGCTTGGTCTTACTTCTTCGAGTTCCACCTTTGGCTTGGTCTCGTACCCTTATTTGAGTCTACCTTTGTCTTAGTGTCATTCTTTGTAAGTCCACCTTCGACTTGGTCTTACTTCTTCAAGTTCACCTTCGGTTTGTTCTCGAACCTTATCGTAAGTCTACCTTTGGCTTAGTTTTACGTTTACGATTCCACCTTCAGCTTGGTCTCGTATCCTTGTTTAAGTCCACCTTCGGCTTGTTATCGAACCTTATCGTAAGTCTACCTTCGGCTTAGTCTTACTTGTTGAGTCTACCTTCAGATTACTCTCATTCTTTGTAAGTCCACCTTCGGCTTGGTCTTACTTTTACGAGTTCACCTTCGGCATGATCTTGAACCTTATCGTAAATATACCTTCGGCTTAGTCTTAAGTTTACGAGTCCACCTTCGGCTTGGTCTCGTACCCTTGTTTGAGTTTACCTTCGGCTTAGTCTCATTCTTTGTAATTCCACTTTTGGCTTGGTCTTACTTCTTTGATTTCACCTTCGGCTTGTTCTCAAACCTTATCGTAAGTCTACCTTCAGCTTACAAGTGTCTGGAAGAAGAGCTTTCACTTAAGGGGGAGCATTGTATGGACTCACACTTGAGGGGAGTGTTGAGAATGTATCAAGTGTGAGTTTGTGTGGATAATAGTCCCACATTGGATAGAAATATGGTGACTTGAGCATTTATAAGTTAAAGAACCCTCCCCCCTCACCTATCACCTTATGGTTTTTGGTGGTTATGTGGTGTGTCTCTCACAAATATGTTACTCAAAGAATGATGTCCCACAATGATCAATGCTCCTTGGTGAAAAAATCCCCTAAAAAATGTGAAGGTTCGACCAAGACTTCTTTCCTTGAGTCTTGTCGATGAGTTTAGTCGAAAGTTGTCGATCTATTAGATCAAGATAAAGGATGAAACATTTTAAATATTTAAGAGATTCAAGATGCTTGTCGAAAACCATAGTGATAAGATGTCTTTCACAAATATGTCTAGTCCTACATTATGTATTAATGTTCCCTAGTATGAAACTCCACTAACATGGTATCCAGAGCCTAGTTCGTAAAGGGATTAGCTTACTTGTATCGAAATTCCTATGAAGTGGTATTCTATTGAAATCGCCGCTCAGGAAGAGGTATATAGAAATGCCCTTGAAAGACCCTTGAAAAATCTGTCAAATGTGGTACAAGTATAAAAAAATGAACATTGTGAACTAACACTTGAGGGGAGTATTGGAATAATATTAGAAAGCGTGAGTAAGTGGGGAAATAGTCTCACATTGGATAGGAATATGGTGACTTGAGAATTTATAAGTGGGAGAACTCACTCACCTATCACCTTAAGATTTTAGGTGGAGAAGTGGTGTGTCCCTCACAAAGGTTCAAAGTACTACATTATGTATCAATGTTCCCTAGTGTGAAACTCCTCTAACATGGTATCACGAGCCTTGGTTCGTAAAGGGACCAACTTACTTGTATCGAAATGCCCAAGAAGTGTTGTTCCATTGAAATCGACGCCCAGGAAGAGGTGTATCGAAATGCCCTTGAAAAAGGTGTCAATGGAAACTCCTCTACATCTACATGGCAAGATACTCTCTTAATACATGCAACGTATACTCACACACATGGCCACACAGATTTCGATTGTGGATTTATTTAGTTTGGTCTTAATTATTCTTTAAATAATATGACTAGAACTATATTATGTATAATTTATAAATGAAATTCATTTATAGGAATTTCAAGATCTAACTTTGTTGTTTCGTTGAAATCGACGCCTAGGAAGAGGTGTATCGAAATGCCCTTGAAGACCCTTAAAAAAGGTGTCAACGGAAACTCCTCTAACATGGTATCAGAGCCTAGTTCGAGAAAGGGACTCACTTACTTGTATCGAAAGTATCCCATGGGGTAGGTATCCCGAATGTTGCGAGTGTCCCGTTAAAGAGTGTCAACGGTGGTACAAGTTTGTAGAAGAAGAGCTTCCACTTGAGAGGGGCATTATGTGGACTCACACTTGAGGGAGAGTGTTGAGAATGTACCAAGTGTGAGTATCTGTGGATAACAGTCCCACATTGGATAAAAATATGGTGACTTGAGCATTTATAAGTGAGAGAGCTCACTCACCTATCACCTTAGGGTTTGGGGTGGATATATGGTGTGTCTCTCACAAAGATGTTGTTCAAAGAATGATGTCCCACAATGACCAATGCTCCCTTGTGAAATTTCTCCCCTAACAAATAGTATTAGAGCTTATCGATTTGGGCCCCCCACCATTTAATATGTGCATCAAGCCCAAAAATATGTTGGACGCGAGGGGGTGTATTGGAAAAATCAAGTCTCATATATCGATAATTCGGGCCACCCACCATTTATATCCACGCACCAAGCTCAATTGTGTTAGGCGTGAGAGGGTGTATTGGGAAAAAACCCAAGTCCCACACTGGCTAAATATAGAAATCACAAAGGGTTTAAATAGAGTGACACTTCAAACCTTACCAACCGGTTTTGTAGGGTTGAGTTAGGCCAAACTCTAATTCTAACACCAAATGTGGAAGAATAATGACCCAACTGATATTTCTTTTTTGTTTTATCATATGGATTTAGATGCTTGGATTTCTCTAAATATCACCAAGAAAAAATGGTAACGGATTGGATTGGAGATGATTCGGGGTCATTGGGTGCTATTTTTTTTGGATATGGCATGATAAAGATGAGCATGTTGAAGATTATAAGCGGCCTTTTGATTCGGGAGTTTACTTTTTTTTAGAAAGTTAACGAGTATGTTGACGCGGCGAGCATGGACAAAAATGTGATGGATAAAGAGAAAGTGATTAAAATGATTGTTTGGTCTCCTACGAATAAGAATTGGGTAAAGTTGGACGTTGACGGAGTGTGTAAAGACAATATAAGTTATGGTTGTAGGGAAGTGATTAGAGATGAGTGTGGCCAGTGAATTTGCGAGTTTGTAATGTTTTTTGGGGAGAGTAATGTCTTCATGGTGGAAGTATGGGATTTGTATGAAGGTATTAAGCTTACATTATCCTTAGGATTAAGGAATGTTTGAAATTAATGTGGACTCTATTATGGTGGTTAAGTCTATCGATAAAGGAAGCTCGAACATGCAAGAGAGTTTGTTGATTAATAGTCAAATGCAGAGGTTGATAGGAAAGTTTACGGAAGTGAGTGTGTGTCACTCCTTCAAAAAGACGAATATATGTGCAAATGCCTTAGCTAATATTGTTTGTAGTATTAAGTCAAATTTTGTCTATTTTGATTCGGTGTCTGATAATTTGTTGAGCATTTTAGACGAGGGTTCTAGAGATATTTCTATATTTAAGATGATTTGTACTTAGTGTTTTAGATATTTTTTGGATTTAGGCCTTCTTTCTTAAAAATAAAGAAGAAGAAAAAAAATCACATCATCTTTATCACAACATCATTTTCATCGAGATATTATGAATTCTTGAAGTATGCTTCCACTTTCGTCATCTTGAATTGACATGGATTCTTCATCTACACATCCGATTTTATGTTAATTTGATTATCTGAAATCTTAGAATTAAAAACATGTTAACTAACACAAATAATCATTTTGAAATTTGTTCCAACAATTGTCCTGGTAAGTATGGATAAGTCTTATTGATAATGTATTATTGCTCCCTTGCACTGTACTCATATTAATTCGTGGTACTAGTGAGGTACTTACATAAACCAAATTAGAAAGTTCAAGAATGGAATGGTTATCCGCTTAACTAAACGACAAACAGCACTTTTGTGGAGACTAGATTGTGAATCTTTGAACAAAACATTGTATGCAAGTTGTCTTGTCGTCATCGAAAAGGTAGTGACTATAAGATAAGAAAAGAATATTGCACTTTTGATTATTGCATAGTTGCAATACTATATCACATTTGATATATGATCCAAATCGAATTACTTAGTTGGATCTAGATGAGAGATTCCTATAAACACTATTCAAATTAGGAAATGAAGATAAAGGGAGAGACATTATGATAAGATGTTGTGTAGGTTTATTCACAGCATTCTTCTTTCCTTGTTCTTATAGTTTCCATTATTTATTTCATGGGAAAATAGATTTTCTGTAATCAAATAGTGATCAGGTCCTGACCATTCATTTTAAGTATTAAATTATTGTGTTTTTTATTTATTTGTTCATTACTTTAAAATATAATTTAATAGTTAAAGAATGAATTTGTCTTTTTTAGCTTTAAAAAAAAATGGATTTTTTTTATTTTTTAAAATCGATTTTTAAAATATTACAAAAATAATTATATTTATTTTTTCTAAATTCAAGATTAATTTTTATATTTAAAAGAAATTATAATCCTCAGCTGTATTGTAGATTAACCAAAATATAATTATCTTCATTTTATTTAATAAATAATTAAGGCCAAACTAAAAAGTTTCCAATTGAAATATCGCAACTTTATATGCTAGAACATCAATTTGAATTTTCTTTTGAAAGAATCAATTTTTTTCGAATTATATGTCAAAATAACCATATTTTTTTAATTGAACTGTGTTCTTTAATTTGTATTACTTCTTGATAGAGTTCAGATTCTAAACAATCTATTCAGATTTTGATAATAAGGATGTAGCAGAATAATAATCAGAAGCAAGTAAATGATAAGTGAACACGCGGAATTTATCATGATTCCCCTTAAACTGAAAGTAGTCAATTTCACTTGCATCACAAGAGTTTTTCCACTATAATCAAACAATGATTACAATTGTTTATGCCCTCGAGCATAAGACTTTCCTTTACTCATACCTACAACCTAAGACTTGCTTGCTCAATCAGCACCTGATCAAGACTTCCTACTTAGATCCTCAGATCCTAAGACTTTCTACTTATACCCTCAAGTACAAGACTTCCTACTCAAACTCACAACCTAAGACTTCCTTGCTTAAATCCCTCGGATTCAAGACTTTCTGCTTATACCCTAGAGTACAAGACTTCCTTGCTCATATTCCACGAATCCAAGACTTCCTTGCTCAAACCCCTCAGATTCAAGACTTTCTTCTTATACCCTCGAGTACAAGACTTCCTTTCTCAGATTCCATGAATTCAAGACTTCCTTGCTTAAATCCCACAGATTCAATACTTCTTGCTTATACCCTCGAGTACAAGACTTCCCTGCTTAATCAACAACTTGATCAAAGCTTCAATGCTCAAGCACATAGCAAGAGACTTACTTTGCTCAAGCTTATAGCAAGAGACTTTGATGCTCAAGTACATAGCAAGAGTCTTTCTTTCTAAACTACTAAACAAAATGTTTAGCATAATAGACAACAAGGTGTATTTGATATACAATCAGAGGTACGGGGCAATAACTATAACAAATATCATAGTACTTAAGATTTTGAAGATATTCATTATTTAGGGAAACTTAAGGCTTTGTACAAATAGATAACAGAAACTCTGCATACTCGATGATGTTGTTGATCTTGTTATTCTTCCATTTTTATAGAAGCGTGAAATGCTCATTTTTCTTCTTGGCCCTTTTTCTTTTTCCTTGTTATTTCTTCAGATTGAATCTTCATCTACTTAAATAGCATATACAAAAGAATAGTTGTTGCAAGATATAACTTGAACAAGTGTCTTTGTTATTTCATAGTACTAAGAGACGTTGAAGATAGATACACAAAAAGATCTTTATCCATTATGTAACTCATTTAACCGTAGCGTTTTCCTTATGAATTATACTATAGATTTATTGAGAGTGATATCTATAAAGCATGTCAACTCTCCTTGAGCCATGTTAACACAGACTCTATCTGACAAACCGATTTGACATTATATCTTGCTTTATGCACTACGGATCACTTAGTTTTGTTTATGGTTCTGAATGATCATCAGAAGTCGATACATTCAATAAGTGTAGACATGATATGTTTCTCTTCTGATGTTGATACGTTCAGCTTCGGAGTCTACACAATCCTATATCATCAGACTTAACTTAAGAATGTTCTTCAATTCTGAATCATCATAAGCCAAGAACTCAGTTTCACTCAAATATGTTCTCTTAATATATTCTAAATAGATTTTCTTTAAGCTTTAGAACCTCCATACTTAGAACACGCATTATATAACACCATTTTTCTTTCAATACTTTGTTATTATCAAAACCTATTGAATTTATGTTATGAAAAAATCTTGTTATAACTGTTCTTTCTTCTCTTAAGCCTCCCTAGTGCTCTTCTTGATGGTGGTGGAGTATGTTGGGGTATGGGGTCTCTTCCCATAATTGTCACCATTGGCTGGGTAGATGATATGTCTATAGCAAGCCTGGTAAGTCTCCTTCTTATACATGGTAGGAATATAATCCGCATAGTTTTCAACTTTACTTTTGATGTATGAAATTGTGTGGTAGCATGGAATTCCAGTGAGCATCCAACTCCTACAAGAGAATTCTTTCTACTTGAGGTTAACTGTGAATTTGTCTCTTGTCACATTTATGTGCCTTACTTCATAAATCATCTCACCAGCAAGCCTTGTTAACATAAAAATTGCATTAAGTTAGTAAGTATTATGAGATAAAAAAAGTGCAATAATTATGAGATTTCAATAAATGAAATAATAGTTTGAATAACCTAGCCATATAGAACCTTGATATTTCAGTTTCTCTTTCCAAAACCTTTTTAATTCTTCGAAGTACATAACCATTATAAGCTTCAATCATGTTTCTATTTGTTGCCCGTCTACCCATAAGGTACCCTTTTATATCCTCTAGCATTATACAATAGTCTTTTGTCTAGGTCCAATTATAACACTATTGAATGTTTCTGATATATCATTAACCAGCACATCACATTTATTATTATTGAAATTTTGGAAACTATTATACAATTTCGAACAGGATGTCACGACACCAATAACAACAAGTTTAAGAACACAGTCAATACAAAGACAGAATTAAAGAACACGAAGAGTTGTTAACCCAGTTCGGTGCAATCACACTTACTATGGGGGGCTACCAAGCCAGGAAGGAACTTCACTATCAATAGTATCAATTCAAAGATCCACATCAAACACCCTAGTTTGCAATCTTTTAACTTAATCCCTACCCAATGACAATTCTACCTAGGAACTCATATATAAGAGACCATTCTCACTCCCCCTCAATCACAGTAGTGATCTTAAACAAAAAACTCAATCAAAACGAAGAAACTCTTCAAAATAATCTTTGACCTTGCTTAAAAGCATCAGTCAAATACAAACACTCTTGCTTATAAGCTTAGAGGGGACCAAATACAAATGCACACCTATTCCAAAACAATCATCAAAAGACAATTGTTTGGCTCACAAGAAACTAACACACACGTCAAAAACGTTGAATACACAATCCTTATTTTTCACATGTTCACACTAGGGTAAAGCAGCCTTAAGTAGATCCTCGAATGGGTATTGGGCCTGTTGAACTTCCACAAATCATAAATAATAATTCCTTAAATAAAGGAACCAAAATAGAAAGAACAAATGTTCTGCTAAAATAACTCCAAGTTGGATCCTTCTTTTCCTTCTGATAAAATCGTGCTAAAACAACAACAAAATCTCAGTAATAATGACTGAAGGATGCACGCATAAAATAGGATTCACTTAGGTCTTCAGGCCCAGTCAGGGATGTCATGACATCAGTCTTGACATCCTGATTACAAATAGCTTCACACAAAACTTCACACCTGCATAATCCTTAAATTACATGTCATAACATTACTTATGAAATCCAGAAACAAACATAACCATAAAATATAGTCAATCTAAAACATCTCCAAACTCCCCCTTTGGCAAAAATGTTGACTAAAACAATTTAAGCATTATCAACAGACAAAAAACTTCAGAGAAACACAGTAGCAGCAGGAAGCACATACCAGAGAAAACTCCCCCCTCAAACCAACAGTTGTACTAGTACAACAACCGAAGCATCAATTGTATGAGAATAGCACACCAGCAACAGCAGAATCACCAAAATTCATAAGTTGTGCACTCAGTAGAAAAACCAACAAGAATTGTACCAGAGTACAGCACATCAGTACATCAGTAGTAACAGAAAAATAGAGAGATGTTTTATCTCCCCCTCAACCTGTTAAGCCCAGCTCTACAGCACACATAGACTGACAATACTAAAATAAATAGTATTTATCAACATACAACCAAAGAAGCAGGCTATCTAATTACTCCCCCTTTTTTCCAAAAATTTGACCAAGGCAGGATTACAATTATAAAGCAAAGAAAAAAATGAAACCATAAGCTCAAGAACTTGATTTTCACTCTCTTGTTTATCATCCAAGTAATCTGCAACATCCTCGTCAATCTACATCCTTTGACTGGACTTCCAAGTGTTATTAATTACTACAAGCCCTCATAAAGACAGATTCCCAATTTGCCTCTTAGATTTTCAAACTGATTAGCATCCAAGGCCTTTATGAATATATCAGCTAGTTGTAGTTCAGTAGCAACATGCTCCAACTTGATCACTTTATCTTCCATAAGAACTCTGATGAAATGATGCCTGATATCAATATGTTTTGTCCTACTATGTTGAATAGGAGTTTTGGAAATATTGATTGCACTGAGATTATGACAGTATAATGTCATGACATCCTGAGTGACATTGTATTCAGATAACATGTGTTTCATCCAAATAAGCTAAGAACAAAGACTACCATCTGATATATACTTATCCTCTGCAGTGGATAAGGAGACACAATTATGCTTCTTGCTAAACCAGAAAATAAGATTGTTACCTACAAAAAAAACACCCTCCAGAAGTGCTTTTTTTGTCATTTGCACTCCCAGCCCAATCAGCATATCAATATCCAGATAAAATAAGATCACTTCCATGAGAATACAACATGCCATAGTCACAAGTCCCATTCACATATTTTAGTATCCTTTTGACTTGATTTATGTGAGAGACCTTAGGTTCTGCTTGATATCTGGCACAAACTCCAACAGCAAAGGCAATATCAGGTCTACTAGTTGTCAAATATAGCAGACTTTATATCATGCTTCGATACAAGCTTTGATCAACACTTACATCTTTCTCATCTTTAGTCATATTAACATGGGTAGGAGCAGGTGTTCTTTTGTGACTGGCACTCTCCACTCCAAACTTCTTAACAATGTTTTTGGCATAATTGCTCTGCGAGAGAAAAATCATCTTCCATCTGTTTAACTTGAAAACCAAGGAAAAGGGTTAATTCTCCAACAAGGCTCATTTCAAATTCAGACTGCATTTGTTTGAAAAAATGTTTAACCATCTCATCTGACATTCCACCAAACACTATGCCATCCACATAAATCTGACCAATCATGATTTTTCCTTCTATATCTTTGACAAATAGAGTTTTGTCAATTCCACATTTCCTGTAGCCATTCTTTAAAAGGAATTCTGTTAATCTTTCATACCAAGCTCTAGGAGCTTGTTTTAGTCCATACAAGGCCTTTTTCAACTTGTAGACATGATCTGAAAGGTTTGGATCAATAAATCCCTTAGGCTGCTCCACATAAACTTTTCCATTCAAGTATCCATTCAAAAAGTCACTATTTACATTCATTTGGTACAATTTAAACTTCATAATGCATGCTACTCCCAGAAGTAATCAAACTGATTCAAGTCTAGCCACATGAGCAAATGTTTCATCAAAGTCTATGCCTTTAGTTTGAGTATATCCTTGAGCAACAAATCTGGCATTATTCCTGGTCACTACCCATTGTTTATCAGATTTATTCTTGTACACCCACTTAGTACCAATAACATTTGTTCCTTCAGGTCTTGGTACAAGCTCCCACATTTTGTTCCTCTTGAACTGCTCTAGCTCATCTTGCATAGCATTGATCCAAAATTCATCAGTAAATGCTTCTTTGACATTTTTGGGTTCAATCTTGGATACAAAACAAGAGTTGGAGATAACTTCCCTAGACCTGGTTACGACTCTACTTTTGGGATCACCTATGATAAGATCTTAGGTGATCCTTATGAATTCTGATTGAAGGTGCTTTGTTTGTTGTTTCTGGCTCAGATACTGGAGTACCTAGATTTGTATCATCTTCTTTATCAGGAACCTCAACTGGAGTATTATAAAATGTTCTAACATCATATGTGACATCAGGTTCTTTGAATAGATAATCAATAACCACATTTATGGATTCCATCATGACTCTGGTTCTAGATTTGAAAACTTTGTAGGCTCTATTGTTAGTAGAGTAACCCAAAATTATGTCTTCATCACTTTTAGGATCCATTTTTCTTCTTTGTTATATATCATCCAGAATATAGCACTTACTTCCAAAAACATGAAAGTATTGGACATTAGGCTTCCTTCCCTTCCAGAGCTCGTAGAGAGTAGTAAGAGTTCCCTTTCTTAGAGTAACCATATTATGAACATAATAGGCAGTGTTCATAGCTTCAGCCCAAAAGTATAGAGGAAGTTTCTTGGCATGAATCATGGCCCTAGCTGATTCCTGTATGATTCTGTTTTTTCTTTCAACAACCCCATTTTGCTGAGGAGTAATGGGGTAGAAAATTCATGACTGACTCCTTCAGTGGTTTGCTTGCCTATTTAACATTCACCACACATTTTACCTTCATCAATCTGAAGCTTAGGGATACCTCTTACAGCTTCCAACGTTATAACTCTTTTCATTCCTCTTACATGGAGATGACCTATCTTTTAATGACATAACTTCACTTCATCTTCTTTGGATAGAGAGCAAATAGACGTATATTTGGTATCTTGATTTACCCAGAGATAAAAATTATCTCTAGATCTGACTCCCTTCATGATTACTTCATTCTCTTCATTTGTGACAATGCATTCTGATTTTTTGAAGTTGACATTGAATCCTTGATCACACAGCTAACTGATGCTAATGAGACTAGCAATCAATCCTTTCGCTAGTAGAACCCCATCAAGGTTTGGAACACTTGTACATAAAAGTTTTCCTACACCTTTGATTTCTCCTTTAGCTTCATCATCTAGCGTGACATAACTAGTGGGATGTGGTTTGATGTCAACCACTAAATAGTTTATTCCAGTCATGTGCTTAGAAAATCCACTATCAAATACCAATCCTATTTAGATGATACTTTAAGAGACGTGTGTGCTATCAAGGCTACATGATTGGGGGTTAATTGTTTTTTCTTGATATCAAGGTATTGCTTAGTTTTGGGCTGTGGATTCTGAGCAGGATATCCATGAAGTCTGAAACAGAAGGATTTTATGTGACCATACCTGCCACAGTAGTGACATCTCCATCTTTTATATCTTCTCCTTTGATGAGTTGATCTTCTTGGTTCATGATGTTGAGACACTGATTATTACATCTGATTAGAAACACCATTCCTGGGCTCAGGTTTGCAGTTCCTGAAGAACTCGTTTTTAGATCCTTTAAATCCTATCCCGGATAGATCTTTATCACTTCTCCTTATCTGAAGAATCTCATTAAGTTTTTCAGATCTGTTGTTCAGCATTATGATGGACTTATTCATTTGATCAAGCTGGAAGTTTAGTATAGAAACTTCATCATTCAGAAGAGATATTGTTGATAAATTCTCTTTCTTTTCAGCCTCCAGAGTTTCTATGATCTTCTTCTATTTCTCTCCTTCTTTCATCATTTGTGCACATATCATACTAAGCTTCCGATAAGAATCAACAACTTCTTCAAATGTCAGCTTATCTTCATTAGAATCCCCATCATACACACATGTTCCAGTCAAAACAGCGATATGTTTTGTGGATACTTCTTCAAGGTCACTCTCAGAATCTCCATCTGACCATGAAATAGATAAGCCTTTCTTTTTCCCCTTTAGATAGGTAGGACATTCAGCTCTAATATGGCCAAAACCATCACACCCATGACATTGAACTCTTCTACTTTGACTTGAATTTTCTTCAGGTTTTGTACTTGACTCATTGTATCTGCTAATGTAAGATGAAGTGTTCTTGACATTAGATCATGAACCAAAATTTATCCTTTTCATGACCTTGTTAAATTGTCTTCCCATCATGGCAATAGCTTCTTTCAGACTTTCCTCATTCTCCATTTCACCTTTTTGTGCTTCCTCCTTAGTATTTGACACAAGAGTTATGCTTTTGTTCTTCATTTTAGGCACATCATTAAGTCCCATTTCACAGGTCTGAAGGGATCCAATAAGGTCTTCTACCTTCATATTGCAAATCTCTTGAGCTTCCACTATGACAGTCACCTTCATAGCAAATCTCTTGGGAAGAGATCTGAGAATCTTCCTCACAAGCTTTTCATCAGACATATTTTCTCCTAAGGCTCTTGAGACATTATCAATATCAAGAATGTTCATGTGAAAGTTATGAACAGTCTCATCTTCTTTCATTCTCAGATTTTCAAATTTGGTGGTAAGCATTTGAAGTCTTGACATATTGACTTTAGAGGTTCCTTCATGAGTGGTTCTATTAATATCCCAAACATCTTTGGTATTTTGACAGTGATGCACAAGTCTGAATATATTTTTATCAATGCCATTGAATAGGGCATTCAAGGATTTAGAATTCCATAGCGCCAACTCATCCTCATTTTTGCTCCAGACATCTTCAGGCTTCAGAGTTGTATTTCCATCTTAATCAGTGATGGAAGGATGTTCCCATCCTCTATCAGAAGCTTTCCAAGCCTTCTTATTCAGATATTTTAAGAAGGCAACCATGCGAGGTTTCCAATAATCATAGTTAGAACCATCCATAATGGGTGGTCTATGTCCAAATCCTTCTTCCTTGTCCATGGTACAAGAATAATGCCCCTAGATCTCACCCAAAAAAACAGGTAGAGTGTCTGCTCTGATGCAAATTGAAATTCTGACAACTCTTATAAAATGTTGAACATGATGCCACGACACTAATAACAACAAGTTTAAGAAAAAAGTAAATACAAAGACAGAATTAAAGAAACATAGAGTTGTTAACCTAGTTCGGTGCAATCACACCTACTCTGGGGGCTACCAAGCCAGGAAGGAACTTCACTATCAGTAGTATCATCTCAAAGATCCACAGCAAACACCCCAGTTTGCAATCTTTTCACTTAATCCCTACCCAATGATAGTTCTACCTAGGAACTCTTAGATAAGAGACCCCTCTCACTCCCCCTCAATCACAACAGTGATCTTAAACAAACAACTCAACCAAAATGAAGACACTCTTTAAAACAATCTTTGACCTTTCTTAAAAGTTTCAGTCAAATACAAACACTCTTGCTTAAAAACTTAGAGTGGATAAAATACAAATGCGCACATAGTCCAAAACAATTATCAAAAGACAATTGCTTGGATCTCAAGAAACTAACACACACATGAAAAACGTTGAATACACAATCCTTATTTTCCATATGTTCATACTAGGGTAAATCAGCCTTAAGTAGATCCTTGAATGGGTATTGGGCCTACTGAAATTGCACAAATCATAAATAATAATTCCTTAAATAAAGGAACCAAAATAGCAAGAACAAATGTTTTGCTAAAATAACTCCAAGTTGAATCCTTCTTTTCCTTCTGATAAAATCGTGCTAAAACCACAACAAATCTCAGTAATAATGACTGAAGGATGTGTGTATAAAATAGGATTCACTTAGGTCTTCAGGCTCAGTCAGGGATGTCATGACATTAATCTTGACATCTTGATTACAAATAGCTTCACACAAAACTTCACACTTGCATAATGCTTAAATTACATGTTATAACATTACTTATGACATCGAGAAACAAACATAAGTCTTACCACAAAATATAGCCAATATAAAACATCTACAAACTCCCCCTCTGGAAAAAGTTTTGGCTAAAACAGTTTAAGCATTATAAGCAGACAAAAAACTTCAGAGAAACACAGTAGCAGGAGGAACCACAAACCAGAGAGTACTCCCCCTCAAACCAACAGTTGTACTAGTACAGTAACAGAAGCATCATCTGTATGAGCATAGCACACCAACAACGCAGAATCACCAAAATCCATTAGTTGTGCACACAGCAGAAAAACCAACAAGAATTTTACCAGAGTACAACACATTAGTACATCAACAGTAGCAGAAAAATAGAGAGATATTTTATCTCCCCCTCAACCTGTTAAGCCCAACACTGCACCACACATAGACTGAAAATACTAAAATAAATAGTATTTATCAGCACACAACCAAAGAAGCAGGCTATCTAATTACTCCCCCTTTTTTCAGAAATTTGGCCAAGGCAGGACACAATTATAAAGAAAAGAAACAAAATGAAACCATAAGCTCAAGAACTTGATCTTCACTCTCTTGTCTACCATCCAAGTCATCTGCAGCATCCTCGTCAGTCTACATCCTTTGACTGGACTTCCAAGTGTTATTAATTACTACAAGCCCTTATAAAGACAGAATCTCAATTTTCCTCTTATATTTTCAAACTGATTAGCATCCAAGGCCTTTGTGAATGTGTCAGCTAGCTGTAGTTCAGTAGCAACATGCTCCAACTTGATCATTTTATCTTCCACAAGAACTCTGATGAAATGAAGTCTGATATCAATATGTTTTGTCCTACTGTGTTAAATAGGATTTTTGGAAATATTGATTGCATTGAGATTATCATAGTATTTTGTCATGACATCCTGAGTGACATTGTATTCAGATAACATTTATTTCATCCAAATAAACTGAGAATAACTGCTACCAGCTGCTATATACTCAGCCTCTGCAATGGATAAGGAGACACAATTCTGCTTCTTGCTAAACCAGGAAATAAGATTGTTACCTACAAAAAAACACCCTCCAGAAGTTCTTTTTATGTCATCTTCACTCCCAGCCCAATCAGCATCACAATATCTAGATAAAACAGGATCACTTCCATGAGAATACAACATGCCATAGTCACAAGTCCCATTCACATATTTTAGTATCCTTTTAACTTGATTTATGTGAGGGATCTTAGGTTTTGCTTGATATCTGGCACAAACTCCAACAACAAAGGCAATATCAGACCTATTAGTTGTTAGATACAGCAGACTTCCTATCATGCTTCGATACAAGCTTTGATCAACACTTACACCTTTCTCATCTTTAGTCATCTTAATATAGGTAGGAGCAAGTGTTCTTTTGTGACTGGCACTTTCCATTCCAAACTTCTTATCAATGTTTCTGGCATATTTGCTCTGAGAGAGAAAAATGGAATCTTCCATATGTTTAACTTGTAAACCAAGGAAAAATGTTAATTCTCCAACAAGGCTCATTTCAAATTCATACTGCATTTGTTTGACAAAAATTTTAACCATCTCATCTTTATCAGTGATGGAAGGATGTTCCCATCCTCTATTAGTAGCTTTCCAATCCTTCTTATTCAGAGATGTTTAGAAGGCAACCATGCTTGGTTTCCAGTAATCATAGTTAGAACCATCCAGAATGGGTGGTCTGTGTCCAAATCCTTTTTCCTTGTCCATGGTATCAGAATAATGCCCCTAACACACATGTGAAAAACGTTGAATACACAATCCTTAATTTACACACGTTCACACTAGGGTAAAGCAGCCTTAAGTAGATCCTTGAATGGGTATTGGGCCTGCTGAACTTGCACAAATCAGAAATAATAATTCCTTAAATAAAGGAACCAAAATAGCAAGAACAAATGTTCTGATAAAATAACTCCAAGATGAATCCTTCTTTTCCTTCTGATAAATCATGCTAAAACCACAACAAAATCTTAGTAATAATGGTTGAAGGATGCACGCATAAAATAGGATTCACTTAGGTCTTCAAGCCCAGTCAGGGATGTCATGACATCAGTCTTGACATCCTGATTACAAACAGATTTACACAAAACTTCACACATGCATAATGCTTAAATTACATGTCATAACATTACTTATGACATCAAGAAACAAACATAGTTTTACCACAAAATATAGCCAATCTAAAACATCTACAATTATAATTGAACCTAGACTTACTCCCAATTCTAGGTGTAATCTTCCATAATTCATCCACTTCTTGATCATTCCCCCCAACTACAAATCCGCATACTCCTACCAAAACATCATCAATTCCATCATTTAATACCTTATCATCAGAGTCATCAAACTTGTGCCTTAATGAATTATCTTCACTTTATTCATTATGGTCACTTTCAACATTTTTTGCATTTTGTTCATGTATCTCAGGTTGTGAGTCAATGTCAGATTTTATAACGCCTTGTATAATATATAACTAGAATAATATTATACAAGAATTTATTTAGTACTGACATCATCATAAGTTCCTAATAGCATAATTCACATTCTTGACCAATACTAAAACAATATACAAATTATGCTACAAGACATGGAAATTATACTAAAGTAAAAAAAAATACTAAGATCAATACAATATCCTTCATTATGCAAAAGATAAATACACATCGGAAAAACTAATACTAAGCTTCTCTTGAAACATCCAAGTATAGATCCACTTGTAAATCAAACCTGCAAAAGTAACTTGAAAAGCAACAACAATAGTGGGGTGAGATATCAACATCTCAGTGATTTCCCAATCTTATGGATTCTCTCGGCTTTACAAGGTTCTACAAAATCCTACTCAAGTCAGGGAAAAATCAAAAACTTTAGTTCACAAATCTCACACTCATATGGAAACATGTTTTGAATTCACAAACTCGACAGTTGTCACTAATCTGGAAACCAAACGAAGGTATCCCCTATTTTTGTCCTCTTCAACGTCTAGAAGTCAGCATGAGTCATGGATCCTTATAATTTACTTGACATACAAAATGGATTTGGATTGAAGGGCTATTAACCTTACGATCGTCACTTCACGTGGGCTATAAACCACCACAGGTCTCTTTACCCATAGGATCCATTCGTAGTAAACAAGGGAATCAAACTTACCAAGTAATCATGCGTACATTCCAGAGGAACCACAGGCTCATGAAATGGAATTCTTAGGGAAACGGTTCCGATTACGTGATTTCACAAACAATGTGTCTAATGGATTCAAATTTTAAGGGATGTATTATCAACCTTACAAATTGTCACTTCACGTGGGCCATAAACCACCACAAGTCTCTACCCGTAGGTTCCGTACACATAAGTAAAACAAAGGTTATGTGAATGTATACGACATTCGCAAGGCCACATTCTCCTTAACATAAGTACAAAACACCCAAATGAGTCATACATGTCCATATAGTGTTCCTCACCACTAGATCAATACTCGACTAAGATAAATATCTTAAGTATCAAACGTCTGAATATCGCCATCTAGTTTCTATCACTTCTTATATACATCACTGGGTCTCATTATTGTGTCGTAATAAGGTTTCCTCACAATACCCTATTCTACACTTTTTATGTTTCACTAGTTACAATTTACACAATCGACAATTTAATCGAAATATCGTAAATAATTAAATTCCACGTCAAAAGTAATATTTTCTCCCTCCATTTAATAGAGCATCATCTTAGATTTCTATCGATATAAAGTTTGCCTAAATCGGAGACCCGAGTAAAAAGTTATGAATTTTTAAAGAAAATATTTTTCCAAAATTTACAGTGTTAACCGGTTAATCATTAGGTGGAAACCGGTTAATCATGCATTATTTTCCAGACAATAGCGAAATGAGAGTTAGAGGCATCTTTTGGTAAGCGGTTAACCATTAGGTGGTAACCGGTTAAGCAAACCATTTTTCACGAAAAAATCAAGTTTTTGCACTCGTTAATCGGTTAATCATTAGGTGGTAACTGGTTAATACTGGACTAGAAGCTGAAAACCTGTGTTTTGCACATATAAAACTAGTGGAAATTTAACCAAAACATCATGGGACTTCAAGGTAATCAACATAGAGTACATTCACACATATATTGATCATATTACGCATTTTAATTCGGGTTTTAACCGTTAGATTCATTGATTATTAAGATTAAACCATTTTCCACAATTTCTAACCTAACTCTTAGAACTCAAAATTATAAAACAAAAGTGTCTAACTAGAAACCATTTTTCAAATGAAGAGGAGTTTGATAAAAATTAATGAAGAATGATGATCAAGCTCTCCTTGAGCTTCTAGGCTTTCTTCTTCTCCCTTTTTCCACTTCTTTTTCCTTCTCTCTAACCTTTCTATTTTTGTTCCAAAATGAGGTAATGATAGGAAATGAAAAGATATATAACAAATATCTAACAGTTAGTAACACTAACTGGTCCAAAATTGAGAGTATCCAAAAATGTCTCTGATGCACTTAATTAATAAAACCTCCAAGTCAGATAATATTAACTAATTAAGTTGAGTTGTCGGTTGCTCTAATTATTTTTTTAATAGAAAAATATTAGCGCACTGGAACCCTATTGATCTTAATTAATATTATCCAGAGCATTAATTAAATACGGGGTATTACATCCTCCCCTCCTTAAATTGAAATTCGTCATCGAATTTCCTTTGATCAACAATAACCATAACTCGCAACTTTGACTTAAATTCCATACTTACCATTAATTTCGTTACAATATCTGACGTGCTCAAATCCCAATTTGACTTTGTAGCTCAAGGTCCTCGTTTCGTAATTAATCAAAATTTACGTCCTTACTCATACGCTTGTTCCAATATTTGGTTAACTTCTAACTTACCATTTACGTGACTCGTCTGTTGTTCCATACTTAAATACTTAGTCACACCTAACCTTCAAAAACATATACCATTTCAAATCCTTCTATTAATCCATAGAACAAAATCGTAACACTTCATCTTGTTTCGGGGTAGCGAAATACTCGTTAAACCCTTGCAAGGTAATTCAGTTATTACTTAACCACATGCAATTAACGACAACTATTCTTTCTTAAGTCCTTCAATCGTTGAAAACCATTTATAATCCGTAAAACGACTTCTTTACCAATCATGTTTAGTCTGATGTTATACATTGTAACCTTTTACATCTGACACTTTATCCTTTCAGTATCATACCTAAAGATAACATACTTAAAATAAAATCTTCTTACTCCAAATGTTTACTATCAATTCTCTTCTGATTCTCATTAATCTGACTGAACTCTTTCATCTATCACTTTCCACTACGCATTCAAAATCAGCAATGGGGTGTCAGAAATTCTTAAGCATTACCATGTAGTTAACAATCTACGGAGGCACTTTTATCCATTGGAGTTCCCCTTAACATATGATACAAGAAACTTGCCGACCTCCAATGGTAAAACAATCTCCTTGTCAACACACAATATTCATATTGGTCCAAAACTCTCCAACGATAGAGGTACAGAGGTTATACTATTACAATCATAATCAACAAAATTTCCAAATCCAGTCTAAACTCGAAATAATTTATCCATTTCATTTTAACAACTCTGATCACAATTACTATATTCCATATCAATTCTTCTTACGGGATTCGATTCACTTAAGGTTTTGTTGACACAAGGTCTCAATCAATAACAATGTAGCAATATCACAGAACTTACAATCATTTATGGGCCACCACTACTAAATTAAATCATTCTTAGCGCACTCTCGGGTTTCGTCAACACTTGCCAATTGCAGACAACATTCTACACACATACCTTTGAAGACCACACAAACTTCTCGTTCGAATTCACTACTCTTAATTGTCTCGTTCCATAAATGATCCAAATTACGTGCTTAACTTTGAAACGTCCAATTCTCACTCTTACTTGGAAGGATGACTTTAAATTTTTTTCCCTGAGTACGACTCAACTGCCCACATCTGTATTACTCTCACGAAATCAACAGTCGATGCCAAGAATTCATGAGAATAACGATACTAAAACCTATCCAATTATTCATATCTTATCCAAACAATAATTCAGATACCAAAGCATTCCCTGGGAGATCAACACTACATGAGTCCCTTATAACTTCTCCATTAAGGTCCTCAGTAGTTGCAACGATGAAACACTCAGTAGTTGCACATATGTGGAGTGATGTACCTTGTTGAGTAGTAAGTATGGTATTTTAAGAAATGAGATTGTGGTAAAATAACGAGAAGCAAACCAAGGCTTGTCACTGAGTTTTAAATTATGGAACGGTTATACCAAAAGGGCCTTGCATGTGGTTGATGAGAGTAGTCGATTGCGAGAATTTCATTAAATGACTTGATGTAGGTATGGTGTGCGTTGGATAGTGGAGGATAATGAATCCCAATTAATGTATAAGTAGAGATAATAAGGTTCTTTAGGAGGATTCTTTACCTCAATTTCGAAGTGTTGGAAAACTTTTGTAATTATGGAAGATCGGATTATTAGAAATCTACTTTTGTTGGACTAAGAACGTCGTCCTTTCAAATTTTACCAAGAGTTCAAACAAGAGAACATGGTTGTATTCTAGACATTAGATGTCTATTGTTTTGTTTTGTCGGTAAGGATTGTGCGTTGGTTTTTCTTATGGATGAATCAAGCGTTGATCTATGAAAAAAAACCTTCGTACAATGATGCTAGTAGGAAACAGCAATGATAACATCACAGGGATTTTTTCATATATCAACGCTTGATTCGTCCATAAGCAAAACCAACACACAATCTTTACTGACAAAACAAAACAATGGACATCTAATGTCTAGAATACAACCATGTTCTCTTGTTTGAACTCTTGGTAAAATTTGAAACGACGACGTTCTTAGTCCAACAAAAGTAGATTTCTAATAATCTGATCTTCCATAATTACAAAAATTTTCCAACACTTCGAAATTGAGGTAAAGCGTCCTCCTAAAGAACCTTATTATCTCTACTTATACATTAATTGGGATTCCTTATCCTCTACTATCCAACGCACACCATACATACATCAAGTCATTTAATGAAATTCTCGCAATCGACTACTCTCATCAACCACATGCAAGGCCCTTCTGGTATAACTATTCCATAATTTAAAAATCGGTGACAAGCCTTGGTTTGCTTCTCGTTATTTTACCGCAATCTCATTTCTTAAAATACCATACTTACTACTCAACAAGGTACATCACTCCATATATGTCTCAATGCTAAGAATCCATCACTTTCACTTGTAATCACGGTGTTACTACTATACGTTTCTGTTTACCAAGATGTAACTCCTCTCATTCCACATGGCGTTATTAGAATCCTCACAGTTGAACCATCACAGGTTATGCTTCCTTAATTTAGTCATAACAGCACCACAATTACTCTATTACATACTCGTCCAAGGTACATCTTGTTGTCACTTTCTTGTATCTAAATGTTAACATTGTTTTCCATACCGTGTTCACTTCACCTTCAGTGGTAATCCTATCAGATTCAAACATAAATTTGTTATACTAGAGTTCTCCTGAATCCAAGGTGCTTACTCTATCACTTAACACAATTTCTTCTTGTATGTATCACAACACTATTTGTTACTAAATGAAATTCATTCTTTATTCGACATAATGCCTTATATTGTTCCTTGGGTGATTCAGCATTTCCGAATTAATCTCTTACTGAATACAACATCCTGATGTATTTATCTTAAATTTGGTCTCCTCATTCATAACCAAATATATAACATTAATCTTATACTCTTCGTCTAGGGTATACTTGTCTTACTTGAAACGTGTAATCACATCCATGTGTTTCGCTTCATGCTCCACTACTACTTTAGCTTCCCATGAAAACGAACGTTCATAACTTGTAACGTTTATCCATCCATAAGGTATTATCCGAATACATTCCTTGAAGTACTCTCGTTCATCTAAGATGCCATAGTGACCTTAGAATTGAAACACTAACAAATATCTCACTCCCAGACCTTACGTCACACGTTCCACAAAACATTTTCTCTTTTTATGAAATGAGATATCTTAAAATTCTTGTCCATACTAGTGGTCAATCTAGCTCTACCAGCGACTTTACATATTCCTTGATACCTTAACCACTCACTCGATAGAGATCTTTAACATTCAGACTATATTAATTCCAAAGGATTGCTTGAACAACATACTACTCTGCAACTCCATGTTATAGTAAATATAACTTCTACAAAGACCTCAATTGAGCTGACCAAAACACTTCTCTGCTAACTCTTGGCTTGAGCCTACTCTCACAACACAATTTCTAATAATACTTCAGAGTCCTCGTGGTCGCTCAACCATGATTCTACCTATCACATACATAGCATTAGGTTGATCAGACCCAATACTACATAATATGATATTAGGAGTCATGCTAGCAAGACACACTTAAGAGGCAGGAAAGATTTACTTATGATGTTACAAAGCTAGGTCGAGGATATGACCTGCTCTGATACCAACTATAATGCCATGTATAATGTATACCTAGAATAATATCATACAAAAGTTTATTTGGTACTGACACCATCATAAGTGTCTAATAGCATGATTTACATTCTTGACCAATACTAAAACAATATAAAAACTATGGTATAAGACATGGAAATTATACTAAAATAAATACTAAGATCAATACAATATCCTTCATTGTACAAAATATGAATACACTGCGGAAAAACTAATTATAAGCTTCTCTTGAAACATCGAAGTATAGCTCCACTTGTAAATCAAACCTACAAAAGAAAACTCAAAATCTACAACAATATTGGGGTGAGATATTAACATCTCAGTGAGTTCCCTATCTTATGGATCCTCTCGGCTTTACAAGGTTCTATAAAATCCTACTCAAGTCGGGGGAAAATCTAAAACTTGAGTTCACAAATCTCACACTCATATGGAAACATGCTTTCAGTTCACAAACTCGATAGTTGTCACTAATCTAGAAACCAAACAAATGTATCCCCTACTCTCGTCCTCTTCTACATCTAGAAGTCGGCACAAGTCATGGGACCTTGTAATTTACTTGACATACGAAATGGATTCGGATTGAAGGGCTATTAAACTTACAATCGTCATTTCACGTGGGCCATAAACCACCATAAGACTCTTTACCTGTAGGATCCATTTGTACAAAATGTGGGAATCAAAACTGCCATGAAATCATGGTTACATTCTAGATGAACTCCAGGCTCATGAAACGAAATTCTCAGGGAAACGGTTTCGATTACGGGATTTCACAAACAATGTGTCTAATGGATTCAGATTCTAAGGGATATATTATCAACCTTATGAATCGTCACTTCACGTGCACCATAAACCACCATAAGTCTCTACCATAGGTTTCATACACATAAGTAACACAAAGGTTACGTGAAAGTATACGACATTCTCAAGGCTGCATTTGCCTTAACATAAATACAAAACACCTAAATGGGTCATACAAGTTTCATATAGTATTCCTCACCACTAGACCGTTACTCGACTAAGATACACATCTTATGTATCAAACGTCTGAATACTGCCATCTAGTTTCTATCACTTCATATATACATCACTAGGTCTCATTATCGTGTCGTAGTAAGGTTTCCTCACAATACCCTATTCTACACTTTTTATGTTTCACTAATTACAATTTACACAATCGGCAATTTAATCGAAATATCGTAAATAATTAAATTCCACATCAAAAGTAATATTTTCTCTTTCCATTGGATATAACATCAACTCCACTTTCTATCGATATACAGTTTGCCTGAATCGGACAACCATGTAAAAAGTTATGTATTTTTAAAGAAAATATTTTTCAAAACTTACAGTGTTAACCAGTTAACCATGCATTATTTTCTGTCGTAGTAAGGTTTCCTCACAATACCCTATTCTACACTTTTTATGTTTCACTAATTACAATTTACACAATCGGCAATTTAATCGAAATATCGTAAATAATTAAATTCCACATCAAAAGTAATATTTTCTCCTTCCATTGGATATAACATCAACTCCACTTTCTATCGATATACAGTTTGCCTGAATCGGACAACCATGTAAAAAGTTATGTATTTTTAAAGAAAATATTTTTCAAAACTTACAGTGTTAACCAGTTAACCATGCATTATTTTCTGGACAGTAGAGAAATGAGAGTTAGAGGCATCTTTTGGTAACCGGTTAACCATTAGATGGTAACCGGTTAACCAAGCCATATTTCACGTAAAAAAAAACAGTTTTTGCATGTGTTAACCGGTTAACCATTAGGTGGTAATCGGTTGACACTGGACCAGAAGCTGAAAACCTATGTTTTTCACATATAAAACCAGTGGAAATCCAACCAAACTATCATGGGACTTCAAGGCAATCAACATAGAGTGCTTTCACACATATATTGATCATATTACGCATTTCAATCTGAGTTTTAATGGTTAGATTCACTGATTGTTAAGATTAAACCATTTTCTATAATTTTTAACCTAACTCTTAGAACTCAAAATTATAAAACAATAGTGTCTAACTAGAACCCACCTTACAAATTAAGAGGAGTTTGATAAAGATTGATGAAGAAGAATGATGATCAAGCTCTCCTTGAGCTTCTAGGTTTTCTTCTTCTCCCTTTTTGCACTTCCTCTGCCTTCTCTCTAACTCTTTTCTCTAACCTTTCTATTTTTGTTCCAAAATGAGGTAATGAGCGGAAATGAAAAGATATATAACAAATATCTACCAGTTAGTAACATTAACTAGTCCATAATTGAGAGTATCCAAAAATGTCTCTGATGCACTTAATTAATAAAACCTCCGAGTCAGATAATATTAACTAATTAATATGATTTTGTCGGTTGCTCTAATTATTTTTATAATAGGAAACTCTCAGAGCACACTGGAATCATATTGATCTTAATTTATATCATGCAGATCATTAATTAAATATGGGGTATTATAGGTATCTCACTCATGGTGTCAGTTTCAGGTATGTCATGTTGGCCCTCAGGTATGTCAATTTCAGGTATGTCATGTAGGAATTAAGGTATGTCATGTAGGCCCTCAGGTATGTCAATTTCAGGAATGTCATGTTAGCCCTCGGGTATGTCAGTTTTAGGTATGTCATTTGGCCCTCAGGTATGTCAATTTTAGGTATCTATGTTTATTGTTCAGTTGGTTAGACATAAGTTAGTAAAGGTAGGACATCAACTACATCTACTAAATCAGATTGGGAAATAGGATGGACTATGTATATATCTACCTTGTCATGAGTCTTAGAGCAATTTAGTAGTTCTATTGCACCAAAATCATTAATTAGTACCTTTAATGTACCAGCAAAATCATACCACTTTTAAAATAATTATATTTGTCACCATCACACTTCCAATTTGACATTATCCCTCCTACATATCTACCCTTATCATAAAATTGTACCTCGTGATGAAAATCAACTTAAAAACATCCATTTTTGGCAGAGAAGTTTTAAGCTTAGAAATCAATAAGTACTATAAAGGACCACATACAAAACTCTAGACCTCAATAAATTAAATACATTTTGTAGGGAAAACGATACTTATCTAAACGTTCAAAGCTTCATTTCTGAGTTCCTCTCCTTAGAATCCTTTGTCTCTCTCAAATCCTTTGTCTCCCTTTTGAATCCATCATCTTCGTTCGCAACAACTTGTTTTTGCAGAGTTTATAAAATTAGGGTTAATTTTAGGAATGCTTAAACTTAAATTAGAGGATTTTGTCTAATCAAATAAAGATTAGTTTACAATAATTACATCTCAGCAAAGATACAGTCATCTCAGCAACGTAACATCCACATAAGCATCGTTAATGACACTTGTGCATTTTTGGAACGGATTCATAAAAAATGGTGAATATTGTAGACATTATGCAACTTAAAGGACTGACATGTAGCAAAAAAACTAAAAGACCAACATGTTACAATCAAATATCTTAAAGGACTCCTGGTGTAATTAAGCCATATACAAATAATACATAAAGATAACAATAATGTCTAAATACCCCCCCCCCCTCCACGGGCTATGTGTGCAGCCCGAGATAATCCAATGTATACCTCGCTATCTGGGTTTACTAAACCCATGAGGCTATCCATAATAACTGCAATCATCTGGAGGCGTTCTTGGTCATCAACATCAACTATAGGAGAAGACGACGACGGTACGTCATCGACAGGTACCCCAACATCATTTGTATGCTCAACAGGTGGGATGATGTGGGTGTGTGATACAGTGATGTACCACTCTAAGTAACCATCACTCAACAAAAGCAGTAAGTAGTGGAACGTCGAGCATGGTGAAAGAGCAGTGGGCAAAATCAAAGAGCTCGAACTCATGTACAATATCGAACCTCCTCAGGCATCAGAGTTTTCGGGAAGTCCTTCAGGTTCGACCCGGACGATATCACCTTCAATGATATGGTCATGTAACAAACAAATTTTAAAACAGTTAACACTTAGCTTTCATGGCACAATAATAAATAAATTAAAGTTAAACATAATATATATATATATATATATATATATATATCCCTGCCATAATCAATATGCCATATGGTCAGTATACTCAGTATGACCGACCAATCAATGGATCCTCCCAGGAATCATTCATTAGTGTGCACATACGGCTCGGTCGAAGGAGTCGCAACCTCTGTGTCAGTGATAGCAGATGGGACCGGATCAGCAACAGCGACATTTGGTTGAACCAACTCATCTACAACAGTTGCATCCGACTGGACCACCTCATATGTCACCTCATTAATAACCATATAATTAGTAATCTTATCACCAACCATCTCATCTGCAACAGCAACATCTGGTTGGACCACTTCATTTGCCACCTCATCTCTGGGCTACTCAACTAATCTAACCACTCGACGTCGGGTGTTATGGGGTGCACGAAACTTCCATACTCAACCAATTATTTTCATTGTGAATCCGTTGAAATCACTCGTTCAACCTGTACATGGAAATACTTAGCATCAGCAACCCCTACCCTGGTATACCGTTCTATTTGTCGCTCTACCTGCAATGGTGTTATCCTTGCCCCGGTATTTCATTGCGAATGACGAAAAAATAAAAATAAAAAAGATTAATAACTAACGGAAATTTCACTAAATTTAAAACTTCTTAATTTTTTCAGAAATTCTGAAAATTTTGTATAAAACAAAGTTTTAATAATTAGCGAAATTTCTGTGAATTTCCATGTGAAGAAATGAAATTTCAGGTATCACCACAAATAATTCAAATTCGCGTTTTTGAAAGGTGAATTTCAATAATGAATGAAAAACGTTCCAATGGCGGTATTATCTATTCATAAAAATTGATTTAGATTAGATTTGATTTAGTTTTAAATCTAGATTTGATTTAGTTTCAAAATAGATATTTTGGACTTTTATAGTTTTGGGCTTTTGGCTTGAGGTGCAAGCAAACCTAATTCTATAAATATGGAGTATCCCTCTTGTAATCGAATCATTACAACACATTGTAATTCACAGTTCTGCAGGTTACAAAGTGAATCAATAAATAAAAATCTCACGGTTTGTGGGTAACAACATTCTTCTCCAAATTCTCTTAGAACCCTAATTTATTTTCTTTCTTTATTTTCTTCTTTTCTTTGTTAATTATTCCGCAAGAACCTTTCTTTTTCATAAGAAAGGGTCGGAATTCTCATAGATTTTGAGTTAATTCCAACATCTGGTATCTAGAGCTCCGATTTCAATGATCCGTGGGAAGCAAAAGTGATGGCGATGAATCATTCGAATGGGCACTTTCCAACAAACCTTCCAATTCTCAAGAAAGATAATTATGAGAATTGGTGCAAGCAGATTAAAGTTATTTTCTGTTATCAAGATTTATGGGATCTTGTGAAGGAATGAGTAACAACGCTTGCAGAGAATTGAAGAAGAAAGGAGTAACAATGGATCAAAAAAAGGTTGCGTACAAAGAATTGAAGAAGAAAGATTATAAATCTCTTTTTATAATCCATCAATGTGTTGATCCAGATAACTTTGAAAAGGTTAGTGATTTTGAATCTGCAAAAGAAGCATGGGAGATTCTTGAGAAATCGTTTGGAGGCGCAGAAAAGGTGAAAGAAGTGAGGTTACAAACTCACTAAAGGGCTTATGAATTGCTTCAGATGGAAGACAATGAAAGCATAGCAGATTTCTTCACAAGAGTTATGAAACCTGTGAATCAAATAAAAGTATGTGGAGAATTGCTGACGACGAAAGCAATTGTCTCAAATATTTTGAGATTGTTAGCTCCAAAGCTTTACCACGTGGTAGTAGCCATATAAGAGTCGAAAGACTTGCCGAAGGTGACTAAAGAATAGCTTCAAGGGACACTTGAATCTCATGAACAAAGAATGGTTGAAAGAGTATCAGGCAAGTCGAAAAGTGATGTGGTTCTGCAGACTCAATCAGCAAGAGATAAGAAAGGCAAAGGAAAGGTGTTCGACAACAAAGGCATAGGTGGCTATAGCAAATCAACTGATCAAAATCAGCAAGAAGGAGGTTGGTCGAATCAAAGAAAACCCTAGAACCAAGGAAAACCAAAGAGGTGGTGTTGCAGGTAGAGGAAGAGGTGGTGGTCGAAAACCAGATAAGAGTCATATTCACTGTTTCAATTGTCAGAAGTATGGTCACTATTTTAGTGGTTGTCCAGAAAAGCAAAAGAATCAAGATTTTGATGCTAAGTTGGCAAAGCATAAAGAAGAAGAAATGTTGTTGATGGTCACAACAAGAGATGAAGAGATATTCCAGTATCAATGGTACTCAGACTCAGGATGCTTATCACATATGACTGGTACGAAAGATTGGTTTGTCAACATGAAGTCCTCAATGAAGAACATGGTGAAATTCACAAATGACAATACTCTAGCAGCTAAATGTATTGGTGATGTTCTGATTAAGAGGAAGGATGGAAAGAGGTCAGTAATTTCCAATGTTTTGTACATACCAGGCATGAAGAGAAATTTGCTCAGTATAGGGAAATTGGTCGAAAAGACTACTAGGTGTTGGTCGAAGACAAGGTGATGAGAGTCGTCGACGCAGGTGGTAGGTTGATCTTGAAGGCTCCAATGTCTCAGAATAGAACCTTCAAGATTGAATTAAATGTGATGGAGCATAAGTTCCTTGCAAGTGAAACCAGCAAATATGAATGGTTATGGCACTATAGACTTGGTCATCTCAATTTCAAAGACATCGGAGATTTGAAGAGAAGAAATATGGTTTCAGGATTGTCATAAACCGACATTCCAAACGAAGTGTGTGAAGAATGTGTTCAGTCGAAACAACACAAGAATAGCTTCAGCAAGGATACATGAAGTAGGTCGAAGGCAATTCTTGAAGTCATATACTCTTATGTATATGGTCTTATCCAGGTGGATTCAATTGGAGGTAACAGATACTTTGTCAGTTTCATAAATGATTTCAGTCGAAAATTATGGACTTACCTGATCAAGAAGAAAAGTGAAGTGATCGAGGTATTTTCCAAGTTTAAATATATGGTCGAAAGACAAATTGGTCGAAAGCTCAAGATTTTACGGACTGGTGGTGGTGGTGTAGAATATGTGTCGAAAGATTTTGATGCATTATGTGTGAAAAAAGGATTGTGCATGAGGTGGTGTCACCCTACACTCCACGGGAGAATGAAATTGCAGAAAGGAAGAATCGAACCATTATGAACATGGTGAGAAGTATGTTGAATGGCAAGCATATACCCAAAGAACTATGGGGAGAAGTTGTGTCGACCGCGACGAATATTTTGAACAGGTGTCCGACGAAGAAGCTAGAAGGAGTTACGCCAAAAGAGTGTTGGTCTGGTATCAAGCCTAGCTTGACGCATATGAAGGTGTTTAGATCTATAGCACATAGACATGTGTCAGATCAATTGAGAAGAAAGCTTGATGAAAAGTCTAGTCAAATGATTCTGATAGGATATCATTCGACTAGAGGTTACAAGTTGTTCAACCCAGTGAATAAGAAAATAGTGATCAGCGGGGACGTGATCATAGATGAGCTTAAAGAATGGGATTGGACTGAAAATGTCAATAAAGATTCAGTTGGAATATTATGTAAAGAACCAGCTAGTGAAGTCGAAAGAAATGTTTGACGACAAGATGTTAGAGGTGAAGCAGGCCCAAGCATACCTCAACGAACAAGACACATGTCTGCAAGGTTGCAAGAATGTGATTACATCAGATGATGTGGTCGATGATGAAGATGAGCTGGTACACTATGCTTTCTATGTAGATTTCAAACCTGTCAATGCAGTTGAGGCATTGAAAGATTCGAAGTGGGTGAAAGCAATGAATGAGGAGATGAAGTCCATCGAAGTCAACAACACTTGGTCACTTGTCGAAGTGCCTCAAGGCAAGAAGGCAATTGATGTGAAGTAGGTATACAAGGTGAAGCTGAAACCCACAAAGGGGAAGTGACTCAACACAAGGTGAGTCTTATGACAAAAGGATTTCTTCAAAAGGAAGGAACCGACTTCGATGAAGTATTTACACATGTTGCTAGGATCGAAACAATCAGGTTGGTTGTTGGTCTAGCGAATATGAACAATTGGCACACATGTGAGATGAATGTGAAGTGTTCATTTCTCAATGGTCCCTTAGACGAAGAAGTCTATGTTGCACAACCAACTGGGTTTGTGAAACAAGGTGGCGAAAGAAAAGTGTACAGGTTGCATAAAGCCCTGTATGGACTTAAGCAAACTCCAAGAGCTTGGAACAAGAAGATAGATGGATTTGTAAGGAAGAAGGAATTTGTTAAGTGCACAACTGAATATGGAGTATATGTAAGAAGAAGCAATGGTGAATTGCTTATATTGTGTCTCTATGTCGATGATTTGTTGATAACAGGAAGTTGCAAGAAGGAGATCGAAGATTTCAAACGTGACTTGAGCTAGGAGTTTGAAATATCTGACTTGGGAAATCTCTCATATTTCCTTGGTATCGAATTTTACAAGACTGGAGATATTCGAGATGCAAGATTGCAACCTAACTTCGACTCCGGTTGAGCCCAGATTGCAATTTTCGAAATATTCAGATGAAGATGATGTCGACCAAACCCAATACAAAAGACTTATTGGGTCACTTCAATACCTTTGTCACACAAGGTCTGACTTAGCATACAATGTTGGTATGGTGAGTAGATTCATGCAGAATACAAAGGTATCACACCTAGTAGCGCCGAAGAGGATATTAAGGTATCTGAAAGGAACTCTGGACTATGGAATTTTGTTTCCTGCAGCTGATGAAGGAAAAGAATGTAAGATAGTGGGATACACTGATTCAAGTTGGTGTAGTGATGTTGAGGATCAAAAATCCACAGCTGGATATGTGTTTATGTTAGGTGGTGCACCAGTTGCTTGGAGTTCGAGAAAGGAACCAGTAGTTGCGTTGTCATCATGCAAATCAGAGTACATAGATGCTTCTCTCTGTGCATGTCAAGCAACATGAATGGTGAATCTAGTCGAAAAGATTACAGTGATGAATCATGGAGTAATTACCATGAAGATCGAAAGCATGTCAGCTATCAATCTGGCAAAGTATTTGATAACGCATAGTCGAAGCAAGCACGTCGAAATGAGATTCCATTATCTTCGAGAGCAGGTAGCAGACCGGAAGATGAATTTGAAACACTGCAGAACTGAGAATCAAATTGCAGATATCATGACGAAGGGAGTGTTGGTCTAAGTATTCAGAAGACTAAGATCTATGATGAATGTAGATAACTTAGACAGAATGAATTAGGTGGTGTGTTGAAAGTGTAATTCATTATGTCACATTTGATTTATATTAGATTTGATTTAGTTTTAAATCTAGATTTGATTTAGTTCCAAAATAGATATTTTGGACTTTTATAGTTTTGACGTTTAGCTTGAGGTGCAAACAAATTTAATTCTATAAATAGAGTATCCCTCTTGTAATCAAATCATTACAACACATTATAATTCATAGTTCTGCGGGTTGCAGAGTGAATCAATAAAGAAAAATCTCACAGTTTTGTGGATAACAACATTCTTCTCCAAATTTTCTTAGAACCCTAATTTTTTTTCTTTCTCTATTTTCTTCTTTTCTTTGTTAATTGTTTCGCAAGAACCTTTCTTGTTCATAAGAAAATGGCGAAATTCTCATAAATTTTGAATTAATTCCAACAGAACTTACATGATAATTGAGATAAATTTGAATTTCAACCGATTAGAAAATGTAGCTTAGATGGTTCTTTAATTATTTTTTACCAGCAATGCTATGTTGACACTGCAAACTTACACTTACACCGCATGCTATGTTCATTTTGTATTTAAAAAGTTATTGTGGGGTCATTTTCTCTCTCTTTATTTACATCAATAATGTCAAATTTTATTAGAGTTTTTTTCTCTCTTTTCTTTCACTATTACACACCTTCTTTTACATACACCTCTTTTAATATCTTCTCCCACCAATATTCTATTTACATCTCCAAACATACTCAATTAAATTATAAAATTTATTATTATATCAAAATGATTTGGTAAAATAGTTTTGGATAATATAGTGCAAGAAGTTGGTTAATTGTGTTTAAAGTTTGATTAATATAGATACAAACATTAAAATACAGAGAAATTAATAACACAAAGTTAGTTAATACAGTGCAATAAATTGGTTAATTCTGTTTAAAATTGATTAATATATTTCCAGACATTAAAATATAACAAAATTGGATATGAACACTTGGTTAATTGAGTGTAGGAAATTAATTAATAACATTTAAAATTTGGTTAATATAGATTCAGACATCAAAATATATAAAAAAATATTATAAAAAAAAATGATTAATATATTACAAGAATTTAATTGAATATGTTTTAAGAAATTGTAGGAGAGATTATTAAATGGTGCAGGAATTTAATGGAAAATGTTTTAAGAAATGGTGGGAGAGATTATTAAATGGTACAAGAAGAAATGATAATAGTAAAAGAGAGAGAAAAATTAATAATATAATATGAATTCATTTAACAATATATTCGGTATAGTGTAAACATGGGTGTCAAAATATCATTTCTGCATTTTTTAAGTCACGTGTGTGATTGGTTCTGATTTATCGACAGTGAAACTTTTTATATCAACAATATGTTAAACTTGAACGTTTACGTTTGATTAAAAATCTAGATAATAACAAATTTTAAAAGAAATACAGTCCAACTTTTTTTGGAGTCGAAAAAAATCTCCCTGCTATGCTCGGCAAAGGAATAAACAGAAGATTCGCAACAAAACTCTACCATATTAACATACATTGTTCATATGTACTTGAGGGTTGGTGTTTGCAACCTTGACCTTTTTTACATTCTTTCTTGGCACCCCTTGGTTTTCCCCTATTATACAGTTCCCCAGGGCTAGTTTAAGAGAAAGAAGATATTGATGTACCTTTTAAACGGTCTTACATACAGGCAAACTAATAAAAGAATTGCACCCGTAATAGCATGGGATATACTAATTCAATGAGATAGATAGAGCCCTGCAAATATTAAAACAGACAAAAATTAAAACATGTTGATAATTTTACATCATTTTAATAGATAAAATGAAGCTATTAAGATAATAGCAAAGACCTCTCTGTTATTAGGGTCAGGATGTAAAAGCAAAAAGTCTATCCGTAATATTCGTGCGGCATATAGGACACTCAGAACAAGCTAGTGAACAAGATTTACACACTGCAAGAGCAGACAAGAGGCTGTTAGTATTCTTGCAAAACATAATTAAATTGTCAAGAATGTGAGGGAAGAGTTTCGGACATATATTGAAATACTTACAACAAAAATGTCGGCATGGAAGAAGAATAGCGGCGGTAGGAGATTCAAAACATACTTTACAAATATGGGAATTAGCATCACCATTCCCAAGGTGCTTGAGTTCTTTTTCCTTCATCTCTTGCATACGAGCCTGAAATCACAAATTTGCAACTCAAAAACGGTCTCTCAGTACACCTTTGTGGGACAAGTTATAAATTTTGCAGTAAATATCAAAGAAACTGAGCACTTAGAAATCAGACCCAATCATCCAAGTTCAAAAATAGAAGAGAAATTACTGCAGAAAGTGATAGTGGCACCAGTTATACTCAGGTAATCCAATTACTAGAATACTTAAAAATACCTTAAAATTCAGATATGTTTTGTTTCTAAGAATATTTCAGAGTAGAAAACTGTGTTTCCAGTATCCCTCGGGATGGCCCAACTTATTAGTACAACTTTGACCGTTGGGTGGGTTAGTATTTTTCATCAAATGAATTTATGCTGGTGTCTAAATATAAAGAAAATCAGTTCAAAATTTTCTAGGACAAAATATTACTATAGTACGGTGTTACCTTGAGACGCACGACCAGGGGTTCTTCCTTCGGAACTTCACCATGTGGTTTTGATACATCCAAAAGCTGCTCCTTAGAGACTAAATTACATTCATTGTCATTAGTTTTTCGATCGTTAAAATTTTGAGCCCCATCAGTTTTTTTATCAATGTTTGATTCTGGGACAGTTCCGCCGTCTTTTTTTAACTTAGCAACCAGGACCCACATATTAGCTAAATCGTTCTCCAAGGCTTCCTCTCTTTTCTTGGCTTCTTCAGCCTTTTTCCTGAACTCCTCTTCCACAAATTCCTTCTCAGATAATGCAGCCTCCAGAGCAGCTTCTCTCTGTTTCCTGGCCTGAAGTTCTAGCCTCAAATCATCAGCGTCAAGATTCCATGACTCAAAGTCATCTAGTCCAGCTGCTGAAATGTCATTAACACGGCTAGATATCCTCCCCTTCCTTCCAGGTCTTGAATCACTATACTTACGGTTAACACCATTAACCATATGAATGGCAGCGCGGGAGTTGGCCAGGTCCCGTACAGTCATCAATTCTTTTTCCAATTTCGCATTCTGCAATGAAAGTTTTGTCACTTCCCCAGCCAAATTCTTCAGTTCTACAGCAGCAGCAGATGCCAGCTCTTTGGCATAAGAAGCTTCTTCAGATAGTTTCTGATTCTGCACACGCAACCCACTATTCTCTTCTGACAAGTGAACTTGCTCTAGCTTAAGTTTCTCATTTTCAATTTCCTGAAAATATGGAATGAAAATGTCAGTTTAGTACAATCATAACAACATTGTACCATCATTCAGCAGCCGTAGGAAAGATTATAAATTAAAATGCAGGGAAAGGATTTTGACAAACAAGGGAAAAAACATCATAGTAAGGAAAGTGCACAAAAAACAATGAAATGAAATAAATAATAATAAAAACAAATAATACAACAACTGTGCTACTTTGAAAGCAATAATATCTTTGCTACCTGGGATTGTATCTTCTTTTTTAACTCATTAGTATGTTCTCCAGATGCATATTGTTCAGAAGATGCTGATGAACCACTAGAACTTGCTGCCAGTTGCTGCTCAAGTTGTTTCAACTTCTCTTGCAACTCTCTGTTTTCAGAACACTGTTGACAAAAGAAAAATCAGAGTGAAGCTGTCAAGAAGAAAATTTCATACCTATATGTACACAGAACCAATACAACTTTTAGGAAGAAAAAATCAAATAAAAGGATTGCATGTGGATTTCAATAAACTTGTTAGTCTGAAAGTTAAAAAGATAAGTCAACAGGCAAAAACACGGGGTGCAATTTGCAAGTGAAGACACATACCTTATCATTTAGCTGCTCCTGAAGGACACGGTTGTCTGCAGATTTGATCTACAGATGTTTTCAAGAGACATTAAGAATAGTAAAAGTAAAATGATCAATGTCAACATAGGTGTATGCTGAATGCGTACAATTCAATTACCAAATAGAAGTGCTTATAAAAATCAGAATTTTGAAACTAAACTGATTACTACCCAAGAAACACGAACATTCCTAAAATACTCACCTCCAACTCAAAGGCTTTTTCATTGCACTGAGTCATTAATCTTGAGACTGTCTGTCATAACAAACCCACAAGGAAAAACAATTGCATGAATGAGCATTACTAAAGTATTTACATAAATACGTAGGCTTCAAATCTCTAATATTGACTAAATACCTGCTGCATTTCAACTAGAGATGAATTAGCCATAGATGATTCACTGGTCTCTGTTAATCTTTGCTCTAACAACCTCATCTGCTTCCTTTTTTCTTGGATTTCACGTTCTAAGTTCTCAATCTGTAATTAATTAACAACATTTTTCTAAGAAGCCATGATACATCAAAACCACATTAACATGTTCGTAATACTGCTGGCATCAAAAAACTGGATCACACTGTAGGATGTACATGGGTGGGAATCAGACCAAACAGTATATAAAAAGGGGTGTGTGTGTGTGTGTGTGTGTGAGAGAGAGAGAGAGAGAGAGAGTTGTTGATAAAAATTTATTATTATACCATGCCAATACATTTAAGTGAAAAAGATGTCTGAGGACAAGGTAGAATACCTGACTTTTGGATCCATCAGGGTCATTTACAGATTGCTCTATCAAGCGCTTCAGAGTGCTGGTACTGAAAGCAATATCTCCAGCTAGCATCTTGACTTGTTCAACAAGAAGATCCATCTGATCAGACATTGTCACCCCGCCCTACAATTCAACGAGCAGTACATGTAACAATTTTAAAAGAAAATGTGGTGATCGACCACTTAAAGTAACAAGCATCAATGCAATAGAATTATGCCAGACAGTATCCAAGAATTCTTCGTACAACTGAACTATAATACTCAAGTGAAGGTATGGTAAAAACAAAAGGAATGATATCAGCACATCCACTAAAGCATTTTACACCATGTTTATTCTAAGGTGTATCATATAATATCAGATAGCAGTCCTGAGAGAAGTGACATGAATTAGTTGAGATTAAAAAAGTAAAAAAAATCATTAGAGAGAAAATGAATTTACTGCTGCCAGTTTTGTTTTGGTGATCAGTTCACCAGCTTGTGTTGATTCAGTAACAGCACTGCTAGTTGGGGAGAATTCATCATTCCACCTACTTGATGATCTTTTATGTCTAGCATCATGAAACAGATGTGATGAGACTGCAGAAGTATCTTTTTTGCTATCACTTTCAATCAACATACCATCCCGAAAAGCATCAAGTTTCTGGAAAAATAAAAAATTGATAAGAATATAAACATTTTATATAATTTGTAACACTTTCTTATTGAACGACACACAAAGGAAGTTCATATGGATAAAACATATCACTCTTATGCAATAATGTATTCAAGAATACAGAGTTTAGCACTAGAGCAGTCAAAATCCAACTCAATTTAAGTTTAAGATTATTAGAATGTGTGAGTTGGGCCTAACTCACCCTACAAAACCGGCTGGTAGGGTGAGGATTGCTCCCACTTATAATCACATGTTCAGGCCATATATTGTCGATGTGGGACTCTAACACCCCCTCTAACGACCAAGATTGAACGTCTGGAGCGTAGAACTAAATGGTAGGTGGCCTGAGAGCGGAGTGGCCCAACGGATCTTAAACCGGGCTCTGATACCATGTTAAGAGTCTCACATCAAATAATATATGGCTTGAACATGTGGTTATAAGTGGGAGCAATCCTCACCTTACCAACCGGTTTTGTAGGGTTGAGTTAGGCACAACCCACACATTCTAACATGGTATCAGAGACCGGCTTAATATCCGTTGGATCACTCCGCTATCAGGCCACCCACCGTTTAGTTCCACGCTCCAGACGTTCAATCCTGGTCGTGAGAGGGGTTGTTAAGAGTCCCACATCGGACAATATATGGCCTGAACATGTGGTTATAAGTGAGAACAATCCTCACCCTACAAACCGGTTTTGTAGGATTGAGTTATGCCAAACTCTAATTCTAACAAAGATATTAAAAGAATGTAATAGAAACTGGTACCAATAGGAAGTATTAGTGAATAACAAATGAATATTATTGGTTAATCTCTAGAGAAATGTTCTCAGTCAGAGATGGGTCATACAATTACACACTTAAACAGAAAGTAATGTTACAGAAGATAAGTTAAATAGAGACACAACTCCACCAAGATTTCGTGAGCTTAGCCTCTCCCCTTCCCAAATGTTCAAGAGTTGGGTCTCTCCCTTTCCAAATACCATTCTGAATTTCTAGGATAAAAACTGCCCCTGCTGTGTCTTTCCTTTTTATTGTTACACACCACCCAGAACTGAATAGACGTAAATAATAACATAATTAATTATAACTAGCTGTCATTGTCCAATACAGTAACTGCCCCATAACTAGCAGTAAGTTTCCCATAACTGAAATAATCAGTTTTGCCCTTTCCTCTTGTACACATTTCAAATAAGTGGTCTAACAAAGGCGTTGAGACACCGAAGGAGGTCTATGCAGGAGATCCAAGATTCAATCCCTACTACTAACATTTCCCTTCTCCCACTAACTAATTAACTACTAACATTTGCCTATCCAAAAAAAGTCTTTTAGGCTGCAAGCATTTCCTTCCCTGAATGGTTTATATCACTGTACTAAATCAGTGACTGAAGAACAAAAACACTACATAGTTGTCCCTATTAAAACTCAATTGGAGTCCAGCAGTTGACAGTGTGATATTTATTGGCTATGAAAATTTAAAATAAGAAAAACTCAATATGCTAAGCTAGTTTTACTGCAAATCATAGTAAGAGGCTGAGGGCATTGGAACTTCCACACAGAAAAGGTTCTGTGGGTGTGGGTGTCGGGGTGGGGTTGGCAACCTGATAATGTAAACCTCTCAAGCCATGGCGAGATACAGGGAAAAGGCCGTACCCAAAGCAAATTCATCATAACCAATTTTAACTAGACAACCCAAACTTTTAACTTCCTAATTACAAGGAGGCGGCTGTAACAATTGCGCATAGTCACTCCAGAGTATAGCAGCCCATTCAAATGGGGAGAAAGGAAAAATAAAAAGTATAGCACAATCTACACTCGTTAATTGAAGCGGTGGCTCACATCTTCCTCGCCGAAAGAGTGACTTCGCTGGTGGTTAGGAGCTTCAGTAAGATATCCAGGAATTGCATTCTTTGAAGAAACCAAAATGAGTTTGGTTAGCCTCTGAATCCTACTCATAAGAGCAGCCTTGGCATCCTCCTCTTCTTCTAATCTTGACTGCATTTTCACTTGACCTTCCTCCAACTACACGTGTAACAGCACAACTATGGTTAGACAATCACAAAAGCCAGTTTAATAATCACAGGCTCACAGCATGAAGTGAACAACAAACGAAGCTAAAAACCTTCTGCTTTAAGGTCATAATCTCCTCATGACTGACACCAACTAGCATTCCCTTTTTTAGTTGATCAAGTTCTAGTTTGAGAACAGAAATTTCTCTCTGGTATTTCTTAATTAGAGACTTTTCATCAATGATCTGCAACAAATAATTCCACCATGAATCAGGAATCTCGAGTATATACATATAGGCATGTGATTGTATAGATAATTAATAGGACTCAACCTTATTACGTGACGCAAATATTTCTACTCGTTTCGCCCTGCTGGCAAACTTCAAAGTATTATGAGTCTCCTCCATATTGCTGGAGGCAGGAGTTATGGTGCATATAAGCTGATATTTGCAAGTTACAACAAATGTTAATAAGAAACTCAGGTGCAGACAATCTAACACATTCCATACATGAGAAACAGAATGGCAGCCTAGAATAATAAAGTTTAAACTGACAGCAAAAGTTACAGTTCAACAATCATATGATTGAAAATGCTAGAGAATTCCAAACTCACTGAAACATGGCCGTGCCCACTAAGAGAAGATTGCAAAAGGCGGGTTAACTTTGAATCTCGATATGGAACATGAGATGCTTTCCCCTCACTCAATTTTCCTATAACCTTCATTGAAATCATAAAATCAAGATATTAACTCATGCCCTCCCCGAGAGGGAAAAAAAAAACAAAAGAGCACCCAACCAGTCCCTGAGCCCCCAATACAAAAGCCCGTTTCTTGAAAGGTAGTTTGGTGTGGCAGATAAACGTTTCATCAAAATTTAACAGAATATTTAACAGAATTAGCAATGAAATAGAATTATTTGGGTCTACTTGCTTACACAAAAAAGAAGGCTTTGAAATGCATCATTTTCAGGCAATTATAAATATCTTTTAGAAAGATTATTGCAAGCTTTGAAACGGGCGCGTATATAAAACTTTCCCCTAGCTAAAAATACATAAATTAAAAATGGTGGTCTCGGGTACTAAAGAAGGACATGACCAAACTTCTCCGTAGCAAAAATATACATTGTATGACACCTACTGTTCCAAGTGTCAAAAGACTTTTGTTGATGTAAGATCCTTCTTTTCTTCTTAATCCAGTTGTTTCAGTTTTGGAACTTTCAGATCCAGCCAAATCAATCAAATTCTGAAAGATGACATAAGCAAAAATGAAAATATTGATCCAATTTATATTTAGAGAGAGAAAGAAATTTCAATTAAGTCATAAATAATTTCTACATACAAGCTGAGAGAATATCACTCCATCATACTCATCACCGTGGGCACTGCTTTCAACCATCTGTAAATGTAATAGTTACGATACACCTTAGATTCATATTATAAAATAAATTTGAAATATATTATTTTGCATTGATGAGACTTGATTCATGACAGAAAGCCAAATTACATTAATTGCGAAATAATTTAACACTTTTGGTCATTTAATCATGAATCAGCTCCAACACACAAGTATAAAGGGAAAGTGCAGCAATCTAGTTACACATTTGACAACTTACTGCATTAGAATGTAATTCATATTTTTATTTACACAAGTAAAAAAAAAACTGTTATATAACAATTTTAACATTGTTATCGAGCATGTTTACCAGTGTGAATATTGTGTGACTCCTGCTGCTAAAGAGATTAAAATTATTTGATCCAACATGACGATGCTCTGCCACGAAAAGAAACAAGCTTGCTAAAGATACTTCTTAAACAAATATTATTCACGAGTAATATATTTTATATTATCGAAAAACAATTGGGATAAAGCGTGTAACTATCATTATCAATGTAAGTACCTTCTCCAGCAGCAATAAAAGAAAGTGCATGTCCAGGAGATAGAACAACCTCTTCCTTTATACCCTCAACATAAGTTCCCTACAAGCCAGCGCCATAATTGAATAACCCCAATTAATAATAACTAAACAACAAATGTTTCCAACTTCTAAATCGACATTGATTCTCTAAATACTCATCAAATCACAAATGCCATAATTGACTTTTATTTAATGAAATTCTAACCCATTGTTTTACTAAGAAACTGAATATTTTTATGAAAGAAAAGGATTGTGATAAATTAAAACGTCAATCTTCTGACAAAGAACACCATCACTGATCATGCCAAAACGCATAAACTATATATTCCAGCATTAAAAATACCAGTGGTCGTGTATTCAAGAACAAATTAAAATAGAGTAAGAGACTCATGAATATAGGTAGATACAAAAATAGATGGAACAACAACAGCACTAAGATTTTAAAAAAGATAAGTGTACAGTGAGAAACCTGTGAATCTTCTCTGACCCGTAAATTTTGACCAGTTGGGTCAAGCAAATCATTTATCACCTGAAATCAAGCAGAAACAAATATACCATTTAAAACAAATATCTTGGAAACACATGTACACACAAACACAATATGCATGCAACAATGTGACAATCTGTGTCACGCAATGGTCATTGAAAAGAAGGAAAACACTAAACCATGTTCAGCATAAACATGATTTGCCAAATAATATTCAGTTATTACCTCATTGTATATTTCTAGATATGACACTCGAAGTAAGAATTCTCTTCCTGGAGTCTGCAGCAAAAGTACAATTAGATATACATGGGATATTGGGATGAGATACTTCTGATCATACCAAATTGAAACGGCAATAAATAATTACCAATCCGGACATAGAGCTCAAGTATCCTTGTAATAAATAAGTAATAACTAAATGGAGCACAAAAATGGCCAAACACACAGGAAAAGGGGGAGTAGTGCCCAAACATACCGAGAGAAAGAGAGAGATGGCAATTGTTACAAAAGGGTACAGAGACATGTATAGTTCATTGAACATGATATAATGAACAACAGCAACACATGTATGTAATTTAAGAAATCAATAATTACAGAGTTTGCACAAAAACTTACATCTTGAATCATGCTGAAAACATCCTTTATAGCTAATGGTATTATACCGGGAGAATTATGATCACCCTGCAAATATTATTTTTGAAAACAAAATTAAAAACACAACTAAAAAATAACACCTGAGCAGTAAAGTATACCAATAAGATTACTGCAGATCACACGCAAAAAAGGAAAATCATGTGAACCAGAAGCAAACTATATGAGAGCTAACATTAGTAAGAACTACAAGTGAAGCAACTAGCAAGCATTCACATGTGTTGACCATGGAGTTCTAAAGCAGAAGTAGCATTCAAGAGACTGCAGTAAGGGATATCAGAAGTGCATGCGTTGACCATGCCAGACTTCACATAAGAATACAAATGGTTGCATCCTAAAATAAGTAAGCATATCTCCTATTATTTGAATTATTGCATACACACAAAGAGCAGAGTCAGTTACACATAATATTTCTAACCAATAGTGACTTTGCAATTGGAGACAATAGATTTCTTATCATTATTATTTGCAATTGCAGATGAATGCATTATTGCATGGTAACAAGCTATCTTAAATACTAAGTTAGTTTATAACATCATACTTCCTATGATTCAAATACAGGGAGGGAAAACAACAGCACAGGAGCAGGGGTATTTTTTTATTTTTAATAGGGAATCTATAACAAGAATGGGTCAGCAAAACTACTGGAAAGTAATATGAAGTTTCAACCATTGGATTTAAAATAAATCTACTGTAAAGCATGCATAGCGTAGCAACTAATGCTCCTATAACAAATCAAATGGTTAGTTCAATCATCAAATCCTTTTCCCTAGCTGACTGCCATTATTTAAAATACAAAACATTCTCCACTTTTCAATGCAACATGCATTCTTCTTCTATACATACTCTTTTTAAAATTTCTTTTAACCATCGGTGAGTTTCCACCAAAAATGATCTGAATCCTATAAGATGCCTCGGGTGTATTTGAATGCTAATTACTAATCCCGAAAAAGAAAAGAAAAAAAAAAAAAGAAAAGCCTGTAACAACTGTACATAAATCAAAATCCTTTAAACATCACCCAAAAACTAATATTCCGAGAAGTGGTCTTTAGCTACAAAAACACCAAGCAACAGCCAGACTACAAATATCACTGTTGAGTTTAAATATCAAAACCAGCACAAAAATACTAACAGACGGCTCTTTTTTTACAATTATCAACATTACTCGAGAAAACTATGCAATATAAATAACAAGCTATAAAATTGCAATATGATGATTGGTGAAAAGTGACACGCGGTTCTCTGGTTTTGAGCACAAAACATCAGATGAAATCATAAAATTAAAAAGAAAAGCAGTTAGATAAAGAATGACTTACATGCATAGTATGCGTCTTACCACTACTGGTCACACCATAGGCAAACACGGTTCCTGAAATATTTAGAGTTAAAGTTACTTTCCATTAACCAGAAAAGCTTTATAAAAGGAAAAAGTTATCTTCAAAACTCAGCTGACTCATTAGTCACTCTAACACTAAACAATATACATAACTAACTAGTCACCCAAACAATTCTAATAAAGATTTCAGATGAAACTAAAAAAACTATGATTAACCATGAAAATGACTTGGTAGTATCAAATCAGACTCTCCTCACACATCACATTCTAAATTAGCCCGACTCCAGAGATTAGCATTTCATACCATTGACGCCTTCCATGGCAGCCTTCACCACAGGTTTGGCAGCTACTTCATACACCTCATCTGATATGGTATGTGGTCCAAAAACTCTATCTGTCAAGAATCAAATCAGAATCATAAATTACCATCCACAGTTTCTCGTTTCTACACTAAACCATAATGACTTTCCTAATGAAAACCTATTTGCTGAAAAAGAAATAAACTCCAACAAAATCAATCAGAATATGAACATAACATACCAAATGCATAAGCAGTAGCTGGATTATATTCATTTCTAACAATCTTATCTCCATCCGCATACCAAGCGATCTCGTCTCCTTTATTATACTCTCTTTCACTGTAACCAAATCAAACAGTGATACATAATCTCACACCTTAACCATGGATCTGAAAGCAAAAACAGATCTAAGCATTACCTCAAAGGCCGAAACCGAATCGTGACGGAAATGCTATCCGCTGACCTAGACGCATCGACAGGGTCAACAATCAGCTCCTCCGCTCCAAACGCAACCGGAGAACGATCTCTATAACCGCGCGAGCCGTAATTCGTTGACTCACTCCGACCTCGACTCGGAGTCGTGGATCGACCTCCAGGGTTAAAAAACGACGACGTAGTAGAAGACGAAGAACGAGGTATTATTCTTCCGTTAGTAAGTGAAGAAGATGAAGAAGTAGAAGAATAAGGAGTTGAAGGTTTCCGATGAGAAAACGGTGAACTACTCCTTGCTCGGGAGGAAGACGCCATTCAGTTAACTCACTCACCGAGTTGGTGACTCAGTAAATTCAAATTCAAAATAAAAAATAACAAATATCTAAGTAGCGTGGTAGAAGAAGAGAATGTGTCAGAACTCTCACATGGAGTAAAATTTGGTTCTCATAGCTTTTTTTTTTTAAAAATCTTCTTTGTTCGCTGTATATGCTTTTCGATATTAATATTCTCACAGAGTGAATGTTACGTATTTTTGAAGGAAGATGAATCGTTGCAGTGAAGAAGAAGATCAGTGGAAGAAATGGGGTTAACGAGAGAGAAAGAAGAAGATGGTTTGATTTCAAATTTTATTTGTATTTTAAAAAAAAAAATTAATTGGAAAATTATTTAATAAATTAAAAAGAAAATATATTGTTAGATTTGTTTTTATCGAGTGATGAGGTGGCGAATGAAAGGGTAGTTTGAATTAAATTATAGTGTTTGGAAGTAGCAGAATAAAATAATGGAGAAGCGGCGATAGTCTATTCGAAAATGGAGTAATGTGAAAATGAGCGGGAATAACTGCATCAGAAAAAAACTGTGTACGCTTATTATGATTACGAAGATAAATTTGCAATTTTTTTTATTTGAGAATGTGAATATTTTATGGATAGTATGGGTCGGAATAGGTCAGGTCGGTTTACAGGGATCTATGGTCTAGTTTATTTAAGGTCAGGTCAGGTTTTTTTAATAAAAAAATTAGACTTAGATTCTTTTAAAAGTCTATTTAATTAAATAGGTCAGACTTAGACTATTAAAAAAACATATGAAACTTATATATATATATATATATATATATATATATATATATATATATATATATATATATATATATATACTAAATAGGTTGTGTTATATATGTATATATATTATAACAAATGTTAAATATGTCGGCCTATATATATATAAAGATCAACCTATAAAGTTACTTAAGTAATATGGAATATTTGAGAACCTTAATGGAAAAAAACTTGTAAATAGGCTTACAGGTTAGACCAGACTTTTAAAAAGGTCAGGTCAGACCAAAAAATTGAACATATAATAGGTTATAGACCAGACTCAGGTCTTTTAAATTTATCGTAGGTCAGACTCATGCCTTATAAAGTCTAGCCTAGCTTATTTCCACCCCTACCTACTAGTAAGTAACTCAATATAACAATATTATTTTAAAATATATTAATTTTTAATAAACCAAATAGTAAATACAGTATTTTTAATATTGGTTAAATACATAATATCACCACAAAAATTGTAGTTTGAAAATTCATTTATAGGAACAATTAATTATAGTAGCATAATATTAGCCTGATAATATTGTAGATAAACTAGATACTCATTTAAGATAAATTAGATACTTATTTGATTGTGGCACACTATCAATATAAGAATTTTTTTTAGAATAACATAGTTTAATAAATTAATTCTCAAAATAACAATGTTTTAAAAACATTTACCAAACTAACATACTTTGCATATATATTCACCAACTTGATTGGCGAACTAGTGTAATTTCTAACCAATTCGTCAATTGGTTTGGCTAAGTGACAAAAAAAATTTAACTAATTCATCAAGTCAAATGGCGAATGAGTGTGGAATTCAAAGTATGTCTCCAAATGGTTTGGCGAATTAGTGTTATATGATTATAGGTATTCGCCATTTGTATTGGTGTAAGTGTTTAGGCTTGCAATTTTTTTTCTATAAATACATATGCCCGGTTATCACTCATTCACATCAAATTTATCTCACTCCTTCCTTACAAACCCTCTCTCATTCATTCCTTTGAATCTCTCCCTCTTACAACATGGCTTCTCCTCGTCCATATACTTTTGCATCGACACCGTCTTCCTCAACATCAGAAGAACCGCTTCCAAAATTTGATATTTTGAAGAAAAATGCTTTGGTGTTTTTCTCGGCAACAAAGCCTCATTTGAAGATGCTGTTATGGAACCCGCAAACTTTGGAACACTTGCATAGAGAATTAAACTGCTGGTTAGAAGGAGAGATCGGCCCCAAAGAAAAGATAATTAAAATTGAGAAGCGGGTTGTGGAGTCTTGTGTGACGAAATGGAGAAAAGTGGTCAATGATGCAGGTGTTCTTTCGATGATGTTAGGCGGAGGTGAAGTTGTCCTGATGGTTCTTGTTCTGGACTGGGCCATGACGACATGGACGGCACGGCCCAGTACTTGTCGGGAGCGGGCCCAAACATCTGGGCTGATGAATGCGTCGGGCAAGGGCCCAGGCATCCATGTCGATGACACTCCACCTCGACATCATACTGTGTGTCGGGCAGAGACACGCGCCCCCCGCCAGCTGACCTTCATTCACATGTCACCTACCTATATCACGGGCACATGAGCTATGTCGGGCAGAACCATGTCTGCCACCTCATCTGTCACGTCACCCAACTGCCCTGCATTATCTCCTGAGGAATAGGGGCAGTTGGACCAGGGAGCAGACCTTTGGTCTAGGTCTTTACGCTTCTTACGCGTCCCCTGGCAGCTCCTCCTTGGGCCTAGCTAGGTCCAGCCCATTAGGAGCCTTGGCCCAGCGCTGGGGGCTCAATATAAATACCCTTTCATAACAAAGGGTCAGGTATTCTAACTCACTCTGAAATAACCTCAACTCTCTGTACCTCTTCTGACTTAAGCATTGGAGCACTTTGCAGGTACACCCCCTCACTCATCTCATTCTCTGGCCCAGTCTTCAAATCCTTGGAAGGCCCTCCTGATCAGGTAAGATTAGTGGCGCCGTCTGTGGGAATCTAGCTATCCCCATCTTCACCAACAGAGGATCAAAAGCTCATTCATTCCTGTCCTTCCAACATGGCCGGAGAACAACCTAGCGAGCGCAGCCGTCCCCTCGTCGACTACACTATGGACGACGACCCACAGTCCCATGAAGCAGACGCTCGCGACAGTCGTCCAGCTACCCCGTCTCCTGAGCCCCAAAATAACGGGGATGCCTCTCACACTCAAAACCAAGGGGCCGAGACATTTCATCTCATCCCCGTCCCCGTCGAAGGAGACGCCACCATGATTGCCATGGTGAACGCCCACAACCAGGCCGGTTCTATGCTCTACCAGCAGCACGAGAGAATCATGGCCCTCGAAGCTGAGCGGCAGGAGGTCCGACCCCAGCAGGGGAGGAGGACACCACAACGTCCAGAGCCAACAAAGAAGCGAGGACGTCGCTCTCCAGAGCCTCACGTCAGCAGGGCACGTGCCCGCCGCGACAATGATCGATCAGGAACATCACCAAGGCGCGGGCGTAGCCCCGACCACAATGAACTATCTCCATTGAGGAGCGACGAGGAAGACTTGCATTGTCCCCTGTCACGGGCAATAATGGAAGCCCCGCTCCCTAAAGGCATGGAAAAACCGCCCAATCTAGCTGTGTACGACGGGACTACCGATCCCGACGACCACGTCGAGAACGTCAACGCGATGCTCGACTACCGCAATGACATCACCGGTCACCTCAAATGCCGGCTGTTTTCAACAACCCTCAGGAAAGGGGCCATGGCCTGGTACAAAAGCTTGGCCCCCGAATCCATCACGTCCTGGAGAGTCATGAGATCCATGTTCACAAGGCATTTCACGGCTTCCCGTCGTCACCCCAAGACAGAGGCAACCCTTGAAGCCATAGTACAAAAGAAGAATGAAACACTGCGCTCGTACATCGAGCGATTCAACCAGGAAGCTGTCGAGGTGGATACCACCGAACACATGAAGAAATACCTCCTCGAGAGGGGACTCTTGCCCGGCAGTGAACTCAACAGGGCCGTTGGGATCGAGCCTCCCCGCACCTTGAATGAACTTCTGCACAAGGCCCAAGCCTATATCAGATACGAGGAAAAACAGGTAGCCCACAACGCCCGCAGCGGCCGTAGTGCTGGGGATACCGATCACCCTGAGCGCGAGGATCCAAACATCCCCCGTCGCAACGGGGATAAGCGCAGGGAAGAAAGACCCCACGAGCTGCGAGAAGGAAGAGGCCCCGCAGGCCGATACAGCGAGTACACCTTACTGACGGCTCCTCGAGAGCGCATCCTCGCGGAATGCATCAACTATGAATTCAAACAGGGCAGAGTAAGATTCCCAAAACCGTTTGCGCCAAAGCCTCACACCGATAAATCCAAGTACTGCCGGTTCCACAGGAGCCACGGGCACGTGACCGAAGACTGCGTCCACCTGAAGGATGCAATAGAGATTTTAATCCAAGAAAGGGCACCTAAAACAGTATACGAGGAGGAACGAAACCCCCAAGCATGACGAGGCAGAGAAGAAGAGACCCCGGGAAGACACACCCCCCGACAACTCTCCTTATCAAGTGGCTCTCTGCGTGTCACGCCCAGAAGATTTCATCCTCCCCGAGCCATTGCCCGAAGGTAGAATCGCTGCACTCAGCCCCTGGGAAGACTTCCCGACCGCCCTGGTTATATCAGGTGGAGGGATTAATGGTGAAGCCGCTGCCCTCTCGGTCAAACGCAAATTCGACGAGCTCCTACTGACTGCACTCGAGCAAAAGGCGACATTAACAAAATATCGGGGTAAATCCAACCCAATATCCTTCTTTTTGGAGGAACTTCCGGGCGGATCCCCAAATTCGGGCATCCCACTATTGATCAGGGCAAAGATGGCCCAGTTCGACGTCAGGCGCATCCTGGTCGATCAGGGCAGCTCGGTGGACATCATGTACGTCCACCTCTTCAAGACTCTGAAATTAGACAAGACCAACCTGGCCCCCTACGTCGGATCCGACCTCCAGGGATTCAACGGGGCAACAACAAGGTCGTGGGGATATGTCGAGCTCCTCGTCACCTTCGGAGAGCAGGAAACGGCCAGGGAAATCAAAATCCAATTCCTGGTCGTGGACTGTCCATCCCTTTACAATTGCATCTTCGGACGCCCGACGTTAGCCGAACTCACCGCGGTTCCGTCCACCTAAAGATGAAATACTACACCAAATTGGGCCGCGTAGTCACCGTCCACGGTGACATCGAAGCTGCCCGACGGTGCTACGACGCCGCGGTAAAAGGACAGGCCACGGTCAACACAAAAAGTAGCAACAAAAAACTCAAGACCGAGGATCCTCCCCTCCAGGGAGTCAACACCATCGACCTCGACTGCCGCATTGGTCTCGACGAAACTAAAGAGGGGAGGCCCACCGAGGAACGATCTCCCGAACACCCGTTCCGACCAATCCCCGACGGAGAGTTCGAACTCATCCCTCTTGGGGACGATCCAGAAAGGACGGTAAAGATAGGCAAGGGATTGCCCGAGGGAACAAGGGAGAAGCTCGTGGCATGCCTCAAAGAGAACTCCGACCTCTTCGCCTGGAATGCCACGGAAATGCCCGGCCTGGATCCTGAGATTGCGTGTCACCAGCTAGCTTTAGATCGGGCAGCCAAGCACATAACACAGCATAGGCGCAAGCAGTCCCCCGAGAAGGCGGAGGCTGCCGAGCGAGCTGTAAAAGACCTCTTAGAGGCAAATTTTATTTCTGAAGCTCAGTACACAACCTGGCTCTCTAATGTAGTCCTCGTTAAGAAAAATAATGGAAAATGGCGTATGTGTGTTGATTATACTGATCTTAATAGGGCTTGCCCGAAAGATGCTTTCCCCTCCCTAACATAGACATGCTCGTAGACAATTCTGCAGGATTTAAACTTTTGTCCTTCATGGACGCATATAGTGGATACAACCAAATCCCTATGTCGCCCACAGACAAGAGACACACGACATTCATGACCCCAACGGGCAATTACTATTACAACGTAATGCCGTTCGGGCTCAAGAACGCCGGTGCCACGTACCAACGCATGATGAACAAAGTCTTCAAGGAAGAAATAGGGGACATGCTCGAAGTATACATGGACGACATGATCGTCAAGTCACACGAGGAGGTTAACCATGATCGGCACCTATCCAGAGTTTTCGAACAGGCGAGGCAGTGCAAAATGAGGTTCAACCCTGAAAAGTGCACGTTCGGGGTACGGGCAGGAAAATTCCTGGGTTTCTACCTCACCGAAAGGGGGATCGAAGCCAACCCCGACAAATGTCGGGCGTTCTCGGAATTTCCGACCCCGAGGACCAAAAAATCAATCCAATCCCTCAACGGAGTGCTCGCCTCACTCTCCCGTTTCATCGCCAAGTCCGCCCAGCACGCGCTGCCATTCTTCAGACTCCTTCGCAAAGAGGCCAGCTTCGACTGGACCGACGAGTGCGAGCAGGCATTACTCCATCTAAATAAAGTTCTCTCCGAACCCCCGGTCTTATCACGACCACTGGAAAAGGAAACCCTATACCTGTATCTGTCTGTGGCGACCGAGGCCGTCAGCGCCGTCCTAATAAGGGAGACCGACGAGGGACAGAAACCCATCTATTTTACAAGAAAAGCACTCCAAGGCCCTGAGCTCCGATATCAGCAAATTGAAAAGGTCGCCTTGGCCCTCGTAAATGCGGCGAGGAGACTACGTCATTACTTCCTCGCACATATGATAAAAGTAAGAACCGACCAGCCAATCAAACAGTTGCTTGGGCGGCCAGATATGGCCGGGAGAATGCTCAAGTGGTCACTAGAACTCTCCGAATTCGACATACAATACGAAAATAGAAAGGCCTTGAAAGCCCAAGCGCTGGCCAACTTCGTCGCGGAAATGACCCACTGCTCAACACCGGCGGACGGCGCCCACAAGTGGACGATCTTCGTCGACGGCGCCTCCAGCACATCAGGCAGCGGAGCCGGGATCATCCTCGAGAATGAGGACGGGCTCCTGATCGAGGTCTCATTAGCACTGGCTTTCCCAACGTCGAACAACCAAGCCGAATACGAGGCTTTTATCGTCGGTCTGAGGTTAGCCGAGGACCTGGGAGCAAAAGAAGTAAAAATATCCACAGACTCCCAGCTCGTGGCCTCACAAGTGCGAGGAGAGTACCAAACCAAGAACGACAACCTCGTCGAATACTTGTCCCTTGTCGAAGAAAAACTTGACAAATTCGAGAAGTGGGAAGTTCAACACGTACCCTGCGAGCATAACACACGGGCAGATATCCTCTCAAAACTAGCCAGCACGAGGAGAAAGGGCGGAAACAAATCCGTAATTCAAGAAATCCTTCCTCGACCCAGCATCGAAAAACTACCTCCTCCATTCGAGGTCAACGCGATCGGGGATGCTCACTGTTGGATGACACCCATCTACAATTACCTAACAAAGGACGAACTCCCCGTCGACCCAAAGGAGGCGGCCACCACCAAACGACGGGCATGCTCATACGTACTCCTCAAAGGGAAACTCTACCGTAGGGGGTTCTCCATCCCGTTACTTAAGTGTGTCAAGGAAGAGAAAGTTCCCGACATACTTGGAGAAATACACCGGGGGATTAACGCTCAACACCTCGGCGGGCGATCACTCGCGCGAAAAGCCCTTCGAGCAGGCTACTACTGGCCGACCATGCAACACGACTCAAAGGAGCACGTAAAAAATGCGATAAATGCCAGCGACACGCCGACATGCACCTCGCACCCCCGAATGACCTAAAACCGCTGTCTTCCCCGTGGCCCTTCGCGTGGTGGGGCATGGACATCCTCGGACCTTTTGTCACCGGATCGTACCAGAATAAATACCTCATCGTCGGGGTGGATTATTTTACGAAATGGATTGAAGCAGAGGCATTGGCTAAAATAACCGCACAGAACATTCTCCGGTTCTTTAAATGCAACATCCTCGCCCGGTTCGGCGTACCCCAGGCCCTCATCACGGACAATGGGACACAATTCACAGACGGGGGATTCCAAGACTTCGTCGCCAGCCTAGGTACTAAACAACATTTCACGTCTGTCGAACATCCACAGACGAACGGCCAAGCAGAGGCGGCCAACAGGGTAATCTTACGTGGCCTTAAACGCAGGCTCGGCGAGGCGAAGAGAGCATGGGTCGAGGAACTACATAGCGTCCTATGGGCCTACCGCACGACACCACACTCCACCACCGGGGAGACCCCATTCCGACTGACGTACGGCACCGAAGCAGTCATCCCGGTGGAAATACGGAAACCAACGAGACGCATAGAGGAACCCCTGGACGAGGAAATGAACGACGAGACTCTCAGAGCCGAGCTCGACCTAGTCGAAGAGATCTGTTCCGAAGCGGCCCTCAGGGAAATGTCCCTCAAACAAAAAAATAGCACTACGCCACGACACGAAGGTCATAAGAAGAGAGTTCCAGGTCGGCACCTTGGTCCTCAGAAGAAACCAGAAAAACCCAAAAGAGGGAAAACTGGCCGCCAACTGGGAAGGCCCCTACCGCGTCCGCAACAAGACGAGCAACGGGGCCTATTACCTAGAAAACCTACAGGGAGAAGAACTCGCTCGACCATGGAACACAGAAAAACTTAGACAATATTGCAGCTGAATATATCACGGGGAGACGTGGGTGGTACGACCACGCTTTTCGTCTCCAAAACGACAGAGAGGAACCGCAAGACCCGGGGATAAACCAACCCCTCCAGCGAACACAACCCTCCCCGACAATTGGGATCTCGATCGAGCACCAATGTCGAAGTACCGCGACAGGCAGGGCACCCTGCTCGCGATGGGAAAGCCCAAGCCTCGAAGCCAGAGTCCCGAACATCGAACCCGGGCTTCGATCCAAACGGGCGCGACGCCCGACACTTCATCGGTTCCCTAAACCGAGGAGATTAACCAGGTCGAGCAGAATATAAGTTCATAAAACAAGCAAATATGGTACATAACCGAACATAAAGAATGTCAAAAGAAAACATTCATATATTTAAAAAGAAAACATTCATATAACAACGGTCGAGGCCAAGTACGCCCGAAGGCCAAATTACATATGCCCGAAGGCCAAAATACGTAAAGGGCACGCAGACCACACAACAAGGCACGTAGGACATAATAAAAACAAATCAAAAATTAATCAAGACTCCGCCCGGAGCCCCTCTTCAACATTTTCCAGCCCGTCCTCGTCATCCCCCAGCTCCTCCTCAGCTTCGAAAGGGCACACGATTTCCCCCTCCCGGACACAGTAGTTGTGGGCCGACCCCTCCGTCACCAACTCAGGATTCAGAAGCCTCAGCTGTTCGACGACATTGTCGAAACCCTCCTTGAACACAACTACGAGGTCCTGGTTAAGGGAACGTATGTGCCCTAGCAGCTCCCCACGTGAACCGAGCGCGAGCTCCTCCTCATTTTCATCAGCCAAAGGACGGACCTTTTCCTCGAGAGATGCAAGCTGAGCCCGCAGTCCAGCATTGTCCTCGATCAGCTTCTGGTGCCCGGCCACCTGCTCCTCCAAGCTCACCTTGGCCGCCTTCAGCTGATCCCGTTCCTTTTCTACCTCTTCCAATTTTTTGTTCAGCCCCTCCTGCAGCTGATGCTCCTCCTTATAGTCCGATAGATCTTTGGACAGCTTGTCCTTCTCCGAACGAACCTGCACGAGAGCGTCTTCCAGGGAGGCGGTAGAAACTGAAATATCAGTCAAGACCATGGCCGTCTCCATCACCCGGATGACAGCTGCCAGGTCTCTTGCCAGCTCCTTGCGTCGGACACCAGCATCTTGGTCCAGGATAGCCCTTGCCTCAGGCGCCGGCACCGCGATCGCATCCTCGGCTTTGAAGAATGACCGCTCCACATAGCAAGGGGGTAATAAATAGTTGCCCGGTCCACCCGGACTTCCCAGTGATGACCTCGAAAGAGTCCCCGCCGGACGCTTCCGTTTGTGGCGAGGAGAGGCCGATTGAGGTGGGCTGTCAGGAATATCTATCGTCGACGCCCGAGGAGGAGAGGAAGGTGTCGGACCCGCTGTGTTCGAAGTCCCGACCCCAGCATCAGCAGCGGCCACCTGAACACGGGCCACGATTTTCTTCTTTTTTGGTACCCGGTCCGACGCACCGACCTGGTTGGCCAGCTTAAGGACCCGGTCACGTGCACTGGGCATAGCACCTGCAAAACATTACACACAAACATTAGCGAGCGAAAACATAGACAAAAATAAAAGATCAGGAAAAAGTCTGCCTACTCAATAATTCTAAAGCCTTCTCCTCGGTCCTGCACTCGAGCAAGGCCTTCGTATTAATGATGCGGGTCTCAGTGATTGGCATTCCGGCTTCGTCCAGATAGGACACGCCCTGTCGATTCGTCCAGACCCCCAGATTGAAACTCTACACGTAATCAACCAGCTTCTTATATGCGAGCCTATCCTCAACACCGAGCATCACAAATTTGACCCTATAGTGAGCAGTGGTGAGGTCGAAATGATCGCGCTGCCACCTCAGCGGTATCCTCGACATCAATTTCTCCTCCCCGTTTGATGCTCGTTGATAGTAGTAAAGGGAATGAAGGGCGGCACGGGTGATCGGTCTCACCACATACCAACGACCCTTGAAATGACGGGCAGAGTCCACGTACGTCTTGAACAAACGCACGGGCTGCTTAAAAGAAACCCAACTGTGGCGCCCACGGAGGCCGGACCGCTGGAGGTGGAAGACATGAAAGAAAAGGGCTCGAGTACACCCAATGTCGAGGAAACGGCAGACCAACTCGAATGCCCGCATAAAAGCGAGGGCGTTGGGATGCAGTTGGGATGGCGCCAGCCGAAGCCATTTAAAGATCGACATTTGGAAGGAATTAAAGGGCAGCCTGATCCCCGCCTCCCGGAAAGCAAACTCATACATCGTGAACTGCTTCCCCGGGAAATGATAGCATATACGGTCCTCCTCCTTGGGGGCACAGCAATACCAATTCTCCGGATCTTCCCGGCTTCTGTCTTCGACCACGGCGTAAGCGGGGATAGCCTCGTCACAGAAATAAGACTCCTCCTCCAAAGGTTCATCCGCAACCCAGGAGAGATCAACCTGCCCGGAGGACGAAGCGTGCTCAGTACCATCCCTGGCACTCCCATCCCCGACGGGTAGACGAGCGATGGCCGCATCTTCAGACGAGGACCCGGAGTCTTCCCTCCTCGGTCGTAAACGCCCGGTAGCACCTGAAACGCAGACAGAAAGAGTGAATTCGACGTCATATCAAATCCACCCTTCCACCGCAGGTCAAGTGAAAGGGCGTAGCAGCAACGGACACTGACAACATGTTCGACGCGAACATACGCACGTTCTTAAGAGACCGGGCAGAAAGTTCATACATGCTTATGCAAATATTGCCCGGCATATGTAATTTCTGCTCGGGACAGTCTAACCCTAACCCTATTTTTTACCATCTAAAGTCCATCTACAGTCCATTCTACCATTCCTAAGTCAAATCTAACCAACCTACTATGGATATAACATACATTTGCGGATATTTGACACAAAAAGAAGGCAAAATAATGGATTAAAGAAGCAAAATGGTACCTGACATATGTGGAATTGAGAAAGAGACGGTGGCGCACGGGCAGAGACGGTGGTTCAGACAAGAGACGGGCAGACACAGGAGGATTCTTCAGAGCTTCCGGTGAACGTAGGAGCGAAAAAGTGAAAATGAAGTCACTCAACTTCATTTTATAGTCCCAGGCGCGTGGGCCAACGCGCTAGGTCATCATTGCCTACTGCCTACGCCGCCTTTGCACACAAAACGAAGCGACGCCATTAAGTTTGAAACACGTCTATCTAAAAAGAAACCGAAGCGACGCCGAGCATCTGCCCATCTCCCCGACTCATCAGGGCATCCTATCCCCGCATCAAGCCCTCGGCCATTACGGGGAAGGTGCACACCCGTCGATTACTTTCCATCCACGACACTACCGTGGAAAGAAAAGCGTTGCGAGCAAGTCTATTGGAATCTTCCATGCCATACGTCTGCGCCTCTTCCTCGACACGGGAATCCCGGTTGCAATACAAGTTATCACTCTAACTCAGAGACTCGACTTGGGGGGCTCCTGTTCTGGACTGGGCCATGACGACATGGACGGCACGGCCCAATACTTGTCGGGAGCGGGCCCAAACATTTGGGCTGATGAATGCGTCGGGCAAGGGCCCAGGCATCCATGTCGATGACACTCCACCTCGACATCATACTGTGTGTCGGGCAGAGACACGCGCCCCCCGCCAGCTGACCTTCATTCACATGTCACCTACCTATATCACGGGCACATGAGCTATGTCGGGCAGAACCATGTCTGCCACCTCATCTGTCACGTCACCCAACTGCCCTGCATTATCTCCTGAGGAATAGGGGCAGTTGGACCAGGGAGCAGACCTTTGGTCTAGGTCTTTACGCTTCTTACGCGTCCCCTGGCAGCTCCTCCTTGGGCCTAGCTAGGTCCAGCCCATTAGGAGCCTTGGCCCAGCGCTGGGGGCTCAATATAAATACCCTTTCATAACAAAGGGTCAGGTATTCTAACTCACTCTGAAATAACCTCAACTCTCTGTACCTCTTTTGACTTAAGCATTGGAGCACTTTGCAGGTACACCCCCTCACTCATCTCATTCTCTGGCCCAGTCTTCAAATCCTTGGAAGGCCCTCCTGATCAGGTAAGATCAGTTCTGATAGGCTAGATATGTTGAATGTTCCAGTTGTTTTATTTATGTATGGTCATGTTTGAATTTATGTATTTTCTAGTTTTATTTATGTACGGTCATGTTTTGAATTATGTATTTCCTTGTTTTATTTATGTATGTTCGTGTTTGTGGTTGTATGATTTTACTGATATGAATGAAACGGACTAGGCTTCTATTTTAAATAAATATGGTTACAATAGTTTAATTTATGATGTTGAGCTTGGTCCAACGTTGGGACATTTTTTACGATTGTGACCGGGCTGACGACATGAACTACACAGTCTCACCATCTTATTCGTCGTATCCATTTCGGTGCGAATACGCGTGCTGTTAGGACGCCCTTTTTTCTTTCTTCGCATGTTCTCATTATGTCAGACTATTTCCCTGTTGTAGGTGGGCCAGTAGTCCTCATTTGCAACTACCGGAAAGCTTTTGTTGTAGACGTTGCAAAGATTGTGCACTTGGTAAACAGGGGATAGTAAACCTGAAGGGTCCAGCCGAACCTTCGAACATGCCGCTATGACATGGGAGCAAGGCATGCGAAAGGCTTGAAATTTTCCACAGTCGCACCAATTGTTATCAAGTTCTACCCGATAGGATCCCCTCGGTCTCCCTTCGTTGTGATCCATGATCTCAGCAACATTGAAATGTCCCTTATTGCGGTTAAACACGGTGACCACATGTGTGTTAGATTTGGATGCTTCGTCTTTTATAAATGTCATAGAACTATCGCTGAACACTTGACCAGACTGTAGGATGAAACTCCACTTTGAACGTTCGGTGTCAAAAAGTGCTCCGAGCCTAAAGTAGGTTGACCTCACCAAAGTGGTTATCGGTAGGTTGTGGATTCCTTTGAAAACAGAGTTCACTGATTCCACGAGATTTGTTGTCATGTGACCCCAGTGTTGTCCTTTGTCGTAGGCCCTGCTCCACTTATCCAAAGGAATCTGGTTTATCCATCTGAACGCATCTTCATTTGTCAGCCTGATTTCGTCACGATAATGTTTGAATGACGGTTCGGTTAATGAGTATCATGCGTTCACGACCTTCTTCCGCAATGTCTTGTCTTTGATCTCTCTCATGAAATTTTGCGCGATGTGTCTAATGCAATAGACATGTGTTGAAGGCGGTTCTTGCCAGCCGTTATCAACATTCTTCCATGCACTCTTAATTGATGCATGTCTGTCCGAAATCAAACATAAGTTAGACTGGGGAGCCACATACAAGCGGAGATTTTTTAGGAAAAAACTCCATCCCTCGGCAGTCTCTCCCTCGACTATAGCGAATGCAATTGGGAAGATATCGTTGTTGTCATCCTGTGCCACTACCATCAATAGAGTTCCTTTGTATTTGTCGTAGAGCCATGTTCCATCAATTTGGATTATAGGCTTGCAGAAGGCAAAACCCTTTATACATGGGTCAAAAGCCCAAAAGAGTCGGTGGAATATGCCATTTCCACTAACACAATGACTTTCTGAAGTATACGCCGGCAAGGTCTCAAGGATGACAACGGTCCCTGGTGCATAGTGCTTTAGTGCCAGCAAAAACTTTGGGAGTTCTTTGTACGAGTCCTCCCAATTTCCAAATACAACGGCAACATCCTTAGTTCTAGCAATCCATGTTTTCCTATATGATGGAGTATAATTGTGCTTCTGTACTATGTGCTTAATTATCGTGCTGACCTTTACCGAAGGATCGTCGGCAATGATTGATAGGATATCGTTGCATATTAGCTGAGAGCTCAGTTGCCGATGATCCTGTAATGAGGTTGTTATTACACAAGTATGTTCCGGTCCCATAGAAGCAACCTTCCAATCTTCACTTCTCTTTCTGTATGATGCTGTTAATCGAAACGGACACGCCACGTTACGACAACATATCATATATAGTGTAGGATTCGTTCGGTCGACCTTATAATCAGCTGATAAATCCATGTGGTAAAATTTTATAGCTCGAACGCATTCTTCTTTTGTTCGAAAATGGTCGCCCTCCTTTAATGCACCTTGTCTTTGTGGATACGGATCATAAAATATGTCTGAAGATGGGCCTTCACTTCCCAAGTTCAAGTTTGTCATGTGTGGAGGAGGACGATATACATGACTGTCGGGACCTCGTCTTCATTGACCATTTCATCAACTATTGCTTCCTCTTGTTCCTCGTCCTCATCAACAACATCGACTTCAGCCAAATCATTGTCAGATTCGAAAAAGACTTGCGAAGGATCAATAGTCTGAGACATTTGTTGTTGGTTAAGCGTAACATAGAGCTCGATATCATTGAAACCATAATACTCATGGCTTAGAAACATAGTACGAAAACTTTCGTCATCAGATATAGTTAATTGGAAATACATGACCTGGTTATCCTCATAGAATACTGGATTTTTGTAAATAATGACGTCCATTGGACCACGCTGCATTTTGTTTTCCAATCTCTGTTTTAGATGAGCAAAATTGGATTGTCAGGTTATTGAGAACCGAGTAACCTCGGTGTTACGAAAGTGGAAACCAGAATGGTTACATTCAAATATTTCTCCATTTATATGGGCATTGATCATATACTGGGGTAATTGAGACATAGTTCAAATACAAAGACACTTTTAGATACGAAAATGTTTTGAAATTTATGGTACAATGAAGATATGAAAATAATCTATAAATAGTAAAGTTTAAAATTATTTTATGGATATATTTACTGTTTTTAATTAATGTGTACAAGTTGTCGAAAATTTCGGTAGCCTTATAGGCTTATCTCCTGCACATATAGGTTTATCTTCTGCACATATAGACTATATTATTTTTCCACATATAGTCTTATCTTCTGCACATATAGGTTTATCTAATGCACATATAGACTATATTTATTTTCCACATATAGTCTTATCTTCTGCACATATAGGTTTATCTGCACATATAGACTATATTATTTTTCCACAGATAGACTTATCTTCTGCACATATTGCACTATGAAACAAATAATGTCCATACATTTTATATATAATACAATTCACATAATATCATACTTCTTAAATATTATACATCTTAAATATTAATACAAATATTACACTATCATTCACATAATAAATATTATCACTTAATAAATATTAACATAATAAATATTAACTTAATAAATATTAACATAATAAATATTAACTTAATAAATATTAACATAATCAATATTAACATAATCAATATTAACATAATCAACTCACTTAAACCCTAACTTAAAGTCACGTTCGCCAATCAGATTAGCTAAGGGGATTTTATCAACACCCATTCGCCAATCAGAATTAAGAACCAAGGTAAACCCTAGACCTATTTGCCAAATGGATTGGCGAAACCCTAGATACATTCGCCAATCAACATGGCAACTGTATAAACCTGCAAAAGCTGAAACTCAAACAGAGATAACGTGCTTGCATTGAATTGTCCTGGCATGCTGCATGGTCAAGATTCCATTCAAGATTCTGTATAATAATTTTTGCATGTGAAGGTTGGTTGGTGATCCTGCAAAACCTTCATTCGCCAATCAGAATGAAGTTGGACAATCCTCAACATTGGTGTTGAACCAATCAGGAGAAGGTTAATACAAATTCGCCAATCCAAGTGGCGAACATATAGGTTTGTGTTTGTTTGAATTCGCCAAACAATGTGGCTAAAGCATGCAAATATTTCTTAAATACTTCTATAAATTGGTCATCAACAAATTCAATATCACAATCACTTGATATATCACACAAACTTCTTCTAATAGTCTCATAATTATTCCTAGACATTTTTTATAAAATATTTTCAATGGCTTTACTAACAATGGGAGATCAACATCGAGGCACAATCGAAAATATCGAGTCATTTGTAAGTTTTTGCTTCGTATATTTTCTTACACATACATTTATATATATTTTTTAGTCATGCATATTTTAACTTATTTCGAATAATATTTTTACAAAATGTAAAAAGATTTCGGTGTCGGGTGCACGACTACATAGAGTTTGATCCGATCATTGAACCGTATCTACGTTCATGCGGATTTGGTGAAGTCATAAAGGTGCACAATAATTCTATAGACACAAAATTCATTTTGGCACTACAAGAGAGGTGGAGGCCAGAGACACACACCTTTCACCTGTCGTTCGGTGAATGCACGGTCACATTGGAAGACGTTTACATGCTTTTGGGGTTACGTGTATCCGGTAGAGCTGTCTTTGGTAAGGTCAACCATGAAATTTCTATAGTAGCGGACTTGCTGGGTGCCCCTCTCATTGACGAGGAGCAGCCAACAAATACTCGTAGCAGGGGTTCGGGTATTCATTTAGGAGTCCTTAGAGCCCACTATGCTAGTTTTATTTTAAACGAAGAATCAACCGAGTACGAAAAAATTCAAAAAACTCGGTGTTATATTATGCTTTTATTCGGTCATTTTTTATTTCCCGACGGTACCGGAAACACAATAAATATGATGTATTTACCATTGTTGCGAAACATCAACAATGTAAATACATATAGTTGGGGTTCGGCTGTTTTGGCACATTTGTACAGTAGCCTTTGTAAAAATGCCGCAAAGGATACTTGTACAGTTTTTGGTTGTGAATTTTTGTTACAAGCTCGGGGGTATTCAAGATTGCTGATGCTCGCCCCACGCAATATGAATCCATGCTTGTTCCCTTACGCAAACCAGTAAGTCTACTATTATTTTTTATTTCCAAACATATTAAATTTTAAATATTTAAATTGTTATTGTATCTAAATGCTTTTAAATCTATTATGCTTAGCTGGTCCGATCTTGGGATGGATTATAGTAGAAATCCAAGAAGTTCCATAGTTTTATATCGCAATTTATTAGACCACGTGGGGATCGATCAGGTATTGTCATATATAAAAAATATCTTTTCTTTTTAAAGCATATTATTCACTAAAATAATTTTCTACTAAACGAATTTTTTTTTAATGTAGTTCATCTGGCGGCCCTATTTAGCCCTCGACCATGAGCCTAACCCAGAGCATGCTAAAATTTGGACAGCAAAAACACCAATCATTCGGTTCACTACGATTGAAATGCACCAAACAGATCGGGTGAAAATGCAGTTCAGAATGTAACAAGATATTCTGGGCCCTCCGACATGTTTGGGAGAATGGCATTTGAAAAGAGTAAGTGACATGTGGAATATGGAAGATTGGAGAGACTTTGCAAGGGAATTACGTCAACAATGGAGGGATCGACGTCAACATGTCCTAACTGACCAAGTGCTGCAAAATGTCAAACCAACTAGAGAATATTTAGTTTGGTTTAGGTCAGTTACTACGCAACAATGGGTGTCTGATAACCCATACTTGATTGACCCGCGCTCGCAGGCCACAGCATACACCCAACCACCAACCCCACAACATGACCAACCCACCCAATTCCAGCCATCGACTTCAAACACCCATAGACCATTCTTCCAAACACGTAACCCCTTTATGCCACAAACCCAATCACAACAACAAAAGCCTTACCAACACCAATATACCCCCGATAACACCTTCATATCCACACCAACCTATAGCCCCCCACCTTTGTTTCGTTCTCAAAACGAGGCAATATCCTCATTCGGTCAAGCTTATCGTCCTAACCCAACCCAATCCAACCCAGCCCAACCTATCTGACCCAGCTTTGAAAACATGGGCACACAACTGAGTTACGGCAGCGCCTTTGGCAGCAACCCTCCTCGTAATTGGGGACAAGCGGTTGCAAATATAACAGAGTCATGGACTCAACAACAACCGCCTCCACCAAACACACAAATACAAGCGGAACCTCAACCACCTCGTGGTAGAGGTCGAAGACGGGGTCATTCCCGTGGATGTGGTACTGAGGGACATTTAGATCGGGCGAGAAATTAATCTTTGTACTGCCGTTGTTGAATTATTAATAATAATTTTCTTTTATATTATATTTCTCTTTGTCAGATTCTCTTAGTTTAATTTATTAAATAATAATTATTAACTTAAATAATCATAATTCTTTTCCAAATATATATATATATATATATATATATATATATATATATATATATTATATTCATATATATATATATATATAATATATATATATATATATATGAGTATATATATATATATATATATATATATATATATATATATATATTTATATATATGTATATATGAGTATACATAGATATATACTTATATATATGTACTCATTCGCCAGTTGGTATGGCTAGTATAACACTAATTCGTCAAACCATTTGGAGACATACTTTGAATTCCACACTCATTCACCATTTGACTTGATGAATTAGTTATAAAAAAATTTCACTTAGCCAAACCAATTGACGAATTGGTTAGAAATTACACTAGTTCGCCAATCAAGTTGGTGAATATGTATGCAAAGTATGTTAGTTTGGTAAATTTTTTGAAAACATTGTTATTTTGGGAATTAATTTATTAAACTATGTTATTCTAAAAAAAATATTCTCAATATAAGGGTAACTCAATAAACATTTTACTTTTGAGTAATTCGTGTGATATTGACTATTCTAAAAATATCTAAAAGTGTAACTTAATAATAATAATAATAATAATAAAATGCAAGAAATAATTGTTTTGAAGGTTAAATAATTATGGATAAGAAAAACATCACATACATCAAAATAACATAGAAATTTTATTTAAATAAAATAGTTCAATTTCAATTATTTATCATATTATATATTGACTCTTACAATTATTGGATCAATAACTTATTAACAAATTAGACTAGATTAATTATTATCAAAATTTTAAAAACTTCATCTCTTTAATTTTCGATTCTTCAATTGTTATCATTTTTTCGTCTGTTTGTAAATATGATGCACGAGTGACCACATGGAAAAAATCATAAAGAGGGAGTTATCATTTCCAAACATGTTAAAAGAAAAATAAATATTTACATTCAACAAAATTATAAAATCATCATGCATTCAAGTAATATATGGCTTAGTTAATTTAAAATCATCATGCATTCAAGTAATATATGGATTAGTTAATTTAAAATCATCTTAGTTAATTTAAAATTTGAGTTAATATTAATATGGATGGTGAAGCCACCTACTACATGAACAAGAGAGTCTAATTAAAGTGATTCATTATTTAACGAGAATGCTTCTTCGAAGTCTTACATTTATGTAAGGTATTCCTTAATCATTAAGCTTCAATTATATCACCATTAAGCCTTGTGATGTGTCTCTCATATTAATCTATCTACCATATAAGAATATTCAATGTTCTATAAAAGACTAAATTATCCTTCTGCTACCACAACATGTCATATGGATAGGCTGGTTAAAGAGCATTCTATGATGCCTTCTCCATGACCTCTCATGCGCCAAAAAGATGCTTATGGCCTAGATATTCGGATTAGAATTGCTTTGGTTAAATACATGTCTCCCCTATTGGCCTACCAATTTATGACTATGCATTATTTTTCTTCTTTTACGAGGTATTTCACTATATGCTTATTGTTATATTCATTATGATAGATATTGAAGCACATAATCCATGCAAAGCTTATCAATTTTTTTGTCTTCTGTCTAACAAACTTCTACTGGTGCGTTTCAAAAATGGCGAGACCCTTGGAGAAAATTGCTGACCTCAATGAATCCAAAGAACTATATACGGAAGATTGTTGTTTGGGTCCATCACAAATGGTCTGTTGTAACAAACAACAAAGAAAACTTTGAAATAATCGTTGTAGATTTTGAGGTGAGTTTCATGGGTGTTGATTTTTGTCATTATATTCTGATATGATATGAACTTTTTCCCTTATTTTCTGTTGTAATGTCTCAGCATGTGTAAACATTTTGTTGTTTATATGGCATATCGGATTGTCTTATAACACATGTTTTATTTTGTATACTTGATTGTATATTTCTGTTGCTGATTTGCTGGCAAATATTCTTTGTTGCTATTATGTTGATCAGGGAAATGATATACATGTTGTTGTTCCAACGTCGTATGTGTCCACTTTTGATGAAAGGTTAACCGTTGGTGATGCTTACACTTTCTCAAACTTTAAAGTTGTGCCAAACGACCTTCTGTTTAAACCCTGTATCCACCCCTGTATGATGAAGTTTATAGCAGGTACCTCTGTTAATGTCTTTGACAAACATCTGATACCCCCAAAACCCAACAAATTTACTTGTTTCAAAGATATAATCACTGGACAGTATAGGAAAGATTTGTTGTTGGGTAAGATTTATGTCTTATGTATTCATGGTTATCATGATGTTTTATTCATTGTATTGAACTATTGAAAGTGGATGCTTGCATATGTAATAAGCATGGTGGATAACATTGGTTATACGCAGGCCCAAACGGGTGGGAAGAAACAGCAGGTCAATTTCGTCCTTCGAGACAATGGGTAATGTTTTTTTGTTGTTTCCATACACTATTTTTTGCTCATTCACATAAGTTTATGTCCTATTATAATGAATGGATTTTTTGAATTCATAAATAATGCAATCAATTGTACATTGTGCGAAACGTATGCGAAACAATTCCTCGATTTTAAGCAGGATCCACAAAACAATGTATGTCCAATCATTGTGATGCTTCAATACGCAAAGATCAAGGAGGAAGGTTTGGCCAGCTTACTTTATGTTTATTTTCTATCATCGCATACTGCTTATTTTATACAAATTACATGTTTTCATTTGATTGTATTGGTGGCCCAATGCTAATATTCAATAGGTAAATATCCTTTCGCTGTTACAAATACTTACAATGTCACGAAAATGATCATCAATTCTGATATGTCATGTTTCAAAGAGTTTTTGGAAAGGTTCCATCATGCGAATTCTTTCTCTATAACTTTTCAGTTTATTTCATACATCAATCTCTTTGTTAATACCAGGCTTTGAATTTTTATGTAGAATACATAAGGATTCTTTGGTTAGTGCTTCGACACAACTCAGTTCTCCATCTCAGATATATTCACATTCCTCTGATAATTCACATAACACCCCTTACCAAAAGTTACTTGAGAGGGATGTAGTCCTCCCCTGGTCGAAATTGTTAAACTTCGTCAGGTATGTGTTTATAATAACTTCTTTGTATTTCATATTGTAACAGAATTTGATATTTTCCTATAACCTTCATTATATGATATACTCAATTTATTTGGTTCTAGGTAACATTATATGTTACTGTTGCAAAGATCAAAAAGCTAATTGCATCACTGTTTGGATGGTATTATCTTGTATGTCATCAGTGTCCCAAGGTTGCTCGCGGTGAAAGACCTCCTTATATTTGTGAGGATGGTCATTCAACTGAGGTAGAAATTTTAAAGTGAGCTTTATGTAGCCTTGAAGTTTATATTTTTGTGAATTTTATCATTGTTACTGCCGAATCTAAGAAAAGTACATGAACATGGTCCTCATTGTTTTACTTCCTTTGTGTTTAGGTATAAAATTGAGATTGAAGTGGTTCATAACAAACAGTGTTGTAAATTTGTTTTATGGGACAAAAAGTGTGTACAGATAATTGGAAAGTCTGCATCCCAGATACGCAAACCATGGTTGAGGTCTGGCCCTCAACCTGTTCATTAACATTGTCCTTAAATCACAACACGAACACTGCAAATAAAATTTACACCCACCTAACTTTGTCCAACCCTATTTGCAGGCTGGAATAACTGATCCTTTGGAATATCCCTTGGCGCTTGATAATTTGTTGGAGTTGGAGCTTGCTTACAGAGTCAAGTGGCAGTCACGGTGGGAGAGATGTTATGTTGTTATGATGATTAAAGATGAACAGTTTGTGACACAACTTAAAGCTCCATGGGAGCATACAAGGGTATCAAGAACATCATTTTTTTCTATAATTGTTGGATTCAAGTTTGTTAAAAAAATTTGCATGGATATACCCGTTCGACTCTTTTTTTTTTGCTAAACACAACTTTCAACGTCGGACATGAAGGTAACACCATCGTTGTTGCAGACATGACTATTGACATAACATTATATTTCTCATTCATCTGAGTATTATTTTTTAGGATGTTTGGTTTTGTTTTGTCAGGAATATTTTTTTTATTATGCTTCTAATTTGTATTTATATAACTTGAAGATTAAGGAAAGTGTAGATGAAGCCAAATCAAATGCGGCTGATGAATGTGACATGGTCCAGGTTGGTCAACATTGAATGTTCTTTTGATTTTGTGATCTATTTCAGTTATCTTTATGTCACATATATTAATAATAACATAATGTTTGTGTTTATGGAATTCATTTTGTTATGTTAGGGGCTGGAATGCACATCAAAACTTAATCCTGAACCCGTGACTCTGACTAAGAAGAGATCAGTTCCAGATGGTTCCAGTGAATCCACTTCTAAAATCGGTTTGAATGACGGAGAGCTTTCCTCAACGAAGCTCAACAAGTCGATCAAATTGGAAAAGATAAAATAACATAATGAATTCTTTTGATATGTTATCTACTATAACTATTTGATGTTTAAAATACCTTTTGATTTATGGTATGCTTTGTAATGGTAACACCAAAGATGTATTTTCCCAAAACAGCTTCATGAGTTTTCTTCCGGTGGTACTTATTATTTCTAAGTTAATGGAGTTTGATTGTTATTAATAATAAGATGAATTTTTTAGTTGTGCTTATACTTATCCTGAATTGATGATTTTACTTTGCAAGTTTTGGTATTTATGATTCTGTCAAATTACCTTACAATGTAATCTATGTTATTGTGAGTTTACATTAACACAATGGTACCAACTAATTCAGGCAGAAGAATTTATTTTCACAACATACAAATTGTGTATTATGTACAAGTAAATGTACAATCAAACATTACTACATTACATTCCAATACTAATAAATCCCGAAAACTATGATGAATGAGAATGTTGACTTCTGATTTTTGTGTTGTGAATGTTCCTTAAATAGTTTAATGTATTATGAATGACTAATTTGCAATGTATATATTTTAAAACACCAACAAAATCTACAATGTCCACTTTAAGATACCATTGAACCAGAAACACATACATTTATCTTATATGATTGCTATTAACTTCATGTGCATTATTTTAGCACTGATATACTAAGCTCGACTGCTGATTTAAGAAACCTAATGGCAGTTGTATTTAATACCATATCTTTGAAGCTTAGGTGATTTTCTCATATTCCAATAAGCATTTGTTGCACGCCACACTATGTACACACATGCAGGTTCATCATCATCGCATCAACCTTGAAAAGGTCTCATTTATTGGTATTTTAGATTTTCTTTAATATTAATACTTTTGGTTTAATGACTTTTGATGTTCCCAACTGTTTGAAAGGATGTCCAAATATATACAATGTTGGTTTAATCATAAAACAACTGTCGAAATTTTTCACATTTTTTTTTCTGCTTTCACACATTATGTAACCCTATCAAGATACAAGGAATACAAGATCATGGATATTGTCAATAATGTTGTTGCTGCTTGACAAAGAAGACAAAGAAGGAGAAGTATTTTAGCAGAGATGAGAAATTCAGGTAGGCTACATACCAGCAGTCGAGCTTTAAACAGCCAGCATTCCCCTGTACTGTTGAGATGACAAATGTATTCACATGCAGGTGTTACAACTCATGAACAATTGTATTGAAGTCCCTCACCATCTTTGATAGGTAGCTCCAATGAAAATCCAACTTCTTCTTTGGCAAGAAAATGGAGGAGGGATATATTGTAGAAGCATGCTTCAACCTCAAGGATTTTGATGAAGACAACAAGTTTCCATGCACTTCATGTTTGCAAAACGATAAGAGCTTCCAACAATCAAGAGACAATGTCTTGGCATTTCAAAGCAACAATATTACGTGATCAAGCTTCCTGTGCACATTCATAAAGTTTCAAGTTTTGGACACATGGATTAAGGTATATCAAAATCTCTCTTTAAGATTGATATACAAGTGTTCAAATATAGGTTATCATGATAAGCATTGCATATACCTCTTTTAGAATTGAATTGGAACTGGTTTAACACTTTAAACTTAATAATTTTTTTTGAGTTTTTACAATGTTAACCGGTTAACCAAAATGGTTAACCGGTTAACGGCTCAAAGTTTTCAATATATTGGGTTAATGTTAGAGTGTTAACCGGTTACCCAAAATGGTTAACCGGTTAACACTGAACGAATTTCTGAAAAATCATTTCTTTTCATTTGAAATACTTTTTAAATTTTATACCTTTTCATATATTGTTTCATGAACATTTCATACCTTTTTGAAAGGGTGTTTTTGAAACTTATATAATCTGGTTTTTTCAAATATGAAAAACACCTCCTAACAATCTTTCATAAAATTTCTAAACAATCAAAGTCACTCTTTTTGAATATTTTCAAATATATCAAAGTGTTCATATTGTTCATCTTTTTCATACACATAGAAGTTGAACACTTGCATTGATATTGAAAAGTGAATTTTGATTAAGAAAAAGGAGAAGATCAATCTAGCATTGATAGTATACATTTAATTTCTTTCTCAAAATAACATATAAAATTATTTCTATTTCCGACTTACGATCCAGGATTGTTGGACGTAAGGGTTAGTGCTTGCAAGAGGATTGTTTTTGCACACTGTTGATGTATAGTTGTTAGATAGTAGGCCTCACCGGTTTATGGTGTGATAGGTTGTATGATCTAAACTATAGTGAAAATCTCTTACAAGGTGTAAGGGGACTGGATGTACCTTCAGATTATGAAGGGAACCAGGATAAACCTTTGTGTTCTTTTACTTTTCGCATTACGACTTTCATTTCTTAAACACGTAAAAGAAGAAAAATCCATCCACCGATAAAATAACCAAAGAAAACTTTATAAAGCCTAATTCACCCACTCTTAGGCTATCTCTGAAACTACAATTGGCATCAGAGCAAGTTATAGTTAACTTGTTCCTAGAAGATCCAGCATGGCTTCCCCAAGTACAAATTCGGTTTTCAAAGACGTTGGAAGTAGCAACAAGCCTTCACTCTTCTCCGGGGAATATTTTGATTTCTGGAAAATCAGGATGAAAGCACATCTTGAAGCCCAAGGAGAAGGTATATGGGAAGCGATCGAAGAATGTCCACACAATCCCGTTAATGTGATCAATGGTGTTGGAACCGCGGAGTTGAAAAACACATATGATGAAGACGATAAGAAAATAAATTATAAATGAGAAGAAGGCAATCAACATACTCCAAAGCGACCTCAGTATGGATGAATTCTTCTGTGTATCACAGTGTAAATCGGCAAAAGAGATTTGGGACACCTTGGTAGAAACGCATGAAGGAACCACTGAAGTAAAGAGATCAAGGCTAAACACATCGAGTCAAGAATATGAGATGTTCTGTATGCAGCCCGGTGAATCTATTGTTGCCTTGCATAAGAGATTTGTCCATCTAATAAACCATTTGATTGCTCTCGAGAAAACCTTCACCAATGATGATCTCAACCTGAAGTTCCTAAGATCTTTGACAAGGGAATGACAACCGAAAGTGACCGGTATTTCAGAAAAGAAGAGTCTCTTAACGATGACATCCGCGTCCTTATATGGTAAACTTCAAGAGCACGAATTGGAACTTGGAAGGCTCGAGAAGCATGAAAGCCAAGAAAAGAAGTCCAAGGGAATTTCCTTGAAGGTTGATTCAAAAAATGACAAAGATGATGAGACGTCCGAAGATGAGAACTTTATGCTTCTTGTAAAGAAGCTTAGTAAGTTTTTTGATAAAAATAAAAATTCCTCTTATCATAACAAAAATAAACATTTCAGGAAAAAGGAAACATCTACATCAATGCAAGACATCACTTGTTATGAATGTGGAAAGCAAGGTAACATAAAGCCGGATTGTCCGAAACTTGCAAAGAAAGGAGGATTCAAAGGCAAGAAGGATTTCAAGAATAAGAAGGCTTATGTTGCTTGGGACGATAATGAGATAAGTTCCTCATCAGAATCGGATGAATGTGCGAATATGGCTCTTATGGCTTCACATCACTCTGATGAAGAAATCGATGAGGTTAGTAGCAATTTTTCAATTTATGAGAATGATGCACAAGATGTTATAGATGAACTTCTAAAAGAATGCAAGACTTTGTATAAAAGCATTTCATCACAAAAGAAACTAATTTCATCTTTAGAAGAACAAAATATCGCTTTTGAAAAATATATTGAAAGTGAAAAACAAAAATTGATGGATGAAAAACAAAGTCTTGTATGCAAAAATTGTGAGTCCTTATCCTTTCAAATTGTTCAACTTAAAAGATTTTTAGAAAGATATCAAAAAGGTCAAATTGGCTTGGAGGAAATTCTTAGGCATCAAAGATATCCTAATGATAAAAGTGGTTTAGGATATTCTAAGTTTTCCAAACCAAGCACAAATGAGACCATTTTTGTGAAATCAAGTGAATAAGTTGTTAAGGAAGAGGCAACCAATTCTAAAAGTGTGCATCAAAGTCATAAAAAGAAAAGAATTGTTAAGAAAAATAGTTATGTTCCTAGATATAAAAGTCACTTTCAACCTACTTGTTTTTATTGTGGAATCAAAGGGCACACGCATAATGCTTGTTATGTGCACAATATTGGCGTTGCTAAAGGGCATTATGTGTAGGTTGAAAATGGTACTAACTATCAAGGACCCAAAGCATTTTGGGTACCTAACAATACTTGATTTTGTTTTGTAGGTATGTTTGAAGACAACTTCTAATCAATGGTATCTTGATAGCGGTTGTTTAAAGCATATGACGAGCGACATCAACAAATTTTCAAATCTATCTTTAAAGGCCAAAGGATACGTTACTTACAGTGATGATAATAAAGGAAATATCATTGGAGTAGGAACCGTTGGTGCATCTCCATTTACAATCATCGAAGACGTTCTTTACGTTGAAGGCCTTAAACACAACCTACTTAGCATAAAATGTCAAAAATGACTTGTGAGTCGACTCATGAAGTCTAAAATGTCAAAAATGAAATTTTAAGTGCATTTTGCTAACTCAATCATTTTCTCATATAACTAATGCACCAACCATGATTCCAATGCATCATTGACACATGGGAAAAGCTCCTATATGCAAAGACTCATTGAACGAACAATTTAAGCATGTTAATAATGAATGCAGTCTAAAATGCAATGACATCATCCAAAGCACACACTATAACTTATCTAATGTTTGACATCATTAAAACACGAACAATGCACCTTGCCCTCACAACTAAACCCTCAAAATTATCCTTATAATTTTATTGGGCTTACTTAACCACTCTCACACTTATTATTCACACTCCCAATCCGACTCATTTACTTATTTCTACCAATTCTATATTATCCCACCAAATAAAATAAATCAAATAAATTAAATAATTCAATTAAATCAATTAAATCAAATAAATCAATTATGCACAAAATCACTCGCTCAATTAATTAATATAATATAAATAAATAATTACTAAAATTTGGGTGTTACACATGACATACCAACTCCAAACAAACTTGAACAAAATGTTATGATTTTGAAATACACCCAATACACATAATCTATCAGACTTGATTTTGAGGTGAGCCACTTCGAAGTGAAAGAATGTTTCTGATAAACCATATCTTGTTAGATCGATACACACATTATTATATGCAGTTGTTATAAGATGACTCATTTCATGGAAATGCATCCATTTTTCCTATGGTGTTAGAACGATAACACAAGGAATAAGAGATGCATTAATTTCATTTTATTATCCAGTGTTATTTTTTTCTATATAGTATTGTGTATGATTCCTCATATGCCTTCAACTCTTTAATAAGATATTGACTGAAAAATGTATAAGTTTTGGTAAAGTTAGTGAAGGTGGAGAAAGTTATGGTTTAGTGATGTGAGCATATTGATAGAACTTATTTTGGATTGTGAAATTGGAGAGTCTGAAAAGTGTGCCAACATGTTTGAAATAGTATGAAGACTGTTTAGTTTAATTGTCACTCAATATTGGTTTGACCTTCTTAGAAGCACCCTTTATTTTACCGGTTCTGCGGGTGGTTTCATATATGTTGTTTCTAGATAGGAAATTTTCCTACATTGCTATTTAATGTGAAATTTCATGTTATCATTAGCTTTAAAAAAAATCTCTTGAATGACTTCTCATTTTGTCATTATATATATATATATATATATATATATATATATATATATATATATATATATATATATATATATATATATATATATATATATATATATATATATATATATATATTCTAGATAGGAAATTTTCCTACATTGCTATTTAATGTGAAATTTCATGTTATCATTAGCTTTAAAAAAAATCTCTTGAATGACTTCTCATTTTGTCATTATATATATATATATATATATATATATATATATATATATATATATATATATATATATATATATATATATATATATATATATATATATATATATATATATATATATATATATATATATATATATATATTCGACTTACTCTCCTTCACCACACCATCATCATCAAACCAAAGCCTTTTGTAGTTCAAGTTAACCTCATCCATACATAAGACCATATGTCATCCTAAGTGTACAACCACACTTTAAGTTATTTGAAACTAATTTCTCTTCTCGCTTAGTTTTATGATAAATAAAATTCAATCTCGTTCGATGTATATTTTCGACCAACTGTGAATAAAGATTTTTGTTGTTGAATTCATGTTCTAATATTGTTATGTTTCAACCAAATAATGCTTGGATCTCGTCTTGTTGACTCCGAATCATTTTGTTCACTTATTTAATTCTTTAATGTGGCATGAGCATATTCAATTCTATTAGTTGTAGTATTTTTCAAAGTGTTTAACATGATTGGCCAAAACACAAACAATCTTCTCTTTTACATGGTATAAGATAGTGATTTTAGCATATATGACAGATTCGACACATAACTCTCATGTAGAAGAATTTATTATAGATTTTGAGACATTAATTATGCTACGGTAAGTTTGACAATTTTCCCGTATTCACCCTTGATTTGTTTGGTCCCTATTGCAAGCTTAAATTTACCTATCATATTTTTTGTTATATGATACCTACACAATAAAGCATATGATATAGAAAACACATTTCCAATCAAATTCATCAGTGTGGTATCACGATCTATAACATGATTGGTCAAAACACAAACAATCTTCTCTTTTACATGGTATAAGATTTTGATTTTAGCATATATGATAGATCCAACACATAACTCTCATGTAGAAAAATTTATTATAGATTTTGAGACATTAATTATGCTACAGTAAGTTTGACCATTTTCCCGTCTTCACCCTTGATTTGTTTGGTCCCTATTGCGGGCTTAAGTTTACCTGTCATATTTTTTGTTATATGATACCTACACAAAAAAGCATATGATATAGGAGACACATTTCGAATCAAATTCATCAGTGTGGTATCACGATCTATAACGATCACACGTGGTTGTTTTCTTGGTCTTTCAACATAATCTTACACACTTCCAAAGCTCGCGTAATATTGTCCTCTTTTTAACTTTCTAAAAATGCAAACCCAATTGAAAATGTCTTATTTGTAGATGTAACACCAATAATTTCCTGATGTGGTAGCATGTACTTGTTAGTCTTATATGTTGAATTAATCATGAGAACGACGGGAGAAGTATTTAACAACTTTATGGAATCAGAGGGACTCCAAAGTATATCTCGAACGATTTTTGCATCGACACAAACTATGTATCTATATACATAATGATCATCATCAAAAAGTTTCAACAACTATTGCATTTTAGATCTTTGACCTATTTTTGCCTTGTTGTTTCGGATGCGAGCATTGTACACTTGCCTAATATTTTTCACACTTTCAGAGCTTTTCCTTTACAAAGTTGACATTATATTTTTGGAGTGAACTATGTTCGTTGTCATGTTAGAGACAAATTGTTTCTCTTCAGAATTCGGAGGACATACAATTGGACGATCGACTAACTTGTAACACAAATCATGATTATCTACACCACAAATCACATACAATTAAGGCATTTCAATAAAAATATAATTAATTGTTAAAATGATTTCAATTCAATTTAAAACTAGTTTAGAATAAATCAAATTTATATTTTGAACTCTTTCATAATAACTTTTTTTTTTATTTCTTAAAAAAATTAATTTAAAAATAAAATTATACTTTTTTCAAAATTTAAAAAAAATCAGAAATTTTTTCTATTTTCGAAAAAGAAATTCTGAATAATTTTTTATCTTTAGAATTTCTTTTATTTTTATTTTTGAAATTATGTTTTTTAGGAAAAAAAATTCTTTTTTAAAAATAAGATTTTTTTTGAAATTTTTTAATTTAATTGTAATAATTTTTTAGATATATTTTATTTTCAAAAAATATAGTTTTTGTTTCTAATTTTCATAATAAAATATATTTTTTATTTTGGGAATATTTTTTCTTATTTTATTTTTTCTGAATAAAAATATATTTTGTTTTCAGTTTTTTTTCTTTGAAATATATATATTTTATTTAAAAAGATATATATTATCTTTTTATTTTAAAAATAATCTGGACTTTTTTAATATTTTAGAAAAAACAGTTTCTTTTAAAAAATAAATAGTTTTAATTTTATTTTTCGGAATAAAAATTATTTTATATTTTCGAAAGAAATTATGTTTTACTATTTTATGAGAAAAAAAATTAAATATAAATTTTTGTTTAAATAAAATTTATTTTTTATCTTTGTTTTTTTTTCTAAAAACAATATTTTATGTTTTTTGAAATTTTTTATTTTATTTTTAAAGACTCGTAAAATATGTTTTAATTTAAAAATTGATATTAATTTGAAGAGATTAAAACTTTATTTAATTAGATAATTTGGTAAAATCAGTTTTAAATTGATTTGAGAATCACTTATAAATTGTAAACTGATTTTTGTGACAAGTGATTTGGTTTATAACCATAATCATAAAAATGTTAATTGATTACTCATGCACTCTCTACATAAGGTTCAATAGAGATATGATTATGTTATAATAGAAGATAAACATTTGAGATGATGAGATGTGAAAAAAATGTGAATATCCTTTTAAATTGCATGTATACATCTCTTCATGTTTTTCACAATCAAAACACTTTATTTTGAAAAACCCTACAAAAACACTTTATTTTGAAAAATCCTACAAAAATCTCCTTTCAATATCACTCAAGATTTTTACTTCAAAATAATATTTTTTTTTTATTTTGGAATCAAAATGAGTAAAAGAAACCAAAATTTTAGGTAATATACATATATTATACTTATAATTGCTTTATATCGTATGGTTTTTTTAAGTGAGGTAAAATATGCATGTTGCGTTCGGATTTTAAAATCTCGATTATGTCATACTATGCTTCAAAAGTAAAATTCAGATTGTTCTGATATAATTAGTTGTAGTTATGGTGCATCTTAATGTTATCTATGACACTACTTTATATGTGAATGCTAAACTGGGTGATGTTTATGTGAATGTTGAAAAATATTTATAAATAAATAGGAGTTTGTTGTATGTGAACATATACTTCAACAGATTTACACAAAAGGTGACAATCAAATAGGGTAGGGTGTCAGATTACTCCATTGAGATGTAGTGAACAACAGTTTGTTAATTTTGCTAGGGTATGTTTGATATATGTTTCCTTAATTGCAAACGCCGCAAACAATTTTAAAAACTATCCATGATACTCGTGTGGCCAACGATAGTGATTCGTGAATGAACTTAATTAAAATGAGAATGAGAGGAAAAGTGCATGATCCAATTGTGGGGCAATCTCAAAATGAAAACTAAAACAAATTTTAAAGATGGGTTAGTTTCAACTCACCAACAACTATGCATACATTAGTAACCAAAACCCGCAAGGATAAATGAAAACAAAGATAAGATACCAAATTGTAGCATTAGAGTTTGTTCCCATTTTGGTTTGGATGAGTCTGTAAAATTAGAGTTTGTTCCCATTTTGGTTTGGATGAGTCTGCAAAATTAGAGTTTGTTCCCATTTTGGTTTGGATGAGTCTGCAAAAAGATTCCAACATGTGAAATATAGTATTAGTAGCAAAAGAATAATGAGTTTGATAAAGGTATTGTGGATATAATAGCTTTACGGCACATGCAAGGAACACAGATTTTTAATTTGTAGTGGTCCTTTTTCATATGTTGATTGATGCTTGTGTTGGTGTTGTTAGCATTTGTCATGATAGAAGCCAGCTACTAGTAGGACATTTTTGGGCTCCAAGTTCTATATGTGGATGTGGATTGGAGAAGGTAATGGCTACCTTTTGAAGTAACCCTACTTTCCTCATTTTTATTCTGACAGTAAACAACACATACATACAAATCAATAACCAAATCACCTTTTGTTAATACTAACAAAATTTCCAGCTATCTTTTGGTCTCTTCCCAGTTGGTGAGAATAATACAGGTAATGCTGATTTTTTAGGATAGGTTTATCTGAGATTTTTCACATCTCTGGTATTGTGGCTCCATATCATCTTTCCAATTCAATATCTTCTGTTTCTTCAGTAGCAAGATACAAGTATGGACTTTTAAAAGACAAACCAATGTATAAAAGCAGTTTTAAAAAACGACAAGTATCGTTTGAACGGATATTTCAAAAACTACGAGAAAATGAAATGATAACAATTTATCAATCATCTCGAAACAGGTCTATACAATGAATTGCACCATATAATTACCAAAAGGATGGATTCTTGGAGTAGTCTTGAAAAATGCTTAATAAACTACGAACACAAGGTGTGAAAGATGAAGTTATGAACATCTCCAATGTAATAAAATAGCTGTGAACAAAAGGGCAATCTTCTATAGATGGATAATCACATGAAAAAAAGTTGTCACCTAATTTGATGTATGCTAAGAACACACTAATCTATCTATTGCTAATCAGAAACCAGAACATTAACACATACAAAATCCCTAAGGCAAGAAACCAACAGGAAACTTCAAAACACTTCCGCCACTTTGCTAGCAAGGACTTGGTCTCTCCTTTCAACATAACCAAATGGAAACCAACCTGCTCTCCCTTTGCATTCCCCCTCAGCCCATCCATTGTTTGATACCTGTCAAAATCACAATCATGTTAGGAACAATTTTTTACCCAAAAAATAAAATTAGGAACAGTTTAAAATATGATAATTGTAGAAATATACTTTATATTTTCCTTGTACTTTATGAGAATTACATAGCAGTATTTATAGAATACATTAGGCAGAATTTGAAAGGGAAATCTGTCCTAGAAATCAGGGGAGTTAATTTTCCCATAAATGCTAATTCTAATTACAGTAAAAACAGGAAATAATAACTAATTAATTACATTAGTCCTAATCCTAATGAGCTGTACAAACAGAATCATTTGATTCTGTATTGATTATTCCACACTCCCCCTCAATCTGGGTGGTAGATGTCTATCATACCCAGATTGGATCTGATATTCTCGTATATGTTCCTTGGAAGGGCTTTTGTTAGAATATCTGCAGTTTGCTGGCATGATGGAATATGGTTAACACTTATAATTCCATGATCAATTTTCTCCTTGATGAAGTGTCGGTCTATCTCTACATGCTTTGTTCTATCATGCTGAACTGGGTTCTTCGCAATGCTTATAGCAGCCTTGTTATCACATAATATCTTCATAGGATGTTTGGTAGGAATTTTGATTTCACCTAGCATTCGCTTAAGCCAAATTCCTTCACAAATACCTTGTGACATAGCTCTGAATTCTGCTTCTGCGCTACTCCTAGCCACAACAGACTGTTTCTTGCTTCTCCAAGTTACCATATTACCCCATACAAATGTGCAGTAGCCTGTAGTCGATTTCCTGTCAGATAAACATCCTGCCCAATCTGAATCAGTGTAGACTTCAATACCTCTGTTTGAGTTCTTTTGAAAATAGAGTCCTCGACCTGGCGTACCTTTTAGGTACTGGAGAATTCTGTTAACATTTCTCATGTTAGTTTCAGTTGGATTTGACATATAACGACTAGCCATGCTTACAGCAAAACCAATGTCTGGTCTGGTGTGAGTTAGATAGATTAGTTTTCCAACTAGACTTTGGTATCTATCTTTATTAGCTGGTATATTCTCATCTTCACTCCTTTTTATTTGTTCTATTGGAGTATTGGCAGCTTTGCATCCAAGCATACCTGTTTCTTGAAGTAAATCCAAAGTGTACTTCCTTTGAGAAACTGAAATACCATTCTTTGTCCGTGCAATTTCCATCCCTAGAAAATACTTGAGCTGTCCTAAGTCTTTGACTTCAAATTCTTTGGCTAGAAGTTTCTTTAACTGGTTGACTTGTTCATCATCATCTCCCGTAATTACGATATCATCCACATAGACAATAAACAAAGCTATCTTCCCATCCAAAGAGTGCTTGACAAACATAGTATGGTCTGTTTGACATTGAACAAAGCCATCTTGCTTGACAACTTTTGTTAGTCTGTCAAACCATGCCCTTGGTGATTGTTTGAGGCCATATAGAGATTTTCGAAGTCGACACACCATGTTGGAGGTCCCGGGTGATTCAAGTCCTGGAGGAATTTTCATATATACCTCTTCTTCTAACTCACCATTTAGAAATGCATTCTTTATGTCTAGTTGGTGTAGGGGCCAATCTAGATTTGCTGCCAGAGATAGTAGAACCCGAACAGAATTGAGCTTCGCAACAGGTGCAAAAGTCTCCTCATAATCCACCCCATATGATTGTGTGAACCCCTTAGCAACCAACCGAGCTTTGTACCTATTTATACTCCCATCAGCATTGTACTTAATTGAAAATATCCACTTGCATCCTACTGCTTTCTTCCCTTCTGGTATAGTGGTGATCTCCCATGTGCCACTTCTTACAAGTGCTTGAACTTCTTCTGTTACAGCTGCTGCCCATTCAGCTTTCTGCAGTGCTTCTTGAATATTATTTGGAATTTCTATGTTGTCAACAGCTGCTACAAAGGACCTGTAACTTTGTGATAGTTTTCCATAGGAGATATATTTTTCAATAGGGTGTTTGGTGCATGTTCTAACCCCTTTTCTCATAGCAATAGGAATATCCATATCTGCTGTATTTGTAACAATATGTTCAGAGTTAGGGAGAATATTACCTGTGGGAACTTCATTTTCTAGAGCTTGGTTGGACTCATGGCCTTGCATTGGAGCTATACTTGACTCTACTTCCTTCCTCCTCCTTTTATAAACCTTCCAGTTATCTGTTTTTGTATCACAATTCCGTTGAGGTGTGGTCGAGACTATAATTGGTCCGGTTTCCGTTACAGCTTCTGTTGTCCTTTCACTCGGCTGAATGTTAGAGGTTTGGTTTAGTAATTTTTCAGCTGGTTTAGGCATAGGTTCGGCTGATTGAGTGTTATCGGTTTGGTCTGGTAAGATTTTTCCATGTTCGGTTAGTTCAAGAGGCAAAAGTTGGTATTCTGAATTTTCAATACGATGTATGTATGATTGCTCCCCCTGAATACCAGTTTTGGTGTAATAGGGCTGATTTTCAAAGAAGGTTACATCCATAGTGTGGTAAAATTTTTTGGTATGGGGAGAGTAACACCTATAACCCTTTTGGTGAGGAGAGTAACCAAGAAAAATGCATTTGATGGATTTTGGGTCTAATTTGCTTCGGTGAGGGCTGAGGTTATGGACAAAAGTTGAGCATCCAAATATTTTTAATGGAATAGAGGAAAAGATTTTGCTGGTTGGAAATAGGTTTTGAAGTGTGGAGAGTGGGGTCTTAAAGTTAAGGATACGGGAGGGCATTCGATTTATAAGGTGAGTTGCTGAAAGGACAGCTTCTCCCCAAAAGTGTTGTGGGACATTTGTGGCCAACATGATTGATCTAGTCACTTCCAAAAGGTGTCTATTCTTCCTTTCTGCTACTCCATTTTGTTGGGGAGTGTCCACACACGAACTTTGGTGAACAATTCCAACCTTTTGAAGATAGGAATTTAGAGCAAGGTTGTAATACTCACGACCATTGTCCGTTCTAAGTATCTGAATATTGCTTTGAAATTGTGTTTGTACCATCTTATGATAAATTTCAAATATTCTCCCTACTTCTGATTTTTCCTTCATTAGAAACACCCATGTAACACGTGTGTGATCATCAATAAAGGTGACAAACCATCTCGAGCCAGTAATGTTGTGGACTCGTGATGGTCCCCATACATCACTATGAATTAATGAAAAAGGTTTGGATGGTTTATAGGATTGGGGTGGGTAATGGTTTCGGGTATGTTTAGACAATTGACAGATTTCACATTGAAAACGTTCCTTGTTTTTATTGAATAACGAGGGAAAAATCTTTTCCAAGTACATGAAATTTGGGTGGCCTAATCTATAGTGCCACATCATTACAGAATTATTATCATTTGAAACTGCAGCTGCAACATGATAGTTATTATTGAGTTTTTTCTCTGATTTTTCCACTTGGAGGAAGTAGAGTCCAGCACACTCTTCAGCATTGCCAATCGTCTTCCCTGACTCCAAAATCTGAAATTCACACAAGTTAGGGAAGAATTTAGTAACACATTTCAAATCTCTTGTAATCTTGCTAATGGACAGCAAGTTACAATCAAGTGTAGGCACATACAAAACAGAGTCAAGAGTAATATTTTGTGAAATTATAATTGATCCTTTACCCATGACCTTAGAATGTGTACCATCGGCTATTCGAACATTATAGTTATAGGGACATGGAGAATAACTATTAAACAAGGTGAAATCTCCAGTCATGTGATCTGAGGCCCCTGAGTCAACAATCCATGATTTTGTTTTTTCTTTACTAGTGTTTAGAGCATGTAAATAATTACCTCTTTGAGCCACTACAGCAGTACCACCTTTTTCTACTGTTAACATAGTTTGCTGAAGGAGTTTTTGAAGAGCCTCCATTTGTTCTTTGCTAAAAGGAGATGAGTTAGAGTATACCTCAGCTTCTTGGTTGTTAAATGCTGTGTTACCTCTGCCCTCCTTGCCTTTGAACAATTTTGCCTCCGAAGGTTTTCCATGTATGATCCAACATGTTTCCTTTGTGTGGCCTGGTCTCTTGCAGTGATCACACCAGGGCCGGTTTTTCTTTTGTGATGGTCGAGGCTGATTTCCCCTTGCTGCCATTGCAGAGCTCTCGCTGTACGGAACTGAGTTGGGTGTCCCCAGCATGATTTTCCTCCTGCTTTCTTCCCTTCTCACTTCTGAAAAGGCTTCTCGAATTTTGAGAAGTGGTTTGGTTCCAAGGATCCTTCCACGAACTTCATCTAGGTCCTTGTTTAGTCCCAATAGGAATTTGTAAATCCTATCTTTTTCCACCAATTCCTTATACTTCTTTTTATCTTCTGTACAACACCATGTAACCTCTTCATATATGTCCAGTTGCTGCCAGTGTTTGTTAAGTATGTTAAAATACTCGGTAACAGAAGATTCTCCTTGTCGAAGGTCATGAAGAATGCTTTTTATCTCAAATACGACAGATGTATTGTCAACATTTGAGTACGTTTCCTTCACTGCATCCCATATCTCTTTTGCAGTGTCATAGAACATGAAATTTTCACCAATTTCATTTTTCATGGTATTGAGCAGCCATGACATTACTTGGCTGTTCTCAAGTTTCCATTTCTGAAAATTTTTGTCTCCTTCCGCAGGACATTTAGACTCTCCCGTGGTGTAGCCTTCCCTTCCTTTTCCTTCGAGGAAGATCTTGACTGACCTTACCCATTGGGTATAGTTTTGACCATTTAATTTATGGCCTGTGATGAGGTGAGTGATCCCTTCGTGTGAACTGGTCGGAAATGATCCAGTCTCCACTTTGAGCGATTCATCAGATTTAGGATCCTCCATAGTTTGGCGGCGCTAGGTTAGGGATGGTTCAGATCGTGCTCTGATACCATGTAGAAATATACTTTATATTTTCCTTGTACTTTATGAGAATTACATAGCAGTATTTATAGAATACATTAGGCAGAATTTGAAAGGGAAATCTGTCCTAGAAATCAGGGGAGTTAATTTTCCCATAAATGCTAATTCTAATTACAGTAAAAACAGGAAATAATAACTAATTAATTACATTAGTCCTAATCCTAATGAGCTGTACAAACAGAATCATTTGATTCTGTATTGATTATTCCACATAATAATAGCTAGTAAAAAAGAAAAACAAGGGGAGAGCTAGATAATTCTTCCAAGTAAATTAAGTAAATTACATTCTCTGTCGAAAAAAACATACAATGATAAAGTCCGTAAATCACAAACCTTCCTAATGACGATATAATCCCCAACAGATAAATTTAGTTCAACTTCAGACTCGGCGTGATATGGAAATAAAACCTGCACGAGTAAAATGCACAACAGAAAGTAAAGTAAGCAGTCTATTATTTTTCAGCACATTATCTGTAACCTTCTTACAAGCAGTCTAACCTCTCCTAAGAAGTAACCCATATTGTCTGTTATGCCATTGTGTTCCTGAGAAGCATATACACCATTCACTTCTTCGTATGATGGAGGTGGTGGCATGTTGTTCTCCACACTAGGTGTAGGAGGGGCTTCAATACGATGCCTTTCTGATACCATCTGTCATTACATATAAACATAACACATAATCATATCTTGATTTCAAAAGACAACGGTGAAAAAGTCAGATGGTATATTCGACTTGAAAAACTGATCAAGAGACGCCATCACTTGCCTCTCCTTCAAGATGATCAAGTACTTCGAGCGCTCTTTGATGATAGGCACGCTCTGCTTCAACCTTCATTATCAGAAGCAGATTGCAAAATTTAAGTGGGAGAAATAATATATTATAATTTAAAACTGATCTAATGTTTACAATAACTGAATATTAAAGCATCATATGGTGAAACTGTAATACCATAGCTATAAGACGCTGGAGCGTTAACCGCTGCTGCTGTGCTTCAACAGCTGTCATTGCTGCAACTGCTTCCTTCCCCAATATGGCCATGTTGGCCTTCAGGTCTTGCAGCTTTGTTTCAGCGGCTTCCAGTTTCATAGCATTGTCAGCATGGCCTGGTGTTTCCCTCACTTTTGCCTGGCGTTTAGAAACTTCAATAGCCTGTCTAGGTTTAAGAAACAGAGTAATTACAAAGTTCATACAAATGAAAAATTATTTATGAACTGTTATAATTATTCGGATGTTTACCAAAGAGGAAAAAAAAAACTGACAACTACTGAAAAATGAAATTCAAGATACCTGGGCTTCAGCATCCTGCCGCATTCTGTCATAACGTTGAGCAAGATGCCTAGCATCCTCCAACGGCGCACCCGTCACCATTGCTCTTAAGGGCTCTGCAACCTAAGCATTAGCCAATACTTCAATCAATGATCAAATAAAGATGGCAAGCAAGCATACACCGGATAAGTTAACACTGAGTTGGCATATAAATAAATACAGTGAGAGAGATTAACGCAACAAATGTATCCGAATAATAATAAGTTTGATTCAATATTGGACTTGGACTTGGACTTGGCCTAGATATTCACTCACATTCAGGTTTATTGAATTAAAACAGCTCAACTAGGGAGAAAAAGCAAACATTACTAACGTAAATTCGGATTGAAATATCTATAATTCTGTAAAATCCCATTCTGAAGAAAATCAAAGAATTACATATATGAAGCCATATTTGAACCCTGAAATCATGCAAATACAAGTGGTGGTACGATGGCTAATGTATAGCACTAAAAAAAAGGTATTGACCAACGCAATATTGTCAAAACCCAGACCGTTTTAAATTAAAATCCAACCCGACCTGTAACAAAAAAACATTACTGGGAACCCACATTTAAAATTGATAAAAATATTGGAAGTCCAATCCTAAAATATCGTTTTGGTTCTTCTTGTCTCAACCTCTAAGTCAAGACAATCACAAAAAGCCTAAGGCTTGTCGTGTTGTAACTGATTCACACTAGTTATTAAATCGGTTTTTTCAAACCAAAGCAGATTGCTTTTTTTGCACCGGTTTATTTTTCATAAACCACTTCAGAACCAGTTTTGTTTTCAATCCGTTTTGTGATTTTAAAAGCAACATCAACCAACCAAAAACCAAGCCTTATTCCACCATAATGTTCTATCCATGACCATGTTTTATATTTGTGTTTTTAAAAGACAAATATAAAAATTATATGCACTAATATACAGCACCAGACCAAAAGACAAGTACAAAAATAAACAACGCAACTCAAAGAGCAAACAAGAGAGTCAGTGGGATTTTCTTTGACGCCTAGACAACAACCTTCTCTGCACTATCAGAACCTTTCAAGAAATGTTTTACTTGGCCATACTTGACTTTCAGTTACATAATACCATGAATTAAATAAATAATGCAATGTTTGTTGGCTAAAAAGTAGGATCCCAAGCATTTGATAGTGTTAAAAACTGAATGCTAGAATTTGAATGAAATGGAAATACTTAAATTTCAACTATCAAGTGAACAGAATACTGTCGAGGGTTGAGGAAACACTGAAAACAGAAGTAGAAAACAAACAAAAAAAGCATACTCAGGATTTTAATCTAGCATGGTGAAGGTTGGACTTAAAATAAACCACAAATTAAAGAGAAACATACACAGTATACATCCAAACAATGATACTTTAACATTATAGTGATCTATAGAAATCTACATTATTCCAACCAAAATCGCAAGTATTGTTATGAAACTTAACCCTATGATGTGCATTTGTGTTTGTACATATATTAGAGTGTAGATACCTGTGTGCCGAGAGCTTTTAGTAGGTTCCCACGTTCCTTCTCCATTTGTGCACGGGCACGTGCATAATTTAGCGCAGCTCTTGATAATGTACTACCACTGGTACATGTATTTTCTGCACCATATTTCCTGCTATCTTCTGACAACTTTGTTCCTATTAAATAACATGTATAGAATTAGAAATTGAATAATAATATGATAGGAACTAGTATTGAGATGGAAAATAAGATCCAACTCTTCGAAAATATCATCCTCACATCGAAAATATACAGCTAAAAAATGGAAATACAGATAACGGAATAATGCAGAAATATAAGATATAACAAACACAGATGATACATAGACTCTACCCTCCCTAGCATGCCAGAGGTCCGTCATGTACTGAGTTCTATAAACTAACTGAAAAGAAAACTTGATGATAGCTTCACCAACCAATAGTACTAACCTATTTCAACTTGCTTTGATCCAGTAACAATATAACCTTCTACTCCTCGGACAATATCCCTTTGATAATGCTGAAAAATTAATACATGTGATCCTTAGTAAAGAAGTAAGGGTATAAATTGAGATGAAACACAAACCAAATTAGAGGATTGGTGGAGAAGAACATGTAACCTTTCCTGCACGAGTGGAAATGTAAAGCTTCTCAAGTTTCTGATGTTGCTGAAGCTCTGCCTCATCAGTAACCATATTATCCGAACCTCCATATCCCCCAGCCCCAAACTGTTTCAGCACAGCCTAAACCACAATAATTGAGATTAATGATTAACAGCTAAATAGATGAAGCTAGAAAGAGTAAGGAACAATTTAGAACGGAAGCAAGAAATGAATTGAATATTTGTCATCAAAATTAATCTAAGAAACTTTAATCGAGAGATGAGAGAATAAGCACAGCTATAGGGGAAGATAAGGTAATCTTAAAGCAAAGAATCGATGAATTTTCTGATTTATGTTCCCTCCAATAGAAAAAAAGGAGAAAACAAAACACCAATAATACAGGTACTACAAAATACTGTGAATGTAAACCCATTTTATCCAAATTTTCATTTCTTTTTACTCTGTTGATGTGCCTATGGGGGATATATGTGGACCCAAACATTATTCTTCTTGGCATCACGCCTTAGGACGACATAAAATTGCATCTAGGCAGTAAGCCTTTGTAGGATACTATAGCAGCTCATATACAAGGTATCCAATCTCTTTATTTTCTTTCTTTTTTTTGTAATGAAATCAATGTTGTCGAATATCAATATCGGAAAATATCAGATCACCAATAAACTAATATGAGAAATATCGGATCACGTAGCGGGCAAATATCGGAAGCCGCAAAGCGGTTAAAACATAAATAAAAACTCAAAAAGTTGAAATTTTAAATTGAAATTTTCAAATCCAATAACTAAAACAGAAAAGCTACAAACAGAAATTTAAAAGGAATTAAAACTCAAAAAGTTAAATAGTTCAAACACATAACTAGTAGTTCTTCTAAGTCTAACTAATGATATAAGATTTAACTATTCTCTTCTTCCCCTTCCCCAACATAATCATTATTAAAGATAGTGAGGCATATCCTTCAGCTTCTTCAATTGAATCATCTGAATCAATATCCTCAAATTTTGCTTCTGATTCTTCGGTGACAGGATCTTCCACTTCAATAACTTGTTGCTTTCCCTTCCTAGATGAAAAACCTGTCGATTTCTTCTTTGTTTTAGATGAAGTGCCAACAACATTAGGGTTGGGAGTTTCTTTTCTCTTTTTAGTTTGCCTAGAATATCTTGTAGGCTCTCCAACTCCTGAAGCTCTACAAACAGCTTCCCAATTAAGGGCACCCTCATCATTCTCATCCTCAAAGACTCTTTCTAGTGTTGTATAATACTAGACACAAATTCAGTAGCCCACATTTTCCTTTTTTCAATGTTTCCACCTCCTTAGATTCTACTTTTTCGCCTCTTCACCTTGGCCTCTTTAATGTTTCTACTTTTCCACCTCTTCACCTTACCCTCTTTAATGTTTTTAAAAATGATTTATTATAAAAAAATAATTATAAAAATATGGCATCCGATATTCCATTCATAACCGGTATACCGGAAAATTGCCGATATCGTGAGCATCGCAAAATTGAAATGTTATACCGGCTTTCGTATCGGATAGCCAAAATTCTGATACGCAATACCAGTATACTGGCGCTATACCGGATATTTAACAACACTGAATAAAATGCATCAAGTAAAGTGCTAAGACATGATATATCTGAAGTGCTTCTATCCATATTCATCTGTGATATATAATATCATAGCATAACAAATACCAAAATTGATTAGGTAAGTCGTTTCGTTTCCAGTCATAAATCAACTTAGTTCCAGCTTCCAAGTAATCAAAGATGCAATGCATGCCACCTCCCATTTAAAGCATCTTCGGATAATCAGAAAACAACAAAGTGCTATCTGCTTTCACATAATAAACCATCAATTTAGTCCTTAAAGTATTGCTCACTCCAATTTAATCCCTAGAGTATATAAATGATAAATAGCCTCTATAAAGTATATGAAGTACTTCATTGTAGTCACTAAAGCATATGAATATCCATGATACTAGTCCCTCGCATCTTAATAGCAGGTACTAAGATGACAAATTTCACCAATTGTTAGTTGGTTCAGTGGTGATTGACCATGAATCTGGTAGGGAGGACCACGGTTCGATCCCCGTAACTGCAATCGGGAAGGGAACAACATAGATGGTTTATTCCCTATTTCATATGTAATAAGCACCATGAATTTGATCCCAAAAGTATTACTCAGTCTTCAATTTAGTCCCGAAAATATATAAAAATAACAGATAGTTTCTAAGGCATAATAAAATCCGCCATATTAGTCACAGTTCGAATCTATGCAAATTAGCAGCTAAAAATTGAACTGATAAATAGGTTTTGTTAAGAAGAACCTGTTGTTGGCGAGCGACTTGTTCTCGAAGCTTGGATGCTTGTTTTCTGATAGCTTCCATTCAACTCAACGCAAAACCAACCCAATCGATTTCTTGAATTCAATCGAATCGCACACTTTTGATTCACACACCGAATCGATTTTGCTCTACTTGTACCAGAGAGAGATTTTTAAAAATACAGTGTTCTGTTTGAAAATGGAAATTTACAAGAATGGAACGGTGTTTTTCAAATACTCCTTTGACGTATAATTCAAAACACCTCTAGTCCCTGGAAGTCTTCATTTTACACTTTTTTTTTTTAGATAATTATTAATTATAGTTCAGTTAAAATATAGTAAATAAATATATAATAGTAATAGATATTGGTAACATAAAAATATAAATAATTTTAAATAAGAAATATAAAAAAAAAACATATAATATTTAATATGAAAGGAAGAGAGTAGTTAATATAGATTTTCTCTATTTTTAAGTTGGAGTTTTTGGATAGTCACGATAATAACACAACTAAGGTTGAAAGTAGGTCAAGTCGGTAACTGAAACCTACGATCCAGGCATACACAGATTCAGGTCAGGTCAACAAAATTTTATGGAAAAAATCTAGACTTTTTTATAAGTCTATTTAGTTAAAAAGACTAGGCCTCAAGCCATGAAAAAAAATCTTTTAAGTTTAACAGACTGATCTATCTAAATAAATATAAATAATTTTATTTTATATCATTATGTTATGTTTTGCACTTTGAACTAAAATACATAAATAAAAATCGGTTATCTTGAAGAACTTATGAAAATAAGAGAAAAACACTTTATGAAACAATGTCATAAGTTATTTTCATAACTTATCTTAAACAAATAGTCCCACAAAATTTATGCTAATAGGTAAGTTAAAATAATTCAATGCAAACAAATTTTTAGTCTCATTGATTTTTTTAGTTTGTTAATTTATTTAAACATTATTTTAATTGTTCATTTACATGTGTCTAAAATATAGGCTTTTATATAGACTAACAGGCTAACCAGACTTTAAAAAAGGCCAGACCCAGACCTAAAAATAAGCATATGATAGGCTACAGGGCAAACTTAGGCTTCATATATTTTGGCATACCAGGTTTAAGCTTGGCAAAGCCTAGTTCGACCCAGCCTATTTCCACCCCTAAAACAACTTTTAAATAATTTAGAAGTTTTCGCATTATTTTTTTCGCCGCTTATACGTTGTTGCAATCGTCGGTCAAACCACTGTATGAAGGTACATTTATGCCTCTTAAACTTTCATTTCGGGATATTCTCACGGAAGACCAAAGAGTCACTATTGTGAAAGAGATAATGAATCTGATTGAAAAGGGACTTATGAAGAAAATTGTATCTCATACCCCTTCATTTATCCCTTTATCCCTATAAATTATGAACTTGGACCAAAATACATTTGTATAAATTCATAAACTTCAAATATTTTTACTTTTTTCTCATTTCATTTTAGAGAAAACAAAAGCACTAAAAATATATATGTTTCAATAACGTACTAGAAAACACGAGTCAAAACTATCTGGTTCTTTAGTTTTTCAAACCGAAAATCCCACAAGTAAGTTATTCGACTTGATTTAGGAAAATGTTACACGCTAGATAACTTGACATCTAGTAGTTTGGTTCACATATATCTTAACCGGATAACTCTTAATCATGTTATTTGATTCTTAATGTTGTATACCAAAAAAAATAGCATTAAGGTTATCCTATTTTTAATTTCATCTAGAGAACTTAGTTCAAGGTTATCTAGTTCATGTTTTTAAAATTCATTGTGTTTTTTTGTTATTTTTAGTGTCACACGTTAGAGATCGGGATTGGAACATTTTTTGACAACGGGTGAAGGACGACAACCTCGACAGGCAATGAATTGAGAGGAACACCAGATAGTCGCACCCAAGCTTCGTCCACGGCAGCCACAGTTCCCCGAAAGGTCGTTTGATACGTCTCTTCTGGTGAGATATCAAGATCATGTTGCTCGTCATTTGTGGTTCGGCGAAGTAAGTTAACCTTTATCCTTTTATGTTAAATCATTTTTTAATTTTAATTACTTATATTTTATAACGTACACCGTAAATTATTTTCAAGAGAGAAATTCGAAGAAATAATTAAAGATTGTTTCACATGGTAGCAAATTGATATAAAGAGTTTTGTATTTCCCACCGCTGACAGAGAGATTGTTGTATGATTTTTGTCCATCCTCTCAACATAGAATCAATTTGTTGAAGATAAATTAGAATTTAGCATTTGTAGATAGATGACATCTTGAAACACCGTCCTCTCATATGTCATTTGGCGAGATGACCATTACATTAGACGAAGTTTCTTGTCTTATTCATTTACCATGTAAGGGGTTTCGTAGCCCTACACAAGGTTTCACTATTGATGATGTTATTACTCTTGTTATTGACTTATTTGAGAAGAAAAGGAAATGTACTGATTTTACATTCTTAACCAACGATAACTATTTATCGGAATAAAATATATTTTTTATTTTAAAAATACTGATATTAAATGATAATCCCAAACAATTTGATTGATTACTTGTGAAATTGTCTTAGAGATGCTACCTTTAAAACCTAAAACAATTGAAATACATATTCGAAAATTCAATCTAAATTTGTTCAACTTTAAACGAATTTTTGAAAATTAAAATTAACTATTAATTTTAAAATGAACAATGATTATGTAAAATCAATTAAATTAAAATATAAAGAAAAAAGGACTCGTGAGAGATAAAGATTTTATTTTTTTAAATTAAAATAATTATTGATTAAAATAAAATATGTATAATTGAAATTAGTTATTTAATTATAAAATAAAAAATAATTATACAATTTCAATTGTATTAAATAATGATGCAAAAAGAAAAAAATGACTCGTGACATGAAGAAAGACAAAAAAAAAATTGATGTGATAATGACTCGTCAAATAAAATTTTATTTGATGTGTACAAATGCAAAATTTAAAGTGATTTACTTAATTGTAAAATGAACAATAATTATTCAATTTTAATTATATTAAATAATTATTAAAAAAAATCGAGAGATGAAAAATGAAAAAAACTTGATGTACAGGGCCTTTAACTGTTTCCTCATCACACTCATTCCCAAGTCTCCTGATGCAAAGACAGTTAAAGATATGAGGCCTATTGCCTGCTGCAGTACCATGTACAAAATTATATCTAAAATCCTCGCTTCAAGACTAGGTAAGATTATTGGGAGTGTGATCGATCAATCACATACAACTTTTGTTCCTGGTCGAGTAATTCAAGATAACATTCTGATTGCTCAAGAATTAATTAAAGGATATAAAAGGAAACAAATATCCCCCAGATGTATGGTGTAAATGGACATCCAGAAAGCGTATGATATTGTTGATTGGTTGGCACTGGAGAATATTATGATCGAGTTGGGCTTCCCCCACATTTTTATTAACTGGTGTATGGCTTATGTCTTTTTTGTTTCTTACAGGCTTGCAATTAGTGGAGTTCCTTCAAAGCTACTATTAGTTGAACGAGGATTGCGACAGGGGGACCCCATCTCCCCATTCTGTTTGTGATAGTTATGGAGTACTTCCACCGATTGCTCCAAAGTCTGAAGACGAACCTCAACTTCAATTTTCACCCAAAATGTGAAAAAATGAATATAATTAATCTTTGCTTTGCTGATGATAGACTACTTTGTGCCAGAGGAGATATTGAATCAATCAAGCTTCTAATGGAAAAAATTAATTCTTTTTCTAATTGTACATGACTTATCATGAGTATACCAGAGTGCAAGTTATTATGTGGCGGTGTTAATGAAGATATCGGAAAGCAACTCCAACAGGAAACATGGTTTGATAATGGGAAACTACCTTTCAGGTATCTCGAAGTCCCACTAGATTGTAAGAAACTTACAATCAATAATTGTCAAGGCCTTATTGACAAAATGACTCAAAGATTGAAGCATTGGAGTACCCGCCTATTATCGTATGCATGCCGTATCCAACTGGTTAAAAGCGTTATCTTCTCCATTTCCAATTATTGGATGCAAATATTCCTCCTGTCCAAAAAAATTATTTATCAAATTGAAAGCATTTGCAGGAAATTTCTTTGAAATGGTAAAAAAACAGGTAGTAGAAAAGCTCCCATCGCTTGGGACAGAATTTGTGATTCTACGAATCAGGGGGCTAAAATATCATCTCTTTGGTTGAGTGAAACAAAACGACTATCTGTAAACTGCTTTGAAATATTAGTGAAAAAAAGGACAAATTGTGGATTAATTGGTTACAAACTTATTATATGAAGAATATAGAGTTAAGGGTATTCCAACCAAGTAATCAATGTTCGTGGACGATAAAAACAATTTTCAAAATGCGAGATGAACTATTGCATATTATTGAATGGGAGAAGGTCCATGTGAAAGACAAGTATATCACGCGTAGAAAGTATGATATAATAAGGGGTCCAAAAAATAAGATAGAGTGGAGAAAAGTACTCTTATGCAAATTCGCGAGGCCAAAAACTAATTTCATCTTATGGTTGGCTTTTTACAATAAACTACAGACAAATGATCGACTGAAGAAGCATGAGATGATGATAAATGATAATTGTGAGTTTTGTGGTGGGCATGAAAGTATACAACACTTATTTTTTTGAATGTGACCTTACAAAGAAATGCTAGAGAGAACTATTGGGAATGATGGGGATAAACCACATACCTGGAAGATGGAATGAAGAATTGAAATGGATTACTAGGCAAACAAAAAGGAAAATGAGTAGATGCAATCTGATTAAAATTGCCACTTCAGAAATGGTTTGTCATATTTGGCGTGTGAGGAACAACATTATTTTTCAACAAGGAAGTAAGGATGGGCTTAGTGTTGATGTGGTCAAGAATGAAGTGATTAGCTGTAACATACAAAATAGAAAATTACTTAGTCCATGTAATAGGTTGGGTATGAGTCCGCATATGGAATAACTCTCTGTCTACTTGTAGCCTGGATCGATTAGATCGATATGTATTAACTGTTTTTGGTTATAATATATTATTTATTCCAAAAAAATAAAATAAAATAAAATAGATATTGTGTTGATAGTGACCCTAGAGATAAATAAAAAAATAGATTTCTAGTGATCTGTAATAAGTATTATTTTATTAAAATAAAAAAATAGATATATTACTCATAGTGATCTGTAATTTTTTTTTGATATTTGAAAATAACACTTTTATCTTTCTTAAAAAAAATTGTTAATTAAAAAAATGGGTATGTTGTTGATAATGACACGTAAAAAAATTGAAATTTTGACATTTTAAAATATATTTTTCTAATAATAATTTGTGAGAGAAAATTAATTGTATGTCTGACTCATTATTGAAGTGAGACAAATCCTTATTCCACTAAAAACATAAAAGATGAAAAAAGAAAAATAGAGATATTAGAAAGTGAGAGAAAAAAAAGATTTGAGTGAAAAATTGAAATAAGAAATGAAGTGTTTGTCGATGGTTGTGAAACTGTGAGGTAAGAAGTGTTTGTCATGTGTCAAATAAAGAGATAACGAAAATAATTTTAATTATTGAATTTAATTGTTTAAAAAAAAATTGTTGTAAAGGATAAAACACCATTGATTTTTGATTAGATATCAAAACATATTTATTTTTTTCGAAAGTTTAATCATTATATACCGTTCATTTGACTTTATCGTGAAAAAGAAAAACCCTCAAAACACGCTTTCGCCGCCGTTCAATCAGTCGCGCACAACCACTTTCGGCGCCGTTCAATCAGCCGCGCACAACAACTTTCGCCGCCGTTCATTCAGTTGGCGTGCAATCACTTCCGCCGCCGTTCTCCCTCTACTGCGGCAACTCGTTTTTTCGGGACGATTCGTTACAGTTCCTTGCCACGACTCGCGTTTTCGCTACCGCCACACCATCTCATCCGTCTTCAATCGTTGGGTTCAGGTCAACGTTAATCCGTCCGCCACCGCCTCTATCTTTACAGCTGCTCAGGTTTCTGCCTGTCCTTCCGTCTCACCGACGTCTCCCACACGGTAACCTTTTTATCTCCACCACCTCCTTCTATATTATTACCCTTTCAACCTTCATTCATACTTTTTTTCTCCTTAAGAAAAGTTAACTTCATGTCATATTGGAGTTTCAGTTCATACCAAGTTCGCAAAGTAGTGCCATGTTCATGTTCGTTTTTCCATCACCTTCAAATCGAAACCCTAATTTTTTTATTCTTTATGCTGATATTCTGTTTGTTATGTTAACTTAATGGTTACTGTTATTGTGTAGCTCTTAACTTTTTAAATTATCTAAAGAAATCTTTGACCACTTGTCAGAGATGTCTGAGAAATTTTCGCCGGCGCTTCGGATTGGAGATCTCAACGATTTCATTGCACCATCACAGGCATGTATAGTCTCCCTCAAGGGGGTGAAAAAGCCCAATAAAGTTGAGGTAGAAAGTTTTGAATTTTTGTTTTGCAGCTTATCTTAATAGAATCATTTTCATTGCTCAATGGTTGTGAAACTGAAGAAAACATTTCCTTTGTTAACTTTAGGTGTCAATCGCAGACAGACAAGTGAAGTCAGAACCTGTTAAAATTTCGCTCAAGGATTGTTTGGCATGCAGGTAATCATCTCCTTCTAGCTCTCTCTCTACTTTTTGTCTTGTACTGTCGTTGTTGGTTTTTGGCTGGTGTAATGTTTGTCTATTTATGTATTATGTATCTGGTAAATATACCAAATGACATTGTTGCAGAGTGAAAAATACTGTCTCTTCATCTTAGAGGGAGTTAGAGATGAGAACAATAACATTACTCAGGAATTTATATGAATTTAAGTAGTCAAGCTGTCAGTCAACTACATACCGGAGAAATTCTGGTGATCAAAAGCGAAGTAATGAGATAGAGCACCGACATATCATACCTGTTGTAAGGGGTGTGACAAAAACATGAAAAACATAGGCTTAGAAGTTATTCAGACTAACATATGATGTGGTTGATAATGTCAAAGCTTAAGTTACTAAGTGTTTTTCGAAGTTATAATTTGTTTGTTTGGTAAAACAGTGGATGTGTCACATCAGCAGAGACAGTTATGCTGGAGAAGCAAGGTTTGGATGAGTTTCTATCCAATATAAATCAAGGAAAGGCAGTGATAGTGTCTGTTTCTCCTCAGTCGAGGGCTTCTATTGCAGCCCATTTTGGCATCTCTCCTGTTCAGGTGAGGTGACACTTTGCTCTTCACAAATTCTCAGTTTTTCTTATAAGGTTCTTCTTTGAAATAAATTTGGGAAGCTAAGTTTCAAGTTCTTGATCTGTCTGGGTTAAGTGTATAACTTCTGATCTTTCAGGCTTTCAAAAAGCTGACAAGATTTTTCAAATCTTTGGGGGTGAGGGCTATTTTTGATACAAGTTGCAGTAGAGACTTGACCCTAGTCGAATCTTGTGTGGAATTCATCACAAGATATAGACAAAATCAATTGGTAGATGACGAGAGGAGTAAGTCAAGCCTACCCATGATTGCATCTGCATGCCCAGGTATAGAAATTCAACTTAGTTTTGGCCTTTTGTTTCTGTGAAGCGTATATATTTGGATGCTAAACATGACTTGACACATGCATAATGACATAGCAATATTCAAATCTAAGAACAAAACTCAGTGTAGTGCATTAAAAATTATGTAAGGTATTAACTTATCAGTAAGTATATTTCTAGGGGTCATATCTGACAATTGACATGTGTTTGAACGTAGGTAGAAGGTATGAAGATATGTTGGATGATATGATTATTTTAATTCTTGATTTAGAAGTAGGAAATTGAATTGGAATTTCAGGAAGTTGTATTTACTACCATCCATGCTTTTCACCGACATGACATGGCTCCTCATTTCTCTTGTGAAAGGAGCATGATTACTTTTTTAATAGGCTTTAGTGGTAAGTCCTAAGTTGTGGAGGAAATATACTTATGTTTTGATTATTGGTGTGAACATATGCAGGTTGGATATGCTATGCTGAAAAGCAACTTGGATCCTTTGTCCTACCTTACATTTCATCCGTGAAGAGTCCCCAACAAACAATTGGAACTATCATAAAGCGCTATGTATGCGAAGATATGAAACTCAGGTTGTGATTTAACTCCAAATAATAACTTGTGAGGGGGAAAACACAAATTTACCCCAAAGTTGTGGGGATTACCCAATCTTTGATTATATCTTACAACCTATGTTATGTTTGGCATGCTACGATTCCTAGAGTAACATACTTATTGAAATGCTCAAATATCTGTTTCAACAGGCCAGAAGAAGTATACCATGTCACAGTTATGCCTTGTTATGATAAGAAGCTAGAGGCTTCTAGGGATGACTTCGTTTTTCAATTAGAGCCCCATGCTGAAGGGCATGAAGGTGAAGATAACTTGATTTTGGAGGTAGATTCAGTACTGACAACCGGAGAGATTTTGGATTTGATTCAGGTTAGAAAATTTTATGCATACCTGCATACCATCATTTTTTGTGTGAATTCTTTCACTTTTACTATTGATGTGTATATTAAGTCATGTTTGGGGTTCAATCTTCCAGTCAAAAGATGTTGATTTTAAAAGCATAGAAGAGGCTCCTCTGGATAAACTGTAAGAAACACAACTGTTTCCTTTGCATAAGTTGCCTTGATTGTCAAACAAGGATGTTCTGACACAGTGTGGTGCTTGCAGGTTAACAAATGTTAATGAAGAAGGACACCTTTACGGGGTCCGCGGAAGCTCTGGAGGTTATGCAGAAACAATATTCCGATATGCTGCTAAAACACTTTTTGGAAGACATATTGATGGCCCTTTGAACTTTAAAAACATTAGAAATTCAGATTTTCAGGAAGTTACTTTGGAGGCAAGTTTTAACAAACTTCTTTATATTTAAAAATTCTTTTGAGGAATGTTATCAGATCTTAGGATCTATGGATATCTAGCTAAATAAAAATTTGGTATTTATGCAATGCATAATAACAAACTAAAGAGCCATTTGACCAACCATGTATGTTATAAAGGTTGTTATCACCTTAGGCAATGTTTTATCTATTGTATTTAACTATGAAAAGTTATCTACCTGTGAAGAACTATTTCATAATGACATAAATTTTCATCACAGTTCACATGGGGCAATATGGTTTAAAACATATCTCTTTTTCTTCTGATTTATTATTCTGACATGAATACTAGTCTATGATTATTCCTCTCAACCTCAATCTCTGCTTGATGTTATCAAGATAAAATTTAAGGAATTGCTGTCCATTATAGCCAGAATTTGTTTCTATGGGTGTATGTTCTTCATATTTTAAAAAATGTCATTTCACATTGTTAAGATTGGGCCTTTAGTTTTAAATCAGGGTTTGTAAATCGGTGTTTGTTCTTATTATTTAGAGATTTCTTCTGATTTTGGATTATCCACTTCCAGCTTAGAATATGATATCTTATTGGGTTGTTTGGCTATGTTGGGTCCATATCAAACTGATACCTCTTTAATGTAACAACAATGGATAGATAGATATTTGTTTCTTCCAAGAGTGCATGCATCCTATTTTGAGAAGTCAAGAACTACTCGTGCTTACTATTCTAAATCTTGTTGTCTATACAGGTGGAGGGAGAAACAGTGTTGAAATTTGCTCTCTGTTATGGTTTCCGGAATTTGCAAAACACTGTAAGAAAACTTAAAACAGGGAAATATGATTATCATTTCCTGGAAATCATGGCATGCCCTTCAGGTATCATATTTCTCAATATTTTTTTTTTCTTCCTGAGGCTCAGAAATTGAGTAGGTATTAACTGAAAACAATGCTCATGACACAGGTTGTTTAAATGGGGGTGGTCAAATTAAACCAATTTCAGGGCAATCTGCCAAAGGACTGAGTCAGTTATTAGAATCAGTTTACATGGAAAATGCAAGTATTATCTTAGATTTTCTAAATTTTCAAGTACTTCCCTTATTTAAAAGTATGACTTGCATAAAGGTGCGTGTGTGTTTGTCTGTATTTGTTTTAATGAGAACATCACAAGTCTAAACATACCTCAGTACACCCTGTAGAAAATGTGCCTTGTTTGTTTTGAGAAAATGATTTAAGATTTCATTTTTATTGGCAAAGCAGTCCCTTAGTTTCTGTTTTCAAACATTTATATTTAGTTTTCAATATTTCTTGTACAAATCTTTAAAAACAGGAAAGGGAATGAAAGCAACGGCAATTTTGCAATTGAAAATGAAAATAGAAAATAAAAACAAAAAATGTTTTCTTAAACTAAACATGCCCATGTTTTCATTTTTATATTTCACACTTATTGTCTTACACATCTGAGAACATAAAATATTTTCTATAACCATAAATCCTTAGATTCTTGTAGGACATGGGATATATGCTCTACAAAATTTGCTTATGTCCATGTACTACAATTTGTATTAGGATATAGAATAAGAAGTTTGTTAGGATATTTTATAAGGAATTAGCGAGGGAAGTTATTAGTAATTGGGGTAGTTAGAATTATCATGTTTAAATAGGGAGGCAGAGAACATCATTGAATATTGTAAACTTTTGTGAATAGAGTAGTGGCTGGAAGGGGAGCCATTGGAGGAGAGTTTTCTCTCCAATCATTTCTCTATCTTTTCATCCTTCCGTTATCTTTCAATAAAATAGTTCTTCCTATGAATTCAATTCTTCGGGTTCCTAAAAATTGGAAGAGTGCCAATATTGCTTGGGAGGGATGAAGTGCGTAAGGTGAATTTGCCAACATTTATGGGGATAGACCCTGTTGGGTGGATGGCATGGGCAAAATTTGTTTTTGCAGTTCAGAAAATTCACGGGTTCCATAAGTTACAATTGGTTTCATGAGCATGGGCGATGTGACACAATTTTGGTTTTGTTCTTGGCATCAAGAAAACCCATATTTCATCTGGGAATCCTTTTCCACAGATTCGATCAGAAAATTTGGTGATCAGTACTAGAGAGCAAGGTCAATGCTGAATGTAACATACACTGTTGAAGAAGCCAAAGCTGCAAAAGATAAAAATATACAGTTTAATGCAAGTGGGTCGTATGGAGGTGATGTGCCAAAAATGAAATCTGAAGTGTAGGAGGCAAAGAGACAGGACACCATAAATCCAACACCATCAAGCGAGGTGGGATCGAAAAAAGAATTACCAGGGTTTCTGACGTTAGCAACAAATGGCTCACTGGGAAGATCCTGTGGCTCGTATTGGGTGAAAAGACAGTGACAAGAAGTGGAAGTATGGTAGTGACGTGAACTATTCTTGGTTTCAGAAGATTCCAGTCAGCCTTGTGTCCTCGTTGAAACCGTAAAATCAGAACTCAAACATGAACCAGCCTAGAAAACCAAATATCTAGACTCTCAAATGCCTATGCACCATTGCTGAGAATGCCTCCACAACCCAAAACACCTCTTATGGGTCTACCCGTGACAACCGCTGGGTCAATGAGGAAGAAAGCATCTGTGTGGGTGTAGTCGTAGGGTCGATACAGACAAGAAAGGAAGCTAAACAAAGATAAACGTGCATTTTTCGAATCAGGTCTAAACATTATGGAACTTACCCAATTTAAAAGTATATATAATCTATTGTGTAGGCCAGTGTCAAATACCCTTGTATCCAATGCAAGACAATATCTCTGGGAATTGGACAAAAGGTATCCCCACTTCGAGCCCTTTTAGTAAGATCTATACGACACAATAGGATTAGGATCCATTCCATTTCTCAAGAAATTAAGGATTCTCTTTATAGAGAGATAGACACAAAAAAGTTTATATATTCTGCATGTGTTTCTCTTCTATCCATTTGTTTTAGGAGGCAGGTTCAATGGCTCAGTTTAAAATTGGAAGCACATAATAAGGTCGTAACTGTGCTCGTTTGCCAGTATTACACAACATTTTTTGAGATCAGTAGGGGAAAGGACATTGAATACAAAATTAGGAGGCACATCATAGACAAAAGAGGTGCATTCTATGAATGAGCATCACAATAAACCCAATGGGCCTAACCCAAAGCACATCTTGCCCGATTGTATGCTTGTTTTGATACCAAGATGTAGATGCACCTAAGGTGTGTGGGAAGGATTGTTTGGGTTGGCTGATATGGCTGGAAAGTGCACAACTGCGAAATATGAAGTGGACTAAAACAGAAACTGGTTTATCAAGCTCTAAACAATGGGATCCAAGAGACATACTTTTGTTTTTGTTTACAACCAAGGAAACAAGAAGAATTTAGTAGAATCTAGTCTCGAGGATGAAGTTGTTTTGAGAAGGGGTTTATTGTTATTATATAGGTTAAAAGGGGAGTTTTGTTAGGATAGGAGTTAGGGAAATTATTAATTAATGGGGCTGTTAGGATTATTGTGTATAAATCGAGAGGTTATGGAGTTAGAGAGGGCTAACTGAGTATTGTGAATTCTTGTAAATAGAGTAGGAATTCTATTGTAGAAGGAGAAACCTAGGTTGTCGGTAGCGCGCTATACCGCTATAGCATAGCAGTACAAGACCTCGGCGCCACGCTTTTGGGCTGCTAAAGGCTATCTGCGACAGCGGAAATAGCGTCCGCTATTTTGTACATTAATTAGCACATTAGTGTCTAATGGAGATGAGGAGTTGGAGGTGGAAGGAGAGTTTGAAATCATATTGTGGTGGTGATGTTGGATCAAGTGTCTATTGGGGGAACTTATATTGTGGTGATGTTGAAAATATGTATGTTGTTGCAATCTGTTTTTTAAGGTATTATGTATATTGTTGGAACTTATTTTAAGTATTTATGTATTCATGTTAAGTATTTACCTTGTTTTTTAAAGCTCACAAGAGCGGTTATCAGAGATTAACAACCTAGGGAGAAACCCTTGGAAGATAGTTTTCTTTCCCATTTTTTATTTTATTCTTTATTAATCTTAATAAAATAGTGTTCTTTCTTTGAACCCGATTTTCTGGATTCCTAAAACTCTCTTTGATTTAACACTAATATTTTGAAAATTTATTTCCCTGGTTGATTTGATTTACCTGTAAATTTAATTTATTGATTTTGCTTCTTGCTTCAAACCGGTCAGTCTACTGTCTATCTTTTCAGAGGTTTATTTACACAGGGAATGATTATGTTAGTCCATGTGATAGGTTTTGGCAGCAGAACCATTCGACAATCCCATTATTAAAGATTTATACGACAAGTGGCTTGAGCGACCTGGTTCTGAGAAAGCTAGGAGATACATGCACACACAATATCATCCAGTTGAGAAAAGCATCACTTCTCAGTTACATAATTGGTGAGGTGTGTTGAAACTCTACTTATAGTGCTTCCTCAAGGTAATTTTATGTTATTAAACGGAAGATTACTTTAATACTATGCTCTCTGTCTCCTTGTGAGTTATCCAATTTTGGTAGTGAACCCAGATATGTTTGTAATAACTATAATGTATTCTCTCACTGTAATAATGTATATGCCTCTGATCTACACGTTTAGAAGGAAGAACCACACAAACATCTGTAATAGACCATCTAGGACCATACTTTTTTTTTAGGTTCAATCAAAAGGACCGTGCCTTAAATTTTCCTGCGGTTGTGCTATTTTGGATAGGATATATAGGTTATCAATAAAAGATTCTCCAACTATGTATCCTTGTGAGGGATTAGGTGCAATGCAAGGATTAGAGAGATAGTGCCCGGTTGTTGGAGCACAAATAACATGGTTTGCATATATCACCCTATTCTTGTTTCCAACCCCACATGGTGATTTATCTTGTGTTTGGTGTATGTTAAATGAATCTAGCTTGTTCACATTGTTGATATAATTTGATAGGTTTTTTAATTTTTATATAAAGACTTCTGATTACTAGTAACTTTATCATACAAATATTTTTATAATTAATATGACTTGTCACTAAAATGTGATTAATTGGGATTGTAAAAAAAAAATTATAGTCCGTGAGAAGTGTTACTCATTTTAAAAAAGCATTATGATTTATTATTAAAAACATACTATGCTTTGCTTTTGTTTAAAATTAAAAGCGGCATTGTTTTAGATAGGTACTCAGTATTTCATTTTTAATAATGTGATATTAGTAAAAACTACACATTAATTTTAGAAAAAAAAAGATCACAATCTCATCTTGATTTTGTTAAATAACCATGATACCATCAATCCAAGCATGATTGATATGCTACCGCATACCTCTCTCTATGTGTATATACCTAGATGATCTCATTTCTCTATTTACCAATATTGGTGAATTTTATTATTTACTCTCCATTTCGGTTTTAAAATCATGTTTTAAGGGGAAAAAAATTCAAAATTATTGTCATTTTAATGTAAAAATAATTGTTATTTTTTAAATTAATTGTGTTTTCTAATTATTATTCCATACACTATTTTTTAAATATTAATAAAATTAATTTAATTAGAGTGTAATGTCTTATGATAATATTAATATACATTAATTTTTATGCAAAAGTAGAAACAAAATCATAAAGTTGTATTTTGGCAAAGTAAAATTATCATTCATAACATAAAATCGAACATTACATTTTAATATTATTGGATGTTTTAACATCTTCATAATATCTTTGACATATCTTAAAATTGTTGCTTCCACCTCGATTAAACTTTTGTTTCAAAATAGAAAAATGTATTCCAAATAATCCTGATATCTACATCCGACTTAAGTTTATAGTTGTTGAACTCAATTTTGTCTCAATTATTAATTGATGGTGAACGGTAATCGAGGTTTATAATTTTTCAATTATCTTTGTAAATAGGAGATTTTGCACATCATATTATAGATCTGCAAAAGGGGTGTACTCATTGATCTTAAATTCTTGTTCGATTTTTGTTTTGGAAAAGGAGACAATTGCGATATATCAGACGATGTTCATTTGTGATATTTTTTGTTTGTATGAGACATGATACAAAAATCTATATTTTTAGTAGTTGTAGTTAAATATGAACCTAAAAATTTCTATCTTGTATCTGACTAAAAACAAATTTAATGTGATCAATGAGGTTTGAAATGAATGATCTTTATCTAGAATTTTAGTTTCTTTTGCTCATTTTGATATGATGAAACACAAGAATGAAATTTTGAAGTGAAAATATAGATTGAGGATGGAGGGGTTTTTGGAAAGAGTTTGGAGTGAAAATGAAGAATGAGTTTGTGATCATACAGGTGATTGTTTTATCAAAATAACGTTTTCTTATTCTAAAGATGCAACTCCATAAATACCTGACATGCAAAGGTGACATATTTCAAAATTCCGTCTCAAACCTTCGAAGATGCATCTCCAAAATAATCATTGGACTGCTCAAATATTAATATATTTGTTGAAAAATATCGGGAGATGCATCTCCGAAATAATGTTTTGTTTTAGTATGGGGTGACACTCATTTGGTGCGCAGGGGATAAATATTAATAAATGTATGAATTCAATTATAATCAAAATAAGAAATACTATTGTTTAGTGAAGTACATTTATAATGAAAAGCATATACTATCCATTTTTTGAAAACGAGCTACTATAACATCATCGTTAATTGTTCCAAGAACATCTCTTTTTATAAAAGTAACAAGACGACGATTTAATTATTGATCACTCATTTTGTTGCCAAAAATTACTACTCCTAAGACATTCTACGCTTGCAATTGCTACTGATAAGACTAAAGTCAACTTCAAAAGCTTATATATCAAATGTGTTGTACTTATTTGTTCCTACAAGTTTTGCATAAAGATTTGATTGTCCTTAATTGACACAATTTGGGTCACATCAAGCACTTCTAAGATAATTCTGAAGCTAATGCCACAACACCACTTTCGGCACATCTATAAAATCATTTGGATAAAGTTATTCATACTATAAAGAGAATAATAAAATCAATTAATTATAAATAAAACAATTTATGAGAAATTGAGAAATTTATTTATTTTTTAAATAAATCGAGATTTTAGGATTTAGCCCAAAAAGGAGAAAAGAATAAGGAAAAATTGAAATACTCACTTTACCTTTGATTTTCAATCGTCCATGAATAAATACACAATCAAACCAAGTAAAAATGTTGGAGGAAAAAAATGAAGGTTTAACCAATATAAAAGGAATAAACAAACGTGAGAGATGATGCGATTTAAAAGGAAACAAAAAAGAAATTATTCAGAGATTATAAAAAAAATTGAAAAAATATAGCCATACCATGCCACAACGTAGGTCCGTCCATGTTCGTTCGTTATAAGATGGTGTAAGTAGGGTTGTTTTTGGTCCGGACCGAGTATCCAGGGACCCGAGAGTTGGACCGATATCCTTATTGGGTAAACCAGTACCGGACCCAAACAGTACTGGGTAAATTTTATGAATCGATACCGTTCTGACAGTTTTGGGTAAACCGAAATCGGACTGGATAACAAGTTATTGGAAATGGATATCCGAGTCCGGATCGATATTTTCGGTTCGGGTACCCGGCCCATCCGATGTTAAGGCAAAAAAGGAATTAAATTATTTATTGCCAAAAATTCACAATAAATTATAATTATCCTTTAATTTCAAATTCAAAATTACAAAATACAAATTCAAAAATCACATAAGTTGTAAGTTATGAAGCTTAAAACATAAATTTTGTTCAAAAACATAAAACTTGTTAAAACATAAGTTATGAAACGTATGTTTTCAAAATACCACAAAATAACATTACATTTGTCAATGATGCCTCAGAACAATTTCATCATTGACAATACAATTATAGCATTACAAAACAACATTACAAAGTTGTTGTTATCGAAGAAGCGACACCCAAATCTTGACCAAAATGATATATTGAAGGTTCATCTTGTGGCTCTTCAAGCTACAAAAGTAAAAGCATAAGTTAAACAAGGCAACATAAATGTAAAATAATAAGCCATATAAATAGACCATAAAGCATAAGATACTTACAATACTAGCAGTGCAACCATTTTTAATACCATATTTCTCCTTCACCCAATCACCCCTACACAAAACTTCACCATAATGAGGTGGTGACACATTCTTAAAAGATAAAACTCTTTTGTAAAGTTTCCATTTTGAATAAATGAAATGACCAATCACAGTCATATAACCAATTTTCTACTCACCAGACCACCACAGCTCAGTTGTAAGACTGATTCTATTAATCAAAGATATATATTTTTTCATCTTAACTCTCTCAACCTCATAAAATGTCTCACAATCAAACTTAACTTGTTGTATTGTAATCTTTTTGTACCATGGAAAAATTTCTCAAAGAAACTCATAAAGATAACACATTCCATAATAGAAAAGGAAATTCATGACCTAGAATCATATGAGTTGCAACTTCTCTAACCCTAGCATGATTATATGTCCAAATTTCCAAATTAGAAGTACTATCAACACCTACATTTAACTTAGGTTGTGCAACTTCTTTGTCAGTATTACCTTTCGACCCCAGCTTTCTTTGAATGCAATTTTCTAAATGTTTCTTACCATTCAAAGTAATTTCCCATTTCACATCATAAGTGTAAAGCTTACCACACCATTTTTATTTCCATTTCTTTGCACCATCAGGCATATCAATAAGTATCATCTCAGTATGAACAACAAATTTCTTGGCACGAGGAGCTTTACTAAAGATATTTATTTGGCTCTGTGAACTCAGAGCTGAGTTAATTGGAGGGGTTGCTGAATCATCAGTAGTTGTATTTTGAGTGGTATATGTATTTTGAGTAGTGTTGTCAGTTGGAAGTGGAACTGGAAGTTCCATATCAATCATCTCACCAATCTCTATATTTCCTCCATCCATTGTCTCCTCTTCCCCATCAAGCAACATGTTGATATCAATAAGATCATCCATGATTGGAGTCAATAAAAAAATCTTGAAAAACTCTTTTGTAAAGTTTCCATTTTGAATAAATGAAATGACCAATCACAGTCATATAACCAATTTTCTACTCACCAGACCACCATAGCTCAGTTGTAAGACTGATTCTGTTAATCAAAGACATATATTTTTTCATCTTAACTCTCTCAACCTCATAAAATGTCTCACAATCAAACTTAACTTGTTGTATTGTAATCTTTTTGTACCATGGATAAATTTCTCAAAGAAACTCATAAAGATAACACATTCCATAATAGAAAAGGAAATTCATGACCTAGAATCATATGAGCTGCAACTTCTCTAACCCTAGCATGATTATATGTCCAAATATCCAAATTAGAAGTACTATCAACACCTACATTTAACTTAGGTTGTGCAACTTCTTTGTCAGTATTATCTTTCGACCCCAGCTTTCTTTGAATGCAATTTTCTAAATGTTTCTTACCATTCGAAGTAATTTCTCATTTCACATCATAAGTGTAAAGCTTACCACACCATTTTTATTTCCATTTCTTTGCACCATCAGGCATATCAATAAGTATCATCTCAGTATGAACAACAAATTTCTTGGGACGAGGAGCTTTACCAAAGATATTTATTTGGCTCTGTGAACTCAGAGCTGAGTTAATTGGAGGGGTTGCTGAATCATCAGTAGTTGTATTTTGAGTGGTATATGTATTTTGAGTAGTGTTGTCAGTTGGAAGTGGAACTAGAAGTTCCATATCAATCATCTCACCAATCTCTATATTTCCTCCATCCATTGTCTCCTCTTCCCCATCAAGCAACATGTTGATATCAATAAGATCATCCATGATTGGAGTCAATAAAAAAATCTTAAAAATACATGACATAAAATTAAATATCAAGCAAACAATAATTTAATATGAAATATGAACAAAATCGAGTAACATAATACAACCTCAGCAACACAATTTATTACTACGACAAAATACAACCTTAGCAACAAAATTTACACAATACAACCTAAATTCAAAACCCTTGGCCGAACCCTAATGAAGAACCAAAACTCAATCACAAAATAAAATATTTTTTTATTAAAATTGAACCAATGTATAGCAAAAATCAAATACTCCAACATCTTAGGTCAAAATTTCGTTCAAAATTGAACCATGATCAAGAACGATTCCAAAATCAAAACATCTTAGGTCAAACTTTAGGTCAAAATTGATACCAGGTAGAGAACTATCAGTTACTCAAACTTGCAAACAATATAAACAATATCATAACAGAAATAAAAAACAATAGAGTTCTGATACATTACACGAATAAGATTATTATAGCCTTCAACAATTCACTTAGCCTCTAACACAAACGATTCTAACAGATAATGAAGGTAAACATGATAGCTTGGGACAATCAGAGATGAAGCCCTAGGAGAGGGAGACGAAACGAAAGAGGAGAAAAGATAGTAGTGAGAGACGAGAGAGTTTCTGAAAAAAGAGGAAAAATGAGGAAATGTAATATTTTTTAAAATTTATAACATAACCTACCGGCAGGGCCGACCCTAGGGGTAGGCCACCTAGGCTACCGGCAGGGCCGACCCTAGGGGTAGGCCACCTAGGCTACCGCCTAGGGCCTCAAATTTTATTTTTATATTTATTTAACTTTAATAAATTGATTTTTAAAAATATTTAATATATCAATTAAATAATAATATATTTTAAAATATATAATAATAACACCGATTTAGAATGTGTATTCTTTGATTTATTAATTTAAATATCACATTTATGAATAATTTTTTTTAGTTCTTTAAGACATAAGAGAAATTCTATATTTTTTAATTAAGATTTTTTAAATAGTGAGAAGAGTGTTTAGATTAATTAATTTTATCATCAATTACAAATAAAATGTTAAATAAAATTAATTATAATAATTTAATGCTTTTACATCCTAAAAATTTAAAATATATTAATTTTAAGAAAAATATTTTATTATGTTAAAAATATTTAATTTTAAATTCCGTCTTAGGCCTCGAAATGTGTTGGGCCGGCCCTGCCTACCGGTTACTTATTGGATATTTGGTCCGGTTCTTCATGCTGGATACATATATAAATTTTATCCATTACCATACCACGGCCGGTCTAATGGTCCGACTCCACCGGTCCGGTTCTCGGGTGGATTTTCGAATCTTTAGGTTCAAATACAAACCTAGGTGCAAGACTGCGTTTGGAGATGTATCTTCGAAATTTAAGAGATATTTTAGATTTTTCATAGTATATTTTTTAATCCAATAGGTGGGATAAGAAATTCCATTTTTTTATAAGACTACTTAATTAAAAAAAACTAGGTTTCATGACAAAAAAAAACATTTTAAAATTATGAGACCGGATCTATTTAAGTAAATTCAATATTATTGTTATAATAATAATAATAATAATAATAATAATAATAATAATAATTATTATTATTATTATTATTATTATTATTATTATTATTATTATTGTTATATTTTACTCTGAATTAAAATTAAAAAAGTAAAGCTGAAAAATTTGTGAAAATATATTGAAAATACTTTATGAACAATGTCAACGTTATTTTCATATGATTTTATGAACAAATAATTTTACAAAACATATGTTACTGGGTAAGTTTATATAAATCAACGTACATAAATTTTTAGTATCATTAATTTTTTAGTTTTTTAGTATATATAAACATATACAAATTAATTAAATTGTTTGTTTATATATGTTTAAATAAAATAGACTTTTAGATAGACTAATATGCAATTGGTCCAAAAATGTCATACACATGCCTAATAATAAGTATATGTTAAGTTACATATCAGACTCATGTTTGACAAAACCTAATTTGATCTAGTCTATTTCCACACCTGCTTTTAGCCAATAATATTCTTTGTAGTGTTGATAGCTCATCTTTGATGCCGAATCATCTGGGACATGTCGTTCAACAATTCATGACCTCCTTGTGGGCTAAGACTAGCTTGTAAGAGCTGGGAGCTGGGAAGCGTTTTGCGTCCAGTGAATGTGGGTAAAAATGCAGGTTTAACAGAGGGTTCTTCTTTATGGAACTATGGAACAAATGTAGATCCGACGAACGAAGAAAATTTAGAGGATCTCTAGAATGTCTCGGGTTGCATGAAATTTGGAGGTGAAGGAATTGAGGAGTAGATGTTAAGGTTTGGTTGTCCTTCCTTTGCGGAGGCGGGATGATTTCTAGCTGCTTCAGCTTGCTATTGAGCGGTAAAACGAGTGACTTTCGATGGTGCCTTTGTTTGGTAAATCTGGTGCAAAAAGTTTGACTATGATTCTTAAGGGAGTTAAATTGAAGATGGAAATACGTACTTCAATAGAAGGAGATATATGGAGTTAAATTGAAGATGAAAATACGTACTTCAATAGAAGGATATATGAATCTGATAAGTCAAATCGAGAAATGATAGATCATGGAAATCGTAGGAATCAGAGATTGATTCTCACAGACAACTCTGACGTTTTTCTATGGAACTAAACGCTGATTGGAGAGGTTGAGCTGGTGTGGTGTTGTTATGTTCCAAGGTTTTGATGTGGTGGATAAAAGTTGTTCTGCAAGGTTAACACTCCAATATCAGAGTCAATAAAATATTAAAAAGTGTAGTGTAAATGGAAAATAAAATTCGTACTTGAGAAATAACATATTTATCTCTTTAAAGAAAAAGAATAAGTATATAATTACAGAAAAAGAACATATACAAATAACATATACAAATTGTATTATTTTTAAATTTTAAAAATCAGTATATAATTACAAAACTAAGTATATAATTACAAAAACTAAATCAAACCCTTATTTATCAATGGAATAACAAAGTAACCAATAAGTAGTAACTAGAGAGAATGAAAATTTCAATTGGATTTAGCATTCTCATCAAATCTCCTCACAATAGCTATAAATAACATCTCTTAGAGTCCGTTTGGTTAGGGGTTTTCTGGAGGGTTCCTTTCATTTTGTCTCATTCAACAATGTTTCTAAATCCTAATTACTCCTTCAAAATAAAATCCAAAGGCCACATGTAATTAAAGTTAAGACTTGTATTAAAAAAATGTGAACAAGTGTTTTGAGTAAATCATTTGACAGTAAGAAATTCATAGCAGTTTTCTAGAATTTAAAATAAAAGTAATAATAATAAAATAAAGAATGAAGTAGTATTTGGCTTAAAGCAAAAGAAAACATAATTTTACAGGTTAAGGAATACAGCTAAGAGTCCACAAAGCATAAAAGAAACGCGCCAAAAATAACTTGAGTCCAAACGTCATAAGTTGAAGCCACGAATCTCACTCACACTACTACTTTTAAAAGTCAATTACTTCACGCGCCAAACAGTCCTCAAAATAAAAAAAAAAGTCATCAACAAAATTAAAATATTTTATTTCCCAAAATAAAATCCACGTCACGAGGCGAGATCAACGCAACGAACCATTCCCATTTTCGCAAATACCCAAAAAAATGGACCCACTTTTTCATCCAAGGCGGTTTCCTTGTTAGTAACAAATTCGTTGCGTTGCGGAATCTGTTTTTCGAAAACTACTACCGCCAAACAACTAACATTCAATCTCAGCCGTTGATTTGTCACCACCATCAACGGTAGCTGTAGGTGATTGTAACAGTCAAAACCGGCGTTTGATTTTAACGTTTTTTTGTTTTTAGCCGGCTCAACCACTTGCATTGGACCGGGCTAGCTTTATTATTTTTGGTTGAGTCAAAAATAATATAAGAATCATCGATAAAAGAAATTTTGAATTTTACGTTTCATTGAATAATTTAAAAAATAAATAATAAATAAAACTAGAAGAACTATAACTATTCCAATAATAGTCAAGCCCCACCACGTGACCAAATGTCACACGCATGCTGGATCACCCTTTTTACAAAGGAAGATATGCTACTGTATTTAAATTCCAAAATTAAATAAAAAAAATATAACAATAAGAGCAGGGAAAGAGAAGAAAAATATCATAAAGTTTCTTCCAACCTAACTTCAATTCATTCATCTTCTTCTTCTGAACAGGTAATAATAATAATGATGAATATTGAAGAACAAAATACCTCAAATTGAAACTGGTTAATAGTTGAATTTATTTGCAGAAAAATGGAGTTTGCGGTAGCAAAAGCTTTGAAACCGAGTTTACGAAGGGAGTTTGTTTATCAACAAACGCTCGGCGAGGAACTTTTTACCTTTAACTCGAATACGGTGGTTGCCGGTGAGGATTTCTCCGTCGACGACCTCCTTGACTTCTCCAACGGCGATGAACAACACCACGAGGAAGATGAAGAAGAAAAAGATAGTTTATCTCTTTCCTCTCACTCGCTCTCGGAAGATAGCAACTCCAATTCCACCGACGCTTCCTATGATTCCATTTTCTCAACTGAATTACTCGTTCCGGTGAGTCTCTGTCTCTGTATAATTCATCTTCTTCTCCGTTTTGTAACAGAAACTGAAAGTAGGGGTTATGTTTACAGGATGATGACGTGGCAGGCCTTGAGTGGGTTTCTCACTTTGTTGATGATTCTCTACCAGAGCTTTCTCTTCTCTATCCGGTTCATGTTCAAACCAACGCATATCCTCAAAATGAACCGAACCATGAAAAACCGTTTCGTTTTTCTTCTGATAAAATTACCAGAAAAACCAGAACCGTCAAGACCAGAAAACCAAACCCTCGGGCTTGGGCTTTTAGCCCGTTGATTTTGCGTCCGTTTCTTCCATCTGTGGTTTTCGGAGAGCCGCCAGCGAAGAAACAGAAGAAAAAGACCCAGGCCCAAGTTGATGGGGTTGAAGCCCAAGAAGAGGCCCATTTACAGCGACGGTGTAGTCATTGCCAAGTGCAGAAGACGCCGCAGTGGAGAACCGGTCCGTTAGGAGCTAAAACCCTATGTAACGCGTGTGGGGTTCGGTATAAATCCGGTCGGCTTTTTTCTGAGTATAGACCGGCTTGTAGCCCAACTTTTAGCAGCGAAATTCATTCCAATAGTCACCGGAAAGTGTTGGAGATGAGGAAGAGGAAAGGAATGGCTGGACCGGACTCCGGTTTATTGGCTCAGACCCAAATAGTTACAACTTGCTGAGAGTTTAGATTAGGAAAGAGTTGTAGTGGGTTAGTTGTCATACCTCCACCAACCGGTTTGAACCGGGTTCGTCTTTTTGTAAAATATTTAGTGGTTGTAGTTGTAGTCAGGTAGGCCGCAGGTAAGGGATATTATTAGGAAGGTATGGATTGTTTTTATTTTTATCCCATTTTCTTAGCTTTGTTCTTTTTAATTAATCTAATATAGTTTTAAGTTTTTTATTTTATTTTAACAAATTAAGTTTTAAGTTTTTATTATTATTTTAACAAATTAAGTTTGAAGTTATTTGCAGGATTTCAGTCCCCAAAAAATGAAAGATTTAGGAGAAATAGTAATTTAGGTATGAAATTAGTTGAAGAAAAATAAGTTAGGTGTGAAGATAGCCATTTATTCAAGCTGTCATTTGGTTGGTTAGTGTTAGATATTTTCTTAGCTTTTTTGTCAAAGACTATAGCAAAAGATTGAATTATTCAACTAAGTTTAATACTAGTATGTTTTTTGATTTCGTGTGTGAGCGGGAGAGATGGGTCGAAGTGGAATTATGCACAGATCAATTAAAGTTAATTAATTCAGTTTATAAACTAAAGTTTGGTTTAGAGTGTGTAAAAAGTTAAAACTAACCTAAAATTTGAATTTATTTCCCGTTAATTCAAAGGGAAAAGATCTAATATCTTTAGTTTGGATAGGATTCGAAAATCATAAGCTAAAATTTGAGTTTAACTGGTATTGATAAATTAATAAATATAGTAATAAAATTATTCATGTAATTAAGATAAGTCCAAGATAGTTTTAATTAACTTAATTTATTTAAATCTTATTTAATCACAAATTAATCTAATAAATATTTTATGAAACTTCAATTAATTATGGTTTAATCTTGAAATTTTGGAACCTGCGTGGTAATCTGTTTTGTACACGATAATATAAAATAAAAAACGATAATATAAAATAAAAGTAAAAGAATTTAATTGAAATACATTGATATTGTAAAACAGTTTTACACTGTCAATGAATGTTAACCGTCAAATTCAATCTTATATTTGATTTTTATTTTAATTATATTTAAAACAATGATTATGAAGGATTGCGATAGATTGATGGTGTAAAAAAATTTACACTGACAATATATAACAATTAATCTCAAAGTAAAATCAGCTGAGAAATCAAAGAATAATAGAAGAATGAAGTTTATTGAATTAAATATCAAATTAAAATTAAAATTATATTTGAATTGACTTGATCATTATTAATTATATATTAATTATAAATGCAATTGATTATATTTAATAGTTATGCTGCATATTTAAAAATTAATTATTTTTTAATTATATTAAATTTAAGGAATGTGTGATTTTACGATCAAATATACTGATTTGACTTAAAGAGATTTAATATATATTATTTTATTTGAATGACGAGTAATCAAATTCTTTTTGGTAAAAAAATAATTATGTTTAGAAGATTTAAATTATTGCTTTGAATGGAAATATTTTTTCTAAACAAATATAAAAACTATTTTATAAAAGAAGCTACGATTATTATTTCTTATTATCCTTTTAAATTAGCTCAGTTGCAAAGACATATAGAAGCACAAATTCGAACATGCGATATTTCTAATTATTTATTTTGAAAAATATGAAATTCTAACCATTAAACTTCTTAAAAAACAATTGTTTTTATTTAAAACAATTTAAAATTATTTTTTCTTCAATTTTTAAAAACATTATAATAAACCAACTAATTTTTGTAAGAGTGTTTGAAAACTACTATCTCTATTTTTTATTATAAATCGTTTTAAAAAAATATTTTATAGTATAATATAAATCATTTTATAATATCAATGAATGATTAATGTTATTTTTCATATTATATACTTAAATATTTATTATTTTCGAAAAGTAAAAAAAAATTATAATAAAAGAAATACAAAAGAAACATAGAATTTAATTAAACTAAATCAATCAACGGGAAGAGTCTAAGACACATCGTCAGAGAAGCATGAAGTGTGATGGAAGCAATTAACTAATAATATTAGGTGGCACTTATTTGAGTGAGAGTATGAGTACCTCTAAAATGTGATATTGCCGCCACATGATGGAGTCCAAGTGGCTCATGGTGGATTCTTTTTAATGATAAGAGCATTCATAGATTGATATTTAACTCTTCTTTTTTGAGGTGGGGTTTAACTTATTTCTTTTAATTATTTCAAATCATAATTCTTAAATTACATTTATTGAAAAATTAATTAAATAAGATACTAACCCTTAAATTAGATTTTATTTAAATATTATGATTTCAAATAAATATATAATTTCACTTTCTTTAATAATAAGGTTAAAAAACATATAATGTATTTGATTAAAAAAATATACATTGGTTTTCATAAGACAATTCTAGGATGAAGTTGAATATGTGATTATTCACTATGTGGATGACATAGTTTTGCGGGTAATATTAGTTATTCCAATATTTGTTATTTGGTTCATAGTTTTGCGGGTAATATTAGTTATTTCAACATTTGTCATGCTAAGTTGATTTCGTTATATCATGGTCTACACATGGATTATGAAATTGGAATCAAAGGGTTGATGTGTTACCCTGACTATAACTTTTTTTATCAAGCTTATCTTTGAGTTTGCTAATGTTTGGCATCAATATGTCGCTGTTTTTTCACAACATTAAAGAGCTTTTCTCTACGGAATGACAAATTCAAATATTGTATACTCTTAGGGAGGGGAATGCTTGTGTTGACTATCTACCAAAACATTGACGAATTTTCCTTCCTATCTTTAACCTGTAGGGATGTGCAGAAGACCATTTTTCAAAGATTTTAAGACATTTTTGGCATCCTCGACTTCAACAACAACTTGCGTAAACTAATAGGTATGAGACTCTAGGCTTTCCCTCTTCCCGTGAATAATCCCTCTAAAGGTTTCTACAATCACTTACTGTTTCTTTCGTGCGGTAACATGTGTGGAGAATCGTTTACAAAAATCAATTCATTATTCAATGCTCTCATCCGGCAGATCATTGAACCATAGCCTGGCCAGACCGACCAAGATTAAGGAAAATAACTTGCATTTGGAAGCCTCGTCAACACTGATGTAGTTAAGTCGATCATTGGCGAGTTTCCCATGCTCATCTGAATATCTTTTCCATCGTACTCACCTAGCTTGGGCAACATCTCTATGGGTTTTGATATTTTCCTTTCTAAAATCCTAGTGCACAGTGGATGCTTCTGGTGAAGCTTCAACGACTGGTTCTTTTTCCTTATTCGGGAGATGAATGTGGTTGTCTCGATCATTGATCGCGGTAAACTATACGTCTAACGGTTTCTAACTGCAAGTGCACAACCTATCGCGTAGTAATAAAGATATCGAACCCACAGAGACCAATGTCAACCTATCGTTTTCTATCGTTGCGTTTGTAAAGCTAAGGCTAATGATATTTTTATGGTTTAAGGGAAACTAGAACTGAAACTAAAATAAATTTAAGAAAGAAAATAAGAATAAAATGAGGTCGGGATATGGATTCCGCGCTCCTAAGGGACTTTATAGAATTTGGTACTAATTACGACTATAGCTAGTTCCATAAAATATATCAGCTTAAAGACTCCGCCTCACGCTCTCGCGGTCTTAACTAAAGCCACACTTCCTAATCCCAAGATTTTGCTCTCGCTCGCCCGGTAACTAAGAAACGTGTTTTGAAAGCTAATAATATCCTAAACGTCTCTAAAGCGCTCTCGCTGTATTTAGATAAGTTGCCTAATTTCTACTATCCGGTTCGATCCCCACGCTCTCGCTGTGCCGGTTCTAACCTTAATTAGTTTCTCACTCTCGTGACAAAACCGTGTTAAATAACATCTCACTCTCGTGACAATGCTAATTAAATTACGCTTAGAAATTAAAACCAAAATAAACATACAATCATAATTTCGCACCTAATAATTTCTACGGAGTTCCATCGGTAACGACGGTCCTCATACGCCGGACTCTAAATAATTTAGCTACTCATTTTTATTAAACCAACAGACAGATACAAAACGAAATAAATAAATATTAAAGCATGCATTATATAATAATAATAGAAACTTAACATAAATAAATAATTAAACTTAATATAAATGCAAAAATAAAAACCTGGATAATTAAATTCTTAAACTCCTTCTTCCACAGATTGGAAAGCTCGGAGTTTCGGAATCGGAATCTAAATAAAATACGAATTCTGAAGCTAGAAAGAAATTAATTGAAATAACAATTTCCTAATGTTGGAAATTGTTATTTAATTGGGTTGGAAATAGAAACAGAAAAGTAAATAAAAACAAGGCTGGAAAAATAATTGGGTTGAAAGAAAATTGGCAGAGCTTCCGCATAAAAATGCAGAATAAAACTCCCCCTTTTATTCATTTGCATCTTTGGTATTTATAGGAGAGAACTTTGGCAGTTGAAGAGTAGTGGAGCATGGGCTTCGTTAGCTTTGAGAAAAACCAGGAGAAGTGGTGTGCAGTTGAGGAAAAGTGGGAGTCTCTGAAGACTCGTTGCACACGTCTTCATGAATAATTCAAACAAATTTAATAACTTTCTTTGTCACGTTCGTGACATGGTGTGACGGTCAGATTCCTTCAATTAAGCGCGTCACGGTCGTGACGCCCATGTAACGGTCGTTATGCTCCAAAAAGGCGCGTCACGGTCGTGACCATCCCATGACGGTCGTGACCATGTGCATGGATTTCCACTTTACGTATATATTATTTTTTTCTGCACTTTTGTTTTGTCACGGTCGTGACAGGTCCATCACGACCGTGACAGCCTTCTTAACTTATCCAAAAATGTAGATCTTTCCGTTAGCTTTCCAGTGCTTCGAACGGGGCGTCGTTTCGATTTACGGTTCAAAAGTTATGGCCATTTTCGTCAGACTACTTTTTGTATGCGAATTGTTCCATTTCTCGCCTGATTTGCTTCCTTTCTTCGCATACGACTCTTAAATGGTTGAATACCTGAAATAAACAAAATAAACAGAATACCAACATAATATGGTGCAAATGAAAGTCAAAACGAGTACAAAATATGCATTAATAAAGTCAAATAAACGATGTATTTTCACGTCATCAAACTCTCCCACACTTAAACCTTTGCTTGTCCTCAAGCAATAAACCAACTTAACAAAAATCAAGGTAAGCGCAATTTGAAACACAAACACACTGAACTCTAATCGTATGCGGCTACTAGGCTATGTCAAATAAATTTGGACAAATCAAGACCAAGAATACCGTAATGACACAATTTTCAAAAACTCCATCATTATGCAGACCAATTCGAATCATGCCATTATAACTCAACCTAAGTCTGTTACTCTCTTTCACTCCTTTTCGTTCGAGCGCAATCACATTAAGCCCGTTATCCTTGCTCGCACATGGTAAGTTAACCTGTTAGTGTCTAATGATCTCGTCTTTTCATTCTTTTTCATTTCTTTTCTTTTTCTTAATTCATCGAATTTAAAGAGTCCGCTCCGTTAGGCTAAATGGTCGGGTAAGGGCCACCTAACTTAAAAGGAACTTATCTTATCATTTGCTTTTCTAATTCAATCATTTTTCATGTCTAGAGATCATACACATATTTGCATTGGTTACTTACTTAGTTTGTTCATAGGATGGTGCCGACTGCTAATAAAAACTACTTAGAAGCTACTTTCGAAAGCTTGGAGACTAAGGTTTCAGCATAATGTCTACTCAAATCGATTTTACATAACGAGGGGGTTTAGGGTGTCAAAACAGTATTCGTGTTATTGAAATGTCCCCAAGTTTCTCTAACAAGCCTAAAGCGACAGCCTATATACTTCCAGACTGTGTGCCATGCCTCGAAAAAAGAAAATATTTTGATGGAAAAATTTTAAAATTTCGGGGAGATTTGATAACAACTGAAAAACATCATGCAATAAACAAGAAATAGTGAATATGCTAGAAGACAGTAAAATGAAAACGGTAAAGTTCCTCCCCCACACTTAAACCAAACATTGTCCTCAATGTTTTGATAAAAGGTGGAAAAGGAAAGATAAAACCTGTATAGATGCCTTTGTTTGCTACCACAGCCAAATTCGCTCTGATTCTTCCCTTGTTGTCCCTGTCTTTGCTGATCACTTCTTCTCCGGCGTCTTGAACTACGAGATATCTGAATCTGTTGAAACTTCACTTTCCTGAAGTCGCTCATCATATTGCCTATTTCCGAAGGAAGTACCTGCAAAACATGTTAGGAAAATATTGTACGGTGTGTGCAGGTGGAGCCAGACCATGCAAAGAACAAGGATAAGGTGAGTAATCGACGGGAGAGACATGCCATCTCCTATCATACTCAACATCGGCGTCACCACCAGCAGCGACATTCAAAGGAATGTGCGTGGGCACCATCTCATCTTGAGGGATTGTCGTCTAGAGATTCTTTCGCCTAAAAGTAGCTGAGACGCGACAAACGATACAATTCTTTATTTTCTGCAAACAAAAACAATAAAAGAAAAAAAACATTAAATTAAAAACCCGTGGGTTGCCACCCCGCGGAGTTTTGTTTAACGTCGATAGCTCGACGGTTATGAGCGTTACTCTTCGGTTTCCATTTCCACTTATCAAGCCATCTCACATATCCCTCACCTTTCCTTTTCTTCCTTCTGTGGGGTGGTTCATTCTTTTGAACTTATGGTGGTGGTTCTGGATCTATGCTAGGTATTAGCTTTTCAAGTTTAGGCTTAGTTATTTCATTCATCACCTTAAAGTCTAACCTTACCCTCTTAGCACTAATGATTTCCTTAGTTTGGTCTTCAAATTTTCTCTTTTTATGTAAGACCTCAGACAAGGGTGCATGGGTAATTTTCCATACATGCACATACGTTTTAGAGTCTGCAAACTTATACGGGAAAAGATATGGTGGGGTATATGGAGGGTGGTCAACAATTTGCTCTTCATTCTCTACCTCTTCGACAACCTCGTTTTTGGATGGTGTTGGTGAATTTGTCTCAATCTCAACTCTTTCCTCACCATAACTCTCATCAACCTCATTATCACTCTCCTCAGGAATTTCGATTTGGTTTTCATTGCTGGTTGTTATAACATAATTCTCCTCAAGGGAGGGACCTACAGGTGTCAGTGCAAGAAGTAAGGTTTGGGTCTCCAATGCCTCAATGTGAGTCACGAGGGACTCGACCATCGTGTTCAACCGCCTAAGGGTTTCATGATTATCGATATGTTATCTTTTAAGTTCTTCATTCTGGATAGTTTGTGCGTCCACAAAGTGCTCCATCATAGATTTTATTCTAGCATTTGTCGATGTTTCAATGAAATCCTGCATCAATGTTTCGAGGTTGGACTGAACGGATTCTTGCGGTTCTTCAAAATATTGAGAGTGGTAATTTGGGCGGAAATGAGATAGTGTCGTGTGGAAATCTTCCATTAGTATTTCGAGATTGGAATTGTACGACTCTTGGGGTTCCTCGAAATATTGGGAATGGTAATCATTGGGAAGATTTGGGTGCGATTCCTCAAGGTATTGGGAGTTCTGTTGTTGGTAATTGTAGAAAGAATTAGGGTGCGGCTCCTCAAATTTTTGGAATTCATAGTTATAGAGGTTATTTGGGTGAGAATGGGTGGACGAAGGATTGAAATTTTCCATATGTATTTCGAGGTTGGGATTATGGTATCCTTGAGATTCCTTGAAATATTGGGAATGGGGATTGTAGAAAGAGCTTGGGTGAAACATAGTTACAGAAATAAGAAAGAAAATGCCTTAGTCTATACGGTGCAACAACGGAGTAACAATATTGACTTTTGGTCCCCGGCAACGGCGCCAAAAACTTGATCGCCTAACGGTTTCTAACTGCAAGTGCACAGCCTATCGCGTAGTAATAAAGATATCGAACCCACAGAGACCAATGTCAACCTATCGTTTTCTATCGTTGCGTTTGTAAAGCTAAGGCTAATGATATTTTTATGGTTTAAGGGAAACTAGAACTGAAACTAAAATAAATTTAAGAAAGAAAATAAGAATAAAATGAGGTCGGGATATGGATTCCGCGCTCCTAAGGGACTTTATAGAATTTGGTACTAATTACGACTATAGCTAGTTCCATAGAATATATCAGCTTAAAGACTCCGCCTCACGCTCTCGCGGTCTTAACTAAAGCCACACTTCCTAATCCCAAGATTTTGCTCTCGCTCGCCCGGTAACTAAGAAACGTGTTTTGAAAGCTAATAATATCCTAAACGTCTCTAAAGCGCTCTCGCTGTATTTAGATAAGTTGCCTAATTTCTACTATCCGGTTCGATCCCCACGCTCTCGCTGTGCCGGTTCTAACCTTAATTAGTTTCTCACTCTCGTGACAAAACCGTGTTAAATAACATCTCACTCTCGTGACAATGCTAATTAAATTACGCTTAGAAATTAAAACCAAAATAAACATACAATCATAATTTCGCACCTAATAATTTCTACGGAGTTCCATCGGTAACGACGGTCCTCATACGCCGGACTCTAAATAATTTAGCTACTCATTTTTATTAAACCAACAGACAGATACAAAACGAAATAAATAAATATTAAAGCATGCATTATATAATAATAATAGAAACTTAACATAAATAAATAATTAAACTTAATATAAATGCAAAAATAAAAACCTGGATAATTAAATTCTTAAACTCCTTCTTCCACAGATTGGAAAGCTCGGAGTTTCGGAATCGGAATCTAAATAAAATACGAATTCTGAAGCTAGAAAGAAATTAATTGAAATAACAATTTCCTAATGTTGGAAATTGTTATTTAATTGGGTTGGAAATAGAAACAGAAAAGTAAATAAAAACAAGGCTGGAAAAATAATTGGGTTGAAAGAAAATTGGCAGAGCTTCCGCATAAAAATGCAGAATAAAACTCCCCCTTTTATTCATTTGCATCTTTGGTATTTATAGGAGAGAACTTTGGCAGTTGAAGAGTAGTGGAGCATGGGCTTCGTTAGCTTTGAGAAAAACCAGGAGAAGTGGTGTGCAGTTGAGGAAAAGTGGGAGTCTCTGAAGACTCGTTGCACACGTCTTCATGAATAATTCAAACAAATTTAATAACTTTCTTTGTCACGTTCGTGACATGGTGTGACGGTCAGATTCCTTCAATTAAGCGCGTCACGGTCGTGACGCCCATGTAACGGTCGTTATGCTCCAAAAAGGCGCGTCACGGTCGTGACCATCCCATGACGGTCGTGACCATGTGCATGGATTTCCACTTTACGTATATATTATTTTTTTCTGCACTTTTGTTTTGTCACGGTCGTGACAGGTCCATCACGACCGTGACAGCCTTCTTAACTTATCCAAAAATGTAGATCTTTCCGTTAGCTTTCCAGTGTTTCGAACGGGGCGTCGTTTCGATTTACGGTTCAAAAGTTATGGCCATTTTCGTCAGACTACTTTTTGTATGCGAATTGTTCCATTTCTCGCCTGATTTGTTTCCTTTCTTTGCATACGACTCTTAAATGGTTGAATACCTGAAATAAACAAAATAAACAGAATACCAACATAATATGGTGCAAATGAAATTCAAAACGAGTACAAAATATGCATTAATAAAGTCAAATAAACGATGTATTTTCACGTCATCAATCATCCCTTGGGTATTGGGGGAGGACTTTGATGTTTCTTGCTCATATGAAGATTTCCTTATTTATGAACTTCATATATCTTTGTAGGGGTCGGCTCAGGGACGAAGGTGTGAATTCTCCTTGATACAAGTTCTCGTACAATATTCCCTCGTGTATGAGCATTGTGGAGGCTTTCTTCGAGTCGCATCAATCATTCTTCTATCGCTTGCGAGTTCTGCTGTTGTTCAACAACTCATTAGTGTCTTGTAGTCCAAGGTTTGCTCACAACAATTGAAACCAAGTAACACTTCGGGTTGCATTACTACAGGTGGAATATAAGGTCCAATTAAAGTTAATTAGACAGATCCAGCTACCTGAGGAATCTGAACTAGATCGGGATGCATCATAACCTCTTTTTCTAGAAACACAATGTTTTGTTGAGGAAGTGGATGTATAAGTGGTTGTTTGATCATTGTTTGAGTTGCACCGAAGCAAAAACTTCTCGAGCAATAGCGAAACGAGTAACTTTGGATCCAACCATCACTTTGAATCGTGGGAATTAAAGATATGGAAATTTGAGGAATTGAAGTTGAAATGACACTTGATTGGATTGAACACGACGAATCTTAGTGTTCATTTCTGAATCTGCTTGATTCAGTGGTCTAAGAAGGTTACGAACTCACGAATCAGATAGGGAATCTAAAATTGTGAGAAAACGTATGAATTAGAAGTCGATTCTCACAAATGACGTCATGTACTAGAACCATAAATGGAGTGAGAATCAGAAGTAATGACACTCTGAGTTTCCGACGTGGTTGAAGGGGTTGAGCTAGAAGGTTAGCACTTCAACGCTCAATTCAGTATGTGAGGAAGTATAGTGAATTGAAATTGAATTTAAAACTTAGTATCTAAATTGATCATATATATATATATATATATATATATATATATATATATATATATATATATATATATATATATATATATATATATATATATATATATATATATATATATATATATATACGAGAATAAATAACTGATTTGTTATTAATTTAGAATGAATTACGAAGAATCGTGGGAGATGATGTAGATACATTTCCTCCATGGTGATGGTCATATCGATCCACAATAATTTTTAAATAAAACACATAAATATTTATCTCCTATTTTATTATTTTAAAATAAATTATATGTAAATTAATAATAATTTCCTTTTATATAAACAAAATGAAACACATGTGTATTATAAGGCGTTGACATATAATGAGTCAATTAAGGTCTTGAAAACATGGGCTCCTTCTTGTCTTAATCCTTAATTAATTAAACATTTAGTAGTATTAGTGAAGTGTGATATTGTTTTTTAGTGGAAGAATAGGAAAAGTCCTTGTATTACAATCTAAGTCGTGAGTGCATGTGGGTGAATAGTGGTTGGTTGTGGGGCATGAAATTATTTGTAAATATAGAACAAAATAATAAAGAAATAATGACGAGGATATATAGGTAGTAGCAGCCATTCAATGAAACAACGTGCGTTTGAGTGGATGAGAATGAATTATGGAGTAGTGAAAGTTGAAATAAGCTAAATTAAAGAAAAGAGCATATGGTTAAGGTCCATGCTATTTGGACATGACTTGCCCACCACTTTGAGGGATCACTCCATGTGATGATGATATAATAATGCTTTTTTAACTAACACAAAGTGAAAAAGATAAGAGCTAACAAACAAATATAACAATAAGGTAAGGAAATAAACTAAGAATAATCAAATCTATATTCTGGGAAGAAAGTTAAAAAAACGGATGTTTTTTCTTTATAGAGTGTACCCTTTCTTCTTAATCGATTATTCTATCGAGAGTTTTCGCCTCACATAATTTCCGAAAATTAGTCATAAGTTCCTTCGAATTGGTCCTATATTTTGGGAAGAAAATTAAAAATCGATGTTTGATGAGCCCTCATATTAATACCTGTCTTTTAAAAACCGGATTGGATCGGTCAGTCGAACCGGGAACTGGCCAGGTAACCGGCCTGATTCGAATGTTGGATCGCTTATGTCATTTAATCGGTGCGAACCGATAAAAATCGGTGTAAATCGGAAAAACCGACGGTTTTAATTGCAATTTATTTATTTATTTATTATTATTTTAATTAAAAAATTAAAATGAAAAATGAAAAAATAAAATAAAAATAAAGAATAAAATAAAAAAATAAAATGAAACAAATGAAATAATATAAAAATAAAATAAAAAAATAAAATATAGTAATGATATCATTGACGAAAAAATTATTGCGGATTCGGTTAATTTTACTGTAAATTATTTTAATACTAAAGAAGCAGATCTTAATATTGAAATAATTTTTCTTTCTTTAAACTAAATTTGATACACATTTGAGTTATTTTGTTATAAATTATTTAATTAAATTATATTACAATTAGACTTTGTAATTTTATATTATTTTGTTATGTGTGATATCTTTATTTAAAATTTGAATTTAGATTATGAATTTGTGAATTTATGATATGATATTTTAAAAAAGTTTAAATATTATTTATATTTTATAGAGATTAAATCATTCGGTTCGACCAGTTTTATACCTATATAATTTTCTTATAAAAATCAGTCTATTTAACCGAGTTATCCGGTTTAATCCGATTTGGTCATGCTGTTCGACCAATGACCCATTGGTTCAACCAATAAATAGTGACCCAGTACCCTCACCTGTTTGATGTCCGATCCGATTTTTGAAACAGTGATTAATACGGTTAGCACTGTTTGGTGTAAGTATCTGTGTACTTCTAGGGTATAAGAATTGGATTGTTTAAAGAATAATCTTTTTTTAAAAATTGTTTATATTTTTTATCCTTAATAATATTGTCTCTAAAACTGTTAATAATACAGTTGTTAAATAATAAATTATTGTTAATTATTCTGCTAAGTTATAAAAATTATCGTTAAATAATAAATTGATGTTAATTATATTATTAAGTTGTAAAAAGTGTTGTTAAGTTGTAAGAGAGACCAAAAATATGAATAAATTTTTTAGAAGGATAGTTCTTCGAAAAAAATATTTTAAAACAAAAAATTTAAGATATGGTCACAAACATATTTAATCCTTTTATTTATAATAATAATAACAATTAAAATAATAATAATAATAATAATAATAATAATAATAATAATAATTATTATTATTATTATTATTATTATTATTATTATTATATTATTTTAGCATTTTTCAAATTTATCAAACTAATACTATTTAAAATTAATTGATATACGGTAACGGTATAAATCAGTTTTACACCGTCAATTAATTATAACCGTCAAATTTTTATAATATTTGATTTTTGTTTTAATCACATTCAAAGTATTATATATGAGAATTTCTGATGCACTTATTGTATAAAAATATTTATACTACCAATATATATATATCAATTAATGTCTAATATAAAAAGAGATATCTTTCGTAATTTTATCCAGTTATTTTTTATATATTTATATTATCTTTTTAAGTAAATCTTAATTCTCCGATTCCCATAAGACTATAACAATTATAATTTAGAGTTTGATTGGAAGATAAGAAAAAGTAATTAAGAAAAGGTTAAAAATTCAAAATTACTATAAATTTGTAATATTTATATTCTTTAAGATGTTCATGGTAAAATAAGATGTATTTTTTTTATCATAAATATATAAAATTAATTGTATGGTTGTAATTAGAAAACCAAATAGTAGAGTGATAAATAAAAGATGTTTTAATTTCAAGTAATTAAAGTTTTTAATTTTAAAAAAAAAGTCATTTTATCAATATTGACGAAAGTATATTCCTTTTCTAAAAAGAAAATATACAAGTTTTGTCCTTACAAAATACACTTTATCTCACCAAGAAATTTCACTTTATCAATTAAATCTTTTTTTTTTCTCTTTATTTCCATCTCTTTACATTACAATCTTTACTTTTTATGAGGACCGTATTGACCTATTAAGCCCATTTAAAACAAGAGTATTTTAAATCGAATCAGTTCAATAGAAAACCTAAATCAAACTAAACTACATAGAAAACTGTAAAAAAAAAACAAAAAAAAAAACACATTTGATTTGGATTGTTTGAGCCATATTTTAGCAAACTATATGGTTCAACTCGATTTATGATTTGTATTTTGCAAATCAAACTAAATCAAATCAAAATGCATTATGTTACAATCCAAAATTCACCTAACCAATTATGCTTAGTCTTACGATTACAAATGATTTTCTCTTACTCACACTTAAGATTTCAATTTCAGACTCCTCAAATCTCTCATAGCAGTATCACGTCTTCTTCGTTAGGTATATCTCTTATTTTCTTCACTAATCTCTACTCTATTATATTCTTCTTCATCTTCTCACTTATATGCTACTTTCTCTCTTCCAATTTCATTTTACCGCACATCTTTTTCGCTAATCTTTACCACATCTCTTCTTCTCTAATCTTTTCTCTCTTATATTCTTTCTTTTTCATCTTCATTAATCCCTCATCTCTATTTTTTATATATATTTTCTTTTATGTTTTTATTTTTTATTATTTCACTTTTGTCTTATATATAAAATGGGAAATTGTCATCTAAATATGATGAGTTTTATTGTTATTTGGTAATGTATATATGACTAAAGACAAAGTTAGATTAAACACAAAGTTATGATGTCATCTATATATGTATGTAGGACTCAATAAAAAATATATAAAAAACTGAACTAACCGAACATAACCAAACCATATTAGTTTGGTTCAATTTTATTTCTACAAGTCAACCTAACCAAACCAAACTGCATATTTTTTTCTTTTGCGATTCAGATGATTTTTAGCTTCAAAACCGTCCAAATCGCATCGTGAACACCTTTAATTTGAAACAATAATAAGTGGAGATTTCTTATCACATATATAGTGGGAAATATCTTATGGATAACTTAAAATATCTTTGAGTCAAAACTTACAACTAATCCAAAAATGTATCTTTGAAATATTTCAAAACACATACCTATATATCCCAGTGAGTCACACCAACATATTTTGTAAACACGAATCTGAAGATATATTTCTAAATAATTTTAAAATCCATACATCATATATGAAAGATCCATTTTAAATATTTATTGATCTGAAAATATATTTTATAATTTTTTCATATTAAATTCTATTAATTTAAGATACATCCAAAAATATATCTATAAACTTCCAGAACGTTTTTATATTTTCACATAATAATAAAATATATTAAGAAATTCCTATAAATTTCGAGAACATTTTAATATTTTCACATAATAAATGCATATATTAAGAAATTCTCTAATAAATTTGGTCTCTCAAATTTTTTGATGATAATGAGACTTGGTTCAACAATTGATTTTAAGTATTTTATTATATTTATATTTTATTATGAGATTTCAGTGGAAAATCTTAAATTCAAACTTAAGTGTATGTATATATTTTTACAACTATCAATAAGCTGAACTTAGAGCATTTTTAACGATAAACTTATCTTTTTTATTGAAAAATGGTTTTTGATGAATAATGTCTTTTCATGCTTAACCGGTGCTCTTATGTTTGAATTCAGTTTTAAAAATACATAAATAATACAGTACTCCATATGATATATAAACAAATTTAAAAAAAAAAAATTAAAAGCAAAAGTCACACACACAAAAAAAAAAACACACACACACATATATATATATATATATATATATATATATATATATATATATATATATATATATATATATATATATATATATATATATATATATATATATATATATATATATATATATATATATATATATATATATTATTCCAAATATATCTTTATTTTATTTTTTTTCACATTTTAATATTATTATTCCAAATATATCTCTGTTTTATTTTTTTTCACATTTTTATGTTTTTAACATTCCAAAACAAAAAGTAAAGATAAAATTAGAAATGGATAAGACTTAAAATCCATTCAAATATTTTTTTTAAATGAGGATTTTTTTTGTTGTAAATTTGCTCATATATAAAATCGGAGACCGCAGAGAGTATATTTTTAGGGGAACTTTATAACTCTTTATCCTACTTATTTTGAGAGATTAATTTTTATAATTACTCATATATAGAAATGGATTCAACCCCACAAAATAAATTTTATTTATGATAGTAATAATATTCTTTAGTCTGTATAAATGACTGGACTATAGCTGAATTCATACATGACAAATTAATTCATATATTCGGTTAACAAACGAGTATGATCCGTGGATGTATTTGTTTTATCCGAATTTTAATATAAGACGAGTTGAGAATTTAAGCTCTTGTTCTCTAATGTATTTGTCCCGCTTTGTTCCATAATTTTATACATTTTTAATCCTAAAGTATGTAATGTCCTCAGATAAACCTCACTTCAACTACACTTTTGTAGGAGACGAATTAAAATTTTAAACTCAAATCTTTATATCCGCCCTACTTTATCCTATATTTTTATGGACTTTTACAAGACATGTCTAAATAGAACGAACATCATCTCTACAAACCACACAAATTCAAATTGTAGACAAAAACTTTCCATTTGCCACAATTTTTTTCTAGCTAGTTTATTTGTGTTAAGATGATTTATGATTACCACACAAGGTTAATTTTATAAAATTTTGAGACTTTGTATTTATGTGTGAGACATCAGACACATGTTTTTTACATCAAACCCATCTTTGTTTTGACACCAAACATATCTTTATTTAGAGATATAAATGGTATTATTTTTACACTCATAAACCATAATTAAGAGAAGAAGAAAACATGAAGCAAAGGACGGAAAGAGAACGAGAAGAAGACAAATATGTTTAATAAAGGAGGGGAAAGAAGCCACTTCTTTTCAGATAAAAAAGAAGTTCACTTTTGTTGAAGGATTGGCAAAGAAAAACATTTAAAGCAGCAGAAAAAGCCTTATCTCAATCTTTTCTTCTAGAGGGGGACAAACTCCTTTTCCTAGTTAACAAACTTTGCAATGTTTTATTTATTTTTCTGCCCATCGAAAGAAATTCAAAATGCTATGAACCGGTCATTTTTTAAATATGATAATAGTAACTTGTGTCCTTTGAAGCATTGACATAAAAGTAAATATCAAACACAATATTTATACATCAACAATGCGGAGAAGAGAAAAACAAATTAATCACGTGTCAAATAATTACTAATTATTATAATCAGTGATTACAAATAAATCAATGATTAAAATATTGAGTAAATTTTAAAAATTTATTTCTGGAATAAGAATATTCTCACTCATATATATATATATATATATATATATATATATATATATATATATATATATATATATATATATATATATATATATATATATATATATATATATATATATATATATATATATATATATATATAAGGTTTTGAGGAAGGCAGCCCTAGGATGTCCACGATAGCCGAGACATGAAATGCCTTGTGGTACAGAAGACAACAAAGGAAATGAGGATCAAATATATCCAATGGTTCACTTTTACTTGTATTTTGATAATATTTGTATTATGGTTTGTAATTTGTCAACAATGATGTTTGATTATGGATTTTAATTGAAATAACATATGGCATTCTAATTGAATTAATATATGGAATTTTAATTGAATTACATTGGTGTATGTTAGGATGGACCATGATGTTGATGTCTTCCTCTACATGCAACAAGATATGTGTGATTGCTTTGATTTGTGGATTATCTCTAGTTCGACGAATTTCCTTCTTGTTGGTGACTTCTATCATTTGAATTGTTATAGCCTCCTCCACCTTTGTTGTTGTTCCATTTTTCTTTGCATTTCTTTTCTTTTATTGATTGTGCTTGTAGAACTACAACACCTTCGTCTTGCTTGCAAATCTTTTAGCAATTCTTTGTTCATGAGATTCAAGCGTCCCTTGAATCTATTCTTTTGTCATGTTTGACAGGTCCTTCGATTCTTCTCTGGTTACTACCACATGATCGAATTTTATGAGCAATGACATCAAGATCTTTGCAACTATCGATCTTGATGTAAACACTTCTCCACATATCTTGGTTTGATTCACCAGTCATGTTACCCTAGTGAGAAAATCAGCCACACTTTCACTTTCTTACATCTGAAGCAGCTCAAATGTTCTTTTGTGAGTTTGTAACCTCATCTCTTTCACCTACTCAGCTCCTCCAAAAGATTTGTCCATGATGTCCATACTTCCTCCGATGAGTCAACATCTCCAACTTTCTCAAAGTTGTTTGGAGCAACACATTGATGGATTATAAAGAGAGCTTTATAATTTTTCTTGAATCTTTATGTGCAACCTTTTGTTCATCTGTGACATTCTCGCTAATTGGTATTACTCCATTTTTCACAAGATCTCAAATATCTAGATAGAAAAAGATAACCTTCATCTACTTAACGAATCATCATATTTCTTGTTATTCAAGATGGAAAGATTTGTTGAAAGTTGCTCATTTGGCGAGAAGTCATTGTTCTATGCTTCCCAGAAAATACAATCAGTGTTATAGATATCAGATGTTGGAACCGATCTTGTTAGAACAAGATTAAATTGCCTTCTTGATTGATTCAAGATTCTCATTCTTCACTTTTCACTCTTCACTCGAGTGATTCAACCACACCTTAGTTGTAAAATAATTATGTCGCACAATGATTTGAAGAATAAACGAAAATCTTTGAAAGAGAAAAGGGGAAGAGAAGAAAGTAAAGAAAAATTAGTTTTAAGAGAAGAGAAGAAGAAAGTGTTTATTGATGCTTAATGAATACAGAGGTTCTCTCTTTCTGAGTTCACAATTGTGAATTCTCTCTATCTCATCTTACTTTACATATGCAAGGTACCTCCCTATTTATAATAAAACTGTTTGCACACCACACAATCTCAAAATTAACTTGTCAATTTCGACAAGTTATATTCGACTCTTTGCCAAACATATATAGCTTATACTACGACTAGCTATATTCGACTTTGTCAAATACATATAAATTAAACTATTACAAACTATATTCGACTACTATTCTTTCGAATATATTCGACTTTGACTATATCAAATCATGCATCTTACAATCATGTTTAACACAAAGAATTACATATTTAATAGTGACAAAAGCTAATGCACAAATCAATTTAATAACACAACCAATTTTTCTTGTGATTTTGTAAATATGTTCTCTTAACACATAATAATCCTTAACGTCCGGTTGTTTTGACTTTTTTTAAAAATAATTTGTATAATTTAATATAATTGTGTAAAAAAATATTACAAAGAAATTTTTCACAAAAGCTTCAAATGAAAATTTAATTTGAATAGATATTCTTGAATTATTATTCTAGATATTTCATCATTTTATTGAAAAAAAAATTAGATATCAAAATTTCATAAAATCACTTAATTTTGAAACTATTTCAAATAGATTTTCATACCGATCATTTTAGAAATACAACTTTTTGAAAAAATTACGATTTCGACTATCTTTTAATCTTCAATAATATATATTTATGTTATAAGATGTCAAAATTAGTTTCTCGATTTAGAAAAAATGAATATAAAAAAAAAACTTGTAATATTTTAAAAAACAGTTTTGTAAAATCTATTTTTAAAAATATTTAATGAAAAAATCCATTTTTTTAAGACGAAACAAATATAACCTTAAATTCAATATAAAACTCATTTCATACCCATTGAAAGAGAATATGAGACTTAAAAACTAGTTTATGCCTTCTCCAACAATCAGATTCGAAAACATGCATCATTCTTATTCGCACTTTGAAGAGTATTTTAGCCACACACACAAGTCCAAAAACCAGAGAGTACACAACCCTTCTAAGAGTAAATCATTCTAACATTCTATTGATAACAATGACATTTCAATTTCTTCCATTAATCTTCTAATCCACAAATAATAATTCTATCTACTTTCTGATTGGTACAACTCAATTGCAACAACTAAATTAATCAATTCTAGCATTTTAACGAGGGTAGGGTATACTGCTCATGAAGTTTAGGGTAATTTGTGATAATTACCCAAGAATGTTACAAATGGAATTGCAGGTTTTGCAGCAATGGAAACCAATAGTACACTTTTGATTTCCAAAATGCCAATGAAAAAATGAAAATGGAGACCCAAGTACAGTTCACCTAAGACTACAATATGACCCGGATGACAGCCAGACCCACTGCAGATATAGAGACAAGGGTACCTATGCAGTATTTGATCACATCATATTTTGCAGCTTCTAATTGGGCTCTCAATGCATGGATTTCCTGAAAAAAGTATAGAACATACTTCAATCCAAATTGTACATTCTTCATTCCTTTAACAAATAATAAATAAAAATAATAAACTCACTCGATCAAGTTTGTTTGTCAAATTGGTGGTTTCAGCATTTTGATTAGCAAGCTCGTCTCGAATGCGTCTGTGATTAGATTTGAATATAAATAAATGTATAAATAAGATGAAAACTTAAGGTTTAAGGTTAAACCAAATAAAGATTACAACTTTAAGAGGGCCACAAAAATAGAACAATGATTTTTATCTTTTCACTTACCCTCTTTCAAGATTCAAATCCAATCGTTGTCCGGCAGTTACTTTGTCAATCTCATACCTATCACAAGACAATAAATAATTCAAAAAGCATTATAATAAAATCTAAGGGAATGGAAATTAAATCTAATTCAAGTGGAAAATATTTGTGTATAAAACTCCAAGGTGCAGACCTCAATTCACTTCTCATCTTATCTATGTCATTACGAAGTTTTTCAGTCTCACGTTGCAACAAAGAAAAATGATGCTCCTGCATTACCAATCATCAAAAGGTCTATTTAAACATTTGATGGAATGATGAAATTCAGCAATTACGATGTTCCTCCCTGTCTTCTCAAAAGTAGAACATATAGCTACAGGAAATGTTCATAGTATGCCTATACATCACTTCTTTTCTTCTTTTCTTTCGTTTTTTGGATAGCATATGCCTAGTCGATGTTGTGGTAACACATAGACTAATAGCATTAGCATCTAAGTTTGTCCTCTTATTGTAAAACGAATCTACATTGAATGCCTTGTTTAGGAATAAAGTAACAATGATGTCTATACACAATGCATGTAAATAGGGTTGGTGCACATTTCTACATACTTGGATTCATGCAACTCGGTCAGCTAGTCAGAGTGAGGTTGATTGAATCCAATCACCTACATGTATGCTAGACTCTAGAACCCCTTGCCAATAATTAAATGAAAGAGAAACTTGTTGTCAACAGTGTTATCAAATGGTGGTGCCATGGCTGCTGTGGCGGATATACATGGTGGTTTTGGGGATTGCCGCAATGGTAAATATCAGCCGATATTGCGGGTTTTTCTGCCATAATTAGATATAACGGCGAAGTAAAGTGGCCGGTATGGAGGGATATTGGCTCTCCGCCATGGACCACCATCCGCGATGGACAATACTGTGTCAACGTCATGTTAAACTGCAGTCTTAAAATTAAAGTTAAAACTAGATCTGGTTTGTCTTTATGATAGTGATAAACATATATAACTTCTTATAGAGCCTCGTTTTGTAGAAACAATTAAAAATAGCAAGGATGGAAGTGATTTTATTGAGAAGTGGCTACATGGCAGAACAAAAAAAAACTTGACAGGAGTTTATCAGATCATGAACTAGCAATAATTCTTGATATGGTGATGAAATAAGTGCTGCAAGAGCCTATTAATTACTACAAAACTTAGACACTTAACATATTTACATTTAACAACCAATAAAAGTGAGAGAGGTCCGTGCAGCGGAACCGCACTTTGCCTTTTGCAGTTTTTTTATGTGCTTTTCGATACACAGTTTGTGCATTAAGGCTTACTAGTCTAGGATTCTCAGCATTTCCTTTTCAAAACCCTATAAGCAGAAAGTATAAATAACCTCAAGAGAATGTTTGATTAATCTTCCAACACTTTGAGATTTTTAGTAGTCTACTCTATACAACAGGTGACCAGTGCCCCACTCCCATACTATCTTAACACACTCTTTTATTGGTTAAGCTTCATACGGGCCTCACCAAATCATGTTGCTAGCATTATTCCTCTTTGATAGAAAGATTAAAAACAAACTCTTACAATATAACACCTCTCTGATAATCTGATTACAAAATTTGCGGAATGTTCAGGAACCTAAGTTGTTAATCTCGGATAGCAGCACGTAGCGCCGAACCCCTAAAATGCTATAGCGGAATAGCAGATAGCGTGATGACCGCTATTGTGAGGATTAAAAAACAATATACATAGTAAACATAAATTCCAACGACATGCATAAATACTTAAATCGAATTTGCAACATCACATATCCCATCAAAATCTATTTATAAAAGTATTCTTGCACAACATTATCATCCTCCTCAATGATATTAACCTCAGAGATCAATGCATCAGTACTAAAGGCAAACAATGAAGAAGTAGACGAAAATGCGGAAGAAATAGATGAAAAAGAGGAAGAATGCAGAAGATGCAGTGGAAGACGTCGTAGGAGAGAAGAACAATGTAGAAAAAGAAAGAAAAAACGGTGAAACTAAAGAAACATAACACGTGGGGTTAAATATTAGACCAATAATAATAGGGTGGGAAAGGCCAACATATCCTTAAAAAAAACTATATTTCGGAAAGGCCAACATATCCTTAAAAAAAACTATATTTCAAAATATTAGGGCTTACGATTTTGCTCCAAATTGAGAATAACGACATTCAAACCACAATGGCACCGCTATTGTGCCGCCATAGTTCCTCTAGTCTACGATAACGCTTTTAGCAGCCACTATTACCGTTATCATCAACAGCGCTTCGCAGACCAATAGTGTAGCGGTGAGAGGCCATACCACTACGCTATGCTGCTATGGTGGTGCTATAGCGCGCTATTGACAGCCTAGTCAGGAACAATAAATTAAAAATTTGGTCTTTGTATTCTTAGTTCTTACTATCAAACTATATAAAGAATTCACTTTTCAGCTGATAATTTCTAGCTATTGCAGACAACAAGTATATAAATATAAATACATAGAAATGGAAAAGGAAAAAAAAGTACCTGAGAACTTTGCACTTCGGATTTGAACTTTGAGAGATTTGTTTCTTGGGTCATTTCTGACTAGAAAATTTGAAAAGAAAACATAATCACATAAACATGACATATCAAAAACAAGTTAATTGAGATGAAGAAAAAAAGTAAAAAAGACCTTTAGCATATCTGATTTTGTAACAAAAGATTGAGCAACATTTTCCAAGCTATCATTAAGAACTTCAGTGATTGCAAAAGTAATGGCTTCTGCTTGTTTGGAAGGAAGGCCATTGGATTCCAAATTCCGTACCTAGGGTTATTCCACCAGCATGAAAACAAAGTAAATTGAAGTAAAAGGAAGAATAATGGAATTAGGATTACCAGTGCAAGTGTATCGACGAGGAATGCGCGTTTAACGGTGGAATCTACTGCCTGTGAAACGTGCCTGCTGCTGTTGTTGAAGCGGGGTTTCAAACCTAAACCCAAACCAAAAGCACGTTTATACAAACCCATTTTTCACTTTTTGTAACACAAAGATTATCTCAACTATCTTAACTACTCACGCTTCCTTGCTTGCCCCAAACGTCGGTTGCTCCCTTTTTTCTTTAACTCCTTGCAAACTTTTCTTTTTTATATTTTACTGTTATTTATTTATTTATTTATAAATTTCCATTTTATAATAGATATTTGTATTCTCCTTTTTTGCTATAGTTACACCAATATATTACACTACACCGTATGACATGATGTGAGACCTACCAAATATATTAAAAAATTGCAATGCTACATAAAACAGAAAGTGTTGCTTTGTGTATGAATATGTGGGTCACACAAGAAAGGTTTCATGTGATTCTCTCTCTTAATATCAGCCACACATTATAAACATGTCACTCTTCTTCTTCCTTCATTTAATACCAATCTCTCCCTTTATTTGATTGGACCAATCCTTTCCTATCGTAATGCATGACTACTTATTAGCGGGATTCTTTTTTATATATAGATTTCTTTTTTTAGAATGTGATATTTGCTTTAATTGTCATATACTGCTATTTTCGATTATTCCAATCAAATAAAGGGAGAGATTCTCCAAAAAGTAAGTGGACCTAACCTATTGAATCAGAACTATATTCACTATTCTGATATTCAAATTAGATAGAAATGAAATTTGAACAGTGGATCTTTTTTTCTTTTTCATACCTTTTTGGTTCTAACTCGGTAAGAATTAGTCGATATTTCGGATAAAATCTTATTGTTCCTAGGAATCAATTACTACTCCTCTCTTGCAGTGGAAGGGCTTATTTTAAGTTCCAACAGTCAAGTCATTTGACTTCAAAATATCTTTTTTCCTAATACAAGAAAAGATACAAATTGATTTCTATTATTTCTTTAAGATATGTCTATAAAAAGAATATAAAAATCCATCAAATCATGACTTCGAGTATCAAACATTTGGTTTTCATATCTATCGATGCATACGAGATTTGGAAGGCAATTAATGGATGAAACTTTCACTTAGAATCTATTATTTTTAATAAAATTCCCTAGAATATTCCAAAATATGACAAATAGATTAAAAAAAAAATAGAGAAAAAGAGTCCAATTTATTACCTCGATCCGCAAGTAAAGGGTATACGTCGGAATTAGATTAATCTCAATGACAGAAAAATAGAACAAAGAAGATAATAAAAGAAATCAATGTAAAATAGAAAGTAAAAAGTAAAATAGAAAGTAAAAATAGGATCCTTTAGTCGTTTTCTAGACATACAAATTCGAATAATATATAAAACTATTTTTTTGATTTCACGAACAAGATTCAAGAATAATCTTATTTGATAAAAGCAGAGTAGTATGTCTGGGGATCAGCTGGTAACGACAGTCAGAAAAGTGATCGATCATTTGTTTATGGAATAGTTCTTTAAAAAATGTATTTATAGGATTTATGAGTCATAAGACAATTTTCGAGTCATGACTTAGAGAATTTTTTTAGAATAGAAAGGAATAAGCCAATTAAGTTAATGGATTTTACCTAGATTAGATATCAATTGACAAAAAAATAATTTTTATATTCGAAACCCAGTAACAAAGAGGGGACAGTCTACGAGAAATCATATAAAAAATGAAAAAAGCCTCGAAGGTTCCATCCCTGAAAATCCTAGGAGATGTTCGGAAATGGTTTGAAGTAGTTGAATAGGAGGATTACTATGACTATAGCTCTTGGTAAATTTACCAAAGATCAAAATGATTTATTTGATATTATGGATGACTGGTTACGAAGGGACCGTTTTGTTTTTGTGGGTTGGTCCGGTCTATTGCTCTTTCCTTGCGCCTATTTTGCCGTGGGGGGTTGGTTCACAGGTACCACCTTTGTAACTTCATGGTATACTCATGGATTGGCAAGTTCCTATTTGGAAGGTTGTAACTTCTTAACTGCAGCAGTCTCTACTCCTGCTAATAGTTTAGCACACTCTTTGTTGTTACTGTGGGGTCCTGAAGCACAGGGAGATTTAACCCGTTGGTGTCAATTAGGTGGTCTGTGGACTTTTGTAGCTCTTCACGGTGCTTTCGGATTAATAGGTTTTATGTTACGTCAATTTGAGCGTCAGACAAATCAGTGTCAAGCAACTCTATGTTTGAATCTGAATACAAATACTTCTCCAACTTCTTCCATTGTAGATCAGACAGATTCATATCGGAAAGACGTTGACGAGAAGTTCTTTCTAAATTCACTATTTCTTCCTCTGGTAGAGGTGTTCCAGAAATGTCCTCGATCGAGTAAATAGCTCTAGGAACGCGAGTTGGAAAATGGAAAGATTTATAGAAGTCATATCTGTCATCACAAAAATTATTTGCTATCAATATGTTAGAGACCTCTAACTCGCTTGGTGAAATAGTATCTTTGTCCAAAAAACCATGTTTTTTTTTTCGCCGCCCAAAGAAAATATTTTCTTTCGACTGAACAATATATTGAGGAATTGTTCATACAAAAAATCAGAATTACAGTACTTTTCCCCATAAAAAGAGAATCTTTTCTTACAATCGAAAGAGAAGTTATATTGATTCTTCAAGAATCGAAGTCGATTTACTTTATAAAAAGAGGAAATCAATGAACTTCTATGAAAACATTTCACAGGATTCAGCCAATTGTCTTGATTTGCTATCTGATTAATCCATAATTTAGATTTTTCAGAAGTATAATAGTCATCCAATAATAGGGCTTTCTTTTTTTTCAAATGAACCGGTTGCAGACCTATTGATTCTAACAACTCATTCCCGAGTGCATCATTCATATGTTTCAATTCATCCATATGGATCTGGGACCTATGAACGGGCATACTCCCGAAACTCACAAAGAAAAAAGGAAGTGAGTTTGAAACAAAAGGAAGAAGTTTTGACAAAAACAAACAAAGTGACTTAGAAAAATCTTTTTGGATAACTTTAATAAGCTTGGACAAAGTCAAATAAAGTGACTTATAAATTTTTTTTTTGTGTATAACCAAAATCTTAGAAAAATCAATAGAATATGCATTCATATGGAATCGATCGAACACTACTTGAAAACGGCTATTCTCCTCAGAAAGAAAATGGTCAAAATGTTCCTGGAAATTCTTGCTCCCCTCGGACCATTGGTATTTCTTTGTATTTGGATACTTATTCACGGATCTCTCGGTTCGATAAATCAAAATAAGAGGATCAAAGCATTTCTTCTGACTCTTTTTCAAATTTGAGAAACGTTGATTGATCATGTGTTTCCTTATAGGTATATGATTCAGAATATCATTTTCATACCTTTGACGTACATATTCGAAGTTGCGATTGAATCGATTATCTTGAAAATAATTCCCACAATAGGTCTGGACCCATTTTTTTATGATCTTTGGAGAAAAAGATTCATTCGCTTCATAAAAACACCGAGGCAGAACCAATAAAGATTTATTTTTTGATTCATCCCTCATTTGCGACAAATCAATAGAAAAAGAGAATCCATTACGATACACCAGATTCGGCTTAGTTATTGAGAGATTGAATAGATTTGCCATTTTTTGAAATATTTCTTCGGATTGAAAATAGCGTCGTAACAAGTACCCCCCTTATTCTGGTCGAATAGATTAAATAAACCAAAAACTAGATTTTTCTTCAACAATAAAATAGGATTTTGAACTGTCAAAAGTTTTTCCTTTGCAACTCTATCACATCCTCCATCGGATGAAATAGGATGAATTGAGACATTTTTTTGTAAATACATGATTATCTTCACTATATTGGCTATTTCTTTATTTTCCAATTGCCTCAAAAGAACAAAAGAAACAGCTTCTTCTTTCTGAAATAATTTTAGATCTTGAACGGATTTCTCAGTAGGATTCAAATCCAGATGAAATTCGGACCATCTGTCGGCGAAAAAAGAGCAATTCTCTCTCTCAGAGATCTTTTTTTCTTTTGGACCAGACAGGAGCGGAACAATCACCCTAGTCATGACCAACCTATTGATATTGAACGAATCCTTTGAGTCTTCCAATGGATCATTACCGGATTCAATGGAATTTATTTGTATAGGAAGAAGCCTTGTCAAAAAAATATTTTTGTTTTCGATCATCCTTCGATTGTTAAGACGATATACAAGGATGACTAGTAGAAAAAATACAAAATTCTTGATCCTGAAATATCTTGTTAACCCGCGTGAAAGTAGGACACTACCGATTCTGGAATCTAGGAGTTTGATAAAACTCTCTTGATGGACAAAAATGTGAAAGATAGATATCGCTGAATTGAATTCCGTCCAGGAATCTGAGAAATAGGAAGAATTCTTGCTCTCTCTCAAAATTTCTCGCAATTCTAAAATCCAAAGATTCGTCTTGATTTTCTTCATATTATACTCCCAAAAAAAAAATTAAAAAAAAAATGATTTTTTTTTATCAAAAATATGTGTTTATTTGTATGTATTTCTTTGTATCTCATATTGATTTCTTTTTATGTAATATCTATTTCTTGTTCTGGTTGTCTAAACTGAGATATATCATCATATCCGTAACTTGATTTGATTTTGTGTTTTAAATATTTACTATATTTATGGATTCATAAAATAATAAAATCTATTGTCTTATATTTAAAAAATATAAATAAGACAATAGATTTTATTCATTTTTCTATAGAACAAAAGTTTAGATTTTAAATGGAGGATACATACGTATTCTTAATAGACTGAAACGGCTTCCATTATGTGTATCAAACCAATAGCGATTCATACAAGTTAAATCTTCGAATCGATAATTTGGCCAAAGAAAGAATTTTAAATTCATTAGTTTTTTTGTATCACTATCAAGATCTTTCTTTTTAGTAAAAACTTCAGAAGAATTATTTATTTCTTTCTCATTTATTGTGTTTCTATCCATAGTCTTTCGATTCCTAGGGTTCAAACAAGTTAGAATTCGCAATTCTCTACGGCGTCTAGTGGACAAAAGATGTTCCGGAATAAGTAAATCATAATGATTTTTATCATTACGACTTTTTTCTGAGTTTTTTTTCAAAATTTTGCGTTTGTGTTTCAATGATATGCTAATGGTTTGATATATAAATAAATAGTCGTAGTTTTTTGGACAACTACGACAAGGTTCTACACAAAGGAATAGGTTGTCCCTCAATTCCTCGATGTCCCTATATTCCGAATAACGAGTGTGCTTAGTCGCTAGATGCACCAAACTTTCTAGATCTAGGTCTCCCGTTTTTATAGATGAAATTAAATTTTTTTTTAAAATCTGCCATGAGTAATATTAAAATATCGAAATAGATGAATTTAGTAGATCTTCTTAGGAGGCTCCAATGACCATAGATAGGACCTATCCCATTTTTACAGTACGATGGTTGGCTGTTCACGGATTAGCGGTACCCACTGTTTCTTTTTTGGGATCAATATCAGCAATGCAGTTCATCCAACGATAAACCTAATCTGAATTATAGAGCTATGACACAATCAAACCCAAATGAACAAAATGTTGAATTGAATCGTACCAGTCTTTACTGGGGTTTATTATTGATTTTTGTACTTGCCGTTTTATTTTCAAATTATTTCTTCAATTAATTCCATTAATAGAAGAAAAGAGAGTAGTATATATTAGGAATTCTCTTATCCTATTCGGAAGGATATCATTTCATAATTATCGATGACTGTTTAGGTCTCTAGTATGACTAACTGACTACTTCATAAAATGTGGAGGAAAGTGGGATAAATGGCCAATACGACTGGAAGAATTCCTCTTTGGATAATAGGTACTGTCGCAGGTATTGTTGTGATCGGTTTAATGGCTATTTTCTTTTATGGTTCATATTCCAGATTGGGATCATCCCTGTAAATAATAGGATGAATTTCGTTTTCGAAATGAAAGCATAAGAACTCAACAGGGATCCACTCTTTCTTTGATGAATTTGAGGGGGTCCCGTTGAGTTCTTAATAATCCACATATTTTTGTAAGTGAGTCAATAGATAACTTGATTCTATCTTTCAAAAAATTCCATTTCATCTTAATGAAAAAGGAACTTCATTAATTGGTTCAAAACACTTTATTCAGGATAATATCGGTCCAGACTTTTTCTTTCAACTTGAAAGAAAAATAAAAGAAAGAAGCAATCAGTTGATTTACTTCTTTTGGGTGACCCAATAATATAGAATCATATATAATAATTCTATTGGGTAAGAATTGGGAGGGAAGTATAGAATGTATTTTCTAGCGGTCAAATATTCTGTAGAACCGAACCTTTTTGATACTAACAGAATCTTACTAGAATTCTTTTTTTTTTGAATTGGATTAAATGAAAATGCAATTCATAGTAAAAAAAATCTGAATATCAAATTAGAACGATTCAAAAAAAAAAAGAAATCGAAATATTCAATTTCATTAATCTAAGAAATATGGAAAAAATGCGAAAGCGTTCATATATTTGACATAAGTTTATAGAAAAGGTTTTTCTTCAATCCCTTCGCCAACTAAAAACGGAATTCCCCGTCCTACCTATCCAATCTAATTCAAGATCCAATCAGTAGATGGACACTACAACAATAGTAGAGTGAAAAGACTTTCATTTCAAGATTGATCTATTCCTTTTCATTTCACTACTCGAATTCATTTTTCATGGAATCTGAGATGCAAAGATTGAAAACATTTTAGATAACGAATCTAGCGATGCGTAGAATTTTGAATCAAACAACTATCAATAACTCTTTCCCTACACTTGCTTCCACATGGAAAAAAGACAAAGTTTCTGTATCAACAAAACAGAATACACTTTATCTTGTCGATCAGGCGACACCCAGATTTGAACTGGGGAAAAAGGAGTTGCAGTCCACCGCCTTACCCCTCGGCCATGTCGCCAAAATGATACAAAAAAAAAAGATCAGAATATCCAAAAAAACCAACGTATACCTTTTCAGCCACAAAAGAAAAGTAAAAATTTCGGGACAAATAGCAACCGTTAACTACAAATTCCGGAAGAATTCAGGAATCTTCATTTTTTAGAATCCTTATCTATTTCCATTATACAAGGAACTGTTAATATATGTCAACTCCAGAATATCCATTTTCATTGTTACACATTATCTAATCGTGTATCTTCTATGTAATTATAGATTACAGGGAATTTTCCATAATTTATCGTATTTTCATTTTTTTTTTTGCCAATTTTTGATTAAATAGATTGATGAAAGAATAGAAAAATGAACACAACATATACTGTTTTGAACAAATAGGACTGCAATAACGTAAGAGACATATATAGATAGCTAAAGTTAGATCTATGAATCTTGCATAAATCCAAGTCCTTTTTTTTATACACTGCAATCCTCCAATTCTAAAAAAAAGGGTCAAAATATCTCTCTTTTTTGTGAATTCGCATTCTTTTTTGAACACTTGTTACAAGGGTAGCTCAAAAAATGGTATATTTTTTTCTGATTCTTTTATTTTTTATATCTTTCTCTCATGGAGCCGAGCAAATCTTTACTTGATTTGGGGGATATCAATCGAATTTATATGTAATATCATAGTATACTATAAAGTATAAATAAAATTCATTTTTTTTTTAGATTGTTCAAAATACCCCGACCCGAAGTCTAGGTTAAATTTATCTATTTGTTTCCTTCCATTGATATTACAAGTTCAATTCTATTTGTTTGTTTTGTTGCAAATTCTAATTGGAGTATCTAATTTCCTCTTTTCAGAATAGGTATTTCATAGACGTAGTTAGGGAAAATTTCATGTGATTCAGTAAAGTAAAAAGAACCGAAATTCCAGAATTACTAAATCTATTCATGTGCTTCGATGAAGAATGACAGCAAATAATGGGATATTTTCTATAAAAAAAAGGGGGGGATAAAAAATGCTTGGGGTTGGGAATCAAGGAATGGCTACACTACCCGTATTGAATCAAATACAATTTGAAGGATTTTGTAGATTCATTGATCGGGGCTTAACAGAAGAACTTTTGAAGTTTCCAAAAATTGAAGATACAGATCAAGAAATTAAATTTCAGTTATTTGTGGAAACATATCAATTGGTAGAACCCTCAATAAAAGAAAAAGATGTTGTATATGAATTACTTACATATTCCTCTGAATTATATATATCTGCGGGAGTAATTTCGAAAAACCGTCGGAATATCCAAGAACAAATTCTTTTTATTGGAAACATTCCTCTAATGACTTTCCTGGGAACTTTTATAATAAATGGAATATACAGAATTGTAATCAATCAAATATTACAAAGCCCTGGTATCTATTATCGGTCAAAATTGAACCATAACGGAATTTCCGTCTATACTGGCACAATAATATCAGATTGGGGAGGAAGATTAGAGTTAAAAATTGATACAAAAGCAAAGATATGGGCTCGTGTAAGTAGGAAACAGAAAATATCTATTCTAGTTCTATCAGCAGCTATGGGTTCGAATTTAAGCGAAATTCTTCACAACGTTTGTTACCCCGAAATTTTCTTGTCTTCCCTCACTGAAGAAGAGGAAGAAATAATAGCATCACAAGAAAATGCCATTTTGGAGTTGTATCGAAAATTTGCTTGTGTAGACGGAGATCTAATATTTACGGAATTTTTATCTAAGGAATTACAAAAAAAAAATTTTAAACAAAAATGTGAATTAGGAGAAATTGGTCGGCGAAATATAAACTGAAGGCTAAATATAGATATACCGGAGAACGAGACATTTTTGTTACCGCGAGATATATTGACAGCTGCGGATCATTTGATTGGAATGAAATTTGGAATGGGTACACTTGACGATATGAATCATTTGAAAAATAAACGTATTCGTTCCGTAGGAAATCTCTTACAAGATCAATTTGGATTGGCTCTCGGTCGTTTAGAAAAGATAATTGAAAAAACGATATGTGGATCAATTAGATCTAAATTCATCCCGACTCCTAAGAATTTAGTGACTTCAACGCCATTAACAACCACTTATGAATCTTTTTTTGGATTACATCCATTATCTTAAGTTTTCGATCAAACCAATCCATTGAGCGAAATAGTTCATGGAAGGAAATGGAGTTCTTTGGGTCCTGGAGGATTGACGGCGCGAACTGCTACTTTTCGGATACGGGATATCCATCCTAGTTATTATGGACACATTTGTCCTATTGACACCTCTGAAGGAATCAATGTCGGACTTATTGGATCCTTGGCAATTCACGCAAGGATTGGTCGTTGGGGGTCTATAGAAAGTCCATTTTATGAAATTTCTGAGAGATCAAAAAGAATACGAATGCTTTATTTATCACCACGTAGAGATGAATACTATATGGTAGCGACGGGAAATTTTTTAGCACTTAATCAAGGTATTCAGGAGGAGCAGATTGTTCCAGCTCGATATCGTCAAGAATTTCTGACTATTGCATGGGAACAGGTTCATCTTCGAAGTATTTTTCCCTTCCAATATTTTTCTATTGGAGCTTCCCTCATTCCTTTTATTGAGCATAATGATGCGAATAGATCTTTAATGAGTTCTAATATGCAACGTCAAGCAGTTCCTCTTTCTCAGTCCGAAAAGTGCATTGTTGGAACTGGATTGGAAGGCCAAGTGGCCTTAGATTCGGGAGTTCCCGCTATAGCCCAACACGAGGGAAAGATCGTTTATAATGATACTGATAAAATTATTTTATTTGGAAGTGGGAATGCTCTAAGTATTCCATTAATTATATATCAACGTTCCAACAAAAATACTTGCATGCATCAAAAATCCCAGGTTCAGAAAGGTAAATCCGTAAAAAAGGGACAAATTTTAGCAGATGGTGCTGCTACAGTTGGTGGTGAACTCGCTTTGGGAAAAAACGTATTAGTAGCTTATATGCCATGGGAAGGTTACAATTCTGAAGATGCTGTACTCATTAGTGAGCGTCTGGTATATGAAGATATTTATACTTCTTTTCACATACGGAAATATCAAATTCAGACTTATATGACAAGCGATGGTCCTGAAAGAATCACTAATCAAATTCCACATCTAGAAGCCTATTTACTCCGAAATTTAGACAAAAATGGAATTGTAATTCTGGGATCTTGGGTAGAAACGGGCGATATTTTAGTGGGTAAATTAACGCCTCAAATGGAAAAAGAATCCTCCTATGCCCCGGAAGATAGATTATTACGAGCTATACTTGGGATTCAGGTATCCACCTCAAAGGAAACTTGTCTAAAACTACCTATAGGTGGTAGGGGCCGAGTTATTGATGTGAGATGGATCCACACAAAAACGGGTTCTATCTATAATCCAGAAGCGATTCAGATATATATTTCACAGAAACGTGAAATCAAAGTCGGTGATAAAGTGGTCGGGAGACATGGAAATAAAGGTATCGTTTCAAAGATTTTGTCTAGACAGGATATGCCATATTTGAAAGATGGAAGACCCGTTGATATGGTCTTCAATCCATTAGGGGTCCCTTCTCGAATGAATGTAGGACAAATATTGGAATCTTCACTCGGGTTAGCTGGGAGTATGCTAAATAGACATTATCGAATAGCACCTTTTGATGAGAGATATGAACAAGAGGCTTCCAGAAAACTTGTGTTTTCTGAATTATATGAGGCCAGTAAACAAACATCGAATCCATGGATATTTGAACCCGAGTATCCGGGAAAGAGCAGAATATTTAATGGAAGAACGGGGAATCCTTTTGAACAACCCGTTATAATAGGAAAGCCTTATATCTTGAAATTAATTCATCAAGTTGATGATAAAATACATGGACGTTCCACTGGACATTATGCACTTGTTACACAACAACCACTTAAAGGAAGGGCCAAACAAGGAGGACAGCGGGTAGGCGAAATGGAAGTTTGGGCCCTCGAGGGATTCGGTGTTGCTCATATTTTAGAAGAGATACTGACTTATAAATCGGATCATATTAAAGGTCGTCAAGAAGTACTTGCAACGACTATTATTGGAGGAACTATATCGAAACCTATGGGTGTTCCAGAATCATTTCGATTGCTCGTTCGAGAACTACGATCTTTGGCTCTGGAACTGAATCATTTCCTTGTATCTGAGAAAGACTTTCAAATTCAAAGGAAGGAAGTTTAATTGGACCGAATCGGAATTTTTATTTTCGGATGGATCCGTATAAACATCAATACCTTCGAATTATAAAAATAGGCGGAATTTATTGTTAGATCCAAACAGATACATTTTGTAATAGGCGGCATGTGCATTATAAAAAGAAAAAATTGTGGCTAATTCTATTTAATACCAATATATTACACTACACCGTATGACATGATGTGAGACCTACCAAATATATTAAAAAATTGCAATGCTACATAAAACAGAAAGTGTTGCTTTGTGTATGAATATGTGGGTCACACAAGAAAGGTTTCACGTGTTTCTCTCTCTTAATATCAGCCACACATTATAAACATGTCACTCTTCTTCTTCCTTCATTTAGCGCCATATTCTCTTCTCATCTCTTCTCCATTTTTTTTCATTTCATCTCCATAGTTTTTCCAACAAACATAATACGAAAATGAAGAATTAAGTCTGTAAGTTTATTTTGATTCATATGTTGATACATTTAACACAATGTTAACCTATGTGTTTTCTTTACGATTGATCACGATTGTTCATTAACCATGTCCTAAGCAGTATTGCCCTAATACTCTCACACGATTAACCAAGTTTATCTACTATAAAACGATTCTATATATTTTCTCAAGTTGGATCGTTAACCAATTTAAAAAGTGTATTAACCTACGTTTATCACACCATTAACCAAATTTGTAAGAATCAATGTCATAAAGTTGCCCACAAGTCTGGGCCTCTATTAACCAAGTTATACATAATATTAACCAAAATCTTGAACTCTATTAACCAACTTTGTGAGAAATTTATATTATACATAATATTTACATTTTTCATGCAGTTTGGCATAATGGGCAATTCAAGCATTTTGATAGAATGTGATAGTAGTCAAAGGGAAGATGTAGAAGTTGATCACGGTGATGGTGATGGTGATGGTGATGATGATGACTCACTTTGGATCCCCGCAATTGGGATGTGTTTTTCTTGTATAGAGGAAGTTAAGACATATTATCAAGAGTATGCTTTGAAAAAGGGGTTTGGATGGAGGATTAGATCATCGAAAAAAGGAGATGACAGGGAGCTCAACTACCTCATACTTTCATGTTCTAGAGAGGGGTCAAAGATTTCAAAAATTTCATGCACGTTGAAGACACTTCCATCTAGAGCGAAGAATTGTCCGGCCAAAATTTGTATTAAATTGAAACAAGATGGTTTGTGGTACATTACACAATTTGAGGCAAGTCATTCACATGAGACTAGCCCTACAAAAGCAAGATTGTTCAGAGCTAACAAGAAAAGGAACTTACATGTGAGGAGAACAATCTAAATCAATGATGATGCGGGAGTAAGGATCAACAAGACTTTTCAATCGCTTGTTAAAGATGCAGGAGGCCATAAAAATATTCCCTTTTGTGAAAAAGATGTGAGGAATTATATTAACAAAGAGCGTCGTGCGATTGGAAAAGAAGGTGATGGTAAAGCTTTGATAAGTTATTTTTGTAAAATGCGGGAACAAAATACAAATTTCTTCTATGACATAGATTTGGATGATGATTTTCATGTGAGGAATGTATTTTGGGCGGACGCAAGAAGTCGAGTTGCGTACGAATATTTTGGGGATGTTGTAACTTTTGACACAACATACTTGACTAACAAGTATGACATGTCTTTAACTGCATTCGTGGGTGTGAATCACCACCATGGTCAATCAACATTACTTGGTTGTGGATTACTATCAGGTGAAGACACAACTTCTTTTGTGTGGCTGTTCAAGTCATGGCTTCGGTGTATGTTAGATAAGGCACCTTTGGGTATTGTGACCGATCAATGTAAGGCTATGAAAAATGCTATTGAGTTAGTATTCCCTACAACTCGTCACAGGTGGTGTTTATGGCATATAATGAAAAAAGTTCCAGAAAAGCTTTGCGGCTATGGTGAATACAAAAGGATCAAGTATGCAATGAAAGAAGCCGTCTATGATACATTCACAACACTTGATTTTGAACAAAAATGGTTTTCGTTCATAGAAAAATTTGATCTTCAAGAAAATGAATGGTTGAGTGGGCTGTATTTTGAGCGTCATAGATGGGCGCCAACTTTGTTAAGGAAATATTTTTGGGCTGGTATGTCAACTACGCAACGTAGTGAGAGCATACATGCTTTCTTTGATGGATATATCAATTCTACAACAAGTCTAAATTAGTTTGTGAAATAATATGATAATGCTCTTAGAAGTCGGGCAAAAAAGGAATTTGAAGCTGATTTTAATTCGATGGATACAACAATTCCATGTGGGTCAAACTCAGCCATTGAGAAGCAATTCCAAAGTGAGTTTACAAATGCAAAATTTAAGGAAATTCAAGTGGAATTCAGATCTAAGATGAATTGTTTTGCCTCATTAATTAGTGTGGAAGGTTGCCTTGCTACGTATCAGGTGTGGGAGGAGGTATTAGTTGGAGGAATACGCAAAGAGCGAGTTTTAAAAGTTGTGCTTGATAAGGAAAACCATGATTTTCAATGTGAATGCTCATTATTTGAGTTTAGAGGTATTGTGTGTCGGCATGTGTTATCTGTGTGTAGTCAAGAGAGGATTATAAGTCTACCAGATAAGTATTTTTTACCGAGATGGAAGAAAAACATTAAAAGGAAGCATTCATATATTAAGACTAGTTATGGTGTAACAGAGTTGAAGCCATAAATGGACAGGTTTGACAAATTATGCAAGCATTTTTATGAGGTGGCTGAAGTAGCTGCTGAGTCAGAAGAGACTACCGAAGACCTCCATGAAACATTACGTTTGCTTAGCTCTAATATGTCCACAATGGAAACTACACTTATTGAAGGAAATCTGAATGATGATTCTAATCCAATCAATAGTAGTAGAATTCGCAGTCCAAAACATGTCAAGCGCAAAGGTCGTCCTCCATCTAAAAGAAAGACATTTGTTGCTGAAACGATTGCTAAGAGGTCAAGGAAGCGAACAAAAACAAGTGATCACATTGAGCTTACTACGGTATATATTTACTTTCACTCATAAATTATATCTTATACAATTGGTTATATTAATGGAATCTAACTATTTTGTTTCTATAAACATGTAGGAGTGCAATATTGGAATGGTGGGAAATCAATTTGGAAGTAATGTTTGTGTAGAATCATCTCTTGAGGTTGTTAGTGGGGGAAATTTCTTAGATTCGAGTATTGTGGTTTGTGTTCATTATAAGATTGTATTGAATAATGTTTAAATTAATATGTATTATTTGAGGAACGTGTCGTGTTTAAAATTTGAGGAATATATTGTACGAATTCATATGTATTAGTTGAGGATATATTGTAATACTAATTTATCATCTCTTGACAGGTTGGAAATGGCATGACATTCATGGATCTCTTGACAACATGTGAAACACCCTTAACGGGTTCATCCCAAGTCTGTACAAATATATGACTCACTTTGGGAATTTTTGTTTTATAATGGTATGGTGTTCATACAAGTGCAATGTTGCAATATTGTAAATTTATTTTTGTTATGTAACAATTGTACTAAACTTGGAACTTGGTGTATATAATATATAATATAATTTTGTTAATACAGTCCCAGACTTGGTTAATACTGTGCTGGAAGTTGGTTAATAATGTGTGTAACCTGGTTAACACAGTTCCAGGCTTCAAAATAGAAATAAATTGTTAACACAGTCCCAAACTTGGTTAATACTGTGCTGGAAATTGGTTAATAATCTGTGTAACCTGGTTAACACAGTTCCAGGCTTCAAAACATAAAAAATTGTTAACAGTCCCAGACTTGGTTAATACTGTGCTGGAGACTGGTTAATAATGTGTGTAACTTGGTTAACGCAGTTCCAGGCTTAAAAATAAATAAAATTGTTCTAAAGATAAGTGGTTAATACATTAATTGAACTTGGTTAATACTTTGTGTACAATGGTTAATGCAGATCCAGACTACCAAGCAATGCAATTTGTTTAAAGGAAATTGGTTTATATATTGCTGGAACTTGGTTAATGCAGATCCAGTTCCAATCACACAAAAATTTGTTTAAATGAACAATGCATAATGCAGATCCAGTTCCAATCACACTGAAACAACAATGCATTAAAACAACAATGATTATACAGCATGCTCAACATACTCACTGCATTATGCAGATCCAGCTCCAATCACACTGAAACAACAATGCATTAAAACAATAATGATTATACAACATGCTCAACGTACTCACTGCATTATGCAGATCCAGTTCCAATCACACTGAAACAACAATGCATTAAAACAACAATGCTTATACAACATGCTCAACATACTCACTGCATTAAAACAACAATAAACTATAGTATACTCAACAGATTAAATACAAAATGAACTAATATTATAAGCAACACATTGTTCTAGTTCTTAAATACAACATATGGCAACCAATCTAGTTCTACACTAGTACATAACATGATTCAACCACAGTCTACAATGCATATTTAACAACATTCTTCAACACTAATAAATTATTTATTGATCCTGATTATGTCTCATAATCTTTTCCCCAAGTTGAGTCAGCTATCCAGTGGTTTATTTTCTTGATAAACTCTCTTGTTGTCTATTGTTTTTCCCCAGTGGGATTTTCTTTTGTGTCCTCAAGCTTTTGCTTTCTTCTGATGGTCATATTTTACCCACAGAGATATTGGGTCTGCATATCATATCATGGTCTCTTAGGACAAAAATTGGGTTTTCTATATTTAAGTCTCTCCCATCTTGTAAAGAGGAAGATGCCAATCTTCATATCTCTAGATTGAAGAAACTTAAATAGGGGCAGTTGTAGCACCCTAATTTTTTCCCTTTGATTTCTTCGCATTTTTCATCTACATCTTGCAATACAAACAAGATCATACTGGTTTCTCGGTTTTTCTCGGTGTAGGTTTATGCCTCACAGGGGATCACCATTTGATTTTATTTGTTTATGTTTACTGACCATTAATTAAAATCCAAAAATATTTTTGTTTTCTTTTGTTAATCATTTTTCAGGTAAAAAATGCCAAAAATAACAGTCATGCAGCTCGAATGAATTTCACAGTTAAAAGTCGAAGTTGATATGCAAATAATTCAAATTTATCTGATCAAGGATTTCCCAATTTAATTGGTTTATTCAAGGAATTCCAAGGTTCATATGTTTATTTCCATGCCTTCTTTGACGCGCAAAAGAATCTAGCCGAAATCATAACAGTGCAAAAGGAAAACAAAATTTTCAAAAACTGTACTAAGTAACCGGTTACTAAGAAATTAGGCAGCAATTTCAAATTTTTGAATTTTGGCACCAATTTCATTTTTTATCACTCTTGGAATATTTTAGATCATCTCCATTTAATTCACATACACCATTAAAATTAATTCCCACTATAAACTCTCACTAATCACCACTATTTTCATGATTCTCTCCAATTTTTGAATTACCAAGCCTAATTTGAATTTCCAAAGCAAACTCCATTCCACCAAATTCCCAAAGCTAAACTCTTTAAATAGAGGCCATTTCTCATACAATTCTCAAGCTTTTGATATCCAAATTCACCTTGCAAAAATTTCTTGAAAGCTTTTGATAGCCAACAAATCTCTTGCAAAATATCCCCCAAACCAAAAATTCACTAAATATCTTCTTCTCTTTTTGAAAGTTATCAAGAATTTACCTTGAATTCTTAATCAACTTTGAGCTAAACCTTCATCCTACTCTTTTTTGCTCATCAATTTCAGTAGATCAAGCTTCATATTGGATCCATTTGAAGAGTGCTCTTGGTAATTCACTTCTTCCATGGTTCTACCTTCATCATCAACATTCAAGATGTAGATCCTTAATGCTTTTTGTTGTTGATCTTCTAGATCATAAATTGTTGTTTGATTGTAGGGATTCCACTGTGTTTTGGTTGTAAATTTCGTGCTAATTCAGTTCATGATCATAAGATATTTGAAAAAAGGTTTTAAAAATGGATCATGCTGAATTTTAGCAGAATTTTTCATTCTGTGCGCAGAGTTATCGGTTACTGCCTAGGTAGTAACCGGTTACCTATGTTAATTTTTCCAAAAATCTGATTTTTTTGTTCAGGTAACCGATTACTGCTTAGGTAGTAACCGGTACTCCGAGTCAGAACTGAATTTTTGGCTTATTTTTGAGCTATTTTTTATTCCTCTTGCTTCTTCTTCTTTCTCCTTCTTATTTTTACCTTGGACGACATTCTTGGGACTGATTTCTCTTTAATTTCAATGGACTTTGGGTGTAGATTAGAGTGGTTAATATTCATTAGTCCAAATCTACCTTTAAGTGAATTATTTATTTCACTTTAGGTACTTTGCATTAGTGAGATATTTTCATACTTGAATCCACCAAGATGAGTGATTGAACTTAAAGATGAAAGAATACCATAAATGAAACTCAATTTGATATTCATCTTTATTTTCGTGCGATATTGCTTTTGGATAACGATTTACATATCGTTTATCTCGCATGCATTAGCACATACATCGTTCACCTTAATTGGTGTTGACCAACCTCATTTGTAGGGTAACTACTTCGTAAATTACTCGGCGATTTCTTAACATAGACCTAAATGTGCCCCTAATTCGGAATAAAAATCCAATTGGATACTTTCACCTTCGTGGACCGGACCTTGTGTTGGTCGCGTAATCCCAAAGTGATTGATTTTTTTTGCGTTAAGATCCAAAACTTATGAAGTTTGATGCGTAGTTGCTTTGGATCTCCCAATCTTATTTAAAATTTCATTAAATTTGGTTCTAATCGCCTTGATTAATCACTTTAGTGTAAAATACTAAGCAAAATCCGTTGCCTTTTCGATTTTTGGTACTAAGTACCTTGGTTACTCTTTTGATTGTGGATGATTAAGTTCACCATACCAATATTATGTATATTATTATTACTATTACTATACTAACATTTTAATTTCTTGCACTTTTATTGTCTTTATTTTTATTATGTTTTATATTGCTTTATCATCCATTATCATATTTATATTCTTGTTATTATTGTTGTGTTGATTTTCCTTTTGTCCATTTGGACACAAAAATATTAATAAAGGATTAAACCTCTAAAAAACTTAATTGCTCCCATCTTGGACTGTTGGTCACTATCCCTTGCATTGGAATTAAAGTTTTGGACTTAGATTCTAGGACACTTTCCCTTTACTTTGATCTTCATGGAGTTGGTATATTGCCTTTATTTGGCCACTTGCTAGCTTAAAAGGATGAAACTCTTATGATCATAAATTGGAAGCATTATAAAGTTTGGTTATATCTTTCCTCCTTTATCTCTTTTATTTTCTTTTTTAGGATAGTCTCTTCATCTCCTCTCCTTCTTAAATTTTCAAAATGCCCCCCTCTTTTCAAAAACACTTCTTTATTTTCAAACTTAAAACCACTTTCATGATCAAACCTTGACTTAGGTCAAGTGATTTTACCTTTTCTTTTATTTTCTTAATAAATGTTAAGTCATGTAAATATATCAAAATATTTTTCAAAAGACCATAAAAAAAATACAAAAACTCATCAAATATTTTTGTGCCTTTGTGCACTTTTCCTTTTAACCCTTTCTTTACATGTTTAGATATGATTCATTTTTTCTAGCGGAATTATTCGCTAAAGAATGACGACTTATCTTTACATCTTAAAATCAATCCAACACACTGATTTTTCACTATTTGTACCACAAACTACAGGATTTTGATCTCGGATTGCACTTTGTGGGTACGTAGGCATGAGGTGGTAAACCTCTCCAAACACAAAAATATTTAATTTTTTAAATGGTTCCAAATTGGTCATGTCCGTCAAGTGCCCCCAAACGAACGTTTATTTCTGCGTATGTGGCGGCTGACATGGCATATTTCATCTTCTTCTTTGTTAACTCTAGCCTTCACAAATAGGGTTTATGTTGTTAGAGTTTTTTCCCCAAATTGATTCACGACATAGTCTATGATTTCTTCTCCCAATCCAGCTTCAACCATCAAATTGAATGGTTCGTCTCCAGCAATGAAGAAAAAAAGCGCTCATGGTATGTCTTCTTCGAAGGAATGGTCGAATGTGAACACAAGCACATGTTGGAAACCATTTTGTCACCATGGGGATTTAACTGTTCTTCGAATGGCAACAAAAGTTAAGAACTATGAAAAACATTTTTGGGTTTGTCCTAATTTTAAGGTATGTTTAATGTGAATGTCATGTTTGTTCTTATTAAAACAATTGTTGCTGCAAATATTTGATGTATAGAGATGCATTTTGCAAGGATCAATGCATGCTAGTTGTGGGTACTTTGGATGGTATTATGAAGATGTTGGAGATGTGAAGGAGCATGTTTTGATGGATAGAATAGAAAAGCTTTCAAATGCAGTTGCAGAATCTCAATTGATTATTGAAGAATATGGGAAACAAATAAGCAATGTGGAAAGTGAATTGAAGAACCTACTGAAGTGAAAAAAATTCTGGAGTTTGATTTTGTTCAAGTGTCTCATTGTAGTTGTTATTAGAATGCTTTAGGGAATCTGTTGTTTATCAAGTTGTTATCAATTTAATGAATAGACAAGTTATTGTACCAAGTTGTTATCAATTAAATGAAGACGTTGTTGATCAATTTGTTGTTATTAATTTGATGTTGTTCATCAATTTCTATCAGTATGTATCAGTAATATGTTAGCAGTATGTGACAGACAAGTTTATATCAGAATACCATAATAATTGATTGCTAGCCAAAATACACAAGTTATAGTTTGTCTTAACAGATTACATAAGTACCATATGTCTTAGCAAAATACCATGCATGTCTTAACATAATACTATACAATAAGTGATAGACAAAGTACACAAAGTAAATGCCTTACATATATCTAAATTTTCCATTTGAAGTTTTCCATTTAAAAGTGCCAGATTGCACTGCATATGATGTTATAGCTTCTTTAAAATCAGATTTGGTTGTGAAATACATCCCAACCTCCCATTTGAAATTTGACATGTCTTTCTGTAATTTAAACATAAGATATTTTTCCTACAACATCACTACTTTCATCACTGTCACACCCACTTTGTAAATCACCATTTTCATTATCACTAACATATTGATCATCCTTTTTGTCCTCACACTTTTCTTTACCTTTTTTCCTCTTCCCCTCTTGGTCATTCACATATTCAATCAAATTACCCTCCTTATCAAAATCATCATCATACTTATCTGATTCATCATCAAAATCCACTTCCATTGCACTGTCATAATTGAAGTTTTCATCTTCACTATCATCAGAGCTAAGACTATCATTGACATCACCACCAGTATCTATAACCCCAATCTCCTTCAAAGACTCACCTTTATTCCCCCCAGTCTCCTTCAAAGCCTCACTGTTATTCCCCCCAGTCTCATTCAAAGCCTCATCTTTCATCACCTATGTCTCATTCAAAGTCTCACTGTTATTCACCTCGGTCTCCTTCAAAATCTCAACATTAACTTCCTCGAACATTGCAGCAAGTACTTTTTCAGTCTCATCCACTTCTGCTTCTACTTCATTAATAGGACTATCATAGTAATCAGGTTGTGACATTATGTGTTTAATGTATATGTCAACACTAAGGTGCACCCTATAGAGATCAATAATCTCTAGGGCTCATTTGTCATCAACCAAAGTGTTCATCCCAAATTGTGGATCCTTATAGTAAATATTCTCAATAGAATTGTAACTTAATTTCTTAAGACATCCTAACAGTTCAAAATAGCTTTATCTATCAACATCTATTCTCAAGTCAGCAATCTCACCCCCTTCGTAAACACTCATCTCATCATCAAAAATTCACCGCTGTGATGGATTGTTGGATTCAAATACTCTGTCATTTCTACCAAACTCCTATGTCTTATTAAGATTTGTACGAAAAAAACCAATTTCAGAAACTAATTGAAAAACCCCTAAAACAAAGAAAAATCCTAAAACGTCAAACACTATGAAAAACCCTAACACGTACATGGTTAACTTTGATTTTAACAAGAATAACAGAGATTGCTTCGTATATACGCGTTCCTTTGCTTAATCTCTCCATGACTGCGCTAAGGTTCACCAACTCTTCATTTTCCTTTTCTGCGTTTTCCTTTTCTGAGAAATCAGTGAGATAATGCAATGTGTTATGTTTTTTAAGTTATTTATATCCAACATGGCAGATAAATCAACAAATTGCAGGACCACGTGTCCAAAACGTTTGACTTTGACTAACGGTAAGTGACAGAAGGACTAACATGAAACCTTTTAAATACTTAAAGGGACATTTTTGACACTTTTAAAACCTAAGGGACAAAATTAGACTCAAGAATACAATTAAGGAATCAATTTAAATATTTTGTTCTCTTTTGTATCCCAAACAATAAAAACAACATATTTCTCTTTTTTGAAATTCTGCTGGAACAAACAAAAAAAATTTAAGAAAAATCGTGTGTGCCTGCCCTAGATCGATCGCACCTTATATCTATCTATTTGCCTCTGTTTATTCTCTTTTCAACTCCGTTCGAAATTACCGAAGCTGTGCAACTTAAAATAAGGTTCTTTCTTTTAACGCTTTCTCTTCTTGATCTTTTATTGATCGTTTTTTTCATCCCGATTCGATTTTCTGTTAGGGTTTAGATCGTAACTGATTCAATTTTTCCTCCATTGGTTGATGACATCTCTGTTATGTAAAGGAATGAATTTAAATTAGAACAAATTAAAATGCTCTTGTTAACAATTATGCCAAATTGTAAGTGAAACTCCAGGGAGCCGAAAGCTTTGTGAGATGGCCAATTTGTTTAAAATATATTCATATTTTTCTCAATTATTTTAGAACATGTTTTATGGGTGGTTAGTGGTTAGTTTAATTAATTTTGTGTACTAACGGTTAACCAGTGTTCGATCCCGGGACATCACATTATTTCACAGTTTTGTATGTTTAAAAAATACTGAAGAAAGGCAAAAAGAATCCTTCTGGATTCGAACTTGCATTTCTCGAATTTTCTATCCCTGAAAAGAAAAATGGTTCCTAAAAGTTATGTCTCTAGATGAATTTCTATGTCAATCTATATTGTATCTTATGCCTAGCATACAGTCTTCCTGGTTAGCTTAATTGATCGAAGATCGAAGACTGGGGTGACTCTCTAATGTTTTTCCAAAACTATAGTTATGACTCTCTAATGTTTTTCCAAAACTATAGTTAATGTTAATATTGAGAATATTTTTATTTTTTGAGAAGTACGTGAATATTATGAGCATTGTGACACAGAGACTTGCTATCCAGTTTTGGGTGCTGAGTATGGTGACATGATTGATGCGGGATGGGTTGCTTGTTGAAATTTCATGTTCTATACTGTTGGAATTTTGGTTTTTATATTTTGAAAGGGAGGTGGGGGTTTGGCTAGGCTTAAGGATGATCTTGGATGTGGTTGTGATGTCGACAGGAGGAGGCAGTGGCTGATTGTGTTGGTTGTGGTGGAGGTATTTTGCTGATCTGTTGAGGTAGAAGTTAAGAAAGAAAAAAAGTGAAAATGAGTTCAGACAGCCGCAGCCGAAGCCGAAGCAGGAGCAGGAGTAGGAGTCGTAGCCCAGGGATCCGTAAGATTCGCTCTGATCGACATTCCTATCGTGATGCTCCTTACAGGAGAGATTCAAGCCGTGGTTTCAGGTTTTTTTCTCAAACTATTTATTTGCTGTTATCTTTTCCTACTCAAAAGTTCTGGCTTGAAGGTTGTAGAAGAATGAAACTGTGCTGTGCTAGAAGAGGCTTTAAATGTTTATAGTGCTGTTTGTAAATCCTAAAGCCAATTTTTTTACTTTTTATGAAATGATATCTTCACGCTCTACCTGCCGCTCTGATAAGTTCTTTTGTCAAGCCATTTGACATTTTGAATGTGTGTGCTTTTCTCACCGCAGTAACCATAACATGTTTTTTTTGTCAGCCGGGACAATTTGTGCAAGAACTGCAAGAGGCCTGGTCACTATGCTAGAGAATGCCCTAATGTTGCAGTTTGCCACAATTGTGGCCTTCCTGGGTATGGAATTCGGTCTCCTTTTTTATTTATTTTACTTAGCATGCTGTTCTTTGATGTATTGCTTTCTTTAGGTTTTTGTTTGGGAGTTTGGGAGCTATGTTATGATTCTCTAAATATTAAAAACATACTAATGACGTCTATATATAAACACTCTTTCAAAAAAGCTAAAAATGTTTTTCCTATTTTGTCATCCTTTCTTCTCTCTCCAAAACCCTTCCTTCCCCTATAAACTGCCAAACAGAGCCATAGTAAATTATCGTGGTGAGGGACGGAAGTTGGTCTTTGAGCTTTCTCTTTAATTTGGACCTTGCATAGTTAAAGTTGATAATTGAAGTTTTCAATAGGTTAATTGTGGACATTCATTTAGAACTTCAGTTACATTTTCTTTCTTAGATTTTGATACCCGTTAGCATTGGCTCTTTACTTACATTTTTTCTGATGAAACTTTCTTTTGATGAACCTTGCTCTCATGTCCATAATGTCACCTTAGGATCTACTGCCAATTCATTTTAGTGTTATATTATGGACTGTGGTTGACTTAGGCAATTCACGTATTATATTTATCTTCTGCTCTTTTTATTTTTTTTCCTTTCTCAATTATTGATTATAGTTTCTTCTTTAGCTTTCTGTTGCTGTTGGATAATTGCTTTATATGGTATGTTATTGAAATTTCCAGTCTTTCTAGAGGCATTGTTTTTGTTGTTTGAGACGATTGAAAAAAAGCTCTTGATTTCCCTCTATTCACTTAATACCAGTGTTGATAAAGCAGACTGTAGAAAACTGCAGTTTGTTTATACTCCGCTATGCAACAGTGCTATTTCACAATATTTTGTACTAATTGTACCGTGGAACAATAGCGATCTGTTTAAATTCCGCATTTTAACAACATTGCAGAATACATAATTGCACCTCAACAGTCTTCATCTGCGTCTAATTTCAGTTGTTACATCTTTCTGAACTGAAACTGAGATTATATCAGTGCCATTTTATTTTTGATTTGATGGATGAAGGCCATTTTCCTTATTGAATCTGATGGAAAATATTAATTCCATGTTTGACTAAAATGTAATGGAAAATATGTGACTGAAATAATCATGTCTAAGCCTCTTCATACCATTTTCTCTTTCATGATCATTCTACAGTTTCAGTCTTTGCTCTAGCTCTAGGATAATTTTAAATTTGAAATATAGGTTGTTTGACTTTTACGACTTCCAAATTTGAAATAAAAAAAAGCTACTTGATTTTTTTAGAAGTCAGCTATGTTAAATTGTTAACTATCTGATATTTACTGACAATTATCATCGTTTGATTGGCTATTTTTTTTTTCTTTTTGCTTAATCAGGCACATTGCTTCTGAATGCTCCACAAAATCAGTGTGCTGGAACTGCAAAGAACCTGGCCACATGGCCAGCAGTTGTCCAAATGAGGGCATTTGCCACACCTGTGGTAAAACTGGTCATCGTGCTAGGGAGTGCTCAGCTCCAGCAGTGTCTCCAGGGGACTTAAGGCTGTGCCACAACTGTTATAAGCAGGGCCACATTGCTGTTGAATGTACCAATGAGAAGGCTTGCAATAACTGTAGGAAAACAGGGCACTTGGCACGTGATTGTCCAAATGACCCAATTTGCAATGTCTGCAATGTTTCTGGACATGTGGCTAGACAATGTCCAAAATCTAACATTATTGGAGATCACAATGGCAGAGGCAGCTTCCGTGGTGCTGGTGGAGCAGGTGGTGGTGGTTACCGTGACGTCGTGTGCAGGAACTGTCAACAGTTGGGTCATATGAGCCGTGACTGCATGGGCCCCTTGATGATTTGTCACAATTGTGGAGGCCGTGGTCACTTGGCATACGAGTGTCCTTCAGGTCGTCTTGTGGATCGCTACCCTAGTGATCGCTACCCTAGTAGGAGGTACTAATGGATTACAGGTTAAGGATTATGGTTATAACTTATATAGTTGCTTTTCTATGATTATCTGGTCGAGAACTGATTGTTGAATATTGGTAGTGTATGTGTTTGATCTTACACTGAACTCGGTAGAGTCACGACAGTAATCATGATGCCAATTTATCGGCTATAAAGGCTTCTGATTGTGCTTGGGCTAGGAATAAGATTTTGCTGCTTGTAAGAGGCATGGATTTGGTCATGCTTCATTTTGCTACCTTAGTAGTGGTTGATCTTGGAATAAGATTTTGCTGCTTGTAAGAGGCATGGTTTTTGACATGCTTCATTCTGCTACCTTAATAAGCTTACTATGTTGAAGTTTATCCTGGCTTTTGTCATGCTTCATTCTGTTATGTTGAATATATCATATTTATTACAAGAGTCCGATGGTGTGAGAGTATACTACTTCTAGTATTAGTTCATTTGTGTTTATCGGTTTCTTAGGGTATATCGCAAGAGTTAACTTTAGTATCTGCCACATCAACATAAGCTAATTGTAATTTTCGGAAATTGTTATCAATGAGTTTGCAAAAACATTGTAGGGGTTTTGCCCTCATAAAATACGGATTTAAGAAAATCACACATTATGAAAAAGAAAGAGGTTGAATTTAGGTATATCTTTAAAGAGAAAACATCACGTTTTGCAATTTAAAGTTAACTAGACACACACGGGTATTTTAAAGTCTCGTATATAACATTTATATTAGTATACTAATATAACTTGCAAATAAAAGTTAAATGCAATCTCATGAATCGAACAGAATAAATAGTTGTGTTGAATGAAATAAAGCATAAATGAAAATATAAAAGTTTTAAATATCATTAAACAAAATTACTTAGTTTTATATAAATAATCTACAAATTAACTATGAGCATTCTGAAACACTTTTTTGTAAATTGTAAATTATATTTTAGTTATCTTCACATTCATTGTTAGTTATTAGTATTTTTAAGTCAATCCTCGAAGTAACTCTAGATAGTGTAACATGTCAATGAGAAAATTGATCGGGTCAAATACACTCCAATATATTTTAGTGATTGACCTTGATTGTTGTTGATAGTCATGGTGAATAAAACAATCAATGATAATCTTAAAATAAAATTTTTCTCACAAATATTGCTACTAGATATAATTTTTCCTTCAAGCACATACCTTCTCATTTTTTTAATTATCAATTGAGTGTCATTGCACAATCCTAAAAACGAGTATATGTTTTTCAACAACATGATTGGGACTCCAACTTTCAATCTTAATATGTGATTTGCAAGTTCATAAGAAACAACGGTGTTTAGAAATTCAAGAGTGTGCACATCATCCGACATATCAACATCTGATCTAGCATTACATTGAGAGTCATAACTCAAATAAGATTTTTCTTCTCCAGGTATTATATCCAACATGTAGTGGTATCCACAATTACATTCTTAGGAGCAAATATAAAATTATTTTAAAAATGGCGAATCACTCATGTTATGCAATAGATCTGGATAGGTGCTTTGAACAATAGTTAAAAGTGGATCACCAAAGTTAGTAATCAATAAATCTTGTGGTATATGGATTGTGATATCTTCATCATTAGCATATCTGATACTTCCATCACCAATTCTCAAAATCCAATATCAAAAACTCTTTCTTTATTCAGCGTCTGAATTTGTACCTCAGGTTAGAAGTCTCATGTTAGTGGTCAATGTAAACACTTCACAAAAACTCCACATATGAGAAGAATTTATAGTAGAATGAACAACTCTTGTCTTGTTCCTTTAGGTATAATGGGATGAATCTGACAAAAATATCCACATAACACAACTACCTTTCCACCAAATGGAATATTTTTTGCTCTCGGTATATCCTTTAAAGTATGATTAACAACTTCAAAATAATATATGTGCATCATATGTGCTTCATCCCATATGATTAGCTTTGCATTATGTATTAAATTAGCTGAAGGGTCTTTTAGAGTTATTTCACATGTCGAATATTCATCAACATTTAATGGGATTCTGAACCTCGAGTGTGCAATTCTTCCATCAGGAATTAACAATCCATTTATCCCACTTGATGCTACTATTAGGACAATCTCGCATTTCAACCTTAATGTTGCAGACATTGCTCTCCGAATGTAAGTCTTGTCAGTTCCTCCGTAACCATAAAGAAAAAAAATAGACCAAACCTGTTTTCTTCGACCGTTGTCATGATTCTATCATATATTCCCATTTGTTAAGTTGTCATTGTTGACATCAATTTACGATGCTCCTCGGCTAAAGATTATTTATCATAGTTCAACTCATCGTAAATCAAATGATTTTGCCTCACTGGTAGCAATGCCCTGTCTGACTGGGGCATGTCTAAATAATTTTCCAAGCTCTCATTATTGCTTTGTAACAAAATTTCAATATCAGCCAAAACACGACTCTTCAATTGAATGCATGCAGTGAAATCATAATTCAAGCAAACAGATCTAGCAAACATTATGAAAAAAATGCAATTAACTTTTATTTGCAAACATAATCAATTTATTGGAGAAAATACACACATCACTTGCACTAAGGTTGTCAAACTCCATATAATATGTTTGCATTCTTGCAAGCAAATTTGTTATATAAGTGTTGTGCTCATCGACAATAATATTTGCAACTTTCATATCAAGAAACTTTCCATTAACTTTCTGTTCGAGAAATTTTCCATTTTTTTCAAAAGCGTTGCTTGAAGCTATTGGATTTCTTCAAATAGTTTATATATGATTTTTAAAAGTTGTAGGTGATGGAAATGACAGTGGTAAGTGTGTGACAAAACATTAATTCATGTATAGAGGCATTATATATTTCCTTCTTAGGAATCAAATATTGTTATGTAATTTATTATTCATTTTTAAAATTTAAAATTCAAATAGGTGTCGTCATTATATATGATTAAGAAGGAAAATGGTTTTTTAGGGTTTGCTATCAGACTTTGTTAGTTTTATTAAAATAAACATAAATAATAGTATCATATCTTGTTAGATGTGATACTCAAAGTGCAATACATCTGTCAAAGAATCCAATCTATCATGAACGAACAAAGCACATTGATGCGAGGTTGTACTTCATCAGAGAGATAATCGAGCAAGTCGAATAATGATAATGGTGTGGATATGATCACCAAAACATTGCCAAGTTGCATGTTTTTCCATTGTATGTAGTTGATACAACTGCAACATGACAGCTAGTTGGTTTTGTGGTACAAAGCTTGTTCCAATGTAGAGATTTTTAGCTTATGGGTTATAAGTTAGTGTTGTAGCAAACTCTAACAATGTCAAAAAATCTTTGTCGTAATCGAATGGCTTGTGTAGCTTTTAAAATTATGTTAGCTTGTTATTTAAGTTAGCATGTTGAAATGAGCCAATATGTTAGATCAATTGTTTAAGTTAGCTTGTTGCTTAAGTTAGATTAGTAGTTTATAAATAGACTATTTCTCTTAGGTGGTTGAAGGAGAGTTTTAATTGTTGATATTCACTTGTAATCTTTGAACCCTAATAAAGAAAGTGAATAGTTAAACAATTATAACCAATCCTGATTCTTCTTCTTTCTTCTTCTCTCTATTTAGTAGAATCTAATAAAATTTCTTGTGTTTGTTCAAGAAAATCAATATTTCTCATATTTTGATTTGTTCTTGAAGACATAAATTCACAACAAACTGATGCGGTGAGCATGGAAGAGAATATATTGTCAACAAAGTTTGATATTGAGAAATTCAACGGTGTGAATGATTTTAGTTTGTGGAGTTTGAAGATGCAAGCCCTACTAGTTCAATAGGGTATGTAAGAAGTGTTTAAAGGATCAGAGAAGAGGGATGTTTCCCTAACGGTGAAGGAAAAGGCGATGATGATCGAGAAAGCCCATAGTGTCATCATAGTAAGCCTTAGTGATAAGGTTCTCTGGTAGCTTTCAAATGAGAAAATTGCAACAAATGTGTGGACGAAACTCGAAGGTATGTACATGACGAAATTGTTGGTCAATCGCCCCTACCTGGAGCAAACCTTGTATTAATTCAATATGAGTAAAGATAAAGTCTTGGCTGAGCAGCGAATATGTTTAACAAGTTGATTCTCGATCTTGAAAATATTGAGGTCAAGATTGATGATAAAGATCAAGCGTTGCTATTATTGTGTGTTTTACCAATATCTCAAGCCCACTTAAAAGAAGTTCCCTTGTATGGAAGCTATTCATTGGCCTTTGAAGAAGTTCAATCAACCTTATAGTCTATGAATTTGAATGAATGAAAGGAGAAAAAACCATCTTCTGTTGGTGAAGGATTGTCTGTAAAATGAAAATTCTTGAAGAAAGATTGTATGTTTAAGAAGAAGAATGGTAAGGTTCTACAAAATTCTTATGGTGGTAATACTCATGCAATTATGTGTTATCATTGTAAGAAGGAGGGTAATACAAGAAATGTGTGTCCTGATCAACTGAATAGTCGTGGTAGAAAGGATAATGGTAATGCTGCCATTGTGCAACATGATTATGAATCATCTGATGTCTTTATTGTTTGAAGCAACGACTCTAGCAAGAAGTGGTTTATGGATTCAGGGTGTACTTGGCACATAACTTCAAACAAAGACGTATTTGTGGAATCATGTGACTTAGATGGTGGATCAATGTTTTTGGGAAACAATAAAGCATGAAATATTGTAGGAAATGGATGTGTGAGATTTAAGCTCTATGATGAGTCAATATGGCTATTGCCTGATGTCAGGTGTGTACCTGATATCAAGAGGAATTTGATTTATCTTGGTGAATTTGACAAGAAAGGAAATGTTTTCAAAGGATATCAAATCATCCTAATGGTAATGAAGTGGTCAAGGGAAACATTGTGGGGCGTGAAGAAACAAGGCTTGTTGTAAACACCCCAAATTTGCCCTCACCCATTCACACCATGGCTTGTGATCATTCTCATATGCATAAGCACAAACATATCATCTCATATCTCATTTTTTGATTCACTGCATAGCTTTCAAGGCATCTGCACCTAGGGTTTGTGATCTGAGCAATCCCAAAGCATCTTGAGCCATTCCAAAGGCAACCAATCAATTCAAAGGGGTCCATGTGCATACTTATATCACATTTCATCTCTTCAAAGTCAAAAATGCAGTGGAATCACAAGAACTAGGGTTTGAGTGGATGCAGAGCCAGGATGAACTGCACAGTTGACTGAAAATTAGGGTTTTGGTTTCAGAGGCCATAACTCCAATTTTTTTGGTCATTCTTGTTTCCATTGATCTCTATATGGTATAAGGAGTATGCATATCAATTTTCATGAAGAAATTCCATGGGGAAGTCATCTGATCAAGGGTTGACTTTCTGGACAAGTCAGTGCAAAATCAGGGCATCTGAGGCCCCCAATGACCCAACCAATGGGTGATCTTCATCATTTTGAGTGTATATGATCTTTATTTGATCATGGAAGAAGGTTGAAGTTCATAGAAATCAAGAATTTAGGGTTTTTGCAAATGTTGACTTTTTGGGCATAGTTGACTTTTCAAGAATGCATCATTTTAGGTCATTTTTCAAGCCTTGATTCTTGATCCAAAAAGGCTTCAAATGGAAAAACTTTGGTCATGAAAGTTGTAGATCTCATCTTTCCCTTTTCAAAAAGTACAAGAACATGATCAAACTCTTCTTGGATCAAAAGTTATAGCAATGCAAAGTTGGCAAAAATCATTGTTTTTCAAGGTATGCACCAAGTGTGAAACTTTGCAAAATCTTGGACAAATGCATTATGTGACTTCTAATTCCTCTCAAACCAGTACACAAACATTTCTCTAAGTCATAAAATCAGAATTGGATCAAGTTTGCCCATGGTTTGGTTTGTGTAACAAGGCATTTTCTCATAGAATTCCATAAAGCAACAACTTGCAAAAACCATCATGATCACTTCACCAACTTGATGCATTGGCTGCTGAGCTTTGCTAGACCTCTCCCTCATCCTTGCTGCGCCAGCCCATGCCTTGTACTTGCCTAGACTTTGAGCCATGCCTCACTTACACAAAAGTTGACTTTTATGCAAAAGCAAACTTACCTATCATAGCAGGCCATGTCACATCACAAAGCCAATCAGATTTGTTTATGTTATCCCTTTGCAAGCTAAACATAAGACTAAGCAAGGCTGAAAGAGATTCATTCACAACATTCACAAAAACACTCTCATTTGCATTTTGCTTCGAATCCCTCTGCCCAGCCATCAAACACTCAAGCCATCTTCACCAATCATCTCACCTCACTCCATAGACCACCCAGCAACCAAGAACCAGGCCTGAAACATCCTGAACACTCCATTGCCATTCCTCACCTCACTCTGCAGTTTCATTCGAAACTCTCATCCTAGCTCACAAACACACAAACAAACACTCCCGACCTTCTCCATCCATCCTCAGGATCACATAGAACCCATCACCATGACCTGAAACCTTCAGAAACACCATTGCCATTTCTGATCAAGCTGAAGCAGTTCCTTTCGAAACTCATCATCAAGCCAACTTAAACTCCATTTGAGCATTCAAACATCATCAAGAGGTTCTAAGGAGTAGATTGCACAAGGAGAAGTGGCCAGAAAGTTCCTAAACTGAAAGCTTCGAATCTCAGGTAGCCTGAAATTTATTTTTCCAGAAAGTGTTTTTCTTGTTACAAACTTGTTCCTCATGATTCACTGATCATCCTGATGCTTTTAGTTTTTGAAATGTTTGTCATTTGAGCATTTAATTGGTTTCTGAAGCTTGCGTGACCTAGAACTTATCCTCTTCGATTCAGCTTATTTGGGAAACATAAATGTGTTTTGAGAGAGGGGTTTGGTTCGTGAGGATGTGAGGATCATTCCCATGGCTTTAGATTTCATTTTAGTAACCTAGGGAAGGATTTGGAAGTTTTCAGGGGAGAAGGTCACCGGAGAAGACGACCGGAGCTCGTCTTCGGTGACCTGAGAGTGATTAGTCATTAATTTAGGGTTAGGGCAAAGTTTGAATTTGGGCCCTTGGATCTGGCTTCCCGCGCGCATATGAGTGGTTCAGATCATGTCATTAAGTTTTAATTTTGGATTATTATTTAATTAATCAGGTTTAAGTTAGTTTGAATTATGACCATCAGATCACGCGCCAAGTCAATGCATTCTTTCCCAGATTCAATCCTGGCCATCCCTTGCGTTTACTTTTCATTTTCTTTAATTTTAATTCATTTCTTTTTCATTTGTTTTGCATATTTAATTTAAAATAGCAAAAATATCTTAAAAATTATGAAACTTTTTTCTTTAAGGTTTTATTAATTTTTAAGACCCAAAAATATTTTTATTTTATTTTTTATCATTAAAAAAGTATTTTTAAATATTTAAAAGATTATTTTTAATTGATTAATGGGAATCAATTAATTAAAAATACTTTTAGGTATTTAAAAATTACAAAAAAATTCATGACATGTTCTAAGACATTTAGAAACATTGTCCAACCTTCAAACCAAATTTCTTTTTTTGATCTTGATGCATTTTAAGAATTTTTCATTGAATTAAATCATATTTTGTGCATTATTTTGATCATAAGTTCAAAAATTCATTTCTGCCTATTGGTGAAGGTTGAGACATTGATTCTTTTTGCTTTGTCTTGTGTTTGGCATGTAGTTTCTAGGGTAAAAAGGCCATGATTTGATCTTGTATTTTCCAATTGTTTGGCATTTCTTTTGTTAAGAACCCTAAAAAACCCTAACAACTTAGAAAATTCATATCTTGAGATTGGTTGAGAGTTGAGAGCTCCCCTTTGGGCAGTGGTTCATCATAGGCCTAGGGTTTCTTTGGGTGCCATTTTCCATTTTTTATCATGAGGTTTGCTTCTGTTTTGGGTTTTTGTTTGATGTTTGATCCATGAACCCTAATTTGGGCTTTCTTTTACATCCTCCTTGCATTTCCTTGCATAACATGACTTGTCTTTGCATTTTGTGCATTCTTGTGATTCATTTGACATCTTAGGACATATAGAAAGCATGTTTGATCATTGCATTGCATATTTGCCATGCCATTTGCCTTGTATGTTTCATAACATTTCATGTTTGTTCATGCTCCTTAACTTGCATCATTTGCATTCATAATCTTGTATGATCATTTCCATTGTCTTGCCTCATGTTTGCAGCACCTCATAACATCATAATCATCATCAACATGCTTCTGGTCTTGCTTTGCATCATACCATTTCATCCCAGGTTGCATTGCATTGCATTTCTTTCTAACTTTTCAGGTGGTAAGTGAATTTGAGAAGTGAATTTGCCTTCACTTCTCATAACTTTTCTTTTCATCTCTCTTGCATCCATTGCTGCATTTTAGTTTGTGTTTGAGATTGAGCTTGCTCATTCTTGTTCTTACTTTCTTTCTTCAAGTGACTTGACTTCTTGAATGAAGCAAGTCACTTTGCTTCTCTTGATCCTTTCATCTGCTTCCTGGTGGTTCCATTGAAGATTGTTCTTGCAAACCTCACAAACCTTAGGAACAACCAAGCATGACAATGATTAGGGTTTTGATTAGTCTCCTCTCTTAGTTTTACCTTTGTGTCTCTCTTTGAGTCCTCTCTTCTCACCTCATAATCAGGGACTAAATCCTAAAGGCTTTAAGACTTTGTGATTAAGCTTATGCCTGCATCCTTCTCTTAGGATGGAGTGTATAACTTTAATCCTAAGTATTAAACCCTTTATGTGTTTAAATCTCTTAATCAATTCACCTAATAATCACTAAGACATTACACTTGTAACTTGGGCCTTGCATTAGGGTTCTAATTCTTCCTTAATTGGTTAAGAAGGACTAACCCTAGTGTTAATGGACAAGTCCCCCTCAAGTTGTCTTACAAACCATAAAATTCACTTCATCATCATACCATTAATCTAAAATCCACTTAATCAAAGGCTTGTTTTGTCATGGGTTTAATCCCTAATCATGGATTAAGTTGAGGAGTTTTTCTCAACTTAAACATTCTCATCTATCATCCTTCTTTTAGGATGGTGTAATGAGTCTGTTTAATCCATGATTATGGCTTAACCTCATTACTCAACACTAAACAAAATCACAAAAACATCTAAATAATCACAAGTAGGTTAATGATCTTAATCCTACACCAAAGGTGATTAAGTGTGAGAATCTGACTTCACACTTAAGGTATTCTCATTACCCCTGATCAGAGGGAAGATGTGATGAGTTTACTAACCCATTGATTTAGGCTTAAGCTCATTATCTTATGACAAATTCCAAAAAGAAATAAAAGACTGAAAACTCAAAAACAAACAATAATCGTCTCCCTCGGGATTCTTTTCTCATCACCTTCACTCACAATCGAGAACTTGCTTCTTCCGTCTAATGCAAGACAGTCAGCACCTGAGCCAGACAGGTCATACACTTGAGCATAGGCAAGCAAGCAGTTCACCAGTCAATTCATCTTTCAGTCTCTTTGGGTCGAACTACGGTGTTCTGACTTCCTCATTGCACGAGAGGATACGTAGGCATAACTTAACAGTTATCGAACAAAAGTCTCTGTATATTCCCCCCCTTTCTAGCTTTATTCTTTAGCCTCATTATCATGAGCAATTCATTCTCTTCCTTACACTGACACATCATTATACACTTCACTTTCTCTTACACTGACACCTGTACATTCCTTTCCAGCTATTTTATGCACAGATTGCACTGACACTACCCTTTTAAAACACAAATCTTCTAAGCGTGGATCCCGTCGAGTACGACGGACAATCTGGGTGCTAATACCTTCCCAGGTTGTAACCAACCCCCTTTCTCAGTCTCTCTGGTTCGCAACCGTCTTATCCATATCTTTCTAGGTCTATGCAGCATTGCCTTTCCTCCGGGATAAAAATGCCTAGCTGGCGACTCTATTCATTCCCCAGTGAGTTCACGGCTGTGTGTTCTCACTGTTCCCTTCGCCGACCGTTCGCGTCTGTACCTTCATCTGACCCAGTTTCATTTGTCGGGAGCGACACTTGTATACCCTTAAGGTTGGGGTTGTAAGTGGTTCAACAGATGGCATCCATAAAACTCATGTCTAAGACTGAGTTGTGGCATAAGAGACTTGACCATGTCAGTGAAAGAGGCCTGGTCGAATTGTCGAAACAAAATCTTTTGTGTTGTGACAAGGTCAAAAAACAGGATTTTATGAACCCTGTGTATTCAGTAAATCATGTTGGATGAAATTTAACAAAGGTAAACAAAGAGAACATGAATCCCTTGATTATATCCATTATGATATTTGGGGGCCTACAAAGAATCCTTCACACTCTGGTGCAAAGTATTTTCTATCCATAGTTGATGATTATTCCATAAAGATATGGAAATTCATCCAGAAGACTAAGGATGAACCTTTTGAAAATTTCAAAAGTTGGAAGACTTTGGTCGAAAAATAAACTGACAGGAATGTCAAGAGGTTGATGACCAATAATGGTCTTGAGTTTTGAAATGAGGCTTTCAATATCTATTGTGTTGCGTCTAATATTGCAAGGAACATAACTACTACAAGTACTCCCCAACAAAATGGTTTGGCTGAAATGTTTAATAGAAACATTATGGAAATAGTGAAGTGAATGTTGGTTAGTGCATAATTGAAAAAGGTGTTTTGGGCAGAAGTTATTGTGACTGCAACATACTTGATAAATATGTGTCCCTCGATTGACTTGGGAATGAAAACACTTAGAGAAGTCTGGTCGGAACATCTACCCAATCTCGACAAACTTAGATTATTTGATTGTTTAGTCTGTGCTCGCATTAGGAAAGACAAGGTCGAACCTAGAGCTCTGAGATGTATGCTCATTAGATATTCTGAAGGATTCAAAGCTTATATAGGTTGTGGTGCCTATAACGTGATCACGAGAGGTGTATTATAATTCAAGATGTAGTTTCAATGATGTAGAAATGGCGTTCAAGAAAACTGACGACGTTGATCGAAGTACCAAGATCTCTTTAAAAGAGTTGGAACATGAATATATTCTTGTTGAGGTGAAGCATAATGATGTTGAATTGCATAACCCAAATGAAGTCGAAGAAGAAACACAAGTTACTGATGAAGATGAGGAAACTTATAATGACTACATGCTGGCAAGAGACAGGTCGAGAAGAGTCATCAAGCCACCTTAAAGACTTGGTTATACATATCTCATATCTTTTGCCTTAATATCTGCAAGTGAGGTCCTAGACGAAGAACCTAAAGATTACAAGGAATCTGCGAAGAGTCAAAACATGATTGAATGACTGAAATCCATGGATGATGAGATGAAATCTCTTCATGATAATAACACTTGAGAGCTGATCGAGAAACTACATGGGGCATGTTAGTCAGATGTAAGTGGATTTTGAAGGTTAAGAAAGGAATCAAGGGAGTGATATCGAAGCAATTTAAGGTAAGGTTGATTGCAAGGGGGTAATAAAAAAGAAAGAGTCGACTTCAATGATGTGTCTAGGGATGGAAAAAATATCCATATCCGCAGATAAAATCCGTTATGGGTACGGGGCAGGTAAATTAATAGATATCCACAGATAAAATAAATGGATGTTTAAATACTCATTTAGTAATGGATATGGATACGGGTTTAATGATATCCATGTTCGCGGATATCTGTATCCGTTAATAAAATAATTGATTAAATATTAGTTTATTATACTTTGTCTTTTCATCTTCTAAAAAACTAGTATTCTCATTTTTTTTGAAGGTTTATTTGAAGAAAACCTTTTACATTTCATACAAATCATATTGGTCATTTCATATTTAAGCTTCTTCTTTACTCCATACCTTACTTCAACAATTCAATTCGACCGTCCAACCAATCACTTTCTCTGTCAAACCATTGTCTTTCTTTCAACTCCTCGGTCGTCCTCTCTTTAACCATAAATCACAATCATAATATCTTTTGTTTAAAATGAAGGAAATTAATGTGATAACATTTTGTTGTTAAAATAAGAGATATTTGTATAGATGTTATATGATAATAACTTCTTGTATATTTCAAAAAAAAGTTGGAGAACAAAATTAAAAAAAAATGTTATTCATGGATATCTGTAAATATCTGTGGATATCTTAAAACCCACAGATTATCCGTTTAACAGATATCCATATGCATATGAGGCGGATATAGATATCATATTTATCCAACGGGACGAACACGAATATCATACTATCCTTCCCCATGGATATCCATTTACATCCATAGATGTGTCCTCGCCTGTTGTAAAGAACATATCCATTAGAATGTTGTTAGTCATGTTGACAAAGTTTGACCTAGAACTTTAACAGATGGGTGAGAAGACAATTTTCCTGTATGGTGATCTAGATGAAATAATCCTGATGAGGCAACCTAAATGGTATGCGGAAAAGGGAAAGAAAGATTATGTGTTCAAGTTGAATGGGTCATTATATGGCTTAAAACAATGTCATTGACAATGGAATATGAGATTCGACAAGTTCATGACACACACATAGGTTTCACTAGTAGCCAATTCAACCACCCTGTTTACTTTAGATTTCAACCATGAAAGTAATTTTTAATTTTGTTGCTTTATGTGGATGACATCCTCATAGCAAGTAATTATGAAGGTGAAGACTGAACTCGATAAGGAGTTCAACATGAAGAAATTAGGAGTTGTCTTTAGGATTATTGGGATTGACATCCAGAGAGATAATAGTCGAGATTATGCTTATCTCAAAAGACATACCTGAATTCGACTCAAAGTCCTACTACTGAAGTCGAAAGATCCTATATTAATAACATTCTATATGTTAGTATAATAAGTTCTTTGATGTATGTTATGGTTTGTACGATGCCAGACATAACATACAGAGTGAGCCTTATGAGCATGCATATGGAAATCCCGGGAAGGCGCATCGACAAACATTAAATTGGATTCTAAGGTACACAAATGAGTCTCTGAGCAAAGTTCTATTTTGTGGTGGAACCTGTGGTGATGATAGCAAACTCAAAATCGAAATATTTGTCGACTCTGATTATGCAGGTTTTATAGATTCTAGAAAATCTATTTCTGGATATGTGTTCAATATGTTTGGCATAACAATCAGTTGGAAAGCAACACTCTAAAAGGTTGTTATCTTATCAATCATTGATGCAAAATATATTGCCCTCGCCGAAGTTGTGAAAGAAGTATTGTGGCTTGAAGGTTTTGCTAAAGAGCTGAAACTTCAAGGCCGAGTTATCACTGTTAAATGCGATAGTCAATGTGCAATACACTTGTCAATGTATTCAGCCTATCATGATCGAACTAAGCATATCGATGAGAGGCCTCACTTTGTCAAAGAGATAATCGAGCATGGATAAGTCCAAGTGTTTAAGGTTTTGACTGATGAAATGTTGTTGATATGATCACCAAGACATTGCTAAGTTGCAAGTTTTTCCACTCTATGTAGTTAGTAGGACTGCATGATGACAACTAGTTGGTTTTGTGGTACAAAGTTTGTTCCAAGGTAGAGATTTGTAGCTTATGAGTTGTAAGCTAGTGTTGTAGCAAACTCTGTCAAAGTCGAAGAAGCCCTATCGAAGTCGAAGGGCTTCTATAGCTGTCGAAATTATGTTACCTTATTGTTTAAGTTAGCATGTTGAATTGGACCAATATGTTGGGTCAAATGTGTAAGTTAGCTAGTTGCTTAAGTTAGCTTAGTAGTCTATAAATATGATATTTCTCTCTAAGTTAGCTTAGAGAAAGTGAATAGTAAAACACTTATAACCATTCCTAACTCTTTTTATTCCTTCTTATCTCTCTTTCATAAAACCTAATAGGGTTTCTTATGTCTGTTCAAAAAACTCAATCTTTCTCATATTTTGATATGTTCATCAATTTGCAACATAAAATGTACAACATTAATATGAATATATGACTCTAACTATAACAACTTTCTATTGAAAGTAATTGTACATGACTTAATTGAATCATATTAAAAGACTATTGGAACACATTAAAAAATAATACAGACCATCCAACAAGAGAAAGCACATAATCCCCATATGAATATAATAAAGACAAACAAATATCAGGTCAAGGAATTAGCTTCAACAACATCAACGAGATAAAGGTGGTCATAAAGTAATTAATTATTTATTTTTAGATGCAAAGACAGGGGAAACCGAGAACTCAAAACCACTTCAGATCTAAATCTGGTTCCCACAAGGTCACAATGAATCATTTGTCAAAACCTTCTTCAAATCTTTGAATTAGCATTATCAATAGTCTACGTTTGGACAATGCATCATAAATAACTCTATGATGTGATAAAATGATCAATCCTTTAAAATTAGAAAACACCAAACATGTATTAAAAACAAACAAAATTAGAAAAATAAAAATCCAAAACAAATTATAAAAAAATAAAACTAAAAAAATTGTTCGAGGCATGTATACTAGATGAAACCACAAACATAACAATGAATAAATTTTTAGGATCAAATATAGAATTTCCGTTTCTTCTCGTTCCTTTCTATTTGAAATTAAATCAAAAAATCGAAAAGAGGTCATGGCATCATGTACGATTATTTAAAAACTTGAGTAAAAACTGTAAATAATTCTAGAAACTTGCTATTGTAAGTAAAAGAAACTAATGTACCACAGTGGACAAATACATTAAGCAACAACCTTTCACCAACTTGAATCATTAGTATTAAAAAATAAATGTTACCTTATCCTTTACCAAAATTGCACACAATGCGTGACTTTTGTTCAAAATCCAAATTCAATACCCTATGGCAGACCACTTAGTAAATGCAAATGTCATTAATTTAAAAAATATGGAATCAATAGCCCCTCAAACAAAACTATTGCTATGAAGCACTATATCCACTTGACATGGTTCGAACTTTAGCTAAAGAGACAACCATAGCCAACATCATCAAAACTAAAATGAATGTATACAAAATTTTTAAGGATTAAAATTTATTATTTTTCAAATAATAACTAAAAATAAAAATTGAAATACTTATAAAGACCAAAAATATATTTAACCTTAAAAAAAAATAATTTCAATCCTTCAAACACATAGATATAGATATAAAACCCGTGCGAAAGAAACCCTAGTTATTATATTTCTGTCTTGTCTTCCAAACAATAGAAACATGAAATTTACTTGCCCTTTCATTCCTCTGTTTTGAAATTCTACTCAACCAAACAAAGTTTAAAAGACAGATCTATATCTATTTGCCTTTGTATTCTCTTTTCAACTCCATTCATTATCGCCGAAGCTAAGCTGTGGAACTCAAAATAAGGTTCTTTCTTTTTACCCTTTCTCTTCTTCGTTTTTTCATTCTGACGCGATTCGAATCTCTGTTAGGGTTAGGATTAGGGTTAAGATGGTATCTGTTGTATACTTTCCCATTCGTTTTTCATCTATACATTTAAATTTTCTCCGTGTTGGATCTTCCTAGGGTTCCAATTCTAAATCTTACTTCAATTTTAGCTATATAGTAATGGTTTGTGATCTGCGTATTTTCACTGCGTTTATGAAAACAAATCTGCACTTTTTGTTTGAGTTCTAATAGAGTGAAGTCTTAATTCTCCTCCATTGGTTAAAATGTTGGTATTTATTAATACTTATGTGAATAAGTTGTAGCACTAGTGGATTAGGGGGAATTGTAAGTGAAATGGGGGGCTAATTTGTTTAATATGTATGCATATTTTTCAGATGTTTTATTGGTGGTTCAGTGTGGTTAGTTTTATATAATTTTGTATGCTAACGGCTAACCAGGGTTCGATCCCGTGACATTACCCTATTTCTCACCGTTTTTATATTTAAAAAGATCCCTTCTCGATTTGAACTCGCAATGTGCGCAGATCAGGTTTGATCCCGTGACATCACCCTATATCCCGATACTTACTTGTAGAAGCTTTACTTTATCGCCGGGCTTCCTTTTAAACTATTGAAAATGTACGTAAATTCTAATATATAATCCCATGTCCCTTTAATTCTAATGTATACTTATTTTTTTCCTATTATTTTAGATGTTTTATTAGTGGTTCAGTGGTTAGTTTTATTTAATTTTGAGTGCTAACACAGGCTTCAATCCCATGACATCCCATTATTTCACAGTTTTTATGTTTAAAAAAGAACCCTTCTGGATTCGAACTTGTAGTTCGATAGTTGTAGTAGTGCTACTTTTCCGCTGGGCTTCCTTTTAAACTTATGCAATGTGCGTAAATTCTAATATACACTCCCATGTGTCTATAAGATGTGTATTTACCTATTATAAATGAAATTTTTGGAGTGGCCGTGGCTCATGGTTTTCCTATGTCCCTACAAAGATCCGCCAATGCAGGGTGCTGTTCTATAAATGTTTATTTCTACCCATACCAGAAACATTCAAGGACAGTTAAGTAGGATTTATCCTAAATTCTATGTTATTTGCGACAGAGTTCCCTGGATTAACTCCTCGTGTTGGTTTTTATCTTGTATCACATTAATCTGCAATTGTTTGTGTAAATGAGAATAATCCATGTGTCTTGGATTGGCTTGGGATACAATGCGGCCTTGTGTCCCAGTTGTCGATTCCATCTCAAAGTATGCTGCTATATTGCATGATCTTCATTTTGCTCTGCAAATAACCTTATACTAACTTAAAACAACATTCAATTTTTCTTTCCAGCTAACCTTATATTTGCTAAAACTTAGGTGTTCAACTACACATTTCAATTAAAATTGATATATACAAAATAAATATACAGGATTTTTTCCTATTTACATGATATGATATGTCTAATAATTACAAAGATCCTAATTAAAGAAGGAAACAAATCAGATCATCTTGGATAGGTTAAAATAGTCCAAGCAAGATGTAAAAATGATGTCATATATTTTCTCAAACTTTCTAACACTAAAGAAAAATGATTCCTAAAAGTATGTCTCTAGATGAATTTCTATGTGAATCTATATTGTATCTTATGCCTAGCATACAGTCTTCCTGGTTAGCTTAATTGACCAAATAGTGGTGTGACTTTCTAAACCTAGAGTTCATGTTATATTGGGAATGTTATTGGTTTTTGAGAAGTACGTGAATATTATGAACATTGTGACACAGAGACTTGCTATCCAGTTTTGGGTGCTGAGTACGGTGACACGATTGATGCGAGATGGGTTGCTTGTTGAAATTTCATGTTCTATACTGTTGGAATTTTGGTTTTTATATTTTGAAGGGGAGGTGGGGGTTTGGCTAGGCTTAAGGATGATCTTGGATGTGGTTGTGATGTGGACAGGAGGAGGCAGTGGCTGATTGTGTAGGTTGTGGTGGAGGTGGTTTGCTGATCAGTTGCGGTAGAAGTTAAGAAAGAAAAAAAGTGAAAATGAGTTCAGACAGCCGCAGCCGAAGCCGAAGCAGGAGTAGGAGTCGTAGCCCAGGGATCCGTAAGATTCGCTCTGATCGACATTCCTATCGTGATGCTCCTTACAGGAGAGATTCAAATCGGGGTTTCAGGTTTTTTTCAAACTATTTATTTGCTGTTATCTTTTCCTACTCACATGTTTTTGTTACAAGGTTGGAGAAGAATGAAATTGTGCTGTGCTGAAAGAAAAGAGGCTTTAAATGTTTATAGTGCTGTTTGTAAATCCTTAAGCCAATTTATTTACTTTTTACGAAATGATGTCTTCACACTCTACCTGCTGCTGATATGTTCTTTTTATCAAGCCGTTTGACATTTTGAATGTATGCTTTTCTTACCGCAGTAACCATAACTTGTTTTTTTTTTGTCAGCCGGGACAATTTGTGCAAGAACTGCAAGAGGCCTGGTCACTATGCTAGAGAATGCCCTAATGTTGCAGTTTGCCACAATTGTGGCCTTCCTGGGTGTGTTATTCCGTTTCCATTTTTATTTATTTTACTTAGCATGCTGTTCTTTGATGTATTGCTTTTTTTAGGTTTTGTTTGGGAGTTTAAAAGGGGAGGGGAGGACAAGGATGGATGAAATGGAAATAATTGAAGGTTTTGGGAAGGGAGGGTCTTGAGGAGTTTCTTATTCTTATAATACAAACGTCTTGAGGAGTTTATTTTTCTTATAATACAAAATCCCCCTAATATGGGGGAACTCAAAAGTTGTATTAGAGGGTTTTGGAGGGCTTTGATAAATAATCTAAATTCAAAATTTATCTATTATGTCCTTTTCTCTTCTCTCCAAAACCCTCCCTTCCCCTCCAAACTCCCAAACAAAGCCATAATTTATTTTTGTGGTGATGGGACGGAAGTTGGTCTTTGAGCTTTCTCTTTAATTTGGACCTTGCATAATTAAAGTTGATAATTGAAGTTTTTAACATATTCATTGTGGACATTTCATTTTGAACTTCAGCTACATTTACATTTTTTCTGATGAAACTTTCCCTTGATGAACCTTGCTCTCATGTCCATAATGTCAACATTAGGATCTCCTGCCAATTCATTTTTGTGTCACATTATGGACTGTGGTTGACTTGGGCAATTCTATATTTATCCATTTTATTCTTTTTCCTTTCTCAGTCATTGATTATAGTTTCTTCTTTAGTTCTTTAGCTTTATGTTGATGATGAATAATAGCTTTATATGGTATGCTATTGAAGTTTCCGGTCTTTCAATGTGTTGCCTGAAACGATTGAAGAAGAGCTCATGATTTCCATCGATTCACTTAATACCAATGTTGTCAAATGCAGATTGTAGAAAACTAAAGTTTGTTTATACTATGCTACCCAACAGTGCTACGGCGTTGCTATTTCACAGTATTTTGTACTAAATATTATATCACGGAACAATAGGATTTGCTTAAATTCCGCAATTTGATTTAACAACACTGCTTAGTACATAATTGCACCTCTACAGTCTTCATCTGCGTCTACTTTCAGTTGTTACATCTATCTGAACTGATACTGAGATTATATCATGCCATTTATTTTTTATTTTATGTATGAAGGCAATTTATTATTGAATCTGATGGAAAATATTAATCCTTGTTTGACTAAAATCATGTGACTGATGTAATCGTGTCTAAGTCTCTTTATACCATTTTCTCTTTCATGATCATTCTACAGTTTCAGTTTTTGCTCTAGGATAAATTTAAATTTGAAATATATGTTTGACTTTTATGACATCCAAATTGGAAGTAAAAATATGCTACTTGATTTCTTTTAGAAGTGCTATGTTAAATTGGTAACTATCTGATATTTACTAACAGGTGTTATTGTTTGGTTGGCTAGTTTTTCTTATTTTTTTTTCCCTTTATGCTTAATCAGGCACATTGCTTCTGAATGCTCCACAAAATCAGTGTGCTGGAACTGCAAAGAACCTGGCCACATGGCCAGCAGTTGTCCAAATGAGGGCATTTGCCACACCTGTGGTAAAACTGGCCACCGTGCTAGGGAGTGCTCAGCTCCAGCAGTGTCTCCAGGGGACTTAAGGCTGTGCCACAACTGTTATAAGCAGGGCCACATTGCTGTTGAATGTACCAATGAGAAGGCTTGCAATAACTGTAGGAAAACAGGGCACTTGGCACGTGATTGTCCAAATGACCCAATTTGCAATGTCTGCAATGTTTCTGGACATGTGGCTAGACAATGTCCAAAATCAAACATTATTGGAGATCACAGTGGCAGAGGCAGCTTCCGTGGTGCTGGTGGAGCAGGTGGTGGTGGTTACCGTGATGTCGTGTGCAGGAACTGTCAACAGTTGGGTCATATGAGCCGTGACTGCATGGGCCCCTTGATGATTTGTCACAATTGTGGAGGCCGTGGTCACTTGGCATATGAGTGTCCTTCAGGTCGCTTTATGGATCGCTACCCTAGTGATCGCTACCCTAGTGATCGTTACCCTAGTAGGAGATACTAGTGGATTACAGGTTATGGATTATGATTATAACTTATATCATGGTTTTTCTATTATTATCTGTTTGAGGAGTGATTGTTGAATATTGGAAGTGTATGTGTTTGCTCTTACTCGGTAGAGTCATGACATTGATCAGCTATAAGTGCTTATGATTGTGCTTGAGCTAGGAATAAGATTTTGCTGCTTGTAAGAGGCATGGTTTTTGTTATGCTGCATCCTGCTACCTTAATAAGTTAAGCTACTATGTTGAAGTTTAGCTACTATGTTATGTTGCATAAATTACTATATTATATTATATTTATACCTAGAGAGTCCAATGGTGTGAATGTGATAGTAGAGCATCACTAATTTTAGTATATTTTCAACTGTTTTTATCATTAAAAAAACCCAATTTTTTATGATATGTATATCATAAAAAAATTGTTTTTTTTGTTTGTTGCAGATTTTGGTTTTTCTTTAATTGATTTGCGATTTTTACACCGGTTTTGAATATGAACACCATTACTAATTTTAGTATATTTTCAACTGTTTTTATCATAAAAAAACCCAATTTTTTATGATATGTATATCATAAAAAATATTGTTTTTTTGTTTTTTGCAGATTTTGGTTTTTCTTTTACACCGGTTTTGAATATGAACACCCATGATAATACATTGCTTCCTCATTTCAAGATATACTAATCATTGAAGTAGTTGAGCAAGTTTAAAGTGGGGTAGTCTTAAAATTAGGACGCACTAAGTTTTCCTCCCTATCACTTTAATTTGAAGTGTATATAAATTATTTAGATCCATGAATGATTTTATATTCTCAAAATATTAGGATTGGACAAAATGGAGAGTAATAAATCGTATCTTGACATGTGGTCTTATACCCTACTATATCTCATAAATAGGGATTACGAAAACCATACATACTAATACTAATATAGTGGATGGGAGTTTTGTTATGATATTTACCAGACAAGAGGAGAGTTGTTCCAACAAGGTGCTGCTGGACTGAAGCCGTGACTAGAGTACCTGAGTTATAAAATAAAATAAACAAAAAAAATGACTGTCAATGATGGTGAATTAGTACATTGGAAGCGGTTCAAAGAACAAAAACGAAAATGAAAGAACAAGATACAAGAAACTCAATTTGAATTAAAGAACATGATAAGAGAAACTCAAGTTGGATGTTACCTAGGAAGTGTGAGAAGACAAGTAGATGCTACTGTGATGACATTTTTGTAATGACATAAATAAGCGCTATAGTGTCGACATCCTTTCATCATAATGTATTACACAATTCTTCCATTAGATGATTACTATAAAATTGTCGTCCAACTTTTTTCTTATAATTTCAAATTTACAATGTGAAGTTTTTCAATTCCCTTAAATTATATGCAAAGACTTCCTAAATTTTTAAAATTCACAATTTCTACCATTGTTTCTCTTATTAAAATTACCACCTCTTCACTCATTCTTGAAATCTTAATAACAACATTTATAACAGTTGAAATTCAACATATCTATAATAATCTAAATCACAACTCATTCAACAAAAATATCCTCAATTCATATCTATAATAATCTAAATCACAACTCATTCAACAAAAATATCCTCAAATTGAATTGACTTGGCTTGATACCTACAAACTTCCCGAACCTAACCCATGGTCTGCCAGATGTGGCAGTCGTCGCTGCCCACCAACTAACTGTCGTCACTGAATGAACTTCGTTTGTCGCATTCCACCGACCATCATCACGACACTATATGGACTGTCACTGTCGTCACACCTTTGCTGATGGCCACTGACTCCGTTGTACATGGCCAATGGGCTTCACCACCCGAACCTCGTTGGCGTTGCGCCCATTCGGCTCTGATGTTGCCGACTTATACTGTTTATATCTATACCGTTTTTCTATAATTTTGACGCCTTTGATTTTTTACCGTCTCAAAGCAAGTTTTTCTTTTCTTCACCACTTGAGGTTTTAAGACATACTTCTATAATTTTCCGCTTTGAATTTAAAAATGTTTACCAATAAACTACATTGTTGCTTTCTCCAAATTGAATCTTCATTAAAAAAATATTGATCTTGCCACTTACTTTCAACCACCTTTTTCCTATTTAGGTTATCTAGCCAACGCACATGTATGGTTATTTAATCAACTTTGACTCTCTTTATTTTCAGATCTAGTACTAGTATCCATCACTTGAATCTCCACCTCAAATTGAGTCTTCTTGCCATAGTTTTTCATACTTTCATCTCAGATCTTTACTCTTACTCCTCTAGCGTGTCTCACTAAAAGTAATACACTTGTTTATTATGAACTTTGATCGTTCATGTTACACTTTCCATGGATCATTACCCTCCTCACTTCTTGGATAGTCATTGAAAACATAATTAACAACCTCATTATAAAGTTGGAGTAACAAAGATTTACGCAAACGAGAAGATTTTAATGACCTTCAAAATATAGTTGTCTGTAAGTTTCCTTCACCAAACCTCTAGAAATGTATCCTTGTGAATGGACATGTGTCGATCATATAAATTGCTTTGGAAATAGCCTTACCTCATAAATTCTCAATAAATTAGCTCCCGACGCTATTCTAGAAATTGTCAAATGCATTTGTATCTCTTATCATCCACAAAACTTATTAAAGTGCTATAAAACAACTTTCATGCATCTATCATGCCATGATACAAGGCCGACACAATCAAACTGGAGGCTCATTCTAATTTAAAATTGGATCAATTATATATATATATATATATATATATATATATATATATATATATATATATATATATATATATATATAATTATAATATTTTAAAATGACATAAAAAATATAATTATATATTAATAAAAATAAGATTTAATTATAATTATTTTTACTTTGATCAATCTTTTTTTTTTTAATTTATTGGGTTTTTATTGTAATATTTTTTATTTTTTTTTACTTTTTTTTATAATACTTTTTATATTTATTAATATAATATAAAAAATTGGGCTTTTAAAAATTTGGGGCCTGTGTTGTAGAGTTTGTTGCTTCTACACGAGTCGGGTCTGCCATAACATCAAATCCATAACATGTTCTTGTCATGAAAGTCTTTATTAGTTAATGGTGAATGATCAATAAAATTGAAACCATCTAAACATATAACCACATATCTCAGACCTTTTAGCCATGATTATTCGACCACGTGAAATCTTAAACACCTATGTTTAACTCTAGTGCAATAGCCTATATCATCTGACATGCTCATGGATAACATTTTTTTCTGACTCTGGAACATACCTCGCATTATGTTGAAGGAACTCACGATCATTGAACATTTGAAATTTAATTGTACCAACACCATGAATCTTGCAAGCTTGATTGTTATTGTGTTGAAAAACTCCACCATCTTCCAGCCTCAAAGTCTCAAAGTATTATTTACTTGGGCAAATATGATTAAAACATCTTGAGTTTATGACCAAATTCACTTCAGTGTCCAAACACGATACCACTATTGCACCAACATTATCATAACTAGAGCTGTAAAAACGGGCTATCCGACCTTAAACAGGCTGACTGTGATATGACTCTGGCTTTTGAGGGCCGGGTCAAAAAAACATGTTGTTATATGAGCTAAAAAATTACTACCCTGTCCCTATAAGGACTTCGGACTACCCGACCTTAAACGGATTTAAAAAAAAATATTTTTTATACAAAAATTAAAATAAATACCCCGTAATATTTATTATAAATATAATTTAAAAAATTATATTATTTTAAACATAACATATTTTTAATTTTAAGTACTATATTATATTTTATAAATACTATAATATGTTTTTAAACACAATACATGTCTATGTTAGTGCGTGAGACACTTTTAATGAGGAGAGAAAGAGAGAGAATAAGGAAATAATAATTGATATTATTGAATGGATAAAACAAAATTACCAAGTGTCTATTTATATACACCTAAGTGACTTGACTAATAACAAACTCTAATCCTAATTAGCTTTGGATTTGGGCCACATAATACAACTTGAATTATATCTAATATCTCAACATACCTCATATAATCCAAGTTATCGAAACACACTAATCATTGTTGATATGAACTATTCCTAATTTCTTTCTCAAGATTAGGAACATGTCCATCTTTAATTCTTTGGTGAAAATGTTGGTCAATTGTGCTTAACTTGAGCAATGTCTTACTTCAAGTTCACATTTATTCACCTTCTCCCTTAAAAAGTGAAATCTAGCTTCGATGTGCTTACTTCTTCCATGCAAAACTGGATTCTTTGCCAGATTTATGGTTGACTTGTTGTCGATCCACAATACCAGAGGTTTCTTTACTTTGACCTCCATTTCTTCAAGTATGTATCTGATCTAAATTGCTTGACACACAACATAGTATCCTTCTATATATTCAGCCTTACACGATGACAATGCCACCACATGTTTCTTTCTCGAGCACCATGAAATTGGGGCACCAAATACTTGAAATAAATATCCAGTAGTGCTCCTTAGATATTCCTTATCTCTACACCAATCAACATTTGAATAGCAAATAACCATAACTTCTTTGCTTTCAGAGTCTCGTCAAAATAAATTTCATAGTTTGTTGATCCTTTTAAGTATCTCAGGATTCTTCTTCCAGCCTTCATGTGTGACACCCTTGGTTCACTCATATATCTTCTCACTAATCCAACTGAGAAACATATATCAGCTCAACTATTGCACACATATATAAGAGATCTAACAGTTTGTTTGAACAAATTCGCACTGACTATGTCTTCCTCTCCACGCTTCTCCAAATTCAAAATTTGGTTCGATAGGCGAAGATGAAGGAGTCAAATCATCCATTATAAGTCTCTTGAGTATCTCTTTGACATACTTTCTTTGATGTAACACCAAAATGGAAGTTAAGTTGCTTCTAAGGAAGAAGGTAACAAGTATGTAAATCAAAGCATCTTGAATGCTTAAACAAACACAAGATTGAAATATAAAAGGAGAGGGAGAGGTTGGAATGTAGAAGCATTTCCACACTCCTAAGACATACCAAAGCCCCTACAAGGTTAGCAAATGAAACACAAAAGTCCATAAGAAGTGAAATAGAAGCTAAACACACAAAGGAAACAAATAAAATGAATCTAAAGGTCTATGAACCTTACAAGTCAGAACCAAACCATAAATTAACTTTAAGAAGCTCAAATGATCCAAACTAAATCAAACAAGTGCTAAGAAGCACCAAAGTGGCAAAGAAGTTCAAAGGAAGCACACATGAAAAAGTAAAGATGCAAAAAAGCACAAGCATGGATGAAAAAACATAAGAAGCACCAAAGTTAGAATGTTATACCAAATTAGAATGTCTAATGTTATCCAAAATTATCATACCAAAGTGCATGTATTATTTCATGATAGAATAAGAGATGAAGAGAGGAAGACAATCACACATTCATATAAGAGGAAACAAGTAAAGCAAAGGTGAAAATAAAATATGAAAGGATGACATGAGATGAAGAAAATCAGTAGCATACATAAATTATTAATGTTTTATAATGCTTATGAATGAGTATACAAGTCATGGGAAGAAGCATTTAAGTGATTGAAGGATTAAGATGGAGAAGAAGTAAGAAGAAGTAAGCATGTATCATGTAAGAATGAACACAAGTCAAGATGAAACACAAGTGAGAAAAGATGACCATAAGTTGATGAATGTCAGTAGTTTATGATAAAGATGACATTTTAAGGATGCACATACAAGCATGTCAAGTTCAAATAGCAAACAAGTTCAAACAAGTCACCAAACATGTAAAAGAAACTTACATAAGGCAAAGATGTTTCATACTTGAGATGGATGGAAAATTATGCAACATGACATACAAATATGAATGATTATGCATGAATTAAGTGGAATACTTGATGTATAATACAAATGAGATGAATATATGAACATGTTAGATCCATACAAGCAAGTATAAGAAGCATAGAAGAAGAGCCATAGGAGAATTAGGTCAAACATGAACAAGTGATGCATCATACAAACTAAAAGGTAAACTCAAGTCAAATGAACATATAAATGAACAAAAAAGACTTAAAAGAGTCTAAACTAATCAATAAAACTCCTACAAGTAACATCACATGATGACATAAATGCCTCCAAGCAATTAGGGTTAAGGATGTGATGAGAGAGGGTCATGAAAAGTGACTTCAATTACAAGTAATCAAACACATACCAAAAAGTGTTCAAAAATTGTGAAATTGTACCTCAAAGGACCTAGGTCAGAGGCTAATCATTTTTTAAAAGTACATACAAAAATTCAAAAGATAACTAGTTCAATCAATGATTTAAAGTTGCATAGGGATCACATGGCAAAGATGTAAGAATGAGGGACCAAAATGCACTTAAAAAAAAATTAAAAAAATATACAAAAAATATTTTCATGAAGTTTAATATGTTAGTGACTGAATGCAAAAAGAATGATTGAAAAATGTTTCTTATGCTGTACAAAAGAAATATTTTAAGTTGAGATGTTAAAAAGAAAACAATTTGGAAAGAAAATAAAAGAAAATGTCAAAATAATATGAAAAGTGAAGAAAAATCAAAAATAAAAAATGTAAAAAATTAGTTTAATGTATGAATGTGGTTCATGATTTTTTATGTGATTTTTGGATGCACAAAAATTATTTTAGAAATTAAAATGTAAAACTACATGAAAATGAAATAAAAAATATATGAAACAAGCCAGAGGGTTCAAGGGAAGTAACTATCACGTTTAAAACAAACTATGGGCACAACAAAGGGGGCGTAAATATCAAACATAAGCCCAATTCAAACCCAGCGCAAGTCAAACAAACTTATAATGGACTCTGGTCAACAGCTGACCCTCACCAGCACCACAAATCCAAAGTGTGATATTCAGTCAAAGCAAACAACAAGTACACCAGATGTATGGCCAGAATTTGCACGCACACACTAATTATCATGGAAACACACACACACACACACACACACACACACACACACACACACAGATTAAATGTGAAACATAAAACACAAGAGGGACCTCATCCTTTTTAATGTGTTGGAAAGACGCCAACCCTTGGATCCAAGAAATGAAATGTCCAGATTGCGTCTTCTCCAAAAGGACCTCAGGCCACCTGTAACTATAACCGGTGTCGGAGCCCTAGCTCCGGTCACCATCTCCGGTAACCTCCACAAGAAATTTCTCCATAAATTAAAAACAAGGACATAGTCCCACACAGATTTTCGTGCTGAATTTAAATATGCCATCAAAATTCACAAACAATGCCTAGATTATCCGGATCGAAGCAAATACGTTTTGACAAAAAAGTTTCAGATCTCAAATACATTCATGTTATACATACAATCTTCAAATAAACTACACCAAAATGATCACCATACTTCAAAGAACATAATGCACGTCTAAAATTCAAGATCCAGAGGTATGAAAATGGAACTCACCTGAAAAGTTGCAGCTATGGAAATACTCCTAGAATACCATCAGAATGCTGCAGATCAACTCCTTTGAACCTCTAATTGCAAAATAAATGCAATTAGAGCTTGTATTGGCTTGGATATTGAGATTTGAAAGAAGAGGATCTTGAACTTGACTTGGTGAAATACTTGATTAGATCTTCAAATGTTGATTGATTCTTATTCTATGGATTTCACTGATCAAGAATGTGAAGAGAAAACTCAAGAAAACCTTGTGATGAGAGAAAATCGAAGAAGAGAAAGTATGGTGAAATTTTTGTGAAATATGAAAATGTAACGAACTCTAGCTCTAACTAGTGGGTTTAAGAGCTTTTATATGGTGAATTTTGGGCCTAATCATGGTCAGAGATCCATTGGATCCATGGATAGTGAGATTAGAATGAATTTGCAAAATTGCATGTTATGATGTATACCATGGTTCCGATGTGCGTGCTCCCTCTCATATGCATGGATGACTTTCATTTGGATCCTTGATCAGAATTGGATTGATATGAAGCCTTGTGATTGGTTGGTCTTTGAGTTTTGAATCATTTTGCAAAATTACATATCATGAAATATGTGAAAAATGAACCACCAAACGCTATGATTCAAAAGCCAAAACTGCTTTAAATGAAGTGTACTTGAACTTTATGGACTGAATTGTGCAAGTGGAATCAATTCAAGTTATTTAGAGGCCTTTTTATAAAAGTGGAAGATTTGGTGCATGAGAAAACCCTTAAAGCACACCCTTGAGTCTTTTGATCATAACTTGAGATTCACAAATGATATGAAGATGATCTAGTACTTTTTGGAAAGGGGAGAGAATGATCTTCAACTTTCATGTTTGGAAAATAATTCATTTGAAGCATTTTTGGTGATGAAAAGTCAAGATGAATGTGGCATAGAAAACTTCCAAAAATGGAAACTTTGAATTACAAACCATTTCCAAATTTAGTAACTTTTGCCATTGGACCTTGATTCTTAACGAAGGATGGAAATCTTTACATTTTAGGACCATGAGAAGATATATGACCTTGAAAATAATGATTTAAATCTTAAGAATCCACAGTTGACGTTTCTTTCTCCACGGTTGACTTTTACTTAGATCACAAGTAACTGCTTGATTGAAAACCTTCCTTAAGGAACTAATGCACCAAATTTCATCCATGAGTACTTGGAAACATATATAATACCATGAGAACAAATTAGAATAAAAAATCATTCAAGAGACCCCTTGGAACCAAAACCCTAGTTTGGACCATTTGTGTAGAAGGTGAAGCCCTGAGCCAACTTCTTGAGGAATTTAAATCTTCTGTTGACTTGAATCCATCATTTGGACTTGTGTGGGATGTGAGAGACCCTTGAGACTTGTTATGAAGTAATTGGCTCTTATCCATTGCCTTGAATGATCACAAACTTCCAAGTCACTGACCACATGCCTTATGCTTCAAGCTATGAATGTTATGCTTCATCTTTCTATGCTAGTAATTGCTTTCAGACGTTTGAGGTATGCATGGATGAAAATGAAGGGCAAATTTTGGGGTGTTACAGCTGCCCCTATTCAATCACTATAGACCCGAATGGATGATAGTAATTGCTTTCAGACGTTTGAGGTATGCAGAGATTGAATACCAGAAACAACCAGAAAATTTGCACTCTGTGGAGAAGAATAAAATGGATATAAACCCAACAAAATGAACTATGCTTGGAGAACTCTGATGCGGAGAATGGTAAGAATGATATAAACAATGAACGGGTGTCATACCCCAAATTTTGACCATGAACCGCCGAATAAAACCATTTACATCATTCACATAGCATAACATGCATTTCGTCTCACATAATGCTTAAAATATCAGACATAATAATTTCTCGAATTTACAAACAGACTAGCAAACTAATTTTCAACTGTACCTAAAATCAGTGAACGGAAAATGTCAAATTTAAATTTGTAAATATAATTACTATTAATATGCGGTTCACGTAGTTTAACCTGATATGCTAAATATTTTTTTACGACTATTTTTCGGTTCGTGTTGATCAGTCTGGGCAACTTAAACGGTCATAATTTTATTTCAAAATTCGACCAAAATGCTGTATTTTTCCGAGTCGTTTATTTCGCGTTGATTATTTTGATGTATTCGTTTTGTTTTTTTCGAGCGCTTTGGCGCCGACTTTTATTTTTTGAGTTCGTTTATTTTTACATTGTGTTTAGAATAAATAAATAGATTTTTTAGTTTTATTTTTATTTTAAATATTTTAATTGTTAAACTTTATTTAGTTTTTAATTTAATATTTTATTTGAGTTTCAAAATAAATATTAAGCCCCCAATTGTCATTAATCCTAATTGGTACCTATATATACATAACTTTGCTGCTGCTAGTAGGGGAGAAAAAAGAAAGAAAAAGAGAAACAGTGAAAACGACAATCATTGTATAGTACTTTCATACTCTTTCTTTTCGCATATGTGTTATGCACTTTGGAATTTGTTTCTTATTATCATTATTCTTCATATGCTACATATATGTGTACATGCAATTTGTACAATTTTTTTAAATCATAATAGGCATGTGTAGTTATACAGAGATCCATGATTCTTTTATGAGAAATGATATTTTTACATCATTTTCCTACACCTACATCGTATCTACTGTTCATCGTATTATGATATTTTTAAAAAAAAAATTTTGTGAATAATAACTTTTTTTTTAAAATTTTTTTATTAATGGAAACTGACGTTTATTAACCAACTTCATTACTGCATTAACCAAGTTTTTACACTGCATTAACCAATTTTTGTGACTGCTCAAAAATATTTTTTAGCAGTCACCAAAATTGGTTAATGCAATGTAAAAACTTGGTTAATGCAGTGTGAAAAATTGATTAATATATATTCAGGTGTTAAAATATTTTTGTATTAATAAAAAGTATAAAAAAAAACTACTGCTCACGAAGAAAATATATATATATATATATATATATATATATATATATATATATATATATATATATATATATATATATATATATATATATTTCAGTGTTTACCGTATTGGTGAACAGTGAAATACGGTGTAGCGTAAGAAATGATGTATGAATAGCATACCTGTTCTTTTATATCACGTACCTTCATGCATATCCAATATTTATTTTTTATTAATATGCATTAAATATTTTTGTATTAATAAAAAGTATAAAAAGAACTACTGCTCACGAATATATATATATATATATATATATATATATATATATATATATATATATATATATATATATATTCACTGTTCACCGTATTGGTGAACAGTGAAATACGGTATAGTGTAAGAAATGATGTATGAATAGTATACCTGTTCTTTTATATGCACGTACCTTCATGCATATCCAATATTTTTTTTTTATTAATATGCATGTGCGGTTTATATATATATATATATATATATATATATATATATATATATATATATATATATATATATATATATATAATATGCATTCTGTCTTTTCATTAGAAATCTATAAATTTGAAATTTTCTTGTCAATACATTATTCATGCGCCGTCTGTACATGTATAAAATTTATTTTGTTTTCTATTGTATACATATATAATTCATGCGCTTTTCCACTATATGTACATATGGGCCATGCGATTTCTACCTTAAAATATTTATATGCTTCTACCATAAAATATTTATATGCTTCTTTTTCTACAATATTGTGCTAGATCTATATGTTTACATGGCCATACATAATTTTTATTTGCATATAGTATACTATGATCTTGTTTTTATCATTTCATTTTGTACCGTTCACTTTATTTATTTATTTACATATGTTAATATAATATATATAATATATAATATATTGTTAATTTATTCTAGTGACTATTTTGTTAAATATGTTTTTTCTATTTTTTTTATGATTTGATTATTTTATTCGGATCGAATCATGTCGATACGCTGTTTACATATTGGTGTACATGATGCGTGACATTGGTGTCAGTTTGATCCAGTTGCCATGATAGCAATTTTGCGTTAGCAACATCGTTGTTTTTTTTTTCTTTCGTTTTTTTTTCTTTTTGATAAATTTAGAGCCGTACAATTTTTTATCCCGATTGCGATGATCACGTTGAGTGTAGTAAGCTAGTGGTGGATTTTATCGGTTTATATGCGATATTCTATATTTATTGTTGTATTTTGATTTTACACGCGTCCGACGGTTTAGCATCGTGACAATCCACCTTTTTATGCTTACCAATTCACGTTTTCGATTTGCAACTTTGTGATGTAATTTAATCTTATTATATTGTGGATTCTTTATTTGTTTTGCGATGACCGCCTATGTGGTAGCAATTTGTCTTTTTTTAATTGATGTTAAGAACAACGATCCGACGTCGTTATTTTTAGAGTATATTTAATGTTTTTGTGGGATAGTCTTTGCACGTCTTCGCATATGCAACTTTGATTCGCGTCCTTGCGTCATGATTTTAATCCGTGCACTTTTCTTTTTGCTTTATTTTTATTTATTTTATTTTTCCGATTAATTTGTCATGTGTGTATGATGTAAATATGGTGTATATTCTTATATTTTTAATACTTTTATTATTTTTGAATATTTAGATCTTGCAGCGTTTGACTTACGCCTTGTGCTTTAGTTCATTTGAATTCGCACACCCCTGTGATCCAATTCGCACCCTTCGTATTACGTTTCTAATCCCCATTTGAAAATGTACCCCGCTCCCATGGCATGTATGTATTGATTGTTACTGCTTTATGTTTAGGTAGTTTTGATTCAAAAAAATAAAAATAAACTCAATCAATTGTTCAAAAAAAAGAAAAATAATAATAATAAAATAATAAAATAAAGATCCTTGGTCCAACGCCAAGTAGATTTTCATACACACCTCATCCATGCACATACGTAAGTCGGTCGTTCTACGATTGTCATCAACACTACTATTACACTTCATTCACACACGTAAGTCGGTCGTTCTACGATCGTCATCAACACTGTCTTTACACTTCACAGTTCCTCAATCCCCAAACTTAAATAAATTGACGCAACGCATTTGTCTTCCACCCCCGCATTCTCGATCCATATATCGAGCCATAGGCCGGTTAGTAAGCCATTTGTCTTGTATATTTTCACCCTCATTTATTTACTTTCTTTTTTACATTTCAATCCAAAAGGGAAAGAAATCATGCAGTTGACTCAATGTCATAGGAAGTTTAGCAATCCATAGTTCCTTTTCAACCTTAGCCATTAGGACTTTTTATTTTACAAATTTTGTTGACTTTGCTAAAGTCACGTGAGTGTTTACCATAACACTTACCTCCCTCGCGAACCTTAAGTGCAACCAAGTGTTCGTTAATCCTTAGGAGAACTATGAGTGCTCTGATTCTATACCTGATACATATGCATCAATGCGATATTGTGCGAGTACCATTAGAAATAAAAACCTTAGATTCCCCTTAGTTTTAGCAAGAAATAAATAAAAATAACACAAATATTAATAAGAGGTTCTCGTAGGATACTGCGGATGCTTAGGATGCTAACACCTTTCCTAGGTATAACCAACCCCCAAACCTTAGAATCTCCAGAATTAGGTTTTGTCGATCTTTTTACCTTTCCCTTTGGATAAATCAAAGTTCGGTGGTGAATATAAATTGTTTGCTATTCAAGTTAAATAATAGTTTGACATCCGATTCTCACCGTGATAACGGGGAAATGCCTTTTGAACGACGCCAGACGACTACTGGCTCACCAGTCCGCTGGTGGACTTTGAAAATGTCTTTTTTGAACGATTCCAGATGACTACTGGCTCGCCACACTGCCGGTGGACTTTCGTCAATCTGTGGTTGGACTTTGGAAATGTCTTTTTGAACGACGCCAGATGACTACCGGTTCTCCACACTGCGAGTGGACTTTAAAAATGTCTTTTTGAACGACGACAGATGACTACTAGCTCGTCACACTACGGGTGGACTTTGAAAAATGTCTTATTTGAACGATGCCAGATGACTACTGGCTCACCACACTACAGGTGGACTTTGAAAAATGTCTTTTTGAACGACGCCAGACGACTACTGGCTCGCCACCCTGCGGGTGGACTTTCACCAATCTGCAGTTGGACTTTGAATGCTTTGCCACCCTAAGGATGAACTTTCGTCAATATGTGGTTGGACTTTGAATGTTTGGCACCCTGAGGATGGACTTTCATCAATCTGCGGTTGGACTTTGTAAGATATTAAATCCTGGATTATGTTGGGTATGCATATCTTGAATTGCATGGCATGATTCCCCATGACACTAGGAATGCTATGCTTTAGGTGTGCAAATGAAATGATGCGAATGCAAAGGGACTTCCTGATGAGGAAGTAACAAATCCCTACTGACTCTGCTGAGAGTGCAAATGGTCGCTGATTCAATCTCAAGAATCCCTGCGGGGATAACATCTTTACTGGAGAATAGTGTATAATTTGTATGCCTCGAATTATCATGCTTGCCAAAAATAAATTAGACTTTAAATATGAGGACCCTGTTTGGGGATACTTTAACTACTGGAGATTGAATCTCAACCATAAGACTCCGCTGGGGAATTGACAACTTTCCGACTTGGCTGGGGAAAAATCTTGTCAAGGCTCTGCTGAGGAGAACTCTTTGTTAATTTGAATTTTCTCCAACCTCTGTGGGGAAAGGGAGCATCCGGATGGCTTCCAGGAATACCTGGATTCCTGTAAGAAATACTTCACCATAGGGAGATAACTCTCTGCTTGGGGATTATCAATCTTTATTGCTCTGCTGGAGCAAGGAAATCTATTGAGATCTGCTGGGGAAGAGTAAAAGTCCATCTGAGATTTGCTGGGGAAACAGAAGACATCCTAGATCTGCTAGGGAACGGGAGCCACCCTAGATATGATGGGAAAAAAGTTTGTGATTCTCTCTGCTGGACATGACTTTTATCCGTCTGCTGGGAATAATGAAACTGAAACACATCCTGCTGGGGGGAAAATATTTCCAGGAGTCTCGTGCTGGGAATCATTTGCTTTTGCTTGAACTTTACCTCAAGAGGATTTTACAAAAGAACTGGTGTCTTTAAACTCTTGGGCATCATAGTGGTTGTTTGAATTAGCATAATAACTTTGCTGGAGAAATACCCGTTATCAACACAGAAAAGCTTGTAGCTGTTGGAAGTTTTGAATGAGGGAATCGACTTAACGAGCAACCACTAGTTGGGTAATGGACTCAATCAGTAAAAGTTGTGACAAAGGGTGACATGGAAACCCCTCATGAGTATGGCTGCCCCAGTACTCTGAACCCTAGATAGGTTGGAGAATCATCAAGAGGGATTAACGTCTATTGCTTTCGAACAAACTTCGATATTTCTTTTGAATCCTTCATGAGATTTCTACCTGCAAACAAAAGATATGCACACATGCCCCGGGGTATTGTGTGGTTTGAATACACCGCCCAGATTACTCAACATTCAAAGCAATTTTAAATGTTTTTCTTGTGCTTGTTATTGTAAAGCTTCCATGTTTTCAAACACAATGTTTATAAAAAATTCGTACATTTTTGCAAACAAAACAGTAAAATGAAAATAATGAGCTTTTGACTGAAATTCAATTTATTGATTAGAAAGCCTGAAGTTGGCAAATACATAGGAAGCAAACCCTGGAAAGAGGTGAGTGTTGTAAATTTAAAAAAGAAACTACGCTAATGGCAACATGAAACGGTATTCCACTGAGTTTTGATCCTTATATAACCAATATATCTTCAAAACTCCCCGATTTTGCCTTCTGAGGAGTGATTGGACCGATTCCTACCCTTGGAAATGTCAGTTTGAATGAAATGGTGATGTGATACAGATGACTCAGATCACAGTTGTTCATTTAATCCCTCGTTTGCATGGACCGCCCTTTCAAGTTTTCAATCCATCGGGATACCCTTTTTTGCATGAGTTGTCCAATACTGATTTTCAACTCACCGGGTGTAAATTTTTTATTCATATCCCTAATTTTTGCCCGAACCTTTTATTTTGTTTTTGGTTCGTCGGGATTCCTTTTTTTTCTTGGACTTTTATTCTGTTTTTGTCCGGTGGGTATATTTTATGTGAAGTAATTTTTAAATGCGTCTGAGTTGACAGGGGATTGAAAGTCTTCGCCATCCATGGTTATAAGCATTAAGGCTCCTCCTCAGAAAACCTTTTAACCACGAATGGACCTTCATAATTGGGATTCCACTTTCCCATGTGATTTGTATTAGGAGGAAGGATCCTTTTGATCACCATATCTCCAACTTGGTAAACCCTAGGATGCACTCTTTGATCAAACCCCTTTTTCACCCTCCTTTGATATAATTGCCCGTGACATATGGCTGTCAGACGTTTCTCTTCAATGAGGCTCAACTGGTTAAACCTGGCGCAAACTCATTCGGCCTCGTCAAGCTTGACATCCATCATTACTCTCAAAGAAGGAAGCCCAAATTCAACTGGTAGGACTGCTTACATACCATATACAAGTGAGAATGGTGTTTCCCCATTATACGTGCGTACTGACGCCCGGTACCCATGCAAAACGTAAGGTAGCCTCTCATGCTAATATTTATACGTGACAGCCATTTTTTGTACAATCTTCTTGATATTCTTATTAGCCGCCTCGACAACGTCGTTCATCTTTGGGCGATAAGGATAAGAGTTACGATGTTCAATTTTAAAGTTCCAACACAATTCAACCATCATCCTGTTATTCATATTAGAACCATTATCAGTAATGATTCTCTCAGGTACTCCGTAGCGACAAATTATGTCCCTCTTCAAAAATCTGGCCACCACTTGCTTGGTGACGTTGGCATAAGATGCTGCTTCAACCCATTTTGTGAAGTAGTCAATAGTGACCAAGATGAAATGATGGTCGTTAGAAGTATTAGGTTCAATCTTCTCAATCATATCAATTCCCCACATTGTAAAGGGCCATGGTGAAGACATGATACTCAACGGATTCATAGGCACATGCACTTTAACTGCGTAGATATGACATTTATGACAGTTACGGGCATACTTGCAACAATATGACTCCATTATTATCCAATAATACTCCGACCTTGTTATTTTCTTTTCTATCGAATGCCTTCCGACATGGGTACCGAACGATCCTTTGTGAACTTCTTGCATTAACATGCTTCATGTCTATCCACGCATCTAAGCAGAACCGTGTCAAAGTTCCTCTTGTATAGCACATTGTTTGGGTTCAGGAAGAAACTACCAGACAATATTCTCAAAGTCTTTTTATCTTTATTAGATTCCCCTGCCATGTATTCTTGCTTTTTCAGGAAACACTTGATATCATGAAACCATGGCTTTGCATCATCCACCGCATTAACTGCAAAAACAAAACCTGGCCTTTCGAGATGAGACACATCAATTTTAGGCACATAGTTCCACTCCAGCACCTTGATCATAGAGGATAATGTTGCCAGAGCATGAACAAACTTATTTTTATCACGAGGTATATGTCGTAACTTCACTGTGGTAAATAAGGTCAATAATCTTCTAGTGTAGTCTCTATATGGGATCAAATTAGGCTGATGGGTATACTAGTTCCCATTGACTTGATTGATTACCAAGACTGAATCCCCAAATATATCGAGGGTCTTAACTCGCAAGTTAATCGCCTCATCTATTCCCATGATACAAGACTCATATTCTACTTCATTGTTGGTGCATCCAAAAGTCACTCGAGCAGCAAAGGGAAAGAGAACCCATTCAGGAGTGATAAGAATTGCTCCAACTCCGTAACCATTCACATTGACAGCCCCATCAAACATCATACTCCATTTGGATTCAGGGTTTGGCCCCTCCCCCGGGAGTGGTTCCTCGCAGTCTTTAACTTTGAGAAACATGACATCCTCATCAGGGAAATCAAATTTCATTGGTTGGTAATCACTAATCGGTTGATGTGCAAGATAATCTGATAAGATACTTCCTTTGATGGCTTTTTGTGAAGTATAATATGTCATATTCAGTCAGAATCATTTGCCACCTTGCAACCCTTCCTGTAAGTGTTGGCTTCTCAAAAATGTACTTGACTGGGTCCATTTTAGAGATCAACAAAGTTGTGTGCGTAACATGTCTTCTCAAGCATTGAGTATCAAGATTCGCAGTTAGTGAATTTCTTGCTCAGGTAATAGATAGTGTGCTCTTTTCTACCCGTCTCTTCGTGTTGAACGAAAACACAACCTATTGAAGTCTCAAGTGTTGTCAAATACATTATCAATGGCATCCCCGGTATCAGAGGCATAATAATTGGTGGTTCCTGCAAGTACTCTTTTATTTTGTCGAATGTCTCTTGGTAATCGTCGTCCCACCTTGGTAGCATGCTTTCAGAATAAACTTGTCTCAATTAGGTATTTCGAGGGTTATAACATGGCCTGGTTCATGGTAATTGAAACAAAGGTATAAGGCTCAAATGATTTGTACCCGCCCCTTCTTCGTAATGTTTTCCAGTCCTACGTTCAGTTAACTTTACATATTCATTTGTTTTGACATTGTAAGAGTGAAGCTTCAAGGTTCGCTTGGAAGTGGCAGTCATTTTATTTTGTTCTAATTGGATGTCGGTGACCCTTTGATTATTTAAGTGGTAGTCACATGATATTTGTTATTTCTTTGCTGAGGATTTGAGCTCCTCTTCTTGCTTGATTCTTCTTTTTTGTTGACTAAGTCTCCCTTTGGGTGCTCAACTTAGTGGTTTTCTTTGATTTTTTTGCCTAAGTCTCCCTTTGGGTGCTCAACTTAGGGGTTTTCTTTTTTCTCGCTTAAGTCTCCCTTTGGGTGCTTGACGTAGCAGTTTTTCTTTTTTTGAATTTTTTTGTTGGATGTTGTGACTGCCAAGTCATTTGTTGATAGTCCTTCGACGGGATGTTTAATCTTAGATTTGAAGGTGTAGATGGGTTAATTGAACAACTACCATGTGTCGGGTTTAGTGTAAGGGTTGTATCCGAAAGAAACTCCTACTTCTATGCTCGAAGTGGTTGACTATGGATTAACTCCTTATCTCTACAATGTTTGGGGATTTAAAAAAATGCATGTACATAATTGATGAGGTCTTATCCGAAAGCATACCACAACAATTACGGGTATTCAATTTTCATCATGCTCCCTCAAATCTTTGCTAAAGTGAAGTGAGGAAATATTTTTGTGATTTTTGTGATAAATGATAAATGATGAGCGAATGCGAATAGACTAATTCAAAATATGCATAAACATAACATTAAGAAAACCAAATAAGAATAACAATGCTCAAAGAAAATAGTACTTAGAAAAACAAGAACAAAATACAAGGATTCAAAATGATAAAGGGCATATGATGGTCTTCATCCGAGGAATTGAACTTCTCTTGATTTGACTTCTTCAAAGTTGGAGACTATTCTGCTCGGTCTTCGACAACCCCTTCAAAAGCTTTCACTTTCGGGCCCCATGCGGCGACATTGGATTGTTGAATCTGATCCATTACTCGTCTAACATTGACTTGAGTGGCGTGGGAGTGTCGAGGAATCAACCGGATGATCTTTGGAGATGGAATGAGATTTTTTATTTTTTTGAATGAGATGAAAGATGCATAGTTGATGCAATTACATGATTTGTATATGGATGCAATGCAAGATCTAGGATCAACGTTTCGATGTTCTCTGAGGTCGGTCACAGTAACATGATAAGTAACTGGTATCTCCCCAAAGGTAGGTTTTGAATGGGTAAGTGCCCAGATTTATGGATCCTAGTCAAAAACATTATACACGTGACGAAGATCCATCAGATGATAATATCTTTGAAACGATCAACTCTAGGTGTGGTCTTCGTATCGACCTACGAAAAAGATTCATCATAAGCTTCTACTACACAACCATTGGTACAGGTTTAGGGTTCTCAGACATTGTCGATCGAGGTTGAAAATATTACTGTTAGATAGTAATACGTTCAAGGGATCTAATCTGATTGTGGTTTTCATATTAACCCGTTGAGTCACATAGATCTCGTAGGTTAACACTACTAACCACTATGTATTGGTTTGAAGGTTCCTGGAGTCGGCAATTCAACTTAGAAACATTGTCAACACGACGAAGGAACATCGCATCACAATATTTCCAAGAGAACCTATTCCAGATGATGGTTTTCACTTCGTACCCCAGAGAAGATTCCCCGTAGTCCTCCACTACACAACCATCTTCTATTCCTATGGTTTTTCTCAGGCTTTGGTAGTGAGCCTATCTCACTCAGTACCGATGATTACATGAGTCCAAGTAGCAACAATAAGTAAGTAAATAAATAAGATAAAATAAATAAACAAATGGAAGAAGATAAATAATTAAGGTTGGCATTCATTCACAAATCAAACTAAGTTAGGCTTGACTCAGTCCCCAGCAGAGTCGCCAGTCTGTCGTACCCCGAAAAATGGTCGATACGACCTCGCGACGAAAGGCCACGGATAAAAAATTAAAACAACGGCAGCATAGTCGACATCGAACTTATTTTATTCCAAAAAATTAGGAAAAGGAAAATATTGAGAAACCTTTTTTAAAAAAATGGATAGTGCTTGGTCTTTGAAACCAGATTCTAAGTTCGTGAGTCGATTCCGTAAGGGGAAGGTACTAGTACCCCTTACGTCTGTTGTACCCAACAGGAACCTTTTAGTTTTATTTGTGATTGAATGTCTAACGGATGTCATTTTTCTTCTTCAAATTATAAACATAAAGTAAATGTGATACAATTCTAAACTAGGGTTAATATTAAAGGGAAAAAGGTTGTTATGTTCCTAGGGTGCTCAGAAAGGAGTAAGATCCGTGTGCCTATGTATTCCCTCGTGCAATGGGATAGTCAGAGCCTCGTAGTTCGTGGTTCTACGGTTGGTTTGTTTGTTGATTTTATTAGGTGTCAATTTCCCACACCCGAAGCAAATGCCTCGCACCCAAGCAATTGAGGAAACCCACCGATGATTCAATGCACTTCTTCTTCACCTTTATTTCGATAGTTGTTAGATGTTTTATTAATCTAAAACCACTTGATGGTTGATCAAGAGTTTGGTTCTAAAAGAGTAACATTTTGGTTATTTGGTTTGATGGCAATGCGTGAAGCACTCGACTTACGGGTAAATGCAAATGGAGGTTTATTGTTTGATTGGTTAAGTGGATCTGATTCCTAGTCCCTAGGGGTGCTCCTAGTAATATGAAACCATAACCGAATGAAATGTGCGAGTGAAACCACTTGGTGTTGGACCAAGGGTTCGCGAATGAATTAAAATCGATAAATGCAGAAAAGTAAATTGCGTACAAGGTAATCGGGAGAGGGTTACAAAGTAAATTACAAAGGATTGCACGAAATAAAAGGTTCATTGTATTGGCGCAAGAGCAAGCGTGTGTGAAGTGTCATAAACTATTCGGAGGCGTTGGACCTTGAAATAAAATCGGAGGCGTTGAAATGTAGATCTTTAACTACCTTAGAACCGATTCAATGTTTAGAACCGTTCTATGAAGAGTCGAGCGTTGATATTGTATAATAGTGAAAAAATAAATAAAATAAACTAAATAAATTAAAATAAATGAAATAAGATGGTCTCGTAATTTAATCGAGATGTCGAGACGGCTTGCGACGAATCTCAAGATTATTTATGTTCATCGACCATAAAAATTAAATAACCGATAAAATAAAAATAAACTAAATTAAATTGGACATAATGGAAAATAAATCGAAAGTGAAAACGATAAATAAAAACTAAACCAAATCGGCCTCATATTGGTCAAAATTGACCGATTTAATGAAATCGAACATATTCAACCGTTTGTTATATCATCGGTCCAAAAATAAATGTAAATGACAATAAAAATATAATAATTTTTTAATAATGATAAAAACATAGTAAAAAATAAATAGGAAGGGGGGAGTTAGCGTACGAATTGGGGTGTGTATGGTAATTGATTCAGATGGGCTGAGCCCAAAAGCCCAAACAGAATAACAATAGAAAACAACACGATTCTGAAACTTTATTTCGCTCGATCTGTTTCTCTCGCTCGCACTATGTTCACGATTCTCTCAGATTCGTCGCGGATTTGCACTCATTTTCTCAACGCTCCCGGTTCTGTTTTCAGCGTCTCTCTCACTCATATTTGCTTCAGTTTGAATCGGTTTCGCAAAGGGGCAAAGTTTATGTGTTTCATTTTCGGTTTGAATAAGTTCTGAGTTTGGATTCATTTTAGTTCACTCTATTTCGGTTTTCTCACTCAGTCGAGTTACAAAACGTTTGTGTTTAGGCGTTTTTGGATTTGATTCACAGTGTTTTTGCAGCTTAATGGTTTTCGGTTTTGGGCGGTGGTTTGGTGAGGTTTCGGATGGCGATTGTTTGAGTTTTCGGATCTGGATTTTGTAAGTTTGGTTCGGTGGTGAGTTTTGGGTAGTGGTGGCGATTGGTTGCGGCGGCGGTGGGTTTCAGAAGAATGGTGGTTTGCTTTTCTGGTTTCGTGAGATTTGTAGCAGGTTTGTATGAATGAGGGAATAGATTTCAGATTTCTCTATTTTTCTGGATTTTCTTGTTTATGATTTTTTTGATTTTTTTGGACTCTGCAATGTGTTGAAGGGTTGAAGGAGGTGAGGTTTGTTTTGGTTCTTGTTTTATTGAAAGAAGGTTTGTATGGTTTCAAACTCTCTCAAGGTTTTTTGCGATTTGAAAAGGTTATAAAAGTAATGAGTTTTCTGCTATGGTTTTGGAGAGGTACGAAGGTTGAACAAAGTTGTTTTATGAGAGTGATTGTAAATCGTTTTTGAGCTGGTGTTTCTCAAGTTTGTTTCGTTTCTAAAAAAATGAGATTATTGCAGGTTTACGAAAAAAGGTTATGCAGTGAATGTATTTTTTTTCTTTTTTCTTTTTTAAGCTTAGTCTTGGTTGATTTTGGCAGGGTGAATTTTGCTTTCCAAGCTTATTATTGAGTGAAGATGAGTTTGGTTTTATAGAGAAATTCATAAAGGGTGAAATGGGGAAGATTGGGGAGAAATTTTGAAAGGAATCTTTGAGGATGTGAGCTGGAGGAATTTGTTACGGATTTGTGTGTTGTGCTGGTTGAGTGCGTTTTTGCAAATCATTTATGGTAGTGGGAGGTCCGCTGATATGTTGTGGAAAGAAAATATATTTTGCGTGGAAAAAAAAACGTGGGGTCTTTGGGAATATTGTGTGAAAAAAAATCTGTGGAGGTGGGGTCAATTGATATTTGTATGGCTGGCAGATGGATTGCGTGTACTGTGATAAAAAATAAAATGGGGTCCGCATTGCATTTGGAAAGAAATCTCGTTTGACTGTAAAAAAATTATAATAATAATACTGACAATAAAAAAATAATAATAATAATAATAATAAATATGAAGATAAAATAAAAATAAAAAATAAAAGAGAAATTATTATTTTTTGAATTTTTTATGATAGAGAAAAAATGTGATAAAAATAGTTAATGAAAAAAATGGAAGTGATAATCGGGCAAAAAACATCCACACAACACATCGACTTTTAGACATCACTGCACACACGCGAAACTCTTAAGAAAATAAATGACGTATTTTTTTATTTTTTGAATATTGGTTAGACAGAAATAAAATGACGCGGGTAGGACAAATTTGGGGTATGACACTTATTACAATGGATTTCTTAGGCACCACACAAATTTCCATTTTTGTCCTCAGTTTCCGAATATGCACATCCAGACGCACCATTTTTTTTTAAATATTGATTTGTTCCGGATGTGCATATCAGGAATATTTTTGGATCTGTAGATCAGGAAAAATACTAGAACTTTTATTTTATTTTTTTAAAAATCAGTTTTCTTGGTTTGGTCGCAGATGTTAATTTATCGTCGCAACTTAATATACATTGGGAAACATCCATATATAAAATAAAATGATATATATATATATATATACAAAATGATACTACTATCAAAATACTGTACATAAATGTAGTAAAAATAGAATACATCAAACAAAGACTATTGTGTATGCCTAAGGATCTCTCTTGGCTCCCCTGCTCCTCTGCCTCTACCCGCTGTCCTGGCTTGATGTCTGCGGTACTGAAGTTCCCCCCAAGAAATATCAATAATCCTATCAATGGAAAGTATTCCACCAAATCCCTCAGGGATGTGACCGTCCACAATTGCCTCCCGTGCTATCTGCTCTATCTGACGGCATTGAGGTATGACATCATATGTATGGTTCAACTAAGACTGTTGCTCCTCTAATATCACCTGATGAGTAGGTCTGGATGGAGATCCCTCAACAGTGGGCATCATGTATGAATGTGAGACTTTATAGAACCACAAGATGTACCCAGCAACAACGCTCTAGTCTTTAGGGGTTCTGGTTGCCCGAATCTCTTTCAGTACCAAGTGGTTCTGGAAGTCAGCATATATCTAATCTATCTCCATGCAGGTCAAGCCTAGAGGAGCAGACTTAATAGACATCCTGGGGATAGTCTGCATGTAACTGAACTGACGCAAGACACACTCCAATAGGTATCGAGTAGTGATGGTCAAACGACATGCCAACCATACTGAGAATATTGATGCCTCATCAAACCGGCGCGTCAAACAGTGATAGGCATATGAGTCATAAAATATGTCATCAACAACCATCCGATCAAGATAAACTCTGTATGGATCGGCTGTCTGGTTCCCTCTGAGCAGGATAAAGGCAGCAACACGCGACATCTCCTCAGTGTACACCAAGACACTCCCCCAACCAGTAAGCTTAGGAAAGTGATGTAATATGCACGCCTGAAATAGAAAACATAACATCGGTGTTAAACATTATAATGAATATAGAAAGAAAGAAAATGAAAAAAGACATAGAATATAAGATTGTTACCACATATAGTTACAACTGTCTGCCACAATCCTAGCTTCCCAACGACAACCATCTGATAGCCTAGAATAGGTGTATGCCAGCGTAACCTCCCCCTAGTTGTACCCATGGATCTTTGTGGGATCCAAAAGGTACCTGAGGTAAATGATATCAAAGTAAGTGGAGCTAGTGTCCATAAATAGCTGTGTGCCTAGCTAAAACAGATAGTAGCATCTCAGGGCACACTGTCTATGGATCTTCACCTCAACTGCATCACCTGTTGATCGTCCAGCCTCTGCAAGCTCCTCACAAAATCTTCATGTCAGAAAGGAGAACCGGACGAGTGCGCCTCTCAACGCGGTCACCTCCACAAGTTCATCATCATGCAGTCGCAAGCTCCTCAGTTAGCACTCTATCGCGTCCATCTTCGACATCTTACTGTGACGGAGCAGGGTGCCCGCGATCGATAGATGTAAAAGGCACTAAATGTCTTCTTGTGTGATCGTGAGCTCGCTGTACGGTATATGGATTGAGGATGTCTCAAGGTACCATCTCTCAATAAAGGCTATCAGCATACCGTAGTTGATCTGGGAATACCTAATCCTATAAAGACCTCACAGACTAGAGGTAGCAAGTGCAGTCTGGAACCACTCATCCTCTGGCAGCTCCGCAATCATGTCTATAACCTTGCCCCCATGGTTATAGAACTTCTGAGGACCCTTCTTCTGAAAATTTCCAAATAAAACAATGTTACAGATGAAAATATTTTCAACAAAAATAATTCTAAACCGAGAATAGTTACTTTTCCTAGCCAGACATATTTGGAAGTATGCTCAGAGTACCCCAGGAGTAGGGATATCAGACGGTGCCCCGTGGTAACCCTCAATCTTATCAAAATCGTCAACGCTGTTACCACCCTAATATGTTGGGTGATCACCCTCAGAAACATGGATAGATGCCCCAGTGGGTGCATCACGAACAACCTCCTAAGGTGTGGGTGATGGAATAGGACTCTTCTGACAACGCCTGGGTGCGGAGCCCATGTTGAAGCAACAATAGTAACCCGATGCCTCTGAGATGTAGAAACGACGACTGAGGTGGGAGTGGCATGAACTTGTGATGTGGAAGGTTTTGATGTAGGATGTCCCTCAACTGTATGAGTTGTTGGGACATCCTCTGCGTCAAATGCCTCGACTTTAGCATGCATCCGCTCACGTTGAACAGATGCATGTTGAGCTGGCCGATTATGTATCATACGATCCTCTCTATCAGCCATGTAATCTGCAAAGCATAATAAATAAAAAACAAAAAAATGAAAACAAGTCATTTTCGGATGTGCACATCTGGATTGCTTCTATGGATGCACTTCCGTAATTACTTAAAATGTTTAACGTTGTGTTTTTCCCGGATGTGCACATCAGGAAGCAATCAACATTGGGTTTTCCCTGATCTGCACATCCGGTACGTATCCTGAGGTTTATAAAATGCAGTCATGACAGTTGTACCATAGAAAAGGGCATTTTAATGCCCTAATCGTCCGTTTGAAGTAACATAAAATACCTACATTGTCTCTAACCTATGTTATTCATACCACCTAACAATTTCTACACATAAATGTCTACTCTAAATCGATTACTTGGAAATAACTTCAAAACTCTTAAATTTGAAAACTTACCGATTAAATTGAGATACAGAGGATTTGGAGTGTCTTGATCATTGTAGAAGTTGTTCTGCATCGAACTTGAGTGAAAAAGTCGAGATTTGTGGAAATGAGAAATTGAGTGTTTGAGAGAGTTTGTGAGAGTTTGAAATGTGAAAAGTGAGGTGGATAAGCTCTGACGCGAAGTGTTATAAGAAATTGTTCCGGATTTGCACATCTGAAAGTATTCCTGATATGCATATCCGGAACAAATCAACGTTTTTATAAAAATGATGCATCCGGATGTGCACATCCGGAAACAAGTGGTAAAAAAATAATTCCGCACGGTGACTAAGAAATCTATGAGGTGTATTAAGAAATCCTCAAAAATTAACCATTGATGACTAATTTAGAACAAACTCCTTAAGAAAACAAACCAAAAATGGCGATATGTGAATGTGGAATAAATTTTTTTCTCTTTTAACTCTTTAATATTGATAGATGGATAATAAACAACCAAGATCATGTTGCAAATTTATTTTATAATTATAACTATTAAATTTAACTTTAACACATGTTATAAATCTATGAAATGAAATAGAATAAATAGATAAATGATAAATTGAGTAAAATCAGACATCTACGTGGTATCGTGACCAAATTTTGTAGGAAGAGAAGAATATTTTAGAGAAAAACATTTAGTAATTAAGTATTATCTTTATCTTTTAGGTAGTATCAAAATATGATAATGCTACTTCACCAATAAAAGACTATTCTGGCAACTTTGACTTCTATCAGAAAAATGGCAGAATCGGTGGCTTCAATGGAGGAGGCAGAGATAACCGCCGGTAGTAAATCAGTGCAAGAGCTCTCTCTGAGTTCTGAAAATCTTCCAAATAGCTATATTCACGATCAAGGCGGTGTTGGATTTCGTCACGCTCTTCATCCTTCCGAATCAAATATTCATATTCCAGTCATTGACATTCTCAACCTCACATCTCCGTCAACATCACAACAAGAGCTTCAAAAACTGCATTCAGCACTCTCTTCTTGGGGCTTCTTTCAGGTTTCATTCTCAATATTTGTCTATAACTCCAATTTTCACTCTCGATTTATTGATTTTTTCTGTGAATGATTTAGGTTATAAACCATGGTATGACGAGTTTGTTTCTTGATAAAGTACGGGAAGTTTCAAAGCAGTTTTTTGAACTTCCAAAGGAAGAGAAGCTGAAATGTGCTAGGGAACCAAATGGTATGGAAGGATATGGAAATGATGTGATATTTTCGGAAAAGCAAAGGCTTGATTGGACTGATAGAGTTTATCTCAAAGTGCATCCTGAAGATCAGAGAAATTTCAATGCTTGGCCACAAAAACCTAATGATTTTAGGTATAAATTCTCAATAACAATGAATATTCTTTTACATGATAAAATAATGTCTAACAATTTTCGTATAAACTAGAAAATGTTTTCATAAACTATCCTGAATCCTGAAGAGCTTATGATAATAAGTTGTGTTCCGTTTTCGAACTAGAAATAGTGTAAGATGGAGTGAAATAGAGTTTTGATGCCGTGGAGTGTGTTTTCGATATGGGCAGACCTACAAAATTAGCTCTCTAATGTTCATGTCGTGAATGAGTGAAAAGTAGTTTAAGTGTGAGAGTGAAAAGAATACCTGGAGTGAGCGGTTAAAACTGCTTCTGCCTAATTCGGCATGTCGTGCGGATTACCATCCGATTAGATTCAACGGTGGGAAGTTGGCAGAAGTTCAGGATCACATGTTTTGTGTTTGAGCAAGGTCTCACCTGTTCTTCGCACCTTTTTGTGTGGTGCTTGTAATTGGACCCTCGTACGTGGGCCTTGCAAATAGGAAAGAACAAGTTGTTTGTCAAAGTCCTCCCAAATAGTCTCATGTCATGAGTGAGTAGACAAACTTAAATAAATCAATTCAATCAGATCTTAGTATTATTATTCTTGGAAAAGGAACAACCGATTTCTATAATTGATTATAAGGCCGGACTCGATCATTTGAAAGGTTGTAAACCATAACAGTGGCACAAATATTTGCACCATTAATTTTTACATGAACAATATATTTCATGTAAATGGATTTCTCAATGCAGGAGTATTGTGTTACAATATACTGAAAATTTAAGGCAGTTAAATGAAGTAATTTTAAGGGCCATGGCAAAGTCACTGAACTTAGAAGAGGACTGCTTCCTAAAAGAATGTGGAGATAAAGATTCAATGTTTATAAGATTCAATTACTACCCTCCATGTCCTATACCTGATCATGTTCTGGGCCTGAAGCCACATGCGGATGGATCGGCTATAACTTTCGTGCTGCAAGATAAAGAAGTTGAAGGCCTTCAAGTCCTCAAAGATAATCAGTGGTTTAAAGTTCCAATCATCCCCGATGCTCTTGTCATTAATGTTGGTGATCAAATAGAGGTACGTAACAACTACTATCTCGCACGATTCTTTAAACTTATGTCTTGGTCGGAACTTGTTATTGAATTCTTCTCGAGATATGTAAAACTGAAAGGATTGACACGGCCTGTTGAACGCAGATAATGAGCAATGGAATTTTCCAGAGTCCGGTACATAGGGTGGTGATAAATGCAGAAAGGGAAAGGCTAACAGTAGCAACGTTCTGCATTCCAGATTCAGAAAAAGAGATAAAACCAGTTGAGAAACTAGTGAATGAGTCAAGGCCAATATTATACAGAGCAGTGAAAGATTATGTGGGTATATATTTCGAGTATTATCAGCAGGGAAAAAGGCCAATTGAAGCTTCCAAAATTTAATCATTTATCAAGTATCATACTTGGGAATGAAAATGAAATAAAATGTGTGTAGTAAAAGTTCTCAACTGTTACTGCTACTTTATATTAAAATAAATGTTGATTTCTATCATAGTTGAATTAAATGTGGCTTATAATTGGTGGACTAACACACAGGAAGAAAAGTTTGGGAGGATTTTTCCCAAAAAAAAATAATTAAAAGATTGGGAGGACTTATGTTTGGATAAATTTATGTCTGGATAAATTTATTTTCAAAAGTGAGTAAAATGATAGATTTCATTATGAAAATAATATTTATACTTTAAAATTTTAAATTTTAACTTGATTACTTTTAATAAATATATTCTTCAAAAATAATTTTGAAAACATAATATGTCAATAAAATATATCAAATTAATTTCAGGCATTTAGAATCAATTCAGGTTGCTTCAAACAGATTAAATCAAATATATACTTGGTGTCAATTTTACCTTTTTCACGATTGTAATATAGTTTTACTTCCTTACATACAAATCAGATGATATTTCAATGGACAAAAGTATAACTCGCCAAATTAGAGAAAATAACATTGGGCTCACAAGAAGAAGAAAACTAAAAAAATATTATATTACAAGTTGAATTGGAAGAAAAGAATAAAAAAAGAAATTTAGAAGAAGAAAATAGTACAAAAGCATATTGTCAACAAATATTCTAATATTAAAAATTATCCGAACTAAAATGGTCACAAGTATCAAATTTTAAGTACATTGTCTAATAACATTGTGAAAGAAATAGCATAAATAAAATGTCAAAAGATTATTATTTAGTTGACGGGTTTATTTATTTTATTATTTGTAATCTCTCTATTTTAATGATTTTTAACTTTTAATTTTTAAAATTAATTTTTTATCCCCTGAGTTTTACTTTTTTGAGATTTTGTTGGTCCTCTACAGTTATACCTATACAACGACAATAATGATTAGTAAAAAAAATAGTTTTAATGAATTGTCAATTATTATTAAGATAATTTACTATTTTAATATTTTTATTTAATAAATTAAGACAAATTTTAAAATAAAAATATTTTTATTTTTATTTAATAAAATAATTAATTTAATAAATTTTTTTAAATATACTTAAAAAATTATGAGACAGATTTTAAAAGAATTCTTCCATGCTTGAGATCCATTTTTTTAAGTATGTCTCCCGCCCACAAGAACTCAATGCACTTAGAGAATTTAATTTTTCACCGTTATACTTTATCACAAACCTTTGATGAAAACTAAAATAAAATATTTTTAGAATTCGGAGATACATATTCGGATGTACCAATTTCCCACAAAATTGAATACAAACGAGTGATTCACCTCTATTATACTTAATTTCGGAGATGCTTCTTCAGATATACCATATATTTTTATAAAATTGTGTTTTCGGATATGCATATCACTAGAGTGTCATGTTGTGTTTTTTTTTTAATATTTAGGCAAAATATTGTTTTTGGTTTTTTAATTATACCTCAGGGTCCATTTGGTCCCTGGGTTTTAAAAAGTTCCAAATTGATCATTTATTTGTTCAAATAATGTCGCAGAAGTCCTTTCCGTCCATTTGGTTGAAACAAACGTTTGTTTTGGTATGCATGGCAACTTATGTGGATTTGATATTTCATCTTCTTTGTTTCATACTCTTCCTTTCTCTCTTGTTAGGTTTTTTTCCAATTCGATTTAGGGTTCTTCAATTCGTAGAGGTTTACACTAAATTGGTTGTGGAAATTGAAATTATCATCATTAATGAATTTTGGGTGTTGTTCAAATGAATCTAATTTGAAAAGCTCTGGTAGTTTGGATTCCAATGTACACACATGCTCCAATATCTGATGGGAACACATATGTCGTTGTGGAGATATGGTTGTTCTTCGCAAGGCCTCAACTGTTACGAACTTTGGCAAAAAAAAATTGGGGATGTCGACATTATAAGGTAAGAACGAATTTGAATATTTTCTTCTCCGTTGGTTGTTGTGATATATACCATTTACAAATTATACATGGTGCAACACAAGCTGGTTGTGGATATATTTTGATTAGTTCCATGAGGATGTGGTAGATGATAGAGATAAATTTATGAAGAAGGAAAATGTAACACCCTAATTGCTCCCGAATAATTTAATCGAAAAATCAGAGTAAAAAGGAACGACATATAATAAAAGGGTATTACTTTCAACAAGAACTTGCTCGTAAATAAGATATGTAACATGTAATATTTATTAATGCAAATTTAATCCAAGAATCATCTTTATTACACATCGGAAATTCTTCATTGTGATCAACAAAATATAACGGTTTCAATTAATCAAACCTAGTATTTGTATTATAAACAACTAATAATTCTTTAACAAATAAAGATATGCATATGGTGTTCCCGACTCCCAATATTACATATCAGAGCAGTCTCCAAACTAAAGTGAAACATCTAGTCTTCATTACTGCAACTTCTACATTACTCCCGATCACTTGCATGTTACCCACATAGAGGTAACATTCGAACAGAAGGGGCGAGATTCTCAAATCAACAAAAGAAACATACGATATAATATTAAGGCATAAAAATCATCAGATAATTCACCCATCGCCACAATCACTAACCAGAGTCATTATTCACACTACACATATGTAGTTACAGAGATAGCCTAAGAGGGGGGGAGGTGAATTATGTTATATGAAATTTTCTTGGTTATTTTATCGGTGGATGGATTTTTCTCTTTTAAGTGTTTAAGAAAAGAAAGCGGTAATGCGGAAAGTAAAAAGACACTAGCAATTATCCTGGTCCCCTTCACAATCCGAAGGTACATCCTGTCCCCTTACTCCTCGTAAGATATTTTCACTATAGTTTCAGACCGTACAACCTATCACACCAAAACCGGTGAAGCCTACTATCTAACAATTATGCATCAACAGTGTGCAAGAACAATCCTCTTGCAAGCACTAACCCTTACGTCCAACAATCCTGGATCGCAAGTCGATACAAGAAATAATTTTTGAATTAGATGAAATGTAGAAATGTTGAAATCTTGTAATATCAAGCAATGTTGATCTTCTCCTTTTATATTTCTCACTCACAAACAATGGATATTAGTGTTCACTAAAGTGTATGGAAAATGAATTTAATGAACTTTAGAAAGTTTGAGATTTTTGAGTAAGAGAAAGTTTTATAAAATTGTGTAGGAGGATGTTTAAAAATTCTGCACAAAATAGTTTAAATATGATACAAGACACCTCTTGGAAAAAGGTACAAAATGTGAAAGGATATCTCATTTCAGTTTGAAAAAATATAAGACAAAAATTCAAAATTTGAATAAATCAATTTCTGGATTTTGAACAATCGTAACCGGTTACTACCCCATGGGTAACTGGTTACTTGCTGTAACGTAAAAATATTTTTCAGAAAAAAGTTGAAGTAACCGGTTACTACCTACACGGTAACCGGTTACTTGATCAGAAATCAGAAAAATTCTTTTAAGATTAAGATCAATAACAAGGCATACACAATGATTAATTTTAGACAATAACAAGTGCAAGTGCATCCTAAGTTGAACACTTAATAGACATTATTGGTTCATGAGAAATAAGTTATACCTTCCAATGAGAAACCTTGTCTTTATGAACTTTTTTTTAATGGAGCTTTGAACGATCCTTTTTGCTTGCTTTCAAGACTTGATAAATTTGTTGTTATCATCAAAATATGATTTGAGAGGCTTGCTTCTACAATCTCCCCCTTTTTGATGATGACAACCAAAAGTGAAAATGAATGAAGTTTGCTTCTTGGTTTCTCCAAAAACTCCCCCTTTGAAGGTGCTCCCCCTCAAAGTGATACTAGGAGGTTTGTAAAAAAAATCTGCATAGTGAGAGAAACAAGAATGCATACTAAAGACTTCTCCCCCTTTGTCATCCACAAAAAGGATGGGAAAAGTACTTTAATAATAAGTTAGCACATGAATGATTTAAAAGGTAATATAAGTCATAACATAGATAATCATGTAGAAACAAGAAAATAATAAAAGAAAAACATATAGCAGCCATAAAGCATTCTGCGTTTTTTTTATAAATAAAATTCAGAAAATGGCAGTGGTAACCGGTTACTTGCTTCAAATTTTTCAATTTTAAAAAAAAAAAAACAGCAACAATGTAGCACTTAAAGGGTAATGATTTTTGACAAAAAAATTTCACAAAGTGTTAGCACATGATATTTCGCAACTTTTGATCAAAAAGTATTTTGAAACCGATTATTTTCGGGTATCCGAAAGAGAGAAAAATAAAAAACTGTGAAAATGGAGTGCTAGCATTTTGTATCATAAAAGTAAAAAAAAAACATATTTTAAGCTATTATAACACATAACAATTAATTTTAGGTTAAGTTTAGATGTCACCTTCATCGAAAATGCCAAGTTCTTGTCGGATCTTGAAGAAAGGTTCTTTCGCCAAAGGTTTAGTGAATATGTCGGCAAGTTGGTACTGTGTATCCACGAAAGTAACATCTACATCTCCGTTGAGCACGTGATCTCGAAGAAAATGATGTTGAATGTCTATGTGCTTTGTCCTTGAATGCATGACCGGGTTCTTTGTGATGTTGATGACACCTGTGTTATCGCATCGGAGAGGAATGCAACCAAGGTCTACACCGAAATCAAGGAGTTGTTGCTTAAGCCACAAGATCTGTGTACAACAACTTCCTGCTGCGATGTATTCCACTTCGGCCGTGCTAAGTGCAACGCATGCTTGCTTCTTACATGCCCACGACACTAGTGCATTCCCGAGAATGTGACAAGTACCACTTGTGCTTTTTCTATCGGTCTTACATCCTGCATAATCAACGTCAGAATAACCAATTAAAGAACATGTACTACCTTTTGGATACCATAGTCTGACATTCGTTGCTCCTTTGAGATACTTCATAATCCTCTTCACGACGGTGAGATGCGATTCCTTCGGATCTGCTTGAAAGCGTGCACAAAAAAAAACACAAAACATAATGGCAGGACGACTTGCCGTCAAATATAATAATGAACCGATCATACCTCGATGCTTTGTGATATCAATTGAAGTGTCAGATTCATCTTGATCAACGTACGTTCCAGATTCCATAGGAGTGGACATCACCTTGCAACTATCCATATCGAATCTTTTCAATAATTCCTTGCAATATTGGATAGGTTGATGAATATGCCATCCTTTGTTTGCTTGATTTGAAGTCCAAGGAAATAGTTCATTTTTCCCATCATGGACATCTCGAATTCTCCTTGCATCATAAGTGAAAATTCTTCGCAAAGATCATTGTTTGTTGAACCGAAGATGATGTCGTCGACATAGACTTGAACCAATAAGGTGTTACCCTTGAGATTCTTTATGAACAACGTCCTGTCAACATTTCCTTTTGCAAAACCCTTCTCACATAAAAAGTTGCTAAGACGATCATACCACGCTCTTGGTGCTTGCTTTAAGCCATAAAGAGCCTTCTTCAACTTGTAGACATGAAAGGGATTCTTGAAGTCTTCAAATCCTGGAGGTTGTTTGACATAGACTTCTTCATTGATGTAGCCATTTAGGAAAGCACTTTTGACATCCATCTGGTACAACTGAAAGTTCATGGAACAAGCGTAAGCAAGTAATAATCTAATTGCTTCTAACCTTGCTACCGGAGCGAACGTTTCATCAAAGTTGATTCCTTCTTCTTGGCTGTAGCCTTGATCGACCAATCTTGCTTTGTTACGAACTATGATTCCATTCTCGTCAAGTTTGTTCTTGAACACCCATCTCGTTCCTATGATGTGCTTATTGTTCGGTCTTGGTACAAGACTCCAAACTTGATTCCTTTAGAATTGGTTGAGTTCTTCTTGCATCGCTACTATTCATTGATCTTTGCCTAAGGCTTCATCGATTTTGTTTGGTTAAATTTGAGACACAAAAGCCATGTTGAGATAAGCATCCTTGAGATTTAGTCTAGTTACAACGCCTTGGCTAATATCACCAATAACTTTATCTATCGGGTGATCTCTATGAGTTCTCCATTACTTCGGAAGATCTTGATGTTCTTCAATGATTGGTGAGTCATCTTCTTGTGGTATTACTTGATCCTTTGATATCTCCTTTTGTTGTTGTGGCGTATCTACTATATCATCATCATCATCCACAATAATATTATCCTCTTTCGAGGGGTTAGTCTCATCAAACGAAACATGAATAGATTCTTCAATAGTAAGTGTTCGTTTATTAAAAATTCTAAAAGCTCTACTAGAGAGGGAATAACCAAGGAATATACCTTCGTCGTACTTCTCATCAAACTTACCAAGATTGTCCTTGTCGTTGTTGAGAACGAAACATTTGCATCCGAAAATGTGATAGAATGATATGGTCGGTTTCCTACTCTTGAACAACTCATACAGAGTCTTCTTGAGGATTGGTCGAATATTGACATGGTTGCTTACGAAACAAGTTGTGCTAACCGCATCCGCCCAAAAGTACTTAGGAAGATTTGAGTCACTAAGCATTATTCTTGCAAGCTCCACCAATGACCTATTCTTCCTTTCTACAAAACCGTTTTGTTGAGGAGTTCTTGGTGCGGAAAAGTTGTGAGAAATTCCATGCTCTTCGCAAAATTCTTCAAAGGATGAGTTTTGGAATTCTCCACCATGATCACTTCTAATGGAGGCTATAGTAAGTGACTTCTCATTTTGTATTTGCTTCGCATACTTTTTGAATGCTTTGAAAGCATCACTTTTCTGCACTAAAAACAATGTCCACATATATCGAGAGAAATCATCAACAATAACTAAAGCATAAAGATTAGCTCTGAAGCTTTTCGTTCTTGATGGACCGAAGAGATCCATATGCAACAATTGAATTGGTCTTGATGTGGATACCACTTTCTTGGACTTGAAAGTTATCTTGGTTTGATTTCCCTTTTGACATGCGTCACAAAGCCTATCCTTGATGAACTTTATCTTTGGAAGACCAACAACTAGGTCATGCTTTATCAACTTGTTTAAGTGCTCCATGTGAATGTGAGTAAACCTTTTATGTCATAGCCACACCTCGTTGTTGTTTTCCAATAGGCATTTTACCTTCAAGGAAGAGTCATCAAAGGAAATCATAAAAATATTATTTATTCTTTTACCTTTTAGCAAAATGTCGTGGGTGACTTCATGTTCTATCAAACATTCATCCTTTGTGAAGTTGATTCGGAACCCTTTGTCACACAATTGACTTATGCTAAGTAGGTTGTGTTTAAGGCCTTCAACATAAAGAACGTCTTCGATGATTGTAAATGGAGATGCACCAACGGTTCCTACTCCAAGGATCTTTCCTTTATTAGCATTACTGTAAGTAACGTATTCTTTGGCCTTTAAAGATAGATTTGAAAATTTGTTGATGTCGTCCGTCATATGCTTTGAACAACCGCTATCAAGATACCATTGATTAGAAGTTGTATTCAAGCATACCTACAAAACAAAATCAAGTATTGTTAGGTACCCAAATTGCTTTGGGTCCTTTATAGTTAGTACTCTTTTCAACCCACACATAATACCCTTTAGCAACGCCAATATTGCGCACATAGCAAGCATTAGGTGTGTGTCCTTTGATTCCACAATAAAAACAAGTAGGTTGAAAGTGACTTTTATATCTAGGAACATAACTCTTTTTCTTAACAATTCTTTTCTTTTTATGACTTTAATACACACTTTTAAAATTGTTTGCCTTTTCCTTAACAACTTGTTCACTTGATTTCACAAAAATGGTCTTATTTGTGCTTGGTTTGGAAAACTTAGAACATCCTAAACCACTTTTATCATTAGGATATCTTTGATGTCTAAGAATTTCCTCCAAGCCAATTTGACCTTTTTCATATCTTTCTAAAACTCTTTTAAGTTGAACAATTTGAAAGGATAAGGATTCACAATTTTTGCATACAAGACTTTATTTTCATCCATCAATTTTTGTTTTTCACTTTCAATATATTTTTCAAAAGCGATATTTTGTTCTTCTAAAGATGAAATTTGTTTCTTTTGGGATGAAATGCTTTTATACAAGGTCTTGCATTCTTTTAGAAGTACATTTATAACTTCTTGTGCATCATTCTCATAAATTGAAAAATTGCTACTAACCTCATCGATTTCTTCATCAGGGTGATGTGAAGTCATAAGAGCCATATTCGCACATTCATCGCTTTCCGATTCCGATGAGGAACTTATCTCATTATCGTCCCAAGCAACATAAGCCTTCTTATTCTTGAAATTCTTCTTGCATTTGAATCCCCCTTTCTTTGCAAGTTTCGGACAATCCGGCTTTATATGACATTGCTTTCCACATTCATAACAAGTGATGTCTTGCATTGATGTGGATGTTTCCTTTTTCCTTTCTTGTTGGGATAAGAGGAATTTTTATTTTTATTAAAAAACTTACCAAGCTTCTTAACAAGAAGCATAAAGTTCTCATCTTCGGACGTCTCATCATCTTTGTCATTTTTTGAATCAAGCTTCAAGGCAATTCCCTTGGATTTCTTTTCTTGGCTTTCATGCTTCTCGAGCCTTCCAAGCTCCAATTCGTGCTCTTGAAGTTTACCAAATAAGGATGCGAATGTCATCGTTGAGAGACTCTTCTTTTTCGAAATAGCGGTCACTTTCGGTTGCCATTCCCTTGTAAAATATCTTAGGACCTTCAGGTTGAGATCATCATTGGTGAAGGTTTTCCCGAGAGCGATCAAGTGATTTGTTAGATGGACAAATATCTTTTGCAAGGCAACAATAGATTCACCGGGCTGCATACGGAATATCTCATATTCTTGACTCAATGTGTTTAGCCTTGATCTCTTTACTTCAGTGGTTCCTTCATGCGTTTCTACCAAGGTGTCCCAAATCTCTTTTGCCGATTTACACTGTGATACTCGGAAGAATTCATCCATACTGAGGGTGCTTTGGAGTATATTGACTGCCTTCTTCTCATTTAGAATTTTTTTCTTATCGTCTTCATCATATGTGATTTTCAACTTCGCGGTTCCAATACCATTGATCACGTTAACGGGATTGTGTGGACCTTCTTCGATCGCTTCCCATATACCTTCTCCTTGGGCTTCAAGATGTGCTTTCATCCTGATTTTCTAGAAATCAAACTATTCCCCGGAGAATAGTGAGGGCTTGTTGCTATGTCCACCGTCTTAGAAAACCGGATTTGTACTTGCGGAAGCCATGCTGGATCTTCTAGGAACAAGTTACCTATAACTTGCTCTGATGCCAATTGTAGTTACAGAGATAGCCTAAGAGGGGGGGTGAATTATGTTATATGAAATTTTCTTGGTTATTTTATCGGTGGGTAGATTTTTCTCTTTTAAGTGTTTAAGAAAAGAAAGCGGAAATGCGAAAAGTAAAAAGACACAAGCAATTATCCTGGTTCCCTTCACAATTCGAAGGTACATCCTGTCCCCTTACTCCTCGTAAGAGATTTTCGCTATAGTTTCAGATCGTACAACCTATCACACCAAAACCAGTGAGACCTACTATCTAACAACTATACATCAACAGTGTGCAAGAACAATCCTCTTGCAAGCACTAACCCTTACGTCTAACAATCCTGGATCGCAAGCCGATACAAGAAATAATCTTTGAATTAGATGAAATGTAGAAATGTTGAAATCTTGTAATATCAAACAATGTTGATCTTCTCCTTTTATATTTCTCACTCACAAACAATAGATATTAGTGTTCACTAAAGTGTATGGAAAATGAATTTAGTGCATTTTAGAAAGTTTGAGATTTTTGAGTAAGAGAAAGTTTTATAAAATTATGTAGGAGGATGTTTAAAAATTCTGCACAAAATAGTTTAAATATGATACAAGATACCTCTTGGAAAAAGGTACAAAATGTGAAAGGATATCTCATTTCATTTTAAAAAAATATAAGACAAAAATTCAAAATTTGAATAAATCAATTTTTGGATTTTGAACAGTGTTAACCGGTTACTACCCAATGGGTAACCGGTTACTTGCTGTAACGTAAAAATATTTTTCAGAAAAAAGTTGAAGTAACCGGTTACTACCTACACGATAACCGGTTACTTGATCATAAATCAGAAAAATTCTTTTAAGATTAAGATCAGTAACAAGGCATGCACAATGATTAATTTTAGACAATAACAAGTGTGAGTGCATCCTAAGTTGAACACTTAATAGACATTATTGGTTAATGAGAAATAAGTTATACCTTCCAATGAGAAACCTTGTCTTTATGAACTCTTTTTGAATGGAGCTTTGAACGATCCTTTTTGCTTGCTTTCAAGACTTGATAAATTTGTTGTTATCATCAAAATATGATTTGAGAGGCTTGCTTCTACAACATAGGTAATCATACATTTCATAATACAACACAAATCAACTGTTATGCAACGAGACACCAACTTGACTCAATGCATGTGGTACCAAATACGATCCCTTTTTCATGATCATAATTTTCGTCAGAATTTCTATACAAATCACTCACACCCCACATGGGCACACAACATTCGTGATTGCTCACACCCTACATGGACACACAATCACCTCAACAACAACAACACGATTCCCTTACGTAGAACCCGGATAAACGCTCACACCCCACATGGGCACACGTATTATCCCACAACTCATGCAACATGTTATGCACCTCAACAACAACATACTACTACACTATAAGAAACAACCTGTGAAGCACAATTACTCCATTTTGGGTAAAGTACCGGTACCCGGTACGCATAAGGTACGCACCGAAGCCGTACCAATTTTTTTTACATGTTGGTACACCAACCAGTACACATTTGGTACCACATACCCAAATTTTTTTAAATTTTTTTTGGATCACATAATTTGAGATTTTTTTATTAAATTAAAATTAGGTTAATTATACTATTTATAATAAAAAGTGAAAGAAAAACTAAATCTTAATCCTACTTTTTTTCCCTGCCTCTCTGTCGTAAGTTTTTCAACCTAAAAGAAAGGTACTTTACTAGTTAAATTCTTCCATATGCCTCTCGTAATTTAACTTTTCCTCTATACTATGGATTTATAGATATTACTTTGAATCATTTGTTCTCATACCACCACATGTTCTATTGTTCTTTTATTTAAATCCTCCAATTGAATAAAAAAAAAGCATGTAATATGTGGATTGATATATGCTTTGAATACGAAGGATTTAAAGAAAAATATACTATTATTTTATTGCTAATATTATAATATTATTACTTATCATTATAATAAAATGTTATGTGAAGCAATTTGTTATTATTATAATGTTATGTTAAAAAGATTTGACAACGGAAATGAGGCAAACTAGGTGTGAAGCACGATTGCTACTGGTTTCTATTTTGATACTGGTTGCTATTTTGATTTTATGATATTATTATAATGATTGAAAAAATTTATGATAATTTATTCTTTTCATTTTAACTATTATTTTGTTTTTCTAATTTATTTTGCGATTAGATATTAAAAATTTACTATTTTTTTATAGATGTTTTCTCGGCAATCTAATTCTACGCTCGTAACTGAAAAATATACAAGTGGAACAAAGAGTAGTGACGATAATCGTCCTCTTTGGGCTTATGTGACTTTGCTGCAAAGTAGGAATGAGTCGAACGAAAATGCTAAATGGAGTTGTAACTTTTGTCAAGTAGAATATAATGGCTCTTATTTTAGGATTAAATCTCATTTGTTGAGAGAGAAGAATAAAGGGATAGCTATTTGTTCACAAGTGACAAATGAATATTTGACTGAGATGCAAGAAATTCAAAGAAATGAACAAAAAGTAGAGCTTGTACAAGTTCCTTTACCGAGTGGAACTACAAGTTTGAATTCGCCAACTGACAAGAATAAAAAAAGAAGAGGAAGTGATGGACCTTTATCAAAGGCATTTAATAATGAGGCAAGAAACCATTTATCATGTGAAATAGATAGATTATTTTATTATGCTGGTTTTACCTTTAATGTTGCTAGAAATCCTTTTTATTAGTGCATTTACTTATGCGACAAACACTTCTATTTCGGGCTATATTCCTTCAAGCTATAATTCAATAAGAACTTCCATGTTACAGAGAGAGAAAGCTAACATTTTGAAACTACTTCAACCTATCAAAGACACTTGGCCAGAAAAGGGTGTGAGTATAGTTACAGATGGTTGGACAAATGTACAAAGAAGACCATTGATTAACTTTGTGGCAACCTCGAGTGTATGACCTATGTTTTTGAAAGCGGTTGATGGTACAAGTGAGTACAAGGACAAACATTACATTGTTAATTTAATATTATCGACAATTGATGAGGTTGGAGCACAAAATGTTGTCTAGTTTATTACTGATAATGCCCTGATTTGTAAGGCTGCTGGTTTAATTGTTGAAAGTATGCATTCTCATATTTTTTGGACACCATCTGTAGTGCACACATTGAATTTGGCTCTCAAAGGTATTTATTCACCAAAAAATACACAAAGTAATGAAGTTGCTTACAATGAGTGTAGTTGGATTTCTAAAGTTGTTGATGATGCTTTTTATATTAGAAATTTTATTCTAAATCATTCCATGAGATTTGCTATGTACAAACAATTTGTGCATTTGAGGCTGCTTTCTATCACTGAAATAAGATTTGCATCGGTTATTATTTTGCTAAAGAGATTGCAAGTTATAAAGAAATGTCTTTTGTCTATGATAATTGATGAACAATGGTCTCAATATAGAGAGGATGATGTTCAAAAGGCTGCTTTTGTGAGAGAAACAATCTTAAGTGATCAATTTTGGGATAAAATTGATTACATTTTAAAATTTACAGATCTCATCTATGACATGCTCCGTTCATGTGACACTGATGAGCCAAATCTTCATTTAGTTTATGAGAAATGGATCCTGTGATTGAGGAAGTCAAATTAGCTATTTATGAACATGAAGGCAGGGAGTTGAGCCAAAATTCATATTTTCATGATGTGGTGCATAAAATCTTAATCGATAGATGGCCTAAAAGTTACACACCTCTTCATCGCTTGGCTCATTCACTTAATCCAAGGTAAATCGCAAATTGTTTTACTATTTTCTCTTATATATCAACTATCTTACCTTACATATAAAACTTATATTTTATTTTGTATAATAATAGGTATTACTGTAAACAATGGCTTGATATATCACCGAATCGCGTTGCCTCACATAGGGACAATGAGATTTGTATTGAAAGAAACAAATGCATACGAAGTTACTTTGTGGATGCAAATGAAAGACTATAGGCAACTGCTGAATTTTCTAAATTCTTAAGTGTTGAAGGAGAGTTTGGTCAATTTGATTCATTGCAAGATAGGTGGAACTTGAAACAAACAAATTGGTGGGTAACTTATGGATCTTCAATCCCTAAACTCCAATCCATTGCTTTGAAACTTCTTTCACAACCAAGTTCTTCATCTTTTACTGAGAGAAATTGGAGTACATATGGATTTATTCACTCATTTAAAAGGAATAGGCTCAATCCAAAGAGGGTTGAGGATTTAGTTTTTGTTCATACAAATATTCGTCTTCCCTCGAGTTAGAGTAAGGTTTATAATGAATGAGCAACAAAAATATGGGATGTTGGTGGAGATGAATGGGATGTATTTGATGGAGCTGGTATTCTTGAAGTTGCTAGTTTTTCTCTCGATGAACTTGAACTAGAAGCCGCTCTTTTTAAGGATATTGGAGAGGGAAATATTGATATTCAACCTTGATTTCATGATTTATTGATACTTTTTAAGTGTGATTTATTTATGTTATTGCGCGGATATTAATTAATTTTAAGTGGATTGTTTTTTAATTTTAAAGTCTTGTTGTTATTTAAACAATATAATTCCTTTGTTATATTTATAATTTTACTTCTAAAAAAAATTATACTAACGTACATGTACCTTAGTTTTTCTAAAAATGTCGTACTCCGTACCCGTACTCGTACCGGGTACTGGGTACGTGTTCGTAGTTAATTTTGACGAACAACCTTTGGTTTTCAATTTATGTTAAAATTGGTTTACTTGCAGGATCAACCATACAAATCCTAGGACATAAGCACAAAGTTTGTCGAAAATATAACTTTAATACTCTTTGTGATTTCACTTTTATTGGGTTTTTTATGTATGATTCTTATGGTTAAGTACAAGAGTAAAATTCTTGGCGAAAACTTAAAGAAAGTAGATTCTGACAATACACAAAGTAAATTGCAAAGTAAAGTTCTTAAAGGAGACTTAAAAAATATAGAGAATTTGACAATGCTGAAAGTTAAAAGGTGAAGAACTAATAAATGACTTGCAAATGTAAATGAACATTAAATAACTTAGAATTATATTAAATTGGATAAAGTAAATTGGTGTTGCACACGTACATTTTCCAGAACAAGACTATTTTCTCACACACATGTACTTTGAGTATTTTTACAGGAAGTTTGTACAAGATTTCCACACACACATTCTGACAAGAAACTACTATATTTATACATAAACGAAATAACTGTCAACTAACGGACAAATCCTACAAATACTCCACTTGGCGTCCGGCGTGTCATTTTTTACCAAACACGTCCTTCTGCCAAATGTGCTAACTTTTAAAATTTGAATATTTTCTCCTACGTCGAAACGACGCATTTCTTCAAATTTGTCGAATTCGTCGAAACGAAACTAATGTTGTCGAACTGCGAAAATTTCTAATTTGATCTTGTCGAAATTATGCCTTCTTCATCTGCCAAAAACGTCATAAAACAATATCTTCACTTGCTTGGTCAAAAATTGATCCCTGAAACGTCTTCTCTTTTTTAATCGAAATATATCAATTTAGTCTTCATTTCATGGCGTCGAAAATCCTTGTCTACAAATTGCCCCCCAACAAAGAGTTTTTCGACAAACTCTTGGAGAAAGATCATTTGCCGTCGATGAATGTTTTCGATGCCATGTTGCCTTTATCACTTTTATCATTTCCAAGATTTGACATTTCAAATGCCTAAAAAATCATCATTTCACTTTTCTTAAAACGTCAACCTCAACCCATGTTTCTGACATCACCCCATCATTTCCTAAAGGCTAAGAGGTCGTAGGTATTTCAACTGCCTCCAACCTAACTTTTCCATAAAATTTCACCACGTGGTCCATGATCTTCAGCCAAACTCAACCGTTTCAGTCATCTTTCCCTATAAATAGACATTTATCCTCTTCTTCAAACTTTTTCACACATTTCTTCTTCTTTTCATTCTCAAACAAAAAGAAAAAAACCATTTTCTCAGACTGCAAATATCTCTCTTCATAAACAATGGCCTAAAATATATTTTAACAAAAAAATATATTTAATATCCAATGTATTTAATAATCCAAACAAAAACCTCAAATCCTCAAAATATTCCTAAATTAAAAAAAGAATTTTCATAATCCCAAAATACCTTTATATTTAATTTGATATTTTTATTCCAAAATCATGTTTAAATTTCATTTAATAAACCCTAAAAATAAAAATAAAATTCTTTTAAAATAAACCATAAACCCAATATTTTAATAAAATACCCAAAATATACCATCCCAGGGAAATCCAAAACCAAAAAAACCTCCACATTCCTTAAAATAATTTTCTTATTTCATAATAAAACAAACTCATTTATTAAAATAATAATAATAATAATTTAATCCCTAAATAAAAATCCTAAATTCCTAATTATATTACCTATGGTAAATAAACCTCAATCCCAACTTATATTTCCCCAATTAACCCTTGATTATTAATTTCATAATTAAATTAAATAATTAATTAATTAGTTAATAAAAAATTAAGGGGGTGTGATTCATGTTGAAGAAATAATTGGGTCCAAAACTGGGATGTTAATAGTTGTAGGGAAGAGTTTTTTTATGATATTTGTTAAAGAGACTTGCTTAAGAATCTTAAAACAAAGTTCCATATGAGTTTTAGTAAATAAATCCATACAATTTTTAGTTTATATAATTTATAATAAAAAACAATTTTTAGATTATATAGTTTTGCTGATAAATATTAGTTAGGTTATTATTATTATTATTCATTTTCCAATCAAAATAACTAAACAAATTTATGAAAACGGGATTAAACAAAAACAAAGTTGTTGAATCAAAGTCAAATTAACAAAAAAATATTTTTACATAAAGTTAAAACCAAATCGACACAATATATAAATAATTCACGTACTATATATCAACATAATTTGTTATCCACAATAATATATCAATTTTTTAGATAAAAGGAACCAACCTACGAGATCGAAGTTTATCCCAGTGAGCCAAATGATTAACCTTTTAAGTTCTCTCCCTTTGATCTGATCCACACGTCACCAATTCCGATCTTTGCCTCATTCTTTGATCTTTTTCTCTTCTCCCATGATAAAAGCTGGTAGTAGTCTTAAGATTTTTCTGTCGTTGTTGTTCTTCAATGTGAAGAACAACAACTTTTTTTTAGAGTGGTTTTGGTGAATTGTGGATGAGAAAAAATGTAGGAAAAAAGTCCTATGTATACTAATAACTAGGTTAACAAAATAGGAATGTAATTAAATGGTATCAAATTAAAAAATAAATCATATTTTTTTAAGAATGAATATTACAAGAAAAAGATCCATATCCATTGCTTGGTCACAAAGATATAAAAAATGTTGAAAATAATAAATCAGAATTAAAACTTTTATTTTTAGATTTTTGTAGTGAAATTTGGATGAAAATCATGATTTTAATGAAAAAAAATGATATTTAAAAAAATGCCTAAAATAGAAAAACGAAAATTAAATTTAAATAATAAAAAAAAATACAATTTTGTAATTTTTCATGAATAAAAGTTGAAAATAAAGTTAGAAATAAAAAAACGCTAAAAATGAGAAAGATAAGATTCAAACTCGGGACTTTGTGCTTATAAGCCTTACATATGCTCTCTTACCAATTTTGCCATTTTATTTATTCAAAATAAAGTGGCATTAGAAAACATATGGAAAGTGGTCAAAATTTAGGGTACGACAATAAGATAACTAGAGAGTCAAGAAGGTGATATGCTCCTCATCTGACACCTCATTGAAATCTTTGGCATGATGGTCTTTGATGTAATTTTGGAAGCTAGCACGGTCGAAGTCAAAAGTATGGGTTGTTGTCTGAGTCGGTTTGAAAATCTCACCCAGAGGTGAAAGACTGGTAATGGCCGTCACATTAAAAAGCGTCAGCGTCAACATTCCACAAGAGAAGTGGAACGTGTTGGTCGAACCTTCCCAGAAGTACATCGACGCCAATAATATACAAGGATTGACCCTGTGAGCATTTCTGGATATCTGAATGGTGTCGAAAATGCCAGCTGAATCCCATTGTTTTTTACGTTTGCCTTGGACATTGTCGAGCTAAACGATATACTTCTTGTTACCTAGGGTAGGCATCGACCTAAAGATTCTAGCTTTATGTATCATGTACTTGAGGTCTAGAGTGCTTCCTTTCTCAAAAGTCGGTGGTATGACGTGTTGATAGCAAGGAAAAAACTCTTGAATCGTTGGATTCTGAGGCGAGATATCAGGATAGAAACCATGGAAGACATACAAGTTGTTGGTTACTGCAAACAGGATGAGCATTTGCTGCTGCCAGTTCTTAACCACCGCTGGATCGGTGGACGCAGGTTAAGAAAGAGGGTGTTTTGCTTCATCAACCGAAAGGGAGTAAGCCAGAGGATTGTTTCATCTGAAGAAGTTAACAGAGTGGGCGACGGTGTTAGAAGTAGCCATTGTTACAAAAAGAGTGAAAAACGAAGAAGATGAAGATAACAAATGGTCTGATGAGTGTGAAAGCAAGAAAAGAAACCAAGTGTCTTAGGACGATATTTATAGACACATTAATGGAGTTCAAAAGGAAAAGAAACTGTTCAAATTCAGTACGTTAATGACATTAGTGAGATTAGTTGGAAAACCCACGTTTTAGAGCATGATTAATCATGATTGCCTACACCTTGGAAATTGTGTCACAAAAAGGGTCATCATGACATTAAGCATGAGGGATTGGGCAGGCCTTCGAGTCACCAAAGGAAGATGAAAATACCCTAGTAATGGGTTTGGTCGAAATCCCACAAGTAACACAAAACGTCATTTCTCGTCTGACATAATGGTCTGTCGAATCTGACCTTTGTGTGTGGGGAGATTTGTTAACCACTAGATTTCGACCAGGTTGAGGTTGACATCATATTGGGTGAAACCACGTCGACACAAGGAATGTCGCGTCGAGACGGTAGTCCCAGGCCAGTGGTTGACACGACACTGAATGATTTTAGGCGTGAAAGATTCAAATCACAAGAGGACGTGGTGGTTGGTTATTAGAGTAGTGAGACGACACATGGTATGACCAGAGTGGACAGAAGGGCCCGACAATTACTTTTTTAGTGTCTATTTAAGCATTGTTCTTTGTTAGAAATAAATATCGCATTTTTACATTGTACAAGGGAAACACTCGAAGTATCGAGCGTCAAGAGAAAAAAGTTAAGCCCCTAAGCAAAATGTATGATAACGTCCAACACTTTATTCATTCAAGTCATTTAAATTACAAGTCATTTAAATACTTGCCCTTTGTTTATCTTATTCTTTATTCGCTTTTCATTTAGTTTACCAAGCAATTTTACCTTTATTTCCAAAACAAACACTCTACGACCGTCTTACACTGTTAAAACGTCACTTAAACTCAACACTATAAAGAGCGGTTCTGGGATTTGTGTGGTCGATCCCGCAAGTTAAACTTCGATATAAAGCCAACGACTGTTTGCGCGAAAAATGGGCGCGAACATATGTCCTCTTAACTGGTTGCTTGTTTTCCCTTCCATGAGTTAACTGCTGGGATGTTTGAGTAAGTGGTTGAATAGTTGTTTGAGTAACTTGTTAGGATGCTTGAGTAAGTGTCTGTTAGGATGCTTGAGTAGATGCTTGTTGACTAGATGATGTCACCTTACAAGTAAGTTTGTCGTGACTTGGTTTCTTGTATCTACTACACTTGACAATGAAATCATTTCTTCTCATTTTACGATCAGAGGCATCAATCTCACCTTAAAACAACCTAACAACTCAAAATAACTCCACATATCAACCTCTATTTTCAAATCATCCACCACACCTCCTCCGTACACACTAAATTCCTCATCAACAAATTCACCACTGTGATAGATTTTTAGATGTAAATGTTCATCCATTTCAAACCATGCCCTAAAATAGAAGCGAAGAAAAATATGAATTTTAGAAAGATTCCATAAAATCCTAAAAATCTACAACATTAAAATTTTGCAGAATAATCAGTTCAAACATACCTCTAACGAGCAATGATATCTTCAATTTCACCTTGAACGAACGTTTTTGCCTCAAATCGTAGCTGATGCACCTTCAAGAAACATCAATGGTTGTGTGCTAGGAGTTAATGCAAGTGTTCTTAATGTGTCAATTCATTTACTTTCTTTTTTAAAGTAGTACATTTAAATTCCACATATGCGAGATATTCCACATCAGTTACACGTGTGCGCCACTTGTACATCAATATTGACTTTGACTAATGGGACAAACAGAAAGGATGAAAGTGACAATATTTGAACAATTAAAGGATCAACTTGGATTTTTTTTTAAAATTGAGGGACCAAAATGAACCCCGAGGTCAAGTTAAAGGATAAAAAAAGTATTTTGCCTTTAATTTATTATAGTGTATATCCAGATAGACACATATAATAGTCATGCATCAACAATGCAATATATATATATATATATATATATATATATATATATATATATATATATATATATATATATATATATATATATATATATATATATATATATATATATATATATATATATATATATATATACCAATAATGTCCCCATTGAGAAAAACAATTGAAAAAAAGAAAAATAATTTAAAATAAATTTTTAAAAATAATCTGAAAATATAGCTAAAAATCAAATAAAATCAAATTAGGAGTCTATATTTTTTTTTGTCTTTTTATTAAACAATGAAAACAGAAAATAAATATCAAATAAAAAAAAAAATCAAATAAATATAAAATCAAATTAAGAGTCTACATATTTTTACTGTACAAAGTTACATAATATTGTTATCAAAACAAATTTTACCGCGTAGAAATATTTTTACTTTAAGAATAAGCATACAAATTTAATTAATCCCAATTTTAACTCTTTATATTTTAATCAAACAATTTTAAATAATCAATTATTAAAAGATAAAGATTTAAAATAAGTTTTTTTAAATTTATTCTCGGAGTAAAATTCTCTCCCCTCATTCTTATATATTTGAAAGGAACTATTAGTCTTAATTTATTTTATAGGAAAACATATGCTTAGAATTTAATAGGTATATTTGATGTTATCTATTGGGAGATAAAATTGAAAGAAAAAGCATAGATATTGGGTATCATTTCCTTAGATGTCAACAAACTAATCTCATGATTAAAAAAAGATTTAAGGAACAATTGTTGTATACATTTCGCAGGTAGAATTATTTAAGTTAGGGGTGTTAATGGAACAAGTAAAAAAGTATTTTCTCTTGATCACCATAATGAATGGGAATTTGATTTTTTTTACTGAAAAACTACCCAATTAGAAAAAAAGTAAATACTTTGCCAATTTTTCTAACAATCGATCAATAAAAGGAGGAGGAGATTTGATCTTTATGAGTTTCTTTATTGAATCTTATGTAATTAATACCCATTCTACATCCTATAACAACTCAGTTGCAAATTAATGGATTAATTCTTCGATGCCATCAAAAAGTATATCCAATAGATTTTGGATATCTTTTAAGAACACCAAGTAATATTCCATTTTCACCATTCAATTATGCACTCACAAGGATAAGAGAAATGGGGGCTAAGATCTCTTGATTTTTTGATATCTTTTGATTATGTTAAGAAATCTTGATTTGTTTTATAAATTATTAGAAGATATGGATTCTAAAAAAAGTCGAGGCATTTAAAAATTGAATTTTTTTTTCCAGAATAACATACTTTAATAAAACAAATACCAAAATAACATGAATTTGAAAAAAATTACCAAAGTGGCATACTTTGCATGCATGTTCGCCAATTGAATGGACGACTGGTAACAATTTGTCAACGAATTCGCCAATCCAATTGGCTAACATGTTGTATTTTTAAAGCAATTCGGCATATGGATTGACGAATATGTTGTAAAAATACAACATGTTCGCCAATCCATATGACGAATTGCTTTAAAAATACAACATGTTCGCCAATTGGTGTGGCGTATGTGCATTCTTTAGCCAATTGGATTGGCGAACATGCATGCAAAGTACGCCACTTTGGTAATTTTTTCCAAATCTATGTTATTTTGGTATTTGTTTTTTTAAAGTATGTTATTCTAAAAGAAGATTCTTTAAAAATTAGCTGAATATTAACTCGTCCATAAAATCCTTATGGAAAAATCCCAAATAAATTTAGAGATTGATTTCTTTAAGTCAGAATTTTGTAGTTGATAATTCTTTCTATGATAACATAGTCAACAATTGAAACATTTGATATTGTGTGGTTACATTAGTCTGCACGAAAATACTATTTCATAACGATACTTTTGATTAGGTCAAAGATTTGCATGGTCTTTAAACATTGCCAGGGGTGAGAATAGGCTGGGCCGAGATAGGCTTTGTTAAGCCTAAGCCTGACATATTAAAAAATTCAAAGTCTAAGTCTGACATGTAGCCTATCAAAGGCTTATATTTTGGCCTGAGTATGACCTTTTCGAATGTCTGATTGACCTATTAGCCTACTTAAAAAACCTATATCATTTAAATATTTGTAAATAAGAAATTCAACAAATGTTTAAATAGACTAGAGAATCAAAATTATAATGAGACTAAATGTTTGTTTCCATTGATTTATCTGAACTTACCTAGTAGTATAAATTTTGTGAGATAATTTTTTTCCAGAGAACTTATGAAAACACTTTATAACATTATTCATAGGATTTCTTTCAACTTATTTTCAGAAGTTCTTAAAAATAACTAAGTTTTTTAATCTTGTATTTTAATATAAAGAATAAAATACAATATAATTTTTTTTATTCATATTTAATAAATAGGCCGACCTGATAGGCTTATAAGACTTTTTCTATGGCCTGCGGTCTAGCATATTTAACTAAGTAGGCTTATAAAAAATTATAGGTCTTTTCTATTTAAAAAAAAAAACCTGGTCTGACCTTGGTCTATATAGGCTAGACCTTAGGTACTTGTTAGTTGGTCTGACATATTTCCACCCCTAAACATTACTTTTTTTTCTTAAATATCATATTGCTTTTTTAAGTAGAAAATAGTTTCTTTTCAAATTAATTTCACTACTCTCAATACTACGTTATAAATAAGATAGACAAATCTCTAAAAGTTGATGAAATTAAAAAAATCATTAATTAAAAGGACAAAATTCCACATTAAACAAAAACAAAAAGAGTAAAAATTATTTAAAATATATTAATTAAATTTATTAAAAGTAAAATATCACAAACTAAAACACATTTAAATAAATAAATAAAAGAAGAATAACAAAAAATAACAGAAGAATATTTTTATCATTTTTAGTGGTGCCTTCAACACCTTTGATAATATGGAAATGCTCTTTATATGTTTAGAGGTGTATTTCCGTATATTATTTAGGTGTATCTGGAGACACATCTTCGAAATAACCCTTACATTAATTTATTGTGTTTTTATTCATATAAACCAGAATGAATACTTATCTCCATATTACATTTGTGTATTTTAATGACACAAAATTCACACTCCAATTTAGGATCTCTAAGAACATACTTCTCGTCGATATGAAATCCAAACTGAGTACTCTCTTGTAATATATAGAAAATCAGAGAGTTGTCAAACTCGAGTACCGTTCACCATCAATTAACAACAATGATTGAACTGAAAACTGGTGATCATTTTAAGGTTATATGGAGTATCTTTTCCCATAACTCAATAAAAAATCTGATTGAAATGGATGCAACGATTCGAAGATCATCTAAAAATATTATAAGGATGTTGTAACACCCTGAACCACTTGTTTTTAATGACACGTAATATTAAATTTATGTAATGTTTATTTATGTAATTCTTATTTTGAGAATCTATTTTTTTTATTCTGCCATTGTTTATGCATGTGTTTAGTTTGAAATAATAACAGGAAAAAAGAGTTTATGGAAGAAGAAATTAGGGTTCGTGATGAGAAAGACGAAATTGGCAAAGGAAAAAAAAAGAAACATACAACAAGGATAAATATTAATCAAGAATTGTAAACGAGATTTTGCAAAGAGAAAAATTTAGGGTTTATGGAAAAGAAAAAAAAAGGATTTTGCTAGGAGGGAAATTGATGAGATGCTAGTGATACCATCTTAATATATATGTGTGTAACGGCTAGAAAAATACAAAAAGTAGAAAAAAAACTAATTAACAATACACATATTTTGGAGATGCATCTTCGGAAAACTCACATAATAATAAACTAAGAGGAATTTAAAGACACATCTTCAAAGTAATCTTTTGTGCATTCAAAAATGCATCTTTAGATAAAATTTTAACATAACTCAATTTTAACATAGGTGAGAGACATTTGAGTCTTTTCAAAGTGCTGAAAATTAAAAGATAAGGGTGGAAAGAGTAACCCAAAACAACTGTGTGTGTTAATGGGCTGAAAGACAGGGCCCATAAAGGAGGGAGGGGTTCCGACCAGGCTGAGTGTGACTAGGGCACAAGGCAAGCAACCAAACTCCATTTCAATTTCAATTCCAATTTCAATTCGAAGCAAGCAGAGTGACCAGTTACGAAATTCTAGTTTCGATTCTGGGAGACACAAGCAGAATAAATCATTCATCATTCCCTTTCATTAAATCACCCCTAATATTTATTATTGCACTTAATTTTCCCTGGATTTCAATTCAACCATGGAAGCCGAAGACGACGAAGCTCAACCTAACCAATCTCCTCCGCATGCCTCCGATTCCCCGCCGAACGTCTCAACCAATGCCGTCGACATCCCCAACGACGGAGACCTTCAAACCTTGGTTGCAGGTAAGGAGGCGGGCGTTGCCACCGCAAACACGGATGTTGCAGTTACCGTGGTTGCAGATGCGGAGGCAGGCGATGCCACCGCAAACACGGATGTTGCAGTTGCTGACGTGTCATCGGTGGAGGGCAGTGAAATGCATGTGATGGATGATGCCTCAATCGAAGATGAAATTGTTGTGGAGGAGAAAGGGAATGAAGGAGCTGACGTTGATATGGAGTCTGAGAACGTGGAAGAGGATGAAGCTAATTTGATAATCGATGAGGTGGAGGTTCAAGTTGCTGATGAAAATACAGATGAAGCTCCTTTGCCGGGAGGAGAAAATGAAGGCGGTGAGAAGGAAGGCGGCGACAGCAAGAAGGAGGAAGATAGCGACAGCGAGAAGGAGGAAGACGGCGCCGAGAAGGAAGAAGGAGACGAAATAGAAGAAGATGGTGAAGAACAGCGGCATGAAGACGATGAAGAGCAAGAACATGAAGAAGATGATGAAGATCAGGAACATGAAGAAGACGCCCAAGAAGAAGCTGATGGTGGTTTGGCAAAAGATAAAGAGGCTGCTGAGGAGATGGTGGTGGCGGAGGAGCAGAGTGCCAATGGTGGAAAAAGGAAGCGTGGGAATGCTAAGAATTCAAAGGCAAGTGGGAGAGTTCCTTCAAAGAAAAAGATGGAAGAAGACGTTTGTTTCATTTGCTTTGATGGAGGCGACCTTGTGCTCTGTGACCGCAGGTAATCTTGATTCTCACTCACATCATAGTCCTTTTCATCATGTTTATGTTTATTTATTTGGAAATTTCATTGTATTTTATTTCGTGTTTTTATCAGGGGTTGTCCCAAGGCTTACCATCCTTCCTGCATTAATCGGGACGAAGCCTTCTTCCGAGCCAAGGGAAAGTGGAATTGTGGTCAGTTTCCTTATTCTGAGTTTCTGTTGTTATCGGTTTCTTCATGGTTTCATTGCTTTTTAATTTAGGGTTTAGTTATGTGTTTGCTTTTACTTTTTAGTATATGTGCTATCTTTTGAATCCATAGGCTTCAAGTGTTGTGATAATTGATAAAATAAAATACAATTTGGTGTTATATGACATGTGTAATAGTGTACATAAATACTTGTGATTTTAAAAGTTGCAAGTTTGTTTCCACGCGTCTTCCATGTATTTTTCTGCTGTAAATAATCAATTTAGCAGTCATCCCACCATGTGCTATCCTGCTGTAGTGTTTTTCTGGTCTGTTGCTACATGCTGCTACCCGGGATCAATACTCATTGAAGAAGTTGTTCCTGATAGAATCAGAATTACCTAAACAACCTGATAGCTGTTATAACTTTATAACTCATGGTGTGAATATTTTAATTGGTTGTATGATTGTATTACATTGGTATTTGCCCACATATCTTTGTTGGTATATTGTTTAATACAATGTGATTGACATCTTGATGCAAGAGATCTTACTACTATCATTGCCAAATGTTTTAAGGAGGGAGTGATGCTGCTATGCTTTTCTATGTTTTCTAGATAAGTTAGAATGATTCTGAATATCTGAAATGAAATGTATGATAAATCTCACTAATTAGTTTAGTAGGCTATTTGTTAAGCGTAACACTGCATTGCGAACCACTGTGCTCTTTAATTAAAATGCATACAAGTTTTAATTTTTTCAATTTTTGTTCTCATTTTTATTATACATTGTCTGCAGTCTTGTTTAGAGAAACAGTTGTTGGCATTGAATTTATAATTGTGTTTTGAAAATATAATTGAATTTGTTTTGAATACCCAGGTATTCAGTCTGCAAAAATATAGTAATATTTACATTTCTTTACCATGTCTGACTTTCTACATCTTTGATTTTAATGATCTTAGGTTGGCATCTTTGCAGCAACTGTGAGAAGACTCCACACTACTTCTGTTATACATGTACATTCTCTTTGTGCAAGGGTTGTATCAAAGATGCTGTTATGTTATGTGTTAGGGGAAACAAGGGATTTTGCGAGACATGCATGAAAACTGTAATGTTGATTGAACAGAATGGGGAGGGAAACACCACGGTATATCTTCTGTTCTTGCTTTCTGTCCCTTTTCTCGTTAAATGTTTCTGTTTTTCTAAAAAGATGCAATATATGTGTATTTTGAGCCGATAAAGTGTTAACCTTCTACACTGCTTCAGTTAATTGAAGTGGTCATTGGTTTCTTATATATACTTGTTGCTAACTTCTTTTTTGTTTTTTCTTGGGGGTTTACCTGGGCTTGTATACATGGGCAAGTGAATCTGTTTTCATATATGGTAGAGATTTAGAAGTGTCAGCTTTTTATGTAAGAGATTTAGTCAAGATCAAGATTCTATACATGCTTATGGTACGGAATGGTTAACTTGAATCCCCAGCGAGTCACATTTAGGAACATTCATTTATGGCCCAACATTGCTGTGGGTGTTGCAATGAAACAAGCATGGGCTGACGGCTCAATCAATGAAAAACATCCCATGGCTGCCAGTTACGAAGATGACAGAAGGAGGAGACAATACAGTCAGCTTCAAAGATGACAAAAATAATAAATGCTGTTGCTGGATTGCATGTAGAATATCAACAGTGTTGTTAAATATCAGCCATAGGGGATATTGGTGGCGGTTTTTTGGTTCTCTGCCTTAGCCAAATTTGTGAAGGATGGTGGTGCCATATGTCGGAATTTTGACTCTGCCATGGTTTGCCATCTACCATCTGCCACTGATAACACTGATATCTATAAAATACAATGAATGAATGGTAGTCTTTGATGAGATATTTTTATCACTGCCAATGTATATTTATATACTAATAAAAAATGTTGCTTATGGAGCGAAATGAACTTGGAAGACATTGTTTGGTTTGCCGCTTCAGCTTAGCAGGCCTTTTTGAAGCATTAAGTAAATTTATCTTTTACTTTTTAACAAAAGCATAACAGAATTACTTTCCAATGCAATTTTTTTTCAGTATGCAAAATTATGTTTAGGGGGAAGTAATTTTGCTCCCAAGAGTCCTGATGAAGTGATTCTTGTTTTGTTAATGATTATTACAAAGATTTTCTCTTCAATTTCTGTTTCCATGTTTGTCAACCGCATAATATACTATTTTATACTTATCAAACTATCCCACACCTACAATAACTACAGACCCGGCAACAATAATTCCTTAGACTACTTTAAGGATAAAATGCAAACATGTGACTTTGTAATGCCATTGATTAGGGGAACATCTACTTTTGACTAAATAGTTAGTTATTTTTTCGTGATTGGTGTGCAGGGACAAGTTGATTTTGATGACAAAAGTAGCTGGGAATATCTTTTCAAGGATTACTATGTAGATCTAAAAGAAAAGCTGTCTCTTACATTTGATGAACTTGCTCTAGCCAAAAACCCTTGGAAGGGATCTGGTAAACTTCCTTCTAAAGATGAATCGCCGGATGAACTTTTTGATGCCACCAATGATAAAGGGTCGGATTCAGATAGCTCTTATGAGAATGTAGATTTGGGTCGATCTAAGAAAAGAAAGTCCAAGAGACGTGCAAAGTCTCGTTCCAAACGCGGCGCTGAGGGGCTATCTACAGAAGAAAGCTCTGAGTGGGCTTCAAAGGAGCTCTTGGAGTTTGTTATGCACATGAGAAATGGAGATAAATCTATGTTGTCACAATTTGATGTGCATGCCCTTTTGCTAGAATATATTAAAATAAATAAGCTTCGAGATCCTCGCCGAAAAAGTCAGATTGTTTGTGATGTGAGGCTTCAAGATTTGTTTGGTAAGCCAAGAGTTGGGCATTTTGAAATGTTAAAACTTCTTGAATCCCATTTCTTTCTTAAAGAGGATTCACAGCCTGAAGATCACCAGGGAAGTGTTGTTGATACTGAGGCTAGTCATTTGGAGGGTGATGGCAATGGTGACACTTATACTAAAGCTGGAAAAGATAAGAAACGAAAAAGTCGTAAAAAGGGTGATGGGAGAGGACTTCAATCTAATGTTGATGATTATGCAGCCATTGATAATCATAATATTAATTTAATTTATTTAAAACGCAATTTAGTGGAGGATTTACTTGAAGATATAGATAAGTTTCATGATAACGCTGTCGGTTCTTTTGTGAGAATAAGAATTTCTGGCAGTGGTCAGAAGCAAGACTTGTATAGGCTGGTTCAGGTTGTAGGTAAATATTTGTACACAATTAACTTTCATGTGATCATCATTTGCAATATACAATAAACTTTGTACTTTTTATTGTTGTCTTCTGGGTCAGGTACATGCAAAACAGCAGAGCCATATAAAGTTGGTAAAAAGATGACAGATATCTTGCTAGAAATCTTAAACTTAAACAAGACAGAAATTGTATCAATGGATATCATCTCAAATCAGGAGTTTACAGAGGTGATTAAAGCTTGCCATGATATTCAATGAAAGTTGATTTTAACCCCTTTAAAGCTTTCCATGGTAAATGTTGTCGGTTATGGATGATGGAAAATGGCGGAAAACCCGCCATATAAACCCACCATGCTTCAGTTGCTCAAAAATGAATCTGAAGAAGCCAGGCAATAACGTATGTGTAGCCCTACAAACCTTTATGATAAAAAATAGTCCCTTAATGGTGCCTAATTCATCCCTTTGCCACTTTAGTCATCTATAAGGACAAAGGTGGTGTTTTAGAATTTTGAGGGACATTCAGTGACAAAAAATCCCTGTAGGGCTGATGTGGAGTAATCTTTGAATGACTAATTTTGTTGTTTACTACTCCCCCATATGATGCCGATGACGAGTGATTTTTAAATTTCTTTTAATATACTCTCCCTTTGGTGTCAAATACAGGCGAAAATAACTAAATGCATAATAATCAATAATATCATTTTACCCTGTTTAGTTTTTTGGTGTAATAAAAAATAATTACATTCCCTAAACTACCATTTCCCTTCATTTAATTTTCTACAGAAACATGTGTTATGATAGCATTAAATGAATGGTATTTTGGACATGAATGTTTAATATGCTTTAAATTAATGTATTTCTTTCATTATGATATTGATTTGTTTTTCTGTTAGGATGAGTGCAAGCGCCTCCGTCAAAGCATAAAATGTGGCCTCATTAATCGGATGACTGTGGTAATTATTTTATATGTTTCCTAAAATAGTTTCAGGTATTAGATGTTATAGTTTGTAATTCTGTATTGAGGACCCACATTTGTGCTTGCAGGGTGACATTCAGGAGAAATCATCGACACTTCAGGCAGTTAGAGTAAAAGATGTGAGTAATTTTTCCATACATTATTCCTCCTGAGATGTCTACTTGTGCATTTCTCAACAATTCAAAATTTCTTGCTTTAATTTGTTGTCTTGATTTAAACTGCTTTTATCTGTGAAATTTAAAATATATTTTCCAGTATCGGTCAACGGTCATCTAATTCAAATGTTCATTTTTCTATTAGTGGCTGGAAGCAGAGATAGTACGGCTAAGTCACCTTCGTGATAGAGCTAGCGAGAAAGGACGCAGAAAAGAATATCCTTTTTTTTCTTTATTATTTTCTAAATCCAAGTCCAGCCCTTTCTTGAACCACAAGTTTGATAGCACTTCGTTGCCTCCAATACATGTGGCAGTACTTCGGTACTTAATGATTTTTTATCGTTTCAAGATTTTCCAAGCATTTATAGTGTTTATAAGCTCCATAAATATATTTTGGGATCATAGAATCATATATTGTTATATGGTTGGGAAGATTCTTCAGCAGCTACAAGTTTGTTCGGATAGTATTTGAGTCTTGCATTTTGATATTTTACGATTACTCTACATGTTAAAGGAAGAATTTTTCACTGCGCCTTCAATGTATTTGAATATCAATTTGGTTGAGATAGATAATTGTCATTATATTTTACTTTTTGTGATAATCTTTTGCTTAGTTCAACTTGTATAATATTATTAGGGGATTTCTTATCCCACCTTATAGGGTGGAAAAACATCCTATGGAAAACCCAAAATGCCCCTCAGATTTCGGAGATGCATCCCGTGACGCACTTTTGTATTAAGTCAAGACGTTACAATTGAGCCACCGAAATATTTCAAAACACATCCCATGCATCCCACTGAGCCACACCAACATATTTTGTAAACGGGAATCGGAGATGCATCTCCGAAATATTTCAAAACACACCACATGCATCCCTCTCTGAAAGGCCCATAAACAGTTTTTGATCCGGAGATACATCTCCATAGTTTTTTCACATAAGTCAGACTTCTATTGACTTAGGTTGCGCCCGGAGATGTATCTCCGGATTCTAGGGGCTTTTTTCTATTTTCACGTGGGTGCATTAAGAAATTCCCTATTATTATGGTTAATCATATTTCAACCTATGGATTTATAGGATTATTGAAATTGATCAAGAGCTCTTGATTATTGTTTTATGTTGATCTTTAACTTCCTTTCACGCTTAGAGAATGCGTAGAGAAATTACAGCTTTTGAAAACCCCTGAAGAACGGCAACGTAGATTGGAGGAAGTTCCGGATATACATGTTGATCCAAAGATGGATCCAAGTTATGAGTCTGACGAAGGAGATGAAATGGAGGATAAACGACAAGGTAATATTAATATTGTAATTTCAAACTCATCTATATTTTGGCATCTTTTTTCGTATAAACGACAATGTAATATTAATGTTGTAATTTTAAACATATATATTTTGGCATCTTTTTTTTGGATAAATGACAAGGTAATATTAATGTTGTAATTATAAACATCTATATTTTCGCATCTTTTTTCGGATAAACGACAAGGTAATATTAGTGTTGTAATTTTAAACTCATCTATATTTTGGCATCTTTCTTCTGGTGCTTAGTAATAATTTCATTTCTATGCCTGCAGAAAGCTTCACGAGACCTAGAGGGTCGACTGCATTTGGAAGAAAGGGGAGAGAAATTGCTTCGCCTAGAAGTGGTTCCATTTCAAGTGATTCTTGGAGTGGAACAAGAAATTATTCTCATGTGAATCAGGAACTCAGCAGAAATTTGTCTAATAAGGGATTTTCAGTCAAAGGTGATGATTTTTCCAATGCTAGTGAGGCTTTAAATGATGCTCAATTGCATCAGGGAAGAGATAGGGAATCACAACTATCTAATGGTCGAGAGAGGCAGAAGCCACGATCTTCAATCTGGGAGGGTGGTGCTAAAAATATCCAGCCATCGGTAACAACCGAGTCTTTTTCTAATGTGGTGTCAGAAGCTGCCACAGCACCATCTTCTGCAGGAGTAACAGCCCCAGATGTGAAAATTAATGAAACTGAAAAGATGTGGCGTTATCAGGATCCATCTGGTAAAGTTCAGGGGCCATTTTCCATGGTGCAACTTCGCAAATGGAATAATACTGGATACTTCCCTATTGATTTGAGGATTTGGAAAGCCACTGAGAAACAAGAGGAGTCTATACTCTTAACTGATGTCTTAGCTGGGAAATTTTCAAAAGAACCGTCCATCGTGGAAAAAACTTCTCCTAAGGCTCAAAACCACTCATCCTCGCTCTCTAGGATGTCTCCGTTGGCTGCCCAAGGTTTAACTGGTAAAACTTCTCCATTGGCAGTTGAGGTCCCTAAGAATCCTGGAAATGGTTGGGGTTCTGATACCAGTGTCAGAAATGAATCAACAAATCTTCCTTCGCCTACTCCCCAAACTGCTTCAGGTGGGTCGAAGGAGCATACTTTTGAAAATTGGTCACCAACACCCGTCCAAATGGCTAGGCCTGTCTTGGGAAATTCGTTCCCTAGCGGTGTCAGAGGTTTGCAGGCCTCCATGGCTGTAAACGCACAACCTGGTATGGCTACCAATACTACCCAAGTACACCTCCAAGCAACAGAAATGGCACAGGCTCTGGCTGCATCAAATATGCAAAACCAGATTAGTCATAATTCTCGCGTTGAAGCACAGGTCTGGGTAGGCACTCCATCCCAAAAGGTAGAACCAAATAATTCTGCCACCATGCCTGCCCAACCGACCTCCCATGGTCTATGGGGTGATGCTTCATCTGTTCAGAACTCTGTCTCATCTAACATGGGAAATAAAACTGGGAGCTTACCCCCACATGGTTTTCCAGGTATGAATGCACCTGAGCCGTGGAGACCACCAGTTGCAGGTAATCAAGCAAATGTCTTGGCCCCACCACCTCCCAATGTACCCTGGGGCATGAACATGCAAGGAAATCAGAATATTAACTGGGGTGGTGCTATACCTGCCAATATGAATGTCAACTGGATGTCTGCACAAGGGCCAGCACCAGGAAATTCACTTCCAGGATGGGTAGCTCCTACCCAGGGGCTCCCTCCAGTAAATGCAAATGCAGGTAGCTGGGTAGCACCTGGTCAAGGTCATCAGCATGTAAATGCAAATGCAAATGCAAATGCAGGTTGGGTGCCTGGTCAAGGGCCAGCACCTAGAAGTGCCAATCCTGCTTGGGCTGCATCTGCTGGGAACCCAGGCATGCGAGGAAACGAACAAAGTCATAACGGAGATAGGTTTCCCAATCAAGGGGAACGTGGCACCCGTGGTGGAGATTCTGGACGTGGTGGTAAACCTTGGAACAGACAGTTATCATTTAGAGGCGGAAGCGGAGGAAGAGGAGGGGGTTCTTCTAGGCCTCCCAGCGGAGGACAAAGAGGAATCTGCAAGTATCATGAGAGTGGACGATGCAAGAGAGGAGCTACCTGTGATTTTCAACACAATTAAAGAGTTGTAGGGCTAATTATTTGCAGAGGAACATCGTTTACTGTACAGTATGTCCCCATTACATGGCTTAACAGTGTAGTGATGCATCATGTAATGTAGAACTTGTGTATTGTAGCATCTCATGTATTTTCTAGTTTTTTTTTGGGGGTTACTTCTCACTTGGATTTGGCTTATGGGATGGTTGACTACTAGCTACAGTAGTTGAGGTGTCTTTAGATTAATAATGACGAAAGAGAGACGAGGTTATAGGTTTTTGTTTTTCAATGTTTCATCTTAGTGTTGTGCAGGAAACACATAAATTAATGTTTTCATTTAGAACCGCTTGAAGTCTTGTATCATTTTTTGTTAAAACATTGCAGAAAAGAATGAATAATTTGGTGGGAACAAGGAAGAATATGTATATCTTGTTTAGATATTTCGTATAGCTCTTTAATGGTATTATTTTAGAAAAGCTTGAATTTGTATTCCTTTAATAGAGTTTAACGTGTACCCTAGACAATGGACACATAACATCATTTTCAATATGAAATTTTATTGCAAGGTAAAAAACTTCTTCGAAACTTCAAAAGAAAAACGGGTCAAAGTGATTTTAATTTTAAAGTTGATGGATTAAGTTGCAGAATTTGAAGAAGTTATGTGCAAAATTTGAAAAAAAATAAACTAGGTTAAATGTGAACTTAATGTACATTTGAAAAATGATAAAAAATAAATAAAGGTTATGATAATATCAAATGTTTAGTACTAAAAGTTTTCATTTACTCGTGGACTAAGGTTATTAAATAACAACAAAATATTCAAAATTTGCAGATGAAGTGAGAGGGTTTGAAATGGTTGATGCTTATGTGGAGCTAACCTAGTAGTGTCTAATGACTCTGTAGTAGAAGATAATAATTAAATAGATTGTGAAAAAGAAGGGATAAGTTGATGAAGAACACTGTCAAAAATAGGGACATGCTAAAACTGATGTAGAAAGTTTAGAAGAAGTGAGTAACGAGGAGGTTGAAAATGGTGATAAGGCAAATTGAAGAAGACAATGCCTTATGTTCAACATACTAGAGAAGAAAGTAAATCTAATTCTAATTTTGTAATGATGAATAAGACAATTATGACACTTATTTTAAATCGTGATTTTGAAGAATCTTATATTAATCGGATGATATTACTCTTTAGGGAGAATACTTACGCGGTTACAAAACAAGTCTTTAATGCATTTATTAACGGGGTTAAAAATTATCATTATTAGAGTTAAGTTAGACTTAAGTCATTTATTTTCAATGTATGTTTAGTGTTAGTATTCTATTACAACTTACAATTGTTATAAAACAAGTCTTATATTAATCGGATGATATTACTCTTTAGGGAGAGTACTTATGCGGTTACAAAACAAGTCTTAATGCATCTATTGACGGGGTTAAAAATTATCATTATTAGATTTAAGCTAGACTTAAGTCATTTATTTTCAGTGTATGTTTAGTGTTAGTATTCACTGGAGTCAAGGCCAATGTGCCATGTTCTCTAGTCTTCAGATACAACCGATCCCCTTTACGTGTCTTTTTTACTATTATTAACTCAATCTCAGTTATTGGAAATTGGATCACGCGAGAACCTGTGAATTCGTATCGAATCAAATAAATGATTCCATCGATTTGATTGATCAAATTCCAACCACAACCGTAAGTCCAAGAAAAAAAATAACAAACCCCCAAAACTTAGAAGCAGCTGTGCGATTCCAAAAAGAATGACAGCGCCGCTTCCTGCTGGGAACCACAAAAGGCCAGTTGAGTGTATAATTGAGTTTGTTAGGAGTTTTCTATTAGCCTAACTCAACTATCAGTTGCAATCTATATAATAACTCAACTACTATAAGTGTAATACTATCTTGTAATCACACATTTCACAGAGTGTAATATTTCATCGAAATGAGAATGCAGAGCATTCCTCACATCTAACATGGTATCAATCGCTTGCGATCCAGCCTTTCTTCCGCTTTGTGCTTCATCTTTTTCTTTTTTCTTTCGCTTTCTTTTGGTTCTCTGAAACCCCATCCTTGCTTACTTCCTTCTATCACCTTTCTTCCATGGTAGCTGCACATCAAGATTCTCAATCTCATCCCTCTGTATTTTCTTCCACCAATCACAATGTTTTTGATCCCAAACTTTCCATCAAACTTCAGGAGAACAATTTTTTCCTCTAGAATCAACAAGTTGAAGGGATTATTCACTCACACAAACTTCAAAAATTCACTGTGAACCCTAAAATTCCTCCAATCTACAAATCCGATGAAGATCACCTTGCTAATATCTTTTCTGATGAGTACGAATCTTGGATTGTCCAAGATCAAACACTATTTTCATGGCTGCTCGCCACAATCTCAAAATCTGCGTTGCCAAGAGTTCTTTCATGTAAACACTCATATCAGATTTGGGAGCAAATTCACAAACACTTCAATGCGGTTATGAAAGCTAGGTTCATCAACTTCGATCTGATCTGAAAACCACCAAGAAAGCCAATCGATCTATCTCCGAATATGTCTTGCGTATTCGTGCCATTGCTGATGCACTTCTTGCAAATGGTGATCTTATCTTTGATAGAGATCAAATTGATGCAATTTTACAGGGTTTTCTAGAGGAATACAACCCGTTCGCGATGATGACATACAACAAAGGGGAACCCTCCACAATCTATGACATTAAAGCTATCCTCTATGTTCAGGACGTCCAGTTAGAAAAATATCAACAAGAACTCTCCCTTATGACAACCATAGTCAATCTTGCTCACACTGAGGAAAATCCCAGCTCCAAGTCTACCAGAGGTAGCTTGCAATAATCAAGAGGCCGTGGTACCATCTATAGAGGAAGAGGTTGTGGTAGAGCTCATGCAACTTACACGCCTGGAAATCGACCTATATGTCAGCTATGTGGTAAGTATGGCTATGTTGTAATTGAATGTTGGCACATGTATGATGAGTCTTTTGACCCTACCTCTACTAGATCAACTTCTCAAGCTACTCAAAGCAAATAAGACTCAAAGACTCAAACCTCCAACTCAATACAAGCTCCAGCCTTCTTGGTTGATCAAGAAGATTTCAACATTCCTGTAAACCTAGAAAGTCAGGCTTGGTTTGCTGACTCAGGTGCATCCCATCACCTCACTTCTCATAATTATTATTTGCAAAACACATGACCTTATGAGGGCTCTAATGAAGTTCTTGTTGGCAATGGTCAAGGCTTATAAATTGAGTCAGTAGGTTTAGCTAACATTAAACATCCTCATACGTCTAATTCTGTTCTAACATTAAGCGTCCTCATGGTTACAAGTTTTTCTTCTCTATAATCAATAACATAAAAGTATACAAGTAATATAATGATACTTTATTACATAAATAAATTGTATTTCTTTTTGAAAAAAATATTCAAGTAAAGTGTTTACCTTAAACGACCCGCGTCCAAGAAAATAACCATAGAGATTTTCATCAGTACAAGTCGTCATCAATGAAGAATCAATTCCACAATAACAATATTTTCTTCTTTTTCTAGATATAAGTCGTCATCACGCCTTGCTATAAAATAAAGAGATGATTGTAAAGCAAATTGTGAAATCGAAATTGAAGGAAAAACAATAACATGAAAATGAAACATACCGAGGAAGAACAAAAAAAAATGAAATTGAACGGATAAGGAAGATTATTAACTTAAATTGGTGAATGTAGAGAAAATTCGATTGATGAAGATGAACTAGGGAGAAGAAAAGGGTATGAAGAAATGAATTTGGGATCTAGGGATTCAAATTTTATAACCAATAAAATATTTTATAATGTTAAATATTTTGTAATATATTTATTTGAAATAAAAATAAAAATAATGATATGTATAATAGACGTGTCTATGTGGTCATCATTAGTTCCATGATCGAAATTATCTGAAAGAATGTGTTGCAGGGTTTAAAGTATAAAATAAAATAAAATGAAAAGACCAAGAACCTAATATTTAAAATAAGAGGTTAAAATTATATTAAAATTATTATTTTTCTCATCAATTTTGTTCTCCAGATTCAATATTTTTCAAAATTTTAAAATATATCATAGTTTTTTTCCGCCTAAATATTTAGGAGATACTTATCGACATTTATCTTAGTAATATAACACTACCAATATCTTAAAAGTAACTAAATAAAGCTTAAGATTGGTCTATTAATATAAATTAGAATCTTAAAAAGTTTGAGCCTATCCTATTTATTAAACAATTCAAGCTTATCCGAATCTTAAATAAGCTATTGTCATACCCCAAAATTTACCCATTGCTTTGAACTTTTCATCCGACTTTTTGTCTTTGAGTCATCTGTACCCTCCTAGGCATCTAGGTCATTATTTCATTTCACAAACATCATTTATTCAAAGGTCTTTATATAAGAAACAAAATATTCGTTAATGACTGACAATATTAGGTCATTTAACATGTTTTAGTTAATACATTGTGGATCAAGTCACTTTGAGCTCCTACCCTGAGGTCAATAGCCTTTGATCACGTCGATTGGTATTATGTCATTGAATTTAGGGGAGCCATTTTTAAGCCTTGATTCTAGTCCTTGGGAGTCAATCATTAAGGGTTCAACTTTTGATTAGCCACTTTGTTTCTTATTTTGTGATCATTTGTGTTTTTTTTTAATTCAAAGCATGATATGTCATCCAAGAGGTCAATGGCTTTTATTGTAAAGTCCATATTCAAGAAGTCAAACTCATTCCAATTCAAATATTCAAAAGGAAATATATGGAGGGAAACTGTGTTATTTGAAGCATAGGTGACCCAATTAAAAAAAGAAACCATCTTCATTACCAGTCATCAATACATTTCATCGAAGATTACAAGTCCATACAAAATTACATATTTTTTGGTCAAATGGTTGACCAAATTCAAGTCAACTATCTAATCCTATACCTAAAATCCTGACTCCACTTGTCTTCATTCAAAAGGTAACCCAAAGTCTTTAAGTCCTTCTTGTTGGGTAGCTTTCCAAAACTTCCGTGCCTTGCCAACCATGAATCCATGTTATGCCTTGATCAAGTCCTACAATCATACCAACATACATGATCATAACCCATACACAAGCCATGCACATACATATATATTAACATATAACCATACACCCATTTCAATTCAAACCATGTATAAGCCAATATGCAAGCAACATTGTTTCATTTAGGGGTGTTTGCGGTGCGTTTTGGGCGGTTTTAACGTTAAAATCATCTGAATTGCAAGAGAAAAAAGCATGCAATTCAGTTTGGTTCGGTTGGATTTTAGAAAAAAATGAACCAAACCAAAAAGATGCGGTTTGGGTTGGTTCGATTTCTTATAATATTTTTTTTAGGCATACATACACCTACAAAGGACAACATGACTTTGTGTTTAGTCATTCATACATTACCAGATAACAACAAAACTCATCATATTTAAACAAAAACTTCTCATTCAATGTACAAAAATCAGTTTAAAGAAAAGTGGAATAAATTAGTAGCATAAAACAATATCAAAAAACATTATAATAAAACATAAAAAGTAGAGGAGAATGGATATTAAAGAAGATAAAATAGAAAGAACAAAAGAGATTTAGTTTAGAGAAGAAAGGTGCGATAAAAACATAATTAGAAGAAAAAATAGTAACATAAAATTGAGAAGATGAAAAAGAAAGAACATATGAGGTAAGATATTAGTGTAGAAGAGGCAAAACGTACATGGCAAAGAAGATAAGAAGAATGCACAATACTATTAGGAGAAGTTTGAGAAGGTTGAAACTGGAAATCTAAGTGTGAGTAAGAGAAAAATTTCGTAATTGTAAGATTAAGGCATAATAAGTTTGACTTTTAGGTTAGACGTGGGATAAGTGAAGTTCAGTTGTAACATAATGCGGTTTGGTTTGATTTAGTTTGGTTTGCAAAATACAAACCGCAAACCAAACCGAACCGTACAATTTTGTTAAAAGATGGTCCGAACAAATCCGAATCAAATGCAATTATTTTTGCGGTTTTGGTATGTTTTGGTTTGGTTTACGGCTTTCTATTGGGTTGGTTCAGTTTTGAACACCTGTAGTTTCATTGGCATATATATAGGCTATTACATCCAAAACAAAAATAAAAGGCAAGAGTTGTAATCACATCCAACATATTATGGCACTAAAACAAAAACCAATTACACTTGCATGCCTGCATCGTGTTAAACATCACTCCTTCATTAACATTGACAGTTAATTCAACAATGATACTAACAGTCTACACTCTATATTGCAATGACTCACTCTAAAAGCTAGCACTTCATTTCAACTAACTGTAATAGTTCAATTAGATTTCTAGCATTACACTAATATAAAAATTAAAAATTTCAATGCTAACATCCACTAATACAGGCTAACTAAAACATTCAACAAAACTTAAAATCACATAAACACTAACAAGTATTTTCTTTCACAATAGAACCAACTATAATTGATTATATCAATTCTAGTAGCTTCGATCCGTACTATGGATAACTAAACTTGACATAATTTCTAACAAATTAAATGATTAACTAACTTAATTGTTTTGTTATTTTACATCACCATACAATACCAACATATGAATTCAAATTTCATTTAAGCATAACTAAAGTCAAGCTACAACTAACAAACCAATTCCTAACTAATTCATCAAATCACACTAACTGCAACTAACACTAAACAAGTTTGACAATTTTTTTCCTAATAGAGCTAATTTCGAACTATTTTAAAATTCATGACAACCAACCTATAACTCTAACTGCATAATGATTTATTCAAACGTATAACAAAACATAACAAAGTTAATCATGCTAACATGATTCATCCAATCATTACACTAACTTCACCCTATATGCTTAACATAATTTCTAACAGTTTTAACATTTCTCCAATTGAAACTACCTCACTGAATTCCAAACCAAAGTTAATAGAGGCTAACAGATTTGAAAACTTATAACAAACTTCCATTGAAAAATATAATAGAAGTTATTGTGCCCCAACTGCTACCCGAACTGCCCTATTCAGTTACACTACTCAACCTCTATATAATTTATTATCATCTCCAATCATTGTAAGGATTACTGAATCCCACCATAATCATTGATTCATCGCTCTAATCTCATTCATTACGAGCTCTGAAAGTTGTAAATTCTCTCAGAATATCCTTCAATTTCATCATCAATATCTATTCATCTCTTCACACTTTCATACACGAAGAACACACAACCGCCATAAGAAGTTATCCTACAAAGTATAGAAGACAAAGAAGATAACAAAGGAAGCAATGCTGAAGCACATATATTTTAAAACAAGATTTGTTCATGACATATATCCTTTGGGTTTTGATGATAACAAAGTATTGAAAGAACAATGATGTTATCTAATGTGTGTTCTAAGTATGCAGGTTCTAAGGCTTAAGAAGAATCTATCTATTCAGAATTTGATAGAAGGAGACATTTGAAAGAAGTTGAGCTACTGACTTTTGATGACTCAGAACTGATGTACGTTATTAAGTGAAGTCTGATGATATATGTTTGCATAGAATCTGAAGGTGAATGTATCAGAATCATAAGAGCAATATATTATCTCTACACTTAATGAATGTATCAACCTTTGGTGATAATTCAAAACCATGAATTAAGCTATGTTATCCGCACTGCCTAAAGCAAGCTATAATGTCAAATGAGTTTGTCAGCTAGAGTTTGTGTTCACATGGCTCAAGAAGAATTGACATGCTTTACGAATATCTACTCTCAAAGAATATATAGTACAAGATCACAAAGAAGACACTATGGTTAAACAAGTTACACAATGTATAAAGATCTTTTGGTGTATCTATCTTCAATGTATCTTAGTACTATGGAGTAACAAAGATACTTGTACAAGTTATCTCTTCCAACGATTATTCTTCTGTAATTGTTATATAAGTAGCTGAAGATTCTGTTAGAACAAGATTTGTTTTTTACTTAATTCTCTTTAGTTTTTATGATAACAATGTAAATACCCCAAATTTTCCCTCACTCATTTCACCATGGTTTGTGATCTTTACATATGCATAAGTTCAATCACATCATATCATATTGCATTTTTGCTTCACTGCATTGTTTCTAAGTCATCTGCATCTAGGGTTTGTGATCTGAGCAATCCAAGAGTCATTTGAGCCACTCCAAAGGTCTTAAATCATCTCAAAATGGTCCATGTATGTGCAAGCATCATATTATATCCCCACAAGGTCAAGGAAGTCAAAGAATCACAAGAACTGAGAAAGGCATGGAAGCAGAGCCAGGCTTAACTGCACAGATGACCTAGAATTAGGGTTTTGGTTTCAAAGGCCATAACTCCAATTTTTTTGGTCATTCTTGTTTCTATTGGTCTCTATATGTTATAAGGATCATGCATATCAATTTTCATGAAGAAATTCCACGGGGAAGGCATCTGATCAAAAGGTGACTTCTTGAGCAAGTCAGTGCAAAATCAGGGCATCTGAGGCCCCCAATGACCCAACCAAAGGATGTTCTCCATCATTTTGAATGTGTATGATCTTTATTTGATCATATAAGATGTTAGAAGTCCACAAAATAGAAGAATTTCAAGCCATTTGCAAAGTTGCCTTTTTGGGAAAGTGACTTATAATGAAAACTTGCCATTTTTGGAAAGTTTTTCAACCTCCTCTTTTTGATTCAAAAATGCTTCAAATGAAAGAAATTTGGTCATGAAAGTTGTATATTGAATCCTCCCATTTTCAAAAAGTACAAGAACTCATTCTAATTCATTTTGGATCAAAAGTTATGGCTTGTCAAAGTTGGGAAAAATCATGAAATTTCACTTATGCACCAAAAGAGGAAAGTTGCAAAACTTCATGCCAAGGCCAATTGTAACTTCAAAACAACTTCTAAGCATTACACAAACATAAGTCATGACCTAAAATTCAGAATGCACCAAAGAATTGCTCATTGTCATGCCTTGGTCATTAAGAAACTTCAAAAGGACCAAACTTAGTGAAATTTGCAAAATGACCCAAAGCTTCTCATCCACTTGTGCCAGCTGCCAAAAGTGACTTCCATGGACCTCCTTGAAGCATGCTGATTCGAACCATGCCCTTGTACCATGACTAAAACAGCCCATACCTCATAGTACACCTAGACTTGACTTTTTGCAAAAGGGGCCATACCAATCAAGCTGTGCCACCAACAACTCTCTGCCCTATCACAACTTGATATGTGGACTAAAAGAGAGTGAAAACACACAACAAGCAAGCCTGAATCCACAACATTTCTAGAGTTCACAAAAATCCTCCATCTTGCATTTCTATCGAATCCCATAACTCAGCCATCCATTCCCAAAATTTCTTCCACCATCCATCTCAAAACACTCCACTGATCATCCCTGACCCATCAAAGCAGCCTAAAACCACCATAAACAGAAATACGATTCTCACCACCCCTGAACTGGAAGCTTCAAAATCCTCCATATAAACTCATTCCAAGTTTACCAGAAGCTTCAAGGGGTCCATTAGAGTGGAAAAGCACAAGGCAGAAGGTCAGAAAACCCAGGATTCGAAAGATTAATCTCAGGTAACATGATGAACAAATTTTCCAGAACTTTAATTTCTTGTTAGAATATTGTTCTATGTGTTGCCCTGATCATGGGGATCTATTTATTTTTGAAAATGAGCCAGAAATGAGCATTTTGTGTTGCTCTGAAACTTTTGCCCTAGAATTTGTTTTCTTCGATTCTCACTGTGTGGTTAATATAAATTGTTTTTGGCCCTGAATTCTTGTTACCCAATGTGGGGAGTTTGATTCTGGAGATTTGGAAGTCTTGGGGATGCGTTTTGGGTGTTTCAGGTGAGAGAGATGACCGGAGCTTATCTCCGGTCGCCTGAGGTTAATTAGGGCTAAGCTTGATTAATTAGGAACTTTGAATATTGGCCTTAGGATCTGCCTTCCCGCGCGCGCATGAATGGACTGGATCTTCTCATTAAGCCCTAATTAGTGTTTAATTAAATTAACCTAGGATTAATTAATTATAAAATAGAATTAGCCAGGTTTGAACTTGGGCCGTAGGATTGCGCGCCAAGTCAACCCCTCCTAGCCCAGACTCAATCTGATCCCTTCATTTGGCATACTTCTCAATAATTCAATTTTTATTAATTTATTTTATGATTAACTTGCACGAATTATTTAAAATAGTAAAAAGCACTTAAAAATTCTGAAATTTTTTATCAAAGATTTCATTAATTTTCAGAACCCAAAAATATTTTTATTTTTATTTTTTGCATTAAAAATCATTTTTAAATCATTTAAATGTTTATTTTTAATTGGTTAATGAAAATTAATTAATTAAAAATGCATTTAAGTATTTAAAAATCACCAAAAAATTCACATTGCATTTAAAAACATTTAGAAACATTATCCAACTCTCAAAACAAATTTCGTTTTGGTTCTTGATGCCTTTTGATCATTTTCATTGGAATTAAATTCATTTTAAGGCAATATTTTGGTTCAAACTTTGAAAATTCATTCTGCCTAATCCTTGAGAGATTGATGATGGTTCTTCTTGCATTGCATTCTTCATAGCATGTAGTTTATAGGATAAATTTGGTTTGGATTGATCTTGAATTTTCAATTTGTTTTGCATTTTTTATGATGAGGTACCCCAAAACCCTAGCCAACTTAGGAAATTAATAACTTTCATTAGATTAAGAGTTAGATCTCCTCCTTTGGGCAGTGAACTTGTATAGGTTTAGGGTATTTTTGGGTGCATTTTTAATTTTTTGTCATGTCATTTGCTTCTGGTTTTGAGTTTTTGCTTTGCATGTTGTATGTAACCCTAATTTGTGCTTTCCTTTGCATCCATCTTTCATTTGCTTGCCTCCAATGACTTGCCATGACATTTTGTGCATCCACATGATTCATAATACATCTTAGGACATCTTAGAACCATGTTTGATCATTGCATCTTTCATTTGCCATGTTATATGTTCATTTCATTTCATAAACATTCATGAACTCCTATGGTTCAAAGCATGCTTCATCTGCATCCATGTCCTTGTATGATCATTCTCATGTCTTGCCTTATGTTTGTATCATCTCTTAACATCATCAACATCATGTTTATGCTTCTGACTTTGGTTTGCATCATGACATTTCATCTCATTTGCATTGCATTTCATTTCTTTTGCTAACTTTTCAGGTGGTAAGTTGTTTTGAGAAGTGAATTTGCCTTCACTTCTCACAATCTATTTTCATCTCTCTTGCATCATTGCTACATTCTATCTTGTGTATTAGAGTGAGCTTGCTCATTCATGTTCATCTCTTACTTTCTTTCTTCAGGCAACTTGTCTTCTTAAGTGAAGCAAGTTGTCTTGCTTCTCTCTGCTTCTTCCTCCTTTCATCTGCTTCTCTCCTTGGTGGTTCTCTGAAGATCTTTTTCCTTCAAGCCTCACTAAACCCTAGGATCTCCAAGAATGATAAAAATTAGGGTTTGATTAGTCCCCCATTTAGATTTTACCTTTGTGTCCTCTTTGAGTCTTCTCTTCTCACCTCATAATCAAGGACTAAACCCTAAAGGCTTTAAGGCTTTGTGATTAAGCTTATGCCTGCATCCTTCTATTAGGATGGAGTGTATAATTTTAATCCTAAGTGTTAAACCCTTAATGTGTTTAAATCCCTTAATCAATCCATCTAATAAACACTAAGACAATAGCTTGTAACTTGGGCTTTGCATTAGGGTTCTAATTCTTCCTTAATTAGTTAAGATGGACTAACCCTAGTGTTAATGGACAAGTCCCCCTCAAGTTGTCTTACAAACCATAAAAATCACTTCTTCATCTTACCATTAACTAAAATCCATTTAATAAAGGTTTTGTTTTGTCATGAGGTTAATCCCTAATCATGGATTAAGTTGAGGAGTCTTTCTCAGCTTAAATATTCTCATCTATTATCCTTCTATTAGGATGGTGTAATGAGTCCATTAAATCCTTGATTATGGCTTAAACTCATTACTTAACACTAAACAAAAACCACAAAAACATCTAAATAATTACAAGTAGGTTAATGATCTTAATCCTACATCATGGTGATTAAGTGTGAGATGTTTACTTCATACTTAAGGTATTCTCATTACCCCTAATCAGAGGGAGGATGTGATGAGTTTACTAACCCTTGGTTTAGGCTTAAGCTCATTTTCTTATGACAAACATCAAAAAGCAATAAAAGATTGAAAACACAAAAAAACAAACAATAATCGTCTCCTCCAGGATTCTTTTCTCATCATATTCACTCATAAACGAGAACTTGCTTCTTCCGTCTAATGCAAGACAGTTTGCACCTGAGCCAGACAGGTCATACACTTGAGCATAGACAAGCAAGCAGTTTATCAGTCAATTTATCTTTCAGTATCTTTGGGTCGAACTACGGTGTTCTGACTTCCTCATTGCACGAGAGGATACATAGGCATAACTTAACAGTTATCGAACAAAAGTCTCTGTATATTCCCCTTTTTTCCAGCATTATTCTTTAAGCCTCATGATCTTGAGCATTCTATTCTTGTTCTTACACTGACACTTCATTTATACACTTCACTTTTTTCTACACTGACACTTGCATTCTTTCCAGCTTTGATACACAAATTGCACTGACACTACCCCTTTAAAACACAAATCTTTTAAGCGTGGATCCCGTCTGTAAACACCCCAAATTTGCCCTCACCCATTCACACCATGGCTTGTGATCATCCTCATATGCATAAACACAATCATATCATCTCACATCTCATTTTTGATTCACTGCATAGTTTCTAAGGCATCTGCACCTAGGGTTTGTGATCTGAGCAATCCCAAGGCATCTTGAGCCATTCCAAAGGCCACCAATCATTTCAAAGGGGCCCATGTGTGTTCAATCATCATATTCCATCTCTTCAAAGTCAAAAATGCAGAGGAATCACAAGAACTAGGGTTTGAGGTGATGCAGAGCTAGGTCAAACTGCACAGTTGACTGAAAATTAGGGTTTTGGTTTCAGAGGCCATAACTCCAAATTTTTTGGTCATTCTTGTTTCCATTGGTCTCTATATGGTATAGGGAGTATGCATATCAATTTTCATGAAGAAATTCCATGGGGAAGTCATCTGATCAAGGGTTGACTTTTCAGACAAGTCAGTGTAAAATCAGGGCATCTGAGGCCCCAATGACCCAACCAATGGGTGATCTTCATCATTTTGAGTGTATATGATCTTTATGTGATCATGGAAGAAGGTTGAAGTTCATAAAAATCAAGAATTTAGGGTTTTTGCAAATGTTGGCTTTTTGGGCATAGTTGACTTTTCAAGAATGCATCATTTTAGGTCATTTTTCAAGCTTTGATTCTTGATCCAAAAAGGCTTCAAATGGAAAAACTTTGGTCATGAAAGTTGTAGATCTCATCTTTCCCTTTTCAAAAAGTACAAGAACATGATCAAACTCTTCTTGGATCAAAAGTTATGGCAATGCAAAGTTGGCTAAAATCATTGATTTTCAAGGCATGCTTCAAATGGAAATTTTGCAAAGTCATGAACCAATGCATTATGTGACTTCTAATTGGTATCAAACCAGCACATAAACTTTCTCTAAGTCATGAAAATCAGATTTTAACCAAGAATGCCCATGGTTTCATGTTTGGTTGGACAAAGAATCACATGTGAACCAAAGTTACAACAACTTGCAAAACCACTCATAACATTTTACCAACTTGCTGCCTTGAATGCTGGACCAAGCCTAGCCTTTCCCTTCACTTTGCTGCGCAGCCCATGCCCATTGTACTTGCCTAGAGTCAAGCCATACTTGCCTTACACAAAAGGTGGACTTTATGCAAAAGTAAACATCCCAATCACCACAGGCCATGTCACATCCTCTGGCCACTTGCATTTGTTTATTGTATCCTTTAGCAAGCAAAACATAAGACCAAGCAAGGCTGAAACACTCTATACCAAGACATTCACAAAAACACTCCCATTGGCATTTTGCTTCGAATCCCTCTGCCCAGCCACCAAACACTCAAGCCAACTTCACCAATCATCTCACCTTGCCTCATTGAGTAGAAAGCACCAAGAGCCAGGCTTGATTTGAGCAAGAATCCCCCATTGCCATTCTTCACCTCAGCCTGCATTTTCTATCGAATCTCTCTCCACAAGCCATGAACACTTAAACAAACTCCACACACCAACTCACCTTGCTTCACTGACCAGAAACCACCCATTACCTTGGCCTGAAACACCCCATATCTCAAATACGATTTTCACACTTCCTTGGTCAGAGCTTCTGCAAACTCTCTCAGGAGGTTGTTTAAACTCCAACTAAGCATCCAAAGCTTCAAAGGGAGATCATTGGGACCTGTTTGAGCCAAAGGACCACCCAAAAAGCTCCTGAATCAGAAGTTCAACCTCAGGTGACTCCATGAACTTTTTTCCCAGAACTCATTCCTCTTGTTAAAATCTTGTTGTGTATGTTACACTGATCATTGGGATCTCTTTACTTTTGAAAATAAGCCAGAAATGAGTATGTATTGCTTTTCTGAAAGTTTGACCTAAAAATTTCATTGCTTCGATTCTTGTTTGTGTGTGAGTTTAAATGTGATTTGATGCTGGATTCGTGTTTAGGGTGAGTGGAAGGTGATTTCTGGAGATTTAGAGCCTTTGAAATGGCCTAGGGAGAGAGATTGATTCTGGGGATGGCCGGAGAAGACGACCGGAACACTGTTCCGGTCGCCTGATTGTCATTAGGGCACAATTAGGGTTTAATCAGGGTGATTAGCAAGTTTGAATTTGAACCGTGAGATGTGGCGGGGAGTCAATGCGCGCGCTGGCCAGTTTAAATCTCCACCCTAGGATTTGAATACTTTTCATTAAATCAGATTTAATTCATTAATTTTCTTTTATTTTTCTTTTGTTTTGCATAATTATTTTAAAATAGCAAAAATGTCTTAAAAATTATGAAACTTTTTCTTTAAAGTTTTATTAATTTTTAAGACCCAAAAATATTTTTATTTTATTTTTTATCATCAAAAAAGTATTTTTAAATATTTAAGAGATTATTTTTAATTGATTAATGGGAATTAATTAATTAAAAAAACTTTTGGGTATTTAAAAATTACAAAAAAATTCATGAAATGTTCTAAGACATTTAGAAACATTGTCCAACCTTCAAACCAAATTTCTTTTTTGATCTTGATGCATTTTAAGAATTTTTCATTGAATTAAATCATTTTTTATGCATTATTTTGATCATGGATTCAAAAATTCATTTCTGCCTATTGGAGAAGGTTGAGACATTGATTCTTCTTGCATTGTTTTGTGTTTGGCATGTAGTTTCTAGGGTAAAATGGCCATGATTTGATCTTGCATTTTCCAATTGTTTGACATTTCTTTTGTTAAGAACCCTAAAAAACCCTAATAACTTAGAAAATTCATAACTTGAGTTTGGTTGAGAGTTGAGAGCTCCCCTTTGGCCAGTGGTTTATTATAGGTTTAGGGTTTCTTTGGGTAGCATTTTCCATTTTTTATCTTAGGGTTTGCTTCTGTTTTTGGATTTTGGTTTGATGTTTGATTCATGAACCCTAATTTGGGCTTTCTTTTGCATCCTTCTTACATTCTCTTGCATAACATGACTTGTCTTTGCATTTTGTGCATTCTTGTGATCCATTTGACATCTTAAGACATATAGAAAGCATGTTTGATCATTGCATTACATATTTGCCATGTCATTTGTCTTGTATGCTTCATAACTTTCCATGCTTGTTCATGCTCCTTAACTTGCATCATTTGCATTCATAACCTTGTATGAGCATCTCCATGTCTTGCCTCATGTTTGCAGCACCTCATAACATCATAATCATCATCAACATGCTTCTGGTTTGGTCTAGCATCATGTCATTTCATTTCATTTAGTATTACATTGCTTTTCTTTCTAACATTTCAGGTGTTAAGTAACTTGAGAGGTGGATTTGCCTTCACTTCTCATAACTTTTCTTTTCATCTATCTTGCATCCATTGCTGCATTTTTATGTGTGTTTGAGTTTGAGCTTGCTCATTCTTGTTCCTCCCACTTTCTTTCTTCAAGTGACTTGACTTCTTGAATGAAGCAAGTTGCTTTACTTCTCCTGATCCTTTCATCTGCTTCCTGGTGGCTCCATTGAAGATCTTCTCTTGTAAACCTCACAAACCTTAGGAACAACCAAGCATGACAATGAATTAGGGTTTTGATTAGTTCCCCTCATAGTTTTACCTTTGTGTCTCTCCTTGAGTCCTCTCTTCTCACCTCATAATCAGGGACTAAACCCTAAAGGCTTTAAGACTTTGTGATTAAGTTTATGCCTGCATCCTTCTCTTAGGATGGAGTGTATAACTTTAATCCTAAGTATTAAACCCTTAAGGTGTTTAAATCTCTTAATCAATTCACTTAATAAGTATCAAGACATCACACTTGTAACTTGGGCCTTGCATTAGGGTTCTAATTCTTCCTTAAGTGGTTAAGAAGGACTAACCCTAGTGTTAATGGACAAGTCCCCCTCAAGTTGTCTTACAAATCATAAAATTCATTTCATCATCATACCATTAAATAAAATCCACCTAATCAAAGGCTTGTTCTGTCATGAGTTTAATCCTTAATCATGGATTAAGTTGAGGAGCATTCCTCAGCTTAAACATTCTCATCTATCATCCTTCTTTTAGGATGGTGTAATGAGTCTGTTTAATCCCTGATTATGGCTTAACCTCATTACTCAACACTAAACAAAAACACCAAAAACATCTAAATAATCACAAGTAGGTTAATGATCTTAATCCTGCATCAAAGGTGATTAAGTGTGAGAATCTGACTTCACACTTAAGGTACTCTCATTACCCCTAAACAGAGGGAAGATGTGATGAGTTTACTAAATCCATTGGTTTAGGCTTAGGCTCATTAACTTATGACAAACTCTCAAAAGCAATAAAAGACTGAAAACATAAAAAACAAACAGTAATCGTCTCCTTCGGGATTCTTTTCTCATCTCCTTCACTCATAAACGAGAACTTGCTTCTTCCGTCTAATGCAAGACAGTTAGCACCTGAGCCAGACAGGTCATACACTTGAGCATAGACAAGCAAGCAGTTCACAAGTCAATTCATCTATCAGTCTCTTTGGGTCGAACTACGGTGTTCTGACTTCCTCATTGCACGAGAGGATACGTAGGCATAACTTAACAGTTATCGAACAAAATTTTCTGTACATTCCCCCTCCTTCTAGCCTCATTCTTTTAGCCTCATGATCATGAGCAGTTCTTTTTCATTCTCACACTGACACTTTCATACTTCATATCACTTATACACTTTACACTGACACCTGTACATTCTTTTCCAGCTATTTTATACACAGATTGCACTGACACTACCCCTTTAAAACACAAATCTTTCAAGCGTGGATCCCGTCGAGTACGACGGACAATCTGGGTGCTAATACCTTCCCAGGTTGTAACCAACCCCCTTTCTCAGTCTCTCTGGTTCGCAACCGTCTTATCCGTATCTTTCTAGGTCTATGCAGCATTGCCTTTCCTCCGGGATAAAAATGCCTAGCTGGCGACTCTTTTCATCTCCAGTGAGTTCACGGCTGTGTGTTCTCACTGTCCCCTTCGCCGACCGTTCGCGCTTGTACCTGGATGCAAATCTTCGGGAGCGACACCGTCGAGTACGGCGGACAATCTGGGTGCTAATACCTTCCCAGGTTGTAACCAACCCCCTTTCTCAGTCTCTCTGGTTCACGACCGTCTTATGCATATCTTTTCCTAGGTTTATGCAGCATTACCTTTCCTTCGGGATAAAAATGCCTAGCTGGCGACTCTATTCATTTCTTTTCTCTTTTCGCCGACCGTTTGCGTCTGTACCCTATTTGACTTAGCCTCATTTGGTGGGAGCGACAAACAAAGTATTGAAATAAACAATGGTTTATTTGACGTGTGTTTTATTTACTGCATGTTCTAAATCATTGTACATAAATAATTGGAATTTGTTCTACATGAACACACTCGAGAGTTGCTTCATTGCTAGCTTATGGTGGAAAAATATAAGGAACAATTACCGGTGTAATTGAACATAGACTCTGAACTGAAGGCCTCAACATTCAAATGTGTGATCACACATGGTTATTGTATATTAACTTATGGTATCATTCAGAGTTGGTGATAAAGATGTGGTTCTTCGTACTACTGTAAGAAATGCTATATTAACTTATCAACTTGTCAGCTAGAGTCTACTTGGTGTAAGACTCAAGAAAAGCTGAACAGTTCTAGAATGAATGCTCTCAACGACTATATTAGTACAAATCCTCTTGAAGACACAAAGGTTAAAAGGATTACCCACTGGATTTAGAATCTTCCGTGTATCCATCTTCAACGACTCTTGTACTATGGAGTGAAGCAAATTCACTTGATCCAGTTATCTTCACAATGTCTAGTTTCTGTAGGTTGCTATAAATATGTGGAAGATTCAAAGTTTGGATTTTCAATAAAGTTTCTTTTTGTGGGTTCCTCCTAGCGCTTGTTTGATTTGTGTTTACTGGGGTGTTATGTGCTTGTATTTATTTTTGTTTATTGCTTTATGTACAGTTACTTTATTGCTTTCTTTATTGCATTTATTTATATCATACTGTCATTGTTGCTGGCTGGATCTGTTGTTTGCCTTGGTGGGTGGGTGATTCATTGAGAGTTAAGGTCCTATACCTGGGACCTGAGTGACACCTAGGCTAGAGTGAATCATATTCTTTCCCATTCCATTTCGGTCTGGTGCGGGAATATGAAACACGGTTCAGATATGGGTTTCTTCTTGAGAACTTTGTGTTGCAGATTTCCTGCAATGCTAGGGCTATCTGGGAAGCCTGCTAAGTCTGGATGACCTTTTAGTATTGACCTTCAGAAACTGAGGTGAATTAGAGGAGGAATTGTTATGGTTATTGTAAACACTGTACCTCCGGGTTAGAAGTGTTTACACTTCTCATAACAGATCTAAGTCTGAGGATCCTTGTTCTAGATCATCACCTGTGAGGGGGTTGGGCTGTTTACAGGTTTGCAGGTACCTTGACCTCAGAATACCCTGTTACTTTGACTTTGTTAAGAATGCTCCATGTTGGATAGTTCTTGTGATTCTAAAACCCTGGACTTGTGGTTCTTTATTTGAGCCCCCCACCCTGGTTACTGGATTTATAGACCTCCATCTGGGATTCTTGAACACACATGGACTTATATCAGGGCATTTTAATCAGATCCAGATCAGTCACAGACCCTTGCATTTCATTTGCATACATACCCATTGCATCATATTAACATTTGCTTATTTGTGTTTCAGGGTATCCACCTTCATCTGGTTTTGGTTTTGACCCCATCTGCTATATTGACCTATCTCCACCAGCACTTGCTTCAGCCTGTCAGCCATATACTTCAGTTACTTACACTAGCCAGCCAGTGGCCCACTCCTCAGCATCTTCATCAGCACTTATCCTACTCAGTCTCAGCATCATGGCTCCAAAGAAAAGCAACATCACTTATCATTTCTTCCAACCAGACTTATCAGACATCAGGAGGATCCAAACCCTGATCACTCCAGATCACATACCCTTGTTCAGGGAGAGTTATGGAGATATACTTGACTTGGTTATGGATTTGGACCCATCTCAGAGGAGCCTCATCCACACCTGCATTCAGTTTTATGATCCCCCATTGAGGTGTTTCACCTTTCAAGACTTTCAGTTGGGTCCTCTTCTGGAAGAATACTCATCATTGATTGGTCTGCCTATCAGGAGAGAAATCCCTTTCAATCCTGAGATGACTTTCCCAAGCAATGGAGAGGTGGCAAAAGCTTTGCACCTGGAGCCTGTTTTGGTTGAGCAGCACATGACCTCTAAAGCTGGGATCCCTGGATTTCATCTGGACTTCCTGATTTCTCAAGCTAGTCTGAAAGCCTCCCTGGGGGAGTGGAAAGCTGTTTGTGCTTTGTTGGCCTTAAGTGTATATGGAATCGTGTTGTTTGCAGATGAGCCTCGATTCATTAGCAAGAATGCAATCCATTTGTTCATCCTGAAGAACCCAGTGCCAACCTTGTTGGGTGATCTCTATTACTCAGTACATCAGAAGAATGAAAAGCAGAGGGGAAGGCTAGTGAGGTGTTGTGCTCCATTATTCCATGCTTGGCTTCTTAAGCATCTACCCAGGACAGATGCATTTCTAAATCCTCATCAGCAAAGCAACTGGGCTAAGAGGCTCACTACTCTCACTTCAGCAGATATCAGATGGTGTACTCAGAGCACCAAGGGCAGAGATATCATTACAAGCTGTGGGCACTTTCCCAATGTGCCTTTAATAGGGGTCAAGGGAAGTATCAATTACAACCCTCTGCTGTTCAGGAGGCAATTAGGCTATGCACTGGTCCATACTCCCAGGGAGCAAGACTTGGTTGAGACCCTCTACTGTGAGAACAAGATTAGTTTGGCAACTGTTAGGCAGGCTGCCTGGGCCTGGGATCGTGTTCAAACCAAGGGAATCACCACTCTGGGGAAATGCAATAATGTGGCATCAGTCCAATATTATGAGTGGTCCCATGCCAGGGCCCAATTCTCTGGAATGCCCTTCACCATAGAAGACACGCCTGAGTCATCTTCAGCACCACCCCCTGCCACCATCAGTTTGGAGGAGTTTGAGAGCTTGAAGGAAAGGAATGAGAAGTTAACCCAAGCCTTGCAGAAGACCCTCAGGGAGAGGAGTGAAGGTATGAGGGAGATTGAGAGATTGGAGAAGTTGAGAGTAGAGCATCTGGCTAAGATTGAAAAGTCTGGGGATTATATCAACAAGTCTAGAGCTGGTGAACAAATTCTGAAGAATGCTTGTAAAGAAGCCCAGTTCCAAAGAGCAAGGACAGACTTATATTTGAAAGAGAGTCAGGCCAGGTGGGTCCGGATCACTGAGGCCCGTACTCTAGGAGACAAGAGAGTTCAAAACAAGATGGAACAGATGGAAAAAGCCCTGGCAGTAGCCCAGAAAGAAATATCAGAGCTAGAAATCAGAGCTGGAGTGAAGAGGTCTAAAGACCAAAGTCAGAGCAAGAAGTTGACTGCAGCTGTTGCAACAAGAAACCTTCTCATCAGAGGTCTCACGGAGCATCCGGCTGATCCTGTGACCGAAGCACTTCTTAAGGAAGTTCGTGAGGATGAGTTTGGCCTTGGAGTTTGATCATTTGCTTGTTGTTATCCCTATTCCATGTACTTTTGCTTTTTTTGTGATGTATTTTGACCCCTTTGAGGGCTTGTGTTGTAAAATGAACAAGTTGTATTATTTCACCTTTGTAATATATTTGTGATTAGTTTCCATCTGGGTTTATTTCGAAAGCAACTTCAACAGCATCATCTTCAAGGGTCTGGAAGGGTCAAAACTGAAGGCCAAACCGGATACCTTGAGAACAAATAAGCATAACTGCATTGCATGCTAACCCTTTTGTTTGTTTTGTAGGTTTTGTTTTGTTGTTGCTAACCTCTGTTGTGATATTCAGGAATTATTGCTCGCCGCCGGGTATTTCCCCTCAACAGGCCACACAGGTACCCAACTAGAAACAACCTTCCGGGAATCCAGATGGATCAGATGCAGCAGGACCTTACGGAGGTCAGAAACCAGATGGCCAACGAAAGGCTGGAGATGAGAACCCAGATAACACAGTTCATGGAAGTGATGAACAACCTAGCTCAAAGCCAGGAGAGGCTCAGAACTTTGGTAGAAGGAAGGAATCAAGAGGAGCCCCATGTGGGGACTGCAGGCACAAGTAACAATGAAAGGGTGCAACCACATGTTAACCCCCCTGTGTTTGGCCCCCATCTCCATCCAGAGGCCAACATCCCAGTCAATATACAAGGGACTGCCACAGCAGGGAGAGTACTTCAAGAAGATCCTCAGGAGGACCAATTTACAGTAATGGGTGCTGGAGAGGAAACATATGATAGACGATTGGAAGAAATAGCTGAGAAGTTGAGATCATTGGAGTCTCAAAATTCTTTGGGTTTCGACGTCATGGACATGGGTTTGGTAGAAGGGGTCAGGATCCCCCATAAGTTCAAGCCCCCTTGTTTCGAAAAGTATAATGGGACTTCATGCCCCCGGACTCATTTGCAATCATTTCTGGGAAGGCTGAAGGCCTATACAATGGATGAGAAGCTCTGGATGTTCTACTTTGAAGACAGCTTGACTGGAGCATCAAGGGAATGGTATTCCCATTTGACAAGGGCAACTGTGAGATGCTGGAAGGACCTGGCAGAGGCCTTCATCCGACAGTATCAATACAATTTAGACATGGCACCCAACAGGACTCTCCTAATGGGAATGTCACAGTCGTCGAGGGAAAGTTTCCGGGAATATGCCCAAAGATGGAGACAGCTGGCTGCTGCTGTTCAACCACCTATGTCTGAGAGAGAAATGGCAGACATGTTTATGAACACTCTCCAGGGAACGTATATTGATAGGTTGGCTGCTTTCTCTTCCACCAGCTTCGCAGATGTTGTCATAGCTGGGGAGAGAATTGAAAGCCTGTTAAAAATGGGTAAGATCTCCGACAATGGTGCCAGTTCGTCCAGCAGTACAAGAAAGCCTTTTGCAGGCCCGAGAAGAACTGGCGAGACCAATGCCATTCACACCAACAGGGGTAGGCCCCAATATGTTCAAAGGACAATAGCAGCAGTCACTATCCCTGCTCCAGCTCATCCTCAGCCAGTCTATCAACCTCCTCAACAAAACTTCCAACAACAACCTCAGCATCATCAGAATCAGTATCCTCCAAGGAACTACAACAACAACTCCAACAACAATCAACAGAGGCCATTCCAACAAAGACCATCCCAAGCTAACAGATTGATCGACCCGATCCCAATGCCGTATGCTGCCTTGCTGCCACAACTTCTGAAACTCAACCTAGTTGAGCTAAGAACGTTGGCACCTCCGGATCCCAACAGTCTACCGAGAAACTATGACTCCAATGCTAGGTGTGCTTTTCATTCGAACGCACCTGGTCACAGTACAGAAAAATGCAGGGCTCTGCATATGAAGGTACAAGACTTGGTAGACTCCAAGGCTCTGAATTTTGCACCTCCGCCCAATGTCAATAAAAACCCAATGCCAAACCATGGTGGTCCCCGAATTAACGCTATTGAAGAGGACCAACCGTCTTATTTAATAACCAGTGTGGATCAGATCCGGACACCATTGGTGGAAATCAAAGCTCAACTCCGTGAAAACCAGATATTTCCGGGGTGTGAACTAGGGTGCCCCTACTGCAATATTTCGTGGAATGGGTGTGAGGACCTGAGGAATGGCATTGACAGCCTTATTCAGAGTGGCCTGCTACAGATCACTACATCATTTCCGACAAATCCGGCAACTTCATCAACAACGGTTTCAGAACCTCCTACAACTGCAGCAACTATCGTTCCCAACAACTCACCAGCAACATCAACAAGTGCTTCACCTGTCCTTCCAAATGATCAGTTTTCAACAGTTTCTCCTGCTACAGCTTCAGCTTCATTCCATTTCGAATCTCCATCAACAACAACAACAGTCCTTCCAACAATACCTCCTGCAACACCAGCAATCAATCATGAAGATGTCTCTACTGTTACCATATTCTACGATCCTGAAAATAATTCCGCCTACCATTCAGAAGGTGCTGCTCCCGCCAGAGCACCAGTTACAATCTTTTATGATCCACAAACAATTACAGTCCCTTCAGCAGCAGCAATCAGTCCAGTCACTGTCACGATGCCTGGACCGGTACCATATGAAAGCAATAGGGCCATCCCCTGGCACTATGGCTCTGACGTGTACTGCGAAGGAAAAAGAATCACTCTTGAAACATCAACACCTGCACCTCAAGTAGATAATGTGGGGGGAGGCGGAGGCTTCACCCGAAGCGGACGTCTCTTCGCTCCACCAATTCAAAGACCTACAGCCGAAGCAGAAGCTGCTGCCAAGGCAAAAGGGAAGAGCCCGGTGCAGGAAGATCAAGCTGTTAAAGAAGCCTTGAAGACTCCGTTCGATCAAGAAGTTGATGAGTTTATGCGAATCATCAAAAAGAGTGATTACAAAATTGTGGATCAACTTCACCAGACGCCATCCAAAATCTCTATCCTCTCACTGCTTATGTGCTCCGAAGCCCATCGAAATGCACTACTCAAGGTCTTGCACGCAGCTTACGTGCCTGAAGAGATTACTGTCAACCAGTTGGAAACCGTGGTTGGAAATGTTACTGCTAGCAATGGGCTAGGGTTTACCAATTCTGACTTGACAGCGGATGGCCGCAATCACAACAAAGCCTTGCACATAACCATGGAATGCAAAGGAGCTGTCCTTTCTCATGTGCTGGTAGACACAGGGTCGTCCCTGAATGTCTTACCGAAGAAGGCTCTGGTGAAGTTGGAATACGATGGTTTGGCATTGAGACCCAGCAACCTGGTGGTAAGAGCCTTTGATGGTTCGAAGAGATCGGTTCTGGGAGAGATTGAGCTGCCTGTGACAATTGGCCCGCAGACCTTTAAAACTATCTTTTATGTGATGGACATCCAGCCCGCCTACAGCTGTTTGTTGGGTAGACCCTGGATTCACGCCGCCGGCGCAATAACGTCTACCCTTCACCAAAAGTTAAAATTTGAGTGGGAAGGTCAAGTTGTCACAATCTGTGGGGAAGAGGATATTTTCGTTAGCCATCTGGCTACGTATAAATACATTGAAATGGATGGGGAGATCCATGAAACAATGAGCCAGGGATTTGAAGCCTTGAATGTCAATGAAGCATCTGCTGTGTCAGGGATCTCCATGTCATCATACCAACAAGCCCGGAAGGTTGTTGAGGAAGGAACTGCCCAAGGCTGGGGCAAACTGCTATCGGTGGAGAAAAAAGAGGACAAGTTTGGGTTGGGTTACAGACCAACTCAACATCAAGCAAAGGCTGCTGCAGAGCCCGGTTTCGTCAGTGGGGGGATGCTTACCCCCGATGCTATCAACTGTCTGGAAGACGAGCTGGAAGAGGAGCGCAATCTGGAGAATTGGATTCGTCCAAAGATCCCGGGGAGCAGTGTCTCGAACTGGTCTTCCCAGGAAATTATAAGAGTTACTCGATCAGAGTAATTATTATTTCCTGTATTTTTATAAGCATGCATCAAAGTCTTGCATCTTGCCCAAGATGACAAGACTCATTTTGTAATCGGGCCATCTGTACTTTTTGTGCAAACAAGATCAATTAATGAAATATCAGACATCTTTTTGCAAACGCGTCTTTTTTCTTTTCGTTCACTGTTTTTCCATTTTTCTTTTTTGTACAAAAATAAATGGCAGTGTTTTCAAAATGACAACTTCATTTCACTTTTCTAAATAAGATTAAAATCAGATCACTAAAACGAACAACTTAACCCTTGCAGAGAGTGCCTTCCTGACAGCACCGACAACAGCACGGCTATGACATCGTATGACTTTGACAATCCGATCAATCAAGCTGATGAAGGGGTTGAAGAAGAATATGAGCTTCCTGAAGAGCTAGCCAGGTTGTTAAGACAAGAGGAAAAGGTTATTACCCCTCACCAGGAGGAGGTTGAAGTGATCAATCTTGGTACAGATGAAGACGTGAAAGAAGTTAGAATCGGGGCCTGCCTGCAAGACTCAGTGAAGAGACGACTGATAGATCTGCTTCAAGAGTATGTTGACGTGTTTGCTTGGTCGTATCAAGATATGCCAGGGTTGGACACCGATATAGTCGTGCACAAGCTGCCTTTGAGGGAAGAATGCCCACCAGTTAAACAGAAGCTGCGCCGAACTCGCCCAGACATGGCTATGAAAATCAAAGAAGAGGTACAAAAGCAGTGGGACGCCGGGTTCCTTGCTGTGACTAGTTATCCGCCATGGGTTGCTAACATAGTACCTGTGCCTAAGAAGGACGGAAAAGTTAGAATGTGTGTTGATTACCGGGATCTGAACAGAGCCAGCCCGAAAGACGACTTTCCATTACCTCACATTGACGTATTGGTGGATAATACGGCTCAGTTCTCGGTATACTCCTTCATGGATGGATTTTCAGGATATAATCAGATCAAGATGTCATCTGAAGACATGGAGAAGACAACATTCATCACACCTTGGGGCACGTTCTGTTACAAAGTGATGCCATTCGGACTGAAGAATGCTGGTGCAACATATCAACGAGCTATGGTGACATTATTCCACGATATGATCCATAAGGAAATAGAATGTTACGTGGATGATATGATCGCCAAGTCCCTTACAGAGGAAGATCACCTGGTGAATCTGCTGAAGTTGTTCAAGCGTCTGAGGAAGTACCAACTAAAGCTGAACCCCAACAAATGCACATTCGGGGTGAGATCTGGTAAGCTGCTAGGTTTTATTGTAAGCGAGAAAGGGATTGAAGTGGACCCTGATAAAGTCAAAGCCATCCAAGAGATGCCTGCACCGAAAACTGAGAAAGAAGTTCGAGGGTTCTTAGGTCGATTGAACTACATTTCAAGGTTCATATCTCACCTCACGGCAACCTGTGAACCCTTGTTCAAGCTGTTAAGAAAGGAACAAACGGTCAGGTGGAACGAAGATTGCCAGAAGGCTTTTGACAAGATCAAGGAGTACTTACAAGAACCTCCAATCCTTATGCCGCCAGTTGAAGGAAGACCTCTGATCATGTACTTGACAGTATTAGAAGAGTCAATGGGGTGTGTGCTGGGCCAGCATGACGAGTCTGGTCAAAAAGAGTATGCAATTTACTACCTAAGCAAAAAGTTTACCGACTGTGAACAACGTTATTCACTGCTCGAGAAAACTTGCTGTGCTTTAGCGTGGGCTGCTCGCCGACTGAGACAGTATATGTTGACCCACACTACCTTATTAATCTCAAAGATGGACCCCGTTAAGTACATTTTCGAGAAGCCAGCTCTTACCGGACGGGTTGCAAGATGGCAGATGATTCTCACAGAATACGACATACAATACACTTCTCAGAAAGCCATCAAGGGCAGTGTACTATCTGAATATCTTGCTGAGCAACCCATCGATGACTACCAGCCTATGAGATTTGACTTCCCTGATGAAGACATCATGTTCATTAAAGCAAAAGATCATGAAGAGCCAATTCACACTGAAGGGCCCGACCCGGAAGAAGCATGGACTATGATGTTTGATGGGGCTGTTAACATGAATGGCCGTGGTGTTGGTGCAATACTCATTTCACCAAAGGGAGTTCACATGCCTTTCTCGGCAAAACTCACTTTCAACTGCACTAACAACGAAGCTAAATACGAAGCTTGCATTATGGGTCTTGAGGAAGCCATTGACCTCAGGATCAAGACATTGACCGTATTCGGAGATTCAGCTTTGGTAGTCAATCAGACCAATGGGAAATGGTATACACATCAGGATCATCTGATACCTTACAGGGATTATACAAGAAGGTTATTGACTTTCTTCACAACAGTCAAACTTGAGTACATCCCTCGGGATGAGAATCAGTTTGCAGATGCTCTTGCTACCATTTCATCCATGATCAAAGTTCAAGCTGCTAACTTTGTACCCCAGATTTCAGTGTCTAGACTTGATAGACCAGCATATGTATTTGCAGCAGAGGTTGTCAAAGATGATAAGCCTTGGTTCCATGACATTAAGTGCTTCTTGGAGGATCAGACATACCCACCTGGGGCATCTTCCAATGATAAGAAGACTTTGAGAAGGCTTGCTGGTAGTTTCCTTCTGAACACTGATGGGTCTTTATACAAAAGGAACTTTGACATGGTACTCCTCAGATGTGTTGACAAGACGGAAGCAGATTTGTTGATGCATGAAGTGCATGAAGGCTCTTTTGGTACCCATGCTGGAGGACATGCAATGGCTAAGAAGTTGTTAAGATCAGGCTATTATTGGATCACAATGGATGCAGACTGTTGTGCTTACGCCAGAAAATGCCACAAATGCCAGATCTACGCAGACAAAGTGCATGTGCCTCCGAATCCTTTAAACATAATGTCTTCACCGTGGCCCTTTGCCATGTGGGGCATTGATATGATTGGCAAGATTGAGCCAACTGCTTCGAATGGTCACAGATTCATCCTGGTCGCCATTGATTATTTCACCAAGTGGGTTGAAGCAGCCTCATATGCAAATGTTACAAGACAAGTGGTAGCCCGATTTCTGAAGAGAGATATCATCTGTCGGTATGGAGTGCCCGAGCGAATCATTACTGATAATGGTTCCAATTTAAACAAAAAAATGATGGCAGAGCTGTGCCGGGACTTCAAGATCCAACATCACAATTCTTCTCCTTACAGGCCGAAGATGAACGGCGCTGTCGAGGCAGCAAATAAAAATGTCAAGAAGATTGTGCAGAAGATGGTAGTCACCTACAAAGACTGGCACGGAATGCTACCGTTTGCCTTGCATGGGTACCGCACGTCAATCAGGACATCCACTGGGGCAACACCGTATCAACTTGTGTATGGTATGGAGGCAGTCCTACCTGTTGAAGTTGAACTACCCTCGTTGCGGGTATTAATGGATGTTAAACTGAGTGAAGCAGAATGGGTTCGGTCCCGATTCGAACAACTGAGTCTGATTGAAGAGAAAAGATTGGCTGCAATCTGTCATGGACAGCTATATCAGAAGAGAATGAAGAGAGCCTTCGATCAGAAAGTCAGGCACCGAGAGTACCAAGTAGGAGATCTTGTGTTGAAAAGGATCCTCCCTCCTCATACAGACCACAGGGGCAAATGGACTCCAAATTATGAAGGACCATTTGTTGTAAAGAAAGTTTTCTCCGGTGGAGCACTGATGCTCAGCACCATGGATGGTGAAGATTTCCCATCCCCTGTGAATTCAGATGCAGTTAAAAAATACTTCGCATAAAATGACCCGCTGGACATAAAAACAGAATGTGAGTCCAGGCAAAAATAGGGCATCCCGGCGAGCCAAAAACAGAATAAAAGACTCGGGCAAAAATAAGGGAAATAAACAAAAAATGTACACCCGCTGAGTTGAAAAGCCGCATTGGACAACTCAGGCAAAAATGGGTATCCCGATGGATTGAAAACCCGAAAGGGCGATCCATGCAAAATAAGGGAATAAGCGAACAACTGCACTCTGAGTTCGTCTGTATCACTTACAACTTGGAAAGCTTTCAAAGGATCAAACTCCAATCAGAATCAACTTTCTTCAGAAAGCAAGACGAGAAGAACGTCATTGTCATACGAGTCATAGCAGGAGAGGAAGCTCCTCAAAGCGTCATCAACACTGCCAGCACCTTGTTTCTCAATTTGTAACAATCTCCTCATTTCAGGAGATATGTTTCCTTGACTGTATCTTGCCAATTCAGGGCACATGAATTAATAAAATCAGATTTTTCAGCCATGTCTCGTTTTTACATTTATGTTTTGCAAAGAGTTGTCTGATATCTCTAAAAATACAATTGCATAAGTACAGATGCCTTTCTCTAAAAATAAAAACACATGCTTACAGGGAATGTGATTATTCTCGAAAGTACTTAACTCCTATGACGGAATCCAGTAAGGGATACCTCGGGACCTTTTGTACGTTTCCTTACCTTTGCAGGATTGCAGGTATCCAGAACGCAACCTGGGGGATGCAAGTTACGTCTCGGCAAACAGGCGAATCATTATCAACTCGGTCTATCTTCCACGTGGCACTGGAGAGTGCCCATTTCCCCAGCAAAGTTGCCAAATCGACATGCACTTAATCTCAGCATCTGAAATGCTCTATCCCCAGCTGAGTTGCCTCTTGTTGCTCTCCCCAGCCGAGTTGCCATGTCATCCTCAGCTGAATACAGAAGTCAGGGAACCGTCTCCCCACAGAGTTCCAGCCTCTATCCAGAAGAGCAGCGCATAGAAGATCACAACAGAGTGAAGAAAGCCTCTACAAACCCCAGCTGGGCCTCACATTTATTAAGATAGGTCTATCAGTGACCCGTATTCCCAAGCAAAGAAACATCTTATTAGATCTACCAATGATCTCACCCCCAGCTGGGAGGTCCATTTCAGCAGATCGACTAGAGATCTTCGCAGTGACGGGATCCGAATCCCAGTGTGGTATCTTTGCAGAATCATAGCATTCGCATCATACTATCCCCTCAGAGCGTAGCATTCCGTCTAATACGGAGCATTACGGCAAAAATCAAATGCATAGCATAATCATAAGCCATGTTCTGAAGTAACACTTGTGAATAATAACCGTTCATCATCATTGTACAGAAAAACTCCCACCAGAGTCCCAGCAAAAGCAGTTGCCTCACAAATCATCAAACGCCAGTATCTACTCCTTTTGGCACCCGTCCGTGCCATCTTTCCCCAGTAAAGTCGCCTGAACACTCTTTACAAATAGGATCACCCGTATTACAGATACTTTCTGGCACCCGTCCGTATCACAAATCACCAGCAGAAAGCCAAAGACATCCTCTTTGCACTCACATATACTTATATATATACACTTTTCTTGACACCTGTCCGTGTCATATCCCCAGCGCAGTCGCTTACACCTTCATCACCCATATACTTGTTATTATTTTACTTTTCTCTTTGACACTCGTCCGTGTCACTCTCCCCAGCAGATAAACACTCATCTATACATTATACAATACTCACTACCCATTGGTACACTTATACAGATACTCGTCCGTATCTTGTATACATCATCACTCATATCCCCGCAGATTCGACAATAGTCCTTGTTCTTTGTTAACCAGTTGGTACTCGTCCGTACCATCATCTCAGAACATTGCGTCTAATGATTGTTTCTACATGATACTCATCCGTATCATAGTCTTAGGGATGCTCGTCCGCATCTTTAATCCATACACTGTTTCAAACACTTATGCCTTCTTGAATATAGATGCTCGTCCGTGTCTACTATTCCCCCAGAAGAACCATCAGATGCAACACTCGTCCATGTTCTTTGTTAACCAGTTGATACTCGTCCGTATCATCATCCCTGAACATGTGTCAGTTTGTTTCTACGTGATACTCGTCCGTATCATAGTCTTAAGGATGCTCGTCCGCATCTTTAATCTATACATAATACCAAACACTTATACCTTTTGTTTCTTGGATGTAAACGCTCGTCCGTGTTTACTATTCCCCAGTAGATCACCAACAAGGCATTTTCTTTTATCTGACACTCGTCCTGTGTCATGATAACCCCGAGAGCAGCCGTCCCCTGCTGAGTGGTCGTCCTCCACTTCTTGATGGTCGTCCTCCATCATGCTCGTCCGATGGCCGTCCCCATCGTTGACCTTTTCTATCCGATGGCCGTCCCCATCGTTGATTTTTAGCAGCCGTCCCCTGCTAGGTGGTCGTCCTCCACCTTTTGATGATCGTCCTTCATCACTTTATCCAATGGCCGTCCCCATTGTTGATTTTGGTTATCTGACATTCGTCCTGTGTCATGATAAACCTTGAGAGCAGCCGTCCCCTGCTGAGTGGTCGTCCTCCACTTCTTGATGGTCGTCCTCCATCATGCTCGTCCGATGGCCGTCCCCATCGTTGACCTTTTTATCCGGCATTCGTCCTATGTCGCGATATTTTCGGCAGCCGTACCCTGCCAGGTGGTCGTCCTCCACCTTTGATGGCCGTCCCCATCATATTTCTTTTATTCCCAACAGAGTAGCCGTCCCCTGCTAGGTGATCGTCCTTCACCTTTGATGGCCGTACCCCATCATCTGTTTATTTCATTTATTCTTTAACCCGATGGCCGTCCCCGTCGTGGTCCCTTTTCCTTTTAGCCCGATGGCCGTCCCCATCGTTGGTTACCTTTATGAACTTGATGGCCGTCCCCGTCATGTTTCATTAATCCTCAGAGAATTTTACAACTTTATTTTGATGGCCGTCCCCATCATAATTCTTTTATCCCCAGCATGTCGGCCGTCCCCGTCATTGCTTTATTTTCCGCACTTTTCCCCAGCTAGTCGGCCGTCCCCGTCTTGGCTTTTTCCTCACCTCCCCAGCATGTCGGCCGTCCCCGTCATTGCTATTTACCCAGCAGTCGTCCTCTGCTCGACGGTCGTCCTCCGTCGCCCACACTTTACAATATACTTTATTTGCTTTTACAATCTATATCCCTTTTCTTCTTTGTTTCCGTGAGTACAAATTTTGGACTGTCTTTGGTATTCAACCACAAGTTATCTTGTTTGCCTGTTAAGCCGTTGCTTACATCCTGCACAGCTAACTCATGTTTGAATAGGGGCAGCTGTAAACACCCCAAATTTGCCCTCACCCATTCACACCATGGCTTGTGATCATCCTCATATGCATAAACACAATCATATCATCTCACATCTCATTTTTGATTCACTGCATAGTTTCTAAGGCATCTGCACCTAGGGTTTGTGATCTGAGCAATCCCAAGGCATCTTGAGCCATTCCAAAGGCCACCAATCATTTCAAAGGGGCCCATGTGTGTTCAATCATCATATTCCATCTCTTCAAAGTCAAAAATGCAGAGGAATCACAAGAACTAGGGTTTGAGGTGATGCAAAGCTAGGTCAAACTGCACAGTTGACTGAAAATTAGGGTTTTGGTTTCAGAGGCCATAACTCCAAATTTTTTGGTCATTCTTGTTTCCATTGGTCTCTATATGGTATAGGGAGTATGCATATCAATTTTCATGAAGAAATTCCATGGGGAAGTCATCTGATCAAGGGTTGACTTTTCAGACAAGTCAGTGTAAAATCAGGGCATCTGAGGCCCCAATGACCCAACCAATGGGTGATCTTCATCATTTTGAGTGTATATGATCTTTATGTGATCATGGAAGAAGGTTGAAGTTCATAAAAATCAAGAATTTAGGGTTTTTGCAAATGTTGGCTTTTTGGGCATAGTTGACTTTTCAAGAATGCATCATTTTAGGTCATTTTTCAAGCTTTGATTCTTGATCCAAAAAGGCTTCAAATGGAAAAACTTTGGTCATGAAAGTTGTAGATCTCATCTTTCCCTTTTCAAAAAGTACAAGAACATGATCAAACTGTTCTTGGATCAAAAGTTATGGCAATGCAAAGTTGGCTAAAATCATTGATTTTCAAGGCATGCTTCAAATGGAAATTTTGCAAAGTCATGAACCAATGCATTATGTGACTTCTAATTGGTATCAAACCAGCACATAAACTTTCTCTAAGTCATGAAAATCAGATTTGAACCAAGAATGCCCATGGTTTCATGTTTGGTTGGACAAAGAATCACATGTGAACCAAAGTTACAACAACTTGCAAAACCACTCATAACATTTTACCAACTTGCTGCCTTGAATGCTGGACCAAGCCTAGCCTTTCCCTTCACTTTGCTGCGCAGCCCATGCCCATTGTACTTGCCTAGAGTCAAGCCATACTTGCCTTACACAAAAGGTGGACTTTATGCAAAAGTAAACATCCCAATCACCACAGGCCATGTCACATCCTCTGGCCACTTGCATTTGTTTATTGTATCCTTTAGCAAGCAAAACATAAGACCAAGCAAGGCTGAAACACTCTATACCAAGACATTCACAAAAACACTCCCATTGGCATTTTGCTTCGAATCCCTCTGCCCAGCCACCAAACACTCAAGCCAACTTCACCAATCATCTCACCTTGCCTCATTGAGTAGAAAGCACCAAGAGCCAGGCTTGATTTGAGCAAGAATCCCCCATTGCCATTCTTCACCTCAGCCTGCATTTTCTATCGAATCTCTCTCCACAAGCCATGAACACTTAAACAAACTCCACACACCAACTCACCTTGCTTCACTGACCAGAAACCACCCATTACCTTGGCCTGAAACACCCCATATCTCAAATACGATTTTCACACTTCCTTGGTCAGAGCTTCTGCAAACTCTCTCAGGAGGTTGTTTAAACTCCAACTAAGCATCCAAAGCTTCAAAGGGAGATCATTGGGACCTGTTTGAGCCAAAGGACCACCCAAAAAGCTCCTGAATCAGAAGTTCAACCTCAGGTGACTCCATGAACTTTTTTCCCAGAACTCATTCCTCTTGTTAAAATCTTGTTGTGTATGTTACACTGATCATTGGGATCTCTTTACTTTTGAAAATAAGCCAGAAATGAGTATGTATTGCTTTTCTGAAAGTTTGACCTAAAAATTTCATTGCTTCGATTCTTGTTTGTGTGTGAGTTTAAATGTGATTTGATGCTGGATTCGTGTTTAGGGTGAGTGGAAGGTGATTTCTGGAGATTTAGAGCCTTTGAAATGGCCTAGGGAGAGAGATTGATTCTGGGGATGGCCGGAGAAGACGACCGGAACACTGTTCCGGTCGCCTGATTGTCATTAGGGCACAATTAGGGTTTAATCAGGGTGATTAGCAAGTTTGAATTTGAACCGTGAGATGTGGCGGGGAGTCAATGCGCGCGCTGGCCAGTTTAAATCTCCACCCTAGGATTTGAATACTTTTCATTAAATCAGATTTAATTCATTAATTTTCTTTTATTTTTCTTTTGTTTTGCATAATTATTTTAAAATAGCAAAAATGTCTTAAAAATTATGAAACTTTTTCTTTAAAGTTTTATTAATTTTTAAGACCCAAAAATATTTTTATTTTATTTTTTATCATCAAAAAAGTATTTTTAAATATTTAAGAGATTATTTTTAATTGATTAATGGGAATTAATTAATTAAAAAAACTTTTGGGTATTTAAAAATTACAAAAAAATTCATGAAATGTTCTAAGACATTTAGAAACATTGTCCAACCTTCAAACCAAATTTCTTTTTTGATCTTGATGCATTTTAAGAATTTTTCATTGAATTAAATCATTTTTTATGCATTATTTTGATCATGGATTCAAAAATTCATTTCTGCCTATTGGAGAAGGTTGAGACATTGATTCTTCTTGCATTGTTTTGTGTTTGGCATGTAGTTTCTAGGGTAAAATGGCCATGATTTGATCTTGCATTTTCCAATTGTTTGACATTTCTTTTGTTAAGAACCCTAAAAAACCCTAATAACTTAGAAAATTCATAACTTGAGTTTGGTTGAGAGTTGAGAGCTCCCCTTTGGCCAGTGGTTTATTATAGGTTTAGGGTTTCTTTGGGTAGCATTTTCCATTTTTTATCTTAGGGTTTGCTTCTGTTTTTGGATTTTGGTTTGATGTTTGATTCATGAACCCTAATTTGGGCTTTCTTTTGCATCCTTCTTACATTCTCTTGCATAACATGACTTGTCTTTGCATTTTGTGCATTCTTGTGATCCATTTGACATCTTAAGACATATAGAAAGCATGTTTGATCATTGCATTACATATTTGCCATGTCATTTGTCTTGTATGCTTCATAACTTTCCATGCTTGTTCATGCTCCTTAACTTGCATCATTTGCATTCATAACCTTGTATGAGCATCTCCATGTCTTGCCTCATGTTTGCAGCACCTCATAACATCATAATCATCATCAACATGCTTCTGGTTTGGTCTAGCATCATGTCATTTCATTTCATTTAGTATTACATTGCTTTTCTTTCTAACATTTCAGGTGGTAAGTAACTTGAGAGGTGGATTTGCCTTCACTTCTCATAACTTTTCTTTTCATCTATCTTGCATCCATTGCTGCATTTTTATGTGTGTTTGAGTTTGAGCTTGCTCATTCTTGTTCCTCCCACTTTCTTTCTTCAAGTGACTTGACTTCTTGAATGAAGCAAGTTGCTTTACTTCTCCTGATCCTTTCATCTGCTTCCTGGTGGCTCCATTGAAGATCTTCTCTTGTAAACCTCACAAACCTTAGGAACAACCAAGCATGACAATGAATTAGGGTTTTGATTAGTTCCCCTCATAGTTTTACCTTTGTGTCTCTCCTTGAGTCCTCTCTTCTCACCTCATAATCAGGGACTAAACCCTAAAGGCTTTAAGACTTTGTGATTAAGTTTATGCCTGCATCCTTCTCTTAGGATGGAGTGTATAACTTTAATCCTAAGTATTAAACCCTTAAGGTGTTTAAATCTCTTAATCAATTCACTTAATAAGTATCAAGACATCACACTTGTAACTTGGGCCTTGCATTAGGGTTCTAATTCTTCCTTAAGTGGTTAAGAAGGACTAACCCTAGTGTTAATGGACAAGTCCCCCTCAAGTTGTCTTACAAATCATAAAATTCATTTCATCATCATACCATTAAATAAAATCCACCTAATCAAAGGCTTGTTCTGTCATGAGTTTAATCCTTAATCATGGATTAAGTTGAGGAGCATTCCTCAGCTTAAACATTCTCATCTATCATCCTTCTTTTAGGATGGTGTAATGAGTCTGTTTAATCCCTGATTATGGCTTAACCTCATTACTCAACACTAAACAAAAACACCAAAAACATCTAAATAATCACAAGTAGGTTAATGATCTTAATCCTGCATCAAAGGTGATTAAGTGTGAGAATCTGACTTCACACTTAAGGTACTCTCATTACCCCTAAACAGAGGGAAGATGTGATGAGTTTACTAAATCCATTGGTTTAGGCTTAGGCTCATTAACTTATGACAAACTCTCAAAAGCAATAAAAGACTGAAAACATAAAAAACAAACAGTAATCGTCTCCTTCGGGATTCTTTTCTCATCTCCTTCACTCATAAACGAGAACTTGCTTCTTCCGTCTAATGCAAGACAGTTAGCACCTGAGCCAGACAGGTCATACACTTGAGCATAGACAAGCAAGCAGTTCACAAGTCAATTCATCTATCAGTCTCTTTGGGTCGAACTACGGTGTTCTGACTTCCTCATTGCACGAGAGGATACGTAGGCATAACTTAACAGTTATCGAACAAAAGTTTCTGTACATTCCCCCTCCTTCTAGCCTCATTCTTTTAGCCTCATGATCATGAGCAGTTCTTTTTCATTCTCACACTGACACTTTCATACTTCATATCACTTATACACTTTACACTGACACCTGTACATTCTTTTCCAGCTATTTTATACACAGATTGCACTGACACTACCCCTTTAAAACACAAATCTTTCAAGCGTGGATCCCGTCGAGTACGACGGACAATCTGGGTGCTAATACCTTCCCAGGTTGTAACCAACCCCCTTTCTCAGTCTCTCTGGTTCGCAACCGTCTTATCCGTATCTTTCTAGGTCTATGCAGCATTGCCTTTCCTCCGGGATAAAAATGCCTAGTTGGCGACTCTTTTCATCTCCAGTGAGTTCACGGCTGTGTGTTCTCACTGTCCCCTTCGCCGACCGTTCGCGCTTGTACCTGGATGCAAATCTTCGGGAGCGACACCGTCGAGTACGGCGGACAATCTGGGTGCTAATACCTTCCCAGGTTGTAACCAACCCCCTTTCTCAGTCTCTCTGGTTCACGACCGTCTTATGCATATCTTTTCCTAGGTTTATGCAGCATTACCTTTCCTTCGGGATAAAAATGCCTAGCTGGCGACTCTATTCATTTCTTTTCTCTTTTCGCCGACCGTTCGCGTCTGTACCCTATTTGACTTAGCCTCATTTGGTGGGAGCGACAAACAAAGTATTGAAATAAACAATGGTTTATTTGACGTGTGTTTTATTTACTGCATGTTCTAAATCATTGTACATAAATAATTGGAATTTGTTCTACATGAACACACTCGAGAGTTGCTTCATTGCTAGCTTATGGTGGAAAAATATAAGGAACAATTACCGGTGTAATTGAACATAGACTCTGAACTGAAGGCCTCAACATTCAAATGTGTGATCACACATGGTTATTGTATATTAACTTATGGTATCATTCAGAGTTGGTGATAAAGATGTGGTTCTTCGTACTACTGTAAGAAATGCTATATTAACTTATCAACTTGTCAGCTAGAGTCTACTTGGTGTAAGACTCAAGAAAAGCTGAACAGTTCTAGAATGAATGCTCTCAACGACTATATTAGTACAAATCCTCTTGAAGACACAAAGGTTAAAAGGATTACCCACTGGATTTAGAATCTTCCGTGTATCCATCTTCAACGACTCTTGTACTATGGAGTGAAGCAAATTCACTTGATCCAGTTATCTTCACAATGTCTAGTTTCTGTAGGTTGCTATAAATATGTGGAAGATTCAAAGTTTGGATTTTCAATAAAGTTTCTAGACCCGAAGGAGTAGCAAGATCAAGCAATTATCAACTCATTGTAATATGCAGAATTTCTATAGGTAGTTGTAATTGTAAAAGCCTTAAGATTTATTACTATTGAATATCTTTGAAATCTTAAGTGCATTAGGAATTTGTTATGGTGATCTCCAATACCTCTGATACCTATATCATGTACACCTTGTTCTCTATTCTGCTGAGCCTTTAGTAGTTTAAATTAAGATTCTTGATATAAGCTTGAGCATAAGTCTTGAGCCAAGATGCTTAAGCCACATAAATCTGATTGCTTGAGTGCTTGAGTTGTGAAAGTCTTATTCAACTAATCTGATTGAGCAATAAGTCTCAGGGGTGGACCTGAGTAGGATAAAACATAGTCTAGATGATCAGAGGAGCAGGAGGCTCAGTCAGAGGATGAACAGTTAGCCATGGTCATTCAGTCTATGCAAGGGAAGTATTAAACATGTTCTATAAGCAAAGGGAAGTCTCTTCCAGAAGATCTTGAAGCAAGATGCTTGTATCAGAAGGCTTAAGAAAAGGTAATTCTTAGACATGTGCTCTAAGTAAGGAAAGTCTCAGACCATGTGTATGAGAAATTGTAAAGAATTATGTAGAAGCACAAGTGATTGTAATTTGAATGATTATAATGAAAAGCTATTGTGAATCAAGGGAATTGGACTACTCTCAGTTTAAGGAGGAACCAGGATAATTCTTTGCGTCTTCTGCCGATTATTTACTTTATTTCTGTTATGTATCCACTACAAATGAATTAGACAGAATTTGAACACAAGTTCCGATTTTTCATCTCTGACTAGAAGTAAACCTAAAGAAAAGCGAAACATAATTCAACCCCATTCTTGTGTACTTTTCACACCTTCAATTGGTATCAGAGCATGATATGTACTTAACACTTAACAATGGTCCAAATAATGATCCAATAAGAAAAAATATATTTTTCTTCAAGAAGGACTTAGATGCCACATGAAAAATATTATAAGGATTTTCCTACCATATCCAAAGGGTGATTCCACTGGATTTAAATGATGGAAAAGTTAAAAATATTCTAAATCATTGGTTCTGATAAAGGGTTTTCGAAGATCTATAGAATGTCCTTGCAAAAGGTATTACTATAGAAGTTGATGATGAATGAGAAGATCATTTTTGAAAATCTCTTTCATCAACTCAGAAAAAGCTTATTGAATAATCTTATGAAGATAGTTGTATTCTAGTAGGTGCTCTATCTCAATTCTAAGAATATCAACATCATTGATATGTCTGATGGTTGGAGTATCTTTGAAATCTTGTGATCATATTTAATGAGATCAGGTTCTGGAAGCTTGAACAATTGCACTTCATCTAGTCTTTTCAAGAAAATTATGAGAAAATACGTTCTGACTCACATCGAAGGTAACACTTCTTCAGGTGGTTTAGTGCTTGAATCTACTATGATCTGAAGGTCTGTCTTAAAAGTCTTTAACTAAAAGAAACATAGCTAGATGATGCAAATCCTTCAATAAAGTCCATCTTTTCTATTTTATTTTAGTTCCTTGGAAGGACTAATGATAAGATACTTATGTCTCTTATTAGAAGAACTTACTCACTTGTTGGATAGACAATACCTTTTTTTGATTGAGAGACAACTCAAAAGCTTCTGAAATACTTGTATGTCAAACTGATTGAAAATCTGAGAACAAGAAGATACACTACAAGGACCTAATGTCAGTGTTTCTTCATTGATCAAAAAATTTGGATCTGATATTAGTGTATAATACATATGAAGAGAAACATGTGTATTATGAAATAAATATCTTGTATTGAAAGTTAAGAAGTGGTGATTAAGCCCTTCTCACCTTGAGATACTTGATAATTTGGAGTTTGCTCTTCAAGATAATATCTTAAGAGACTCAAGTTGCCTCTTGATTGAGGATCATCATGGATTTTGTTGTAACATACATTTTTATGACAAGTCTTCAGTCTCTCTTTATGCTTTTGTCAGTTGTACTAATAGAGTACTCTAAATTGCTTTGTGTCTAAGTTTAATAACTAACATAATCTGGTTCTGAGCTTGTTAATAACTTCATTTTTAAAATATTTGATCTTAGACAATGAATTTAATTACTCTGCTTAGAACAAGATTTTGTTCATCACCTTCTGTTCTGGATTCATTCTCTAGGATGAGGTGTGATGATGCTGGTTAGACTAAGGAACAAGGAAATGAAGAGTCTGTTTGTACATACTGTCATACCCTAAATTTTGACCCTAAGATATATACCTCATCAATGGAAATCCATTGACCAAAGGACTGTGTCAAATTGGTTTGGACAGTATCCCCACAATGAATCAAGATTCTTAAGTCCCTTAGAGGATTCAGGCAAAGGACCAATCATTAAAACATAAGATTTTAAACCTTTCAATAACTCTCAAAGGATTAAGTAATCTCAAATGATGGGAAATATTTCAAGGACTGTACAAAAGTTTCAGTGATCTGGGCCATAAGCCATCACAATCACCAATTAAGGTTTCAGTCAACTGATGCCATCCAGATGAAAATTTTCATAGAGAAGGAGCCATGACCTCCATACATAATCAAGAATTTTGACATGACTTTTACAATCCATTTACAAGTACAAGAGGTGTAGAGATCAAAGACTGCAAGATTAGGGTTTCACAGTGCCCAAATTAGGGTTCTTGGCTAATCGGGGAACCAAAAGTCAAGGTTTTCATTTGGACAAGAGCCTATACCATAGGGAATGGTTTAAATAACTCAAAGTCCATTTATAAGGTCAAAATACCTCAGAGGATATCCGGTTGAAAAAATCAGAAAACCAGTGGTATCCAGTGTAATTTCCATCTAGACCAAAAAGTCAAAGTTTGACTTTTTCACCCAAAATGATTCTCATGACCTATATTAGAAGAATATATGGTCCATTAATGCATTTGATCACACATTTTTTTAAATTTGAAGATAACTTGCAAAAGGGGCAACCTTTAAAACTTATAAATTTTTCTAAGTTATGGAAAAAATGTTCAAGTGGCCTACTTCCAAGCATCATAACTTGTGATCCAAGCATCAAATTTTATGAACTAAAGCTCAAATGAAAGATCTCATCATAATCTACAAATGATTCAACTACAAGAAACTCCAATTCTTCATGGATTTTAAATTGTGATTGGATCAAAATCAAGAAAAATACTGATTTTCAACACTTAGAAAAAATTTGTCTAAGTACAAAATCAGCAAAACACCAAAGCTTGTATGGATTTTTCACCAAGATCCAAGTTGATTCAGATCCTTCTCAAAAAAACCAATGTTGTTGCAAATGTTGCCAACAATTCAAAGAACCAATTGGCATGAAAAGATCTTGCTTGTACATGAAGAAATCATGAATCAAAGTGACCATCCAAAACTGTTTTGCAAAAACTCAAATTTTTATAAACTTTTGAAATCTGATTTTTTGAATCAAAGGATAATGTCAAGTGGGTTTAAGCATCTAAACAATCATTACAAACCTGAGAAAACTTGCAAAGTCATGATTACACCATGGAATTCACCAAAATGAAATTCATGAATTTCAACAATATACATTTTGATCCAAGGGTCACCAAGCTCCAAAATGGCATATTCTTGGAGCTCTTGTTCAACAAGTAATTGGTGGATACAATCCAAGAATAAAACTTTTGAGGAATGTGAAATTTGCTGCTGCATAGCTGAGCTATATGAGAAATTAATCATTTCATGTGTAAGAGATATTTTTACAAATAATGACTCACAAATGTGACCTCATCTCTTCAAGATTTACGGGCTAAGTAATCTCAACATCTTTGCCTATAAATAGAGACCTCATTTGATCATAAAAATTACACCAAAGCCTCTGATCTCCAAGCTTTCTCTCCTTTGCTCTCAAAGACTCAAAACTTGATATTTTAAGCAATCACTATTGGTTTTTGAGTTGTGGCCACTATCAACTCAAACCAAATGCTCAAACACATCAAATATGATGTTTATGAGGTGTTAAAACACTTAGATCACCTCTGGAACACTTCCAATCCAGAATCACTCTTCAAAACCTCAAAAAAGCTTGGTTTCTGCAATATGAAGATCAGAAGTTGATCCAACCATTTGCAATCAAGTCCAAGTGTTCAAACACACTCCATATGGTGTAGGGAAGCTGTCCAGATCATCACAACATCTCTGTAACACCTCCAGCTCAAAATCACAACTCCAACTGCAAGCTCAAGTTCAGGTAAGCCTTAAACTTGGGCAATTCATGATCCATGCATATTTCCTCGCACTATCGTTTTGCTATGTGTACGTAATCATATTCTAAGCAATTCCCCTCAATCAATTTCATAAAATCATCATCATGTAGAATTTCATGAAGCTCAAGCCAAATTAGTGTTCTTAAGTGTTCTTTACTGATTTCTCACTCTACGCTAAAAATAAATGAAATTAATTGGTAGCATGATGTTCATGAGTTAAAAACGAGCAAGATTGATGTTTATTTCATTTCATTTTATTACATATTCAGTGAGATATAAGGGATTTTGCAAAATTCCCATTTCTGGGCAAGATGAAGAACACTGCACGTGTTCTTCATTGTTCTTGGCGCCTTTTTGAATTTTCAAATATATGAATTTTGTGATTTTATTTAATTCAATCCAAAATTAATTTCTCTCTGGTTATTTTGAGTTTTTAAATGATTCTTTTTTCATTAATTCTAAAAAATGTTTAAATATTTTATTCCATGAAAAAATATCCAATTTTTTTATAAATATATTTATTATTTTCATAAATAATTAATTTTATTTGTTTCTAAACATTTCAAAATTCATTTCTTTCACTTGATTTTTCAAACATAAATGATATTCAAGTTGTCTCATGGATAAAATTTTTTTTCAAACATTGATCCAAGGTTTCAACTTGTTTTTCAATTATGTTTGAAATTTATCAAAGATTTTAAATATTTTTATATTTAAAATATCAAAAAAATATCAAAAACTAGGTGTAACGGTAAAATCATGAGTGTAAGTTATTAGTTAACTTAACTCAAAATAAACAGAGTCGCCATCACGCTTTTATTTTATTCCAAGTGAAAAAGGAAAAAAGAGCGAATAAACTAAAAGGGTGCTAACAGAGGTGCCCGGAGTACTAGGGTTTTGTCTTCAGTGTACCTGCAGAAAACCAAAAGGGTGCTAACAAAGATGCCCAAAGTTTGCAGCCATCATTTGGATATTAATGGTATGTAGGACTACTCCTTAACCGATAATTTCCTCAAGAGGACCTCGTCCGAGTGTAGCATCGCGTGACAACCACCTCAGGTCTACACCTGGGTAGCTTCCGCACTAGGTTCCTAAATGGGCTTGGATGAGTTAATGGTTCTACGGTCCTCGGTATGATCAGCTCCAGGTCGGAAAAGTAATGCCATGGTACGACTACTCATCATGACATAAGTAATCCAAGAGAACCTAATTGAGTGGAGATTATCGAATTGATATCGCTTTGGACTACTCCATCGCGTATTACTTCGAATGTTTCCGTCCTATCATAAGTTCACTCATATCCAGGTTTAGAATCTATCTCACTCACAGAGGATCACCGAAACCGAAACGGAAAAAAAAATAAAATCAAACCAAAGCAATAAATAAATCAAAGTAGACCGAATCCACTTAGAGACTACTCCCCAATAGAGTCGCCACTTTTCTGCAGCGGTAAAATTATGAGTGTAAGCTATTAGTTAACTTAACTCAAAGTAAACAGAGTCACAACCTCACTTTTATTTTATTCCAAGTGGAAAAGGAAAACAAAGCGAATAAATTCTAATGAATCTAAAAGAAAAAAGCTAAAGAAACAAACAGAGAAACATGTAAGGGGATAGGTTACAAAATGGGAAGGTTTTACGCAACCAAAATGTTTGTGGTACTCCACGGGAGCCATTTGAAAAATTTATTGCTTTTGGTTTGAAAATGTTTGGTAAATGAGAGTGGAGGGATGAGAGAAAAATAATTTTTAATATTTTTGTGTTTGGAGAGGTTTACCACCTCATGCCTACATACCCACAACGTGAAATGCGAGATCAAAATCCCGTAGTTCATGGTATAAATAGTGAAAATTTATGTGTTGGATCAATTTTAAAATGTAAAGATAAGTCGCAATTCTTTAGCGAATAATTCTGCTAAAAAGAATGAATCATATCTAAACTTATGAAAATGGTTAAAAGGAAAAAAAATGCACAAAGACACAAAAAGGATTGGATGAGTTTCGTATTTTGTATGGTCTTTTGAAAAAGGTTTCGATATGCTTAGGTGGTTTAACATTTATTAAGAAATAAAAGAAAAGGTAAAATCACTTGACCTAAGTCAAAGTTTGATTATTAAAGCGGTTTAAAGTTTGAAAACAAAGAAGTTTTCGAAAAGAGGGAGGAGTTTTGAAAATTAAAGAAGGGGGAAGAGATGAAGAGGTTAACCTAGTGCAAAAAATAAAAGTTAGGGAAAAGAATGATCTAACCGAAATGAAGCCACTTCAAATTATTAATAAGAATTCCATCCTTAAGCATTCAAGAACCAAGATAAACAATGCTAAATAAAGGCAAATCTTCAACCATTAACCCTCCATGCAATGGGATAAGATGTCCTAATTCAAAGTCCAAAAGTTACATTAATACTTCAAAGGTAGTCCATAGTTAAATCACTCCAAAGCATAAGTTAGTAACCAATAGTCCAAGATGGGAAGAATTAAGTTTTTTATGGTTTAAGCCTTTATTAATATTTTTGTGTCCAAGTGGACAAAAGAAAAAAACAACACAACAAAATAATAGCAAGAATATAAACATGATAATGGATGATAAAGCATAATACAAATAAAAGAGATAAAGGAGCGAGAAGGAAATTAAAGAACAATATAATGCAAGAAATATAATAGAATAGTAATATAGTAATATTAATAATAATATGTACATAATAATGGTATGGTGAACTTAATCATCCACAATCAAAGAGAGTAACAAGGCATTTAATGCCAAAACCTAAAAGGTAACCGATTTCGCTTAGTATCTTACACTATAGTGATTAATCGAGGCGATTTAGTCCAAATTCAATGAAGTTTGAAAGAAGATTGGGAGAACCAAAGAAACTACGCATCAAACTTCAAAAGTCATGGATTTTAACGCAAAAAGATTAACCACTTTGGCATTACGCGACCAACACGAGGTCCGGTCCATAAAAGTGCAAATATCTGATTTGATTTTTATTCCGAATTTGGGACACATTTAGGTCTATGTTAAGCAATCGCTGAGTAATCTACAAAGTAATTACCCTACAAATGAGACCGGCCAAAACCAATTAAGGTTAATGATGTTAGTGCTAGTACATGTGAGATAAACGATATGTAAATCGCCATCCGAACGCAATACCGCAAAAAAATAAAGATGAATTCTAAATTGAGTTATACTTATGGTATTCTTTCATCTTTAAGTTCAATCACTCATTTTGGTGGATTCAAGTATGAAAATATCTCACTAATGCAAAGTACCTGAAGTGAATTAAATAATTCACTTAGAGGTAGATTTGAACAAATGAATATTAACCACTCTAATCTACACCCAAAGTCCATTGAAATTAAAGAGAAATCAGTCCCAAAAATGTCTCCCAAGGTAAAAATAAGAAGAGAGAAAAGGAACCAAAAAAAGCCCAAAAACAAGCCAAAAATTCAGTTCTGTTCCAGAGTGGTAACCGGTTACTAGTTAAAAGAAACAGTTTTTGGGCAAAATTAACAATGGTAGCCGGTTACTACTAGATGGCTAACCGGTTACTCTGTGCGCAGTAGCAAAAAATGGCCAAAATTCAACATGATCCTTCTTTCAAAACATTTTTCAAACACCTTATGATCATGAACTGAATTGGCACGAATTTTAAAGTTAAAAAACAGTGAAATCCTTGCAATCAAACAACAATTTATGATCCAAAGGATCAACAAACAAAATCATCAAGGATCTACATCTTGAATGATGGTGATGAAGGTATAACCATGGAAGAAGGTGAATTACTAAGAACAATCTTCAAATTGATCCAATACCAAGCTTGATCTACTGAATTTGATGAATAAAAATGAAAAGGATGAAGGTTTAACTCAAAGTTAATCAAGAATTCAATGTGAATTCTTGATAACTTTCAAAAGAGAGAAAATGACTTTAGTAAATTTTGTGGTTTGGGAAGATAATTGGCAAGAGATTTTTTGGCTATCAAAAGCTCTAGAAATGAATGAGAAAAATGCCTATATTTAAAGGGTTTAGGTATGGAAATTTGGTGAAATGGAGCTTGCTTTGAAAATTCAAAATTAGGCTTGGAAATTCAAAATTTGGAGGGAATTATAAAAGAGTGGTGATTAGTGAGAGTTTATAGTGGGAATTAATTTTAATGATGTATGGGAATTAAATGGAGATGGTCTAGAATATTCCAAGTGTGATAAAAAATGAAATTGATGCCAAAATTGAATATTTAAAATTGCTGCCAAACTTTTCAAATTCGTGCGCTGGTAACCGGTTAATCCCAGGGTAGTAACCGGTTACTCATTGCAAAATTTGAAAATTTTGTTTTCTTTTGCACTGTTGTGACTCCGACTCGATTCTTTTGCGCGTCGAAGAAGGCATGGAAATAAACTCACGAACCTTGAAATTCCTTGAATAAATCAATTAAAACTTGGGAAATCCTTGATCAAATAAATTTGAATTGTTTGCAGATCAACTTCGACTTTTTATCTGTGAAATTCATACGAGATGCGGGAATACTATTTTTGGCATTTTCACATGCTCTTCCCCTGAAAATGTTAATAAATGAAATTTTTTTTTTTGGATTTTAATTAATGGTTAGTAAACATAAACAAATAAAAACAAATAAAAGCAATGTTGATCTCCTGTGAGGCATAAACCTACAACCAACAAGAACCGAGGAACCAATCTGTGACATTGTTTGTATGCAAAATGATGAAAATGCAAACACAAACTTAAGGGCAGAAATTAGGGTGTTACAACTGCCCCTATTTAAGTTTCTTCAATTTGGAGATATGGAGATTGACATCTTCTTTTCTACAAGATAAGAGAAACTTAAATATAGAAAACCCATTTTTTGGCCCTAATAGACCATGATATGATATGATATGAATATGATATGAAAACCCAAGATCTCTGTGGGGAAAACACGACCACCCGAGAAAAGCAAAAAGCTTGGGGACATTGAAGAAAATCCCGTTGGGGAAAAACAACAAACAACAAGATAGTTTACCAGGAAAATAAATCACTGGGTAGCTGACTCCACTTGGGGAAAATATTGTGTAACATAATCAAGATAAAAATCAACGAGGAATAGTAAAAAATATGTCGGGGAAACATCAACCAAACAAAATATTCAAGTCCAATAGATGGAGGAATACTGAATTAGGAAAGAGTCACCAACTACCGGTTTACTGGGTAGAGAGACTACTGACTACCGATTTACTGGGTAGGAAAGATAATGACTACCAATTTACTTGGTAGACACAAAACGAACAAACATCTACTACCGATTTACTGGGTAGAGAAAATAACAACTACCGATTTACTAGGTAGGAAGGTTAACAACTACCAATTTACTAGGTAGACATCAAAATAACAAATTATCTGCTACCGATTTACTGGGTAGAAAATATCTGTAGATGTTAAAGAATTCTCGACTATCGAATTTGCTGGGTAGAAGCAAAAGCAATAAGCTCAAAAGGAAAGATTACCCACTATCAAACAATGATAGTTTAATTCCAAAATAATCAAACAAATAAGAGGAAACATATTACCCATTATCCAACAAGCGATAACTTAATTCCAAAGTAATATACTCAAACAAGATAAAATATTTCCCACTATCATGCATGTGAAAACTTAATACCAAAACAATATACTCAAGAGGAAAGATTAACCACTACCAAACAAGTGATAACTTAATTCCAAAGTAATCAATCAAAAGGAGGAGAATTATTACCCACTACCATGCAAGTGATAACTTAATTCCAAAGTAATATACTCAAACAGGAGAAAATATTGCCCACTATCATGCATGTGATAGCTTAATTCCAAAGCAATATAACTCACAAGGGGAACCAAAGTTCAATCCAAGAGCAAGTTGGAGAGAAACGGTCAAATAAGACTCATCCCGAGGAGGAAATATCTCAAATGGGGAAAATTCCATCCATATAATAAACTGGGAAGGAAACTGAATCAACATCATCCACGAGGAACAAACTTAGTGGGGAATTAAAAAGGATAAACATTTTCTGCTTAATGGTCGACACTCTAAACTTGAGGGAATACAACACACACACTTTGTGGGGGAAAATTGTAACACCCTTTCTACCCTATCACAGATTAAGCAATTTAAATCAATTATCAGAGTAAAAGTTCATAAAAAGGGCATCACATTTACTTCTTGAAAAATCAAAAGTCAAAACATCAACTAGAGTCCTGTCCCGTAACACGAGTTCATAAAATCATAAACAACATCATAAATATTTTCTCAATAAATATGCAGCGGAAAAACCAATAAGTCATAATATCTTCTTTATAAAGCAAAACTCTTGATTTATCTCAAACATCATTTTATCAAAATACTTAAAATAAAACTTAACATCTTAATCTAATTAAAACATAATCATTCAAGCGAAACTCATCTCGATGTTATTGGACACAGAGCATGACTCCACTTCTAACTAACTTGACGACTCACTATCTCTGAGCCACGCACGCACCGAGCTAACCTTGATTATCTGCAGGATGGCATAATATACCATCACCAAAAGGCAGGCAAGGTGAGTAAATTCACATTCTATAATATAATATAGAAATAAGAACTTAAAACAAAACAACATCAACAATTCATTTACAGTTCATTTAAACATATCATCATCACCATCATCAAGTCATAGAAATATTCATCATACCCATTTAATACACATTATCTAATACATCTTATCATTCCACCAAACATCAATGCACTCATGCTATGTCATTTAAAATGAAATGCAACCTCTTAGTAATGCATGTGGTACCGAAACATCCTCATGTGATGGACACTAGACCATCAAACCTCCCCAAATGGAGCACATCATAAACATCATATCACTTCAATCCACACAATGGGATTGAAGTTACCAATGGACCGAAGTCCCCTCATAAAATCAATGCCATGAATGCAAGACACAATATACATACATCATCCTCAAAACATCACAACATTGCATCCACATTCATAATTAATCAATTATTCCTCATACATCATTCATAACATCATATACATACTCATTGGAATATCATATAATACACTCATCCAACATCATACCTCTACATCATGAAAATCATACATTATAACTCGAAGAAAATCAAATAATTTGTCGTACATCACTTAATTACTAACTCTACTCACATGGCCTCCAAGACACATCATTTGACAACTTCACAACGTCATGGCAAACTATAATATACTACCTTAAAAACAGTTTTAAAAAATAAGACATTTTTCTAAGTTTTCCAAGGCTCGCTAAGCGAGACCTCATGCTAGCTAAGCACCCATTTCACTATCTTTTCTTGCTAAGCGAGCTTCGCGATTTTGCAGAATTTTTCTGCGATTTCAGCCTTTTCCCTCTGTGACAAAACCCCTCAAAAACTCATAATTCGGCAACATTACACCAGAAAACCTCATTAACATCAACATTCATTATAACAACATCATTTACATCATATACATCATTATGTTCATCTAATTCATCATGAAATCATCCTCAACAACACAAAATCATAAAATCAAAACCGTATTCCCTATATACACCATAAAACCCCCAAATTCCCTTCCCACATTATATTATCGAAAGGAAAATACTCCCCATACCTTAATTCCTTAAGCTTTCGATAAAGTTTTTGCAATTCTCTCTAGCCTTCAAGCCCTAGCTTCTCTTCTTCTCCAGAGCTCTTTTCCCCAAAAGCGCGACGTTCCAAATGATCGTTCTTTCCAACTTTTCCTCTTTTGTCACTCTTGCCCCTAGGACCTCTTTTAGTCTTTCCCCATAAAACCCTCACTTATCCTCAACCAAAAGACCACCATGCCCTCATCCTCTAATTCCTTTTATTTTATTTAATTAAATCTCAAATAATAAACTGAACCCCATATACTTAATTATTCTAATTATTATTAAAATGATAAGCTACCCTCAAACTTCACAAAATATCAATAAACATCACAAACATCATAATTCACAAGAAAACACATCAATATAATTAAAATCTACTTTGTGGTGTTACAAATCTCCCCTACTTAAAAATTTTCGTCCTCGAAAATGTACCTGAAGCAAACAACATCAGATACGACTCTTTCATCTGATCCTCTCGCTCCCAAGTCCAACTATCACCAGCTGGTCCACCCCACAATAACTTCAATAAGGCAATCTATTTACTTCTTAATCTCTTCATTCCTCTACCATCTATTCACACTGGTGAAACTTCTACAGTCAAATTATCTCTCACTCGAACCTCATCCATCTGAATCACATGCGATGGATCTGCAATATACTTCCTCAACTGTGACACATGAAACACATCATGCAAATTCGCAAGTGACAGTGGTAATGCAATCCGATATGCCACCTCTCTGACCCTATGTGAAATATGATACAATCCAATGAAACACAAAGTGAGCTTCCTGGACTTCATAGCTCGCCCGACACCAGTCACTGGAGTAACCCTCAAGAACACATGATCTCCTTCTTGAAATTCAAGTGCATTCCTCCTCTTATCATGATAACTCTTTTTACGACTTTGAGAAGTCTTCATTCTCTCCCGGATCATCTTAATCTTTTCCGTCGTCTCTTGCACAATCTCAGGTTCGAGCACAACACTCCTGTCTAACTCATACCAACATAATGGAGTCCTACACCTCCTCCCATACAATGCTTCATATGGAGCCATACCAATGCTCGCATGAAAACTATTGTTATAAGTAAACTCAATCAACGGTAAATGATATCCCACGCACCTCCATGATCCTACACACAAGCCCTCAACAAATCCTCTAAGGATTAGATAATCCATTCTGTCTGACCGTCTGTCTATGGATGATAAGCAGAACTCATCCTCAACTTGGTTCCCAAAGCATCTTGCAAACTCTTCCAAAATCTCGACATAAATCGCATATCTCTATCCGACACGATACTCGACGGTATTTCATGCAACTTCACAATCTCGTTAATATATATCTCTGCTAGTTTCGACATGGAATGATTAATCTTCTTCGGCAAGAAATCCGCCGACTTAGTTAATCGATGTACAATTACCCAAATGGAATCATTTCCCTTCACCGTCTTCGGAAAACCTGTTACAAAATCCATAGAAATGCTATCCCATTTCCATTCTGGAATACTCAATGGTTGCATCATACCTAAAGGCTTTTGATGTTCAACCTTCGATTTCTGGCAAACCAAACACACATACACAAACTCCGCAACATCTATCTTCATACCCGGCCACCAAAACAACTTTTGCAAATCATGATACATTTTAGTCGCCCCAGGTTGAATACTCAACCTACTTCGGTGCCCTTCCTCTAGAATACTCTTCTTCAATTCTGGAATATCAGGAACACACACTCGATCTCGAAACCTCATCATGCCATTCTCATCAATACGAAACTCTCCTCTGTTACCTTGGTTAATCAAGGTCACCTGATCAACAAACTTCAAATCTAATTGTTGTCCTAAATGGATCTCCTCCATAATATCATTAGTCAATTTCAGCATACCCAGCTTCACACTTTCAGATGTAGGTTCACACAACAAACTCATATCTCTGAATTGCTCAATCATCTCAACTTCTTTTACCATCATCGTCGACATGTGCAAATTCTTCCTACTCAAAGCATATACAACCACATTAGCCTTACAAGGGTGGTAACTCAAATCAAAATCAAAATCCTTCAACATCTCTAACCATCTCCTTTGCCTCATGTTTACTTCCTTCTAGTCAAACAAGTATTTCAAACTCTTATGATCACTGAACACCTCAAACCTCGATCCAAACAGATAGTGTCTCCAAATCTTTAACACAAAAACCACAGCGACTAACTCTAAGTCATGGGTAGGATAGTTCCTATCATGAACAGGTAACTGTCTAGAAGCGTAGGTAACTACTTAACCATTCAACATCAAAACACCACCAAGACCTATCTTAGAAGCATCACAGTACACCACAAAAGATACATTTAGATTCGGTAAAATTAAAACTGGAGCGGTAGTCAACCTCTTAGAAAAACTTAGAAAAACATCCCATACATAAGGTTGACCCTTTCGAGTCAACTGCGTCAAAGGCAAAGGAAACTTATAAAAACGCTCTATAAACTTGCGGTAATAACCGGCCAACCCAAGAAAACTTTTGACCACGGTAGCAGACTTCAGAGTATCCCAATTCAATACAACATCAATCTTCAAAGGATCCACTGAAATCCCACAACTAGAAATCACATGGCCAAGGAAACTCACTTCCTTCAACCAGAACTCACACTTAGACAACTTAGCATAAAGCTTCTTCTCTCTCAACACTTGTAATACAATCCTCAAATGTCCCTCATGTTCTTCTTTTGACCTTGAATAAATCAAAATGTCATCAATAAAAACCACCACAAACTTATCCAAATATTCAATAAATTTTCCAGTTCATATACTCCATGAATACATCAGGTGCATTGGATACACCAAAAGGCATCACAGTATATTCATAGTGACCATATCTCGTCCGAAAAACTGTCTTCGGAATACAATATGCTTTAACTCAAATCTGATGATAACCCGACCTCAAATCAATATTGCTAAAAACATAAGCTCCCACCAACTGATCCATCAAATCATCAATCCTCAGAAGTGGATATTTATTCTTAATAGTCACCTTATTCAACTATTGATAATCGATGCACAACCTCATACTACCATCCTTCTTCTTAACCAACAACACAGGAGCACCCCACGGAGAAACACTCGGACGAACAAATTTCTTCTCAAGAATTTCTTCAAGTTGTTTCTTCAACTCACTCAATTCATAAGCCGACATCCTATAAGGATCCTTCGACATTGGACTAGTACTAGGTACTAAATCCACAGAAAACTCTACTTCACGCTCCGGTGGTAAGTCACTAATATCATCCGGAAACACATTAAGAAATTCTCAGACAACGGGTAATTCGACACCTACTTGTTCACGGTCAACTTGCAATGCCCCAAACAAAGCAACCATCTGGGCTTCATCTGCTAGAAGTTCATCCACTTGCTTCGCAGATAGAAACGTCATCTCCTTACACTCACTAAACTCTGGAAACTCCACAATCTTTGCATATCAGTTGATATGCACAAATTTAAACTCTAACCAATTCATCCCCATAACAACATCCATATGGCGCAAAGGAAAACACACTAAATCCATCAAGAAATTATTACCATAAATGGTCAAGGGACACTTCAAACACACATGGTTAGTCATAACTGAACCGTCAGCAGGAATTTCAATCAACATATTACCATCCATAACAGTCAAAGGTAAATTCAACCTGGTCACACACTCAATCAAAATAAATGAATGAGTAGCCCCAATATCAATTATAGCAACCAATTTAACATCATTAATAAAACAAGTACCTCTAATCAAGTTGTCTTTCTTCTGAGCATCTGAGCCACTCAAAGCAAACACTCTACCATTAGTCTGAGTCGCAGTAGCATACTTCTTCGGTTTCTGGCACTGAGTAATGATGTGTCCTTCTTCGCCACAATTAAAACAAGTTGGTTCAACACTTATATACTCATTATCTTGAAGTATTAATCCATCTATTATTCAAATAGATTATCATGATGGACTTGCACTTGAACCCCCAGGATCCTCAATCCTAAGGGCCTCAAATCCATTCTTACAGGCAATATCCTCATGGTGCAATTATGTCACAATCCCCTTGCCTTTATTCCTACTAGTAAGTCTAAGAGTTTCCCATAATTTTGTCTCTTTAGCCTCTCTGTTCTATGTTATCTCTTTGTTATCAGTTGGATCCCCTTGGCTAGAATGTTTTTGAGGGGGTTTAGGTTGCCATTGTTTTTTCCCTTTTGGTTTGCATTGATGTCTAACCTTTTGACATGTTTCACATAAGGTTGATTTCCACTCAAATTCAACTGCTTGCTGCCTTTTGTTGCCAGAACTATCCTTAATAATGATGTACTCTTTTGTTTTTGTGTTACATCTATTTCCACTAGTATTCTAGCATAAGACACTCTTAATTTATTTGTGGTGCATTCTTCAGTGAAAAGAGGGTTTCCGAGGGAACTGCCTATTTTGCCTAAGCTTCTAGGTCCCCATAAATGTATAGGCAAGTTGGTTAGCTTAACCCAAACATTTAAAGTTCTAAACATGTCCCTCTTAAAGTCAAATTCAGGGTTCCAATCTTTTAGAACCATTGGCATATTTTGAATGGTGTAGGGTCCTCTCATCACAATTAAATCTTTGTCTATGTTGGATTTGAATTTCGATAGAAAATATCCCTCATCATGGTAGTAAAGATCAGGTAGTTGAACAAAATTACAAGACTTAAATACATATTGTATACCAACATTCTTACTAAGTTATTTGCCTATCTCATACATGATTAAAGTTGAATCCTAAAAATTTACCTCAGATTCAATGTCTGCTTCTTCAATGTCAACCTCAAATTATCCTTCCACAAGATTAGGAGTAACAAAATCAATTGAGGCCTCACTTGCCGAAATCTTGTTGTCGCTGATGATGTCCACCCATAGCTTGAGAGGTTGTTCTTCTTTGTTCATCTCAATATCTGCCTCGTTATTCACCGGACTGGTCACCTTGGATTTGTCTTCTAGGGTTTCTCCTCACAACTCTTCCCCGAGTTGGATTCAATACCCATTGTTGATCCACTCTCAGAATCATCTATGCCGATACTTCGTTGCAAGAGTGTGGTTAGTATTGAAGGTGATGGAACCTTATTCTTATTTGGTCACCCCCTCCCTCGACCCATAGTGCTTCTGATTATATGATTCAACTCTTTCCAGTTGATCCCTAGTCCATGGACTAAAAGTTTAAACCAACCTGAATCAAGTTTCACTGTTAACCACAAGCTTGTACGCTAGGTCTACCGCCGAAGAAAAGTTGGCCGAAATTCGTGACCGAAAATCGCTTGAGGAAATCATCAAGTTGTATTCTTTTATTATTATTATTATTATTGTTATTATTATTATTGTTGCTGTTGTTGTTGTTGTTGTTAACTGTTGTTAAAAGATATTTCATAAAATATTTGAAAAGGATTGTTTAATATTATTACCTTTCATAAAATTATAGTATTTTAATATTGTAAATATTATGACTATTAAAAATAATTTAGATTCATCATACCAATTAAAATAACATAAATTTATAGTTATCAAATTAGTGAAATTGTAATTTTCACTGAAAAATTTAATATGAAAAATGAACAATAATAAAAGTGAGAGTGTTGTTAAAAAGTATTAAATTATAAAATAAATCTTATATAATTCTACATGGAAAATAAATTATATTGATTAAGTGGATCAAATTCATATTTAATTGAATCTACATACGCCTTTTGATTAAATAATATAAAGGGGTAAAATTTAGTGTTACTGACAACGAATCCATAAAATTTAGTGTCAATGTTTAATTTGACATCGAATCTCAACCGTTAAAATGATTGATAAAACGGTCATTATAAATAAAATAAAAAATATATTGTCTATTCTTTTCCCTAAAAAATAGCCTATTAATGTAACCATTTGATCAATCATTTTAATGGTTGAGATTTGATGTCAAATTAAACTTTGAAACCTTGGTGTCATTTGATCTTATCCCTATATATATATATATATATATATATATATATATATATATATATATATATATATATATATATATATATATATATATATATATATATACTCAATTGGTATTTTTTTTATTTATCCAATTAAATAATTAAATAATTAAATAATTTAAAATATTTATGAGGGAAATGATAACGAATCGCATAAACATTTCTTTTTCCAACTCCACCTTTCTTTCTTTTTGTCAATAAATAATAAAACTTTTATTTATCAGTTCGTTTTTTTTATAAATAAGAAAATAAAATTTAGTGTCCAAAAAAATCATACATGTTGTAGTGAAATTCACAATAACATTACATTATTTTTCAATATATGAAGGAAACATGTTCGCTTGTGTTTTTGGAGAATAACCTCTGGTTTACCAATTCCTTGGAAATGAGTTACTTGCAGGACCAACCACACAATTCCTAGGACACATGTGCTAAATTCCTAGGATTAGTTTCTTAATGTATGAGTCTTATAAGTTGCCTTATATGTTTTGTCAAAAGGTTCCTAACGAAGTTGTTCTTATTTGTATTGGAGTATAGATGTGTTTGTACAATAAACTAAAAGAAAGACTTAAAGTTTGCATTTAAAGGATTTTTGGAATATAAACTTGCTTGAAAGTAAATTGCTTGAGAGTAAATTGCTTGAAAGTAAATGAAAGCATAAACTTAAACAAGGAATGAAGGATAAATATAAATTTTATAACTGAAAAATAAATGGTGTTTACACGTACATTTTCCAGATAATTCTCCTTTCTCTTACACACGAGTATTAGAGTAATCTTTACAGAAGTAATGTACATAATTTCACACACTTTACACAAAGAAAACTATCCTATTTATATACAAATAAAATAACCGTCAAATAACGGTCAATTCCTAAGCATTCGCCACTTGACGCTCTGCATGTTATTAATCTCTAAGACTCCTCCACGTATCTTCTACCAAACGAGGCCGTTATTCATATAAAAACTGCCCTTTAACTGGCGAAACGACGTATCTTCTTGTCATGTCGAATTCATTTGAAATTCAAATAGTCCTAACGTCTCTTTCGTTAAATCCTTGCCTTCACGTCTCTTGTCGAAAACACGAGAGGATTTCCTAGTAGTGATGTGAAAAACTTCCTAAATGGCAACTCATCCACTCTTTCGACAGACAATTGTTCGTCATATCATGAACCAAATCATCACAAACCTTCTCAAGATTCTGGACATGTTTGGAAGAAAGAGTGATCCTATCCTGTCAAATATCTTCACAGCCACGTACATCATTATTCAAAGCATAATGAGATGAGGAGTGCTAAGAAACTGTCATGTCAAATAATGATGACGTTTGGGGAACACAATTGACAAACCCATCAGCTGCTAAGGCCCTTCTTTATCAAACCCATGGTGTCGAAATTGTGTGTGTACAAATTGCCCCCCTGCAAAGGTATTTCGTCTGACTTCTGGAGAAAGCATCTTTGCTGCTGAAACCTTTATTTCGACTCCATGTATTGCATTAAATGCACTGATCCTTGAGATCTTGCTTTTATCTTACATTAAATGCGTTGATTCCCAAAATCTCACCTTTTGTCCAAACATAAAAAGTAATCATCAGATTCTCTCAACCTTTCACGTCTGGCCCACGTTCTTGGACTTGATCCCCATAACTCTACGAAACCTAGGTCTGTCATACTCTTTTCAACTTCCACTACCTTTCCACATCCACTAACGTGTCGACACGTGCCATAGCCGTTTGAAAAACTCAAATGTTTCTCTCCCTAATTTCTAATATAAATACCCCTCTTCTTCCTTCTGAAGAACTTTCCCTCCCCACAACTTATACATTTCAACTCTCTTTCTTCTCACATACCCAGTTTCTAATCCTTCTTGCTCCAATTTCTTCACCATTAACAATGGCAACTTCAAGCAAACAAAAGGACAAGAACACATCAGCTCTCCCATGCGCCCACAAGATTCTTGGACCCAAGATTATGGGTAACCAACAATACGTCCCAGAACCCCCAAATGAGAGGGAGAAAGTCATAATCTTCTATTCCTAGGTACTCATTCCTCTTTTAATATCTGGCAAGTTCCATGCTATGTTAGGCCCTCTTCATAACCCTAATGCTGATCAAACTCACCTTAAAGAGTTTTTTCCTACTTATTCTTGTACAAAGCCCATAGGCGCAGGAAAAACACCCAAGTCTAGTGATAAATCACCAGAACCTGCTGAACAAAACCCTAAATTGGCTGCCCCAAATTTGAAATACTTGAATCTGCCTAGGATTTTTAGAAGTTGTCCCTGGTCTAAAGACCCCCTAAATATGTAGAATGGGTAGACAAAATCGAAAAGGTTAAGGGTAAAAACTGGAAGAAAATTGGTATTTATGACTTGATCCAGTTGTCGAAAGAAGGACCTGGTTACTGCACCATCATGATTCTTGCTTCCATCTAATTTTGGGATAGCACCTACAACACCTTTCACCTTCCCTGTGGAAAGGTAACCCCTACTCTCTTCGACCTAGGCGCCATAGTAGGCCTTAGTCCACTAGGGGCAACTTTCGACCCAACTGTGCTGGACGAAAATACCATAGCTTTCGAAACCAGTTTTGCTTCATACTCCCCATTTATTTCCCATTACCATGACAAGGAATCTATTGATGTGTCAGATATAGAACACATAGCCTTTCTCACCCTCTGGTTGTCGAAGTTTGTGTTTTGCACAAGGTCTCTTCAAGTGGCAAAGAAGTGCATCACCCTAGCCAATTAACTTCATGCTGGTATGAACCTGCGCCTTAGTGAATTGATTCTGGCCAATCTCTATGAGTCCATCAGTGAGAGCGTCGAATCTATCAAGCAGATCAAAGACAAGAGCAACCTCAGTCTGGCAGGCCCATTTTGGCTTCTTCAACTATGGCTCAACGCCATTTTCGAATCCGGTCTTCCTGACAAAGGTCTAGTAGATGAAGAATATGTCAAGGACAGACATGTCGAATGGGCAAAACTGGCACAACTAACTCCTTCTGAAGAGGGATTGGGTCTTCGACGATCTTTCATCAATTATGTGAACATGTTCGCCAAGAGCTACAATTTCAAGGAAAGCATGGCACCTTTCGCCAATAGGACTGTCGGACCCAAGTGGTTCACCAGACAACTCCCTATGGAACACAAAAAGGAAGAGGACAATTTTCTAGCCATATGGAAATTGTTTCTTACACCCAGACTCTTGCCCTCTTACCCCACTATGTCCAATTCCAAGGTGGTCTTACTAGTTTATCAGCCAAATTTAGTGGCTCGACAATTTGGGCTGATACAACTGAAGCCAAGATCCATTTATCCCAAGAAAGGATCTATTCTCTTCTACAATTCATTCTCCACTAAGTCAAAGAGTATAGAGCATTCAGAAAAACTAAATGACGCTGCTTTGGAGATTCAACCAGTGGTCTTTCGGCCAACCTTCTTCTGCACTCAGGAGTTCGACGTTTGGTGGAAAGAGTATTATCTCACCAAGTTTTATGATGCATCTGACTTCAACACTCTTCTGACCAATGTCTTTGCTTTCGTGCAGGATCGAACCAAGAAAGGTACCCAACAACATGTTAAAGAGATACAGAAATTCCAAAAATATTTTGAAACAATTTATAGGCCAGATGATTTTAGGCAAACTATAGGCGAAGCAACTATGACTCTGAAGCATAAATTTACAGAAAAAATGGAGAAGTTGGCATTGCCCTCATACGTCCCCCTAGAGGCGCGTTATAACTTTGCGTATACTAGCTATCCACCAAAGTTTCCACCTCTACCATCTTCTGATTTTGGTGTGGCTTTAAGCCCACCTTTTCCAGATTGGTTCGTATGTGGCTCTGACTTAAAATTGCTTCAAGACTCACAAAAAAAGCTTGATGAGCATGTGGTTCCAACCAAATATCATCTGGATAATTACCCAGGGCACCTTCATATTGGAATAGAACAAGTTCGCGTGGAATCTACCATTCTTGAAGGTGTAACCATGATTTCGACCTCATCTTTGTATTCATATCTATGTTTTAATTTCTTCTCTTTTTCTAACTTCTCTCTTTTTTCAGCTGCCAAGATCACTGGAAAGAAGAGCTCTGTCGAAGACAAACCTGACAAGTCCACCAAGAAATCCACCTCCACTTCAAAAAAGGTTATTTTCTATCCTTTTGCAAAGAGACTATCTCAGTTATGCAATTATTTTAGTATTAGGCCTATTGAACTTTCTTTGATATTTTAGATGAGTCGAAAGCCACCTACTCCTCAAAAAAGGAAGATAGAGGAAGTGAAGGTGCCTTTTGAAGATGCTGGTGACGAATCCCCAGACCTACAACCCTTGAAAGGAAGAAACCTACCAAAATAAAGACGGTCTCTTCCCAAAGATCACTGGTGACGTCGAAGAAGACCCCTCCTACAAGCCCAATAATAAAGCTTTCCCAAGACGCAGAGAGTGGGAATTCTAGTTTCCACACCATAATCCCTCAGGTAATTTTCTTTCGACAAAATTTTGATTTTGATCTTTGTATACTCTTCGTCTTTTGAACTTTTATTTTGTTTCAGGTTCAAATCAACACTGAGGAGCCTCCCATCAATCTGCAAGACTCCCCTCTTGACTTAACCAAAAAGATCCAAGAAGAAAATACATCCAAGGGTGATATGCTGGAACCCCAAACCGTGGCTGAATTCGACATCACCATGGAGAAAGGTTCTGTAGACAATTCCCCTGATCAGCCAAAGTCCACTGCCAACAAAGAAAGTCCCCCCAAAGACGACAAAGGCAAAAAGACTGATGTTGTGTCCAACATCCAAGAAGGGGAAGAGCAAAACAAATCCCAAGATGCTGGCGAAGAGAACCTTAATGCCAAGAGTACAAAAGGCAAAAGTCAATCGAAAGAGGAGGCTGGGCCTAACACTCACATCAATCTTGATCCAATATATAACAACCCTCCATCTTCTGGTTTGACTATCTTCTCTCGTGAGGAGCTTGAAAACCTGAAGACAAGGAAGCCTTTGATGTATTTGAGGGCCATGCTCAGCAATCGCTACAACTTTCAAGATTCCTCCAGCAGTTCGACTACCTCTGGGGCCACTTCTGAGGTCAAGACTCTCAGTTCCATTATGGATGAAGTTAAGGCCCAAGTGCTTGGTGTCGATTTATTCAAACTTTTGGAGGAGGATCCCACTCAGCAATCTGAACTAAAAAATCTCCTTAAACAGGTGAATGTCTTGGAGGCCAAGGCTGACGAAACTCGTCTGGTAATGGACCTCGCTCAGATAATTGATTTAGCAAGTGGAGATCTCAGCCGTCGAAAGGATTACATCCAAATGATCTCCAAAAATAAAGAGACCGAGGCTGCTGAGTGGGATGCTGTGGAAGCTTCGACTGAGAAGGTTTGAGAGTTGTCAAAACTCTCCGAGGCTTATTCCCAAGAGGTGGCTGAATGTGATAAAAACATTCAAAACTTCAAGGAGCAAATAGCCCAGCTTGAAGCCAAAATTTCTCAAGAACAGAAGCGCAAAGCGGATCTTCAACAACCTAAGAAAGACGAAATCGAAGAGGAGATCAAAGTAGGGCTTCATCATGCAGACATGGCTCAACAATTAGGCAAAGAGATTGACGAAATGTCTTATAATAAAAGTCCGTGTGACTGTCGAATCTCAGTCCAGAAAAGGAAATTCATAGAGCTTAAGGAGTCTTTCCTTTAGAACCAAGACTTTGTAATAGAAAATGGGCTATGTATTTTCTTTTCGTTTAGCAACCCTATAAGGCGCCTTTTGTAATGACTTCAATTCTTATTTGGCAAAACATTTACAATTATTCTAATTTTATTTTTACTTCTTGTAGAATTGGTTTATATTTTTTCAAGTATTTTCCATTTATTTTTAATATTATTTCGTCTTTGCCTATTTCTTCGACTTTATAAGCACCATTCGAAAAAACACTTAAAGTTTTGAAAGACCCTTCCCACTTGGGGGACCATTTTCCCATTAATCTATCTTTTCGATCCATTGGAAGTATTACCTTCCAAAATAAATCACCCACACAAAGGACTTTTGACTTTACTCTTTTATTGTAAGATTTTTCAACTTTTTCTTTTTGTCTCCTTATCAAGTCCAACGCGTGTAGCCTTTCTTCGTCTAAATCCACTAATTCGTCCATCATCATGCTCTAATATATTTCTGAAGGAATCTCATGATGTCTTTGAACCCATATGGACTGAAAATAGATCTCGACTGGAAGCACTACATCATGTCCATATGTCAATTTAAATGGAGTAGAGTTAGTGGCTTCTTTGGGTGACGTTCGACAAGCCCATAAAATCTGATCTAAGGTTTTATGCCAATTTCTAGGCTTTTTACCTACATGCTTTTTGATCAAATTTATTATCACTTTGTTTGCTGCTTCGACTTGTCCATTTGCCTGAGCATAATAGGGTGTAGAGGTTAATAACTTAAACCCCATTTCTTTTGCAAAATCTTGCATGATTCTACCAGTAAACACAGACCCTTGGTCAGTGGTTATTGTTTCTGGTATTCCAAATCTATAAATTATATATATTTGGATAAACTCTATGACTACCTCCTGATCCACATTTACCAATGGTATGGCTTCAATCAATTCAGTAAAGTAATAAATTCCTACTAAGATGTATTTTTGTCCTTTCGACGAAGTTGGTCGAATTTCTCCAATTAAATCCAAGGCCCAACCTCTGAATGGCCAAGGTTTTATGATCAAATGCAATTCACTCGCAGGGACATGTGGTATACCTATATGGACTTGACATTCTTGGCAACCCTTTACGAATTCGACACAATCTTTTAGCATGGTTGGCCAATATAAACCTTGTCTGAATAACATCCATTTCATCTTATGCCCTGCTTAGTGTGCACCACATGTAAAACTATGTACATTCGACAAAGCTCTGTAGGCTTCTTCTTAGCCTAAACATCTTAGCAAGACTCCCTCTGCAGTCTTTTTGAATAATTCGTTTCCAAAGAGTATTAAGCTTAAAGCTCTGTATCTTACTTTTCTTTCCACCTTTTGGTTTGGGCCTTGGAGGTACTCTTTGATGGGTTTTCTCCAATCTTCTCTCTCTGAATTATCTATGTTAAAGATTTCAAAGCTTTCATCATCCCCATAACCAAGTTTTATCGTTTCTAAATCTGATGGGGATAATTTGGTCGACACAACCCTTCCCATTACTTCAATAGCAATCTCCAGTTTTTCTTTCGACACTTTGTAACCTGATGCAATTTGAGCCAAGTCATTGGCCTCTTGATTTTTTATTCTAGGAATATGTTTAAAAACCATAGTGTCGAATGTTTTGAGGAGTCTATTGGCTCTGACGAAGTAGATAATCAGATTTTCTTTGACACATCTGTATTCTTTGGTCAATTGTTTTATTACTAGTTCTGAGTCGCCCATTATTTCGACTCTTGTTGCCCCCAATTCCAACAACATTTCAAATCCAGCAATTAAAGCTTCATATTCGGCTTCATTGTTTGAACATGGGTTTTCGATCCTATACTTGAATTTTGTTGGGATTTTATCAGGAGAAATAATCAATATTTCAATACCTACACCATTTTTGTGGCTGGAACCATCAAAATATAGTCTCCATGGCTGTAGTTCGACGTATTTTATTTCATTTTCGTCTATGGAATGGTCAGCTATAAAGTCAGCCACCACTTGTCCTTTTACAACCTTCAAAGGTAGATATTTCAAGGAGTACTCAGTTAATGCTAGAGCCCACTTCCCAATTCGACTATGTAAAATGGATTTAGACAACATATATTTTATTACGTCAAAATGAGATGATACAAATACATCAACTAGTTTTATATAGTGCTTTAATTTAGTACAAGAAAAATACACACATAAATATAATTTTTCTATTACACTATATCTAGTTTCAACATCATTTAAGACTCTGCTGAGATAGTAATGGCTCTTTCGACGCCATTTTCATCCTCTTGACACAAAATGCTTTCTAAGGTCTTATCGGATGCTAATATGTACAACCTCATGCTTCTTTTTCTACTGGGAGACATCAATACCGGGGGACTGGCTAGATATCCCCTGATCTTTTCGAAAGCGTCTTGTTGCTCTTGCCCCCATGCGAAGTCTTCTTTTTAAAGTCGAAGCAAAGGAGAAAAAGCTTGCATTTTCCCGCCGAGGTTTGAAATGAATCTTCTTAGAAAATTAATTTTTCCCAACAGTGATTGCAATCCTTTCTTTGTTGATGGCGCTTTCGCCTCCATTATTGCTTTAGCTTTGTTGGCGTTTATTTTGATTCCCTTTTTGTTGACCACAAAACCTAGGAAATCTCCAGCCTGCACACCAAACACACATTTGAGGGGATTCATCTTTAAACCAAATTTTCTTATCCTTTCAAAGGATTGTCAAAGATGGTCTAAATGATGTTTTCCTGAAACAAGCTTTATTACAATGTCATCAATATATACTTGCATGAATGTTTCAATGAAATCATGAAAAATAGAATTCATGGCCCTTTGGTATGTAGCTCCAACATTTTTAAACCAAAGGGCATAACTACCCATTCGTAAGTCCCTATTTCTCTAGGACAACGAAAGGCTGTTTTGGCAACATCTTCCTCTGCAATGAAGATTTGATTGTAGCTAGAGTATCCATCTAGAATGCTCAGGTACTCATGGCCTGCTGCAGAGTCTACTAGAATTTCTACGACTGGCATATGATATTCATCCTTAGGGGTGGCTGAATTCAAGTCTCGAAAATCAATGCACACCCTCAATGTGCCATTTTTCTTTATCACAGGTACAATATTTGCAATCCATTCGACATACCTGGTTGGGCGAATGAATTTGCATTTGAGAAGTCTTTCGACCTCTTCTTTTATTTTTGATAGAACCTCTGGTGCGAACTGCCTTGGGGTATGCTTTACAGGCTTCTTTCCTTCTATGATAGGAAGCTTTAGTTCGACCAAGCTTCTATCAAGGCCAGGCATTTCGTCATAGTCCCATGCGAAGCAGTCTTTAAACTCTTTCAGCAACTTGACTAATTCGACTCTGAACTGGGGGTCCATATTAGCACTTATATAGGTTGGTCTTTTCTATGCTCCCCATGCTAGATTGATTTCTTCCAAAGGGTCCTGTGCCACCATCTTCAAGCTAGTTAATATTGGGTCTTTTTTGAACCCCAAAGGTTTGTCATCATAGATGGCATCAAGCTTTTGATCCTGCCATTTGTCTATCATGTTGTCTTTATCTTCTCCATCAGTGCCCTGGGGAGGGCATGGGGGGTCTAAATTTTCTTCATTGGCTTCGACAACCATATATTTTATTTCGGCTTCTAGAGCCGCTTTTAGTTTATTTTCGGCCATGTAGGCCGTCAGTCTATTAATGCTGATGCTTCACTCATCATCATCATCGAACTCGCTACTCCAGCCAGCTGTCTCTATATTAGAGGTTCCCCATACATGACTTGGTTCACCAATCACCTCCTTGTCCCATTGAAACCCATGTGTTAGATGTAGGTACATGGAACAATAGGCGTTGTCTGATGCCTTCAGATCAAACTCAGCTAGATTGCAAGGAGCCATGTGAGCCAGATTTCTGTCGAAACTTCGACTGGTCATGTTGTTCACTTCAGTCATGAAGTAGCTTTGGTCAGCTTCGATGTGTTCGATGATTCCATCAGAGCGCCAGATGACTATGCGCTGATGTATGGATGAAGGGACAACTCCTACTCCATGAATCCACTCTCTTCCCAACAACAAATTGTAGTTGGCTCTGGAAGCTATAACTATAAACATGGTTGGCCTGGTGATAGTGCCAACTATCAAATCCACTTGAATAACGCCCATAGTTGAGCCCACTTTTCCTTCATAATTCGACAAAACCATGTTGCGTGGTTTTGCATCAGAGTCATCTTTTCCAATCTTTCTTAGCATGTAATGGGGCATTAGGTTCACTGCAGCTCCCCCATCTACTAATATTTTGTTGATGCCTACATTTTCGACCTTCCCTTTTATGAATAAAGGTTTCAAATTCCCCCTCATTGATTCATCTGACTTCTCAAAGAAGGCATTCTGTTCTTCAACACAACCATTGTTCATGATGTAATAACACACAGGCCTTGGCCCCATAGTACTATCTATCATGTTTTCTTCTTCGTCTTCGATTTCCATCACTCTGTCATAGTCTCTAGGGAGGACTGAAACCACATTGCATATTACGTCGAAGACCCTTCTTCGTCAGACTCAAAGTTGTCAGTTGCTTCGTCGCCTTCTGATATTGTGTTGGTGGGCTTTGACAACTGCAACATGTTATTGGTGTTGTTCCTTTTGGGAGGTTTGTCCTTCTCTGCTGCCTGAGTGTTTCTGTTGGACTCTGCTTTATCTTTGTCAACATTTTCTTTTTGATGTTGAGTCCCTCTACTGCGTCTCTCTCAACCCTTTTCTGACTCTGGAATCTCCTCCATTGTGACTTTGACATGGGGCTTTTTCCTTTATAGTTCTCTGAGGGGTATGGTCTTGGCTTCTGTTTCCCAATTTCTTTCTTTACTTCGACTGAAAATCCTCTCTGGACTTTGAAATTCTTCCATTTTCTTGGTCCTTGGGCATCTCTAATGGGTTGCACCCATCTATCATCAGGTACCTTGTGTTGCACCCCAAAATTTGCCCTCACAATACAAGACTTTGTGTTCTATGAAGGTTCACAAGGTTCACAAGTTTCCCAACACTTACAAGACCTTTCATGAGGTTCATGAAGTCTACAAGTTACTTTATGAAGGTTCACAAGGTTCACAAGTTCCACAATGCTTTCAATACCTTTCTTGGGGTTCATGAAGTCTACAAGTCACTTCTTGAAGGTTCACAAGGTTCACAAGCTTCTCAACATTTACAAGGCCTTTCATGAGGTTCATGAAGTCTATAAGTTACTTCTTGAAGGTTCACAAGGTTCACAAGATTCACAATGTTTACATAACCTTTCATGAGGTTCATGAAGCCTACAAGTCACTTCATGAGGTTCACAAGGTTCACAAACTTCACAATACCTCCCATGAGGTTCACAAGACACTTTATGAAGATTCACAAGGTTCACAAAGTTCACAATTGGTCAGAAGAGTTGACAATTCCCTCAGACAATGCACCTCCTAAGCAGTGCATCCAAAACTAGGGTTTTGACTTTAATCAGGCTAAATGGACTTCCAATACCTCAAGTGAGCTTCATAACATCTTATATGTATATAAGAACCCCCATGACAAGTTTCAAGACTTTTCTCAAAAGTTGGCTCAGTCAGATGATCAGATAAGTCAAAATCAGTCAATGCAGTTAAAAAGTCAAACTGAGGTCAACTGTGGTCAAAACAAAGTCAAACTTCATGATTTTTTGCCAACATCAAGTATATGAAGTAAAATTCATCATTTGATCAAGGGTTGATCATGATTCATCAAGGAGATTCCAGATCATCAATAATCAGGAGTTTCTAAATTAGGGTTTCCTCAGTAAAAGTCAACTGAACTTTGACCAGCCATAACTTTCACATACTTCATCACCAAGTCTCCATCCAAAGCTCATTTTGAAGGAAATTGAATTCTATACAACTTTGATCTTGAAAGTTAAGCCCAAAAATGCTTCATTTGGAAGATATGAGCTAAGACATTATAGGTCATTTCAAAAGTCAACAAAAAGTCAACAACTTCAAAAGGGCATAACTTGAGATTGGTAAATGATATGGACCTGAAACCAATGGGGTTGTTTAGAGGACTCTTCAAGCTTTCCAAAATGTCCAAGAACATCCTCATACCTTTAAAAATTAGGGAGATGTGCCTTTGCAAAGTTGGGAAATTTTGTGATGGTTTATGGTGAAAATGGAGGTCTAAAAGCAATTCTTTCCAAATGGGCTGGCCAAATTATGACCCAACCCATACAATAACATCATGCACGAAATTTCCATGTTATTTTCATATTTTTTATTTTATTTAATTAATTTATTATGATTTTCTATACTTAAAATCATTTTAAATTTAAATAAAATATTAAATATGGAGATTTAATTTATTTATTGATTCTAGAAGGTCATAAAATCAGCATGGAACAAGTTGATACAAGAATTATATGGAATGGCTTGAAATAGAAAGCATTGATGCAAGAATATTGAACTTTCAAAGCATGATCAATCTCAATCTTTTTAAATCAATTCTTTCACATAACCAATCAATATTTTGACCTAGATTCATTCACTTATATATACTAAACTCATTGCCATTGCCCAGCACGATTTCCAGCAGCTTCAAAGGTAGGTTTCACTTCAAAAAAATTCAAGCAAAAGTCACATTCGGATTTTGAAATTCAGAGCACTAGAAGGTAAAAGAAGGACATGGCAAGCTTCATTAGACATCACTGATCATAAACCATCATTCATATGCATCCAGATCATGCCCTAATGTCTAACCCGTGGCTTTGTTCATGCTTGAAAATATTTTTTCGATTCTAATGATTCACTGCATATTATTGAATTTTGTTTACATAACCTTGTTTGTTGATGACTATAGATGGAATCTGGATAATTTGGTGAAGTTCCATAGCCTGAAACATGATCCACCATTTTTAGGGTTTACGACCATGATTAGGGTTTTATGATCCAATCAATATAAATGGATTCTAAGAACGTGGGATGATTGGAAAATTTGTTAGAAACTTAATGGAACAATCAATTTTATGAAACCATGCTGTTTAATCATTGTTCGAATTTTGTAGGTTTTGCTGCAATTCAAAAATCGCAGGTAAGTCTGTATAAGAAATCGCAGGTAAATTCGAAGGTTGTGAGGTAGAAGATGACCTCTTCCCGCGCGTGATTTGAATTCAAATTATTGGTATTATATTTTATTGATTGTTTATTGTTTAAAATCACAACAATGTGTGTTGTCCCAGTGGAAAGTGGCGTTCGTTTGTACCTTGATGGCTTGTGTTCGATACCTGGCTGTGCCATCCCTTTTTTCTTATTTTTCCACACAAATAGCAGTTATATTATATTATCATTTGTTGTTGATTTAACATCAGGTAGGCTCTCCCAGCCAGGCGGTAACGCGTGCATGCTTGTAATCAGAAGGTCCTGGGTTCGATTCGCACCCCAGGCCTTTTTGTTTCTTTTATTTTTTCTGATTTTTTCCAGATAAGGAACAAAACCAACCTCACTCTCTCATCTCTTGCTTGTGCGTGTGGTAGCCTGGTGGTTGTTGTTGTTGTTGGCAGGCAGGATGTCATGGGATCAAATCCTAACCAGGTAAGTTTCTCTCTTTTTTGCAATTTTTTCTATTTTTTTCTATTTTGTTTAATTATTAAAATCATATGTATATAAATATAATTAAAATAATGTTGTAGATATATGTTCAATATAATTCAAATTCTATATTTATTTCTTTTTTCTGAAAATTATTTTTATAATCATGTAAATAAATTATAATATGTATATTAATTAAAATAATCTTATATTATAAACCCTAAAAAAATATTTTCTAAAACAAACCCTAATTTCCAAAACCCTAATTTCCAAAACCTTAATTTCCAAAACCCTAATTGTGTGAAAACCTAATTTTATTTTCTAAATTATTTTTACTTTCTAAATTCTTTACATAATTATAGTATATATTTATTTAGTATAATTTTTGTAAATATAATAATTAGTAGAAATTAAATTTTGTAAACATGATTAATTTTTGTGAATATGATACTTAAAATTTGTTTTCCTCATATAATGTGTAAATATTTTTTTTTTAATAATAATTGTTAATAAATGTTTAGAAATAATTAAATTTGTAATTTATAATTATATAATGTTTAAAAATTTTTATTTAATTATTCTTATTTCTAAATGAATGTTATATATTAAAATTAAACTTTTTGTGTTTATTATTCTAATCATGTCATTATAATATTTTTCTATTTATTTCTATTTATTTTAATTATTGTTACTAACCATATTATTATTTATTATTTTTGTTTATTATTATCTTATATTTTTATTATTATTTCTCTAACATTGTTTATTTTTCTAATTATTATTATTTCACTAAATTTAGTTATTATTTTTTTTTTTACTAACCTTATTTTTTTTAATTATATTTATCACTAACCCCTACTTATTTATTTATTGTTATATTTGCTTATTTATTTTATATTTTGCTAATTATTTATTTTTGCTATTTATTTTAATTTGCTTATTATAATTATTATGTAATTGCTCCTTGGTGTAATTTTGTAAATATTTAATTATTTAATTGTTGCTATGGTTAGTAATTTAGGGAGTGCAAAACATGTATTCTATTTAAAAATAAATTTAGATCATTTTAATTAAAGATAAATAATATTGAACACTCACACACGTAAGTCGATTTTTAATCGCCGTCTCACTTTCTAAGGCTATCCCTCAAGTTGCCTAAATCATAAGGTCAAGTGGGGTGTATAAAGCAGGTCCCTTAAAAGAAAAATCATCAAGTCCCTAATGGTTGCCTTTAAAGATCAAGTCCCTTCGAATAATGATGATCGTCCCTCCTAAAATGCTTAATACACCCCACAGTTGCCTTCATAAAAACAGATGCCCCTCACATGTCCCTTACATCCAAGGTAATGACTACCTACTCCTTAATAGTAGGGATAGTCTTACCAATTAAAGGATAAAGAACAAGAAAGACTTAAAACTTTAGGGTAGGTACCTCCTAGTTGCTTGCTCACTCCATTTTTCAAACATTTAACAAATTTCAAACAAATTTTCAAAAAACAAGTTTTTACGCATCCGTACATGGATCATTATTAACTATTATGAAAATTTTTCTATTCACACACTACACTTTCAAAAACAATTCAAAAGTGAGCTAAGTAACTAAGAGCCCATGGATAACCATGGATGTAAAGGGTGCTAACACCTTCCTTTTACATAACCTACCCCCCGGACCCAAAAATATCTCTTAAGGTCTTTCCTGTTCTTTTATACCCTTTCCTTTGGATAAAATAAAAGTCGGTGGCGACTCTTGCTATCCGCAACATAACTAAAGTCAGTTCTCCCACCGTGTTACAGAACTGGCGACTCTGCTGGGGATTTAAATTTAAGAGGGGTACCCTTAGGAATTAGATCACTTTAAATTGTTTGCCTTGCTTGCTTTATATTATCTTGTTGGGGTGCTCTTATGTGTGAAAGGTCCTAACCCGGATCTAGTGTACCTTAGGTAAATGGCAATAGACCAAGGAAACTGTACGACGTACATCGATACGGTTGATCTGGTGGCCATAGTTAGTGCGACTTCTTGGTTGGTGCTTATGTTCCTTAAGTCAAGTTGAGGATAATATGAGGCTGCCATATGTTGTCAATGCATTAACTAACTTTTAGAACCCTAGTTAACTCATCTTGGCCTTTAGAAAGTAGTGAGGTAACCGGCTTTGGTGCAGACTGAAGTTGGTTGACACTCGATACTACGCTCATTGAGATCTTAAACTTGGAGGGTTTTGGTTGGCAAGTAAGTTGCCTTCTGATCAACCACCCTTGTGAAGGATCAATGATATTGAGATCCCTTAGAACCTGGTTACTTTTGTAGGACAGGATGAACCATCTAACTTCAGGGGAGGGTACTTACCTTTGAACCTCATGCAAGCCTTTAAACCTAGGGCTATGGTGTGACTTGTTTGTGTATGCCACATGTTTGTGATTGAACATAACATCATGGCATCATCATGCATCATAAGCATAGCATTTTCCCTAACCATTTCAAGGACCAAAGGATTTATCTTTGTTCTTTGTTGTAGGTCATGGCTTCTGCTCGTAGAAACACCATCAGGATCAACTTTGTGGGGATACCTCCCAAGCTTAAAGAGTTGGTTTCTCAAGTGTATGATCACTCCCAGTTCATCAAAAGACATGGACACCTACTGGATCTAGTCACTTCAGGGTTCAGTGAAGACATGATGAGTGTTCTGTTTCAGTTCTTTGACCCTAAACACCATTGCTTTACATTCCCTGACTATCAGCTGGTTCCAACCATGGAGGAGTTCTCTAAACTTCTGGGTATACCTGTTCTTGATCAAAGGCCCTTCACAGGCTTGGAGAAGGAACTTAAACCAGAGGTTATTGCTGCAGCTCTACATCTGAAGAAGTCTGACATTGTTCTAGAAACGAGAAGCGGAGTTAAGGGTATTCTTGCTAAGGTGTTGATAGAGAAGGCTCAAGTATTCTTGAAGGCTATGAGCTATGATGCTTTTGAGGAGATCTTAGCCTTGCTGATATATGGCCTAGTATTGTTCCCCAATCCAGATCAGTTCATAGATGCTCATGCCATCAACATTTTCCTGAGTCACAATCCAGTGCCTACATTGCTTGGAGACATCCTACATTCTCTTCATACCCGTACTACAAGGGCAAGAGGAACTTTGATGTGCTGCATACCTTTGCTTTCTAGGTGGTTTATTTCTCACCTTCCTCGCTCAGCAATGAAGAATGAGCAAGGGTTCAGATGGTCCAAGAGGATCATGTCACTTTCTCACTCAGATATCCATTGGTGCTCCAGATCTATGGAGAATGTCACCATCATTGACCGTTGTGGGGAGTTTCCTAATGTGCCACTTCTAGGCATAAGAGGAGGCATCACCTACAACCCCTGTTTAGCTTTACGACAATTTGGTTACGCCCGAAGTGATGGTCCACATGACATGTTGATTCAGGGCATTGTGTTTGATTATGACAACGATCTTCAAGGTTACCGTCAGAGATTCATACGAGCCTGGGGAAAAGTAAACAGGGTTGACAGCAAGACACTAGAGCCTAAGTACACTATTCCTATGGAGGCTTATCTCAGATGGGTACGATCTCGTGCTCAGACTCTCATGATGCCATATCCTGCCGTCCTACCAGTTACCATGGAACCTGCTGCTGAAGGAGGCACAACTTATACCATCCTTCACCCAGACATGCCTACTGATATGGAAGACTTGCAGAGATCATGGATCCAACTAAAGGAGCAAAGGGATACTTTCGAGGCTCATTACAAAGCAAGCCAAGAAAGAATCCTGGAACTAACAAAGCAACTTCACGAGGAGCGGAATCTCAACTCATACCTCAATACAAAGAGGAAACGTCCATGGGAGACTTAAAACCCCATTCTTTGTAAGCCCAAGGGGCAAACAAATTTATCACTAATAAAAGTTTACTTTTTGGTTGTTTAAACAAATTTAAGTCCTGAGGTCCTTGAAAACATTGCATATGCATTTACATATCATTTCATTGCATCACAGGCTTATTTATGCACAGGTTTCTCATCTTCTCGCTGTTTATTTCAGCAATGGCTCTTGAACAAACAGTTAAGGATCTCCAGGCACAAAATGCACAGTTCCAAGAGCTGATCCTGAACTTATCCAAGGGGCAGGATGATTTGAAGACACTGCTGGCTAAGAAGAAGAGTCCTGAGGACGACAAGGATGGTCAGTTGGAAAAAATGCAAGCTGAGATAACAAGAATGAGTATCCAGATGAATGACCAGGGGGCTCTTATTCAAAGTTTAGCTCAGAGGCAAGAAGAGCTGAGAACCTTTGTCCACAAACTTCAAAGTGATAGAGTCAGGGATCTAATTGTCAGTCAACCTCCGTTAAAACAAGCTGATTTGGTTGAAAGGAGGATGAGGATAAAAGAGGGTAAGAGACAGGTTGCCATTGATTGTTCTTCAATTGAAGAAGAAAGACCTGATAAGGGTAACCTACTTCAACACCAGAAATGTAGAAGGCAGTTTATCCAGTTCAGCACTCCAATGTCACAAGTTCTGCAATGCTTGTTGGAGATGAAGCTAATTCCTTTGGAAAATCCTCCTCAAAATCCTAAAACTTCCTCTCCTCGCTATAATCCCAGGGCAAGGTGTATGTACCACTCCAATTGTCCTGGACATGACACTAATAACTGTTGGGCATTGAAGAATAAGATTCAAGACCTAATTGACGAAGGAATACTCGAGGTTACGCCAGAAGGCCAGGTTGAGTTCTTCTATCGTCCATCAAGCATCAAAGTTTCCAGATAACTGAAGTGACAAGTTTAGAGGAAGAGACTTTAAGAACATTTGAATTTTCATTTGTAATTTCTCTTATTTGTTTGAACACTTATTATTATGTTAAACTTTTGTTTTCATTAATGCATTGCATATGTTTGTCTTGAATTAATCTATTCGTTCCACTATATTTTGAATTATGCTTCTTATTTCTATTTTGTGATATTTAACTCCTGATAAAGCTATAAGCCTGTAGAGGGAGGATGACGAAAACAATACCATAATCCTATGCAGTATGCTTTTGAACAGACTATGCTGACGATGTACAGGCATTGTTTCAATTCCTAAACAGTGGAGATATAAGGAAGTTAATCCCTAGTCAACCCTTTTGAGCCTATGAAGTAGGAGTTTTTATTCTCGCACAAATCAAAACCCTTATTCATAACCCGGGGCAGGGTAGTTACTCAGTTAACTCAGATATGCCAATTATCTGTGTTGTACACAATTAATGATGGTTCTCTGTAATCATGAAACCTGACAGTCAATATCCAGCAAAAGAACAATTCACTAAGTCAAAACCTATGAAGGAGACTTAGTAAAACATTAAGACATCCCGCTGACTGTAACCTTGAAATAAGCAGTTCAGGCAAAAGGAAGGGATAATAAAGTCAAAAGAAAAAAAAAGAGGTCACTATGAATCCTCAACAAAGAAAGATGACTGAATGTTCAAATAAATGTTGGGTTTCTGAACCATCACAAATATCAGTACTACAATTCCAAACTCATTTGAGCCTCAATGCATAAGTTAACTGAGTATAGGACTGAAGAACATCATGGAGATTGGGTTGGGTACAAATAAAATTTGAGCCTTTATCCTTTGTTTCTTAAACCATGAACCAGGCCACGTTACAACCCTTTAAAAGTCCTAACTGAAGCATGGTTAGTTCGAAAGCGTACTGTTACAAAAAGGTATCCTGACTCCTTTAGGGCTTGTTATAAAAATTGAGTTAATATCACAGTTTTCAAAAAAAAAAAAAAAAAAAATTTGTTTTCTAAAATAACTTTTTTCCAAAACTTCAAGACAGACATAAGCATTGCATTTTTGAACATATTTGTTTGCATATACCTGAGTGTTTGACAAATGGAGAAACTTACAGGATGAATGTTCAATGAACCAAAGTCCTTCCGATAAACAAAGTCGCTTCCTGGATCGAAGTCCATGTATACAAAGGGGCATAGTCATTATCTCCCAATTAATGGGGCAAGCCATGATACTGCCTATCTCATGTGGGGCAATCAGGACAGGATTCAGTTATGTTTAAGTATCCAGGGGCAGATCTCCACATCTGTCTAAATTACTGAGGATAACATCACAAAGTTCATAATGCCAGGGGCATAGTCACTGTTTCCCAATCAATGGGCATACCAAGTTACTGTTCAAATCATTCGGGGCAATCAGTTCCAGATCCAACAATGCTTAATAGCCAGGAGCAGTTCTTCTCATATATTTGAATTACCAAGTGTGACATTACAAAGTTCACAATGCCAGGGGCATATGCTTATGGGGCATTCTACTTGAGATGGCTCATTACAGATACTTCCGTTATGGGACAATTCATCCTCAACCAAGGGGCAATACTTTCTTTTCAAATCTGGTATCCGGAGAATACATGGTCCATTACAACCTGAAGACACATTCCTCTACCTTGATTTGTAATTCTCAGCAGAAGTCATTGTGGGAATTAATTGTCTATGCCAGTAGTATCAGATGGTGTCAGTATCATGTCTTCAGATCCAGCTATGAGGATTTCTGGGAAGGTATTCAGGAAAGTTAAAAATTTCAGGAGCTCCAAATCCAATTGGTTATACACTCTCGAAGTTGAAACAATTCTGTTTTCAAAGTTCAACTTTACTTTTCCCTCTGAATCCAGATTTACTTTTACCCTAAGCGAAACGTCCATTAGTTGTGTTTGAATGCGTGTATGCTTAATATGATTGATGTTTACCAGAAATGCATGAAAATACAGTAATAGTATTTATTAAGGACGGACGAGGGAAGGATTTCAACGAAGCTTCGCCGGTTCATCTCCACAAAACAGCTACAAACCTTCAGTAGGAATAATCCATCTTCATAAAGTCACATCTCCCCTGGAATTTATATCCATCTCTTTTATCCTCATACGGATATACGGGAATTTACTTTCCAATAAGGGTACGACGAACGAAGACGGGATGTTATATCTACCCTACCATCAAACGAAGACGAAGGTTATGTATACCTTACTATCCCCAGCAGACGGGAGGTTATATATACTTTGCTATCCCCAGCAGACGGGAGGTTATATATACTTTGCTATCCCCAGCAGACGGGAGGTTATATATACTTTGCTATCCCCAGCAGACGGAAGGTTATGTATAATATATTATCAAACAAGACAGGGATGAGTTCCTCATATTCTTCAGCAACGAATTGGGATTTATTTTCCCTGGCCAGCAGTTGTTATATGAAGATATCCAGACGCTTCCGGCAGTGTTATATCATACATACATCATTTACATCATACCATAACATACATATCCATAAATACATAATACATTTACTTAGGCGCATCATATTATACATGCATACATAAAGCATAAACTAATACTATCATACAGAATGCTACTTTGTTTTCAGGTTAATTATCCAACAAACAAACTTATGGTCATCAGGACTGCTCTATCCTCCTGAAAGCTTATAATCTCATCAGGACTGCTCAATCCTCCTGAAGACATGCTGTTACATCAGGATTACTCCAGTCTCCTGAAAGCATATCATATTATTACCTCAGGATTACTCCAGTCTCCTGACAGCTTTTATTACATCAGGATTGCTTCACCCTCCTGAAATCATATCATTACCTCAAGATTGCTCCATCCTCTTGATAGCTATCATCATTGCTTCTGGACTGCTTCATCCTCCAAGACGTATTTCAGAAGAACAAATCCTGACGTTCTTTTGATCATTAAGAGCAAATCCTGACGCTCTTTTAACCCATTGTTCAAGACATCTTTCAGAAGAGCTAATCCTGACGTTCTTTTGATCCTTAAGAGCAAATCCTGACGCTCTTTTGGTCCCTTGTTCAAGATACTTTTCAGAGGAACTAATCCTGACGTTCTTTTGATCCTTAAGAACAAATCCTGACGTTCTTTTGGCCCCTTGTTCAAGACTTTTTCAGAAGAACAAATCCTGACGTTCTTTTGACCCTTAAGAGCAAATCCTGACGCTCTTTTGGCCCCTTGTTCAAGACTTTTTCAGAAGAACAAATCCTGACGTTCTTTTGACCCTTAAGAGCAAATCCTGACGCTCTTTTGGCCCCTTATTCAAGACTTTTTCAGAAGAACAAATCCTGACGTTCTTTTGGCCCTTGAATAACAGGCAGACGGTCTGTACAAAGATCTATTCCCTGGTTCAAGATATTTTCAGAAGATTTAATCTATTTCCTCGGAGAGTAGGCAAACGGTCTATAAGAAGATCCATTCCCTAATCCAGGATATTTCCAGAAGAGATAATTGTCACGAAGATTTATTTCTACTGGTCTATTCAACAAATTCAAATTATAAACGATTCAGAGACGGCCTATACGAAGACCTAGTACTGAGATCCAGTATCAACACAAAGCTATCATCACATCCAGTTCTTTAGATGGCATCTCTAAGCCCATCTCCATTTCTCTCCAAGTAGCATCTTTAAGCCCACTCAAGCATATTCAACTAGCCATCTGTATTACTCTACGCACTGGTGAGTGCATATTTTTGGGCTTTTGTGTTCAATCCCCTTCAACCTTCCAGGTCACGACTGGCAAACATACCAATCTAACCCCTCAGGTTTCAGAAAATTGAACAGGGGCAGCTGTTGCACCCCAAAATTTGCCCTCACAATACAAGACTTTGTGTTCTATGAAGGTTCACAAGGTTCACAAGTTTCCCAACACTTACAAGACCTTTCATGAGGTTCATGAAGTCTACAAGTTACTTTATGAAGGTTCACAAGGTTCACAAGTTCCACAATGCTTTCAATACCTTTCTTGGGGTTCATGAAGTCTACAAGTCACTTCTTGAAGGTTCACAAGGTTCACAAGCTTCTCAACATTTACAAGGCCTTTGATGAGGTTCATGAAGTCTACAAGTTACTTCTTGAAGGTTCACAAGGTTCACAAGATTCACAATGTTTACATAACCTTTCATGAGGTTCATGAAGCCTACAAGTCACTTAATGAGGTTCACAAGGTTCACAAACTTCACAATACCTCCCATGAGGTTCACAAGACACTTTATGAAGATTCACAAGGTTCACAAAGTTCACAATTGGTCAGAAGAGTTGACAATTCCCTCAGACAATGCACCTCCTAAGCAGTGCATCCAAAACTAGGGTTTTGACTTTAATCAGGCTAAATGGACTTCCAATACCTCAAGTGAGCTTCATAACATCTTATATGTATATAAGAACCCCCATGACAAGTTTCAAGACTTTTCTCAAAAGTTGGCTCAGTCAGATGATCAGATAAGTCAAAATCAGTCAATGCAGTTAAAAAGTCAAACTGAGGTCAACTGTGGTCAAAACAAAGTCAAACTTCATGATTTTTTGCCAACATCAAGTATATGAAGTAAAATTCATCATTTGATCAAGGGTTGATCATGATTCATCAAGGAGATTCCAGATCATCAATAATCAGGAGTTTCTAAATTAGGGTTTCCTCAGTAAAAGTCAACTAAACTTTGACCAGCCATAACTTTCACATACTTCATCACCAAGTCTCCATCCAAAGCTCATTTTGAAGGAAATTGAATTCTCTACAACTTTGATCTTTCAAGTTAAGCCCAAAAATGCTTCATTTGGAAGATATGAGCTAAGACATTATAGGTCATTTCAAAAGTCAACAAAAAGTCAACAACTTCAAAAGGGCATAACTTGAGATTGGTAAATGATATGGACCTGAAACCAATGGGGTTGTTTAGAGGACTCTTCAAGCTTTCCAAAATGTCCAAGAACATCCTCATACCTTTAAAAATGAGGGAGATGTGCCTTTGCAAAGTTGGGAAATTTTGTGATGGTTTATGGTGAAAATGGAGGTCTAAAAGCAATTCTTTCCAAATGGGCTGGCCAAATTATGACCCAACCCATACAATAACATCATGCACGAAATTTCCATGTTATTTTCATATTTTTTATTTTATTTAATTAATTTATTATGATTTTCTATACTTAAAATCATTTTAAATTTAAATAAAATATTAAATATGGAGATTTAATTTATTTATTGATTCTAGAAGGTCATAAAATCAGCATGGAACAAGTTGATACAAGAATTATATGGAATGGCTTGAAATAGAAAGCATTGATGCAAGAATATTGAACTTTCAAAGCATGATCAATCTCAATCTTTTTAAATCAATTCTTTCACATAACCAATCAATATTTTGACCTAGATTCATTCACTTATATATACTAAACTCATTGCCATTGCCCAGCACGATTTCCAGCAGCTTCAAAGGTAGGTTTCACTTCAAAAAAATTCAAGCAAAAGTCACATTCGGATTTTGAAATTCAGAGCACTAGAAGGTAAAAGAAGGACATGGCAAGCTTCATTAGACATCACTGATCATAAACCATCATTCATATGCATCCAGATCATGCCCTAATGTCTAACCCGTGGCTTTGTTCATGCTTGAAAATATTTTTTCGATTCTAATGATTCACTGCATATTATTGAATTTTGTTTACATAACCTTGTTTGTTGATGACTATAGATGGAATCTGGATAATTTGGTGAAGTTCCATAGCCTGAAACATGATCCACCATTTTTAGGGTTTACGGCCATGATTAGGGTTTTATGATCCAGTCAATATAAATGGATTCTAAGAACGTGGGATGATTGGAAAATTTGTTAGAAACTTAATGGAACAATCAATTTTATGAAACCATGCTGTTTAATCATTGTTCGAATTTTGTAGGTTTTGCTGCAATTCAAAAATCGCAGGTAAGTCTGTATAAGAAATCGCAGGTAAATTCGAAGGTTGTGAGGTAGAAGATGACCTCTTCCCGCGCGTGATTTGAATTCAAATTATTGGTATTATATTTTATTGATTGTTTATTGTTTAAAATCACAACAATGTGTGTTGTCCCGGTGGAAAGTGGCGTTCGTTTGTACCTTGATGGCTTGTGTTCGATACCTGGCTGTGCCATCCCTTTTTTCTTATTTTTCCACACAAATAGCAGTTATATTATATTATCATTTGTTGTTGATTTAACATCAGGTAGGCTCTCCCAGCCAGGCGGTAACGCGTGCATGCTTGTAATCAGAAGGTCCTGGGTTCGATTCGCACCCCAGGCCTTTTTGTTTCTTTTATTTTTTCTGATTTTTTCCAGATAAGGAACAAAACCAACCTCACTCTCTCATCTCTTGCTTGTGCGTGTGGTAGCCTGGTGGTTGTTGTTGTTGTTGGCAGGCAGGATGTCATGGGATCAAATCCTAACCAGGTAAGTTTCTCTCTTTTTTGCAATTTTTTCTATTTTTTTCTATTTTGTTTAATTATTAAAATCATATGTATATAAATATAATTAAAATAATGTTGTAGATATATGTTCAATATAATTCAAATTCTATATTTATTTCTTTTTTCTGAAAATTATTTTTATAATCATGTAAATAAATTATAATATGTATATTAATTAAAATAATCTTATATTATAAACCCTAAAAAAATATTTTCTAAAACAAACCCTAATTTCCAAAACCCTAATTTCCAAAACCTTAATTTCCAAAACCCTAATTGTGTGAAAACCTAATTTTATTTTCTAAATTATTTTTACTTTCTAAATTCTTTACATAATTATAGTATATATTTATTTAGTATAATTTTTGTAAATATAATAATTAGTAGAAATTAAATTTTGTAAACATGATTAATTTTTGTGAATATGATACTTAAAATTTGTTTTCCTCATATAATGTGTAAATATTTTTTTTTAATAATAATTGTTAATAAATGTTTAGAAATAATTAAATTTGTAATTTATAATTATATAATGTTTAAAATTTTTTATTTAATTATTCTTATTTCTAAATGAATGTTATATATTAAAATTAAACTTTTTGTGTTTATTATTCTAATCATGTCATTATAATATTTTTCTATTTATTTCTATTTATTTTAATTATTGTTACTAACCATATTATTATTTATTATTTTTGTTTATTATTATCTTATATTTTTATTATTATTTCTCTAACATTGTTTATTTTTCTAATTATTATTATTTCACTAAATTTAGTTATTTTTTTTTTTTTACTAACCTTATTTTTTTTAATTATATTTATCACTAACCCCTACTTATTTATTTATTGTTATATTTGCTTATTTATTTTATATTTTGCTAATTATTTATTTTTGCTATTTATTTTAATTTGCTTATTATAATTATTATGTAATTGCTCCTTGGTGTAATTTTGTAAATATTTAATTATTTAATTGTTGCTATGGTTAGTAATTTAGGGAGTGCAAAACATGTATTCTATTTAAAAATAAATTTAGATCATTTTAATTAAAGATAAATAATATTGAACACTCACACACGTAAGTCGATTTTTAATCGCCGTCTCACTTTCTAAGGCTATCCCTCAAGTTGCCTAAATCATAAGGTCAAGTGGGGTGTATAAAGCAGGTCCCTTAAAAGAAAAATCATCAAGTCCCTAATGGTTGCCTTTAAAGATCAAGTCCCTTCGAATAATGATGATCGTCCCTCCTAAAATGCTTAATACACCCCACAGTTGCCTTCATAAAAACAGATGCCCCTCACATGTCCCTTACATCCAAAACAGCTACAAACCTTCAGTAGGAATAATCCATCTTCATAAAGTCACATCTCCCCTGGAATTTATATCCATCTCTTTTATCCTCATACGGATATACGGGAATTTACTTTCCAATAAGGGTACGACGAACGAAGACGGGATGTTATATCTACCCTACCATCAAACGAAGACGTAGGTTATGTATACCTTACTATCCCCAGCAGACGGGAGGTTATATATACTTTGCTATCCCCAGCAGACGGGAGGTTATATATACTTTGCTATCCCCAGCAGACGGGAGGTTATATATACTTTGCTATCCCCAGCAGACGGAAGGTTATGTATAATATATTATCAAACAAGACAGGGATGAGTTCCTCATATTCTTCAGCAACGAATTGGGATTTATTTTCCCTGGCCAGCAGTTGTTATATGAAGATATCCAGACGCTTCCGGCAGTGTTATATCATACATACATCATTTACATCATACCATAACATACATATCCATAAATACATAATACATTTACTTAGGCGCATCATATTATACATGCATACATAAAGCATAAACTAATACTATCATACAGAATGCTACTTTGTTTTCAGGTTAATTATCCAACAAACAAACTTATGGTCATCAGGACTGCTCTATCCTCCTGAAAGCTTATAATCTCATCAGGACTGCTCAATCCTCCTGAAGACATGCTGTTACATCAGGATTACTCCAGTCTCCTGAAAGCATATCATATTATTACCTCAGGATTACTCCAGTCTCCTGACAGCTTTTATTACATCAGGATTGCTTCACCCTCCTGAAATCATATCATTACCTCAAGATTGCTCCATCCTCTTGATAGCTATCATCATTGCTTCTGGACTGCTTCATCCTCCAAGACGTATTTCAGAAGAACAAATCCTGACGTTCTTTTGATCATTAAGAGCAAATCCTGACGCTCTTTTAACCCATTGTTCAAGACATCTTTCAGAAGAGCTAATCCTGACGTTCTTTTGATCCTTAAGAGCAAATCCTGACGCTCTTTTGGTCCCTTGTTCAAGATACTTTTCAGAGGAACTAATCCTGACGTTCTTTTGATCCTTAAGAACAAATCCTGACGTTCTTTTGGCCCCTTGTTCAAGACTTTTTCAGAAGAACAAATCCTGACGTTCTTTTGACCCTTAAGAGCAAATCCTGACGCTCTTTTGGCCCCTTGTTCAAGACTTTTTCAGAAGAACAAATCCTGACGTTCTTTTGACCCTTAAGAGCAAATCCTGACGCTCTTTTGGCCCCTTATTCAAGACTTTTTCAGAAGAACAAATCCTGACGTTCTTTTGGCCCTTGAATAACAGGCAGACGGTCTGTACAAAGATCTATTCCCTGGTTCAAGATATTTTCAGAAGATTTAATCTATTTCCTCGGAGAGTAGGCAAACGGTCTATAAGAAGATCCATTCCCTAATCCAGGATATTTCCAGAAGAGATAATTGTCACGAAGATTTATTTCTACTGGTCTATTCAACAAATTCAAATTATAAACGATTCAGAGACGGCCTATACGAAGACCTAGTACTGAGATCCAGTATCAACACAAAGCTATCATCACATCCAGTTCTTTAGATGGCATCTCTAAGCCCATCTCCATTTCTCTCCAAGTAGCATCTTTAAGCCCACTCAAGCATATTCAACTAGCCATCTGTATTACTCTACGCACTGGTGAGTGCAGATTTTTGGGCTTTTGTGTTCAATCCCCTTCAACCTTCCAGGTCACGACTGGCAAACATACCAATCTAACCCCTCAGGTTTCAGAAAATTGAACAGGGGCAGCTGTTGCACCCCAAAATTTGCCCTCACAATACAAGACTTTGTGTTCTATGAAGGTTCACAAGGTTCACAAGTTTCCCAACACTTACAAGACCTTTCATGAGGTTCATGAAGTCTACAAGTTACTTTATGAAGGTTCACAAGGTTCACAAGTTCCACAATGCTTTCAATACCTTTCTTGGGGTTCATGAAGTCTACAAGTCACTTCTTGAAGGTTCACAAGGTTCACAAGCTTCTCAACATTTACAAGGCCTTTGATGAGGTTCATGAAGTCTACAAGTTACTTCTTGAAGGTTCACAAGGTTCACAAGATTCACAATGTTTACATAACCTTTCATGAGGTTCATGAAGCCTACAAGTCACTTAATGAGGTTCACAAGGTTCACAAACTTCACAATACCTCCCATGAGGTTCACAAGACACTTTATGAAGATTCACAAGGTTCACAAAGTTCACAATTGGTCAGAAGAGTTGACAATTCCCTCAGACAATGCACCTCCTAAGCAGTGCATCCAAAACTAGGGTTTTGACTTTAATCAGGCTAAATGGACTTCCAATACCTCAAGTGAGCTTCATAACATCTTATATGTATATAAGAACCCCCATGACAAGTTTCAAGACTTTTCTCAAAAGTTGGCTCAGTCAGATGATCAGATAAGTCAAAATCAGTCAATGCAGTTAAAAAGTCAAACTGAGGTCAACTGTGGTCAAAACAAAGTCAAACTTCATGATTTTTTGCCAACATCAAGTATATGAAGTAAAATTCATCATTTGATCAAGGGTTGATCATGATTCATCAAGGAGATTCCAGATCATCAATAATCAGGAGTTTCTAAATTAGGGTTTCCTCAGTAAAAGTCAACTGAACTTTGACCAGCCATAACTTTCACATACTTCATCACCAAGTCTCCATCCAAAGCTCATTTTGAAGGAAATTGAATTCTCTACAACTTTGATCTTTCAAGTTAAGCCCAAAAATGCTTCATTTGGAAGATATGAGCTAAGACATTATAGGTCATTTCAAAAGTCAACAAAAAGTCAACAACTTCAAAAGGGCATAACTTGAGATTGGTAAATGATATGGACCTGAAACCAATGGGGTTGTTTAGAGGACTCTTCAAGCTTTCCAAAATGTCCAAGAACATCCTCATACCTTTAAAAATGAGGGAGATGTGCCTTTGCAAAGTTGGGAAATTTTGTGATGGTTTATGGTGAAAATGGAGGTCTAAAAGCAATTCTTTCCAAATGGGCTGGCCAAATTATGACCCAACCCATACAATAACATCATGCACGAAATTTCCATGTTATTTTCATATTTTTTATTTTATTTAATTAATTTATTATGATTTTCTATACTTAAAATCATTTTAAATTTAAATAAAATATTAAATATGGAGATTTAATTTATTTATTGATTCTAGAAGGTCATAAAATCAGCATGGAACAAGTTGATACAAGAATTATATGGAATGGCTTGAAATAGAAAGCATTGATGCAAGAATATTGAACTTTCAAAGCATGATCAATCTCAATCTTTTTAAATCAATTCTTTCACATAACCAATCAATATTTTGACCTAGATTCATTCACTTATATATACTAAACTCATTGCCATTGCCCAGCACGATTTCCAGCAGCTTCAAAGGTAGGTTTCACTTCAAAAAAATTCAAGCAAAAGTCACATTCGGATTTTGAAATTCAGAGCACTAGAAGGTAAAAGAAGGACATGGCAAGCTTCATTAGACATCACTGATCATAAACCATCATTCATATGCATCCAGATCATGCCCTAATGTCTAACCCGTGGCTTTGTTCATGCTTGAAAATATTTTTTCGATTCTAATGATTCACTGCATATTATTGAATTTTGTTTACATAACCTTGTTTGTTGATGACTATAGATGGAATCTGGATAATTTGGTGAAGTTCCATAGCCTGAAACATGATCCACCATTTTTAGGGTTTACGGCCATGATTAGGGTTTTATGATCCAGTCAATATAAATGGATTCTAAGAACGTGGGATGATTGGAAAATTTGTTAGAAACTTAATGGAACAATCAATTTTATGAAACCATGCTGTTTAATCATTGTTCGAATTTTGTAGGTTTTGCTGCAATTCAAAAATCGCAGGTAAGTCTGTATAAGAAATCGCAGGTAAATTCGAAGGTTGTGAGGTAGAAGATGACCTCTTCCCGCGCGTGATTTGAATTCAAATTATTGGTATTATATTTTATTGATTGTTTATTGTTTAAAATCACAACAATGTGTGTTGTCCCGGTGGAAAGTGGCGTTCGTTTGTACCTTGATGGCTTGTGTTCGATACCTGGCTGTGCCATCCCTTTTTTCTTATTTTTCCACACAAATAGCAGTTATATTATATTATCATTTGTTGTTGATTTAACATCAGGTAGGCTCTCCCAGCCAGGCGGTAACGCGTGCATGCTTGTAATCAGAAGGTCCTGGGTTCGATTCGCACCCCAGGCCTTTTTGTTTCTTTTATTTTTTCTGATTTTTTCCAGATAAGGAACAAAACCAACCTCACTCTCTCATCTCTTGCTTGTGCGTGTGGTAGCCTGGTGGTTGTTGTTGTTGTTGGCAGGCAGGATGTCATGGGATCAAATCCTAACCAGGTAAGTTTCTCTCTTTTTTGCAATTTTTTCTATTTTTTTCTATTTTGTTTAATTATTAAAATCATATGTATATAAATATAATTAAAATAATGTTGTAGATATATGTTCAATATAATTCAAATTCTATATTTATTTCTTTTTTCTGAAAATTATTTTTATAATCATGTAAATAAATTATAATATGTATATTAATTAAAATAATCTTATATTATAAACCCTAAAAAAATATTTTCTAAAACAAACCCTAATTTCCAAAACCCTAATTTCCAAAACCTTAATTTCCAAAACCCTAATTGTGTGAAAACCTAATTTTATTTTCTAAATTATTTTTACTTTCTAAATTCTTTACATAATTATAGTATATATTTATTTAGTATAATTTTTGTAAATATAATAATTAGTAGAAATTAAATTTTGTAAACATGATTAATTTTTGTGAATATGATACTTAAAATTTGTTTTCCTCATATAATGTGTAAATATTTTTTTTTAATAATAATTGTTAATAAATGTTTAGAAATAATTAAATTTGTAATTTATAATTATATAATGTTTAAAATTTTTTATTTAATTATTCTTATTTCTAAATGAATGTTATATATTAAAATTAAACTTTTTGTGTTTATTATTCTAATCATGTCATTATAATATTTTTCTATTTATTTCTATTTATTTTAATTATTGTTACTAACCATATTATTATTTATTATTTTTGTTTATTATTATCTTATATTTTTATTATTATTTCTCTAACATTGTTTATTTTTCTAATTATTATTATTTCACTAAATTTAGTTATTTTTTTTTTTTTACTAACCTTATTTTTTTTAATTATATTTATCACTAACCCCTACTTATTTATTTATTGTTATATTTGCTTATTTATTTTATATTTTGCTAATTATTTATTTTTGCTATTTATTTTAATTTGCTTATTATAATTATTATGTAATTGCTCCTTGGTGTAATTTTGTAAATATTTAATTATTTAATTGTTGCTATGGTTAGTAATTTAGGGAGTGCAAAACATGTATTCTATTTAAAAATAAATTTAGATCATTTTAATTAAAGATAAATAATATTGAACACTCACACACGTAAGTCGATTTTTAATCGCCGTCTCACTTTCTAAGGCTATCCCTCAAGTTGCCTAAATCATAAGGTCAAGTGGGGTGTATAAAGCAGGTCCCTTAAAAGAAAAATCATCAAGTCCCTAATGGTTGCCTTTAAAGATCAAGTCCCTTCGAATAATGATGATCGTCCCTCCTAAAATGCTTAATACACCCCACAGTTGCCTTCATAAAAACAGATGCCCCTCACATGTCCCTTACATCCAAGGTAATGACTACCTACTCCTTAATAGTAGGGATAGTCTTACCAATTAAAGGATAAAGAACAAGAAAGACTTAAAACTTTAGGGTAGGTACCTCCTAGTTGCTTGCTCACTCCATTTTTCAAACATTTAACAAATTTCAAACAAATTTTCAAAAAACAAGTTTTTACGCATCCGTACATGGATCATTATTAACTATTATGAAAATTTTTCTATTCACACACTACACTTTCAAAAACAATTCAAAAGTGAGCTAAGTAACTAAGAGCCCATGGATAACCATGGATGTAAAGGGTGCTAACACCTTCCTTTTACATAACCTACCCCCCGGACCCAAAAATATCTCTTAAGGTCTTTCCTGTTCTTTTATACCCTTTCCTTTGGATAAAATAAAAGTCGGTGGCGACTCTTGCTATCCGCAACATAACTAAAGTCAGTTCTCCCACCGTGTTACAGAACTGGCGACTCTGCTGGGGATTTAAATTTAAGAGGGGTACCCTTAGGAATTAGATCACTTTAAATTGTTTGCCTTGCTTGCTTTATATTATCTTGTTGGGGTGCTCTTATGTGTGAAAGGTCCTAACCCGGATCTAGTGTACCTTAGGTAAATGGCAATAGACCAAGGAAACTGTACGACGTACATCGATACGGTTGATCTGGTGGCCATAGTTAGTGCGACTTCTTGGTTGGTGCTTATGTTCCTTAAGTCAAGTTGAGGATAATATGAGGCTGCCATATGTTGTCAATGCATTAACTAACTTTTAGAACCCTAGTTAACTCATCTTGGCCTTTAGAAAGTAGTGAGGTAACCGGCTTTGGTGCAGACTGAAGTTGGTTGACACTCGATACTACGCTCATTGAGATCTTAAACTTGGAGGGTTTTGGTTGGCAAGTAAGTTGCCTTCTGATCAACCACCCTTGTGAAGGATCAATGATATTGAGATCCCTTAGAACCTGGTTACTTTTGTAGGACAGGATGAACCATCTAACTTCAGGGGAGGGTACTTACCTTTGAACCTCATGCAAGCCTTTAAACCTAGGGCTATGGTGTGACTTGTTTGTGTATGCCACATGTTTGTGATTGAACATAACATCATGGCATCATCATGCATCATAAGCATAGCATTTTCCCTAACCATTTCAAGGACCAAAGGATTTATCTTTGTTCTTTGTTGTAGGTCATGGCTTCTGCTCGTAGAAACACCATCAGGATCAACTTTGTGGGGATACCTCCCAAGCTTAAAGAGTTGGTTTCTCAAGTGTATGATCACTCCCAGTTCATCAAAAGACATGGACACCTACTGGATCTAGTCACTTCAGGGTTCAGTGAAGACATGATGAGTGTTCTGTTTCAGTTCTTTGACCCTAAACACCATTGCTTTACATTCCCTGACTATCAGCTGGTTCCAACCATGGAGGAGTTCTCTAAACTTCTGGGTATACCTGTTCTTGATCAAAGGCCCTTCACAGGCTTGGAGAAGGAACTTAAACCAGAGGTTATTGCTGCAGCTCTACATCTGAAGAAGTCTGACATTGTTCTAGAAACGAGAAGCGGAGTTAAGGGTATTCTTGCTAAGGTGTTGATAGAGAAGGCTCAAGTATTCTTGAAGGCTATGAGCTATGATGCTTTTGAGGAGATCTTAGCCTTGCTGATATATGGCCTAGTATTGTTCCCCAATCCAGATCAGTTCATAGATGCTCATGCCATCAACATTTTCCTGAGTCACAATCCAGTGCCTACATTGCTTGGAGACATCCTACATTCTCTTCATACCCGTACTACAAGGGCAAGAGGAACTTTGATGTGCTGCATACCTTTGCTTTCTAGGTGGTTTATTTCTCACCTTCCTCGCTCAGCAATGAAGAATGAGCAAGGGTTCAGATGGTCCAAGAGGATCATGTCACTTTCTCACTCAGATATCCATTGGTGCTCCAGATCTATGGAGAATGTCACCATCATTGACCGTTGTGGGGAGTTTCCTAATGTGCCACTTCTAGGCATAAGAGGAGGCATCACCTACAACCCCTGTTTAGCTTTACGACAATTTGGTTACGCCCGAAGTGATGGTCCACATGACATGTTGATTCAGGGCATTGTGTTTGATTATGACAACGATCTTCAAGGTTACCGTCAGAGATTCATACGAGCCTGGGGAAAAGTAAACAGGGTTGACAGCAAGACACTAGAGCCTAAGTACACTATTCCTATGGAGGCTTATCTCAGATGGGTACGATCTCGTGCTCAGACTCTCATGATGCCATATCCTGCCGTCCTACCAGTTACCATGGAACCTGCTGCTGAAGGAGGCACAACTTATACCATCCTTCACCCAGACATGCCTACTGATATGGAAGACTTGCAGAGATCATGGATCCAACTAAAGGAGCAAAGGGATACTTTCGAGGCTCATTACAAAGCAAGCCAAGAAAGAATCCTGGAACTAACAAAGCAACTTCACGAGGAGCGGAATCTCAACTCATACCTCAATACAAAGAGGAAACGTCCATGGGAGACTTAAAACCCCATTCTTTGTAAGCCCAAGGGGCAAACAAATTTATCACTAATAAAAGTTTACTTTTTGGTTGTTTAAACAAATTTAAGTCCTGAGGTCCTTGAAAACATTGCATATGCATTTACATATCATTTCATTGCATCACAGGCTTATTTATGCACAGGTTTCTCATCTTCTCGCTGTTTATTTCAGCAATGGCTCTTGAACAAACAGTTAAGGATCTCCAGGCACAAAATGCACAGTTCCAAGAGCTGATCCTGAACTTATCCAAGGGGCAGGATGATTTGAAGACACTGCTGGCTAAGAAGAAGAGTCCTGAGGACGACAAGGATGGTCAGTTGGAAAAAATGCAAGCTGAGATAACAAGAATGAGTATCCAGATGAATGACCAGGGGGCTCTTATTCAAAGTTTAGCTCAGAGGCAAGAAGAGCTGAGAACCTTTGTCCACAAACTTCAAAGTGATAGAGTCAGGGATCTAATTGTCAGTCAACCTCCGTTAAAACAAGCTGATTTGGTTGAAAGGAGGATGAGGATAAAAGAGGGTAAGAGACAGGTTGCCATTGATTGTTCTTCAATTGAAGAAGAAAGACCTGATAAGGGTAACCTACTTCAACACCAGAAATGTAGAAGGCAGTTTATCCAGTTCAGCACTCCAATGTCACAAGTTCTGCAATGCTTGTTGGAGATGAAGCTAATTCCTTTGGAAAATCCTCCTCAAAATCCTAAAACTTCCTCTCCTCGCTATAATCCCAGGGCAAGGTGTATGTACCACTCCAATTGTCCTGGACATGACACTAATAACTGTTGGGCATTGAAGAATAAGATTCAAGACCTAATTGACGAAGGAATACTCGAGGTTACGCCAGAAGGCCAGGTTGAGTTCTTCTATCGTCCATCAAGCATCAAAGTTTCCAGATAACTGAAGTGACAAGTTTAGAGGAAGAGACTTTAAGAACATTTGAATTTTCATTTGTAATTTCTCTTATTTGTTTGAACACTTATTATTATGTTAAACTTTTGTTTTCATTAATGCATTGCATATGTTTGTCTTGAATTAATCTATTCGTTCCACTATATTTTGAATTATGCTTCTTATTTCTATTTTGTGATATTTAACTCCTGATAAAGCTATAAGCCTGTAGAGGGAGGATGACGAAAACAATACCATAATCCTATGCAGTATGCTTTTGAACAGACTATGCTGACGATGTACAGGCATTGTTTCAATTCCTAAACAGTGGAGATATAAGGAAGTTAATCCCTAGTCAACCCTTTTGAGCCTATGAAGTAGGAGTTTTTATTCTCGCACAAATCAAAACCCTTATTCATAACCCGGGGCAGGGTAGTTACTCAGTTAACTCAGATATGCCAATTATCTGTGTTGTACACAATTAATGATGGTTCTCTGTAATCATGAAACCTGACAGTCAATATCCAGCAAAAGAACAATTCACTAAGTCAAAACCTATGAAGGAGACTTAGTAAAACATTAAGACATCCCGCTGACTGTAACCTTGAAATAAGCAGTTCAGGCAAAAGGAAGGGATAATAAAGTCAAAAGAAAAAAAAAGAGGTCACTATGAATCCTCAACAAAGAAAGATGACTGAATGTTCAAATAAATGTTGGGTTTCTGAACCATCACAAATATCAGTACTACAATTCCAAACTCATTTGAGCCTCAATGCATAAGTTAACTGAGTATAGGACTGAAGAACATCATGGAGATTGGGTTGGGTACAAATAAAATTTGAGCCTTTATCCTTTGTTTCTTAAACCATGAACCAGGCCACGTTACAACCCTTTAAAAGTCCTAACTGAAGCATGGTTAGTTAGAAAGCGTACTGTTACAAAAAGGTATCCTGACTCCTTTAGGGCTTGTTATAAAACTTGAGTTAATATCACAGTTTTCAAAAAAAAAAAAAAAAAATTTGTTTTCTAAAATAACTTTTTTCCAAAACTTCAAGACAGACATAAGCATTGCATTTTTGAACATATTTGTTTGCATATACCTGAGTGTTTGACAAATGGAGAAACTTACAGGATGAATGTTCAATGAACCAAAGTCCTTCCGATAAACAAAGTCGCTTCCTGGATCGAAGTCCATGTATACAAAGGGGCATAGTCATTATCTCCCAATTAATGGGGCAAGCCATGATACTGCCTATCTCATGTGGGGCAATCAGGACAGGATTCAGTTATGTTTAAGTATCCAGGGGCAGATCTCCACATCTGTCTAAATTACTGAGGATAACATCACAAAGTTCATAATGCCAGGGGCATAGTCACTGTTTCCCAATCAATGGGCATACCAAGTTACTGTTCAAATCATTCGGGGCAATCAGTTCCAGATCCAACAATGCTTAATAGCCAGGAGCAGTTCTTCTCATATATTTGAATTACCAAGTGTGACATTACAAAGTTCACAATGCCAGGGGCATATGCTTATGGGGCATTCTACTTGAGATGGCTCATTACAGATACTTCCGTTATGGGACAATTCATCCTCAACCAAGGGGCAATACTTTCTTTTCAAATCTGGTATCCGGAGAATACATGGTCCATTACAACCTGAAGACACATTCCTCTACCTTGATTTGTAATTCTCAGCAGAAGTCATTGTGGGAATTAATTGTCTATGCCAGTAGTATCAAATGGTGTCAGTATCATGTCTTCAGATCCAGCTATGAGGATTTCTGGGAAGGTATTCAGGAAAGTTAAAAATTTCAGGAGCTCCAAATCCAATTGGTTATACACTCTCGAAGTTGAAACAATTCTGTTTTCAAAGTTCAGCTTTACTTTTCCCTCTGAATCCAGATTTACTTTTACCCTAAGCGAAACGTCCATTAGTTGTGTTTGAATGCGTGTATGCTTAATATGATTGATGTTTACCAGAAATGCATGAAAATACAGTAATAGTATTTATTAAGGACGGACGAGGGAAGGATTTCAACGAAGCTTCGCCGGTTCATCTCCATAAAACAACTACAAACCTTCAGTAGGAATAATCCATCTTCATAAAGTCACATCTCCCCTGGAATTTATATCCATCTCTTTTATCCTCATACGGATATACGGGAATTTACTTTCCAATAAGGGTACGACGAACGAAGACGGGATGTTATATCTACCCTACCATCAAACGAAGACGAAGGTTATGTATACCTTACTATCCCCAGCAGACGGGAGGTTATATATACTTTGCTATCCCCAGCAGACGGGAGGTTATATATACTTTGCTATCCCCAGCAGACGGGAGGTTATATATACTTTGCTATCCCCAGCAGACGGAAGGTTATGTATAATATATTATCAAACAAGACAGGGATGAGTTCCTCATATTCTTCAGCAACGAATTGGGATTTATTTTCCCTGGCCAGCAGTTGTTATATGAAGATATCCAGACGCTTCCGGCAGTGTTATATCATACATACATCATTTACATCATACCATAACATACATATCCATAAATACATAATACATTTACTTAGGCGCATCATATTATACATGCATACATAAAGCATAAACTAATACTATCATACAGAATGCTACTTTGTTTTCAGGTTAATTATCCAACAAACAAACTTATGGTCATCAGGACTGCTCTATCCTCCTGAAAGCTTATAATCTCATCAGGACTGCTCAATCCTCCTGAAGACATGCTGTTACATCAGGATTACTCCAGTCTCCTGAAAGCATATCATATTATTACCTCAGGATTACTCCAGTCTCCTGACAGCTTTTATTACATCAGGATTGCTTCACCCTCCTGAAATCATATCATTACCTCAAGATTGCTCCATCCTCTTGATAGCTATCATCATTGCTTCTGGACTGCTTCATCCTCCAAGACGTATTTCAGAAGAAAAAATCTTGACGTTCTTTTGATCATTAAGAGCAAATCCTGACGCTCTTTTAACCCATTGTTCAAGACATCTTTCAGAAGAGCTAATCCTGACGTTCTTTTGATCCTTAAGAGCAAATCCTGACGCTCTTTTGGTCCCTTGTTCAAGATACTTTTCAGAGGAACTAATCCTGACGTTCTTTTGATCCTTAAGAACAAATCCTGACGTTCTTTTGGCCCCTTGTTCAAGACTTTTTCAGAAGAACAAATCCTGACGTTCTTTTGACCCTTAAGAGCAAATCCTGACGCTCTTTTGGCCCCTTGTTCAAGACTTTTTCAGAAGAACAAATCCTGACGTTCTTTTGACCCTTAAGAGCAAATCCTGACGCTCTTTTGGCCCCTTATTCAAGACTTTTTCAGAAGAACAAATCCTGACGTTCTTTTGGCCCTTGAATAGCAGGCAGACGGTCTGTACAAAGATCTATTCCCTGGTTCAAGATATTTTCAGAAGATTTAATCTATTTCCTCGGAGAGTAGGCAAACGGTCTATAAGAAGATCCATTCCCTAATCCAGGATATTTCCAGAAGAGATAATTGTCACGAAGATTTATTTCTACTGGTCTATTCAACAAATTCAAATTATAAACGATTCAGAGACGGCCTATACGAAGACCTAGTACTGAGATCCAGTATCAACACAAAGCTATCATCACATCCAGTTCTTTAGATGGCATCTCTAAGCCCATCTCCATTTCTCTCCAAGTGGCATCTTTAAGCCCACTCAAGCATATTCAACTAGCCATCTGTATTACTCTACGCACTGGTGAGTGCAAATTTTTGGGCTTTTGTGTTCAATCCCCTTCAACCTTCCAGGTCACGACTGGCAAACATACCAATCTAACCCCTCAGGTTTCAGAAAATTGAACAGGGGCAGCTGTTGCACCCCAAAATTTGCCCTCACAATACAAGACTTTGTGTTCTATGAAGGTTCACAAGGTTCACAAGTTTCCCAACACTTACAAGACCTTTCATGAGGTTCATGAAGTCTACAAGTTACTTTATGAAGGTTCACAAGGTTCACAAGTTCCACAATGCTTTCAATACCTTTCTTGGGGTTCATGAAGTCTACAAGTCACTTCTTGAAGGTTCACAAGGTTCACAAGCTTCTCAACATTTACAAGGCCTTTCATGAGGTTCATGAAGTCTACAAGTTACTTCTTGAAGGTTCACAAGGTTCACAAGATTCACAATGTTTACATAACCTTTCATGAGGTTCATGAAGCCTACAAGTCACTTCATGAGGTTCACAAGGTTCACAAACTTCACAATACCTCCCATGAGGTTCACAAGACACTTTATGAAGATTCACAAGGTTCACAAAGTTCACAATTGGTCAGAAGAGTTGACAATTCCCTCAGACAATGCACCTCCTAAGCAGTGCATCCAAAACTAGGGTTTTGACTTTAATCAGGCTAAATGGACTTCCAATACCTCAAGTGAGCTTCATAACATCTTATATGTATATAAGAACCCCCATGACAAGTTTCAAGACTTTTCTCAAAAGTTGGCTCAGTCAGATGATCAGATAAGTCAAAATCAGTCAATGCAGTTAAAAAGTCAAACTGAGGTCAACTGTGGTCAAAACAAAGTCAAACTTCATGATTTTTTGCCAACATCAAGTATATGAAGTAAAATTCATCATTTGATCAAGGGTTGATCATGATTCATCAAGGAGATTCCAGATCATCAATAATCAGGAGTTTCTAAATTAGGGTTTCCTCAGTAAAAGTCAACTGAACTTTGACCAGCCATAACTTTCACATACTTCATCACCAAGTCTCCATCCAAAGCTCATTTTGAAGGAAATTGAATTCTCTACAACTTTGATCTTTCAAGTTAAGCCCAAAAATGCTTCATTTGGAAGATATGAGCTAAGACATTATAGGTCATTTCAAAAGTCAACAAAAAGTCAACAACTTCAAAAGGGCATAACTTGAGATTGGTAAATGATATGGACCTGAAACCAATGGGGTTGTTTAGAGGACTCTTCAAGCTTTCCAAAATGTCCAAGAACATCCTCATACCTTTAAAAATGAGGGAGATGTGCCTTTGCAAAGTTGGGAAATTTTGTGATGGTTTATGGTGAAAATGGAGGTCTAAAAGCAATTCTTTCCAAATGGGCTGGCCAAATTATGACCCAACCCATACAATAACATCATGCACGAAATTTCCATGTTATTTTCATATTTTTTATTTTATTTAATTAATTTATTATGATTTTCTATACTTAAAATCATTTTAAATTTAAATAAAATATTAAATATGGAGATTTAATTTATTTATTGATTCTAGAAGGTCATAAAATCAGCATGGAACAAGTTGATACAAGAATTATATGGAATGGCTTGAAATAGAAAGCATTGATGCAAGAATATTGAACTTTCAAAGCATGATCAATCTCAATCTTTTTAAATCAATTCTTTCACATAACCAATCAATATTTTGACCTAGATTCATTCACTTATATATACTAAACTCATTGCCATTGCCCAGCACGATTTCCAGCAGCTTCAAAGGTAGGTTTCACTTCAAAAAAATTCAAGCAAAAGTCACATTCGGATTTTGAAATTCAGAGCACTAGAAGGTAAAAGAAGGACATGGCAAGCTTCATTAGACATCACTGATCATAAACCATCATTCATATGCATCCAGATCATGCCCTAATGTCTAACCCGTGGCTTTGTTCATGCTTGAAAATATTTTTTCGATTCTAATGATTCACTGCATATTATTGAATTTTGTTTACATAACCTTGTTTGTTGATGACTATAGATGGAATCTGGATAATTTGGTGAAGTTCCATAGCCTGAAACATGATCCACCATTTTTAGGGTTTACGGCCATGATTAGGGTTTTATGATCCAGTCAATATAAATGGATTCTAAGAACGTGGGATGATTGGAAAATTTGTTAGAAACTTAATGGAACAATCAATTTTATGAAACCATGCTGTTTAATCATTGTTCGAATTTTGTAGGTTTTGCTGCAATTCAAAAATCGCAGGTAAGTCTGTATAAGAAATCGCAGGTAAATTCGAAGGTTGTGAGGTAGAAGATGACCTCTTCCCGCGCGTGATTTGAATTCAAATTATTGGTATTATATTTTATTGATTGTTTATTGTTTAAAATCACAACAATGTGTGTTGTCCCGGTGGAAAGTGGCGTTCGTTTGTACCTTGATGGCTTGTGTTCGATACCTGGCTGTGCCATCCCTTTTTTCTTATTTTTCCACACAAATAGCAGTTATATTATATTATCATTTGTTGTTGATTTAACATCAGGTAGGCTCTCCCAGCCAGGCGGTAACGCGTGCATGCTTGTAATCAGAAGGTCCTGGGTTCGATTCGCACCCCAGGCCTTTTTGTTTCTTTTATTTTTTCTGATTTTTTCCAGATAAGGAACAAAACCAACCTCACTCTCTCATCTCTTGCTTGTGCGTGTGGTAGCCTGGTGGTTGTTGTTGTTGGCAGGCAGGCAGGATGTCATGGGATCAAATCCTAACCAGGTAAGTTTCTCTCTTTTTTGCAATTTTTTCTATTTTTTTCTATTTTGTTTAATTATTAAAATCATATGTATATAAATATAATTAAAATAATGTTGTAGATATATGTTCAATATAATTCAAATTCTATATTTATTTCTTTTTTCTGAAAATTATTTTTATAATCATGTAAATAAATTATAATATGTATATTAATTAAAATAATCTTATATTATAAACCCTAAAAAAATATTTTCTAAAACAAACCCTAATTTCCAAAACCCTAATTTCCAAAACCTTAATTTCCAAAACCCTAATTGTGTGAAAACCTAATTTTATTTTCTAAATTATTTTTACTTTCTAAATTCTTTACATAATTATAGTATATATTTATTTAGTATATTTTTTGTAAATATAATAATTAGTAGAAATTAAATTTTGTAAACATGATTAATTTTTGTGAATATGATACTTAAAATTTGTTTTCCTCATATAATGTGTAAATATTTTTTTTTTAATAATAATTGTTAATAAATGTTTAGAAATAATTAAATTTGTAATTTATAATTATATAATGTTTAAAATTTTTTATTTAATTATTCTTATTTCTAAATGAATGTTATATATTAAAATTAAACTTTTTGTGTTTATTATTCTAATCATGTCATTATAATATTTTTCTATTTATTTCTATTTATTTTAATTATTGTTACTAACCATATTATTATTTATTATTTTTGTTTATTATTATCTTATATTTTTATTATTATTTCTCTAACATTGTTTATTTTTCTAATTATTATTATTTCACTAAATTTAGTTTTTTTTTTTTTTTTACTAACCTTATTTTTTTTAATTATATTTATCACTAACCCCTACTTATTTATTTATTGTTATATTTGCTTATTTATTTTATATTTTGCTAATTATTTATTTTTGCTATTTATTTTAATTTGCTTATTATAATTATTATGTAATTGCTCCTTGGTGTAATTTTGTAAATATTTAATTATTTAATTGTTGCTATGGTTAGTAATTTAGGGAGTGCAAAACATGTATTCTATTTAAAAATAAATTTAGATCATTTTAATTAAAGATAAATAATATTGAACACTCACACACGTAAGTCGATTTTTAATCGCCGTCTCACTTTCTAAGGCTATCCCTCAAGTTGCCTAAATCATAAGGTCAAGTGGGGTGTATAAAGCAGGTCCCTTAAAAGAAAAATCATCAAGTCCCTAATGGTTGCCTTTAAAGATCAAGTCCCTTCGAATAATGATGATCGTCCCTCCTAAAATGCTTAATACACCCCACAGTTGCCTTCATAAAAACAGATGCCCCTCACATGTCCCTTACATCCAAGGTAATGACTACCTACTCCTTAATAGTAGGGATAGTCTTACCAATTAAAGGATAAAGAACAAGAAAGACTTAAAACTTTAGGGTAGGTACCTCCTAGTTGCTTGCTCACTCAATTTTTCAAACATTTAACAAATTTCAAACAAATTTTCAAAAAACAAGTTTTTACGCATCCGTACATGGATCATTATTAACTATTATGAAAATTTTTCTATTCACACACTACACTTTCAAAAACAATTCAAAAGTGAGCTAAGTAACTAAGAGCCCATGGATAACCATGGATGTAAAGGGTGCTAACACCTTCCCTTTACATAACCTACCCCCCGGACCCAAAAATATCTCTTAAGGTCTTTCCTGTTCTTTTATACCCTTTCCTTTGGATAAAATAAAAGTCGGTGGCGACTCTTGCTATCCGCAACATAACTAAAGTCAGTTCTCCCACCGTGTTACACCTTGCCAGATGGTTTGTAAGTGTTGTAGTATCTACCCCAGTGTTCTGAAAGTGATACAGGCCTTTTCTTGGATCACATCTACATGTTTCGACTGCTGGCCTTGGCCCCCAATTTCCTCTTATTTTAGTCTTCTCCACAGCGTCCAAGTTTGCTGTTGCTTTTCTGTCGAAGACGGAGTTGCATCTTGGACATATCATTACTCCAGTCTTTTTCTTTTGACACCTTTGGTTGAATTCTTCCAAGTTCTCATTTTCTTTTGGGTAGGTTGTCCTTTGATATTCCTCTTGACGACGTTCCTTTTCACCATTCTCTTTACTCTTTTGAGAGGCTTCTACCATATTGATATCTATTTTCTTTCATCCAACAATGCTCATCTTATCCATCTTTTCTATGAGGGCTTCTTCGACAGTTTCCACCCTGACTTCTGCAGTGCTCTCGTTTGCAGTTTCGACAACATTGGTGATGTCATTGGTATCCTCTTCTTTTGCTTGTTTAGGAGAAACATCTTCAGCAGTTTTTTCTTCATTGTTGAGGCCTTCAGGAGCCTTTTTCTCAACACTGAGGGAAACATCAGATTTTTCCTCAGTGTTCTAAAAAATGTCTTCCCAACTTGTTGGCTGGATTTTGTTGATGTCAACATGGGAACTGGAAGGAGCGGTGTATTTCACCAGGTAGTTAAACTTTTCGCTAGGCTCTCCCAAGGTGTCCCATATTATTCCTTCTTCAACCAAGTTGTTGTTTCTCTTGTCGAGGCCTTCAGTAGCTTCTTTCTTCATACCCTTAGAGCTTTCAGTAACCCTGGTTTTGTCTTGATGGTCGAAACCCTTAGTGGCCTCAACTTTGTTCTGGTTGCTGAAATCTTCAGTAATCTCAACATTGGTGGCATCGTTGAGACCCTCAGTAGTCTCAACCTGTTTTGGAACGTCGAAACCCTCAGTGATCTTGACATCCTTTTTTACCTCAAAGGCATCAGTAACCTTGATCAATACGGGCATGGTTAATTCGTCTTCGGACACTTCTTCCACGTTGGGCTGGACAGGAAGATCTTCATTAATCCCCACCATGTTAACATAGGTGTCGAAGCCTTCAGTGGCTTCAATCATCTCGAAGCAATCATCAGACATCTTCTCCATTTCGACCATATTCATGTCATATGGTTCAATATAATTGGTTTCCAGGATCTGCATAGGATTGGTGTCAATCCTCATTTGTTGTTTAGGCTTGTCTCCAAACCTCAGCCTTCCATCCTGGATTGCATTTTGAACTAGATCCCTGAAAAGAAAACATTGAGATGTTTTATGGCCCCAAAAATTATGGTACTTACAAAAACCTCTCTTTTTCTGTTGGTCAACAGGGGGTTCTTTAACATCTAGTGGTTTTATTAGTTGACCATCCTTTACCAACAAATCAAAGATTTCGTGACACTTGGTAACGTCGAACGTATATGTTCTTTTAGGGAATTTGTTGTTCTTCTCCGGTTCGACAGGATTCTTTCCATTCGATGGAGTTAACATTTTGCAAGAATATGATGGACCTTGCTTTAATTCTGCCAGGTCAATTTCTTGATCATCGAAAACGACTATTTCGTCTTCGTCACAGTCATCTTCTTGGCACATTCCTACATAAGCTACCATTTATTTTTTACCTTTGTTAGCCCTAAACTTCTCAGCTTTTAGCCTTTCGATCTGCCTTACCCTATCTGCTAATTGTGCCATATCTTTTAAATATTGAGTATCTAGTTTCTTCCTTATGGAATAGTCTAGACCTCCTGCAGCCATTTCGACCAGTTCTTGTTCCGGCACTTGCGTGAAACATCTTGCTTTTAGCAGTCTGAATCTATCAAGGTAGTCATCTATAGGCTCTGAGAACTTCCTTTTAACGCTTGCCAACTCTTTCAGGCTTATTTTAGTTTGTCCCATGTAGAATTGTTCATGGAACAATCTCTCCAACTGAGTCCATGTATGTATGGAACCTGCTGGTAGGGACGTAAACCAAGTAAATGCGTTTTTTGTTAAAGAGCTTGGGAAATATTTCATCCTTAGATTTTCATTACATGCTATTTCGCCCGCTTCGATCAAGTAACGCGCTATGTGCTCTATGGTGGATTCACTATTATCCCCAGGAAATTTTGTGAATTTGGGGATTTTCCACCTTGGGGGTAGTTCTTGTTGTAGAACATATTCAGAGAGTGGGGAAGTGTAACTGGGCCTATGAAATCCCACGTTTGCTCCATTTTGTGCCATTATTATCTCGACCATGACTGCCAAATTGTTTTCGACAGGTGGATTATTGTAACACATTCTCTGTTGTAAAATGTCATCAACGTCTTGACCTCTCTGCACTATTGTCGCTCCCACCAAATGACACCTGGTCAGAAGGGGTACAGACGCGAACGGTCGGCGAAAGAAGAAGAATGAATAGAGTTGCCAGCTAGGCATTTTTATCCCGAAGGAAAGGTAATGCTGCATAAACCTAAAAAAGGATGGATAAGACGGTTGCGAACCAGGGAGGCTGAGAAAGGGGGTTGGTTACAACCTGGGAAGGTATTAGCACCCAGATTGTCCGTCGTACTCGACGGGATCCACGCTTAAAAGATTTGTGTTTTAAAGGGGTAGTGTCAGTGCAATCTGTGTATCAAAGCTGGAAAGAATGCAAGTGTCAGTGTAAAAGAAAAGTGAAGTGTATAGGAGAAGTGTCAGTGCAAGAACAAGAGTGAAATGCTCAAGATCATGAGGCTAAAAGAATAATGCTGGAAAGAGGGGGAATATACAGAGACTTTTGTTCGATAACTGTTAGGTTATGCCTACGTATCCTCTCGTGCAATGAGGTAGTCAGAACACCGTAGTTCGACTCAAAGAGACTGAAAGATAAATTGACTTATGAACTGCTTACTTGTCTATGCTCAAGTGTATGACCTGTCTGGCTCAGGTGCAAACTGTCTTGCATTAGACGGAAGAAGCGAGTTCTCGTTTAAGAGTGAATGAGATGAGAAAAGAATCCCGGAGGAGACGATTATTGTTTGTTTTTTGTATTTTCAGTCTTTTATTGCTTTTGGAAATGTGTCATAAGTTAATGAGCTTAAGCCTAAACCAATGGGTTAGTAAACTCATCGCATCCTCCCTCTGATTAGGGGTAATGAGAATACCTTAAGTGTGAAGTCAGCATCTCACACTTAATCACCCTGGTGTAGGATTAAGATCATTAACCTACTTGTGATTATTTAGATGTTTTTGTTGTTTTTGTTTAGTGTTAAGTAATGAGTTTAAGCCATAATCAAGGATTGAATGAACTCATTACACCATCCTAATAGAAGGATAATAGATGAGAACATTTAAGCTGAGGAAGATTCCTCAACTTAATCCATGATTAGGGATTAACCTCATGACAAAACAAAGCCTTTATTAGATGGATTTTATTTAATGATAAGATAGAGAAGTGAATTTTAGGGTTTGTAAGACAGCTTGAGGGGGACTTGTCCATTAACACTAGGGTTAGTCCTTCTTAACCAATTAAGGAAGAATTAGAACCGTAATGCAAGGCCCAAGTTACAAGCTTGATGTCTTAGTGATTATTAGATGGATTGATTAAAGGGTTTAAACACATTAAGAGTTTAACACTTAGGATTAAAGTTATACACTCCATCCTAATAGAAGGATGCAGGCATAAGCTTAATCACAAAGCCTTAAAGCCTTTAGGGTTTAGTCCCTGATTATGAGATGAGAAAAGAAGACTCAAAGATGACATAAAGGTAAAATCTAAATGGGGGACTAATCAAACCCTAATTATGATCATGCTTGGGTATCCTAGGGTTAATGAGGCTTAAGAAAGAGAGATCTTCAGAGAAGCCACCAGGAAGGAAGCAGATGAGAGGAGCAAAGAGAAACAAAACAACTTGCTTCACTTAAGAAGACAAGTTGCTTGAAGGAAGAAAGAAAGATATGAACATGAATGAGCAAGCTCACTCTAAACACATACAAAATGCAGCAAAGAAAGTATGAAAGAGATGAAGAGAGATTGTGAGAAGTGAAGGCAAATTCACTTATCAAACAACTTACCACCTGAAAAGTTAGCCAAAGGAATGAAATGCAATGCAAATGGGATGAAATGTCATGATGCAAACCAAAGTCAGAAGCATGAGTATGATGTTAATGATGCTAAGAGATGATACAAATACATGACAAGAGATGAGAATGATCAAACAAGCATATGGATGCAAATGAGGCATGCATTGAACCATGGATGTTCATGAAAAGTTATGAAATGCAAATGACATACAACATGGCAAATGGAAGATGCAATGATCAAACATGATTCTAATATGTCCTAAGATGTATTATGAATCAAGTGAATGCACAAAATGTCATGGCAAGTCAATGGATGCAAGCAAATGAAAAATGGATGCAAAGGAAAGCACAAATTAGGGTTACATGCATCACATAAAGCAAAAATCCAAAACCAGAAGCAAATGACATGATAAAAATTTGAAAATGCAAGCAAAGATACCCTAAACCTATACAAACTCACTGCCCAAAGGAGAGGATCCAACTCTTAACCTATTGAAAGTTATGAATTTCCTAAGATTGCTAGGGTTTTAAGGTACCTCATCAAGAAAAATCCTAAACAATTTGAAAATGCAAGATCAATCCAAACCAATTTTATCCTATAAACTACATGCCATGCAAGATGCAATGCAAGAAGAATCATCATCCAACTCTCAATGGTTAGGCAGAAAGGATTTTTCCAAGATTGAACCAAAATATTGCCTTGAAATGAAATTAAATCCAATGAAAATGATCAAAAGGCATCAAGAACAAAAAAGAAATTTGGTTTGAGAGTTGGACAATGTTTCTAAATGTTTTTAAATGCAACATGAATTTTTTTGTGATTTTTAAATACCTAAATGCATTTTTAATTAATTAATTTCCATTAATTAATTAAAAAAAACATTTAAATGATTTAAAAATAATTTTTAATGCTAAAAATAAAATAAAAATTGTTTTTGGGTAGGGAAAAATATTTGAAATAAAAATGCAGAAGGAAATATTTTTACAATTTTTCTAAGTATTTTAAATTAAATGACAAAGAAAATGGGATTAAAATGAAATTAAAACTGATTTAAATGGGAGGTATGCTGATCTGAAGGCCAAGATTCAAAGCTGGGACGCGGGAGTTGACTACGCGCGTGATCTAGTGGCTGAAATTCAAACTGAATAAATCTCAATTAAATAATTAATTAATCCTGGTTAACTTAATTAATTGGAAATTATGGTTAAGTGGGGCAATCTGGGCCATTGGACGTGCGCGGGAAATGGAATCGTACGCTCTACATTCAAACCAAACCCTAATCCAGATTAACACCTTAATGACTCTCAGGTGGCCGGAAATGACCTCCGGTCATCTTCTCCGGCCACCTCTCCCCTGAGATTTCTCTAAAACACTCCCTAGGCCAAATCAAACCCCCCAAATCTCCAGAAATGATCCCCAAACCCCATAGAGCAAGAATCCAGCACCAAATTTCATTTATTTTTCATCAACAACAAGATTCGAACAAAAACCTAAAACTGAACAAAATTTCAGAACATGCATACACACTCAAAACTCAACCATTTTTCACCATTCAAGGTTCATTGTGATCAGTGGAACACACTCTACCATTCTATAACTAAAGAAACAAGTTCTGGAAAAAAGTTTCAGGGAGGTACCTGAGCTTGAGCTTTCTCAGTTCTGGACTTTCAGGCCTCCTCTCTTTGTGCAAACCACTCCCCTTGAACTCCTGATGAAGTTTTGATGCTTGGAAGGAATTTCTTTTGGCTGATTTGGGAGTTTGCAAGCCAACTGGTCAGAAATCGTGTTTGCTTTATGGGAGGTTCTTGGCTGTTTTGATGGGTGGTTTTGGGTCAGTGAATGATTTAGAAATGAATGGTGGTGTTTGTTTGAAGATTGAGTGGCTGAGTTGGGGGATTCGAAAGCTTTTGCAAGAGGGAGAGTTTTTTTGTAACTTGATGATTCTTAGGGCTCAGCTTGTGTTCTTGTGTGTTATGGCTTGGGTTTGATCCACATATCAACTTGTGATAGGTCTGTGGAGTGGTTGTGCCCTATTGTGATTGGTATGGGTCTTTATGCAAAAAGTCAAGTTTTGTGTAAGAGAGGTATGGGTCAATGGTAGGCCAAGTACAAGAGGGATGTCCTGCGCAGCAAGGAATGAGGAGGGCCATGGGATCAGTTTTGAAGCCAATTAACGAATGGATTAGGGTTTGTATGATGTTTTGCAACTTTGTTCAACTTTGGCCCTTTTGAAATTTCTTGATCCACAACTCATGAAAATGAGTAAATCTTTGATGCATTCTGAATTTTAGGCCTTGGTTTATGTTTGTACAAAGATTAGAGATCCATTTGAAAGCACAATTTTCCTTGGCAAAGGGTTTTGCAACTTTGCCTCTTTGGTAGAAAACTTGAAATTATGTGATTTTTCCCAACTTTGACAAGCCATAACTTTTGATCCAAAATGAATTAGAATGAGTTCTTGTACTTTTTGAAAAGGGAATGATCCATTCTACAACTTTCATGACCAAAGTTTTCCCATTTGAAGTATTTTTGAATCAAAAAGCAAGGGTTGAAAAAGTTTCCCAAAATGGCAAGTTTACATTACAAGTCACTTTCCCAAAAAGGCAACTTTGCAAATGGCTTGAAATTCTTCAATTTTGTGAACTTCTAACATCTTCTATGATCAAATAAAGATCATACACATTCAAAATGATGAAGAACCCCCTTTGGTTGGGTCATTGGGGGCCTCAGATGCCCTGATTTTACACTGACTTGCTCAAGAAGTCAACTCTTGATCAGATGCCTTCCCCATGGAATTTCTTCATGAAACTTGATATACATGATCCTTATAACATATAGAGACCAATAGAAACAAGAATGACCAAAAAATTTGGAGTTATGGCCTCTGAAACCAAAACCCTAATTCTAGGTCATCTGTGTAGTTAAACCTGGCTCTGCTCCCATGCCAATCTCAGTTCTTGTGATTCTTTGACTTTCTTGACTTTGAGAGGATATAATATGATGCTTGAACATACATGGACCCCTTTGAAGTGATTGATGACCTTTGGAGTGGCTCAAATGGCTCAGGGATAGCTCAGATCACAAACCCTAGATGCAGATGACTTTGAACCAATGCAGTGAATTAAAAATGTGATATGAGATGCTATGATTGGATTTATGCATATGAAAAGATCACAAGCCATGGTGTGAATGGGTGAGGGAAAATTTGGGGTGTTTACAACTATCAACCTCCTAGAGTCTTGTTAGTCAGGGACTTCGACACGAGGATGTTCGACAACCTCTTCTTGGAGTCTTAGATTTTCCTGGTTTTTTTTTAAAAATCTTTGATTTATTGTTGGTTCTTCTTCGGCATTGATTATTGGATTCTAAATTACAGGTTCTCTCTGTCGAATTTGGGGAACTCCAAAGAACTCAGCAATATACACCATTTGCGCTGCCAATATCTGATTCGTTTGAGTAGTGCTTTGTATTAAAGGGTTAAACACTTACCCCAGTTGTTGAGTCAACCTAAGGACCATTTCATGATTACTTTCATCCATTTGTTGACGTATTGCATGTGCAGAATTAGTTGTAATTACTAGAATTTGGAATCCTGGTGGGGGTTGGTTTGGTCTACTAACGTTCCCACCATAACTTGATCCTTGTAATGGTGAAGACATGTGGACCACGACATCAGAATATAAAGGTGTTGCGTTATGAAAACTAGCCATCACTGATGTTGTCATTCCATATGGTTGTTCTCTTCCAAACATAGGTGTGGAAAAATTCGTTTGATAGGGCCTAAAGTTATTTCCTCCAGGGGGAGGGTTTCCCATAGGTATCGAATGCCCTATGTTGGAGGAACCGGGTCCGCTTTGAGAAAACGACACCGCTGGTATCGATTCAGATGATGAGGGATTTCCTCCTTCTGAAACGTGGAGTGTCTCCTTATTCCCCCCCTGTCGAAGGAATAACATTGGAAACTGGAATTTCGTCAGTATTTACTGGTGGGATATCCATTTTTCTTACTCTAGTTCGCCTAGGTCTTTCTGCGTCAGTTACAGCTAATTTACCACTTCGTAAAATCATACAACGTAATAAAACTTTTTTTGGATTAAGAATCCTTTTTTAGTATTTGAGCACGGTCCCACTGGGCGTGCCAATTTGTTCGCTTGTGTTTTTGGCGAACAACCTCTGGTTTACCAATTCCTTGGAAATGGGTTACTTGCAGGACCAACCACACAAGTCTTAGGACACATGTGCTAAATTCCTAAGGTTATTTTATTAATGTATGAGTTTTATTAGTTGCCTTATATGTTTTGTCGAAAGGTTCCTAACAAATTTGTTCTTATTTGTATTGGAGTATAAATGTGTTTGTAGAATAAACTAAAAGAAAGACTTAAAGTTTGCATTTAAAGGATTTATGGAATATAAACTTGCTTGAAAGTAAATTGCTTGAGAGTAAATTTCTTGAAAGTAAATGAAAGCATAAACTTAAACAAGGAATTAAGGATAAATCTAAATTTTATAACTGAAAATCAAATGGTGTTTACACATACATTTTCCAGATAATTCTCCTTTCTCTTACACACGAGTATTAGAGTAATCTTTACAGAAATAATGTACAAAATTTCACACACTTTACACAAAGAAAACTATCCTATTTATATACAAATAAAATAACCGTCGAATAACAGTCAATTCCTAAGCATTCGCCACTTGGCGCTCTGCATGTTATTAATCTCTAAGACTCCTCCACGTATCTTCTACCAAACGAGGCCTTTAACTGGCGAAACGATGTATCTTCTTGTCATGTCGAATTCACTTGAAATTCAAATAGTCCTAACGTCTCCTTCGTCGAATCCTTGCTTTCACATCTCTCGTCGAAAACATAAGAGGATTTCCTATTAGTGATGTGAAGAACTTCCTAAATGGCAAATCATCCACTCTTTCGACAGACAATTGTTCGTCATATCATGAACCAAATCATCACAAACCTTCTCAAGATTCTGGACATGTTTGGAAGAAAGAGGGATCCTATCCGGTTGAATATCTTCACAACCACGTACATCATTATTCAAAGCATAATGAGATGAGGGGTGCTAAGAAACCGCCATGTCAAATAATGGTGACGTATGGGGAACACAGTTGACAAACCCATCAGCGGCTAAGGCTCTTCTTTATCAAACCCATGGTGTTGAAATTGTGTGTGTACACAACACATGTTTTTTAATGGATACTATTTTATTTTAAACGTGAGTCTAATCACTTGGCTTTATTATAATGAGACAAACTGACTTGCATATCATAATAATGGATCAAAGTCCATCAAATTTGTCCAGTGGAGCCTCTTGTGTTCTAGTTGAATATTGATAATTAACATACTCATCATACACAAATGGACGGTAGCAGAGAGGATTTTTATCATCCACAAGCTCAGATGGCCCCGTAACGATCATACCTTCCATTGGCACTACAAAAAAGACAAAGATAAATTTCTCTTCATCCTTTGCCACTATTATGTGTGTGACCACCTCAAGTCTCCTATTACTCCATGCCTGTATTAATCATTGAAATTATACAATTTAATGAATGATAAAATTATATGGAAAATAATCTCAAACTCGGTTTCTTATTACCTGTAATATAACACCAGCAACTACCAGAAAGCCATTGGGGGAAATATTTATGTCAATCCAATTTCCTGGTTTGGGTAGAACCTACAGAACTTGGACTCCATTGTCACATATGAAGGAAATGGTTCCTTTGTCGGTGTAAGGTACCAAACCAATATTAGAATCCTTGGCCTCTTTAGAAGTAGAGTACTTAGTCATTCGTGCATCATTGTAGCAATTCAATTCTTCAACATCCAAGTTGTAATATTATGGAAGTTCGAAGGCTTCCACAAACAACTTCAAAATAAGTAAACTTAATTCACGAACTTTTGAGGTATAAGAACCTAGCGCCGCGTTGCATAAATATCAAATATTTTTCCACATTCTATTACCAAATAATAAATTAATTTGAAACTAAATAAGCTAAGTAACTTTCTTCAAAATAATTCAAAAGATAATATATATATATATATATATATATATATATATATATATATATATATATATATATATATATATATATATATATATATATATATATATATATATATATATATATATATGGGTGATAAGATAAATAAAGACTAATTTTTTTAATATATAATTTAAATTATACAATCAAAAGTCATACATGTCTAACAAGTATATATATATATATATATATATATATATATATATATATATATATATATATATATATATATATATATATATATATATATATATATATATATATATATATATATATATATATATATATATATATATATGTCAGGTGAGTTTGTGACATATTTTAATAAAATAAAATAAAATATTATTACCCAAAAGATGGATTTCCTTGAGGCCACATGAATTCAATGAAGTTTTGTTGAGCCGTATTCGAATTAACATTATTATCAATTCCAAAGCTTTCAGAATAAGGAATGCCATTGCTTTTTGCAGTGTATCCCCGATAAGCCCTTGAGCTAATCAACTTCCTTCTTAGTTTCTTCAGGTAAATCAAATAATGATTTCATGCATATGAAAAACTCATCATGTAAATGATATGAGATATCATCACACCTTATGAGAAAGCAACCATGACTCTCAAATGCTTCTCTCACTTTCTAGCTCATTTTTTTCCACTCTTCACCCCCTTCTTTTAACTTCATTCCAACGATACTATTAAAATCCAAAATTGAGATCTCATTGTCACCCCTCATTTTCTTTTTTCTTTTTTTCTCTTGCACTATATTTTGTTATTTATATTGTATTGTTCCCAATAGGGATATATATATATATATATATATATATATATATATATATATATATATATATATATATATATATATATATATATATATATATAGAGAGAGAGAGAGAGAGGTTACCTATGTTAATAAAATTATTTTTATCTAGAAATTCTAATAGATATATTAATTTAATTTATCTAAGAACTCTAATAGATATATTAATTTATTTTATATAGAAACTCCAATAGATATAATAATATGTTTTATCTAGAAGTTCTAATATTAACATGAATTTTAATGTCAATTTAAGTTAAATTTTATTTTTAATAAATACAAAATAACTAAGGAATATAAATATATATTTCTTTTGAAATTGAACTATACATTAAAAAACCACAAAAGTTTGTTGTAAATTATGTTAGTATTGGAAATAAAAATAAAAATATACTAAAATTCATCTATTAATAGAAAAGTTGGTTTTAATGCACTTTTAGTCAAGTTATTGATTTTTTTTGTCTTTTTTAAAATAAAAAATAACCAATCTTTTGGTCAATCTATTTAGCTTTTTTTTTGGGATTTTTTTGTCCCCTTTAAGTATTGCGTGCGTTGTGTCTAATTTTGTGACGTGGCCCTGATATAGCTTTGTCTATACGGCGTCACGTCACATATTTTCAGTCACTTTATAATTTTCTTAGAAAATTATTTTAAAATATTATTTAATATATGGGTAAATACTTTCTTTGATCCCTAAAAAAAATTACATAACCCAAATTAATCCTCGAGAAAAAAAAAGGATCATATTTAATCTTTTATGATATTTAACAAGGTAATATTAGTTCACTGTTAATATTTTTATCAAATCATTTTTCCTACTTTTAAAGTGACTAAACTATCATGTGTATTATTTATGGCACATGCATTTTTTAATAATTCTGTAGATAGCTACATTGGATTTTTATTTTATTTTTTCATTTTTTAAATACTAAACTGATTTTTATTTTTAATTTCAATTTTATTTTTAAGCAATTCAGATTTGAAATATATATAAAAAAACATTTTTTTTACATAACCCAAGTCCCTTCAGGTTAAATGGTAAAGTTTGCTTGAATGTTGCATTACCAATTTTTAAATGAACAATGTCATTTTGCAAGTCAATTCAACATCAAAGGAATTTCCAACAAATGCAAATAGTTAGGGAACTTGATCTGGCGAAAGAGTCTAGACAGGGGCAAGTCTACTTTGAGCAAAAATCAATCTGGGCTAGTCACCTCAAAAGTCGACTAATCAAAGAGAAAATCTCCTTAATATTCAGACTACAGTGAGCTAGCACAAAGGGCTCAAAGAGTCCAATTCTTTAATAAGTCCAAATAAGAAGTTTCTCATTCCAAAAGTTGGTTAATAAGAGTGAACCGTAAAATATTCAAGCACTTGGACGATCATCCCGCGAGCGTACTATTGCGCTATAAATAAATAAAATATTATTATTATTGTAAAGTTGTATTCTTTTATTATTATTATTAATATTGTTATAGTCAACAATTCACTAAAAAATATTCATAGAATATTTGAAAAGGATTGTTTAATATTATTACCTTTCATAAAATTATATTATTTTAATATTGTAAATATTATGATTAATTAAAAATAATTTTTATTCATAATGTAAATTTAAAAGAAAAATTATAGTTATCAAATTAGTAAAATTGTAATTTTCCCTAAAATTTTTAATATGGTAAATGAAAATTAATGAAAGTGAGAGTGTTGTTAAAAAGTATTTCATTATAATGTAAATCTTATCTAACGCTAAATGGAAAATAAATTATATTGATTAAGTGGATCAAAAGACTTTACCATATACCCCTACATTCATACCTTTATCCCTACAATTTTTTCAAATGCCTATTATAATATTATTATATTTTATTATATTATTATTATTATTATTTTTTTTACCATTTGTGTCAGACCATCAGATTCTAGAAAAAATTGGACCAAAAAAACACGTTCCGGAAGACTTTTAATATGAGTTCCGGTACGTTAATTAACATACCGGAAGACTTTGTGTAAGTCTTCCGGTATTGTAATGTTTGCTCACCGGAAGACTTAATAAAAGTGTTCCGGAACGGAACACTTTTATTAAGTCTTCCGGTATCCCTGAGTATGTGTACCAGAAGACTTTATGTAAGTGTTCCGGTATTGTAAGAGATACAATACCGGAAGACTTACATAAAGTCTTCCGGTTTGTAAATTTTTTTTTTATATTTTTTTTTTTAAAAATATTTTTATTTTGTAGGTGCAGTACCTTTATACGAAAAAGAACCGATATGTGTGAATACATCAGATGTATTTACAACGTCAGAGAGATTTGGTACACGAGATGAGGTGATAAGATGGGTTAAAGACATCGGATTACGAAATAAAGTGACGGTCATCATCACTCGTTCAATACACAAACAAGCAAGAGAGGAAGAAGTAACAAAATAATATTTGGTTGCGATAAAGGTGGGAAATACAAGGATATTCGTAGTGGAATAGAAAGTGCGACCAAAAAATGCGGATGTCCATTTAAGATCAGGTCAACTCCGACAAAAGATGGATCTGGATGGAAGATTGATGTAAAATGTGGCGTTCATAACCATGATTTACCTGATAGATTAGAAGGTCACTCATTTGTTGGTAGGTTGACAACGGATCAGAAGCAACATGTTGTTGATTTAACAAAGACAAAGGTTGCACCTAGAAATATATTGCATTCCTTGTACGAGCGAGATCCAGATTGTGTCACTCGGATCACGCAAATATACAAGCAAAAGAGTATGATGGAAAAAGAGATAAGAGGTCCTAGAAGTGAGATTGTCGCTCCCGATAAATGAGACCGGCTCATATAAAGGTACAGACGCGAACGGTCGGCGAAAGGATGAAATGAGAACACACAGGAGTGAACTCACAGGAAAAGGAAAGAGTCGCTAGCTAGGCATTTTTATCCCGAAGGAAAGGTAATGCTGCATAAACCTAAGAGAAGATATGGATAAGACGATTGCGAACCAGAGAGACTGAGAAAGGGGGTTGGTTACAACCTGGGAAGGTATTAGCACCCAGATTGTCTGTCGTACTCGACGGGATCCACGCTTAAAAGATTTGTGTTTTAAAAGGGGTAGTGTCAGTGCAATTTGTGTATAAAAGAGCTGAAAAAGGATGTACAGGTGTCAGTGTAAGAGAAGTGAAGTGTATAAGTGAAGTGTCAGTGTAAGAACAAAGATGAAATGCTCATGATAATGAGGCTAAAGAATAAGGCTAGAAGGAGGGGGAATATACAGAGACTTTTGTTCGATAACTGTTAAGTTATGCCTACGTATCCTCTCGTGCAATGAGGAAGTCAGAACACCGTAGTTCGACCCAAAGAGACTGAAAGAATGATTTGAATTGTGAACTGCTTACTTGTCTATGCTCAAGTGTATGACCTGTCTGGCTCAGGTGCAAACTGTCTTGCATTAGACGGAAGAAGCAAGTTCTCGTTTGTGAGTGAATGAGGTGAGAAAAGAATCCCGTAGGAGACGGTTATTGTTTGTTTTTGAGTTTTCAATCTTTTATTGCTTTTTTGAGGTTTGTCATAAGTTAATGAGCTTAAGCCTAAACCAATGGGTTAGTAAACTCATCACATCTTCCCTCTGATTAGGGGTAATGAGAATACCTTAAGTGTGCAGTCAGCTTCTCACACTTAATCACCCTGATGTAGGATTAAGATCATTAACCTACTTATGATTATTTGGATGTTTTTGTTGTTTTTGTTTAGTGTTAAGTAATGAGATTAAGCCATAATCAAGGATTAAACAGACTCATTACACCATCCTAATAGAAGGATGATAGATGAGAATGTTTAAGCTGAGGAAAGCTCCTCAACTTAATCCATGATTAGGGATTAACTTCATGACAAAACAAAGCCTTTATTAAATGGATTTTAATTAATGATAAGATGATGAAGTGATTTTTAGGGTTTGTAAGACAACTTGAGGGGGACTTGTCCATTAACACTAGGGTTAGTCCTTCTTAACCAATTAAGGAAGAATTAGAACCCTAATGCAAGGCCCAAGTTACAAGCTTGATGTCTTGATGATCATTAAGTGAATTGATTAAAGGATTTAAACACATTAAGGGTTTAACACTTAGGATTAAAGTTATACACTCCATCCTAATAGAAGGATGCAGGCATAAGCTTAATCACAAAGCCTTAAAGCCTTTAGGGTTTAGTCCCTGATTATGAGATGAGAAGAGAAGTCTCAATGAGACACAAAGGTAAAATCTAAATGGTGGACTAATAAAAACCCTAATTATTGTCATGCTTGGTTGTTCCTAAGGTTTGTGAGGTTTACAAGGAAGATCTTCAGAGAAACCACCAGGAAGCAGATGAAAGGAGTAAAGAGAAGCAAAGTAACTTGCTTCATTTAAGAAGACAAGTCACTTGAAGAAAGAAAGTAAGATGAAGAAGAATGAGCAAGCTCAAACTCAAACACAAGACAAAATGCAGCAATGATGCATAAGAGAGATGAAAAGAGTTTGTGAGAAGTGAAGGCAAATTCACTTCTCAAAACAACTTACCACCTGAAAAGTTAATGAAAGAAATGCAATGCAATGCAAAGTGAGATGAAATGGGATGATGCAAACCAAAACCAGAAGCATGAGTATGATGCTAATGATGCTAAGAGATGGTGCAAATATGAGGCAAGACATGAGAATGATCATACAAACATAGGGATGCAAATGAGGCATGCTTAGGACCATGAACATACATGAAAAGTTATGGAATGCAAATGACATACAACATGGCAAATGAATGAGGCAATGATCAAACATGCTTCTAACATGTCCTAAGATGTGTTATGAATCCAATGGATGCACAAAATGTCATGGCAAGTCATAGTATGCAAGCAAATGGAAGATGAATGAAAAAGGAAGCCCAAATTAGGGTTTATGATCAATGCACCAAACAAAAACCAAAACCAGAAGCAAACATCAAGATAAAAAATTGAAAATGCATCCAAGAGAACCCTAAACCTATACAAACTCACTGCCCAAAGGAGGGGTTCTAACTCTTAACCTAATGAGGGTTATGAATTTCTTAAGAATGCTAGGGTTTTAAGGTACCTTGTCAAGAAAAATGTCAAACAAATTGAAAATGCAAAATCAAATCATGCCAATTTAATCCTATGAACTACATGATATGCAAGACACAATGCAAAAAGAATCAAAGTCCAACTCTTAAAGACTAGGCAGAAATGAATTTTCAAAGATTGGATCAAAATAATGCCTTGAAATGAAATTAATTCTATGAAAAATTGTCAAAAGACATCAAGATCAAAAAAGAAATTTGGTTTGAGGGTTGGACAATGTTTCTAAATGATTTTAAAGGTTTCATGAATTTTTTGGTGATTTTTAAATACCTAAAAGTATTTTTAATTAATTAATTCCCATTAATTAATTAAAAATAAACTTTTAAATGATTTAAAAATATTTTTTAATGCAAAAAATAAAAAAATAAAAATATTTTTGGTTTCTGAAAATTAATAAAAGCTTGCATAAAAATTTTCAGAATTTTTAAAGATGTTTTGCTATTTTTAATAAAATGAAGAAAACAAATGCAATTAGATGAAAAATAAAATGAATTTAAACTGAAAATGGGAAAGTATGCGCATCCAAGGGCCAAGATTCAAATTCCAGGGGGCGGGAGTTGACTACGCGCGCGTTTGGACGGCTCACATTCAAACTTGGCTAACCCTAATTAATTAGCCCTAATTACTTTCAGACGACCGAAACACTGTTCCGGTCGTCTTCTCCGGCAAGGTGTTCATGCTATCTCACTCCCTACGCATCAAAACTCCACTAAAATCTCCAGATTTCATCCTTAAACATCACTGAACCTAAACCCCACCCCAAAATCCATTTATTTTCACTGAATCATAAGAATCAAAGCAAAAATCATTTCACGGGCAAAGTTTCAGAACAAGCATACAACCTCAAAACTCAATCATTTTCAAAAATAAAAGGCTCAGTGAACTCAGGGAAGCATGTAGATCATTTTAGAAACAAGAGATAAGAGTTCTGGAAAAATGAATTTCCATGGCTACCTGAATCGAAGCTTTGATTTCTGGCACTTTCTGGCTGATGTCTTGCTTGCAATCAACTCCCCTGAACCTCCTGAGAAGCTTTCAAGGCTTGTTTGAAGTTTGTAATGGTTGGTTTGAAAGATGGCTGAAGTTCTGCTTAATGAGGGGCAGAAATCGTATTTTGGTTTCTGAGGGTTTCAGGCTATGGTCATGGGTGCTTTGTGATCAGTGAAGCATATGGAGATTGTTTGTGAAGTTGGTTTGTGTGTTTGAGGCTTGTGTAATGAGTTTCGAAGAGTTTTGCAAATGGAGCATAAACTTGAAAACTAGGGCTTTGGTGTGTTTCAGCATGAAGTGTTGTGTGCTTTGGCTTGCTTTTGATTTGTATAAACAATTGTGATAGGTCAGAGAGTGGGTGCTGGTCTATTGTGATTGGTATGGGTCTTTGGCCAAAATGTCAACTTGATTTGTACTTGAGGTATGGGCAATGGTACAACTTGCTTTTTGGCATGCTTGGGCTCAGTTGAGTTTAGGGAGAGCCATGGAATTGTTTATGAGGTGATTCAGCAAGTGGTTTGTAACTTATGATAAGTTTTGCAAGTTGATTCAAGTTTGGTTCCTTTGAGATTTCTTGAAGTTCAAGGCATGAAATGAGATGATTCTTGGGCCAATTCTGATTTTTAGAGGTCATGTAATCATGTTGTGAAGAAATTGTACACATTTGAGGTCTTTAGAACACTTGATCAAGTCATTTTGCAAAATGCCTCTTTGGTAGAAAACTTCAAATTTTGTGATTTTAGCCAACTTTGACAAGCCATAACTTTTGATCCAAAATGAATTAGGTCATGTTCTTGTACTTTTTGAAAAGGGAATGATCCATTCTACAACTTTCATGACCAAAGTTTTTCCATTTGAAGCATTTTTGAATCAAAAAGCAAGGGTTGAAAAAGTTTCCCAAAATGGCAATTTCATTAAAAAGTCAACCTTCCCAAAAAGTCAACTTTGCAAAAGACTTGAAATTCTTCAATTTTGTGAACTTACAACTTCTTCTATGATCAAATAAAGATCATATACAATCAAAATGATGAAGAACACCCTTTGGTTGGGTCATTGGGGGCCTCAGATGCCCTGATCTTACATTGACTTGCTTGAAAAGTCAACTCTTGATCAAATGACTTCCCCATGGAATTTCTTCATGAAAATTGATATGCATACTCCCTATACCATATAGAGACCAATAGAAACAAGAATGACAAAAAATTTTGGAGTTGTGGCCTCTGAAACCAAAACCCTAAGACTAGGTCATCTGTGCAGTCAAGCCTGGCTCTGCTTCCATACCATTCTCAGTTCTTGTGATTTTTTGACATTCTTGACTTTGAGAGGATATAATATGATACTTGAACATACATGGACCCCTTTGAAGTGATTGATGACCTTTGGAGTGGCTCAAGAAGCTCTTGGATTGCTCAGATCACAAACCCTAGGTGCAGATGACTTTGAATCAATGCAGTGAATCAAAAATGCAATATGAGATGCTATGATTGAGTTTATGCATATGAAATGATCACAAGCCATGGTGTGAATGGGTGAGGGAAAATTTGGGGTGTTTACAGCTGCCCCTATTCAAACATGAGTTAGCTGTGCAGGATGTAAGCAGCGGCTTAACAGGCTAACAAGATAACTTGTGGTTGAATACCAAAGACAGTCCAAAATTTGTACTCACAGAATGAAGAAGAAAAGGGATATAGATTGTAAAAGAAATTAAAGTATAATATAAAGTGCGGGCGACGGAGGACGACCGTCGAGCAGAGGACGACTGCCGGGGAAAGGGCAATGACGGGGACGACCGACACGCTGGGGAGAATGTGTTAAATAAAGCAATGACGGGGACGGCCGACATGCTGGGGATACCGGAGATTATGATGGGGACGGCCATCAAGATGAAGCTATAAGATTCTCTGGGGAATATGGGTAAAAATAAATGATGAGGTACGGTCACCAGGTTCATAAAGTAATGCAAACAACGATGGGGACGACCATCGGGCTAAACTGAAAAAGAAAAAGGGACCACGACGGGGACGGCCATCGGGTTAAAGAATAAATGAAAAAAATGATGAGGGACGATCATCAAAGGTGAAGGACGATCACCTAGCAGGGGATGGCTGCTCTGTTGGGGGATAAGATGAGGGACGGTCATCTAAGGCGAAGGAAGATCACCTGGCAGGGTACGGCTGCCGAAAATATCGCGACATAGGACGAATTCCGGATAAAAGGTCAACGATGGGGACGGCCATCGGATGAGCATGATGAAGGATGATCATCAAGAGGTGAAGGACGATCACCTAACAGGGTACGGCTGCTCTTAGGGTTTATCATGACATAGGACGAATGTCAGATAAAGGAAATCAACGATGGGGATGGCCATCGGATAAAAATGATGAAGGACGATCATCAAAAGGTGAAGGACGATCACCTAACAGGGGACGGCTGCCAAATATCACGACACAGGACGAATGTCGGATAGAAAAGGTCGACGATGGGGGACGGCCATCGGATGAGCATGATGAAGGACGATCATCAAGAGGTGAAGGACGATCACCTAACAGGGTACGACTGTTCTTAGGGTTTATCATGACATAGGACGAATGTCAGATAGGAAAGAAATTTTGCTTCGCTGGCGACCTACTGGGGAATAGTAAACACGGACGAGTATTTATATCCAAGAAAATAAAAGTATAAGTGTTTTGACGTTGTGTATAGATTAAAGATGCGAACGAGCGTCTTTAAGACTATGATGCGGACGAGTATCGGGTAGAAACAAATACTGACACGTGTTCAGAGATGATGATACGGACGAGTATCAACTGGTTAACAAGGAACACGGACGAGTGTTGATTCTGAGGGGACTCTTCTGGGGAAAAGTAGACACAGACGAGTGTCTAAATTCAAGAAGACAAGAGTGTTTGACACAGTGTATGGATTAAAGATGCGGACGAGCATCCTTAGGACTGTGATACGGACGAGTATCAAGTAGAAACAAACGCTTGACGCATGTTCTGAGATGATGGTACGGACGAGTACCAACTGGTTAACACAAAACACGGACGAGTGTTGAATCTGAGGAGTAGTGAGTAATATAGGCAAGATACGGACGAGTATCTGTATATGTGAAAACGGGAGTAATGAGTATGAGCGGTGTATAGTTGAGTGTTTATCCTGCTGGAGAGAGTGACACGGACGAGTGTCAAAAGGAGAAGAGTATAGTATAAACAAGTATCTGATATACAAAGTGTTTAGGTAATTATGCTGGGGAATGTGACACGGACGGATGTCAAGAAAATTATATATATATCTGTGAGTGCAAAGGGGACGCTTTGGCTTTCCGCTGGGGATATGACACGGACGGGTGCCACAAGGGGTATGTACTGGTGTTTGTGGGTGTAAGGCAACTGCTTTAGCTCTTTGCTGAGGAATCTGGGGAGCATTCTGTATGTTTTTGATGGGTTGCTATTATTCACAAGTGTTTGGTTCAGACCACGACTTATGATTATGCAACATGTTTGATTTTTTCCGTAATGCTTCGTATTAGACGGAATGCTACGCTTTGTGGGGTGAATATGATGCGAATGCTATGATTATGCAAAAGCTACCGATCCGGGATTCGGATCCCGTTGCCGCGAAGATCTCTGGCCGATTTGCTTGAAGTGGACATCCCAGCTGGGGATGAGACCATTGAGATGTATCTGCTTGGAGAAATAGGTCATTGATAGACCCATTCTTGGTAATGAGGGACCCCGCTGGGGTTTGTAGAAGCTTTCTTCACTCTGTTGTGATTCCTTCGTGCGTCGTGCTTCTGGCTAAAGGCTGAAGCTCTGTGGGGAGATGGTTTCCCTGGCTTTTGTACTTGGCTGAGAAGGAAGAATGATTGGCACCTCGGCTGGGCGAAGCAACAAGTGGCAACTCAGCTGGGGAGAAAGCACCTACGGTGCTAAGACTGAGTGGATAATGATTAGCCAGCTTGCTGGGATGAAGCCTTCATGTCCCATGTCGTGCTTTGGATACCTGCAATCCTGTAAAGATAGAAACGTACAAGTGATCCCGAGGTATCTCTTACCGGATTCCATCATAGGAGTCTAGACACTCCCGGGAGTAAATATATTTCCTGCAAGCACGTATTTTTAGAAGAGAAACATCTGTATTCATGCAACCAGTATCTTAAAGACATCGGACACTTTTGCAAATGAAAATAAAATGTAAGAGACGGGACGTGACTGAAAATCTGACTTTATTAATTCATATGCCCTGAATTGGCAAGATACAGTCAGAGAAACAGATCCCCTGCAATGGAGAGATTGTTACAAATTGAGAAACAAAAAGTTGGCAATGTTGACGACGCTTCAAGGAGCTTCCCCTTGCTATGACTCGTATGACATTTAACACTCTTCTCGTCTTGCTTTCTGAAGAAGACTGATTCTGAAAGAAGCTTGACCCTTTAGAAGCTTACCAAGTTGTAAGTGATACAGACGAATTCAGAATGCAGTTGTTCGCTTGTTCCCTTATTTTGCATGGATCGCCCTTTCGGGTTTTCAATCCATCGGGATACCCATTTTTGCCTGAGTCGTCCAATGCGGCTTTTCAACTTAGCGGGTGTACATTTTTTATTTATTTTCCCTTATTTTTGCCCGAGTCCTTTATTCTATTTTTTTTGACTCGCCGGGATGCCCTATTTTTGTCTGGACTTACATTCTGTTTTTTATGTCCAGCGGGTCATTTTTATGCGAAGTATTTTTTAACTGCATCTGAATTTACAGGGGACGGGAAGTCTTCACCATCCATGGTGCTGAGCATCAGTGCTCCACCAGAGAAAACTTTCTTGACCACAAATGGCCCTTCATAGTTCGGAGTCCACTTGCCCCTGTGGTCTGTATGAGGAGGGAGAATTCTTTTCAGCACAAGATCTCCTACTTGGTATTCTCGGAGCCTGACTTTCTGATCGAAGGCTTTCTTCATTCTTTTCTGATACAACTGCCCATGACAGATTGCAGCCAATCTTTTCTCTTCAATCAGACTCAGTTGCTCGTATCGGGATCGGACCCATTCTGCTTCGCTTAGCTTAACATCCATCAGTACCCGCAGGGAGGGTAATTCAACTTCAACAGGTAGGACTGCCTCCATACCATACACAAGTTGGTATGGTGTTGCCCCAGTGGATGTTCTGATTGACGTGCGGTACCCATGCAAGGCGAACGGTAGCATCTCGTGCCAGTCTTTGTAGGTGACTACCATCTTCTGCACAATCTTCTTGATATTCTTGTTAGCTGCCTCAACAGCGCCGTTCATCTTTGGCCTGTAAGGAGAAGAATTGTGGTGTTGGATCTTGAAGTCCCGGCATAGCTCTGCCATCATTTTGTTGTTCAAGTTGGAACCATTATCAGTAATGATTCGCTCGGGAACTCCGTATCGACAAATGATGTCTCTCTTCAGAAATCGGGCTACCACTTGCCTTGTAACGTTTGCATAAGAAGCTGCTTCAACCCACTTGGTAAAATAGTAAATGGCTACCAAGATGAATCTGTGGCCGTTTGAAGCAGTCGGCTCAATCTTGCCAATCATGTCAATGCCCCACATAGCAAAGGGCCAGGGTGAAGACATCATGTTCAGAGGATTGGGAGGCACATGCACCTTGTCCGCATAGATCTGGCATTTATGGCATTTCCTGGCATAGGCACAACAGTCAGCATCCATTGTGATCCAGTAATAACCTGATCTTAGCAACTTTTTAGCCATGGCATGCCCTCCTGCATGGGTACCAAAGGATCCTTCGTGCACTTCGTGCATCAACAAGTCTGCTTCTGTTCTATTAACGCATCTGAGGAGTACTATATCAAAGTTTCTCATGTACAGGGAACCATCAGTGTTCAGGAAGAAACTACCAACAAGCCTTCTTAAAGTTTTCTTATCATTGGAAGATGCCCCAGGTGGGTATGTTTGATCCTCCAAGAAGCACTTAATGTCATGGAACCAAGGCTTATCATCTTTTACGGCGTCTGCTGCAAATACATATGCTGGTCTGTCAAGTCTGGATACTGAGATTCGAGGCACAAAGTTGGCAGCTTGAACTTTGATCATGGATGAAATGGTAGCCAGAGCATCTGCAAACTGATTCTCGTCTCGAGGGATATACTCAAGCTTGACCATTGTAAAGAAAGTCAATAACCTCCTTGTATAATCCCTGTAAGGTATCAGATGATCCTGGTGTGTGTACCATTTGCCGTTGGTTTGATTAACTACCAGAGCTGAATCTCCGAATACAGTCAAAGTCTTAATCCTGAGGTCAATGGCTTCCTCAAGACCCATAATGCAAGCTTCGTATTCAGCTTCGTTGTTAGTGCAGTTGAAGGTGAGCTTTGCCGAGAAAGGCATGTGAACTCCCTTAGGTGTAATGAGTACTGCACCAACACCACGACCATTCATATTAACAGCCCCATCAAACATCATAGTCCATTCTTCTTCCGGGTCAGGCCCTTCAGTGTGAACAGGCTCTTCATGATCTTTTGCTTTTATGAACATGATGTCTTCATCAGGGAAGTCAAATCTCATAGGCTGGTAATCATCAATAGGTTGCTCAGCAAGATAATCAGACAATACACTGCCCTTGATGGCTTTCTGAGATGTGTACTGAATGTCATATTCTGTGAGGATCATCTGCCATCTTGCAACCCGTCCGGTAAGAGCTGGCTTCTCGAAAATGTACTTGACTGGGTCCATCTTGGAGATTAATAGAGTAGTGTGGGTCAGCATATACTGTCTTAGTCGGCGAGCAGCCCACGCTAAAGCACAACAAGTTTTCTCGAGCAGTGAATAACGTTGTTCACAGTCGGTAAACTTTTTTCTCAGGTAGTATATTGCATACTCTTTTCGACCAGACTCGTCATGCTGGCCCAGCACACACCCCATTGACTCTTCTAATACTGTCAAGTACATTATCAGAGGTCTTCCTTCAACTGGAGGCATAAGGATTGGTGGTTCTTGCAAGTATTCTTTAATCTTGTCAAAAGCCCTCTGGCAGTCTTCGTTCCACCTGACCGTCTGTTCTTTTCTTAACAGCTTGAACAAGGGTTCACAGGTTGCATTAAGGTGAGATATGAACCTTGAAATGTAGTTCAATCTACCTAGAAACCCCTGAACTTCTTTCTCAGTTTTCGGTGCAGGCATTTCTTGAATGGCTTTGACTTTATCAGGGTCAACCTCAATCCCTTTCTCGCTTACGATAAAACCCAGCAGCTTACCAGATCGCACCCCGAATGTGCACTTGTTGGGGTTCAATTTCAGTTGGTACTTCCTCAGACGCTTGAATAACTTCAACAGATTCACCAGGTGGTCTTCTTCCGTGAGGGACTTGGCAATCATGTCATCCACGTAACACTCGATTTCTTTATGGATCATATCGTGGAATAATGTTACCATAGCCCGTTGATATGTTGCACCAGCATTCTTCAATCCGAATGGCATTACCTTGTAACAGAACGTGCCCCAGGGTGTGATGAAAGTTGTCTTCTCCATGTCTTCAGGTGACATTTTGATCTGATTGTATCCTGAAAATCCGTCCATGAAGGAGAATACCGAGAACTGAGCCGTATTATCAACCAATACATCAATGTGAGGTAATGGGAAATCATCTTTCGGGCTGGCTCTGTTCAGGTCCCGGTAGTCAACACACATCCTTACTTTACCGTCTTTCTTAGGCACAGGTACTATATTAGCAACCCACGGCGGATAGCTAGTTACAGCAAGGAACCCGGCGTCCCACTGCTTTTGCACCTCTTCCTTTATCTTCATTGCCATATCTGGGCGAGTACGGCGCAACTTTTGTTTTACTGGCGGGCAGTCTTCTTTCAAAGGCAGCTTGTGCATGACGATATCAGTGTCCAACCCTGGCATATCCTGGTAAGACCAAGCAAACACAACTACATACTCCCGAAGCATGTCAATCAACTGTTCTTTCACTGAGTCTTGTAGGCAGGCCCCGATCTTAACCGCTTTCACGTCTTCTTCCGTACCAAGATTAACCGTCTCGATCTCCTCCTGATGAGGAGTGATAACCTTCTCCTCTTGCCTTAACAACCTGGCTAGCTCTTCAGGAAGCTCATATTCTTCTTCAACCCCTTCATCAGCTTGATTGATTGGATTGTCAAAGTCATACGGAGTCATAGCTGTGTTGTTGTCGGTGCAGTCTGGAAGGCATTCTCTGCAAGGGTTTAGATTGTTCATTTTAGTGATTGATTTTAATCTTGTTTAGAGAAGAGTGAAATGAAGTTAACATTTTGAAAACATTGCCATTTTATTTTTGTACAAAAAGAAAAATGAAAAACAGTGAGCAGAAAAGAAAAAGACTCGTTTGCAAAAGACATCCGATAATCATTGATTGATCTGTTTGCACAAAATTACAGATGGCCCGATTACAAAATGAGTTTTGTCATCTTGGGCAAGATGCAAGACTTGATGCATGCTTAAAATATACAGGAAATAATAATTACTCTGCAGGAGTAACCCTTATAATTTCCTGGGAAGACCAGTTTGAGATACGGCTCCCCGGGATCCTTGGACGTATCCAGCTCTCCAGGTTGCGCTCATCTTCCGACTCATCTTCCAAGTTGTTTACTGCATCGGGGGTGAGCATCCCCCCACTGACAAAGTTGGGCTTCTTAGCAGCCTCTGATTGATCTTGTTGAGTTGGTTTGTAACCCAACCCAAATCTGTCTTCTTTCTTCTCCACAGGCAACAGCTTGCCCCAGCCCTGGGCTGTCCCTTCTTCAACAACCTTCCGGGCTTGCTGATAAGATGTCATTGAGGTTCCAGGTACAACGGATGCTTCATTTATGTTTAGGGCTTCGAATCCCGGACTCATGGTTTCATGGATCTCCCCATCCATCTCAATGTATTTGTATGTAGCCAGATGGCTAACAAAAATATCTTCCTCTCCACAAATAGTAACGACTTGGCCCTCCCACTCGAATTTTAACTTCTGGTGAAGGGTTGATGTCACGGCGCCAGCGGCGTGTATCCATGGTCTACCCAATAGACAGCTGTAGGCAGGCTGTATATCCATCACAAAGAAGGTCGTTTTGAAAGTCTGTGGGCCAATCATTATAGGCAACTCTATCTCTCCCAAAACTGATCTCTTAGAGCCGTCAAAGGCTCTTACTACCAAGTTGCTGGGGCGTAATGCCAATCCTTCATACTCCAACTTCACAAGGGCTTTCTTAGGTAGGACATTGAGGGATGACCCTGTGTCCACCAATACATGAGAAAGAACTGCACCCTTACACTCCAAGGTAATGTGCAAAGCCTTGTTGTGATTGCGGCCTTCCGTTGTCAAATCAGTGTTGGTAAATCCTAGTCCATGACTAGCGTTAACATTTCCAACTACAACTTCCAACTGATTGACGGTAATCTCCTCTGGCACATAAGCTGCGTGCAAGACTTTTAATAGTGCGTTCCGATGAGCCTCGGAGCACATTAGCAATGACAAAATGGAGATCTTGGAAGGTGTCTGGTGAAGCTGGTCCACTATCTTGTAATCACCTTTCTTGATGATCCTTATGAATTCATCAACCTCTTGATCAAAAGGGGTCTTTAAAACTTCTTTAGCAACTTGTTCTTCTTGCACCGTGCTCTTCCCTTTTGCCTTGGCAGCAGCTTCTGCTTCAGCGATGGGTCTTGGAATTTGTGGGGCAAAAAGACGTCCGCTTCGAGTGAAGCCTCCGCCTCCCCCCACATTGTCTATTTGTGGTGAAGAAGTTGATGATTCAAGAGTGATTTTCTGCCCTTCGCAGTATAGATCTGAGCCGTAATGCCAAGGGATGGCATTACTGCTTTCATATGGAACGGGCCCAGGTACCGTGATGGTAACCGGGCTGACTGCAGCAGTGGGGGGTGTTGCAATAGTATGTGGATCATAGTAGATAGTGACCGGTGATATGGCAGAAGACGCCACTGTTGGCTGTTGAAAATTGTTGTTCGGAGGAATACTTGACGGATCATAATAAATAGTGACTGCTGAGATGTTTGCTGGTGTTGTAGGAGAAGATTCTGAATAGAGGGGTGCTGACGTTGTAGAAGAGATGTTTACTGATGTCTGACTTGTTGAAGTGATAAATGAAGCATTTGTTGATGAAACTGAAGAATTGTTTGGAATAATTGTTGTTGCAGTTGTAGGAGACTCTGGAACTGTTGTCGAAGGGATTGCCGGATTTGAAGGTATTGATGTTGTGATTTGAAGTAGACCATTCTGGATAAGACTGTCTATGCCGCTTCTCAAGTTGTCACATCCATTTACCGAAATGTTGCAATAACCGCACCCGAGCTCACACCCAGGGAATATCTGGCATTCAAGGAGTTGAGCTTTAATCTCTACCAGGGGTGTCCGGATCTGCCCAACACTGGTTATTAAGAAAGACGGCATATCTTCCTCAATAGCATTAATTCTGGGCCCTCCATGGTTGGGCATAGGGTTCTTGTTAACATTTGGTGGGGGTGCGAAGTTTAGAGCTTTAGAATCTACCAGGTCTTGCACCTTCATTTGTAAAGCTCTGCACTTCTCTGTACTGTGGCCAGGTGCATTGGAGTGAAAAGCGCATCTGGCGTTGGCGTCGTAATTTCTTGGCAGACTGGAAGGATCTGGTGGTGCCAACGTCCTTAACTCAACTAGGTTGAGCTTCAGGAGCTGTGGCAGTAAAGCGGCATAAGGAATAGGGATTGGATCAATCACCCTATTGGCCTGAGACGGTCTCTGTTGAAATGGTCTTTGCTGATTGTTGTTGTTGTTGTTGTAGTTTCTCTGAGGAGGATACTGAGTTTGTTGCTGGTAATGGGGTTGTTGCTGGGGTTGATATGCTGGTTGCTGAGGAAGTGGAGAGGGAATGGTGACTGCTGCCACTGACCTATGAACATATTGTGGTCTGCCCCTGCTGGCCTGAATAGCATTAGTCTCACCGGTTCTTCTTGGACCTACAAAAGGTTTTCTGGGGTTGCTGGACGAGCTCGCACCATTGTCAGAAATCTTGCCCATCTTTAATAGGCTCTCAATTCTTTCCCCGACTATGACTACGTCAGCAAAGCTAGTGGAAGAAAAGGCAGCTAGCCTGTCAATGTATGTCCCCTGGAGGGTGTTCATAAACATGTCGGCCATTTCCCTTTCCGACATGGGTGGCTGGACAGCAGCAGCAAGCTGTCTCCATCTCTGGGCGTATTCCCGGAAGCTCTCCCTGGATGATTGAGACATTCCCATCAGGAGGGTCCTGTTAGGAGCCATATCCAAGTTGTACTGGTATTGTCTGATAAAGGCCTCAGCCAGGTCCTTCCAGCATCTAATGGTTGCTCTAGTCAAGTGAGAGTACCATTCCCTTGAAGCTCCTGTTAAGCTATCTTCAAAATAAAACATCCATAGCTTTTCATCCATGGTATATGCCTTCAGCCTCCCCAAAAAGGATTGTAAGTGGGTTCGTGGACAGGAAGTTCCGTTGTACTTCTCGAAGCACGGAGGTTTAAACTTGTGGGGAATCCTTACCCCGTCCACTAGACCCATGTCCATAACATCAAAGCCCAAGGAATTCTGAGACTCCAGGGATCTCAATTTTTCAGCAATTTCATCTAGCCTCCTGTCATAGGCTTCATCCCCAGCTCCCATCACAGTAAATTGATCTTCCTGGGGGTCTTCCTGTAATACTCTGCCTGCAGTGGCATTCCCTTGCACATTAACAGGGATGTTGATCTCTGGATGAAGGTGAGGCCCATACACTGGAGGATTAACATGAGGCTGAACCCTCTCATTGTTGCTCGTTCCCCCAGTCCCTAGATGGGGTTCCTCCTGGGTCTGCCTTTCTACTAAAGCCCTTAATCTCTCTTGGCTCTATGCCAATCCATTCATCATCTCCATAAACTGGGTCATCTGATTTCTCATCTCCAGTCTCTCATTGGCCATTTGAGTCCTGACCTCTGTAAGGTCCTGCTGTACTTGGTCCATTTGTATGCCCGGAAGGTTGTTGCGGGTGGGATATCTGTGTGGACGGTTGAGTGGGAACACCCGACGTCGAGCAATAGTTCCTGAATCACAACAGAGTTAGTAACAACAAAACAAAAACCTACAAAACAAAACAAAAGTTAGTATGCAATGCAGTATGCTCATTTGTTTCCAAGGTATCCGGCTTGGCATTTGGTTTTGACCTTTCCAGACCCCTGAGGAAGGTGCTTTGATGTTGCTTGAGAGAAAAAGAACTCAGATAAAACAAACTAATGAATATATTACAAATGGAAAAACATACATAGTTTGTTTTTTACAATATATGCCCTCTGAGGGGGCAAAAATACAACATAAGAAAAAGAAAAGTACATAAAATGAAAGCAACAACAAGCAAAAGTCAGACACCAAGACCAAACTCATCCTCCTGAACTTCCTTCAAAAGTGCTTCAGTCACAGGGTCAGCTGGATGCTCTGTGAGATTCCTGATGAGAAGATTCCTGGTGGCAATAGCTGCAGTTAGCTTCTTGTGTCTGCCCTGGTCCTTTGACCTCTTTACGCCAACTCTGAGTTTCAATTCTGAGATCTCCCCCTGGGCTGCTAATAGGGCTTCCTGTTGCTCTTTTGCATTAGCCTCCAACTGCTCAATCTTGTCCTGGGTTCTCTTATCCTCCTGAGTGCGGGCTTCAGTGATCCTGACCCACCTAGCTTGGCACTCCTTCAGATAAAGATCAGTCCTAGCTCTCTGGAACTGGGCCTCTTTGCAGGCATTCTTCAAAATCTGTTCTCCAGCCCTGGACTTCTTGATGTAGTCCTCTGACTTTTCAATCCTGGCTAGATGCTCCACCTTAAGCTTTTCTAACCTTTCAATGTCCAGACGACCATCACTCCTCTCCTAGAGGGTTCTTTTCAAGGCTTCAGACAAATTCTCATTCCTCTCTTTGAGCTTTTCAAACTCCTCCAGGCTGACAGTGGCTGGAGGTGGTGCTGTGGATGGTCCAGGTACATCTTCAATGGTGAAGGGCATCCCAGTAATTTGAGCCCTGGCATGTGACCACTCATAATACTGAGCTGAGGCCACATTGTTGCATCTCCCAAGAATGGTCATTCCTTTAGTCTGGGTATTGTCCCAAGCCCAGGATGCTTGCCTGACAATAGCCAGATTAGGCTTGATCTCACAATAAAGGGTCTCAGCTAGATCTTGTACTCTAGGAGGGTGGACTAATGCATAGCCCAATTGTCTTTTGAATAGCAGAGGGTTGTAGTTGATGCAACCCTTCACCCCTATCAGAGGTACATTGGGGAACTGCCCACAACTAGTAATGATGTCCCTGCCCTTGGTGCTCTGAGTGCACCACCTGATGTCATCTGAGGTCAAAGCAACAAGCCTCCTAGCCCAGTTCTTTTGTTGGTGAGGATTCAAGAATGCATCAGTCTTGAGCAGGTGTTTGAGTAACCAGGTATGGAACAGAGGAGCACAGCATCTCACCAATCTTCCCCTTTGCTTTTCATTCCTTTGGTGAACAGAGTAGTAGAAATCTCCCAGTAAGGTGGGCACTGGGTTCCTCAGAATGAAAAGATGGATTGCATTCTTGCTAATAAACTTAGGCTCATCTGCAAATAATATAACCCCATATATGCTAAGGGCTAATAATGCACAGACTGCCTTCCACTCCCCCAAGGAGGCCTTCAGAATAGCCTGAGAGGTCAAGAAATCCAAGTGTAGACCAGAGATTCCAGCCTTGGCTGTCATGTTCTGCTCAATCAGAACTGGTTCCAGATACAATGCCTTTGCCACCTCTTCATTACTAGGAAAAGCCATCTCAGGGTTGAAGGGAACTCCACCTCTGACAGGTACACCAATCAGTGATGAATACTCTTCCAATAAGGGTTCCAACTGAAAATTCTGGAAGGTGAAGCACCTCAGAGGGGGATCATAGAACTGCAGGCAAGTATGAATCAAGCTCCTCTGGGAAGGGTCCAAATCCATAACCACATCAAGGATGCCTCCATAATGTTCTCTGAATAGTGGTATATGGTCTCGAGTAATCAGGGCCTGGACCTTCCTGATGCCAGCTAGCTCAGGCTCAAAGAAATGATAGGAGATGTTGCTCTTCTTGGGTGCCATGTTGCTGAAGAAAAGCTGAAACAGATGATGATGATGATGACTGATACTAGAAGATGGGCCACTGACAGGCTGAGACTGGTGATGCAGGTGACTGAAGCAGGTAGCTGATGAGGATAGCTGAAGCAGATACTGGTGAAGATAGGTCTATGCAGATGAAGGGGTCAAAACCAAGCCAAAATATAATATGGATACCCTGAAAATCAAATAAGCAAATGTTAAATGATGCAATGATGATGTATGCAAATGGTATGCAAGGGTTTGTGATCAAGCTGGATCTGATTACTGCCTTGGTATAAGTCCATGTATGTTCAAGAAATCCAGATGGAGGTTCATAAGTCCAGTAACCAAGGTGGGGGACTCAAATAAAGAGTCACATGTCCAGGGTTAAAAATCACAAGAACTGTTCCAAAATGGAGTACTCTTAATCAAAACAAAGTAACAGGGTATGTTGAGGTCAAGGGTACCTGCAAACCTGTAAACAGCCCAACCCCCTCACATGTGGTGTTCTAAAACAAGGATCCTCAGACTTGGATCAGTTATGAGAAGTGTAAACACTTCCAACCCGGAGGTACAGTGTTTACAGTAACCATAAAAGATCCTCCTCTAATTCACCTCAGTTTCTGAAGGTCATAATAAAGGTCATCCAGACTTAGCAGGCTTCCCAGATAGCCCTAGCACTACAGGAAATCTGTAGCACAGAGTTCTCAAGAAGAAACCCATATCTGAACCGTGTTTCATATTCCCGCACCAGACCGAAATGGAATGGGAAAGAACATGAACCACTCTAGCCTAGGTGTCACTCAGGTCCCAGGTATAGGACCTTAAACTCTCAATAGAACACCCACCCACCAAAGCAACAAAACCAGATCCAGCCAGAATAATATGACAGTATGATGTATATAAAGCTGTAAAGAAAGAAGTAAACAAACTGTACATAAAGCAATAAATCAAACAAATATACAAACACCAATAGCACATAACACCCCAGCAAACACAAATCAAGCAAGCGCTAGGAAGAACCCACAAAAAGAACCAGAAGCCCTGGTTACAGTATAAGGGTCCCCAGCAGAGTCGCCAAGCTGTCGCTCCCGATAAATGAGACCGGCTCATATAAAGGTACAGACGCGAACGGTCGGCGAAAGGATGAAATGAGAACACACAGGAGTGAACTCACAGGAAAAGGAAAGAGTCGCCAGCTAGGCATTTTTATCCCGAAGGAAAGGTAATGCTGCATAAACCTAAGAGAAGATATGGATAAGACGGTTGCGAACCAGAGAGACTGAGAAAGGGGGTTGGTTACAACCTGGGAAGGTATTAGCACCCAGATTGTCCGTCGTACTCGACGGGATCCATGCTTAAAAGATTTGTGTTTTAAAAGGGGTAGTGTCAGTGCAATTTGTGTATAAAAGAGCTGGAAAAGGATGTACAGGTGTCAGTGTAAGAGAAGTGAAGTGGATAAGTGAAGTGTCAGTGTAAGAACAAAGATGAAATGCTCATGATAATGAGGCTAAAGAATAAGGCTAGAAGGAAGGGGAATATACAGAGACTTTTGTTCGATAACTGTTAAGTTATGCCTACGTATCCTCTCGTGCAATGAGGAAGTCAGAACACCGTAGTTCGACCCAAAGAGACTGAAAGAATGATTTGACTTGTGAACTGCTTACTTGTCTATGCTCAAGTGTATGACCTGTCTGGCTCAGGTGCAAACTGTCTTGCATTAGAAGGAAAAAGCAAGTTCTCGTTTGTGAGTGAATGAGGTGAGAAAAGAATCCCGTAGGAGACGGTTATTGTTTGTTTTTGAGTTTTCAATATTTTATTGCTTTTTTGAGGTTTGTCATAAGTTAATGAGCTTAAGCCTAAACCAATGGGTTAGTAAACTCATCACATCTTCCCTCTGATTAGGGGTAATGAGAATACCTTAAGTGTGCAGTCAGCTTCTCACACTTAATCACCCTGATGTAGGATTAAGATCATTAACCTACTTATGATTATTTGGATGTTTTTGTTGTTTTTGTTTAGTGTTAAGTAATGAGATTAAGCCATAATCAAGGATTAAACAGACTCATTACACCATCCTAATAGAAGGATGATAGATGAGAATGTTTAAGCTGAGGAAAGCTCCTCAACTTAATCCATGATTAGGGATTAACTTCATGACAAAACAAAGCCTTTATTAAATGGATTTTAATTAATGATAAGATGATGAAGTGATTTTTAGGGTTTGTAAGACAACTTGAGGGGGACTTGTCCATTAACACTAGGGTTAGTCCTTCTTAACCAATTAAGGAAGAATTAGAACCCTAATGCAAGGCCCAAGTTACAAGCTTGATGTCTTGATGATCATTAAGTGAATTGATTAAAGGATTTAAACACATTAAGGGTTTAACACTTAGGATTAAAGTTATACACTCCATCCTAATAGAAGGATGCAGGCATAAGCTTAATCACAAAGCCTTAAAGCCTTTAGGGTTTAATCCCTGATTATGAGATGAGAAGAGAAGACTCAATGAGACACAACGGTAAAATCTAAATGGGGGACTAATCAAAACCCTAATTATTGTCATGCTTGGTTGTTCCTAAGGTTTGTGAGGTTTACAAGGAAGATCTTCAGAGAAACCACCAGGAAGCAGATGAAAGGAGCAAAGAGAAGCAAAGTAACTTGCTTCATTTAAGAAGACAAGTCACTTGAAGAAAGAAAGTAAGATGAAGAAGAATGAGCAAGCTCAAACTCAAACACAAGACAAAATGCAGCAATGATGCATAAGAGAGATGAAAAGAGTTTGTGAGAAGTGAAGGCAAATTCACTTCTCAAAACAACTTACCACCTGAAAAGTTAATGAAAGAAATGCAATGCAATGAAAAGTGAGATGAAATGGGATGATGCAAACCAAAACCAGAAGCATGAGTATGATTTTAATGATGCTAAGAGATGGTGCAAATATGAGGCAAGGCATGAGAATGATCATACAAACATAGGGATGCAAATGAGGCATGCTTAGGACCATGAACATACATGAAAAGTTATGGAATGCAAATGACATACAACATGGCAAATGAATGAGGCAATGATCAAACATGCTTCTAACATGTCCTAAGATGTGTTATGAATCCAATGGATGCACAAAATGTCATGGCAAGTCATAGTATGCAAGCAAATGGAAGATGAATGCAAAAGGAAGCCCAAATTAGGGTTTATGATCAATGCACCAAACAAAAACCAAAACCAGAAGCAAACATCAAGATAAAAAATTGAAAATGCATCCAAGAGAACCCTAAACCTATACAAACTCACTGCCCAAAGGAGGGGTTCTAACTCTTAACCTAATGAGGGTTATGAATTTCTTAAGAATGCTAGGGTTTTAAGGTACCTTGTCAAGAAAAATGTCAAACAAATTGAAAATGCAAAATCAAATCATGCCAATTTAATCCTATGAACTACATGATATGCAAGACACAATGCAAAAAGAATCAAAGTCCAACTCTTAAAGACTAGGCAGAAGTGAATTTTCAAAGATTGGATCAAAATAATGCCTTGAAATGAAATTAATTCTATGAAAAATTGTCAAAAGACATCAAGATCAAAAAAGAAATTTGGTTTGAGGGTTGGATAATGTTTCTAAATGATTTTAAAGGTTTCATGAATTTTTTGGTGATTTTTAAATAACTAAAAGTATTTTTAATTAATTAATTCCCATTAATTAATTAAAAATAAACTTTTAAATGATTTAAAAATATTTTTTAATGCAAAAAATAAAAAAATAAAAAAAATTTTGGTTTCTGAAAATTAATAAAAGCTTGTATAAAAATTTTCAGAATTTTTAAAGATGTTTTGCTATTTTTAATAAAATGAAGAAAACAAATGCAATTAGATGAAAAATAAAATGAATTTAAACTGAAAATGGGAAAGTATGCGCATCCAAGGGCCAGGATTCAAATTCCAGGGGGCGGGAGTTGACTACGCGCGCGTTTGGACGGCTCACATTCAAACTTGGCTAACCCTAATGAATTAGCCCTAATTACTTTCATTCCGGTCGTCTTCTCCGGCAAGGTGTTCATGCTATCTCACTCCCTACGCATCAAAACTCCACTAATATCTCCAGATTTCATCCTTAAACATCACTGAACCTAAACCCCACCCCAAAATCCATTTATTTTCACTGAATCATAAGAATCAAAGCAAAAATCATTTCACGGGCAAAGTTTCAGAACAAGCATACAACCTCAAAACTCAATCATTTTCAAAAATAAAAGGCTCAGTGAACTCAGGGAAGCATGTAGATCATTTTAGAAACAAGAGATAAGAGTTCTGGAAAAATGAATTTCCATGGCTACCTGAATCGAAGCTTTGATTTCTGGCACTTTCTGGCTGATGTCTTGCTTGCAATCAACTCCCCTGAACCTCCTGAGAAGCTTTCAAGGCTTGTTTGAAGTTTGTAATGGTTGGTTTGAAAGATGGCTGAAGTTCTGCTCAATGAGGGGCAGAAATCGTATTTTGGTTTCTGAGGGTTTCAGGCTATGGTCATGGGTGCTTTGTGATCAGTGAAGCATATGGAGATTGTTTGTGAAGTTGGTTTGTGTGTTTGAGGCTTGTGTAATAAGTTTCGAAGAGTTTTGCAAATGGAGCATAAACTTGAAAACTAGGGCTTTGGTGTGTTTCAGCATGAAGTGTTGTGTGCTTTGGCTTGCTTTTGATTTGTATAAACAATTGAGATAGGTCGGAGAGTGGGTGCTGGCCTATTGTGATTGGTATGGGTCTTTGGCCAAAATGTCAACTTGATTTGTACTTGAGGTATGGGCAATGGTACAACTTGCTTTTTGGCATGCTTGGGCTCAGCTGAGTTTAGGGAGAGCCATGGAATTGTTTATGAGGTGATTCAGCAAGTGGTTTGTAACTTATGATAAGTTTTGCAAGTTGATTCAAGTTTGGTTCCTTTGAGATTTCTTGAAGTTCAAGGCATGAAATGAGATGATTCTTGGGCCAATTCTGATTTTTAGAGGTCATGTAATCATGTTGTGAAGAAATTGTACACATTTGAGGTCTTTAGAACACTTGATCAAGTCATTTTGCAAAATGCCTCTTTGGTAGAAAACTTCAAATTTTGTGATTTTAGCCAACTTTGACAAGCCATAACTTTTGATCCAAAATGAATTAGGTCATGTTCTTGTACTTTTTGAAAAGGGAATGATCCATTCTACAACTTTCATGACCAAAGTTTTTCCATTTGAAGCATTTTTGAATCAAAAAGCAAGGGTTGAAAAAGTTTCCCAAAATGGCAATTTCATTAAAAAGTCAACCTTCCCAAAAAGTCAACTTTGCAAAAGACTTGAAATTCTTCAATTTTGTGAACTTCCAACTTCTTCTATGATCAAATAAAGATCATATACAATCAAAATGATGAAGAACACCCTTTGGTTGGGTCATTGGGGGCCTCAGATGCCCTGATTTTACATTGACTTGCTTGAAAAGTCAACTCTTGATCAGATGACTTCCCCATGGAATTTCTTCATGAAAATTGATATGCATACTCCCTATACCATATAGAGACCAATAGAAACAAGAATGACCAAAAAATTTGGAGTTGTGGCCTCTGAAACCAAAACCCTAATTCTAGGTCATCTGTGCAGTCAAGCCTGGCTCTACTTCCATACCATTCTCAGTTCTTGTGATTTTTTGACATTCTTGACTTTGAGAGGATATAATATGATACTTGAACATACATGGACCCCTTTGAAGTGATTGATGACCTTTGGAGTGGCTCAAGAAGCTCTTGGATTGCTCAGATCACAAACCCTAGGTGCAGATGACTTTGAATCAATGCAGTGAATCAAAAATGCAATATGAGATGCTATGATTGAGTTTATGCATATGAAATGATCACAAGCCATGGTGTGAATGGGTGAGGGAAAATTTGGGGTGTTTACAGAGATACAACATTTGTTTAAGCTTATCGAGGCTGCAGGTTATGTTTATTGGAGTAGAAAAAGAGACGACTCTGAAGTTATTAAAGATATATTTTGGGCACATCCATATTTAGTTAAGTTGTTGAATATGTTTCCTATTGTGTTAGTTATGGATAGAACTTATAAGACAAACAAATACAGGCAACCTTTGTTTGAAATTGTTGGCATGACATCAACCAAGTTGACTTTTGCTGTCGCATTTGCATATATTGAGTCTGAGCAGACTGGGACTTTTTGTTGGGTGTTAGATAAGCTTAAACAATTGTTTGTGAAGAAAGATTTATTTCCACAAGTGATGATGACAGATAGAGATCTTGCTTTGATGAAAGCCGTTGAGATTGTGTTTCCACGGACAAATAATTTTCTATGTCAGTTTCACATTAACAAAAATGTTGGTGCAAAAAGGAAACTATTAGTGGCTCCTGATATGCAGGAGTCAATTGGCAAATTATGGACGGATGTTGTATGGGCTAGTGATGAGGTTGAGTATGCTCAACATTTAAAAGAGCTTGAGCAAGAGTGTGTTGATTGTCCTAAATTTTTTGAGTACGTGAACGACACATGGTTGACACCACATAGACAAAGGTTTGTTTGCGCATGGATTAATTGAGTCCTACATATGGGTAACACGACGACTAATCGGTATGTTTTGATTTAGATCCCAAAATATACTTTTTGTGAATTTTGTATTTTTCTTACTTAGTTTAAATATGTATTATTATAGGGTTGAGTCTGCTCATTGGAAGTTAAAGCAGATGTTGGGTAACAGTATAGGTGACATGGTCAAATTTTGGGAGGCCATGAATGACAACTTAAAGATACAAATTAGCCACATTCGAGCTTCTTTTCAAAAGAGTGTGTATGAAGTTGCACATGTCTATTCAAGTCCATTTTACACATATTTATGTACTTCAGTGTCGCGAGCTGCATTGAGGCGCGTTGCTGAAGAGTTAACTAGAATTGATTATATTGGAACTAACAAGGACAAATGTCGATGTACTCTTAGAACAACCTATGGATTACCTTGCGCATGTGAGTTGGCAGGGTATAGAATTAGTGGTATTCCGATACCAATTGAGGCTGTGCATGTACATTGGAGGAAACTAAGTATGGAAATTAAGTTGGAAGAAGACTTAGATGAGGAATCAGATGTGAGTATGAAATCTGCAATGGATGAGTTATGGAAAAGGTATAGGTCACAAGATGTTGTTGGAAGAAGGGAATTACATAGTAGGGTTTATGAACTTGCATTTCCCACAACGACTTCTTTGTTAGCACCACCTGAAAAAATAAAAACAAAAGGTGGAGTCAAGAAAAAAGACAAAAAACCTGAAGGGTATGATGTTTACAGGGATCCTTCGTATCATGAATATGTTGATCAAGCATCACAATCTTCACAACGACAATCTCAACCATCAGAAAATTCAAAAAAGAAATCTCAACCATCACAACCTGTGAAAAAGAAGTTAAAATTATCACAAACTTCACAATCATCTAAACGATTCATCCTTCAATTTCCTTATCATATTAGGTCATTTATTGATGACGTAGTCAACGTATTGTCAGATGGTAATTGTGGATTTAGAGTGATTGCTTCATTGCGGGGTTATGCTGAAGATGGTTGGCCAATGGTTTGTCGGGACTTAGAGTTGGAAATTATACATAATGAAAGATCAGCTTTATATGCCAGTTTATTTGTTGATTGGTTAGCTGAAGTGAGAGATTCTTTGAAGATAGAGGGAAGTGGTTCTCAAACAATAAATAAATGGTTGACTCTACCAGATATGGGTTACGTGATTACGAATCGGTATAATGTGGTACTTTTCTGTTTAGGAGTCGAATGTTTGACTTTCTTCCCTAAGACAACTACATTCTCACCAAGCAGCTCGATGCTCTACGAATCGATCATATAACCACTCTATCTTGAAGTACGAACCCCTGCACTCACGAACCTGGAATAGTGCCACTCTCGATGACACTCCAAGGTAGTCAATGACCCACTCAATAGCTACCTCTTCACTAATGGGTTGAGGGTTCCAGAATACCCCCTGATAGGCAAGTGAAGCAAACATGCCACATCATCTAGAGTAATCGTCATTTCACCGAACGACAGGTGAAATGAAGATGTCTCTAGATGCCACCTCTCAACAAATGCAGAAACCAAGTTTTCATCAATCTTCTTCAAACTTGATCTCTGTAGGGAAGCTAAACCGGATGATAGCATCAATCTCCGGTGGAAGCTGTTGTGGAACCATTTGGGTCAACTTCAACCCATGTCCTGCCACCTTCAACTCCTTCTTTGCCCCTCTTTCCTGAAATCAAATAAAATTAAACAAATTATACAATAGCTACTAATAATTTCGGTTTTTATTCAAAACTAAATAATTATAATTTCAATTTTTTTTTATACTAGTAGTAAAAAAAAATATAATTTCCTTACCTCACCAAACCATATCCGTCTGGCCACATGATCCTCGTACGAAACCAAAATACTGGTATCGTACGGACCTCCAGGATATCCCACAGGATCTGCTGCAGCTGCAGATGTACCAACATCATCTGCGCGTGTCCTACTCGACGTATCGCCTCGTCCCATCGATCAAACCGGTATCCTCCCATCTCTGCCTCGTGAACGCACCACAGAAAAAAAACAATAAAAAATTATTTAATTAAAAAAAAAATTTCGGAAGACTTTCTTCAAGACTTCCGGTACACAATTTTTTGAAACACCATTCCGGAAGACTTTATGAAACTCTTCCGGAACACTTTGTACAAACGCATCATTCCGAAAGACTTCATCAAAGTCTTCCTGAAGTCATTTTTAAAACACCTCATCATACCGGAAGACTTTCAAAAACTCTTCCGGTACACAAACTATCAAACTGGAAGACTTACTTATAGTCTTCCGATAAACACTTCTGAAAATTGAAATTTTCTCTCTCTGTAACTTTGGACGAATGGTAAAAATGGAAAGAAAATCTGATTTTTTAACTATTTATATAAGGGCATTTTGGTAAAAAAAAATTAGATGTGTATAGGATTAATTGTAGGGGTGTAGGGTAAAGCCTTCAGTGGATCAAATTCATATTTAATTGAATCTACATAGGCCTTTTGATTAAATAATATAAAGAAGCAAGATTTAGTGTTACTAACAACAGATCCATATATATATATATATATATATATATATATATATATATATATATATATATATATATATATATATATATATATATATATATATATATATGATCAAATGACACCAAAGTATCAATGTTTAATTTGACATTAAATCTCAACTATTAAAATGATTGATCAAACGGTCATATTAAATAAAATATAACCATTTGATTAATCATTTTAATGGTTGAGATTTGATGTCAAATTAAATTTTGATATCTCGGTTTCTCTCTCTCTCTCTCTCTCTCTCTCTCTCTCTCTCTCTCTCTCTCTCTTTATATATATATATACTCAATTGGTATTTTTTATTATATATCCAATTAAATAATTTAATAATTAAAAATATTTAAGAGGGTAATGATAATGAATCGTGTAACCATTTATTTTTCTTATTCCACCTTTCTTTCTCTTTTTCAATCAATAATAAATATTTTATTTATAAGTTCTCTTTTTTATAAATTAGAAAATATAATTTAATGTCCAAAAAAATCATACATATTGTAGTGCAATTCACAATAACATTATATTATTTTTCAATATATGAAGGCAACACATGTTTTTTAATGGATATTATTTTATTTTAAACGTGCATAAGTCCAATCACTTGGCTTTATTATAACGAGAGAAACTATTGTGCATATAATAATAAAGGATCAAAGTCCAGCAAATTTGTCTAGTGGAGCCTCTTGATTTCCAGTTGAATATTGATAATTGACATACTCATCATACACAAACGGACGGTAGCGGAGAGGATTTTCATCATCCACAAGCTCAGATGGCCCCTTAATGATCATACCTTCCCTTGGCACAGCAAAAAAGACAAAGACAAATCTCTCTTCATCCCTTGCCACTACTCTGTGTGTGGCCGCCTCAAGTCTCCTATTACTCCATGCCTGTATTAAGCATTGAAATTCTGCAATTTAATGAATGATAAAATTATATGGAAAATAATCTCAAACTCGATTTCTTATTACCTGTAATATATCACCAGCAACTACCACAAAACCATTGGAGGGAATATTTATGTCAACCCAATTTCCTGTTTTGGGTAGCAACTGCAGACCTTGGACTCCATTGTCACATATCAAGGAAATGGTTCCTTTGTCGGTGTGAGGTACCAAACCAATATTAGAACCCTTGGTCTCTTTAGAAGTAGAGTACTTAGTCATTCGTGCATCATTGTAGCAATTCAAGTCTTCAACATCCAAGTTGTAATGTTGTGGAAGTTCGAAGGCTTCCACAACCATCTTCAAAATAAGTGAACTTAATTCACGAACTTTTGAGGTATAAGAACTTAGCGCCGCACTGCATATATATCACATATTTTTCCACATTCTATTACTAAATAATAAATTAATTTGAAACTAAACATGCTAAAGTAACTTTCTTCAAAATAATTCAAAAGATAATATATATATATATATATATATATATATATATATATATATATATATATATATATATATATATATATATATATATATATATATGGATACTAAGGTAAATAAAGAATAAATATTTTAATATATAATTGAAATTATACAATAAAAATCATACATGTCTAACAATTCTATATGTGTCGCCGAGTTTGTGACATATTTTAATAAAATAAAATATTATTACCCAAAAGATGGATTTCCTTGAGGCCACATGAGATCAATGAACTTTTGTTGAGCTGTATCTGGATTAACATCATTATCAATTCCAAAGCTTTCAGAATAGGGAATGACATTGCTTTTTGCAGTGTATCCCCTATAAGCCCTTGAGCTAATGAACTTTTTCTTAGTTTCTTCAGGTAAATCAAACAATGATTTTATGCCTGCGAAAAATCCATCATGTAAATCATTTGAGATATCATCACACCTTATGAGAAAGCAACCATGACTCTCAAATGCTTCTCTCACTTTCTTGCTCATTTTTTTCCACTCTTCAGCCTCTTCTTCTAACTTCACTCTACCGCTACTATTAAAATCCAAAATTGGGATCTCATTTTCACCACTCATTTTTTTTTCTCTTGCACTATATTTTGTTATTTATATTGTATCGTTCCCAATAGGGGTATATATATTGAAAAAATAAGTTATTTTTGTTAATAAAATTAGTTTATCTAGAAACTCTAATAGATATATTAATCTATTTTATCTAGAAACTCTAATATTAACATGAATTTTAATGTCAATTTAAGTAAATTTTATTTTATTTTTATTAAATACAAAATAACTAAGGAATATAAATATACATTTCTTTTGAAATTGAACTATGAATTGAAAAATCACATAAGTTTCTTGTAAATTGTATTAGTATTTAAAATAAAAATAAAAATAAAATAAAAATCAAATATTAATAGAAAAGTAGCTATAAATGCACTTTTAGTCAATTTATTTTGATTTTTTTAAACTGTTAGTACACTTTTTTAAAAAAATCAGCGTTTTGGTCGGTCTACTTAACCTTTTTCTTGGATTTTTTTGTCCCCTTTAAGTTTTGTGTGCGTGGCGTCTAATTTTATGATGACATGGCTTTGTGATGTGGCGCCATGTCACACATTTTTCATTCAGTTTATAGTTTTTTTTAGAAAATTAATTTAAAAATATTATTTAATATAAGAGTAAATACTTATTTTGGTCCCTCACAAAAATTACATAACCAAATGAATCCTCGAGAAAAAAGGATTGTGTTTAATCTTTTAAAATATTTAACAGTGTAATATTAGTTCCTTGTTAATATTTTTATCAAATTGATTTTTTCCTATTTTTAAACTGACTGGACTGTCATGTGTATTATTTATGGCAAATGCATTTTTTAATAATTATGTGGATAGCTACAGTGAATTTTATTTTTATTTTTTAAATACTAAATTGATTTTTATTTTTTCAATTTTATTTTAAACAATTTAGATTTGAAAATATATAAAAATAAAGCAAAAATTTATTCATAGAACCCAAGTCCCTTCAGGTTAAATGGTAAAGTTTGCATAAATGTTGTATTAAAATAACCAATTTTTAAATGAACAATATAATTTTGCAAGTCAATTCAACATTAAAGGAATTTCAAACAAATACAGCCAGTTAGGGAACTTGATCTGGCAAAAGAGTCCAGATAGAGGCAAGTCTACTTTGAGCAAAAATCAATCAGGGCTAGTCACCTAAAGAGTCGACTAATCAAAGAGCAAATCTCCTCAATATTAAGACTAGGGCGAGCTACCACAAAGAGCTCAATGATTCCAAATCAGAAGTTTCTCATTCCAAGAGTTGGTTAATAAGGGGCAGATCGTAAATATTCAAGCACTTGGGCAACCATCTTGCAGTTAGGGGTGGCAAAACGGGCCGCCCGCCCCGCCCCACATCGCCCCGCCTAAAGCCCGCCAAAAAACGAGCGGGGAGGGCATGCCCACCAAGTTGAAATGGGCATAAAAGTTTAGCCCGCCCCACCAAAGTGGCGGGTTGGCGGGTGGCGGGCTTGCCCGCCTTCATTATTTATTTATTTATTTCTATTTTTTAAAATATATTAAATGATTTTTTTTTAATTTCAATAAAAAAACATCATACCAACATTTTGAAAGCATAAATGGCAAAATACTAAGTCCATCAAGTATGAATCTTCAATAAAAAATAGAACTTTCAACAAGCTTTCACCTAAATTATAAGCAAAATATAAGGAAAAATGTTTATTTCATAGGTGCGGCGGGCTTTGGCAGATGGCGGGTTTTGGCGGGACGGGCTTTGGCGGGTGGCGGTCTTTAGCGGGGCGGGCTCTGGTGGGCGGCGGGCTCGAAATCCCAACCCAACCCGCCATTTTTAGGCGGGTGCGCGGGCCGGGCCGGCGGGCCACGACCCGTTTTTTCACCCCTACCTGCAGTTAAGTACCTACGTATTTGGGAAAAAATGAAGATCGTTGGCGACACTGTTAAGTCCATCCCACGAGCGTGCAATTGCGCTTCACGGGGTCGTTCTCATTTTTCGATGTACAACACCTTCAATTCTTCTTCGTGTTCTCCAAGCAATACTATGACATTGCTTTAATTTGTTTTGTGCCATTTTCTGATAGGTAACACTATAATGCCCCATTTTATTTTAATATTATTTTTCGTAATTTAATTATGTGAATTTGTGTGTATATATGCGATTATGTGTGTTTTGTTGTGTTTAGGGATACCCTTGGTGGGGAGTGGTAACCTTAAGCATAGACCTCGAGAGTTGAGAGGTGTCATGTAGGGGTGGAAATAGGATAGGCTAAGTCAGGCTTTATAAGGCCTGAGCCTGACCTACAATAAACTTAAAAGGTCTGAGCTTGGCCTATGGCCTATTATAGGCTCCATTTTTTGGCTTGGCCTGACCTTTTCAAAAGCATGGTCTGGCCTGAAAGCCTATTTACAAGCCTTTTTCTCATTAAAGTTCTCAATTATTCCATATTACTTAAGAAGCTTTATAGGATGGCCTATATATGCATATATAGGGCGACCTATTTAGCCTTTGTTCTAATATATATGCATATATAGGTCAACATATGTATCCTTTTTTCTAATATATATACATATTTAGGAAAACCTATTTAGTAAATTTTTAATATATATGAAAGTATAGGCCGACCTATAAGGCTTCATAGGCTTTTTAATAGCCTAAGCCTGGCCTATTTAATTAAATAGGCTTTTAAAAAAGCCTAAGTCTGACCTTTTTATAAAAAATTCCTGGCCTGACCTAGCCTTAAGTAGGCTAGGCCATAGGCCCCTTTAGGCCGGCCTGCCTATTCCCATCCCTAGAGGTGTGTGAGCATTTGAGTAGAGATTGGTGGTGCGGGGAGTAAAACTAATCAGAGTGTATTAGTGATAATTATCATACCCCAAATTTTGACCCGACATTTTATTATTTTCATGCATTTGACTGTATTTTTTACTTTACATCGTCTGCATATTGTTGCACCCCAAAATTTGCCCTCACAATATAATACTTTGTGTGCTAAGAGGTTCACAAGGTTCACAAGATTCACAAGACACCTTATGAGGTTCACAAGATATCTTATGAGGTTCACAAGGTTCACAAGACCTCCCATGAGGTTCATGAAGTTTATAAGACCTCCCATGAGGTTCACAAGGTTCACAAGACATTTTATGAGATTCACAAGGTTCACAAAGTTCACAATTAGTCAGAAGATTTGACAATTTCCTCAGACAATGCATCCTCCTAAGCAGTGCATCCAAAACTAGGGTTTTGACTTTAATCAGGCTAAATGGACTTCCAAGACTTCAAGTGAGCTTCATAACATCTTATATGTGTTTAAGAATCCCCATGACAAGTTTCAAGACTTTTTCCAAAGGTTTGCTCAGTCAGATGATCAGATAGGTCAAAATCAGTCAAAGCAGTTAAAAAGTCAAACTGAGGTCAACTGTGGTCAAACCAAAGTCAAACTTCATGATTTTTTGCCAACATCAAGTATATGAAGTAAAATTCATCATTTTATCAAGGGTTGATCATGATTCATCAAGGAGATTTCAGATCATCAAGAATCAGGGGTTTCTAAATTAGGGTTTCCTTAGGAAAAGTCAACTGAACTTTGACCAGCCATAACTTTCACATGCTTCATCACATTTTTCCCATCCAAAGCTCATTTTTAAGGAAATTTAATTCTCTACAACTTTGTGTCTCACAAGCCAAGCCCAAAAATGCTTCATTTGGAAGGTATGAGCTAAGACATTATAGGTCCTTTTAAAAGTCAACAAAAAGTCAACAACTTCAAAAGGACATAACTTGAGAATGGTAAATGATATGGACATGAAACCAATGGGGTTGGTTAGAGGACTCTTCAAGCTTTCCAAAATGTCCAAGAACACCCTCATAGCATTAAAATTGAAGGATGTGTACCCTTGCAAAGTGGGGAAATTTTTGGGTGGTGTATGAAGAAAATAGGGTCTTAAAACCAAATTTTTCTAAGTGGGCTGAACTATTTGTGACCCAAAGTGTTCCATGACATCATGCACGAAAATTATTTGATATTTTCATAATTTTATTTTTTTTATTTTTTTTATTATGATTTTTTATGTTAAAAATCATTTTAAATTTAAATAAAATATCAAATATGAAAATTAAAAATATATTTTTGTTCTAGAAGATCATTAACATGATTTGGATTGAATTGATATAACATTGATGATGATTGGCTTGAAATAGAAAGGTCTCATTCACAAATATTTGAAATTTAAGTTCTAATCTTTTTCAATCTCCAAAATCAAAAAAATCCATACAATGATTCAATTTTTCTGACCTAATTCATTAACTATAAGTATATGAAGAGAACACAGTGCATAGGGACGAATTTCACAGCCTCAAAGAGTAAGTTTCAAACTTCAAAAAATCCTTCAAAAGTGAATTTTCGGTTTCAACCTTAGAGGAAGTTTCAAGGTATTTTGAGAACATCACAAGCTTCCCTGGACATCCCTGAATCGAAACCATTCATTACATTGCACTATAACATGACATATTGAGAAATCCGAATCGTTTCTTTTCCACTTTCGATTTTTTCTGTTCTTGCATTTTTACATGATATTAACCAAGTTTGACTATTGATTTGTGTTTAGATGAATGCAGTGATGGATTCTGGGCAATTAGATTGATGTTTTGATGGCCAATTCGTGAAACACCATTTTAGGGTTCATACCTCTTGAATTGGGGTTTCATAATCTAATAACTATAAATGAATTTTGAGACCATAAATCAACTCAATGAACTGTTTGGATCATGTTTATGTAGTTAATTTGATGAAATCGTACTTGTTTGGTGAAGTATGGAATTCGCAGGTTCAGGAGTGCAAGAAAATTCGCAGGAAATGTCCCAGTAAATTTCGCAGGAAAACCTGCAAAATTCCAAGGTTGAAGATGAAGTCAGCGCGCCAAAAATTGTTTTCAAAAATTTGTTATAATATTTTATGTTTTGGTATTTATATTATTTCAACTGATGTAACTTGGCTCGGTTGGTTGATGCGCGCATGTGTGATACTCAAGGTCCTGGGTTCGAACCCCCCAGGCCCTTTTTTGCTTTGTTGTTTATTTTATTTTTCAGGATACGTACAAAAACATTGGATGATGGTTTGTTAACACCAGACGCGCGCTGGCCTAGTGGAAGGACTGCTGGCTTGGAGTGTGCATTGTCCAGGGACTGGGTTCGAATCCCAGCCCAGGTAAGTTTTAATTTCTTGTTTTTTTTTAATTATTCTGTTTTATTATTATTACTTTATAATTAATTTTAATTACTTGTTTTGTAATAAAAATATGTTTAAATAGTTATATATATTTATATTAATTTCATATTTTCCAAAAAAAGACCTCTAATTTATTTCTAGTTTATATTTAAATTAAAATATGTATATATTATTATTATATGTTTATTTTTTTTAATAGTCAAATTAATATTGTAAATTAAACCATAAATCCTAATTCTATTTTTCTAAACATGTAACCCTAATATTTTCTAAAACCCTAATTATTTTATAAACCCTAATTGTAAATAATTAATTCTATTTGTTAATTATGACCTCTAATTTATTTATTTTTTAAACTTTAATTATATGTATATATTTTATAATTTGTTTATAATTATTATTTAATTCTTGTATAGCAATAATTTAGATTATGCTTAAAATAATTAAAACTCTTAATTTAATTTTGTAAATATAATTTATTTTCATAATATGTTTATAATTAACCTTATTTTTATAATATGTATATAATTTAAAACTTTATAATAATTAGTATATAATATGAATTATTTATGTTTTCTTCTTAATCTTAAAAATAATTGTTTATATAAAAATTGAACTTTTAATCATTATGCTAATATTCTTGTTTATTTTATTATTAATTCTATTTATTTTCATATATTATTACTAACCCCATTTATATATTGTGATTATTTATTATTATTGTTACTAACCCAATTATTTATTATTACTTATTTTGCTTATTTATTTAATTTGATTTAATTGTTATTATTATGTAATTGTCTCCTTTATGTAATATTTTAGTAGTAATGTTTAATATTTATTTTTAAATGCTATGGTTAGTAAAATAGGGAGTGAAACGTATTTGTATTTTAAAATTAATTTAGATCACTAATTTAAAAGATAAATATTTAAAATTGTACACTCACACATGTAAGTCGATCCTGGATCGCCATCTCACTTCTTAAGGGTTACCTCTCATGTTGCCTAAACAAAAGGTCAAGTAGGGTGTATAAAGCAAAAGTCCCTCATTTCACATCATCTAGTCCCTAAACAGATAAAAGGATCAAGTCCCTTCGAATGTTGCCTTCGTAATGATCTTGTCCCTTTCGAATAAAGATGATAAGTCCCTTCGAGTTGCTTATACACCCCACAGTTGCCTAAATAACAGAATGTCCCTTCACTTGTCCCATACATCCAAGGTAATGACTACCTATTCCTTAATAATAGGGATAGTCTTACCATTTAAAGGATTCAAGAACGGAAAAGACTTAACTTAGGGTAGGTTCCTCTTATGTACTTGCTCACTTTTCAAAAACATTTCAAACACTTCACATTTTTTCAAACAATTTTCAAACAAAGGTTTTATATATATCCGTACATGGATCATTATAAAACACTTAAGAAAATTTCTATTCACTGTCGCTCCCGATAAATGGGACTGGCCCAAATAAAGGTACAGACGCGAACGGTCGGCGAAGGGATGAAGTGAGAACACACAGGAGTGAACTCACGGGAAAAGAAAAGAGTCGCCAGCTAGGCATTTTTATCCCGAAGGAAAGGTAGTGCTGCATAAACCTAGAAAGATATGGATAAGACGGTTGCGAACCAGAGAGACTGAGAAAGGGGGTTGGTTACAACCTGGGAAGGTATTAGCACCCAGATTGTCCGTCGTACTTGACGGGATCCACGCTTAAAAGATTTGTGTTTTAAAGGGGTAGTGTCAGTGCAATTTGTGTGTAAAGAAGGCTGGAAGAGGATGTACAGGTGTCAGTGTAAAAGAGAGTGAAGTGTATAAGTGAAGTGTCAGTGTAAGAACATGAATAAGATGCTCAAGATCATGAGGCTAAAAGAATAAAGCTGGAAGAGGGGGATATACAGAGACTTTTGTTCGATAACAGTTAAGTTATGCCTACGTATCCTCTCGTGCAATGAGGAAGTCAGAACATCGTAGTTCGACCCAAAGAGACTGAAAGATGATTTGACTGATGAACTGCTTACTTGTCCATGCTCAAGTGTATGACCTGTCTGGCTCAGGTGCAAACTGTCTTGCATCAGACGGAAGAAGCAAGTTCTCGTTTGTGAGTGAATGAGGTGAGAAAAGAATCCCGTAGGAGACGATTATTGTTTGTTTTTGAGTTTTCAATTTTTTATTGCTTTTGAGATTTGTCATAAGTTAATGAGCTTAAGTCTAAACCAAGGGTTAGTAAACTCATCACATCTTCCCTCTGATTAGGGGTAATGAGATTACCTTAAGTGTGAAGTCAGATTCTCACACTTAATCACCTTTGATGCAGGATTAAGATCATTAACCTACTTGTGATTATTTAGATGTTTTTGGTGTTTTTGTATAGTGTTAAGTAATGAGATTAAGCCATAATCAGGGATTAAACAGACTCATTACACCATCCTAATAGAAGGATAATAGATGAGAGTGTTTAAGCTGAGGAAAGCTCCTCAACTTAATCCATCATTAGGGATTAAACTCATGACAAAACAAAACCTTTGTTAAGTGGATTTTATTTAATTATATGATGAAGAAGTGAGTTTTATGGTTTGTAAGACAACTTGAGGGGGACTTGTCCATTAACACTAGGGTTAGTCCTTCTTAACCAGTTAAGGAAGAATTAGAACCCTAATGCAAGGCCCAAGTTACAAGTGTGATGTCTTGATGATTATTAAGTGAATTGATTAAGAGATTTAAACACATTAAGGGTTTAACACTTAGGATAAAGTTATACACTCCATCCTAATAGAAGGATGCAGGCATAAGCTTAATCACAAAGCCTTAAAGCCTTTAGGGTTTAGTCCCTGATTATGAGATGAGAAGAGAAGACTCAATGAGACACAAAGGTAAAACTAAGTGGGGAGACTAATCAAACCCTAATCATTGTCATTCTTGGTTGTTCCTAAGGTTTGTGAGGTTTACAAGAGAAATCTTCAATGGAACCACCAGGAAGCAGATGAAAGGATCAGGAGAAGCAAAGCAACTTGCTTCATTGAAGAAGACAAGTCACTTGAGAAAAGAAAGTAAGAAGAAAAATAATGAGCAAGCTCAATCTCAAACACAAACAAAAATGCAGCAAGGATGAATAAAAAGAGATGAAGAGAAGTTATGAGAAGTGAAGGCAAATTCACTTCTCAAGATAACTTACCACCTGAAAAGTTAGTGAAAGAAAATGCAATGCAATGCAAAATGAGATGAAATGGCATGAGTCAAACCAAAACCAGAAGCATACATGAGATGATAATGATGCTATGAGATGATGCAAACATGAAACAAGGCATGGTGATGATCATACAAGCTTATGGATGCAGATGAACAAATTTGGAACCATGATCATACATGAAAAGTTATGAGATGCATATGGCATATAACATGACAAATGCAAGATGCAATGATCAAACATGCTTTCAATATGTCTTAAGATGTTAAATGAATCACATGGATGCATAAAATGTCATGGCAAGTCAAGGTATGAATGCAAATGCAAGATGGATGCATATGGAAGCCCAAATTAGGGTTTATGATCAAAGCATCAAACACAAACCAAAATCAGAAGCAAACATCAATATAAAAAAATGAAAATGCACTCAAAGGATCCCTAATCCTATACTAACTCACTGCCCAAAGGAGAGGTTCCAACTCTTAACCTAATTCAAGTTATGATTTTCCTAAGTTTTCTAGGGTTTTAGGGTTCCTTAACAAGAAAATTGCCAAACAAATTGAAAATGAAAGATCAAATCATGGCCATTTAATCTCACAAACTACATGCTAAACACAATGCAATGCAAAAAGAATCAAAGTCCAACTCTCTTTGGTTAGGCAGTAATGATTTTTGGAAGTTTGGATCAAAATAATGCATTAAAATGATTTTAATTCCATGGAAAATTCTCAAAATGCATCAAGATCAAAAAAGAAATTTGGTTTGAGGGTTGGACAATGTTTCTAAATGTTTTTAAATGTTTCATGAATTTTTTGGTGATTTTTAAATACCTAAAAGTATTTTTAATAAATTAATTCTCATTAATTAATTAAAAATGAACTTTTAAATATTTAAAAATACCTTTTTAATGCAAAAAATAAAAATAAAAATATTTTTGTGTTCTGAAATTAAATAATAACTTGTATAAAAAATTTCAGAATTTTTGAAAAGGTTTTGCTATTTTAAATAAATTATGGAAACCAAATGTATTTAAATGAAAATAAAATGAAATTAAATGAATTATTGAAGAAGTCAACAGATCCTAAGGCCTGAATTCAAAGTCACACGCGCGAGAGTTGACTAGGCGCGCATCTGGACGACCTACATTCAAACTCACTAACCCTAATTAATTAGCCCTAATCACAGCCTTAATGACTCTCAGGTGACCGGAACAGTGTTCCGGTCATCTTCTCCGATCACTCCAAACTTCAAACTCTCTCTAAACGCATCTAAAACAAATTCTAATTAAACAGAAATGATCCCCACTCAAAAACGAATCAAAACCCCCATTCAAACAACATTTATCTTTCCTAAACAAAGAGAATCGAATCAATCTAGTTCTAGGGCAAAAAGTTTCAGAGACTGCATACATACTCATCTCTTCACCATTTTCAAAACCAACAACATATTCATGATCAGGGAAGCATGTAGAAGCTATTATGAACTTAAAAAAACATTTCTGGAAAAAAAGTTCTTGAGCTACCTGAGTTTTGAAGCTTTCAGTTTGCAGCTTTCTGGCCTCTTCTCTTGATGCAATCCACTCCTTTTGGTCCCTTGATGATGTCTGGATGCTTAGAAGGAGTTTGTGTTGGCTGGTTTGAGAGTTTGAACAGGTTCTGCTCAAGCTCAGGTGAGAATCGTGTTCTTGATTCTTTGAGTTTCAGGTTGATTTTGGGGGTGCTTTGTGATCAGGGTGATGTGTTGAGAAGGTCTGTGAAGTTTGTTTGAGTGTTTGTGGCTTGTATGAAGAGTTTCGAAAGCTTTTGCTCTAAGGGTGGAAAATGAGGATGCTGTGTTCTTGTGTGTTTCAGGCTTGAGTGTTGTGATGTTTTGCTTGCATTTTGTTTGTATAGACAAAGCTCATTGGTCAGAAGATGTGACATGCCCTTTTGTGATAGGTATGGTAGCTTTTGCAATTTTGTCAACTTTGTGTAAGAGAAAGCATGGGTCATGTTCTAGCCAAGTACAAAGGGTGTGGGCTGCGCAGCAAGGGGAGGGAGAAAGGCTAGGACTGATCAGCAGGCTAGGCAACAAGTGGATGAGAAGTTATCATTGGTTTTGCAACTTGGCTTGCCTTTGCTTTTCATGAAAAAGTCTTGCTCCAAAGGCCTCAAAAGTGAATGATCTCTTGGCCCATTCTGATTTTTGAATGTTGTGTGACCATGTGATGAAGTTTTGAAGTCATTTTGAAGTCAATAGAGTGCTTGGTACATGAATTTGCAAGTTTTCCATTTGGTGCATAACTTGAAATTTAGTGATTTTTGCCAACTTTGATGCACCATAACTTTTGATCCAAAATGAATTAGGTCATGTTCTTGTACTTTTTGAAAAGGGAAAGATCTATTCTACAACTTTCATGACCAAAGTTTTTCCATTTGAAGCATTTTTGGATCAAAAAGTAAGGATTGAAAAGTTGCCTAAAATGACAAATTCCTTAAAAGTCAAACTTGCCCCAAAAAGTCAACTTTGCAAAAACTTGTAATTATTGAATTTTGTAAACTTACAACTTCTTCCATGATCAAATAAAGACCATATACACTCAAAATGATGAAGATCACCCCTTGGTTGGGTCATTGGGGGCCTCAGATGCCCTGATTTTGCACTGACTTGTCCAGAAAGTCAACTCTTGATCAGATGACTTCCCCATGGAATTTCTTCATGAAAATTGATATGCATACTCCCTATACCATATAGAGACCAATAGAAACAAGAATGACCAAAAAATTTGAAGTTATGGCCTCTGAAACCAAAACCCTAATTTCAGGTCATCTGTGCAGTCAAGCCTGGCTCTGCTTCCACACCATTTCCAGTTCTTGTGATTCTTTGACATTCTTGACTTTGAGAGGATATAATATGATACTTGAACACATATGGATCCCTTTGAAGTGATTGATGACCTTTGGAGTGGCTCAAGAAGCTATTGGATTGCTCAGATCACAAACCCTAGATGCAGATGACTTTGAACCAATGCAATGAATCAAAAATGTGGTATGAGATGCTATGATTGAGTTTGTGCACATGAAATGATCACAAGCCATGGTGTGAATGGGTGAGGGAAAATTTGGGGTGTTTACAGCTGCCCCTATTCAAACATGAGTTAGTTGTGCAGGATGTAAGCGAAGGCTTAACAGGCAAACAAGATAACTTGTGGTTGAATACCAAAGACAGTCCAAAATTTGCACTCACAGAATGAAGAAGAAAAGGGATATAGATTGTAAAGGAAAATAAAGTATATTGTAAAGTGTGGGCGACGGAGGACGACCGTCGAGCAGAGGACGACTGCTGGGTAAAGAGCAATGACGGGGACGGCCGACATGCTGGGAAAAGTGCGGAAAGTAAAGCAATGACGGGGACGGCCGACATGCTGGGGATAAAGGATATTATGATGGGGACGGCCATCAAGGTAAAGTTGTAAGATTCTCTGGGAATTAATGAAACATGACGGGGACGGCCGTCAAGTTCACAAAGCAAAGTAACCAACGATGGGGACGGCCATCGGGCTAAAAAGAAAAGGGACCACGACGGGGACGGCCATCGGGTTAAAGAATAAATGAAATAAACAGATGATGAGGTACGGTCATCAAAGGTGAAGGACGATCACCTAGCAGGGGACGACTGCTCTGTTGGGTTAAGACGAGGGACGGTCATCTAAGGTGGAGGACGACCACCTGGCAGGGTACGACTGCCGAAATTATCGCGACATAGGACGAATGCCGGATAAAAGGTCAACGATGGGGACGACCATCGGATGAGCATGATGGCGGACGACCATCAAGAGGTGGAGGACGACCACCTAGCAGGGGACGGCTGCTCTTGGGGCTTATCATGACATAGGACGAATGCCAGATAACCAAAATCAACAATGGGGACGGCCATTGGATAAAATGATGAAGGATGATCATCAAGAGGTGGAGGACGACCACCTAGCAGGGGACGACTGCTAAATATATCATGACATAGGACGAATGTCGGATAAAAGGGTCAACGATGGGGACGGCCATCGGATGAGCATGATGGAGGACGACCATCAAGAGGTGGAGGACGACCACCTAGCAGGGTACGGCTGCTCTCAGGGTTTATCATGACATAGGACGAATGTCAGATAAAAAGAAATTGCTTTACTGGGGAATAGTAAACACGGACGAGTGTTTACATCCATGAAAATAAAAGGTATAAGTGTTTGGTATTGTGTATAGATTAAAGATGCGGACGAGCATCCTTAAGACTATGATACGGACGAGTATCAGGTAGAAACAAATACTGACACATGTTCAGAGATGATGATACAGACGAGTATCAACGGGTTAACAAGGAACACGGTCGAGTGTTGAATCTGAAAGAACTCTTCTGGGGAATAGCAGACACAGACGAGTATCTATATTCAAGAAGACACAGTGTATGGATTAAATATGCGGACGAGCATCCTTAAGACTATGATACGGACGAGTATCATGTAGAAACAAACGCTTGACGCATGCTCTGAGATGATGGTACGGATGAGTACCAACGGGTTAACAAAGAACACAGACTAGTGTCGAATCTGCGGGGATATAAGTGGTGTATACAAGATACGGACGAGTATCTGTATAAGTGAAATGAGAGCGAAAAGTATGAGTGATGTAACTGTTGGGGATGGTGACACGGACGAGTGTCAAAAGGAGAAAAGTGTAGTATAAACAAATATCTGGTATACAGAATGTTTACATTACTGTACTGGGGAAAGTGACATGGACGGATGTCAAGAAAGCTATATATATACAAGTATCTGTGAGTGCAAAGGGGATGTCTTTTGGCTTTCTGCTGGGGATATGACACGGACGGGTGCCACAAGGAGTGTGTATTTGTATTGGTGCATGTGAGGCAACTGCTTTTGCTGGGGAATCTGGGGAGTAATCTGCACACCGTTGATGAGTTGATAATATTCACAAGTGTTCGATTCTGACCATGACTCATGATTATGCTATATGTTTGATTTTTGCCGTAATGCTCCGTATTAGACGGAATGCTACGCTTTGTAGGTGAATATGATGCGAATGCCATGATTATGCAAGAGAAGACGGATCCGGGATTCGGATCCCAATGTTGTGAAGATCTCTGGTCGATCTTTGCTTGAAGTGGACATCCCAGCTGGGGATGAGATCGTTGGTAAATCTGATGAAATGATTCTGCTTGGGGAAGTGGGCCAATGATAGGCCTTTTCCAGTAATGAGGGACCCAGCTGGGGGTTTGTAGAAGCTTTCTTCACTCTGTTGTGACTCCTTCGTGCGTTGCTTTTCTGGATAGAGGCTGAGGGTTCTGTGGGGAGATGGTTCCCTGACTTTTGTACTTGACTGAGGAAGAATGGTTAGCAACTCGGCTGGGAGACGCAACAAGTGGCAACTCAGCTGGGGAGAAAGCACTTGGAATGCTAAGGCTGAGTGAGTGTTGATTTGCCAGCTTGCTGGGATGAAGCTTTCATACCCCATGCTGCGTTTTTTGATACCTGCAATCCTGCAAAGACAGAGAAACGTGCAAGTAATCCCGAGGCATCCCTTACGGGGTTCTGTCATAGGAGTGAGACACTTCTGAGAGTAAGTATATTCCCTGTAAGCACGTGTCTTATTTTCTGAGGATAAGCATCTGTATTCATGCAATTAGTATTTTAAAGATATCATACATTTTTTGCAAATAAAAATATACGAGACATTGTGTGACTGAAAAATCTGTTTCTATTAATTCATGTGCCCTGAATTGGCAAGATACAGTCAAAGAAACATATCTCCTGAAATGAGAAGATTGTTACAAATTGAGAAACAAAATGCTGGCAATGTTGACGACGCTTTGAAGGAACTTCCTCTTGCTATGACTTGTATGACCTTTGACGTTCTTCTCGTCTTGCTTTCTGAAGAAGACTGATTCTGACAGAAGCTTGATCCTTTCGAGGTTTGCCAAGTTGTAAATGATACAGACGAATTCAGAATGCAGTTGTTCGCTTATTCCCTTATTTTGCATGGATCGCCCTTTCGGGTTTTCAATCCATCGGGATACCCATTTTTGCCTGAGCTGCCCAATGCGGCTTTTCAACTCAGCGGGTGTACAATTTTTTTGTTTATTTTCCCTTATTTTTGCCCGAGTCCTTTATTCTGTTTTTGACTCGCCGGGATGCCCTATTTTTGCCTGGACTTACATTCTGTTTTTGTGTCCAGCGGGTCATTTTTATGCGAAGTATTTTTTAACTGCATCTGAATTCACAGGGGACGGGAAATCTTCACCATCCATGGTGCTGAGCATCAGTACTCCACCAGAGAAAACTTTCTTTACAACAAATGGTCCTTCATAATTTGGAGTCCATTTGCCCCTGTGGTCTGTATGAGGAGGGAGGATTCTCTTCAGCACAAGATCTCCTACTTGGTACTCTCGGTGCCTGACTTTCTGATCGAAAGCTCTCTTCATTCTTTTCTGATACAACTGCCCATGACAGATGGCGGCCAGTCTTTTCTCTTCAATCAGACTCAGTTGTTCGTATCGGGACCGAACCCATTCTGCTTCGTTCAGCTTAACATCCATCAATACTCGCAAAGAAGGTAATTCAACTTCAACAGGTAAGACTGCCTCCATACCATACACAAGCTGATACGGTGTTGCCCCAGTGGATGTTCTGATTGACGTGCGGTACCCATGCAAAGCAAACGGTAGCATCTCATGCCAGTCTTTGTAGGTGACTACCATCTTCTGCACAATCTTCTTGATATTCTTATTAGCTGCCTCAACAGCGCCATTCATCTTTGGCCTGTAAGGAGAAGAATTGTGGTGTTGGATCTTGAAGTCCCGGCATAGCTCAGCCATCATTTTGTTGTTTAAGTTGGAACCATTATCAGTAATGATTCGCTCGGGAACTCCGTATCGACAGATGATATCTCTCTTCAGAAATCTGGCTACCACTTGCCTTGTAACATTTGCATACGAGGCTGCTTCAACCCACTTGGTGAAATAGTCAATGGCAACCAAGATGAATCTGTGGCCATTTGAAGCAGTCGGTTCAATCTTGCCGATCATATCAATGCCCCACATGGCAAAGGGCCAGGGTGAAGACATTATATTCAGAGGATTGGGAGGCACATGCACCTTATCCGCATAGATCTGGCATTTATGGCATTTTCTGGCATAGGCACAACAGTCTGCATCCATTGCGATCCAGTAATAGCCTGATCTCAGCAATTTCTTAGCCATGGCATGCCCTCCAGCATGGGTACCAAAGGATCCCTCATGCACTTCATGCATCAGCAAGTCTGCTTCTGTTCTGTCGACGCATCTGAGGAGTACCATATCAAAGTTTCTCTTGTACAAAGAACCATCAGTGTTCAGGAAGAAACTACCAGCAAGCCTTCTTAATGTCTTCTTATCATTGGAAGATGCCCCAGGTGGGTATGTTTGATCTTCCAAGATGCATTTAATGTCATGGAACCAAGGCTTATCATCTTTGACAATATCTGCTGCAAACACATAGGCTGGTCTGTCAAGTCTGGACACTGAAATCTGAGGTACAAAGTTGGCAGCTTGAACTTTGATCATAGATGAAATGGTAGCCAGGGCATCTGCAAACTGATTCTCGTATCGAGGGATATACTCAAGTTTGATCGTTGTGAAGAAAGTCAATAACCTTCTTGTATAGTCCCTATAAGGTATCAGATGATCCTGGTGTGTGTACCATTTGCCATTGGTTTGATTAACTACCAGAGCTGAATCTCCGAATACAGTCAATGTCTTGATCCTGAGGTCAATGGCTTCCTCAAGACCCATAATGCAAGCTTCGTATTCAGCTTCGTTGTTAGTGCAGTTGAAGGTGAGCTTTGCCGAGAAAGGCATATGAACTCCCTTAGGTGTAATGAGTACTGCACCAACACCACGACCATTCATGTTAACAGCCCCATCAAACATCATAGTCCATTCTTCTTCCGGGTCAGGCCCTTCAGTGTGAATAGGCTCTTCACGGTCTTTTGCTTTTATGAACATGATGTCTTCATCAGGGAAGTTAAATCTCATAGGCTGGTAGTCATCAATAGGTTGCTCAGCAAGATATTCAGACAGTACACTGCCTTTGATGGCTTTCTGAGATGTGTACTGGATGTCATATTCCGTGAGAATCATTTGCCATCTTGCAACCCGTCCGGTAAGAGCTGGCTTCTCGAAAATGTACTTAACTGGATCCATCTTGGATATCAGCAAAGTGGTGTGGGTCAACATATACTGTCTCAGTCGGCGAGCATCCCACGCTAAAGCACAGCAAGTTTTCTCGAGCAGTGAATAACGTTGTTCACAGTCGGTAAACTTTTTGCTCAGGTAGTATATTGCATACTCTTTTCGACCAGACTCGTCATGCTGGCCCAGCACACACTTTATTGACTCTTCTAATACTGTCAAGTACATTATCAGAGGTCTTCCTTCAACTGGAGGCATAAGGATTGGAGGCTCTTGCAGGTATTCTTTGATCTTGTCAAAAGCCTTCTGGCAGTCTTCATTCCACATGACCGTCTGTTCTTTTCTTAACAGCTTGAACAAGGGTTCACAGGTTGCCGTAAGGTGAGATATGAACCGTGAAATGTAGTTCAATCGTCCTAAGAACCCTCGAACTTCTTTTTCAGACTTCGGTGCAGGCATTTCTTGAATGGCTTTGACTTTATCAGGGTCCACTTCAATCCCTTTCTCGCTTACGATAAAGCCCAACAGCTTACCAGATCGCACCCCGAATGTGCATTTGTTGGGGTTCAGCTTCAATTGGTACTTCCTCAGGCGCTTGAATAACTTCAGCAGATTTACCAGGTGGTCTTCCTCTGTAAGGGACTTGGCAATCATATCATCCACATAACACTCGATTTCTTTATGGATCATATCGTGGAATAATGTTACCATAGCCCGTTGATATGTCGCGCCAGCATTCTTCAATCCGAATGGCATCACCTTGTAACAGAACGTGCCCCAGGGTGTGATGAAAGTTGTCTTCTCCATGTCTTCAGGTGACATTTTGATCTGATTGTATCCTGAAAATCCATCCATGAAGGAGAATACCGAGAACTGAGCCGTATTATCAACCAATACATCAATGTGAGGTAATGGGAAATCATCCTTCGGGCTGGCTCTGTTCAGGTCCCGGTAGTCAACACACATCCTTACTTTGCCGTCTTTCTTAGGCACAGGTACTATATTAGCAACCCACGGTGGATAACTAGTTACAGCAAGGAACCCGGCGTCCCACTGCTTTTGTACCTCTTCTTTGATCTTCATTGCCATGTCCGGGCGAGTACGGCGCAGTTTCTGTTTGACCGGTGGGCATTCTTCTCTTAAAGGCAGCTTGTGCATAACAATGTCGGTGTCCAACCCTGGCATATCTTGATAAGACCAAGCAAACACATCCACATATTCCTGAAGCAGGTCAATCAGCTGTTTCTTCACTGAGCTTTGTAAGCAGGCTCCGATTTTAACTTCTTTTACATCTTCATCTGTACCAAGATTAATCGTTTCCACCTCCTCCTGATGAGGAGTGATAACCTTCTCCTCTTGTCTCAACAATCTGGCTAACTCTTCAGGAAGCTCGTAATCTTCTTCAACCCCTTCATCAGCTTGATTGATCGGATTGTCAGAGTCATACGAAGTCATAGCCGTGCGGTTGTCGGTGCTGTCTGGAAGGCACTCTCTGCAAGGGTTCAGTTGGTTCATTTTAGTGATTGATTTTAATCTTGTTTAGAAAAGTGAAATAAAAGTTGTCATTTTGAAAACATTGCCATTTATTTTGGTACAAAAAGAAAAATGGAAAAAACAGTGAGCAGAAAAGAAAAAGACTCATTTGCAAAAGATGTCTGATATTTCATTGATTAATCTTGTTGCACAAAAATTACAGATGGCCCGATTACAAAATGAGTCTTGTCATCTTGGGCAAGATGCAAGACTTGATGCATGCTTAAAATATACAGGAAATAATAATTACTCTGCAGGAGTAACTTTTATAATTTCCTGGGAGGACCAGTTTGAGATACTGCTCCCCGGGATCTTTGGACGAATCCAGCTTTCCAGGTTGCGTTCATCTTCCGACTCATCTTCCAAGTTGTTGACAGCATCGGGGGTGAGCATCCCCCCACTAACAAAGTTGGGCTTCTTATCAGCCTCTGCTTGATCTTCTTGAGTTGGTTTGTAACCCAACCCAAATCTATCTTCTTTCTTCTCCACAGGCAACAATTTGCCCCAGCCTTGAGCGTTTCCTTCTTCCACCACCTTCCGGGCCTGTTGGTAGGATGTCATGGAAGTCCCAAGTACAGCAGAGGTTTCATTAATATTCAGGGCCTCAAACCCTTGACTCATCGTCTCGTGGATCTCCCCATCCATCTCAATGTATTTGTATGTAGCCAGATGGCTAACAAAAATATCCTCCTCTCCACAAATAGTAACGACTTGGCCTTCCCACTCAAATTTTAACTTCTGGTGAAGGGTAGACGTTACTGCGCCAGCGGCATGAATCCATGGTCTACCCAACAAACAGCTGTAGGCAGGCTGAATGTCCATCACGTAGAAGGTCGTTTTGAAAGTCTGTGGGCCAATCGTTACAGGCAACTCAATTTCCCCCAGAACTGATCTCTTAGAGCCGTCAAAGGCTCTCACTACCAAGTTACTGGGTCGTAATGCCAATCCTTCATATTCCAGCTTCACAAGGGCCTTTTTGGGTAAGACATTGAGGGATGATCCTGTGTCTACCAGCACATGGGAAAGAACTGCACCTTTACATTCCATGGTAATGTGCAAGGCCTTGTTATGATTGCGGCCTTCCGAAGTCAAATCAGTGTTGGTGAATCCTAGTCCATTGCTAGCATTAACATTTCCAACCACAGCTTCCAACTGATTGACCGTGATCTCTTCTGGCACATAAGCTGCGTGCAAGACTTTGAGTAGTGCGTTCCGATGGGCTTCGGAGCACATAAGCAACGATAGAATGGAGATCTTGGAAGGCGTCTGGTGAAGCTGGTCCACTATTTTGTAATCACTTTTCTTGATGATTCTCATGAATTCATCAACTTCCTGATCAAAAGGTGTTTTCAAGGCCTCTCTAACAACTTGCTCTTCTTGCACCATGCTTTTCCCTTTTGCCTTGGCAGCAGCTTCTGCTTCGGCAGTGGGTCTTTGAATTTGCGGGGCAAAGAGACGTCCGCTTCGAGTGAAGCCTCCGCCTCCTCGCACATTGTCTATTTGTGGTGAAGAAGTTGATGATTCGAAAGTGATTTTCTGTCCTTCGCAGTATAAGTCAGAGCCGTAATGCCAAGGGATGGCATTACTGCTTTCATAAGGTACTGGCCCAGGCACTGTGACAATGACTGGACTGATGGCAGCTGCAGAAGGAACCAAGATAGTCTGTGGATCATAGTATATTGTGACCGGTGCTCTGGTGGGAGTGGCATTTTGTGAGTTGTAGGCGGAATCATTGGCAGGATCATAATAAATTGTAACTGTCGAGACATTTGCATTGTTTGTTGCTGATGTTGTAGGAGACATTGTTGGAAGGATGGGTGTTGTTGTTGTAGGAGACTCTAAATGAAGTGGTGCTGAAGTTGTAGAAGGGATGTTTGCTGATATCTGGTCAGTTGAAATGACAGATGAGGCATTTGTTGATGAAGCTGAAGAGTTGTCTGGAACAATGGTTGTTGCAGTTGTAGTAGACTCTGGAATTGTTGTTAATGAGATTGCTGGATTGGTAGGAATTGATGTGGTGATTTGAAGCAGGCCACTCTGGATGAGGCCATCTATGCCATCTCTCAGGTTATCACAACCATTCACTGAAATGTTGCAATAAGCACACCCTAACTCACATCCTGGGAACATTTGACATTCCAGGAGTTGAGCTTTAATCTCCACCAAGGGTGTCCGAATCTGACTCACACTGGTTATCAAGTAAGACGGCTTGTCTTCTTCAATAGCATTGATTCGGGGACCACCATGGTGTGGCATAGGGTTCTTGTTGACATTTGGTGGTGGTGCAAAGTTCAGAGCTTTGGAGTCTACCAGGTCTTGTACCTTCATGTGCAAGGCTCTACACTTCTCTGTACTGTGGCCAGGTGCATTTGAGTGAAAAGCACATCTGGCGCTGGCGTCATAATTTTTGGGCAGACTGTTAGGATCCGGAGGTGCCAACGTCCTTAGCTCAACTAGGTTGAGTTTTAGGAGTTGTGGCAATAATGTGGCATAGGGCATAGGGATCGGATCGATCACCCTATTGGCCTGAGAAGGTCTTTGTTGGTATGGTCTCTGCTGATTGTTGTTGTTGGTGTTGCTGTTGTTGTAATTTCTTTGAGGAGGATACTGAGTTTGTTGTTGATAATTTTGTTGCGGCGGTTGATAAGCTGGTTGAGGATGAATTGGAGCGGGAATGGTGACTGCTGCCACAGACCTATGAACACATTGGGGTCTGCCCCTGCTGGTGTGGATAGCATTGGTTTCACCAGTTCTTCTTGGGCCTACAAAAGGCTTTCTTGAGTTGCTGGATGAGCTGGCACCGTTGTCTGAGATCTTACCCATCTTTAATAGGCTTTCAATTCTCTCCCCGGCTATGACTACATCTGCAAAGCTGGTAGATGAGAAGGCAGCTAGCCTATCAATGTAAGTCCCCTGGAGGGTGTTCATAAACATATCAGCCATCTCCCTCTCTGACATGGGTGGCTGGACAGCAGCAGCAAGCTGTCTCCACCTTTGAGCGTATTCACGGAAGCTTTCCTTGGATGACTGAGACATCCCCATCAGGAGGGTCCTATTGGGGGCCATATCCAGGTTGTACTGATACTGTCTGATAAAGGCCTCTGCCAGGTCCTTCCAGCATCTAATGGTTGCTCTTGTTAAGTGGGAGTACCATTCCCTTGATGCTCCAGTTAAGCTATCCTCAAAATAAAACATCCATAGCTTTTCGTCCATGGTATAGGCCTTCAGCCTCCCCAGAAAGGATTGTAAATGGGTCCGGGGACAGGAAGTCCCGTTATACTTTTCAAAGCATGGTGGTTTAAATTTGTGGGGAATCCTGACCCCGTCCACTAGTCCCATGTCCATAACATCAAATCCCAAAGAATTCTGGGACTCCAAAGATCTTAGTTTCTCAGCAATCTCTTCTAGCCTTCTGTCATAGGCTTCTTCCCCAGCTCCCATCACTATGAACTGATCTTCCTGGGGGTCTTCTTGCAGTATTCTACCTGCTGTGGCAGTCCCTTGCACATTGACAGGGATGTTGATCTCTGGATGCTGGTGGGGTCCAAAGACTGGGGGATTAACATAAGGTTGGACTCTCTCATTGTTGCTTGTCCCAGCAGTCCCTGGATGATGGTCCTCCTGATTCCTCCCTTCTACTAGTGCTCTTAACCTCTCCTGGCTTTGAGCCATATTGTTCATCACCTCCATAAATTGTGTCATCTGATTCCTCATTTCCAACCTCTCGTTGGTCATTTGATTCATGACCTCTGTAAGGTCCTGCTGCATTTGATCCATCTGTATGCCCGGAAGATTGTTGCGGGTGGGGTATCTGTGTGGACGGTTGAGTGGAAACCCTCGACGTCGAGCAATAGTTCCTGAAGTCACAACAGAGTTAGTAACAATAAAACAAAACCTACAAAACAAAACAAAAGGTTAGTATGCAATGCAGTGTGTCTATTTGTTTCCAAGGTATCCAGCTTGGTACTTGGTTTTGACCTTTCCAGACCCCTTGAAGAAGATGCTTGTGATGTTGCTTGAAGAATTCAGATGAAACAAACCAACACATATATTTCAAAAAGGTAAATGATACATAGTTTGTTTTTCCTTACAACATATGCCCTCTGAGGGGTCAAAAATACAACATAAAGAAAAAGTACATGAAATGCAAGCAACAACAAGAAAAAGTCAAACACCAAGACCAAACTCATCCTCCTGAACTTCCTTGAGAAGTGCTTCAGTCACAGGATCAGCTGGACGCTCTGTAAGATTCCTGATAAGGAGATTCCTTGTAGCGACAGCTGCAGTTAGCTTCTTGTGCTGACTCTGGTCCTTTGACCTCTTTACACCAGCTCTAATCTTCAACTCTGAGATCTCCCTCTGGGCTGCTGCCAGGGCTTCCTGTTGCTCTTTTGCACTAGCTTCCATCTGCTCAATCTTATCCTGAGTCCTTTTATCCTCCTGAGTGCGAGCTTCGGGGATCCTGACCCACCTAGCTTGACTCTCCTTTAGATACAAATCAGTCCTGGCCTTCTGGAACTGAGCTTCCTTGCAGGCATTCTACAAGATCTGTTCTCCAGCCCTAGACTTCTTAATGTAATCCTCTGACTTCTCAATTCTAGCCAGATGCTCCACTTTCAACTTTTCTAGCCTCTCAATATCCAACCTACCATCACTCCTCTCCCAGAGGGTCTTCTGTAGGGCTTGAGTCAGTTTCTCATTTCTCTCTTTCAATTTCTCAAACTCCTCTAAGCTGACAGTTGGTGGAGGTGGTGTTGTGGAAGGTCCAGGCATGTCTTCAATAGTGAAAGGCATTCCAGAAATTTGAGCCCTGGCATGAGACCACTCATAGTACTGGGCTGAGGCTACATTGTTGCATCTCCCAAGAATGGTTACCCCCTTAGTCTGCACATTGTCCCAGGCCCAGGATGCTTGCCTGACAATAGCCAGATTAGGCTTGATTTCACAATAGAGGGTCTCAGTCAGATCCTGTGCTCTAGGAGGATGGACTAATGCATAGCCCAGTTGTCTTTTGAATAGCAGAGGGTTGTAGTTGATGCAACCCTTCACTCCAATCAGAGGCACATTGGGAAATTGCCCACAACTTGTAATGACGTCCCTGCCCTTGGTGCTCTGAGTGCACCACCTGATGTCATCTGAGGTTAGAGCAACAAGCCTCCTAGCCCAATTTCTTTGCTGGTGAGGGTTCAAGAATGTATCAGTCTTTGGAAAATGCTTGAGCAGCCAAGTATGGAACAAAGGAGCACAGCATCTCACTAATCTTCCCCTTTGCTTTTCATTCCTTTGATGAACAGAGTAGTAAAGATCTCCCAGTAAGGTGGGCACTGGGTTTCTCAGGATGAAAAGATGGATTGCACTCTTGCTAACAAACTTAGGCTCATCTGCAAAAAGTATGATCCCATATATGCCAAGGGCCAACAGAGCACAGACTGCCTTCCACTCCCCCAAGGAGGCCTTCAGAGTAGCCTGAGAAGTCAAGAAATCCAGATGAAAACCAGAGACTCCAGCTTTAGCTGTCAAATTCTGCCCAATCAGAACTGGTTCCAGATGTAATGCCTTTGCTATCTCCTCATTACTTGGGAAAGCCATCTCAGGGTTGAAGGGGATTCCACCCCTGATAGGTACACCAACCAATGATGAATACTCCTCCAGCAAAGGTCCCAACTGGAAATTCTGAAATGTGAAGCACCTCAGAGGGGGATCATAGAACTGCAGGCAAGTATGTATCAAGCTCCTCTGTGAAGGGTCCAAATCCATAACCACATCAAGGATTCCTCCATAATGTTCTCTAAAAAGTGGTATATGGTCTGGAGTAATCAGGGTCTGAATCCTCCTGATGCTAGCCAACTCAGGCTCAAAGAAATGATAGGAGATGTTACTTTTCTTAGGGGCCATGCTGCTGAAGGATAGGTGCTGATGATGATGACTGAGGACAACACTGAAGATGGGCCACTGATAGGCTGAGACTGAGGATGCAAGTGACTGAAGCAGGTGGCTGATTGCTGAAGCAAGTGCTGATGAAGATAGGTCTATGCTGAAGAAGGGGTCAAAACCAAGCCAAATGATAGGATGGATACCCTGAAAAACAAATAAACACATGTTAAAATGATGCAATGAGGATGTATGCAAATGATATGCAAGGGTTTGTGACTGAGCTGGATCTGATTAATTGTTCTGATATGAGTCCAAGTATGTTCAAGAAATCCAGATGGAGGTTCATAAGTCCAGTAACCAAGGTGGGGGACTCAAATAAAGAGTCACATGTCCGGGGTTAAAAATCACAAGAACTGTTCCAACATGGAGTAATCTTACTCAAAACAAAGTAACAGGGTATGCTGAGGTCAAGGGTACCTGCAAACCTGTAAACAGCCCAACCCCCCTCACAGGTGATGTTCTAAAACAAGGATCCTCAGACTTGGATCAGTTATGAGAAGTGTAAACACTTCTAACCCGGAGGTACAGTGTTTACAATAACCATAAAAGACCCTCCTCTAATTCACCTCAGTTTCTGAAGGTCAATACTGAAGGTCATCTAGACTTAGCAGGCTTCCCAGATAGCCCTAGCACTACAGGAAATCTGCAGCACAGAGTTCTCAAGAAGAAACCCATATCTGAACCGTGTTTCATATTCCCGCACCAGACCGAGATGGAATGGGAAAGAACATGAACCACTCTAGCCTAGGTGTCACTCAGGTCCCAGGTATAGGACCTCAACTCTCAATAGAATCCCACCCACCAAAGCAAAACCAGATCCAACCAGACAACATGACAGTATGATATATGTAAAGCTATAAATAAAACAATAAAACAACTGTACATAAAGCAAAAATAAAAATAAATATACAAGCACAGATAGCACATAACACCCTAGTAAACACAAATCAATCAAGCGCTAGGAGGAACCCACAAAAAGAACCAGAAGCCCTGGTTACAGTATAAGGATCCTCAGCAGAGTCGCCAAGCTGTCGCTCCCGATAAATGGGACTGGCCCAAATAAAGGTACAGACGCGAACGGTCGGCGAAGGGATGAAGTGAGAACACACAGGAGTGAACTCACGGGAAAAGAAAAGAGTCGCCAGCTAGGCATTTTTATCCCGAAGGAAAGGTAGTGCTGCATAAACCTAGAAAGATATGGATAAGACGGTTGCGAACCAGAGAGACTGAGAAAGGGGGTTGGTTACAACCTGGGAAGGTATTAGCACCCAGATTGTCCGTCGTACTCGACGGGATCCACGCTTAAAAGATTTGTGTTTTAAAGGGGTAGTGTCAGTGCAATTTGTGTGTAAAGAAGGCTGGAAGAGGATGTACAGGTGTCAGTGTAAAAGAGAGTGAAGTGTATAAGTGAAGTGTCAGTGTAAGAACAGGAATAAGATGCTCAAGATCATGAGGCTAAAAGAATAAAGCTGGAAGAGGGGGATATACAGAGACTTTTGTTCGATAACAGTTAAGTTATGCCTACGTATCCTCTCGTGCAATGAGGAAGTCAGAACATCGTAGTTCGACCCAAAGAGACTGAAAGATGATTTGACTGATGAACTGCTTACTTGTCCATGCTCAAGTGTATGACCTGTCTGGCTCAGCTGCAAACTGTCTTGCACCAGACGGAAGAAGCAAGTTCTCGTTTGTGAGTGAATGAGGTGAGAAAAGAATCCCGTAGGAGACGATTATTGTTTGTTTTTGAGTTTTCAATTTTTTATTGCTTTTGAGATTTGTCATAAGTTAATGAGCTTAAGTCTAAACCAAGGGTTAGTAAACTCATCACATCTTCCCTCTGATTAGGGGTAATGAGATTACCTTAAGTGTGAAGTCAGATTCTCACACTTAATCACCTTTGATGCAGGATTAAGATCATTAACCTACTTGTGATTATTTAGATGTTTTTGGTGTTTTTGTATAGTGTTAAGTAATGAGATTAAGCCATAATCAGGGATTAAACAGACTCATTACACCATCCTAATAGAAGGATAATAGATGAGAGTGTTTAAGCTGAGGAAAGCTCCTCAACTTAATCCATCATTAGGGATTAAACTCATGACAAAACAAAACCTTTGTTAAGTGGATTTTATTTAATGATATGATGAAGAAGTGAGTTTTATGGTTTGTAAGACAACTTGAGGGGGACTTGTCCATTAACACTAGGGTTAGTCCTTCTTAACCAGTTAAGGAAGAATTAGAACCCTAATGCAAGGCCCAAGTTACAAGTGTGATGTCTTGATGATTATTAAGTGAATTGATTAAGAGATTTAAACACATTAAGGGTTTAACACTTAGGATTAAAGTTATACACTCCATCCTAATAGAAGGATGCAGGCATAAGCTTAATCACAAAGCCTTAAAGCCTTTAGGGTTTAGTCCCTGATTATGAGATGAGAAGAGAAGACTCAATGAGACACAAAGGTAAAACTAAGTGGGGAGACTAATGAAACCCTAATCATTGTCATGCTTGGTTGTTCCTAAGGTTTGTGAGGTTTACAATAGAAATCTTCAATGGAACCACCAGGAAGCAGATGAAAGGATCAGGAGAAGCAAAGCAACTTGCTTCATTGAAGAAGACAAGTCACTTGAGAAAAGAAAGTAAGAAGAAAAAGAATGAGCAAGCTCAATCTCAAACACAAACAAAAATGCAGCAAGGATGAATAAAAAGAGATGAAGAGAAGTTATGAGAAGTGAAGGCAAATTCACTTCTCAAGATAACTTACCACCTGAAAAGTTAGTGAAAGAAAATGCAATGCAATGCAAAATGAGATGAAATGGCATGAGTCAAACCAAAACCATAAGCATACATGAGATGATAATGATGCTATGAGATGATGCAAACATGAAACAAGGCATGGTGATGATCATACAAGCTTATGGATGCAGATGAACAAATTTGGAACCATGATCATACATGAAAAGTTATGAGATGCATATGGCATATAACATGACAAATGCAAGATGCAATGATCAAACATGCTTTCAATATGTCTTAAGATGTTAAATGAATCACATGGATGCATAAAATGTCATGGCAAGTCAAGGTATGAATGCAAATGCAAGATGGATGCATATGGAAGCCCAAATTAGGGTTTATGATCAAAGCATCAAACACAAACCAAAATCAGAAGCAAACATCAATATAAAAAAATGAAAATGCACTCAAAGGATCCCTAATCCTATACTAACTCACTGCCCAAAGGAGAGGTTCCAACTCTTAACCTAATTCAAGTTATGATTTTCCTAAGTTTTCTAGGGTTTTAGGGTTCCTTAACAAGAAAATTGCCAAACAAATTGAAAATGAAAGATCAAATCATGGCCATTTAATCTCACAAACTACATGCTAAACACAATGCAATGCAAAAAGAATCAAAGTCCAACTCTCTTTGGTTAGGCAGAAATGATTTTTGGAAGTTTGGATCAAAATAATGCATTAAAATGATTTTAATTCCATGGAAAATTCTCAAAATGCATCAAGATCAAAAAAGAAATTTGGTTTGAGGGTTGGACAATGTTTCTAAATGTTTTTAAATGTTTCATGAATTTTTTGGTGATTTTTAAATACCTAAAAGTATTTTTAATAAATTAATTCTCATTAATTAATTAAAAATGAACTTTTAAATATTTAAAAATACCTTTTTAATGCAAAAAATAAAAATAAAAATATTTTTGTGTTCTGAAATTAAATAATAACTTGTATAAAAAATTTCAGAATTTTTGAAAAGGTTTTACTATTTTAAATAAATTATGGAAAACAAATGTATTTAAATGAAAATAAAATGAAATTAAATGAATTATTGAAGAAGTCAACAGATCCTAAGGCCTGAATTCAAAGTCACACGCGCGGGAGTTGACTAGGCGCGCATCTGGACGACCTACATTCAAACTCACTAACCCTAATTAATTAGCCCTAATCACAACCTTAATGACTCTCAGGTGACCGGAACAGTGTTCCGGTCATCTTCTCCGATCACTCCAAACTTCAAACTCTCTCTAAACGCATCTAAAACAAATTCTAATTAAACAGAAATGATCCCCACTCAAAAATGAATCAAAACCCCCATTCAAACAACATTTATCTTTCCTAAACAAAGAGAATCGAATCAATCTAGTTTTAGGGCAAAAAGTTTCAGAGACTGCATACATACTCATCTCTTCACCATTTTCAAAACCAACAACATATTCATGATCAGGGAAGCATGTAGAAGCTATTAAGAACTTAAAAAAACATTTCTGGAAAAAAAGTTCTTGAGCTACCTGAGTTTTGAAGCTTTCAGTTTGCAGCTTTTTGGCCTCTTCTCTTGATGCAATCCACTCCTTTTGGTCCCTTGATGATGTCTGGATGCTTAGAAGGAGTTTGTGTTGGCTGGTTTGAGAGTTTGAACAGGTTCTGCTCAAGCTCAGGTGAGAATCGTGTTCTTGATTCTTTGAGTTTCAGGTTGATTTTGGGGGTGCTTTGTGATTAGGGTGATGTGTTGAGAAGGCCTGTGAAGTTTGTTTGAGTGTTTGTGGCTTGTATGAAGAGTTTCGAAAGCTTTTGCTCTAAGGGTGGAAAATGAGGATGCTGTGTTCTTGTGTGTTTCAGGCTTGAGTGTTGTGATGTTTTGCTTGCATTTTGTTTGTATAGACAAAGCTCATTGGTCAGAAGATGTGACATGCCCTTTTGTGATAGGTATGGTAGCTTTTGCAATTTTGTCAACTTTGTGTAAGAGAAAGCATGGGTCATGTTCTATCCAAGTACAAAGGGTGTGGGCTGCGCAGCAAGGTGAGGGAGAAAGGCTAGGACTGATCAGCAGGCTAGGCAACAAGTGGATGAGAAGTTATCATTGGTTTTGCAACTTGGCTTGCCTTTGCTTTTCATGAAAAAGTCTTGCTCCAAAGGCCTCAAAAGTGAATGATCTCTTGGCCCATTCTGATTTTTGAATGTTGTGTGACCATGTGATGAAGTTTTGAAGTCATTTTGAAGTCAATAGAGTGCTTGGTACATGAATTTGCAAGTTTTCCATTTGGTGCATAACTTAAAATTTAGTGATTTTTGCCAACTTTGATGCACCATAACTTTTGATCCAAAATGAATTAGGTCATGTTCTTATACTTTTTGAAAAGGGAAAGATATATTCTACAACTTTCATGACCAAAGTTTTTCCATTTGAAGCATTTTTGGATCAAAAAGTAAGGATTGAAAAGTTGCCTAAAATGACAAATTCCTTAAAAGTCAAACTTGCCCCAAAAAGTCAACTTTGCAAAAACTTGTAATTCTTGAATTTTGTGAACTTCCAACTTCTTCCATGATCAAATAAAGACCATATACACTCAAAATGATGAAGATCACCCCTTGGTTGGGTCATTGGGGGCCTCAGATGCCCTGATTTTGCACTGACTTGTCCAGAAAGTCAACTCTTGATCAGATGACTTCCCCATGGAATTTCTTCATGAAAATTGATATGCATACTCCCTATACCATATAGAGACCAATAGAAACAAGAATGACCAAAAAATTTGAAGTTATGGCCTCTGAAACCAAAACCCTAATTTCAGGTCATCTGTGCAGTCAAGCCTGGCTCTGCTTCCACACCATTTCCAGTTCTTGTGATTATTTGACATTCTTGACTTTTAGAGGATATAATATGATACTTGAACACATATGGATCCCTTTGAAGTGATTGATGACCTTTGGAGTGGCTCAAGAAGCTCTTGGATTGCTCAGATCACAAACCCTAGATGCAGATGACTTTGAACCAATGCAATGAATCAAAAATGTGGTATGAGATGCTATGATTGAGTTTGTGCATATGAAATGATCACAAGCCATGGTGTGAATGGGTGAGGGCAAATTTGGGGTGTTTACATTCACACACTTCACATTTCAAAAACATTTTAAAGTGAGCTAAGTAACTAAGAGCCCATGGATAACCATGGATGTAAAGGGTGCTAACACCTTCCCTTTACATAACCTACCCCCCGAACCCAAAAATCTTTTAAAGATCTTTCCTGTTCTTTTATGCTTTTCCTTTGGATAAAATAAAAGTCGGTGGCGACTCTTGCTATCCGCAACATAACTAAAAGTCAGTTCTCCCACCGTGTTACACATATCATATCATGTCTTTTATCACTACAAAACCATTTCATGAAGAAAACAAACATCCTCAAGGACACAACTTTAACATCCCTCCAGTACCATCTTTGACACTCTTGTTGATTAAGGCTTTGCATTGGTTGGCTCAGAAGAGAGTAGAGTACATAGAGACTACACATTTTGTGTCCTTGTTGTCTCAAGTTCGAATTGTGTCTTTTTTGGGTTTTCTTCTACTTCTAGATGGAACACTTTTGTATAAATGAGTAAATCATTTACTATCAACACAACAAGATGACATGCTTATGGAGGGACAATGGGAAAAAAACCAGTCTTCACGTTTTACTTGGAACTTGTTAAGGATTTACTTCACTTGTCTATGTATATGTGCTTCTTTCTGGAAATTTTCATAAAATATGGAGTTCCTTTGCACTTAATAAGGTAGATATGCAACCCCTGAAGAGTTTGAAAGCTTTAAGGGTTTGGACAAGTTTTTGGAAAAACATAAAAACTGAAGACAATGATAAATATGAAGAAATCTGGGAACACGCTAAGTGAGGAATTCTGCCAAAGAACGAAGATGTCGAGTAAGATGTTCCAACATGAAGACTCGACATCCTGAATGGTTACAAAATAAGATTTAAATCTGGTTTAAATCATCTCCAAGATTCTCTTCAACAAATCAGTAGTGGGTCAATGAATAAAAAGACAGAAGATCAAATTCCATGGATCAGTAGAAGATTATAAATAAAAGTCCTTAGACCTTGGGCAAAATAACTAATCTTTGTAACACTTTTGTAAAGTAGAAAATAAGGTTTAGAGTTTTGAAATTCGTTAGCTTTCTTGTGTTGTAAGTCACCCTTTGTATCGGTTGGATACAATGCGGTAGACATAGTTATTAATACAGATTCAAAAACCACTAGGTAATGATTTTTACATTGTTCTTGGATGAAGCTTTGAAGCATATCCAATGAGAGTGGATAGCCAAAGAGAGTTGACTGAACATTGCATAGAAAGGCGGGGCTTTCGTGAATGGTAAGGTTGCGGGGGTGCAACACGATGAAGTTGTTGGGTACAACCTGATGTTGTTGCAGGGTTGCAACGATGGGGAAGTGAGATAGTTTTCTCGTATCAAAGATGGGTTTCTATGATAATTATTACATTGGGTAGGGTTTACAACAGGAGGTTTTGTACAATCAATAATCCACTTATATTGTAATCTTCTTCCTGGATTGGGATCCCCTAGAGTAGGTGAGTTCGACCGAACTAGGTTAACAAATCATGGTGGTATTTGTTCTAGCCAAATTTGGTTAGAACACCAAATGTGCTAGCCCTCCCTCCTCTGAGAAAGGAGAGCTACATCGTTTATACTATGTAGTATAATTGGGGATTTGAGAGCAGTGATGCAAAGGCATGTCTCAAGAAGAATGTATTGCTTATCCCTCAGTTAGGATCCCTTTTATATAGTCTTCTACCTGAGGATAAATAATTAAGATATGCCCCTCCTTATTCCTCTGTTACAGAACTTTAATTCATAACCTAACTTCATCATTGCTTGCATTGAAGATTCAATAAAGGTCCATATTGATGCTCCGAACCCGTTACATCTTCTCAGCTGTCGAACTTATGAATTCTCGAAATCAAGACTTGACATGATGTGGTACCCGACCTCATGAGAGGCGGGTTGGGCATTATGCATGATCCAGGGATGGCATATTATGAGGCCACCCGAGTTGAAATAAGCATCCTTCTCCGGCTATATAGCTCATCCTATAAATATTTACGCATGAAGATGAGCCCCTAGTGTCATACCCTAAATTTTGACCCTAAAATATGTACATCATCAGAATAAATCCACTGGCCAAAGGATTGTACCAGACCGGTTTGAACAATATCCCCACAATGGATCAGGATTCCTGAGTCCCTCAGAGGATTCAAGCAAAGGACCACTCATTAATACATAAGATATTCAACCTTTCAATCACCAATCAAAATATTAAGGAATCTCAAGTGATGGAAAATCTTTCAAAAACTGTACAAAAATATCAGTGATCTGAGCCCCGAACCATCACAATCACCAATTAGGGTTACAACTCTCTGAGCCCTCCAGATGAAAATTTTCATGTTAAAAGGAGCCAAGGCCTCCACATATCATCAAGAATATTGACATGACCATGACAAGCCATTTACAAGTACAAAAGGTACAGAGATCAAGGACTGCAAGATTAGGGTTTCAGAGTGCCCAAATTAGGGTTTCTGACTAATCGGGGGACCAAAAGTCAAGATTTTCTTCTAGACAACAACCTATACCATAGGTAATGGTTTAAATATCTCATATACATCATATAAGTCCATTCATAAGGACAAGATACCTTAGAGGATGTCCAATAAAAAAAATCAGAAATCCAGGGGTTTCCAGTCTATTTTTCATTTCGACCAAAAAGTCAAAGTTTCACTTTTTCCCCCAAAATGATCCTCATGACCTATATTTCAAGAATATATGGTCCATGAATGCATTTGACCACAAAAAATCAGAAACTTGAAGATAACTTGTAAAAGAGACAATCTTTGAAACTTAGAAAATTTTCTAAGTTATGGAAAAAGTGTTCAAGTACCCTACTTACAAGCATCATAACTTGTGATCCAAGCATCAGATTTTGGTGAACCAAAGCTCAAATGAAATATCTTGCAACAAACTACAAATAATTTAACTAGGAGAAACTCCAATTCCTCTTGGATTTCAAGTTAAAGATGGATCAAAATAAAATAAAAATACTGATTTTCAACACTTAGAAAAAATCCGCCTAAGTGTAAAATCAGCAAAACATCAAAACTTGGAGGGATTTTACACCAAGTTCCAAGCTGATTCAGATCCTTTTCTAAACACCAATGTTGTTGCAAATGTTTCCAACAATTCAAAGAACCAATTGGCATAAAAAGATCTTGCTTGTACTTGAAGACATCATGGATCAAAATGACCATCCAATACTATTTTGCAAAAACAGATTTTTCACAAACTTGTACAATCTGATTTTTTGAGTCAAAGTACATTGTCAAGTGGATTTAAGCATCTAAACACTGATTACAAACCAGATCAAACCTGCAAATTCATGATTGCACCATGGAATTCAACAAAATGACATTCATAGAATTCAACATTATGCATTTTGATCCAAGGGCCACAAAGCTTCCAAAAGGCATATTCTTGGATCTCTTGTTAAACAAGCAATAGGTGGACACAATCCAAGTATCAAACTTCTGAGGAATGTGAATTTTGCTGCTGCATAGCTGAGCTATTTCACAAAATCATCATTTCACTTGTAAGAGATATTTTTCATAAACCATGACTCACCATTGTGATATTTCACTTCAAATCTTGGAGGCCAAGTTTGTTCCACATGTTTTCCTATAAATAGAGACTCCATTCTATCATAAAAATTATACCAAAGCCTATGATCTCCAAGCTTTCTCTTCTTTACTCTCAAAGACTAAAAACTAAATATTTTGAGCAATCACTTCTGGTTTTTGAGTTTGAGCTAGCACAAGCTCAAACCAATTGCTCACACACATCACATATGATGTGTATGAGGTGTTCAAATACTTAGATCACCTCTGAAACACCTCCAACCCAAAATCACACTTCAAAACCACAAATAAGTCTTGTTTTTGCAACTTGAAGGCCACAACTTGATCCAGCCATTTGCAATCAAGTCCAAGTGTTCAAACACACTCCATATGGTGTAGGGAAGCTATCTAGATTATCACAACATCTCTATAACACCTTCAGCTCGAAATCACAACTCCAGGTGGAGCTTCAAGTTCAAGTAAGCCTCAAACTAGACCAAATCAAAATCCATGCATATTTCATCGCATTATCTTTTTGCCATATGTGCGTAAGCATATTCTAAGAGAATCCCCTCAATCAGTTTCACAAAATCATCATCATGTTGAATTTCATGAGGCTCAGTCCAAATTAGGATTCTTCAATGTTCATCACTGATTTCTCACTCCATACACAAAATAAATGAAATTAATTGGTACCACTGGGTCTTGGGATAAAAACAAGTGATTTTGATGTTTAAATCATCTTAAATGGACGCCTATTCCATGAGATACGATCCATTTTGAAAATTCTGGGCAAGACAGCCATGGCGTGTGTTCTTGGCTTGTTCTTGGCGCCCTTTTTCAAATATTTGAATTTTTAAATTTTCTATTATTTTGTTAATTAAATAAAAAATTAATAACTTTCTGATTCTTTTGAGTTTTTAAATGTTTCTTTTTTCATTAATTCTCAAAAATGTTTAATTATTTTATTCCATGAAAAAATCTCAAAAAATATATTTTTTAATATATTTATTATTTTCTTAAGGAATTAATTTTATTTGTTTCTAAACATTTTAAAATTCAATTCTTTCACTTGATTTTTCAAACATAAATGATATTCAAGTTCTCTCATGGATAAAACATAAATTTTCAAATATTGATCCTTGGTTTCAACTTGTTTTTCATTTGTATATTAAATTTATCAAATATTTTAATATTTTAATTCAATAAATATTCAAAATATTTCAAAATTAGGGTTTTGACTTTCATACCCTCAATTTGAATTTTGTCACACTTATGGGCCTCTATTAGAGTGTAAGACCCATCCCTTTTTGAAAGATGAACCATTAGGGTTCATCTGATCCATTTATAAAAACTCGGTGCAATCGCCTTTTTCACCGCATTAAGTTTTCATTTGTGAATCTTTTTCTGTGAATATCTTTACATATTTAAAACTTTCCCCAGTATGTTTTATAACTTTGCCAGGCTTCCGTATAAGTCCTGAATCCACTAACTGTTTCTTAAACAATTTTCTATCTCCTAAATAGAGATTATGTGCCCACTTGTTTACAAGTCCCATCTCATTTTCTTTTTCATTTTTATGACTAAAGATCTAATACACCAGTAACTAGACAGAGCTTCACTCTGGTGAACTTCTTTTTAGGCTGTAGGCAGCTTCTCAGCACCAAAGTCCTACTCTGTGTATGAAATCATCAGATAATTAATCAACAAAACAAATTCCATAGGCATCCCTATGTATAAGCCATATTATTGGCTTCTGAGCCATCTTTTCTCTTTCTAACTTCTCGTTGTTTTCTTAAACTATTGTGCTTGCTTAGAATAGAACTGTTAGCCAAAATTATCTTTCTTCACCTCATACTAAAGCTAAGATAATAATAAAATTCTTATTGACAAAGAGAATATAATGTTAAAACACATCTGTAATCTTTCTCCCTCGGGATTTTGGGCCTCTGCTTCCCAGTGTAACACCCAAATTCATTCTTAATAAAACAACTTAAGAATACTCAAACCATAGCAAAGACAATACTAAAAGTTTTTAAACACATTCACTGACACCTTTTATTTGTTTGCATGCATTTCATATGTATATATTTGCATCTGTTAGAATCTCTAGGTAGTTAAGTTATCTTCATCCAACAGATACACCCTTTCAAAACACTTAAGATTTTATTTTCTTTACAACTTACTAGGGGTTTACAAAGATAAGGAGTTTCCCGGTAAAATTCTTCTTTGTAAACAATCCCCGACCTCCTCTTTGGCTTTATCCAAGGACCCATGGGCCTCATACAGGTAACCTAAACTCCTCTTGGGATTAAACACAAGGACCCTCTCAGGCTTCCTAAAAGCATAGTGTCGCTCCCACTAAATGAAGCCGGGTCAAATAGGGTACAGACGCGAACGGTCGGCGAGAGGAACAATGAGAACACACAGCCGTGAACTCACTGGAGATGAATAGAGTCGCCAGCTAGGCATTTTTATCCCGGAGGAAAGGCAATGCTGCATAGACCTGGAAAGAGATGGATAAGACGGTTGCGAACCAAAGAGACTGAGAAAGGGGGTTGGTTACAACCTGGGAAGGTATTAGCACCCAGATTGTCCGTCGTACTCGACGGGATCCACGCTTAAAAGATTTGTGTTTTAAAGGGGTAGTGTCAGTGCAATTTGTGTATAAAGAGCTGGAAAAAGGATGTACAGGTGTCAGTGTAAAGGAAGTGAAGTGTAATAAGTGAAGTGTCAGTGTAAGGAAAGAGTATGCTCATGATCATGAGGCTAAGAGAATGATGCTGGAAGGAGGGGGAATATACAGAGACTTTTGTTCGATAACTGTTAAGTTATGCCTACGTATCCTCTCGTGCAATGAGGAAGTCAGAACACCGTAGTTCGACCCAAAGAGACTGAAAGATGAATTGACTTGTGAACTGCTTACTTGCCTATGCTCAAGTGTATGATCTGTCTGGCACAGATGCAAACTGTCTTGCATTAGACGGAAGAAGCAAGTTCTCGTTTGTGAGTGAATGAGATGAGAAAAGAATCCCGGAGGAGACGATTATTGTTTGTTTTTGAGTTTTCAGTCTTTTATTGCTTTTGAGAGTTTGTCATAAGTTAATGAGTTTAAGCCTAAACCAATGGGTTAGTAAACTCATCACATCTTCCCTCTGATTAGGGGTAATGAGAGTACCTTAAGTGTGAAGTCAGATTCTCACACTTAAACACCTTTGATGTAGGATTAAGATCATTAACCTACTTGTGATTATTTAGATGTTTTTGGTGTTTTTGTTTAGTGTTGAGTAATGAGGTTAAGCCATAATCAAGGATTAAACAGACTCATTACACCATCCTAATAGAAGGATAATAGATGAGAATGTTTAAGCTGAGGAAAGCTCCTCAACTTAATCCATGATTAGGGATTAAACTCATGACAAAACAAGCCTTTGATTAAGTGGATTTTATTTATTGGTATGATTATGAAGTGGATTTTATGATTTGTAAGACAACTTGAGGGGGACTTGTCCATTAACACTAGGGTTAGTCCTTCTTAACCAATTAAGGAAGAATTAGAACCCTAATGCAAGGCCCAAGTTACAAGTGTGATGTCTTGATGGTTATTAAGTGAATTGATTAAGAGAGTTAAACACATTAAGGGTTTAACACTTAGGATTAAAGTTATACACTCCATCCTAATAGAAGGATGCAGGCATAAGCTTAATCACAAAGCCTTAAAGCCTTTAGGGTTTAGTCCCTGATTATGAGATGAGAAGAGAAGACTCAAAGAAGATACAAAGGTAAAACTAAGAGGGGAGACTAATCAAAACCCTAATCATTGTCATGCTTGGTTGTTCCTAAGGTTTGTGAGGTTAAACAAGAAAGATCTTCAATGGAACCACCAGGAAGCAGATGAAAGGATCAAGAGAAGCAAAGCAACTTGCTTCATTCAAGAAGTCAAGTCACTTGAGGAAAGAAAGTGGGAAGAAGAAGAATGAGCAAGCTCAAACCCAAACACATATAAAAATGCAGCATGGATGCAAGAGAGATGAAAAGAAAAGTTGTGAGAAGTGAAGGCAAATTCACTTCTCAGAATCACTTACCACCTGAAAGGTTAGAAAAGAAATGCAATGCAATGCAAAATGGGATGAGATGACATGATGAGAAACAAAACCAGAAGCATTTACATGATGCTAATGATGCTATGAGATGCTACAAACATGAGGCAGCACATGGAAATGACCATACAAGTTCATGAATGCAAATGAAGCAAGTTAGGAAGCATGGACATACATGAAAAGTTATGAAGTGCACATGGCATACAACATGGCAAATACATGATGCAATGATCAATCATGCTTTCAATATGTCTTATGATGTCAAATGAATCAAATGGATGCTTGGAATGTCATGGCAAGTCATGTTGTGCAAGAGAATGCAAGATGGGTGCATATGAAAGCCCAGACTAGGGTTTATGAACAATACATCAAACAAAAATCAAAATCAGAAGCAAACCCTAAGATAAAAAATTGAAAATGCCACTCAAAGGACCCCTAACCCTATACTAAACCAATTCCCAAAGGAGAGGTCTCAACTCTTAACCAATTTCAAGTTATGGTTTTCTTAAGATTTCTAGGGTTTTAGGGTTTCCAAACAAAAGAAATGTCAAACAAATGGAAAATGAAAGATCAAATCAAGGCCATTTAATCTCATAAACTACATGCTAAACACAATGCAATGCAAAAAGAATCAATGTCCAACTCTTCATGGATAGGCAGAAATGATTTTTGGAACTTTGGATCAAATTAGTGCATAAAAATGATTTTAAATCAATGAAAAATTCTCAAAATGCATCAAGATCAGAAAATAAATTTGGTTTGAAGGTTGGACAATGTTTCTAAATGTCTTAGAACATTTCATGAATTTTTTGGTGATTTTTAAATACCTAAAAGTATTTCTAATAAATTAATTCTCATTAATCAATTAAAAATAAACTTTTAAATATTTTAAAATACTTTTTAAATGTTAAAAATGAAAATAAAAATATTTTTGTGTTTTAAAAATCAATGAAACTCTTGACAAAAAGTTTCATAATTTTTAAAACAATTTTGCTATTTTAAATAAATTGTGCAAATTAAAAGAAAAAAAATGAAATAAAAAACAAAATGAACTGAAGTAAGCAGAAGGAGAGGCTGAGATTGATTCTGGGTTTCAAAAGGTTTGACTGGGCGCGCATCTGGACGGCCCAGATTCAAACTTCCCTAATTCTAATTAATTAATTATTAATCCATAATTAAATCTTAATGAAATGATCCAGGCCCTCCAATTGCGCGCGGGAAACACAATCCACTGGCTCACATTCAAACCTGGTGCCCTAACCCTAATTAGAAGTTAATGACTTTCAGGTGGCCGGAGAAGACTTCCGGTCGTCTTCTCCGGCCAGCACCCTCCCTGAAAATTGCCAACTTTCACCCTAGCTCACTAAAACCTAATTTCTCTGCCCAGAATCCATCCCCAAACATCATAGAGTAAGAATCAACAGCCAAAACACATTTATTTTACATAATAAGGCTGAATCGAAGCAAAAGGGGTTTAGGTCAAAAACTTTCAGGAACACCATACATGCTCAAAACTCAATGATTTTCGAAACCAAACATATCATCATGATCAGTGGAACATAGAGAACCATTTAAGAACTTAAAAACGAGCTCCTGGAAAAAATGTTCATGAAGCTCACCTGAACTGGAGCTTTGATCTCTGGCACTTTCTGGCTAGTTCTTTGGCTCAAACAGGTCCCAATGATCCCCCTTTGAAGCTTTGGATACTTGGTTGGAGTTTAAACAGCCTCTTGAGTGAGTTTGCAGAAGCTCTGACCAAGGGAGTGTGAAAATCGTGTTTGTGATATGGAGGGTCTCAGGCCAAAACAATGGTTGGTTTCTGGTCAGTGAAGCAAGGTGAGTTGATGTGTGGAATTTGTTTCTTGTGTTTGTGAGCTGTGGAGACAGATTCGAAGAGAAATGCAAAATGGGGTGAGTTTGTGTATGTCTCCCTAGGGCTTGTTTCAGGCTTGCTTCATGTATGAAATGGCTAGCATTTGTTTTGCATAAAAGACTCCTATTGGTCAGATGATGTGACCTGGCCTGCTGTGATTGGGATGTTCACTTTTGCAAAAAGTCCACTTTGTTGTAAGGAGGGCATGGGCTAAGTTCTAGCTTGGTACAAGAGGCATGGGCTGCGCAGCAAGGTGTGTGTGGAAGGCTAGCATGGTTCAGCATCCAATGTAGCAAGTGGTAGGAGGTGTCATGATGGTTTTGCAACTTGATCAACCTTGGTTCATATGAAACTATCTTGCCATACAAGCCATGAAATATGAGAAACTTTGGTTCAAATCTGATTTTTAGGTCACATGTAATGTTTGTACATTGGTTTGATATGAACTAGAAGTCACAAATGGCATTGATACATGATTTTGCAAATTTTCCAATTGGTGCATATCTTGAAAATTAGTGATTTTTGCCAACTTTGTCACACCATAACTTTTGATCCAAAATGAATTAGGTCATGTTCTTGTACTTTTTGAAAAGGGAAAAATGTGATCTACAACTTTCATGACCAAAGTTTTTCCATTTGAAGCATTTTTGGATCAAAACGCAAGGCTTGAAAAGTGGCATAAAGTGACATATTCTTGAAAAGTCAACCATGCCCTAAAAAGTCAACTTTGCAAAAACTTGTAATTCTTGAATTTTGTGAACTTCAAACCTCTTCCATGATCAAATAAAGATCAAATACACTCAAAATGATGAAGATCACCCCTTGGTTGGGTCATTGGGGGCCTCAGATGCCCTGATTTTACACTGACTTGTCTGAAAAGTCAACTCTTGATCAGATGACTTCCCCATGGAATTTCTTCATGAAAATTGATATGCACACTCCCTATACCATATAGAGACCAATGGAAACAAGAATGACCAAAAAATTTGGAGTTATGGCCTCTGAAACCAAAACCCTAATTTTAGGTCAACTGTGCAGTCAAACTTGGCTCTGCATCCATACCAATCCCAGTTCTTGTGATTCTTTTGCATTTTTGACTTTGAGAGGATGTAATATGATATAAGAACACTCATGGATCCCTTTGAAGTGATTTATGGCCTTTGGGAGTGGCTCAAGAGGCTCTTGGACTGCTCAGATCACAAACCCTAGGTGCAGATGACTTAGAAACTATGCAGTGAATCAAAAATGAGATATGAGATGATATGATTGTGTTTATGCATATGAAATGATCACAAGCCATGGTGTGAATGGGTGAGGGCAAATTTGGGGTGTTTACACATAGGAATATACCTTAGAATAAAAAATATACAATAGTCTCCCTCTCCTCGATGAATGACCAAGCTAGCCTCCTCTTGGGCTTTGTACATTTGAATCCTTCCCAGACAAAGGAATGTCAGATGACCTTCAAAACATTTATCAAACCAATAGTCAGAACACTCTTCATACAGAGTCAGTTCACCAACAATCTTTAGCCTTCCATCTTAGGCTTCATATAAGATACAAACAACCAAGAGTCAGTCTCTCACAAATAAGCTTCACACATGTGCTTCCAAATCAGGACACAGATAAAACTTTCCCAACAGAGTCAATTTTCATCCTTTAGCTTCAACCTTGGGCTTCAATCAAGGCACATATAAAACAAACCTTCCCTCTTTAGAGATGACAAATTATCTCTACTGAGCACCTTTTAGCTTCTACATTGGGCTTCAATCAAGGCACATACAATCAAACACTATACAATCACTCAAAATTAGTCATAGCCTTGGACTTTAACTAAGCTAATTATTTCATTACATTCATAGTCTTGGACTTTAACTAAGATAACAACAGTCACAACCTTGGACTTTAATTAAGCTAATTCTTTCATCTTAGTTATAGTCTTGGACTTTAACTACGCTAACAACAGTAATAGACTTGGACTTTAACTAAGCTAATTCTTTATAGTCATAGCCTTGGACTTTAACTAAGCTCATTCCTAACAATCATACCCTTGGACTTTAACTAAGCTAATTCTTTACAGTCATAGTCTTGGACTTTAACAAAGCTAATTTCCCATTATAAATTCATAGTCTTGGACTCTAACTAAGTTAAACATCCAACCTTGAGCTATGTAAATCAAGATAACCCATTCAGCTTCTTAAGCTATGCAATTCAAGTTAAACCATTCAGTCCTCCTTGAGCTAAACAATTCAGGGTACCCATTCAACCTTTCTTGAGCTATGCAAATTGTTGCGGTGAGAATCAGATACCAAGCTATTGATTAAACTTGAATCATAATTATTAAATATTCACCGTAGATGTTTAGAATTGGCAGAATTTTTGATCAACAAGAAGTATTGAACTTAGTTCAGGATGTCACACCAGATGTTGTGACATTATCAAACAAAGTATAAGTTAATGAACTTAGTTCAGGATGTCACACCAGATGTTGTGACATTGTATAAGTTAATGAATTAAATTCAGACATCAGGATGTCACACCAGATGTTGTGACATCTCAAACCTGCTACCAGACTTAAATGATGCATAACAGAACTGTGTAAATTCAGGGAATTTATCTGGAATTAATTGTGAATGGATAAACAACACAAGGTGCATCTGTAGGGAGCTTAGTTATCTGATTTCAGTATAACAGAATAACTACCTCACCTAGAATCAAGGAAGTAACAAACCCTAATTCAAGGTGATGACAACATGCGTATCAGGACTGGATAATCTACAGAAAGCCCAAAATCCAAGCATCTATTTAAGGAACAGAAACTCTCAGAATAGAGTACGAAATTAAGAAGACTAAATAGGGTGTTTGTGTTTAATAGCAGGTTTTAGTTGTGTATCACTTTATGAGCTTTTAAGAAAAAAGTGTATTGTGTCTTGATTGAAACTGTGAAGTAAAATCAAGCTGTTGTGTTTGAAGTGTGACTTCAATTTTATTAAACTTGTAACATATCACTGTGTGATTGAGGGGGAGTGAGTTGGTACTCATATCTAAGTTGTGTCTTAGGTAGAAATTGCCTTGGGTAGATATTAAGTGAAGGATTAAACTGAGTGGTTTAAGTCCAGAATTAATATTACTTATATTGGATTTCCTTCCTGGCTTGGTAGCCCCCAGATGTAAGTGTGGAGATACACTGAACTGGGTTAACAATTTCCTGTGTTATTTAATTTACCTGCACTTTAAGTTTTGTTTAAGTCTTCAAGTGTTTAAACATCTCATTCGACATCACGTACCTGATCCCAGAATTTCAATTGGCATCAGAGCAGGCACCCTGCCTGTTTAACTGGGTGAGATCTAGGGACTGCAAATTTTGGGAACATGGATAGAGATATAGGATTTGTGAATAGACCACCTATATTGGATGGATCCAACTATGAATACTGGAAGCCAAGAATGGTAGCATTCTTAAAATCACTTGATAGTAGGGCTTGGAAAGCAGTCAACAAAGGATGGGAGCACCCTGTCCAAGACAATAAGGATGGGGCAAAAGTGTTGAAACCTGAAGAAGAGTGGAGCAAGGAGGAAGAAGATTCAGCACTTGGAAATTCCAAAGCCTTAAATGCCTTATTCAATGGCATTGATAGGAACTTATTCAGACTTGTGCATCACTGTGAGCTGGCCAAAGATGTTTGGGACACTCTCAAAATCACTCATGAAGGAACATCAAAGGTGAAGATGTCAAGACTTCAACTTCTCACCACCAAGTTTGAAAACTTGAGAATGAAGGAAGATGAGACAATTCATGAGTTTTACATGAACATCTTGGAAATAGCTAATACTTCTGGTGCTTTGGGAAAGAAGATGAGTGATGAAAAGCTGGTAAGAAAGATTCTCAGATCTTTACCAAAAAGATTTGACATGAAGGTTACTGCAATAGAAGAAGCTCAGGACATATGCACAATGAAGGTTGAAGAGTTCATTGGTTCCCTTCAAACATTTGAGATGGGAATGAATGATACAATTGTGAAGAAAAACAAAAGCATAGCCTTGGTCTCAAATACTGATAAAGATGAAGAAAGTCATGAAGCAGACCATGAAGAAAATTTATCAGAAACAATTACTATGCTTGGAAGACAATTCAACAAAATTCTCAAAAGAATGGATAACAGGTCCAGATCAAGTGGAAGAAACTCAAACTCTTTTGAGAATAAAAGACCTCATGATTCTAATAGAAGGTCAAATTATGATGAGAAGACCAACCAAGGAAAAGGGATTCAATGTCATAGATGTGAAGGATATGGGCACATCAGAAATGAATGCCCAACCTATCTAAAGAAGCATAAGAAAGGTTTCTCTGTGACATGGTCAGATGAAGACTCAGGATGTGAGTCAAAAGAAGAATCTGCAAAGCACATCACTGCTCTAGCTGGAGTATGTGAATCTGAAGGGGGATCCAGTGATGAGGAGCTGACTTTTGAAGAGCTTGAAGAATCATACAAGATGCTGTGTAAAAGGAGCACTAAAGTATGCATGGAGAATATAAAGCAGAAAAAGCATATTGAGGAATTAAAGGCTGAAAAGACAAGTACTCTAGAGATCATTGACACTTTGAAAAGTGAAGTAAGCCTACTCAACTCCAAATTGGAGCATATGTCCAAATCTGTCAGAATGCTGAATAGTAGCTCAAATACACTGGATGTCATTCTCAACAACAACAAGCACTCAGGGGATAGGACTGGGCTGGGATTTAATAAAGCTCAAAAGTTTGAGGCTAGTACCAGCAAAACAACTTCAAATCCCATAAAGTCAAACAAGATGTCCCAACAGATGTCCCAACATCATGAAAAGAACATGATGAAAAAGAAGTATCAAAGATGGAGATGCCATCATTGTGGAAGGTTTGGTCACATCAAACCTTTTTGCTACAAGCTGCATGGACATTCAAATCAGAGGTATCAGCAACCCCCTAAGCAGAAGACAGAGGTTACCAAGAAAGTGCTGGATGGACATCAAAATCAAAGATATCAACAACCCCCTAAGCAGAAGACAAAGGTCATCAAGAAAATATGGGTACCTAAAGCTAGTCTTCATGCTGATCAAAGCTACAAATACATGCCCAAGAACAAGTTCAACAAACAACCTTGGAGCTCTAAAGATAGACACTACACAGGGCAGAGGCATAAAAGGAAACCTCACAACAGGAAAAAATGGTCAAAGAAGGTTGTTGCCTATATAGCTCATACATCTCTCAGAGTATCAGCTAAGGAAGACTGGTACTTTGACAGTGGATGCTCAAGGCACATGACTGGATTGAAGAATCTGCTGGTAGACTTAAAGTCACACTCATCCAGATATGTAACCTTTGGAGATGAAGCTAAAGGAGAAATCAAGGGAGTTGGGACTTTGGACTGCCCAAATGTACCAAGACTAGATGATGTGCTGCTGGTAAAAGGATTGACTGCTAACTTGATCAGCATAAGTCAATTATGTGATCAAGGTTACAGTGTAAACTTTACCAAAACTGAATGCATAGTGTCTGATAAAGAACAGAAGGTTGTCATGAGAGGAGCCAGATCTAAAGACAACTGTTATATGTGGGAACCTCAAGATTTCAGTCTCACTTCAACTTGATCCTTAGCCAAAGAAGAAGAAGTGAAGCTATGGCACCAAAGACTGGGTCATCTTCATCTCAGAGGAATAAAGAAGATCATATCTATGGAGGCTGTAAGAGGTATTCCAAGACTGAAGATTGATGAAGGCAAAGTATGTGGTGAATGTCAAATAGGCAAGCAAACCAAGATGTCACATCCAAAGCTCCAACATCTGACAACTTCCAACGTTTTGGAATTATTGCATATGGATCTTATGGGACCAATTCAGGTTGAGAGCCTTGGTGGAAAAAGGTATGCCTATGTGGTTGTTGATGACTTTTCAAGATATACATGGATAAATTTCATCAAAGAAAAGTCTGATGTGTTTGAGGTATTCAAAGATCTATGCCAAAGAATACAAAGAGAAAAAGCAAGCTGTGTGGTCAGAATAAGAAGTGACCATGGAAAGGAGTTTGAGAATAAAAAATTCTCAGATTTCTGCTCTTCAGAAGGAATAAATCATGAGTATTCTTCTCCTATCACCCCTCAACAGAATGGGATTGTTGAGAGGAAGAACAGAACTATCCAAGAATCAACAAGAGCTATGATTCATGCTAAAAAGTTACCACTGTACTTCTGGGCTGAAGCTATGAACACAACTTGTTACATTCACAATAGAGTCACTCTAAGAAAAGGAACCTTGTCCACCATCTATGAAGTCTGGAAGGGCAGAAAACCTACAGTCAAGTATTTCCATGTGTTTGGAAGTAATTGTTACATTCTGGCTGATAGGGATCAAAGAAGAAAGATGGATCCTAAAAGTGATGAAGGGATTTTCCTTGGATACTCCATAAATAGCAGAGCCTATAGAGTATTTAACTCCAGAACCAAGGTTATAATGGAGTCAATAAATGTGATCATTGATGATGCCCCTGCAGATGTAGCTGATGATGTTGGAACATCTGCTGACAGTCAGACTGAAGTTGAAATAAAGAGTGATAATCCTGACTTCACTCTAACTGAGGCAAGGATAGAACAATCTAGAAAACCTCCCTCCATCAGAATCCAGAAGGATCATCCTAAAGATCTGATAATTGGTGATCCCAACAGTGGTGTAATCACTAGATCAAGAGAGATGATTTCAGGTTCTTGTTTTGTTTCAAAGATAGAACCTAAAAACATCAAGGAAGCTCTGAATGATGAGTACTGGATTTCTGCTATGCAAGAAGAATTAGGCCAGTTTACAAGGAATGAAGTGTGGGATCTTGTTCCTAGGCTTGATGACATAAATGTGATTGGCACTAAATGGGTGTACAAGAACAAGTCAAATGAGCAGGGAGTTGTTACAAAGAACAAGGCTAGACTTGTAGCTCAAGGATTCACACAAATTGAAGGAGTAGACTTTGATGAAACCTTTGCACCAGTAGCAAGGCTTGAATCAATCAGACTACTTTTAGGAATTGCTTGTATTCTGAAGTTCAAGCTATTTCAAATGGATGTGAAAAGTGCCTTTCTAAATGGATATCTTAATGAGGAGGTATATGTGGAGCAGCCTAAGGGATTTGTTGATCCAAGCTGTCCAGATCATGTATACAAACTAAGGAAGGCTCTTTATGGTCTGAAGCAAGCCCCAAGAGCATGGTATGAAAGATTGACCACTTTTCTCATAAAACAAGGGTACAGGAAAGGTGGAATAGACAAAACCTTGTTTGTGAAGGATGAAGAAGGAAATGTCATGATTGCTCAAATATATGTAGATGACATAGTCTTTGGTGGGATGTCAGACAGGATGGTTAAACATTTTGTTACTCAAATGGAATCTGAGTTTGAGATGAGCCTAGTAGGAGAACTAACCTACTTTCTTGGACTGCAAATCAAGTAGATAGAGGACTCCATGTTCATATCCCAAAGCAAGTATGCAAAAAACATTGTCAAGAAGTTTGGGATGGATAATGCTAGTCACAAAAGAACACCTGCCCCCACTCATTTAAAGTTGACAAAGGATGACAAGGGTGAGAATGTAGACCAAAGCTTATACAGAAGCATGATTAGAAGCCTATTATATCTGACTGCTAGCAGACCAGATATAGCTTTTGCAGTAGGTGTATGTGCAAGATATCAAGCTGAGCCAAACGTAAGTCATCTAAACCAGGTTAAAAGGATTTTGAAATATGTCAATGGTACTTGTGATTATGGCATAATGTATTCTCATGGATGTGAACCAATTCTTACTGGCTTCTGTGATGCTGACTGGGCTGGAAGTGCTGATGATAGAAAGAGCACATCGGGAGGATGCTTCTTTCTAGGAAACAATTTGATTTCTTGGTTCAGTAAGAAACAAAATTGTGTATCCTTATCCACTGCTGAAGCTGAATATATTGCAGCTGGTAGCAGTTGTTCACAGTTGGTTTGGATGAAGCAAATGCTCACAGAATACAATGTCCCACAAGATGTCATGACATTGTACTGTGACAATTTAAGTGCTATTAACATATCAAAGAATCCTATCCAACACAGCAGGACCAAGCACATTGATATCAGGCATCATTTCATCAGAGATCTTGTGGAAGAGAAGGTGATATCATTAGAACATGTAGCCACGGATCTGCAATTGGCTGATATATTTACTAAAGCTTTGGATGCTACCCAATTTGAAAACCTAAGGGGTAAATTGGGAATCTGCTTATGTGAAACATAACAGTTATGGAGAAGTGCCAACATGTCCTATGACATCGTGTGGCATGATCACCAGATGGCATCACCAGTCTGGTCAGTAACTCTGTGTATTCCACTTTTTAGAATTCCACCAGTAACGGAATTTATAAAAGCTCAAACTTGCTCTCAGCTCTTCATCTCCTCACTATCTCCTCAAAACCATTTGCATGTTAAAGCTGATTTTCTGAGCTCATCAAACTCAATCAAACCTAAACTCTTCTTCCACCACATTCGAAAAATGTCTCAACATCAAAACCCTAACATCACTGATGAAAATCTCAACCTAGAAGATGTAGTGCATGCAACCCCAATCTCTATGGTACCAATGGATACTACTCCCATAGACGAAATCAGAGGAAGTGTTCCTCTTGCTCAAAAACCTAGAACTCCTAATGTGAGAAGAGCAAAGGAGCCTGTGTTCAGCAAAAGAAAAGGGATTCCTTCAGCCTCAAACACCACCCCTAAAGCCTCTGAATACGTGGATGCATCCATCAAGCATCTTATGAATAGGATTTTATCTGAACAAAGAGTAGTGCGTGGGGTATCTGTTCCCCAGAACACCATGCCTGCTCCACAAGAAGAACAGAGCAATCAGGCTGAAGAGGACACTCCTGCTCAACAGGATGTCCCAATAAATGTTGAAACATCTGAGGACCAGAAAAAGGCCTCAACTGATGATGATGATGATGAAGCCACTGATGACCAAGCTTCTGTTGATACACCTGCTGAAAAGGAGGCTTCCCAACCTCCTCCTGTTGAAGCCATAGATGATGACTCTGACACATAGATCATTGCATCTGTTGACCCTAGCATAGCCAAAAGGCTTAGGGCTAGGAAGGAGAAGAAGTCTGCTGGACATGCAACTCCTGAAAAGAAACAGCCTACTCCAAAGAAAGACAAGGCCAAAGTTGTATTTGGACCTACTGAACAATGGAGCAAGGTGAGTACCCAAAAGAGGAAAGTTGTAACTCCACCTGATTCAGATGTTGAAGAGGATGTACCAACATCCCCACCAAGGAAGAAACCAGCACCTTCAAGGTCTACCTCTGCTGTTCCAGAAGCTCCTCTGGACAATGTGTCCTTTTATCATGTGTCAAGTGTGAGCAAATGGAAATATGTCTACCAAAGAAGGGTGGCACTGGAAAGAGAGTTGGGCAATGCACTGAAGTGCACTGAGGTAATAGACCTAATATCCTCTGCTGGTTTATTCAAGACAGTTTCAAATTTTTCACCCTGCTATGAGCTGCTGGTCAAGGAGTTCATTGTCAACCTGCAAGAAGACTGTGCTAATGGAAAGTCAGAAGAATTCAGAAAGGTTTATGTAAGAGGGAGATGTGTTGAATTCTCTCCTAGGGTTATAAATCATTACCTAGGGAGAGAATCTGATGGGCCAAATGAGCTGGGGAAGACTGACAACCAAGTTTGCAAGGTCATCACTGCCAACCAGGTCAAAACTTGGCCAATCAAGGGCAAACTTTCTGTTAGCTTGCTTACAAGGAAATATGCTATGCTGCCTCAAATTGGTGCTGTCAACCGGGTCCCTACCAACCATACTTCTTCAATAGCTACTGGATTGGGAAGATTCATTTATGCTGTGGGCACCCAAACAAAGTTGGACTTTGGGGCTTACATATTTGATCAAACCCTAAAGCATGCAGGAACATCAGCAACAAAGCTTCTCATTGCTTTTCCATCTCTACTCTGTGGAATCATCCTCAACCAGTATCCAGGCATCCTTACTGAGAAGGATTCAGTCTGCAAGAGAGAAAGTCCACTGGCCTTCCACTACAAACTATTCTTGAGCCATCATGCTGCTGATGTTGAAGCTCCCAGTGGGACATCTGCTGGACCTTCAAAAGCAAAGACTCCCATATCCAAAGCTGCCTTAATTGCAGAACTCAAGAACACTTGCAAAGAGCTGGATGCCAGGAAGAAAAAGCTTGAGGAAGTAATTCAAAGGCTGGAGCTGGAAGAGGTTGCTCAGAATGTTGCTAAATCTGATGATGAATCTGATGATGAATCTGAAGAAGAAGAAGATACTGAATATGATGAATCTGAGTGAAATGTGTGTGGAAAGTGTACTGTCTGTTTCAGCATTGTAGTTTTGGTTTTGTAATTTTGTTTTTATCTCTGCTTATGTAAAATTTGGCCCCAATTTCTGTCTAACTAGGGGGAGAAGAGAAGTGTACTGATCAACAACAATGTCTACTGCAATTTGCCTGATTAATGAACAATGTTGTTTGTCTGTTTAATGTCTGCTTCTGAACTAAGTTTTTTTTAATAGAAAATTCTGTTGAACAAGTCAGAATACATACAGGTTTGAGGGGGAGTAAATTATTATAAACTCTCACATGATTCAACAGAAAATAACTGCTGCACTCTGATAAATAAAACTCTGCTGCACTCTGATAAAACCAGAAGATTGTGTTAGCCAAAAATTAGCCAAAGGGGGAGTTTGTAGATGTTTAGAATTGGCAGAATTTTTGATCAATAAGAAGTGTTGAACTTAGTTCAGGATGTCACACCAGATGTTGTGACATTATCAAACAGAGTATAAGTTAATGAACTTAGTGTCGCTCCCACCAAATGACACCTGGTCAGAAGGGGTACAGACGCGAACGGTCGGTGAAAGGATGAGATGAGAACACACAGGAGTGAACTCAAGAGAATGAAAGAGTCGCCAGCTAGGCATTTTTATCCCGAAGGAAAGGTAATGCTGCATAAACCTAGGAAAAGATATGGATAAGACGGTTGTGAACCAGAGAGACTGAGAAAGGGGGTTGGTTACAACCTGGGAAGGTATTAGCACCCAGATTGTCCGCCGTACTCGACGGGATCCACGCTTAAAAGATTTGTGTTTTAAAGGGGTAGTGTCAGTGCATTTTGTGTATAAAGAGCTGGAAAAGGATGTACAGGTGTCAGTGTAAAAAGAAAGTGAAATGAAATATGTGAAGTGTCAGTGTAAGAACAGGAGTGAAGTGCCCAAGATAATGAGGCTAAAAGAATAAGACTGAAAGAGGGGGAATTTACAGAGACTTTTGTTCGATAACTGTTAAGTTATGCCTACGTATCCTCTCGTGCAATGAGGAAGTCAGAACGCCGTAGTTCGACCCAAAGAGACTGAAAGATAAATTGACTTGTGAACTGCCTGCTTATCTATGCTCAAGTGTATGACCTGTCTGGCTCAGGTGCAAACTGTCTTGCATTAGATGGAAGAAGCAAGTTCTCGTTTATGAGTGAATGAGAAGAGAAAAGAATCCCGGAGGAGACGATTATTGTTTGTTTTTGTGTTTCCAGTCTTTTATTGCTTTTGAAAGTTTGTCATAAGTTAATGAGCTTAGGCCTAAACCAATGGACTTAGTAAACTCATCACATCTTCCCTCTGATTAGGGGCAATGAGAATACATTAAGTGTGAAGTCAGCTTCTCACACTTAATCACCATGGTGTAGGATTAAGATCATTAACCTACTTGTGATTATTTAAATGTTTTTGGTGTTTTTGTTTAGTGTTAAGTAATGAGGTTAAGCCATAATCAAAGATTAAACAGACTCATTACACCATCCTAATAGAAGGATAATAGATGAGAATGTTTAAGCTGAGGAAAGCTCCTCAACTTAATCCATGATTAGGGATTAAACTCATGACAAAACAAAGCCTTTATTAAGTGGATTTTAGTTAATGATTAAATGATGAAGTGAGTTTTAGGGTTTGTAAGACAACTTGAGGGGGACTTGTCCATTAACACTAGGGTTAGTCCTTCTTAACCAATTAAGGAAGAATTAGAACCCTAATGCAAGGCCCAAGTTACAAGCTTGATGTCTTGATGATTATTAGATGGATTGATTAAAAGATTTAAACACATTAAGGGTTTAACACTTAGGATTAAAGTTATACACTCCATCCTAATAGAAGGATGCAGGCATAAGCTTAATCACAAAGCCTTAAAGCCTTTAGGGTTTAGTCCTTGATTAAGAGATGAGAAGAGAGGACTCAATGAGACCCAAAGGTAAAGTCTAAATGGGGGGACTAATCAAAACCCTAATTATTGTCATGCTTGGTTGTTCCTAAGGTTTGTGAGGTTTACAAGAAAGATCTTCAGAGAAACCACCAGGAAGCAGATGAAAGGAGCCAAGAGAAGCAAAGTAACTTGCTTCATTTAAGAAGACAAGTCACTTGAAGAAAGAAAGTAAGATGAAGAAGAATGAGCAAGCTCAATCTCAAACACAAGACAAAATGCAGCAATGATGCATAAGAGGGATGAAAAGAGATTGTGAGAAGTGAAGGCAAATTCACTTCTCAAAGTTACTTACCACCTGAAAAGTTAGTGAAGGAAATGCAATGCTATGCAAAATGAGATGAAATGGCATGATGCAAATCAAAACCAGAAGCATGTGTGTGATGATAATGATGCTAAGAGATGATGCACACATGAGGCAAGGCATGGGAATGCTCATACAAACAATGGATGCAAGAGAAGCATGTTTAGAACCATGAACATACATGAAAAGTTATGAAATGCAAATGGCATACAACATGGCAAATGAATGGAGCAATGATCAATCATGCTTCTAACATGTACTAAGATGTATTATGAATCAAATGGATGCACAAAATGTCATGGAAAATCATAGTATGCAAGCAAATGGAAGATGGATGCAAATGAAAGCCCAAATTAGGGTTTATGATCAATGCACAAAACAAAAATCAAAACCAGAAGCAAGCATCATGATAAAAAAATTGAAAATGCATTCAAAAGAACCTTAAACCTATACAAACTCACTGCCCAAAGGAGGGTTTCTAACTCTTAACCTAATGAGGGTTGTGAATTTCTTAAGATTGCTAGGGTTTTAAGGTACCTTGTCAAGAAAAATGTCAAACAAATAGGAAATGCAAGATCAATTCATGCCAATTTAATCCTATAAACTACATGCTAAACAAGATGCAATGCAAAAAGAATCAAGGTCCAACTCTTAGAGGTTAGGCAGAAATGAATTTTTGAAGATTGGATCAAAATAATGCTTTGAAATGAAACTAATTCCATGGAAAATTGTCAAAAGACATCAAGATCAAAAAAGAAATTTGGTTTGAGAGTTGGACAATGTTTCTAAATGATTTTAAATGTTTCATGAATTTTTTGGTGATTTTTAAATACCTAAAAGCATTTTTAATTAATTAATTCTCATTAATTAATTAAAAATAAACTTTTAAATGATTTAAAAATAATTTTTAATGCAAAAAATAAAAATAAAAATGTTTTTGGTTTCTGAAAATTAATAAAAGCTTGGATAAAAATTTTCAGAATTTTTCAAAGTGTTTTACTATTTTAAATAAAATGTAGAAAACAAATGAATTTAAATGAAAATAAAATTGAATTTAAATGAAAGTAAACAGAATCAATGGCTGAGGTTCAAATGGAATGCGCGCGCATTGACTGGCGCCAGATCCAAAGGCTGCAATTCAACCTGGCTGGATTTAAATTAAACTTAATTAATTAAATTAATAAAACAGGATTAGGGTTAAGTGTGAAATCTGGACCACTCATTCGCGCGCCAGTCAGCCCTAGTCAACTCATCCCACGCTCCAGATTCAAACTTGCATTAATTACACAGATTATCCCTAAACACTTTCAGGTGGCCGGAGAAGACTTCCGGTCGTCTTCTCCGGCGAGACTCCCACCTGAAAGTTGCTAACTTCCTCAAAACTTCATGAAAATGAAATCTAATTGCCCAGAATCAAACCCCATTCAAAACTAAATCAAAACCCCCAAACAAAAACCATTTTTCATTCATTAATCAGGCAAATCGAAGCAAGACATATTTAGGTCAGAAAGTTTCAGACGACTCATACATGTTCAATATTCCACCATTTTCATTTTTAAACACATCATGATTGTAGATGTTTAGAATTGGCAGAATTTTTGACCAACAAGAAATATTGAATTCAGTTCAGAATGTCCTATCAGATGTTGGGACATTATCAAACAGAGTATAAGAACTTATTTCAGGATGTCTCACCAGATGTTGGGACATTGTGTAAATGACTTAAGTTCAGTTTTTCAGGATGTCCCAACAGATGTTGAGACATCTCAAACCTGCTACCAGAATTAATTAATGACTAACTGATCTGAGATATTTAAGGAGAGTTATCTGGAATTAATTATGGTTGGATAAAAACAGAACAAGGCGCATCTGTAGGAAGGTTTATTATGAGGATTCAGATTAATCAGAAGAACTAAATCACCTAGAATATAGGAAGTAACAAACCCTAAATTCAAGGTGGAAGCTGCATGCTTTTAGGAATGGATTAACCTACAGAAAGCCCAAATTACAAACACCTATTTAATCAACAGAAACTCACAGAATTGAGTACGAATTTCAGAAGACCAAATAGGGTGTTTATTGTTTTAATAGCAGGTTGTTTTTAATTGTACCACTTTATGAGCTTTTAAGCAAAAGTGCATTTGTGACTTGATTGAAACTGTGAAGTAAGATCAAGTTGTTTTGTTTGAAGTATGACTTCAATTTTATTAAACTTGTAAACAAGATCACTGTGTGATTGAGGGGGAGTGAGTTGGTACTCATATCTAAGTAGTGGCTTAGGTAGAAATTGCATTGGGTAGATATTAAGTGAAAGATTAAACTGGGTTGTTTAAGTCTAGAATTAATATTACTTATAGTGGATTTCCTCCTGGCTTGGTAGCCTCCAGATGTAAGTGTGGTTATACACTGAACTGGGTTAACAAACTTCTGTGTTGTTTAATTTTCTTGCACTTTAAGTTTTGGTTAAATCTGTCAAGTGTTGGGACATCTCATAGGACATCTCATACCTGATCACAGAATTTCAATTGGCATCAGAGCAGGCACCCTGCCTGTTTATACTGGGTGAGATCTAGGGAATACAAATTCTGGAAACATGGACAGAGATATAGGATCAGTAAATAGACCACCTATACTGGATGGTTCTAATTATGACTACTGGAAGCCAAGAATGATTGCATTCTTAAGATCACTTGACAACAGGGCCTGGAGAGCAGTCAACATTGGATGGGAACATCCTATCCAAGACACCAAAGATGGATCAAAAGTGTTGAAACCTGAAGAAGAATGGAGTAAGGAGGAAGAAGATTCAGCACTGGGCAACTCCAAGGCCTTAAATGCTCTATTCAATGGCATTGATAGGAACATCTTTAGACTTGTGCATCACTGTGAGCTAGCCAAAGATGTGTGGAATACTCTCAAAACAACTCATGAAGGAACATCAAAGGTAAAGATGTCAAGACTTCAACTTCTCACCACCAAGTTTGAAAACTTGAGAATGAAGGAAGATGAGACAGTTCATGAATTCTACATGAACATCTTAGAAGTAGCTAATACTTCTGGAGCTTTGGGAGAAAAGATGACTGATGAAAAGCTTGTAAGAAAGATCCTCAGATCTTTGCCAAAAAGATTTGACATGAAAGTCACAGCAATAGAAGAAGCTCAAGACATATGCACTATGAAAGTTGAAGAACTCATTGGTTCCCTTCAAACATTTGAGATGGGAATGAATGACACAAATGTTAAGAAGAACAAAAGCATAGCCTTGGTGACAAATACTGATGAAGAAGAAGATGATGAATCAGAAACTGGTAAAAGCTTATCAGACAACATTGCTATGCTTGGAAGACAATTCAAAAAGATTCTCAGAGGAATGGAAGGCAAATCCAATCCCAGTGGAAGATACACAAACTCTTCTGAGAACAAGAGACCTTATGATGCTAACAGAAGGTCAAATTATGCTGAAAAGACCAGTCAAGAAAAAGGAATCAAATGCCATGGATGTGAAGGATATGGACACATCAAGAATGAATGTCCTACCTACTTAAAAAGGCAAAAGAAAGGACTATCTGTAACCTGGTCTGATGAAGACTCAGGAGGTGATTCAGAAGAAGAATCAGCTAAGCATATCACTGCTTTAGCTGGACTATGTGAATCTGAAAGTGATTCCAGTGATGGGGAGCTTACTGCTGAAGAACTTGAGCAAGCCTACAAAGATCTGTACAAAAGAAGTATTGAAATATGCAGTGAGGTTATAAAGCTAAAGAAGCTGAATGAGGCACTAGAAGATGAAAAAGCAAGTGATCAAGAGATCATTGACACCTTGAAAAGTGAAGTAAGTCTTCTCAACTCCAAATTGGAACACATGTCCAAATCTGTTAGAATGTTGAACAGCAGCTCAAATACACTGGATGTTATTCTCAACAACAATAAGCATTCAGGGGATAAAAGTGGATTGGGATTTAACAGAGTACATAAAGATGAAACCAGCTCTAGCAAAACTACTTCAAAATCCATACAGTCAAACAAGATGTCCCAACAGATGCTTCAACATCAGGAAAAGAACACAAAGTCAAACATAATGTTCCAACAGATGTCTCAACATTCTGGAAAGAACAAAATGAAGAAGAAGTATCAAAGATGGAGATGCCATCACTGTGGAAGATTTGGACATATCAAACCTCATTGTTATAAGCTGCATGGATATCCAAATCAGATGTATCAGCAACCTTCTAAGCAGAAAATAGAAGTTACCAAGAAAGTGCTGCATAAACATCAAAGAAATCAGCAACCTTCTAAGCAGAAGACAGAAGTCATCAAGAAGGTATGGAGACCAAAAGCTAGCATTCAGACTGATCAAAGCTACATACACAAGAACAATATCAACAATCAATCTTGGATATCTACTAATGAACAACACACAGGGCAGAGGCATCAAAAGAAATCTCAACTCAAATGGTCAAAGAAAAGTGTTGCATATATAGCCCATACATCACTAAGAGTATCAGCTAAAGAAGACTGGTATTTTGACAGTGGATGTTCAAGACACATGACTGGATTGAAAAATCTGCTAGTAAACTTAAAGTCACATACATCCAGGTATGTAACCTTTGGAGATGGAGCTAAAGGAGAAATCAAGGGAGTTGGGACCTTGGACTGTCAAGATGTTCCAAGACTAGATGATGTGCTGCTAGTTAAAGGTTTAACTGCTAACCTGATCAGCATAAGTCAATTATGTGATCAAGGGTACAGTGTAAACTTTACTAAAACTGAATGCATAGTGACTAACAAAGAAAAAGAGGTTGTCATGAAAGGAGCCAGATCTAAAGACAACTGTTACATGTGGGAATCTCAAGACTTCAGTCTTACTTCAACTTGCTCCTTAGCTAAAGAAGAAGAAGTGAAACTATGGCACCAAAGGCTAGGTCATCTTCATTTCAGAGGCATAAAGAAGATAATATTTATGGATGCTGTAAGAGGTATTCCTAAACTGAAGATTGATGATGGTAAAATATGTGGTGAATGTCAAATAGGCAAGCAAACCAAGATGTCCCATCCAAAGCTCCAACATCTGACAACTTCCAAAGTTTTGGAACTATTACATATGGATCTTATGGGACCTATGCAGGTTGAAAGCCTTGGTGGCAAGAGGTATGCCTATGTGGTTGTTGATGACTTTTCCAGGTATACATGGATAAATTTTATCAAAGAAAAGTCTGATGTATTTGATGTATTCAAAGACTTATGCCAAAGAATACAAAGGGAAAAAGCCAGCTGTGTGATCAGAATAAGAAGTGATCATGGAAAAGAATTTGAGAACCAAAAGTTCTTAGATTTCTGTTCTTCAGAAGGAATCAATCATGAATATTCTTCACCAATCACTCCTCAACAGAATGGGATTGTTGAGAGGAAGAATAGAACTATTCAAGAATCAGCAAGAGCTATGATCCATGCTAAAAAGTTACCTTTGTACTTCTGGGCTGAAGCTATGAACACAGCTTGTTACATTCACAACAGAGTTACTCTAAGAAAAGGAACTTTGTCCACAATCTATGAAGTCTGGAAGGGCAGAAAACCCACAGTTAAGTACTTCCATGTGTTTGGAAGTAACTGTTATATTCTGGCAGATAAGGAGCAAAGAAGAAAAATGGATCCTAAAAGTGATGAAGGGATTTTTCTTGGATACTCTATAAACAGCAGAGCATATAGAGTATTTAATTCTAGAACCAAGGTTATCATGGAGTCTATAAATGTGATAATTGATGATGCTCCTACAGATGTCCCAGAAGATGTTGGAACATCTGCTGATATCAAGATTGAAGCTGAAGAAAAGAGTGATCATTATGACTTCACTCAAACTGATGCAAGGACAGAACAATCCAGCAAACCTCCTTCCATCAGAATACAGAAGGATCATCCCAAAGATTTGATAATTGGTGATCCCAACAGAGGTGTGAGCACTAGATCAAGAGAAGTGATTTCAGGTTCTTGTTTTGTTTCTAAAATAGAACCTAAAAACATCAAGGAAGCTCTTACTGATGAATACTGGATTTGTGCTATGCAAGAGGAATTAGGTCAATTCACAAGGAATGAAGTGTGGAGTCTTGTTCCTAGACCTGATGACATAAATGTGATTGGAACAAAATGGGTGTATAAGAACAAGTCAAATGAACAAGGAGTTGTTACAAAGAACAAAGCTAGACTTGTAGCTCAAGGATACACACAAATTGAAGGAGTAGACTTTGATGAAACCTTTGCACCAGTAGCAAGGCTTGAATCAATCAGACTCCTTTTGGGAATTGCTTGTATCTTAAAGTTCAAGCTATTTCAAATGGATGTGAAAAGTGCCTTTTTAAATGGTTATCTTAATGAAGAAGTATATGTAGAACAGCCTAAAGGATTTGTTGATCCAAGCAGTCCCAATCATGTATACAAACTAAAGAAGGCTCTTTATGGTCTGAAGCAAGCTCCAAGGGCATGGTATGAAAGACTGACTACTTTTCTTATCAAGCAAGGGTACAGGAAAGGTGGAATTGACAAAACCTTGTTTGTTAAAGATGAAGAAGGAAATGTCATGATTGCTCAAATATATGTTGATGACATTGTCTTTGGTGGGATGTCTGACAGGATGGTCAAACATTTTGTCAAGCAGATGGAATTTGAATTTGAAATGAGCCTAGTAGGAGAGTTAACCTACTTTCTTGGTCTGCAAATAAAGCAAATGGAAGACTCCATGTTCATTTCCCAAAGCAAGTATACCAAGAACATAGTCAAAAAATTTGGAATGGAAAATGCTACTCATAAGAGAACTCCTGCCCCCACACATTTAAAGCTGACTAAAGATGAAAAGGGTGAGAATGTAGATCAAAGCATATACAGAAGCATGATTGGAAGCTTGTTATATTTGACTGCTAGCAGACCAGACATAGCATTTTCAGTAGGTGTATGTGCAAGATATCAAGTTGATCCAAAAGTCAGTCATCTCAATCAAGTCAAGAGAATTCTTAAATATGTTAATGGTACTTGTGACTATGGCATAATGTACTTTCATGGATGCAAACCAATTCTCACTGGCTTTTGTGATGCTGATTGGGCTGGAAGTGCTGATGACAGAAAAAGCACTTCAGGAGGATGCTTCTTTCTAGGAAACAATTTGATTTCTTGGTTCAGTAAGAAACAAAATTGTGTATCCTTATCTACAGCTGAAGCTGAATATATAGCAGCTGGAAGCAGTTGTTCTCAGTTGGTTTGGATGAAGCAAATGCTCACTGAGTACAATGTCCCACAGGATGTAATGACATTGTACTGTGACAACTTAAGTGCAATCAACATATCAAAGAATCCTATCCAACATAGCAGGACCAAGCATATTGATATCAGACATCATTTCATCAGAGATCTTGTAGAAGAAAAGGTGATTTCATTGGAACATGTAGCTACAAATCTGCAGTTGGCTGATATCTTTACCAAAGCATTGGATGCTACACAATTTGAGAACTTAAGGGGCAAATTGGGAATCTGCTTATGTGAGAATTAGCAGTTATGGAGATGTGCCAACATGTCATATGACATTGTGTGGCATAAGCACCAGATGGCAACACCAGTCTGGTCAAGAACCTTGTGTATTCCATTCCTAATAATTTGCAATGTAACGGCTACTTATTTAGTAACAGCTTATAATCAGCTATCAATATTCTCATCATACTATCAAAAGCGAATCACATTATCTAGCTGTTCTTCAATCATCAACCCTAAAACTCTTCATCCTTCTTCTTTGACAATGTCTCAAAACCCTAACATTCCTGAAGAAATTCTCAACAAAGAAGACGTGGTTCATGCAACCCCTATTTCTGTAGTACCCATGGAGTCAACCCCACTGGACGAAATAAGAGGAAGTGTTCCTCATGCTAAGAAGCCAAGAACTCCAAAAAGAGCTAAAGATCAAGTCTGCAGCAAATCCAAAGGCATTCCTTCTCCAGCAAACATGCCTAAAAAATCTTCTGAATATGTGGATGCTTCAATAAAGGAGTTGGTTACCAAGATCCTATCTGAACAAAGAGTGGTTAGTGGGATTTCTATTCCTCTGAACACCATGCCTGCCCCTCAAGAAGAACAAACTCAAGATGCAAAGGACACTCCTGCTCAACAGGATGTCCCAATAGATGTTAGAACATCTGAGGATGAGAAAAAGACCTCATCTGATGCTGATATTGAACCAACTGAGGACCAGAAAAAGGCCTCAAATGAAAGTGATGAAGAAGAATCTGAGGATCAGACCAAAGCCTCAACTGAAGATCATATCTCTGCTGATCAACCAGCTGAAGAGGAGACTGCTCAATCTCCTCCTGTGGTGAACCTGGAGCAGGATTCTGATACAGAGATCATTGCCTCTGTAAGACCTAGCATAGCCAAAAGGCTCAGGACTAGAAAAGGAAAGATGCAAGCAGGACATACAGTTCCTGAGAAGAAGAAAACTACCCCAAAGAAAGACAAGGCCAAAAATGTCTTTGGTCCTACAAAGCAATGGAGCAAAGTCCAAACACAAAAGAGGAAAGTTGTCACCCCATCAGACTCAGATGTTGAAGCAGATGTCCCAACATCTCCTCCAAAGAAGAAACCAGCACCCTCTAGGGCTTCAACTGCTGTTCCAGAAGCTCCCTTGGACAACATCTCATTTCATCATGTTTCAAGTGTAAACAGATGGAAGTTTGTGTACCAAAGAAGGGTAGCCCTTGAAAGAGAGCTGAGCAGTAATGCACTTGAGTGCACTGAACTGATTGATCTCATCTCTGCTGCAGGACTCTTCAAAACAGTCTCCAATCTCTCTCCCTGCTATGAACTTCTTGTCAAAGAATTCATAGTCAATCTTCAGGAAGATTGTGCCAATGGTAAGTCTTCTGAATTTAGAAAAGTTTTTGTTAGAGGCAGGTGTGTAGAGTTCTCTCCTCAGATCATCAACCAATACCTTGGAAGAGAGTTTGATGGACCAAATGAGCTAGGAAAGACTGATAACCAAGTCTGCAAGGTTATCACTGCAAACCAGGTCAAGGCATGGCCAGTTAAAGGAAAGCTCTCAGTGAGCATGCTGACAAGAAAATATGCCATGCTGAACAAGATTGGTACAGCAAACTGGGTGCCTACCAATCACACGTCTTCAATATCCACTGGTTTGGGCAGATTTATTTATGCTGTGGGGAATCAGACTAAGCTGGATTATGGTGCCTACATATTTGATCAGACCTTGAAGCATGCTAGCTCTTCTGCAACAAAGCTGCCAATAGCTTTTCCCTCCTTGCTGTGTGGTATAGTGCTAAGTCAATACCCTGGGATCCTCACTGAGAAGGACACAGTCTGCAAAAGAGAAAGCCCTCTGGCTTTTCACTACAAACTGTTCCTAAGTCATCATGCAGCAGATGTTGAAGCACCCTCTGGGACATCTGCAGGTCCTTCAACTGCCAAGACTCCAATCTCCAAGGCTGCATTGATTGCTGAACTAAAAAGCACTTGCAAAGAACTTGAAGCAAGGAAGCTGAAACTTGAAGAAATCATCCAAAGGCTGGAAAGTGAAGGTGATCAAAAAGCTGCTTCTGATGAAGAAACTGAGGATGATGAAGAAACTGAATGTGATGAGTCTGAGTAATTATCTGTATGTGAGGCAAATGTAATGACAGCACTGCATTGTATTTCTGGATTAGTGTCTTTGGCCCCAAAATTTGTGTCTAACAAGGGGGAGAACAACAACAACAAAATGTATTGCTGTTTAATTATGAATGAAAAATCTGTTTGTTTGTTTCTGAACTGAATCAGTGTGTTTTGATAAATATTTCTATTGCAACAAGACTGGATAAATATATGTTTGAGGGGGAGTAATCTCAAATATGATTCAACAGAAAAGTAATGTTATACTCTGATAAAAGATCTTCTGCTGCACTCTGATAACCAGAAAAGATGTTAGCCAAAAATTAGCCAAAGGGGGAGTTTGTAGATGTTTAGAATTGGCAGAATTTTTGACCAACAAGAAATATTGAATTCAGTTCAGAATGTCCTATCAGATGTTGGGACATTATCAAACAGAGTATAAGAACTTATTTCAGGATGTCTCACCAGATGTTGGGACATTGTGTAAATGACTTAAGTTCAGTTTTTCAGGATGTCCCAACAGATGTTGAGACATCTCAAACCTGCTACCAGAATTAATTAATGACTAACTGATCTGAGATATTTAAGGAGAGTTATCTGGAATTAATTATGGTTGGATAAAAACAGAACAAGGCGCATCTGTAGGAAGGTTTATTATGAGGATTCAGATTAATCAGAAGAACTAAATCACCTAGAATATAGGAAGTAACAAACCCTAAATTCAAGGTGGAAGTTGCATGCTTTTAGGACTGGATTAACCTACAGAAAGCCCAAATTACAAACACCTATTTAATCAACAGAAACTCACAGAATTGAGTACGAATTTCAGAAGACCAAATAGGGTGTTTATTGTTTTAGTAGCAGGTTGTTTTTAATTGTACCACTTTATGAGCTTTTAAGCAAAAGTGCATTTGTGACTTGATTGAAACTGTGAAGTAAGATCAAGCTGTTTTGTTTGAAGTATGACTTCAATTTTATTAAACTTGTAAACAAGATCACTGTGTGATTGAGGGGGAGTGAGTTGGTACTCATATCTAAGTAGTGGCTTAGGTAGAAATTGCATTGGGTAGATATTAAGTGAAAGATTAAACTGGGTTGTTTAAGTCTAGAATTAATATTACTTATAGTGGATTTCCTCCTGGCTTGGTAGCCTCCAGATGTAAGTGTGGTTATACACTGAACTGGGTTAACAAACTTCTGTGTTGTTTAATTTTCTTGCACTTTAAGTTTTGGTTAAATCTGTCAAGTGTTGGGACATCTCATAGGACATCTCATACCTGATCACAGAATTTCAATGATGATCAGGATAACATATAGAATCAGTTTATAACAAGTGAAATGAGTTCTGGAAAATTTGTTCTTGATGGATACCTGAACTGAAGTCCTTCGAACAGGAGCTTTCTGACCCTTTCTCTTATGCAAACTCACTCCTTTGACCTTCCTGAACTCAATGGGATGCTTCACAACTCTTGTTGATGGCTGATTAGAGAGATGGCAGAAGTTCTGTTCAAGGGAGGGTGGTGATCGTGTTTTTGATTCAGGGAGTTTAGGGCTATGGTGATGGGTGGTTTTTGATCAGTGAAGTATGCTGAGTTTGTTTGTGAAGTTTGTTTATGTGTTTGAAGGCTGTGCTGAGTGTTTCGAATGCTTTTGCAAGTTGGAGCAAAAATGATAACTATGGCTTGTGGGCAAGATCAGAGTGAGTTGTGTGTTGTGTTAGGCTGGCTTTTGTCCATGTATCAAAAGGGGATAGGTCAGAAAGTTGTTGGTGGCCTATGATGATTGGTATGGGTCTTTGGCCAAAATGTCAACTTGATTTGTACTTGAGGTATGGGCAATGGCACAACTTGATTTTTGGCATGCTTTGGCTCAGCTTGAATCAAGGAATGCTATGGAAAAAGTCTAGAGGCAATGCAGCAAGTGGTTTGTAATTTGTGATAGGTTTTGCAAGTTGGTTCATGTTTGCCCCCTTTGATATTTCTTGCTCCATAAGTCATAAAAATGAGTGATCCTTTGATGCAATCTGACTTTTAGGTCTTGGTACATGCTTGTATGAATATTAGAAGTCCATTTGATATCACAATTTGCCTTGACAAGTGATTTTGCAACTTTGCCTCTTTGGTAGAAAACTTGAAATTATGTGATTTTTCCCAATTTTGACAAACCATAACTTTTGATCCAAAATGAATTAGGTCAAGTTCTTGTACTTTTTGAAAAGGGAATGATCCATTCTACAACTTTCATGACCAAAATTTTTCCATTTGAAGCATTTTTGAATCAAAAAGCAAAGGTTGAAAAAGTTTCCCAAAATGGCAATTTTCAACATAAGTCAACTTTCCCAAAAAGTCAACTTTGCAAATGACTTAAAATTCTCCAATTTTGTGAACTTCTAACATCTTCTATGATCAAATAAAGATCATACATAATCAAAATGATGAAGAACACCCTTTGGTTGGGTCACTGGGGGCCTCAGATGCCCTGATTTTGCACTGACTTGCTCAAGAAGTCAACTCTTGATTAGATGACTTCCCCATTGAATTTCTTCATGAAAATTGATATGCATGATCCCTATACCATATAGAGACCAATAGAAACAAGAATGACCAAAAAATTTGGAGTTATGGCCTCTAAAACCAAAACCCTAATTCTAGGTCATCTGTGCAGTCAAACCTGGCTCTGCTTCCATATCATTCTCAGTTCTTGTGATTCTTTGCCATTCTTGACTTTGAGGGGACACAATATGATGTTTGAACATACATGGACCCCTTTGAAGTGATTGATGACCTTTGGAATGGCTCAAGAAGCTCTTGGATTGCTCAGATCACAAACCCTAGATGCCGATGACTTAAAACCAATGCAGTGGATAAAAAAAATGTAATATGAGATGCTATGATTGGTCTTATGCATATGATGAGATCACAAGCCATGGTGTGAATGGGTGAGGGCAAATTTGGGGTGTTTACAGCTGCCCCTATTCAAACATGAGTTAGCTGTGCAGGATGTAAGCGACGGCTTAAACAGGCAAACAAGATAACTTGTGGTTGAATACCAAAGACAATCCAAAATTTGCACTCACAGAATGAAGAAGAAAAGGGATATAGATTGTAAAGGAAAATAAAGTATAATTATAAAGTGCGGGTGACGGAGGACGACCGCCGAGCAGAGGACGACTGCTGGGGAAAGAGCAATGACGGGGACGACCGGCATGCTGGGAAGATGTGTGAAATAAAGCAATGACGGGGACGGCCGACCTGCTGGGGATATAAGATTATGATGGGGATGGCCATCAAGTAAAACTGTAAGATTCTCTGGGGATCATGTAAAAAGTAAAGGATGAGGTACGGTCATCAGGTTCATAAAGTAATGCAAACAACGATGGGGACGGCCATCGGGTTAAACTGATGAAGGACGATCATCAGAAAAAAGGAAAAGGGACCACGACGGGGACGACCATCAGGTTAAAGAATAAATGAAATAATGATGAGGTACGGTCATCAAAGGTGAAGGACGATCACCTAGCAGGGGACGGCTGCTCCGTTGGGGATAAGATGAGGGACGGTCATCTACGGTGAAGGACGATCACCTGGCAGGGTACGGCTGCCGGAAGTATCGCGACATAGGACGAATGCCGGATAAAAGGTCGACAATGGGGACGGCCATCGGATGAGCATGATGAAGGACGATCATCAAGAGGTGAAGGACGATCACCTAGCAGGGGACGGCTGCTCTCAAGGTTTATCATGACATAGGACGAATGCCAGATAACAAGATCAACGATGGGGACGGCCATCGGATAAAATGATGAAGGACGATCATCAAAAGGTGAAGGACGATCACCTAGCAGGGGACGGCTGCTAAATATCACGGCATAGGATGAATGCCGGATAAAAGGTCAACGATGGGGACGGCCATCGGATGAGCATGATGAAGGACGATCATCAAGAGGTGAAGGACGATCACCTAGCAGGGTACGACTGCTCTCGAGGTTTATCATGACATAGGACGAATGTCAGATAAAAAAGAAATTTTGCTTTGCTGGCGACCTACTGGAGGATAGTAAACACGGACGAGTGTTTATTTCCAAGAAATAAAAGGTATAAGTGTTTTGATGTTGTGTATAGATTAAAGATGCGGACGAGCATCCCTAAGACTGTGATACGGACAAGTATCGGGTAGAAACAAATACTGACACGTGTTCAGAGATGATGATACGGGCGAGTATCAACTGGTTATCAAAGAACACAGATGAGTGTTGATTCTGAGGAGACTCTTCTGGGGAAAGGTAGACACAGACGAGTGTCTTAATTCAAGAAGACATGAGTGTTTGACACAGTGTATGCATTAAAGATGCGGACGAGCATCCTTAAGACTATGATACGGACGAGTATCAGGTAGAAACAAACGCTTGACGCATGTCCTGAGATGATGGTACGGACGAGTACCAACTGGTTAACAAAGAACACGGACGAGTGTCGAATCTGCAGAGGCATGAATGATGTATACAAGATACAGACGAGTATCTGTATGAGTGAAATAAGTATGAGTGGTGTATAGATGAGTGTTTAACCTGCTGGGGAGAGTTTGACACGGACGAGTGTCAAAAGAGTTATATACAAGTATATGCTTTACAAAGTGTTTAGGTAATTACGCTGGGGAAGGTGACACGGACGAGCGTCAAGAGAATTATATATGTGTATGTATATCTGTGAGTGCAAAGGGGACGCTTCGGCTTTCTACTGGGGATATGACACGGACGGGTGCCGCAAGGAGTATGTACTGGTGTTTGTGGGTGTAAGGCAACTGCTTTAGCTCTTCGCTGGGGAATCTGGGGAGCATTCTGTATATTGTTGATGGATTGTCAATATTCACAAATGTTTGATTTAGAACATGGCTTATGATTATGCAATATGTTTGATTTTTGTCGTAATGCTCTGTATTAGACGGAATGCTACGCTTTGTGGGGTGAATATGATGCGAATGCTATGTTTATGCAAAAGGTACCGATCCAGGATTCGGATCCCGTTGCCACGAAGATCTCTGGTTGATCTGCTTGAAGTGGACATCCCAGCTGGGGATGAGATCATTGGTAGACCTGATGAGATGTATCTGTTTGGGGGAATAGGTCACTGATAGACCCATCCTTGGTAATGAGGGACCCAGCTGGGGTTTGTAGAAGTCTTCATCACTCTGTTGTGATTTCTTCGTGTGTTGCTTTTCCGGGTAGAGGTTGACACTCTGTGGGGAGGATGGTTTTCTGGCTTTTGTACTTGGCTGAGGAGGAATAAAGATTTGCGTCTCGGCTGGGGAGAAATAGCAAGTGACAACTCGGCTGGGGAGAAAGCACTTTGGGTGCTAAGACTGAGTGAGTGTTGATTTTCCAGCTTGCTGGGGGTGAAGCTTTCATGCCCCATGTCGTGTTTTGGATACCTGCAATCCTGCAAAGATAGGAACGTACAAGTAATCCCGAGGTATCCCTTACCGGATTCCATCATAGGAGTCTAGACACTCCCGGGAGTAAATATATTTCCTGCAAGCACGTATTTTTTAGGAGAGAAACATCTGTATTTATGCAATCAGTGTCTTATAGACATCAAACATTTTTCAAATGAAAATAAAAAGTACGAGACGAGACATGACTGAAAATCTGATTTTATTAATTCGTATGCCCTGAATTGGCAAGATACAATCAAAGAAACATATCCCCTGAAATGAGGAGATTGTTACAAATTGAGAAACAAAATGTTGGCAATGTTGACGACGCTTCAAGGAGCTCCCCTTTTGTTATGACTCGTATGACATTTGACGTTCTTCTCATCTTGCTTTCTGAAGAAGGCTGATTCTGAAAAGAAGCTTGATCCTTTCGAAGCTTATCAAGTTGTAAGTGATACAGACGAATTCAGAATGCAGTTGTTCGCTTATTCCCTTATTTTGCATGGATCGCCCTTTCGGGTTTTCAATCCATCGGGATACCCATTTTTGCCTGAGTTGTCCAATGCGGCTTTTCAACTCAGCGGGTGTACATTTTTTTGTTTATTTTCCCTTATTTTTGCCCGAGTCTTTTATTCTGTTTTTGACTCGCCGGGATGCCCTATTTCTACCTGGACTCACATTCTGTTTTTATGTCCAGCGGGTCATTTCTACGCGAAGTATTTTTTAACTGCATCTGAATTCACAAGGGACGAGAAATCTTCACCATCCATAGTGCTGAGCATGAGTGCTCCACCGGAGAAAACTTTCTTTACTACGAATGGTCCTTCATAGTTCGGAGTCCATTTGCCCCTGTGGTCTGTATGAGGAGGGAGGAGTCTTTTCAGCACAAGATCTCCTACTTGGTACTCTCGGAGCCTAACTTTCTGGTCGAAGGCTTTCTTCATTCTTTTCTGATATAGCTGCCCATGGCAGATTGCAGCCAATCTTTTCTCTTCAATCAGACTCAGTTGTTCGTATCGGGATCGGACCCATTCTGCTTCGTTCAGCTTAACATCCATCAGTATCCGCAGGGAGGGTAGTTCAACTTCAACTGGTAGGACTGCTTCCATACCATACACAAGCTGATACGGTGTTGCCCCAGTGGATGTTCGGATTGACGTTCGGTACCCATGCAAGGAAAATGGTAGCATTTCATGCCAGTCTTTGTATGTGACTACCATCTTCTGCACAATCTTCTTGATATTCTTATTAGCTGCCTCAACAGCGCCATTCATCTTTGGCCTGTAAGGAGAAGAATTGTGGTGTTGGATCTTGAAGTCCCGGCATAGCTCTGCCATCATTTTGTTGTTTAAGTTGGAACCATTGTCAGTAATGATTCGCTCGGGAACTCCATACCGACAGATGATGTCTCTTTTCAGAAATCGGGCTACCACTTGCCTTGTAACATTTGCATAGGAAGCTGCTTCAACCCACTTGGTAAAATAGTCAATGGCTACCAAGATGAATCTATGGCCGCTTGAAGCAGTCGGTTCAATCTTGCCAATCATGTCAATGCCCCACATGGCAAAGGGCCAGGGCGAAGACATCACATTCAGAGGATTTGGAGGCACATGCACTTTATCTGCATAAATCTGGAATTTATGGCATTTTCTGGCATAGGCACAACAGTCAGCATCCATTGTGATCCAGTAATAGCCTGATCTTAGCAACTTTTTAGCCATGGAATGCCCTCCTGCATGGGTACCAAAGGATCTTTCATGCACCTCGTGCATCTACAAGTCTGCTTCTGTTCTATCAACGCATCTGAGGAGTACCATATCAAAGTTTCTTTTGTACAGGGAACCATCAGCATTCAGAAAGAAACTACCAGCTAGCCTTCTCAAAGTCTTCTTATCATTGGAAGATGCCCCAGGTGGGTATGTTTGATCCTCCAAGAAGCTCTTAATGTCATGGAACCAAGGCTTATCATCTTTGACAACGTCTGCTGCAAATACATATGCTGGTCTGTCAAGTCTGGACACTGAAATCCGAGGCACAAAGTTGGCAGCTTGAACTTTGATCATGGATGAAATAGTAGCCAGAGCATCTGCAAACTGATTTTCGTCCCGAGGGATATACTCAAGCTTGACCGTTGTAAAGAAAGTCAATAACCTCATTGTATAATCCCTGTAAGGTATCAGATGATCTTGGTGGGTGTACCATTTGCCGTTAGTTTGATTAACTACCAGAGCTGAATCTCCGAATACAGTCAATGTCTTGATCCTGAGGTCGATAGCTTCCTCAAGACCCATAATGCAAGCTTCGTATTCAGCCTCGTTGTTAGTGCAGTTAAAGGTGAGCTTTGCCGAGAAAGGCATGTGAACTCCCTTAGGTGTAATGAGTACTGCACCAACACCATGACCATTCATATTAACAGCCCCATCAAACATCATAGTCCATTCTTCTTCCGGGTCAGGCCCTTCAGTGTGAATAGGCTCTTCATGATCTTTTGTTTTTATGAACATGATGTCTTCATCAGGGAAGTCAAATCTCATAGGCTGGTAATCATCAATAAGTTGCTCAGCAAGATAATCAGACAATACACTGCCTTTGATGGCTTTCTAAGATGTGTACTGGATGTCGTATTCTGTGAGGATCATTTTCCATCTTGCAACCCGTCCGGTAAGTGCTGGCTTCTCAAAAATGTACTTAACTGGGTCCATCTTTGATATCAATAAAGTAGTGTGGGTCAACATATACTGTCTCAGTCGGCGAGCAGCCCACGCTAAAGCACAACAAGTTTTCTCGAGCAGTGAATAACGCTGTTCACAGTCGGTAAACTTTTTGCTCAGGTAGTAAATTGCATACTCTTTTCGACCAGACTCGTCATGCTGGCCCAGCACACACCCTATTGACTCTTCTAATACTGTCAAGTACATTATTAGAGGTCTTCCTTCCACTGGAGGCATGAGGATTGGAGGTTCTTGCAAGTACTCCTTGATCTTGTCAAAAGCCCTCTGGCAGTCTTCCTTCCACCTGACCGTCTGTTCCTTTCTCAGCAGCTTGAACAAGGGTTCACAGGTTGCTGTGAGGTGAGATATGAACCTTGAAATGTAGTTCAATCTACCTAGAAACCCTCGAACTTCTTTTTCTGACTTCGGTGCAGGCATTTCCTGAATGGCTTTGACTTTATCAGGGTCAACTTCAATCCCTTTCTCGCTTACAATAAAGCCCAGCAGCTTACCAGATCGCACTCCGAATGTGCACTTGTTGGGGTTCAATTTCAGTTGGTATTTCCTCAGACGCTTGAATAGTTTCAGCAGATTTACCAGGTGGTCTTCTTCCGTGAGGGACTTGGCAATCATGTCATCCACATAACACTCGATTTCTTTATGGATCATATCGTGGAATAATGTTACCATAGCCCGTTGATATGTTGCACCAGCATTCTTCAATCCGAATGGCATCACCTTATAACAGAACGTGCCCCAGGGTGTGATGAAAGTTGTCTTCTCCATGTCTTCAGGTGACATCTTGATCTGATTGTACCCTGAAAATCCGTCCATGAAGGAGAACACCGAGAACTAAGCTGTATTATCAACCAATACATCAATGTGAGGCAATGGGAAATCATCTTTTGGGCTGGCTCTATTCAGATCCCGGTAGTCAACACACATCCTTACTTTGCCGTCTTTCTTAGGCACAGGTACTATATTAGCAACCCACGGAGGATAGCTAGTTACAGCAAGGAATCCGGCGTCCCACTGCTTTTGTACCTCTTCCTTTATCTTCATTTCCATATCCGGGCGAGTACGGCGCAACTTCTGTTTTACTGGCGGGCAGTCCTCCTTCAAAGGCAGCTTGTGCATGACGATATCGGTGTCCAATCCTGGCATATCCTGGTAAGACCAAGCAAACACATCTTCATATTCCCGAAGCAAATCAATTAGTTGTTCTTTTACTGAGTCTTGTAGGCAGGCCCCGATCTTGACCTCTTTCACGTCTTCTTCCGAACCAAGATTAACCGTTTCAACCTCCTCCTGATGAGGAGTGATAACCTTCTCCTCTTGCCTTAACAACCTGGCTAGCTCTTCAGGCAGCTCGTAATCTTCTTCAACCCCTTCATCAACTTGATTGATTGGATTGTCAAAGTCATACGACGTCATAGCAGTGTTGTTGTCGGTGCGGACTGAGAGGCACTCTCTGCAAGGGTTTAGATTGTTCATTTTAGTGATTGATTTTAATCTTGTTTAGAAAGAGTGAAATGAAGTTTATCATTTTGAAAACATTGCCATTTTATTTTTGTACAAAAAGAAAAAATGAAAAACAGTGAGCAGAAAAGAAAAAGACTCATTTGCAAAAGATGTCCGATATTCATTGATTGATCTGTTTGCACAAAATTACAAGATGGCCCGATTACAAAATGAGTCTTGTCATCTTGGGCAAGATGCAAGACTTGATGCATGCTTAAAAATACAGGAAATAATAATTACTCTGCAGGAGTAACCCTTATAATTTCCTGGGAAGACCAGTTTGAGATACGGCTCCCCGAGACCCTTGGACGTATCCAGCTCTCCAGGTTGCGCTCATCTTCCGACTCATCTTCCAAGTTGTTTACTGCATCAGGGGTGAGCATCCCCCCATTGACAAAACTGGGCTTCTTAGCAGCCTCTGATTGATCTTGTTGAGTTGGTTTGTAACCCAACCCAAATCTGTCCTCTTTCTTTTCTACAGGCAACAGCTTGCCCCAGCCTTGAGCATTCCCCTCTTCAACAACCTTCCTGGCTTGCTGGTAAGATGTCATGGAGGTCCCAAGTACAGCAGATGCTTCATTAATGTTCAGGGCTTCAAATCCCTGGCTCATGGTTTCATGGATCTCTCCATCCATCTCAATATATTTGTATGTAGCCAGATGGCTAACAAAAATATCTTCTTCACCACAAATGGTGATGATCTGGCCCTCCCACTCGAATTTTAACTTCTGGTGAAGGGTAGACGTAACTGCGCCAGCGGCATGGATCCAAGGTCTACCCAACAAACAGCTGTAGGTCGGCTGAATGTCCATCACATAGAAGGTAATTTTAAACGTCTGTGGGCCAATCATCACAGGCAGATCAATCTCTCCCAGCACTGATCTCTTAGAGCCGTCAAATGCTCTCACTACCAAATTACTTGGACGCAATGCCAAGCCATCATACTCCAACTTCACCAAGGCTTTCTTTGGCAAAACATTGAGTGAAGACCCAGTGTCTACCAGTACATGTGATAGAACAGCACCCTTGCATTCAAGAGTGATATGCAAAGCCTTGTTGTGGTTGCACCCCTCAGTTGTTAGATCAGCATTGGTAAAACCCAATCTATGGCTGGTATTGACATTTTCTACCACGGTCTCCAGCTGATTAACGGTGATCTCCTCTGGCACATATGCTGCGTGCAAGACTTTTAGTAATGCATTCCGGTGAGCTTCGGAACACATCAGCAGGGATAAAATGGAGATTTTTGAGGGAGTTTGGTGAAACTGATCCACCACCTTGTAATCACTCCTCTTGATAGTTCTCATAAACTCGTCTACATCTTGTTCAAAAGATGTCTTCTGTGTTTCCTTGAGAATGGGTTCTTCAGATATTACACTCTTTCCCTTTGCCTTGGCAGCAGCTTCTGCTTCAGCATTAGGTTTTTGTGTTTGCGAGGCAAAAAGGCGTCCGCTTCTGGTGAAGCCTCCGCCTCCCCCGACATTATCAATCTGTGGAGAAGAGGTTGAAGAGTCAAGAGTGATTTTCTCCCCATTGCAGTACAGGTCAGAGCCATAATGCCAAGGGATGGCATTAGTGCTTTCATATGGAACAGGCCCAGGTACCGTGATGGTAACCGGGCTGACTGCAGCAGAGGAGGGTGTTGCAATAGTATGTGGATCATAGTAGATGGTGACCGGTGTCCTGGCAGGAGATGCCACTGCTTGTTGTTGAAAATTGTTGTCCGGAGGAATACTTGACGGATCATAATAAATAGTGACTGCTGAGATATCTGCTGGTATTGTAGAAGATCTTGCTGGATAAATGGCTGTTGATTTTGTAGGAGATTCTGAATAAAGGGGTGTTGATGTTGTAGAAGAGATGGTGGTTGATATCTGGTTTGTTGAAGTGATATTTGAAGCATTTATTGATGAAACTGAAGAATTGTTTGGAATAATTGTTGTTGCATTTGTAGGAGACTCGGGAACTGTTGTCAGAGAGATTGCCGGATTTGAAGGTATTGATGTTGTGATTTGAAGTAGACCATTCTGGATAAGACTGTCTACGCCGCTCCTCAGGTTATCACACCCATTTACCGAAATGTTGCAATAACCGCACCCGAGCTCACACCCGGGGAATATCTGGCATTCTAGGAGTTGAGCTTTAATCTCTACCAGGGGTTTCCGGATCTGCCCAACACTGGTTATTAAGAAAGACGACTTATCTTCCTCAATAGCATTAATTCTGGGTCCTCCGTGGTTGGGCATGGGGTTCTTGTTAACATTTGGCGGGGGTGCAAAGTTTAGAGCTTTAGAGTCTACCAGGTCTTGTACCTTCATCTGTAAAGCTTTGCACTTCTCTGTACTATGGCCAGGTGCATTGGAGTGAAAAGCACATCTGGCGTTGGCGTCGTAATTTCTTGGCAGACTGGAAGGATCTGGTGGTGCCAACGTCCTTAACTCAACCAAGTTGAGCTTCAGGAGCTGTGGCAGTAAAGCGGCATAAGGCATAGGGATTGGATCAATCACCCTATTGGCCTGAGATGGTCTCTGTTGAAATGGTCTTTGTTGATTGTTGCTGGTGTTGTTGTAGTTTCTCTGAGGCGGATATTGGACTTGTTGCTGGTAGTGGGGTTGTTGCTGTGGTTGATATGTCGGTTGCTGGGGAATTGGAGCGGGTATAGTGACAGCTGCCACTGACCTATGAACATATTGAGGTCTGCCCCTGTTGGCCTGAATAGCATTAGTCTCACCTGTTCTTCTTGGCCCCACAAAAGGCTTTCTGGGGTTGCTGGACGAGCTCGCACCATTGTCAGAAATTTTGCCCATCTTTAATAGGCTCTCAATTCTTTCTCCAGCTATGACTACGTCAGCGAAGCTGGTGGAAGAAAAGGCAGCTAGCCTGTCAATGTATGTCCCTTGAAGGGTGTTCATGAACATGTCGGCCATTTCCCTTTCCGACATGGGTGGCTGGACAGCAGCAGCAAGCTGTCTCCACCTCTGGGCGTATTCCCGGAAGCTTTCCCTGGATGATTGAGACATTCCCATCAGGAGGGTCCTGTTAGGAGCCATATCCAAGTTGTACTGGTACTGTCTGATGAAGGCCTCAGCTAGGTCCTTCCAGCATCTGATGGTTGCTCTAGTCAAGTGAGAGTACCATTCCCTTGAAGCCCCTGTTAAACTGTCTTCGAAATAAAACATCCACAGCTTCTCAATCATGGTATATGCCTTCAGTCTCCCCAGAAAGGATTGTAAGTGGGTTCGTGGACAGGAAGTTCCGTTGTACTTCTCGAAGCACGGAAGTTTAAACTTGTGGGGAATCCTGACCCCATCCACTAATCCCATGTCCATGACATCAAAGCCCAGGGAATTTTGAGACTCCAGAGATCTCAATTTTTCAGCAATTTCATCTAGCCTTCTGTCATAGGCTTCATCCCCAGCTCCCATCACAGTGAATTGATCCTCTTGGGGGTCTTCTTGTAATACTCTTCCGGCAGTAGCATTCCCTTGCACATTAGCAGGGATGTTGATTTCTGGGTGAAGATGAGGCCCATACACTGGAGGATTAACATGAGGCTGAACCCTCTCATTGTTGCTTGTTCCTCCAGTCCCTAGATGGGGTTCTTCCTGGGTCTGCCTCTCTACCAATGCCCTTAATCTTTCTTGGCTTTGAGCCAAGCCATTCATCACCTCCATGAACTGGGTCATCTGATTTCTCATCTCCAGTCTCTCATTGGCCATTTGGGTCCTGACCTCTGTAAGGTCCTGCTGTACTTGGTCCATTTGTATACCCGGAAGGTTGTTGCGAGTGGGATATCTGTGCGGACGGTTGAGAGGAAACACTCGTCGCCGAGCAATAGTTCCTGAACCACAACAGAGTTAGTAACAAACAAAACAAAAAACCTACAAAACAAAACAGAAGTTAGTATGCAATGCAGTATGCTTATTTGTTTCCAAGGTATCCGGCTTGGCACTTGGTTTTGACCTTTCCAGACCCCTGAGGAAGGTGCTTTGATGTTGCTTGAGAGAAAAAGAACTCAGATGAAACAAACTAATGAATATATTACAAATGGAGAATCATACATAGTTTGTTTTTTTACAATACATGCCCTCTGAGGGGTCAATAAACACAACATAAAAGAAAAGTACATGAAATGAAAACAACAACAAGCAAAAGTCAGACACCAAGACCAAACTCATCCTCCCTAACTTCCTTCAGAAGTGCTTCAGTCACAGGGTCAGCCGGATGCTCTGTGAGGTTCCTGATAAGAAGATTCCTGGTGGTGATAGCAGTGGTTAGCTTCTTGTGCCTGCTTTGGTCCTTTGACCTCTTCACACCAGCCCTAAGCTTCAATTCTGAGATTTCCTTTTGGGCTACTAGCAGGGCTTCCTGTTGCTCCTTTGCATTAGCCTCCAACTGCTCAATCTTGTTCTGGGTTCTCTTATCCTCCTGAGTGCGAGCTTCAGTGATCCTGACCCACCTAGCTTGGCTTTCCTTCAGATAGAGGTCAGACCTGGCCTTCTGGAATTGGGCCTCTTTACAGGCATTTTTCAAAATCTGCTCTCCAGCTCTGGATTTCTTGATGTAGTCCTCTGACTTTTCAATCCTGGCTAGATACTCCACCTTAAGCTTTTCTAACCTTTCAATGTCCAGACGACCATCACTCCTCTCCCAGAGGGTTCTCTTCAAGGCTTCAGACAAATTCTCATTCCTCTCTTTTAGCTTCTCAAACTCTTCTAGGCTGACAGTGGCTGGAGGTGGTGCTGTGGATGGTCCAGGTGCATCCTCAATGGTGAAGGGCATTCCAGAAATTTGAGCCCTGGCATGAGACCACTCATAGTACTGAGCTGAGGCCACATTGTTGCATCTCCCAATAATGGCCATCCCTTTGGTCTGGACATTGTCCCAAGCCCAGGATGCTTGCCTGACAACAACCAGATTAGGCTTAATCTCACAATAAAGGGTTTCAGCCAAGTCTTGTACTCTAGGAGGGTGGACCAATGCATAGCCCAATTGTCTTTTGAATAGTAGAGGGTTGTAATTGATGCAACCCTTCACTCCTATCAGAGGTACATTGGGGAACTGCCCACAACTAGTAATGATGTCCCTGCCCTTGGTGCTCTGGGTGCACCACCTGATGTCATCTGAGGTCAAAGCAACCAGTCTCCTAGCCCAATTCTTCTGTTGGTGAGGATTCAAGAATGCATCAGTCTTGGGCAAGTGTTTGAGCAACCAGGTATGGAACAGGGGAGCACAGCATCTCACCAATCTTCCTCTTTGCTTTTCATTCCTTTCATGAATAGAATAGTAGAAATCTCCCAGTAAGGTGGGCACTGGGTTCCTCAGAATGAAAAGATGAATGGCATTCTTGCTAATAAACTTAGGCTCATCTGCAAAAAGTATAACCCCATATATACTGAGGGCTAACAATGCACAGACTGCCTTCCATTCTCCCAAGGAGGCCTTCAGGATAGCCTGAGAAGTCAAGAAATCCAAGTGTAGACCAGAGACTCCAGCCTTTGCTGTCATGTTCTGCTCAATCAGTATAGGTTCCAGATACAGTGCTTTTTCCACCTCTTCATTACTGGGAAAAGCCATCTCAGGGTTGAAGGGGACACCACCCCTGATAGGTACACCAATCAGTGATGAATACTCTTCCAACAAGGGTCCCAACTGAAAATTCTGGAAGGTGAAGCACCTCAGAGGAGGATCATAGAACTGTAGGCAAGTATGAATCAAGCTCCTCTGGGAAGGGTCCAAATCCATAACCACATCAAGGATGCCTCCATAATGTTCTCTGAACAGTGGTATATGGTCTGGAGTAATAAGGGCCTGGACCTTCCTGATGCCAGTCAGCTCAGGCTCAAAGAAATGATATGAGATGTTGCTCTTTTTGGGTGCCATGTCTGCTGATGAAGAGCTGATACAGATGCTGATGATGGAGAATAACACTGGAGATGGGCCACTGACAGGCTAATACTGGTGATGCAGGTAGCTGATGAAGGATAACTGAAGCAGATAGCTGGTGAACAAAGGGCCTATGCAGATGAAGAGGTCAAAACCAAGCCAAATGTAATATGGATACCCTGAAAAACAAATAAACACATGTTAAATGATGCAATGATGATGTATGCAAATGATATGCAAGGGTTTGTGATCAAGCTGGATCTGATTACTGCCTTGATGTAAGTCCATGTATGTCTAAGAAGTCCAGATGGAGGTTCATAAGTCCAGTAACCAAGGTGGGGGACTCAAATAAAGAGTCACATGTCCAGGGTTCAAATCACAAGAACTGTCCCAAAATGGAGTACTCTTAATCAAAACAAAGTATCAGGGTATGCTGAGGTCAAGGGTACCTGCAAACCTGTAAACAGCCCAACCCCCCTCACAGGTGGTGTTCTAAAACAAGGATCCTCAGACTTGGATCAGTTATGAGAAGTGTAAACACTTCTAACCCGGAGGTACAGTGTTTACAATAACCATAAAAGATCCTCCTCTAAATCACCTCAGTTTCTGAAGGTCATAGTAAAGGTCATCCAGACTTAGCAGGTTTCCCAGATAGCCCTAGCACTACAGGAGATCTGTAGCACAGAGTTCTCAAGAGGAAACCCATATCTGAACCGTGTTTCATATTCCCGCACCAGACCGAAATGGAATGGGAAAGAACATGAACCACTCTAGCCTAGGTGTCACTCAGGTCCCAGGTATAGGACCTTAAACTCTCAATAGAACCCCACCCACCAAAGCAACAAAACCAGATCCAGCCAAAACAGTATGACAATATGATGTATACAAAGTTGTAAAGAAAGCAATAAATAACTGTACATAAAGCAGTAAATAAAGCAAATATACAAACACAAATAACACATAACACCCCAGTAAACACAAATCAAACAAGCGCTAGGAGGAACCCACAAAAAAGAACCAGAAGCCCTGGTTACAAAATAAGATTCCCCAGCAGAGTCGCCAAGCTGTCGCTCCCACCAAATGACACCTGGTCAGAAGGGGTACAGACGCGAACGGTCGGCGAAAGGATGAGATGAGAACACACAGGAGTGAACTCAAGAGAATGAAAGAGTCGCCAGCTAGGCATTTTTATCCCGAAGGAAAGGTAATGCTGCATAAACCTAGGAAAAGATATGGATAAGACGGTTGCGAACCAGAGAGACTGAGAAAGGGGGTTGGTTACAACCTGGGAAGGTATTAGCACCCAGATTGTCCACCGTACTCGACGGGATCCACGCTTAAAAGATTTGTGTTTTAAAGGGGTAGTGTCAGTGCATTTTGTGTATAAAGAGCTGGAAAAGGATGTACAGGTGTCAGTGTAAAAAGAAAGTGAAATGAAATATGTGAAGTGTCAGTGTAAGAACAGGAGTGAAGTGCCCAAGATAATGAGGCTAAAAGAATAAGACTGAAAGAGGGGGAATTTACAGAGACTTTTGTTCGATAACTGTTAAGTTATGCCTACGTATCCTCTCGTGCAATGAGGAAGTCAGAACGCCGTAGTTCGACCCAAAGAGACTGAAAGATAAATTGACTTGTGAGCTGCTTGCTTATATATGCTCAAGTGTATGACCTGTCTGGCTCAGGTGCAAACTGTCTTGCATTAGACGGAAGAAGCAAGTTCTCGTTTATGAGTGAATGAGAAGAGAAAAGAATCCCGGAGGAGACGATTATTGTTTGTTTTTGTGTTTCCAGTCTTTTATTGCTTTTGAAAGTTTGTCATAAGTTAATGAGCTTAGGCCTAAACCAATGGACTTAGTAAACTCATCACATCTTCCCTCTGATTAGGGGCAATGAGAATACATTAAGTGTGAAGTCAGCTTCTCACACTTAATCACCATGGTGTAGGATTAAGATCATTAACCTACTTGTGATTATTTAAATGTTTTTGGTGTTTTTGTTTAGTGTTAAGTAATGAGGTTAAGCCATAATCAAAGATTAAACAGACTCATTACACCATCCTAATAGAAGGATAATAGATGAGAATGTTTAAGCTGAGGAAAGCTCCTCAACTTAATCCATGATTAGGGATTAAACTCATGACAAAACAAAGCCTTTATTAAGTGGATTTTAGTTAATGATTAAATGATGAAGTGAGTTTTAGGGTTTGTAAGACAACTTGAGGGGGACTTGTCCATTAACACTAGGGTTAGTCCTTCTTAACCAATTAAGGAAGAATTAGAACCCTAATGCAAGGCCCAAGTTACAAGCTTGATGTCTTGATGATTATTAGATGGATTGATTAAAAGATTTAAACACATTAAGGGTTTAACACTTAGGATTAAAGTTATACACTCCATCCTAATAGAAGGATGCAGGCATAAGCTTAATCACAAAGCCTTAAAGCCTTTAGGGTTTAGTCCTTGATTAAGAGATGAGAAGAGAGGACTCAATGAGACCCAAAGGTAAAGTCTAAATGGGGGGACTAATCAAAACCCTAATTATTGTCATGCTTGGTTGTTCCTAAGGTTTGTGAGGTTTACAAGAAAGATCTTCAGAGAAACCACCAGGAAGCAGATGAAAGGAGCCAAGAGAAGCAAAGTAACTTGCTTCATTTAAGAAGACAAGTCACTTGAAGAAAGAAAGTAAGATGAAGAAGAATGAGCAAGCTCAATCTCAAACACAAGACAAAATGCAGCAATGATGCATAAGAGGGATGAAAAGAGATTGTGAGAAGTGAAGGCAAATTCACTTCTCAAAGTTACTTACCACCTGAAAAGTTAGTGAAGGAAATGCAATGCTATGCAAAATGAGATGAAATGGCATGATGCAAATCAAAACCAGAAGCATGTGTGTGATGATAATGATGCTAAGAGATGATGCACACATGAGGCAAGGCATGGGAATGCTCATACAAACAATGGATGCAAGAGAAGCATGTTTAGAACCATGAACATACATGAAAAGTTATGAAATGCAAATGGCATACAACATGGCAAATGAATGGAGCAATGATCAATCATGCTTCTAACATGTACTAAGATGTATTATGAATCAAATGGATGCACAAAATGTCATGGAAAATCATAGTATGCAAGCAAATGGAAGATGGATGCAAATGAAAGCCCAAATTAGGGTTTATGATCAATGTACAAAACAAAAATCAAAACCAGAAGCAAGCATCATGATAAAAAATTGAAAATGCATTCAAAAGAACCTTAAACCTATACAAACTCACTGCCCAAAGGAGGGGTTCTAACTCTTAACCTAATGAGGGTTGTGAATTTCTTAAGATTGCTAGGGTTTTAAGGTACCTTGTCAAGAAAAATGTCAAACAAATAGGAAATGCAAGATCAATTCATGCCAATTTATTCCTATAAACTACATGCTAAACAAGATGCAATGTAAAAAGAATTAAGGTCCAACTCTTAGAGGTTAGGCAGAAGTGAATTTTTGAAGATTGGATCAAAATAATACTTTGAAATGAAACTAATTCCATGGAAAATTGTCAAAAGACATCAAGCTCAAAAAAGAAATTTGGTTTGAGAGTTGGACAATGTTTCTAAATGATTTTAAATGTTTCATGAATTTTTTGGTGATTTTTAAATACCTAAAAGCATTTTTAATTAATTAATTCTCATTAATTAATTAAAAATAAACTTTTAAATGATTTAAAAATAATTTTTAATGCAAAAAATAAAAATAAAAATGTTTTTGGTTTCTGAAAATTAATAAAAGCTTGGATAAAAATTTTCAGAATTTATCAAAGTGTTTTACTATTTTAAATAAAATGTAGAAAACAAATGAATTTAAATGAAAATAAAACTGAATTTAAATGAAAGTAAACAGAATCAATGGCTGAGGTTCAAATGGAATGCGCGCGCATTGACTGGCGCCAGATCCAAAGGCTGCAATTCAACTTGGCTGGATTTAAATTAAACTTAATTAATTAAATTAATAAAACAGGATTAGGGTTAAGTGTGAAATCTGGACCACTCATTCGCGCGCCAGTCAGCCCTAGTCAACTCATCCCACGCTCCAGATTCAAACTTGCATTAATTACACAGATTAGCCCTAAACACTTTCAGGTGGCCGGAGAAGACTTCCGGTCGTCTTCTCCGGCGAGACTCCCACCTGAAAGTTGCTAACTTCCTCAAAACTTCATGAAAATGAAATCTAATTGCCCAGAATCAAACCCCATTCAAAACTAAATCAAAACCCCCAAACAAAAACCATTTTTCATTCATTAATCAGGCAAATCGAAGCAAGACATATTTAGGTCAGAAAGTTTCAGACGACTCATACATGCTCAATATTCCACCACTTTCATTTTTAAACACATCATGATGATCAGGATAACATATAGAATCAGTTTATAACAAGTGAAATGAGTTCTGGAAAATTTGTTCTTGATGGATACCTGAACTGAAGTCCTTCGAACAGGAGCTTTCTGACCCTTTCTCTTATGCAAACTCACTCCTTTGACCTTCCTGAACTCAATGGGATGCTTCACAACTCTTGTTGATGGCTGATTAGAGAGATGGCAGAAGTTCTGTTCAAGGGAGGGTGGTGATCGTGTTTTTGATTCAGGGAGTTTAGGGCTATGGTGATGGGTGGTTTTTGATCAGTGAAGTATGCTGAGTTTGTTTATGTGTTTGAAGGCTGTGCTGAGTGTTTCGAATGCTTTTTCAAGTTGGAGCAAAAATGATAACTATGGCTTGTGGGCAAGATCAGAGTGAGTTGTGTGTTGTGTTAGGCTGGCTTTTGTCCATGTATCAAAAGGGGATAGGTCAGAAAGTTGTTGGTGGCCTATGGTGATTGGTATGGGTCTTTGGCCAAAATGTCAACTTGATTTGTACTTGAGGTATGGGCAATGGCACAACTTGCTTTTTGGCATGCTTTGGCTCAGCTTGAATCAAGGAATGCTATGGAAAAAGTCTAGAGGCAATGCAGCAAGTGGTTTGTAATTTGTGATAGGTTTTGCAAGTTGGTTCATGTTTGCCCCCTTTGATATTTCTTGCTCCATAAGTCATAAAAATGTGTGATCCTTTGATGCAATCTAGGTCTTGGTACATGCTTGTATGAAGATTAGAAGTCCATTTGATAGCACAATTTTCCTTGACAAGTGATTTTGCAACTTTGCCTCTTTGGTAGAAAACTTGAAATTATGTGATTTTTCCCAATTTTGACAAACCATAACTTTTGATCCAAAATGAATTAGGTCAAGTTCTTGTACTTTTTGAAAAGGGAATGATCCATTCTACAACTTTCATGACCAAAATTTTTCCATTTGAAGCATTTTTGAATCAAAAAGCAAAGGTTGAAAAAGTTTCCCAAAATGGCAATTTTCAACATAAGTCAACTTTCCCAAAAAGTCAACTTTGCAAATGACTTGAAATTCTCCAATTTTGTGAACTTCTAACATCTTCTATGATCAAATAAAGATCATACATAATCAAAATGATGAAGAACACCCTTTGGTATGGTCACTGGGGGCCTCAGATGCCCTGATTTTGCACTGACTTGCTCAAGAAGTCAACTCTTGATTAGATGACTTCCCCATTGAATTTCTTCATGAAAATTGATATGAATGATCCCTATACCATATAGAGACCAATAGAAACAAGAATGACCAAAAAATTTGGAGTTATGGCCTCTGAAACCAAAACCCTAATTCTAGGTCATCTGTGCAGTCAAACCTGGCTCTACTTCCATATCATTCTCAGTTCTTGTGATTCTTTGACATTCTTGACTTTGAGGGGACACAATATGATGTTTGAACATACATGGACCCCTTTGAAGTGATTGATGACCTTTGGAATGGCTCAAGAAGCTCTTGGATTGCTCAGATCACAAACCCTAGATGCAGATGACTTAGAACCAATGCAGTGGATCAAAAAAATGTAATATGAGATGCTATGATTGGTCTTATGCATATGATGAGATCACAAGCCATGGTGTGAATGGGTGAGGGAAAATTTGGGGTGTTTACACTTAGTTCAGGATGTCACACCAGATGTTGTGACATTGTATAAGTTAATAAATTAAATTCAGACATCAGGATGTCACACCAGATGTTGTGACATCTCAAACCTGCTACCAGACTTAAATGATGCATAACAGAACTGAGTAAATTCAGGGAATTTATCTGGAATTAATTGTGAATGGATAAACAACACAAGGCGCATCTGTAGGGAGCTTAGTATCTGATTTCAGTATAACAGAATAACTACCTCACCTAGAATCAAGGAAGTAACAAACCCTAATTCAAGGTGATGACAACATGCGTATCAGGACTGGATAATCTACAGAAAGCCCAAAATCCAAGCATCTATTTAAGGAACAGAAACTCTCAGAATAGAGTACGAAATTAAGAAGACTAAATAGGGTGTTTGTGTTTAATAGCAGGTTTTAGTTGTGTATCACTTTATGAGCTTTTAAGCAAAAAGTGTATTGTGTCTTGATTGAAACTGTGAAGTAAAATCAAGCTGTTGTGTTTGAAGTGTGACTTCAATTTTATTAAACTTGTAACATATCACTGTGTGATTGAGGGGGAGTGAGTTGGTACTCATATCTAAGTTGTGTCTTAGGTAGAAATTGCCTTGGGTAGATATTAAGTGAAGGATTAAACTGAGTGGTTTAAGTCCAGAATTAATATTACTTATATTGGATTTCCTTCCTGGCTTGGTAGCCCCCGGATGTAAGTGTGGAGATACATTGAACTGGGTTAACAATTTCCTGTGTTATTTAATTTACCTGCACTTTAAGTTTTGTTTAAGTCTTCAAGTGTTTAAACATCTCATTCGACATCACGTACTTGATCCCAGAATTTCATTCACCACCAACTTTAATTTAATCCAAAGGGAAAAGGGAAAAAGATAGTAAAAACCCTAAATGAGGAGAAACTAGGTTCAGGGGTTGGTTATACCTTGGGAAGGTGTTAGCATCCTAAGCATCTACAGTATCCTACGTGAACCTCTTGTGAATATTTGTGTTTTTGTTATTTATTATTTGCTAAAACTAAGGGAACCTAAGGCTTTTATTTTTAATGGTGCTCACACAACATCGCATCGATGCCTACGTATCGGGTATAGAATCAGAGCACTCGTAGTTCTCCTAAGGATTAACAAACACTTGGTTACGCTCAAGGTTCGCGGGGGAAGGTAAGTGTTATGGAAAACACTCACGCGACTTTAACAATGTCATAAAAAATTGTAAAATAAAAAGTCCTAATGGCTAAGGTTGAAAAGGAATTCGGGATGGCTAAACTTCCTATGACATTGAGTCAACTGCAGGAGTTCTTTCTCTTTTGGATTGAAATGGAAAAAAGAAAGTAAATAAAAAGGTGCAAGTTCCTAAGACTAGGCAAAGGTTGCTACTTGCAGATGAAATAAACATGGTAAAAATAAATAAAGTGCATGGAAGTGTACAAGATAAAAGGCTTAGTAACCGGGCTATGACTCGATATATGGATCGAGAATGCGGGGATGGAAGACAAACGCGGTGCGTCAATTTGCTTAAGTTGGAAAGCTGTGAAGTGTAAAGACTGTGCAGATGGCGATCGTAGAACGACCGACTTACGTGTGTGAGTGAAGTGTATTTGAACTCAAATTGGCGTTGGACCAAAGATTATTATCTTGAAAATTAAAGTCTCAAAGGTGTGCGCTTTCAATTTTATCTTAACAAGTATATGGTCATGATGCGAAATAAAATAAATACAAATATAGCATGCATACAACCAAGACATCGAAAGATTAAATTTTAAAAAAAAAACTCACACTAAGAGATAAACCTAAATCTAATCTTCTCACACTAATGGGATCTAGCCTAAACTAAACGATCTAAAACTAACTTCTTAGAAGAAAAGAGACTAAACAAAATTTGGATTTTTAGAGTTTTTTAGAATAAAATAAAACATGAAAAGATTAATTAAGTTAAAATTAGATATCTAATAAAAAAACTAAATCTAAATGGATTAATAAAAAATAGAACAAAAGATTTAACAAAGTTAGATATACGGATAAAGAAAATATTTTTTAGACTTTTAAAATGTATTAAGTAAGAAAACAAACAAATTAAGACTAAAATAAAAAAACCTACATATATGCAAATATTTTAAAATAAGAAAGTTTAATAAAAGAAAATATTTTTGATGATTTTTTTTATTGTGTGAGATTAAAAAAAATAAAAATATTTTTAAAATAAAAAGTTTAATAAAAGTAAAAGAAAATATTTTTGGGTATTAGACATATTAAGTGAAAGTTAAATAAAATAAAATAAAAAGTTAATTCGAACTATTTCTTTTTGATTTTTTATAACAATACATGAAAATAAAGTAAGGTTAAAGCTATAACTTGTTTTTTTGATTTTTTCTAACAAATATTTAAGAATAATAAATGGCATATTTTTTTTTGATTTTTTTATAATAATATCTAATAATAATAAAAGGATATACATGTTATAAATTTTTGAATTTTTTATAAATAAGATCTAAAAAAGGATAGGGAATAAAATGTATTAATTTTTTTATTTTTCTAACAATATCTAAAAATAAGGAAAGAGAAAAAGTATATTGATTTTTTTATCCTTTTTTAACAATATCTAAAAAGAAGAAATAATAAAAGAAAATAAACAAATTAACCCTAAATATTTAACAAATTTATCCTATTGGTTAATAAAATATTTTTTAGAGGTGTTATTTTTATATATTTAATGAAAATGACAAATAATAAAAAGAAAAATAGTTAAGTCTTAAATATCCAATCAAAATAAAGAAAGTATTTTTTTTAATGTATTAAGGAAATGATGAATAAGAAGGTTAATTCTTACGTAAAAGGTCTAACTAAGAGAAAATATTTTTTAATCTTTTTTTTTAATATTTAAGGAGATAGACAAATAAATAGATTAACACCTTAATAAAAAGGTTTAACTAAAATGAAAGAAAATATTTTTGTTTGGTATTTCTAAATGTCTTAGTAAAACCTAAGTATAAAAATAAGTCTAGAATAAATAATCAAAATAAAATAAAATATTTTTGTTTATTTTTCTTAGTAACTAAAAATAGAATAAAATAAAAAAATAAAAATGAAAAACTAAAATACTAAATATAGTCTGATGAAGCAACAAGACCTTAGACCAACTGTAACGCAAACAAGATGATGATGACTATCCAATTAAATACGCGGTTGTTACTTGGCGTTTGGAAAATGAAAAAAGTATCAACAACATTTAAATTTTTTTATATCTTTTTGAAACAAGAAAAAAAAGACCATTAAATAATAATGAAAATTGAAACTATAAAAAAAAATAAGAAAATGATTCTTTCCATAAAGTCTATTCAACTCTTATTAAAAATGAAATGATATTTATCTAAAAAAAGTAAAACACGTTAAAACAAATAAATATTTAAAACCTAAACTCTATAAACAAATGCTCATGGAAGAACCCCAAAAGAAACTGACGGTCCCTTCTCTTCACTCTCTGCTATTTTCTCAACAAAATCATCCTCGCAAGTTCTCTCTCCCTCACAAACTCATGTCCCTCTTCTCTCTGCAAATAAGAACCTCTTATTCGGTTAAACATTAATATGAACCCCCTATAAACAAACCTCCGACCTCAAATCTTCTGTCAACTTTCTCAAAATCTCAACCGAAGCCCTTAAATCAAACTAAACTCCCTGAACCTAGATCTATGAAGAGGAAAGGCGAAAAAAACGACATAGGTGTTCACAAGAAGACCAACAAAATTTTAGAGAATGATAAAGAAAGCGAAGAAAAAGAGGAATATAGATACCTATCAGAGCAAGTCCGATGATAGTGTTTTCCAACGAAAACTCAGGTGAATGTTATAACACCCCCTTTCTATACCCCAAATAAGCAATTAAATCCTTTAGGCACATATTAAAAATTCCATCAGAGTATATTCAAAATATGGTATAAAAAGAGCAATGCCACATTATACTTGAAATCAAACTACATTACACCTGTGTAAACACCCCAAATTTTCCCTCACTTTTTCTCACACCATGGGTTATGATCTCATTTTGCATAAAAATATCATTGCATCTCACATTGCATAAACAACTTCATCAAATCATTGCATGACTGCACAATTAGGGTTTTGTGATCAGGTGAATCTTAGAAGTGATTTGAGAAATCTATGAGGCCTTGAAGCATGCCAAGATGGTCCATGAGGGGTCTATGGTCTTATTATATCTCCAAGGATGATTAGAAGTCACAAAATGTCAAAGGATTGCACAAAAGTCCAGGCAGAGCTAGGGTTTTCCTGCACATACGACCAAAATTAGGGTTTTGGGTTTGAGGCCCTTAACCTCAAATTTTTTGGTCACTCTTGATTCTAATGGTCTTAATATGTTATGAAGAGCATGTGTACCAAATTTTATGAAGAAATTCACTATGGAAGTCATCTGATCATTGGGTAACTTCTTGAGCAAGTAAAGTCAAAATCAGGGCATCTGAGGCCTCTATCAAGGGTACCAAAGGGTAATCATCATCATTTTGAGTCTCTATGATCTTTATTTGATCATTAAAGTGGTTAGAAGTTTACAAAGTTGAAGAATTTTGAGCCAAATGCAAACTTGCTATTTTTGGAAATGACTTGTAATGGAAACTTTCCATTTTGGGAAAGATATTCAACCTATTCTTTCATGACCAAAATTGCTTCAAATGGAAAATCCTTAAACATGAAAGTTGTAGATTATGTCTTCCCATTTTCTAAAAGTACAAGAACATGTCTTGATTCATCCTAGAACTCAAGATATGGCCTTTCAAACTTGGCAAAAATCCTATAATTTTCAAGTGTGCACCAAAGAGGGGTTTTTGCAATTTCACTTGCCAAGCCATTTAAAGACCTCTAGTCAACTTCTAAACATCATACCAACATAATGCAACACATTTTGATCAAGATTGCACCAAAAAATCACAAGATTCTATGCCTTGCACTTCAAGAAATTCCAAAGAGGGAAATTTGCAAAACCTATGATATCTCTTCATCCACTTATTACAGCTGCACAAACTCCATCCAAGGGACATGCATGAACTCAGCTGAGGCCAGACACCCCTTCAAACAACTTCTGCCATGGCCCATGCTCGTGGTACAAAAACTTTTGACTTTTTGCAATTTGCCCATACCAATCAAACTGTGTCACACCAACTCCTCTGGCCAATCAGGACATCACATACAAGCCTCAAGCAACTCATTTCATAACACACATTGGCCTGAATCATCCCATGAGCTCAGATTGCAAAAAAATCCCCAAAACCTTCATCTCTTCGAATCTGATCACACAAGCCACAAACCTTAAAACAAACTTCACCAATAATCTCCAAATGGTCCATAGAACACAAAGCACCCTTTAAAAATCCTTGAAACATAGCTAAACAAAAACACGATTCCTGGTGCAGAGGAGCTGTATCTCTCAAACAAAGCCACATAAACTTGTTCTAAGCATTGCAACATCATCAGGGAGTTCATTGGAGGTGGATTGAACAAAGAAAGAGGTCAGAAAGCCCAAGGAGTGAAAGCTTCATCTCAGGTAGTTCATCCAAACTTTTTTTCTAGAAGATTTTTTTTATGTTTTGGAAATGTTCCCCATGCTCTCCTGATCACACTGCACTTGTTGTTTTTGAAAATGGTGAAGAAACGAGCATGAACCGTATCTCTGAAATTTTTTACCTAAAAGATGTTTGCTTCAATTCATGCTGGTTTTTGAAAATAAATGATTTTTGGTGTTGGATTCTTATTTAGTGATGTTCATAGATCATTTCTGGAGATTTTGGTGAGGTTTCATGACCTATGGTGGAAGTTGGGTTGAGGGTGTCGCCGGAGAAGTTGACCGGAGCTTACTCCGGTCACCTGAAAATGTTTAGGGTTTGATTAGGGTTAGTTTTCCAGATTTAATGTGGACCCTTGGATCTGTTTTAATTATGCACATGAATGGCTAGGATTAGATCAATAAAACCCTAATCTAATTAATTAAATAAATCCTGTTTAATTAATTATAAAACAATTTAATTAGCCAGAATGAATCCAGGCCCTCCATTCACGCGTGCAGTCAACTGACTCCCCTCATGTTTGAATCTCAACCATTGGATTTTCTTACTTTCCATTTATTTCATTTTATTTTCATTTTTATTGCATTTCTTTCACATAATTTTTAAAAATAGCAAAAATAATTAAAAAAATCTCATTTTCTGCATTTTTGTTTCAAGTAATTTTCTTAACCTAAACACATTTTTTATTTTAATTTTTGCATTTAAAAAGTATTGTTAAAATATTTAAATGTTTTATTTAATTAATTAATTGATTTTAATTAATTAAATATGCATTTAAGTTTCTAAAAATCACCAAAAAATTCAAACATTATCATAATAACATTGCATATAATTATATATCTCAACATATAAAATGCACATAAAATATATTCTCACCACAAATCATTCCTTATCACCTATACACATCGCAACGTGTACATCAATACCAATCAAACATATTAATTACGCACAATTCACCAATCCACATAAACTTATCTGATTTATGTTTATTCCTCAACTCTATTCATTCCGCATAAACATACATCTAGCTATGGTTAATCACACATATATATTACAAATGTATAAATCACATACATATACATATATCAAACATGCATATATACAAACAAGTATGTTTCATCACACATATTATCATCTCCATAATACTCCAAATAAACATATGCACATTCATGTTTATTTCTGTATATCATAATTAAAATGATAAAAATGCAACTCATAGAGACCGACACACGACTCTATGCAGATGCAATGCGGTACCGACTCAACATTTCAGCAGGTTCACTCAGGAACCAAATGGAATCATCGCTTGTTACCTAAAGTAACTCCCCATCGGGAACACGAAGTTCCCCATTGCTTACACCCCACATGGGCACACAATGTTTATGGATTGCTCACACCCCACACGGGCACACAATCCGATTTCTCACACCCCACACGGGCACACAATCAATGTGAATAAATCACCCATCACTCACACCCCACACGGGCACACGATGTTTCTGGATTGCTCACACCCCACACAGGCACACAATCCGATCGCTCACACCCCACATGGGCACATGATCTTGTTGTAGTCATCACTCACACTCCACATGAGCACACGATGCTACAACGGATTCACAAAGAATCCCACAGCACAAGAATGCATACATTATGCTTTACATGCAAAATGACACACAATATTCTTGAAAATGAAACATTATTCAAAACATAATTATGCACTCATCTCATTCAATTAACATACATTTGCACACAATTCAAGCAATGTATTCATTTGCCAACGGCCATAACATCACCTCAAACTCACAATTCCATAATTAACTTATTTATGTTTTATCGGAAAAGTCGGGTGAAAGTCAGCTAAACATTACATTTCTTAGCATCATTAGTTTCTACGCGTTTCTAGCTTCGAATCGATATAAGGAACACTAAAAAAGGATACCTGAAACTAAAGCTACGAAATAAAACACAATTTTCTCAAAAACCTACAGGCTCGCTGAGCGAGGAAATCCCTGGAACTCTCGCTGAGCGAGGATAGCTCGCTGAGCGACAACAATGATTTCCAGAATTTCCAGCTGCGTAACAGTCAACTCTTTCACTCCAAAACTCCACCAAAACTCCACTAAACATGATCAATAACATGTACTAGCTATCATACTTCGATTATAATGATTTTTAACCGATTAATCTACCAATTTCTCACATTTTCACTAAAACCCTAACTATTCATCTTCTCTAAACTTCATCAAAACCAAAACCCAATCATTCACACACATACATAATCATACACAATGATAAGATAACAATGTTTATCACCCTTACCCTATTATTTCGTCTACGCGGAGCAATCTTGATCAAAACCTAGCTTTTCCTCTTTTTCTCTTCTCTTTTCTCTTCTCTTCCTTTCTTTCTCTTCTTACCAACTTTTCTATTTCACTCTTTCTCACTCTCTTATATTCTTTTTCTTTCTATTTCTATTTTCTACTCTTTCCAACCAAATATCATTCTCTCACAAAAATACCAATTCTACTAATTTCTAATTATCACTAATTAACAAATATCTAAAATACCCTCCAATCCAATTTTACCCGAAAATTCACAAAACGGTAAAATCACATATCACACCAACATATCACATTAATTCCTCAAATTATCATATCATCATGATAATTTCACAAATAAAACAATTATCATACAAATAAAATAAAAGACTCCACAAAAATTGGGAAAATCGAATCGGGGCATTACAACTCTCCCCCACTTTAGAAATTTTCGTCCTCGAAAATATTACCTGATCCAAACAACTCCGGATACGACTCACACATCCTACTCTCCAATTCCCAAGTCATATTGCCTTCCGCAACGCCTCCCCACGCCATTTTCACAAGCGCAATATCTTTGCCTCTTAGCTTCTTGATTTCACGATCCAAAATCCTAACCGGCAAAGCTTCCACCGTAAGGTTATCTCTTACTTCAACCTCGTCCATAGGAATAACATGTGACGGATCCGAAAAATACTTCCGAAGTTGCGAAACATGGAACACATCATGCAAATTCGAAAGATTTGGAGGCAACGCCACACGATAAGCTACATCACCCACTCGTGCAGTAATCTGATACGGTCCAATAAAACGAGAAGTCAACTTCTTCAACTTCAAAGAACGATCCACACTCGTAACCGGTGTAACTCTCAAGAACGCATGGTCGGCTTCCTGAAACTCAAGATCCTTCCTTCTCTTATCATGATAACTCTTTTGTCTACTTTGAGAAGCTCTCATCTTCTCCCGAATAAACTTTACTTTTTCTGTCATTTGTTGTACCATCTCCGGTCCAACTACCGTTCTCTCTCTGGTTTCATGCCAACACAAAGGTGTTTAACATCTCCGACCATACAAAGCCTCAAATGGTGCCATACCAATACTCGAATGAAAACTGTTATTATAGGTAAATTCAATCAACGCTAAATAACCATCTCAAATACCACCTTGCTCTAGCACACAAGCACGCAACAAATCCTCTAACGATTGAATTGTCCTCTCAGTTTGACCGTCAGTTTGCGGATGGTAAGCCGAACTCAATCTTAGCTTAGAACCCAAAGCCTTTTGCAAACTTTCCCAAAACATCGATGTATATCTAGGATCTCTATCCGATACAATACTCTTAGGAACTCCATGCAACTTCACAATCACGGAAACATAAATCTCGGCTAGCTTCTCCAAAGAATAACTAATATCAATCAGAAAGTGAGCAGATTTAGTAAGCCTATCCACAATTACCCAAATAGCATTATGACCTCTTTGCGTATTCGGCAAACCCGTAACAAAATCCATCGATATACTATCCCATTTCCATTCCGGAATATCCAACGGTTGCATCAAACCACTAGGCTTCTGATGTTCCACCTTAGACTTCTGACAAGTCAAACACGCATACACAAAATGAGCTACATCTCTCTTCAAATACGCTGTTTTGAAACTGGTTAATCGGTTAACCAATTGGTTAACCGATTAACGTTGTACCAGAAGCTGAAAAATGCAGAAAATTCAGCATGATCCATTTTGAAACCTTTTCTCAAACATTGGATGATCATGATCTGAATTTGCACGAATTTTAAAACCAAAATACAGTGGAATCCTTGCAATCAAACAACAAATAAAGATCCAAAGGATTTAGAAACAAGAGCACCAAAGATCTACATCTTGAATGTTGATGGTGAATATGGGTTTATGGAGGAAGATGAATTACCAAAAGCTCTTCTTCAAATTGGACCAACACAAGCTAAGATCTACTGAAATTGATGAACAAAAGAATGAAAGGATGAAGGTTTAGCTTAAGTTTGTCAAGAATTCAATGTGAATTCTTGATAACTTCAAAAGAAAGAAAGTGAGCTTTTGAGAATTTTGGTGTTGTGGGAGTAGTTTGCAAGAGGTTTTGTGGCTATCAAAAGCTTGTAGAAATTTTTGCAAGGTGAATTTGGCTCTCTAAAGCTTGGTGAATGAATGAAATTATGGTCCTATTTAAAGACTTTAGGTATGGGAAATTTGATGGAATGGAGCTTGCTTTGGTAATTCAAATTAGGTTTGGTAATTGAAAATTTGGTGGGAAATGGAAAAAAGTGGTGATTAATGAGGGTTTATGGTAGGAAATGATCAAAGTGATGTAGAGAAATCAGAAACCAATGGATCTAGAATATTTCAATTAAATCAATGATCTAAGGGTGCTGAATTTGAATAAAATATTCAATTTTCGCACTGGTTAACCGGTTAACCAAAGTGTTAACCGGTTAACCAAGCCAAAATTTGAATATTTTATTCAAATGAGGTTGCTTGGTTATTCTAGCCCGATTCTTTTTTTTTGTACGTCGAAGAAATAAACACACAAGCCTTGGAAATCCTTTGAATGAATCAATTAACTTGGGAAATCCTCGATCAGATAAATTTGAATTATTTGCGGATCGTCTTCGACTTTTGTCTGTGAAATTCACTCAAGCTGCAGGACTACTATTTTTGGCATTTTCAATGGTTCCTCTTCCTAGAAAAAAATTAATGAAAGAAAAAAAAAACAAAAATATGTTTTTGGATTTTAAATAATGGTTAGTAAACATAAACAAATGTAAGCAAATTAAAAACGGTGATCCCCTGCGAGGCATAAACCTGCACCCGAGAAGGATAAATGAACCAGTGCACGATCTTGTTTGTATGCAAGATGCTGATGAGATACGAAAAATATTAAGGTAAAAAATTAGGGTATGGCAGATGTCCCTATTTAAGTTTCTTCAATCGAGAGATAATGAAGATCGAAATCTTCGTTTCGTCGAGATGGAAGATACTTAAATATCAAAAACCAAATTTTTGATCCTAAGATGCCAAAAAATGGAATGGAATGAAACGAACGATATGAAATGGTATGAAAATGATATGAAAACAAATATGAAAGCAAATGAAAATGCAGATGAAAAGTTATGAAAGCACATGAGATGTATATGAAATGCAGAGAAATCTGTGAGGAACAAAACGACACATGAAATAGAATAAACGCTGGGGATAATGAGCATAAGACTCCGACGGGGAAAAGCAGCATGCTAGAGACCACCACATGGCTCAGCTGAGGCGAAAATGTCCAAGAATGGAAATTGGACATAAAGGATCACAACATCCAAGAATGACACTGAATGAAGTGAGAAAAGTCCCAAAAAAGTACACCAGAAGCATCCAAGGATGACATTACTGACTTTACTAGGGAATTCCGAGAATGGCAATCGGAAAAAGGTGATCACAACATCCGAGAATAGAAATCAGATAAAATGTGAATCACGACATCCAGGAACAGAACTGAATGAGATGAAAAAAGGTCTGGGACAGTACATCAAATCAATGATGGCTTTACTATGGACATCCGAGAATGGCAATCAGAAGGAAAGTGATCACAACATCCAAGAATAGCAATCAGATAAAATGTGAATCACAACATTCAGGAACAGAATTGAATGAGATGGGAAAAAGTCCGGGACAATACATCAAAATGATGACTTCACTATGGACATTCGAGAATAGAAATCGGAAGGAAAGTGATCACAACAACCGAGAATAGCAATCAGATAAAATGTGAAACACAACATTCAGGAACAAAACTGAATGAGATGGAAAAAAGTCTGGGACAGTACATCAAATCAATGATGACTTTACTATGGACATCCGAGAATGGCAATCGGAAGGAAAATGATCACAACATCCAAGAATAACAATCGGATAAAATGTGAATCATAACATTCAGGAACAACACTGAATGAGATGGAAAAAGTCCGGGACAGTACATCAAATCAATGATGACTTCACTATGGACATCCGAGAATAGCAATCAGAAGGAAATAGGTGTAAGAATCTGAGAAGAACAACAAGCAGGTGAAGAAAAGGTTCTGGAGAGGCAAAGATAAATGCCAAGTAAGTTGGACTTTGATCACAAGGTAAGATGTTGAAAACAACAGGACCTCGAGAAACGCATAATGAGGACTAACACACTCAAAAATGCAAACATTTTCGAAAATGGGGAATAAACACCCAAGAACATAATACAAGGGAAAATGCTTGACAACCAGTTTAGACTCTTAGAGGAGTGGAAAGATGGAAGACTGATTCCTCAACACGGAGATCACTGCCATTCTGCTCGGAGATTAAAGGTGCTACTGTTCTTGAACATATCTCTGTCACACTAGTAAACTGTACCAAGTCGAAAATCTTTTAAGAAAAGTCATGAAAAGCTGCCTGGAGACTCTTGAAGAAGATTGCCCCAAGTTCAATGACTGATGAAGATAAACAAATAATGGATTCAGTTCTTGACTACTGTCGGAGAAAATAATCACATCTTTGAAATGACTGTTGGGAGAATACACTGATCATGGCTTCAGTTTTTTGAAATGAATGTTGAGAAGATAAACCCAGTATGAAACTTGAAGAGATCTTCTGATTAACCAAATCTGAGAACAACTTGTACTGAGCAACAATTCTTTTGAACCAGGACCTGGGAAGGACTTGCCCCTGATAAGATCATTGACCAAGTTTCTCAACTGTTTGAAAATTCCTTGATGAGGAAAGTTTATTTGCAAATAAAAATGTTTGTACAAACCTCGTAATTTTAATGCAAAGTTCATGCAAAGTGTGAAATCAAAATTCATTTTTGGAATGAAATTTATTGATGTAAAGTAAATGAAAACATTGTCAAAACACGGCGGTTGAGACAAAATTAAAGATAAAGTAAAGGTAAGAAACAAATGATTGGTACGAACTTGGGAGTCAGTTTACGCAACCTTGTCGTAGTATGCTTTTCAAATGAAACCTGGATTCAACTAGGACTTTTGAAGGTTGTAACGTGGTCTGGTTCACGGTTTATAAAACAAAGGATGTATGCTCAAAGTTTATTTGTACCCAACCCAACTTCGTGATGAACTCCAGTCCTACATTCAATTAAATCAACCTATGCATTCAAGCTCCAAGAAATTTGGGATTGCACAGATGAAGATGGTTCATAAGCCAAGGGTTTTGAGATAACAATCACTTCTTCCTTTTTTTTATTTCTGTTGAGGTCTTTAGTCCACTCATCTTGTTCTTGTTGAGGATTTTGATGACCTCTGTCGCTCCCACCAAAATGACACCCAAGGGTCAAGAGGGGTACAAACGCGAACGGTCGGCGAAAAGGATATGAGAACACACAGGAGTGAACTCAGAAAGAAAAGAAAGAGTCGCCATCTAGGCATTTTTATCCCGAAGGAAAGGTAATGCTGCATACACCTAGGAAAAGATATGTATAAGACGGTTGCGAACCAGAGAGACTGAGAAAGGGGGTTGGTTACAACCTGGGAAGGTATTAGCACCCAGATTGTCCGTCGTACTCGACGGGATCCACGCTTAAAAGATTTGTGTTTTAAAGGGGTAGTGTCAGTGCATTTTGTGAATCAAAGCTGGAAAGAATGCAAGTGTCAGTGTAAAAGAAAAGTGAAGTGTATGACAGAAGTGTCAGTGTAAAAACAGGAATGAGATGCTCAAAACTGAGGCTAAAGAATGATGCTGGAAGGAGGGGGAATATACAGAAACTTTTGTTCGATAACTGTTAAGTTATGCCTACGTATCCTCTCGTGCAATGAGGAAGTCAGAACACCGTAGTTTGACCCAAAGAGACTGAAAGATAAATTGACTTGTGAACTGCTTACTTGTCTATGCTCAAGTGTATGACCTGTCTGGCTCAGGTGCAAACTGTCTTGCATTAGACGGAAGAAGCAAGTTCTCGTTTATGAGTGAATGAGATGAGAAAAGAATCCCGGAGGAGATGATTATTGTTTGTTTTTGTGTTTTCAGTCTTTTATTGTTTTTTTGAAGTTTGTCATAAGTTAATGAGCTTAAGCCTAAACCAATGGGTTAGTAAACTCATCACATCCTCCCTCTGATTAGGGGTAATGAGAATACCTTAAGTGTGAAGTCAGCATCTCACACTTAATCACCATGGTGTAGGATTAAGATCATTAACCTACTTGTGATTAGTTAGATGTTTTTGGTGTTTTTGTTTAGTGTTAAGTAATGAGCTTAAGCCATAATCAGGGATTAAACAGACTCATTACACTATCCTAATAGAAGGATAATAGATGAGAATGTTTAAGTTGAGGAAAGCTCCTCAACTTAATCCTTGATTAGGGATTAACCTCATGACAAAACAAAGCCTTTATTAAGTGGATTTTAGTTAATGATAAGATGAAGAAGTGAATTTTATGGCTTGTAAGACAACTTGAGGGGGACTTGTCCATTAACACTAGGGTTAGTCCTTCTTAACCAATTAAGGAAGAATTAGAACCCTAATGCAAGGCCCAAGTTACAAGCTTGATGTCTTGATGATTATTAAGTGGATTGATTAAAGGAGTTAAACACATTAAGGGTTTAACACTTAGGATTAAAGTTATACACTCCATCCTAATAGAAGGATGCAGGCATAAGCTTAATCACAAAGCCTTAAAACCTTTAGGGTTTAGTCCTGGATTATGAGATGAGATGAGAAGACTCAAAGATGACACAAAGGCAAAACTAAATGGGGGACTAATCAAACCCTAATTGTTATCATGCTTGGTTGTCCTAGGGTTTGTGAGGCTTAAGAAAGAAATCTTCAAAGAACCACCAAGGAGAGGAGCAGATGAAAGGAAGAAGGAGCAAAACAACTTGCTTCACTTAAGAAGACAAGTTGCTCGAAGAAAGAAAGTAAGGTGAAAAAAAGAATGAGCCAGCTCAATCCCAAACACATACAAAAATGCAGCAAATGAAATATGAAAGAGATGAAAAGAGAATGTGAGAAGTGAAGGCAAATTCACTTCTCAAAGTAACTTACCACCTGAAAAGTTAGTGAAAGAAATGAAATGCAATGCAAATGAGATGAAATGGCATGATGTAAACCAAAACCAGAAGCATGAGTATGATGTTAATGATGCTAAAAGATGATGCAAACATGAGGCAAGGCATGAGAATGATCATACAAACATATGGATGCAAGAGAAGCATGCTTTGAACCATGAATGTTCATGAAAAGTTATGAAATGCAAATGACATACAACATGGCAAATGAAAGATGCAATGATCACACATGATTCTAATATGTCCTAGGATGTCTTATGAATCAAATGAATGCACAAAATGTCATGGAAAGTCATGGTATGCAAGCAAATGGAAGATGGATGCAAAGGAAGGCATGAATTAGGGTTATATGCAACATACAAAGCAAAAATCCAAAACCAGAAGCAAATGACATGACAAAACATTGAAAATGGGATCAAAGGAACCCTAAACCTATACAAACTCACTGCCCAAAGGAGGGGATCCAACTCTTAACCTAGTGAGAGTTATGAATTTCCTAAGATTGCTAGGGTTTTAAGGTACCTTGTCAAGAAAAATGCCAAACAAATTGAAAATTCAAGATCAATTCATGCCAATTTTATCCTATAAACTACATGTTATTCAAGATGCAATGCAAAAAGAATCATTGTCCAACTCTCAATGGTTAGGCGGAAATGAATTTTTGAAGTTTGTCACAAAATATTGCCTCAAAATGAAATTAAATCCAATGAAAATGATCAAAAGGCATCAAGAACAAAAAAAGAAATTTGGTTTGAGAGTTGGACAATGCTTCTAAATGTTTTTAAAGGTTACATGAATTTTTTTGTTATTTTTAAATACCTAAAAGTATTTTTAATTAATTAATTTTCATTAATTAATTAAAAATAAACTTTTAAATGATTTAAAAATAATTTTTAATGCAAAAAATAAAAATAAAAATATTTTTGTGTTTTGAAAAATAATGAAAACCTTGACAAAAAGTTTCATAATTTTTAAACATTTTTTGCTATTTTAATTAATTCGTGCAAAATAAATCAAAACAAATGAAAATAAAATGAATTTTAAATGAAAAATGGGAAAGTCAAATGATCCAGTGGTTGGGATTCAAAGCTGGGACGCGGGAATTGACCAGCGCGCGCATCTGGACGGCCAGAATTCAAATCTCACTTATTACACTTAAACCCTAATCCTGTGCCCTAATCACTTTCAGATGACCGGAACAGTGTTCCGGTCATCTTCTCCGGCAAGGTGAAATCTCAATCTCTCTTAATACGCATCAAATCCTCACAAAACTCTCCAGAATCAACCTATGAACATCACTAAACATAAAACCTAACTCAAACAACATTTATTTTTCGTGAATCAAAGGAATCAAGCAAAAACATTTTTACAGGCAAACTTTCAGATCATCATAACATGCTTGTTTCTGGCTCATTTTCAAAAATAAATAGATCCCCATGATCAGGGTAACATGTAGAACAACATTCTAACAAGAAAACAAGGTTCTGGAAAATTTGTTCATCATGTTACCTGAGGTTGAGCTTTCAATCCAGGAGCTTTCTGGCTGCTTCTCTGGCTCAAACAAGTCCCAATGATCCCTCTTAGAAGCTTTTGACACTTAGCTGGAGTTTATATGGCCTTTAGAGAGAGTTGGCAGAAGCTCAGGCCAAGGGAGTGTGAAAATCGTATTTGTGATGTGGGAGGTTTCAGGCTGTTTCAGTGGTTGGTTTGTGATCAGTGGAACATGCTGAGATTAATGGTGAAGTTTGTTTGAATGTTTGATGCTTGTGAAGTGTGTTTCGAAGCAAGTTGCATAAGAGGTGAAAAATGATAATGCTGGCTTGTGTGTGTATTCAGGCTGAGTTGTGTTATGTGTTGGGTTGCTTTTGGTACACATTTCAATCCTTGATAGGTCAGAGAGTTGTTGTGGAGCAGTGTGATTGGTATGGAGCAAAATGCACAAAGTCAACTTTTTGTGTAAGAGAGGTATGGGCCATTTCTGTCAAGGTACAAAGCATGGCTTGGCTGCAGCTTGAAACAAGGAGAACCATGGAAGAGGTTTAGAGGCAATGCAGCAAGTTGAATGAAGTTTATGAGATGTTTTGCAAATTTCACAAAGTTTGGCCCCTTTGGAAATTTATGAAGTTCAAAGCATCAAAATGCATAATTCTTGGGCCAATTCTGATTTTTAGAAGTCACATGATCATGTTGTGAAGAGTTTGTGCACATTTTAGGTCTTTAGAACACTTGATCATACCATTTTGCAAAATGCCTCTTTGGTGGAAAACTTGAAATTATGTGATTTTTCCCAACTTTGACAAGCCATAACTTTTGATCCAAAATGAATTAGGACAAGTTCTTGTACTTTTTGAAAAGGGAATGATCCATTCTACAACTTTCATGACCAAAGTTTTTCCATTTGAAGCATTTTTGAATCAAAAAGCAAGGGTTGAAAAAGTTTCCCAAAATGGCAAGTTTCCATTACAAGTCATTTACCCAAAAAGTCAACTTTGCAAATGGCTTGAATTTTTTCAATTTTGTGAACTTCTAACATCTTCTATGATCAAATAAATATCATACATAATTAAAATGATGATGAACACCCTTTGGTTGGGTCATTGGGGGCCTCAGATGCCCTGATTTTGCACTGACTTGCTCAAAAAGTCAACTCTTGATCAGATGCCTTCCCCATTGAATTTCTTCATGAAAATTGATATGCATGCTCCTTATAACATATAGAGACCAATAGAAATAAGAATGACCAAAAAATTTGGAGTTATGGCCTCTGAAACCAAAACCCTAATTCTAGGTCATCTGTGCAGTTAAACCTGGCTCTGCTTCCATGCCATTCTCAGTTCTTGTGATTCTTTGATTTCCTTGACTTTGAGAGGATATAATATGATGCTTGAACATACATGGACCCCTTTAAAGTGGTTGGTGACCTTTGGAGTGGCTCAAGTGGCTCTTGGATTGCTCAGATCACAAACCCTAGATGCAGATGACTTTGAACCAATGCAGTGAATCAAAAATGCAATATGAGATGCTATGATTGAGTTTATGCATATGAAAAGATCACAAGCCATGGTGTGAATGGGTGAGGGAAAATTTGGGGTGTTTACAGCTGCCCCTATTCAAGCATGAGTTAGCTGTGCAGGATGTAAGCAACGACTTAACAGGCAAACAAGATAATTTGTGGTTGAATACCAAAGACAGTCCAAAATTTGCACTCACAGAATGAAGAAGAAAAGGGATATAGATTGTAAAAGAAAATAAAGTATACTATAAAGTGCGGGCGACGGAGGACGACCGCCGAGCAGAGGACGACTGCTGGGGAAAGAGCAATGACGGGGACGGCCGACATGCTGGGGATACAAAGGATTATGATGGGGACGACCATCAAGCTGGGGATATAAGAGATTATGATGGGGACGACCATCAGGTAAAGCTATAAGACTCTCTAGGGATTATAGGTAAATGAAATAAATGATGAGGTACGGTCATCAAAGGTGAAGGACGATCACCTAGCAGGGGACGGCTGCTCCGTTGGGGATAAGATGAGGGACGGTCATCTAAGGTGAAGGACGATCACCGGGCAAGGTACGGTTGCTAAAAGTATCGCGACATAGGACGAATGTCGGATAAAAAGGTCGACGATGGGGACGGCCATCGGATAAGCATGATGAAGGACGATCATCAAGAGGTGAAGGACGATCACCTAGCAGGGTACGACTGCTCTCAGGGTTTATCATGACATAGGACGAATGTTAGATAACAAGAACCACGATGGGGACGGCCATCGGATAAAATGATGAAGGACGATCATCAAGAGGTGAAGGATGATCACCTAGCAGGGGACGACTGCTAAATATCACGACATAGGATGAATGCCGGATAGGAAGGGGTTCTAGTGAATAGAAACTCCGCTGGGGAAAGGATGAGGGACGGTCATCCAAAGGTGAAGGACGATCACCTGGCAGGGTACGGTTGCCGAAAAGGTATCATGACATAGGACGAATGTCAGATAGAAAGGAAATAGTTTGACAAGTTTTGTTGAGGACTTCGCTGGGGAATAGTAAACACGGACGAGTGTTTATATCCAAGAAAATTAAAAGGTATAAGTGTTTTGGACATTGTGTATAGACTAAAGGTGCGGACGAGCATCCTTAAGACTATGATAAGGACGAGTATCAGGTAAAAACAAAAACTGACACATGTTCAGAGATGAAGATACGGACGAGTATCAACTGGTTAACAAAGAACACGGACGAGCATTGATTCTGCGGGGACTCTTCTGGGGAATAGTAGACGCAGACGAGTGTCTAAATTCAAGTAGACAGGAGTGTTTGACACAGTGTATGGATTAAAGATGCGGACGAGCATCCTTAAGACTATGATACGGACGGGTATCAGGTAGAAACAAATGCTTGACGCATGTTCTGGGATGATGATACGGACGGGTATCAACTGGTTAACAAAGAACACGGACGAGTGTTGAATCTGAGGGGATATGAGTGGTATATACAAGATACGGACGAGTATCTGTATGAGTAAAACAGGAGTAATAAGTATGAGTGGTGTACAGATGAGTGTTTAACTTGCTGGGGAGAGTACGACACGGACGAGTGTCAAAAGGAGAAAAGTATAGTATAAATGAGTATATGGTTTACAAAGTGTTTGGGTGACTATGCTGGGGAATACGACACGGACGGGTGTCAGGGAAGTTGTATAGATATGTATTTGTATAGTGGGTGCAAAGGGGACGTTTTGGTTTTCTGCTGGGGATATGACACGGACGGATGCCAAGAAGTATCTGTAATATATAAGTGTTTTGTAAAGAATGCTCGGGCGACTTTACCGGGGAGATATGACATGGACGGGTGCCAAAAGGAGTATGCATTTGTATTTGTGAGTGTAAGGCCAATGCTTTAGCTTTCTGCTGGGGGTCTTTGGGGTGTTTTCTGTATCTGTAAGAGAAATGTCTGGGCTCTCTGCCGGGGAATCTGGGGAATTTCTGCACATCGTTGATGGATTGTCAGTATTCAGAGGTGTTTGATTCAGAACATGGCTTATGATTATGCAATATGTTTGATTTTTGCCGTAATGCTCCGTATTAGACGGAATGCTACGCTCTGTGGGGAGAATAATGATGCGAATGCTATGATTATGCAAAGATAACAATCCGGGATTTGGATCCCGTTACTGCGAAGATCTCTGGCCGATCTGCTTGAAATAGGCATCCCAGCTGGGGATGAGATCATTGATAGATCTGACATATGGGACTCTGCTTGGGGATATAGGTCACTAGTAGAGGAGGGAGGAGTATTTTCAGCACAAGATCTCCTACTTGGTACTCTCGGAGCCTGACTTTCTGATCAAAGGCTTTCTTCATTCTTTTCTAATATAACTGCCCATGACAGATTGCAGCCAACCTCTTCTCTTCAATCAGACTCAGTTGTTCGTATCGGGATCGGACCCATTCTGCTTCGTTCAACTTAACATCCATTAGTACCCGCAAGGAGGGTAATTCGACTTCAATAGGTAGGACTGCCTCCATACCATACACAAGTTGATACGGTGTTGCCCCAGTGGATGTTCTGATTGATGTGCAGTACCCATGCAAGGCAAATGGTAGCATTTCATGCCAATCTTTGTAGGTGACTACCATCTTCTGCACAATCTTCTTGATATTCTTATTAGCCACCTCAACAGCGCCATTCATCTTTGGCCTGTAAGGAGAAGAATTGTGGTGTTGGATCTTGAAGTCCCGGCATAGCTCTGCCATCATTTTGTTATTTAAGTTGGAACCATTGTCTGTAATGATTCGCTCGGGCACTCCATACCGACAGATGATGTCTCTCTTCAGAAATCGGGCTACCACTTTCCTTGTAACATTTACATAGGAAGCTGCTTCAACCCACTTGGTAAAATAGTCAATAGCAACCAGGATGAATCTGTGGCCGTTTGAAGCAGTCGGTTCAATTTTTCCAATCATATCAATGCCCCACATGGCAAAGGGCCAGGGTGAAGACATCACATTCAAAGGATTGGGAGGTACATGCACTTTATCCGCATAAATCTGGCATTTATGGCATTTTCTGGCATAGGCACAACAGTCGGCATCCATTGTAATCCAGTAATAACCTGACCTTAGCAACTTCTTGGCCATGGCATGCCCTCCAGCATGGGTACCAAAGGATCTTTCGTGCACCTCGTGCATCAACAAGTCTTCTTCTGTTCTATCAACGCACTTGAGAAGTACCATATCAAAGTTTCTCTTGTACAAGGAACCATCAGTGTTCAGAAAGAAACTACCAGCAAGCCTTCTTAGAGTCTTCTTATCATTGGAAGATGCCCCAGGTGAGTATGTTTGATCCTCCAAGAAGCACTTAATGTCATGGAACCAAGGCTTATCATCTTTAACAACATCTGCTGCAAATACATATGCTGGTCTGTCAAGTCTGGACACTGAAATCCGAGGCACAAAGTTGGCAGCTTGAACTTTGATCATTGATGAAATGGTAGCCAGAGCATCTGCAAACTGATTCTCGTCCCGAGGGATATACTCAAGCTTGACCGTTGTGAAGAAAGTCAATAACCTCCTTGTATAATCCCTGTAAGGTATCAGATGATCTTGGTGGGTGTACCATTTACCGTTGGTTTGATTAACTACCAGAGCTGAATTTCCGAATACTGTCAAAGTCTTGATCCTGAGGTCAATGGCTTCCTCAAGACCCATAATACAAGCTTCGTATTCAGCTTCGTTGTTAGTGCAGTTGAAAGTGAGTTTTGCCGAGAAAGGCATGTGAACTCCCTTAGGTGTAATGAGTACTGCACCAACACCACGACCATTCATATTAACAGCCCCATCAAACATCATAGTCCATTCTTCTTCCGGGTCAGGCCCTTCAGTGTGAACAGGCTCTTCATGATATTTTGCTTTTATGAACATGATGTCTTCATCAGGGAAGTCAAATCTCATAGGCTGGTAATCATAAATATGTTGCTCAGCAAGATAATCAGACAGTACACTGCCCTTGATGGCTTTCTGAGATGTGTACTGGATGTCATATTCTGTGAGGATCATTTGCCACCTTGCAACCCGTCCGGTAAGTGCTGGCTTCTCAAAAATGTACTTAACTGGGTCCATCTTAGAGATCAATAAAGTAGTGTGGGTCAACATATACTGCCTTAGTCGGCGAGCAGCCCACGCTAAAGCACAGCAAGTTTTCTCGAGCAGTGAATAACGTTGTTCACAGTCGGTAAACTTTTTGCTTAGGTAGTAAATTGCATACTCTTTTCGACCAGACTCGTCATGCTGGCCCAGCACACACCCCATTGACTCTTCTAATACTGTCAAGTACATGATTAGAGGTCTTCCTTCAACTGGAGGCATAAGGATCGGAGGCTCTTGTAAGTATTCCTTGATCTTGTCAAAAGCCTTCTGGCAGTCTTCATTCCACCTGACCGTTTGTTCTTTTCTTAGCAGTTTGAACAAGGGTTCACAGGTTGCTGTAAGATGAGATATGAACCGTGAAATGTAGTTCAATCTACCTAGAAAACCTCAAACTTCTTTCTCAGTTTTCGGGGCAGGCATTTCTTGAATGGCTTTGACTTTATCAGGGTCAACTTCAATCCCTTTCTCGCTTACAATAAATCCCAGCAGCTTACCAGATCGCACCCCGAATGTGCACCTTTTGGGGTTTAACTTCAGTTAGTACTTCCTCAGACGCTTGAATAACTTCAACAGATTTACCAGGTGGTCTTCTTCTGTGAGGGACTTGGAAATCATATCATCCACATAACATTCAATTTCTTTATGGATCATATCGTGGAATAATGTTACCATAGCCCGTTGATAGGTTGCACCAGCATTCTTCAGTCCGAATGGCATCACCTTGTAACAGAACGTGCCCCAGGGTGTGATGAAAGTTGTCTTCTCCATGTCTTCAGGTGACATTTTGATCTGATTGTATCCTGAAAATCTGTCCATGAAGGAGAACACCGAGAACTGAGCCGTATTATCCACCAATACATCAATGTGAGGTAAAGGGAAATCATCTTTCGGGCTGGCTCTGTTCAGATCCCGGTAATCCACACACATTCTCACTTTGCCGTCTTTCTTAGGTACAGGTACAATATTAGCGACCCACAGTGGATAGCTAGTTACAACAAGGAATCCGGCGTCCCACTGCTTTTGTACCTCTTCCTTGATCTTCATTGCCATATCTGGGCGAGTACGGCGCAACTTCTGTTTAACCGGCGGGCAGTCTTCTTTCAAAGGCAGCTTGTGCATGACGATATCGGTGTCCAACCCTGGCATATCCTGATAAGACCAAGCAAACACATCCACATACTCCCGAAGCATATCAATCAATTGCTCTTTCACTGAATTTTGTAGGCAGGCCCCGATTTTAACCTCTTTCACGTCTTCTTCCGTACCAAGATTAACCGTTTCGATCTCCTCCTAATGAGGAGTAATAACCTTCTCCTCTTGCCTTAACAACCTGGCTAGCTCTTCAGGAAGCTCATAATCTTCTTCAACCCCTTCATCATCTTGATTGATTGGATTGTCAAAGTCATACGAAGTCATAGCAGTGTTGTTGTCGGTGCAGTCTGGAGGGCACTTTCTGCAAGGGTTTAGATTGTTCATTTTAGTGATTGATTTTAATCTTGTTTAGAAAAAGTGAAATGAAGTTTATCATTTTGGAAAACAATGCCATTTTATTTTTTTGTACAAAAAGAAAAAGTGACAGACAGTGAGCGGAAAAGAAAAAGACTCATTTGCAAAAGATGTCCGATATTCATTGATTGATCTGTTTGCACAAATTTACAAGATGGCCCGATTACAAAATGAGTCTTGTCATCTTGGGCAAGATGCAAGACTTGATGCATGCTTAAAATACAGGAAATAATAATTACTCTGCAGGAGTAACCCTTATAATTTCCTGGGAAGACCAGTTAAGGACTTGGCTCCCCAGGATCCTTGGATGTATCCAACTCTCCAAGTTGCGGTCCCTTTCATCCTCGTCTTCCAAGTTGTTCACTGCATCCGGGGTGAGCATTCCCCCGCTGACAAAATTGGGCTTTTTGGCAGCCTCCGATTGATCTTGTTAAGTTGGTTTATAACCCAACCCAAATCTGTCTTCTTTCTTCTCCACGGGCAGCAGCTTGCCCCAGCCTTGGGCAGTACCCTCTTCAACAACCTTCCTGGCTTGCTGATAAGATGTCATGGAGGTTCCAAGTACAGCAGATGCTTCATTTATGTTCAGGGCCTCAAACCCCTGGCTCATAGTTTCATGGATCTCTCCATCCATCTCAATATACTTGTACGTAGCCAGATGACTAACAAAGATGTCTTCTTCACCACAGATGGTGATGATCTGGCCTTCCCACTCGAATTTCAGCTTTTGGTGAAGGGTAGACATAACAGCGCCAGCGGCATGGATCCAGGGTCTACCCAACAAACAGCTGTAGGCCGGCTGAATGTCCATCACATAGAAGGTAATTTTAAAAGTATGCGGGCCAATCATCACAGGCAGGTCAATCTCCCCAAGCACTGACCTTTTAGAGCCATCAAATGCTCTCACCACCAAATTACTTGGACGCAGTGCCAAGCCATCATATTCAAGCTTCACTAAGGCTTTCTTTGGTAGAACATTGAGTGAAGACCCAGTGTCCACCAGTACATGGGATAGAACAGCACCCTTGCATTCTAGAGTGATATGTAAAGCCTTGTTGTGGTTACGCCCCTCAGTTGTTAAGTCAGCATTGGTGAAGCCCAGTCCATGACTGGTGTTGACATTTGCCACCACAGTTTCTAGCTGATTAACAGTGATCTCCTCTGGCACGTATGCTGCGTGCAGGACTTTCAATAGTGCATTCCTGTGAGCTTCGGAACACATTAGCATGGATAATATGGAGATCTTTGAGGGAGTTTGGTGAAGCTGATCCACCACCTTGTAATCACTTCTCTTTATAATCCTCATAAACTCGTCTACATCTTGTTCAAAAGATGTCTTCTGAGTTTCTTTGACAGCCGGCTCTTCAAATACCACACTCTTTCCTTTTGCTTTGGCAGCAGCTTCTGCTTCGGCATTAGGTCTTTGTAGTTGTGAGGCAAAAAGGCGTCCGCTTCTGGTGAAGCCTCCGCCTCCCCCAACATTATCAATCTGTGGAGAAGAGGTTGAAGAATCAAAAGTGATTTTCTCCCTGTTGCAATAGAGGTCAGAGCCATAATGCCAAGGTATGGCATTACTGCTTTCATATGGAACTGGTCCACGCACCGTGATGGTAACTGGACTGACTGCTGCAGAGGAGGGTACTGAAATGGTGTGCGGATCGTAGTAGATGGTGACTGGTGACCTGGCAGGAGGTGCCACTGTTTGTTGCTAAAAGTTGTTGTTTGGAGGAACACTTGACGAATCATAGTAGATAGTGACAGCTGAGATATCTTCATTAATTGTTGTTGGTGTTGTAGAAGATCTTGTTGGATAAATGGATGCTGATGTTGTAGAAGAAATGGTTGTTGACATCTGATTTGTTGAAGTGATGGATGAAGCCATTGTTGATGATATTGATGAATTGGTTGGAATGATTGTTGTTGCAGTTGTAGAAGAGTCTGGAATTGTTGTCAAAGGGATTGCTGGATTTGTAGGTGTCGTTGTTGTGATCTTAAGTATACCACTTTTGATAAGACCATCTATGCCGCTTCTCAAGTTATCACACCCGTTGACCGAAATGTTGCAATAACCACAACCGAGCTCACACCCGGGGAACATCTGGCATTCTAGGAGCTGAGCTTTAATTTCTACCAGAGGTGTCCGAATCTGCCCAACACTGGTGATTAAGAAAGATGGCTTGTCTTCCTCAATGGCATTAATTCTTGGTCCTCCATGATTGGGCATGGGATTCTTGTTGACATTTGGCGGGGGTGCAAAGTTGAGGGCTTTAGAATCCACCAGGTCTTGTACCTTCATTTGCAAAGCCCTGCATTTCTCCGTATTGTGGCCAGGTGCATTAGAGTGGAAAGCACATCTGGCGTTGACATCATAATTTCTTGGAAGATTGGAGGGATCTGGTGGTGCCAATGTCCTTAATTCAACCAAGTTGAGTTTCAGGAGTTGTGGCAATAAAGCAGCATAAGGCATAAGGATTGGATCAATCACCCTATTGGCCTGTGATGGTCTTTGCTGAAAAGGTCTTTGTTGTTGATTGTTGTTATTGTTGTTGTAGGTCCTTGGTGGCGGATACTAAACTTGTTGTTGATAGTGTGGTTGCTGTGGTTGTTGATATGCTGGTTGCTGAGGAATCGGAGCTGGAATGGTGACAGCTGCTACTGATCTGTGGACATACTGAGGTCTGCCCCTGCTGGCATGAATGGCATTTGTCTCACCATTTCTTCTAGGTCCCACAAAAGGCTTCCTGGGGTTACTAGACGAACTTGCACCATTATCAGAAATCTTACCCATCTTCAGAAGGCTCTCAATTCTTTCTCCAGCTATGACTACGTCAGCGAAGCTGGTGGAAGAAAAGGCAGGTAGCCTATCAATATACGTTCCTTGCAGGGTATTCATAAATATGTCGGCCATTTCTCTTTCCGACATGGGTGGCTGGACAGTAGCAGCAAGCTGTCTCCACCTCTGGGCATATTCCCTGAAGCTTTCTCTGGAGGATTGAGACATTCCCATCAGAAGGGTCCTGTTAGGAGCCATGTCTAGGTTGTATTGGTATTGTCTGATGAAGGCCTCAGCTAGGTCCTTCCAGCATCTGATTGTAGCTCTGGACAAGTGAGAGTACCACTCCCTTGAGGCCCCAGTCAAACTATCTTCAAAGTAAAACATCCACAGTTTTTCATCCGTGGTGTATGCCTTAAGCCTCCCCAGAAAGGATTGCAAGTGAGTTCGTGGACAGGAGGTTCCATTGTACTTCTCGAAGCACGGGGGTTTAAACTTGTGGGAAATTCTTACCCCATCCACTAACCCCATATCCATGACATCAAAACCCAGGGAATTTTGAGACTCCAGAGATCTCAACTTCTCAGCAATTTCATCAAGTCTCCTATCATAGACTTCATCCCCAGCTCCCATTACAGTGAATTGCTCCTCTTGGGGGTCTTCTTGTAAGATTCTGCCTGCAGTAGTATTCCCTTGCACATTAGTTGGGATGTGGACTTCCAGATGTAGATGAGGCCCATATACTGGTGGATTAACATGAGGCTGACCCCTCTCATTGTTACTTGTCCCTCTAGTTCCCAAATGGGGTTCTTCCGGGGTTTGCCTTTCTACCAATGCCCTCAATCTTTCTTGACTTTGGGCCAAGCCATTCATTACTTCCATGAACTGAGTCATTTGATTTCTCATCTCCAGCCTTTCATTGGCCATCTGAGTCCTGACTTCTGTCAGATCTTGCTGTACTTGGTCCATCTGGATACCAGGAAGATTGTTGCGAGTAGGATATCTGTGCGGACGGTTGAGAGGGAACATCCGACGGCGAGCAATAATTACTGAACCACAACAGAGTTAGTAACAAATAAAACAAAACCCTACAAAACAAAACAAAAGTCAGTATGCAATGCAATATGCTTATTTATTTTCCAAGGTATCCGGCTTGGTGCTTGGTTTTGACCTTTCCAGACCCTGAGGAAGATGCTTTGATGTTGCTTGAGAAAAGAAGCTCAAATGAAACAAACTGACAAATACATTACAAATGGTGGATCATACATAGTTTGTTTTTTACAACACATGCCCCTGAGGGGTCAAAATACAACATAAAAGAAAAGTACATGAAAGGGAAATAACAACAAGCAAAGAAGTCAAACACCTAATCCAAACTCATCCTCCTTAACCTCCTTCAAAAGTGCTTCAGTTACAGGACCAGCCGGATGCTCTGTAATGTTCCTGATAAGAAGATTCCTGGTGGCAACGACAGTGGTCAGCTTCTTGTGCCTGTCTTGGTCTTTTGACCTCTTCACGCCAGCCCTAAGCTTCAACTCTGAAATCTCCTTCTGGGCTGCTAGCAGAGCCTCCTGTTGCTTCTTTTCATTGGCCTCCAATTGCTCAATCCTGTCCTGAGTTCTCTTATCTTCTTGAGTACGAGCTTCAGTGATTCTGACCCACCTAGCTTGACTTTCTTTCAGATAGAGATCAGTCCTAGCCTTCTGAAACTGGGCCTCTTTACAGGCATTTTTCAAAATTTGCTCCCCAGCCCTTGATTTCTTGATGTAGTCCTCTGCTTTCTCAATCCTGGCTAGATGCTCCACTTTAAGCTTTTCCAACCTTTCAATGTCTAGACGACCATCACTCCTCTCCCAGAGGGTCCTCTTTAGAGCTTGAGACAGATTCTCATTCCTCTCCTTCAGTTTCTCAAATTCTTCCAGGCTGACAGTGGCTGGAGGTGGTACTGTGGATGGTCCAGGTGCATCCTCAATGGTGAAAGGCATCCCAGAGATCTGAGCTCTAGCATGAGACCATTCATAATACTGAGCTGAAGCCACATTATTGCATCTTCCCAGAATGGGCATCCCTTTGTTCTGGATGTTGTCCCAAGCCCAGGATGCTTGTCTGACAACAGTTAGATTAGGCTTTATCTCACAATACAGGGTTTCATCCAAGTCTTGCACTCTAGGAGGGTGAACCAGAGCATAACCTAACTGTCTCTTAAACAACAAAGGATTGTAGTTGATGCAACCCTTCACTCCTATTAGAGGTACATTGGGGAACTGTCCACAGCTAGTAATTATGTCCCTGCCTTTGGTGCTCTGGGTGCACCACCTGATGTCATTTGAGGTCAAAGCAATAAGTCTTCTAGCCCAATTCTTCTGTTGGTGAGGATTCAGGAAGGCATCAGTCTTGGGTAAGTGTTTAAGCAGCCAGGTATGGAATAGGGGAGCACAGCATCTCACCAACCTCCCCCTTTGCTTCTCATTCCTTTGGTGAACAGAATAATAGAAATCTCCCAGCAAGGTGGGTATTGGGTTCCTCATAATGAAAAGATGAATAGCATTCTTGCTGATAAACTTGGGCTCATCTGCAAAAAGTATAACCCCATATATACTGAGGGCTAACAATGCACAAACTGCCCTCCATTCTCCCAAGGAGGCCTTCAGGATGGCCTGAGAAGTCAGAAAGTCCAAGTGTAAGCCAGGGATCCCAGCCTTTGTTGTCATGTTCTGCTCAATCAGAATAGGCTCCAGGTACAGTGCTTTTGCCACTTCTTCATTGCTGGGAGAAGCCATCTCTGGGTTGAAGGGGACACCACCCCTGACAGGCACTCCAATCAAAGATGAGAACTCCTCCAACAGAGGTCCCAACTGAAAGTTCTGGAAAGTGAAACATCTCAAAGGAGGGTCATAAAACTGTAGGCAAGTGTGGATCAAACTCCTCTGAGAAGGGTCCAAGTCCATAACCATATCAAGGATGCCTCCATAATGTTCTCTGAACAATGGGATGTGGTCTGGAGTGATAAGTGCCTGGACCTGCCTGATGCCAGTCAGCACAGGCTCAAAGAAGTGGTATGAGATGTTGCTCTTTTTGGGTGCCATGACTGCTGATGAAGAGCTAAAAACAAGTACTGATGATGAGGGCTGATACTGGAGATGAGCCACTGATAGGCTGATGCTGGTGATAAAAGTAGCTGAGGCAGGCAACTGATGAAGATAGTTGAAGCAAATGCTGATGAACAGGGGTCTATACAGATGAAGGGGTCAAAACCAAACCAGATATGATGGATACCCTGAAAAACAAATAAGCAAATGTTAAATGATGCAAATGATGAGTATGCAAATGATATGCAAGGGTTTGTGATCAAGCTGGATCTGATTACTGCCTTGATATAAGGTCCATGTATGTCTAAGAAGTCCAGATGGAGGTTCAAAGGTCCAGTAACCAAGGTAGGGGACTCAAATAGAGAGTCACATGTCCAGGGTTAAATCACAAGAACTGTCCAAAGTGGAGTACTCTTAATCAAACAAAGTATCAGGGTATGATGTGGTCAAGGGTACCTGCAAACCTGCAAACAGCCCAACCCCCTCACAGGCGGTGTTCTAAAACAAGGATCCTCAGATTTGGATCAGTTATGAGAAGTGTAAACACTTCTAACCCGGAGGTACAGTGTCTACAATAACCATAAAAGATCCTCCTCTAATTCACCTCAGTTTCTGAAGGTCATAATAAAGGTCATCCAGACTTAGCAGGCTTCCCAAATAGCCCTAGCACTACAGGAGATCTGTAGCACAGAGTTCTCAAGAAGAAACCCATATCTGAACCGTGTTTCATATTCCCGCACCAGACCGAAATGGAATGGGAAAGAACATGAACCACTCTAGCCTAGGTGTCACTCAGGTCCCAGGTATAGGACCTTAAACTCTCGATAGAACCCCACCCACCAAAGCAAAAACCAGATCCAACAAAATGACAGTATGACAGTATGATATATAAAGCTGTAAAGAAAGCAGTAAATAACTGTACATAAAGCAGTAAATAAAGCAAATATACAAACACAAATAGCACATAACACCCCAGTAAACACAAATCAAACAAGCGCTAGGAGGAACCCACAAAAAGAACCAGAAGCCCTGGTTACAGTATAAGGGTCCCCAGCAGAGTCGCCAAGCTGTCGCTCCCACCAAAATGACACCCAAGGGTCAAGAGGGGTATAGACGCGAACGGTCGGTGAAAAGGATATGAGAACACACAGGAGTGAACTCAGAAAGAAAAGAAAGAGTCGCCAGCTAGGCATTTTTATCCCGAAGGAAAGGTAATGATGCATACACCTAGGAAAAGATATGGATAAGACGGTTGCGAACCAGAGAGACTGAGAAAGGGGGTTGGTTACAACCTGGGAAGGTATTAGCACCCAGATTGTCCGTCGTACTCGACGGGATCCACGCTTAAAAGATTTGTGTTTTAAAGGGGTAGTGTCAGTGCATTTTGTGAATCAAAGCTGGAAAGAATGCAAGTGTCAGTGTAAAATAAAAGTGAAGTGTATGAGAGAAGTGTCAGTGTAAAAACAGGAATGAGATGCTCAAAACTGAGGCTAAAGAATGATGCTAGAAGGAGGGGGAATATACAGAAACTTTTGTTCGATAACTGTTAAGTTATGCCTACGTATCCTCTCGTGCAATGAGGAAGTCAGAACACCGTAGTTCGACCCAAAGAGACTGAAAGATAAATTGACTTGTGAACTGCTTACTTGTCTATGCTCAAGTGTATGACCTGTCTGGCTCAGGTGCAAACTGTCTTGCATTAGACGGAAGAAGCAAGTTCTCGTTTATGAGTGAATGAGATGAGAAAAGAATCTCAGAGGAGACGATTATTGTTTGTTTTTGTGTTTTCAGTCTTTTATTGTTTTTTTGAAGTTTGTCATAAGTTAATGAGCTTAAGCCTAAACCAATGGGTTAGTAAACTCATCACATCCTCCCTCTGATTAGGGGTAATGAGAATACCTTAAGTGTGAAGTCAGCATCTCACACTTAATCACCATGGTGTAGGATTAAGATCATTAACCTACTTGTGATTAGTTAGATGTTTTTGGTGTTTTTGTTTAGTGTTAAGTAATGAGCTTAAGCCATAATCAGGGATTAAACAGACTCATTACACTATCCTAATAGAAGGATAATAGATGAGAATGTTTAAGCTGAGGAAAGCTCCTCAACTTAATCCTTGATTAGAGATTAACCTCATGACAAAACAAAGCCTTTATTAAATGGATTTTAGTTAATGATAAGATGAAGAAGTGAATTTTATGGCTTGTAAGACAACTTGAGGGGGACTTGTCCATTAACACTAGGGTTAGTCCTTCTTAACCAATTAAGGAAGAATTAGAACCCTAATGCAAGGCCCAAGTTACAAGCTTGATGTCTTGATGATTATTAAGTGGATTGATTAAAGGAGTTAAACACATTAAGGGTTTAACACTTAGGATTAAAGTTATACACTCCATCCTAATAGAAGGATGCAGGCATAAGCTTAATCACAAAGCCTTAAAACCTTTAGGGTTTAGTCCTGGATTATGAGATGAGAAGAGAAGACTCAAAGATGACACAAAGGCAAAACTAAATGGGGGACTAATCAAACCCTAATTGTTATCATGCTTGGTTGTCCTAGGGTTTGTGAGGCTTAAGAAAGAAATCTTCAAAGAACCACCAAGGAGAGGAGCAGATGAAAGGAAGAAGGAGCAAAACAACTTGCTTCACTTAAGAAGACAAGTTGCTCGAAGAAAGAAAGTAAGGTGAAAAAAAGAATGAGCCAGCTCAATCCCAAACACATACAAAAATGCAGCAAATGAAATATGAAAGAGATGAAAAAAGAATGTGAGAAGTGAAGGCAAATTCACTTCTCAAAGTAACTTACCACCTGAAAAGTTAGTGAAAGAAATGAAATGCAATGCAAATGAGATGAAATGGCATGATGTAAACCAAAACCAGAAGCATGATTATGATGTTAATGATGCTAAAAGATGATGCAAACATGAGGCAAGGCATGAGAATGATCATACAAACATATGGATGCAAGAGAAGCATGCTTTGAACCATGAATGTTCATGAAAAGTTATGAAATGCAAATGACATACAACATGGCAAATGAAAGATGAAATGATCACACATGATTCTAATATGTCCTAAGATGTCTTATGAATCAAATGAATGCACAAAATGTCATGGAAAGTCATGGTATGCAAGCAAATGGAAGATGGATGCAAAGGAAGGCATGAATTAGGGTTATATGCAACATACAAAGCAAAAATCCAAAACCAGAAGCAAATGACATGACAAAAAATTGAAAATGGGATCAAAGGAACCCTAAACCTATACAAACTCACTGCCCAAAGGAGGGGATCCAACTCTTAACCTAGTGAGAGTTATGAATTTCCAAAGATTGCTAGGGTTTTAAGGTACCTTGTCAAGAAAAATGCCAAACAAATTGAAAATTCAAGATCAATTCATGCCAATTTTATCCTATAAACTACATGTTATGCAAGATGCAATGCAAAAAGAATCATTATCCAACTCTCAATGGTTAGGCAGAAATGAATTTTTGAAGTTTGTCACAAAATATTGCCTCAAAATGAAATTAAATCCAATGAAAATGATCAAAAGGCATCAAGAACAAAAAAAGAAATTTGTTTTGAGAGTTGGACAATGCTTCTAAATGTTTTTAAAGGTTACATGAATTTTTTTGTGATTTTTAAATACCTAAAAGTATTTTTAATTAATTAATTTTCATTAATTAATTAAAAATAAACTTTTAAATGATTTAAAAATAATTTTTAATGCAAAAAATAAAAATAAAAATATTTTTGTGTTCTGAAAAATAATGAAAACCTTGACAAAAATTTTCATAATTTTTAAACATATTTTGCTATTTTAATTAATTCGTGCAAAATAAATCAAAACAAATGAAAATAAAATGAATTTTAAATGAAAAATGGGAAAGTCAAATGATCCAGTGATTGGGATTCAAAGCTGGGACGCGGGAATTGACCAGCGCGCGCATCTGGACGGCCAGAATTCAAATCTCACTAATTACACTTAAACCCTAATCCTGTGCCCTAATCACTTTCAGATGACCGGAACAGTGTTCCGGTCATCTTCTCCGGCAAGGTGAAATCTCAATCTCTCTTAATACGCATCAAATCCTCACAAAACTCTCCAGAATCAACCTATGAACATCACTAAACATAAACCCTAACTCAAACAACATTTATTTTTCGTGAATCAAAGGAATCAAGCAAAAACATTTTTACGGGCAAACTTTCAGATCATCATAACATGCTTGTTTCTGGCTCATTTTCAAAAATAAATAGATCCCCATGATCAGGGTAACATGTAGAACAACATTCTAACAAGAAAACAAGGTTCTGGAAAATTTGTTCATCATGTTACCTGAGGTTGAGCTTTCAATCCAGGAGCTTTCTGGCTGCTTCTCTGGCTCAAACAAGTCCCAATGATCCCTCTTAGAAGCTTTTGACACTTAGCTGGAGTTTATATGGCCTTTAGAGATATTTGGCAGAAGCTCAGGCCAAGGGAGTGTGAAAATCGTATTTGTGATGTGGGAGGTTTCAGGCTGTTTCAGTGGTTGGTTTGTGATTAGTGGAACATGCTGAGATTAATGGTGAAGTTTGTTTGAATGTTTGATGCTTGTGAAGTGTGTTTCGAAGCAAGTTGCATAAGAGGTGAAAAATGAGAATGCTGGCTTGTGTGTGTATTCAGGCTGAGTTGTGTTATGTGTTGGGTTGCTTTTGGTACACATTTCAATCCTTGATAGGTCAAAGAGTTGTTGTGGAGCAGTGTGATTGGTATGGAGCAAAATGCACAAAGTCAACTTTTTGTGTAAGAGAGGTATGGGCCATTTCTGTCAAGGTACAAAGCATGGCTTGGCTGCAGCTTGAAACAAGGAGAACCATGGAAGAGGTTTAGAGGCAATGCAGCAAGTTGAATGAAGTTTATGAGATGTTTTGCAAATTTCACAAAGTTTGGCCCCTTTGGAAATTTATGAAGTTCAAAGCATCAAAATGCATAATTCTTGGGCCAATTATAATTTTTAGAAGTCACATGATCATGTTGTGAAGAGTTTGTGCACATTTGAGGTCTTTAGAACACTTGATCATACCATTTTGCAAAATGCCTCTTTGGTGGAAAACTTGAAATTATGTGATTTTTCCCAACTTTGACAAGCCATAACTTTTGATCCAAAATGAATTAGGACAAGTTCTTGTACTTTTTGAAAAGGGAATGATCCATTCTACAACTTTCATGACCCAAGTTTTTCCATTTGAAGCATTTTTGAATCAAAAAGCAAGGGTTGAAAAAGTTTCCCAAAATGGCAAGTTTCCATTACAAGTCATTTACCCAAAAAGTCAACTTTGCAAATGGCTTGAATTTTTTCAATTTTGTGAACTTCTAACATCTTCTATGATCAAATAAAGATCATACATAATCAAAATGATGATGAACACCCTTTGGTTGGGTCATTGGGGGCCTCAGATGCCCTGATTTTGCACTGACTTGCTCAAAAAGTCAACTCTTGATCAGATGCCTTCCCCATTGAATTTCTTCATGAAAATTGATATGCATGCTCCTTATAACATATAGAGACCAATAGAAATAATAATGACCAAAAATTTTGGAGTTATGGCCTCTGAAACCAAAACCCTAATTCTAGGTCATCTGTGCAGTTAAACCTGGCTCTGTTTCCATGCCATTCTCAGTTCTTGTGATTCTTTGATTTCCTTGACTTTGAGAGGATATAATATGATGCTTGAACATACATGGACCCCTTTTAAGTGGTTGGTGACCTTTGGAGTGGCTCAAGTGGCTCTTGGATTGCTCAGATCACAAACCCTAGATGCAGATGACTTTGAACCAATGCAGTGAATCAAAAATGCAATATGAGATGCTATGATTGAGTTTATGCATATGAAAAGATCACAAGCCATGGTGTGAATGGGTGAGGGCAAATTTGGGGTGTTTACAACCTCTTGACAAATATTTCTTTTTATTATCCATAACTTTTGCCTGAACTGTGTCATTTAAACTTACAGCCAGCGGGATGCCCCAGTGTTTACCTAAGTCTCCTTCATAGGTATTGACTTAGCGGGCTTTGATTTTTTTCATCATTTTTTCAATATCATTTTTTTTGAAATATAATGACTGCCTGGCCTAATGATTACGATGAACCATCATTGGCTTTTGAATTGAGAGACATATTCGACAATTCTTGATATGTATGAAGGAAAGCTTGAGGTTGCAACCTTTATTGAAAGGCATCTTGAATGATTCTCTTGTACTTGAATGCACATTCGAATTAATTGAGAACTACCCATCCCCAGGTTAAAATTGCGGGGGTTTTCGAATAGAAAGAAACTCCAACTTCAAGGCTCAAAGAGGTTGACAAGGGATTAACTTCCTTATTTCTCCAGTGTTTGGGATTTGAAACAATGCCTGTATATCATCAGCCAAGTCTCAATTGAAAGCAGACCAACAACAATTATGGGTATCTCGTTTTCATCATCCTCCCTCCAATCATTGTAAAAAGCTTGAGAAAGGAAAATGAACTTGAAATATAAATCATAAAGATGAAAATAATAAATGAAATTGAATCAAAACAAAGCAATGCTCATTTCATTAAAACCAACATGAAAGTAAAAACAGAGTTTAGAATCAAACAACTTAATACAATTGAAGAAAATGGCAAACATAAAGAAACAATGGCCTAGTGATCCATCGGCAACAAGGATGAGTTGTCCCATCTGATATTCTGGCCTTGAAGAAAATTTGACTATTGAATTCTGTAGAATCAGAATGCGCCTAAGAGGGGGGGGGGGTGAATTAGGTGTTATCAAAATTTTCTCGATTCTTTTTCTTAGATGGATGGATTTTTCTTTTCCGGTTAAAGAATAAAAATTGCAAAGCAGAAAAGTAAAGAACACACGGAGGTTTATCCTGGTTCCCTTCACAATCCGAAGGTACATCCAGTCCCCTTTCCAAACCGAAAGAGATTTCCACTAGTTTTCTTTAGAACAGTACAACCTATCACACCTTCAATGGTGAGGCCTACTTTCTAACAAAACTATACAAACAAGTGTGCAAGAACAATCCTCTTGCCACACTTACCCTTATGTCCAAACAATCCTTGGAACACAAGTCACACAATAGAAAGACACTTTCTATAATATTGTTTGAGTGAGAGTACAATGAAATGATATCAATAAAATTGATCTTCTCCTATAATCAATAATTCACTATAAATATTCAACACAAGTGTTCAAGGCAAAATATGAAAGTTATGAACTTATGAACACTTTGAAAGATGAAGATAATTTGAATAAAGTGAATTTGATTGTATAAAAATATTTGAAATTTTTCTAGGAGGTTGTTTATCAATTTGAAAATGTTAGAATTTATAATAGATGAAACACCTATTCAAAAAGGTATGAAAATTTGAAAACAAATGATTTTGAAAAGGTATAAAATCTTATGAAAGAAAATCATGAAGAGGTGTAACTTTAACAAAATATTTGAATTTAAAAAGAAACAATTTTTCAAACTTTCTTCAGTGTTAACCGGTTAACCAAATAGGTTAATCGGTTAACGCCTATGAACGTTACCACAGAATTTGAAAATTGATGCCGTTAACTGGTTAACCCATATGGTTAACCGGTTAACACTGTTAAAATTCAGAAAAATATTTCTGTTAAAAGTGTTAAACCAGTTCCAATTTCATTTTCAAAAACTATGCTCATGCAATAAAATTATGAAGATTATGTTGAACACTTGTATATCATATTTAAGAGTTAATTATTGATATACCTAAGCCTTGAGACAAGTCTTGAAAGTGTAACACAAAATCTTGAATCGATCGGAAACATTCCATTGATGATGCATAGCCATGGTCTTGATCGTTTGTTGTCATCTCGACTTTTTGCAATCTGGAATGAGCTTGGATAATGTTGAGGTCATCAAAACAAAGAACTTGAAGTATGCTTCTACATTCTCCCCCTTTTTGATGATGACAACCGAGTGAATTTGCGTACAAGCTTTGATCGATTAATCATGTTCTAGACTTGCTTCTCCCCCTATGTTCAACAGCTCCCCCTATCTAAAACAGAGGCAAAATTTCTGCACAGAGAGATATTAGAAACCAAAGCTCTTCTCCCCCTTTGTCATTAGCAAAAAGGAAGAGAGGATCAAGCATAGATATGAAAAAAAAAATACAGCATAAAATTCAGCATGATGCAATGTAGTATGAAAGCATATATGAACACATACACATAGTAAAAACATAATTGGATTGAAAAACGGATAAGAGTACGAAAACATAATCAAACCGAAATCAAAATTGCCTAACCAAACGTAGGACTTATAACAGAATTTTTAAACGAAAACAATAAAAACAACAAGACATGCATGTTCATTCCTCCTCTGACATATCATCACTTTCATCTTCACCATCTTCATCATCTTCACTACCGGCTTCACTTTCATCTTCCTCTTCGGGTTGGTTGCGAGAACTGATAATCAATTTCCGAAGACTTTTGAGAGTGCGTTGGGTTTCACGGTGGTTTTGTTGAGCTTCTCGGTGGTGAGTCATGATGGTGGTGTAAAGGAAGTCATTGGTTATGCCACCTTCGGGAATAGGAAAGGATGGAGCGGAAGAACCATCGGCATATTCATAAGAACCATCGTTGCGTAACACAATTCCGGTATTCTTCACAATAGTAATCTCATTGATTTCATTTGCCGTAGCCTTCATGGCGATAAAAGGTTCCCTACCAATAACCAAGTCGGTTTGCTCAATGATCCGAGAAATGAGCCTAGCATACGGAAGTCTTGTCTTCAAAGAGAGTTGTTGCTTCAAGTGATACATCATAGTAAGCATCCAATTAATCTTCACCCTTTTATTGATAGCAAATAGAACTTGCATCTCCAAGTCGTTGATTTGAGAGTGGTTTGAATCCTTAGGCATCAGCACATAGCAAATGATATAGTGTAACAACCGATCATCAATGGTCAAATTCTTCGCATAGCATAAAGTTCTTAAAGTGCGCTGTCCCGATGTCACAACATCCTTTGGAAAACGGCAGATTGAGTAATAATACTCCATTTTGTTGTAGCCGGACCAAATGTCATCCATGTGATTCACACCTTTGCGGAGAAACACACCGGAAAATGGATGTTCAAGGATGCAGCCAAAGCACCTAAATCTTCCTTAATTTCACAATTCCGAACAAGAGTATGCAACTTATGTTTACCATGCCTATCCATGTTGAGAGAAAAATTGTGCATAAAGGATTGGACCAAATCCGGGTAAATTTTCCCATTGTCAGCAACAAAATCAAGCATCCCTTGAAATTCTAGCAATGAAGGAAATTTAAATGTTGGAGGTTTGAAGGATTTCAGAAGAACATATTTACCCTTAAGCAGTGGTCTAACTCTGACTTTGAAATCCAGCCTCCTCTTCTTGGTAGACTCCATTGTTTCTACAGCTGGAGGTTCTTCTGACACAGAAGCCGGTTCCTTTCCTTTCCTTTCCTTTGGGGTGCCATGAACAATGATGGAGTTAGGGTTTATGGAGGAGATGATATTTGGTGAGTTTAAGGTAGTTTGAAGAGTGTTATAAAGATGTAGAGATAGTGGGTTTTAAATGAGGGTTTAATTTGTTTAAGGTTGGAAGTTGGAAGAGGATGATAAATAGTGTTTTTGGTAGTCAAAGAGTTTAAAAGTTTGAAACATGTGGAAGAGAATGAACCAAACATGCAATATGTGTACTAGAATAATATAATAAAAACATAGTAAAACAAATAAAACAAAAACACATAAAACAGACAGAGGCTGTATCCTGCGCTGGAAATCCAAGTTTTGGATGTGTTAACCGGTTAACGTAATAGGTTAACCGGTTAACGGTTAAAAAAATTGAATTCTTTGAAAAATCCAGCAGCATGTTTTAGCCTTAAAAAAATAACTTTTTCACAAAATATTTTTCATAAAGTGTTAGCACTCATCAAAACGCAACTTTTGATCAAAAAAGTTTTTGAAACCGATTATTTCGGGTATACGAAAGTGAGAAAAACGAAAAATGGTGAAATGGGAGTGCTAGCCTTTTATGACTAAAAAGTGAACAAACATACATACAAAGCAATAAATACATACAATAAGCAATTTTAAAGTAAAGGTTAGATGTCACCTTCATTGAGAATACCAAGTTCTCGTCGAATCTTGTAAAATTGCTCTTTAGCCAAAGGTTTTGTGAATATGTCGGCAAGTTGATTGTGTGTATCCACAAATGTAACATCGACATCTCCATTTAGAACATGATCTCGAAGGAAGTGGTGCCGGATATCAATGTGCTTTGTTCTTGAATGTATGACCGGGTTCTTTGTGATATTGATGGCACTTGTGCTGTCACACTGGAGAGGGATACAACCGAGATCTATACCGAAATCGAGAAGTTGTTGTTTGAGCCATAAGATTTGAGCACAACAACTTCCTGCTGCAATGTACTCCGCTTCGGCCGTGCTAAGTGCAACGCATGCTTGCTTCTTGCATGCCCACGACACCAGTGCATTCCCGAGAATGTGACAAGTACCCCTTATACTCTTTCTATCGGTCTTACATCCTGCATAATCAGCGTCAGAATAACCAATTAAAGAACAAGTACTACCTTTAGGATACCATAGTCCGACGTGCGTTGTTCCTTTGAGATACTTCATGATCCTCTTCACGGCAGTGAGATGCGATTCCTTCGGATTAGCTTGAAAGCGGGCACACAAACAAACACTAAACATAATGTCAGGACGGCTCGCCGTCAAATATAAGAGTGAACCGATCATACCTCGATACTTTGTAATATCTATTGAAGTGCCGGAAAGATCTTGATCAACATATGTTCCGGATCCCATTGGAGTAGACATCTCTTTGCAATTGTCCATATCAAATATTTTCAATAATTCCTTGCAATACTTGGATTGGTTGATGAAGATGCCATCCTTTGTTTGCTTGATTTGTAAACCAAGGAAGTAGTTCATCTTTCCCATCATGGACATCTCGAATTCGCCTTGCATCATAAGAGAGAATTCTTCGCAAAGATCTTTGTTTGTTGAACCGAAGATGATGTCGTCGACATAGACTTGAACAAGTAAGGTGTTACCATTAAGATTCTTGATGAACAAAGTCTTGTCAACCTTTCCTTTAGTAAAACCTTTATCACATAAGAAGTTGCTAAGGCGATCATACCAAGCCCTTGGTGCTTGCTTTAAGCCATAAAGAGACTTCTTCAACTTGTAGACATGAGATGGATTCTTGAAGTCTTCAAAACCGGGAGGTTGTTTGACGTAGACTTCTTCATTGATGTAACCGTTTAGGAAAGCGCTTTTGACATCCATCTGGTACAACTGAAAATTCATAGAACAAGCGTAAGCAAGTAATAATCTAATTGCTTCTAACCTTGCTACCGGAGCGAATGTTTCATCAAAGTCGATTCCTTCTTCTTGGTTGTAGCCTTGTGCGACCAATCTTGCTTTATTACGAACTATGATTCCATTCTCGTCAAGTTTGTTCTTGAACACCCATCTTGTGCCTATGATATGCTTGTTGTCTGGTCTTGGTACAAGAGTCCAAACTTGGTTCCTTTCGAATTGATTGAGTTCTTCTTGCATAGCTATTATCCATTGATCGTCGCCTAAGGCTTCATCGATTTTTGTTGGTTCAATTTGAGACATGAACGCCATGTTGAGGCAAGCATCCTTGAGATTGAGTCGAGTTGCAACGCCTTGGCTAATATCACCAATCACTTTATCTATCGGGTGATCTCTATGAGTTCTCCATTCTTTTGGAAAATCTTGATGTTCTTCAATGGTTGGTGACTTATCTTCTTGTGATATTGCTTGTTCTTTTGATATCTCCCTTTGTTGTTGTGATAGATCTACATCATCATCATCATCCACAATAATATTATCCTCTTTCGAGGGGTTAGTCTCATCAAATGAAACATGTATGGATTCTTCAATGGTAAGAGTACGTTTATAGAAAATTCTAAAAGCTTTACTTGATAGAGAATATCCAAGAAAAATACCTTCATCGGATTTCTCATCAAACTTACCAAGGTTGTCCTTACCGTTGTTGAGAACGAAGCATTTGCATCCGAAAATGTGGAAGAAAGATATGTTGGGTTTCCTTCCCTTGAACAACTCATAAGGGGTCTTCTTGAGAATAGGTCGAATATTGACACGGTTACTTACAAAACAAGCCGTGCTAATCGCATCTGCCCAAAAATATTTAGGAAGATTCGAGTCGCTAAGCATTGTCCTTGCAAGTTCCACTAGTGCCCTATTCTTCCTTTCTACGACACCGTTTTGTTGAGGAGTTCTAGGTGCGGAAAAGTTGTGAGAGATTCCATGTTCTTCACAAAAATCTTCAAATGATGAATTTTGAAACTCGCCACCATGGTCGCTTCTTATGGAAACAATTGAGAGTGACTTCTCATTTTGAATTTGCTTGGCATACTTCTTGAATGCTTTAAAGGCATCACTTTTCTGCACTAAAAACAAAGTCCAAGTATATCTAGAGAAATCATCAACAATAATTAGTGCAAAAACGTTACCTCCGAAGCTTTTTGTTCTTGATGGACCGAAAAGATCCATATGTAACAATTGGAGTGGTCTTGTAGTAGATATCACTTTCTTGGTCTTGAAGGATGTTTTGGTTTGCTTCCCTTTTTGACATGCGTCACAAAGCTTATCCTTGATAAACTTCATCTTTGGAAGACCAACAACTAGATCATGCTTTAATAATTTATTCAAGTGCTCCATGTGAATGTGAGCAATCCTCTTATGCCAAAGCCATGCATCGTTGTTGTTTACCATTAAGCACTTCACCTTCAAGAGAGAGTCATCAAAAGAAATCATAAAAATGTTATTAAATCGTTTATCTTTTAGCAAGAGTTCATGAGTGACTTCGTTTTCTATCAAACATTCCTCCTTTGTGAAGTTGATTCGGAACCCTTTGTCACACAATTGACTTATGCTAAGAAGGTTGTGTTTAAGGCCTTCCACATAAAGGACGTCTTCGATGATTGTATGAGGAGATGCACCAATGGTTCCAACTCCAAGAATTCTTCCTTTATTATCATCACCGTAAGTAACGTATCCTTTGGCCTTAAGTGTTAGACTTGAAAATTTGTTGATGTCGCCCGTCATATGCTTTGAACAACCGCTATCGAGATACCATTGCGTAGAAGTTGTTTTCAAGCATACCTACTGTCGCTCCCCGGATTTCCATCCTGGTACAAACGCGAAAGTGGCGCGGAAAAAGAATAGAGTCGCCAGCCATGCATTTTTATCCCGAAGAAAGGGAATGGTAATGCTGCACAAACCAGAAGAAAGAAAGAGGAAGGACACAGGTCCTACGAACCAAAGAGACTGAGTTCGGGAGTCGGTTACGACCTGGGAAGGTATTAGCACCCAGATCGTCCGTCGTACCCGACGGGATCCACGCTTGCAAAAAGAAACTATTTCAAAGGGTGAGGGTATGAAAGCTGCAGCAAAAGAAATGAGAATGAACTGGAAAAGGAACTGAATAAGAAAAGAAAAGGAAAAATGTAGGGAAAATAAAGATTGTGCTCGAACGGGCCCTACCCCGCTGCCTACGTACCTCATCAGGATAATGAGGATCAGAGACGCCGTAGTTCCCCTAACTAGGGGTAACAAAGGGAAATTGCTTGTGAATTAAAGCTTGAACTGCCTATGCCATTGCTCAGGTGTTGCAGACTCGGACGACGAGTGCGTAACCGTCTTGCAAGATGACAAGTAGGAGCAAGTTCGCGTACGGAGCGAAGGAGATGAGAAAATAATTCCCGAAGGAAAGACGCTTATTGTTTGTTTGGTGTTTTTTAGAAGCTTTTATGAGTGAAAGTTTGCATAGGTAAGTGTACCTAAGTCTTACTCAATGGGATGTGTACATCTCACATCATCCCGAAATGGAATGCGCAAGAGGCACACCTATCTATGGAGGAAATCCCCAAAGCTAGTCCCACAAGTGAAGGCTTAAGCACACTGGCCTATTATCGTTATTAAGTGTTTTTGTGGTTTTTTGGTTAAGAAGTGTTTTTTAGCTTTTCTTTGTGAGGTACTCATGTTAAGACCTATCCACCACGAGTGATGACTCACACCTCGCCCCGAAATGGAACGCATGCAAGCATCTCATAGCAAAGTCTCATGTCACATGAAAGTACTCAACCTTTATTAAATGAATTAAAATTAAGTTTGAAGATGAGAAGAGAGAGAGCACCAAAGGATCTCAAAGGAAAAATTCTAAAAGGGACTAAAGCAATCCTAAGTGTTAACATGCATGGATGTCCTAAGGGTTAGTGAGGTTTCTATCCTAATGAAGAAGGAAAGAAGAAGATAGAAGAAGGGATGAGAAAGGCCTAGGCCCAACAAAAGAGGGTTAGTTCACATAAACATAAGAGGAAGAGATGAGATTTGGAGAGGTGGAACTCAATTTCCACATCTCACACTTACCATAGCCCCTGCAAGGTTAGTATGCACAAGCGAAACAAAAATGAGCAAATCGACATGACATCATCCAACAATCAGAAGTGAAATGAAATGAACAAATGCCTAATGCCAATTCAACTCAAATAAATGAAGATGAGAGCCTTATGATTTAAAATGAGGCAACATGAATACATATGGAAACAAATGCGCACTTATGAAAGATGTAATGCAAAACGTACAAAATACAAGCACAAAGTTCAAAAACAGAATCAAAATGATATGAAGAATGGCTTAGGAGGCCAGCGAGATGAAGAGAGAAGTCACACAATACCAAACAATATCAAAATAGAAGCAACGGAATCAAAAGATGGAGTTTAAACACTTAAAGAAACAAATGACTTGAATAAGAAGCAAACGCAAAAATTCAGAAGACACAAGACCTATCCTAGGACCAGGAAGGTACCCACACCCCAAAGGAACCCCAAATGATAAGAAGAAGTTGGCACAAGTGCCCTTCCAAGCCTATAAGAGATCTTATGAACTAAACGAGGCAAAATGGGACAAGGTGAGAACAAAAATCCACAAATAATCAACCAGCCATCTAAAAATTCTACAACTTAAACCAAATGATCTTCAAACATGTCATATCAACTTTCCAAAAGTATTTGCAAAAATTCAGAAAGGAACTAGGTCAAATGGAGGTACAAACACAAGTTAGGACAGAAAACTTACATCACAAGATATCAGATCAAAACTCAAGAAATAATTTCCTAAAAATTCAGAGAAAAATTACATGAAAACTACAAGATCTCAGGAACACAGTGCAAAACGAATGGAATTAAAACTCCAAATATTGAAAGCTATGGAAAATAAACAAGACAGGCTGGTCAGGAAATAAAGCAAAAGAAGCTATGTGCCTTGGAGATTTAATTCTGGCACGCTAATCAATGGAAAAAATAAAATAAAAATGTGATAAAAAACTAAAGACATAAAGGAAAGTCTATGATTTTTTTTCGGATTTTTAGGTGAATGGAACTATTTTTAATGAATGAAAATGAAACTGGAATAAAAAGAAATTAAGTTGAAGAAAAAAAGAAATTAAAGAAATGGAGTGAGGTGTATGAAGTAATGGTTTTGAACTGAATTCGAATGGGCCTGCTACTAGTGAGGTGTGAATAGCACGCAGGCAAAGCCCAGCATCAGCGCTGGTGTATGCTAATTGGAGTGGAAATTATGAAAATTAATATGGAGATGTTGGGAAAAAATGGCCACGCGCAGGTTTATTTAACACAGGCCCTACCGGACGGTGACAAGTGTCACCGCCGGTATGGGCAAAAATCAACAAAATCAGATTACTCTATCCCTTATCCTCATCGGAAATCACAAGCTCTCAATATTTCTTTATTAATTCCTAGCATTATCTAATAATAAAAACAACAACAAAAACCAAGTCTCTCTCTCTGCGAACCACTCATCACCTTCTCCTCCAACAAGAAAACCCTAGCCCGCCGACATCTCTTCTTCTTCGACCTTGCCTCGCCGCCGGAAAACCCTTCCTCTTCTCCCTTCAACAACATCAAAACCCGGCGCCTTTCGTCCTCAACCTCACGACACCATGTTCATCACCTTCTTCTTCCACTTCGCCGACACCATCTCCAATCTCACTCGGCTTCATCTTCTTCCAAACTCTCCGCCGCCGACAAAACCTCCTACCACCTTCATAACATCCAAACGCCACCTAACCCTAAACCTCTCTCAACCTCTCCTCTAATGGCCATCACCTCAATCCCTCAATGACCTAGCCTACCCGCCGCCGTTTCTCCTTCAACCTTACGGCACCAAACTCCTCTCGCCTCCGTCAACTTTCATCTTGTTCTTCTTCCAACAGCCTCACCGCCGAACCTATACTTTAACCTAAGCTAAACAACCCTAACCTAATCGCGCTCAACATGAATCCAGAAATAAAAGACTCAGAACTCAACTCAAACACCATATCCACATATTTAGAGTCACGATAACACCAATCACAAACCGCAAACAGATACATCTACAAGCTGAGATTAGTACCTGTTAACCGAAGGAATTGAAGAAGCTGCCGTGAAGTTGATACGAGATTACGAGCTTCAGTTGACGATGCCGACAGCTACAAGGAAATCAGCCTCGATTCGGTAATGCTTCACGTCTTCCGAACTGACTCGAGGATTTGTTATCGTTTATGGAACTTTGCTTCAATTTTGCAATCAAGATTTCTCCGTTCTATGTTGATACGATTTGCAGGCTTGTTGATATTACTGCGAATACTCCGTTCGATGGAAGAACGCTGAATCGATTGAAAGAGTTGAAACAGATTGCCGAATATCGAAGCTTGAATCGAAAATTGGAATCTGGTCTGTAATGTTGGATGGTGTTTGATGAACGTTGAAGCGAATTGGTGGATGTTGAAGCGTTTCTATGCCATTGGTGATGAAGATCGAAGAATAATGGAGAGAGAGATGGATGAGAATTGGATCGGTTTTGGTGAGTTCTTGGTGCTGGAAATTGAAGAACTCGATGCCGATTGTGAATGATTGGATGAAGATTATGAAGAATTAGTTGAAGATTGAAGTGAATTCAAGAGGATTGTGAAGAGAATTCTTGCGGGATTTGAGAGAGTCAGAGAGAGTTTTTTTCTTTTGTTATTTCTGTTATCTGCGATGAAGGAGGAGAATGATTCTGTTATTGTGAAGTATTGATGATTCTTTCTTTTTTTTCGTCACCGCCCTTCTCAGAATCTCAAATTCTGTTATATCCCCCTTTTCGCTTAAAAAAAACCGAATTCTGTTATGACTGAGATTAGAGAGATTTTTTTGGATTTTTCTGTTATTCTTTTTTATGTGATTAAAAATCGTGAGCTTCTCAATAAACTTTCTCAGAATCATTCACACACTTTTTTTTTCTTATTCTCCTTTTTTGTTCAATTTCCTCTGTATGAGTTAGGTGTAATGCCCCCCACTTGACAAACTTCTCCTTTTTCCTTTTTTTAATTCTTTTTGCTTTTCTTGACTGATTGTGTATTGTGCGTGTGCTGAGCGAAATATTGATGATGGGTGTGAAGGTCATGTGGGGTTACTTAGAAATAAACTTCCCACTTTATCACTTTGTACATTTTTTGGAATATGGATATTAACTATAAGAAACAACTATATGTGGATAATTATGGTTTAAAAATAAATGTGACTAAACAAATGAAGATGGTTTAAAATTGAGAATTTTCTTGAGAGAATTTCTTGAATGAAATTTAAATGGCTTTGAATGGAATTGATTTGATTTAATGGGAAATATACAATGAGTTATGTATATGGAAAATGAGTTTGATGGGGTTTGATGGGAAAAATCGGTTTAAGTGAAAAAGTTAGGTAAATGTATAGCAAAGGGAATTTAGCAAAATGGATAGAAACATGGGTATGAATATGGATTTGATGAATGGATATTGAAATTTGGTTGATAATCGGATAATGGATAGAAATAATAATGGATGTGATGTAGGATGGACAATGGTTATACTGTAATAATTGGAAATAGTTTAATCGAAAGTGGATCGTGGATATAGGTATTAGTAACATAACAAATGAATGGATTATGGATACCTGGCCTGACTATTACTAACACGCCCACAACCATGAAAACCTCGGCTTGTGTTATTCAGCATTCTCTTGCCAAAACGCACAACTGTCCTTGCAATGGAAGCAAATCATCTGAATCAATCAACATCTGAGCTAACAAACCCTGAGTTACTTCCAATTCAGATGCATTCTTTTCTAAGAAGATAAATCTACGGATGACCCACTGATAAACTGGATATTCAAGCCAGACCTCACACAAAAACAATGCTTGATAACTTGACAATCTCAATGCACTTCGATCCACTTTTGGATACACTATATGAGGAATAAACCATCGGCCCAGGTAGCGTGCAATTAAAAGCAATTCCAACAAATTCGATCAAGATTAGGTCAACCTTTCATCTGAATCGAAACCTAACTAAACAAACGCACCCGAAGCGAACTTACTGCCAACTCCGCTATGTTATGGATGTTATGCTTCATTCTTCTATGCTAATGATGCAGTGCGAAAATATAAAAATGATATGCCAGAGACTATGCTTATGATGAAATGATGATAAGCAAGAGAGGGCAAATTTAGGGTGTTACATCTGCCCCTATTCAATCACCAGTTAATCTAAAAAGGACGATAGTACGGGCTATCGACCATTCAAGATAAACTGTGGTTGAATACCAAGAAGACCAGAAATTTGCACTCTGACGAAGAATGCAACGCTGGGAAATGAACCCAAACAGATGACGCTCTGGGGACTGCAGGGGAGAAAAGAAGCAGGCGAGCTTCTTCCAAGTTGAAACTGATATCTGGAATAAGAACAAGTTGACAGACGAGTCTTCAAACAATCCTGTGACGCCAGGAGATGGACATATGAGTCCTCAAAACACTTCAAGAACATAAACTGGGACAGACGAGTCTCCGAACAAATCCTGTGACGCCAGGAACTGGACGTACGAGTCCTCAAACACTGCATATAACATGAGACAGACGAGTCTCCTTCGGATTTACCTGTTACGCCAGGACCGGTAATGCACTTAAGTCTGTGGGATAGACATGCAATCAAGGTAGACGAACCTTCTTCATATATTATCCGCGGATATATGGTATAAGACAGACGAGTCTTCTTTGAGCAAACCTGTGACGCCAGACGCAGCAACAACAATAATTGGTGCCTGAGACAGACGAGCCTCCTTCGGATTTACCTGTTACGCCAGGACCGGTAACCATTTCGACATTTAATTCCCACCGTCAGGATTCGAAACCTCTTCAATATAGACGAGTATTGGATGATCATCAAGATAACACAGACGAGTTGTCGCTCCCGATAGGTGACACCAGGGTCACATAAGGGTACAGACGCGAACGGTCGGCGAAGGGAACAATGAGAACACACAGCCGTGAACTCACTGGAGATGAAAAGAGTCGCCAGCTAGGCATTTTTATCCCGGAGGAAAGGTAATGCTGCATAGACCTAGAAAGAAATGGATAAGACGGTTGCGAACCAGAGAGACTGAGAAAGGGGGTTGGTTACAACCTGGGAAGGTATTAGCACCCAGATTGTCCGTCGTACTCGACGGGATCCACGCTTGAAAGATTTGTGTTTTAAAGGGGTAGTGTCAGTGCAATCTGTGTATAAAGAGCTGGAAAGCAATATGTACAGGTGTCAGTGTAAAGTGTATAAGTGATGTGAAGTATGAAAGTGTCAGTGTAAGGAAAGAGTATGCTCATGACCATGAGGCTAAGAGAATAAAGCTGGAAAGAGGGGGAATATACAGAGACTTTTGTTCGATAACTGTTAAGTTATGCCTACGTATCCTCTCGTGCAATGAGGAAGTCAGAACACCGTAGTTCGACCCAAAGAGACTGAAAGATGAAATGACTTGTGAACTGCTTGCTGTCTTTGCTCAAGTGTATGACCTGTCTGGCTCAGGTGCAAACTGTCTTGCATTAGACGGAAGAAGCAAGTTCTCGCTTATGAGTGAAGGTGATGAGAAAAGAATCCCGGAGGAGACGATTATTGTTTGTTTTTTTGAGTTTTCAGTCTTTTATTGCTTTTGAATTTTGTCATAAGTTAATGAGCTTAAGCCTAAACCAATGGGTTAGTAAACTCATCACATCCTCCCTCTGATTAGGGGTAATGAGAATACCTTAAGTGTGAAGTCAGATTCTCACACTTAATTACCTTTGATGTAGGGTTAAGATCATTAACCTACTTGTGATTATTTAGATGTTTTTGGTGTTTCTGTTTAGTGTTGAGTAATGAGGTTAAGCCATAATCAGGGATTAAACAGACTCATTACACCATCCTAAAAGAAGGATGATAGATGAGAATGTTTAAGCTGAGGAAAGTTCCTCAACTTAATCCATGATTAGGGATTAAACCCCTGACAAAACAAGCCTTTGATTAAGTGGATTTTATTTAATGGTATGATGATGAAGTGATTTTTATGATTTGTAAGACAACTTGAGGGGGACTTGTCCATTAACACTAGGGTTAGTCCTTCTTAACCAGTTAAGGAAGAATTAGAACCCTAATGCAAGGCCCAAGTTACAAGTGTGATGTCTTGATACTTATTATGTGAATTGGTTAAGAGATTTAAACACATTAAGGGTTTAATACTTAGGATTAAAGTTATACACTCCATCCTAAGAGAAGGATGCAGGCATAACCCTAATCACAAAGTCTTAGAGCCTTTATGGTTTAGTCTCTGATTATGAGGTGAGAAGAGAGGACTCAAAGAGAGACACAAAGGTAAAACTATGGGGGGACTAATCAAAACCCTAATTCATTGCCATTCTTGGTTGATCCTAAAGTTTGTGAGGTTTTCAAGAGAAATCTTCAAAGGAATCACCAGGAAGCAGATGAACAGGATCAAGAGAGGCAAAGTGACTTGCTTCATTCAAGAAGTCAAGTCACTTGAAGAAAGAAAGTGGGAAGAACAAGAATGAGCAAGCTCAGTCTCAAACACAAATAAGAATGCAGCAATGGATGCAAGAGAGATGAAAAGAAAAGTTATGAGAAGTGAAGGCAAATCCACTTCTCAAGCTTACTTACCACCTGAAATGTTAGAAAGAAATGCAATGCAATGCAAGATGAGGTGAAATGATATGATGCAAAGCAAGACCAGAAGCATGGTGATGATGAAAATGATGCTATGAGGTGCTGCAAACATGAGACAAGGCATGGAGATGTTCATACAAGATTATGAATGCAAATGATGCAAGCTAAGGAGCATGAACAAGCATGAAAAGTTATGAAGCATACAAGACAAATGACATGGCAAATATGGGATGCAATGATCAAAGATGCTTTATACATGTCTTAAGATGTCAAATGGATCACAAGAATGCACAAAATGCAAAGACAAGTCATGTTATGCAAGAGAATGCAAGAAGGATGCAAAAGAAAGCCCAAATTAGGGTTTATGAATCAAACATCAAACAAAAACCCAAAACAGAAGCAAACCCTAAGATAAAAAATGGAAAATGGCACCCAAAGAAACCCTAAACCTATAATGAACCAGTGCCCAAAGGGGAGCTCTCAACTCTCAACCAAACTCAAGATATGATTTTTCTAAGTTATTAGGGTTTTTTAGGGTTCTTAACAAAAGAAATGCCAAACAATTTGAAAATGCAAGAACAATTCATGGCCTTTTTATCCTTGAAAATACATGCTAAACACAAAACAATGCAAGAAGAATCAATGTCTCAACCTTCTCCAATAGGCAGAAATGAATTTTTGAACTTATGATCAAAATAATGCACAAAAAATGATTTAATTCAATGAAAAATTCTTAAAATGCATCAAGATCAAAAAAAGAAATTTGGTTTGAAGGTTGGACAATGTTTCTAAATGTTTTAGGACATTTCATGAATTTTTTTGTAATTTTTAAATACCTAAAAGTATTTTTAATCAATTAATTCCCATTAATCAATTAAAAATAATCTTTTAAATACTTAAAAATAATTTTTTAATGATAAAAAATAAAATAAAAATATTTTTGGGTCTTAAAAATTAATAAAACTTTAAAGAAAAAGTTTCATAATTTTTAAGAATTTTTTGCTATTTTAAATTAAATATGCAAGTTAATTGAAAAGAAAATGAATAAAAATCAAATAAAAAGAAAAGTCAAATGAAGGAAAGGCCAGGATGCGCTCTGGGTTTAAATGGATTGACCACGCGCCAGATCCAAGGGTTCACACAGCTTCTGACTTAATTAATTAAATTGTGATTAATTAAACCTAAACACGTGGATTAGGGCATAAGCAGCTAATCTGGGCCATTCAAAAGAGAGGGAAGTCAGCTGGTCAACGCTCATCAACGGTTCAAATTCAAACTAGAGTTAATGACGCCATTAGGGCATAATCACTCTCAGGTGGCCGGAGAAGACCTCCGGTCGTCTTCTCCGGCCAGCACCTCACCTGAAAAATCTCCAAAACTCTCAAAACGTACCAAAAATGAAAACTAAGAACATGGAAATGATCCTCATCCTCTCACGAATCAAACCCCTCTCTCAAAACAAATTTATATTTCCTAAATCAACTGAATCGAAGAGAATAAGTTCTAGGTCACGCAAGCTTCAGAAACAAATTAAATGCTCAAATCACAACCATTTTCAAAACTAATGGTACCAGAATGATCAGGATAACACAAAGAACAAGTTTGGAACAAAAGAAATGATTTCTGGAAAAATTATTTTCGAGCTACCTGAGATTTGGAGCTTTCAGTTTTGGAACTTTCTGGCTTTTTCTTTAAGTGCAAACCACTCCTTAGGACCCCTTGATGATGTTTGAATGCCTTAGAACAATTTATGTAGGCTGGTTGATGAGTTTCGAAAGCTCCTGCTTCAAGCTCAGTCAACAATGGCTATGGTGATTCTGGCTGATTCAGGCCATTGTGAATGATGGTTTGTGGTCTAGATGATGTATGGAAAAGCTTTGCAAGGTTTGTTTGGCTGTTTGTAAGCTAGGATGAGAGTTTCGAATGAAACTGCAAAATGGAGTGAGAAATGGCAGTGAGTTATTCTGGCTGTTTCAGGCTTGTGCTTTGGGTGGTTTGAGGTCTATGAAGTGTGTTGAGTTGGATGATGAAGAAAGTTTGAGTGTTTGCAGGCTGTATAGAGAAATTCGAAGGCTTATGCAATGTGGAAGGTTTTGGTGAATGTGTTGAATGTATGTGTTTCAGCCTTGCTTAGTGATGTCTTTAGCTTGCAAAGGGATAACATAAACAAATCTGATTGGTCAGAGGATGTGACTTGTGCTTTATGGATAGGTATGTCACCTTTTGCTCAAAGTCCACTTTATGTGTAAGGCAAGTATGGTGTGGTGCTAGGCAAGTACAAGGCATGGGCTATGCGCAGCAAAATGAGGGGAAAGAGTCAGCTTGGTCCAGCATTCAAGGCAGCAAGTTGGTAAAGCATGATCATGAGTTTTTGCAAGTTGTGACATTTTGGTTCACATGTGACTCCTTTGCCTAACCAAACATAAAACCATGGCATTCTTAGTTCAAATCTGATTTTTAGGACTTAGAGAATGTTTATGCAATGGTTTGAGATGAATTAGAGGCTGCAATGTGCATTGGTTCAAGACTTTGCAAAATTTCCATTTGAAGCATGCCTTAGAAATTAATGATTTTTGCCAACTTTGCATTGCCATAACTTTTGATCCAAGAAGAGTTTGATCATGTTCTTGTACTTTTTGAAAAGGGAAAGATGAGATCTACAACTTTCATGACCAAAGTTTTTCCATTTGAAGCCTTTTTGGATCAAGAATCAAGGCTTGAAAAATGACCTAAAATGATGCATTCTTGAAAAGTCAACTATGCCCAAAAAGTCAACATTTGCAAAAACCCTAAATTCTTGATTTCTATGAACTTCAACCTTCTTCCATGATCAAATAAAGATCATATACACTCAAAATGATGAAGATCACCCATTGGTTGGGTCATTGGGGGCCTCAGATGCCCTGATTTTGCACTGACTTGGCTGAAAAGTCAACTCTTGATCAGAGGACTTCCCCATGGAATTTCTTCATGAAAATTGATATGCATACTCCCTATACCATATAGAGATCAATGGAAACAAGAATGACCAAAAAATTTAGGGCTATGGCCTCTGAAACCAAAACCCTAATTTTCAGTCAACTGTGTAGTTCAACCTGGCTCTGCATCCACTCAAACCCTAGTTCTTGTGATTCCTCTGCATTTTTGACTTTGAGGAGATGGGATATGACATAAGAAAACACATGGACCCCCTTGAAGTGATTGGTGGCCTTTGGAGTGGCTCAAGAAGCTTTGGGATTGCTCAGATCACAAACCCTAGGTGCAGATGCCTTAGAAACTATCCAGTGAATCAAAAAATGAAATATGAGATGATATGTTTGTGTTTATGCATATGAGGATGATCACAAGCCATGGTGTGGATGGGTGAGGGCAAATTTGGGGTGTTTACAGCTGCCCCTATTCAAACATGAGTTAGCTGTGCAGGGTGTAAGCGACGGCTTAACAGGCAAACAAGATAACTTGTGGTTTAATACCAAAGACAGTCCAAAATTTGCACTCACAGAATGAAGAAGAAAAGGGATATAGATTATAAAGGAAAATAAAGTATATTGTAAAGTATGGGCGACGGAGGACGACCGTCGAGCAGAGGACGACTGCTGGGTAAGGAGCAATGACGGGGACGGCCGACATGCTGGGGAGAGTGTATGAAAATAAAGCAATGACGGGGACGGCCGACATGCTGGGGATAAAAGGTAAAGCTAAGACGGGGACGGCCGACTAGCTGGGGAAAATAAAATCATGATGGGGACGGCCATCACGATAAAACTGTAAAATTTCTGAGGATTAATGAAACATGACGGGGACGGCCATCAAGTTCATAAAGGTAAAGTAACCAACGATGGGGACGGCCATCGGGCTAAAAAGGAAAAGGGACCACGACGGGGACGGCCATCGGGTTAAAGAATAAATGAAATAAACAGATGATGGGGTACGGCCATCAAAGGTGAAGGACGATCACCTAGCAGGGGACGGCTGCTCTGTTGGGAATAAAAGAAATATGATGGGGACGGCCATCAAAGGTGGAGGACGACCACCTGGCAGGGTACGGCTGCCGAAAGTATCACGACACAGTACGAGTGCCGGATAGAAAGGGTCAACGATGGGGACGGCCATCGGATGAGCATGATGGAGGACGACCATCAAGAAGTGGAGGACGACCACTCAGCAGGGTACGGCTGCTCTCAAGGTTGGTCATGACATAGGACGAATGTCAGATAACCAAAATCAACAATGGGGACGGCCATTGGATAAAGTGATGAAGGACGATCATCAAAAGGTGGAGGACGACCACCTAGCAGGGGACGGCTGCTAAAAACAACGATGGGGACGGCCATCGGACGAGCATGATGGAGGACGACCATCAAGAAGTGGAGGACGACCACTTAGCAGGGTACGGCTGCTCTCAGGGTTATCATAACACAGGACGAGTGTCAGATAAAAAGGAAATTTGTTTTGTTGGCGATCTACTGGGGAGATAGTAAACACGGACGAGCGTTTACATCCAAGAAACAAAAGGGTATAAGTGTTTGGTATCGTGTATAGATTAAAGATGCGGACGAGCATCCTTAAGACTATGATACGGACGAGTATCATGTAGAAACAAACTGACACATGTTCGGAGATGATGATACGGACGAGTATCAACTGGTTAACAAAGAACACGGACGAGTGTTGCATCTGAAAGTATCCTTCTGGGGAATAATAGACACGGACGAGTATCTATATTCAAGAAGACACAAGTGTTTGACACGGTGTACGGATTAAAGATGCGGACGAGCATCCTTAAGACTATGATACGGACGAGTATCATGTAGAAACAAGCATTAGACGCAATATTCTGAGATGATGGTACGGACGAGTACCAACTGGTTAACAAAGAACAAGGACTACTGTCGAATCTGTGGGGATATGAATGGTATATACAAGATACGGACGAGTATCTGTATAGGTATGAGTAGTATGAGTATATATAGATGAGTGTTTATCTCCTGGGGAGAGTGACACGGACGGGTGTCAAGAGAAAAAGTATAATATTAACAAGTATATGAGTTGATGAAAGTGTAAGCGACGGTGCTGGGGAAAGATGGCACGGGCAGGTGCCAAGAAGGTGTATATAAGTATCTGTGAGTGCAAAGAGGGTGTCTTTGGCCTTCTGTTGGTGATTTGACACGGACGGGTGTCAGGAAGTGCCCGTAGTACGGGTGATTTTGTTTGTAGAGTGTATTCAGGCAACCTTACTGGGGAGTGATGACACGGACGGGTGCCAAAAGGTGTATATACTGGTATTTGTGATTTGAGAGGCAACTGCTCTTGCTGGGACTCTGGTGAGGATTTCTGTACAATGATGATAAATGGTTTATTATTCACAAGTTCAATTCACAACATGACTTATGATCATGCTATGCATTTGATTTTTTTGCCGTAATGTTCCGTATTAGACGGAATGCTACGCTCTGAGGGTGAATATGATGTGAATGCTATGATTATGCAAAGAGGCGTAGATTCGGGACTCGAATCCCGTTGCTGCGAAGATCTCTGGTCGATCTGCTTGAAATGGACATCCCAGCTGGGTATGAGATCACTGGTAGACCTAATGACGTATCTGTTTGGGGATATAGGTCGCCGATTGACATAACCTTGTAAATGAGAGACCCAGCTGGGGTTTGTAGAGGCTTTCTTCACTCTGTTGTGATCTTCATGCATTACTCTTCTGGATAGAGGCTGGAACTCTGTGGGAAGATGGTTCCCTGACTTCTGTATTCAACTGAGGATGACATGGCAACTCGGCTGGGGAAGTGAGAGGCAACTCAGCTGGGGAGAGCAACAAGAGGCAACTCAGCTGGGGAAATAGCATTTCCGATGCTGAGATTGAGTGCATGTCGATTTGGCAACTTTGCTGGGGAAGTGGGCACCTTCCAGTGCCACGTGGAAGATAGACCGAGTTGATAATGATTCAGCAACTTGCTAAGACGTAACTTGCATGCCCCGGGTTGCGTTCTGGATACCTGCAATCCTGCAAAGGTAAGGAAACGTATAAAAGGTCCCGAGGTATCCCTTACTGGATTCCGTCATAGGAGTTAAGTACTTTCGAGAGTAATCATATTCCCTGTAAGCATGTGTTTTTTTATTTTTAGAGAAAGGCATCTGTACTTATGCAATTATATTTTTAGAGATATCAGACAACTCTTTGCAAAACATAAATGTAAAAACGAGACATGACTGAGAATCTGATTTTATTAATTCATGTGCCCTGAATTGGCAAGATACAGTCAAAGAAACATATCTCCTGAAATGAGGAGATTGTTACAAATTGAGAAATAAAGTGCTGGCGGTGTTGACGACGCTTTCAAGGAGCTTCCTCTTCTGCTATGACTCGTATGACAATGACGTTCTTCTCGTCTTGCTTTCTGGAGAGAGTTGATTCTGATTGAAGCTTGATCCTTTGGAAGCTTACCAAGTTGTAGGTGATACAGACGGACTCAGAATGCAGTTGTTCGCTTATTCCCTTATTTTGCATGGATCGCCCTTTCGGGTTTTCAATCCATCGGGATACCCATTTTTGCCTGAGCTGTCCAATGCGGCTTTTCAACTCAGCGGGTGTACATTTTTTTGTTTATTTTCCCTTACTTTTGCCCGAGTCTTTTATTCTGTTTTTGACTCGCCGGGATGCCCCTTTTTTGCCTGGACTTACATTCTGTTTTTATGTCCAGCGGGTCATTTTATGCGAAGTATTTTTTAACTGCATCTGAATTCACAGGGGACGGGAAATCTTCACCATCCATGGTACTGAGCATCAGTGCTCCACCAGAGAAAACTTTCTTTACAACAAATGGTCCTTCATAATTTGGAGTCCATTTGCCCCTGTGGTCTGTATGAGGAGGGAGGATTCTTTTCAGCACAAGATCTCCTACTTGGTACTCTCGGTGCCTGACTTTCTGATCGAAGGCTTTCTTCATTCTCTTCTGATATAACTGCCCATGGCAGATTGCAGCCAATCTTTTCTCTTCGATCAGACTCAGTTGTTCGTATCGGGACCGAACCCATTCTGCTTCACTTAGTTTAACATCCATTAATACCCGTAACGAGGGTAGTTCAACTTCAACAGGTAGGACCGCTTCCATACCATATACAAGCTGATAAGGTGTTGCCCCAGTGGACGTTCTGATTGACGTGCGGTACCCATGCAAGGCAAACGGTAGCATTTCATGCCAGTCTTTGTAGGTGATTACCATCTTCTGCACAATCTTCTTGATATTCTTGTTAGCTGCCTCAACAGCGCCATTCATCTTTGGCCTGTAAGGAGAAGAATTGTGATGTTGGATCTTGAAGTCCCGGCACAGCTCTGCCATCATTTTGTTGTTTAAATTGGAACCATTATCAGTAATGATTCGCTCGGGCACTCCATACCGACAAATGATGTCTCTCTTCAGGAATCGGGCTACCACTTGCCTAGTAACATTTGCATATGAGGCTGCTTCAACCCACTTGGTGAAATAGTCAATGGCGACCAGGATGAATCTGTGACCATTTGAAGCAGTCGGCTCAATCTTGCCAATCATATCAATACCCCACATGGCAAAGGGCCATGGTGAAGACATGATGTTCAAAGGATTGGGAGGCACATGCACCTTGTCTGCATAGATCTGGCATTTGTGACATTTTCTGGCGTAGGCACAACAGTCTGCATCCATTGTGATCCAATAATAGCCTGATCTTAACAACTTCTTAGCCATGGCATGTCCTCCTGCATGGGTACCAAAAGATCCTTCGTGCACTTCATGCATCAACAAATCTGCTTCTGTCCTATCAACACATCTGAGGAGTACCATGTCAAAGTTCCTCTTGTATAAAGACCCATCAGTGTTCAGAAAGAAACTTCCAGCAAGCCTTCTCAAAGTCTTCTTATCATTGGAAGATGCCCCAGATGGGTATGTCTGATCCTCCAAGAAGCTTTTAATGTCATGAAACCAAGGCTTATCATCCTTGACAACATCAGCTGCAAATACATATGCTGGTCTATCAAGTCTAGATACTGAAATCTGGGGTACAAAGTTAACCGTTTGAACTTTGATCATGGATGAAATGGTAGCAAGAGCATCTGCAAACTGATTCTCGTCCCGAGGGATATACTCAAGCTTGACTGTTGTAAAGAAAGTCAATAACCTTCTTGTATAATCCCTGTAAGGTATCAGATGATCCTGGTGTGTGTACAATTTTCCGTTGGTTTGATTGACTACCAAAGCTGAATCCCCGAATACGGTCAATGTTTTGATCCTGAGGTCGATGGCTTCCTCAAGACCCATAATGCAAGCTTCGTATTCAGCTTCGTTGTTAGTGCAGTTGAAAGTGAGTTTTGCCGAGAAAGGCATGTGAACTCCTTTTGGTGTAATGAGTATTGCACCAACACCACGACCATTCATGTTAACGGCCCCATCAAACATCATAGTCCATTCTTCTTCCGGGTCAGGCCCTTCGGTGTGGATAGGCTCTTCATGATCTTTTGCTTTAATGAACAAGATGTCTTCATCAGGGAAGTCAAATCTCATAGGCTGGTAGTCATCAATGGGTTGCTCAGCAAGATATTCAGATAGTACACTGCCCTTGATGGCTTTCTGAGAGGTGTACTGTATGTCGTATTCTGTGAGAATCATCTGCCATCTTGCAACCCGTCCGGTAAGAGCTGGCTTCTCGAAAATGTACTTAACTGGATCCATTTTTGAGATTAACAAGGTAGTGTGGGTCAACATATACTGCCTCAGTCGGCGAGCAGCCCACGCTAAAGCACAGCAAGTTTTCTCGAGCAGTGAATAACGCTGTTCACAGTCGGTAAACTTTTTGCTTAGGTAGTATATTGCATACTCTTTTCGACCAGACTCGTCATGCTGGCCCAACACACACCCCATCGACTCTTCTAATACTGTCAAGTACATAATCAGGGGTCTTCCTTCAACTGGCGGCATGAGGATTGGAGGTTCTTGTAGATACTCTTTGATCTTGTCAAAAGCCTTCTGGCAGTCTTCGTTCCACCTGACCGTTTGTTCCTTTCTTAGCAGCTTGAACAAGGGTTCACAGGTTGCTGTAAGGTGAGATATGAACCGTGAAATATAGTTCAATCGACCTAAGAACCCTCGGACTTCCTTTTCTGTCTTCGGTGCAGGCATCTCTTGAATAGCCTTGACCTTATCAGGGTCAACCTCAATCCCTTTCTCGCTTACAATAAAGCCCAGCAGCTTACCGGATCGCACCCCGAATGTGCATTTGTTGGGGTTTAGCTTCAATTGGTATTTCCTCAGACGCTTGAATAACTTGAGAAGATTTACCAGGTGATCTTCCTCTGTAAGGGACTTGGCGATCATATCATCCACGTAACATTCTATTTCTTTGTGGATCATATCGTGGAATAATGTCACCATAGCCCGTTGATATGTGGCACCAGCATTCTTCAGTCCGAATGGCATCACTTTGTAACAGAACGTGCCCCAAGGTGTGATGAATGTTGTCTTCTCCATGTCTTCAGGTGACATCTTGATCTGATTATATCCTGAAAATCCATCCATGAAGGAGAATACCGAGAACTGAGCCGTGTTATCCACCAATACGTCAATGTGAGGTAATGGGAAGTCATCTTTCGGGCTGGCTCTGTTCAGATCCCGGTAGTCAACACACATTCTTACTTTGCCGTCTTTCTTAGGCACAGTTACTATGTTAGCAACCCACGGCGGATAGCTAGTCACAGCAAGGAACCCGGCGTCCCATTGCTTTTGTACCTCTTCCTTGATCTTCATAGCCATGTCTGGGCGAGTTCGGCGCAGCTTTTGTTTGACTGGTGGGCATTCTTCTCTCAAAGGCAGCTTGTGTACAACAATGTCGGTATCCAACCCTGGCATATCTTGATACGACCAAGCAAACACATCAACATACTCTTGAAGCAGATCTATCAGTTGTCTCTTCACTGAGTCTTGCAGGCAGGCCCCGATTTTAACTTCCTTCACGTCTTCGTCTGTACCAAGATTAATCACTTCAATCTCCTCCTGGTGAGGAGTAATAACCTTTTCCTCCTGTCTTAACAACCTGGCTAGCTCTTCAGGAAGCTCATATTCTTCATCAACCCCTTCATCAGCTTGATTGATCGGATTGTCAAAGTCATACGATGTCATAGCCGTGCTGTTGTCGGTGCTGTCAGGAAGGCACTCTCTGCAAGGGTTAAGTTTGTTCATTTTAGTGATTGATTTTAATCTTGCTTTAGAAAAAGTGAAATGAAGTTATCATTTTGAAAACACCGCCATTTATTTTTGTACAAAAAGAAAAATGGAAAAACAGTGAGCATAAAAGAAAAAAAAAAGACTCGTTTGCAAAAAGATGTCTGATATTTCATTAATTTAATCTTGTTTGCACAAAAGTACAGATGGCCCTGGTTACAAAATGAGTCTTGTCATCTTGGGCAAGATGCAAGACTTGGATGCATGCTATAAAAATACAGGAAATAATAATTACTCTGCATGAGTAACTCTTATAATTTCCTGGGAAGACCAGTTCGAGACACTGCTCCCCGGGATCTTCGGACGAATCCAATTCTCCAGATTGCGCTCCTCTTCCAGCTCGTCTTCCAAACAGTTGATAGCATCGGGGGTAAGCATCCCCCCACTGACAAAACCAGGCTCTGCAGCAGCCTTTGCTTGATGTTGAGTTGGTCTGTAACCCAACCCAAATTTGTCCTTCTTCTCCTCCACAGCTAATACCTTGCCCCAGCCTAGGGCAGTTCCTTCCTCAATAACCTTCCGGGCTTGTTGGTATGATGACATGGAGATACCCGACACAGCAGATGCTTCATTGACGTTCAAGGCTTCAAAACCTTGGCTCATTGTTTCATGGATTTCCCCATCCATCTCAATGTATTTGTAAGTAGCCAGATGGCTAACGAAAATATCCTCTTCCCCACAGATTGTGACAACTTGACCTTCCCACTCAAATTTTAACTTTTGGTGAAGGGTAGACGTTACTGCGCCGGCGGCGTGAATCCAGGGCCTACCCAACAAACAGCTGTAGGCGGGCTGAATGTCCATCACATAAAAGATAGTTTTAAAGGTCTGCGGGCCAATTGTTACGGGCAGCTCAATCTCTCCCAGAACCGATCTCTTCGAACCATCAAAGGCTCGTACTACCAGGTTGCTGGGTCTCAATGCCAATCCATCATATTCAAGCTTCACCAGAGCCTTCTTTGGTAAGACATTCAGGGAGGAACCTGTGTCCACCAGCACATGAGAAAGGACAACTCCTTTGCATTCCACGGTTATGTGCAAGGCTTTGTTGTGATTGCGGCCATCCACTGTCAGGTCAGAATTGGTAAACCCTAGCCCATTGCTAGCAGTAACATTTCCAACCACGGTTTCCAATTGGTTGACAGTAATCTCCTCCGGCACGTAAGCTGCGTGCAGGACTTTAAGTAGTGCATTCCGATGGGCTTCGGAGCACATAAGCAGTGAGAGGATGGAGATTTTGGATGGCGTCTGGTGAAGTTGATCCACAATTTTATAATCACTCTTTTTGATGATTCGCATAAACTCATCAACTTCCTGATCGAATGGAGTCTTCAGGGCTTCTTTGGCAACTTGGTCTTCCTGCACCGGGCCTTTTCCTTTTGCCTTGGCAGCAGCTTCTGCTTCGGCAGTAGGCCTTTGAACTTGTGAAGCAAAAAGACGTCCGCTTCGAGTGAAGCCTCCGCCTCCCCCCACATTATCTACTTGTGGTGCAGGTGTTGATGTTTCCAGAGTGATTCTTTTTCCTTCGCAATACAAGTCAGAGCCATAGTGCCAGGGGATGGCCCTATTGCTTTCATATGGTACTGGTCCAGGCACCGTGACAGTGACCGGACTGATTGCTGCTGCTGAAGGGACTGTTATTGTTTGTGGATCATAGAAGATTGTAACTGGTGCTCTGGCGGGAGCAGCACCTTCTGAATGGTAGGCAGAATTATTCTCAGGATCGTAGAATATGGTAACAGCAGAGACATCTTCATGATTGATTGCTGGTGTTGTAGGAGGTACTGTTGGAAGGACTGTTGTTGTTGTTGATGGAGATTCGAAATGGAATGAAGCTGAAGTTGTAGCAGGAGGAACTGTTGAAAACTGATCATTTGGGAGGACAGATGAAGTACTGGTTGATGTTGCTGGTGAGTTGTCGGGAACAATAGTTGCTGTAGTTGTAGGAGGTTCTGAAACCGTTGTTGATGAAGTTGCCGGATTTGTCAGAAATGATGTAGTGATCTGTAGCAGGCCACTCTGAATAAGGCTGTCAATGCCATTCCTCAGGTCCTCGCACCCATTCCATGAAATATTGCAGTAGGGACACCCTAGTTCACACCCCGGAAATATTTGGTTTTCTCGAAGTTGAGCTTTGATTTCCACCAATGGTGTCCTGATCTGATCCACACTAGTTATCAAATAAGACAGTTGGTCTTCTTCGATAGCATTAATTCGGGGACCACCATGGTTTGGCATAGGGTTTTTATTGACATTGGGAGGAGGTGCAAAATTCAGAGCCTTGGAGTCTACCAAGTCTTGTACCTTCATATGCAGAGCCCTGCATTTTTCTGTACTGTGACCAGGTGCGTTTGAATGGAAAGCACACCTAGCATTGGGGTCATAGTTTCTTGGTAGACTGTTGGGATCCGGAGGTGCCAACGTTCTTAGCTCAACTAGGTTGAGTTTCAGAAGTTGTGGCAGCAAGGCAGCATACGGCATTGGGATCGGGTCGATCACTCGGTTAGCTTGGGATGGCCTTTGTTGGAATGGCCTCTGTTGATTGTTGCTGTTGGAGTTGTTGTTGTTGTAGTTTCTTGGAGGATATTGATTCTGATGATATTGAGGTTGTTGTTGGAAGTTTTGTTGAGGAGGTTGATAGACTGGCTGAGGATGAGCTGGAGCAGGGATGGTGACTGCTGCTATTGACCTTTGAACATATTGGGGCCTACCCCTGTTGGTGTGAATGGCATTGGTCTCGCCAGTTCTTCTCGGGCCTGTAAAAGGCTTTCTTGTACCACTGGACGAGCTGGCACCATTATCGGAGATCTTACCCATTTTTAACAGGCTTTCAATTCTCTCCCCAGCTATGACAACATCTGCGAAGCTAGTGGAGGAGAAAGCAGCCAACCTGTCAATATACGTTCCTTGAAGAGTGTTCATAAACATGTCTGCCATTTCTCTCTCAGACATTGGTGGTTGAACAGCAGCAGCCAGTTGCCTCCACCTTTGGGCATACTCTCGGAAACTCTCCCTCGAAGACTGTGACATTCCCATTAGGAGGGTCCTGTTGGGTGCCATATCTAGATTATACTGATACTGTCTGATGAAGGCTTCTGCCAGGTCCTTCCAGCATCTTATAGTTGCTCTTGTCAGATGGGAATACCATTCCCTTGATGCTCTAGTCAAGCTATCTTCGAAGTAGAACATCCAAAGTTTCTCATCCATTGTATAGGCCTTCAGCCTTCCCAGAAATGATTGCAAATGAGTCCGGGGGCATGAAGTCCCATTATACTTTTCGAAACAAGGAGGCTTGAACTTATGGGGGATCCTGACCCCTTCTACCAAACCCATGTCCATGACGTCGAACCCCAAAGAATTTTGAGATTCTAAGGACCTCAACTTCTCAGCTATCTCTTCCAATCGTCTATCATAAGTTTCCTCTCCAGCACCCATTACTGTAAATTGGTCCTCCTGAGGATCTTCTTGAAGTACCCTGGCTGCAGTAGCTGTTCCTTGAATGTTTGCAGGAATATTAATCTCAGGATGGAGATGTGGACCAAACACAGGGGGGTTAACATGTGGTTGCACCCTTTCATTGTTACTTGTGCCAGCAGTCCCCACATGGGGCTCCTCTTGATTCCTCCCCTCTACCAAAGTTCTGAGCCTCTCCTGGCTTTGAGCTAAGTTGTTCATCACTTCCATGAATTGTGTTATCTGGGTTCTCATCTCCAACCTTTCGTTGGCCATCTGGTTTCTGACCTCCGTAAGGTCTTGTTGCATCTGATCCATCTGAATTCCCGGAAGGTTGTTTCTAGTTGGGTACCTGTGAGGCCTGTTGAGAGGAAATACCCGGCGGCGAGCAATAATTCCTGAGATTCACAACAGAGGTTAGCAACAACAAAAAACCTACAAAACAAACAAAATGGTTAGCATGCAATGCAATTATGCTTATTTGCTCTCAAGGTATCCGGTTTGGCCTTCAGTTTTGACCCTTCCAGACCCTTGAAGATGCTGCTGTTGAAGTTGCTTTTGATGTGAACCCAGATAGAAACCAACACAAATATATTACAAAGGTGAAATAATACAATTTGTTCATTTTACAACACCGGCCCCCTAAGGGGTCAAAATACATCACAAAAGTACATGGAAAAGGAACAACAACAAGCAAATGATCAAACTCCAAGGCCAAACTCATCCTCACGAACTTCCTTGAGAAGTGCTTCGGTCACAGGATCAGCCGGATGCTCCGTAAGATTTCTGATGAGAAGGTTTCTTGTTGCAACAGCTGCAGTCAACTTCCTGTTCTGACTTTGGTCCTTAGACCTCTTCACTCCAGCTCTGATTTCTAGCTCTGATATTTCCTTCTGGGCTGCTGCCAGGGCTTTTTCCATCTGCTCCATCTTGTCTTGAGCTCTCTTGTCTTCTAGAGTACGGGCCTCAGTGATCCGGACCCACCTGGCCTGACTCTCTTTCAAATACAAGTCTGTCCTTGCTTTCTGAAATTGGGCTTCCTTACAAGCGTTCTTCAGAATCTGCTCACCAGCTTTGGACTTGTTGATATAATCTCCAGACTTCTCAATTTTAGTCAAGTATTCCACTCTCAGTTTCTCCAATCTCTCAATCTCCCTCACACCTTCACTCCTCTCCCTGAGGGTCTTCTGCAAGGCTTGGGTTAACTTCTCATTTCTTTCCTTCAAGCTTTCAAACTCCTCCAGACTGATAGTGACAGGGGGTGGTGCTGAAGATGACTCAGGCATGTCTTCTATGGTAAAGGGCATTCCAGAGAATTGGGCCCTAGCATGGGACCACTCATAATATTGGACTGATGCCACATTATTGCACTTCCCCAGAATGGTGATTCCCTTGGTTTGAACATGATCCCAGGCCCAGGCAGCCTGCCTAACAGTTGCCAGACTGATCTTGTTCTCACAGTAGAGGGTCTCCACCAAGTCTTGTACCCTAGGAATGTGGACCAGTGCATAGCCTAATTGCCTTCTGAACAGCAGAGGGTTGTAATTGATGCTTCCCTTAACTCCTATTAAGGGCACATTGGGAAAGTGCCCACAGCTGGTGATTATATCTCTGCCCTTGGTGCTTTGAGTACACCATCTGATATCTGCTGAAGTTAGGACAGTGAGTCTCTTAGCCCAGTTGCTTTGCTGGTGAGGATTTAGAAATGCATCTGTCCTGGGTAGATGCCTGAGAAACCAAGCATGGAATAATGGAGCACAACACCTCACTAGCCTTCCCCTCTGCTTCTCATTTCTCTGATGGACTGAGTAATAGAGATCACCCAGTAAAGTTGGCACTGGGTTCTTCAGGATGAACAAATGGATTGCATTTTTGCTAATGAATCGAGGCTCATCTGCAAACAATACAATTCCATATACACTCAAGGCCAATAGAGCACAAACAGCTTTCCACTCCCCCGAGGAGGCCTTCAGACTAGCTTGAGAAATCAGGAAGTCAAGATGAAAACCAGGGATTCCAGCTTTAGAGGTCATATGCTGTTCAATCAAAACAGGCTCCAGATACAAAGCTTTTGCCACCTCTCCATTGCTAGGAAAGACCATTTCAGGGTTGAATGGGATTTCTCTTTTGATGGGCAGACCAGTCAATGATGAGTATTCTTCCAGAAGAGGCCCCAACTGAAAGTCTTGAAAGGTGAAACATCTCAATGGGGGGTCATAAAACTGAATACAAGTGTGGATGAGGCTCCTCTGTGAAGGGTCCAGATCCATAACCATGTCCAGTATATCTCCATAACTCTCCCTGAACAAGGGTATGTGATCTGGAGTGATCAGGGTTTGGATCCTCCTGATGTCTGATAAGTCTGGTTGGAAGAAATGATAAGTGATGTTGCTTTTCTTTGGAGCCATGATGCTGAGGACTGAGTAGGATAAGTGCTGATGAAGATGCTGAGGAGTGGGCCACTGGCTGGCTAGTGCTAGTAACTGAAGTATATGGCTGACAAACTGAAGCAAGTGCTGGTGGAGATAGGTCAATGGTGCAGATGGGGTCAAAACCAAAACCAGATGAAAGTGGATACCCTGAAACACAAATAAGCAAATGTTAATATGATGCGTGTGCTGAGCGAAATATTGATGATGGGTGTGAAGGTCATGTGGGGTTACTTAGAAATAAACTTCCCACTTTATCACTTTGTACATTTTTTGGAATATGGATATTAACTATAAGAAACAACTATATGTGGATAATTATGGTTTAAAAATAAATGTGACTAAACAAATGAAGATGGTTTAAAATTGAGAATTTTCTTGAGAGAATTTCTTGAATGAAATTTAAATGGCTTTGAATGGAATTGATTTGATTTAATGGGAAATATACAATGAGTTATGTATATGGAAAATGAGTTTGATGGGGTTTGATGGGAAAAATCGGTTTAAGTGAAAAAGTTAGGTAAATGTATAGCAAAGGGAATTTAGCAAAATGGATAGAAACATGGGTATGAATATGGATTTGATGAATGGATATTGAAATTTGGTTGATAATCGGATAATGGATAGAAATAATAATGGATGTGATGTAGGATGGACAATGGTTATACTGTAATAATTGGAAATAGTTTAATCGAAAGTGGATCGTGGATATAGGTATTAGTAACATAACAAATGAATGGATTATGGATACCTGGCCTGACTATTACTAACACGCCCACAACCATGAAAACCTCGGCTTGTGTTATTCAGCATTCTCTTGCCAAAACGCACAACTGTCCTTGCAATGGAAGCAAATCATCTGAATCAATCAACATCTGAGCTAACAAACCCTGAGTTACTTCCAATTCAGATGCATTCTTTTCTAAGAAGATAAATCTACGGATGACCCACTGATAAACTGGATATTCAAGCCAGACCTCACACAAAAACAATGCTTGATAACTTGACAATCTCAATGCACTTCGATCCACTTTTGGATACACTATATGAGGAATAAACCATCGGCCCAGGTAGCGTGCAATTAAAAGCAATTCCAACAAATTCGATCAAGATTAGGTCAACCTTTCATCTGAATCGAAACCTAACTAAACAAACGCACCCGAAGCGAACTTACTGCCAACTCCGCTATGTTATGGATGTTATGCTTCATTCTTCTATGCTAATGATGCAGTGCGAAAATATAAAAATGATATGCCAGAGACTATGCTTATGATGAAATGATGATAAGCAAGAGAGGGCAAATTTAGGGTGTTACATCTGCCCCTATTCAATCACCAGTTAATCTAAAAAGGACGATAGTACGGGCTATCGACCATTCAAGATAAACTGTGGTTGAATACCAAGAAGACCAGAAATTTGCACTCTGACGAAGAATGCAACGCTGGGAAATGAACCCAAACAGATGACGCTCTGGGGACTGCAGGGGAGAAAAGAAGCAGGCGAGCTTCTTCCAAGTTGAAACTGATATCTGGAATAAGAACAAGTTGACAGACGAGTCTTCAAACAATCCTGTGACGCCAGGAGATGGACATATGAGTCCTCAAAACACTTCAAGAACATAAACTGGGACAGACGAGTCTCCGAACAAATCCTGTGACGCCAGGAACTGGACGTACGAGTCCTCAAACACTGCATATAACATGAGACAGACGAGTCTCCTTCGGATTTACCTGTTACGCCAGGACCGGTAATGCACTTAAGTCTGTGGGATAGACATGCAATCAAGGTAGACGAACCTTCTTCATATATTATCCGCGGATATATGGTATAAGACAGACGAGTCTTCTTTGAGCAAACCTGTGACGCCAGACGCAACAACAACAATAATTGGTGCCTGAGACAGACGAGCCTCCTTCAGATTTACCTGTTACGCCAGGACCGGTAACCATTTCGACATTTAATTCCCACCGTCAGGATTCAAAACCTCTTCAATATAGACGAGTATTGGATGATCATCAAGATAACACAGACGAGTTGTCGCTCCCGATAGGTGACACCAGGGTCACATAAGGGTACAGACGCGAACGGTCGGCGAAGGGAACAATGAGAACACACAGCCGTGAACTCACTGGAGATGAAAAGAGTCGCCAGCTAGGCATTTTTATCCCGGAGGAAAGGTAATGCTGCATAGACCTAGAAAGAAATGGATAAGACGGTTGCGAACCAGAGAGACTGAGAAAGGGGGTTGGTTACAACCTGGGAAGGTATTAGCACCCAGATTGTCCGTCGTACTCGACGGGATCCACGCTTGAAAGATTTGTGTTTTAAAGGGGTAGTGTCAGTGCAATCTGTGTATAAAGAGCTGGAAAGCAATATGTACAGGTGTCAGTGTAAAGTGTATAAGTGATGTGAAGTATGAAAGTGTCAGTGTAAGGAAAGAGTATGCTCATGACCATGAGGCTAAGAGAATAAAGCTGGAAAGAGGGGGAATATACAGAGACTTTTGTTCGATAACTGTTAAGTTATGCCTACGTATCCTCTCGTGCAATGAGGAAGTCAGAACACCGTAGTTCGACCCAAAGAGACTGAAAGATGAAATGACTTGTGAACTGCTTGCTGTCTTTGCTCAAGTGTATGACCTGTCTGGCTCAGGTGCAAACTGTCTTGCATTAGACGGAAGAAGCAAGTTCTCGCTTATGAGTGAAGGTGATGAGAAAAGAATCCCGGAGGAGACGATTATTGTTTGTTTTTTTGAGTTTTCAGTCTTTTATTGCTTTTGAATTTTGTCATAAGTTAATGAGCTTAAGCCTAAACCAATGGGTTAGTAAACTCATCACATCCTCCCTCTGATTAGGGGTAATGAGAATACCTTAAGTGTGAAGTCAGATTCTCACACTTAATTACCTTTGATGTAGGGTTAAGATCATTAACCTACTTGTGATTATTTAGATGTTTTTGGTGTTTCTGTTTAGTGTTGAGTAATGAGGTTAAGCCATAATCAGGGATTAAACAGACTCATTACACCATCCTAAAAGAAGGATGATAGATGAGAATGTTTAAGCTGAGGAAAGCTCCTCAACTTAATCCATGATTAGGGATTAAACCCCTGACAAAACAAGCCTTTGATTAAGTGGATTTTATTTAATGGTATGATGATGAAGTGATTTTTATGATTTGTAAGACAACTTGAGGGGGACTTGTCCATTAACACTAGGGTTAGTCCTTCTTAACCAGTTAAGGAAGAATTAGAACCCTAATGCAAGGCCCAAGTTACAAGTGTGATGTCTTGATACTTATTATGTGAATTGGTTAAGAGATTTAAACACATTAAGGGTTTAATACTTAGGATTAAAGTTATACACTCCATCCTAAGAGAAGGATGCAGGCATAACCCTAATCACAAAGTCTTAGAGCCTTTATGGTTTAGTCTCTGATTATGAGGTGAGAAGAGAGGACTCAAAGAGAGACACAAAGGTAAAACTATGGGGGGACTAATCAAAACCCTAATTCATTGCCATTCTTGGTTGATCCTAAAGTTTGTGAGGTTTTCAAGAGAAATCTTCAAAGGAATCACCAGGAAGCAGATGAACAGGATCAAGAGAGGCAAAGTGACTTGCTTCATTCAAGAAGTCAAGTCACTTGAAGAAAGAAAGTGGGAAGAACAAGAATGAGCAAGCTCAGTCTCAAACACAAATAAGAATGCAGCAATGGATGCAAGAGAGATGAAAAGAAAAGTTATGAGAAGTGAAGGCAAATCCACTTCTCAAGCTTACTTACCACCTGAAATGTTAGAAAGAAATGCAATGCAATGCAAGATGAGGTGAAATGATATGATGCAAAGCAAGACCAGAAGCATGGTGATGATGAAAATGATGCTATGAGGTGCTGCAAACATGAGACAAGGCATGGAGATGTTCATACAAGATTATGAATGCAAATGATGCAAGCTAAGGAGCATGAACAAGCATGAAAAGTTATGAAGCATACAAGACAAATGACATGGCAAATATGGGATGCAATGATCAAAGATGCTTTATACATGTCTTAAGATGTCAAATGGATCACAAGAATGCACAAAATGCAAAGACAAGTCATGTTATGCAAGAGAATGCAAGAAGGATGCAAAAGAAAGCCCAAATTAGGGTTTATGAATCAAACATCAAACAAAAACCCAAAACAGAAGCAAACCCTAAGATAAAAAATGGAAAATGGCACCCAAAGAAACCCTAAACCTATAATGAACCAGTGCCCAAAGGGGAGCTCTCAACTCTCAACCAAACTCAAGATATGATTTTTCTAAGTTATTAGGGTTTTTTAGGGTTCTTAACAAAAGAAATGCCAAACAATTTGAAAATGAAAGAACAATTCATGGCCTTTTTATCCTTGAAAATACATGCTAAACACAAAACAATGCAAGAAGAATCAATGTCTCAACCTTCTCCAATAGGCAGAAATGAATTTTTGAACTTATGATCAAAATAATGCACAAAAAATGATTTAATTCAATGAAAAATTCTTAAAATGCATCAAGATCAAAAAAGAAATTTGGTTTGAAGGTTGGACAATGTTTCTAAATGTTTTAGGACATTTCATGAATTTTTTTGTAATTTTTAAATACCTAAAAGTATTTTTAATCAATTAATTCCCATTAATCAATTAAAAATAATCTTTTAAATACTTAAAAATACTTTTTTAATGATAAAAAATAAAATAAAAATATTTTTGGGTCTTAAAAATTAATAAAACTTTAAAGAAAAAGTTTCATAATTTTTAAGAATTTTTTGCTATTTTAAATTAAATATGCAAGTTAATTGAAAAGAAAATGAATAAAAATCAAATAAAAAGAAAAGTCAAATGAAGGAAAGGCCAGGATGCGCTCTGGGTTTAAATGGATTGACCACGCGCCAGATCCAAGGGTTCACACAGCTTCTGACTTAATTAATTAAATTGTGATTAATTAAACCTAAACACGTGGATTAGGGCATAAGCAGCTAATCTGGGCCATTCAAAAGAGAGGGAAGTCAGCTGGTCAACGCTCATCAACGGTTCAAATTCAAACTAGAGTTAATGACGCCATTAGGGCATAATCACTCTCAGGTGGCCGGAGAAGACCTCCGGTCGTCTTCTCCGGCCAGCACCTCACCTGAAAAATCTCCAAAACTCTCAAAACGTACCAAAAATGAAAACTAAGAACATGGAAATGATCCTCATCCTCTCACGAATCAAACCCCTCTCTCAAAACAAATTTATATTTCCTAAATCAACTGAATCGAAGAGAATAAGTTCTAGGTCACGCAAGCTTCAGAAACAAATTAAATGCTCAAATCACAACCATTTTCAAAACTAATGGTACCAGAATGATCAGGATAACACAAAGAACAAGTTTGGAACAAAAGAAATGATTTCTGGAAAAATTATTTTCGAGCTACCTGAGATTTGGAGCTTTCAGTTTTGGAACTTTCTGGCTTTTTCTTTAAGTGCAAACCACTCCTTAGGACCCCTTGATGATGTTTGAATGCCTTAGAACAATTTATGTAGGCTGGTTGATGAGTTTCGAAAGCTCCTGCTTCAAGCTCAGTCAACAATGGCTATGGTGATTCTGGCTGATTCAGGCCATTGTGAATGATGGTTTGTGGTCTAGATGATGTATGGAAAAGCTTTGCAAGGTTTGTTTGGCTGTTTGTAAGCTAGGATGAGAGTTTCGAATGAAACTGCAAAATGGAGTGAGAAATGGCAGTGAGTTATTCTGGCTGTTTCAGGCTTGTGCTTTGGGTGGTTTGAGGTCTATGAAGTGTGTTGAGTTGGATGATGAAGAAAGTTTGAGTGTTTGCAGGCTGTATAGAGAAATTCGAAGGCTTATGCAATGTGGAAGGTTTTGGTGAATGTGTTGAATGTATGTGTTTCAGCCTTGCTTAGTGATGTCTTTAGCTTGCAAAGGGATAACATAAACAAATCTGATTGGTCAGAGGATGTGACTTGTGCTTTATGGATAGGTATGTCACCTTTTGCTCAAAGTCCACTTTATGTGTAAGGCAAGTATGGTGTGGTGCTAGGCAAGTACAAGGCATGGGCTATGCGCAGCAAAATGAGGGGAAAGAGTCAGCTTGGTCCAGCATTCAAGGCAGCAAGTTGGTAAAGCATGATCATGAGTTTTTGCAAGTTGTGACATTTTGGTTCACATGTGACTCCTTTGCCTAACCAAACATAAAACCATGGCATTCTTAGTTCAAATCTGATTTTTAGGACTTAGAGAATGTTTATGCAATGGTTTGAGATGAATTAGAGGCTGCAATGTGCATTGGTTCAAGACTTTGCAAAATTTCCATTTGAAGCATGCCTTAGAAATTAATGATTTTTGCCAACTTTGCATTGCCATAACTTTTGATCCAAGAAGAGTTTTATCATGTTCTTGTACTTTTTGAAAAGGGAAAGATGAGATCTACAACTTTCATGACCAAAGTTTTTCCATTTGAAGCCTTTTTGGATCAAGAATCAAGGCTTGAAAAATGACCTAAAATGATGCATTCTTGAAAAGTCAACTATGCCCAAAAAGTCAACATTTGCAAAAACCCTAAATTCTTGATTTCTATGAACTTCAACCTTCTTCCATGATCAAATAAAGATCATATACACTCAAAATGATGAAGATCACCCATTGGTTGGGTCATTGGGGGCCTCAGATGCCCTGATTTTGCACTGACTTGGCTGAAAAGTCAACTCTTGATCAGAGGACTTCCCCATGGAATTTCTTCATGAAAATTGATATGCATACTCCCTATACCATATAGAGATCAATGGAAACAAGAATGACCAAAAAATTTAGGGCTATGGCCTCTGAAACCAAAACCCTAATTTTCAGTCAACTGTGTAGTTCAACCTGGCTCTGCATCCACTCAAACCCTAGTTCTTGTGATTCCTCTGCATTTTTGACTTTGAGGAGATGGGATATGACATAAGAAAACACATGGACCCCCTTGAAGTGATTGGTGGCCTTTGGAGTGGCTCAAGAAGCTTTGGGATTGCTCAGATCACAAACCCTAGGTGCAGATGCCTTAGAAACTATCCAGTGAATCAAAAAATGAAATATGAGATGATATGTTTGTGTTTATGCATATGAGGATGATCACAAGCCATGGTGTGGATGGGTGAGGGCAAATTTGGGGTGTTTACACGAGTGCCATAAGTCAATGATACAGACGAGTATCAGACGATGATCTGAGAAACACAGACGAGCGCTTCAGGCAACGATACAGACGAGTATCCGCCACTGGTATAGACGAATACCAGAAATTCAAACACAGACGAGCATTTGAGGTAGCAACGGAAGAATATCAGGATAAACAACAAAACCTTTCATACGGATATAAGCCAAACACAGACGAGTGCTGGGGATGATACAGACGAATATCCAAGCAAAGCAGACGAGCTTCAGAACACAAATGACTTCTGGGGATAAAAGCAGACGAGCTTCAAACAAACACAGACGAGTGCTGAACAGTTGCAGACGAGTAACGACAGAGAATACATATCAAGGCGCAGACGAGTGCAGCGAAGGATCCAATACCAAACACAGACGAGTGTTGGGAGGTTGCAGACGAGCAACAACAAATATCATATCAAAACACAGACGAGTGTTGAGGAGTTGCGGACGAGCAACAGCAACTGTGATATCACAACACAGACGAGTGTTGGAAAATTGCAGACGAGCAACAACAAAGATTATAACCAAACACAGACGAGTGCTGGAAAGTTGCAGACGAGCAACAATAAGGCAGTAATACCAATGCTGGGGAAAACTCCGTTTAGGGATAACACAAACGAGTGTTGACAAACGCAAACGAGCGGTAAACAAATGCCTGATTGGCAGCAAGAGATACAACTCTGCAGGGGAAGACAAGTCAAGAGGTCTGGACACTCAACTCTGCCTGAGGTGATGAATACCTGGCTGTATCATCAAATACCCAAAAGTATGGCAACTTTGCTGGGAAATATTTCACAGACGGAGGTGAAAAATCAAATATGAACTATGTGAGGACAAGATCATCTATTGACATGGCTGGGAAAGCTGCCTGAACCATGCTTTGTCTGGGGAGAGCATCTGCTTACTCAGGGCTCTGAGGAAACGTCAAGCTTTCAGTCCTCCCTGTTGGGGATAAAATACTGTTACTTCCAAATCTGATGATGTCAGGATTTCGGGTACCTGTTGGACATACTCTACTGGGGAAGAAGAAAAGTGCTTGGGCTATTGCCAAGGCTTAGCTGGAGAAAATCTCTGCTTGGGAAGATACTCTATTGGGGAAGAGTAAAATTGCTTGAGAATGTGACGCCATCCTTCAACCTGCAACAAAAGAAAACACAAGTATGCCCCAGGGATTTGCATGGAATGATCTGTTCATCCATCGTCACCCGACACTCAAATAGGGTTACCGTTTCCCTGCACGTCAGTTTTCTTTTCAAAATTATCACCATGTTTAGACGCAATGCTATTTTTGCCGAAAATATTCCCTTGTTTTGCGTGGATCGCCCTTTCGGGTTTTCAATCCACCGGGATACCCTTTTTTTCCTGAGCTGTCCAATGTGGCTTTTCAACTCAGCGGGTGTACATTTATTCTTATTTATTTCCCTAATTTTTGCCCGAGCTTTTGATTCTGTTTTTAGCTCGCCGGGATGCCCTTTCCTTGCCTGGATTATAATTCTGTTTTTGTGTCCCGCGGGTCTCTTTATGCGAAGTATTTTTTAACTGCATCCGAGTTAACAGGGGATGGGAAGTCATCTCCATCCATAGTGGTGAGCATCAGCGCTCCTCCTGAAAAGACTTTCTTTACTATGACGGTCCTTCGTAGTTTGGGGTCCACTTGCCCCTGTTATATGAACCTGGAGGAACGATCCTCTTCAACACAAGCTCTCCCACTCGATACTCTCGAGTACGTACTCGCTGATCGAATGCACGCTTCATTCTCCTCTGATAAAGCTGACCATGACAGATAGCCGCTAATCTTTTTTCCTCAATTAGACATAGTTGATTGTAACGAGCACGCACCCATTTAACCTCATCCAGTTTGACATCCATCATCACGCGCAGTGAAGGAATCTCTACTTCAACAGGTAGGACTGCTTCCATGCCATACACCAGAGAGAAGGGAGTTGCCCCTGTTGACGTCCTGACTGACGTTCGGTACCCATGCAAAGCAAACGGTAGCATCTCATGCCAATCTTTGTAGGTGACAACCATTTTATGCACAATCTTCTTGATATTCTTATTAGCTGCCTCTACCGCACCATTAATCTTTGGTCGGTAAGGAGAAGAATTGTGATGCTGTATTTTGAAGTCCCGACACAAATCTGCCATCATCTTGTTGTTGAGATTAGAACCATTGTCAGTAATGATCCTTTCGGGCACTCCATATCTACATATGATATCTCTTTTCAGAAATCTTGCCACCACTTGACGAGTGACATTGGCATAAGACGCTGCTTCTACCCACTTGGTATAGTAATCAATCGCGACCAGGATGAAGCGATGACCGTTCGAAGCAGTTGGCTCGATCTTCCCGATCATGTCAATGCCCCACATAGAGAAAGGCCAAGGAGATGACATGACGTTGAGCGGGTTAGGAGGAACATGCACTTTATCTGCATATATTTGGCACTTGTGGCACTTACGAGCAAATGAACAACAGTCTGCATCCATTGTCATCCAGTAATACCCTGATCTCAGCAGTTTCTTTGCCATAGCATGCCCTCCTGCATGGGTACCAAAAGATCCTTCGTGGACTTCCTGCATCAACAGGCTTGCTTCGTGTCTATCCACGCATCTGAGCAAGACCATATCGAAGTTTCTCTTGTACAAAACCCCGTCTGTGTTCAAGAAGAAACTAGCAGCAAGTCGTCTCAAGGTCTTTTTGTCGTTGGAAGATGCCCCTGTTGGGTATTCTTGCTTTTCCAGGAATAACTTGATATCAAAATACCAAGGTTTCTCGTCAGACACGGCGTCTACAGAGAAAGCATAAGCTGGAGAATCAAGCCTGGATATGTCAATTCTGGGCACAAAATTCCAACACAGGACTTTAATCGACGAAGAGAGAGTGGCCAGTGCGTCGGCAAATTGATTTTCGTCACGTGGTATGTATTTGAGCTCAACTGTCGTGAAGAATGTCAACAGTTTCCTAGCATAATCCCTGTACGGAACTAGATGCGGTTGATGCGTATACCACTTGCCGGTAATTTGGTTAATGACGAGGGCTGAATCTCCGAATATGTCGAGGTTCTTAATTCGAAGATCAATTGCCTCCTCTATTCCCATTATACACGCCTCGTATTCCGCTTCATTGTTGGTGCAGCCAAAAGTAATTCTGGAAGCGATGGGTAAGTGGACACCTTCAGGATTAATGAGTACGGCACCAACTCCACGACCATTGATATTGACAGCCCCATCAAACATCAACTTCCATTTGGATTCAGGGTCAGGCCCCTCCTTCGGAAGTGGTTCCTCATAATCGTTTGTTTTGAGGTACATGATGTCCTCATCAGGGAAATCAAACTTCATTGGCTGATAATCATCCTCCAGAGGTTGCTGTGCAAGGTAATCCGACAATACACTTCCCTTGATGGCTTTCTGAGAAGTGTACTGGATGTCGTATTCAGTTAAAATCATCTGCCACCTAGCAACCCTTCCGGTCAATGTTGGTTTCTCAAAGATGTACTTGACAGGATCCATCTTGGAAATGAGAAGAGTGGTATGGGTCAACATGTACTGCCTCAGTCGGCGAGCAGCCCATACCAAAGCGCAGCAAGTTTTCTCGAGCAGTGAGTATCAGGATTCACAGTCGGTAAACTTTTTGCTAAGGTAATAAATGGCATACTCTTTTCGACCAGACTCGTCATGTTGGCCGAGCACACACCCCATTGACCCCTCTAGCACGGTCAAGTACATGATTAATGGTATTCCCTCCACTAGAGACATTAGAATTGGAGGTTCCTGTAAATATTCCTTTATTTTGTCGAAAGCTCTCTGGCAATCATCGTTCCACCTGACCGTTTGCTCTTTTCTTAGCAGTTTGAATATCGGTTCGCACGTGGCAGTTAGATGAGATATGAACCGAGAAATGTAGTTCAACCTCCCTAAAAACCCGCGCACTTCCTTTTCTGTCCTCGGTGCAGGCATATCTTGAATAGCTTTTACTTTAGCAGGATCTACCTCAATTCCTCTTTGACTTACAATGAAACCCAGCAATTTTCCGGAACGCACTCCGAAAGTGCACTTGTTCGGATTCAACCTCAGCTTATACTTGATCATTCTATCAAATAACTTCTTCAGGTTAACCAAATGCTCCTCTTCGTCTCTAGACTTTGCAATCATATCGTCCACATAACATTCGATCTCCTTGTGGATCATGTCATGGAACAATGTGACCATCGCCCGTTGATAAGTTGCCCCGGCGTTCTTCAAACCAAAGGGCATGACCTTATAGCAGAATGCCCCCCACGGGGTAATGAACGTTGTCTTTTCCATGTCTTCCGGCGCCATTTTTATCTGATTATAACCGGAGAATCCATCCATGAAAGAGAACACCGATAATTGAGCAGTATTGTCCACCAACACATCAATGTGTGGCAACGGAAAATCATCTTTTGGGCTTGCTCTGTTCAAATCCCGATAGTCAACGCACATCCGGACCTTGCCATCCTTCTTAGGTACAGGAACAATGTTAGCTACCCAAGGTGGGTAACTAGTCACGGCAAGGAACCCGGCATCCCACTGCTTCTGAACCTCCTCTTTAATCTTCATCGCCATATCCGGGCGAGTTCTTCTCAATTTTTGCTTTACAGGAGGACAATCTTCTCTCAGGGGTAGCTTATGCATCACGATGTCGGTATCTAAACCTGGCATATCTTGATATGACCAAGCAAAGATATCCACATACTCTCTCAGCATACTGATCAACTCTTTCTTGACGCCGGCCTGCAGACTGGCCCCTATCTTGATTTCTTTCTTTGCCTCTTCACTGCCAATGTTGATAATCTCAATCTCCTCTTGATGAGGCTGAATAACTCGTTCCTCTTGTTTCAACAATATGACCAATTCTTCAGGGAGGTCATAGTCTTCCTCAACCCCTTCATCAGCTTGGTAGACTGGATTATCAAAGTCATGCATAGTCATAGCAGGAACGTTATCCGTGGAATCCAGATGATCAACACTGCACAGATGACGTGCTTATTCAGAATCTGTTTATTTCGAAAAAGAGACGCTAACACAAAACAAAAAGGAAAACACATTGCCATTTTTATATTTTTTTTTGTGAAACAGTTTAAAAAACAAAGACAGGGAACACAGTTTGTCTGAAAATGTCCTTTTATTTCATAGCAAAATAACGATGCGATACAAAACATGGTGGCCCAATACAATGGATCCAAACATCTTGGGCAGAATGTTGGATTTGACAATGCAGTATGCTAATAAAAGGAAACAAAGCAATTACTTTGAGAGCCAGGTGACTTGAACAATGTCCTCAGCAGACCAGTTTCCTAGCTCCTCGCTGGGCGCACACGGGCGGATCCAATTATTGTCCTAGTCTCTGTCACTATCCCCATCTTGGCTTGCTGTGCAGATCTGATCGCGGTTGAGCAACCCAGCACTTGTGAATGTGATAACTTTACCACTCTGAGTAGACCCCCCAGGCTGATACCCTAAGCCGAATTTATCATCCTTCCTTTCTAGTTCCAACAGCTTGCCCCAGCCCTGAGCACTGCCTGATTGCACAACCTCTTTTTCTTCCTGGTAGGAATGAATGGACATACCCTCATTGTTTTTCTTCACAGGAGTCAAGATACTGACATCTGCTTCAAAAGCTTGGCACAAAGTTTCATGGATTTCTCCATCCATTTCTACGTATTTAAATGTCGACAGATGGCTGACGAATATATCCTCTTCCCCGCAAACTGTGATGACCTGGCCGTCCACCACGTATTTAAGTTTCTGATGCAGGGTTGAGGTAACAGCTCCAGCTTCATGTATCCACGGCCTACCCAACAAACAACTATATGCCGGCTGGATGTCCATAACATAGAAAACACTTTTGAAGACTTGAGAGCCTATCTTGACGGGCAACTCAACCTCTCCGAAAACTGATCTTCTTGAACCATCGAAAGCTTTAACAACCAGATCACTTGGCGTTAGGATAATCCCATCAATATTAAGCTTCATCAACGCCTTCTTCGGGAGCACATTCAAGGAAGAGCTTGTGTCTACAAGAACATGAGACAGCACAGCGCCCTTGCATTCCATCGTGATGTGTAGTGCTTTGTTGTGATTCCTGCCCTCCGAAGTGAGGTCTCGGTCAGTGAAGCCTAAGCCATGGCTAGCATTGACACTTCCAACAACAGCCTCGAGTTGGTTGACAGTAATCTCCTGAGGAACGTAGGCCATTTGAAGTACTTTCAGTAAGGCTTCTCGGTGCGCGGGAGAGCACATCAACAACGACAAGATAGAAATCTTTGAAGATGTCTGGTTCAGTTGATCAACCACCTTGTAGTCACTTCTTTTGATGATCCTCATGAATTCCTCTACCTCCTTTTCGAACGTCCCCTGCCCAGCCACAGGAGTAGTTGACTCATCGTTCGCAACCTGCTTTCCTTTGTCTTTGGACGAAGCCTCGGCCTCAGGATCCCTTCTCAGCGCAGGGGGAGCGAACAAACGACCACTTCGGGTGAAACCCCCAACACCTCCTACATTCTCAACAGTCAGGTCAGCAACAGGTCTACTCTCTATCCTCTGTCCAGCTACATAGACATAGGAACCATAATGCCAAGGAATGGCTCTATCATCGGTGTACGGCACTGGCCCAGGTACCATAATAGTTACGGGACTAATCTGAGGAGCATAAATTGTAACCGGCTCTTGTCTGACGGGCATATCAGCTTCATCGTAAAAGATAGTAATGGTTGACACATCATCGGCCTCTTCATTACTAACTTTACTGAACTGCAAGGACCCATCATCGATCAACCCTTGCAAACCCATCTTCAATTTCTCACAGCCATTCACAACACTCATACAGTCTTCACAATCAAGACAACAACCAGGAAATACTAGACCCTTCAACAATTTCTCCTTTACCACTCTCAAAGGTGTCTTGACTTCATCAATACTCAGCACCAACTTCAACTTGTCATCACCCTCAACAGCATTGACTCTTGCCCCTCCATGATTAGGCATAGGGTTCGAGTTAACATTCGGCGGCGGCGCAAAGTTGATTGCCTTGGAATCTACAAGATCCTGAACCTTGTGATGCAAAGTGTAACACGGTGGGAGAACTGACTTTAGTTATGTTGCGGATAGCAAGAGTCGCCACTGACTTTTATTTTATCCAAAGGAAAGGCATAAAAGAACAGGAAAGACCTTTTAAAAGATTTTTGGGTCCGGGGGGTAGGTTATGTAAAGGGAAGGTGTTAGCACCCTTTACATCTATGGTTATCCATGGGCTCTTAGTTACTTAGCTCACTTTAAAATGTTTTTGAAAGGTGAAGTGTGTGAATAGAAATTTTCTTAAGTATTTTATAATGATCCATGTACGGATGTATATAAAACCTTTGTTTTGAAAATTGTTTGAAATGTATAAAGTGTTTGAAATGTTTTGAAGAGTGAGCAAGTATCTAAAAGGAACCTACCCTAAGTTTAAGTCTTTTCTGTTCTTGAATCCTTTAAATGGTAAGACTATCCCTATTATTAAGGAATAGGTAGTCATTACCATGGATGTGAGGGACAAGTGAAGGGACATCTGTTATTTAGGCAACTGTGGGGTGTATAAGCAATTCGAAGGGACTTATCATCTTTATTCGAAAGGGACAAGATCATTACGAAGGCAACATTCGAAGGGACTTGATCTTTTTATCTGTTAAGGGACTAGATGATGTGAGATGAGGGACTTTGCTTTATACACCCTACTTGACCTTTTGATTAGGCAACTTGAGAGGTATCCTTAAGGAAGTGAGATGGCGATCAAAGATCGACTTACGTGTGTGAGTGTACAATTTCAAATATTTTATCTTTTAAGTTAATGATCTAAACTCAATTTTTACATACAAACATGTTTCACTCCCTATTTTACTAACCATAACATTTAAAAATAAATATTACTACTAAAATATTACATAAAGGAAACAATTACATAATAATAATTATTAACAAATTAAATAAATAAGCAAAATAAATAATAATAAATAATTGGGTTAGTAATAATAATAATAATAAATCACAATATATAAATGGGGTTAGTAATAATAAAATAAATATCATATGAAAATAAATAGCATTAATAATAAAATAAATAAGAATATTAGCATAATAATTAAAAGTTCAATTTTTTATAAACGATTATTATTTAGGATTAAGGAGAAAATATAAACAATTCATATTATACCAATTATTATAAAGTTTTAAATTATATACAAATTATAAAAATTAGGTTAATCATGAACATATTATGAAAATAAATTATATTTACAAAATTTAATTAGCAGTTTTAATTATTTTTAAGCACACACTAAAACTTATTTACATACAAGAATTAAATAATAATTATAAACAAATTATAAAATATATACATAATTAAGGTTTATTAAAAGTTACAATTAATAAGTTAATTAATATTTATAATTAGGGTTTATAAAAAATTAATTAGGTTTTAAAATATTTTAAGGTTTTAGAAAATTAGGGTTATGAATTTTAGAAAATAGAATTAGGATTTATGGTTTAATTTACAACATTAATTTGACTATTAAAAAAAAGAAATAAACATATAATAATAATATATACATATTTTTATTTAAATATAAACTAGAATTTGAATTTATAGAAAATAAATTAGAGGTCTTTTTTTTGAAAATATGAAATTAATATAAACATTTACCTATTATTATTTAAATATACTTTTATTGTATTTAAAATTAATTATGAAACAATAATAATTAAAACAGAATAATTAAAGAAAATAAAAACCAAAACTTACCTGGGGCAGGGATTGAACCCACGCCCTAGGCTTTGCCATCCCCTGGACGCATAAGGCTACCACCAGGTTGCGCGCACGTTTGTGATAGAGGGAACACTCCATTTGGTTTTGTTGTTTGACCTGAAAAAAAATTCATGAAAAAAAAGCAAAACGAATAACACAAAAAGGCCTGGGGAGGGATTTGAACCCAGGACCTTCACACAATACGCAAGCCCACTTACCATCCAGCCGGGAGGGCGCAACTGATGGTATAGCCAACACAGTCAATTATATATTAAGTCTAACAATTAAATAGAAAAATAAGAAAAAGTTGTTGAGCCCAGGATTCGAACACAAGCCTTCAAGCATTATACACACATCCTTCACCACTGGGCCATACACACACCTGTGAAATAAAACAACAAATAATTCTAAAAATATTAAACTCAATTTTAAATTTCCAGATGGCGCCAAGAGCTTCGTCTTCCTCCTCTAGCCCTGCGTTTTTTGCTGCGAATTTCTCCACGAAATTTCCTGCGAATTTTCAAAACCCTAAACCTGTGTTTTTCGAAACATCACGCAAACCATCATGATAACCAAAATTAATGGCCCAGATCAATTGTACAGAGCTCATACATCACAGCCATGGTTTTAGAATTGATTTTAGGATCTTAAATGTATGGTTCCCGTTTTGAACCTTCAAACCCTAATAATGGCAATCTTCAACACAGTCCATAATAATTCAATTAACCTATGCAAAAAGCTTCTAAACATCACAACAAACACAAATATATGATTAGTTTTCAATATTAATACATGAATCAACCAAATCGAAAAATTTCAAAATATGGAAAAGATGCATTCGGTTCGTGCGATTTAGGTCATGAAGATGCAATGTTATGATCCAAAATCACTCTATGAACATCCAGGAACAAGTTGCAACCTTCAAATTGTCTTGAAAGGGCTTGAATGATGGAATCCGAATTTGAATTTTGGTGACTTTTTTGAATATGCAAACTTACTCTTTGAGGCAGGGAATTCGTGGCCTGTGCATTGGGATAGCTTGTATACTTATAGTAGAATGAAATTAGGTCAAGAGACTTGATCATTGTATGGACTTTTTGATTTTTGGAGATTGAAAAAGATTAGATCTTAAATTTCATATATTTGTGAATGAGACCTTTCTATTTCAAGCCAATCTTCATCAATTGTGAATCAATTCAATCCAAATCATATTCATGACCTTCTAGAACAAAAATATATTTTAAATTTTCACATTTGATATTTTATTTAAATTTAAAATGATTTTTAATATAAAAAATCATAATAAATAAATTCAATAAAATAAAATTATGAAAATATCAAATAAATTTCGTGCATGATGTCATGGAACACTTTGGGTCACAAAAAGTTCAGCCCATTTAGAAAAATTTGGTTTTAAGACCCTATTTTCTTCATAAACCACCCAAAAATTTCCCAACTTTGCAAGGTCACACATCCTTCAATTTTAATGCTATGAGGGTAATCTTGGACATTTTGGAAAGCTTGAAGAGTCCTCTAACCAACCCCATTGGTTTCATGTCCATATCATTTACCATTCTCAAGTTATGCACTTTTGAAGTTGTTGACTTATTGTTGACTTTCAAAAGGACCTATAATGTCTTAGCTCATACCTTCCAAATGAAGCATTTTTGGGCTTGGCTTGTGAGACACAAAGTTGTAGAGAATTCAATTTCCTTCAAAATGAGCTTTGGATGGGAAAACTGTGATGAAGCATGTGAAAGTTATGGCTGGTCAAAGTTCAGTTGACTTTTCCTGAGGAAATCCTAATTTAGAAACCTCTGATTCTTGATGATCTGAAATATCCTTGATGAATCATGATCAACCATTGATCAAATGATGAATTTTACTTCATATACTTGATGTTGACAAAAAATCATGAAGTTTGACTTTGGATTTGACCACAGTTGACCTCAGTTTGACTTTTTAACTACTTTGACTGACTTTGACTTATCTGATCATTTGACTGAGCAAACCTTTGAGAAAAGTTCTGAAATTTGTCATGGGGATTCTTAGACACATATAAGATGTTGTGAAGCTCACCTGAAGTCTTGGAAATCCATTTAGCCTGATTAAAGTCAAAACCCTAGTTTTGGATGCACTGCTTAGGAGAATGCCTTGTCTGAGGGAATTGTCAAATCTTCTGACTAATTGTGAACTTTGTGAACCTTGTGAACCTCATAGGAGGTCTTATAAACTTCATGAACCTCATGGAAGGTCTTGTGAACCTTTTGAATCTCATAAGGTGTCTTGTGAATCTTGTGAACCTTGTGAACCTCTTAGCACACAAAGTCTTGTATTGTGAGGGCAAATTTTGGGGTGCAACAACTGCCCCTGTTCAATTTTCTGAAACCTGAGGGGTTAGATTGGTATATTTACCAGTCGTGACCTGGAAGGTTGAAGGGGATTGAACACAAAAGCCCAAAAATTTGCACTCACCGGTGCGTAGAATGATACTGATGACTTGTTGTATATGCTTTGAGTGGGCTTAAAGATGCCACTTGGATAAAAGTTCTTCAAATATGTCTCTTGGAGGGTAAAGCAGTCCAAGATATGAAGACATAACTTTCTGGGAAGATAAACAACGTCCCATGAGAGTGAGATAACCTTTGGGAAGATAAACAACGGCCCAAGGTAAAGGTATAACCTTCAGGAGGATAAACAACGTCGTGAGGTATAAGTATAACTTTTGGGAGGATAAACAACGACCAAAATAGTAATGATAGCTTTCAGGAGGATAAACAACGTCCTGAGGTATAAACATAACCTTTGGGAGGATAAACAACGACCCAAATAGTAATGATAGCTTTCAGGAGGATAAACAACGTCCTGAGGTATAAACATAACCTTTGGGAGGACAAACAACGGCCCAAATAGTAATGATAGCTTTCAGGAGGATAAACAACGTCCTGAGGAAATGGTGTAACCTTTGGGAAGATAAACAACGGCCCAAAGTCATGATATGCTTTCAGGAGGATAAACAACGTCCTGAGGAAATGGTAGCTTTCAGGAGGGTAAACAACGTCCTGAGGTATGATGATAACTTTTGGGAAGATAAACAACGGCCCAAAGTCAAGATATGCTTTCAGGAGGATAAACAACGTCCCGAGGAAATGATAGCTTTCAGGAGGATAAACAACGTCCTGAGGTATGAAGTAACCTTTGGGAAGATAAAAAAAGGCCCAAGGTCATGATAGCTTTCAGGAGGATAAACAACGTCCTAAGGAAACGGTGTAACGTTTGGGAAGATAAACAACGGCCCAAGGTCACGATATGCTTTCAGGAGGATAACCAACGTCCTGAGGAAATGGTATGCTTTCAAGAGGATAAACAACGTCCTGAGTTATAAGAATAACTTTTGGGAGGATGAACAACAGCCCAAGAGTAATGGTAGCTTTCAGGAGGATAAACAACGTCCTGAGGTATAAGAAGCTTTCAGGAGGATAAACAACGTCCTGAGGTATAATGATGTAACCTTTGGGAAGATAAACAACGGCCCAATAGTCACAAGTTGTTGATGAAGTTTGTCTGCTGGAGAATTAATCTGAAAAAACAAGATTATAACATTCCATATGATAATATTAGTTTATGCATTATGTATGCATGTATAATATGATGCGCTTAAGTAATGTATTATGTATTTATGGATATGTATGATATGATGTAAATGATGTATGTATGCATCATGCAGCCTGAAGCGTCTGGATATCTTCGTATAACAACTGCTGGCCAGGGAAAATAAATCCTAATTTGTTGCTGGAGAATAGAAGGACCTCATTCCCGTTTCGTTTGATAGTAGGGTATACATAACCTCCCGTCTTCGTTCGATAGTAAGGTATCCATAACCTCTCGTCTTCGTTCGATAGTAAGGTATCCATAACCTCTCGTCTTCGTCCGATAGTAAGGTATACATAACCTCCCGTCTTCGTTCGTCGTACTCTATTGGAAAAATAAATTCCCGACTATCCGTATGAGGATAAAAGAGATGGATATAAATTCCAGGGGAGATGTGACTCGAAGTACTTATGAAGATGGATTTGCCCTACTGGGGGTTTTGTAGCTATCTTGTGGGGATGAAACGGCGAAGCTTCGTTGAAATCCTTCCCTCGCTTGTCCTTAGTAAATACTATTACTGCATTTTTATGCATTTCTGGTAAACATCAATCATATTCAAAAGCATACATACATTCAAACACAACCAATGGACGTTTCGCTTATGTAAATAGGGTAAAAGTAAATCAGGACTCAAAGATGGAATTTTATTTATATCAAAAAGTGACCTATACATAGGTAGGTTTGTACAAGGAGACAGAAATCCTAGTAAGAGGAATTTGTCATAAAGTTTTACAAAACAAAGAAAATCAGCTATGTGAGAAATAATCCTATTGAGTTTCAATTCTACTATTGCCATTATCTTCAAGTATCTTATCTTCTGCTGTCGAGACGGAAACAATTGGATTGAGCTTTATCTGTTTGAGCTTGAGTAAGTAACACAACTGGTCGTAGTTTCATGGGTGATCCAAACGGGACATAGTCATACGCTTTAATCCCTAACTTTTGCCTGGATTTCCCTTTCAGGTTTTCAATCCACCAGGATACCCTTTTTTGCCCAAGCCGCCTTTTCAGGTTTTCGACTTGCCGGGTGTACATTTTTTTATATATCCCTAACTTTTGCCCGAACCCTTTTGGTTCGCCGGGATGCCCTTATTTTTGCCTAGGCCAGTCAACCTAGCGGGTCTCTTTTTATGCGTAGTATTTTTTAACTATGTCTGCGTTTACAGGCTGTGGGAAATCTTCACCATCCATAGTAGTAAGTATCATGGCACCTCCTGAGAATATTGTCTTGACTACAAATGGTCCTTCATATGTAGGAGTCCACTTGCCCCTAGGATCACCCTGTGGTAATATGATACGCTTGATTACCAAATCACCAACCTGATATACCTTTGGCTTAACCTTCTTGTTAAAAGCTTTGATCATTCGTTTCTGGAACATCTGGCCATGACAAACTGCTTCTAACCTCTTCTCATCAATCAAATTTATCTGGTCAAGTCGGGTCTGAATCCACTCATCTTCATCCAAACCTGCATCCTTCATAATTCTTAAGGAGGGAATCTGAACTTCAATGGGCAGCACTGCTTCCATACCATAGACTAAGGAGAATGGGGTTGCCCCTGTTGAAGTGCGTATTGTAGTACGATAACCATGAAGAGCAAACGGTAACATCTCATGCCAATCCTTATAAGTAACAGTCATCTTATGTATAATTTTCTTAATGTTCTTATTAGCAGCTTCCACTGCCCCATTCATCTTCGGACGATACGGAGAAGAGTTGTGATGCTTAATCTTGAACTGCGTGCAGAGATCAGTAATCATAGTATTGTTCAGATTAGAGCCATTGTCAGTAATAATCCTTTCAGGGATGCCATACCTACATATGAGATTATTCTTAATAAACCGAGCCACAACATTCTTAGTAACAGATGCAAATGAAGCTGCCTCCACCCACTTTGTGAAGTAATCAATAGCAACCAGGATGAAACGATGCCCATTAGAAGCAGTAGGCTTGATCTCACCGATCATATCAATGCCCCACATGGCAAAAGGCCAAGGAGCAGTCAACACATTCAATGGTGATGGAGGTATGTGTACTTTATCAGCATAAATTTGACACTTGTGACATGTTCTGGAGTGTTGATAGCAGTCAGCTTCCATGGTAGACCAATAGTAACCTGCTCTCAATATCTTCTTTGCCATAGTATGACCACTAGAATGAGTGCCAAAGATCCCATCATGCATATCTTCCATAATCTTTGTTGCTTCCTTCTTATCCACACAACGAAGCATAGTTGAATCATGATTGCACTTGTACAAAATCCCATTACTCAAAAAGAACTTAGCAGAAAACCTCCTCAGAAACTTCCTATCTTTGACAGATGCCCCTTCAGGGAACTCCTGAGCTTCAAGATATCTTTTCACTTCATAGAACCAAGGCTTCTCTTCTGCTTCTTCAGTGTCAATCTCATTGCAGTATGCAGGCTTCTCAAATCTATCAATAGTAATCTTGGGAGCTTCATCATCCCAGCTAATCTCAAACATAGATGCCATGGTAGCTAATGCATCTGCCAACTGATTCTCTCTTCGTGGAATATGTCCAAAATTAATCTCTTTAAAATGTGGGATTAAAGACAAAACATGCTCTCTGTAAGGAATAAGATTATCATGTTTGGTATCCCAATCTCCTTTAATCTGACTTACTACCAGGGCTGAATCTCCATACACGTCTAGGAATTGAATCTTCATATCAATGGCAGCTTTAATACCCATGATACATGCCTCATACTCAGCCATGTTATTAGTATAATAGAAACAAAGTCTGGCAGTAATCGGGGTATGACAACCTTCAGGGGAACTGATCACAACACCAACACCATTACCAAGTGCATTAGAAGCTCCATCAAAAACCATAGTCCATCGGGATCCTTGTTCAGGTCCGTCATATTGTCCAGGTTCTTTGGTAATAATCATTATGTCTTCATCAGGGAACTCAAAACTCATTGACTGATAATCATCCACTGCTTGATGAGCCAAATGATCAGCTACAACACTTCCTTTAATGGCCTTCTGTGTAGTATACTGTATGTCATATTCTGTCAAGATCATTTGCCATCTTGCAATTCTTCCGGAGAGAGCAGGTTTCTCGAATATGTACTTGATTGGATCCATCTTCGAAATCAATAAGGTAGTATGAGTCAACATATACTGTCTTAGTCGGCGAGCAGCCCATGCCAAAGCGCAGCAAGTTTTCTCGAGCAGTGAGTATCTTGTTTCACATTCGGTAAACTTTTTGCTAAGGTAGTATATTGCCTGCTCTTTTCGACCAGACTCGTCATGTTGCCCCAACACACACCCCATTGAGTTGTCTAACACTGTTAAGTACATAAGCAAGGGTCTTCCATCAACTGGTGGCATCAAAATTGAAGGTTCTAGTAGATACTTCTTGATTTCATCAAAGGCAGTCTGGCACTCATCATTCCATTCCATCACCTGATCTTTCTTCAACAATTTGAAGATTGGCTCACAGGTAGCAGTTAATTGGGAAATAAATCTTGCAATGTAATTCAATCGTCCCAAGAAACCTCTAACTTCCTTCTCAGTACGGGGAGCTGGCATCTCTTGTATAGCTTTCACTTTTACAGGATCTACTTCAATACCTTTTCCACTGACAATGAAACCCAGGAGCTTACCAGACCTAACTCCAAAAGTACATTTGTTTGGGTTCAATCTCAACTTGTATTTCTTCAACCTCTCAAATAACTTATGCAGATGATCAAGATGTTGCTCTTCATTCTGGGACCTGGCTATCATATCATCCACATACACCTCTATCTCATGATGAATCATATCATGAAACAAAGCCACCATAGCACGCTGATATGTTGCCCCGGCATTCTTCAAACCAAATGGCATCACCTTATAGCAAAAAGTGCCCCACTGTGTAACAAATGTTGTCTTCTCCATATCTTCAGGTGCCATCTTGATTTGATTGTAACCAGAGAATCCATCCATGAAAGAGAATACCTTATGCTGAGCAGTGTTGTCTACCAGAACATCAATATGAGGAAGTGGAAAGTCATCTTTGGGGCTAGCCTTGTTCAAATCCCTGTAGTCTACACACATACGTACCTTACCATCTTTCTTAGGTACCGGCACCACATTTGCAACCCACTGAGGATAAGAAGTCACCGCTAAGAACCCTGCATCAAACTGTTTCATTACCTCCACTTTAATCTTCTCTGACATTTCAGGACGCATACGACGAACCTTCTGCTTCTTTGGACGACAATCTTCTTTTACTGGTAAACGGTGAACCACGATGTCTGTATCCAACCCTGGCATATCTTCATAAGACCAAGCAAAGATCTCCACGTAATCATGTAACATCTGAATCAATCTGCTCTTGACACTATCCTCTAATTCAGCCCCTATCTTGACTTCTTTCCTGTTTTCTTCAGTTCCCAGATTCACAACTTCGACTGGCTCTTCATGTGGCTGTATAGCTTTCTCTTCTTGTTGTAACAACCTAGCAATCTCTACAGGTACTTCACAATCGTCCTCATTTCCATCTTCAGCTTGATAGATCGGATTCTCGAAATTATAATTGGCAATAGTAGAACTGTTATCAACAGGATCCAGAGTGGATGAGGATCTGCATTTTAGTGATGTGGGTGTGTGTAAGAACACATAGCTGATGAAAAAATAAAAGAAAAGAAAGACAAGGAACACAATATTTACGAAAACGAAACGTCCACTGATTTTTATTGAATGAAGTATGCAAATGAAATGACATCCCGTAACAAGCACACCATTGTGCCCCGGGTAAGGCACAAGGCTTGAAAGTTTAATTGTTCAAGAAATTACAAACTTAAAAACAACACAGTAATAGTATTTACTCCTGACTAAAGGAGATAGGAATAACATCTTCAGCCTTCCAATTATTGAGCCCAACACCCACAGTAGGAAAAATCCAAGCATCCAAGTTGTAGTCTTCATCATAGTCATCCACAACATTAATTTGATTCTTCATAATCCCCTGATTGGTGATACGAACAGCACGAGCACGACGAACAGCCTTCTGGGACTCTGCAGTGAAACCCAAACCAAATTTGTCAGACTTGTATGGAATATCAGGAAGCTGACCCCAAATAGTACAACCACCTTCATCCACCACAGCTCTAGCATCTTTGAGGGAGGCCATTGTAGGAGGTACTCTGGTGACCACAGGAACTTTCTTGACAACAGGAGGAGCTTCATAATTGTTAACAATCCAAGGAACCACTTCAAATGTTTGACACGGAGTTTCAACGTATTCACATTCCACTTCAAGATACTTAAAGGTGTTCACATGGCTAATCATATACCCTTCCTCTCCGTAGACAGTAACAACCTTCCCTTCTACTGGATATCTCAACTTTTGATGTAATGTGGAGGTTACAGCACCTGCCCCATGGATCCAGGGACGCCCAAGCAAACAAGAATACGACGGACGAATATCCATGACATAAAAGGTAGTATTGAAGACCTGAGAACCAACTTTGATTGGGAGATCAATTTCTCCATGCACCACTCTTCTCGAGCCATCAAAAGCCTTCACCACTATATTACTGGGTTTTAACACAGCATCTTCAGGACTAAGCTTATTCAGGACCTCTTTGGGCAACACGTTCAGAGAGGAACCATTGTCTATCAATACATGTGACAGGGTAGTGCCCCTGCATTCAATAGAGATATGTAGAGCCCTATTATGATCTCTCTTGGCCGGAGTCAAATCAGCATCGGAGAAACCTAACCCATTATCATAGGTCAAGTGTGCAACACAATTTTCAAACTGATCAACAGAAATTTCATTTGGTACATGAGTAGTCTTCAGAAACTTAATCAAGGCCTTGGCATGAGCCTCAGAGCACAACAATAAAGACAACATAGAGATCTTTTAGGGAGTATGCCCCAATTGATCAACAATGTCATAATCACTCTTGCGAATGATCTTCATTACTTCTTCCATCTGCTTAGAAAGATCATCATCAGCTGGCACATCAGTTGGTATAGGTTCAATAACAGGACCTTTGCCCCGAGCATCAGTGGTGGAGGTAGCAGCTGGAGTAACTGCATTCTTGGAGGTAACTGGAGGAGAGAAAACTCTTCCGCTTCGTGTGATCTTACTAGATCCAGCAATGTTATCAACATCAACAGGCATATCAGCTAAGGGTTCCTGCTTAACACCATGGATATAAACATCAGACCCATAATGCCAAGGCACAGCTTTATCAGAAGTATACGGAATAGGACCAGGAGTGGTAATGATCATAGGAGCCATTCTAGCTTCAGCAACAATCTTCACAGGGCCTTCAGCAGTAATTTTAATTGGACCCTTATGAGTAATTTTGACAGGACCCTTGGAAGTAATCCTCACCGGCACTTTATCAACCATATCCACCTCTTCAACCTTCACACGCTTAGTTATATGATCAACCATACTCTCTACAGAAGGTGGAGTCCTCTCAAACACTATGGTATAATTATTCATGAGACGTTGAATTCCATCTCTCAACCTCCAGCAGCTATCCGGCTTATAGGTACAATATAAACAATCTTCACGACAACCTGGAAAGAACCCAGCTTGTACTAGCTTCTTCTTGATAACAGACAACGGTGTAGTCAACTCTGCAACTGAGGAAATATGTGAATCTTCATCAATGGCATTGACAGTCTTCTCATGATTTGGCATGGGAGCAGTGATCACATTTGGAGTACCCGGAGGGTCAAACTCAATCTCTCCAGCATCAATCATATCTTGAATTTTGTTCTTCAATACCCAGCAACTATTGGTATCATGTCCCTGACAATTCGAATGATATGCACATCGTGCATTAGGATTGTACCTGGGAGAGGTAACATTAGGATTCTGAGGAGGATCTTTCAAAGTGATAAGTTCAGCCTTTAACAAATGTTGCAAGGCTTGGGCCATTGACATGTTGATCTTAGTGAACTGCCTTCTAGCCCTCTGTTGATTTCCCTGTGGCTGCTCTGTTGTTGCAGGAGTTGGATTGGAAATATGAACTGCACTCACAGACTGATGCCTCCTATTACGATCAGGTTGACCATAAACAGCATTTGACTCTTTCTTCCCACTGGGAGGCTTCTTTGCAGCACCTGATGAAGAAGCACCCACTTGGATCTTGCCACTCCTGATACCACTTTCTACACGCTCTCCTGTCATTATCAACTCAGTGAAGCCAGATGATGAGCTTCCAATTAGATGACTGTAAAAAGGACCATTCAACGTACACATGAACATATCAACTAACTCCCTGTCAGTTAGAGGTGGTTGCACTCTTCCAGCCAAGTCTCTCCATTTCTGAGCATACTCCTTGAAACTCTCTTTAGCACCCATAGACATGCTCTGAAGTTGCATGCGAGTAGGGGCTAAATCAGCATTGTATTGATACTGCTTATAGAAGGCTTCAGCAAGATCATTCCAATCACGGATGTTGACACTCTCCAACTGATAGTACCATTCCAATTGAGCTCCAGATAAGCTCTCTTGGAAGAAATGGATCCACAACTTTTTATCGGCAGTATGGGGTTGGATTCTCCGGACATAAGACCTCAGATACAATTTGGGACAAGAGACACCATCATAAACAACAAAAGTAGGAACCTTGAAACCAATGGGTATGACCACCCCAGATATCAGACTCAGGTCTTCAAAATCTAGTCCAGAAGACGTTTGCAATTCCATAGCATCCATTCTATCCACCAGCATCTTGAACTTATCTTCATTAGGCTCATGATATAGTTAGCTTCAGAATCAGAGTCCCCCATTGTGTTATGGAGACTGCCTCCCTCTTTCTCAGACTCTTCAGACTCATAATCTTCACCCTGTTCTTTGGTCTTGACAGGACATCTGAACCTTCTTCCCATGTTGATCAGGCCACCTGACCTTCTAGTCTTCTTAGTCTTCTTGGCCAGCAGTGTCTTCAATTCATCCTGCCCCTTGGACAAGTTCAGGATCAGCTCTTGGAACTGTGCATTTTGTGCCTGGAGATCCTTAACTGTTTGTTCAAGAGCCATTGCTGAAATAAACAGCAAGAAGATAAGAAACTCGTGCACAATAAACCTGTGATGAAATGATATGATGTATTAATGCGTATGCAATGTTTTCAAGGACCGCAGGATTTAAATTTGTTTAAACAAACAAGAAGGTAAACTTTTATTAGTAATAAATTTGTTTTGCCTTTTGGGCTTACAGAAAATGAAATGCAATAAATACAAGAGATGGGGTTTTAAGTCTCCCATGGACGTTTCCTCTTTGTGTTGAGGTATGAGTTGAGATTCCGCTCCTCGTGAAGTTGCTTTGTTAGTTCCAGGATTCTTTCTTGGCTTGCTTTGTAATGAGCCTCGAAAGTATCCCTTTGCTCCTTCAACTGGATCCAGGATCTCTGTAAATCTTCCATGTTAGTAGGCATGTCTGGGTGAAGGATGGTATAAGAAGTATCCCCTTCAGCAACAGGTTCCATGGTAACTGGCAGGATAGCAGGATATGACATCATGAGAGTCTGAGCACGAGATCGCACCCATCTGAGATAAGCCTCCATAGGAATAGTGTACTTAGGCTCCAGAGTCTTGTTGTCAACCTTGTTCACTTTTCCCCATGCTCGTATGAATCTCTGACGGTAACCTTGCAGATCGTTGTCGTAGTCAAACACAATACCCTGAATTAACATGTCATGTGGACCATCACTCCGAGCGTAACCAAACTGTCGTAAAGCTAAAGAAGGGTTGTAAGTAATGCCTCCTCTCATGCCTAGAAGTGGCACATTGGGGAATTCACCACAACGGTCAATGATAGTAACATTCTCCATAGATCTAGAACACCAATGAATGTCTGAATGAGAAACTGACATGATCCTTTTAGACCATCTTAACCCTTGTTCATTCTTCATCACTGATCGAGGAAGGTGAGAAATAAACCACCTAGACAATAGAGGTATTAAACACATCAGAGTTCCTCGTGCCTTCGTAGTACGGGTATGAAGAGAGTGTAAGATGTCTCCAAGTAATGTAGGCACTGGATTGTGACTCAGAAATATATTGATGGCATGCACGTCTATGAACTGATCAGGATTGGGGAACAACATTAAGCCATAAATCAATAAGGCTAAGATCTCCTCAAAATCATCATAGCTCATAGCTTTCAAGAACACTTGAGCCTTCTCTATCAATACCTTAGCAAGAATACCCTTGACTCCGCTTCTCGTTTCTAGAACAATGTCAGACTTCTTCATATGTAGAGCTGCAGCAATAACCTCAGGTTTAGGCTCTATTTCCAAGCCTGAGAATGGTTTCTGATCAAGTACAGGTATACCCAGAAGTTTAGAAAACTCTTCCATTGTAGGAACCAGCTGGTAGTCGGGGAATGTGAAGCAATGGTGCTTAGGATCAAAGAACTGAAACAGAACACTCATCATGTCTTCATTGAACCCTGAAGTGACTAGATCCAGTAGGTGACCATGTCTCTTGATGAACTGGGAGTTTTCAGACACTTGAGAAACCAACTCTTTAAGCTTAGGAGGTATGCCTACAAAGTTGATCCTGATAGTGTTTCTACGAGCAGCAGCCATGACCTGCAACAAAGAACAAAGATAAATCCTTTGGTCCTTGAAATGGTTAGTGAAAATGCTATGCTTATGATGCATGATGATGCTATGATGTTATGCTCAATCACAAACATGTGGCACACACAAACGAGTCACACAATAGCCCTAGGTTTAAAGGCTTGCATGAGGTTTAAAGGTAAGTACCCTCCCCTGAAGTTTAGTTGGTTCATCTTGTCCTATAAAGTAACCAGGTTCTAAGGGATCTCAATATCATTGATCCTTCACAAGGGTGGTTGTTCAGTAGGCAACTTACTTGCCAACCAAAACCCTCCAAGTTTAGAATCTCAATGAGCGTAGTATCGAGTATCAACCAACTTCAGTCTTCACCAAAGCCGGTTATCCCACTACTTTTCTAAAGGCCAAGATGGGATAACTAGGGTTCTAAAAGTTAGTTAGTGTATTGACAACGTATGGCAGCCTCATATTATCCTCAACTTGACTTAAGGAACATAAGCACCAACCAAGAAGTCACACTAACTATGGCCACCAGATCAACCATATCGGTATACGCCGTACAGTTTCCTTGGTCTATTGCCATTTACCTAAGGTACACTAGATCCGGGTTAGGATCTTTCACACATAAGAGCACCCAACATATAAGTATAAAGCAAACAAGGCAAACAATTTTAAAGTGATCTAATTCCTAAGGGTACCCCTCTTTAATATTAAATCCCCAGCAGAGTCGCCAGTTCAGTAACACGGTGGGAGAACTGACTTTAGTTAAGTTGCGGATAGCAAGAGTCGCCACCGACTTTTATTTTATCCAAAGGAAAGGCATAAAAGAACAGGAAAGACCTTTTAAAAGATTTTTGGGTCCGGGGGGTAGGTTATGTAAAGGGAAGGTGTTAGCACCCTTTACATCCATGGTTATCCATGGGCTCTTAGTTACTTAGCTCACTTTAAAATGTTTTTGAAAGGTGAAGTGTGTGAATAGAAATTTTCTTAAGTATTTTATAATGATCCATGTACGGATGTATATAAAACCTTTGTTTTGAAAATTGTTTGAAATGTATAAAGTGTTTGAAATGTTTTGAAGAGTGAGCAAGTATCTAAAAGGAACCTACCCTAAGTTTAAGTCTTTTCTGTTCTTGAATCCTTTAAATGGTAAGACTATCCCTATTATTAAGGAATAGGTAGTCATTACCTTGGATGTGAGGGACAAGTGAAGGGACATCTGTTATTTAGGCAACTGTGGGGTGTATAAGCAATTCGAAGGGACTTATCATCTTTATTCGAAAGGGACAAGATCATTACGAAGGCAACATTCGAAGGGACTTGATCTTTTTATCTGTTAAGGGACTAGATGATGTGAGATGAGGGACTTTGCTTTATACACCCTACTTGACCTTTTGATTAGGCAACTTGAGAGGTATCCTTAAGGAAGTGAGATGGCGATCAAAGATCGACTTACGTGTGTGAGTGTACAATTTCAAATATTTTATCTTTTAAGTTAATGATCTAAACTCAATTTTTACATACAAACATGTTTCACTCCCTATTTTACTAACCATAACATTTAAAAATAAATATTACTACTAAAATATTACATAAAGGAAACAATTACATAATAATAATTATTAACAAATTAAATAAATAAGCAAAATAAATAATAATAAATAATTGGGTTAGTAATAATAATAATAATAAATCACAATATATAAATGGGGTTAGTAATAATAAAATAAATATCATATGAAAATAAATAGCATTAATAATAAAATAAATAAGAATATTAGCATAATAATTAAAAGTTCAATTTTTTATAAACGATTATTATTTAGGATTAAGGAGAAAATATAAACAATTCATATTATACCAATTATTATAAAGTTTTAAATTATATACAAATTATAAAAATTAGGTTAATCATGAACATATTATGAAAATAAATTATATTTACAAAATTTAATTAGCAGTTTTAATTATTTTTAAGCACACACTAAAACTTATTTACATACAAGAATTAAATAATAATTATAAACAAATTATAAAATATATACATAATTAAGGTTTATTAAAAGTTACAATTAATAAGTTAATTAATATTTATAATTAGGGTTTATAAAAAATTAATTAGGTTTTAAAATATTTTAAGGTTTTAGAAAATTAGGGTTATGAATTTTAGAAAATAGAATTAGGATTTATGGTTTAATTTACAACATTAATTTGACTATTAAAAAAAAGAAATAAACATATAATAATAATATATACATATTTTTATTTAAATATAAACTAGAATTTGAATTTATAGAAAATAAATTAGAGGTCTTTTTTTTGAAAATATGAAATTAATATAAACATTTACCTATTATTATTTAAATATACTTTTATTGTATTTAAAATTAATTATGAAACAATAATAATTAAAACAGAATAATTAAAGAAAATAAAAACCAAAACTTACCTGGGGCAGGGATTGAACCCACGCCCTAGGCTTTGCCATCCCCTGGACGCATAAGGCTACCACCAGGTTGCGCGCACGTTTGTGATAGAGGGAACACTCCATTTGGTTTTGTTGTTTGACCTGAAAAAAAATTCATGAAAAAAAAGCAAAACGAATAACACAAAAAGGCCTGGGGAGGGATTTGAACCCAGGACCTTCACACAATACGCAAGCCCACTTACCATCCAGCCGGGAGGGCGCAACTGATGGTATAGCCAACACAGTCAATTATATATTAAGTCTAACAATTAAATAGAAAAATAAGAAAAAGTTGTTGAGCCCAGGATTCGAACACAAGCCTTCAAGCATTATACACACATCCTTCACCACTGGGCCATACACACACCTGTGAAATAAAACAACAAATAATTCTAAAAATATTAAACTCAATTTTAAATTTCCAGATGGCGCCAAGAGCTTCGTCTTCCTCCTCTAGCCCTGCGTTTTTTGCTGCGAATTTCTCCACGAAATTTCCTGCGAATTTTCAAAACCCTAAACCTGTGTTTTTCGAAACATCACGCAAACCATCATGATAACCAAAATTAATGTCCCAGATCAATTGTACAGAGCTCATACATCACAGCCATGGTTTTAGAATTGATTTTAGGATCTTAAATGTATGGTTCCCGTTTTGAACCTTCAAACCCTAATAATGGCAATCTTCAACACAGTCCATAATAATTCAATTAACCTATGCAAAAAGCTTCTAAACATCACAACAAACACAAATATATGATTAGTTTTCAATATTAATACATGAATCAACCAAATCGAAAAATTTCAAAATATGGAAAAGATGCATTCGGTTCGTGCGATTTAGGTCATGAAGATGCAATGTTATGATCCAAAATCACTCTATGAACATCCAGGAACAAGTTGCAACCTTCAAATTGTCTTGAAAGGGCTTGAATGATGGAATCCGAATTTGAATTTTGGTGACTTTTTTGAATATGCAAACTTACTCTTTGAGGCAGGGAATTCGTGGCCTGTGCATTGGGATAACTTGTATACTTATAGTAGAATGAAATTAGGTCAAGAGACTTGATCATTGTATGGACTTTTTGATTTTTGGAGATTGAAAAAGATTAGATCTTAAATTTCATATATTTGTGAATGAGACCTTTCTATTTCAAGCCAATCTTCATCAATTGTGAATCAATTCAATCCAAATCATATTCATGACCTTCTAGAACAAAAATATATTTTAAATTTTCACATTTGATATTTTATTTAAATTTAAAATGATTTTTAATATAAAAAATCATAATAAATAAATTCAATAAAATAAAATTATGAAAATATCAAATAAATTTCGTGCATGATGTCATGGAACACTTTGGGTCACAAAAAGTTCAGCCCATTTAGAAAAATTTGGTTTTAAGACCCTATTTTCTTCATAAACCACCCAACAATTTCCCAACTTTGCAAGGGCACACATCCTTCAATTTTAATGCTATGAGGGTGATCTTGGACATTTTGGAAAGCTTGAAGAGTCCTATAACCAACCCCATTGGTTTCATGTCCATATCATTTACCATTCTCAAGTTATGCCCTTTTGAAGTTGTTGACTTTTTGTTGACTTTCAAAAGGACCTATAATGTCTTAGCTCATACCTTCCAAATGAAGCATTTTTGGGCTTGGCTTGTGAGACACAAAGTTGTAGAGAATTCAATTTCCTTCAAAATGAGCTTTGGATGGGAAAAATGTGATGAAGCATGTGAAAGTTATGGCTGGTCAAAGTTCAGTTGACTTTTCCTGAGGAAACCCTAATTTAGAAACCTCTGATTCTTGATGATCTGAAATATCCTTGATGAATCATGATCAACCCTTGATCAAATGATGAATTTTACTTAATATACTTGATGTTGACAAAAAATCATGAAGTTTGACTTTGGATTTGACCACAGTTGACCTCAGTTTGACTTTTTAACTACTTTGACTGACTTTGACTTATCTGATCATTTGACTGAGCAAACCTTTGAGAAAAGTTCTGAAATTTGTCATGGGGATTCTTAGACACATATAAGATGTTGTGAAGCTCACCTGAAGTCTTGGAAATCCATTTAGCCTGATTAAAGTCAAAACCCTAGTTTTGGATGCACTGCTTAGGAGAATGCCTTGTCTGAGGGAATTGTCAAATCTTCTGACTAATTGTGAACTTTGTGAACCTTGTGAACCTTGTGAACCTCATGGGAGGTCTTATAAACTTCATGAACCTCATGGAAGGTCTTGTGAACCTTGTGAATCTCATAAGGTGTCTTGTGAATCTTGTGAACCTTGTGAACCTCTTAGCACACAAAGTCTTGTATTGTGAGGGCAAATTTTGGGGTGCAACACAAAGCCCTGCACTTCTCGGTCGAGTGCCCGGGTGCTCCAGAGTGGAAATCACATCGTGCGTTAACATCATAACCAACTGGAAGCTCTCCAGGAGGTGGTGGTGCCAAAGTCCTCAGTTGAATGAGGTTAAAATCTAGCAGTCTTGGCAATAAGGCAGCATAAGTCATCGGGATAGCTTCAATCACCCTGTTAGTCGGGCGAGTCTGCCTCGGCTGATATGGTCTCTGCTGGTAGTTGGTTCGAGGTTGTTGTTTTTGTTGTGGAGGAGGTAGAATCTGTTGTACGGGAGCTGCAGGAATGGTGACAACAGCCATATGTTCATAAGGTCTTCTATAACCACGACCCTGGCTTCGGCCGAACACAGCATTCGTCTCGCCTTCTCGCCTTCTAGGAGGTCCACTAAAAGGTTTCCTCGCTCCATTTGAGCTACTAGCACTTGGGTCTTGTATCTTCCCCATTTTCAGCAGTGTTTCAACTCTTTCTCCCGCAATAACAATATCGTTGAACTTAGTAGCAGAACTCGATGCCAGTCTTTCAAGAAATACACCTTGGAGTGTGCCCATAAACATGTCGGCCATTTCATTCTCTAACAGCGGTGGTTGTACCCTGGCAGCTAGCTGGCGCCACCTTTGGGCATATTCTTTGAAGCCTTCTTTTGCTGTCTGAGCCATATGCTGCAACTGCGTGCGGTTCGGAGCCATATCCATGTTGTATTGATACTGCCTCACAAAGGCTTCAGCTAGATCCTTCCAGCTCTTGACATTGACCCTACTGAGCTTCATGTACCATTCAAGAAAAGCTCCCACCAAGCTGTCTTGAAAATAATACATCCACAGTTTCTCATCGTCTGTATGAACGGCAATTCTCCCAACAAATGATTGCAGATGGGTCTTCGGGCAAGCAGTGCCATTATACTTCTCGAAGGTTGGAACTTTGAATTTATACGGAATCCTGACCCCAGGAACCAAGCCCAAGTCGGTTATGTCGAACCCCAAAGAGCTCTGGGACTGAATAGCCTTGATTTGCTCAGCCATCTCTTCGAACCTCTTGTTCATTTCTACTCCTTGACCTTCAGCTTCATCAAGTAGAGTGAACTGGTCATCATGATTGTCCATCTGAAGGTTATGCAACCCATCGTTGATAATAGTTACTCTTGGCTGTGTAACAGGAGTTTCAACCTGACGTGCGCCCGCACCGGTACGATTATCAGCATTAGCAGCAGCAGCAGTGTTCCTGTTCTGATTCTCAACCATCTCCCGCAGACGCTCTTGGTTCTGCCCCATGCCGGCCATTAACGTCATGAAGTTATCCATTCTCTGCCTCAAATCTGCCAAGTCCGCTTGCATCTGGTCCATGGCTCGTTCTCTGTTAATCTTGGTTGGGTATCTGTGCACTGCTGGTTGTTCCTGAACTTTACGGGGAGTTATAGTGCCTGTAACACAAAACACGTTAGTAACTGAGACACTACCTGCAAAACAACAAACAGGTTATATGGATGCAATGCAGTTGTTTATGTTTCCAATCACAGGTCATTTATGCCCCGGTTCCGGTATTTAGCAAAGAAAACCAGATGGGCACTGATCCTCGACTTTCAGAAACCTTTGCAGGAAACCACATTCAAATCATAACAGCAAGCAAACCAAGAAATGGTGAAAAACAGTCATAACATAGATCAGCCCATTAGGCACAATAAAACAGAATTCCCCATAGGGTACAAGTTCTTACAGAGGAGAAACAAACAGCTAGGACTCCTACAACATGCCTGCAGGTAATCCAGATACAAAGAAAACAAACTAAGAAGCACAACCACCGCCTGAGGATCCTGAAACTCCATCATCAGACCTGACCTTCTTGACTCCTGCCATCAACTTGAGGTCTTCAATCTCCTTAAGTGTTGCTTCGAGGGCTTGTTAACTGTCTGCGAGTTGTTGGGTCTTCTCTCTGCGAATCTTGTGGGCCTGCTCCACCTCTTCTTTTTTGTAAGCCATCTGAACTTCAAAGAACTCTTCTTTTTCTTTATATTGCTTCAACTCTTGCTCTCTTTGTCCCTTCAACCAGACAATAGACTGACGAGCATCTTTGAGGGTCTTTGACTTCTTCTTGCGCTCAACTTCTCTTTGGACTTCCATCATCCCCAACCTGCGGAAATGTGCTTCTCTACCTGCAAAGTCCTTCTCCTTAGCCTCCAAGGTCATCTGCATCTTCAGCAACTTCTCCTTAGCTTCAACCTTGGCCCTGTTGGCTTGGTGATACAGGCTTACCATCTCGGTATTTTCAACTCTAACTGCATGTAGCTGAGCTTCCAACTTCTTGAATTCCTCTAGAGGCACAGTATCAATGGACTCAATAACTGGGGGAACTGGTGTTGAAAATGGCAACAAAACTCTTCTAGCTCTGTCTTTCAACCAAACTTCATACTCTGGGAATTTCTGATTGTTGCACTTTCCAAAGCTAGCTATCCCTTCTCCCTTAATGCACTTCCATGCTCCCGCAACCTTCCTCACTAAGGGCATATTATCTTTCACGGAGAAGTAGAAAATAGGGGTCAGCTTCAAATCTTCAGGCACCTCTCTCAAAGCATATCCCAATTGCCTTCTTAACAGGATTGGATTGTAATTAATCCCTCCAGTGATTCCCAACAAAGGCACACTATGATAACTCCCGCAGCTAGTGATGAAACGTGCACCTTGCAGCCTTTGAGTGAACCATCTAACATCCTTGGCAAGCAACTTTTCCAGCTTTTGAGCCCATACCAAGCTGTGGTCACTAAACACTCCTGTACTAGGCAAATGCCTCATGAACCACATGTGAAATAACGGAGCGCAACAACGGACCAAACCTCCTCTCTTCTTCTCAGTTTTGTAATGAACTGAGTAATACAAATCCCCGAGTAAGGTAGGCACAGGATTCTTCAGCAAAAAGAGATGTATGGCGTTTATATCTATGAACTTCTCCATATCAGCAAACAAGGTGATGCCATAGATAGAAAGAGCCAAGATAGCACATATATCATCTCATTCTCCTTCAACAGCCAATTCTTCCACCTTCTTCACCAGAGCCTCCAAAGAAAACCCAGACACTCCTCCTTTAATAATGGTCAAAGACTTCACAACAGGAGGGCTCAAATAAAGAGCCTTAGCAATAGCCTCAGGTGCAGGTCTACTCATCTCAGAATTGAAAGGAACCTAGTCTCGAACCGGCACACCCAGGATCAGAGCATACTCCTCTAGCATAGGGCCCAACTGAAAATCAGGAAAGGTGAAGCAACAGAGCTAAGGGTCATAATACTGAAGCAATGTATGAATGGCACTCCTCTCGGAAAGATCCAGCTCTATCACCACATCAAGAATATTCCCGTAAGCTTTTCTGAATCTCTCTACCTGGTCGGGTGTAATCAGCTTTACCATCTTTTTCAACAAGCCAACCTTGATATCAAAGAACTTGAAATGAATATTCTGCTTGCGAGGATCTTCCATCTTTGAAAAGGATACCGGAACCGGAAGCAGAGATATGAACCTGTGAGTGAAAAACAAAACAATGATTAATGATGCAATGATGCAATGCAGATGCAAATGCAAAGACATATAGTCATCTGGGACTGTCTGGAGTCTGGACACTGACAAGGGCCCCTCTGAATAACTTGACAAACTAAAAGTCCATTGAGTCACACTCTCTGATAATTACAACTCTCTGAAGAAAATCTCAGGACCACAGTATCAAGAATACCAGAACAAGAAAACCAGAACTCCGGAACCACAGTAACTGTATCATAACATGAACTGTACTGGTAACAAAGGTATGATGAGGTCGAGGGTTCCTGCAAACCTGTAAACCCCTCCCAATTCTCACAGGTGTGCTCCAGGTCAAACATCACGGACTCTCAAAGCCGAATAGCAATAATACTTTCACCATTTCCGAGAAATGGCTCATGACCAGATCAAGGAACCGGTTAGGCATTATATACTACGCAGGGAGGCCTCAGCTGAGTCCGGGAAAAACAAGCATCCCTTATAAGTCCCCAGCTTCAAGCGCTGAAATCGAGAAACAATAGTACATTCAGCCCGTAGGATACAATACTAATGTCATACGACCAGATGCTTTGACTGAGTTCCTATAAGAGAACCAGGCCATCATATGTGAGTCCCCTAGTGGACCCTCGGGTGCGAATGGGTTTGCCACAAAATGTGGTCTTCCACTGCCACCACTGGAGAGGGTTGTTTCCATAAAGGTTCTCAATGATCGGTCCCCAGATGCACATAACTATCAAGGTCCTATCCTGAAGTGGAGGAAATCCCCAGACAAGATATTTCCAAGACAGTCGCAATCTGGGCGTGAAACACATCGCCACTCATCATGTCACATGCGAGTACAATATGTCCACTCTAATCCTAAGGTGCACTCAAGCCGGGTACTTGGCTTATCTCTCAGAAATAGTATCCCCCGAGCCCACCAAACAGAAAACTAGTCCAGACAGTCCAGTATGATATATATGATGCGGAAAATAAATACTGAAAACTGTAAATAAAGCTGTAAATAAAGCTGTAAACAAACAACAATACAATACAACAAGCCACAGCAAACAAACACCACCCAATGAAACAGAAACAACACAAGCGCTAGGAGAGACTCACAGGGGAACCAGAAATTCTGGGTTCGTTCCCCAGCAGAGTCGCCAGCTGTCGCTCCCCGGATTTCCATCCTGGTACAAACGCGAAAGTGGCGCGGAAAAAGAATAGAGTCGCCAGCCATGCATTTTTATCCCGAAGAAAGGGAATGGTAATGCTGCACAAACCAGAAGAAAGAAAGAGGAAGGACACAGGTCCTACGAACCAAAGAGACTGAGTTCAGGAGTCGGTTACGACCTGGGAAGGTATTAGCACCCAGATCGTCCGCCGTACCCGACGGGATCCACACTTGCAAAAAGAAACTATTTCAAAGGGTGAGGGTATGAAAGCTGCAGCAAAAGAAATGAGAATGAACTGGAAAAAGAACTGAATAAGAAAAGAAAAGGAAAAATGTAGGGAAAATAAAGATTGTGCTCGAACGGGCCCTACCCTGCTGCCTACGTACCTCATCAGGATAATGAGGATCAGAGACGCCGTAGTTCCCCTAACTAGGGGTAACAAAGGGAAATTGCTTGTGAATTAAAGCTTGAACTGCCTATGTCATTGCTCAGGTGTTGCAAACTCGGACGACGAGTGCGTAACCGTCTTGCAAGATGACAAGTAGGAGCAAGTTCGCGTACGGAGCGAAGGAGATGAGAAAAGAATTCCCGAAGGAAAGACGCTTATTGTTTGTTTGGTGTTTTTTAGAAGCTTTTATGAGTGAAAGTTTTCATAGGTAAGTGTACCTAAGTCTTACTCAATGGGATGTGTACATCTCACATCATCCCGAAATGGAATGCGCAAGAGGCACACCTATCTATGGAGGAAATCCCCAAAGCTAGTCCCACAAGTGAAGGCTTAAGCACACTGGCCTATTATCGTTATTAAGTGTTTTTATGGTTTTTTGGTTAAGAAGTGTTTTTTAGCTTTTCTTTGTGAGGTACTCATGTTAAGACCTATCCACCACGAGTGATGACTCACACCTCGCCCCGAAATAGAACGCATGCAAGCATCTCATAGCAAAGTCTCATGTCACATGAAAGTACTCAACCTTTATTAAATGAATTAAAATTAAGTTTGAAGATGAGAAGAGAGAGAGCACCAAAGGATCTCAAAGGAAAAATTCTAAAAGGGACTAAAGCAATCCTAAGTGTTAACATGCATGGATGTCCTAAGGGTTAGTGAGGTTTTTATCCTAATGAAGAAGGAAAGAAGAAGATAGAAGAAGGGATGATAAAGGCCTAGGCCCAACAAAATAGGGTTAGTTCACATAAACATAAGAGGAAGAGATGAGATTTGGAGATGTGGAACTCAATTTCCACATCTCACACTTACCATAGCCCCTGCAAGGTTAGTATGCACAAGCGAAACAAAAATGAGCAAATCGACATGACATCATCCAACAATCAGAAGTGAAATGAAAATGAACAAATGCCTAATGCCAATTCAACTCAAAGAAATGAAGATGAGAGCCTTATGATTTAAAATGAGGCAACATGAATACATATGGAAACAAATGCGCACTTATGAAAGATGTAATGCAAAACGTACAAAATACAAGCACAAAGTTCAAAACCAGAATCAAAATGATATGAAGAATGGCTTAGGAGGCCAGCGAGATGAAGAGAGAAGTCACACAATACCAAACAATATCAAAATAGAAGCAACGGAATCAAAAGATGGAGTTTAAACACTTAAAGAAACAAATGACTTGAATAAGAAGCAAACGCAAAAATTCAGAAGACACAAGACCTATCCTAGGACCAGGAAGGTACCCACACCCCAAAGGAACCCCAAATGATAAGAAGAAGTTGGCACAAGTGCCCTTCCAAGCCTATAAGAGATCTTATGAACTAAACGAGGCAAAATGGGACAAGGTGAGAACAAAAATCCACAAATAATCAACCAGCCATCTAAAAATTCTACAACTTAAACCAAATGATCTTCAAACATGTCATATCAACTTGCCAAAAGGATTTGCAAAAATTCAGAAAGGAACTAGGTCAAATGGAGGTACAAACACAAGTTAGGACAGAAAACTTACATCACAAGATATCAGATCAAAACTCAAGAAATAATTTCCTAAAAATTCAGATAAAAATTACATAACTACAAGATCTCAGGAACACAGTTCAAAAAGAATGGGATCAAAACTCCAAATATTGAAAGCTATGGAAAATAAACAAGACAGGTTGGTCAGGAAATGAAGCAAAAGAAGCTATGTGCCTTGGAGATTTAATTCTGGCACGCTAACCAATGGAAAAAATAAAATAAAAATATGATAAAAAACTAAAGACATAAAGGAAAGTCTATGATTTTTTTTGGGATTTTTAGGTGAATGGAACTATTTTTAATGAATGAAAATGAAATTGGAATAAAAAGAAATTAAGTTGAAGAAAAAAAGAAATTAAAGAAATGGAGTGAGGTGTATGAAGTAATGGTTTTGAACTGAATTCGAATGAGCCTGCTACTAGTGAGGTGTGAATAGCACGCAGGCAAAGCCCAACATTAGCGCTGGTGTATGCTAATTGGAGTGGAAATTATGAAAATTAATATGGAGATGCTGGGAAAAAATGGCCACGCGCAGGTTTATTTAACACAGGCCCTACCGGACGGTGACAAGTGTCACCGCCGGTATGGGCAAAAATCAACAAAATCAGATTACTCTATCCCTTATCCTCATCGGAAATCACAAGCTCTCAATATTTATTTATTAATTCCTAGCATTATCTAATAATAAAAACAACAACAAAAACCAAGTCTCTTTCTCTCTGCGAACCACTCATCACCTTTTCCTCCAACAAGAAAACCCTAGCCCGCCGACATCTCTTCTTCTTCGACCTTGCCTCGCCGCCGGAAAACCCTTCCTCTTCTCCCTTCAACAACATCAAAACTCGGCGCCTTTCGTCCTCAACCTCACGGCACCATGTTCATCACCTTCTTCTTCCACTTCACCGACACCTCCTCCAATCTCACTCGGCTTCATCTTCTTCCAAACTCTCCGACGCCGACAAAACCTCCTACCACCTTCATAACATCCAAACGCCACCTAACCCTAAACCTCTCTCAACCTCTCCTCTAACGGCCATCACCTCAATCCCTCAATGACCTAGCCTACCCGCCGCCGTTTCTCCTTCAACCTTACGACACTAAACTCCTCTCGCCTCCGTCAACTTTCATCTTGTTCTTCTTCCAACAGCCTCACCGCCGAACCTATACTTTAACCTAATCTAAACAACCCTAACCTAATCGCGCTCAACATGAATCCAGAAATAAAAGACTCAGAACTCAACTCAAACACCATATCCACATATTCAGAGTCACGATAACACCAATCACAAACCGCAAACAGATACATCTACAAGCTGAGATTAGTACCTGTTAACCGAAGGAATTGAAGAAGCTACCGTGAAGTTGATACGAGATTACGAGCTTCAGTTGACGATGCCGACAGCTACAAGGAAATCAGCCTCGATTCGGTAATGCTTCACGTCTTCCGAACTGACTCGAGGATTTGTTATCGTTTATGGAACTTTACTTCAATTTTGCAATCAAGATTTCTCCGTTCTATGTTGATACGATTTGCAGGCTTGTTGATATTACTGCGAATACTCCGTTCGATGGAAGAACGCTGAATCGATTGAAAGAGTTGAAACAGATTGCCGGATATAGAAGCTTGAATCGAAAATTGGAATCTGGTCTGTAATGTTGGATGGTGTTCGATGAATGTTGAAGCGAATTGGTGGATGTTGAAGCGTTTCTATGCCATTGGTGATGAAGATCGAAGAATAATGGAGAGAGAGATGGATGAGAATTGGATCGGTTTTGGTGAGTTCTTGGTGCTGGAAATTGAAGAACTCGATGCCGATTGTGAATGATTGGATGAAGATTATGAAGAATTAGTTATAGATTGAAGTGAATTCAAGAGGATTGTGAAGAGAATTCTTGCGGGATTTGAGAGAGTCAGAGAGAGTTTTTTTCTTTTGTTATTTCTGTTATCTGCGATGAAGGAGGAGAATGATTTTGTTATTGTGAAGTATTGATGATTCTTTTTTTTTATTTTCTTCACCGCCCTTCTCAGAATCTCAAATTCTGTTATATCCCCCTTTTCGCTTAAAAAAAACCGAATTCTGTTATGATTGAGATTAGAGAGATTTTTTTGGATTTTTCTGTTATTCTTTTTTATGTGATTAAAAATCGTGAGCTTCTCAATAAACTTTCTCAGAATCATTCACACACTTTTTTTTCTTATTCTCCTTTTTTGTTCAATTTCCTCTGTATGAGTTAGGTGTAATCCCCCCCACTTGACAAACTTCTCCTTTTTCCTTTTTTTAATTCTTTTTGCTTTTCTTGACTGATTGTGTATTGTGCGTGTGCTGAGCGAAATATTGATGATGGGTGTGAAGGTCATGTGGGGTTACTTAGAAATAAACTTCCCACTTTATCACTTTGTACATTTTTTGGAATATGGATATTAACTATAAGAAACAACTATATGTGGATAATTATGGTTTAAAAATAAATGTGACTAAACAAATGAAGATGGTTTAAAATTGAGAATTTTCTTGAGAGAATTTCTTGAATGAGATTTAAATGGCTTTGAATGGAATTGATTTGATTTAATGGGAAATATACAATGAGTTATGTATATGGAAAATGAGTTTGATGGGAAAAATCGGTTTAAGTGAAAAAGTTAGGTAAATGTATAGCAAAGGGAATTTAGCAAAATGGATAGAAACATGGGTATGAATATGGATTTGATGAATGGATATTGAAATTTGGTTGATAATCGGATAATGGATAGAAATAATAATGGATGTGATGTAGGATGGACAATGGTTATACTGTAATAATTGGAAATAGTTTAATCGAAAGTGGATCGTGGATATAGGTATTAGTAACACAACAAATGAATGGATTATGGATACCTGGCCTAACTATTACTAACACGCCCACAACCATGAAAACCTCGGCTTGTGTTATTCAGCATTCTCTTGCCAAAACGCACAACTGTCCTTGCAATGGAAGCAAATCATCTGAATCAATCGACATCTGAGCTAACAAACCCTGAGTCACTTCCAATTCAGATGCATTCTTTTCTGAGAAGATAAATCTACGGATGACCCACTGATAAACTGGATATTCAAGCCAGACCTCACACAAAAACAATGCTTGATAACTTGACAATCTCAATGCACTTTGATCCACTTTTGGACACACTGTATGAGGAATAAATCATCGGCCCAGGTAGCGTGTAATTAAAAGCAATTCCAACAAATTCGATCAAGATTAGGTCAACCTTTCATCTGAATCGAAACCTAACTGAACAAACGCACCCGAAGCGAACTTACTGCCAACTCCGCTATGTTATGGATGTTATGCTTCATTCTTCTATGCTAATGATGCAGTGCGAAAATATAAAAATGATATGCCAGAGACTATGCTTATGATGAAATGATGATAAGCAAGAGAGGGCAAATTTAGGGTGTTACACCTACAAAACAAAGTCAAGTTTTGTTAGGTACCCAAATTGCTTTGGGTCCTTGATAGTTAGTACCCTTTTCAACCCACACATAATGCCCTTTGGCAACACCAATGTTGCGCACATAACAAGCATTAGGTGTATGGCCTTTGATTCCACAATAAAAGCAAATAGGTTGAAATTGACTTTTGAATTTAGGAACATATTTTTTCTCTCTTAATAATCCTTTTATTTTTATGAATTTGATGCATATTTTTAACATTGTTAGTCTTTTCCTTAACAATTTGTTCACTAGCTTTTACGAAAATGGTTTCACTTGTGCTTGGTTTGGAAAACTTAGAATATCCTAGGCCACTTTTATCATTTGGATATCTTTGGTGCCTAAGAATTTCCTCCAAGCCAATTTGACCTTTTTCATATCTTTCTAAAACTCTTTTGAGTTGAACAATTTGAAAGGACAATGACTCACAATTTTTACATGTAAGGCTTTGTTTTTCATCCTTTATCTTTTGTTTTTCATCTTCAATGTATTTTTCAAAAGATTTATTTTGTTCTTCTAAGGATAATATTTTCTTCTTTTGAGATGAAATATTTTTGTACAAAGTCTTACATTCCTTAAGAAGTTCATCTATGACTTCTTGTGCATCATTTTCATAAATAGAAAAGTTACTACTAACCTCGTCATTTTCTTCATCGGAGTGATGTGACGCCATTAACGCCATATTTGCACATTCATCGCTTTCCGATTCCGATGAGGAACTAACTTCATTGTCATCCCACGCGACATAAGCCTTTTTATTCTTGAAGTCCTTCTTGCCTTTGAATCCTCCTTTCTTCGCAAGTCTTGGACAATCCGGTTTTATGTGACCTTGCTTTCCACATTCATAGCATGTAACTTCTTGATTCAATGTGGATGCATCCTTCTTCCTGAAATGTTTATTCTTTTTAGGAAAAGAAGAATTATTATTTTTGTTAAAAAACTTACCAAGCTTCTTAACAAGAAGCATGAAGTTCTCATCTTCGGAGATCTCGTCATCTTTGTCATCCTTCGTGTCAATCTTCAAAGCAATTCCTTTGGACTTTTTCTCTTGATTTTCATGCTTCTCGAGCCTTCCAAGTTCCAATTCGTGCTCTTGAAGTTTGCTGAATAAAGATGCGGATGTCATTGTTGAGAGACTCTTCTTCTCCGAAATTGCGGTCACCTTCGGTTGCCATTCCCTTGTCAAAGACCTTAGAACTTTCAAGTTAAGATCGTCGTTGGTGTAGGTCTTTCCGAGTGCAGTCAAGTGGTTGGTTAGATGAACAAATCTTTTTTGTAAAGCCACAATCGATTCTCTGGGCTGCATGCAGAACATTTCGTATTCTTGACTTAACGTGTTAAGCCTTGATCTTTTAACTTCTGTTGTTCCTTCATGTGTTTCTACCAAAGTATCCCAAATCTCCTTCGCCGATTTGCATTGTGATACACGAAAAAATTCGTCCATACTAAGAGCACTTTGAAGTATGTTGATTGCTTTCTTCTCATTTAGGATCTTTCTTTTATCATCTTCATCATACATATTCTTCAACTTCGCCGTTCCAACACCGTTGATTACATTGACGGGATTATGCGGACCTTCTTCGATTGCTTCCCATATGCCTTCTCCTTGGGCTTCAAGATGAGCCCTCATTCTGATTTTCCAAAAATTGAAGTATTCGCCGGAGAAGAGCGGAGGCTTGTTGCTACTTCCACCATCTTTGAAAACGGGATTCGAGTTTGCGGAAGCCATACAGGATCTTGTAGGAACAGGTTACCTAAACCTGCTCTGATGCCAATTGTAGAATCAGAATGCGCCTAAGAGGGGGGGTGAATTAGGTGTTATCAAAATTTTCTCGATTCTTTTTCTTAGATGGATGGATTTTTCTTTTCCGGTTAAAGAATAAAAATTGCAAAGCAGAAAAGTAAAGAACACACGGAGGTTTATCCTGGTTCCCTTCACAATCCGAAGGTACATCCAGTCCCCTTTCTAAACCGAAAGAGATTTCCACTAGTTTTCTTTAGAACAGTACAACCTATCACACCTTCAATGGTGAGGCCTACTTTCTAACAAAACTATACAAACAAGTGTGCAAGAACAATCCTCTTGCCACACTTACCCTTATGTCCAAACAATCCTTGGAACACAAGTCACACAATAGAAAGACACTTTCTATAATATTGTTTGAGTGAGAGTACAATGAAATGATATCAATAAAATTGATCTTCTCCTATAATCAAGAATTCACTATAAATATTCAACACAAGTGTTCAAGGCAAAATATGAAAGTTATGAACTTATGAACACTTTGAAAGATGAAGATAATTTGAATAAAGTGAATTTGATTGTCTAAAAATATTTGAAATTTTTCTAGGAGGTTGTTTATGAATTTGAAAATGTTAGAATTTATAATAGATGAAACACCTATTCAAAAAGGTATGAAAATTTGAAAACAAATGATTTTGTAAAGGTATAAAATCTTATGAAAGAAAATCATGAAGAGGTGTAACTTTAACAAAATATTTGAATTTAAAAAGAAACAATTTTTCAAACTTTCTTCAGTGTTAACCGGTTAACCAAAAAGGTTAATCGGTTAACGCCTATGAACGTTACCACAGAATTTGAAAATTGCTGTCGTTAACCGGTTAACCCATATGGTTAACCGGTTAACACTGTTAAAATTCAGAAAAATATTTCTGTTAAAAGTGTTAAACCAGTTCCAATTTCATTTTCAAAAACTATGCTCATGCAATAAAATTATGAAAATTATGTTGAACACTTGTATATCATATTTAAGAGTTAATTATTGATATACCTAAGCCTTGAGACAAGTCTTGAAAGTGTAGCACAAAATCTTGAATCGATCAGAAACATTCCATTGATGATGCATAGCCATGGTCTTGATCGTTTGTTGTCATCTCGACTTTTTGCAATCTGGAATGAGCTTGGATAATGTTGACGTCATCAAAACAAAGAACTTGAAGTATGAACTTGAGAAAGGATTGTTGACAACATTAGGATTTGTGTCATTGTAAAAAACTTGAGAAAGGAAAATGAACTTGAAATATAAATCATAAAGATGAAAATAATAAATGAAATTGAATCAAAACAAAGCAATGCTTATTTCATTAAAACCAACATGAAAGTAAAAACAGAGTTTAGAAGCAAACAACTTAATACAATTGAAGAAAATGGCAAACATAAAGAAACAATGGCCTAGTGATCCATCAACAACAAGGATGAGTTGTCCCGTCTGATATTCTGGCCTTGAAGAAAATTTGACTGTTGAATTCCTCTAGAAGATTCATTTCTCATGCTTCGGCAAAGGATTGTTGACAACATTAGGATTTGTGTCATGAAAGGAAAGGATGTCATTCCTGATAAGTTCTTGCACTTTAGCTTTTAGTGCAAAGCAATGTTCCAAGTCGTGACTTGTTCCACCTTGATGAAACTCGCAACGAAGATCCGATCTATGGTTAGCTGGAAGAGGATCTGGAACAATAGGCAGAGGTCTAGTAGTAATTATACCACTCTTAATCAAGGAAGGATACAAATCAGTGTAAGTTATCAGGATAGGATCAAAGTTTGGCCTATTGCGATACTGATTTTGTCCAGCAGCAGGATGAGGAGCCTGAGCTTGAGCTCGAACTTGAACTTGAGCTTGAGCTGGTTGAGCTTTGACAACAGGAGCTACTGCAGCTACATATGGTTGAGCATATCGTTGTTGCGGGCGATAAGGCTTCCTCTCAGTTGAAACAACATAAGCATCACCATCTCTTCTCTTTTGAAAGTTCCCATGAGACTTTCTTACAGCATTAGAAGATTCATCATTGGTAATCTTACCTTTCTTGATACGTTCCTCTAGTCTTTCTCCAATAGTGACTAGGTCAGAAAAACCAGATGAAACACTTCCTACCATTTTCTCCCAAAAGAACGGTTGAAGAGTGTCCATGAACAAACCAGTTAATTCCTTTTTGGCCAATGGTGGCTCCACCTGAGCAGCTAGCTCTCTCCAACGCTGAGCGTACTCTTTGAACGATTCTTTCTCTTTCTGTGACATGTTTTGAAGTTGATGACGGTCGGGCGCCATGTCCAGATTGTACTTATATTGTCTTACAAAAGCATCAGATAAATCCTTCCAGCTTCGGATGTGACTCTTTTCAAGTCCAACATACCACTTCATAGAAGCACCACTTGGACTATCTTGAAAACAATGAATAAGAAGCTTGTCATCCTTGGCATGTGCATCCATTTTGCGGCAATACATCAGCAAATGAATCATGGGACAAGTATGCCCATTGTATTTCTCGAATACAGGAACTTTGAACTTATCAGGCAAAACTAGGTCAGAGACCAAACACATGTCTATTGCAGCAGCACCAAAGGCATATTTTCCTTCTAGACCTCTTACCCTCTTCTCAAGAGTCAAACATTGCTCTCTAACTTCATCCATATATCCAGGTTCACCCTGACTTTCAGCTTGTGGACCAGCAGCCTGGTACAAAAAAGGAGAATTCTGATAGGTAGTCTGAGCAGTAGTGTGTACAACAGGTTGAGGTTCGACAAAAGTCGGAGCTGAAAAGACTGGCACAACAGATGGACCACCCATTTGAGCAGTAGCAGTAGCTGGCACGTAATCCGGAGGTAACCCAAATTCTGGCCAAGTAGAAGTCGGTTGCTGAATCACAAGAGGTTCAACAACAACAGTAAAAACTTCAGAGATAACAGTCCTTTGAGGTGGTTCACCTCGAGCAATCAGAACTTGCAACATTTCAGTGAGCCTGGTCATACTGACCTTCAACTCATCAATCTCCATCCGGACTTCCAGGTTATACTGTTCTTGGTTTTCCATTCTCAATTTGATAGCTCTCAATCTGTTAGCAGCTCTAGTACCGTATCTGTGGTGAGGAGACAACTTGACGGATCAACAAACAACTGAAGAAAGAAACAACCGAGATGAGTTCCCACACAACCCGGATGAATGCAAGAATATGCGAGGATGCAATGATATGCAATGTTCATTTCCATTTTCAGAAAAACAACTCGATTATTACAAACATGGTCAACATCGAGAATACGGTCATGAAAAATCTTGACAAAAAGGAATATTTACTTTTTCCAATATTTGCAATAATTAGAATTGTTTTCCTTGAGAAATGGTTGTGATGATGATCATGATGAATATTTAGATGCAACAATCACAAACAAGATCACGCAAAGCACTCAGGTTCAAAGGTTCGGATCACAAGCATGGAGTCAAGGGATAAGAACCAACAACCCACAAAGGCATGTACTAAGGTTTGTCTTCATTGTACCTGCAAAAAACCAAAAGGGTGCTAACAGAGGTTCCCGGAGTTAACAACCATCTTTATAATTTTATCGGTACGTTGGATTACTCCCCAACCGACAACATTCTTAAAATAGACCTCGTCCGAGTGTAGTATCACGTGACAACCACCTTAGGTTTACACTCGGATAGTTTCCGCACTACGTTCCTAAATTGGCTTGGATTGGTTAAGGGTTCTACGATCCTCAGTATGATCAGCTCAAGGTCGGAAAATAATGCCACATACGATTACTCGTCATGACATTGATAATCCAAGAGAGCCTAACCGAGTGGAGATTATCAAATTGATATTGCTTTGGACTACTCCATCGCATATCGCTTCGAATATCGCCGTCCTATCATAAGTTCAACTCAGATCCGGGTTAGAATCTATCTCACTCATAAAGGATCACCAAAACCAAAACAGAACAAACAAATAACAAACAAATCAAACCAAAGCAGTAAATAAATCAAAGTAGGCCGAATCCACTTAGAGATTTTCGTCCCCAGCAGAGTCGCCACTTTTCTGTAGTGGTAAAATCATGAGTGTAAGCTATTGGTTAACTTAACTCAAGGTAAACAGAGTCGCCACCGCACTTTTATTTTATTCCAAATGGAAAAGGGAAAAAGAGCGAATAAAACCTAATGAATCTAAAAGCAAAAAGCTAAAAGAATCGAACAGAGAACGGGTAAGGGGATAGGTTACAAATTGGGAAGGTTTTACGCACCCAAAATGTCTGTGGTACTCCACGGGAGCCCTTTGAAATATTTATCGTTTTTTTGGTTTGAAAATGGTTTGTTTGAAAAGAGATTGAAGAGATGAGATGAGAAATGTTTTTAAGATGTTTGTGTTTGAAGAGACATCCGTCTCATGCCTACGTACCCACAAAGTACAATGCGAGATCAAAACCTCGTAGTTCGTGGTACAAAATGTGAAAAGAAACAATGGGTTGAATTGATTTTAAAATGTAAAGATAAGTCGTCATTCTTTAGCGAATAATTCCGCTAGAAAGAATGAATCATATCTAAACAAAAAAAAAGGTGAAAGAAAGGTGCACGAGGGCACAAAAACAATTGAATGAGTTTTGAATTTTTTAAAGTATTTTGAAAAGAAAGTTTTGATATGCTTATGTGGTTTAACATTTATTAAGAAATGAAATCAAAAAGGTAAAACCACTTGACCTAAGTCAAGGTTTGATTGTGAAAACATTTGAGGTTTGAAAACAAAGAAGGTTTTTGAAATAGGAAGAAGATTTGAAAATTTAAGAAGGGGAGGAGATGAATGGACTATCCTAAGACTTGAAAGTAAAAGTTAAGGGAAGAACGATCAAACCGTATGGCGAACCTTCTTCGAAACAATAGGACCTCCATCTTCAAAAACAAATGGACTAAATAGGCTAAAGTCTCCAATCCATAATAGCTCAAGCAAAGGAATGATCCTAGAATCTAGGTCCAAAACTCCAAGTTCAATGCTAAGGATAGTGGCCATAGTCCAAAATTAAAGTCACAAGTCTTTTAGAAGTTTAATCCTTTATTAATGTTTTTGTGTCCAAATGGACAAAAGGGAAATCAACATAACAAAAAAAAAGAGCAAATAATAAACATGACAATGGATGAATAAAGCATAGTAAAGCAAAATAAAATAAAAGCAAATAAAAGTGCAAGAATTTAAATGTTAGTAGCAAAAGAAATTAAAGTGCAAGAATCTAAAATATTAATAGTAGTAGTAGTATAATAATATTTACATAATAATGGTATGGTGAACTTAATCAACCACAACCAAAAAAAAAAGAGTGACCAAAATCGAAGGCAACCGGATTCGCTTAGCATCTTACACTATAGCGATTAATCAAGGCAAACCGAACCGAATTCAATGAAATTTGAAAGGCGATTGGGAGACCCAAAGCACCTATGCATCAAACATTCATAAGTCTCGATTCATAATGCAATATGATTAACCACTTTGGGATTACGCGATCAACAAGAGATCTGGTCCATGAAAGTGCAAGTATCCAATTAGATTTTTATTCCGAAGTCGGGACACATTTAGGTCTATGTTAAGCAATCTCCGAGTAATTTATGAAGTAATTACCCTACAAATGAGGCCGGCCACCACCAATTAAGGTGTATAATGTTAGTGCTAATGCATGCGAGATAAACAATATGTAAATCGTTATCCGGACGCGATACCGCACAAAACTAAAGGTGAATACCAAATTGAGCCGCACTTATGGTATTCTTCCATCCTTAAGTTCAATCACTCTTCTTGGTGGATTCAAGCATGAAAATGTATCACTAATGCAAATTACCTTAAATGAATTGAATAATCAACTTAAAGGTAGTTTTGAATTAATGAACATTAACTACTCTAATCTACACCCAAAGTTCATTGAAATTAAGGAGAAATCACTCCCAAAAGTGCTTCCCAAGGTAAAAATAAAAAGGAGGAAGAAGAAGAAGAAAGAGGAACCAAAAGGGGCTTGAAACAAGCCAAAAACACCATTCTGACTTGTGTTAACCGGTTAATCAATGTTAACCGATTAACGCAAGCAGATTTTGAATATTTATGTTGTTTTGAAACTGGTTAACCGTTTAACCAATTGGTTAACCGGTTAAAGTTGTACCAGAAGCTGAAAAATACAGAAAATTCAGCATGATCCATTTTGAAACTTTTTCTCAAACATTGGATGATCATGATCTGAATTTGCACGAATTTTAAAACCAAAATACAGTGGAATCCCTGCAATCAAACAACAAATAAAGATCCAAAGGATCTAGAAACAAGAGCACCAAAGATCTACATCTTGAATGTTGATGGTGAATATGGGTTTATGGAGGAAGATGAATTACCAAAAGCTCTTCTTCAAATTGGACCAACACAAGCTTAGATCTACTGAAATTGATGAACAAAAGAATGAAAGGATGAAGGTTTAGCTCAAGTTTGTCAAGAATTCAATGTGAATTCTTGATAACTTCAAAAGAAAGAAAGTGAGCTTTTGAGAATTTTGGTGTTGGGGGAGTAGTTTGCAAGAGGTTTTATGGCTATCAAAAGCTTGTAGAAATTTTTGCAAGGTGAATTTGGCTCTCTAAAGCTTGGTGAATGAATGAAATTATGGTCCTATTTAAAGACTTTAGGTATGAGAATTTGATGGAATGGAGCTTGCTTTGGTAATTCAAATTAGGTTTGGTAATTGAAAATTTGGTGGGAAATGGAAAAGAGTGGTGATTAGTGAGGGTTTATGGTAGGAAATGATCAAAGTGATGTAGATAAATCAGAAACTAGTGGATCTAGAATATTTCAATTAAATCAATGATCTAAGGGTGCTGAATTTGAATAAAATATTCAATTTTCGCATTGGTTAACCGGTTAACCAAATGGTTAACCGGTTAACCAAGCCAAAATTTGAATATTTTATTCAAATGAGGTTGCTTGGTTATTCTAGCCCGATTCTTTTTTTTTGTACGCCGAAGAAATAAACACATGAACCTTGGAAATCCTTTGAATGAATCAATTAACTTGGGAAATCCTCGATCAGATAAATTTGAATTATTTGCGGATCGTCTTCGACTTTTGTCTATGAAATTCACTCGAGCTGCAGGACTACTATTTTTGGCATTTTCAATGGTTCCTCTTCCTGGAAAAAAATTAATGAAAGAAAAAAAAATATGTTTTTGGATTTTAATTAATAGTTAGTAAACATAAACAAATGTAAGAAAATAAAAAACGGTGATCCCCTGCGAGACATAAACCTGCACCCGAGAAGGATAAATGAACCAGTGCGCGATCTTGTTTGTATGCAAGATGCAGATGAGATGCGAAAAATATTAGGGTAAAAAATTAGGGTATGACAATAACCGCATACTTCCATCCTTCTTCTTTACTAACAATACCGGCGCACCCCAAGGAGAAACACTCGGCCTAACAAACCTCTTGTCCAACAAGTCATTCAACTGCTTCTTAAATTCTACCAACTCTGAAGCTGACATACGATACGGTGCCATCGAAATCGGTCTAGTTCCCGGAACTAGATCAATAGAAAACTCAACTTCTCTTTCCAGCGGTACATCCTTAATATCGTCCGAAAACACTTCTGGAAAATCACACACCACTAGAAACCTACTTATCTCCACTTCGCTTTCCACTGACAATGATGCAAATAGACCAAACAATTGAGCTTCGTCAACTAAAAGTTTCTTCAACTCTTTCGTGGATAGGAAACTCTCCTCTTCATCATCCAAAGAAGGAAACATTACTAACTTATGATAACAATCTATATGAACTCGATTAAATTGCAACCAGTTCATACCCAAGATCACGTCCAAACCTTCCGACGACAAACAAACTAAATCCATAACAAAAGCTTTACCATACATGGTCAAAGAACAACTTACGCACACCAAAGAAGTAGTTACCGACCCTGAAGCAAGAGTCTCAATAACCATCTCACCACCCCAAGAAGACATAAACAAATTCAAACGCTTAGCGCACTTAATAGAAATGAACGAATGAGTCGCTCTCGTATTAATAATAGTAACTAAAGGCGTACTATTAATAAAGCATGTACCTTTAATCAAACGGTCCGCACTAGTAGTATCCTTCCCTGCTAATACAAACACCTTTCCGCCCGCCTGAGCTTGCTTCAGATTAGTACACTTAGTAATAATGTGACCAACTTCCCCACAATTGAAACACTTCACAATGTTCATCCTACACTCGGTAGTAGCATGTCCAAGGCCTCCACAGTTTGAACATTTCATAATATTCTTCCCACACTCAAAAGACTTGTGGCCTAAATCGCCACACTTGTAACACTTAACGGGACCAGAAATCCCTCCACCAAATCTCCTATCAAAGTTTCCCCTATGTTTGCCCTAATCAGCGGGTGTCACATAAGGTCCACTTCTAGCTTGTTGCTTCCCTTTCCTCTCATTCACACTCTTGTAATGTGTAGAACGAGCTCTGCTATCTTCTTCAAAAATTCTACAACATTCAGTCAAATCTGAAAACCTTCTAATTCTCTGATATCCCACAACTTGTTTAATCTCAGAACGTAAGCCATTCTCATACTTAATACACTTAGAAAACTCAGCAGTAGCAGCAGCTTAATGAGGATGAAACTGAACCAATTCCACAAACTTAGCAGTATAGTCAACCACTGACATACTACCTTGCTTCAGCTCAAGGAATTCCATCTCCTTCTTTCCCTTCACACTTTCAGGGTAGTACTTCCCTAAGAACTCAGTACGGAAAACTTCCTAAGTTATCTCTTCATCCTCCTCCTCAAGAGCTTGACTTCTACCGACCCACCAATCATCGGCTTCTTCCTTCAGCATGTGAGAACCAAGCCTCACCTTACTCTCTTCAGCACAATCCATGACTCTGAAGATTCTTTCAATCTCCTTCAACCAATTCTGAGCACCATCAAGATCGAATCTTCCTTTGAAGACCAGCGGTTGATTCTTCCTGAACTCATCATTAGCATTCACATTCTGCGCTACCTGCGCCGCCCTAGCCATTGCTTCCAAAGCAGCAACCATATCATTGTCGTTTCTACCAGCCATATTCTGATTGTTCCCAAAGACAACAACAAGATTAAACAAAAGTTCAATCATAACAACATCAAGACAAACACAACTGACTCGAACACTGGCTCTGATACCACTTAATGTAACACCCCCTTTCTATACCCCAAATAAGCAATTAAATCCTTTAGGCACATATTACAAATTCCATCAGAGTATATTCGAAATATGGTATAAAAAGAGCAATGCCACATTATACTTGAAATCAAACTACATTACACCTGCTCATAATAGATATGCAACAATAGGGTAACTTCCAAAAAATAAATGATTATACAGCGGAAACATTTCAACAACGTCAAACAATATATTTCCATTCGTATATATATATATATATATATATATATATATATATATATATATATATATATATATATCAACAAGTTTGATGCCAACAACTATATTCATGTCTATACAAAACATTCAGTCAAAGGATACATGTACACAATGCATCACAAAAATGACACTAAGCCAACCTAACTACCCGATGCTACATATCAAAGCCGACCGACCAAAAGATGAAGACGAGCTTCACAGAAATTGCCATCCATCAACCTACTCTGCAATGCCTCGTAGAGCATCATAAAACAGCAGAAGGGTGAGAAACATTATCATAATAACATTGCATATAATTATATATCTCAACATATAAAATGCACATAAAATATATTCTCACCACAAATCATTCCTTATCACCTATACACATCGCAACATGTACATCAATACCAATCAAACATATTAATTACACACAATTCACCAATCCACATAAACTTATCTGATTTATGTTTATTCCTCAACTCTATTCATTCCACATAAACATACGTCTATCTATGGTTAATCACACATATACATTACAAATGTATAAATCACATACATATACATATATCAAACATGCATATATACAAACAAATATGTTTCATCATGTCATACCCCAAATTTGTCCTACCATTTTATTTTACTGTCTCACCAAAAATATGCACCATTTTATTTTCTGTCTAACAAATATTCAAAATTAAAAAGATAATTTTATTTTCTGTCTAACAAATATTCAAAATTCAAAAGATATGTATTACTTTTTTTTTTCTCTGTCTGATATTCGAGAAAAATCAAAAAAAATATGTCCCATTTTCTTTTATGTTTGATATTCGAAAAATCAGAAAAATATGTCATTTCCTTCATGAGCAAAGTCGAGTCGGTTTGAGTTTGTCTGTGTTTGTGTTATGCGGAGTCATTTTATCTGATTATAATTTCTTCTTTTTTTCTCATTAACTATTTTCTATAAAAAAATTCCTTAAAAAAAATTAATTAATTTCTCTTTTTATCTTTACTACTACCTCATTTACTATTAGTCATTCAAAAATACAAAAAGATTATTATTATTTGTTGATACTAGTATTGTTTTTTATTTTTATTAACTAACCTTTATCATCATTATTTTTAATTCTCATTTTTTATTACTATTATTTTAAATTGCATTTCCATTACCAATCTTTATTATTATTATTATTATAGCATTTGTTATTTTATTTACTACTTTTATGCAAAATACAAAAAACAATTAATGTAGTTTATAACATTTTTTTTGCAGCCTCCCACTAACTTGCAGCAACAAAACTACAGCCTGTCTAAATTTTTTTTCTACACTTAGCAACCAATTTCATAACAGAATTTTCACAGCCTGTATACCAAATTCACAGCTCACAAAATCTAGAGATTCTTATCCAAAATCTTCATAACAAATTTCCAAATTACCCTCATATTTTTCTGCTATAAAAACCAACTCTTGATTCATCAATGAGGAGGCTTGAAAATCACAAAAAAAATCAGTGTTAAAAAATCAAACAAGCTTCAACCAAAATCTTCACAAAGAAATAGAATAAAAATCACCTCAAATAATTTGTTCCTCAATCGCATTTACTCTTCTTCAGCAACATAGACCCTCACAAAAAAAAATATCCTTCAAATCCTTTCGATAACTACCGAATCACCATACACACCCATAAACATCCTTCAAAACACAAGTTGTGAAAAAAATCGAAAGCAGATCTGCGGAAAAAAAACAAACTCGCCACACATCACCGCCACCGCCGCCACCACTCAAAACTGAATCGCCGATTGAGACCCAGAAACGAACACCGATCCACCATTGAACAAACCCGACGGATCTGACCCGTCACCCTCACCGCGAACCGAACCTTTCTCCTCCACCAAGCTCGTGAAATTTGAAAGACCGCCGAAATTGCAGCAACCGCCGTTCGAAATCGCGAGAGGCTGCCGTCGATTTGAGAGAGTGAGGATCGAAAATGTTGGCCTTGAACAACCGAAGCCAAGCCGCGAGAGAAAGTAAAACGCCGTGAGAGTGAGACGGAGAGCCTGGAAATAGAACGCAGTGAGGGAGACGAATCGTGAGTGAGAAAAGCAAGAAGAGATTGTATTTTCTTTGAGGTTCTTTTTCTTGCCCTGTTTGGTTCTGAAACCGTGAATTTCTCAAACCCCTTTCTATTCATTTTATGAGTTTCTTTTATATATATAATATATTTTTTAATAAATTTATTCAGTCAATTTTGGTATAGCTCTTTAATAGGTTATTGAATTTAGATTTGACCAAGGGTGATATTTGTTTTCTTTCATATGAGCTAGTCCTTTCTTATTTATTTTATTTATTGGTTGGTTTATTAGTTGTCATGAGAATAAAATGTTTTGAATTTTATAATCTTTAGTGATTATTTTTTGTTGATACGTGTACAGTATTTAATTTATTGCTAGTTTTCTTTTGCTTCCACAAATATCCACCACTTTTATTCACTCATGGTATTAGCTGGCTTTCATTGTTTTTTTAGGATAATACTCGGTCTCTCATCTAGAAGAATAGGGCATTGTTTTTTTTATTATTATTGAATTAGTTTTTGCATTTGTTAGGATTAAGTTTTGAATGGTTTCTTTTTTCTTTTTCTTTTTTTGGCAAAACAAATTTAATTTATTTCTTATTTTGATTATTCAATGTATTACTAAATTTATTATTAATTTAATTTAGTTATTTATTTATAACCTTATTGCAATTTAATTTTTACAATTTAATTTAATTCACTTATTTATGTTTTCTCACATATTGTTGCTTTAATCGGTTCGCGAACACTGTAAGCCGAGCATCGCGCCTCGCCATCAATTTCCTCCGAACTCGACATTCAAATATTTTTATAATAAAAATAACGGATAAACTGAATTCTGGAGTCTCGCATTCCTCGAATTCTTGAATGAACACTCCCGAGGCTCGCCCCGCGGGACGTCGTTCATTCGACTTTCCGTAATTAAAACATTTAATCGAAATATCAAATAATGAAAGAATTGGATTTTGGAGTCTCGCATTCCTCGAATTCTTGAATGAACACTCCCGAGGCTCGCCCCGCGGGACGTCGTTCATTCGACTTTCCATAATTAAAACATTTAATCGAAATATCAAGTAATGAAAGAATTGAATTCTGGAGTCTCGCATTCCTCGAATTCTCGAATAAATTCTCCTGAGGCCCGCCCCTCAGGACGCAGTTTATTTACCCTTTCATTCTTAAAAACATCAATCGAATCAAACATCTTTTAAAAGAAAACTTTATTTAAATCCCTTCTATCTCAAACAAGCTAGCGCTTCAGCCTCCTTTCGCGAGCAGACAAGCCAACGCTTAACAGTAGAATGCGATTTAAATAACTGTTCATTAAAACAAACCGATCAACCTTAGTACCATGAACTACGAAGCTCTGACTTTCCCATTGCACAAGGGAATACGTAGGCACACGGATCTTACTCCTTGCCGAGCACCCTAGGAACAAAATAACCCATTTCTCCTATTAACCTTATATTAGAATCTTTCGCATTTATTTTATTATTCGAAGAAAACAGAAAGCATAAGTCAGCATTAGATCGCAAGTTAAACTAAGAGGTTCCCGTTGAGTACAACGGACGTAAGGGGTGCTAATACCTTCCTCTTACGGAATCGACTCCCGAACCTAGAATCTGGTTTCAAAGACCTTGTTCTATCCGTTTTTTTACAAAGGGTTTCTCGATATTTTCCCTTTCCTTAATTGGAATAAAATAAGTTCGGTGGCGACTCTGTTGTTTTAATTTTTATCCGCGGTAATTTTTTATCGCGAGGTCGTATTTTTCGAGGTGCGACAGCTGGCGACTCTGCTGGGGACATCAGAGAGTCAAGCCTAACTTAGTTTACTTTGCGATCAATGTTTACTTTGCTTATCTGTTTCTTCATGCTTTTTATTTATGCTTGTTTATTTTTATCTCTCTTTATTATGATCATTATTATACTTGCTTGTTGGATCCTGGGATGACATTTGAGTTTGCGAAAAGAAGAGGGAACACCTAGTTTAGAATTGGAAGTTATTAGTGTTAGTCTCCAAGGACTCGCTCCTTGCAAGCCTAGCATGAAAGCTCCCCCCAGAGAGTAGACCTATTCACAGATCTCGTCATAACACAGCTAGCCTGTTACATGACTTGATTCATGAAAGGGCTGTGACTCTGGGACCCACTTTTAGAACCAGTTTCAATGGTGGCAGTTGCGTAGTGTTAGTCTCTGAGGACCCGCTCCTCATACGGCTAACATGAGAACTCCACTCAAGGTAGATCTTATCGTTATTATCGTCATAATACAGCTAGCCTGTGGCAGGACGTTAGTACGATTAGCATCCGTGACCTTGAGTATCTTATCCATAACCGTAGAAACTATCCTGTGAGTGGTTTTACGGGTAAAGAACTTAGAACAATCCTATAAGAGTTTACCTGTTAAAGTTACTTTGATCAGAGATACTGGTTATTTATTCGTTACTATGTTTCACCTCAGAGCAGATTATACTCGTGATCCTGGATCTTGCATTACATTCATACGCATATTAGTTTCATTTGCATTATCTGTTCATCTTGCATTTCATTCCAAAGCCGTAAACTCATTTCATGTTCCTCCATCTTCAGTAAATCAAGCTGGTTCCCCGACGCCCGTATCGTGCTAGACGACCGTATCCAACTAGAGCCAACACTAGAAGACTGATGAACGTGATTCAAGAAGAGCAAGCTGCTATGAGGGAAGAGATTGACTCGGTCAAGAGCAAGATTGACCAGATTTATGAGACTTTGCAAGCTTTGGCAAGAATGGAAGAACGTCGCGAAGCTGCTGTCGCGGTGAACAATGCTCAAGTGCAAGGATCTACCTCACGAGCAATGCCTTCAGTTCCCGTTCCAAATCCTTTGGTTTACGGTTTTCCTCCAGGCTTCACTCCTACTGTTGAAGAAGTCACTTCCCAACCAATACCTGCTTCTGGTGTCACTGTTGGTGTTATTCCTCAAGCTCAACCTATTCCAACTCAAGTCCAGTTTCCTCAAACTGAAGAGAATCATCAAGTTGAGTATGAGATGCATACTGCTGTTCCAATCACCAATCCTCATGCTGTTCAAGAATCTGAAGCTATGAAGATGTGCCGCGAGTTAGCTGAAAAACTCCGAATTATGGAAGGACACAACTCAACCTCTCTGAGTGCTTCAGACATGTGCTTAGTTCCAGATGTTGTGATCCCTGCTAAGTTCAAACTGCCAGAATTCGAGAAATACAAAGGCCTCAGCTGCCCTGAGCTCCATTTGAGGATGTACTGTAGAAAAATGGCCGCTCATGCCAAAGACGATAAACTCATGATCCATTGCTTCCAAGACAGTCTGTCTGGAGCGTCTCTAGAATGGTACATGCAACTTGAACGCAACACTGTTCGTACTTGGCTCGATCTATTTGATGCATTCAAAAAGCAGTACAAGTACAACACTGACCTTGCTCCTAACCGTACTCAACTCCAGAGTATGTCTCAAAAGGAGAGCGAATCCTTTAAGGAGTACGCCCAACGCTGGAGGGAGCTAGCTGCCAGAGTTCATCCACCTTTGGTTGACCGTGAATTGATTGACATCTTCATGGGTACCTTACAGGGGCAATACTACGAAAAGCTGATCAGCAGCGTATCTTCTGGATTTTCAGACATGGTGATGGTAGGAGAAAGAATTGAAGAAGGTTTGAAAAGCGGAAAGATCCAAGGAGGTTCCAGCAGTCAAAACAATGCCAAGAAACCTTTCAACGGGTATAAAAAGGGCGACACAAATGTCGTTTCTGCTGCAAGTGGGAATTTTCAACAGAGTCCACCTGCACCAGTTCCCTACTACCAGTATCCCTATGTTGCTGCTGCGCAATATGCTCATGTGCCATATCAGCCAGTTCCTCCAATGCCTTATCAGCAGGCCTTTCAAGCTCTATTTCCGCCTCAGATGGCTCACCAACCACGTCCACCTCCAATGGTTGCAGCTGCGCAATATGCGCCCAATCCATACCAGCAACCGGCTTATCCACCACGGCCTGGTCAACAGCAACAACGCGCTCCTCAACAGCGTCCACCATATCAGCAAAGAAGGCCTGAAAGAACCTTTGATCCCTTGCCTATGACACATTCTGAAATCTTTAATCAGATGATGGCAAAAGGAACTCTTGTTTTAAAAGACTTGCCACCACAAACTGGTACTGCCCGAGACTATGATGCCAATGCCCGCTGTGAGTATCACAAGGGTGCTCCAGGTCACACACTCGAGAACTGCAAATCGTTCAAGCACAAGATTCAAGATCTGATCGACTCTAAGGATCTCACCTTCACTCCGAGAAATCCAAATGTCCAGAATGATCCAATGCCGTCACACGGTGCCAACAAGTGAAGACATCTGAAGGGGTTGTTGAAGACCAAGTTGAGTAGTCTCCAACTTTGAAGCATTCAATCAAGATAAGTCCATTCCTCAAATCAAGGCAGCCAGTGCCATTTATTATTTCCGCATTCCTGTTGTTTTGTAATGTTTGTTTAAGTACTATTTGCTTTGAACATTGTTATCGTGTGTTCTTGGTTATGTTAATGTTATGTTTATGCATGTTTTGAATTAATTTATTCGCATTCGCTCATATTTATCATTTATCACAAAAATCACAAAAATATTTCCTCACTTCACTTTAGCAAATATTTGAGGGAGGATGATGAAAACGAAATACCCATAACTGTTGCGGTATGCTTTCGGATAAAACCTCGTCAATGATGTACAGGCATTCTTTCAGATCCCCAAACACTGGAGATATAAGGAGTTAATCCCTAGTCAACCACTTCGAGCTTAGAAGTAGGAGTTTCTTTCGGATACAAACCCTTACATTTAACCCGGGGCAGGGTAGTTGTTCAGTTAACCTGACTACACCTTCGAATCGCAAGATGAGACATCCCGTCAGAGGACCATCAACAAATGACTTGGCAGTCACAATATTCAAAAAAAAAAAGAAAAAAGAGAAGAAAAAACCACTAAGTTGAGCACCCGAAGGGAGACTTAGTAAAAAAAAAACAAATCAAAAAGAGGAGCTTAAATCCTCAGCAAAAACCAAAACAAATATCAATGACCACGAAATCAGAAATCAAAGGGTCACCACCAACAAAAGATGACTGCCATTTCAAGCAAACCCTAAAGCTTAATCTTCGCTCTTGCAAAGTCAAAACAAATGCATGTGAAGATTTAACTGAGCATAGGATTGGAGAACATTACGAAGAAGGGTTGGGTACAAATCAAACTTTGAGCCTAATATCCTTTGTTTCTCGAACTATTAACCAGACCACGTTACAACCCTCGAAAGTCCTAATTGAGGCAGGGTTTATTCTGAAAGCATGCTACCAACAAGGTTGCGTAATATGACTCCCATATATTTGCTAATCTTCAATCTTGATCGCACATTATTTTTGCTGCATCTTTCACGCACTTTCTAAATCAACACCTCGTTTGGGCTAACGGTCCATTCGTCACACTATCACAATCATTCAAATAAATTGACTTTTTCAAAACTTACATGAACTTTACATTAACACTACCATTTGTGTACGAATAATTTAATTGCAAATCAGTGCTTGGCATCATTACAATCCCAACAAGGGGCAATCAAAAGAGGAATTTGAATCAACATTTCTTCAACAGCCCAATCAGGGGCAAATTACCTTCAAAAGCTCAATCAGGGGCAGGTCATGTCGTGGCCATTGTCGAAGCTTCCCCACCAGATTTATTTCAAATACAGCTTAAGCAGGGGCAAGCAAACAAGGAGCAAATCTTCCTATCTCTTCTCCCCAGCTAAACCAGCAGATTTTGCTGGACGTTGGCAACCATTCAAAGCAAAATCAGTCGTATGTATCAATTAAGTCGCTTTGCTCATCAGATTAGAGCTCTCAGATTCATCTTCTGATCATACATCGTCGAAGATCGAGTGTCGGGAAATCAGTCCCTCCATCCATCCAAAGTCCAATCATTATTGGCAACTACCAGACCAAAAGTCCACCAAGCTGGCACCTTTCTTTTTTCAATCACTCATATGCATCGTTGTGCATCATATGCAGTCATACGCATCATTACATCAATCATTTGCAACATATGCATCATATGCATGCCTAAATAAACCAGCTTTCCATGTCCCCAACATTATCGAATTTATATCCCAGTGCATAAACATTCGCATCGTATTTCCATCATTATGGGATACCATTTCAAAATTAGTCAAGCATAGTCGCATAACTCAGGATCCAGGATCAATCCAAGATTCCAGGCCTTTCCCCAGCAGAAGCCAGGATCCAGGGTCGGCCGAAGATTCCAAAGATTCGCCTACGTGTTATTTCCGTGGGCGTCCCCGGTGGTTATTTCTCTTTCAGATTATTTAATTTTTTGTTAGTCAACATCCTTTTGGTGTCGGGGTCGCCTTATCATCCTTTTGGTGATAGCGATTATTTAATTTTCTGTTACTCGTCATCCTTTTGGTGTCGGGGTCGCCTTATCATCCTTTTGTTGATAGCGAATATTTAATTTTTTGTCACTCGTCATCCTTTTGATGTCGGGGTCGCTTTATCATCCTTTTGGTGATAGCGAATATTTAATTTTTTTTGTTACTCGTCATCCTTTTGATGTCGGGGTCGCCTTATCATCCTTTTGTTGATAGCGATTATTTAATTTTCTGTTACTCGTCATCCTTTTGATGTTGGGGTCGCCTTGTCATCCTTTTGGTGATAGCGATTATTTAATTTTCTGTTACTCGTTATCCTTTTGGTGTCGGGGTCGATTTATCATCCTTTTGGTGATAGCGATTATTTAGTTTTCTGTTACTCAGCATCCTTTTGGTGTCGGGGACGCTTTATCATCCTTTTGGTGGTAGCGATATTATTTTCAGTCTATTGCCTTATCATCCTCTATTGATAGTGATTATTTAATTTTCTGTCTTTCGGCATCCATATCGACCTAGCTCGAGTGCCGAGTTCACCTATCATCCTCTGTTGATAGTGATTATTTATTTTATGTCACTTGGCATCCGTATCGACCTAGTTCGAGTGCTGGGGTCGCCTTATCATCCGTTGGTGATAGCGATTTATTTTACTTTCAGTCAACTTGTTTTTTCGCTGTGTCACCTGTTTTTCCAGTTTTAAATCATTAGCTTTTATCGTTACACATTTTCTTTTATTAGACAAATTTGGAGTCTGTTAGTATCTAATTATCTTATACCTTGAAATTTTGAACATGAGCCAGTTCATCTTACTCGGTCTAAGCCAATTCGATAGGGGCAACTGTCATACCCCAAATTTGTCCTACCATTTTATTTTACTGTCTCACCAAAAATATGCACCATTTTATTTTCTGTCTAACAAATATTCAAAATTAAAAAGATAATTTTATTTTCTGTCTAACAAATATTCAAAATTCAAAAGATATGTATTACTTTTTTTTTCTCTGTCTGATATTCGAGAAAAATCAAAAAAAAAATGTCCCATTTTCTTTTATGTTTGATATTCGAAAAATCAGAAAAATATGTCATTTCCTTCATGAGCAAAGTCGAGTCGGTTTGAGTTTGTCTGTGTTTGTGTTATGCGGAGTCATTTTATCTGATTATAATTTCTTCTTTTTTTCTCATTAACTATTTTCTATAAAAAAATTCCTTAAAAAAAATTAATTAATTTCTCTTTTTATCTTTACTACTACCTCATTTACTATTAGTCATTCAAAAATACAAAAAGATTATTATTATTTGTTGATACTAGTATTGTTTTTTATTTTTATTAACTAACCTTTATCATCATTATTTTTAATTCTCATTTTTTATTACTATTATTTTAAATTGCATTTCCATTACCAATCTTTATTATTATTATTATTATTATTATAGCATTTGTTATTTTATTTACTACTTTTATGCAAAATACAAAAAACAATTAATGTAGTTTATAACATTTTTTTTGCAGCCTCCCACTAACTTGCAGCAACAAAACTACAGCCTGTCTAAATTTTTTTTCTACACTTAGCAACCAATTTCATAACAGAATTTTCACAGCCTGTATACCAAATTCACAGCTCACAAAATCTAGAGATTCTTATCCAAAATCTTCATAACAAATTTCCAAATTACCCTCATATTTTTCTGCTATAAAAACCAACTCTTGATTCATCAATGAGGAGGCTTGAAAATCACAAAAAAAATCAGTGTTAAAAAATCAAACAAGCTTCAACCAAAATCTTCACAAAGAAATAGAATAAAAATCACCTCAAATAATTTGTTCCTCAATCGCATTTACTCTTCTTCAGCAACATAGACCCTCACAAAAAAAAATATCCTTCAAATCCTTTCGATAACTACCGAATCACCATACACACCCATAAACATCCTTCAAAACACAAGTTGTGAAAAAAATCGAAAGCAGATCTGCGGAAAAAAAACAAACTCGCCACACATCACCGCCACCGCCGCCACCACTCAAAACTGAATCGCCGATTGAGACCCAGAAACAAACACCGATCCACCATTGAACAAACCCGACGGATCTGACCCGTCACCCTCACCGCGAACCGAACCTTTCTCCTCCACCAAGCTCGTGAAATTTGAAAGACCGCCGAAATTGCAGCAACCGCCGTTCGAAATCGCGAGAGGCTGCCGTCGATTTGAGAGAGTGAGGATCGAAAATGTTGGCCTTGAACAACCGAAGCCAAGCCGCGAGAGAAAGTAAAACGCCGTGAGAGTGAGACGGAGAGCCTGGAAATAGAACGCAGTGAGGGAGACGAATCGTGAGTGAGAAAAGCAAGAAGAGATTGTATTTTCTTTGAGGTTCTTTTTCTTGCCCTGTTTGGTTCTGAAACCGTGAATTTCTCAAACCCCTTTCTATTCATTTTATGAGTTTCTTTTATATATATAATATATTTTTTAATAAATTTATTCAGTCAATTTTGGTATAGCTCTTTAATAGGTTATTGAATTTAGATTTGACCAAGGGTGATATTTGTTTTCTTTCATATGAGCTAGTCCTTTCTTATTTATTTTATTTATTGGTTGGTTTATTAGTTGTCATGAGAATAAAATGTTTTGAATTTTATAATCTTTAGTGATTATTTTTTGTTGATACGTGTACAGTATTTAATTTATTGCTAGTTTTCTTTTGCTTCCACAAATATCCACCACTTTTATTCACTCATGGTATTAGCTGGCTTTCATTGTTTTTTTAGGATAATACTCGGTCTCTCATCTAGAAGAATAGGGCATTGTTTTTTTTATTATTATTGAATTAGTTTTTGCATTTGTTAGGATTAAGTTTTGAATGGTTTCTTTTTTCTTTTTCTTTTTTTGGCAAAACAAATTTAATTTATTTCTTATTTTGATTATTCAATGTATTACTAAATTTATTATTAATTTAATTTAGTTATTTATTTATAACCTTATTGCAATTTAATTTTTACAATTTAATTTAATTCACTTATTTATGTTTTCTCACATATTGTTGCTTTAATCGGTTCGCGAACACTGTAAGCCGAGCATCGCGCCTCGCCATCAATTTCCTCCGAACTCGACATTCAAATATTTTTATAATAAAAATAACGGATAAACTGAATTCTGGAGTCTCGCATTCCTCGAATTCTTGAATGAACACTCCCGAGGCTCGCCCCGCGGGACGTCGTTCATTCGACTTTCCGTAATTAAAACATTTAATCGAAATATCAAATAATGAAAGAATTGGATTCTGGAGTCTCGCATTCCTCGAATTCTTGAATGAACACTCCCGAGGCTCGCCCCGCGGGACGTCGTTCATTCGACTTTCCATAATTAAAACATTTAATCGAAATATCAAGTAATGAAAGAATTGAATTCTGGAGTCTCGCATTCCTCGAATTCTCGAATAAATTCTCCTGAGGCCCGCCCCTCAGGACGCAGTTTATTTACCCTTTCATTCTTAAAAACATCAATCGAATCAAACATCTTTTAAAAGAAAACTTTATTTAAATCCCTTCTATCTCAAACAAGCTAGCGCTTCAGCCTCCTTTCGCGAGCAGACAAGCCAACGCTTAACAGTAGAATGCGATTTAAATAACTGTTCATTAAAACAAACCGATCAACCTTAGTACCATGAACTACGAAGCTCTGACTTTCCCATTGCACAAGGGAATACGTAGGCACACGGATCTTACTCCTTGCCGAGCACCCTAGGAACAAAATAACCCATTTCTCCTATTAACCTTATATTAGAATCTTTCGCATTTATTTTATTATTCGAAGAAAACAGAAAGCATAAGTCAGCATTAGATCGCAAGTTAAACTAAGAGGTTCCCGTTGAGTACAACGGACGTAAGGGGTGCTAATACCTTCCTCTTACGGAATCGACTCCCGAACCTAGAATCTGGTTTCAAAGACCTTGTTCTATCCGTTTTTTTTACAAAGGGTTTCTCGATATTTTCCCTTTCCTTAATTGGAATAAAATAAGTTCGGTGGCGACTCTGTTGTTTTAATTTTTATCCGCGGTAATTTTTTATCGCGAGGTCGTATTTTTCGAGGTGCGACACATCACACATACTATCATCTCCATAATACTCCAAATAAACATATGCACATTAATGTTTATTTTTGCATATCATAATTAAAATGATAAAAATGCAACTCATAGAGACCGACACACGACTCTATGCAGATGCAATGCGGTACCGACTTAACATTTCAGCAGGTTCACTCAGGAACCAAATGGAATCATCGCTTGTTACCTAAAGTAACTCCCCGTCGGGAACACAAAGTTCCCCATTTCTTACACCCCACATGGGAACACAATGTTTATGGATTGCTCACACCCCACATGGACACACAATCCGATTACTCACACCCCACACGGGCACACAATCAATGTGAATAAATCACCCATCGCTCACACCCCACACGGGCACACGATGTTTCTGGATTGCTCACACCCCACACAGGCACACAATTTGATCGCTCACACCTCACATGGGCACACGATCTTGTTGTAGTCATCGCTCACACTCCACATGAGCACATGATGCTACAAAGGATTCATAAAGAATCCCACGGCACAAGAATGCATACATTATGCTTTACATGCAAAATGACACACAACATTCTTGAAAATGCATACATTATTCACAACATAATTATGCACTCAACTCATTCAATTAACATACATTTGCACACAATTCAAGCAATGTATTCATTTGCCAACGGCCACAACATCACCTCAAACTCACAATTCCATAATTAACTTATTTACGTTTTATCGGAAAAGTCGGGTGAAAGTCGGCTAAACATTATATTTCTTAGCATCATTAGTTTCTACGCGTTTCTAGCTTCGAATCGATATAAGGAACACTAAAAACGGATACCTGAAACTAAAGCTACGAAATAAAACACAATTTTCTCAAAAACCTACACGCTCGCTGAGCGCCCTCTCGCTCGCTGAGCGAGGAAATCACTGGAACTCTCGCTGAGCGAGGATAGCTCGCTGAGAGACAACAATGATTTCCAAAATTTCCAGCTGCGTAAAAGTCAACTCTTTCACTCCAAAACTCCATCAAAACTCCACTAAACATGATCAACAACATGTATTAGCTATCATACTTCGATTATAATGATTTCTAACCGATTAATCTACCAATTTCTCACATTTTCACTAAAACCCTAACTATTCATCTTCTCTAAACTTCATCAAAACCAAAACCCAATCATTCACACACATACATAATCATACATAATGATAAGATAACAATGTTTATCACCCTTACCCGATTATTTCGTCTACATGGAGCAATCTTGATCAAAACCTAGCTTTTCCTCTCTTTCTCTTCTCTTTTCTCTTCTCTTCCTTTCTTTCTCTTCTTACCAACTTTTCTATTTCATTCTTTCTCACTCTCTTATATTCATTTTCTTTCTATTTCTATTTTCTACACTTTCCAACCAAATATCATTCTCTCACAAAAATACCAATTCTACTAATTTCTAACTTATCGCTAATTAACAAATATCTAAAATACCATTCAATCCAATTTTACCCGAAAATTCACAAAACGGTAAAATCACATATCACACCAACATATCACATTAATTCCTCAAATTATCATATCATCATGATAATTTCACAAATAAAACAATTATCATACAAATAAAATAAAAGACTCCACAAAAATTGGGAAAATCGAATCGGGGCGTTACAAATGTCCTCTGGTTTCTTCGCTCTTTTTCGTCTTTGTCTTCTTCTACTCCTTCTCCTCTTTCTTTCTACGTTGCTAATGTTGGTAAAGGGAGGGGGTTTAGCTCAGGTTTTTTAGAGTTCTAATGATGAACTCTTAAACACCTTGGTGGAGGTGAGCTTTTTTGAATAGGTTTAGAGATAATTTTTTTGTGGAACTTTTTAGTGAAAACTTGCGGCTAAGATTCTTTTGCTTGGTTGTTGCTCTCTTTTAATTTCCTTTTTTTCGTTTGGATGGAGCAGTGTCTGGTTTTATAGGAAGTGAATTAGGGTTTAAGAATTTGAATATCTGTCCTTGAAAACTTGTGGAGGAAGGGTGTTTGGACAAGGGGGACAAATCTGAATTTGTTGGTGAGGCAGGGTAGTGGAGAGAGTGGTATGCAATTGCAGACCTGCTGTAAAAAAAACTTGTTTTAAAATTTGTCTATTATGAAGTGGTGGTCCCTTGCTGTTTTTTTGTTTGTTACTGACATTTGAATCCTTTTCTTTCTTTTTTCTTTGCACATTATATTCTAAAGTGTGACAAGATGAATGATGCAATATGATGAGTGAATTAGAATAGGATAAAATGAATGAATATATTATGATGAAATTTTGAATGAATATGCATTTGATGGATATGAATATGTTTAAATTTGAATAAATTGAATCTTGGAATATGATATGCATTATGTGTAAATATGTATGAATGGAATTGAGTGATTTTGAATGATTATGATTACATATGATTATGATTATATATGGAACTGTTTTTGGATTAACATGAAGTTTGAATGATGATGCTTAAAACTGAATGGGTTTGGATTAAATTGAATATATGAAATGATGAATTGAATTGAATTGGTTGCATAATTATTTTGTAGGTGAGAAAGCCATGGCATGGAGATGCTTTAAAATTAAGGAAGTTGTGGCTAGGAGTGAAAGGAGATAAGAGTGAATGGAGACTTAGACTTAGGCATGAAGGGATAGGAAACTTGTTCTTTGTTTAAGCTATGTAAAATTGTGATTAAGAACCTTGTAACAAAAACTTGGAATGAATGTCTTTATTTTTCTAATTTTTGTTGATCTTTGATTTGGATTTGGAATTTGGACATTAGAAATATGAATTAAAATTGAATTGAAACACTTGGAAAGGAAGTTTGGAACATGAATGTTGGAATGGAATTGATTCTTGAAAGAAAAATGGAAATTTGACATGTATTGGAACCTTACACATAGAATTTTTTTTGAAAATTTTGACTTGGAATTGGAATTGAAATTAAGACTTGAAATTAAAACTAAATTGAAATTAAAGTTGGAAAGGAAATGGAAAATAAAATGAATGAGAATTGAAAATTAAAAGAAAATTTGAATTGAAACTTTGTAGTTTGGAAACAAAATTTTTTGACATAGAATTTGAGATAAGGGAATTGAACTTTTGACATGAAACTTGGCATAGAAATTTGGAAATAAAAAATTGGAATTTGAATTGAATTTGAAGAAATTTTTTGGAAATTGAATTAGAATTGAAATTGAAATTGAGATTGAAATTATCACTTGGAAGTGGAAGTGAATTAAAAACTAGGAATTAAACTTAGAATTGAAAATAACTTAAAAACTAATAATTAAACTTGAAATTGAAAATGACTTAGAACTTAAGAAATAAATTTGGAGTTTATAAAATAAATACATGAACGTGAATTGAAATGGAAAATAGAAATTGGGATAAAAATTAGAAAGGAATTGGAAAATAAATGGAATGGGAATTGAAATTTGAATTTAGAACTTGAAATTGAATTGAAAATAAAATTGGAAATGAGAATGAAAATAGAATTGGAAATGGAACTTGGATTGAGAACTTGAATTAGATTTGGAATTTGGACTAAAAATTTAGAATAAAACTTAAGAATCGAAATGAAAACTTGAAATGGAATTTGCGATTGGTAACTTGAAATAGGCTTGAGACTTAGAACTTGTAACTTTGAAAATTAGAAATGGAATTTGGAAACAAGTATTTGAATTAAATTTGCATTTGAAACTTGGAAAGCATAACCAATCAATCTCTAATACCTATCCCAAGCAAAATTTCCATGACATCTCTTGCAAAACCAAGCACGCTTGATATGTACCATGGTATGATGATGATGTGAATGCATTCTATGGGAGAAAAAAAGTTAGGGGTAAAATTTGGGGTGTGACAATTGCCCCTATTTAAATAACTTTACCAGATGGCTTGAGTGATGACAATCCGCATAGAATCAGGATTAAAGGTATTTATATATAGAAATAACCAGAAATTTTGCCCCTAAATACAATGTTATGCTGGACTACGGACGATCTAAAATTTTATATAACTTTTATGCATTGAATGATGATTATGATATGAATGATAAGCATGAGAAATGTCAACGACCATGGACAAAGACTCACTGGGGATAAAGAAACGAAAACAAGAAATATTCGAAGTGATAAATCAACAGGTTCAAGTGTAACTGTTGACACTGAGAATAACAAAAGACGGGAATAAGAGGAAATCCAAAGCATTGGTTCAACGAACACTTGGTAAAACCAAGTTGACACTTAGGATAACAAGGAAATAATTCAAAATGAAAGCGCAATGGCTCGATGCGACCATCTGACACCAAGAATAAAAACAAGACAAGGAAATAATCGAAGTGGTATATCAACGGCAATATGCGACCAGTTGACATTGAGAAATAAAAACAACAACATATTCGAAGTGAATGCGCATCGGCTCAATGCGACCAACTGACACTAGGAATAATGACAAAATAAAAATATAAACATCCAAAGTGATGGGTTAGCAGGTTCAAGTGTGACCGCTAATACTAAGGATATAGAAAATATTCAAGGTGAATAGTGCAACGGATTCATAAACTGTTGACACTAAGAAAAAAACACAATATTCGAAGTGAATGCACAGCGGCTCGATGCGACCAACTGTCACTAAGAATAACAACCAAATAAACATTCAAAGTGAATGCGCATCGGCTATAAGCGACCAACTGACACTAAGAATGGAAAAACATAATATTCGAAGTGAATGTGCAGCGGCTCGATGCGACCAAACTGACGCTAAGAATATCAAAGGACGAGAACAATATAAACATTCAAAGTGAACGCGCAACGGGCTCAAGACCGGTTGACACTAAGAATGGACAAAATATAATATTCGAAGTGAATACGCAGTGGCTCGATGCGACCAACTTACACTAAGAATGGAAACGACACAATGTTCAAAGTGAATGCGCAACAGCTAGATGCGACCAACTGACATTATAAATAACAGCAATAAAATATTTGAAGTGAATGTGCAGTAGGATCAACACCTATTAACACTAAGAATAGAAACTAAGATACACTCAAAGTGAATGCGCAACAGGTTAAAAAAAACCGGTTGACACTAAGAGTAGGAACAACAAGAAATATTCAAAATATCCACAATGGTAAATCAACAGGTTCAAGTGTAACTGCTGACAATGGGGATAAATAAAACAAACAATAGTGATTGGGAAGCGGCTCTATGAGGCCAACTAACACTGGGAATAAAAGGTAACTCACTCAAAGATAGATCAACGACTTTAAGCGACCGGCTAACGCAAAGAATAAACAACAAAATATGTTGGAGTTTTCAAATAAGATAAACCATCAAACTTCTGGAAATTCCTTCAAGAACCATCAGGAGAAAAGTACAGGTATGTGCCAAAATCAAATGGACTTAGATTGTAAGCAAAAAGGTTTCACGACCCGCTTAACAGATTTGTGCCAATGACAATTGGACTTCAAGGAGATATTGGTGGTCATAAAGACAAATACCAACCAAAATTGGAATTCCACAAGGGACACCAACAATTACTGGGGACAAAAACATTGGTAAACCAAACTTCGGGTACCATCAACAATGGATTTTCAAATTGAAGAATAATGATATCTGGACTTGGAGTCAGACAGAATACAACTGGAGAAAGGAAAAAGCTAATGTCAAATGCGTATGATTGAGCATGAAGTGAATGATCGTGATATGCAAATGTTGAATCTAAAGAGACAAGGAGTTTTGACAAGACTCAAAAGGGAGTAGGCTATCAACACCAATACTTAGATGAGCAATATGAAAAACACTGGGGAGATGTCTTCGAACTTGGAAATCATGCTTGGTCCAAGGATCTATCCAAGAGTGTTATCAGTTTTGAACTTCTATGGGGATTTCTGTAATAATGGTATAAAAGTGTTGCTGCAAGCCAGAGTTTTTCGAGAAGACAGAAGATTTTTAATACTTCTAAAGTCAAAGAAAATTTGAAAGTTTTCCAATATATTTTCAAAAAACAATTTCTAAAATATTTGTCATTTTTCAGAGTTAAATTGTAATTCAGTAAAGACATTTTGCATAACAAAAGAAAATAAGAAGCTGAAAGACCAAGTTTATAGGAAAATGTTGTATTTCATTCAAGAATGGTAGCTTGCCAATAGCAAAAGCTCCATGGAAAATTACAATTTGAAAATGGCAATGGGAAAAGGTCTACATTGAATCCAATGACCACTACAATCCCTAATGACTAAGACTGCCCAACACTTTGCTTCTGACAAGAGCAATTAGATTGGTCTTAAAGTAAGGTTCTTCAGTAATGGTAAACATCATCTGATACAGTCAAATGCCTTTGTCCCTAACTTTTGCCTGGACCGCCCTTTCGGGTTTTCAATCCACCGGGACGCTCCTTTTTGCCTAAGTCGCCCTTTCGGGTTTTCAACTTAGCGAGCTCTTATTTTTTTTATCCCTAACTTTTGCCTGGATCTCCTTCATAGGTTTTGATCCACTGGGATACCCATTTTTTTCCTAGGTCGCCATTTCTGGTTTTCGACCTACCGGGTTTTATTTAGGCATAATATATTTTTACTGCATCAGAATTCACTAGGTGTTTAAGTTGTTCACCATCCATAGTCGTGAGGATTAAGGAACCTCTGGAGAATGCTACCTTCACAACATATGGGCCTTCATAGTTAGGACTCCACTTTCCACACATATCTTTGTGGACTGGCATTTTCTTGAGTACAAGGTCTCCTTCTTTGAATTCTCGGAGACAGACTTTCTTGTCGAACGCTCTCTTGATGCGCTTCTGGTACAAATGACCATGGCACATGGCGGTCATTATTTTTTCATCAATGAGGTTTAGTTGGTCATATCTGTTCTGGACCCACTCAACTTCCTCCAGTTTGGTTTCCATCAAGATTCTCAAAGATGGTATCTCTACTTCAATAGGGAGAACTGCATCCATCCCATACACCAGAGAGAAAAGGGTTGCCCCTGTAGAAGTGCGAACTTATGTTCTGTATCCATGCAAAGTAAACGGTAACATCTCGTGCCAATCTTTGTAAGTCTTCACCATCTTCTGCAAGATCTTTTTGATGTTCTTATTCGCGGCTTCAACAACTCCATTCATCTTCGGACGATATGGAGAAGAGTTGTGATGTTCAATCTTGAATGTTTCACACAACTCTTTCATTGTCTTGCTGTTCAAATTAGTCCCATTATCTGTGATGATTCGGCTTGGAACTCCATAACGACAGATAATTGATTCTTGATGAAGCGGGCAACCACTTGTTTTGTCACATTGGCGTAGGAAGCCGCTTCTACCCACTTGGTAAAGTAATCAATTGCAACCAAGATGAATCGGTGACCATTGGAAGCTTTAGGCTCAATTGCCCCTATGTCGTTCCCACCAAATGAGGCTAAGTCAAATGGGGTACAGACGCGAACGGTCGGCGAAAGAGAAGAGAACACACAAGGGTGAACTCAAGAGAAAAGAGTCGCCAACTAGGCATTTTTATCCCGGAGGAAAGGTAATGCTGCATAGACCTAAGGAAGATATGGATAAGACGGTCGCGAACCAGAGAGACTGAGAAAGGGGGTTGGTTACAACCTGGGAAGGTATTAGCACCCAGATTGTCCATCGTACTCGACGGGATCCACGCTTACAAGATTTGTGTTTTAAAGGGGTAGTGTCAGTGCAATTTGTGCATCAAAGCTGGAAAGAATGCAAGTGTCAGTGTAAGAGAAATGTGAAGTGTATAAGAGAAGTGTCAGTGTAAGAACAAGAGTGAAATGCTCAAGACTATAAGGCTTAAAAATAATGTTGGAAGAGGGGGGAATATACAGAGACTTTTGTTCGATAATTGTTAAGTTATGCCTACGTATCCTCTCGTGCAATGAGGAAGTCAGAACACCGTAGTTTGACTCAAAGAGACTGAAAGATAAATTGACTTGTGAACTGCTTACTTGCCTATGCTCAAGTGTATGACCTGTCTGGCTCAGGTGCTAACTGTCTTGCATTAGACAGAAGAAGCGAGTTCTCGTTTGTGAGTGAATGAGATGAGAAAAGAATCCCGGAGGAGACGATTATTGTTTGTTTTTTGATAGCTTCAATCTTTTATTACCTTTTGAATTTGTCATAAGAAAATGAGCTTAAGCCTAAACCAAGGGTTAGTAAACTCATCACATCCTCCCTCTGATTAGGGGTAATGAGAATACCTTAAGTATGAAGTAAACACCTCACACTTAATCACCATGATGTAGGATTAAGATCATTAACCTACTTGTAATTATTTAGATGTTTTTGGAGTTTTTGTTTAGTGTTAAGTAATGAGTTTAAGCCATAATCAAAGATTTAATGGACTCATTACACCATCCTAATAGAAGGATAATAGATGAGAACATTTAAGCTGAGGAAGATACCTCAACTTAATCCATGATTAGGGATTAACTTCATGACAAAACAAAGTCTTTATTAAAGTGGATTTTAGTTAATGGTAAGATTAAGAAGTGTTTTTTATGGTTTGTAAGACAACTTGATGGGGACTTGTCCATTAACACTAGGGTTAGTCCTTCTTAACCAATTAAGGAAGAATTAGAACCCTAATGCAAGGCCCAAGTTACAAGCTTGATGTCTTAGTGATCATTAGGTGAATTGATTAAAGGATTTAAACACATTAAGGGTTTAACACTTAGGATTAAAGTTATACATTCCATCCTAATAGAAGGATACAGGCATAACCCTAATCACAAAGTCTTAAAACCTTTAAGGTTTAGTCCTTGATTATGAGATGAGAAGAGAAGACTCAAAGATGACACAAAGGAAAAACTAATGGGGGACTAATCAAAATCCTAATTGTTATCATGCTTGAGTGTTCCTAGGGTTTATGAGGCTTAAGAGAGAAAGATCTTCAAAGAGCCACCAGGAAAAAAAAGCAGATGCAAGGAGGAGAAGCAGAAAGAAATAAGACAACTTGCTTCACCTAAGAAGACAAGTTGCCTGAAGAAAGAAAGTAAGAGATGAGCATGAATGAGCAAGCTCATTCTAATACAAAGATAAAATGCAGCAATGATCATAAGAGAGATAAGAAGAGATTGTGAGAAGTGAAGGCAAATTCACTTCTCAAAACAACTTACCACCTGAAAAGTTAGCAAAAGAAATGAAATGACATGAAAATGAAATGAATGCAAAGATGCAAACCAAAATCAGAAGCATAAACATGATGTTAATGATGCTAAGAGATGATGCAAACACATGTCAAGAGTTGTGGATGATCATACAAGGGTGTGGATGCACATGAAGCATGCTTTGAACCATAAAGGTTCATGAAAGTTTATGAAATGCAATGAAAGTATGACATGTCAAATGAATGATGCAATGATCAAACATGGTTCCAATATGTCCCAAGATGTCTTATGAATCATGTGGGTGCACAAAATGTCATGGCAAGTTTATGAATGCAAGCATATGGGAGATGGATGCAAAGGAAAGCATGAATTAGGGTTTATGAACAACATGCAACACAAAAATTCAAAATCAGAAGCAAATGACATGATAAAAAATTTAAAATGGGATCAAAGGAACCCTAACCCTACACAAGTTCACTGCCCAAAGGAGGGGACCTAACTCTTAACCTAATGGGAGTTATGATTTTCCTAAGTCAACTAGGGTTTCAAGGTACCTTAAAAAGAAAAATGCACATTAAATTGAAAATGGAAGATAAATTCAAACCAATTTTACCCTAGAAACTACATGCTATGAAGGATGCAATGCAAGAAGAACCATTATCAAACTCTTCATGGTTAGGAAGAATGAATTTTTTAAGTTAGGATCAAAATATTGCCTTTAAACAAATTTAATTCCAATGAAAATTGTCAAAATAGGTCAAGAACCAAAAATAAATTTGTTTTGAGAGTTTGATAATGTTTCTAAATGTTTTAAAATGCAATTTGAATTTTTTGGTTATTTTTAAATACCTAAATGCATTTTTAATTAATTAATTTTCACTAACTAATTAAAAATAAACATTTAAATGATTTAAAAAAGATTTTTAATGCAAAAAATTAAAATTAAAATATTTTTGGGTTCTGAAAATTAATGAAATGTTTGACAAAAATTTTCAGAATTTTTAAATGTTTTTTACTATTTTTAATAATTCGTAGAAGTTAAATATAAAATAAATGAAATAAAAATGAAATTATGAGAAGTCAACAGATCCTGAGGCTCACATTCAAATGGATTTGGAGGGAGTTGACCCGCGCCAGATCCTAGGGCTATTATTCAAACTGACTAGATTTAAGTTAAACCTAATTAATTAAATCTAATTATAGGATTAGGGTTTTAATGATGGATCTGGGCCATTCATTCGCGCGCGGGTCAACCCAGGTCAACAGGATCTATGGCTCACATTCAAACTGAGCCCTAATCACAATTAATGCACTAATGACTTTCAGGTGGCCGGAAATGACCTTCGGTCATCTTCTTCGGCCACACCTCCCTGAGATTTTGCTATCTCTCTCCCCAAGCTTCTAAAACCTAATCTCTCTGCCCAGAATCCAACCCCATACATCACTCAACAAGAATCACTCACTAAAACAAATTTATTTCACATATTCAAGCTGAATCGAAGCAAATTAGTTCTAGGTCAAAAATTTCAGAGAGCTCATACATGCTTAATACTTGACTATTTTCAAAACCAATCATATCAGCATTATCAGTGAATCATGGAGAATCAATTAGTAACTTAAAAACATGTTTCTGGAAAAATTGTTCTTGAGCTCACCTGAACTGGAGCTTTGATCTTCGGAGCTTTCTGGCTGCTTCTTTGGTCCAAGATGCCTTTAATGAACCCCCCTGAGAAGTTTGCAATGCTTGTTTGGAATTTCTTATGGCTGGTTTAAGAGATTGATGAAGTTCTGACTAAAGGGAGTGAAAAATCGTGTTTCTGTTTGGGAGAGTTTCAGGATCAAATGATGGTTGGGAAATGATCAGAGGGTCATGGTGAGTGATTCTATGAAGTTTGTTTTGAGGTTTGTGGCTTGTGCTTTGAGATTCGAAGAAAAATGCATAAAGAGGGATTTTGGTGAATGCTCACTTGTGGGAGGTTTCAGCTTCCAAGATTATCTGAAATGTGATCCATGAGGCATGTATGTGAAGCTGTGATTGGTCAGAGAGTTGTTGCTGGCCTAGCTTGATTGGTATGGCTCAACTTGCATAAAGTCAAGTTTTGTGTAAGAGGAGGTATGGGCTGGTTCAGTCATGGTACAAAGGCATGACTTGGATCAGCATGCTTCAAGGAGGTCCATGGAAGTCACTTTTGGCAGCTGGCACAAGTGGATGAGAAACTTTGATCCATTTTGCAATTTTGAGGAAGTTTGGCCCCTTTTGAAATTTGTGAAGTTCATGGCATGAAACTTGAGAAATTCTTGTGCAATTCTGAGTTTTAGGTCATGACTTATGTTTGTATAATGCTTAGAAGTTGATTTTAAGTCACAAATTGGTTTGGCAAAGGTTTTTGCAAGTTTCTTCTTTTGGTGCAAAAGTGAAAAATAAGTGATTTTTCCCAACTTTGACAAGCCATAACTTTTGATCCATAATGAATTAGAATGAGTTCTTGTACTTTTTGAAAATGGGAGGATCCATTCTACAACTTTCATGACCAAAGTTTTCTCATTTGAAGCATTTTTGAATCAAAAAGAGGAGGTTGAAAAACTTTCCCAAAATGGCAAGTTTTCATTACAAGTCACTTTCCCAAAATGGCAACTTTGCAAATGGCTTGAAATTCTTCAATTTTGTGAACTTCTACCATCTTCTATGATCAAATAAAGATCATACACATTCAAAATGATGGAGAACACCCTTTGGTTGGGTCATTGGGGGCCTCAGATGCCCTGATTTTGCACTGACTTGCTCAAGAAGTCAACTCTTGATTAGATGCCTTCCCCATGGAATTTCTTCATGAAAATTGATATGCATGATCCTTATAACATATAGAGACCAATAGAAACAAGAATGACCAAAAAATCTGGAGTTATGGCCTCTGAAACCAAAACCCTAATTTTAGGTCATCTGTGTAGTTAAGCCTGGCTCTACTTCCATGCCTTTCTCAGTTCTTGTGATTCTTTGATTTTCTTGACTTTGAGAGGATATAATATGATGCTTGAACATACATGGACCTTCTTGAAATGATTGATGACCTTTGGAGTGGCTCAAATAGCTCAAGGATGGCTCAGATCACAAATCCTAGATGCAGATGACTTAGAAACAAAGTAGTGAAACAAAAATGCAATATGAGATGCTATGATTGAACTTATGCACATGAAAAGATCACAAGCCATGGTGAAATGGGTGAGGGCAAATTTGGGGTGTTTACAGCTGCCCTTATTCAAACATGAGTTAGCTGTGCAGGATGTAAGCAACGGCTTAACAGGCAAACAAGATAACTTGTGGTTGAATACCAAAGACAGTCCAAAATTTGCACTCACTGAATGAAGAAGAAAAAGGATATAGATTGTAAAATAAAATAAAGTATAATTATAAAGTGCGAGCGACGGAGGACGACCGTCAAGCAGAGGACGACTGCTGGGGATGAAGCAATGACGGGGACGACCGACATGTTGGGGAAAATGCGGGAAATAGAGCACTGACGGGGACTGCCGACAAGCTGGGGATACAGGAGATTATGATGGGGACGACCATCAGGTAAAGTTATAAGACTCTCTGGGGATTATAGGTAAATGATGGGGACGACCATCAAGCTCAAGGCATAAATGAAATAAATGATGAGGTACGGTCATCAAAGGTGAAGGACGATCACCTAGCAGGGGACGGCTGCTCTGTTGGGGGATAAGATGAGGGACGGTCATCTAAGGTGAAGGACGATCACCTGGCAAGGTACGGTTGCCAAAAACAGCACGACATAGGACGAATGTCGGATAAAAAGGTCGACGATGGGGACGGTCATCGGATAAGCATGATTAAGGACGATCATCAAGAGGTGAAGGACGATCACCTAGCAGGGTACGGCTGCTCTCAGGGTTTATCATGACATAGGACGAATGTCAGATAAGGGAATCAATGATGGGGACGGTCATCGGATAAGCATGATGAAGGACGATCATCAAGAGGTGAAGGACGATCACCTAGCAGGGTACGGATGCTCTCAGGGTTTATCATGACATAGGATGAATGTCAGATAAGAAGGGGTTCTAATGAATAGAGACTCCACTGGGGTGATGAAGGACGATCACCTAGAAGGTGAAGGACGATAACCTGGCAGGGTACGGCTGCCGAAAAGGTATCATGACATAGGACGAATGTCAGATAGAAAGAAAATAGCTTAACAAGTTTTGTTGGGGACTCTTCTAGGGAAAGGGTAGACACAGACGAGTGTCTAAATTCAAGAAGACATGAGTGTTTGACACTGTGTATAGATTAAGAATGCGGACGAGCATCCTTAAGACTATGATACGGACGAGTATCAGTAGAAACAAACGCTTGACGCATGTTCAGAGATGATGATACAGACGAGTATCAACTGGTTAACGAAGAACACGGACGAGTGTCGAATCTGAGGGGATTTAAGTGGTATATACAAGATACAGACGAGTATCTGTATGAGTAGAAAGTGATGAGTGAGACATAGACGAGAGTCCAACTTGCTAGGGAGAACATGACACGGACGGATGTCGGGAAAGAAATGTATTATAAACAAGTATTTGATTTACAAAGTGTTTAGGTAACTATGCTGGGGGGGTGACATGGACGAGTGTCAAGGAAGTTGTATATATATGTGTTTGTGAGTGCAAAGGGGACGCTTTGGCTTTCTGCTGGGGGTATGACACAGACGAGTGTCAAGAAGCATCTCGTTATGTATAAGCATCTGTTTGCTCGGGCAGTTTTGCTGGGGAATGATGACACTGACGAGTGCCCAAAGGAGTGTGTTCCTGTATCTGTAAGGGAAATGCTTTGGCTCTCTGGTGAGGAATTGGGAAATATTTTGTATATTGTTGATGGATTGTCAGTATTTGCAAGCGTGTTTCAGAATATGGCTTATGATTATGCAATATGTTTGATTTTTTGCCGTAATGCTCCGTATTAGACGGAATGCTACGCTCTGGGGGGAAATATGATGCGAATGCTATGATTATGCAAAGATATCGATCCGGGATTCGGATCCCGTTGTCGTGGAGATCTCTGGCTGATCTGCTTGAGGTGGATGTCCCAGCTGGGGGTGAGATTATTGGTAGATCTGACATATATGACTCTGCATGGGGAAATAGATCACTGGTAAACCTATCTCGGTAATGAGGGACCCAGCTGGGGTTTATGTGAGCTTCCGTCACTCTGCTGTGAGATCTTCAGGCGTTGCTCTTCTGGATAGAGGCTGAAACTCTGTGGGGAGATGGTTCCCTGTCTAGCACTTGGCTGGGGAAAAAGAAAGATCACTGAAAGATCTTCCTAAAGATTTATGTGGGGATCCTGCTGAGGATGATACTTGACAACTCAGTTGGGGATATGAAAACCTTCAGGTGCTACTTTTTGAAGGAAATGTTGGAGAAGTGATGCCTGGCAACTCTGATGGGGAGAAAGCATCTGGTGCTATTTGGAAGGTGTGCTGAGGAGACAATGATTTGGCAGCCTACTGGGGAGAAGCTTTCATGCCCCACGTTGCGCTTTGAACTCCTGCAATCCTGTAAAGACAAAGAGACGTACAAGTACCCCGAGGTATCCCTTATTGGATTCCATCATAGGAGTTTAGACACTCCCAGGAGTAAGTATATTTCCTGTAAGCACGTATTTTTAGAAGGGAAGCATCTATATTTATGCAATCAATATCTTAATGACATCGGACATTTTGCAAAACAAATGGACAAGACGAAACATGACTGAAAATCTGATTTTATTAATTCACGCCCTGAATTGGCAAGATACAATCAACGAAACGGACCCCCTGAAATGAGGAAATCATTACAAATTGAGAAACAAAAAGATGCTGGCAATGCTGATGACGCTTCAAGGAGCTTCCCTTTTGCTATGACTCGTATGACTTTTGACGTTCTTCTCACTTTGCTTTCTGAAGAAGGCTGGTTCTGACCAGTGCTCAAACCTTTCGAAGCTTGCCATGTTGTAAATGATACAAACGAATTCAAAATGCAGTTGTTCGCTTATTCCCTTATTTTGCGTGGATCGCCCTTTCAGGTTTTCGATCCACCGGGATACCCATTTTTGCCTGAGTTGTCCAATGCGGCTTTTCAACTCAGCGGGTGTACATTTTTTTATTTATTTTCCCTTATTTTGCCCGAGTCTTTTATTCTGTTTTTGACTCGCCGCGATGCCCTATTTTTGCCTGGACTTACATTCTGTTTTTATGTCCAGCGGGTCATTTTATGCGAAGTATTTTTTAACTGCATCTGAATTCACAGGGGCCAGGAAGTCTTCACCATCCATAGTACTGAGCATTAGTGCTCCACCGGAGAAAACCTTCTTTACTATGAACGGATCATCATAATTTGGGGTCCACTTGCCCCTGTGGTCTGTATGAGGAGGAAGGAGTCTCTTCAGCACAAGATCTCCTACTTGGTACTCTCGGAGCCTGACTTTCTGATCGAAGGCTTTCTTCATTCTTTTCTGATACAACTGCCCATGACAGATTGCAGCTAATCTCTTCTCTTCAATCAGTTTCAGTTGTTCGTATCGGGATCGGACCCACTCTACTTCATTCAACTTAACATCCATTAGTACCCGCAGGGAGGGTAATTCAACTTCAACAGGTAGGATTGCCTCCATACCATACACAAGCTGATACGGTGTTGCCCCAGTGGATGTTCTGATTGACGTACGGTACCCATGCAAGGAAAATGGTAGCATTTCATGCCAGTCTTTGTAGGTGACTACCATCTTCTGCACAATCTTCTTGATATTCTTATTAGCTGCCTCAACAGCGCCATTCATCTTTGGCCTGTAAGGAGAAGAATTATGGTGTTGGATCTTGAAGTCCCGGCATAGTTCTGCCATCATTTTATTGTTCAAGTTGGAACCATTATCAGTAATGATTCGTTCGGGCACTCCGTACCGACAGATGATGTCTCTTTTCAGAAATCGGGCTACCACTTGCCTTGTAACATTTGCATATGAAGCTACTTCAACCCACTTGGTAAAATAATCAATAGCTACCAGGATGAATCTGTGGCCATTTGAAGCAGTCGGCTCAATTTTGCCAATCATATCAATGCCCCACATGGCAAAGGGCCAGGGTGAAGACATCACATTTAGAGGATTTGGAGGTACATGCACTTTATCTGCATAAATCTGGAATTTATGGCACTTTCTGGCATAGGCACAACAGTCTGCATCCATTGTGATCCAGTAATAGCCTGATCTCAACAACTTTTTAGCCATAGCATGCCCTCCTGCATGGGTACCAAAGGATCCTTCGTGCACCTCGTGCATTAACAAGTTTGCTTCTGTTCTATCAACGCATCTGAGGAGTACCATATCAAAGTTTCTCTTGTACAGGGAACCATCAGCATTCAGGAAGAAACTTCCAGCTAGCCTTCTTAGTGTCTTCTTATCATTGGAAGATGCCCCGGGTGGGTATGCTTGATCCTCCAAGAAGCATTTGATATCATGGAACCAAGGCTTATCATCTTTAACAACATCTGCTGAGAATACATATGTTGGTCTGTCAAGTCTGGATACTGAAATCCGAGGCACAAAGTTGGCAGCTTGAACTTTGATCATGGATGAAATGGTAGCCAAAGCATCTGCGAACTGATTTTCGTCTCGAGGGATATACTCAAGCTTGACCGTTGTGAAGAAAGTCAATAATCTCCTTGTATAATCCCGGTAAGGTATCAGATGATCTTGGTTCGTGTACCATTTGCCATTGGTTTGATTAATTACCAGAGCTGAATCTCCGAACACAGTCAAAGTCTTGATCCTGAGGTCAATGGCTTCCTCAAGACCCATAATACAAGCTTCGTATTCAGCTTCGTTGTTAGTGCAGTTGAAGGTGAGCTTTGCCGAGAAAGGCATGTGAACTCCCTTAGGTGTAATGAGTACTGCACCAACACCACGACCATTACTGTTAACAGCCCCGTCAAACATCATAGTCCATTCTTCTTCTGGGTCAGGCCCTTCAGTGTGAACAGGATCTTCATGATCTTTTGCTTTTATGAACATGATGTCTTCATCGGGGAAGTCAAATCTCATAGGCTGGTAATCATCAATGGGTTGCTCAGCAAGATAATCAGACAATACACTTCCCTTGATGGCCTTCTAAGAGGTGTACTGAATATCATACTCTGTGAGGATCATTTGCCATCTTGCAACCCGCCCGGTAAGTGCTGGCTTCTCAAAAATGTACTTAACTGGATCCATCTTTGAGATCAACAAGGTAGTATGGGTCAACATATACTGCCTTAGTCGGCGAGCAGCCCACGCTAAAGCACAGCAAGTTTTCTCGAGCAGTGAATAACGTTGTTCACAGTCGGTAAACTTTTTGCTTAGGTAGTATATCGCATACTCTTTTCGACCAGACTCGTCATGCTGGCCCAACACACACCCTATTGACTCTTCTAATACTGTTAAGTACATGATCAAAGGTCTTCCTTCAACTGGAGGCATAAGGATTGGAGGCTCTTGTAAGTATTCTTTGATTTTGTCAAAAGCCCTTTGGCAGTCTTTATTCCACCTGACTGTCTGTTCTTTCCTTAACAATTTGAACAAAGGCTCACAGGTTGCTGTAAGGTGAGATATGAACCTTGAAATGTAGTTCAATCTACCTAGAAACCCCCGAACTTCTTTTTCTGATTTTGGTGCAGGCATTTCTTGAATGGCTTTGACTTTATCAGGGTCAACTTCAATTCCTTTCTCACTTATAATAAATCCCAGCAGCTTACCAGATCGTACCCTGAATGTGCACTTGTTGGGGTTTAGCTTCAATTGGTACTTCCTCAGACGCTTGAATAACTTCAACAGATTCACCAGGTGGTCTTCTTCTGTGAGGGACTTGGCAATCATGTCATCCACATAACATTCAATTTCTTTGTGGATCATGTCGTGGAATAATGTTACCATAGCCCGTTGATAAGTGGCACCAGCATTCTTCAATCCGAATGGCATCACCTTATAACAGAACATGCCCCAGGGTGTGATGAAAGTTGTCTTCTCCATGTCTTCAGGTGACATCTTGATCTGATTGTATCCTGAAAATCCATCCATGAAGGAGAACACCGAGAACTAAGCCGTATTATCAACCAATACATCAATGTGAGGTAACGGGAAATCATCTTTCGGGCTGGCTCTGTTCAGATCCCGGTAATCCACACACATCCTCACTTTGCCGTCTTTCTTGGGCACAGGTATAATATTAGCAACCCACGGCGGATAGCTAGTTACAGCAAGGAAAGCGGCGTCCCACTGCTTTTGTACCTCTTCTTTAATCTTCATTGCCATATCTGGGCGAGTACGGCGCAGCTTCTATTTTACTGGTGGGCAGTCTTCCTTCAAAGGCAGCTTGTGCATGACAATATCGGTGTCCAACCCTGGCATATCCTGATAAGACCAGGCAAAAACATCCACGTATTCCCGAAGCATATTAATCAGTTGCTCTTTTACTGAATCTTGCAGGCAGGCCCCGATCTTAACTTCTTTCACGTCCTCTTCCGTACCAAGATTAACTATTTCAATCTCCTCCTGATGAGGAGTGATAACCTTCTCCTCTTGCCTTAACAACCTAGCTAACTCTTCAGGTAGCTCATAATCTTCTTCAACCCCTTCATCGGCTTGATTGATTGGATTGTCAAAGTCATACGAAGTCATAGCAGTGTTGTTGTCGGTGCAGTCTGAAAGGCACTTTCTGCAAGGGTTTAGATTGTTCATTTTAGTGATCAATTTTAATCTTGTTTAGAAAAAGTGAAAATGAAGTTATTTATTTTGAAAAACATTACCATTTTATTTTTGTACAAAAAGAAAAATGAAAAGACAGTGAGCGAAAAAGAGACTTGTTTGCAAAAGATGTCCGGTATTCATTGATTAATCCATTTGCACAAAATTACAAGATGGCCCGATTACAAAATGAGTCTTGTCATCTTGGGCAAGATGCAAGACTTGATGCATGCTTTAAAATACAGGAAATAATAATTACTCTGCAAGAGTAACCCTTATAATTTCCTGGGAAGACCAGTTAAGGACTTGGCTCCCCGGATCCTTGGACGTATCCAGCTCTCCAGGTTGCGGTCGCTTTCCTCCTCGTCTTCCAAGTTGTTCACAGCATCCGGGGTGAGCATTCCCCCGCTGACAAAATTGGGCTCTTTTGCAGCCTCTGATTGATCTCGTTGAGTTGGTCTGTAACCCAACCCAAACCTGTCTTCTTTCTTTTCCACGGGCAGCAGCTTGCCCCAGCCTTGGGTAGTACCCTCTTCAACAACCTTTCGGGCTTGCTGATATGACGTTATGGAGGTTCCCAGTACAGCAGATGCTTCATTAATATTCAGGGCCTCAAACCCCTGGCTCATGGTTTCATGGATCTCCCCATCCATTTCTATGTATTTATACGTAGCCAGATGGCTAACAAAGATGTCTTCCTCCCCACAGATGGTGATGATCTGGCCTTCCCACTCGAATTTCAACTTCTGGTGAAGGGTAGACGTAACAACGCCAGCGGCGTGGATCCAGGGTCTACCCAACAGACAGGTGTAGGCCGGCTGAATGTCCATCACATAGAAGGTAGTTTTGAAGGTCTGCGGGCCAATCATCACAGGAAGATCAATCTCCCCAAGCACTGATCTTTTAGAGCCATCAAATGCTCTCACCATCAAATTACTCGGACACAGTGCTAAGCCATCATACTCCAGCTTCACTAAGGCTTTCTTTGGTAGAACATTGAGTGACGACCCAGTGTCCACCAGTACATGAGATAAAACAGCACCCTTGCATTCCAAGGTGATATGTAAAGCCTTGTTGTGGTTACGTCCCTCTGTTGTTAAGTCAGCATTGGTAAAGCCCAGTCCATGACTGGTGTTGACATTTGCCACCACAGTTTCTAGCTGATTAACGGTAATCTCCTCTGGCACGTATGCTGCGTGCAGGACCTTCAACAATGCGTTCCTGTGAGCTTCGGAACACATCAACAGTGATAATATGGAGATTTTTAAGGGAGTTTGGTGAAGCTGATCCACCACCTTGTAATCACTTCTCTTTATGATTCTCATAAACTCGTCTACATCTTGTTCAAAAGATGTCTTCTGAGTTTCTTTGACAGTTGGCTCTTCAAATACCACACTCTTTCCTTTTGCTTTGGCAGCAGCTTCTGCTTCAACATTAGGTCTTTGCACTTGTGCGGAAAAAAGGCGTCCACTTCTGGTGAAGCCTCCGCCTCCCCCAACATTATCAATTTGTGGAGAAGAGGTCGATGAATCCAGAGTGATTTTCTCCCTGTTGCAGTAGAGATCAGAGCCATAATGCCAAGGTATGGCATTACTGCTTTCATAAGGAACTGGTCCAGGCACCGTAATAGTAACTGGACTGACTGCTGCAGAGGAGGGTACTGTAATGGTGTGCGGATCGTAGTAAATTGTGACTGGTGATCTGGCGAGAGGTGCCACTGCTTGTTGTTGGAAATTGTTGTTTGGAGGGACATTTGATGGATCATAGTAGATGGTGACTACTGAGACATCTTCATTCATTTCTGTTGGCGTTGTAGAAGATTCTGCTGATAAAATGGATGTTGATGTTGTAGAAGAAATGGTTGTTGAAACTTGACTCGTTGAAGTGATGGACGGAGCCATTGCTGATGATATTGATTAATCGGTTGGAATGATTGTTGCTGCTGTTGTAGAAGAATCAGGAATTGTCGTTAAAGGGATTGCTGGATTTGTAGGCGCCGTTGTTGAGATTTGAAGGACTCCATCCTTGATAAGACCATCTATGCCGCTTCTCAAATTTTCACATCCGTTGACTGCAATGTTGCAATACCCACAACCGAGCTCACACCCGGGGAACACTTGGTACTCTAGAAGCTGAGCTTTAATTTCGACCAGAGGTGTTCGAATTTGTGCAACACTGGTGATCAGAGTAGATGGTTTGTCTTCCTCAATGGCATTAATCCTCGACCCACCATGATTAGGCATAGGATTTCTATTGACATTCGGAGACGGTGCAAAGTTGAGGGCTTTAGAATCCACCAGATCTTGAACTTTCATTTGCAATGCCCTGCACTTCTCGGTATTGTGGCCAGGTGCATTGGAATGGAAAGCACACCTGGCGTTGACATCATAATTTTTCAGGAGATTGGAGGGATCTGGGGGTGCCAATGTTCTTAACTCAACCAAGTTAAGCTTCAGGAGTTGTGGCAATAAGGCAGCATAAGGCATAGGGATAGGGTCAATCACCCTGTTTGCCTGTGATGGTCTTTGCTGGAAGGGTCTTTGTTGTTGATTGCTAATGTTGTTGTTGTAGGTTCTCTGTGGCGGATACTGAACTTGTCGTTGGTAATGTGGTTGTTGTTGTGGTTGATATGCTGATTGCTGAGGAATCGGAGCTGGAATGGTGACAGCTGCTATTGATTTGTGAACATACTGAGGTCTGCCCCTGCTGGCATGAATGGCATTTGTCTCACCGGTCCTTCGAGGTCCCACAAAAGGCTTCCTAGGATTACTGGACGAACTTGCACCATTATCAGAAATTTTGCCCATTTTTAGCAGGCTTTCAATCCTTTCTCCAGCTATAACTACGTCAGTAAAACTGGTGGAAGAAAAGGCAGCCAATCTATCAATATATGTTCCTTGCAAAGTATTCATGAACATGTCGGCCATTTCTCTTTCCGACATGGGTGGCTGGACAGCAGCAGGAAGCTGTCTCCACCTTTGGGCATATTCCCTGAAGCTTTCTCTGGAGGATTGAGACATTCCCATCAGAAGGGTCCTGTTAGGGGCCATGTCCAGATTGTATTGATACTGCCTGATGAAAGCTTCAGCTAGGTCCTTCCAGCATCTAATAGTAGCTCTGGTCAAGTGTGAATACCACTCCCTTGAAGCCCCAGTCAAACTATCTTCAAAGTAGAACATCCACAACTTTTCATCCATTGTATATGCTTTAAGTCTTCCCAAGAAAGACTGTAGGTGAGTTCGTGGACAGGAAGTTCCATTGTATTTCTCGAAGCACGGGGGTTTGAATTTGTGGGGAATTCTCACCCCATCCACTAACCCCATATCCATGACATCGAAGCCCAAGGAGTTTTGAGACTCCAAAGATCTCAACTTCTCAGCAATTTCATCAAACCTCCTATCATAGACTTCATCTCCAACTCCCATGACAGTAAACTGCTCTTCTTGGGGATCCTCCTGCAGGATTCTCCCCCCAGTAGTATTTCCTTGCACATTACCCGAGATGTTGACTTCCGGATCTAAATGAGGTCCAAATACAGGTGGATTAACATGAGGCTGACCCCTCTCATTATTACTTGTTCCTCCAGTTCCAGGATGAGGTTCCTCGGGAGTTTGTCTTTCTACCAATGCCTTTAACCTTTCTTGGCTCTGAGCCAAGCCAGTCATCACAGTCATGAATTGGGCCATTTGGTTTCTCATCTCCACTCTTTCATTAGCCATTTGGGTTCTGACCTCAGTTAGGTCTTGCTGTACTTGCTCCATTAGAATACCCGGAAGGTTGTTGCGAGTAGGATACCGGTGTGTACGGTTGACAGGGAACACTCTTCTGCGAGCAATATTTCCTGAACTCATAGCAAAGTTAGAAACAAATAATAACAAAACCTACAAAACAAAGTAAAAGTTAGTATGCAATGCATCATGCTTATTTGTTTTCCAAGGTATCCGGCTTGGCTTTTGGTTTTGACCTTTCCAGACCTTAAGGAAGATGCTTTGATGTTGTTTGAGAAAAGAAAACCCAAATGGAAACAAACTAAAATATATTACAGATGATGAATAATACATAGTCTGTTTTTACAACACATGCCCCTGAAGGGTCAAAATACAACACAAAAGAAAAGTACATCAAATGAAAACAACAACAATCAAAAGGTCAGACATCTAGTCCAAACTCATCCTCCTTAACCTCCTTCAGAAGTGCCTCAGTCACTGGACCAACTGGATGCTCTGTAATGGTCCTAATGAGGAGGTTCCTGGTGGCAATGGCAGTGGTCAGCTTCTTGTGCCTATCCTGGTCCTTTGATCTTTTCAATCCAGCCCTAAGCTTCAACTCTGAAATCTCCTTCTGGGCTGCCAGCAAAGCTTCCTGCTACTTCTTTTCATTGGCCTCTAACTGCTCAATCTTGGCCTGAGTTCTCTGATCCTCTTGTGTCCGGGCTTCAGTGATCCTGACCCACCTAGCCTGACTTTCTTGCAGGTAGAGTTCAGTCCTAGCCTTCTGAATCTTGGCCTCTTTACAAGCATTCTTCAATATTTGTTCCCCAGCCCTTGCTTTTCTGATGTAGTCCTCTGTTTTCTCAATCTTGGCCAGATGCTCCACCCTAAGCTTCTCCAACCTCTCAATGTCCAGACGACCATCACTCCTCTCCTAGAGGGTCTTCTTCAAAGCTTGGGACATATTCTCATTCCTTTCCTTCAGCTTCTCAAATTCTTCTAGGCTGACAGTTGCTGCAGGTTGTACTGTAGATGGTCCAGGTTTATCCTCAATGGTGAAAGGCATTCCAGTAATCTGAGCTCTAGCATGGGACCAGTCATAGTACTGAGCTGAAGCAACATTATTGCACCTTCCAAGAATAGCCATCCCTTTTGTCTGGATGTTGTTCCAAGCCCAAGATGCTTGTCTGACAACAGCTGAATTAGGTTTTACTTCACAATACAGGGTCTCAGCTAGATCTTGCACTCTAGGAGGGTGGACCAAAGCATAGCCCAGTTGTCTCTTAAACAACAAAGGATTGTAGTTGATGCAACCCTTCACTCCTATCAGAGGTACATTTGGGTATTGCCCACAGCTAGTGATGATGTCCTTGCCTTTGGTGCTCTGGGTGCACCATCTGATGTCATCTGAAGTCAAAGCAATGAGCCTCTTGGCCCAATTCTTCTGTTCGTGGGGATTCAGGAAGGCATATGTCTTAGGCAGGTGTCTGAGCAGCCAGGTGTGAAACAAAGGAGCACATCATCTCACTAACTTCCCCCTTTGTTTCTCATTCCTCTGATGGATGGAATAGTAGAAATCTCCCAGCAAGGTGGGTACTGGGTTCCTCAGAAGGAAAAGATGAATGGAATTCTTGCTGATAAATTTGGGCTCATCTGCAAATAGTATAACCCCATATATGCTGAGGGCTAACTGTCGCTCCCGATAAATGAGAATGACTCAAATAAAGGTACAGACGCGAACGGTCGGCGAAAGGATGAAATGAGAACACACTGGAGTGAACTCAAGAGAAAGAAAAGAGTCGCCAGCTAGGCATTTTTATCCCGAAGGAAAGGTAATGCTGCATAAACCTAGGAAAGATATGGATAAGACGGTTGCAAACCAGAGAGACTGAGAAAGGGGGTTGGTTACAACCTGGGAAGGTATTAGCACCCAGATTGTCCGTCGTACTCGACGGGATCCACGCTTAAAAGATTTTTGTTTTAAAGGGGTAGTGTCAGTGTAATTTGTGTATCAAAACTGGAAAGAATGCCAGTGTCAGTGTAAAAGAATGTGGAGTGTATAAATGTACAGTGTCAGTGTAAGAAATGAATGAAGCTCAAGATTATGAGGCTAAAAGAATGATATTAGAAAGAGGGGAAATATACAGAGACTTTTGTTCGATAACAGTTAAGTTATGCCTACGTATCCTCTCGTGCAATGAGGAAGTCAGAACACCGTAGTTCGACCCAAAGAGACTGAAAGATGAATTGACTTGTGAACTGCTTGCTTGCCTATGCTCAAGTGTATGACCTGTCTGGCTCAGGTGCAAACTGTCTTGCATTAGACGGAAGAAGCAAGTTCTCGTTTATGAGTGAATGAGATGAGGAAAGAATCCCGGAGGAGACGATTATTGTTTGTTTTTGAGTTTTCAATCTTTTATTGCTTTTGGAAGTTTTCCATAAGAAAATGAGCTTAAGTCTAAACCAATGGTTAGTAAACTCATCACATCTTCCCTCTGATTAGGGGTAATGAGAATACCTTAAGTGTGAAGTCAGCTTCTCACACTTAATCACCCTGATGTAGGATTAAGATCATTAACCTACTTGTGATTATTTAGATGTTTTTGGTGTTTTTGTTTAGTGTTAAGTAATGAGATTAGGCCATAATCAGGGATTAAACAAACTCATTACACCATCCTAATAGAAGGATAATAGATGAGAATGTTTAAGCTGAGGAAAGCTCCTCAACTTAATCCATGATTAGGGATTAAACTCATGACAAAACAAAGCCTTTATTAAGTGGATTTTAGTTAATGATAAGATGATGAAGTGTTTTTTAGAGTTTGTAAGACAACTTGAGGGGGACTTGTCCATTAACACTAGGGTTAGTCCTTCTTAACCAATTAAGGAAGAATTAGAACCCTAATGCAAGGCCCAAGTTACAAGCTTGATGTCTTGATGATTATTAGATGGATTGATTAAAGGATTTAAACACATTAAGGGTTTAACACTTAGGATTAAAGTTATACACTCCATCCTAATAGAAGGATGCAGGCATAAGCTTAATCACAAAGCCTTAAAGCCTTTAGGGTTTAGTCCTTGATTATGAGATGAGAAGAGAAGACTCAATGAGACACAAAGGTAAAATCTAAATGGGGGACTAATCAAAACCCTAATTATTGTCATGCTTGGTTGTTCCTAAGGTTTGTGAGGTTTACAAGAAAGATCTTCAGAGAAACCACCAGGAAGCAGATGAAAGGAGCAAGAAATGGTCATGAGAGGAGCCAGATCTAAAGACAACTGTTACATGTGGGAATCTCAAAACCTCAGTCTCACTTCAACTTGTTCTTTAGCTAAAGAAGAAGAAGTGAAACTATGGCACCAAAGGCTAGGTCATCTTCATTTCAGAGGCATAAAGAAGATAATATCTATGGATGCTGTAAGAGGTATTCCTAAACTGAAGATTGATGATGGCAAAATATGTGGTGAATGTCAAATAGGCAAGCAAACCAAGATGTCCCATCCAAAGCTCCAACATCTGACAACTTCCAAAGTTTTGGAACTATTACATATGGATCTTATGGGACCTATGCAGGTTGAAAGTCTTGGTGGAAAGAGGTATGCCTATGTGGTGGTTGATGACTTTTCAAGATATACATGGATAAATTTCATCAAAGAAAAGTCTGATGTATTTGATGTATTCAAAGAATTATGCCAAAGATTACAAAGGGAAAAATCCAGCTGTGTGATCAGAATAAGAAGTGATCATGGAAAAGAATTTGAGAATCAAAAGTTCTTAGAATTCTGCTCTTCAGAAGGAATCAATCATGAATATTCTTCACCTATCACTCCTCAACAGAATGGGATTGTTGAGAGGAAGAACAGAACTATTCAAGAATCAGCAAGAGCCATGATCCATGCTAAAAAGTTACCTTTGTACTTCTGGGCTGAAGCTATGAACACTGCTTGTTACATCCACAACAGAGTTACCTTAAGGAAAGGAACTTTGTCCACAATATATGAAGTCTGGAAGGGCAGAAAACCCACAGTTAAGTACTTTCATGTGTTTGGAAGCAACTGTTACATTCTGGCAGATAGGGAGCAGAGAAGAAAAATGGATCCTAAAAGTGATGAAGGGATTTTCCTTGGATACTCTATCAACAGTAGAGCATATAGAGTATTTAATTCTAGAACCAAAGTCATCATGGAATCCATAAATGTGATAATTGATGATGCTCCTACAGATGTCCCAGAAGATGTTGGAACATCTGCTGATATCAAGATTGAAGCTGAAGAAAAGAATGATCATTATAACTTCACTCAAACTGATACAAGAACAGAAGAATCCAGCAAACCTCCCTCCATCAGAATACAGAAAGATCATCCCAAAGATTTGATAATTGGTGATCCCAACAGAGGTGTGAGCACTAGATCAAGAGAAGTGATTTCAGGTTCTTGTTTTGTTTCTAAAATAGAACCTAAGAACATCAAGGAAGCTCTTACTGATGAATACTGGATTAGTGCTATGCAAGAGGAATTAGGTCAATTCACAAGGAATGAAGTATGGAATCTTGTTCCTAGACCTGATGACATAAATGTGATTGGAACAAAATGGGTGTATAAGAACAAGTCAAATGAACAAGGAGTTGTTACAAAGAACAAAGCTAGACTTGTAGCTCAAGGATACACTCAAATTGAAGGAGTAGACTTTGATGAAACCTTTGCACCAGTAGCAAGGCTTGAATCAATCAGACTACTTTTGGGAATTGCTTGTATCTTAAAGTTCAAGCTATTTCAAATGGATGTGAAAAGTGCCTTTTTAAATGGTTATCTGAATGAAGAGGTATATGTAGAACAGCCTAAAGGATTTGTTGATCCAAGCTGTCCAAATCATGTATACAAACTGAAGAAAGCACTTTATGGTCTAAAGCAAGCTCCAAGGGCATGGTATGAAAGACTGACCACATTTCTTATCAAGCAAGGGTACAGAAAAGGTGGAATTGACAAAACCTTGTTTGTTAAAGATGAAGAAGGAAATATCATAATTGCTCAAATATATGTTGATGATATTGTCTTTGGTGGGATGTCTGATAAGATGGTCAAACATTTTGTCAAGCAGATGGAATCTGAATTTGAAATGAGCCTAGTAGGTGAGTTAACCTACTTTCTTGGTCTACAAATAAAGCAAATGGAAGATTCAATGTTCATTTCCCAAAGCAAGTATTCCAAGAACATAGTCAAGAAATTTGGAATGGAAAATGCTACTCATAAGAGAACTCCTGCTCCCACACATTTGAAGCTGACTAAAGATGAAAAGGGTAAGAATGTAGATCAAAGCTTATACAGAAGCATGATTGGAAGCTTGTTATACTTGACTGCTAGCAGACCTGATATAGCATTTGCAGTAGGTGTATGTGCAAGATATCAAGCTGATCCAAAAGTCAGTCATCTCAATCAAGTCAAGAGAATTCTTAAATATGTTAATGGTACTTGTGACTATGGCATAATGTATTTTCATGGATGTAAACCAATTCTCACTGGCTTCTGTGATGCTGATTGGGCTGAAAGTGCAGATGACAGAAAAAGCACTTCAGGAGGATGCTTCTTTCTAGGAAACAACTTGATTTCCTGGTTCAGTAAGAAACAAAATTGTGTATCCTTATCTACAGCTGAAGCTGAATATATAGCAGCTGGAAGCAGTTGTTCTCAATTGGTTTGGATGAAGCAAATGCTCACTGAGTACAATGTCCCACAGGATGTCATGACATTGTACTGTGACAACTTAAGTGCAATCAACATATCAAAGAATCCTATCCAACATAGCAGGACCAAGCATATTGATATCAGACATCATTTCATCAGAGATCTTGTAGAAGAAAAAGTGATTTCATTGGAACATGTAGCTACAAATCTGCAGTTAGCTGATATCTTTACCAAAGCATTGGATGCTACACAATTTGAGAACTTAAGGGGCAAACTGGGAATCTGTTTATGTGATATTTAGCAGTTAATGAGATGTGCCAACATGTCATATGACATTGTATGGCATAAGTTCCAGATGGCAAAACAAGTCTGGACAAGAACCTTGGGAATTCCATTTCTAATGATTTACAATGTAACGGCTACTTATTTAGTAACTACTTATAATCAGCTATCAAGATTCTCATCATTCTATCACAAGCGAATCTCATTAACTAGCTATTCTTCAGAAATCATAAACCCTAAAGCTCTTCATCCATATTCCCTAACAATGTCTCAAAACCCTAACACTCCTGAAGAAGTTCTCAACAAAGAAGACGTAGTTCATGCAACTCCCATCTCTGTAGTTCCAATGAAATCAACCCCATTGGACGAACTCAGAGGAAGTGCTTCTCACACTAAAAAGCCAAGAACTCCAAAGAGAGCTAAAGATCAAGTCTGCAGCAAAGCCAAAGGAGGCATTCCTTCACCTGCTAACATGCCCCCAAAATCTTCAGAATATGTGGATGATTCCATCAAGGAGATTGTCACCCAAATTCTGTTTGAACAAAGAAAGGTGAGTGGAATTTCTATTCCTCTAAACACCATGCCTGCACCTCAAGAAGAACAAGCTCAAGCTGCAGAGGACACTCCTGCTCAACAGGATGTCCCAATAGATGTTGGAACATCTGAGGATGAGAAAAAGAACTCATCTAATGCTGCTGCAGAAGAATCTGAGGACCAGAAACAGGCCTCAAATGAAAGTGATGAAGAAGACTCTGAGGATCAGACCAAAGCCTCAAATGAAGATCAAATCTCTGCTGATCAACCAGCTGAAGAGGAGACTGCTCAATCTCCTCCAGTGGTGAACCTTGAACAAGACTCTGATGCAGAGATCATAGCCTCTGTTAGACCTAGCATAGCCAAAAGGCTCAGGTCCAGAAAAGGAAAGATGCAAGCTGAAGCTGAAATTCCTGAGAAGAAGAAAGCTTCCCCAAAGAAAGGCAAAGCTAAAGCTGCCTTTGGCCCAACAAAATAATGGAGTAAAGTCCAAACTCAGAAAAGAAAAGCTGTCACCCCATCAGACTCAGATGTTGAATCAGATGTCCCAACATCTCCTCCCAAAAAGAAACCAGCACCATCTAGGGCTTCATCTACTGTTCCAGAGGCCCCCTTGGACAACATATCATTCCATCATGTCTCTAGTGTCAACAGATGGAAGTTTGTGTACCAAAGAAGGGTTGCCCTTGAAAGAGAACTGAGCAGCAATGCACTTGAGTGCACTGAACTGATTGACCTCATCTCTGCTACAGGACTATTCAAAACAGTCTCAGATCTCTCTCCCTGCTATGAACTTCTTGTCAAAGAGTTCATTGTTAATCTTCAGGAGGATTGCTCAAATGGTAAGTCCTCTGAGTTTAGAAAAGTTTTTGTTAGAGGTAAGTGTGTATAGTTTTCTCCTCAAATCATCAATCAGTACCTAGGAAGAGAAACAGATGGACCAAATGAGCTAGGTAAGACAGATAACCAAGTCTGCAAGGTTATCACAGCAAACCAGGTCAAGGCATGGCCTGTGAAGGGAAAGCTCTCAGTGAGCATGCTTACAAGAAAATATGCCATGCTGAACAGGATTGGTACAGCTAACTGGGTGCCTACCAACCACACATCTTCAATCTCCACTGGCTTGGCCAGATTTATCTATGCTGTGGGAACTCAGACCAAGCTGGACTATGGTGCTTACATTTTTGATCAGACCTTGAAGCATGCCAGCTCTTCTGCAACAAAGCTACCAATAGCTTTTCCCTCATTGCTGTGTGGTATAGTGCTCAATCAATACCCTGGAATTCTCACTGACAAGGATACAGCCTGCAAAAGAGAAAGCCCCCTGGCTTTTCACTACAAATTATTCCTCAGTCATCATGCTGCAGATGTTGAAGCACCTTCTGGGACATATGCAGGTCCTTCAACTGCTAAGACTCCAATCTCCAAGAAGGCATTAATTGCTGAGCTAAAGAGCACATGCAAAGAGCTTGAAGCAAGGAAGCTGAAACTTGAAGAAATCATCCAAAGGTTGGAGAGTGAAGGAGATCAGAAAGCTGCCTCTGATGAAGAAAGTGAAGCTGATGAAGAAACTGAAGTTGAGGAAGAAACTGAGAGTGATGAATCTGAGTGATCATTGTATGTGAGGACAATTGTAATGACAGCATTGTATTTCTGGATTAGTGTCTTTGGCCCCATAATTTGTGTCTAACAAGGGGGAGAACAACAACAACAAATTGTATTGCTGTTTAATTATGAATGAAAAATCTGTTTGCTTATGTCTGAACTGAATAAGTGTGTTTTGATAAATATTTCTGTTGCAACAAGACTGGATACATATATGTTTGAGGGGGAGTAATCTCAAATAAGAATCAACAGAAAAGTAATGCTATACTCTGATAAAAAGAACTTCTGCTGCACTCTGAAAACCAGAAAAGATGTTAGCCAAAAATTAGCCAAAGGGGGAGTTTGTAGATGTCTTGAATTGGCAGAATTTTTCACCAACAAGGAATATTGAATTCAGTTCAGAATGTCCTATCAAATGTTGGGACATTAGCAAACAGAGTATATGAACTTATTTCAGGATGTCTCACAAGATGTTGGGACATTGTGTTAATGACTTAAGTTCAGTTTTTCAGGATGTCCCAACAGATGTTGAGACATCTCAAACCTGCTACCAGAATTAATTATTGACTAACTGATCAGAGATATTTAAGGAGAGTTATCTGGAATTAATTAATGATGGATAAAAACAGAACAAGGCGCATCTGTAGGGAGTTTTATATTGAGGATTCAGATTAAAACAGAAGACCTAAATCACCTAGAATCTAGGAAGTAACAAACCCTAAATTCAAGGTGGAAGCTGCATGCGCATTAGGGCTGGATCATTCTACAGAAAGCCCAAATTACAGATACCTATTTAATCAACAGAAACTCATAGAATTGAGTACGAATTTCAGAAGACCAAATAGGGTGTCTAGTGTTTTAATAGCAGGTTGTTCTTAATTGTACCACTTGATGAGCTTTTAAGCATAAGTGCATTTGTGACTTGATTGAAACTGTGAAGTAAGATCAAGCTGTACTGTTTGAAGAATGTCTTCAATTTTATTAAACTTGTAAACTTAATCACTGTGTGATTGAGGGGGAGTGAGTAGGGTACTCTTATCTAAGTTGTGTCTTAGGTAGAAATTGCATTGGGTAGTTATTAAGTGATAGATTAAACAGGGTGGTTTAAGTCTAGAATTAATATTACTTATAGTGGATTTCCTCCTGGCTTGGTAGCCTCCAGATGTAAGTGTGGTTATACATTGAACTGGGTTAACAAACTTCTGTGTTGTTTACTTTTCTTGCTATTTAAGTTTTGGTTAAATCTGTCAAGTGTTGGGACATCTCTTAGGACATCTCATACCTGATCACAGAATTTCAATTGGCATCAGAGCAGGCACCCTGCCTGTTTATACTGGGTGAGATCTAGGGAATACAAATTCTGGAAACATGGACAGAGATATAGGGTCAGTAAATAGACCACCTATTCTGGATGGATCAAATTATGACTACTGGAAACCAAGAATGATTGCATTCTTAAGATCACTTGACAACAGGGCCTGGAGAGCAGTCAACATTGGATGGGAACATCCTATCCAAGACACCAAAGATGGATCAAAAGTGTTGAAACCTGAAGAAGAATGGAGTAAGGAAGAAGAAGATTCAACACTAGGCAACTCCAAGGCCTTAAATGCTCTATTCAATGGCATTGATAGGAACATCTTTAGACTTGTGCATCACTGTGAGCTAGCCAAAGAAGTATGGGATACTCTCAAAACAACTCATGAAGGAACATCAAAGGTAAAGATGTCAAGACTTCAACTTCTCACCACCAAGTTTGAAAATTTGAGAATGAAGGAAGATGAGACAGTTCATGAATTCTACATGAACATCTTAGAAGTAGCCAATACTTCTGGAGCTTTGGGAGAAAAAATGACTGATGAAAAACTTGTAAGAAAGATCCTCAGATCTTTGCCAAAAAGATTTGACATGAAAGTCACAGCAATAGAAGAAGCTCAAGACATATGCACTATGAAAGTTGAAGAACTCATTGGTTCCCTTCAAACATTTGAGATGGGAATGAATGACACAAATGTTAAGAAGAACAAAAGCATAGCCTTGGTAACAAACACTGATGAAGAAGAAGATGATGAATCAGAAACTGGTAAAAGCTTATCAGACAACATTGCTATGCTTGGAAGACAATTCAAAAAGATTCTCAGAGGAATGGAAGGCAAATCCAATCCTAGTGGAAGATACACAAACTCTTCTGAGAACAAGAGATCTTTTGATGCTAACAGAAGGTCAAATTATACTGAAAAGTCCAGTCAAGAAAAAGGAATCAAATGCCATGGATGTGAAGGATATGGACACATCAAGAATGAATATCCTACATACTTAAAAAGGCAAAAGAAAGGACTATCTGTAACCTGGTCTGATGAAGACTCAGGAGGTGATTCAGAAGAAGAATCAGCTAAACATATCACTGCTTTAGCTGGACTATGTGAGTCTGAAAGTGAATCCAGTGATGAAGAACTTACTTATGAAGATCTTGAGCAAGCATTCAAAGATCTGTACAAAAGAAGCACTGAAATATGCAGTGAGGTTATAAAGCTAAAGAAGCAGAATGAGACATTAGAAGATGAAAAATCAAGTGATCAAGAGATCATTGACACCTTGAAAAGTGAAGTAGCTCTTCTCAACTCCAAGTTGGAACATATGTCCAAATCTGTTAGAATGTTGAACAGCAGCTCAAATACACTGGATGTTATTCTCAACAACAATAAGCACTCAGGGGATAAAAGTGGACTGGGATTTAACAGAATACATAAAGATGAAGCTAGCTCTAGCAAAACAACTTCAAAATCCATACAGTCAAACAAGATGTCCCAACAGATGCTTCAACATCAGGAAAAGAACACAAAGTCAAACATAATGTTCCAACAGATGTCTCAACATTCTGGAAAGAACAAAATGAAGAAGAAGTATCAAAGATGGAGATGCCATCACTGTGGAAGATTTGGACATATCAAACCTCATTGTTATAAGCTACATGGATATCCAAATCAGATGTGTCAGCAACCTTCTAAGCAGAAAATAGAAGCTAAAGTGGTTCATAAACATCAAAGAAATCAGCAACCTCCTAAGCAGAAGACAGAAGTCATCAAGAAGGTATGGAGACCAAAAACTAGCATTCAGACTGATCAAAGTTACATATCCAAGAACAAGAACAACAATCAATCTTGGAGATCTGCTGGTGAACAACACACAGGGCAAAGTCATCAAAAGAAATCTCAACTCAAATGGTCAAAGAAGAGTGTTGCATATATAGCACATACATCACTAAGAGTATCAGCTAAGGAAGACTGGTATTTTGACAGTGGATGTTCAAGACACATGACTGGATTGAAGAATCTGCTAGTAAACTTAAAGTCACATTCATCCAGGTATGTAACCTTTGGAGATGGAGCTAAAGGAGAAATCAAGGGAGTTGGGACCTTGGACTGTCAAGATGTTCCAAGATTAGATGATGTGCTGCTAGTTAAAGGTTTAACTGCTAACCTGATCAGTATAAGTCAATTATGTGATCAAGGGTACAGTGTAAACTTTACCAAAACTGAATGTATAGTGACTAACAAAGAACAAGAAGTGGTCATGAGAGGAGCCAGATCTAAAGACAACTGTTACATGTGGGAATCTCAAAACCTCAGTCTCACTTCAACTTGTTCTTTAGCTAAAGAAGAAGAAGTGAAACTATGGCACCAAATGCTAGGTCATCTTCATTTCAGAGGCATAAAGAAGATAATATCTATGGATGCTGTAAGAGGTATTCCTAAACTGAAGATTGATGATGGCAAAATATGTGGTGAATGTCAAATTGGCAAGCAAACCAAGATGTCCCATCCAAAGCTCCAACATCTGACAACTTCCAAAGTTTTGGAACTATTACATATGGATCTTATGGGACCTATGCAGGTTGAAAGTCTTGGTGGAAAGAGGTATGCCTATGTGGTGGTTGATGACTTTTCAAGATATACATGGATAAATTTCATCAAAGAAAAGTCTGATGTATTTGATGTATTCAAAGAATTATGCCAAAGATTACAAAGGGAAAAATCCAGCTGTGTGATCAGAATAAGAAGTGATAATGGAAAAGAATTTGAGAATCAAAAGTTCTTAGAATTCTGCTCTTCAGAAGGAATCAATCATGAATATTCTTCACCTATCACTCCTCAACAGAATGGGATTGTTGAGAGGAAGAACAGAACTATTCAAGAATCAGCAAGAGCCATGATCCATGCTAAAAAGTTACCTTTGTACTTCTGGGCTGAAGCTATGAACACTGCTTGTTACATCCACAACAGAGTTACCTTAAGGAAAGGAACTTTGTCCACAATATATGAAGTCTGGAAGGGCAGAAAACCCACAGTTAAGTACTTTCATGTGTTTGGAAGCAACTGTTACATTCTGGCAGATAGGGAGCAGAGAAGAAAAATGGATCCTAAAAGTGATGAAGGGATTTTCCTTGGATACTCTATCAACAGCAGAGCATATAGAGTATTTAATTCTAGAACCAAAGTCATCATGGAATCCATAAATGTGATAATTGATGATGCTCCTACAGATGTCCCAGAAGATGTTGGAACATCTGCTGATATCAAGATTGAAGCTGAAGAAAAGAATGATCATTATAACTTCACTCAAACTGATACAAGAACAGAAGAATCCAGCAAACCTCCCTCCATCAGAATACAGAAAGATCATCCCAAAGATTTGATAATTGGTGATCCCAACAGAGGTGTGAGCACTAGATCAAGAGAAGTGATTTCAGGTTCTTGTTTTGTTTCTAAAATAGAACCTAAGAACATCAAGGAAGCTCTTACTGATGAATACTGGATTAGTGCTATGCAAGAGGAATTAGGTCAATTCACAAGGAATGAAGTATGGAATCTTGTTCCTAGACCTGATGACATAAATGTGATTGGAACAAAATGGGTGTATAAGAACAATTCAAATGAACAAGGAGTTGTTACAAAGAACAAAGCTAGACTTGTAGCTCAAGGATACACTCAAATTGAAGGAGTAGACTTTGATGAAACCTTTGCACCAGTAGCAAGGCTTGAATCAATCAGACTACTTTTGGGAATTGCTTGTATCTTAAAGTTCAAGCTATTTCAAATGGATGTGAAAAGTGCCTTTTTAAATGGTTATCTGAATGAAGAGGTATATGTAGAAAAGCCTAAAGGATTTGTTGATCCAAGCTGTCCAAATCATGTATACAAACTGAAGAAAGCACTTTATGGTCTAAAGCAAGCTCCAAGGGCATGGTATGAAAGACTGACCACATTTCTTATCAAGCAAGGGTACAGAAAAGGTGGAATTGACAAAACCTTGTTTGTTAAAGATGAAGAAGGAAATATCATAATTGCTCAAATATATGTTGATGATATTGTCTTTGGTGGGATGTCTGATAAGATGGTCAAACATTTTGTCAAGCAGATGGAATCTGAATTTGAAATGAGCCTAGTAGGTGAGTTAACCTACTTTCTTGGTCTACAAATAAAGCAAATGGAAGATTCAATGTTCATTTCCCAAAGCAAGTATTCCAAGAACATAGTCAAGAAATTTGGAATGGAAAATGCTACTCATAAGAGAACTCCTGCTCCCACACATTTGAAGCTGACTAAAGATGAAAAGGGTGAGAATGTAGATCAAAGCTTATACAGAAGCATGATTGGAAGCTTGTTATACTTGACTGCTAGCAGACCTGATATAGCATTTGCAGTAGGTGTATGTGCAAGATATCAAGCTGATCCAAAAGTCAGTCATCTCAATCAAGTCAAGAGAATTCTTAAATATGTTAATGGTACTTGTGACTATGGCATAATGTATTTTCATGGATGTAAACCAATTCTCACTGGCTTCTGTGATGCTGATTGGGCTGAAAGTGCAGATGACAGAAAAAGCACTTCAGGAGGATGCTTCTTTCTAGGAAACAACTTGATTTCCTGGTTCAGTAAGAAACAAAATTGTGTATCCTTATCTACAGCTGAAGCTGAATATATAGCAGCTGGAAGCAGTTGTTCTCAATTGGTTTGGATGAAGCAAATGCTCACTGAGTACAATGTCCCACAGGATGTCATGACATTGTACTGTGACAACTTAAGTGCAATCAACATATCAAAGAATCCTATCCAACATAGCAGGACCAAGCATATTGATATCAGACATCATTTCATCAGAGATCTTGTAGAAGAAAAAGTGATTTCATTGGAACATGTAGCTACAAATCTGCAGTTAGCTGATATCTTTACCAAAGCATTGGATGCTACACAATTTGAGAACTTAAGGGGCAAACTGGGAATCTGTTTATGTGATATTTAGCAGTTAATGAGATGTGCCAACATGTCATATGACATTGTATGGCATAAGTTCCAGATGGCAAAACAAGTCTGGACAAGAACCTTGGGAATTCCATTTCTAATGATTTACAATGTAACGGCTACTTATTTAGTAACTACATATAATCAGCTATCAAGATTCTCATCATTCTATCACAAGCGAATCTCATTAACTAGCTATTCTTCAGAAATCATAAACCCTAAAGCTCTTCATCCATATTCCCTAACAATGTCTCAAAACCCTAACACTCCTGAAGAAGTTCTCAACAAAGAAGACGTAGTTCATGCAACTCCCATCTCTGTAGTTCCAATGAAATCAACCCCATTGGACGAACTCAGAGGAAGTGCTTCTCACACTAAAAAGCCAAGAACTCCAAAGAGAGCTAAAGATCAAGTCTGCAGCAAAGCCAAAGGAGGCATTCCTTCACCTGCTAACATGCCCCCAAAATCTTCAGAATATGTGGATGATTCCATCAAGGAGATTGTCACCCAAATTCTGTTTGAACAAAGAAAGGTGAGTGGAATTTCTATTCCTCTAAACACCATGCCTGCACCTCAAGAAGAACAAGCTCAAGCTGCAGAGGACACTCCTGCTCAACAGGATGTCCCAATAGATGTTGGAACATCTGAGGATGAGAAAAAGAACTCATCTAATGCTGCTGCAGAAGAATCTGAGGACCAGAAACAGGCCTCAAATGAAAGTGATGAAGAAGACTCTGAGGATCAGACCAAAGCCTCAAATGAAGATCAAATCTCTGCTGATCAACCAGCTGAAGAGGAGACTGCTCAATCTCCTCCAGTGGTGAACCTTGAACAAGACTCTGATGCAGAGATCATAGCCTCTGTTAGACCTAGCATAGCCAAAAGGCTCAGGTCCAGAAAAGGAAAGATGCAAGCTGAAGCTGAAATTCCTGAGAAGAAGAAAGCTTCCCCAAAGAAAGGCAAAGCTAAAGCTGCCTTTGGCCCAACAAAATAATGGAGTAAAGTCCAAACTCAGAAAAGAAAAGCTGTCACCCCATCAGACTCAGATGTTGAATCAGATGTCCCAACATCTCCTCCCAAAAAGAAACCAGCACCATCTAGGGCTTCATCTACTGTTCCAGAGGCCCCCTTGGACAACATATCATTCCATCATGTCTCTAGTGTCAACAGATGGAAGTTTGTGTACCAAAGAAGGGTTGCCCTTGAAAGAGAACTGAGCAGCAATGCACTTGAGTGCACTGAACTGATTGACCTCATCTCTGCTACAGGACTATTCAAAACAGTCTCAGATCTCTCTCCCTGCTATGAACTTCTTGTCAAAGAGTTCATTGTTAATCTTCAGGAGGATTGCTCAAATGGTAAGTCCTCTGAGTTTAGAAAAGTTTTTGTTAGAGGTAAGTGTGTATAGTTTTCTCCTCAAATCATCAATCAGTACCTAGGAAGAGAAACAGATGGACCAAATGAGCTAGGTAAGACAGATAACCAAGTCTGCAAGGTTATCACAGCAAACCAGGTCAAGGCATGGCCTGTGAAGGGAAAGCTCTCAGTGAGCATGCTTACAAGAAAATATGCCATGCTGAACAGGATTGGTACAGCTAACTGGGTGCCTACCAACCACACATCTTCAATCTCCACTGGCTTGGCCAGATTTATCTATGCTGTGGGAACTCAGACCAAGCTGGACTATGGTGCTTACATTTTTGATCAGACCTTGAAGCATGCCAGCTCTTCTGCAACAAAGCTACCAATAGCTTTTCCCTCATTGCTGTGTGGTATAGTGCTCAATCAATACCCTGGAATTCTCACTGACAAGGATACAGCCTGCAAAAGAGAAAGCCCCCTGGCTTTTCACTACAAATTATTCCTCAGTCATCATGCTGCAGATGTTGAAGCACCTTCTGGGACATCTGCAGGTCCTTCAACTGCTAAGACTCCAATCTCCAAGAAGGCATTAATTGCTGAGCTAAAGAGCACATGCAAAGAGCTTGAAGCAAGGAAGCTGAAACTTGAAGAAATCATCCAAAGGTTGGAGAGTGAAGGAGATCAGAAAGCTGCCTCTGATGAAGAAAGTGAAGCTGATGAAGAAACTGAAGTTGAGGAAGAAACTGAGAGTGATGAATCTGAGTGATCATTGTATGTGAGGACAATTGTAATGACAGCATTGTATTTCTGGATTAGTGTCTTTGGCCCCATAATTTGTGTCTAACAAGGGGGAGAACAACAACAACAAATTGTATTGCTGTTTAATTATGAATGAAAAATCTGTTTGCTTATGTCTGAACTGAATAAGTGTGTTTTGATAAATATTTCTGTTGCAACAAGACTGGATACATATATGTTTGAGGGGGAGTAATCTCAAATAAGAATCAACAGAAAAGTAATGCTATACTCTGATAAAAAGAACTTCTGCTGCACTCTGAAAACCAGAAAAGATGTTAGCCAAAAATTAGCCAAAGGGGGAGTTTGTAGATGTCTTGAATTGGCAGAATTTTTGACCAACAAGGAATATTGAATTCAGTTCAGAATGTCCTATCAAATGTTGGGACATTAGCAAACAGAGTATATGAACTTATTTCAGGATGTCTCACAAGATGTTGGGACATTGTGTTAATGACTTAAGTTCAGTTTTTCAGGATGTCCCAACAGATGTTGAGACATCTCAAACCTGCTACCAGAATTAATTATTGACTAACTGATCAGAGATATTTAAGGAGAGTTATCTGGAATTAATTAATGATGGATAAAAACAGAACAAGACGCATCTGTAGGGAGTTTTATATTGAGGATTCAGATTAAAACAGAAGACCTAAATCACCTAGAATCTAGGAAGTAACAAACCCTAAATTCAAGGTGGAAGCTGTATGCGCATTAGGGCTGGATCATTCTACAGAAAGCCCAAATTACAGATACCTATTTAATCAACAGAAACTCATAGAATTGAGTACGAATTTCAGAAGACCAAATAGGGTGTCTAGTGTTTTAATAGCAGGTTGTTCTTAATTGTACCACTTGATGAGCTTTTAAGCATAAGTGCATTTGTGACTTGATTGAAACTGTGAAGTAAGATCAAGTTGTACTGTTTGAAGAATGTCTTCAATTTTATTAAACTTGTAAACTTAATCACTGTGTGATTGAGGGGGAGTGAGTAGGGTACTCTTATCTAAGTTGTGTCTTAGGTAGAAATTGCATTGGGTAGTTATTAAGTGATAGATTAAACAGGGTGGTTTAAGTCTAGAATTAATATTACTTATAGTGGATTTCCTCCTGGCTTGGTAGCCTCCAGATGTAAGTGTGGTTATACACTGAACTGGGTTAACAAACTTCTGTGTTGTTTACTTTTCTTGCTATTTAAGTTTTGGTTAAATCTGTCAAGTGTTGGGACATCTCTTAGGACATCTCATACCTGATCACAGAATTTCAATCTCAAACACAAGACAAAATGCAGCAATGATGCATAAGAGAGATGAAAAGAGATTGTGAGAAGTGAAGGCAAATTCACTTCTCAAAGTTACTTACCACCTGAAAAGTTAGTGAAAGAAATGAAATGCAATGCAAATGAGATGCAATGACATGATGCAAACCAAAATCAGAAGCATGAATATGATGCTAATGATGCTAAGAGATGATGCATACATGAGGCAAGGCATGAGAATGCTCAAACAAACATATGGATGCAAGAGAAGCATGCTTAGAATCATGAACATACATGAAAAGTTATGGAATGCAAATGACATACAACATGGCAAATGAAAGATGCAATGATCAAACATGATTCTAATATGTCCTAAGATGTATTATGAATCAAATGGATGCATAAAATGTCATGGCAAGTCAGGGTATGCAAACAAATGGAAGATGGATGCAAATGAAAGCCCAAATTAGGGTTTATGATCAATGCACAAAACAAAAATCAAAACAAGAAGCAAACATCTTGATAAAAAATTGAAAATGCATTAAAAGGAACCCTAAAACTATACAAACTCACTGCCCAAAGGAGGGGTTCTAACTCTTAACCTAATGAGGGTTATGAATTTCTCAAGATTGCTAGGGTTTTATGGTACCTTGTCAAGAAAAAATGTCAAACAAATTGGGAATGCAAGATCAATTCATGCCAATTTAATCCTATAAACTACATGCTAAACAAGATGCAATGCAAAAAGAATCAAGGTCCAACTCTTAAAGGCTAGGCAGAAATGAATTTTTGAAGATTGGATCAAAATAATGCTTTGAAATGAACTTTTTTCCATGGAAAATTGTCAAAAGACATCAAGATCAGAAAAGAAATTTAGTTTGAGAGTTGGACAATGTTTCTAAATGATTTTAAATATTTCATGAATTTTTTTGTGATTTTTAAATACCTAAAAGTATTTTTAATTAATTAATTCTCATTAATTAATTAAAAATAAACTTTTAAATGATTTAAAAATAAATTTTAATGCAAAAAATAAAAATAAAAATGCTTTTGGTTTCTGAAAATTAATAAAAGCTTGGATAAATATTTTCAGAATTTTTCAATGGTTTTTACTATTTTAAATTAATTGTAGAAAACAAATGAAATAAAAAGAAAATAAAATGAATTTAATGAGAAGTATGCTGAAACAAAGGCTGAGGTTTGAATGATACGCGCGGGAGTTGACTGGCGCCAGATCTAAAGGCTGGAATTCAAACTGGCAAGATTAATTCATAAAACTTAATTAAATGGATAATGACGTGGATTAGGGTTTAATGAAAGCATCCTGTCCATTGGAACACGCGGGAGTCAAAAAAAGTCAGCCTATCCTACGCTTCAAATTCAAACTTCATTTAATTACACAGATTAGCCCTAATGAGTTTCAGGTGGCCGGAGAAGACTTCCAGTCGTCTTCTCCGGCCAGACCTTCACCTGGAAGTTGCTAACTTCCTTAAAACGCCATGAAAATGAAATCTAATTGCCCAGAATCCATCCCCATTCAACACTGAATCAAAACCCCCAAACAAAAATCATTTTTTCATCATTAATCATGCAAATCGAAGCAAAACACATTTAGGGCAGAAAAGTTTCAGAGCAATCATACATCCTGGTTTCTCAACCATTTTCAAAAATAATCATATCCCCATGACCAGGGGAGCACATAGAATCATTTAAGAACTTAAAATGGAGTTTCTGGAAAAAAGTTTGAGATGGCTACCTGAGATGGAAACTCCTGGTCCTGAGCTTTCTGGCCTTTCCTTTGCTGCAAGCTCACTCCTTTGAACCCTCTGATGATGAAATAAGGCTTAGAAAGCTTTGAGGATGGCTGGTTTGAGAGATGGCAGAAGTTCTGTTCAAGGGAGGGTGGTGATCGTGTTTTTGTTTCAGTGACTTTCAGGCTATGGTGATGGGTGGTTTTTGATCAGTGAAGCATGCTGAGTTTGTTTGTGAAGTTTGTTTATGTGTTTTAAGGCTGTGCTGAGTGTTTCGAATCCTTTTGCAAGTTGGAGCAAAAAGTGATAACTATGGCTTGGGTGTCTTTCAGCTTGAAGTGTGTGTTGTGTTATGCTGGCTTTGGTCCATGTATCAAAAGGTGATAGGTCAGAGAGTTGTTGGTGGCCTATGGTGATTGGTATGGGTCTTTGGCCAAAATGTCAACTTGATTTGTACTTGAGGTATGGGCAATGGTACAACTTGCTTTTTGGCTTGCTTTGGCTCATCTTGAATCAAGGAATGCTATGGAAAAAGTCTAGAGGCAATGCAGCAAGTGGTTTGTAATTTGTGATAGGTTTTGCAAGTTGGTTCATGTTTGCCCCCTTTGACATTTCTTGCTCCATAAGTCATAAAAATGAGTGATCCTTTGATGCAATCTGACTTTTAGGTCTTGGTACATGCTTGTATGAAGATTAGAAGTCCATTTGATAGCACAATTTGCCTTGACAAGTGATTTTGCAACTTTGCCTCTTTGGTAGAAAACTTGAAATTATGTGATTTTTCCCAACTTTGACAAACCATAACTTTTGATCTAAAATGAATTAGGTCAAGTTCTTGTACTTTTTGAAAAGGGAATGATCCATTCTACAACTTTCATGACCAAAGTTTTTCCATTTGAAGCATTTTTGAATCAAAAAGCAAAGGTTGAAAAAGTTTCCCAAAATGGCAATTTTCAATATAAGTCAACTTTCCCAAAAAGTCAACTTTGCAAATGACTTGAAATTCTCCAATTTTGTGAACTTCTAACATCTTCTATGATCAAATAAAGATCATACATAATCAAAATGATGATGAACACCCTTTGGTTGGGTCATTGGGGGTCCTAGATGCCCTAATTTTACATTGACTTGCTCAGAAAGTCAACTCTTGATCAGATGACTTCCCCATTGAATTTCTTCATGAAAATTGATATGCATGCTCCCTATACCATATAGAGACCAATAGAAACAAGAATGACCAAAAAAATTGGAGTTATGGCCTCTGAAACCAAAACCCTAATTCTAGGTCATCTGTGCAGTCAAACCTGGCTCTGCTTCCATACCATTCTCAGTTCTTGTGATTCTTTGATATTCTTGACTTTGAGGAGATAAAATATGATGCTTGAACATACATGGACCCCTTTGAAGTGATTGATGACCTTTGGAGTGGCTCAAGAAGCTCTTGGATTGCTTAGATCACAAACCCTAGATGCAGATGATTTTGAACCAATGCAATGAATCAAAAGTGCAATATGAGATGCTATGATTGAACTTATGCATATTAAGAGATCACAAGCCATGGTGTGAATGGGTGAGGGCAAATTTGGGGTGTTTACAGCTGCCCCTATTCAAACATGAGTTAGCTGTGCAGGATGTAAGCAACGGCTTATCAGGCAAACAAGATAACTTGTGGTTGAATACCAAAGACAATCCAAAATTTGCACTCACAGAATGAAGAAGAAAAGGGATATAGATTGTAAAAGAAAATAAAGTATAATTATAAAGTGCGAGCGACGGAGGACGACCGCCGAGCAGAGGACGACTGCTGGGGAAAGAGCAACGACGGGGACGGCCGACATGCTGGGGAGAATGCGGGAAATAAAGCAATGACGGGGACGGCCGACATGCTGGGGATATAAGAGATTATGATGGGGACGGCCATCAAGTAAAGCTGTAAGATTCTCTGGGGAATATGTAAAAGTAAATGATGAGGTACGGTCATCAGGTTCATAAAGTAATGTAAACAACGATGGGGACGGCCATCGGGCTAAACTGATGAAGGGCGATCATCAGGAAAAGGAAAAGGGACCACGACGGGGACGGCCATCGGGTTAAAGAATAAATGAAATAATGATGAGGGACAGTCATCAAAGGTGAAGGACGATCACCTAGCAGGGGACGGCTGCTCAAAGGGATAAGATGAGGGACGGTCATCTAAGGTGAAGGACGATCACCTGGCAGGGTACGGCTGCCGAAAGCATCGCGACATAGGACGAATGCCGGATAAAGGTCAATGATGGGGACGGCCATCGGACGAGCATGATGAAGGACGATCATCAAGAGGCGAAGGACGATCACCTAGCAGGGGACGGCTGCTCTCAAGGTTTGTCATGACATAGGACGAATGTCAGATAACAAAATCAACGACGGGGACGGCGATCGGATAAAATGATGAAGGACGATCATCAAAGGGTGAAGGACGATCACCTGGCAGGGTACGGCTGCTAAATATCACGACATAGGACGAATGTCGGATAGAAAAGGTCGACGATGGGGATGGCCATCGGATGAGCATGATGAAGGACGATCATCAAGAGGTGAAGGGCGATCACCTGGCAGGGTACGGCTGCTCTCAGGGTTTATCATGACATAGGACGAATGTCAGATAGAAAAGAAATCTTACTTTTGCTGGCGACTTACTGGGGAATAGTAAACACGGACGAGTGTTTATATCCAAGAAATAAAAGGTATAAGTGTTTTGTCATTGTGTATAGATTAAAGATGCGGAAGAGCATCCCTAAGACTATGATACGGACGAGTATCAGGTAGAAACAAATACCGACACGTGTTCAGAGATGATGATACGGACGAGTACCAACTGGTTAACAAAGAACACGGACTAGTGTCGAATCTGAGATGATATAAGTGATATATACAAGATACAAACGAGTATCTGTATAAGTGAAATAAGTATGAGTATAAACGGTGTACAGATGAGTGTTTAACCTGCTGGAGAGAGTGTCACGGACGAGTGTCAAGAGGTATATTATAAACAAGTATATGCTTTACAAAGTGTTTGAGTAATTATGCTGAGGAAAATGACACGGACGGATGTCAAGAAAATTATATATATATATATATATGTATCTGCGAGTGTAAAGGGGACGCCTTGGCTTTCTACTGGGGATATGACACGGACGGGTGCCACAAGGAGTATGTACTGATGTTTGTGAGCGTGAGGCAACTGCTTTAGCTCTTCGCTGGGGAATCTGGGGAGCATTCTGTATATTGTTGATGGATTGTCATTATTCACAAGTGTTTGATTCAGACCATGACCTATGATTATGCAATATGTTTGATTTTTGCCGTAATGCCCCGTATTAGACGGAATGCTACGCTTTGTGGGGTGAATATGATGTGAATGCTATGATTATGCAAAGATACCGATCCGGGATACGGATCCCGTTGCCACGAAGATCTCTGGTCGATCTGTTTGAAGTGGACATCCCAGCTGGGGATGAGATCATTGGTAGATCTGATGAGATGTATCTGCTTGGGGGAATAGGTCACTGATAGACCCATTCTTGGTAATGAGGGACCCAGCTGGGGTTTGTAGAAGCCTTCGTCACTCTATTGTGATTCCTCCATGCGTTGCTCTTCTGAATAGAGGCCGAAGCTATGTGGGGAGATGGTTCCCTGGCTTCTGTACTTGGCTGAGGAGGAAGAAAGATTGGCATCTCGGCTGGGGAGAAATAGCAAGTGGCAACTCAGTTGGGGAGAAAGCACTTTGGGTGCTAAGACTGAGTGAGTGTTGATTTGCCAGCTTGCTGGGGGTGAAGCTTTCATGCCCCATGTCGTGTTTTGAAAACCTGCAATCCTGCAAAGACAGGGAAACGCACAAGCAATCCCGAGGTATCCCTTACCGGACTTCGTCGTAAGAGTTCAGACACTCCCGGGAGAAAATATATTTCCTATAAGCACGTATTCTTTAGAAGAGAAGCATCTGTATTTATGCAATCAGTATTTTAAAGACATCAGACATCTTGCAAATGAAAATAAAATGCACAAGACGAGACATGACTGAAAATCTGATTTTATTGATTCATATGCTTCGAATTAGCAAGATACAGTCAAAGAAACATATCCCCTAAAATGAGGAGATTGTTACAAATTGAGAAACAAAATATTGGCAATGTTGACGACGCTTCGAGGGGCTTCCCTTTTGCTATGACTCGTATGACATTCGACGTTCTTCTCGTCTTGCTTTCTGAAGAAGGCTGATTCTGAAAGAAACTTGATCCTCTCGAAGCTTACCAAGTTGTAAGTGATACAGACGAATTCAGAATGCAGTTGTTCGCTCATTCCCTTATTTTGCATGGATCGCCCTTTCGGGTTTTCGATCCATTGGGATACCCATTTTTGCCTGAGTTGTCCAATGCGGCTTTTCAACTCAGCGGGTGTACATTTTTTTGTTTATTTTCCCTTATTTTTGCCCGAGTCTTTTATACTATTTTTGACTCGCCGGGATGCCCTATTTTGCCTGGACTTACATTCTGTTTTTATGTCCAGCGGGTCATTTTATGCGAAGTATTTTTTAACTGCATCTGAATTCACAGGGGATGGGAAGTCTTCACCATCCATAGTACTGAGCATCAGTGCTCCGCCAGAGAAAACTTTCTTTACTACGAATGGTCCTTCATAGTTCGGAGTCCATTTGCCCCTGTGGTCTGTATGAGGAGGGAGGAGTCTTTTCAGCACAAGATCCCCTACTTGGTACTCTCGGAGCCTAACTTTCTGATCGAAGGATTTCTTCATTCTTTTCTGATACAACTGCCCATGACAGATTGCGGCCAATCTTTTTTCTTCAATCAGACTCAGTTGTTCGTATCGGGATCGGACCCACTCTGCTTCGTTCAGCTTAACATCCATCAGTACTCGTAGGGAGGGTAATTCAACTTCAACTGGTAGGACTGCTTCCATACCATACACAAGCTGATACGGTGTTGCCCCAGTGGATGTTCTGATTGACGTGCGGTACCCATGCAAGGCAAATGGTAGCATCTCATGCCAGTCCTTGTAAGTGACTACCATCTTCTGCACAATCTTCTTGATATTCTTGTTAGCTGCCTCAACAACGCCATTCATCTTTGGCCTGTAAGGAGAAGAATTGTGGTGTTGGATCTTGAAGTCCCGGCATAGCTCTGCCATCATTTTGTTGTTTAAATTGGAACCATTATCAGTAATGATTCGCTCGGGAACTCCATACCGACAGATGATGTCTCTTTTCAGAAATCGGACTACCACTTGCCTTGTAACGTTTGCATAGGAAGCTGCTTCAACCCACTTGGTAAAATAGTCAATAGCAACCAAGATGAATCTGTGGCCATTCGAAGCAGTTGGCTCAATCTTGCCAATCATGTCAATGCCCCACATAGCAAAGGGCCAGGGTGAAGACATCACATTCAGAGGATTCGGAGGCACATGCACTTTATCCGCATAGATCTGGCATTTATGGCATTTTCTGGCGTAGGCACAACAGTCGGCGTCCATTGTGATCCAGTAATATCCTTATCTTGGCAACTTTTTGGCCATTGCATGTCCTCCAGCATGGGTACCAAAAGATCCTTCGTGCACCTCGTGCATCAACAAGTCTGCTTCTGATCTATCAACGCATCTGAGGAGTACCATATCAAAGTTTCTCTTGTACAGGGAACCATCAGTATTCAGGAAGAAACTACCAGCAAGCCTTCTTAAGGTCTTCTTATCATTGGAAGATGCCCCAGGTGGGTAGGTTTGATCCTCCAAGAAGCACTTAATGTCATGGAACCAAGGCTTGTCATCTTTGACAACGTCTGCTGAGAACACGTATGCTGGTCTGTCGAGTCTGGATACTGAAATCCGAGGTACAAAGTTGGCGGCTTGAACTTTGATCATTGATGAAATGGTAGCCAGAGCATCTGCAAACTGATTCTCATCTCGAGGGATATACTCAAGCTTGACCGTTGTGAAGAAAGTCAATAACCTCCTCGTATAATCCCTATAAGGTATCAGATGATCTTGGTGGGTGTACCATTTGCTGTTGGTTTGATTAACTACCAGAGCTGAATCTCCGAATATAGTCAATGTTTTGATCCTGAGGTCAATGGCTTCCTCAAGACCCATAATGCAAGCTTCGTATTCAACTTCGTTGTTAGTGCAGTTGAAGGTGAGTTTTGCCGAGAAAGGCATGTGAACTCCCTTAGGTGTAATGAGTACTGCACCAACACCACGACCATTCATATTAACAGCCCCATCAAACATCATAGTCCATTCCTCTTCTGGGTCAGGCCCTTCAGTGTGAATAGGCTCTTCATGATCTTTTGCTTTTATGAACATGATGTCTTCATCAGGGAAATCAAATCTCATAGGCTGGTAATCATCAATAGGTTGCTCAGCAAGATAATCAGACAATACACTGCCCTTGATGGCTTTCTGAGATGTGTACTGGATGTCATATTCTGTGAGGATCATTTGCCATCTTGCAACCCATCCGGTAAGAGCTGGCTTCTCAAAAATGTACTTAACTGGGTCCATCTTGGATATCAACAAAGTGGTGTGAGTCAACATATACTGTCTCAGTCGGCGAGCAGTGAATAACGTTGTTCACAGTCGGTAAACTTTTTGCTCAGGTAGTAAATTGCATACTCTTTTCGACCAGACTCGTCATGCTGCCCCAGCACACACCCCATTGACTCTTCTAATACTGTCAAGTACATTATCAGAGGTTTTCCTTCAACTGGAGGCATAAGGATTGGAGGTTCTTGCAAGTACTCCTTGATCTTGTCAAAAGCCCTCTGGCAGTCTTCGTTCCACCTGACCGTTTGTTCTTTTCGTAACAGCTTGAACAAAGGCTCACAGGTTGCTGTAAGGTGAGATATGAACCTTGAAATGTAGTTCAATCTACCCAGAAACCCCCGAACTTCTTTTTCTGTCTTCGGTGCAGGCATCTCTTGAATGGCTTTGACTTTATCAGGGTCAACTTCAATCCCTTTCTCGCTTACAATAAATCCCAGCAGCTTACCAGATCGTACCCCGAATGTGCACTTGTTGGGGTTCAATTTCAGTTGGTACTTCCTCAGACGCTTGAATAGTTTCAGCAGATTTACCATGTGGTCTTCTTCTGTGAGGGACTTGGCAATCATGTCATCCATATAACACTCGATTTCTTTATGGATCATATCGTGGAATAATGTTACCATAGCCCGTTGATATGTTGCACCAGCATTCTTCAATCCGAATGGCATCACCTTGTAACAGAACGTGCCCCAGGGTGTGATGAAAGTTGTCTTCTCCATGTATTCAGGTGACATCTTGATCTGATTGTATCCTGAAAATCCGTCCATGAAGGAGAACACCGAGAACTGAGCCGTATTGTCAACCAATACATCAATGTGAGGTAAAGGGAAGTCATCTTTTGGGCTGGCTCTGTTCAGATCCCGGTAGTCAACACACATTCTCACTTTGCCGTATTTCTTAGGCACAGGTACAATATTAGCAACCCATGGTGGATAGCTAGTTACAACAAGGAACCCGGCATCCCACTGTTTTTGTACCTCTTCCTTTATCTTCATTGCCATATCTGGGCGAGTACGACGCAACTTCTGTTTTACTGGCGGGCAGTCTTCTTTTAATGGCAGCTTGTGCATGACAATATCGGTGTCCAACCCTGGCATATCCTGGTAAGACCAAGCAAACACATCCGCATACTCCCGAAGCAAATCAATCAGTTGTTCTTTCACTGAGTTTTGTAGGCAGGCCCCGATCTTAACCTCTTTCACGTCTTCTTCCGAACCAAGATTAATCGTTTCAATCTCCTCCTGATGAGGAGTGATAACCTTCTCCTCTTGCCTTAACAACCTGGCTAGCTCTTCAGGAAGCTCAAAATCTTCTTCAACCCCTTTATCATCTTGATTGATTGGATTGTCAAAGTCATACGAAGTCATAGCTGTGTTGTTGTCGGTGCGGTCTGAAAGGCACTCTCTGCAAGGGTTTAGATTGTTCGTTTTAGTGATCAATTTTAATCTTGTTTAGAAAAAGTGAAATGAAGTTATCATTTTGGAAAACATTGCCATTTTATTTTTGTACAAAAAGAAAAAAATGAAAAACAGTGAGCAGGAAAGAAAAAGACTCATTTGCAAAAGACGTCCGATATTCATTGATTGATCTGTTTGCACAAAATTACAAGATGGCCCGATTACAAAATGAGTCTTGTCATCTTGGGCAAGATGCAAGACTTGATGCATGCTTTAAAATACAGGAAATAATAATTACTCTGCAGGAGTAACCCTTATAATTTCCTGGGAAGACCAGTTTGAGATACGGCTCCCCGGGATCCTTGGACGTATCCAGCTCTCCAGGTTGCGCTCTTCTTCCGACTCACCTTCCAAGTTGTTTACTGCATCAGGGGTGAGCATCCCCCACTAACAAAACTGGGCTTCTTAGCAGCCTCTGGTTGATCTTGATGAGTTGGTTTGTAACCCAACCCAAATCTGTCCTCTTTCTTCTCTACGGGCAACAGCTTGCCCCAGCCTTGGGCATTCCCCTCTTCAACAACCTTCCTGGCTTGCTGATAAGATGTCATGGAGGTCCCAAGTACAGCAGATGCTTCATTAATGTTCAGGGCTTCAAATCCCTGGCTCATGGTTTCATAGATCTCTCCATCCATCTCAATATATTTGTATGTAGCCAGATGGCTAACAAAAATATCTTCTTCACCACAAATGGTGATGATCTGGCCCTCCCACTCGAATTTTAACTTCTGGTGAAGGGTAGACGTAACTGCGCCAGCGGCATGGATCCAAGGTCTACCCAACAAACAGCTGTAGGCCGGCTGAATGTCCATCACATAGAAGGTAATTTTAAACGTCTGTGGGCCAATCATCACAGGCAGATCAATCTCTCCTAGCACTGATCTCTTAGAGCCATCAAATGCTCTCACCACTAAGTTACTTGGACGCAATGCCAAGCCATCATACTCCAGCTTCACCAAGGCTTTCTTTGGTAAAACATTGAGTGAAGACCCAGTGTCTACCAGTACATGTGATAGAACATCACCCTTGCATTCAAGAGTGATGTGTAAAGCCTTGTTGTGATTACATCCCTCAGTTGTTAGATCAGCATTGGTAAAACCCAACCCATGGCTGGTGTTGACATTTGCTACCACGGTCTCCAGCTGATTAACGGTGATCTCCTCTGGCACATATGTTGCGTGCAAGACTTTTAGTAATGCATTCCGGTGAGCTTCGGAACACATCAGCAGGGATAAAATGGAGATTTTTGAGGGAGTTTGGTGAAGCTGATCCACCACCTTGTAATCACTCCGCTTTATAATTCTCATAAACTCGTCTACATCTTGTTCAAAAGATGTCTTCTGTGTTTCCTTGAGAATGGGTTCTTCAGCTATTACACTCTTTCCCTTTGCATTGGTAGCAGCTTCTGCTTCGGCATTAGGTCTTTGTGATTGCGAGGCAAAAAGGCGTCCGCTTCTGGTGAAGCCTCCGCCTCCCCCGACATTATCAATCTGCGGAGAAGAGGTTGAAGAGTCGAGAGTGATTCTCTCCCCATTGCAGTAAAGGTCAGAGCCATAATGCCAAGGGATGGCATTACTGCTTTCATATGGAACTGGTCCAGGTACCGTGATGGTAACCGGACTGACTGCAGCAGAGGAGGGTGTTGAAATAGTGTGTGGATCGTAGTAGATAGTAACTGGTGACCTGGCTGGAGACGCCACTGTTTGTTGTTGTAAATTGTTGTTCGGAGGAATACTTGACGGATCATAATAAATAGTGACTGCTGAGATATCTGTTGATGTTGTAGAAGATCTTGTTGGATGAATGGATGTTGATTTTGTAGAAGATTCTGAATAAAGGGGTGTTGATGTTGTAGAAGAGATGGTGGTTGATATCTGGTTTGTTGAAGTGATATTTGAAGCATTTGTTGATGAAACTGAAGAATTGTTTGGAATAATTGTTGTTGCAGTTGTAGGAGACTCAGGAACTGTTGTCAGAGAGTTTGCTGGATTTGAAGGTGTTGATGTTGTGATTTGAAGTAGGCCACTCTGGATGAGACCATCTATGCCACTTCTCAAATTATCACATCCATTTACCGAAATGTTGCAATAACCGCACCCGAGCTCACACCCAGGGAATATCTGGCATTCTAGGAGTTGAGCTTTAATCTCTACCAGGGGTGTCCGAATCTGCCCAACACTGGTTATTAAGAAAGACGGCTTATCTTCCTCAATAGCATTGATTCTTGGTCCTCCGTGGTTTGGCATGGGGTTCTTGTTAACATTTGGCGGGGGTGCAAAGTTTAGAGCTTTAGAATCTACCAAGTCCTGTACCTTCATTTGTAGAGCCCTACATTTCTCTGTACTGTGGCCAGGTGCATTGGAGTGAAAAGCACATCTGGCGTTGGTGTCATAATTTCTTGGCAGACTGGAAGGATCTGGCGGTGCCAACGTCCTTAACTCAACCAAATTGAGCTTCAGGAGCTGTGGCAATAAAGCGGCATAAGGCATAGGGATTGGATCAATCACCCTATTAGCCTGAGATGGTCTCTATTGAAATGGTCTTTGTTGATTGTTGTTGTTGTTGTTGTTGTAGTTTCTCTGAGGCGGATATTGAACTTGTTGCTGGTAGTGGGGTTGTTGTTGTGGTTGATATGCCGGTTGCTGAGGAATTGGAGCGGGAATAGTGACCGCTGCCACTGACCTATGAACATACTGTGGTCTGCTCCTGCTGGCCTGAATAGCATTAGTCTCACCGATTCTTCTTGGACCTACAAAAGGTTTTCTGGGATTGCTGGACGAGCTCGCACCGTTGTCAGAAATTTTGCCCATCTTCAATAGGCTTTCAATTCTTTCTCCAGCTATGACTACATCAGCGAAGCTGGTGGAAGAAAAGGCAGCTAGCCTGTCAATATATGTCCCTTGAAGGGTGTTCATAAACATGTCGGCCATTTCCCTTTCCGACATGGGTGGCTGGACAGCAGCAGCAAGCTGTCTCCACCTCTGGGCGTATTCCCGGAAGCTTTCCCTGGATGACTGAGACATTCCCATCAGGAGGGTTCTGTTAGGAGCCATGTCCAAGTTGTACTGGAATTGTCTGATGAAGGCCTCAGCTAGGTCCTTCCAGCATCTGATGGTTGCTCTAGTCAAGTGAGAGTACCATTCCCTTGAAGCTCCAGTTAAACTATCTTCAAAATAAAACATCCATAGCTTTTCATCCATGGTGTATGCCTTCAGCCTCCCCAGAAAGGATTGTAAGTGGGTTCGCGGACAGGAAGTTCCGTTGTACTTCTCGAAGCACGGAGGTTTAAACTTGTGGGGAATCCTTACCCCGTCCACTAGACCCATGTCCATAACATCAAAGCCCAGGGAATTTTGAGACTCCAGAGATCTCAATTTCTCAGCAATTTCATCCAGCCTTCTGTCATAGGCTTCATCCCCAGCTCCCATCACAGTGAATTGATCCTCTTGGGGGTCTTCTTGTAATACTCTTCCCGCAGTAGCATTCCCTTGCACATTAGCAGGGATGTTGATCTCTGGATGAAGATGAGGCCCATACACTGGAGGATTAACATGAGGCTGAACCCTCTCATTGTTGCTTGTTCCTCCGGTCCCTAAATGGGGTTCCTCTTGGGTCTGCCTTTCTACTAATGCCCTTAATCTCTCTGGGCTCTGTGTCAATCCATTCATCACCTCCATAAACTGGGTCATCTGATTTCTCATCTCCAGTCTCTCATTGGCCATTTAGGTCCTGACCTCTGTAAGGTCCTGCTGTACTTGGTCCATTTGTATACCCGGAAGGTTGTTGCGAGTGGGATATCTGTGTGGACGGTTGAGTGGGAACACCCGACGTCGAGCAATAGTTCCTGGATCACAACAGAGTTAGTAATAAACAAAACAAAAACCTACAAAACAAATCAAAGAGTTAGTATGCAATGCAGTATGCTTATTTGCTTCCAAGGTATCCGGCTTGGCATTTGGTTTTGACCTTTCCAGACCCCTGAGGAAGGTGCTTTGATGTTGCTTGGGAGAAAGAGATTCAAATGAAACAAACTAATATATTACAAAATGGTTAATCATACATAGTTTGTTTTTTACAATACATGCCCTCTGAGGGGTCAAAAGTACAACATAAAAGCAAAGTACATGAAATGAAAGCAACAACAAGCAAAAGTCAGACACCAAGACCAAACTCGTCCTCCCTAACTTCCTTCAGAAGTGCTTCAGTCACAGGGTCAGTTGGATGCTCTGTGAGGTTCCTGATAAGAAGATTCCTGGTGGTGATAGCAGTGGTTAGCTTCTTGTGCCTGCTTTGGTCCTTTGACCTCTTCACACCAGCCCTAAGCTTCAATTCTGAGATCTCCTTCTAGGCTGCTAGCAGGGCTTCCTGTTGCTCCTTTGCATTAGCCTCCAACTGCTCAATCTTGTCCTGAGTTCTCTTATCCTCCTGAGTGCGAGCTTCAGTGATCCTGACCCACCTAGCTTGGCCTTCTTTCAGATAGAGATCAGTCCTAGCCTTCTGGAACTGGGCCTCTTTACAGGCATTCTTCAAAATCTGTTCTCCAGCCCTTGACTTCTTGATGTAGTCCTCTGACTTTTCAATCCTGGCTAGATGCTCCACCTTAAGCTTTTCTAACCTTTCAATGTCCAGACGACCATCACTCCTCTCCCAGAGGGTTCTCTTCAGGGCTTCAGACAAATTCTCATTCCTCTCTTTTAGCTTTTCAAACTCTTCCAGGCTGACAGTGGCTGGAGGTGGTGCCGTGGATGGTCCAGGTGCATCCTCAATGGTGAAGGGCATCCCAGAAATTTGAGCCCTAGCATGGGACCACTCATAATACTGAGCTGAGGCCACATTGTTGCATCTCCCAAGAATGGCCATCCCTTTGGTCTGGACATTGTCCCAAGCCCAGGATGCTTGCCTGACAATAGCCAGATTAGGCTTGATCTCACAATAAAGGGTATCAGCTAGATCTTGCACTCTAGGAGGGTGGACCAATGCATAGCCTAGTTGTCTTTTGAATAGCAGAGGGTTTTAGTTGATGCAACCCTTCACCCCTATTAGAGGTACATTGGGGAACTGCCCACAACTAGTAATGATATCCCTGCCCTTGGTGCTCTGGGTGCACCACCTGATGTCATCTGAGGTCAAAGCAACAAGCCTCCTAGCCCAATTCTTCTGTTGGTGAGGATTCAAGAAGGCATCAGTCTTGGGCAAGTGTTTGAGCAACCAGGTATGGAACAGGGGAGCACAGCATCTCACCAATCTTCCTCTTTGCTTTTCATTCCTTTGGTGAACAGAGTAGTAGAAATCTCCCAGTAAGGTGGGCACTGGGTTCCTCAGAATGAAAAGATGAATGGCATTCTTGCTAATAAACTTAGGCTCATCTACAAATAATATAACCCCATAATGCTGAGGGCTAATAATGCACAAACTGCCTTCCATTCTCCCAAGGAGGCCTTCAGAATAGCCTGAGAGGTCAAGAAATCCAAGTGCAAACCAGAGATTCAAGCCTTTGCTGTCATGTTCTGCTCAATCAGTATAGGTTCCAGATACAGTGCTTTTGCCACCTCTTCATTACCGGGAAAATCCATCTCAGGGTTGAAGGGGACACCACCCCTAACAGGCACTCCAATCAGTGATGAATACTCTTCCAACAAGGGTCCCAACTGAAAATTCTGGAAGGTGAAGCACCTCAGAGGAGGATCATAGAACTGCAGGCAAGTATGAATCAAGCTCCTCTGGGAAGGGTCCAAATCCATAATGTCGCTCCCGATAAATGGGAATAGGCCCAGATAAAGGTACAGACGCGAACGGTCGGCGAAGGGAGGGTGTGAGAACACACAGCCGTGAACTCACTGGAGATGAAAAGAGTCGCCAGCTAGGCATTTTTATCCCGGAGGAAGGGTAATGCTGCATAGACCTAGAAAGAGATGGATAAGACGGTTGCGAACCAGAGAGACTGAGAAAGGGGGTTGGTTACAACCTGGGAAGGTATTAGCACCCAGATTGTCCGCCGTACTCGACGGGATCCACGCTTAAAAGATTTGTGTTTTAAAGGGGTAGTGTCAATGCAATTTGTGTGTAAAAAGAGCTGGAAGAAAGATGTACAGGTGTCAGTGTATGAGAAGTGAAGTGTGATAAATATACAGTGTCAGTGCAAGAAAACTGGGATAAAATGCTCGGAAGATTGCTGCGGGTGGGGTACCTGTGTGGATGGTTGAGTGGAAACCCTCGACGTCGAGCAATAATTCCTGAAGTCACAACAGAGTTAGTAACAATAAAACAAAAACCTACAAAACAAAACAAAAGGTTAGTATGCAATGCAGTGTGTCTATTTGTTTCCAAGGTATCCGGCTTGGTACTTGGTTTTGACCTTTCCAGACCCTTGAAGAAGATGTTTGTGATGTTTCTTGAAGAATCCAGATGAGACAAACCAACACATATATTACAAGAGGGTAGATGATACATAGTTTGTCTCTTTTACAATACAAGCCCTCTGAGGGGTCAAAAATACAACATGAAGAAAAGTACATAAAAGGAAAGCAACAACAAGCAAAAAGTCAAACACCAAGGCCAAATTCATCCTCCTGGACTTCCTTGAGAAGTGCTTCAGTCACAGGATCAGCTGGACGCTCCGTAAGATTCCTGATAAGGAAATTCCTTGTGGCAACAGCTGCAGTTAGCTTCTTGTGCTGACTCTGGTCCTTTGACCTCTTCACTCCAACTCTGATCTTCAACTCTGAGACCTCCCTCTGGGCTGCTGCCAGGGCTTCCTGTCGTTCTTTTGCACTAGCTTCCAGTTGCTCAATCTTATCCTCAGTCCTTTTGTCCTCTTGAGTACGGGCTTCGGTGATCCTGACCCACCTAGCCTGACTCTCCTTCAGATACAAATCAGTCCTGGCCTTCTGGAACTGAGCTTCCTTGCAGGCATTCTTCAAGATCTGCTCTCCAGCCCTAGACTTCTTAATGTAATCTTCTGACTTCTCAATTCTAGCCAAATGCTCCACCTTCAACTTTTCCAACCTTTCAATATCCAACCTACCATCACTTCTCTCCCAAAGGGTCTTCTGCAGAGCTTGAGTCAACTTCTCATTTCTCTCTTTCAATTTCTCAAACTCCTCTAGGCTGACAGTTGCTGGAGGTGGGGTTGTGGAGGGTCCAGGCATATCTTCAATAGTGAAGGGCATTCCAGAAATTTGAGCCCTGGCATGAGACCACTCATAGTACTGGGCTGAGGCCACATTATTGCACCTCCCAAGAATGGTTACCCCCTTAGTCTGCACATTGTCCCAGGCCCAGGCTGCCTGCCTGACAACAGCCAGATTAGGTTTGATTTCACAATAGAGGGTCTCAGTTAGATCCTGTGCTCTAGGGGGATGGACCAATGCATAGCCCAGTTGTCTTTTGAAAAGCAGAGGGTTGTAATTGATGCAACCCTTTACTCCAATCAGAGGTACATTGGGAAATTGCCCACAACTTGTAATGATATCTCTGCCCTTAGTACTCTGAGTACACCATCTGATGTCATCTGAGGTTAGAGCAACAAGCCTCCTAGCCCAGTTCTTCTGCTGGTGAGGGTTCAAGAATGCATCAGTCTTTGGCAAATGCTTGAGCAGCCAAGTATGGAACAAAGGTGCACAGCATCTCACTAATCTCCCCCTTTGCTTTTCATTCCTTTGATGGACTGAGTAGTAAAGATCTCCCAGTAAGGTGGGCACTGGGTTTCTTAGGATGAAAAGATGGACTGCATTCTTGCTAACAAACCTAGGCTCATCTGCAAAAAGTATGACCCCATATATGCTAAGGGCCAACAGAGCACAGACTGCCTTCCACTCCCCTAGGGAGGCCTTCAGACTAGCCTGAGAAGTCAAGAAATCCAGATGAAAACCAGAGATTCCAGCTTTAGATGTCAAATTCTGCCCAATCAGAACTGGTTCCAGATGTAATGCTTTGGCTATCTCCTCATTACTTGGGAAAGCCATCTCAGGGTTGAAAGGGATTCCACCCCTGATGGGTACACCAACCAATGATGAATACTCCTCTAGCAAGGGTCCCAACTGAAAATTCTGAAATGTGAAACACCTTAGAGGGGGATCATAGAACTGCAGGCAAGTATGTATCAGGCTCCTCTGTGAAGGGTCCAAATCCAATACCACATCAAGGATTCCTCCATAATGTTTTCTGAAATATGGTATATGGTCTGGAGTAATCAGGGTCTGAATCCTCCTGATGCTAGCTAGCTCAGGCTCAAAGAAGTGGTAGGAGATGTTACTTTTCTTAGGTGCCATGTTGCTGAAGAATGGGTGCTGATGATGATGACTGAGGACAACACTGAAGATGGGCCACTGATAGGCTGAGGCTGAGGATGCAAGTGACTGAAGCAAGTGGCTGATAGCTGAAGCAAGTGCTGATGAAGATAGGTCTAAGCTGAAGAAGGGGTCAAAACCAAGCCAAAATGATAGGATGGATACCCTGAAAAACAAATAAACACATGTTAGAATGATGCAACGAGGATGTATGCAAATGATATGCAAGGGTTTGTGACTGAGCTGGATCTGATCAAGTGCTCTGATATAAGTCCAAATATGTTCAAGGAATCCAGATGGAGGTTCATAAATCCAGTAACCAAGGCGGGGGACTCAAATAAAGAGCCACATGTCCTGGGTTAAAAATCACAAGAACTGTTCCAAAGTGGAGTACTCTTAATCAAAACAAAGTAACAGGGTATGCTGAGGTCAAGGGTACCTGCAAACCTGTAAACAGCCCAACCCCCTCACAGGTGATGTTCTAAAACAAAGATCCTCAGACTTGGATCAGTTATGAGAAGTGTAAACACTTCTAACCCGGAGGTACAGTGTTTACAATAACCATAACAGTTCCTCCTCTAATTCACCTCAGTTTCTGAAGGTCAATACTAAAGGTCATCCAGACTTAGCAGGCTTCCCAGATAGCCCTAGCATTGCAGGAAATCTGCAACACAGAGTTCTCAAGAAGAAACCCATATCTGAACCGTGTTTCATATTCCTGCACCAGACCGAGATGGAATGGGAAAGAACATGAACCACTCTAGCCTTGGTGTCACTCAGGTCCCAGGTATAGGACCTTAACTCTCAATAGAACACCCACCCACTGAAACAACAGAACCAGATCCAGCCAGACAGTATGACAATATGGTATATGTAAAGCTATAAAGAAAGCAATAAAATAACTAAACATAAAGCAAAAATAAATACAAATACAAACACAAATAGCACATAACACCCCAGTAAACACAAATCAAACAAGCGCTAGGAGGAACCCACAAAAAGAACCAGAAGCCCTGGTTACAGTATAAGGGTCCCCAGCAGAGTCGCCAAGTTGTCGCTCCCGATAAATGGGAATAGGCCCAGATAAAGGTACAAACGCGAACGGTCGGTGAAGGGAGGGTGTGAGAACACACAGCCGTGAACTCACTGGAGATGAAAAGAGTCGCCAGCTAGGCATTTTTATCCCGGAGGAAGGGTAATGCTGCATAGACCTAGAAAGAGATGGATAAGACGGTTGCGAACCAGAGAGACTGAGAAAGGGGGTTGGTTACAACCTGGGAAGGTATTAGCACCCAGATTGTCCGCCGTACTCGACGGGATCCACGCTTAAAAGATTTGTGTTTTAAAGGGGTAGTGTCAGTGCAATTTGTGTGTAAAAAGAGCTGGAAGAAAGATGTACAGGTGTCAGTGTATGAGAAGTGAAGTGTGATAAATATACAGTGTCAGTGCAAGAAAACTGGGATAAAATGCTCAAGATCATGAGGCTAAAATAATAAGGCTAGAAAGAGGGGGAATGTACAGAGACTTTTGTTCGATAACTGTTAAGTTATGCCTACGTATCCTCTCGTGCAATGAGGAAGTCAGAACACCGTAGTTCGACCCAAAGAGACTGAAAGGTAAATTGACTTGTGAACTGCTTACTTGTCTATGCTCAAGTGTATGACCTGTCTGGCTCAGGTGCAAACTGTCTTGCATTAGACGGAAGAAGCAAGTTCTCGTTTGTGAGTGAATGAGATGAGAAAAGAATCCCGCAGGAGACGATTATTGTTTGTTTTTGAGTTTTCAGTCTTTTATTGCTTCTGGATTTGTCATAAGTTAATGAGCTTAAGCCTAAACCAATGGGTTAGTAAACTCATCACATCTTCCCTCTGATTAGGGGTAATGAGAATGCCTTAAGTGTGAAGTCAGCTACTCACACTTAATCACCCTTGGTGTAGGATTAAGATCATTAACCTACTTGTGATTATTTAGATGTTTTTGGTGTTTCTGTTTAGTGTTAAGTAATGAGGTTAAGCCATAATCAAGGATTAAACAGACTCATTACACCATCCTAATAGAAGGATAATAGATGAGAATGTTTAAGCTGAGGAAAGCTCCTCAACTTAATCCATGATTAGGGATTAAACTCATGACAAAACAAGTCTTTGATTAAGTGAATTTTATTCAATGATAAGATGATGAAGTGAGTTTTATGATTTGTAAGATAACTTGAGGGGGACTTGTCCATTAACACTAGGGTTAGTCCTTCTTAACCATTTAAGGAAGAATTAGAACCCTAATGCAAGGCCCAAGTTACAAGCTTGATGTCTTGATGATTATTAAGTGAATTGATTAAAGGATTTAAACACATTAAGGGTTTAACACTTAGGATTAAAGTTATACACTCCATCCTAATAGAAGGATGCAGGCATAAGCTTAATCACAAAGCCTTAAAGCCTTTAGGGTTTAGTCCCTGATTATGAGGTGAGAAGAGAAGGCTCAAAAGAGACACAAAGGTAAAACTAAATGGGGGACTAAACAAAACCCTAATCATTGTCATGCTTGGTTGTTCCTAAGGTTTGTGAGGTTTAAGAAAGGAATCTTCAGAGGAACCACCAGGAAGCAGATGAAAAAGATCAGGAGAAGCAAAGTAACTTGCTTCATTCAAGAAGACAAGTCACTTGAGAAAAGAAAGTAAGAAGAGAAAGAATGAGCAAACTCAAACTCAAACACATATCAAAATGCAGCAATGGATGCAAGAGAGAGATGAAGAGAAGTTATGAGAAGTGAAGGCAAATCCACTTCTCAAAATGACTTACCACCTGAAAAGTTAGTAAAGGAATGCAATGCAATGCAAAATGAAATGAAATGGTATGATGTAAATCAAAACCAGAAGCACATACATGATGTTAATGATGCTATGAGATGCTACAAACATGGATCAAGACATGGTGATGATCATACAAGCTCATGGATGCAAATGAAGCAAGTTAAGACACATGAACATACATGAAAAGTTATGAAATGCAAATGGCATACAACATGGCAAATGCAAGATGCAATGATCAAACATGCTTCTAATATGTCCTAAGATGCCAAGTGAATCAAATGGATGCATAAAATGCTATGGCAAGTCAAGGTATGAATGCAAATGTGAGATGGATGCATATGGAAGCCCAAATTAGGGTTTATGATCAAAGCATCAAACACAAACCAAAATCAGAAGCAAACATTAAGATAAAAAATTGAAAATGCATTCAAAGGATCCCTAATCCTATACTAACTCACTGCCCAAAGGGGAAGTTCTAACTCTTAACCAAATTCAAGATATGATTTTCCTAAGTTTTCTAGGGTTTTAGGGTTCCTTAACAAGAAAAATGCCAAACAAATGGAAAATGAAAGATCAAATCATGGCCATTTAATCTCACAAACTACATGATATTCTAAACACAATGCAAAAAGAATCAAAGTCCAACTCTTTAGGGTTAGGCAGAAATGATTTTTGGAAGTTTGGATCAAAATAATGCATCAAAATGATTTTAATTCCATGAAAAATTCTCAAAATGCATCAAGATCAAAAAAGAAATTTGGTTTGAGGGTTGGACAATGTTTCTAAATGTTTTTAAAGGTTCCATGAATTTTTTGGTGATTTTTAAATACCTAAAAGTATTTTTAATTAATTAATTCTCATTAATTAATTAAAAAGAAACTTTTAAATATTTAAAAATACTTTTTAAATGCAAAAAATGAAAATAAAAATATTTTTGTGTTCTGAAATTAAATAATAACTTGTATAAAAAATTCCAGAATTTTTAAAGTATTTTTGCTATTTTTAATAAATTGTACAAATTAAATAGAAAGAAAATGAAATAAAACAAAATAAAAGGGAAAGTAATCTGATCCAATGATCCAGATTCAAAGTTGAAATGAAATGGTTGACTGGCGCGCTAATGAATGGCCTGGATTTCATTTCAGTTAATTAATTATGATTAAATTAAATAAACAGAAATTAAGGCTAATGACATGATCTGAGCCATTGGATGCACGCGGGAAAAGACTTAGTCAACTCATCCAACGCTTGAAATTTAAACTTGAAGCCCTAACCCTAATTACACATTAATGACTCTCAGGTCACCGGAGACGAGCTCCGGTCGTCTTCTCCGGTGACCTCCCTCCCTGAGAATCTCTAAATCATTTCCTAGGTCATTTCTGGAGCTCTAAAGCTCCAGATTTGTTCCTTTCACTCTCCTAAACTCAACCCTACCCTCATTTCTCATTTATTTCCATCCATAACCATGAATCGAAGCTAAGAACAAAAACTGCCAAAATTTCAGACAAGCAATACAGCTTCATTTCTCAACCATTTTCAATAATTTTAAGTTCAATATGATCAGTGAAGCATGCTTAATCATTTTGTAACATAAAATAGAGATCCTGGAAAAGTTAATTCGAAAGGCTACCTGAGATGGAGCTTTCACCCTTTGAGCTTGCTGGCTGCTTTCTTGGTGCAAAAAGCTTCTAATGACCTTCCTGATGAGTTTGCAGTGCTTGGACAACTTTGAATGTGGTTGGTTTGGGAGTTTGCACTTCAACTGGTCAGAAATCGTATCTGGCTTGTGGTGTGTTCTTGGCTGTTTTGATGGGTGGTTTTGGGTCAGTGGATGATCCAGAGGTGAATGGTGGTCTTTGTTTGAAGGTTGAGTGATTGAGTTGGGAGAATCGAAAGCTTTTGCAAGAGGGAGAGTTTTTGTGAATGGTGAGTTGTGTTCTTTTTCAGCCTTGCCTCTTGTTGTGTTTAGCTAGCATTTGATCCACATAAACAAATCTCATTGGTCAGATGACATGACATGTGCTTTATTGATTGGTATGGTGCTTTTTGCAAATTGTCAACTTTGTGTAAGGTAAAGCATGGGTCATGTTCTAGCTTGGTACAAGGAGTGTGGGCTGCGCAGCAAGGTGAGGGGAAAGGCTAGGGCTGGTTCAGCAACATAGGCAGCAAGTGGATGGAAGTGATCATGAGCTTTTGCAACTTGCTTGCTTTTGAATCTTCATGAAAATATCTTGCTCCAAAGGCCAAACAAATGAGAAACCCTTGGCCCATTCTGATTTTTAGGTCACATGTGATGTTTGTGTAATGGTTAGACAACAATTAGAAGTCACAAATGCCTTTGGTACATGATTTTGCAAGTTTTCCATTTTGTGCATAACTTGAAATTTAGTGATTTTAGCCAACTTTGATGCACCATAACTTTTGATCCAAAATGAATTAGGTCATGTTCTTGTACTTTTTGAAAAGGGAAAGATCTAATCTACAACTTTCATGACCAAAGTTTTTCCATTTGAAGCTTTTTTGGATCAAAAAGTAAGGGTTGAAAACGTTGCATAAAATGACATTTCATTAAAAGTCAACCATGCCCAAAAAAGTCAACTTTGCAAAAACTTCAAATTCTTGAATTTTGTGAACTTCAAACTTCTTCTATGATCAAATAAAGATCAAATACACTCAAAATGATGAAGATCACCCCTTGGTTGGGTCATTGGGGGCCTCAGATGCCCTGATTTTGCACTGACTTGTCCAGAAAGTCAACTTTTGATCAGATGACTTCCCCATGGAATTTCTTCATGAAAATTGATATGCATACCCCCTATACCATATAGAGACCTAATAGAAACAAGAATGACCAAAAAATTTTAGGTTATGGCCTCTGAAACCAAAACCCTAATTTTAGGTCATCTGTGCAGTCAAGCCTGGCTCTGCTTCTATACCATTCCCAGTTCTTGTGATTCTTTGGCATTTTTGACTTTGAGAGGATGTAATATGATATAAGAACACACATGGACCCCTTTGAAGTGATTAGTAGCCTTTGGAGTGGCTCAAGAAGCTCTTGGATTGCTCAGATCACAAACCCTAGGTGCAGATGACTTTGAATCTATGCAGTGAAACACAAATGTGATATGAGATGGTATGATTAAGTTTATGCATATGAAATGATCACAAGCCATGGTGTGAATGGGTGAGGGCAAATTTGGGGTGTTTACAGCTGCCCCTATTCAAACATGAGTTAGCTGTGCAGGATGTAAGCAACGGCTTAACAGGCAAACAAGATAACTTGTGGTTGAATACCAAAGACAGTCCAAAATTTGCACTCACAAAATGAAGAAGAAAAGGGATATAGATTGTAAAAGAAAATAAAGTATATTGTAAAGTGAGGGCGACGGAGGACGACCGTCGAGCAGAGGACGACTGCTGGGTAAAGAGGAATGACGGGGACGACCGACACGCTGGGGAAGGTGTATGAAATAAAGCGATGACGGGGACGGCCGACATGCTGGAAAAATGCGGAAAATAAAGCAATGACGGGGACGGCCGACATGCTGGGGATAAAAGGGGTTATGATGGGGACGGCCACCATATAAAGCTGTAAGATTCTCTGGGGATTAATGAAACATGACGGGGACGGCCATCAAGTTCACAAAGCAAAGTAACCAACGATGGGGACGGCCATCGGGTTAAAAGAAAAGGGACCACGGCAGGGACGGCTATCGGGTTAAAGAATAAATGAAATAAACAGATGATGAGGTACGGTCATCAAAGGTGAAGGACGATCACCTAGCAGGGGACGGCTGCTCTGTTGGGTTAAGATGAGGGACGGTCATCTAAGGTGAAGGACGATCACCTGGCAGGGTACGGCTGCCGAAAATTATCGCGACATAGGACGAATGTCGGATAAAAAGGTCAACGATGGGGACGGCCATCGGATGAGCATGATGGAGGACGACCATCAAGAGGTGGAGGACGACCACCTAGCAGGGAACGGCTGCTCTCAAGGTATGTCATGACATAGGACGAATGCCAGATAACCAAAATCAACAATGGGGACGGCCATTGGATAAAAAGATGAAGGACGATCATCAAGAGGTGGAGGACGACCACCTAGCAGGGGACGGCTGCTAAAATAACAACGATGGGGACGGCCATCGGACGAGCATGATGGAGGACGACCATCAAGAGGTGGAGGACGACCACCTAGCAGGGTACGGCTGCTCTCAGGGTTTATCATGACATAGGACGAATGTCAGATAAAAAGAAGTTTGCTTTACTGGGGAATAGTAAACACGGATGAGTGCTTACATCCAAGAAATAAAAGGTATAAGCGTTTGGGTGTGTATAGATTAAAGATGCGGACGAGCATCCTCAATACTATGATACGGACGAGTATCAGGTAGAAATAAATATTGACACGTGTTCAGAGATGATGATACGGACGAGTACCAACTGGTTAACAAAGAACACGGACGAGTGTTGAATCTGAAAGAATTCTTCCGGGGAATAGTAGACACAGACGAGTATCTATATCCAAGAAGACACAAGTGTTTGACGCATTGTATGGATTAAAGATGCGGACGAGCATCCTTAAGATTATGATACGGACGAGTATCATGTAGAAACAAACGCTTGACGCATGTTCTGAGATGATGATACGGACGAGTATCAACTGGTTAACAAAGAACACGGACTAGTGTCGAATCTGCGGGGATACAAATGGTGTATACAAGATACGGACGAGTATCTGTATAAGCATGAGTAGAAAGTATGAGTGATGTAACTGTTGGGGAGAGTGACACGGACGAGTGTCAAAAGGAGAAAAGTATAGTATAAACAAGTATCTGGTATACAAAGTGTTTACATTACTGTGCCGGGAAAGTGACATGGACGGATGTCAAGGAAATGTATATATATAAGTATCTGTGAGTGCAAAGAGGATGTCTTTGGCTTTCTGCTGGGGATGTGACACGGACGGGTGTCAAAGGGAGTATATACTGGTGTTTGTGAATATGAGGCAACTGCTTTTGCTGGGGACTCTGGGGGAAAGTTTTCTGTACTGATGGATTTTTTGTTATTCACGAGTGTTCGATTCAAAACATGGCTTATGATTATGCTATATGTTTGTTTTTTGCCGTAATGCTCCGTACTTAAGACGGAATGCTACGCTTTGTTTGGTGAATATGATGCGAATGCTATGATTATGCAAGGATAACGGTCCGAGATTCGGATCCCGTTGCCATGAAGATCTCTGGTTGATCTGTTTGAAGTGGTCATCCCAGCTGGGGATGAGATCATTGGTAGATCTGATGAGATATATTTGCTTGGGGAGATAGGTCACTGATAGACCCATCCTTGGAATGAGGGACCCAGCTGGGGTTTGCAGAAGCTTTCTTCACTCTGTTGTGATCCCTTCATGCGTTGCTCTTCTGATAGAGGCTGAAACTCTGTGGGGAAATGGTTCCCTGGCTTTTGTACTTGGCTGAGGAAGAATGATTGGTACCTCGGCTGGGAGAAGTGACAAGTGGCAACTCAGTTGGGGAGAAAACACTTTGAGTACTAAAACTGAGTGTTGATTTGCCAGCTTGCTGGGAGGAAACTTTCATGCCCCGAGTTGCGTTTTGGATACCTGCAATCCTGCAAAGATAGAAACGTACAAGTAATTCCGAGGTGTCCCTTACTGGATTCCGTCATAGGAGTTAGACACCTCTGAGAGTAAATATATTTCCTGCAAGCACGTATTTTATTATTTTTGAAGATAAGCATCTGTATTTATGCAACCAATTTTTAGGACATCAGACATTTTTGCAAATAAAATGTACAAGACGAAAACACGACTGAAAATCAGATTTCATTAATTCATGTGCCCTGAATTGGCAAGATACAGTCAAAGAAACAAATCCCCTGAAATGAGGAGATTGTTACAAATTGAGAAACAAAAAGCTGGCAATGTTGTCGACGCTTCGAGGAGCTTCCCCTTCGCTATGACTCGTATGACTTTCGACGTTCTTCTCGTCTTGCTTTCTGAAGAAGGCTGATTTTGAAAGAAGCTTGATTCTTCCAAAGCTTACCAAGTTGTTAAGTGATGCAGACGAATTCAGAATGCAGTTGTTCGCTTATTCCCTTATTTTGCATGGATCGCCCTTTCGGGTTTTCGATCCATCGGGATACCCATTTTTGCCTGAGTTGTCCAATGCGGCTTTTCAACTCAGCGGGTGTACGATTTTTTTGTTTATTTCCCTTATTTTTGCCCGAGTCTTTTATTCTGTTTTTGACTCGCCGGGATGCCCTATTTTTGCCTGGACTTACATTCTGTTTTTATGTCCAGCGGGTCGTTTTTTATGCGAAGTATTTTTTAACTGCATCTGAATTCACAGGGGACGGGAAATCTTCACCATCCATGGTGCTGAGCATCAGTGCTCCACCAGAGAAAACTTTCTTTACCACAAATGGTCCTTCATAGTTTGGAGTCCATTTGCCCCTGTGGTCTGTATGAGGAGGGAGGATTCTTTTCAGCACAAGATCTCCTACTTGGTACTCTCGGTGCCTGACTTTCTGATCGAAGGCTCTCTTCATTCTTTTCTGATACAACTGCCCATGACAGATTGCAGCCAATCTTTTCTCTTCAATCAGACTCAGTTGTTCGTATCGGGACCGGACCCACTCTGCTTCGTTCAGCCTAACATCCATCAATACTCGCAAGGAGGGTAGTTCAACTTCAACAGGAAGGAATGCCTCCATACCATACACAAGTTGATACGGTGTTGCCCTAGTGGATGTTCTGATTGACGTGCGGTACCCATGTAAGGCAAATGGCAGCATCTCATGCCAGTCCTTATAGGTGACTACCATCTTTTGCACAATCTTCTTGATATTCTTATTAGCTGCCTCAACAGCGCCGTTCATCTTTGGCCTGTAAGGAGAAGAATTGTGGTGTTGGATCTTGAAGTCCCGGCATAATTCAGCCATCATCTTGTTGTTCAAGTTGGAACCATTATCAGTAATGATTCGCTCGGGGACTCCGTATCGACAGATGATATCTCTCTTCAGAAATCTGGCTACCACTTGTCTTGTAACATTTGCATATGAGGCTGCTTCAACCCACTTGGTGAAATAGTCAATGGCTACCAGGATGAATCTGTGGCCGTTTGAAGCAGCCGGTTCAATCTTACCAATCATATCGATGCCCCACATGGCAAAGGGCCAAGGTGAAGACATTATATTCAGAGGACTGGGAGGCACATGCACCTTATCCGCATAGATCTGGCATTTATGGCATTTTCTGGCATAGGCACAACAGTCGGCATCCATTGTGATCCAGTAATAACCTGATCTTAGCAACTTTTTAGCCATGGCATGCCCTCCTGCATGGGTACCAAAGGATCCTTCATGCACTTCATGCATCAACAAGTCTGCTTCTGTTCTATCAACGCATCTGAGGAGTACCATATCAAAGTTTCTTTTGTATAGGGAGCCATCAGTGTTCAGAAAGAAACTGCCAGCAAGCCTTCTTAAAGTCTTCTTATCATTGGAAGATGCCCCAGGGGGGTATGTTTGATCCTCTAAGAAGCACTTAATGTTATGGAACCAAGGCTTATCATCTTTGACAACATCTGCTGCGAACACATATGCTGGTCTATCAAGTCTAGACACGGAGATTTGAGGCACAAAGTTGGCAGCTTGAACTTTGATCATGGATGAAATGGTAGCCAGAGCATCTGCAAACTGATTTTCATCCCGAGGGATATACTCAAGCTTGACCGTTGTGAAGAAAGTCAATAACCTTCTTGTATAATCCCTGTAAGGTATCAGATGATCCTGGTGTGTGTACCATTTTCCGTTTGTTTGATTAACTACCAGAGCTGAATCCCCAAATACGGTTAATGTCTTGATCCTGAGGTCAATGGCTTCCTCAAGGCCCATAATGCAAGCTTCGTATTCAGCTTCGTTGTTAGTGCAGTTGAAAGTGAGTTTTGCCGAGAAAGGCATGTGAACTCCCTTAGGTGTAATGAGTACTGCACCAACACCACGACCATTCATATTAACAACCCCATCAAACATCATAGTCCATTCTTCTTCCGGGTCAGGCCCTTCAGTGTGAACAGGCTCTTCATGATCTTTTGCTTTTATGAACATGATGTCTTCATCGGGGAAGTCAAACCTCATAGGCTGGTAATCATCAATAGGTTGCTCAGCAAGATACTCAGACAATACACTGCCCTTGATGGCTTTCTGAGATGTGTACTGAATGTCATATTCTGTGAGAATCATTTGCCATCTTGCAACCCGTCCGGTAAGAGCTGGCTTCTCAAATATGTACTTAACTGGGTCCATCTTTGAGATCAATAAGGTGGTGTGGGTCAACATATACTGTCTTAGTCGGCGAGCAGCCCACGCTAAAGCACAACAAGTTTTCTCGAGCAGTGAATAACGTTGTTCACAGTCGGTAAACTTTTTGCTTAGGTAGTATATTGCATACTCTTTTCGACCAGACTCGTCATGCTGGCCCAGCACACACCCCATTGACTCTTCTAATACTGTCAAGTACATTATCAGAGGTCTTCCTTCAACTGGAGGCATAAGGATTGGTGGTTCTTGCAAGTACTCTTTGATCTTGTCAAAAGCCCTCTGGAAATCTTCGTTCCACCTGACCGTCTGTTCTTTTCTTAACAGCTTGAACAAGGGTTCACAGGTTGCAATAAGGTGAGATATGAACCGTGAAATGTAGTTCAATCTACCTAGAAACCCTCGAACTTCTTTTTCAGACTTCGGTGTAGGCATCTCTTGAATGGCTTTGACTTTATCAGGGTCAACTTCAATCCCTTTCTCGCTCACAATAAAGCCCAGCAGCTTACCAGATCGCACCCCGAATGTGCACTTGTTGGGGTTCAACTTCAATTGGTACTTCCTCATACGCTTGAATAGCTTCAGCAGATTTACCAGGTGATCTTCCTCTGTAAGGGACTTGGCAATCATGTCATCCACATAACACTCGATTTCCTTATGGATCATATCGTGGAATAATGTTACCATAGCCCGTTGATATGTTGCACCAGCATTCTTCAGTCCGAATGGCATCACCTTATAACAGAAAGTGCCCCAGGGTGTGATGAAAGTTGTCTTCTCCATGTCTTCAGGTGACATCTTGATCTGGTTGTACCCTGAAAATCCGTCCATGAAGGAGAATACCGAGAACTGAGCCGTATTATCCACCAACACATCAATGTGAGGTAGTGGGAAGTCGTATTTCGGGCTAGCTCTGTTCAGATCCCGGTAGTCAACACACATCCTTACCTTGCCATCTTTCTTAGGCACAGGTACTATATTAGCAACCCACGGTGGATAGCTAGTTACAGCAAGGAACCCGGCGTCCCACTGCTTTTGTACCTCTTCTTTGATCTTCATTGCCATGTCCGGGCGAGTACGGCGCAGTTTCTGTTTGACCGGTGGGCATTCTTCTCTTAAAGGCAGCTTGTGCATGACGATATCGGTGTCCAACCCTGGCATATCCTGATAAGACCAAGCAAACACATCCACATACTCTTGAAGCAGGTCAATCAGCTGTTTCTTCACCGAGTCTTGTAAACCGGCCCCGATTTTCACTTCTTTCACATCTTCAACCGTGCCAAGATTAATCGTTTCGACCTCCTCCTGATGAGGAGTGATGACCTTCTCCTCTTGTCTCAACAATCTGGCTAGCTCTTCAGGAAGCTCATAATCTTCTTCAACCCCTTCATCAGCTTGATTGATCGGATTGTCAAAGTCATACAAAGTCATAGCCGTGCTGTTGTCGGTGCAGTCTGGAAGGCACTCTCTGCAAGGGTTCAGTTTGTTCATTTTAGTGATTGATTTTAATCTTGTTTAGAAAAGTGAAATAAAGTTGTCATTTTGAAAACATCGCCATTTATTTTTTGTACAAAAAAAAAAATGGAAAAACAGTGAGCGGAAAAGAAAAAGACTCATTTGCAAAAAGATGTCTGATATTTCATTGATTAATCTTGTTGCACAAAAAGTACAGATGGCCCGATTACAAAATGAGCCTTGACATCTTGGGCAAGATGCAAGACTTTGATGCATGCTATAAAAACACAGGAAATAATAATTACTCTGCATGAGTAACTCTTATAATTTCCTGGGAACACCAGTTTGAGATACTGCTCCCCGGGCTCTTTGGACGAATCCAGCTTTCCAGGTTGCGTTCTTCTTCCAACTCGTTTTCCAAGTTGTTGACAGCATCAGGGGTGAGCATCCCCCCACTAACAAAGATGGGCTTCTTGGCAGCCTCTGTTTGATCTTCTTGAGTTGGTTTGTAACCCAACCCAAATCTACCTTCTTTCTTCTCCACAGGCAACAGTATGCCCCAGCCTGAGCGTTTCCTTCTTCCACCACCTTCCGGGCCTGTTGGTAGGACGTCATAGAGGTCCCAAGCACAACAGAGGTTTCATTAACATTCAGGGCCTCAAACCCTTGACTCATCGTCTCGTGAATCTCCCCATCCATCTCAATATACTTATAAGTAGCCAGATGGCTAACAAATATATCCTCCTCTCCACAGATAGTAACGACTTGACCTTCCCACTCAAATTTTAACTTCTGGTGAAGGGTAGACGTTACTGCGCCAGCGGCATGAATCCATGGTCTACCCAACAAACAGCTGTAGGCAGGCTGAATGTCCATCACATAGAAGGTCGTTTTGAAAGTCTGTGGGCCAATCGTTACAGGCAACTCAATTTCTCCCAGAACTGATCTCTTAGAGCCGTCAAAAGCTCTTACTACCAAGTTACTGGGTCGTAATGCCAATCCTTCATATTCCAGCTTCACAAGGGCCTTTTTAGGTAAGACATTGAGGGATGACCCTGTGTCCACCAGCACATGGGAAAGAACTGCACCTTTACATTCCATGGTAATGTGCAGAGCCTTGTTATGATTGCGGCCTTCCGAAGTCAAATCAGTGTTGGTGAATCCTAGTCCATTGCTAGCATTAACATTCCCGACCACAGCTTCCAACTGATTGACGGTGATCTCTTTTGGTACATAAGCTGCGTGCAAGACTTTGAGTAGTGCGTTCCGATGAGCTTCGGAGCACATAAGCAATGATAGAATGGAGATCTTGGAAGGCGTCTGATGAAGCTGGTCCACTATTTTGTAATCACTTTTCTTGATGATTCTCATGAATTCATCAACTTCTTGATCAAAAGGTGTTTTCAAAGCTTCTCTAACAACCTGTTCTTCTTGCACCATACTTTTTCCTTTTGCCTTGGCAGCAGCTTCTGCTTCGGCAGTGGGTCTTTGAATTTGCGGGGCAAAGAGACGTCCGCTTCGAGTGAAGCCTCCGCCTCCTCCCACATTGTCTATTTGTGGTGAAGAAGTTGATGATTCAAAAGTGATTTTCTGTCCTTCGCAGTATAAATCAGAGCCGTAATGCCAAGGGATGACATTGCTGCTTTCATAAGGTACTGGTCCAGGCACTGTGACAGTGACTGGACTGATGGCAGCTGCGGAAGGAACCGTGATAGTCTGTGGATCATAATATATTGTGACTGGCGCTCTGATAGGAGCAGCACTTTGTGAGTTGTAGGCAGAGTCATTTTCAGGATCATAATAAATCGTAACTGTGGAGACATCTTCATGGTTTGCTGCTGATGTTGTAGGAGACATTGTTGGAAGAATGGGTGTTGTTGTTGTAGGAGATTCTGGAGCTGTTGTTAATGAGGTTGCTGGATGGGTAGGAATTGATGTTGTAATTTGAAGCAAGCCAATCTGAATGAGACCATCTATGCCATCTCTCAGGTTATCGCAACCATTCACTGAAATGTTGCAATAAGCACACGCTAACTCACATCCTGGGAACATTTGACATTCTAGGAGTTGAGCTTTAATCTCCACCAAGGGTGTCCGAATCTGACCCACACTGGTTATCAAGTAAGACGGCTTGTCTTCTTCAATAGCATTGATTCGGGGACCACCATGGTGTGGCATAGGGTTCTTGTTGACATTTGGTGGTGGTGCAAAGTTTAAAGCCTTGGAATCCACTAGATCCTGCACTTTCATGTGCAAAGCTCTGCACTTTTCCGTACTATGACCAGGTGCATTTGAGTGAAAGGCACACCTGGCGCTGGCGTCGTAATTTCTGGGCAGACTGTTAGGATCCGGAGGTGCCAACGTCCTTAGCTCAACTAGATTGAGTTTCAAGAGTTGTGGCAGTAATGTGGCATAGGGCATAGGGATCGGATCGATCACCCTATTGGCCTGAGAGGGCCTCTGTTGGAATGGTCTCTGCTGACTATTGTTGTTGGTGTTGCTGTTGTTGTAATTTCTCGGAGGATACTGAGTTTGTTGCTGATACTGAGGTTGTTGCTGATAATTTTGTTGCGGTGGTTGATAAGCTGGTTGTGGATGAGCTGGAGCGGGAATGGTGACTGCTGCCACAGACCTATGAACATACTGGGGCCTGCCCCTGTTGGTATGGATAGCATTGGTCTCACCAGTTCTTCTTGGGCCTGCAAAAGGATTCCTTGAGTTGCTGGATGAGCTTGCACCGTTGTCTGAGATCTTACCCATCTTCAATAGGCTTTCAATTCTCTCTCCGGCTATGACCACATCTGCAAAGCTGGTAGATGAGAAGGCAGCTAGCCTATCAATGTAAGTCCCCTGGAGGGTGTTCATAAACATATCAGCCATCTCCCTCTCTGACATAGGTGGCTGGACAGCAGCAGCAAGCTGTCTCCATCTTTGAGCGTACTCTCGGAAGCTTTCCCTGGATGACTGTGACATTCCCATTAGGAGGGTCCTGTTGGGTGCCATATCCAAATTATACTGGTATTGTCTAATGAAGGCTTCTGCCAAATCCTTCCAACACCTGATGGTTGCTCTTGTCAAGTGGGAGTACCATTCCCTTGATGCTCCAGTTAAGCTATCCTCAAAATAAAACATCCATAGCTTTTCGTCCATGGTATAGGCCTTCAGCCTCCCCAGAAAGGATTGTAAATGGGTCCGGGGGCAGGAAGTCCCGTTATACTTCTCAAAGCATGGTGGTTTAAATTTGTGGGGGATCCTGACCCCGTCTACCAAGCCCATATCCATAACATCAAAACCCAAAGAGTTTTGAGACTCCAAGGATCTTAATTTCTCAGCTATCTCATCCAGCCTTCTGTCATAGGCTTCCTCCCCAGCTCCCATCACTGTGAACTGATCTTCCTGGGGGTCTTCTTGCAGTACTCTCCCTGCTGTGGCAGTCCCTTGTATATTGACAGGGATGTTGATCTCTGGATGCTGGTGGGGTCCAAAGACTGGGGGATTGACATGAGGTTGGACTCTTTCATTGTTGCTTGTCCCAGCAGTCCCTGGCTGATGGTCTTCCTCGTTTCTCCCTTCCACCAGTGCTCTTAACCTCTCCTGGCTTTGAGCCATGTTGTTCATCACCTCCATAAACTGTGTCATTTGATTCCTCATTTCCAACCTCTCGTTGGTCATTTGATTCCTGACCTCTGTAAGGTCCTGCTGCATTTGATCCATCTGTATGCCCGGAAGATTGCTGCGGGTGGGGTACCTGTGTGGATGGTTGAGTGGAAACCCTCGACGTCGAGCAATAATTCCTGAAGTCACAACAGAGTTAGTAACAATAAAACAAAAACCTACAAAACAAAACAAAAGGTTAGTATGCAATGCAGTGTGTCTATTTGTTTCCAAGGTATCCGGCTTGGTACTTGGTTTTGACCTTTCCAGACCCTTGAAGAAGATGTTTGTGATGTTGCTTGAAGAATCCAGATGAGACAAACCAACACATATATTACAAGAGGGTAGATGATACATAGTTTGTCTCTTTTACAATACAAGCCCTCTGAGGGGTCAAAAATACAACATGAAGAAAAGTACATAAAAGGAAAGCAACAACAAGCAAAAAGTCAAACACCAAGGCCAAATTCATCCTCCTGGACTTCCTTGAGAAGTGCTTCAGTCACAGGATCAGCTGGACGCTCCGTAAGATTCCTGATAAGGAAATTCCTTGTGGCAACAGCTGCAGTTAGCTTCTTGTGCTGACTCTGGTCCTTTGACCTCTTCACTCCAGCTCTGATCTTCAACTCTGAGACCTCCCTCTGGGCTGCTGCCAGGGCTTCCTGTCGTTCTTTTGCACTAGCTTCCAGTTGCTCAATCTTATCCTCAGTCCTTTTGTCCTCTTGAGTACGGGCTTCGGTGATCCTGACCCACCTAGCCTGACTCTCCTTCAGATACAAATCAGTCCTGGCCTTCTGGAACTGAGCTTCCTTGCAGGCATTCTTCAAGATCTGCTCTCCAGCCCTAGACTTCTTAATGTAATCTTCTGACTTCTCAATTCTAGCCAAATGCTCCACCTTCAACTTTTCCAACCTTTCAATATCCAACCTACCATCACTTCTCTCCCAGAGGGTCTTCTGCAGAGCTTGAGTCAACTTCTCATTTCTCTCTTTCAATTTCTCAAACTCCTCTAGGCTGACAGTTGCTGGAGGTGGGGTTGTGGAGGGTCCAGGCATATCTTCAATAGTGAAGGGCATTCCAGAAATTTGAGCCCTGGCATGTGTCGCTCCCGAAGATTTGCATCCAGGTACAAGCGCGAACGGTCGGCGAAAGGAAACAGTGAGAACACACAGCCGTGAACTCACTGGAGATGAATAGAGTCGCCAGCTAGGCATTTTTATCCCGGAGGAAAGGCAATGCTGCATAGACCTAGAAGGAAATGGATAAGACGGTTGCGAACCAGAGAGACTGAGAAAGGGGGTTGGTTACAACCTGGGAAGGTATTAGCACCCAGATTGTCCGCCGTACTCGACGGGATCCACGCTTAAAAGATTTGTGTTTTAAAGGGGTAGTGTCAGTGCAATCTGTGTATACAAGAGCTGAAAAAGATATACAGGTGTCAGTGTAAAAGAAGTGGAGTGTATAGGTGATGTGAAGTATGAAAGTGTCAGTGTAAGGACAAGGATGAGATGCTCATGATAATGAGGCTAAATAATGAAGCTGGAGAGAGGGGGGATGTACAGAGACTTTTGTTCGATAACTGTTAAGTTATGCCTACGTATCCTCTCGTGCAATGAGGAAGTCAGAACACCGTAGTTCGACCCAAAGAGACTGAAGGATGAATTGACTGATGAACTGCTTGCTTGTCTATGCTCAAGTGTATGACCTGTCTGGCTCAGGTGCTAACTGTCTTGCATTAGACGGAAGAAGCGAGTTCTCGTTTGTGAGTGAAGGTGATGAGAAAAGAATCCCGAAGGAGACGATTATTGTTTGTTTTTTTTGTATTTTCAGTCTTTTATTGCTTTTGAAAGTTTGTCATAAGTTAATGAGCTTAAACCTAAACCAATGGGTTGGTAAACTCATCACATCTTCCCTCTGATTAAGGGTAATGAGCATACCTTAAGTGTGAAGTCAGATTCTCAAACTTAATCACCTTTGGTGTAGGATTAAGATCATTAACCTACTTGTGATTATTTAGATGTTTTTGTTGTTTTTGTTTAGTGTTGAGTAATGAGGTTAAGCCATAATCAGGGATTAAACAGACCCATTACATCATCCTAAAAGAAGGATGATAGATGAGAGTGTTTAAGCTGAGGAAGACTCCTCAACTTAATCCATGATTAGGGATTAAACCCATGACAAAACAAGCCTTTATTAGGTGGATTTTAGATTAATGATATGATGATGAAGTGTTTTTTATGATTTGTAAGACAACTTGAGGGGGACTTGTCCATTAACACTAGGGTTAGTCCTTCTTAACCACTTAAGGAAGAATTAGAACCCTAATGCAAGGCCCAAGTTACAAGTGTGATGTCTTGATGATTATTAGGTGAATTGATTAAGAGATTTAAACACCTTAAGGGTTCAAGACTTAGGATTAAAGTTATACACTCCATCCTAAGAGAAGGATGCAGGCATAAGCTTAATCACAAAGTCTTGAAGCCTCTAGGGTTTAGTCCCTGATTATGAGATGAGAAGAGAAGACTCAAAGAGAGACACAAAGGTAAAACTAGGAGGGGAGACTAATCAAAACCCTAATTCATTGTCATGCTTGGTTGATCCTAAGGTTTGTGAGGTTTTCAAGAACTAGTCTTCAAAGGAGCCACCAGGAAGCAGATGAATAAGATCAAGAGAAGCAAAGTGACTTGCTTCATTCAAGAAGTCAAGTCACTTGAAGAAAGAAAGTGGGAGGAGGAAGAATGAGCAAGCTCAATCTCAAACACAAATAAGAATGCAACAATGGATGCAAGAGAGATGAAAAGAAAAGTTATGAGAAGTGAAGGCAAATTCACTTCTCAAGTTTACTTACCACCTGAAATGTTAGAGAGAAATGCAATGCAATGCAAAATGGGATGAGATGACATGATGAGAAACAAAACCAGAAGCATGTACATGATGCTAATGATGTTATGAGGTGCTGCAAACATGAGGCAAGACATGGGGATGTTCATACAAGACTATGGATGCAAATGATGCAAGTTAAGGAGCATGAACAAGCATGAAAAGCTATGAATCATACAAGGCAAATGACATGGCAAATATGTAATGCAGTGATCAAACATGCTTTCTATATGTCTTAAGATGTCAAATGAATCACAAGAATGCACAAAATGCAATGACAAGTCAAGCTATGCAAGAGAATGCAAGAAGGATGCAAAAGAAAGCCCAAATTAGGGTTCATGGATCAAACATCAAACTAAAACCCAAAACAGAAACAAATCCTAATATAAAAAATGGAAAATGGTACCCAAAGAAACCCTAAACCCATAATGAAACACTGTCCAAAGGGGGACTCTCAACTCTCAACCAAACTCAAGGTATGATTTTTGCAAGTTATTAGGGTTTTTTAGGGTTTTTAACAAAAGAAATGCCAAACAATTTGAAAATGCAAGAACAATTCATGGCCTTTTTATCCTTGAAAATACATGCTAAACGCAAAACAATGCAAGAAGAATCAATGTCTCAAACTTCTCCAAAAGGCAGAAATGAATTTTCAAACATGTGATCAAAATAATGCATAAAAAATGATTTAATTCAATGAAAAATTCTTAAAATGCATCAAGATCAAAAAAGAAATTTGGTTTGAAGGTTGGACAATGTTTCTAAATGTCTTAGAACATTTCATGAATTTTTTTGTAATTTTTAAATACCTAAAAGTATTTTTAATTAATTAATTCCCATTAATCAATTAAAAATAATCTTTTAAATATTTAAAAATACTTTCTTAATGATAAAAAATAAAATAAAAATATTTTTGGGTCATAAAAATTAATAAAACCTTAAGGAAAAAGTTTCATAATTTTTAAGATTTTTTTGCTATTTTAAAATAATTATGCAGTTTAAATGAAAAGAAATGAAAATAAAAATTAAATAAAATAAAAGTAAGCTGAATGGAAGGCCAGGATGAACCTAGGATTCAAAGGTGTTGACTGGCGCGTGAATGGATGGTGGGGATGCAATCTGGCCAGATTAAATTAATTATGAATTAATTAATGTTAACCAAATGGATTAGGACAAATGAAGTGATCCCGACCACTCACTGGCGCGCGGGAAACAAAGATCAAGGGCCCAAGTTTAAAGTTGCTAATTAATGACACTTAAACCCTAATCACTTTCAGGCTGTCGGAGAAGACTTCCGGTCGTCTTCTCCGGCCAGCTCTCACCTGAGAAACCTCAAACTTCCTAAAAACGCATCAAAAATGAAAAATAGAAACTGGGAAATGATCCTTACACTCTCACGAATCAAACCCCTCTCTCAAAACAAATTTATTTTCCCTAAACAAGCTGAATCGAAGAGAACAAGTTCTAGGTCACGCAAGCTTCAGAAACAAATTAAATGCTCAAATCACAACCATTTTCAAAACCAATGGTACCAGAATGATCAGTGAAACAAATAGAACAAGTTTGTAACAAGAAAAATCATTTCTGGAAAAATAAATTTCAGGCTACCTGAGATTTGAAGCTCTCCACTTGAGGACTTTCTGGCTTTTTCTTTAAGTGCAAACCACTCCTTAGGACCCCTTGATGATGTTTGAATGCCTTAGAACAATTTATGTAGGCTGGTTGATGAGTTTCGAAAGCTCCTGCTTCAAGCTCAGTCAACAATGGCTATGGTGATTCTGGCTGATTCAGGCCATTGTGAATGATGGTTTGTGGTCTAGATGATGTATGGAAAAGCTTTGCAAGGTTTGTTTGGCTGTTTGTAAGCTAGGATGAGAGTTTCTAATGAAACTGCAAAATGGAGTGAGAAATGGCAGTGAGTTATTCTGGCTGTTTCAGGCTTGTGCTTTTGGGTGGTTTGAGGTCTATGAAGTGTGTTGAGTTGGATGATGAAGAAAGTTTGAGTGTTTGCAGGCTGTATAGAGAAATTCGAAGGCTTATGCAATGTGGAAGGTTTTTGTGAATGTGTGGAATGTATCTGTTTCAGCCTTGCTTAGTGATGTCTTTAGCTTGCAAAGGGATAACATAAACAAATCTGATTGGTCAGAGGATGTGACTTGTGCTTTATGGATAGGTATGTCACCTTTTGCTCAAAGTCCACTTTATGTGTAAGGCAAGTATGGTGAGGTGCTAGGCAAGTACAGGGCATGGGCTATGCGCAGCAAAATGAGGGGAAAGGGTCAGCTTGGTCCAGCATTCAAGGCAGCAAGTTGGTAAAGCATGATCATGAGTTTTTGCAAGTTGTGACATTTTGGTTCACATGTGATTCTTTGTCTAACCAAGCATGAAACCATGGGCAATCTTAGTTCAAATCTGATTTTTAGGACTTGTAGAATGTTGGCACATTGGTTAGAGGTGAACTTGAGGCTGCAAAAGTCATTGATCCATGATTTTGCAAAATTCTCACTTAGGGCATGCCTTGAAAATTAATGATTTTAGCCAACTTTGCATTGCCATAACTTTTGATCCAAGAAGAGTTTGATCATGTTCTTGTACTTTTTGAAAAGGGAAAGATGAGATCTACAACTTTCATGACCAAAGTTTTTCCATTTGGAGCCTTTTTGGACCAAGAATCAAAGCTTGAAAATTGACCTAAAATGATGCATTCTTGAAAAGTCAACTATGCCCAAAAAGTCAACATTTGCAAAAACCCTAAATTCTTGATTTCTATGAACTTCAACCTTCTTCCATGATCAAATAAAGATCATATACACTCAAAATGATGAAGATCACCCATTGGTTGGGTCATTGGGGGCCTCAGATGCCCTGATTTTGCACTGACTTGTCTGAAAAGTCAACTCTTGATCAAATGACTTCCCCATGGAATTTCTTCATGAAAATTGATATGCATACTCCCTATACCATATAGAGATCAATGGAAACAAGAATGACCAAAAAATTTGGAGTTATGGCCTCTGAAACAAAAACCCTAATTTTCAGTCAACTGTGCAGTTCATCCTGGCTCTGCATCCACTCAAACCCTAGTTCTTGTGATTCCTCTGCAATTTTGACTTTGAGGAGATGAAATATGATATAAGAACACACATGGACCACTTTGAATTGATTGGTGGCCTTTGGAGTGCCTCAAGAAGCTTTGGGATTGCTCAGATCACAAACCTTAGGTGCAGATGACTTAGAAACTATCCAGTGAATCAAAAAATGAGATGTGAGATGATATGATGGTGTTTATGCATATGAAATGATCACAAGCCATGGTGTGAATGGGTGAGGGCAAATTTGGGGTGTTTACAGCTGCCCCTATTCAAACATGAGTTAGCTGTGCAGGGTGTAAGCGACGGCTTAACAGGCAAACAAGATAACTTGTGGTTGAATACCAAAGACAGTCCAAAATTTGCACTCACAGAATGAAGAAAAGGGATATAGATTATAAAGGAAAATAAAGTATATTGTAAGGTGTGGGCGACGGAGGACGACCGTCGAGCAGAGGACGACTGCTGGGTAAGGAGCAATGACGGGGACGGCCGACATGCTGGGGAGAGTGTATGAAAATAAAGCAATGACGGGGACGGCCGACATGCTGGGGATAAAAGGTAAAGCTAAGACGGGGACGGCCGACTAGCTGGGGAAAATAAAATCATGATGGGGACGGCTATCACGATAAAACTGTAAAATTTCTGAGGATTAATGAAACATGACGGGGACGGCCATCAAGTTCATAAAGGTAAAGTAACCAACGATGGGGACGGCCATCGGGCTAAAAAGGAAAAGGGACCACGACGGGGACGACCATCGGGTTAAAGAATAAATGAAATAAACAGATGATGGGGTACGGCCATCAAAGGTGAAGGACGATCACCTAGCAGGGGACGGCTGCTCTGTTGGGAATAAAAGAAATATGATGGGGACGGCCATCAAAGGTGGAGGACGACCACCTGGCAGGGTACGGCTGCCGAAAGTATCACGACACAGGACGAGTGCCGGATAGAAAGGGTCAACGATGGGGACGGCCATCGGATGAGCATGATGGAGGACGACCATCAAGAAGTGGAGGACGACCACTCAGCAGGGTACGGCTGCTCTCAAGGTTGGTCATGACATAGGACGAATGTCAGATAACCAGAATCAACAATGGGGACGGCCATTGGATAAAGTGATGAAGGACGATCATCAAAAGGTGGAGGACGACCACCTAGCAGGGGACGGCTGCTAAAAACAACGATGGGGACGGCCATCGGATGAGCATGATGGAGGACGACCATCAAGAAGTGGAGGACGACCACTCAGCAGGGTACGGCTGCTCTCAAGGTTGGTCATGACATAGGACGAATGTCAGATAACCAGAATCAACAATGGGGACGGCCATTGGATAAAGTGATGAAGGACGATCATCAAAAGGTGGAGGACGACCACCTAGCAGGGGACGGCTGCTAAAAACAACGATGGGGACGGCCATCGGACGAGCATGATGGAGGACGACCATCAAGAAGTGGAGGACGACCACTCAGCAGGGTACGGCTGCTCTCAGGGTTATCATAACACAGGACGAATGTCAGATAAAAAGGAAATTTATTTTGTTGGCGATCTACTGGGGAGATAGTAAACACGGACGAGCGTTTACATCCAAGAAACAAAAGGGTATAAGTGTTTGGTATCGTGTATAGATTAAAGATGCGGACGAGCATCCTTAAGACTATGATACGGACGAGTATCATGTAGAAACAAACTGACACATGTTCAGAGATGATGATACGGGCGAGTATCAACTGGTTAACAAAGAACACGGACGAGTGTTGCATCTGAAAGGACTCTTCTGGGGAATAGTAGACACGGACGAGTATCTATACTCAAGAAGACATAAGTGTTTGACACGGTGTATGGATTAAAGATGCGGACGAGCATCCCTAAGACTATGATACGGACGAGTATCATGTAGAAACAAACACTAGACGCAATGTTCTGAGATGATGGTACGGACGAGTACCAACTGGTTAACAAAGAACAAGGACTACTGCCGAATCTGTGGGGTTATGAGTGATGATGTATACAAGATACGGACGAGTATCTGTATAAGCGTACCATGAGTAGTGAGTATTGTACAGATGAGTGTTTTAACTGCTGGGGAGAGTGACACGGACGGGTGTCAAAAGAGAAAAGTATAATATTAACAAGTGTATGGGTTGATGAAAGTGTAAGCGATGGTGCTGGGGAAAGATGGCACGGGCAGGTGCCAAGAAGGTGTATATAAGTATCTGTGAGTGCAAAGAGGGTGTCTTTGGCCTTCTGTTGGTGATTTGACACGGACGGGTGTCAGGAAGTGCCCGTAGTACGGGTGATTTTGTTTGTAGAGTGTATTCAGGCAACCTTACTGGGGAGTGATGACACGGACGGGTGCCAAAAGGTGTATATACTGGTGTTTGTGATTTGAGAGGCAACTGCTCTTGCTGGGACTCTGGTGAGGATTTCTGTACAATGATGATAAATGGTTTATTATTCACAAGTTCAATTCACAACATGACTTATGATCATGCTATATGTTTGATTTTTTTGCCGTAATGTTCCGTATTAGACGGAATGCTACGCTCTGAGGGTGAATATGATGCGAATGCTATGATTATGCAAGGAGGCACAGATCCGGGATTCGGATCCCGTTGCTGCGAAGATCTCTGGCCGATCTGCTGGAAGTGAACATCCCAGCTGGGGATGAGATCATTGGTAGATCTAACGGTGTATCTGCTTGGGGATATAGGTCACTGATTGACATATCCTTATAAATGAGAAACCCAGCTGGGGTTTGTAGAAGCTCTCTGCCTCTCTGTTGTGACTTCTCCGCGTTGCTCTTCTGAATAGAGGCTGAAGATTCTGTGGGGATATGGTCCCCTGACTTCTGCATTCTGTTGAGGAAGGATGGCAACTCGGCTGGGGAATGCTGTTGATAACTCAGCTGGGGAGAGTAATGAGAGGCAACTCGGCTGGGGAGAAAACATCCTGAGTGTTAAGCCTGTTAGTTGATTTGGCAACTTTGCTGGGGAAGGCAATGGGGAGCAACTCAGCTGGGGATAGAGCATCTCGGATGCTGATATCTTTTGTTGATTAGCCAGCTTGCTGAGATGTAACCTGCATGCCCCAGGTTGCGTTCTGGATACCTGCAATCCTGCAAAGATAATGGAACGTACAAAAGGTCCCGAGGTATCCCTTACTGGATTCCGTCATAGGAGTTAAGTACTTTCGAGAGTAAGTATATTCCCTGCAAGCACGTGTTTTTATTTTTTAGAGAAAAGCATCTGTACTTATGCAATCAGTTTTTTAGAGACATCAGACATTCTTTGCAAATAAAAATGTACAGGACGAAACATGACTGAAAAATCTGATTTTATTAATTCAAATGCCCTGAATTGGCGAGATACAGTCAAGGAAACATATCTCCTGAAATGAAGAGACTGTTACAAATTGAGAAATAAAGCGCTGGCGATGTTGACGAGGCTTTCAGGGAGCCTCCTCTTCTGCTATGACTCGTATGACAATGACGTTCTTCTCGTCTTGCTTTCTGGAGAGAGTTGATTCTGATTGAAGCTTGATCCTTTGTAGCTTACCAAGTTGTAGGCGACACAGACGAATTCGGAATGCAGTTGTTCGCTTATTCCCTTATTTTGCATGGATCGCCCTTTCGGGTTTTCAATCCATCGGGATACCCATTTTTGCCTGAGCTGTCCAATGCGGCTTTTCAACTCAGCGGGTGTACATTTTTTTGTTTATTTTCCCTTACTTTTGCCCGAGTCTTTTATTCTGTTTTTGACTCGCCGGGATGCCCTATTTTTGCCTGGACTTACATTCTGTTTTTATGTCCAGCGGGTCATTTTATGCGAAGTATTTTTTAACTGCATCCGAATTCACAGGGGACGGGAAATCTTCACCATCCATGGTGCTGAGCATCAGTGCTCCACCAGAGAAAACTTTCTTTACCACGAATGGTCCTTCATAATTCGGAGTCCATTTGCCCCTGTGGTCTGTATGAGGAGGGAGGATTCTTTTCAGCACAAGATCTCCCACTTGGTACTCTCGGTGCCTGACCTTCTGATCGAAGGCCTTCTTCATTCTTTTCTGATATAGCTGCCCATGACAGATTGCAGCCAATCTTTTCTCTTCAATCAGACTTAGTTGTTCGTATCGGGATCGAACCCATTCTGCTTCACTTAGTTTAACATCCATCAATACCCGCAGAGAGGGTAATTCAACTTCAACAGGTAGGACTGCTTCCATACCATATACAAGTTGATACGGTGTTGCCCCAGTGGATGTTCTGATTGATGTGCGGTACCCATGCAAGGCAAATGGTAGCATTTCATGCCAGTCTTTGTATGTGATTACCATCTTCTGCACAACCTTCTTGATATTCTTATTCGCTGCCTCAACAGCGCCATTCATCTTTGGCCTGTAAGGAGAAGAATTGTGATGTTGAATCTTGAAGTCCCGGCACAGTTCTGCCATCATTTTGTTGTTCAAGTTGGAACCATTATCAGTAATGATTCGCTCGGGAACTCCGTATCGACAAATGATATCTCTTTTCAGAAATCTGGCTACCACTTGTCTTGTGACGTTTGCATATGAGGTTGCTTCAACCCACTTGGTGAAATAGTCAATGGCGACCAGGATGAATCTGTGGCCGTTTGAAGCAGTTGGCTCAATCTTGCCAATCATATCAATGCCCCACATGGCAAAGGGCCATGGTGAAGACATGATATTCAAAGGATTGGGAGGCACATGCACCTTATCCGCATAGATCTGGCATTTATGGCATTTTCTGGCGTAGGCACAACAGTCTGCATCCATTGTGATCCAGTAATAGCCTGATCTTAACAACTTCTTAGCCATTGCATGTCCTCCTGCATGAGTACCAAAAGATCCTTCGTGCACTTCGTGCATCAACAAATCTGCCTCCGTCTTGTCAACACATCTGAGGAGTACCATATCAAAGTTCCTCTTGTATAAAGACCCATCAGCATTCAGAAAGAAACTACCAGCAAGCCTTCTCAAAGTCTTCTTATCATTGGAAGATGCCCCAGGTGGGTATGTCTGATCCTCTAAGAAGCACTTAATGTCATGGAACCAAGGCTTATCATCCTTGACTACATCTGCTGCAAATACATATGCTGGTCTATCAAGTCTAGACACTGAAATCTGAGGTACAAAGTTGGCGGTTTGAACTTTGATCATGGATGAAATGGTAGCAAGAGCGTCCGCAAACTGATTCTCGTCCCGAGGGATATACTCAAGCTTGACTGTTGTAAAGAAAGTCAATAACCTCCTTGTATAATCCCTGTAAGGTATCAGATGATCCTGGTGTGTGTACCATTTGCCGTTGGTTTGATTGACTACCAAAGCTGAATCTCCGAATACAGTCAAAGTTTTGATCCTGAGGTCAATGGCTTCCTCAAGACCCATGATGCAAGCTTCGTATTCAGCTTCGTTGTTAGTACAGTTGAAAGTGAGTTTCGCCGAGAAAGGCATGTGAACTCCCTTTGGTGTAATGAGTACTGCACCAACACCACGACCATTCATGTTAACAGCCCCATCAAACATCATAGTCCATTCTTCCTCCGGGTCAGGCCCTTCAGTGTGAATAGGCTCTTCATGATCTTTTGTTTTAATGAACATGATGTCTTCATCAGGGAAGTCAAATCTCATAGGCTGGTAGTCATCAATAGGTTGCTCAGCAAGATATTCAGATAGTACACTGCCCTTGATGGCTTTCTGAGAAGTGTACTGGATGTCATATTCTGTGAGAATCATCTGCCATCTGGCAACCCGTCCGGTAAGAGCTGGCTTCTCGAAAATGTACTTAACTGGATCCATCTTTGAGATCAATAAAGTAGTGTGGGTCAACATATACTGTCTCAGTCGGCGAGCAGCCCACGCTAAAGCACAGTAAGTTTTCTCGAGCAGTGAATAACGCTGTTCACAGTCGGTAAACTTTTTGCTTAGGTAGTAAATTGCATACTCTTTTCGACCAGACTCGTCATGCTGGCCCAGCACACACCCCATTGACTCTTCTAATACTGTCAAGTACATGATCAGAGGTCTTCCTTCAACTGGCGGCATAAGGATTGGAGGTTCTTGTAAATACTCCTTGATCTTGTCAAAAGCCTTCTGGCAATCTTCGTTCCACCTGACCGTTTGTTCCTTTCTTAACAGCTTGAACAAGGGTTCACAGGTTGCTGTAAGGTGAGATATGAACCTCGAAATGTAGTTCAATCGACCTAAGAACCCTCGAACTTCTTTCTCAGTTTTCGGTGCAGGCATTTCTTGTATAGCCTTGACTTTATCAGGGTCAACCTCAATCCCTTTCTCGCTTACAATAAAGCCCAGCAATTTACCGGATCGCACCCCGAATGTGCATTTGTTGGGGTTCAGCTTTAGTTGGTACTTCCTCAGACGCTTGAACAACTTCAGCAGATTCACCAGGTGATCTTCCTCTGTAAGGGACTTGGCGATCATATCATCCACGTAACATTCTATTTCCTTATGGATCATATCGTGGAATAATGTCACCATAGCCCGTTGATATGTTGCACCAGCATTCTTCAGTCCGAATGGCATCACTTTGTAACAGAACGTGCCCCAGGGTGTGATGAAGGTTGTCTTCTCCATGTCTTCAGGTGACATCTTAATCTGATTGTATCCTGAAAATCCATCCATGAAGGAGAATACCGAGAACTGAGCCGTATTATCAACCAATACATCAATGTGAGGTAAAGGGAAATCATCTTTCGGGCTGGCTCTGTTCAGATCCCGGTAATCAACACACATTCTTACTTTGCCGTCCTTCTTAGGCACAGGTACTATGTTAGCAACCCACGGCGGGTAGCTAGTCACAGCAAGGAACCCGGCGTCCCATTGCTTTTGTACCTCTTCCTTGATTTTCATAGCCATGTCTGGGCGAGTTCGGCGCAGCTTCTGTTTGACTGGAGGGCATTCTTCTCTCAAAGGCAGCTTGTGCACAACAATGTCGGTATCCAACCCTGGCATATCTTGATACGACCAAGCAAACACATCAACATACTCTTGAAGCAGATCTATCAGTTGTCTCTTCACTGAGTCTTGCAGGCAGGCCCCGATTTTAACCTCTTTCACGTCTTCGTCTGTACCAAGATTAATCACTTCAATCTCCTCCTGGTGAGGAGTAATAACCTTTTCCTCCTGTCTTAACAACCTGGCTAGCTCTTCAGGAAGCTCATATTCTTCATCAACCCCTTCATCAGCTTGATTGATTGGATTGTCAAAGTCATACGATGTCATAGCCGTGCTGTTGTCGGTGCAGTCTGGAAGGCACTCTCTGCAAGGGTTAAGTTGGTTCATTTTAGTGATTGATTTTAATCTTGCTTTTAGTGAAATGAAGTTATCATTTTGAAAACACCGCCATTTATTTTTTGTACAAAAAGAAAAATGGAAAAACAGTGAGCAGAAAAGAGAAGACCCGTTTGCAAAAAGATGTCTGATATTTCATTAATTTAATCTTGTTTGCACAAAAGTACAGATGGCCCTGGTTACAAAATGAGTCTTGTCATCTTGGGCAAGATGCAAGACTTGGATGCATGCTATAAAAACGCAGGAAATAATAATTACTCTGCGTGAGTAACTCTTATAATTTCCTGGGAAGACCAGTTCGAGACACTGCTCCCCGGGATCTTCGGACGAATCCAATTCTCCAGATTGCGCTCCTCTTCCAGCTCGTCTTCCAGACAGTTGATAGCATCGGGGGTAAGCATCCCCCCACTGACAAAACCAGGCTCTGCAGCAGCCTTTGCTTGATGTTGAGTTGGTCTGTAACCCAACCCAAATTTGTCCTTCTTCTCCTCCACAGCTAATACCTTGCCCCAGCCTAGGGCAGTTCCTTCCTCAACAACCTTCCGGGCTTGTTGGTAAGATGACATTGGGGTACCAGATACAGCAGATGCTTCATTCACATTCAAGGCTTCAAAACCTTGGCTCATTGTCTCATGGATCTCCCCATCCATTTCAATGTACTTATAGGTAGCCAGATGGCTAACGAAAATATCCTCTTCCCCACAGATTGTGACAACTTGACCTTCCCACTCAAATTTTAACTTTTGGTGAAGGGTAGACGTTATTGCGCCGGCGGCGTGAATCCAGGGTCTACCCAACAAACAGCTGTAGGCGGGCTGAATGTCCATCACATAAAAGATAGTTTTAAAGGTCTGTGGGCCAATTGTCACAGGCAGCTCAATCTCTCCCAGAACCGATCTCTTAGAACCATCAAAGGCTCTTACTACCAGGTTGCTGGGTCTCAATGCCAATCCATCATATTCAAGCTTCACCAGAGCCTTCTTCGGTAAGACATTCAGGGAAGAACCTGTGTCCACCAGCACATGAGAAAGGGCAGCTCCTTTGCATTCCATGGTTATGTGCAAGGCTTTGTTGTGGTTGCGGCCATCCACTGTCAGGTCAGAATTGGTAAACCCTAGCCCATTGCTAGCAGTAACATTTCCAACCACGGTTTCCAATTGGTTGACAGTAATCTCCTCGGGCACGTAAGCTGCGTGCAGGACCTTAAGTAGTGCATTCCGATGGGCTTCGGAGCACATAAGCAGTGAGAGGATAGAGATTTTGGATGGCGTCTGGTGAAGCTGATCCACAACTTTATAATCACTCTTTTTGATGATTCGCATAAACTCATCAACTTCCTGATCGAATGGAGTTTTCAGGGCTTCTTTGGCAGCTGGGTCTTCCTGCACCGGGCCTTTTCCCTTTGCCTTGGCAGCAGCTTCTGCTTCGGCAGTAGGTCTTTGAACTTGTGAAGCAAAGAGACGTCCGCTTCGAGTGAAGCCTCCGCCTCCCCCCACATTATCTACTTGTGGTGCAGGTGCTGATGTTTCAAGAGTGATTCTTTTCCCTTCACAGTACACGTCAGTGCCATAGTGCCAAGGGATGGCCCTATTGCTTTCATATGGTACTGGTCCAGGCACCGTGACAGTGACTGGACTGATTGCTGCTGCTGAAGGGACTGTAATTGTTTGTGGATCATAAAAGATTGTAACTGGTGCTCTGGTGGGAGCAGCACCTTCTGAATGGTAGGCGGAATTATTCTCAGGATCGTAGAATATGGTAACAGTAGAGACATCTTCATGATTGATTGCTGGTGTTGTAGGAGGTACTGAAACCGTTGTTGATGAAGTTGCCGGATTTGTCGGGAATGATGTAGTGATCTGTAGCAGGCCACTCTGAATAAGGCTGTCAATGCCATTCCTCAGGTCCTCGCACCCATTCCATGAAATATTGCAATAGGGACACCCTAGTTCACATCCCGGAAATATTTGGTTTTCACGGAGTTGAGCTTTGATTTCCACCAATGGCGTCCGGATCTGATCCACACTTGTTATTAAATAAGACGGTTGGTCTTCTTCAATAGCGTTAATTCGGGGACCACCATGATTTGGCATTGGGTTTTTATTGACATTGGGCGGAGGTGCAAAATTCAGAGCCTTGAAGTCTACCAAGTCTTGTACCTTCATATGCAGAGCTCTGCATTTTTCTGTACTGTGACCAGGTGCGTTCGAGTGAAAAGCACACCTAGCATTGGAGTCATAGTTCCTTGGTAGACTGTTGGGATCCGGAGGTGCCAACGTTCTTAGCTCAACCAGGTTGAGTTTCAGAAGTTGTGGCAGCAAGGCAGCATACGGCATTGGGATCGGGTCGATCACTCGGTTAGCTTGGGATGGTCTTTGTTGGAATGGCCTTTGTTGATTGTTGTTGTTAGAGTTGTTGTTGAAGTTCCTTGGAGGATACTGATTCTGCTGATACTGAGGTTGTTGTTGGAAGTTTTGTTGAGGAGGTTGATAAACTGGCTGTGGGTGAGCTGGAGCAGGGATAGTGACTGCTGCTATTGACCTCTGGGCATATTGGGGCCTACCCCTGTTAGTGTGGATGGCATTAGTCTCGCCAGCTCTTCTCGGGCCTGCAAAAGGCTTTCTTGTACTACTGGACGAGCTTGCACCGTTGTCCGAGATCTTACCCATTTTTAACAGGCTTTCAATTCTTTCCCCAGCTATGACAACATCTGCGAAGCTGGTGGAAGAGAAAGCAGCCAACCTGTCAATATACGTTCCCTGAAGAGTGTTCATAAACATGTCTGCCATTTCTCTCTCAGACATTGGTGGTTGAACAGCAGCAGCCAGTTGCCTCCACCTTTGGGCATACTCTCGGAAACTCTCCCTCGAAGACTGTGACATTCCCATTAGGAGGGTCCTGTTGGGTGCCATATCTAGGTTATACTGATACTGTCTGATGAAGGCCTCTGCCAGGTCCTTCCAGCATCTAATTGTTGCTCTTGTCAGATGGGAATACCATTCCCTTGATGCTCCAGTCAAGCTATCTTCGAAGTAGAACATCCAGAGTTTCTCATCCATTGTATAGGCCTTCAGCCTTCCCAGAAATGATTGCAAATGAGTCCGGGGGCATGAAGTCCCATTATACTTTTCGAAAAAAGGAGGCTTGAACTTGTGGGGGATCCTGACCCCGTCTACCAAACCCATGTCCATGACGTCGAAGCCCAAAGAATTTTGAGACTCCAGTGATCTCAACTTCTCAGCTATTTCATCCAACCGTCTATCGTATGCTTCTTCTCCGGCACCCATTACTGTATACTGGTCCTCCTGAGGATCTTCTTGAAGTACTCTGGCTGCAGTGGCTGTTCCTTGAACATTTGCAGGAATGTTAATCTCAGGATGTAGATGTGGGCCAAACACAGGAGGATTTACATGGGGTTGTACCCGTTCATTGTTACTTGTGCCAGCAGTCCCCACATGGGGTTCCTCTTGATTCCTCCCTTCTTCCAAAACCCTGAGCCTCTCCTGGCTTTGAGCTAAGTTGTTCATCACTTCCATGAACTGTGTTATCTGGGTTCTCATCTCCAGTCTTTCGTTTGCCATCTGGTTTCTGACCTCCGTAAGGTCTTGCTGCATCTGATCCATCTGGATTCCCGGAAGGTTGTTTCTAGTTGGGTACCTGTGTGGCCTGTTGAGAGGAAATACCCGGCGGCGAGCAATAATTCCTGAGATTCACAACAGAGGTTAGCAACAACAAAACAAAAACCTACAAAACAAACAAAATGGTTAGCATGCAATGCAATTATGCTTATTTGCTCTCAAGGTATCCGGTTTGGCCTTCAGTTTTGACCCTTCCAGACCCTTGAAGATGCTGCTGTTGAAGTTGCTTTTGAAGTAACCCAGATGGAAACTAACACAAATATATTACAAAAATGTGAAATAATACAATTTGTTCATTTTACAACACAAGCCCTCAAAGGGGTCAAAACACATCACAAAAAGCAAAAGTACATGGAATAGGAATAGCAATAAGCAAATGATCAAACTCCAAGGCCAAACTCATCCTCACGAACTTCCCTGAGAAGTGCTTCGGTCACAGGATCAGCCGGATGCTCCGTGAGACTTCTGATGAGAAGGTTTCTTGTTGCAACAGCTGCAGTCAACTTCCTGTTCTGACTTTGGTCCTTAGACCTCTTCACTCCAGCTCTGATTTCTAGCTCTGATATTTCCTTCTGGGCTGCTGCCAGGGCTTTTTCCATCTGCTCCATCTTGTCTTGAGCTCTCTTGTCTTCTAGAGTACGGGCCTCAGTGATCCGGACCCACCTGGCCTGACTCTCTTTCAAATACAAGTCTGTCCTTGCTCTCTGAAACTGGGCTTCCTTACAAGCGTTCTTCAGAATCTGCTCACCAGCTTTGGACTTGTTGATATAATCTCCAGACTTCTCAATTTTAGTCAAGTATTCCACTCTCAGTTTCTCCAATCTCTCAATCTCCCTCACACCTTCACTCCTCTCCCTGAGGGTCTTCTGCAAGGCTTGGGTTAACTTCTCATTTCTTTCCTTCAAGCTTTCAAACTCCTCCAGACTGATAGTGACAGGGGGTGGTGCTGAAGATGACTCAGGCATGTCTTCTATGGTAAAGGGCATTCTAGAGAACTGGGCCCTAGCATGGGACCACTCATAATATTGGACTGATGCCACATTATTGCACTTCCCCAGAATGGTGATTCCCTTGGTTTGAACATGATCCCAAGCCCAGGCAGCCTGCCTAACAACAGTCAAACTAATCTTGTTCTCACAGTAGAGGGTCTCCACCAAGTCTTGTTCCCTAGGAGTATGAACCAGTGCATAGCCTAATTGCCTTCTGAACAGCAGAGGGTTATAATTGACACTTCCCTTAACCCCTATTAAAGGCACATTGGGAAAGTGTCCACAGCTTGTGATTATATCTCTGCCCTTGGTGCTTTGAGTACACCATCTGATGTTTGCTGAAGTGAGAGTAGTGAGCCTCTTAGCCCAGTTGCTTTGCTGATGAGGATTTAGAAATGCATCTGTCCTGGGTAGATGCCTGAGAAGCCAAGCATGGAATAATGGAGCACAAATCCTCACTAATCTTCCCCTCTGCTTCTCATTTCTCTGATGTACTGAGTAATAGAGATCACCCAGTAAAGTTGGCACAGGGTTCTTCAGGATGAACAAATGGATTGCATTCTTGCTAATGAATCGAGGCTCATCTGCAAACAACACAATTCCATATACACTTAAGGCCAACAGAGCACAAACAGCTTTCCACTCCCCCAAAGAGGCCTTCAGACTAGCTTGAGAAATCAGGAAGTCAAGATGAAAACCAGGGATCCCAGCTTTGGAGGTCATATGCTGCTCAATCAAAGCAGGTTCCAGGTGCAAAGCTTTTGCTATCTCTCCATTGCTGGGAAAGACCATTTCAGGGTTGAAAGGGATTTCCCTCTTGATAGGCAAACCAACCAAAGATGAGTATTCTTCCAAAAGAGGACCCAACTGAAAGTCTTGAAAGGTGAAACATCTCAATGGGGGGTCATAAAACTGAATACAGGTGTGGATGAGGCTCCTCTGTGAAGGGTCCAGATCCATAACCATGTCCAGTATATCTCCATAACTCTCCCTGAACAAGGGTATGTGATCTGGAGTGATCAGGGTTTGGATCCTCCTGATGTCTGATAAGTCTGGTTGGAAGAAATGATAGGTGATGTTGCTTTTCTTTGGAGCCATAAGTGCTGAGACTGAGTAGAGTGCTGATGAAGATGCTGAGGAGTGGGCCACTGGCTGGCTAGTGCAAGTAACTGAAGTTTATGGCTGACAAACTGATGCAAGTGCTGGTGGAGATAGGTCAAAACTGCAGATGGGGTCAAAACCAAAACCAGATGGAGGTGGACACCCTGAAACACAAATAAGCAAATGTTAATATGATGCAATGAGTATGTATGCAAATGATATGCAAGGGTCTGTGACTGAGCTGGATCTGTTTAACTGCCTTGGTATAGATCCATGTGTGTTCAAGAATTCCAGATGGAGGTCTATAAATCCAGTAACCAGGGTAGGGGGACTCAAATAAAGAGCCACATGTCCAGGGTTCAGAATCACAAGAACTATCCAACATGGAGTACTCTTAACAAAGTCAAAGTAACAGGGTATTCTGAGGTCAAGGTACCTGCAAACCTGTAAACAGCCCAACCCCCTCACAGGTGGTGTTCTAAAACAAGGATCCTCAGACTTGGATCAGTTATGAGAAGTGTAAACACTTCTAACCCGGAGGTACAGTGTTTACAATAACCATAACAATTCCTCCTCTAATTCACCTCAGTTTCTGAAGGTCAGTACTAAAAGGTCATCCAGACTTAGCAGGCTTCCCAGATAGCCCTAGCATTGCAGGAAATCTGCAACACAGAGTTCTCAAGAAGAAACCCATATCTGAACCGTGTTTCATATTCCCGCACCAGACCGAGATGGAATGGGAAAGAATATGATTCACTCTAGCCTAGGTGTCACTCAGGTCCCAGGTATAGGACCTTAACTCTCAATGAAACACCCACCCACCAAGACAAGAAACCAGATCCAGCCAGCAACAATGACAGTATGATATATAAATGCAATAAAGAAAGCAGTAAAGTAACTGTACATAAAGCAATAAACAAAAATAAATACAAGCACAAACAGGCACATAACACCCCAGTAAACACAAATCAATCAAGCGCTAGGAGGAACCCACAAAAAGAACCAGAAGCCCTGGTTGCTGTATAAGGGTCCCCAGCAGAGTCGCCAAGCTGTCGCTCCCGAAGATTTGCATCCAGGTACAAGCGCGAACGGTCGGCGAAAGGAAACAGTGAGAACACACAGCCGTGAACTCACTGGAGATGAATAGAGTCGCCAGCTAGGCATTTTTATCCCGGAGGAAAGGCAATGCTGCATATACCTAGAAGGAAATGGATAAGACGGTTGCGAACCAGAGAGACTGAGAAAGGGGGTTGGTTACAACCTGGGAAGGTATTAGCACCCAGATTGTCCGCCGTACTCGACGGGATCCACGCTTAAAAGATTTGTGTTTTAAAGGGGTAGTGTCAGTGCAATCTGTGTATACAAGAGCTGAAAAAGATATACAGGTGTCAGTGTAAAAGAAGTGGAGTGTATAGGTGATGTGAAGTATGAAAGTGTCAGTGTAAGGACAAGGATGAGATGCTCATGATAATGAGGCTAAATAATGAAGCTGGAGAGAGGGGGGATGTACAGAGACTTTTGTTCGATAACTGTTAAGTTATGCCTACGTATCCTCTCGTGCAATGAGGAAGTCAGAACACCGTAGTTCGACCCAAAGAGACTGAAGGATGAATTGACTGATGAACTGCTTGCTTGTCTATGCTCAAGTGTATGACCTGTCTGGCTCAGGTGCTAACTGTCTTGCATTAGACGGAAGAAGCGAGTTCTCGTTTGTGAGTGAAGGTGATGAGAAAAGAATCCCGAAGGAGACGATTATTGTTTGTTTTTTTGTATTTTCAGTCTTTTATTGCTTTTGAAAGTTTGTCATAAGTTAATGAGCTTAAACCTAAACCAATGGGTTGGTAAACTCATCACATCTTCCCTCTGATTAAGGGTAATGAGCATACCTTAAGTGTGAAGTCAGATTCTCACACTTAATCACCTTTGGTGTAGGATTAAGATCATTAACCTACTTGTGATTATTTAGATGTTTTTGTTGTTTTTGTTTAGTGTTGAGTAATGAGGTTAAGCCATAATCAGGGATTAAACAGACCCATTACATCATCCTAAAAGAAGGATGATAGATGAGAGTGTTTAAGCTGAGGAAGACTCCTCAACTTAATCCATGATTAGGGATTAAACCCATGACAAAACAAGCCTTTATTAGGTGGATTTTAGATTAATGATATGATGATGAAGTGTTTTTTATGATTTGTAAGACAACTTGAGGGGGACTTGTCCATTAACACTAGGGTTAGTCCTTCTTAACCACTTAAGGAAGAATTAGAACCCTAATGCAAGGCCCAAGTTACAAGTGTGATGTCTTGATGATTATTAGGTGAATTGATTAAGAGATTTAAACACCTTAAGGGTTCAAGACTTAGGATTAAAGTTATACACTCCATCCTAAGAGAAGGATGCAGGCATAAGCTTAATCACAAAGTCTTGAAGCCTCTAGGGTTTAGTCCCTGATTATGAGATGAGAAGAGAAGACTCAAAGAGAGACACAAAGGTAAAACTAGGAGGGGAGACTAATCAAAACCCTAATTCATTGTCATGCTTGGTTGATCCTAAGGTTTGTGAGGTTTTCAAGAACTAGTCTTCAAAGGAGCCACCAGGAAGCAGATGAATAAGATCAAGAGAAGCAAAGTGACTTGCTTCATTCAAGAAGTCAAGTCACTTGAAGAAAGAAAGTGGGAGGAGGAAGAATGAGCAAGCTCAATCTCAAACACAAATAAGAATGCAACAATGGATGCAAGAGAGATGAAAAGAAAAGTTATGAGAAGTGAAGGCAAATTCACTTCTCAAGTTTACTTACCACCTGAAATGTTAGAGAGAAATGCAATGCAATGCAAAATGGGATGAGATGACATGATGAGAAACAAAACCAGAAGCATGTACATGATGCTAATGATGTTATGAGGTGCTGCAAACATGAGGCAAGACATGGGGATGTTCATACAAGACTATGGATGCAAATGATGCAAGTTAAGGAGCATGAACAAGCATGAAAAGCTATGAATCATACAAGGCAAATGACATGGCAAATATGTAATGCAGTGATCAAACATGCTTTCTATATGTCTTAAGATGTCAAATGAATCACAAGAATGCACAAAATGCAATGACAAGTCAAGCTATGCAAGAGAATGCAAGAAGGATGCAAAAGAAAGCCCAAATTAGGGTTCATGGATCAAACATCAAACTAAAACCCAAAACAGAAACAAATCCTAATATAAAAAATGGAAAATGGTACCCAAAGAAACCCTAAACCCATAATGAAACACTGTCCAAAGGGGGACTCTCAACTCTCAACCAAACTCAAGGTATGATTTTTGCAAGTTATTAGGGTTTTTTAGGGTTTTTAACAAAAGAAATGCCAAACAATTTGAAAATGCAAGAACAATTCATGGCCTTTTTATCCTTGAAAATACATGCTAAACGCAAAACAATGCAAGAAGAATCAATGTCTCAAACTTCTCCAAAAGGCAGAAATGAATTTTCAAACATGTGATCAAAATAATGCATAAAAAATGATTTAATTCAATGAAAAATTCTTAAAATGCATCAAGATCAAAAAAGAAATTTGGTTTGAAGGTTGGACAATGTTTCTAAATGTCTTAGAACATTTCATGAATTTTTTTGTAATTTTTAAATACCTAAAAGTATTTTTAATTAATTAATTCCCATTAATCAATTAAAAATAATCTTTTAAATATTTAAAAATACTTTCTTAATGATAAAAAATAAAATAAAAATATTTTTGGGTCATAAAATTTAATAAAACCTTAAGGAAAAAGTTTCATAATTTTTAAGATTTTTTTGCTATTTTAAAATAATTATGCAGTTTAAATGAAAAGAAATGAAAATAAAAATTAAATAAAATAAAAGTAAGCTGAATGGAAGGCCAGGATGAACCTAGGATTCAAAGGTGTTGACTGGCGCGTGAATGGATGGTGGGGATGCAATCTGGCCAGATTAAATTAATTATGAATTAATTAATGTTAACCAAATGGATTAGGGCAAATGAAGTGATCCCGACCACTCACTGGCGCGCGGGAAACAAAGATCAAGGGCCCAAGTTTAAAGTTGCTAATTAATGACACTTAAACCCTAATCACTTTCAGGCTGCCGGAGAAGACTTCCGGTCGTCTTCTCCGGCCAGCTCTCACCTGAGAAACCTCAAACTTCCTAAAAACGCATCAAAAATGAAAAATAGAAACTGGGAAATGATCCTTACACTCTCACGAATCAAACCCCTCTCTCAAAACAAATTTATTTTCCCTAAACAAGCTGAATCGAAGAGAACAAGTTCTAGGTCACGCAAGCTTCAGAAACAAATTAAATGCTCAAATCACAACCATTTTCAAAACCAATGGTACCAGAATGATCAGTGAAACAAATAGAACAAGTTTGTAACAAGAAAAATCATTTCTGGAAAAATAAATTTCAGGCTACCTGAGATTTGAAGCTCTCCACTTGAGGACTTTCTGGCTTTTTCTTTAAGTGCAAACCACTCCTTAGGACCCCTTGATGATGTTTGAATGCCTTAGAACAATTTATGTAGGCTGGTTGATGAGTTTCGAAAGCTCCTGCTTCAAGCTCAGTCAACAATGGCTATGGTGATTCTGGCTGATTCAGGCCATTGTGAATGATGGTTTGTGGTCTAGATGATGTATGGAAAAGCTTTGCAAGGTTTGTTTGGCTGTTTGTAAGCTAGGATGAGAGTTTCGAATGAAACTGCAAAATGGAGTGAGAAATGGCAGTGAGTTATTCTGGCTGTTTCAGGCTTGTGCTTTTGGGTGGTTTGAGGTCTATGAAGTGTGTTGAGTTGGATGATGAAGAAAGTTTGAGTGTTTGCAGGCTGTATAGAGAAATTCGAAGGCTTATGCAATGTGGAAGGTTTTTGTGAATGTGTGGAATGTATCTGTTTCAGCCTTGCTTAGTGATGTCTTTAGCTTGCAAAGGGATAACATAAACAAATCTGATTGGTCAGAGGATGTGACTTGTGCTTTATGGATAGGTATGTCACCTTTTGCTCAAAGTCCACTTTATGTGTAAGGCAAGTATGGTGAGGTGCTAGGCAAGTACAAGGCATGGGCTATGCGCAGCAAAATGAGGGGAAAGGGTCAGCTTGGTCCAGCATTCAAGGCAGCAAGTTGGTAAAGCATGATCATGAGTTTTTGCAAGTTGTGACATTTTGGTTCACATGTGATTCTTTGTCTAACCAAGCATGAAACCATGGGCAATCTTAGTTCAAATCTGATTTTTAGGACTTGTAGAATGTTGGCACATTGGTTAGAGGTGAACTTGAGGCTGCAAAAGTCATTGATCCATGATTTTGCAAAATTCTCACTTAGGGCATGCCTTGAAAATTAATGATTTTAGCCAACTTTGCATTGCCATAACTTTTGATCCAAGAAGAGTTTGATCATGTTCTTGTACTTTTTGAAAAGGGAAAGATGAGATCTACAACTTTCATGACCAAAGTTTTTCCATTTGGAGCCTTTTTGGACCAAGAATCAAAGCTTGAAAATTGACCTAAAATGATGCATTCTTGAAAAGTCAACTATGCCCAAAAAGTCAACATTTGCAAAAACCCTAAATTCTTGATTTCTATGAACTTAAACCTTCTTCCATGATCAAATAAAGATCATATACACTCAAAATGATGAAGATCACCCATTGGTTGGGTCATTGGGGGCCTCAGATGCCCTGATTTTGCACTGACTTGTCTGAAAAGTCAACTCTTGATCAAATGACTTCCCCATGGAATTTCTTCATGAAAATTGATATGCATACTCCCTATACCATATAGAGATCAATGGAAACAAGAATGACCAAAAAATTTGGAGTTATGGCCTCTGAAACAAAAACCCTAATTTTCAGTCAACTGTGCAGTTCATCCTGGCTCTGCATCCACTCAAACCCTAGTTCTTGTGATTCCTCTGCAATTTTGACTTTGAGGAGATGAAATATGATATAAGAACACACATGGACCACTTTGAATTGATTGGTGGCCTTTGGAGTGCCTCAAGAAGCTTTGGGATTGCTCAGATCACAAACCTTAGGTGCAGATGACTTAGAAACTATCCAGTGAATCAAAAAATGAGATGTGAGATGATATGATGGTGTTTATGCATATGAAATGATCACAAGCCATGGTGTGAATGGGTGAGGGCAAATTTGGGGTGTTTACAGCATGAGACCACTCATAGTACTGGGCTGAGGCCACATTATTGCACCTCCCAAGAATGGTTACCCCCTTAGTCTGCACATTGTCCCAGGCCCAGGCTGCCTGCCTGACAACAACCAGATTAGGTTTGATTTCACAATAGAGGGTCTCAGTTAGATCCTGTGCTCTAGGGGGATGGACCAATGCATAGCCCAGTTGTCTTTTGAAAAGCAGAGGGTTGTAATTGATGCAACCCTTTACTCCAATCAGAGGTACATTGGGAAATTGCCCACAACTTGTAATGATATCTCTGCCCTTAGTACTCTGAGTACACCATCTGATGTCATCTGAGGTTAGAGCAACAAGCCTCCTAGCCCAGTTCTTCTGCTGGTGAGGGTTCAAGAATGCATCAGTCTTTGGCAAATGCTTGAGCAGCCAAGTATGGAACAAAGGTGCACAGCATCTCACTAATCTCCCCCTTTGCTTTTCATTCCTTTGATGGACTGAGTAGTAAAGATCTCCCAGTAAGGTGGGCACTGGGTTTCTTAGGATGAAAAGATGGACTGCATTCTTGCTAACAAACCTAGGCTCATCTGCAAAAAGTATGACCCCATATATGCTAAGGGCCAACAGAGCACAGACTGCCTTCCACTCCCCTAGGGAGGCCTTCAGACTAGCCTGAGAAGTCAAGAAATCCAGATGAAAACCAGAGATTCCAGCTTTAGATGTCAAATTCTGCCCAATCAGAACTGGTTCCAGATGTAATGCTTTGGCTATCTCCTCATTACTTGGGAAAGCCATCTCAGGGTTGAAAGGGATTCCACCCCTGATGGGTACACCAACCAATGATGAATACTCCTCTAGCAAGGGTCCCAACTGAAAATTCTGAAATGTGAAACACCTTAGAGGGGGATCATAGAACTGCAGGCAAGTATGTATCAGGCTCCTCTGTGAAGGGTCCAAATCCAATACCACATCAAGGATTCCTCCATAATGTTTTCTGAAATATGGTATATGGTCTGGAGTAATCAGGGTCTGAATCCTCCTGATGCTAGCTAGCTCAGGCTCAAAGAAGTGGTAGGAGATGTTACTTTTCTTAGGTGCCATGTTGCTGAAGAATGGGTGCTGATGATGATGACTGAGGACAACACTGAAGATGGGCCACTGATAGGCTGAGGCTGAGGATGCAAGTGACTGAAGCAAGTGGCTGATAGCTGAAGCAAGTGCTGATGAAGATAGGTCTAAGCTGAAGAAGGGGTCAAAACCAAGCCAAAATGATAGGATGGATACCCTGAAAAACAAATAAACACATGTTAGAATGATGCAACGAGGATGTATGCAAATGATATGCAAGGGTTTGTGACTGAGCTGGATCTGATCAAGTGCTCTGATATAAGTCCAAATATGTTCAAGGAATCCAGATGGAGGTTCATAAATCCAGTAACCAAGGCGGGGGACTCAAATAAAGAGCCACATGTCCTGGGTTAAAAATCACAAGAACTGTTCCAAAGTGGAGTACTCTTAATCAAAACAAAGTAACAGGGTATGCTGAGGTCAAGGGTACCTGCAAACCTGTAAACAGCCCAACCCCCTCACAGGTGATGTTCTAAAACAAAGATCCTCAGACTTGGATCAGTTATGAGAAGTGTAAACACTTCTAACCCGGAGGTACAGTGTTTACAATAACCATAACAGTTCCTCCTCTAATTCACCTCAGTTTCTGAAGGTCAATACTAAAGGTCATCCAGACTTAGCAGGCTTCCCAGATAGCCCTAGCATTGCAGGAAATCTGCAACACAGAGTTCTCAAGAAGAAACCCATATCTGAACCGTGTTTCATATTCCCGCACCAGACCGAGATGGAATGGGAAAGAACATGAACCACTCTAGCCTTGGTGTCACTCAGGTCCCAAGTATAGGACCTTAACTCTCAATAGAACACCCACCCACTGAAACAACAGAACCAGATCCAGCCAGACAGTATGACAATATGGTATATGTAAAGCTATAAAGAAAGCAATAAAATAACTAAACATAAAGCAAAAATAAATACAAATACAAACACAAATAGCACATAACACCCCAGTAAACACAAATCAAACAAGCGCTAGGAGGAACCCACAAAAAGAACCAGAAGCCCTGGTTACAGTATAAGGGTCCCCAGCAGAGTCGCCAAGCTGTCGCTCCCGATAAATGGGAATAGGCCCAGATAAAGGTACAAACGCGAACGGTCGGTGAAGGGAGGGTGTGAGAACACACAGCCGTGAACTCACTGGAGATGAAAAGAGTCGCCAGCTAGGCATTTTTATCCCGGAGGAAGGGTAATGCTGCATAGACCTAGAAAGAGATGGATAAGACGGTTGCGAACCAGAGAGACTGAGAAAGGGGGTTGGTTACAACCTGGGAAGGTATTAGCACCCAGATTGTCCGCCGTACTCGACGGGATCCACGCTTAAAAGATTTGTGTTTTAAAGGGGTAGTGTCAGTGCAATTTGTGTGTAAAAAGAGCTGGAAGAAAGATGTACAGGTGTCAGTGTATGAGAAGTGAAGTGTGATAAATATACAGTGTCAGTGCAAGAAAACTGGGATAAAATGCTCAAGATCATGAGGCTAAAATAATAAGGCTAGAAAGAGGGGGAATGTACAGAGACTTTTGTTCGATAACTGTTAAGTTATGCCTACGTATCCTCTCGTGCAATGAGGAAGTCAGAACACCGTAGTTCGACCCAAAGAGACTGAAAGGTAAATTGACTTGTGAACTGCTTACTTGTCTATGCTCAAGTGTATGGCCTGTCTGGCTCAGGTGCAAACTGTCTTGCATTAGACGGAAGAAGCAAGTTCTCGTTTGTGAGTGAATGAGATGAGAAAAGAATCCCGCAGGAGACGATTATTGTTTGTTTTTGAGTTTTCAGTCTTTTATTGCTTCTGGATTTGTCATAAGTTAATGAGCTTAAGCCTAAACCAATGGGTTAGTAAACTCATCACATCTTCCCTCTGATTAGGGGTAATGAGAATGCCTTAAGTGTGAAGTCAGCTACTCACACTTAATCACCCTTGGTGTAGGATTAAGATCATTAACCTACTTGTGATTATTTAGATGTTTTTGGTGTTTCTGTTTAGTGTTAAGTAATGAGGTTAAGCCATAATCAAGGATTAAACAGACTCATTACACCATCCTAATAGAAGGATAATAGATGAGAATGTTTAAGCTGAGGAAAGCTCCTCAACTTAATCCATGATTAGGGATTAAACTCATGACAAAACAAGTCTTTGATTAAGTGAATTTTATTCAATGATAAGATGATGAAGTGAGTTTTATGATTTGTAAGACAACTTGAGGGGGACTTGTCCATTAACACTAGGGTTAGTCCTTCTTAACCATTTAAGGAAGAATTAGAACCCTAATGCAAGGCCCAAGTTACAAGCTTGATGTCTTGATGATTATTAAGTGAATTGATTAAAGGATTTAAACACATTAAGGGTTTAACACTTAGGATTAAAGTTATACACTCCATCCTAATAGAAGGATGCAGGCATAAGCTTAATCACAAAGCCTTAAAGCCTTTAGGGTTTAGTCCCTGATTATGAGGTGAGAAGAGAAGGCTCAAAAGAGACACAAAGGTAAAACTAAATGGGGGACTAAACAAAACCCTAATCATTGTCATGCTTGGTTATTCCTAAGGTTTGTGAGGTTTAAGAAAGGAATCTTCAGAGGAACCACCAGGAAGCAGATGAAAAAGATCAGGAGAAGCAAAGTAACTTGCTTCATTCAAGAAGACAAGTCACTTGAGAAAAGAAAGTAAGAAGAGAAAGAATGAGCAAACTCAAACTCAAACACATATCAAAATGCAGCAATGGATGCAAGAGAGAGATGAAGAGAAGTTATGAGAAGTGAAGGCAAATCCACTTCTCAAAATGACTTACCACCTGAAAAGTTAGTAAAGGAATGCAATGCAATGCAAAATGAAATGAAATGGTATGATGTAAATCAAAACCAGAAGCACATACATGATGTTAATGATGCTATGAGATGCTACAAACATGGATCAAGACATGGTGATGATCATACAAGCTCATGGATGCAAATGAAGCAAGTTAAGACACATGAACATACATGAAAAGTTATGAAATGCAAATGGCATACAACATGGCAAATGCAAGATGCAATGATCAAACATGCTTCTAATATGTCCTAAGATGCCAAGTGAATCAAATGGATGCATAAAATGCTATGGCAAGTCAAGGTATGAATGCAAATGTGAGATGGATGCATATGGAAGCCCAAATTAGGGTTTATGATCAAAGCATCAAACACAAACCAAAATCAGAAGCAAACATTAAGATAAAAAATTGAAAATGCATTCAAAGGATCCCTAATCCTATACTAACTCACTGCCCAAAGGGGAAGTTCTAACTCTTAACCAAATTCAAGATATGATTTTCCTAAGTTTTCTAGGGTTTTAGGGTTCCTTAACAAGAAAAATGCCAAACAAATGGAAAATGAAAGATCAAATCATGGCCATTTAATCTCACAAACTACATGATATTCTAAACACAATGCAAAAAGAATCAAAGTCCAACTCTTTAGGGTTAGGCAGAAATGATTTTTGGAAGTTTGGATCAAAATAATGCATCAAAATGATTTTAATTCCATGAAAAATTCTCAAAATGCATCAAGATCAAAAAAGAAATTTGGTTTGAGGGTTGGACAATGTTTCTAAATGTTTTTAAAGGTTCCATGAATTTTTTGGTGATTTTTAAATACCTAAAAGTATTTTTAATTAATTAATTCTCATTAATTAATTAAAAAGAAACTTTTAAATATTTAAAAATACTTTTTAAATGCAAAAAATGAAAATAAAAATATTTTTGTGTTCTGAAATTAAATAATAACTTGTATAAAAAATTCCAGAATTTTTAAAGTATTTTTGCTATTTTTAATAAATTGTACAAATTAAATAGAAAGAAAATGAAATAAAACAAAATAAAAGGGAAAGTAATCTGATCCAATGATCCAGATTCAAAGTTGAAATGAAATGGTTGACTGGCGCGCTAATGAATGGCCTGGATTTCACTTCAGTTAATTAATTATGATTAAATTAAATAAACAGAAATTAAGGCTAATGACATGATCTGAGCCATTGGATGCACGCGGGAAAAGACTTAGTCAACTCATCAAACGCTTGAAATTTAAACTTGAAGCCCTAACCCTAATTACACATTAATGACTCTCAGGTCACCGGAGACGAGCTCCGGTCGTCTTCTCCGGTGACCTCCCTCCCTGAGAATCTCTAAATCATTTCCTAGGTCATTTCTGGAGCTCTAAAGCTCCAAATTTGTTCCTTTCACTCTCCTAAACTCAACCCTACCCTCATTTCTCATTTATTTCCAGCCATAACCATGAATCGAAGCTAAGAACAAAAATTGCCAAAATTTCAGACAAGCAATACAGCTTCATTTCTCAACCATTTTCAATAATTTTAAGTTCAATATGATCAGTGAAGCATGCTTAATCATTTTGTAACATAAAATAGAGATCCTGGAAAAGTTAATTCGAAAGGCTACCTGAGATGGAGCTTTCACCCTTTGAGCTTGCTGGCTGCTTTCTTGGTGCAAAAAGCTTCTAATGACCTTCCTGATGAGTTTGCAGTGCTTGGACAACTTTGAATGTGGCTGGTTTGGGAGTTTGCACTTCAACTGGTCAGAAATCGTATCTGGCTTGTGGTGTGTTCTTGGCTGTTTTGATGGGTGGTTTTGGGTCAGTGGATGATCCAGAGGTGAATGGTGGTGTTTGTTTGAAGGTTGAGTGATTGAGTTGGGAGAATCGAAAGCTTTTGCAAGAGGGAGAGTTTTTGTGAATGGTGAGTTGTGTTCTTTTTCAGCCTTGCCTCTTGTTGTGTTTAGCTAGCATTTGATCCACATAAACAAATCTCATTGGTCAGATGACATGACATGTGCTTTATTGATTGGTATGGTGCTTTTTGCAAATTGTCAACTTTGTGTAAGGGAAAGCATGGGTCATGTTCTAGCTTGGTACAAGGAGTGTGGGCTGCGCAGCAAGGTGAGGGGAAAGGCTAGGGCTGGTTCAGCAACATAGGCAGCAAGTGGATGGAAGTGATCATGAGCTTTTGCAACTTGCTTGCTTTTGAATCTTCATGAAAATATCTTGCTCCAAAGGCCAAACAAATGAGAAACCCTTGGCCCATTCTGATTTTTAGGTCACATGTGATGTTTGTGTAATGGTTAGACAACAATTAGAAGTCACAAATGCCTTTGGTACATGATTTTGCAAGTTTTCCATTTTGTGCATAACTTGAAATTTAGTGATTTTAGCCAACTTTGATGCACCATAACTTTTGATCCAAAATGAATTAGGTCATGTTCTTGTACTTTTTGAAAAGGGAAAGATCTAATCTACAACTTTCATGACCAAAGTTTTTCCATTTGAAGCTTTTTTGGATCAAAAAGTAAGGGTTGAAAAAGTTGCATAAAATGACATTTCATTAAAAGTCAACCATGCCCAAAAAAGTCAACTTTGCAAAAACTTCAAATTCTTGAATTTTGTGAACTTAAAACTTCTTCTATGATCAAATAAAGATCAAATACACTCAAAATGATGAAGATCACCCCTTGGTTGGGTCATTGGGGGCCTCAGATGCCCTGATTTTGCACTGACTTGTCCAGAAAGTCAACTTTTGATCAGATGACTTCCCCATGGAATTTCTTCATGAAAATTGATATGCATACCCCCTATACCATATAGAGACCTAATAGAAACAAGAATGACCAAAAAAATTTAGGTTATGGCCTCTGAAACCAAAACCCTAATTTTAGGTCATCTGTGCAGTCAAGCTTGGCTCTGCTTCTATACCATTCCCAGTTCTTGTGATTCTTTGGCATTTTTGACTTTGAGAGGATGTAATATGATATAAGAACACACATGGACCCCTTTGAAGTGATTAGTAGCCTTTGGAGTGGCTCAAGAAGCTCTTGGATTGCTCAGATCACAAACCCTAGGTGCAGATGACTTTGAATCTATGCAGTGAAACACAAATGTGATATGAGATGGTATGATTAAGTTTATGCATATGAAATGATCACAAGCCATGGTGTGAATGGGTGAGGGCAAATTTGGGGTGTTTACACATAACCACATCAAGGATGCCTCCATAATGTTCTCTGAATAGTGGTATATGGTCTGGAGTAATAAGGGCCTGGACCTTCCTGATGCCAGCCAGCTCAGGCTCAAAGAAATGATAGGAGATGTTGCTCTTCTTGGGTGCCATGTCTGCTGATGAAGAGCTGAGACAGATGCTGATGATGGAGACTAACACTGGAGATGGGCCACTGACAGGCTGATACTGGTGATGCAGGTGACTGAAGCAGGTAGCTGATGAAGGTAGCTGAAGCAGATAGCTGGTGAACAAAGGGCCTATGCGGATGAAGGGGTCAAAACCAAGCCAAATGTAATATGGATACCCTGAAAAACAAATAAACACATGTTAAATGATGCAATGATGATGTATGCAAATGATATGCAAAGGGTTTGTGACCAAGCTGGATCTGATTAACTGTCTTGATATAGGTCCATGTATGTTCAAAAAGTCCAGATGGAGGTTCATAAGTCCAGTAACCAAGGTGGGGGACTCAAATAAAGAGCCATATATCCAGGGTTAAAATCACAAGAACTGTCCCAAAGTGGAGTATTCTTAATCAAAACAAAGTATCAGGGTATGTTGAGGTCAAGGGTACCTGCAAACCTGTAAACAGCCCAACCCCCTCACAGGTGGTGTTCTAAAACAAGGATCCTCAGACTTGGATCAGTTATGAGAAGTGTAAACACTTCTAACCCGGAGGTACAGTGTTTACAATAACCATAAAAGATCCTCCTCTAAATCACCTCAGTTTCTGAAGGTCATAGTAAAGGTCATCCAGACTTAGCAGGCTTCCCAGATAGCCCTAGCACTACAGGAGATCTGTAGCACAGAGTTCTCAAGAAGAAACCCATATCTGAACCGTGTTTCATATTCCCGCACCAGACCGAAATGGAATGGGAAAGAACATGAACCACTCTAGCCTAGGTGTCACTCAGGTCCCAGGTATAGGACCTTAAACTCTCAATAGAACCCCACCCACCAAAGCAACAAAACCAGATCCAGCCAAAACAGTATGACAGTATGATGTATATAAAGCTGTAAAGAAAGCAATAAATGACTGTACATAAAGCAATAAATAAAAGCAACTATGCAAACACAAATAGCACATAACACCCCAATAAACAAAAATCAAACAAGCGCTAGGAGGAACCCACAAAAAGAACCAGAAGCCCTGGTTACAGTATAAGGTTCCCCAGCAGAGTCGCCAAGCTGTCGCTCCCGATAAATGAGAATGACTCAAATAAAGGTACAGACGCGAACGGTCGGCGAAAGGATGAAATGAGAACACACAGGAGTGAACTCAAGAGAAAGAAAAGAGTCGCCAGCTAGGCATTTTTATCCCGAAGGAAAGGTAATGCTGCATAAACCTAGGAAAGATATGGATAAGACGGTTGCGAACCAGAGAGACTGAGAAAGGGGGTTGGTTACAACCTGGGAAGGTATTAGCACCCAGATTGTCCGTCGTACTCGACGGGATCCACGCTTAAAAGATTTGTGTTTTAAAGGGGTAGTGTCAGTGTAATTTGTGTATCAAAACTGGAAATAATGCCAGTGTCAGTGTAAAAGAATGTGGAGTGTATAAATGTACAGTGTCAGTGTAAGAAATGAATGAAGCTCAAGATTATGAGTCTAAAAGAATGATATTAGAAAGAGGGGAAATATACAGAGACTTTTGTTCGATAACAGTTAAGTTATGCCTACGTATCCTCTCGTGCAATGAGGAAGTCAGAACACCGTAGTTCGACCCAAAGAGACTGAAAGATGAATTGACTTGTGAACTGCTTGCTTGCCTATGCTCAAGTGTATGACCTGTCTGGCTCAGGTGCAAACTGTCTTGCATTAGACGGAAGAAGCAAGTTCTCGTTTATGAGTGAATGAGATGAGGAAAGAATCCCGGAGGAGACGATTATTGTTTGTTTTTGAGTTTTCAATCTTTTATTGCTTTTGGAAGTTTGCCATAAGAAAATGAGCTTAAGTCTAAACCAATGGTTAGTAAACTCATCACATCTTCCCTCTGATTAGGGGTAATGAGAATACCTTAAGTGTGAAGTCAGCTTCTCACACTTAATCACCCTGATGTAGGATTAAGATCATTAACCTACTTGTGATTATTTAGATGTTTTTGGTGTTTTTGTTTAGTGTTAAGTAATGAGATTAAGCCATAATCAGGGATTAAACAAACTCATTACACCATCCTAATAGAAGGATAATAGATGAGAATGTTTAAGCTAAGGAAAGCTCCTCAACTTAATCCATGATTAGGGATTAAACTCATGACAAAACAAAGCCTTTATTAAGTGGATTTTAGTTAATGATAAGATGATGAAGTGTTTTTTAGAGTTTGTAAGACAACTTGAGGGGGACTTGTCCATTAACACTAGGGTTAGTCCTTCTTAACCAATTAAGGAAGAATTAGAACCCTAATGCAAGGCCCAAGTTACAAGCTTGATGTCTTGATGATTATTAGATGGATTGATTAAAGGATTTAAACACATTAAGGGTTTAACACTTAGGATTAAAGTTATACACTCCATCCTAATAGAAGGATGCAGGCATAAGCTTAATCACAAAGCCTTAAAGCCTTTAGGGTTTAGTCCTTGATTATGAGATGAGAAGAGAAGACTCAATGAGACACAAAGGTAAAATCTAAATGGGGGACTAATCAAAACCCTAATTATTGTCATGCTTGGTTGTTCCTAAGGTTTGTGAGGTTTACAAGAAAGATCTTCAGAGAAACAACCAGGAAGCAGATGAAAGGAGCAAAGAGAAGCAAAGTAACTTGCTTCATTTAAAAAGACAAGTCACTTGCAGAAAGAAAGTAAGAAGAAGAAGAATGAGCAAGCTCAATCTCAAACACAAGACAAAATGCAGCAATGATGCATAAGAGAGATGAAAAGAGATTGTGAGAAGTGAAGGCAAATTCACTTCTCAAAGTTACTTACCACCTGAAAAGTTAGTGAAAGAAATGAAATGCAATGCAAATGACATGCAATGACATGATGCAAACCAAAACCAGAAGCATGAATATGATGCTAATGATGCTAAGAGATGATGCATACATGAGGCAAGGCATGAGAATGCTCAAACAAAGATATGGATGCAAGAGAAGCATGCTTAGAATCATGAACATACATGAAAAGTTATGGAATGCAAATGACATACAACATGGAAAATGAAAGATGCAATGATCAAACATGATTCTAATATGTCCTAAGATGCATTATGAATCAAATGGATGCATAAAATGTCATGGCAAGTCAGGGTATGCAAACAAATGGAAGATGGATGCAAATGAAAGCCCAAATTAGGGTTTATGATCAATGCACAAAACAAAAATCAAAACCAGAAGCAAACATCATGATAAAAAATTGAAAATGCATTCAAAGGAACCCTAAAACTATACAAACTCACTGCCCAAAGGAGGGGTTCTAACTCTTAACCTAATGAGGGTTATGAATTTCTCAAGATTGCTAGGGTTTTATGGTACCTTGTCAAGAAAAAATGTCAAACAAATTGGGAATGCAAGATCAATTCATGCCAATTTAATCCTATAAACTACATGCTAAACAAGATGCAATGCAAAAAGAATCAAGGTACAACTCTTAAAGGCTAGGCAGAAATGAATTTTTGAAGATTGGATCAAAATAATGCTTTGAAATGAACTTTTTTCCATGGAAAATTGTCAAAAGACATCAAGATCAGAAAAGAAATTTAGTTTGAGAGTTGGACAATGTTTCTAAATGATTTTAAATGTTTCATGAATTTTTTTGTGATTTTTAAATACATAAAAGTATTTTTAATTAATTAATTCTCATTAATTAATTAAAAATAAACTTTTAAATGATTTAAAAATAAATTTTAATGCAAAAAATAAAAATAAAAATGTTTTTGGTTTCTGAAAATTAATAAAAGCTTGGATAAAAATTTTCAGAATTTTTCAATGGTTTTTACTATTTTAAATTAATTGTAGAAAACAAATGAAATAAAAAGAAAATAAAATGAATTTAATGAGAAGTATGCTGAATCAAAGGCTGAGGTTTGAATGATACGCGCGGGAGTTGACTGGCGCCAGATCTAAAGGCTGGAATTCAAACTGGCAAGATTAATTCATAAAACTTAATTAAATGGATAATGACGTGGATTAGGGTTTAATGAAAGCATCCTGGCCATTGGAACGCGCGGGAGTCAACAAAAGTCAGCCTATCCTACGCTTCAAATTAAAACTTCATTTAATTACACAGATTAGCCCTAATGAGTTTCAGGTGGCCGGAGAAGACTTCCGGTCGTCTTCTCCGGCCAGACCTTCACCTGAAAGTTGCTAACTTCCTTAAAACGCCATGAAAATGAAATCTAATTGCCCAGAATCCATCCCCATTCAACACTGAATCAAAACCCCCAAACAAAAATCATTTTTTCATCATTAATCATGCAAATCGAAGCAAAACACATTTAGGGCAGAAAAGTTTCAGAGCAATCATACATTCTGGTTTCTCAACCATTTTCAAAAATAATCATATCCCCATGACCAGGGGAGCACATAGAATCATTTAAGAACTTAAAATGGAGTTTCTGGAAAAAAGTTTGAGATGGCTACCTGAGATGGAAACTCCTGGTCCTGAGCTTTCTGGCCTTTCCTTTGCTGCAAGCTCACTCCTTTGAACCCTCTGATGATGAAATGAGGCTTAGAAAGCTTTGAGGATGGTTGGTTTGAGAGATGGCAGAAGTTCTGTTCAAGGGAGGGTGGTGATCGTGTTTTTGTTTCAGTGACTTTCAGGCTATGGTGATGGGTGGTTTTTGATCAGTGAAGCATGCTGAGTTTGTTTGTGAAGTTTGTTTATGTGTTTTAAGGTTGTGATGAGTGTTTCGAATCCTTTTGCAAGTTGGAGCAAAAAGTGATAACTATGGCTTGGGTGTCTTTCAGCTTGAAGTGTGTGTTGTGTTATGCTGGCTTTGGTCCATGTATCAAAAGGTGATAGGTCAGAGAGTTGTTGGTGGCCTATGGTGATTGGTATGGGTCTTTGGCCAAAATGTCAACTTGATTTGTACTTGAGGTATGGGCAATGGTACAACTTGCTTTTTGGCTTGCTTTGGCTCATCTTGAATCAAGGAATGTTATGGAAAAAGTCTAGAGGCAATGCAGCAAGTGGTTTGTAATTTGTGATAGGTTTTGCAAGTTGGTTCATGTTTGCCCCCTTTGACATTTCTTGCTCCATAAGTCATAAAAATGAGTGATCCTTTGATGCAATCTGACTTTTAGGTCTTGGTACATGCTTGTATGAAGATTAGAAGTCCATTTGATAGCACAATTTGCCTTGACAAGTGATTTTTCAACTTTGCCTCTTTGGTAGAAAACTTGAAATTATGTGATTTTTCCCAACTTTGACAAACCATAACTTTTGATCCAAAATGAATTAGGTCAAGTTCTTGTACTTTTTGAAAAGGGAATGATCCATTCTACAACTTTCATGACCAAAGTTTTTCCATTTGAAGCATTTTTGAATCAAAAAGCAAAGGTTGAAAAAGTTTCCCAAAATGGCAATTTTCAATATAAGTCAACTTTCCCAAAAAGTCAACTTTGCAAATGACTTGAAATTCTCCAATTTTGTGAACTTCTAACATCTTCTATAATCAAATAAAGATCATACATAATCAAAATGATGATGAACACCCTTTGGTTGGGTCATTGGGGGTCCTAGATGCCCTGATTTTACATTGACTTGCTCAGAAAGTCAACTCTTGATCAGATGACTTCCCCATTGAATTTCTTCATGAAAATTGATATGCATGCTCCCTATACCATATAGAGACCAATAGAAACAAGAATGACCAAAAAATTTGGAGTTATGGCCTCTAAAACCAAAACCCTAATTCTAGGTCATCTGTGCAGTCAAACCTTGCTCTGCTTCCATACCATTCTCAGTTCTTGTGATTCTTTGATATTCTTGACTTTGAGGAGATACAATATGATGCTTGAACATACATGGACCCCTTTGAAGTGATTGATGACCTTTGGAGTGGCTCAAGAAGCTCTTGGATTGCTCAGATCACAAACCCTAGATGTAGATGATTTTGAACCAATGCAATGAATCAAAAGTGCAATATGAGATGCTATGATTGAACTTATTCATATGAAGAGATCACAAGCCATGGTGTGAATGGGTGAGGGAAAATTTGGGGTGTTTACACTAACAATGCACAAACTGCCCTCCATTCTCCCAAAGAGGCCTTCAGGATGGCCTGAGAAATCAAGAAATCCAAGTGTAAACCAGGGATCCCAGCTTTTGTTGTCATGTTTTGCTCAATCAAAATAGGCTCTAGGTACAGTGCTTTTGCTACTTCTCCATTGCTGGGAGCTGGCATCTCTGGGTTGAAGGGGACTCCACCCCTGACAGGTACTCCAATCAATGATGAAAACTCCTCCAACAGAGGTCCTAGCTGAAAGTCTGGGAAAGTGAAACATCTCAAAGGAGGGTCATAAAACTGTAGGCAGGTGTGGATCATGCTCCTCTGAGAAGGGTCTAGGTCCATAACCATATCAAGGATACCCCCATACTGCTCTCTGAATAATGGGATGTGGTCAGGGGTGATAAGTGACTGGACCTGCATGATACCAGCCAACACAGGCTCAAAGAAATGGTAAGATAGGTTGCTCTTCCTGGGTGTAGCCATGAATGCTGATGAAGAGCTGAAGACAAGTGCTGATGAGGATCAAAACTGATACTGGAGATGAGCCACTGACAGGCTAGTGCTGATGATGATGAAGATAGCTGAAGCAGAGGTCTATGCAGAAGAAGGGGTCAAAACCAAGCCAGATATAATGTGGATAGCCTAAAAAACAAATAAACAAATGTTAAATGATGCAATGATGATGCATGCAAATGATATGCAAGGGTTTGTGATCAAGCTGGATCTGATTATCGGTCTTGATATAAAGCCCATGTATGTTCAAGAAGTCCAGATGGAAGTTTAGAAAACCAGTAACCAGGGTGGGGGACTCAAATAAAGAGTCACATATCCAGGGTTAAATCACAAGAACTGTCCAAAATGAGGTACTCTTAAACCAAATAGTGACAGGGTATGATGTGGCCAAGGGTACCTGCAAACCTGTAAACAGCCCAACCCCCTCACAGGTGATGTTCTAGAACAAGGATCTTCAGACTTGGATCAGTTATGAGAAGTGTAAACACTTCTAACCCGGAGGTACAATGCTTACAATAATCATAAAAGATCCTCCTCTAATTCACCTTAGTTTCTGAAGGTCATAATAAAGGTCATCCAGACTTAGCAGGCTTCCCAGATAGCCCTAGCACTACAGGAAATCTGTAGCACAGAGTTCTCAAGAAGAAACCCACATCTGAACCGTGTTTCATATTCCTGCACCAGACCGAAATGGAATGGGAAAGAACATGAACCACTATAGCCTAGGTGTCACTCAGGTCCCAGGTATAGGACCTTAAACTCTCAATGGAACCCCACCCATCAAAACAAAAATCCAGATCCAGCAATGACAGTATGACAGTATGATGTATATAAGACTGTAAAGAAAGCAATAAACAAGACTATACATAAAGCAATAAAGCAAGTAAAATAAACACAAATAGCACATAACACCCCAGTAAACACAAATCAAACAAACGCTAGGAGGAACCCACAAAAAGAACCAGAAGCCCTGGTTGCAGTATAAGGGTCCCCAGCAGAGTCGCCAAGCTGTCGCTCCCACCAAATGAGGCTAAGTCAAATGGGGTACAGACGCGAACGGTCGGCGAAAGAGAAGAGAACACACAAGGGTGAACTCAAGAGAAAAGAGTCGCCAGCTAGGCATTTTTATCCCGGAGGAAAGGTAATGCTGCATAGACCTAAGGAAGATATGGATAAGACGGTAGCGAACCAGAGAGACTGAGAAAGGGGGTTGGTTACAACCTGGGAAGGTATTAGCACCCAGATTGTCCACCGTACTCGACGGGATCCACGCTTAGAAGATTTGTGTTTTAAAGGGGTAGTGTCAGTGCAATTTGTGCATCAAAGCTGGAAAGAATGCAAGTGTCAGTGTAAGAGAAATGTGAAGTGTATAAGAGAAGTGTCAATGTAAGAACAAGAGTGAAATTCTCAAGACTATGAGGCTTAAAAATAATGCTGGAAGAGGGGGGAATATACAGAGACTTTTTTTCGATAACTGTTAAGTTATGCCTACGTATCCTCTCGTGCAATGAGGAAGTCAGAACACCGTAGTTCGACTCAAAGAGACTAAAAGATAAATTGACTTGTGAACTGCTTACTTGCCTATGCTCAAGTGTATGACCTGTCTGGCTCAGGTGCTAACTGTCTTGCATTAGACGGAAGAAGCGAGTTCTCGTTTGTAGTGAATGAGATGAGAAAAGAATCCCGGAGGAGACGATTATTGTTTGTTTTTTGATAGCTTCAATCTTTTATTACCTTTTGAATTTGTCATAAGAAAATGAGCTTAAGCCTAAACCAAGGGTTAGTAAACTCATCACATCCTCCCTCTGATTAGGGGTAATGAGAATACCTTAAGTATGAAGTAAACACCTCACACTTAATCACCATGATGTAGGATTAAGATCATTAACCTACTTGTAATTATTTAGATGTTTTTGGAGTTTTTGTTTAGTGTTAAGTAATGAGTTTAAGCCATAATCAAAGATTTAATGGACTCATTACACCATCCTAATAGAAGGATAATAGATGAGAACATTTAAGCTGAGGAAGATACCTCAACTTAATCCATGATTAGGGATTAACTTCATGACAAAACAAAGTCTTTATTAAAGTGGATTTTAGTTAATGGTAAGATTAAGAAGTGTTTTTTATGGTTTGTAAGACAACTTGAGGGGGACTTGTCCATTAACACTAGGGTTAGTCCTTCTTAACCAATTAAGGAAGAATTAGAACCCTAATGCAAGGCCCAAGTTACAAGCTTGATGTCTTAGTGATTATTAGGTGAATTGATTAAAGGATTTAAACACATTAAGGGTTTAACACTTAGGATTAAAGTTATACACTCCATCCTAATAGAAGGATACAGGCATAACCCTAATCACAAAGTCTTAAAACCTTTAAGGTTTAGTCCTTGATTATGAGATGAGAAGAGAAGACTCAAAGATGACACAAAGGAAAAACTAATGGGGGACTAATCAAAATCCTAATTGTTATCATGCTTGAGTGTTCCTAGGGTTTATGAGTCTTAAGAGAGAAAGATCTTCAAAGAGCCACCAGGAAAAAAAAGCAGATGCAAGGAGGAGAAGCAGAAAGAAATAAGACAACTTGCTTCACCTAAGAAGACAAGTTGCCTGAAGAAAGAAAGTAAGAGATGAGCATGAATTAGCAAGCTCATTCTAATACAAAGATAAAATGCAGCAATGATGCATAAGAGAGATGAGAATAGATTGTGAGAAGTGAAGGCAAATTCACTTCTCAAAACAACTTACCACCTGAAAAGTTAGCAAAAGAAATGAAATGACATGAAAATGAAATGAATGCAAAGATGCAAACCAAAATCAGAAGCATAAACATGATGTTAATGATGATAAGAGATGATGCAAACACATGTCAAGAGTTGTGGATGATCATACAAGGGTGTGGATGCACATGAAGCATGCTTTGAACCATAAAGGTTCATGAAAGTTTATGAAATGCAATGAAAGTATGACATGTCAAATGAATGATGCAATGATCAAACATGGTTCCAATATGTCCCAAGATGTCTTATGAATCATGTGGGTGCACAAAATGTCATGGCAAGTTTATGAATGCAAGCATATGGGAGATGGATGCAAAGGAAAGCATGAATTAGGGTTTATGAACAACATGCAACACAAAAATTCAAAATCAGAAGCAAATGACATGATAAAAAATTGAAAATGGGATCAAAGGAACCCTAACCCTACACAAGTTCACTGCCCAAAGGAGGGGACCTAACTCTTAACCTAATGGGAGTTATGATTTTCCCAAGTCAACTAGGGTTTCAAGGTACCTTAAAAAGAAAAATGCACATTAAATTGAAAATGGAAGATAAATTCAAACCAATTTTACCCTAGAAACTACATGCTATGAAGGATGCAATGCAAGAAGAACCATTATCAAAATCTGCATGGTTAGGCAGAATGAATTTTTTAAGTTAGGATCAAAATATTGCCTTTAAACAAATTTAATTCCAATGAAAATTGTCAAAATAGGTCAAGAACCAAAAATAAATTTGTTTTGAGAGTTTGATAATGTTTCTAAATGTTTTAAAATGCAATGTGAATTTTTTGGTTATTTTTAAATACCTAAATGCATTTTTAATTAATTAATTTTCACTAACTAATTAAAAATAAACATTTAAATGATTTAAAAAATATTTTTAATGCAAAAAATAAAAATTAAAATATTTTTGGGTTCTGAAAATTAATGAAATGTTTGACAAAAATTTTCAGAATTTTTAAATGTTTTTTACTATTTTTAATAATTCGTAGAAGTTAAATATAAAATAAATGAAATAAAAATGAAATTATGAGAAGTCAACAGATCCTGAGGCTCACATTCAAATGGATTTGGAGGGAGTTGACCCGCGCCAGATCCTAGGGCTATTATTCAAACTGACTAGATTTAAGTTAAACCTAATTAATTAAATCTAATTATAGGATTAGGGTTTTAATGATGGATCTGGGCCATTCATTCGCGCGCGGGTCAACCCAGGTCAACAGGATCTATGGCTCACATTCAAACTGAGCCCTAATCACAATTAATGCACTAATGACTTTCAGGTGGCCGGAAATGACCTCCGGTCATCTTCTCCGGCCACACCTCCCCTGAGATTTTGCTATCTCTCTCCCCAAGCTTCTAAAACCTAATCTCTCTGCCCAGAATCCAACCCCATACATCACTCAACAAGAATCACTCACTAAAACAAATTTATTTCACATATTCAAGCTGAATCGAAGCAAATTAGTTCTAGGTCAAAAATTTCAGAGAGCTCATACATGCTTAATACTTGACTATTTTCAAAACCAATCATATCAGCATTATCAGTGAATCATGGAGAATCAATTAGTAACTTAAAAACATGTTTCTGGAAAAATTGTTCTTGAGCTCACCTGAACTGGAGCTTTGATCTTCGGAGCTTTCTGGCTGCTTCTTTGGTCCAAGATGCCTTTAATGAACCCCCCTGAGAAGTTTGCAATGCTTGTTTGGAATTTCTTATGGCTGGTTTAAGAGATTGATGAAGTTCTGACTAAGGGGAGTGAAAAATCGTGTTTCTGTTTGGGAGAGTTTCAGGATCAAATGATGGTTGGGAAATGATCAGAGGGTCATGGTGAGTGATTCTATGAAGTTTGTTTTGAGGTTTGTGGCTTGTGCTTTGAGATTCGAAGAAAAATGCATAAAGAGGGATTTTGGTGAATGCTCACTTGTGGGAGGTTTCAGCTTCCAAGATTATCTGAAATGTGATCCATGAGGCATGTATGTGAAGCTGTGATTGGTCAGAGAGTTGTTGCTGGCCTAGCTTGATTGGTATGGCTCAACTTGCATAAAGTCAACTTTTGTGTAAGAGGAGGTATGGGCTGGTTCAGTCATGGTACAAAGGCATGGCTTGGATCAGCATGCTTCAAGGAGGTCCATGGAAGTCACTTTTGGCAGCTGGCACAAGTGGATGAGAAGCTTTGATCCATTTTGCAATTTTGAGGAAGTTTGGCCCCTTTTGAAATTTGTGAAGTTCATGGCATGAAACTTGAGAAATTCTTGTGCAATTCTGAGTTTTAGGTCATGACTTATGTTTGTATAATGCTTAGAAGTTGATTTGATGTCACAAATTGGTTTGGCAAAGGTTTTTGCAAGTTTCTTCTTTTGGTGCAAAAGTGAAAAATAAGTGATTTTTCCCAACTTTGACAAGCCATAACTTTTGATCCATAATGAATTAGAATGAGTTCTTGTACTTTTTGAAAATGGGAGGATCCATTCTACAACTTTCATGACCAAAGTTTTCTCATTTGAAGCATTTTTGAATCAAAAAGAGGAGGTTGAAAAACTTTCCCAAAATGGCAAGTTTTCATTACAAGTCACTTTCCCAAAATGGCAACTTTGCAAATGGCTTGAAATTCTTCAATTTTGTGAACTTCTACCATCTTCTATGATCAAATAAAGATCATACACATTCAAAATTATGGAGAACACCCTTTGGTTGGGTCATTGGGGGCCTTAGATGCCCTGATTTTGCACTGACTTGCTCAAGAAGTCAACTCTTGATTAGATGCCTTCCCCATGGAATTTCTTCATGAAAATTGATATGTATGATCCTTATAACATATAGAGACCAATAGAAACAAGAATTACCAAAAAATCTGGAGTTATGGCCTCTGAAACCAAAACCCTAATTTTAGGTCATCTGTGCAGTTAAGCCTGGCTCTGCTTCCATGCCTTTCTCAGTTCTTGTGATTCTTTGATTTTCTTGACTTTGAGAGGATATAATATGATGCGTGAACATACATGGACCTTCTTGAAATGATTGATGACCTTTGGAGTGGCTCAAATAGCTCAAGGATGGCTCAGATCACAAATCCTAGATGCAGATGACTTAGAAACAAAGTAGTGAAACAAAAATGCAATATGAGATGCTATGATTGAACTTATGCACATGAAAAGATCACAAGCCATGGTGAAATGGGTGAGGGAAAATTTGGGGTTTTTACACCCTATCATGTCGATTCCTCACATTGAGAAAGGCCAAGGTGATGATAGAACATTCAAAAGGGTCGGAGGTACGTGCACCTTATCGGCATAAATATGACATTTGTGACATTTTCTATCATAACTGAAGCAATCAGACTCCATGGTCAACCAAAAGTAACTAGCTCTCAAGATCTTCCTGGACATGGCATGTCCATTGACATGTGTTCCAAATGACCCTTCATGAATCTCTTTGATCAATAAGTCTGCTTCGCGCTTGTCCACACATCTGAGCAGAACCATATCATGATTTCTCTTGTAAAGAACATTGTTACTAAGGAAAAATTTGGACGCTAATCTTCTTAGAGTCTTCTTATCCAAGGTTGTTGCATCCACTGGATATTCTTGATTTTGCAAGTAGTTCTTTATGTCATAGAACCACGGTTTCTCATCAGTTTCTTCTCCAACCAATAGACAGTAGGCTGGGGAGGTTCTTCGCTCGATCGTAATGAGAGGAGCCTCGTTTAGAAATCTGACTTGAAACATGGAGGCCAACATAGCCAAGGTGTCTGCTATTTGATTCTCTACCCTTGGAACGTGATGGAAAGTGACTTCATCAAAGTATTTGATCAATTCCACAATGTGGGCACGGTATGGGATCAACTTCTCATCACGGGTCTCCCATTCACCTTTGACTTGGTAGATCACCAAAGTTGAGTCCCCATATACTTCAAGGACCTTGATTCTGGTATCAATTGCAACTTCGATACCCAAAACACACGATTCATACTCTTGTTTGTACATTCAAAACATAATCTGGTTGTGAAAGGAGTATAACCACCATTGGGATTCATCAAAACAGCTCCTACACCATGCCACATATAATTGGAGGAACCATCAAACATCATCTTCCAACGAGAACCTGGCTCGGGACCTTCATCTGGACCGGGAACTTCACAATCCTTTATCAACATAATATCCTCGTTTGGGAAATCAAACTTCAAAGGTTCATATTCTTCAACAGGTTGATCAACAAGGTAATCATACAAAACACTTCCTTTGATAGACTTCTGGGTTACATATTGGATGTCATATTCAAATAAAAACATGTGCCAACGGGTGAGTCTTCCGGTCATAGTGGGCTTTTGAAAAATATACTTTATTGGGTCCATTTTCGAGATCAACAAAGTAGTGTGACAAATCATATACTGCCTAATGCGCCTGGAAGCCCATGCTAAAGCACAACAAGTCTTTTCTAAAAGTGAATATCTGCTTTCACAATCGGTAAACTTCTTGCTCAAGTAATAAATTGCATGTTCTTTACGACCAATTTCATCTTGTTGGCTTAATACACAACCCATAGATCCTTCTAGTACAGTCAAATACATGAAGAGAGGCTTCCCTGGAGTAGGCGGGATCAATAAAGGAGGTTCCTGCAGGTAAACCTTAATCTTCTCAAAAGCCCGTTGACAATCAGAGTTCCACTCAATTGCTTGATCCTTTTGGAGCAACTTGAATAAGGGCTCACATGTAGCCTTCATGTTGGAGATAAATCTGGAGATGTAGTTCAATCTTCCAAGAAACCTCTAACTTGCTTTTCTATTTTTGGAGCTGGCATTTCTTGAATTGCTCTGACCTTGTCCGAATCTACTTCAATTCCTTGCTGACTAACAAAAAAACCAAGTAACTTCCCTGATCGAACACCAAAGGTACACTTAGCTGGATTCAGACGCAGTTGGAACTTTCTGAGGCGTTCGAATAACTTCAGGAGATGATTCAAATGATCCTACTCACTCTGTGATTTGGAAATCATGTCATCCACATAAATTTCTATCTCTTTATGCATCATATCATGGAAAAGGGTGACCATTGCCCTCTGATAGGTGGCACCTGCATTTCTGGACCAAATGGCATAACCTTGTAATAATAAGTGTCCCATGGTGTGATGAAAGTGGTCTTTTCCATATCATCAGGATCCATCTTGATCTGGTTGTATCCTGAAAACCCATCCATGAAGGAGAAGACAACAAACTTAGCAGTGTTGTCAACCAAATTATCAATATGTGGAAGGGGGAAGTCATCCTTTGGACTAGCTTTATTCAAATCCCTATAGTTCACACACATTCTGACTTTGCCATCCTTTTTAGGGAATGGCACAATGTTAGCTACCCATTCAAGGTACTTTGCAACAGCAAGAAATCCAACATCAAACTATCTTTTGACTTCCTCTCGAATCTTCAAAGCCATGTCTGGTCTTGTTCTTTGGAGCTTTTGCTTTACTGGCGGGCAATCTGGTCGAAGCGGCAACTTATGAACAACTATGTCTGTGTCCAAACCGGGCATATCCTGATACGACCATGCAAACACATCCACGTACTATTTGAGAAGCTTGACCAATATTTCTCTGACGTCTGCCCCAAGCGTTGTACCAATCTTTACCTCTTTCTTGTCTTCATCAGTGCCAAGGTTGATTGTCTCTACTTGCTCTTTATGTGGCTGGAGATCTATATACTCATACTCAACCAATCTTTCCAGTTCCTCGGGAACATCATAATCTTCCTCATTTTCATCTTCCGCTTGGTAGATGGGAGAATCAAAGTTAGGAGAGAATGTAGAGTCATTGGATTCAACAAGGTTTTCATTTATTCTGCATATGGGAATGATTTTCTTTTATTAAACGTGGAAAAATAGAGAAATGCAAGAGAAGAAACTTTTTTATTGGTTTTGGAAGATTGCCATTTTCTTTTAAGAGTGAAAAGAGGAAAAAACAGTAAATGATCAAAATAAGAGTTTAACAAAATGCCTTCATTGATAATAACTTTGAAAATGAGAAGGGGCCCTAGAAAATACTCCCATAGCCTTGGGCAGAGCTAGGGAACTTTGAAAACACTTAAAAAAAACAATAAATTACTTTGACAATGGAAAAAACTCTGGGATCTCGACTGCCTCCCAATTTCCCAAGGCTGCTTTACACTGATACACCAAATGATTCACATCTTCATCTTCAGAATCTCCACCAATTGCATTGACCTGATAACCAATACTGGAAAACACCTCTTGAATGGCCTTCGGACGTCCTTCAACGGAGGTTGATGCTCATTCCTTCACATGAGTCGGTTTGTAACCCAACCCATAGCGATCCAGCTTCAGCTTGACGTCGATGACATCACCCCAACCTTCATGGCTTCCTTCTTCAATGGTGGAAATGGTACTCTTCAGTGATGCAAAATATGGGATACCCTTCCCTTTTGGTTCCTCTACTTTCGTAAGGACAACATTGGCTATCTCAAGAGCTTGGAAATAAGTTTCCAAAGCATCTTCATCAGCCTCAATATAGCTAAAGGATGAAAGGTTGCTAACCATGAGATCTTCTTCCCCAGACATGGTTACCAGCTTATTATCGACCACAAACTTCATCTTCTGATGTAGGGTAGAAGTGATTGCCCCTGCGGCATGTATCCATGGTCTTCCCAAAAAACAACTGTAATTAGGGTTAATATCCATAACCTGAAAAATGACTTTGAACACCTGTGGTCCAATCAAGATTGACAGGTCCACCTCTCCGATAACAGTCCTTCGTGACCCATCAAAAGCTTTAACAATCAGTGCGCTGGGTCTCATTTTTGCCCCTTGATATGATAACTTAGCAAGCGTCCTTTTCGGAAATACATTCAATGAAGATCCAGTATCCACAAGGACTCTTGCTAAAGTGTCTTCTTGGCATTTCACAGATATATAAAGAGCACGGTTATGGTCTAGGCCATCATTTGGAAGATCCTCCATACTGAAGCTGAGATTATTGCATGCAGTGATATTAGCAATGACAGCATCAAACTGATTCACAGTTATATCATGCGTAACATGTGCTTGAGCTAGCAACTTCTGAAGAGCACTTCGATGAGCCGGTGAATGCATAAGAAGTGACAAGATAGATATTTTGGAAGGTGTTTGATGTAGCTGATCAATAACCTTATAGTCACTCTTCTTAATGATTCTGAGAAATTCTGCATCCTCCTCTTCCAAGACCACTCCTTTATCTTTGTTGGCAATAACATGAATGACTTCTTTAGGAGGAACCAGTGGAACTGTATTGACTTGCTGAGTATAAACATGACCGTTGCGAGTTATTCGACTTGCACCTGCTATATCAACACTTTCTACTTTCAAACTTTCCTTCTGACCAGCCTGCTCAGTCTTCTGATGAACTCCCCCTATATCATACTTCCATGAAACTGCTTTGGTATTCTCATATGGGGAAGGGTTACTCCTTTGCTCAATCCTTGGATCTGGTAAATTGAAAATTGGCACCACAGATTCTGGAATATTGAAGATGGGTTGAACTCCTGAAGATTCAAGTATGTTCAATACTGGTGCTATGGTAGAATCAGACTCAGGTAAGTTAAAGATATGTTCAATCATTGCCACTTCATTCTTCTTAATATGACCTCTCACTTGTAAGACACCTTCATTAATCAAATCTTGAACATCTTTCAAGACCAGTTCACATCCCCTTGGACTATCAGCACAATCTTCACAATTCTTATGACAACTTTTTAGTATATCCGCCCCACTAATTTTGAATGGAAGTCTCGAAGAGGGGTCTTGATCTCAGTAGCATCGAAAATCAAATCTTTGTCAGATTCATCAACAATGGCATTTATGGACCCATGTTTGGGTAAAGGATTATCTTTGACATTCGGACCAACATTTCCAAATGACAAAATGTTTTTATCCATCAAATCCTTCACAACATACTTCAAAGCATAACAACCTTCCAAATCGTGTCCTGAAGCACCTTCATGGAATAAACAGTGGGCGTTTGGGTTGTAATTTGGTGGAAATGGATCTGGTGGAGGACCTAAAGGTCTTGGAGTAACCAAACCTTTCTTCAGCAATGAAGGATATAATTCAGTATAGGTCATAAGGATTCAAGGATTAGGAGGCCTTCCTCCTGGTCTTTTGTTCTAAAAGTTGGAATTCAGATGAGGAGCTGGAGTCCTCTGTTGATAGGCTGAAGCATCGGGTGCTTGTTGATAGCCTGGAGCGTTGAGCACTGGTTGATGGGCTGGAACCACTGGAGCTGTTTGTTGATACATCGGTACTGCTTGAGTTGGCCGATACATTGGAATCTGTTGATTATATGATGGTTGAACTGCTGCCACATATAGATGTTGAACATACTGTGGTGGATGGGCATACTGTTGTTGAGCCACAGGTGGAGGCCTCTGCCAAAGCTGATTTCTCTTATGACTCTCCATTACTGCATTTGTTTCACCTTCTTTCTTTTTGTGGAAATTGCTGGTAAACTTCTTAACATTGCTCCCATTATTGTTGCTGGAGTTGTTGGATGCACCACTCATCTTGCCATTCTTCAGACCAAGTTCTACCTTGATTCCCACAACCACTAGATCAGAGAAATTAGCAGTTATGTTCCCCACCATTCTCTCATAGAATTCTGGTCGCACAGTGTCAACGAACCAGTCAGCTAATTCTTTTTCAGTCAATGGGGGCTCTACTTGAGAAGCGGTCCCTCTCCACCTTTGAGCATATTCTTTAAAAGACTCAGAGTCTTTCTGGGACATGCTCAGCAATTGCCTCCGGTCAGGGGCAAGATCCATATTGTACTTGTATTGTTGAATAAAAGCGTCCGTCAGATCTTGGAAACAACGGATCTTTGACTGATCTAGAGTCAGATACCACTTGGAGGAAATTCCTTTCAAACTATCCTAGAAGTAGTGGATCATCAGTTTGTCATTGTCAACTTGTGCTGCCATTCTCTGATAGTACATTAAAAGATGGTTTTTAGGACACGTTACACCTTCATACATATCAAAGGTGGGCGTCTTGAACTTGGGAGGTATCACTAGTCCAGACATAAGGCACATCTCTCTAGCAGCAGCACCAAAAATCTGGTCACCTTCAATTGCTCTCAACCTCTTTTCAAGAGTGTCAAAATTCTCCTGCAGTCTCTCGTGTTTCTCATTACCGTTATCAGACATGTCTGGCTCATCGTACACCTGATGAGGATCATTAAAATATGGTTGAATACTGGTGTGCACAATATCTGGGGTAAAATTAGGAACCACGTGGTTCTCCTCAGTACTCAAAGGAATAGTTTGCTGAGTGGTAAATCCTTGAGGAGGAGGCACGAAACCTTGCGAAGGAAGTGCAAATCCCTGGGAAGGAGGTACAAAACCTTGAGAAGCAAATCTTTGGGAATGAGGTATAAAACCTTGAGAAGAAAATCCTTGGGAAGGAGGTATAAAACCTTGAGAAGCGAATCCTTGGGAAGGAGGTATAAAACCTTGAGAAGCAAATCCTTGGGAAGGAGGTATAAACCCGTGAGAAGCAAATACTTGGGGAGGAGGTACAAACCCGTGAGGAAGCCCAAAAGGGGACAAGGTTACAGGGGTAGTGACTAATTTTGTAGGCTCAGTTGTTGAAGTGACAATCTCAGAAACCACAGTCTGTTGGGTATCCATCTTTGCTCGAATGACTTGCAACATTTCCATTATCTGGCCCACATTTCCACGAAGATCAGTAAGCTCCTCATAACCTTGTCCATCTCTGGGTCTCTGTCAACCATCTTCTTCCTGACCTGAGCTCGAGTGGAGTATTTGCGTGAGATCCTCAATGTGACAGCTGGAAAGGAGGTGACAGGAATGAGTTTCAAAGGAAAAAGAAATGCAAATGAAATGCCAAATGTATGAGTGCAATGCAAAAAATATATTCATTCAAGGAACTCAAAAGATGATTTTCAAGTATCAAAGAATATAACAATGGCCAAAAGGAACTCATTTCATTAATTTCAAAAAGCATTACAAAGTTTTGAGTACATCTTCAAAAGGCCCTAAAATAAATCTAAATAAAAGCATAAAATAAAGTCCTAAGGAGATTCTCCTAAAAGCCTCAAGTTGAGCTTATCGATTTGCGCTTCCATCTGAGCCTTCTCGAGCACAAGCTGGTCCACAATTAACTTCCATGAACTGTCCCCTTGCGCACTGGAGGAAACTAAATCCCCTTGCGTTTTCCTTTTCTTGTTGGAGAGCTCTTCTTCCTCCTTCCTCTTTAGCTGGCTTCGAAGTTCTTTATTCTCATTACTGATGATCTGATGTTGATTCTTCCATACGTTCTTCTCTCGCTGCTCCTTCTTCAACGCGATCTTTAACTTTTCTATATCATCCATAAATACTAGAATGGGTTTCCTGTCAACCAGAGGCAAAGGTGTTTGGCGGGAATAAGGCATTTTTAAACCAATGGCCCTATTTTGCACCCACTTGAGATAAGGTTCCAAAGAGACACAATTTTTCCTTTCTAAAACACTCTTTTCCAAAATGTGAACATGATCCCAAGCTTTTGCAATCTTCTTTCTCAGCTCATCACTACCTTCACCATCCACAAAGAAGATTCCCTCCAAGTAAATATTCTTAGGTCTATCCTTCATTGGGTAACCGAGTTGACGACGTGCTAGAGTTGGGTTGTAGTTGATACCTCCATTCATACCAAGAATAGGCACATTGTAGATTCCTCTACAACTATCAATGATACTAACTCCATCATAAACTCGACTATACCAATCAATATCTGAATGCGTGAGTGACATGACCTTCTGTGACCATAAAAAACCATCTTTCAAGTCCCAAAAAGCACGAGACTTAGGAAAATGAGTGGTGAACCATTTGTACAACATGGGTACGCAACAAGTAATCATTCCATCTCCATAGGAATTCCTCAGGTGAACCGAATGGTAAGCGTCGATGAGCAATGTGGGAACCAGATTTCCTGTTAAGAAAATCTTAGTGGCCTTCATGGCAACAAAATCGTCAAAACTAGGAAATAGGAAAAGTCCATAGACAAGTATAGCCAATATGGGCTCAAATGAAACCATACTCTTCATCCGAGCAAAATACTGAGCTTTGTTGATCAAGAACTGAGCCGACAATCCGCGCATTTTCCCCTTTGTAGTTATGTGACCCTTGATCTCTGATATCTTCAAATGAGTTGCCTCTGCGATCTCGTGATCCTTAAAGTCTCCCTCTAATCCAGAAAACAGAGCTTGATCCTTAGGAATAGGTACACCCAGCAGATGAGAATACTCTTCAAGGGTTCGCATTAGCTGGTAGTCAGGAAAGGTAAAACAATGATACACAGGGTTGTCATAGAACTGAAGTAAAGTACTAAGAAGTCCATTTGCCATGTCGATCTTCATAAGATAAAGCAAATCCCCATACTTCTGTGTGAAAGCATCAATGTCACCAACCAAAGAACCTAAACTCCTTAGACTTCCTATCTTAGGGCTTTTGAAGGTATACTTTCGAGTCTTTCTCCTTTCAAAATCCATGATAAACCTGTGATATTTGTAAATAACACTTTTAAGTTCCTTGAAAATTGGTTGGAAATAAAGATGTTTATGATGCATGAATGAATGTACAAACACATAGACAAAGGTTTAAGGCTTGCATGAGGTCGAAGGTTCAACCTTCCCAAAGGTATATACTAGGGGTTTATTTGTACCTGTACAACGGGTTCTAAAAGTTCCCAGAATCACTGTCCCATCTTTCGGATATTATCAATTTCCCAACTCACTTGGTAGTTAATAATATTCTCAAGAGAGTCTCATCTGAGTTCAACATCGCGTATCAACTATTTCGGATTTACACCCTCATAGTCATCGCACTACATCCTAAAAAGGCCAAGTGGGGGTAAGTGTTCTACGGTACTCAGCTTTAACGACTCTCAGGTCGAAAGTAGTAATGTTTTCACAACTGAACTCGATCAACAAAACTACCCTCGAGGAAGCCTACACTGAGTGGTGGATTCTCAATTTAGCATGTTCGGGACTAAACTCCCTATACGCCAACTCGACTATACCACCATCCAATCTTATTTTGCACTCAAATCCGGGTTAGGACTTATCTCACCACACATGGAACACCCAACAAAAATCTCAAATAATTACAACCAATACAATAACAAATATACAAATATACAAATATACAAGGTAAGTTTAACCCTCAAAAATAAAAAAGTCTCCCCAATGAATTTTCCATTTCTGTTGCGGTGAGAATCGGATACCAAGCTATTGATTAAGCTTGAATCACAATTATTAAATATTCACCGCCGACTTTAATTTAATCCAAAGGGAAAAGGGAAAAAGATCGTAAAACCCCTAAATGAGGAGAAACTAGGCTCGGGGGTTGGTTATACCTAGGGAAGGTGTTAGCATCCTAAGCATCTGCAGTATCCTACGGGAACCTCTTATGAATATTTGTGTGTTTTGTTATTTATTGCTTGCTAAAACTAAGGGAACCTAAGGCTTTTATTTCTAATGGTGCTCGCACAACATCACATTGATGCCTACGTATCGGGTATAGAATCAGAGTACTCGTAGTTCTCCTAAGGATTAACGAACACTTGGTTACGCTCAAGGTTCGCGGGGGAAGGTAAGTGTTATGGAAAACACTCACGCGACTTTAACAAAGTCACAAAAAATTGTAAAATAAAAAGTCCTAATGGCTAAGGTTGAAAAGGAACTAGGGATGGCTAAACTTCCTATGACATTGAGTCAACTGCAGGAGTTCTTTCCCTTTTGGATTGAAATGGAAAAAGAAAGTAAATAAAAAGGTGCAAGCTCCTAAGACTAGGCAAAGGTTGCTACTTGCAGATGAAATAAACATGGTAAAAATAAATAAAGTGCATGGAAGTGTACAAGATAAAAGGCTTAGTAACCGGGCTATGACTCGATATATGGATCGAGAATGCGGGGGTGGAAGACAAACACGGTGCATCAATTTGCTTAAGTTGGAAAGCTATGAAGTGTAAAGACTGTGCAGATGGCGATCGTAGAACGACCGACTTACGTGTGTGAGTGAAGTGTATGTGAACTCAACTTGGCGTTGGACTAATGATTATTATCTTGAAAATTAAAGTCTCAAAAGGTGTGCGCTTTCAATTTTATCTTAACAAGTATATGGTCATGATGCGAAATAAAATAAATACAAATATAACATGCATACAACCAAGACATCGAAAGATTAAATTTAAAAAAAAAACACTCACACTAAGAGATAAACCTAAATCTAATCTTCTCGCACTAATGGGATCTAGCCTAAACTAAACGATCTAAAACTAACTTAGAAGAAAAGAGACTAAACAAAATTTGGATTTTTAGAGTTTTTTAGAATAAAATAAAACAAGAAAAGATTAATTAAGTTAAAATTAGATATCTAATAAAAAAACTAAATCTAAATGGATTAATAAAAAATAGAACAAAAGATTTAACAAAGTTAGATATACGGATAAAGAAAATATTTTTTAGACTTTTAAAATGTATTAAGTAAGAAAACAAACAAATTAAGACTAAAATAGAAAAACCTACATATATGCAAATATTTTAAAATAAGAAAGTTTAATAAAAGAAAATATTTTTGATGATTTTTATTTTATTGTGTGAGATTAAAAAAATAAAAATATTTTTAAAATAAAAAGTTTGATAAAAGTAAAAGAAAATATTTTTGGGTATTAGACATATTAAGTGAAAGTTAAATAAAATAAAATAAAAAGTTAATTAGAACTATTTATTTTTGATTTTTTATAACAATACATGAAAATAAAGTAAGGTTAAAGCTATAACTTGTTTTTATTTTTTATTTTTTCTAACAAATATTTAAGAATAATAAATGACATAATTTTTTTGATTTTTTATTTATAATAATATCTAATAATAATAAAATGATATACATGTTATAAATTTTTGAATTTTTTATAAATAAGATCTAAAAAAGGATAGGGAATAAAATGTATTAACTTTTTTATTTTTCTAACAATATCTAAAAATAAGGAAAGAGAAAAAATATATTGATTTTTTTATCCTTTTTTAACAATATCTAAAAAGAAGAAATAATAAAAGAAAATAAACAAATTAACCCTAAATATTTAACAAATTTATCCTATTGGTTGATAAAATATTTTTTAGAGGTTTTTTATATATTTAATGAAAATGACAAATAATAAAAAGAAAAATAGTTAAGTCTTAAATATCCAATCAAAATAAAGAAAGTATTTTTTAATGTATTAAGGAAATGATGAATAAGAAGGTTAATTCTTACGTAAAAGGTCTAACTAAGAGAAAATATTTTTTAATTTTTTAATAATATTTAAGGAGATAGACAAATAAATAGATTAACACCTAAATAAAAAGGTTTAACTAAAATGAAAGAAAATATTTTTGTTTGGTATTTCTAAATGTCTTAATAAAACCTAAGTATAAAAATAAGTCTAGAATAAATAATCAAAATAAAATAATTTTTTTTTGTTTACTTTTCTATTTAATATAACTAAAAATAGAATAAAAGAAAAAAAAATAAAAATGAAAAACTAAAATACTAAATATAGTCTGATGAAGCAACAAGACCTTAGACCAACTGTAACGCAAACAAGATGATGATGACTATCCAATTAAATACGCGGTTGTTACTTGACGTTTGGAAAATGAAAAAAGTATCAACAACATTTAAAACTTTTTATATCTTTTTGAAACAAGAAAAAAAGACCATTAAATAATAATGAAAATTGAAACTATAAAAAAAATAAGAAAATGATTCTTTCCATAAAGTCTATTCAACTCTTATTAAAAATGAAATGATATTTATCTAAAAAAAAGTAAAACACGTTAAAACAAATAAATATTTAAAACCTAAACTCTATAAACAAATGCTCATGGAAGAACCCCAAAAGAAACTGACGGTCCCTTCTCTTCACTCTCTGCTATTTTTCTCAACAAAATCATCCTCTCAAGTTCTCTCTCCCTCACAAACTTATGTTCCTTTTCTCTCTGCAAATAAGAACCTCTTATTCGGTTAAACATTAATATGAACCCATGTTTCCCTATAAACAAACCTCCGACCTCAAATCTTCTGTCAACTTTCTCAAAATCTCAACAGAAGCCCTTAAATCAAACTAAACTCCCTGACCCTAGATCTATGAAGAGGAAAGGCGGAAAAAACGACATAGGGGTTCACAAGAAGACCAACAAAATTTTAGAGAATGATAAAGAAAGCGAAGAAAAAGAGGAATATAGATACCTATGAGAGCAAGTCCGATGATAGTGTTTTCCAGCGAAAACTCGGGTGAATGTCCTCTTGTTTCTTTGCTCTTTGTTCGTCTTTGTCTTCTTCTACTCCTTCTCCTTCTTCCTTCTACGTTGCTAATGTTGGTAAAGGGAGGGGGTTTAGCTCAGGTTTTTTAGAGTTCTAATGATGAACTCTTAAAAACCTTGGTGGAGGTGGGCTTTTGTGAATAGGTTTAGAGATAATTTTTGTGTGGAACGTTTTAGTGAAAACTTGCGGCTAAGGTTCTTTTGCTTGGTTGTTGATCTCTTTTAATTTTCCGTTTTTTTTTTGTTTGGATGGAACAGTGTCTAGTTTTATAGGAAGTGAATTAGGGTTTAAGAATTTGAATATTTGTCCTTGAAAACTTGTGGAGGAAGGGTGTTTGGACAGGGAGGACAAATCTGAATTTGTTGGTGAGGCAGGGTAGTGGAGGGAGTGGTCTGCAATTGCAGACCTGCTGTAAAAAAACGTGTTTTGAAATTTGTCTATTATGAAGTGGTGGTCCCCTGCTGTTTTTTTTGTTTGTTACTGACATTTGAATCCCTTTCTTTCTTTTTTTCTTTGCACATTATATTCTAAAGTGTGACAAGATGAATGATGCAATATGATGAGTGAATTAGAATAGGATAAAATGAATGAATATATTATGATGAAATTTTGAATGAATATGCATTTGATGGATTTGGATATGTTTAAATTTGAATAAATTGAATCTTGGAATATGATATGCATTATGTGTAAATATGTATGAATGGAATTGAGTGATTTTGAATGATTATGATTATGTATGGAACTATTTTTGGATTAACATGAAGTTTGAATGATGATGCTTAAAACTGAATATGTTTGGATTAAATTGAATATATGAAATGATGAATTGAATTGAATTGGTTGCATAATTATTTTGTAGGTGAGAAAGCCATGGCATGGAGATGCTTTAAGATTAAGGAAGTTGTGGCTAGGAGTGAAAGGAGATAAGAGTGAATGGAGACTTAGACTTAGGCATGAAGGGATATGAAACTTGTTCTGTTTAAGCTATGTAAAATTGTGATTAAGAACCTTGTAACAAAAACTTGGAATGAATGTCTTTATTTTTCTAATTTTTGTTGATCTTTGATTTGGATTTGGAATTTGGACATTAAAAATATGAATTAAAATTGAATTGAAACACTTGGAAACGAAGTTTGGAACATGAATGTTGGAATGGAATTGATTCTTGAAAGAAAAATGGAAATTTGACATGTATTGGAACCTTACACATAGAAAAAAAATTTGAAAATTTTGACTTGGAATTAAGACTTGAAATTAAAATTAAATTGAAATTAAAGTTGGAAAGGAAATGGAAAATAAAATGAATGAGAATTGAAAATTAAAAAGAAAATTTGAATTGAAACTTTGTAGTTTGGAAACAAAATTTTTTGACATAGAATTTGAGATAAAGGAGTTGAACTTTTGACATGAAACTTGGCATAGAAATTTGGAAATAAAAACTTGGAATTTGAATTGAATTTGAAGAATTTTTTTGGAAATTGAATTAGAATTGAAATTTAAATTGGGATTGAAATTATCACTTGGAAGTGGAAGTGAATTAAAAACTAGGAATTAAACTTAGAATTGAAAATAACTTAAAAACTAATAATTAAACTTTAAATTGAAAATGACTTAGAACTTAAGAATAAATTTGGAGTTTATAAAATAAATACATGAACGTGAATTGAAATGGAAAATAGAAATTGGGATAAAAATTAGAAAGCAATTGGAAAATTAATGGAATGGGAATTGAAATTTGAATTTAGAACTTGAAATTGAATTGAAAATAAAATTGGAAATGAGAATGAAAATAGAATTGGAAATGGAACTTGGATTGAGAACTTGAATTAGATTTGGAATTTGGACTAGAAATTTAGAATAAAACTTAAAAATCGAAATAAAAACTTGAAATGGAATTTGCGATTGGTAACTTGAAATAGGCTTGAGCTTAGAACTTGGAACTTTGAAAATTAGAAATGGAATTTGGAAATAAGTATTTGAATTAAATTTGAATTTGAAACTTGGAAAGCATAACCAATAAATCTCTAATACTTATCCCAAGCAAAATTTCCATTACATCTCTTGCAAAACCAAGCACGCTCGATATGTACCATGGTATGATGATGATGTGAATGCATTCTATGTGAGAAAAAAAAAAGTTAGGGGTAAAATTTGGGGTGTGACACAAATCAAGATACCATTCAGCTTATGCCTTGAGCAATGCAATTCAAGCAACCAACCAACCAATTACAAACAACTATTTTTCAGCTTCAATCATGGGCTTTGATCAGGAAACAAACAAACTTTTCAGCTTCAATCTTAGAATTTGATCAAGACGCAAATCAAACTTTTGAGCATCAAACATCTTATGCTTTAACCAGGATACAAATCAACCCTTTAGTCACAGCTCAAGCCTTTTAGGAGGCACTGCGATGCTCTGATCCCTCAATTCTCTTTTTGGGGGTACATAGGCAAAAGGTCGTAAGATCTTTGCGAGCACACCAAACAAAAAACAACAATTAGGTTTCTAAACGTAAGAAAACCATCATAAAATTATGATGATACAAAAAACACAAAAACATCAACACTACCCTATCAATCAACACTCATCTCATACCTAAACCCATATCATAGAAACCCCATCAATATCAAAAAGAACAAATTTTGCACTAATCTATAGTTTGAAATAAGCTAAATAAAAACCCAAAACCATGTGGGCATATGTTAAATAACAATATGCAAAGCGGGGTGAGTTTAAGATATTTTTTCCCTTCCATAACTAGCTTCACCAGGAAAAAAAAAGAAATCAGAAAGTAGCAAAAATGCGATAGTGATTAAAGACCACAAAAATCGAGCTACACCTAGTTCTATTCCTGCTTTTGTAGGTATAGTGCTCGGTCAAGTGCAAGCCTATACATATTTAAAGACAACTGGGCTATATACACAGTCCTTATATAGACTCTCGCGTGGAACAAAATGGCTTCTGAAAGGTCATGTCTTTTAGACTTCCTAGTGCCATGATTACTTTAAAGCCTCATGAATAGATAGCCCCTAGTTATTCTCGAACGTTGCATTTTTCATATTTATTTTTAAAAAAACACTTCTTCCCTCTTCCCATTCTTACACTCCTTTTCCTCAAGCACATATCCATCTCTTCAGTTCCTCATTCCTCTCAGGTATCCGATTCTTGCCCTTTTACTCTTCTCCTTTTAATTTTAATAGTCATGGTAATTGTTAAGAAGTGTGATGATGAGGGGAGAACTGTTCACAAAAGCGATGAAGAAAGGAGAAAACTTTGGGAAGCATATATTTGTTAATTAGATGCTCCTCTAGGAATAGAAGAACATATGAAAATTATGAATACATTTTATGACGAGGTTCTTTCTTCTGGAAGTGACTTTGATTCTGATTCTTCAGTTTCAGTGGAATTTCTAGTGGAAACTGTTGCTCCATTCAACTCTGAAGTCATGAACCATAATAATAGTGTTGCAGACGACTTGGATATCGCAACAATTTGTTCTCTATGGAAAATATCCTCTACTGGTCCAAAGGTGATGTTATATTGTAAACACCCCAAATTTGCCCTCACTCATATCACACCATGGCTTGTGATCTTTCATTTTTGTTTTAACATGAGCATTACTATCTCACATTGCATATTTGCTTCACTGCATAAGTTCAAGTTCATCTGCATCTAGGGTTTGTGATCTGAGCAATCCAAGATTCCATCTGAGCCATCCCAAAGGCCTCAAAGCTTTCAAAGGGGGTCCATGTGTGTTCTACCATCATATTATATCCCTCAAATTTCATGGAAGTCAAGAGACCACAAGAACTGGCAAGGCATGGAAGCAGAGCTAGGGTTTTCACTGCACAAATGACCAAAATTAGGATTTTGGTTTCAGAGACCTCAACTCCAAATTTTTAGGCCATTCTTGTTTCTAATGTTCTTAAGATATTATAAGGATCATGTGTACCAAGTTTGATGAAGAAATTCATTGTGGAAGTCATTTGTTTACTGGGTTACTTCCTAAGCAAGTCAAGTCAAAATCAGGGCATCTGAGGCCCCCAACAATGGAACCAAAGGGGTATTTTCATCAAATTGAAGTTCTATGATCTTTATTTGATCTTAGAAGAGGTTGGAAGTTCACAAGATTGAAAAAATTTGAGCCATTTGAAAAGTTTCCAAAAATGGAAATGACTTGTAATGGAAACTTTCCATTTTGGGAAAGTTTTTCAACCTCCTCTTTCTTGATCAAAAAGGCTTCAAATGAAAAATTCTTGGTCATGAAAGTTGTAGATTAGGTCTTTCCCTTTTCAAAAAGTACAAGAACATGTTTTGATTCATTATGGAACTCAAGTTATGATCTTTCAAAGTTGGCAAAAATCACATAATTTTCAAGAATGCACCAAAGAGGGATTTTTGCAAAACCACTTGCCAAGGCTTCTAATGAATTCTAATGTGCCCAAATGTGACATAACATGATCAAGCAACTTCAAAAACTCAGAATTGGCCCAAGAATTGGATCATTTCATGTCTTGAATCACAAGATACACCAAAGAGGGAAAATTTGCAAAAACACAAAGAAACCCTAGCATCAAGTGATCCAACTGCAATGTTTCAATCCTATGGCCTTCCTTGATCCATGCTGAGGCCAGACACCCCAAAATCTCAGGCCTGCACCATGCCCATACCTCAAGTACACATTCTTGACTTTTTGCAAAATCACCCATACCAATCAGCATAGGCCACAACCACTCTTCTGATCTATCAAGACATGATATATGGACATTATGCAAGCCATAACACACAACACACAAGCCTGAATCATCCCATAGCTCAGATTGCCAAAAATCCCTCAAGAACTTCATCTCTTCGAATCTCCCAACTCAGCCATCAAAAATCAAAATTTCTTTCACCAATCATCTCCATACATCCCCCAGATCATTTCCCACCCCTCACATTGGCCTGAAACCACCTCAAACAAAAACACGATTTTGACATGCTCTGAACTGAAACTTCAAAAACAGTCCATACAAACTTGTTTCAAGCTTGCCAGAAGCATCAAGGGGTTCATAGGAGTGGAAAAGCACCAAGGAAGTGGCCAGAAAGCTCCAGATATCAAAGCTTCATCTCAGGTAACCTCAAGAACATTTTTTCCAGAAATGCTTTTTTAAGTTCCTAAATGATTCTTTATGCTTCACTGATCATGCTGATGTGTTTTGTTTTAAAAATGGTTGAGTATTAAGCATGTATTGACTCTCTGAAATTTTGCCCGTGAAACTTGATTGCTTCGGTTCTTGTTGTTGTTGTGAAATAAATGAAATTTGTTGCTGGATTCTTGTTTGTTGTTGTCTATTGATCATTTCTGGAGAGTTTAATGCGTTTTAGTGGCGTTTTGAGTGAGATGGCTTGAAAGTGTGGTCGGAGAAGATGACCGGAGCTTAGCTCCGGTCACCTGAGTTTAATTAGGGCTAATCTCCCCAGTTTGAATGTGGGTCGTAGGATTAAGATTAGGGTTAGTGAGTGTACGGCCAGGATTAGGTCATTAAACCCTAAATGTAATTAATTAATTAAAATCAGATTAACTAGCTAGGAGTGATTTGGACCCTCCATCTGCGCGCGCAGTCAACCCCTTCCCCCTGAATTTGAATCTGGACCATTGGATTGACATACTTTTCCTTTTATTCATTTTAATTCATTTTTATCCATTTCTTTTCATATAATTATTTAAAATAGTAAAAATCATTAAAAAAATATGAAAATGTTTATCATGACTTTTATTAATTTTCAGAAACCAAAAATATTTTTATTTTTATTTTTTGCATTAAAATTTTTTTTTAAATCATTTAAATGTTTTATTTAATTAATTAATTCATTTTAATTAATTAAAAATACATTTAAGTATTTAAAAATCACCAAAAAAATCAGAGAGCATTCTTAGACATTTAGAAGCATTTAAAAATTCACCATACAAATTTCTTTTTGGTTTGGATCACACTTTGAGATTTTTCAATGAATTAGGGTTCTTAAAAATTTTCATTTTCTTACCCTAACTTCAAAAATTCATAACTTTTAAACTAAGTTGAGTTTGTGAATGGTTCTTTTTGCATTGTTCTATGCATGGCTTCTAACATCCAAAAAAAAATTTGTTTCATTTTTATCTTGCATTTTCAAATTGTTTGGCATTTTACATTGAAGATCACCCAAAAAACCCTAGAAACTTAGGGAATTCATAACTTCTTCTAGGTTTAGTTTCTGACCTCCCCCTTTGGATGGTAACCTAGTGTAGGTTTAGGGTTCCTTTGAGTGCATTTTCAATTTTTTATAATGCCATTTACTTCTGTTGTGATCATTTGCATCTCATCCTTCCATGTAACCCTAATTTTGCATCTTTACTTGCATCTTACATTGCATTGCATGAACATATGAACTTGCCATGCCATTCTAAGTATTTTTATGCCATCTTAGACATCTTAAGACATTGCTTGTCCATTTATCCATACATTTGATATGCTTTGCATCAATTTCATTTCATAAACATCCATGTGTTTACATGCTTATTACATGCTTCATTTGCATTCATTCTCTTGTATGAACACACACATGCATCTTGTATGCCTTTGCATCATATCATAGCATCATTTACATCATGTGTATGCTTCTGGTCTTGGTCTTTGCCCTTTCATATGCATTGTTTCATTTCATTTCTTTCCTTATGCATCTTGTGCTAACTTTTCAGGTTAATGGTAAGTTGTTTGGGAGGTGGATTTGCCTTCACCTCCCACCTCTTCTCATCTCTTCATATTGCATTCTTACTGCATTTTTGTTTGTCTTTGAGTGGGCTTGCCTCACTTGTGCTTCACTTCCTTCCTTCCTCTAAGTTACTTATCTTCTTAGGAATTAAGTAACTTATTCTTCTGCTTCCTTTTCTTTTCATCTTGCTTCTCATTGGTGGTTTCCTTAAAGACTTCTCCTTTTAAGCCTCACAAACCCTAGGACTTCCAAGCATGATAACTTTCTAGGGTTGATAGTTTCCCTTAGATTTTTTCCTTTGAGTCTTCTTTGTGTCTCTTTTCTCATCTCATCATTAGAGACTAAACCTTTAAGGTTTTAGGACTTTGGAATTAGGGTTATGCCTGCATCCTTATCTTAGGATGGAGTGTATAACTTTAATCCTAAGTGTTAAACCCTTAATCTGTTTAAACCTCTTAATCAATCCATCTAATAATCACTAAGACATTAACTTGTAACTTGGGCCTTACATTAGGGTTCTAATTCTTCCTTTATGGTTAAGAAGGACTAACCCTAGTGTTTAATGGACAAGTCCCCCTCAAGTTGTCTTACCAATCATAAAATCCATTTCTTAATCTCACCCTCTAATTAAAATCCACTTAATAAAGGCTTGTCATCTAATGATTTTAATCCCTAACCATGGATTAAGTTGAGGTATCTTCCTCAGCTTAAGTGTTCTCATCTATTATCCTTCTATTAGGATAGTGTAATGAGTTCAATAATCCTTGATTATGGCTTAAACTCATTACTTAACACTAAACAAAAACCCAAAAAGAAAACATCTTAATAATCACAAGTAGGTTAATGATCTTAAGCCTACATCATCATGGTAATTAAGTTGAGATGCTTATCTCATACTTATGTATTCTCATTATCCCTAATCAGGGAAGATATAATGAGTTTACATCCTTTGGTTTAGGCTTAAGCTCATTAACTTATGACAAACACCAAAAACAATAACAAAACTAAAAACATAAAAAACAAACAATAATCGTCTCCTCCAGGATTCTTTTCTCACCTCATTCACTCATAAACGAGAACTTGCTTCTTCCGTCTAATGCAAGACAGTTAGCACTCGAGCCAGACGAGTCATACACTTGAGCATAGACAAGTAAGCAGTTCACAGTCAATTCATCTCCAGTCTCTTTGAGTCGAACTACGATGTTCTGACTTCCTCATTGCACGAGAGGATACATAGGCATAACTTAACTGTTATCGAACAAAAGTCTCTTTGTCATTCCCCCTCTTCCAGCTTTCTTTTCAAAGCCTCAGTTCCTGAGCAATTCATCTTTTGCACTGACACTTGTATATTCTTTTCCAGATTTTGCACACAGATAGCACATACACCTTACCCATTTAAACAAAATCTTTTAAGCGTGGATCCCGTCGAGTACGACGGACAATCTGGGTGCTAATACCTTCCCAGGTTGTAACCAACCCCCTTTCTCAGTTTCTCTGGTTCGCAACTGCCTTATCCATCTTTTTTCTAGGTTTATGCAGCATTAACTTTCCTTCGGGATAAAAATGCCTAGTTGGCGAATCTTTTCACCTTCATTTCATTTTCTCCTTTCAGCGACCGTTTGCGTGTGTACCCTATCTGACAAGGTGTCTTTTCGGGGGAGCGACAGCTTGGCGACTCTGCTGGGGACCCTTATATTGCAACCAGGGGTGTTACAGGGGTGTTATGTGCTACTTGTGCTTTTTGTTTATTGCTTTATTTATTACTTTCTGTACAGCTTTATTTATTGCTTTCATTTACAGTTTTATGCATTTCATACTATCATTATCATTTGTGTTGGATCTGCTGTTTCCTTGGTGGGAGGTATTGTTGAGTGATTAAGGTTCCATATCGGGGACCTGAGTGACACATAGGCTAGAATGGCTTCATATTCTTTCCCATTCCATTTCAGTCTGGTGCGGGAATATGAAACACGGTTCAGACATGGGTTTCTTCTTGAGAACTATGTGCTACGGATTTCCTGTAGTACTAGGGCTATCTGGGAAGCCTGCTAAGTCTGGATGACCTTTTATGACCTTCAGCATCTGAGGTGAATTAGAGGAGGATCCTACTAGTTCTATAGGATTTTAATTTTATCTCTGAGATGATCTTAACTGTCATATTCATATGGATTAATCATGAGAATCATTAATTAGAATCATTATCATGTCCACAAGCTTAAATTTGCTAAGGTGATCTAACTTTCTTATGATGTCAAAAAGGGGGAGAAATAGATATATGATTTTGATAATATAACCTTAAGAATGCAAACTCAAACGAATAAAATAATATAAACTGTTTACCACTAACATTTGATGTTTGATGTTAATCTAAGGAACTTAACAAGTTCACTAGGCATTCTTAGAAACATATTATGATAAGATCCAAGAAAGAATATCTGGATATGTAGATCCAAGAAAGAAGTTTTGTCAAGACAAACTTTGATACTCTAGAAGTATAGTGTTTTGTACTTGAAGAAATATGAAGAAGTCCTGATAGAACAAGCATTGATATTGCATTTGGTACCAGAATAAGAATAATCAGAGTTCTTATAGTAACAAGGTTCTGATATGAAGGCATATGTCCTAAACTGACTCTGATGAGTATAGGGAAGTAATTCTTCTCTATCATATGTTCTAAACAACTCAAAATTTTCATTTTTTAAGTCTTGGAATAAGGGGGAGACTCTGAACAAGCATTAATAAATTTTGGGGATAACACATTCAGGGGGAGTTGTTGCTCGAAAACTCTGAATATGTTCTCACTGGTGATTACCTGGTTATTACCCTGTTACGTTTGGTGATTTCGTGTATAAAATGTTCTATCAAAATACATGGTTTTGTCATCATCAAAAAGGGGAGATTGTAAGAACAAGAGTTGTCTTTGCATTCCATCTCTATTTTTATATGATAACAATGAAGTATTTGTGAAAGAACCATTTTATGTTCTGATGTTTGTTAAAGTGCAGATCATGAATATTATATATATTAAGATCAAACAAACATTATGAATGAGTACATGAATGCTAATATGTGAAATTACTATGTGTACCGTTAGTTGCAAGCGTGCTGAAGAAGCAAGTGTGCTTTTGACTCTGAGCACAATCATAACGATCCAAGGATGCGAATGTTGCGTTTGTAATGCTCTTGTGGATGTTGTTCTGGACGTGCTTCTGAATAGATAGTGAAGCCAAGCTTCTGAAATTAATCTTCTGAAGAACTAAGTTTTGAAAATTCTAATGACTTGAAGTTCTGAAGACTTGAAGTCTAAAGACCAAGTGCCTGAAAGATTCTGAAGACTTATGAGTTCTGAAGATTAGGGTTCGGAAGAACTAAGTGTTGAAGACTCTGAAGACAATGTTCTATGTGAGCAAAGTTCTGAATACTCTAAGACTTAAAGTTCTGAAGAATGGTTCTGAAGAACCAAATATTGAAGACTCTAAAGACAATGTTCTATGTGAACAAAGTTCTGAAGACTCTAAGACTTGAAGTTATGAAGACTATGGGTTTCAAGGCAAGTGTTGAAGTCCTGAAGAGCGTAGTTCTATGTGAACAAGTTTTGAAGACTAAAGACTTAGGTTCTTTGAATACCCAAGTATCATCGTCTCTAACTCATGGTTCATTCATTGATTTATAATCAGAAATCTCTGAAGTTCAGATGACAATGTAACCGTTGGCAAGGATTGTACATAGTATGATAATGCTTTATCCCACTACCTTTCCACTATCTTTGAATTGTGGAAAAGGACAATAAGTGGCTGTACTTTTTGATTCCTTGTGTAACATATTTCTCATTAGCCAAATTGGGTTGTAACGACACTTTTATGCTTGTCTATAAAAGGAAAACATCACATGCTTTGTAATGTTGTTGGTTCCTATAGAATCCTCGTTGGTGTCTAATGGAAGCACAACCGCATGCGTTGATGTTGATGATTTCTATTTCATTCAAATGAACAACCACACTTTTGAGTATTGTTGATTTTGAATACGAACTCAACCTGGTTGTTGATCATAAAATTGAAATGCTTCTATGTGAAGTAATTATAGATACAACCATTGATTTAAGTGTTGATACCTCAGTTGTTGCACATCCATGATCATAAAAATAATACAACAATCTGAGAGACTGAGTTTATGTTACTACATCAAGATTAACATCTAAAACAACAACGATCATACATTGATGAACTGAAGCTGAAGAAGAAGAAATTTAACAAATCATCAATCAACACCAACTACATCATCTTAGAGCTCATTGAAGATCAAAAGCAAGGAGTTATTACTCATAGCTTGCTCATCAATGAAGATGAAGAATTCTGAAGTTGCAATTTGAATTGTAATATTATGAACATCTTAGAATCATGTAGTTTACAAGGAGCTGATTGCTCATCTTGCTATAACCATGAAGAGTTTCTTTCTACTTAAACAGAGGAGTATATGTATGCAAAGAAGCACCTCAGTTAGCTCCAGTATGTTAATTCTACTAAATGAATATATTCTCCTCAAGTGGACGTTATACCCGATTGGATCCCTGATCGGTCCAGCTATGAGTTGAGACTCCTCGAGTAGACGTTATATCCGGTATGTTACCTGAACGGTCTAGCTGTGAGTTGAGATAAAATCTCGGAAAATGTACTACTTGGTCAGTGAATGTTATATCCAGTTGGGTCCCTGAACGGTTCATTGTGGAAGTCGCAGAAGTTATATGCAGTTAGTCACGCCAAGTTGTCGTGCAGGTTCCTTCTCAAGTAAACGTTATATCCTGATGGAATCCATGAACCGCCTATCTATGAGTTGAGATGAAATCCTGGCAGAGGTTTTGTTTGGTCAACGAACGTTATATCTGGAAGGATCCCTAAACGGTTCATTGAGTTAGTCATAGTGTGGATGTGCGATTGTAATCATGGATCTTGGTTATAGTAGATTAAGTCCTTGTTTAAGGCAAAATCACCTTGGCGGATGGACCGGACTTGCTTGAGAAGTTCTCAAGTGAACTAGGATATATTGTGTGTTCTTTACTCTTGCTTTATGCTTTTATTTCTTTATGCTTCCGCAATGAATTCATAGCATAGCTTGACACAACCCATTAAAGTGCGAGAAGTAGCCAAGAGTGAAAACCTCAATTCAATCCCCCGTTTTCTTGTGTTTTTCTCACATCTTCAATATTTTGGCCTTCCGGCTTTTTGTATTTCTAATGAATAACACCTGGTCCTGTTAAGGCCTTTAAGTTATGTTATAGATTTATATTTCGTAAAGAGATTCTTCGCATGTACAACTCTTTTTGTGCATATATATAATAGCCCATCGTACACTTTGAGTCAAAATTGGCTTAAAGTGGCTGATCATGACCTTTATGGCATTAAAAAGTCGTTCATTAGTAGGACCGTACACAACCCTGACCATCCAATGACAAGGTACCCAGTGGACGGGTTATGGGAGAAGCATTCTCGTCCTCGTAGGAACAAGTTTCGATGACATAGGAAGTGTCATAGGGTTGTCAGTGGTGTTTTTTCAAGGGAAAATTTTCGTCTTCCCATTCCTTACTTCATGGCTAGGTAATATAGACAATGGATTTATTCCCTATAAAAACTGCCATCAGCTCGCTTTACTTACAACAACATAGTATTTTATCATGAGTACTTCTTCAAAAAAAAATTGCAGTCAAGAAAGTGTCTGAGAAGGCGAAGAAGGATGATCCAAATGCTAGAACATTTGTTTAATCATCAACTGGGGAAATCTTGACAGGAAATTTTTTGTGACAAAGATGAAGTCTATCACCAAAGGTCGTGCTCATAAACATGATTTTAATGCAGATGCTGATGAAGACTGGGTTAATTTTCTTAATTCAGGAGGTTGGAGAGATTAGCCAACTCCAAGGAGAGAAAGTTGTGTTTTGCTGCCATTTTGATTGTCCTTTTGTACGGATGTTGATGATTTCCTAGCCTTTGGGCCTTTTTTGATTGTAACGTACAATATTTTGGCCCTTATGAGGAATTTTATATTATGTTATTTGTTTTCATAAGAATATTTGTATGCATATGATAACCCCTAAGTGACTTAAGTCAACGTGTCTTGAGTGGTCAGTTATGGGGCACAAAACATTATTTTCATACCCTAAATTTTGACCTTAATATATGTGCATCATCATAAGAAATCCACTGACCAAAGGACTGTGCCAGACTGGTTTGAACAATATCCCCGTAATGAATCAGGATTCCTTAGTCCTTCAAACGATTCAAGAAAAGGACCAATCATTAATACATAATATTTTCAACCTTTAAATCACTATCTAAGGGTTAAGGAATCTCAAATGATGAGAAATCTTTCAAAGATTGTACAAAAAGTCTCAGTGATCTAGGCCCCGAGCCATAACAATCACCAATTAGGGTTTCAGTCAACTAAGCCCTCCAGATGAAATTTTTCATGGGAAAAGGATCCAGGGCCTCCACATACCATCAAGAATGTTTACATGACCATGACAAGCCATTTACAAGTACAAAAGGTGCAAAGATTGAGGACTGCAAGGTTAGGGTTTCACAGTGCCCAAATTAGGGTTTCTAACTAATCGGGGAACCAAAAGTCAAAATATTCATCAGAACAAGAGCCTATACCATAGGGAATGATTTAAATAGCTCATATACATCATGGAAGTCCATTCATAAGGTCAAAATACCTCAGAGGATGTCCAGTAAAAAAAATCGGAAATCCAGGGGTATCTAGTGTAATTCCCACCTTGACCAAAAAGTCAAAGTTTGACTTTTTCATCCAAAATGTTCCCCATGACCTATATTTAAAGAATATATGGTCCATGAATTCATTTGATCACAAAAAATCAGAAATTTGAAGATAACTTGTAAGAGGGGCAACCTTTGAAACTTAGAAAAAATTTAAAAGTTATGGAAAAAGTGTTCAAGTACCCTACTTCCAAGCATCATAACTTGTGATCCAAGCATCCGATTTTGGTGAACCAGAACTCAAATGAAAGATCTTGCTACAAAATACAAATGATTCAACTAGGATAAACTCCAATTCATTATGGATTTCAAGTTGAAGATGGATCAAAATCAAGAAAAATACTGATTTTCAACACTTAGAACAAATCTGCCTAAGTGTAAAATCAACAAAACATTAAAACTTGGAGGGATTTTTCACCAAGTTCCAAGCTGATTCAGATCCTTTTCAAAACACCAATGTTGTTGCAAATGTTGCCAACAATTCAAAGAACCAATTGGCATGAAAAGATCTTGCTTGTACATGAAAATAATCATGGATCAAAGTGAGCATCTCAAGCTGTTTTGCAAAAAAAGTTTTTTCACAAACTTGTGAAATCTAATTTTTTGAATCAAACTACAATGTCAAGTGGATTTAAGCATCTAAACAATGATTACAAGCCGGATCAAACCTGCAAATATTTTGATTGCACCATGAAATTCACCAAAATGAGATTCATAGAATTCAACATTATGCATTTTGATATAAGGGCCACAAAGCTCCAAAATGGCATATTCTTGGATCTCTTGTTCAACAAGAAATAGGTGGGCACAATCCAAGCATCAAACTTCTGAGGAATGTGAATTTTGCTGCTGCATAGCGGAGCTATTTCACAAATCATCATTTCACTTGTAAGAGATATTTTTCATAAACCATGACTCACCATTGTGACCTCATCACTTCAAATCTTGGAGGCCAAGTTTGTTCAACATATTTACCTATAAATAGAGACCTCATTCCATCATAAAAATTACACCAAATCCTCTTATCACTAAGCTTTCTCTTCTTTGCTCTCAAAGACTCAAAACTAAATATTTTGAGCAATCACTTCTGGTTTTTGAGTTTGAGCTAGAACAAGCTCAAACCAATTACTCACACACGTCAAATATGATTTTTATGAGGTGTTCAAACACTTAGATCACCTTTGAAACACTCCCAACCCAGAATCACTCATCAAAACCTCAAAAAAAAGTCCTTGTTTACGCAACTTGAAGATCAGAAGTTGATCCAACCATTTGCAATCAAGTCCAAGTGTTCAAACACACTCCATATGGTGTAGGGAAGCTATCCAGATCTTCACAACATCTATGTAACACCTCTAGCTCGAAATCACAACTCCAACTGCAAACTCAAGTTCAGGTAATCCTCAAACTAGGCCAAATCATAATCCATGCATATTTCCTCGCACTGTCTTTTTGTCATATGTGCGTAATCATATTCGAAGTAATTCCCCTCAATCAATTTCACAAAATTATCATCATGTAGAATTTCACGAGGCTCAGGCCAAATTAGGGTTCTTCAGTGTTCTTCACTGATTTTTTACTCTGCACCTAAAACAAATGAAATTAATTGTTACCAGGTTGTTCGTGAGTTAAAATTGAGAAAGATTGATGTTTATTTCATTTCATTACATATTCAGTGAGATATGAGGGATTTTGCAAAATCCCCATTTCTGGGCAACCTGAAGAACATGCGCGTGTTCTTGCCATGTTCTTGGCGCCTTCTTTCAAATATTCAAATATTTGAATTTTGTGATTTTTGTTAATTGATTCAAAAATTCATTTCTCTCTCATTATTTTGAGTTGTTTAATGATTCTTTTTTCATTAATTCTAAAAAATGTTTAAATATTTTATTCCATGAGAAAATTTAAAAAAATAGATATATTTTTCTATTTTCATAAAGAATTAATTTTATTTGTTTCTAAACATTTTAAAATTCATTTCTTTCACTTGATTTTTCAAACATAAATGATATTCAAGTTGTCTCATGGATAAAACATAATTTTTCAAACATTGATCCAAGGTTTCAACTTGTTTTTCATTAGTGTTTAAAATTTATCAAATATTTTAATATTTTATTTCAAATAAATATTCAAAATTAGGGTTTTGACTTTCATACCCTCAAATTGAATTTTGTCACACTAATGGGCCTCTATTAGAGTTTAAGACCCATCCCCTTTTGAAAAATAAACCATTAGGGTTCATCTGATCCATTTTCAAAAACTCGGCGTGATCGTCTTTTTCACTGCATTAGGTTTTCATCTGTGAATATTTTTTTGTGAATATCTTTACACATAACCATTTTTTTTCTAAAATTAATTGTCAAAATGTTTCGTGAGGAATCCTTTGTGTTTAGAACTCATTCTTTCGGTTTTAAACTTTCTCCGGCCTGTTTTAAAACTCCGTCAGACTCCTGTATAGGTCCTGAACTCATCAACTGTTTCTTAAATAGTTTTCAATCTCTTACACAGAGATTATGAGCATTTGTTTACAAATCTCAAATACTTTTCTTTTTTCATCTTTATGACTAAAGATATAATACACCAGCAACTAGACTTAGCTTCACTCCGGTGAACTGCTCTCTAGGTTGTAGGCAGCTTTTCAGCACCCATGTCCTACTATGTGTATGAAATCAACAGATGATTAATCAACAAAACAAATTCCATAGGCATACTTATGTTTAAGCCCTATTATTGGCTTCTGAGCCATCTTTTCTCTTTCTAACTTCTCGTTGTTTTCTTAAACTGTTGTGCTTGCTTAGAATAGAATTGTTTGCCAAAATTATCTTTTGACACCTCATACTAAAGCAAAGATAATAAAATACTTCTTAATGACAAAGAGAATACAATGTTAAAAAACATCTGTAATCTTTCTCCCTCGGGATTTTGGGCCTCTGCTTCCTAGTGTAACCCCTAGCTTTATACTTAATAAAACAACTTAAGAACACTCAAACCATAGCAAAAACATATTAAAAGTTGTTAAACACATTTACTGACACCTTTTATCTGTCTGTATGCATCTTTACTGTATATACTTGCATCTCTGCTAGAATCTAAGCAATCAGGTTACTCTCACCAGACCTAACCTCTAAATAAATAGAACAAAAACTAGGGCAAAACATAACCTCCTCTTGGGCTTCATCCAAGGACCCATGTGCCTCTTATAGGTAACCTAGCCTTCTCTTGGGCTTAAATATGAGGACCCTCTCAGGCTTCCTAAAAGCATAAGAATAACCCTTAGAATCAAATACAATACATTAGTCTCCCTCTCCTTGATGGATGACTAAGCTAGACTCCTTTTGGTCTTTGTACAATTGAATCCTCCCAGACAAACGAATGTCTGATGACCTTCAAAACATTTATCAAACTAATAGACAAAACACTTTTAATACAGAGTCGGACTCCCAAATATTTTTTTTAACCTCCCATCTTAGGCTTCATATAAGATACAAATAATCAAGAGTCATTGTCGCTCCCGATAAATGGGAATGGCCCAGATAAAGGTACAGACGCGAACGGTCGGCGAAAGAGGGATGTGAGAACACACAGGAGTGAACTCACGGGGAAATGAATAGAGTCGCCAGCTAGGCATTTTTATCCCGGAGGAAAGGTAATGCTGCATAGACCTAGAAAAAGATGTGGATAAGACGGTTGCGAACCAGAGAGACTGAGAAAGGGGGTTGGTTACAACCTGGGAAGGTATTAGCACCCAGATTGTCCGCCGTACTCGACGGGATCCACGCTTAAAAGATTTGTGTTTTAAAGGGGTAGTGTCAGTGCAATCTATGTATAAATGAGCTGGAAAAGGATGTACAGGTGCCAGTGTAAAGTGTATAAGTGATGTGAAGTGTATAAGAGAAGTGTCAGTGCAAGAAAAAGAGTGAGATGCTCAAGATCATGAGGCTTAAAGAATAAAGCTAGAAAGAGGGGGAATATACAGAGACTTTTGTTCGATAACTGTTAAGTTATGCCTACGTATCCTCTCGTGCAATGAGGAAGTCAGAACACCGTAGTTCGACCCAAAGAGACTGAAAGATAAATTGACTTGTGAACTGCTCACTTGTCTATGCTCAAGTGTGTGACCTGTCTGGCTCAGGTGCAAACTGTCTTACATTAGACGGAAGAAGCGAGTTCTCGTTTGTGAGTGAGTGAGATGAGGAAAAGAATTCCGGAGGAGACGATTATTGTTTGTTTTTGAGTCTTCAGTCTTTTATTGCTTTTTGAAGTTTGTCATAAGTTAATGAGCTTAAGCCTAAACCAGTGGATTTAGTAAACTCATCACATCTTCCCTCTGATTAGGGGTAATGAGAATACTTTAAGTGTGAAGTCAGATTCTCACACTTAATCACCTTTGATGTAGGATTAAGATCATTAACCTACTTGTGATTATTTAGATGTTTTTTTGGTATTTTTGTTTAGTGTTAAGTAATGAGATTAAGCCATAATCAGGGATTAAACAGACTCATTACACCATCCTAATAGAAGGATAATAGATGAGAATATTTAAGCTGAGGAAAGCTCCTCAACTTAATCCATGATTAGGGATTAAACTCATGACAAAACAAAGCCTTTATTAAATGGATTTTATTTAGTGGTATGATGAAGAAATGATTTTTAGGGTTTGCAAGACAACTTGAGGGGGACTTGTCCATTAACACTAGGGTTAGTCCTTCTTAACCAGTTAAGGAAGAATTAGAACCCTAATGCAAGGCCCAAGTTACAAGTGTGAGGTCTTGATGATTATTAAGTGAATTGATTAAGAGATTTAAACACATTAAGGGTCTAACACTTAGGATTAAAGTTATACACTCCATCCTAATAGAAGGATACAGGCATAAACTTAATCACAAAGCCTTAAAGCCTTTAGGGTTTAGTCTCTGATTATGAGGTGAGAAGAGAAGACTCAAAGAGACACAAAGGTAAGAGCTAAATGGGGGACTAATCAAACCCTAATCATTGTCATGCTTGGTTGTTCCTAAGGTTTGTAAAGTTTACAAGAGAAATCTTCAGTGGAACCACCAGGAAGCAGATGAAAGGAGCTGAGAGAAGCAAAGCAACTTGCTTCATTCAAGAAGTCAAGTCACTTGAAGAAAGAAAGTAAGATGAAAAAGAATGAGCAAGCTCAATCCCAAACACATATCAAAATGCAGCAAGGATGCATGAGAGAGATGAAAAGAAAATGTGAGAAGTGAAGGCAAATTCACTTCTCAAAGTTGCTTACCACCTGAAAAGTTAGTGAAAGAAATGAAATGCAATGCAAGATGAAGTGAAATGGCATGATGCAAATCAAAACCAGAAGCACATACATGATGATAATGATGCTATGGGATGATGCAAACATGAAACAACACATGGGGATGATCATACAAACTTATGGATGCAAATGAAGCAAGTTAAGAACCATGATCATACATGAAAAGTTATGGAATGCAAATGGCATATCACATGGAAAATGCAAGATGCAATGATCAAACATGCTTTCAATATGTCTTAAGATGTCAAATGAACTAAATGGATGCACAAAATGCTATGGCAAGTCATGGTATGCAAGCAAATATAAGATGGATGCATATGGAAGCCCAAATTAGGGTTTATGATCAAAGCATCAAACAAAAAACCAAAATCAGAAGCAAACATCAATATAAAAAATTGAAAATGCACTCAAAGGATCCCTAATCCTATACTAACTTACTGCCCAAAGGAGAAGTTCCAACTCTTAACCCAATTCAAGTTATGATTTTCCTAAGTTTTCTAGGGTTTTAGGGTTCCTTAACAAGAAGATTGCCAAACAAATTGAAAATTAAAGATCAAATCATGGCCATTTAATCTCACAAACTACATGCTAAACACAATGCAATGCAAAAAGAATCAAGGTCCCACTCTCAATGGTTAGGCAGAAATGATTTTTTGAAGTTTGGATCAAAATAATGCATTAAAATGATTTTAATTCCATGAAAAATTCTCAAAATGCATCAAGATCAAAAAAGAAATTTGGTTTGAGGGTTGGACAATGTTTCTAAATGGTTTTAAATGTTTCATGAATTTTTTGGTGATTTTTAAATACCTAAAAGTATTTTTAATTAATTAATTCTCATTAATTAATTAAAAATAAACTTTTAAATATTTAAAAATATTTTTTTGTATGCTAAAAATAAAAATAAAAATATTTTTGTGTTCTGAAATTTAATAAAAGTTTGCATAAAAAATTTCAGAATTTTTGAATAAGTTTTACTATTTTTAAATAAATGGACAAAACAATGCAATTAAGTGAAAAATAAAATGAATTTAAACTGAAATAAAGAAAAGTCATTCAATCTGAAGGTCCAGATCCAAACTCATACGCGTGCGCATTGACCTGGCGCCATATCCAATGGCCAGCATTCAAACCTGGCTAATTAATGATTAAGCCCTAATGACAGCCCTAATGACTTTCAGGCGACCGGAACACTGTTCCGGTCGTCTTCTCCGATCAAACAAAATTGCAATCTCTCTCAAAACGCAACTAAAACGAAATCTAATTGCCCAGAACTCTTCCCCACTCAAACACGAATCAAAACCCCCATTCAAACAACATTTATCATTCAGCAACAAGGAGAATCGAATCAAACAATTTCTAGGGCAAAAATTTCAGGCACTGCGTACATCCTCATTTCTCACTCATTTTCAAAAATAAACACATATTCATGATCAGGGAAGCATGTAGAAGCTATTAAGAACTTAAAAATCCATTTCTGGAAAAAAAGTTCATGAAGCTACCTGAGTTTGAAGCTTTTCAGTCTGCAACTTTCTGGCCCTTTCTCTTTGTGCAATCCACTCCTATGACCTCCCTTATGCTTCTGAAAGGCTTAGAACAAATTTATTTGGGCTGGTTTGAGAGTTTACAGAAGTTCTGTTCAAGCTCAGGTGAGGATCGTGTTTATGATTCAGGCAGTTTAAGGCAAGGATGAGGGGTGTTTTATGACCAGGATGATGAGTTGAGTTGATTCATGGAGTTTGTTTGTGAGTTTGTGGCTTGTATGCTGAGTTTCGAAAGCTTTTGCTTTTGGGAGTGAAAATGAGAATGTGTTGCTATGGCTTGCTTCAGGCTTGCTGGTTATGTGCTTTGGCTTGCAATTAGTTTGTATAAACAATGGCTATTGGTCAGATGAAGTGACATGTCCTTTTGTGATAGGTATGGTTACTTTTGCAAATTGTCAACTTTGTGTAAGAGAAAGCATGGGTCATGTTCTAGCCAAGTACAAGGGGTGAGGGCTGCGCAGCATGGTGAGGGAAAAGGCTAGGGCTGATCAGCAAAGTAGCTAGCAAGTGGATGCAATGCCATCATGAGTTTTTGCAACTTGGTTTGCTTTTGATCTTCATGAAAATATCTTGCTCCAAAGGCCAAACAATATGAGAAACTCTTGGCCCATTCTGATTTTTAGGACTTGTGTGATGTTTGTGTAATGGTTTGACATCAATTAGAAGTCACAAATTGTCTTGATACAAGATTTTGCAAGTTTCCTATTTGGTGCATAACTTGAATTTTAGTGATTTTTGCCAACTTTGATGAGCCATAACTTTTGATCCAAAATGAATTAGGTCATGTTCTTGTACTTTTTGAAAAGGGAAAGATCTATTCTACAACTTTCATGACCAAAGTTTTTCCATTTGAAGCTTTCTTGAATCAAAAAGTAAGGGTTTAAAAAGTTGCATAAAATGACATTTCCATTAAAAGTCAAACTTGCCCAAAAAAAGTCAACTTTGCAAAAACTTCAAATTCTTCAATTTTGTGAACTTAAAACTTCTTCTATGATCAAATAAAGATCATATGCATTCAAAATGATGAAGAATGCCCTTTGGTTGGGTCATTGGGGGCCTCAGATGCCCTGATTTTGCACTGACTTGCTTGAAAAGTCAACTCTTGATCAGATGACTTCCCCATGGAATTTCTTCATGAAAATTGATATGCATACTCCCTATACCATATAGAGACCAATAGAAACAAGAATGACCAAAAAATTTGGAGATATGGCCTCTGAAACCAAAACCCTAATTTTAGGTCATCTGTGCAGTCTAGCCTGGCTCTGCTTCTATACCATTCCCAGTTCTTGTGATTCTTTGACATTTTTGACTTTGAGAGGATGTAATATGATATAAGAACATACATGGACCTCTTTGAAGTGATTGCTGACCTTTGGAGTGGTTCAAGAAGCCCTTGGATTGCTCAGATCACAAACCCTAGATGCAGATGACTTTGAATCTATGCAGTGAATCAAAAATGTAATATGAGATGGTATGATTGTGTTTATGCATATGCAATGATCACAAGCCATGGTGTGAATGGGTGAGGGCAAATTTGGGGTGTTTACAGCTGCCCCTATTCAAACATGAGTTAGCTGTGCAGGATGTAAGCGACGGCTTATCAGGCAAACAAGATAACTTGTGGTTGAATACCAAAGACAGTCCAAAATTTGCGCTCACAGAATGAAGAAGAAAAGGGATATAGATTGTAAAGGAAAATAAAGTATATTATAAAGTGCGGGCGACGGAGGACGACCGTCGAGCAGAGGGCGACTGCTGGGTAAAGAGCAATGACGGGGACGGCCGACATGCTGGGGATAAAAGAAGTTATGATGGGGACGGACATCAAGTAAAGTTGTAAAATTCTCTGGGGATTTGATGAAAAATGATGGGGACGGCCATCAGGTTCATAAAGTAAAGTAACCAACGATGGGGACGACCATCGGGCTAAAAAGAAAAGGGACCACGACGGGGACGGCCATCGGGTTAAAGAATAAATGAAATAAACAGATGATGAGGTACGGTCATCAAAGGTGAAGGACGATCACCTAGCAGGGGACGGCTGCTCTGTCGGGGATAAGATGAGGGGCGGTCATCTAAGGTGGAGGACGACCACCTGGCAGGGTACGGCTGCCGAAAATATCGCGACATAGGACGAATGCCGGATAAAAGGTCGACGATGGGGACGGCCATCGGACGAGCATGATGGAGGACGACCATCAAGAGGTGGAGGACGACCACCTAGCAGGGGACGGCTGCTCTCAGGGTTTGTCATGACATAGGACGAATGTCAGATAACCAAAATCAACAATGGGGACGGCCATTGGATAAAATGATGAAGGACGATCATCAAGAGGTGGAGGACGACCACCTAGCAGGGTACGACTGCCAAAATATCACGACATAGGACGAATGTCGGATAGAGAAAGTCAACGATGAGGACGGCCATCGGATGAGAATGATGGAGGACGACCATCAAGAGGCGGAGGACGACCACCTAGCAGGGGACGGCTGCTCTCAGAGTTTATCATGACATATGTCAGATAAAAAGAAATTGTTTTACTGGGGAATAGTAAACACGGACGAGTGTTTACATCCAAGAAATAAAAGGTATAAGTATTGTGTATAGATTAAAGATGCGGACGAGCATCCTTAAGACTATGATACGGACGAGTATCAGGTAGAAACAAGTACTGACACGTGTTCAGAGATGATGATACGGACGAGTATCAACTGGTTAACAAAGAACACGGACGAGTGTTGAATCTGAGGGAACTCTTCTGAGGAATAGTAGACACAGACGAGTGTCTATTTTCAAGGAGACTCAGTGTATGGATTAAAGATGCGGACGAGCATCCTTAAGACTATGATACGGACGAGTATCATGTAGAAACAAACGCTTGATGCATGTTCTGAGATGATGATACGGACGAGTACCAACTGGTTAACAAAGAACACGGACGAGTGTCGAATCTGCGGGGATATAAATGATGTATACAAGATACGGACGAGTATCTGTATAAGTATGATTGGTATATATTTGAGTGTTCCACCTGCTGGGGAGGGTGACACTGACGAGTGTCGAAGGGAGAAAAGTATAGTATAAACAAATATCTGATATACAAAGTGTTTATGTTACTGCTGGGAAAATGACATGGACGGATGTCAAGAAAGTTATACATATACCAGTATCTGTGAGTGCAAAGGGAATATCTTTGGCTTTCTGCTGGGGATATGACACGGACGGGTGCCACAAGGGGTGTGTATTTGTATTGGTGAATGTGGGGCAACTGCATTTGCTGGGGAATCTGGGGAGTATTCTGTATATTGCTGATGGATTGATAATATTCACAAGTGTTTGATTCACAACATGACTTATGATTATGCAATATGTTTGATTTTTGCCGTAATGCCCCGTATTAAGACGGAATGCCACGATTTGTGGGGTGAATATGATGCGAATGCTATGATTATGCGAAGGATACCAATCCGGGATTCGGATCCCATTGCTGTGAAGATCTCTGGTCGATCTCGCTTGAAGTGAACATCCCAGCTGGGGATTAGATCATTGGTAGATCTGATGAAATGATTCTGCTTGGGGAAATGGGTCAATGATAGACCTTTTCCAGTAATGAGGGACCCAGCTGGGGGTTTGTAGAAGCTTTCCTCACTTTGTTGTGATTCCTTCGTGCATTGCTCTTCTGGATAGAGTCTGAAACTCTGTGGGGAAATGATTTCCTGGCTTTTGTACTCAGCTGTGGAAGAATTATTGGCAACTCGGCTGAGAGAAGCAGCAAGTGGCAACTCAACTGGGGAGAAAACACCTTGAGTGCTAAGACTGAGTGAGTGTTGACTTGCCGGCTTGATGGGGTGAAGCTTTCACGCCCCATGTTGTGCTTTTGAATACCTGCAACCCTGCAAAGACAGAGAAACGTACAAGTAATCCCGAGGCATCCTTTACCGGGCTCCGTCATAGGAGTGAGACACTTCTGAGAGTAAGTATATTCCCTGTAAGCACGTGTTTTATTTTCTTTATTTTTAAAGATTTGGCATCTGTATTCATGCAATCAGTTTCCTTTAAGATATCAGACATTTTTGCAAATAAATAAATAAAAATATACGAGACATTGTGTGACTGAAAAATCTGTTTTTATTAATTCATATGCCCTGAATCGGCAAGATACAGTCAAAGAAACATATCCCCTGAAATGAGGAGATTGTTACAAATTGAGAAACAAAAATGCTGGCAATGTTGTCGACGCTTTCAAGGAGCTTCCCCTCTTGCTATGACTCGTATGACTTTTGACGTTCTTCTCGTCTTGCTTTCTGAAGAAGGCTGATTCTGACAGAAAGCTCGATCCTTTCGAGGTTTTACCAAGTTGCAGGTGATACAGACGAATTCAGAATGCAGTTGTTCGCTTATTCCCTTGTTTTGCATGGATCGCCCTTTCGGGTTTTCAATCCATCGGGATACCCATTTTTGCCTGAGTTGCCAATGCGGCTTTTCAACTCAGCGGGTGTACACATCTTTTTATTTATTTCCCTTATTTTTGCCCGAGTCTTTTATTCTATTTTTGACTCGCCGGGATGCCCTATTTTTGCCTGGACTTACATTCTGTTTTTGTGTCCAGCGGGTCATTTTTATGCGAAGTATTTTTTAACTGCATCTGAATTCACAGGGGACGGGAAATCTTCACCATCCATGGTGCTGAGCATCAGTGCTCCACCAGAGAAAACTTTATTTACCACGAATGGTCCTTCATAATTCGGAGTCCACTTGCCCCTGTGGTCTGTATGAGGAGGGAGGATTCTTTTCAACACAAGATCTCCCACTTGGTACTCTCGGTGCCTGACTTTCTGATCGAAGGCTCTCTTCATTCTTTTCTGATACAACTGCCCATGACAAATTGCAGCCAATCTCTTCTCTTCAATCAGACTCAGTTGTTCGTATCGGGACCGAACCCATTCTGCTTCGTTCAGCTTAACATCCATCAATACCCGTAGAGAGGGTAATTCGACTTCAACAGGTAGAACTGCTTCCATACCATACACCAGCTGATACGGTGTTGCCCCAGTGGATGTTCTGATTGACGTGCGGTACCCATGCAAGGCAAATGGCAGCATCTCATGCCAGTCTTTGTAGGTGACTACCATCTTCTGCACAATCTTCTTGATATTCTTATTAGCTGCCTCAACAGCGCCGTTCATCTTTGGCCTGTAAGGAGAAGAATTGTGGTGTTGGATCTTGAAGTCCCGGCATAGCTCTGCCATCATTTTGTTGTTCAAGTTGGAACCATTATCAGTAATGATTCGCTCGGGAACTCCGTATCGACAGATGATATCTCTCTTCAGAAATCGGGCTACCACTTGCCTCGTAACATTTGCATATGAGGCTGCTTCAACCCACTTGGTGAAATAGTCAATGGCGACCAGGATGAATCTGTGGCCATTTGAAGCAGTCGGTTCGATCTTGCCAATCATGTCAATGCCCCACATGGCAAAGGGCCAGGGTGAAGACATTATATTCAAAGGACTGGGAGGCACATGCACCTTATCCGCATAAATCTGGCATTTATGGCATTTCCTGGCATAGGCACAACAGTCGGCATCCATTGTGATCCAGTAATACCCTGATCTTAGCAATTTCTTAGCCATGGCATGCCCTCCTGAATGGGTACCAAAGGATCCTTCGTGCACTTCATGCATCAACAAGTCTGCTTCTGTTCTATCAACACATCTGAGGAGTACCATATCAAAGTTTCTCTTGTATAGGGAACCATCAGTGTTCAGAAAGAAACTGCCAGCAAGCCTTCTCAAAGTCTTCTTATCATTGGAAGATGCCCCAGGTGGGTATGTTTGATCCTCCAAAAAGCACTTGATGTCATGGAACCAAGGCTTATCATCCTTGACAATATCTGCTGCAAATACATATGCTGGTTTGTCAAGTCTGGACACTGAAATCTGAGGTACAAAGTTGGCAGCCTGAACTTTGATCATTGATGAAATGGTAGCCAGAGCATCTGCAAACTGATTCTCGTCCCGAGGGATATACTCCAGCTTGACCGTTGTGAAGAAAGTCAATAACCTTCTTGTATAATCCCTGTAAGGTATCAGATGATCCTGGTGGGTGTACCATTTGCCGTTGGTTTGATTAACTACCAGAGCTGAATCTCCGAATACAGTCAATGTCTTGATCCTGAGGTCAATGGCTTCCTCAAGACCCATAATGCAAGCTTCGTATTCAGCTTCGTTGTTAGTGCAGTTGAAGGTGAGTTTTGCCGAGAAAGGCATGTGAACTCCCTTAGGTGTAATGAGCACTGCACCAACACCACGACCATTCATATTAACAGCCCCATCAAACATCATAGTCCATTCTTCCTCCGGGTCAGGCCCTTCAGTGTGAACAGGCTCTTCATGATCTTTTGCTTTTATGAACATGATGTCTTCATCAGGGAAGTCAAATCTCATAGGCTGGTAGTCATCAATAGGTTGTTCAGCAAGATATTCAGACAATACACTGCCCTTGATGGCTTTCTGAGATGTGTAATGAATGTCATATTCCGTGAGAATCATTTGCCATCTTGCAACCCGTCCGGTAAGAGCTGGCTTCTCGAAAATGTACTTAACTGGATCCATTTTGGAGATCAATAAAGTAGTGTGGGTCAGCATATACTGTCTCAGTCGGTGAGCAGCCCACGCTAAAGCACAACAAGTTTTCTCGAGCAGTGAATAACGTTGTTCACAGTCGGTAAACTTTTTGCTCAGGTAGTATATTGCATACTCTTTTCGACCAGACTCGTCATGCTGGCCCAATACACACCCCATTGACTCTTCTAATACTGTCAAGTACATTATCAGAGGTCTTCCTTCAACTGGAGGCATAAGGATTGGTGGTTCTTGCAGGTATTCTTTGATTTTGTCAAAAGCCTTCTGGCAGTCTTCATTCCACCTGACCGTCTGTTCTTTTCTTAACAGCTTGAACAAGGGTTCACAGGTTGCCGTGAGGTGAGATATAAACCTTGAAATGTAGTTCAATCTACCCAGAAACCCTCGAACTTCTTTCTCAGTTTTTGGTGCAGGCATTTCTTGAATGGCTTTGACTTTATCAGGGTCCACTTCAATCCCTTTCTCGCTTACAATAAAACCCAGCAGCTTACCAGATCGCACCCCGAATGTGCACTTGTTGGGGTTCAGCTTCAGTTGGTACTTCCTCAGACGCTTGAATAACTTCAGCAGATTTACCAGGTGGTCTTCTTCTGTAAGGGACTTGGCAATCATGTCATCCACATAACACTCGATTTCCTTATGGATCATATCGTGGAATAATGTTACCATAGCCCGTTGATATGTTGCACCAGCGTTCTTCAATCCGAATGGCATCACCTTGTAACAGAACGTGCCCCAGGGGGTGATGAAGGTTGTCTTCTCCATGTCTTCAGGTGACATCTTGATCTGATTGTATCCTGAAAACCCATCCATGAAGGAGAACACCGAGAACTGAGCCGTATTATCCACCAATACATCAATGTGAGGTAATGGGAAATCATCTTTCGGGCTGGCTCTGTTCAGGTCCCGGTAGTCAACACACATCCTTACCTTACCGTCTTTCTTAGGCACAGGTACTATATTAGCAACCCACGGTGGATAGCTAGTTACAGCAAGGAACCCGGCGTCCCACTGCTTTTGTACCTCTTCTTTGATCTTCATTGCCATGTCCGGGCGAGTGCGGCGCAACTTCTGTTTGACCGGTGGGCATTCTTCTCTTAAAGGCAGCTTGTGCATAACAATGTCGGTGTCCAACCCTGGCATATCCTGATAAGACCAAGCAAACACATCCACATATTCCTGAAGCAGGTCGATCAGTTGTTTCTTCACTGAGTCTTGTAGGCAGGCCCCGATTTTAACTTCTTTCACATCTTCATCTGTACCAAGATTAATTGTTTCAACCTCCTCCTGATGAGGAGTGATAACTTTCTCCTCTTGTCTCAACAATCTGGCTAGCTCTTCAGGAAGCTCGTAGTCTTCTTCAACCCCTTCATCAGCTTGATTGATCGGATTGTCAGAGTCATACGAAGTCATAGCCGTGCTGTTGTCGGTGCTGTCTGGAAGGCACTCTCTGCAAGGGTTCAGTTTGTTCATTTTAGTGATTGATTTTAATCTTATTTAGAAAAGTGAAATAAAGTTGTCATTTTGAAAACATTGCCATTTATTTTTTGTACAAAAAGAAAAATGGAAAAACAGTGAGCGGAAAAGAAAAAGACTCGTTTGCAAAAGATGTCTGATATTTCATTGATTAATCTTGTTGCACAAAAATTACAGATGGCCCGATTACAAAATGAGTCTTGTCATCTTGGGCAAGATGCAAGACTTGATGCATGCTTAAAATATACAGGAAATAATAATTACTCTGCAGGAGTAACTCTTATAATTTCTTGGGAAGACCAGTTTGAGATACTGCACCCCGGGACCTTTGGACGAATCCAGCTTTCCAGGTTGCGCTCATCTTCCGACTCATCTTCCAAGTTGTTGACAGCATCGGGGGTGAGCATCCCCCCACTAACAAAGTTGGGCTTCTTAGCAGCCTCTGCTTGATCTTCTTGAGTTGGTTTGTAACCCAACCCAAATCTATCTTCTTTCTTCTCCACAGGCAACAATTTGCCCCAGCCTTGAGCGTTTCCTTCTTCCACCACCTTCCGGGCCTGCTGGTAGGATGTCATGGAAGTCCCAAGCACAACAGATGTCTCATTAATATTCAGGGCCTCAAACCCTTGACTCATCGTCTCGTGGATCTCCCCATCCATCTCAATATATTTGTATGTAGCCAGATGGCTAACAAAAATATCCTCCTCTCCACAAATAGTAACGACCTGGCCCTCCCACTCGAATTTTAACTTCTGGTGAAGGGTAGACGTCACTGCGCCAGCGGCATGTATCCATGGTCTACCCAACAAACAGCTGTAGGCAGGCTGAATGTCCATCACGTAGATGGTCGTTTTGAAAGTTTGTGGGCCAATCGTTACAGGCAACTCAATTTCTCCCAGAACTGATCTCTTAGAGCCGTCAAAAGCTCTTACTACCAAGTTACTGGGTTGCAATGCCAATCCTTCATATTCCAGCTTCACAAGGGCTTTTTTAGGTAAGACATTGAGGGACGACCCCGTGTCTACCAGCACATGAGAGAGAACTGCACCTTTGCATTCCATGGTAATGTGCAAAGCCTTGTTATGATTGCGGCCTTCCGTAGTCAAATCAGTGTTGGTGAACCCTAGTCCATTACTAGCATTAACATTTCCAACCACAGCTTCCAACTGATTGACGGTGATCTCTTCTGGCACATAAGCTGCGTGCAAGACTTTGAGTAATGCGTTCCGATGAGCTTCGGAGCACATAAGCAATGATAGAATGGAGATCTTGGAGGGCGTCTGGTGAAGCTGGTCCACTATCTTGTAATCACTTTTCTTGATGATTCTCATGAACTCATCAACTTCTTGATCAAAAGGTGTTTTTAAAGCTTCTCTAGCAACCTGCTCTTCTTGCACCATGCTCTTCCCTTTTGCCTTGGCAGCAGCTTCTGCTTTGGCAGTGGGTCTTTGAATTTGCGGGGTAAAGAGACGTCCGCTTCGAGTGAAGCCTCCGCCTCCTCCCACATTGTCTATTTGTGGTGAAGAAGTTGATGATTCGAAAGTGATTTTCTGTCCTTCGCAGTATAAGTCAGAGCCGTAATGCCAAGGGATGGCATTACTGCTTTCATAAGGTACTGGCCCAGGCACTGTGACAGTGACTGGACTGATGGCAGCTGCAGAAGGGACTGTGATAGTCTGTGGATCATAATATATTGTGACTGGTGCTCTGGTGGGAGTGGCATTTTGCGAGTTGTAGGAGACATTGTTGGAAGGATGGGTGTTGTTGTTGTAGGAGACTCTGAATGAAGGGGTGCTGAAGTTGTAGAAGGGATGTTTGCTGATATCTGGTCCGTTGAAGTAACAGATGAAGCATTTGTTGATGAGATTGAAGAGTTGTTTGGAACAATGGTTGTTGCAGTTGTAGACGAGTCTGGAACTGTGGTTAAGGAGATTGTTGGATTGGTAGGTATTGATGTTGTGATTTGAAGCAAGCCACTCTGGATGAGACCATCTATGCCATCCCTCAAGTCATCACAACCATTCACTGAAATGTTGCAATAAGCACACCCTAGCTCGCATCCCGGGAATATTTGACATTCAAGGAGTCGAGCTTTAATCTCCACCAAGGGTGTTCGAATCGGACCCACACTGGTTATCAAGTAAGACGGCTTGTCTTCTTCAATAGCATTGATTCGGGGACCACCATGATGTGGCATAGGGTTCTTGTTGACATTTGGTGGTGGTGCAAAGTTCAGAGCTTTGGAGTCTACCAAGTCTTGTACTTTCATGTGCAAAGCTCTGCACTTCTCCGTACTATGGCCAGGTGCATTTGAGTGAAAAGCACATCTGGCGCTGGCGTCATAATTTCTGGGCAGACTGTTAGGATCCGGGGGTGCCAATGTCCTTAGCTCAACTAGGTTGAGTTTCAGGAGTTGTGGCAGTAATGTGGCATAGGGCATAGGGATCGGATCGATCACCCTATTGGCCTGAGAAGGTCTCTGTTGGAAGGGTCTTTGCTGATTGTTGTTGTTGGTGTTATTGTTGTTATAATTTCTCTGAGGAGGATACTGAGTTTGTTGCTGGTAACTTTGTTGCTGTGGTTGATAAGCTGGTTGAGGATGAATTGGAGCGGGAATGGTGACTGCTGCCACAGACCTATGAACATAGTGGGGTCTGCCCCTGCTGGTGTGGATTGCATTGGTTTCACCAGTTCTTCTTGGGCCTACAAAAGGCTTTCTTGGGTTGCTGGATGAGCTAGCACCGTTGTCAGAAATCTTACCCATCTTTAATAGGCTTTCGATTCTTTCCCCGGCTATGACTACATCAGCAAAGCTAGTGGAAGAAAAGGCAGCCAGCCTGTCAATGTATGTTCCTTGGAGGGTGTTCATAAACATATCAGCCATCTCTCTCTCTGACATGGGTGGCTGGACAGCAGCAGCAAGCTGTCTCCACCTTTGAGCGTACTCCCGGAAGCTTTCCCTGGATGATTGTGACATTCCCATCAGGAGGGTCCTGTTGGGAGCCATATCCAAGTTGTACTGATATTGTCTGATAAAGGCCTCTGCCAGGTCCTTCCAGCATCTAATGGTTGCTCTGGTCAGATGAGAGTACCATTCCCTTGAAGCTCCAGTTAAGCTATCCTCAAAATAAAACATCCATAGCTTTTCGTCCATGGTATAGGCCTTCAGCCTCCCCAGAAAGGATTGTAAATGGGTCCGGGGGCAGGAAGTCCCGTTATACTTCTCAAAGCATGGTGGTTTAAATTTGTGGGGGATCCTGACCCCGTCCACTAGACCCATGTCCATAACATCAAAGCCTAAAGAATTCTGGGACTCCAGTGATCTTAGTTTCTCAGCAATCTCTTCTAGCCTTCTGTCATAGGCTTCCTCCCCAGCTCCCATCACTGTGAACTGATCTTCCTGGGGGTCTTCTTGCAGTACTCTACCTGCCGTGGCAGTCCCTTGCACATTGACAGGGATGTTGATCTCTGGATGCTGGTGGGGTCCAAAGACTGGGGGATTAACATGAGGCTGGACTCTCTCATTGTTGCTTGTCCCAGCAGTCCCTGGATGATGGTCTTCCTGATTCCTCCCCTCTACCAGTGCTCTTAACCTCTCTTGGCTTTGAGCCATATTATTCATCACTTCCATAAACTGTGTCATCTGATTCCTCATTTCCAACCTCTCGTTGGCCATTTGATTTCTGACCTCTGTAAGGTCCTGCTGTACTTGGTCCATCTGTATGCCCGGAAGATTGTTGCGGGTGGGATATCTGTGTGGACGGTTGAGTGGAAACCCTCGACGTCGAGCAATAGTTCCTGAAGTCACAACAGAGTTAGTAACAATAAAACAAAAACCTACAAAACAAAACAAAGGGTTAGTATGCAATGCAGTGTGCTTATTTGTTTCCAAGGTATCCGGCTTGGCACTTGGTTTTGACCTTTCCAGACCCTTGAAGAAGATGCTTGTGATGTTGCTTTGAAAGAACTCAAATAAAACAAACCAACACATATATTACAAAAGGTAAATGATACATAGTTTGTTTTTTTCTTACAATACATGCCCTCTGAGGGGTCAAAAATACAACATAAAGAAAAAGTACATAAAATGAAAGTGACAACAAGCAAAAGTCAAACACCAAGGCCAAATTCATCCTCCTGAACTTCCTTGAGAAGTGCTTCAGTCACAGGATCAGCTGGGCGCTCTGTAAGATTCCTGATAAGGAGATTCCTTGTAGCAACAACTGCAGTTAGCTTCTTGTGTTGACTCTGGTCCTTTGACCTCTTTACACCAGCTCTAATATTCAGCTCTGAGATCTCCCTCTGGGCTGCTGCCAGGGCTTCCTGTTGCTCTTTTGCACTAGCTTCCAGCTGCTCAATCTTGTCCTGAGTCCTTTTGTCCTCCTGAGTACGGGCTTCGGTGATCCTGACCCACCTAGCCTGACTCTCCTTTAGATACAAATCAGTCCTGGCCTTCTGGAACTGAGCTTCCTTGCAGGCATTCTTCAAGATCTGTTCTCCAGCCCTAGACTTCTTAATGTAATCCTCTGACTTCTCAATTCTAGCCAAATGCTCCACCTTCAGCTTTTCTAGCCTTTCAATGTCCAAGCGACCATCACTCCTCTCCCAGAGGGTCTTCTGTAGAGCTTGAGTCAACTTCTCATTTCTCTCTTTCAATTTCTCAAACTCCTCTAAGCTGACAGTTGCTGGAGGTGGTGTTGTGGAAGGTCCAGGCATATCTTCAATAGTAAAGGGCATTCCAGAAACTTGAGCCCTGGCATGAGACCACTCATAGTACTGGGCTGAGGCCACATTATTGCATCTCCCAAGAATAGTTACCCCCTTAGTCTGCACATTGTCCCAGGCCCAGGATGCCTGCCTGACAATAGCCAGATTAGGCTTGATTTCACAATAGAGGGTCTCAGTCAGATCCTGTGCTCTAGGAGGATGGACCAATGTATAGCCCAGTTGTCTTTTGAATAGCAGAGGGTTGTAGTTGATGCAACCCTTTACTCCAATCAGAGGTACATTGGGAAATTGCCCACAACTTGTAATGATGTCTCTGCCCTTGGTGCTCTGAGTGCACCACCTGATGTCATCTGATGTTAGAGCAACAAGCCTCCTAGCCCAGTTCTTCTGCTGGTGAGGGTTTAAGAATGCATCAGTCTTTGGCAAATGCTTGAGCAGCCAAGTATGGAACAAAGGAGCACAGCATCTCACTAATCTTCCCCTTTGCTTCTCATTCCTTTGATGAACAGAGTAGTAAAGATCTCCCAGTAAGGTGGGCACTGGGTTTCTCAGGATGAAAAGATGGATTGCATTCTTGCTAACAAACCTAGGCTCATCTGCAAAAAGTATGACCCCATATATGCTAAGGGCCAACAGAGCACAGACTGCCTTCCACTCCCCCAAGGAGGCCTTCAGACTAGCCTGAGAAGTTAAGAAGTCCAGATGAAAACCAGAGACTCCAGCCTTAGCTGTCAAATTCTGCCCAATCAGAACTGGTGTAAACACCCCAAATTTGCCCTCACCCATTCACACCATGGCTTGTGATCATTCTCATATGCATAAACACAATCATAAGATCTCATACCACATTTTTGATTCACTGCATAGATTCAAAGTCATCTGCACCTAGGGTTTGTGATTGGAGCAATCCAAGAGCTTCCTGAGCCACTCCAAAGGCCATCAATCACTTCAAAGGGATCCATATGTGTTCAAGTATCATATTATATCCTCTCAAAGTCAAGAATGTCAAAGAATCACAAGAACTGGAAATGATGTGGAAGCAGAGCCAGGCTTGACTGCACAATTGACCTGAAATTAGGGTTTTGGTTTCAGAGGCCATAACTCCAAATTTTTTGGTCATTCTTGTTTCTATTGGTCTCTATATGGTATAGGGAGTATGCATATCAATTTTCATGAAGAAATTCCATGGGGAAGTCATCTGATCAAGAGTTGACTTTCTGAACAAGTCAATGCAAAATCAGGGCATCTGAGGCCCCCAATGACCCAACCAAGGGGTGATCTTCATCATTTTGAGTGTATATGATCTTTATTTGATCATAGAAGAAGCTTGAAGCTCACAAAATTCAAGAATTACAAGTTTTTGCAAAGTTGACTTTTTGGGGCAAGTTTGACTTTTAAGGAATTTGTCATTTTAGGCAACTTTTCAACCCTTACTTTTTGATCAAAAAATGCTTCAAATGGAAAAACTTTGGTCATGAAAGTTGTAGAATAGATCTTTCCCTTTTCAAAAAGTACAAGAACATGACCTAATTCATCTTGGATCAAAAGTTATGGTTCATCAAAGTTGGCAAAAATCACTAAAATTCAAATTATGCACCAAATGAGAAACTTGCAAAATCTTGTTCCAAGGCAATTTGTGACTTCTAATTGATGTCAAACCATTACACAAGCATCACACAAGTCCTAAAGTTCAGATTGAACCAAAGGGATCACATGTTTCATGGCTTGTGAGGCAAGATCTTTTCATGAGAACTAAAAGCAAGCAAGTTGCAAAACCAATGATAACTTCTCATCCACTTGTTGCCTAGCCTGCTGACCAATCCTAGCCTTTCTCCCTCACCTTGCTGCGCAGCCCACACCCTTTGTACTTGGCTGGAACATGACCCATGCCTCTCTTACAAGAAGTTGACATTTTGGAAAAAGCTATCATACCTATCACAAAAGGACATGTCATGTCATCTGACCAATAGGATTAGTTTATACAAACCAAATGCAAGCTGAACATCACAACACACAAGCCTGAAACCAGCAAGAACATAACTTTCTCATTTTCCACCCTTGAAGCAAAAGCTTTCGAAATTCTTCATACAAGCCACAAACACTTAAACAAACTTCACAGGCCTTCTCAACTCATCATCCTGATCACAAAGCACCCATCACCCTTGCCTTGAACTGCCTGAATCCAAAACACGATTCTCACCTGAGCTTGAGCAGAACCTGTTCAAACTCTCAAACCAGCCAACATAAACTCTTTCTAAGCATCCAGACATCATCAAGGGATCAAAGGGAGTGGATTGCACAAAGAGGAGAGGCCAGAAAGCTGTGAACTGAAAGCTTCAAAACTCAGGTAGCTCAAGAACTTTTTTTCCAGAAATGAATTTTTAAGTTCTTAATAGCTTCTACATGCTTCCCTGATCATGGATATGTTGTTGGTTTTGAAAATGGTGAAGAGATGAGAGTTTAATCTGTTTCTGAAACTTTTTGCCCTAAAACTAGTTTGATTCGATTCTCATTGTTTAGGAATGATAAATGTTGTTTGAATGGGGGTTTTGATTCGTTTTTGAGTGGGGATCATTTCTGTGTAATTAGATTTCATTTTAGATGCGTGTGGAAGGAGTTTGTGATTTTGAGTGATCGGAGAAGATGACCGGAACACTGTTCCGGTCACCTGAGAGTCATTAACGGCTGGATTATGGCTAATTAATTAGGGTTAGTGAGTTTGAATTCCAGCCATAGGATCTGGCGCCAAGTCAAACGCGCGCGCAGCAGGTTTAAATGAGGGCCATCAGATTGTTTGACTTTTCTTTTTTCAGCCTTAATTTCATTTTATTTTCATATTAATTCATTTGTTTTCCACAATTTATTAAAAATAGCAAAAATACTTTAAAAATTCTGAAATTTTTTATACAAGTTATTATTTAATTTCAGAACACAAAAATATTTTTATTTTTATTTTTAGCATTAAAAAAGTATTTTTAAATATTTAAAAGTTTCTTTTTAATTAATTAATGGGAATTAATTAATTAAAAATACTTTTAGGCATTTAAAAATCACCAAAAAATTCATGAAACCTTTAAAAACATTTAGGAACATTGTCCAACCCTCAAACCAAATTTCTTTTTTGATCTTGATGCATTTTGAGAATTTTTCATGGAATTAAAATCATTTTAATGCATTATTTTGATCCAAACTTCCAAAAATCATTTCTGCCTAACCAAAGAGAGTTGGACTTTGATTCTTTTTGCATTGCATTGTGTTTAGCATGTAGTTTGTGATATTAAATGGCCATGATTTGATCTTTCATTTTCAATTTGTTTGCTAATTTTCTTGTTAAGGAACCCTAAAACCCTAGAAAATTTAGGAAAATCATAACTTGAATTAGTTTAAGAGTTGAAACTTCTCCTTTGGGCAGTGAGTTAGTATAGGTTTAGGGATCCTTTGAGTGCATTTTCAATTTTTTGTATTGATGTTTGCTTCTGATTTTGGTTTGTGTTTGATGCTTTGATCATAAACCCTAAATTGGGCTTTCATGTGCATCCATCTTGCATTTGCATTCATACCTTGACTTGCCATAGCATTGTATGCATTCTTTTGATTCATTTCACATCTTAAGACATATTGAAAGCATGTTTGATCATTGCATCTTGCATTTGCCATGTTGTATGCCATTTGCATGTCATAACTTTTCATGCATGTTCATGTGTCTTAACTTGTTTCATTTGCATCCATGAGCTTGTATGATCATCACCATGCCTTGTTTCATGTTTGCATCATCTCATAGAATCATTATCATCTCATATATGCTTCTGGTTTTGGTTTGACTCATGTCATTTCATCTCTTTTTGCATTGCATTGTATTTCTTTCACTAACTTTTCAGGTGGTAAGTTATCTTGAGAAGTGAATTTGCCTTCACTTCTCATAACTTCCTTTCATCTCTTTTATGCATCCATGCTGCATTTTATCTTGTGTTTGAGATTGAGCTTGCTCATTCTTCTTTATCTTACTTTCTTTTCTCGAGTGACTTGTCTTCTTCAATGAAGCAAGTTACTTTGCTTCTCCTGATCCTTTCATCTGCTTCCTGGTGGTTCCATTGAAGATTTCTCTTGTTAACCTCACAAACCTTAGGAACAACCAGGCATGACAATGATTAGGGTTTTGATTAGTCTCCCCACTTAGTTTTACCTTTGTGTCTCTTTTGAGTCTTCTCTTCTCATCTCATGATCAGAGGCTAAACCCTAAAGGCTTTAAGGCTTTGTGATTAAGCTTATGCCTGCATCCTTCTATTAGGATGGAGTGTATAACTTTAATCCTAAGTGTTAAACCCTTAATGTGTTTAAATCTCTTAATCAATTCACTTAATAATCATCAAGACATCAAGCTTGTAACTTGGGCCTTGCATTAGGGTTCTAATTCTTCCTTAACTGGTTAAGAAGGACTAACCCTAGTGTTAATGGACAAGTCCCCCTCAAGTTGTCTTACAAATCATAAAATTCATTTCATCATCATATCATTAAATAAAATCCACTTAACCAAAGGCTTGTTATGTCATGAGTTTAATCCCTAATCATGGATTAAGTTGAGGAGCTTTCCTCAGCTTAAACACCCTCATCTATTATCCTTCTATTAGGATAGTGTAATGAGTCTGTTTAATCCCTGATTATGGCTTAACCTCATTACTTAACACTAAACAAAAACATCAAAAACATCTAAATAATCACAAGTAGGTTAATGATCTTAATCCTACACCAAAGGTGATTAAGTGTGAGAAGCTGACTTCACACTTAAGGTATTCTCATTACCCCTAATTAGAGGGAAGATGTGATGAGTTTACTAACCCATTGGTTTAGGCTTAAGCTCATTAACTTATGACAAATCTCCAAAGGCAACAAAAGACTGAAACTCAAAAACAAACAATAATCGTCTCCTCCGGGACTCTTTTCTCATCTCATTCACTCACAAACGAGAACTTGCTTCTTCCGTCTAATGCAAGACAGTTAGCACCTGAGCCAGACAGGTCATACACTTGAGCATAGACAAGTAAGCAGTTCATCAGTCAATTTATCTTTCAGTCTCTTTGGGTCGAACTACGGTGTTCTGACTTCCTCATTGCACGAGAGGATACATAGGCATAACTTAACGGTTATCGAACAAAAGTCTCTGTATATTCCCCCTCTTCCCAGCTTCATTCTTTAAGCCTCATTATCATGAGCATTTCATCTTTGTCCTTACACTGACACTTCACTTATGCACTTCACATTTCTCTTACACTGACACCTGTATATCCTTTTCCAGCTCTTTTATACACAGATTGCACTGACACTACCCCTTTAAAACACAAACCTCTTAAGCGTGGATCCCGTCGAGTACGACGGACAATCTGGGTGCTAATACGTTCCCAGGTTGTAACCGACCCCCTTTCTCAGTCTCTTTGGTTCGCAACCGTCTTATCCATATCTTTCTAGGTTTATGCAGCATTACCTTTCCTCCGGGATAAAAATGCCTAGCTGGCGACTCTTTTCATTCCCTGTGAGTTCACTCCTATGTGTTCTCGCATTCCTTTCGCCGACCGTTCGCGTCTGTACCCCATTTGACCCGGCTTCATTTGGTGGGAGCGACAACTGGTTCCAGATATAATGCTTTTGCTATCTCCTCATTACTAGGGAAAACCATCTCAGGGTTGAAGGGAATTCCACCCCTGATAGGCACACCAACCAATGATTAATATTCCTCCAACAAGGGTCCCAACTGAAAATTCTGGAAGGTGAAGCACCTCAGAGGGGGATCATAGAACTGCAGGCAAGTATGAATCAAGCTCCTCTGTGAAGGGTCCAAATCCATAACCACATCAAGGTTTCCTCCATAATGTTCTCTGAAAAGTGGTATATGGTCTGGAGTAATCAGGGTCTGAATCTTCCTGATGCTAGCCAACTCAGGCTCAAAGAAATGATAGGAGATGTTGCTCTTCTTGGGTGCCATGTTGCTGAAGAAGAGCTGAGACAAATGCTGAGAATAACACTGAAGATGGGCCACTGACAGGCTGAGATTGGTGATGCAGGTGACTGAAGCAGGTAGCTGATAACTGAAGTAAGCACTGATGGAGACAGGTCTATGCTGAAGAAGGGGTCAAAACCAAGCCAAAATGATAGGATGGATACCCTGAAAAACAAATAAACACATGTTAAAATGATGCAATGAGGATGTATGCAAATGATATGCAAAGGTTTGTGACTGAGCTGGATCTGATCAAGTGCTCTGATATAAGTCCATGTGTTCAAGAAATCCAGATGGAGGTTCATAAGTCCAGTAACCAAGGTGGGGGACTCAAATAAAGAGTCACATGTCCTGGGTTAAAATCACAAGAACTGTTCCAAAATGGAGTACTCTTATCAAAACACAGCAACAGGGTATGTTGAGGTCAAGGGTACCTGCAAACCTGTAAACAACCCAACCCCCTCACAGGTGATGTTCTAAAACAAAGATCCTCAGACTTGGATTAGTTATGAGAAGTGTAAACACTTCTAACCCGGAGGTACAGTGTTTACAATAACCATAAAAGATCCTCCTCTAATTCACCTCAGCTTCTGAAGGTCAATACTAAAGGTCATCCAGACTTAGCAGGCTTCCCAGATAGCCCTAGCACTACAGGAAATCTGTAGCACAGAGTTCTCAAGAAGAAACCCATATCTGAACTGTGTTTCATATTCCCGCACCAGACCGAAATGGAATGGGAAAGAACATGAACCACTCTAGCCTAGGTGTCACTCAGGTCCCAGGTATAGGACCTCAACTCTCAATGGAACACCCACCCACCAAAGCAGCAAAACAGATCCAGCCAGCACAGTATGACAGTATGATATATGTAAAGCTATAAAGAAAGCAATAAAACAACTGTACATAAAGCAAAAATAAATACAAATACAAGCACAAATAGCACATAACACCCCAGTAAACACAAATCAATCAAGCGCTAGGAAGAACCCACAAAAAGAACCAGAAGCCCTGGTTACAGTATAAGGGTCCCCAGCAGAGTCGCCAAGCTGTCGCTCCCGATAAATGGGAATGGCCCAGATAAAGGTACAGACGCGAACGGTCGGCGAAAGAGGGATGTGAGAACACACAGGAGTGAACTCACGGGGAAATGAATAGAGTCGCCAGCTAGGCATTTTTATCCCGGAGGAAAGGTAATGCTGCATAGACCTAGAAAAAGATGTGGATAAGACGGTTGCGAACCAGAGAGACTGAGAAAGGGGGTTGGTTACAACCTGGGAAGGTATTAGCACCCAGATTGTCCGCCGTACTCGACGGGATCCACGCTTAAAAGATTTGTGTTTTAAAGGGGTAGTGTCAGTGCAATCTGTGTATAAATGAGCTGGAAAAGGATGTACAGGTGCCAGTGTAAAGTGTATAAGTGATGTGAAGTGTATAAGATAAGTGTCAGTGCAAGAAAAAGAGTGAGATGCTCAAGATCATGAGGCTTAAAGAATAAAGCTAGAAAGAGGGGGAATATACAGAGACTTTTGTTCGATAACTGTTAAGTTATGCCTACGTATCCTCTCGTGCAATGAGGAAGTCAGAACACCGTAGTTCGACCCAAAGAGACTGAAAGATAAATTGACTTGTGAACTGCTCACTTGTCTATGCTCAAGTGTGTGACCTGTTTGGCTCAGGTGCAAACTGTCTTACATTAGACGGAAGAAGCGAGTTCTCGTTTGTGAGTGAGTGAGATGAGGAAAAGAATTCCGGAGGAGACGATTATTGTTTGTTTTTGAGTCTTCAGTCTTTTATTGCTTTTTGAAGTTTGTCATAAGTTAATGAGCTTAAGCCTAAACCAGTGGATTTAGTAAACTCATCACATCTTCCCTCTGATTAGGGGTAATGAGAATACTTTAAGTGTGAAGTCAGATTCTCACACTTAATCACCTTTGATGTAGGATTAAGATCATTAACCTACTTGTGATTATTTAGATGTTTTTTTGGTATTTTTGTTTAGTGTTAAGTAATGAGATTAAGCCATAATCAGGGATTAAACAGACTCATTACACCATCCTAATAGAAGGATAATAGATGAGAATATTTAAGCTGAGGAAAGCTCCTCAACTTAATCCATGATTAGGGATTAAACTCATGACAAAACAAAGCCTTTATTAAATGGATTTTATTTAGTGGTATGATGAAGAAATGATTTTTAGGGTTTGCAAGACAACTTGAGGGGGACTTGTCCATTAACACTAGGGTTAGTCCTTCTTAACCAGTTAAGGAAGAATTAGAACCCTAATGCAAGGCCCAAGTTACAAGTGTGAGGTCTTGATGATTATTAAGTGAATTGATTAAGAGATTTAAACACATTAAGGGTCTAACACTTAGGATTAAAGTTATACACTCCATCCTAATAGAAGGATACAGGCATAAACTTAATCACAAAGTCTTAAAGCCTTTAGGGTTTAGTCTCTGATTATGAGGTGAGAAGAGAAGACTAAAAGAGACACAAAGGTAAGAGCTAAATGGGGGACTAATCAAACCCTAATCATTGTCATGCTTGGTTGTTCCTAAGGTTTGTAAAGTTTACAAGAGAAATCTTCAGTGGAACCACCAGGAAGCAGATGAAAGGAGCTGAGAGAAGCAAAGCAACTTGCTTCATTCAAGAAGTCAAGTCACTTGAAGAAAGAAAGTAAGATGAAAAAGAATGAGCAAGCTCAATCCCAAACACATATCAAAATGCAGCAAGGATGCATGAGAGAGATGAAAAGAAAATGTGAGAAGTGAAGGCAAATTCACTTCTCAAAGTTACTTACCACCTGAAAAGTTAGTGAAAGAAATGCAATGCAATGCAAGATGAAGTGAAATGGCATGATGCAAATCAAAACCAGAAGCACATACATGATGATAATGATGCTATGGGATGATGCAAACATGAAACAACACATGGGGATGATCATACAAACTTATGGATGCAAATGAAGCAAGTTAAGAACCATGATCATACATGAAAAGTTATGGAATGCAAATGGCATATCACATGGCAAATGCAAGATGCAATGATCAAACATGCTTTCAATATGTCTTAAGATGTCAAATGAACTAAATGGATGCACAAAATGCTATGGCAAGTCATGGTATGCAAGCAAATATAAGATGGATGCATATGGAAGCCCAAATTAGGGTTTATGATCAAAGCATCAAACAAAAAACCAAAATCAGAAGCAAACATCAATATAAAAAATTGAAAATGCACTCAAAGGATCCCTAATCCTATACTAACTTACTGCCCAAAGGAGAAGTTCCAACTCTTAACCCAATTCAAGTTATGATTTTCCTAAGTTTTCTAGGGTTTTAGGGTTCCTTAACAAGAAGATTGCCAAACAAATTGAAAATTAAAGATCAAATCATGGCCATTTAATCTCACAAACTACATGCTAAACACAATGCAATGCAAAAAGAATCAAGGTCCCACTCTCAATGGTTAGGCAGAAATGATTTTTTGAAGTTTGGATCAAAATAATGCATTAAAATGATTTTAATTCCATGAAAAATTCTCAAAATGCATCAAGATCAAAAAAGAAATTTGGTTTGAGGGTTGGGCAATGTTTCTAAATGGTTTTAAATGTTTCATGAATTTTTTGGTGATTTTTAAATACCTAAAAGTATTTTTAATTAATTAATTCTCATTAATTAATTAAAAATAAACTTTTAAATATTTAAAAATATTTTTTTGTATGCTAAAAATAAAAATAAAAATATTTTTGTGTTCTGAAATTTAATAAAAGTTTGCATAAAAAATTTCAGAATTTTTGAATAAGTTTTACTATTTTTAAATAAATGGACAAAACAATGCAATTAAGTGAAAAATAAAATGAATTTAAACTGAAATAAAGAAAAGTCATTCAATCTGAAGGTCCAGATCCAAACTCATACGCGTGCGCATTGACCTGGCGCCATATCCAATGGCCAGCATTCAAACCTGGCTAATTAATGATTAAGCCCTAATGACAGCCCTAATGACTTTCAGGCGACCGGAACACTGTTCCGGTCGTCTTCTCCGATCAAACAAAATTGCAATCTCTCTCAAAACGCAACTAAAACGAAATCTAATTGCCCAGAACTCTTCCCCACTCAAACACGAATCAAAACCCCCATTCAAACAACATTTATCATTCAGCAACAAGGAGAATCGAATCAAACAATTTCTAGGGCAAAAATTTCAGGCACTGCGTACATCCTCATTTCTCACTCATTTTCAAAAATAAACACATATTCATGATCAGGGAAGCATGTAGAAGCTATTAAGAACTTAAAAATCCATTTCTGGAAAAAAAGTTCATGAAGCTACCTGAGTTTGAAGCTTTTCAGTCTGCAACTTTCTGGCCCTTTCTCTTTGTGCAATCCACTCCTATGACCTCCCTTATGCTTCTGAAAGGCTTAGAACAAATTTATTTGGGCTGGTTTGAGAGTTACAGAAGTTCTGTTCAAGCTCAGGTGAGGATCGTGTTTATGATTCAGGCAGTTTAAGGCAAGGATGAGGGGTGTTTTATGACCAGGATGATGAGTTGAGTTGATTCATGGAGTTTGTTTGTGAGTTTGTGGCTTGTATGCTGAGTTTCGAAAGCTTTTGCTTTTGGGAGTGAAAATGAGAATGTGTTGCTATGGCTTGCTTCAGGCTTGCTGGTTATGTGCTTTGGCTTGCAATTAGTTTGTATAAACAATGGCTATTGGTCAGATGAAGTGACATGTCCTTTTGTGATAGGTATGGTTACTTTTGCAAATTGTCAACTTTGTGTAAGAGAAAGCATGGGTCATGTTCTAGCCAAGTACAAGGGGTGAGGGCTGCGCAGCATGGTGAGGGAAAAGGCTAGGGCTGATCAGCAAAGTAGCTAGCAAGTGGATGCAATGCCATCATGAGTTTTTGCAACTTGGTTTGCTTTTGATCTTCATGAAAATATCTTGCTCCAAAGGCCAAACAATATGAGAAACTCTTGGCCCATTCTGATTTTTAGGACTTGTGTGATGTTTGTGTAATGGTTTGACATCAATTAGAAGTCACAAATTGTCTTGATACAAGATTTTGCAAGTTTCCTATTTGGTGCATAACTTGAATTTTAGTGATTTTTGCCAACTTTGATGAGCCATAACTTTTGATCCAAAATGAATTAGGTCATGTTCTTGTACTTTTTGAAAAGGGAAAGATCTATTCTACAACTTTCATGACCAAAGTTTTTCCATTTGAAGCTTTCTTGAATCAAAAAGTAAGGGTTTAAAAAGTTGCATAAAATGACATTTCCATTAAAAGTCAAACTTGCCCAAAAAAAAGTCAACTTTGCAAAAACTTCAAATTCTTCAATTTTGTGAACTTCAAACTTCTTCTATGATCAAATAAAGATCATATGCATTCAAAATGATGAAGAATGCCCTTTGGTTGGGTCATTGGAGGCCTCAGATGCCCTGATTTTGCACTGACTTGCTTGAAAAGTCAACTCTTGATCAGATGACTTCCCCATGGAATTTCTTCATGAAAATTGATATGCATACTCCCTATACCATATAGAGACCAATAGAAACAAGAATGACCAAAAAATTTGGAGTTATGGCCTCTGAAACCAAAACCCTAATTTTAGGTCATCTGTGCAGTCTAGCCTGGCTCTGCTTCTATACCATTCCCAGTTCTTGTGATTCTTTGACATTTTTGACTTTGAGAGGATGTAATATGATATAAGAACATACATGGACCTCTTTGAAGTGATTTCTGACCGTTGGAGTGGTTCAAGAAGCCCTTGGATTGCTCAGATCACAAACCCTAGATGCAGATGACTTTGAATCTATGCAGTGAATCAAAAATGTAATATGAGATGGTATGATTGTGTTTATGCATATGCAATGATCACAAGCCATGGTGTGAATGGGTGAGGGAAAATTTGGGGTGTTTACAGTCATTCTCTCACAAATAAGCTTCACACCTAGGCTTCCAAAGCAGGACACAGATAAAACTTTCCTAACATAATCAGTTTTCATCTTTTAGCTTCAACCTTGGGCTTCAATCAAGGCATATATAAATCAAATCTTCCCTCTTTAGAGATAACAAATTCTCTCTACTTAGCACCTTTTAGCTTCAACATTGGGCTTCAATCAAGGCACAAATAGTCAAACACTATACAGTCACTCAAAATCAGTCATAGCCTTAAACTTTAACAAAGCTAATTCTTTCATTACAATTATAGTCTTGGACTTTAACTAAGCTAACACTAGTCATAGTCTTGGAATTTAACTAAGCTAAATCCCAACAATACGGTCATAATATTGGACTCTTACTAAGCTAAACATCCATCCTTTCTTGAGTTATGCAAATTAAGATAACTCATTCAGTTATCCTGAGCTATGCAATTTAGGTCAACCATTCAGTCTTTCTTGAGCTATGCAATTCAGGGTACCCATTCTGCTTATGCCTTAAGCTATGCAATTCAAGCAACTAACCAACCAGTTATAAACAATTATTTTTCAGCTTCAATCATGGGCTTTGATCAGTAAATAAACAGACTTTTCAACTTCAATCTCGGGCTCTAATCAAGACACAAATACAAAAAAATTGAGCATCAACATCCTGTGCTTTAACCAGGATACAAATCAACCCTTTACTCCTATCTCTAGCCTTTTATGAGGAACTACGATGATATGATCCCTCAATTCTCTTTTTGGGGGTACGTAGGCAAAAGGTCGTAAGATCTTTGCGAGCACACCAAACAAAAAACAACAATTAGGTTTCTAAATCTAAGAAAAACATCATAAAATTATGATGATACAAAAACACAAAAACACTAACATCACCCTATCAATCACCACTCATCTCATACCTAGACCCATATAAAGAAACTCCCATCAATATAAAAAAGAACAAATTTTATACTAATCCAAAGTTTTGAAATAAGCTTAAGAAGAACCCAAAAACATGTGGGCATCTGTTAAATTACAGTATGCAAAGTGGGGTGAGTTTAAGATATATTTTCCCCTCCATAACCAGCTTCACCAGGATAAAAATAAGAAATCAGAAAGTAGCAAAAATGCGATAGTGATTAAAGACCACAAAAATCGAGCTACATGAAAATGGCGTCGTCTGTACGAACTTCTTTTTACTGTTTTAATATAGAATTTTCTTTTAAACCTTTTTTTAGTTAGAAAAAAACCTAGGTTTAGGAACATTTATATATACAGTTTTTATACAGATTTATACTGCTTTATATTTAAGTTTCCGCAAAATATATGTTCAACTGATATCCTTGGGGGTGGTTTCAGAAAAATGGGAATGTGATTAATCCGCATCTGGGTGAGTTTGAGTGCACTTTAAGATAGGTATGGCATAATTGAGATATCTTGTTGGGAGTCCAATCCTGATGAGGTGAAACCTCAAAAGTCCTTGAATTAGTCTAGGTATCTAGTGTGAAATTGATGTTTATAGCATACTTTTTGTGTGTTGCATTCATGCATTCATCAAAAGAAAATATTTTTCACCGTATTTTTGTGTGTTGCATTCATGCATTCATCAAAAGAAAACATTTTTTTAAAAAATTCATCATTATTTTTCTCATTTAAAAGAACTGAACGAACGTTTGTTTCATATTACCAGTTTTTCAAAAATTGACTTTGGGCGACAAAAAACCCACAAGGTTACATTCAAGAGTCAGAGATTGGATGATCTGAGAAAGCTAGGAAAGCTTGTCACAGATAAGGAATCATATAGGGCAAAGTTTGGAGAACTCTTGTCCCTACTGAAAGTTAGCATGACAGAAGGTATTCTTCCTACACTAGTTCAGTTCTACGACCCGATGTACCACTGCTTCACATATCCAGATTACCAGCTTTGCCTAACATTGTAATAGTACTCTCAATTGATAGGCATCCCTATTAATGAGAAAATACAATTATCCAGATTGGAAGGAATTCCGAGAGAATCAACAATTTCCAGGAATCTTGCTTTGGAAGAGTCAGAAGTTAAAGCTCGTTAGAATACCAAAGGAGGAATCGAGGGTCTGCCTATCGCTCCCGAATATTTGCATCCCGGTACAAGCGCGAACGGTCGGAGAAAGGAGAAATGAGGGTGAAGTGAATAGAGTCGCCAGCTAGGCATTTTTATCCCAAAGGAAAGGTAATGCTGCATAAACCTGGAAAGATATGGATAAGACGGTCGCGAACCAGAGAAACTGAGAAAGGGGGTTGGTTACAACCTGAGAAGGTATTAGCACCCAGATTGTCCGTCGTACTCGACGGGATCCACGCTTGAAAGTTTGTGTTTAAAGGGGTAGTGTTTGTGCTATCTGTGTGCAAGAGCTATAAAAGGAATATACAAGTGTCAGTGCAAGAAAATGAAGTGAAGTGCTCAGGAATAAGGCTTAAAAGAATAATGCTAGAAGAGGGGGGGGGAGACAGAGACTTTTGTTCGATAACAGCTAAGTTATGCCTACGTATCCTCTCGTGCAATGAGGAAGTCATAACACCGTAGTTCGACTCAAAGAGACTGAAATATAAATTGACTATGAACTGCTTACTTGTCTATGCTCAAGTGTATGACATGTCTGGCTCAGGTGCTAACTGTCTTGCATTAGACGGAAGAAGCAAGTTCTCGTTTGTGAGTGAAGATGATGAGAAAAGAATCCTGAAGGAGACGATTATTGTTTGTTTTTTTGTTTTCAATCTTGTATTGTTTTTTGGTGTTTGTCATAAGTTAATGAGCTTAAGCCTAAACCAAAGGTTAGTGAACTCATCATATCCTCCCTTTGATTAGGGATAATGAGAATACCTTAAGTATGAGATAAACATCTCAAACTTAATTACCATGATGTAGGATTAAGATCATTAACCTACTTGTGATTATTTAGATGTTTCTGATGTTTTTGTTTAGTGTTAAGTAACAAGTTTAAGCCATAATCAAGGATTAGTGAACCCATTACACCATCCTAATAAAAGGATAATAGATGAGCACACTTAAGCTGAGGAAGATACCTCAGCTTAATCCATGATTAGGGATTAACCTCATGACAAAACAAACCTTTATTAAAGTGGATTTTAATTAATGATAAGATTAAGAAGTGAATTTTATGGTTTGTAAGACAACTAGAGGAGGACTTGTCCATTAACACTAGGGTTAGTCCTTCTTAACCAATAAAGGAAGAATTAGAACCCTAATGCAAGGCCCAAGTTACAAGCTTTTGTCTTAGTGATTATTAAGATGGATTGATTAAGAGGTTTAAACACCTTAAGGGTTTAACACTTAGGATTAAAGTTATACACTTCATTCTAAGAGAAGGATGTAGGCATAACCTTAATCACAAAGTCTTATAACCTTAAAGGTTTAGTCTCTGATTATGAGGTGAGAAGAGAGATACAAAGGAGACACAAAGGTAAAAACTAAAGGGGGACTAATCAAAACCCTAATTATTGTCATGCTTGGATGTTCCTATGGTTTGTAAGGCTTGCAAGAGATCTTCAGAGAAGCCACCAATGGAAGAAGCAAATGAAAGAAGGAGAAGCAGAAGAAACAAGTTAACTTACTTCATTGAAGAAGATAAGTTACTTGAAGAAAGAAAGTGAATGATGAACATGAATGAGCAAGATCACTCTAAAGCAAAGAAAAATGCAGCAATGATGCATAAGAAGAATGAGAAGTGAAGGCAAATTCACTTCTCAAGTTACTTACCACTTGAAAAGGTTATCATACAAGAATGAAATGAAATGAAAATGAAATGTATGCAAGGATGCAAACCAAAACCAGAAGCATAAACATGATGCAAATGATGCTATGAGATGATGCAAAGACATGTCAAGTGTTATGAATGATCATACAAGAGATGAGAATGCAAATGAAGCATGTAGGACGCATGAAAGCACATGAAAGTTCATGGAATGGAATGAATGCATCTCATGGCAAATGGATGAAGAAATGATCAAACATGGTTCTAATGTGTCCTATGATGTCTAAGATGACATGTGAATGCAAGAAATGTCATGGCAAGTTCATGAATGGATGCATATGCAAGATGTATGCAAATGAACATGAGAAATTAGGGTTTTAATGCAACATGAGATAAAAAAATTGAAAATGCAAACCATAAGATAACCATAAAACAAAAGCAAACCATAAGATAAAAAATTGAAAATGCATTCAAAGGAACCCTAACCCCATATGATATCACACCCCAAAGGAGGAGGTCTAACTCTTAACCTAAAGAAAGTTGTGAATTTTCTAAGTTATCTAGGGTTTTAAGGTACCTTAAGAGGGAAAATGCAAATCAAATAAAAAATGCAAGATAAATATGTGACAAAAATATGCTAGACACTACATGATATATGAAGATCAATTCAAAAATAATCAATGTCATACCCTTCATGGTTAGGCAGAAAAGAATTCTTGAAGTTAGGGTTAAAAAATAGGATTTTTATGAACCCTAAATTCAAGAAAAATGTCAAATTTGATTCAAAACCAAAAAGAAATTTGTATGAATGGTTTGACAATGTTTATAAATGTCCTAAGATGCAATGTGAATTGTTTTGGAATTTTCAGAAACCTAAATGATATTTTAATTAATTAATTTCCATTAATTAATTAAAATAAACATTTAAATATTTTTAAAATGGTTTTTTAATGCAAAAAATAAAAATAAAAATGTTTTCTGGTTGAGAAAAATATTTGAATTAAAAATGCAGAAGGAAAATATTTTTAGAATTTTCTAGGTATTTTAAATTAATTATGCAAAAAAAATGCAATAAAATGAATTTAAAATGAATTAAAACAAAAGTCAGTTGATCCAAGGGTTCACATTTGAACTGAGGATGGAGGGAAAGACCTGGCGCGCGTTTGGAGGGCTGAGATTGGTTCTGGCATTTTAAATTTAATAAACCTAATTAACTTAATTAATCAGGATTTAGGGTTTTAATGAAAGATCTGGACCATTCGTACGCGCGCGGGAAACAAATCCAAGGGCTGAAATTCAAACTCACACTAAACCCTAAATTAAACCCTAATCCTTTTCAGGTGATCGGAACAGTGTTCCGGTCATCTTCTCCGGCCACTCAAACTTGCTATCTCTCCTAAAACGTAAAATAAACTCACCAAACTCTCCAGAAATGATCCTTATAACATTCTAAACAAGATTCAGCCAATAAAAATCATTTATTTCACATGAACATTAAGATTCGAAGCAAAACGGAAAATCACACAGAAATTTCATAAGTTCAATACATGCTCAATACTTGATCATTTTCAAAACTAAACACATCAGGATCATCAGTGAATCATGAAAAATCATTCAGGAACTTAAAAACGCAATTCTGGAAAATTTGTTCTTGATGTTACCTGAAGTGAAGCTTTCTCAAACTGAGCTGTTTGGCCTCCTCTTTGGTACAAAATGACTACAATGATCCTCCTGGTGATGCTTTGATGCTTGGAGGAAGTTTTTAATGGCTGGTTTGAGAGCTTTCACTCTTGCTGGTCAGAAATCGTGTTTTGTGTAGGGGTGCTTTTAGGTTGCAATGAAGGGTGGGAAATGATCCTTTTGTGTTGCTGAGTTGATTGGTGAAAAAAGTTTGGAGTTTGAGTGAGTGTGTTGTGTGTTTTGAAGGCTTTTGCAAATGGGGTGATTTTTGAGAGCTTGAGGATTCTAAGGTTTCAGCCTTGCTTGTTGTGTGTTATGAGTTCTATAATGCTTGCATATGATGTTGTGATTGGTCAGAGGAGTTGGTGTGTGTTGCACCCCAAAATTTGCCCTCACAATACAAGACTTTGTGTGCTAAGAAGGTTCACAAGGTTCACAAGACCTTTCATGAGGTTCATGAAGTTTACAAGACACTTTATGAGGTTCACAAGGTTCACAAGACCTTTCATGAGGTTCATGAAGTTTACAAGACACTTTATGAGGTTCACAAGGTTCACAAGACCTTTCATGAGGTTCATGAAGTTTACAAGACACTTTATGAGGTTCACAAGGTTCACAAGACACTTTATGAGGTTCACAAGGTTCACAAGACCTTTCATGAGGTTCATGAAGTTTACAAGACACTTTATGAGGTTCACAGGGTTCACAATACCTTTCATTAGGTTCACAAGATTCACAAGACATCTTATGAGGTTCACAAGGTTCACAAAGTTCATCATTGGTCAGAAGATTTGACAATTCCCTCAGGCAAGGCATTCTCCTAAGCAGTGCATCCAAAACTAGGGTTTTGACTTTAATCAGGCTAAATGGATTTCCAAGACTTCAAGTGAGCTTCATAAACATCTTATATGTGTTTAAGAATCCCCATGACAAGTTTCAAGACTTTTCTCAAAGGTTTGCTCAGTCAAATGATCAGATAAGTCAAAATCAGTCAAAGTAGTTAAAAAGTCAAACTGAGGTCAATGATCACACTAAAATTCACCGTATTTCTGACTCCGATTTCACATGCATTCTTAGCTTTTATTGTTGTTTTGCTTTGTTATTGCTTTGTTTTCTTATGTTTTCAGGTTTTTATAATAATCGGAGCTGGAATCGGGAAAAGGAGCGAAAAAGGAGTGAAAACGGAAGAAAACCTAGAAATTCAGCGTTTTGCACTTACGGCACCCACCGTGGCGGGCGCCATGGGGTTAGCCATGACGTGGCCACGTCTCAAGACCACTCCTCAACCTCCAGGACCCACGATCCCCACTTTCTCATCCCCTGTAGGGACCATGGCGGGCGCCATAGGCCTGTGGCGGGCGCCACAAGGCCAATTCCAGTAACCTCCACTTTTTAGTGGAGGGGCATCCCAGTCATTTCATGCTTTCAGTTTTCCTATAAATAGGACCTTAGATTTTCGTTTTTCTTCATCCAGAATTAGATTTCTCTAGGCATATATCAGTTATAAAGCAGTTGCCATTCCACATCGGGGTGCCTCTGCAATCGAGTGATCGAGTCTGTAATCTGTCTGTGTGATCGAGTTTTGGAGCACTCTGGAGGAAGTTAATCCTGCCGCCATTTTAATTCAAGTTCGTATTTTACTTTCATTTATTTCTCGCATTGCTTTACTTTTATTTATTATCCGCACTCGCACTTTACTTTGTTTATTTCCCGCACTCGCACTTTACTTTGTTTATTATCCGCACTCGCTTTAAATTCATTTACTTTCCGCACTCGCTTTAAATTACTTTTATGAAAAACTATAAAAAGAATCTTTACTTTATCATGTCTAACTAATTCCATAAAGGTTAGAATGTAAGGATCGTAATTAAACCAGTAATCAGTATAATTGTTCGTGGAAACACCTAAGGGCTATTTTATCTTTCAATTCAAGTAATTGTTTTTAACTATTTCAAAAACAGCCAAAAGCGCTTTGTCTAGTTTATTAGGAGATTTTAGATTTAAAAGAAAAGAGATTTTAAAACGATTTTCGGACGCGTTATGAGATTTAGAGTCTGGTTCATAAGAACCTCTTTTTGCTAAGAAGTCCAGGTTAAAATACTTTTCAACTTAGTTAAGATACTATATTTCTTAAAAATAGGTTTACTACTCTAACGCAGTACGCACCTTTTTATCCGTGACAATAGGAGGGGTTGATTAGAGAGTACAACTCGGTTCTGAATACGCGAAAGCGACAGTTCCTGTTAAATTAGTTCTTTTCAAAGGAGAAAACATTGCCCATAAGTAGTTCCATTAACAAGTACTGGATTATCATTGATTACGTGAATTACATTCGAGCCTGTCTTTTATTTATTATTTAAAATTATTATTTTATTTACCATTGCACCCTTATTAAAACCCTTAAAAATAGTTGCCTTAGATACACACCATAACAACAGGTACGATATATTGACACTTGGTCTCTGTGGATTCGATAATCTTTTATATTACTTTGACGTGTTCGTGCACTTGCGAAAAACACGCATCAAGTTTTTGGCGCCGTTGCCGGGGACCAATTTCGTCAAATTTCATTACCCTGTAGTTATACCGTTTAGACTAAGGTTGTTACCCACCGGTCAATGCGAAAGACTCGCAGTGCCGGAAGTTTAGTAGACCCTCTAGCTGAACCTGAACGTTACGCTCGCGCACGTTTATTTTTCCATAGGAATAGGAGAGCTATGGCCGAAGAACAAAACCGAAGACCTCTTAAGGACTTCGCCCAACCATCAAACGAGGAACCTAGTTCCAGTATAGTAAACCCCGCTATCCCAGCAAATAATTTCGAACTTAAACCATCCCTGCTGCAATTAGTGCAACAGAGACAATTCGCATGTCTCGCTACTGATAACCCGAACCAACATTTAAAAAACTTTCTTCAGTTAGCAGACACCTTTAAAACCAATGGAGCTTCTCCTGAGGCGATACGCTTAAGATTATTTCCCTTTTCCCTCAGAGATAAAGCTCTATCATGGTTAGATTCCCTTCCACCCAATTCAATAACAACTTGGGATGACCTTAGGAAAGTTTTCCTTGCTAGATATTTTCCCCCGAGCAAGACCGCTCTTCTTCGAAACCTAATAACTAGATTTACCCAAAACCAAGGAGAGTCGTTCTTCGAAGCCTGGGAGAGATATAAAGAACTATTAAGAACATGCCCACATCATGGCTTAGAGAATTGGCTAATCATCCAAACCTTCTATAATGGACTTCATTATAACACTAAAATGACCATCGACGCTGCCGCTGGTGGCGCACTGATGAACAAACCTTACCCTGAAGCTAGTGCCCTTATCGAGGATATGGCCCAAAACCATCAATCATGGGGAGTAGAACGAGCGACAGTGGAAAAGAAGGAAGCCCAAGGAGGAATACATGAGCTAAGCTCTATAGACATGATGCAGGCTAAAATGGACGCGTTGGCCCTTAGAGTCGAACATATGTGTACAACTCTGAATACTGTAGCCGCAGTTTCGCCGAATTGTGAGATATGTGGAATGCAAGGACACCAATCCGCCGAATGCAATCTGTTAAATGAAACCAACACTGAGCAAGTGAACTATACCCAAGGGAACCCATTTTCAAACACATATAACCCTGGATGGAGGAATCACCCAAACTTCTCCTACAAAAATAATAACCCTATTCAAAATACCGCACCTCCGAGACAACAAGGTTACCAAGCCCCTAGAACAAATCAACCTATGCAACCTGTACCACCAAGCCCGAGCTTTGAGGAAATTGTAAAAGATTTTATCGTTGCTCAAAAACAGAAAAACAAAGAGTTCATGAACCAAAACGTCCATGTTAACGAACTAATTACCCAGTTAGGAACCAAGGTTGATCAAATCATTACGCATAATAAGATGCTTGAAACCCAAATCTCTCAGGTAGCGTTAAACCAAGCCCCACAGACTACACCTGGAGGACAGTTCCCTGGACAACCTCAACAAAACCCGAAAGGGCAAGCAAATGCCATTACTCTAAGAAGTGGAACCGCTTATAAGGAACCTTTGAACCCTAGATTGAGTGAGCCCGAAACTTCTGAGAGGAATGAGAAAAAGGAACCAGAGAAGCCTGAAACCCCGGAAAGTCAAGAAAAAGGAGAAGAACCTAAAAATAAAACCTATGTACCACCACCGCCATACAAACCACCAATACCTTACCCTCAAAGATTAAAGAAAACCCAAATCGATAATCAATATCAAAAATTCGTTAAGGTTATAGAAAAACTTCACGTAGAAATCCCCTTTACAGAAGCCATCACCCAAATACCTTCTTACGCTAAGTTTCTCAAAGACATACTTACGAATAAACGTAGACTTGAAGATCCGAAACCCGTGGAATGTAATTCTATTTCCGAAGATAGGTTAGCAAAGAAAGATAAAGATCCCGGAAATTTTTCCATTCCTTGTATTTTGGGGAATCATGTCATCGAAAAAGCTTTTCTAGACTTAGGAGCTAGTGTGAGCTTAATGCCTTTAGCAGTTTGTGAGAGATTAAACTTAGGAGAATTACAACCTACTAAGATGTCACTTCAACTAGCCGATAGATCCGTTAAATACCCTATAGGCATACTTGAAGACGTCCCTGTTAGGATAGGTCAGCTGTTTATACCTACTGATTTTGTTGTCATGGACATTAAAGAAGATGACGACATACCAATACTCCTAGGTAGACCATTCTTATCGACTGCTGGAGCCGTAATAGATGTTAAAAAAGGAAAACTAACTTTTGAGGTAGGTGAAGAGAAGATAGAATTTGTATTGTCAAAATTTCTTATGGCACCTGTGATAGGAGATTCTTGTTATGCCTTAGATATCATCGAAGAATGCATTAGGGAATTAGAACAAGAAGAAGAAAATGAATCTATAAAATTGCCATCAACCCTTATTTTGGAAGATGACAATTATAAAACACCCTACATTGATGATAACCTTCACGAATGTTTATCTCTTACCCCAGATCCTATGCCTTGCCCTATAAAACCGACCGTAAAACTTAAGGAACTGCCTAAAAACCTGAGATATGAATTTCTTGATGAAGATATGAATCGTCCAGTTATAGTCAGTGCTACCCTAAACCAAGAAGAAACCGATCAATTATTAGAAGTTTTACGTAGGTACCCCTCAGCCTTAGGATATAAGATCTCTGATCTAAAAGGAATAAGCCCATCTGTATGCATGCATCGGATTTTGCTTGAAGAAGATTCAAAACCTTCCAGAGAACACCAACGAAGAATAAATCCTATAATGAGTACTGTAGTTAAGACTGAAGTTCTTAAGTTATTAGAGGCAGGTATAATATATCAGATCTCGGACAGTAAATGGGTGAGTCCTGTGCATGTAGTACCCAAAAAGGGAGGCATCACAGTCGTGCAGAACGAGAAGGGCGAACCTGTAGCAAAAAGAACCGATGGAGGTTGGCGTATGTGCATAGATTATAGAAAATTAAATAAAGCAACTAGGAAGGACCATTTCCCATTACCATTCATAGACCAAATGTTGGAGCGCCTAGCCAGACACTCTTACTTTTGTTACTTAGATGGATATTCAGGATTCTTCCAAATACCTATTCACCCCGAAGATCAAGAAAAAACTACCTTTACATGCCCAGTTGGAACCTTTGCCTATAGAAGAATGCCTTTTGGACTTTGTAATGCTCCTGCAACTTTCCAACGCTGCATGATGTCTATCTTTGCTGATTATTTAGATGGAATTATGGAAGTATTTATGGACGATTTCTCAGTTTGTGGATCAGATTTCAAAAATTGTCTTGTCAACCTTGAGAAAATCCTGGAGAGATGTGTGGAGGTAAACCTTGTGCTAAATTGGGAAAAATGTCATTTCATGGTCACCGAAGGGATTGTTTTAGGACATATAGTTTCCGAAAAAGGTATAGAGGTAGATAAAGCAAAAATAGAAGTCATAGAGAATCTAAAACCGCCGAAGACTATCAGGGAGATAAGAAGTTTTCTTGGACATGCCGGATTTTACCGACGTTTCATCAAGGATTTCTCCAAAATAACAAAGCCCTTAACTGGTCTTTTAATGAAAGATGCTGAATTTATCTTCGATGAAAAATGTACTGAAGCATTTAATCTTCTGAAGCAAGCTCTGATTTCAGCACCTATAATGAAACCCCCTGATTGGTCAGAACCGTTTGAGATAATGTGTGACGCCAGTGATTATGCTGTTGGAGCCATTCTAGGTCAAAGAAAAGATAAGAAGTTACATGTGATTTATTATGCCAGTAGAACCCTAGACGCTGCACAGCTCAACTACGCAACAACCGAAAAGGAGCTCCTAGCTGTAGTTTTCGCAATAGACAAATTTAGATCTTATCTAGTAGGAGCCAAGATTATAGTTTACACCGACCATGCTGCCATTCGTTACTTACTAAGCAAAAAGGATGCCAAGCCTAGGTTACTTCGATGGATTCTATTACTGCAAGAGTTTGATTTGGATATCCGTGATAAGAAAGGCACTGATAATGTGGTAGCTGATCACCTATCTAGGCTAGAATACCTGAAACCTGATCCAGTTCCCATAAATGACGATTTTGCCTATGATAGACTGATAGCCCAACTAGAAACTATTGAAGATGATAACCCAGATCCTCATGAGTACTTTCACAAATCCTTAGCTATAAGCAATGTACCTTGGTATGCAGACTTTGTTAATTACCTAGCCGCTGACATCATACCTCCTGATCTAAACTACCACCGGAAGAAGAAGTTCTATAGTGATGTGAGAAACTTCTATTGGGACGAACCGTTTCTTTTCAAGAGAGGTAAAGATGGCATTTTCCGCCGTTGTGTTCCAGAAGAAGAGGTAAATAATATAATTGAGCATTGTCACTCTGCACCCTATGGTGGACATGCAAGCACATCTAAGACCTACGCCAAGATTCTTCAAGCTGGCCTATTCTGGCCTACTATGTGGCGTGATGTCCATGCTTTCATTGTCAAGTGTGATAGATGCCAACGCACAGGGAATATTTCAAGACGTAATGAAATGCCGTTAAGAAATATCCAAGAAGTAGAACTCTTCGACGTATGGGGTATAGACTTTATGGGACCGTTCCCACCATCTTTTGGAAATCAGTACATCTTAGTAGCTGTTGACTACGTGTCTAAATGGATTGAAGCTATCGCCGCACCCACAAACGACACCAGAGTAGTCATCAAATTATTCAAAAATTATATATTTCCCAGGTTTGGAACCCCCCGTTTAGTCATAAGTGATGGAGGATCACACTTCATATCGAGAATATTTGATAAACTTTTAAGCAAGTATGGAGTTAAGCATAGAGTAGCAACACCATACCACCCACAGACCAATGGACAAGTGGAAGTATCTAATAGGGAGATAAAACAAATCCTCGAGAAGACTGTCTCTATATCTAGAAAGGATTGGTCACAGAAACTTCAAGAAGCATTATGGGCCTATAGAACCGCTTTCAAAACTCCTATAGGAACAACCCCTTATCAACTGGTCTATGGAAAATCATGTCACTTACCATTTGAATTGAAGCATAAGGCCTATTGGGCCATCAAAACTTTGAATTTGGATTACTTGACTGCTGGTGAGAAACGTATCCTTGATATCCACAAATTAGAAGAGCTCAGACAATCTGCCTACGAAAATGCCATCATATACAAAGAAAGAACAAAAGCTTGGCATGATAAAAGAATCATAAGAAGAGACTTCAAAATAGGCGATCCTGTTCTCCTGTTCGATTCTAGGTTACGACTTTTTCCAGGTAAACTTCGTTCAAGATGGACTGGCCCTTTCGAAGTATCGAAGATCCTAAGATCCGGTGCTATTGAAATCAAGAACCAGACATGTAAACCGTTCATCGTCAATGGACAGAGGTTGAAGCCCTACGAAGGAGGTGACATTCCAACAACATACACCTGCCATACTCTGAGTGATCCACCATATCCTTCCAATGATGTTTAATTATCGGTCGTCGAGCTAATGACGTTAAACAAGCGCTGCATGGGAGGCAACCCATGGTTTTTCTTATTTATGTACTTTTTATTTATTTTTACTTTATTTTAATTTATTTATATTATTATTATTATGTCAGGACTAACGATTGAATGTTTTATGTGCTTTCAGGACTTGTTTGCTAACCTTGTACAGAATGCAGAACCCTGATGACATGCACGTGGCCTTTAGAGACGACGCACAGAGAGAGCGTTACTATGTCCACATGAGACGCCCAATGGCTCCTACCAGGTACCCTGACCATGACTGCATGGATGCCTTGGGGATAGAGCCAAGCGTCAGATTTTTATGCCATCAGCTCCACTGGGGACAGTTTGACTACAGGAACAACACTTATAGGAACTTGACTCTTGAGTTCCTCAGCTCGTTTCATCATGACCCTTGGGCTGGACCCGATGGACTCGCTGTTTTCAGCCACCTGACCTACAAACACAGATTTATGAGCTCCGTAAGGAGACTGCCCTGCTCAAGCAGGAAGTGGCAGACTTAGAGTTACAGATGCAGGTTTTTGATCTCACTCATGCCTCAGAGGCCGATGCTCTATATCAGGCGATTGAAGAGCTTCGGAGGGAGATAGCTGAGATTCGTGGATCAAGCCAGGAAAAGACGCCTACCACATGACTCATTCTACATTGACAGCACTACCCTAGTATTTAATATTTATCGCATTTCCAGGCATATTTTACTTTATTGCAGCTTTTATATTTTCATGCACTTTGAATTTCTTATATATATACATATTATGCACTAATTTTTCTTTTTCTTTTTTGATTTTTAATTATTTTATTTTTATCGTGCAAAGAAAAAAAAAATAAGACAAAAATATTTTCATTTTTGTCTTTACAAAAAAATATGCAAGCCTCAAGCCTTGAAAAGAAGAAGAAAACGCTATTCAGACCCCCCGGAAGACAAAGGTGCAAGGAAGGCCCAAAAGGAGGATCCAAAAACTACAAGGCCCAGGAATTGGCCTTGTGGCAGGCGCCATAGGCCCTGTGGCGGGCGCCACACCGTATCAACAACAAGTACGGGGCTGAATCCCCATTTCCACCATTTTCATCCCTTTCTTCACCAAAAACCCATTTTTATAACCTTCCAAAACCTCCTTGAACCCCATTAAAGCTCCCTCATTTCCAAAATACCCACCATCCATAAAACATATCCAACATCCATTTCCATTTTCATCCATCAAAAACCAAAAAAAAATCAAAACTTTATCATTCCCCTCATAAACCACTTTTCTACCATTTTCACTACCTAAGGAGCATTCAACAATGGAGTTCAACGGATTTCTTCTTCGTGATGGAAGACCGGGCGAAAGGCAACGGAAAATTATTCAGAGGCTTCAAAGTCGAGAAATTCTCTCGACTAGGTATGTCGACGATAACTGTCTGTATGTTTTGGGTATTTATCATAGTGTTTTTAATTTATTAGAATTTCTAGGCTTGCATAATATTTTCATTAATCAGGAACCTACCTATGAGAGACTGACAACTGAGTTTTTGAGTTCTTTGATATACACTGTCAGTCCTAACACTGCTAGCACTGTTGGTACTGTTATTTTTAGACTGTTCGGAATTGAGTATGAATTCAGTACCGACGATCTAGCAGGTTTGTTAGGAATCCCTCATAGGGAAGGTGCAATTTGTGAGGCACCTTTGGATGCGGAGTGGTCGGCCGAGGTATTTACCTTCTGGCAAAGGCTTTCAAGTACTTCAATTAATTCTTTTGAAGGGATACTTGCGTCGACCATTCACAACCCGACCATAAGAGTTTTTAGACTTCTTTTGGCATGTACTATTTTTGGCCGGGAAAGTCCAAACAAGGTAAATGCTCGTGAACTCCTATTTTTGCAAGGATGCCTCACTAGAACCCACATCAATCCGGTCCCGTTTATGCTTGCTCATATGACTTTATTTACTAACAAAACAGGACCGATTGTTTTTGGAGGGCTTGTTACGTCTATTGCTCGGGCTCTTGGCCTGAACGATGAGATAGCTACACTTGAACCACTACCTCCTCGCACAATTAATTTAAAATTTCTGAAAGACATGAAATTGTGCCGAACGAGGAGAGAAGGTGGTTATGAGTTGATGGTTCATGGGGTAGCTATCCCATCTGTTGCTTTACCATGCAGTAGACGTACTGATGTACGTGATGAAAGGAACTGGACCTATGATCTTAATGCTCCACGTGTTTTGGGTCCACTTCCTCCTAATATTCCCGATGGGGAGGCACATGACACTGATGAAGAGTATGATCGGAGAGAGCAGTCTCCCATCCCTCACATGTCCCCCCATCGTCCTTCACAGTCACACACTGCACCATCTTCCTCTAACCCTGTTGCAGGTACTGCTCCTGGATTCCATGTCACCGAGGAGATGTGGCGTGATATGACAGCTAGAGAAGAAAGGCGTGATGGCCTTCTCTCTACTATTTCACAACAGCTGACGGACAACATGAGCTTCATGCAACAATCGCGATTGGTTTCGGATCGTGCTTATAGCAACGTTTGCCGTACCTTGAACGATATCTCATTAGAGCAGAACCGTCAGAGAGAGTTCAACAGCCGACACTACCAGCTTGTAGAGGCCACTCAAGGTTCCATCTTAGGTAACCTTCGAGAGGTCCGGAGTGCTCAGGCTGCTTTATCAGCACGACTCGACCGGAGGGACCAGCATCGTAGTAGATCCCGTCGTTCCAGACCATCACATCAGGACGGCGAAGGCACCAGTGCCCCTCCTCAGTAGACTTTTCCAGGTTACCCCCCTTATCTTATTTTCGAAACATTGGGGACAATGTTCGATTTAAGTGTGGGAGGGGATTTTATTGCTTTCCGTCATTTCCCTTTTTAGTTAATTATTTCCTTTCAGTTATTTTCCTTTTCAGTAATTTATTTTTCTTAGATAATGCATGAGTCTGACGAGTCACCAGTATAGTGTATTTTTAGTTCATCTTCATTTTTTCCCATTTCCTTAGCCTTACCAGAAAAATTTTAAAAAGAAAACAATGTTATTTCACATGTTTTTTTGGGCTTTGGGACAGGTTTAGATTAGGATGTGGTGACTTAGGTCAACTTTTTGAAACATCAGAACCATTTTAGCACCATAGACCTCTTGAATATAGGAATCACTCCTAAACCCCACCACCTTGGCCTTTATTATCATTCAAATAATTGGCCTAAGTAGTTTATTTTAGCAGTCAGCTCCGGCCTAAGCATGCTCTACGTAGGGGGCCGATGAACATAAGTGAATGATCCAGTGCTAATAAAAAAAAATAAAAAAATAAAAAAAGGCAAACTCTGGTATAGGTGACCCTCACAAAGTCATTTAAACCGAAAAAAGAGAAGAAAAAAAATTTTGCCACAAAAAGAAAAAAAAAATTGCAAGTCACCTATTGTTAGTTGGTTCAGAGGTATCTGGCACTGAACTTGGTAGGGCGGATTACGATCCGATCCCCCGCAACTTACAATTAGGTCAAATAAAAACAGGTTTACACATGCTTATGTGCCAGAAACCTTATGTTATGGATCAGAATCACTAACCGGTCACTCTACTATGAAGCATGTACGGATAACGGGCTTAATGTGATTGCGCCTGAATGAAAAGGACACAAAAAGATGAGAAGATAGGCCTAGGTATCGTGGGATGACATGGAGTGGTTAATATAGGATTGAAAGTTTGTGTCTATGTTACTATGGTACCCTTGGTTCACTTAGTTAGTATCTGTCACTACATCCTGACTTGAACTTAGAATCCCTTTAGCCCAAAGACACGTGTTGACACCATATTTTCTTAAGCTTTAATGTTTGCTTGAGGACAAGCAAAGGTTTAAGTGTGGGAGAATTTGATCACACTAAAATTCACCGTATTTCTGACTCCGATTTCACATGCATTCTTAGCTTTTATTGTTGTTTTGCTTTGTTATTGCTTTGTTTTCTTATGTTTTCAGGTTTTTATAATAATCGGAGCTGGAATCGGGAAAAGGAGCGAAAAAGGAGTGAAAACGGACGAAAACCTAGAAATTCAGCGTTTTGCACTTACGGAACCCACCGTGGCGGGCGCCATGGGGTTAGCCATGACGTGGCCACGTCTCAAGACCACTCCTCAACCTCCAGGACCCACGATCCCCACTTTCTCATCCCCTGTAGGGACCATGGCGGGCGCCATAGGCCTGTGGCGGGCGCCACAAGGCCAATTCCAGTAACCTCCACTTTTTAGTGGAGGGGCATCCCAGTCATTTCATGCTTTCAGTTTTCCTATAAATAGGACCTTAGATTTTCGTTTTTCTTCATCCAGAATTAGATTTCTCTAGGCATATATCAGTTATAAAGCAGTTGCCATTCCACATCGGGGTGCCTCTGCAATCGAGTGATCGAGTCTGTAATCTGTCTGTGTGATCGAGTTTTGGAGCACTCTGGAGGAAGTTAATCCTGCCGCCATTTTAATTCAAGTTCGTATTTTACTTTCATTTATTTCTCGCATTGCTTTACTTTTATTTATTATCCGCACTCGCACTTTACTTTGTTTATTTCCCGCACTCGCACTTTACTTTGTTTATTATCCGCACTCGCTTTAAATTCATTTACTTTCCGCACTCGCTTTAAATTACTTTTATGAAAAACTATAAAAAGAATCTTTACTTTATCATGTCTAACTAATTCCATAAAGGTTAGAATGTAAGGATCGTAATTAAACCAGTAATCAGTATAATTGTTCGTGGAAACACCTAAGGGCTATTTTATCTTTCAATTCAAGTAATTGTTTTTAACTATTTCAAAAACAGCCAAAAGCGCTTTGTCTAGTTTATTAGGAGATTTTAGATTAAAAAGAAAAGAGATTTTAAAACGATTTTCGGACGCGTTATGAGATTTAGAGTCTGGTTCATAAGAACCTCTTTTTGCTAAGAAGTCCAGGTTAAAATACTTTTCAACTTAGTTAAGATACTATATTTCTTAAAAATAGGTTTACTACTCTAACGCAGTACGCACCTTTTTATCCGTGACAATAGGAGGGGTTGATTAGAGAGTACAACTCGGTTCTGAATACGCGAAAGCGACAGTTCCTGTTAAATTAGTTCTTTTCAAAGGAGAAAACATTGCCCATAAGTAGTTCCATTAACAAGTACTGGATTATCATTGATTACGTGAATTACATTCGAGCCTGTCTTTTATTTATTATTTAAAATTATTATTTTATTTACCATTGCACCCTTATTAAAACCCTTAAAAATAGTTGCCTTAGATACACACCATAACAACAGGTACGATATATTGACACTTGGTCTTTGTGGATTCGATAATCTTTTATATTACTTTGACGTGTTCGTGCACTTGCGAAAAACACGCATCAGTCAACTGTGGTCAAACCAAAGTCAAACTTCATGATTTTTTGCCAACATCAAGTATATGAAGTAAAATTCATCATTTGATCAAGGGTTGATCATGATTCATCAAGGAGATTTCAGATCATCAAGAATCAGGGGTTTCTAAATTAGGGTTTCCTCAGGAAAAGTCAACTGAACTTTGACCAGCCATAACTTTCACATGCTTCATCACATTTTTCCCATCCAAAGCTCATTTTGAAGGAAATTGAATTCTCTACAACTTTGTGTCTCACAAGACAAGCCCAAAAATGCTTCATTTGGAAGGTATGAGCTAAGACATTATAGGTCCTTTTGAAAGTCAACAAAAAGTCAACAACTTCAAAAGGACATAACTTGAGAATGGTAAATGATATGGACATGAAACCAATGGGGTTGGTTAGAGGACTCTTCAAGCTTTCCAAAATGTCCACGAACACCCTCATAGCATTAAAATTGAAGGATGTGTGCCCTTGCAAAGTTGGGAAATTTTTGGGTGGTTCATGAAGAAAATAGGGTCTTAAAACCAAATTTTTCTAAATGGGCTGAACTTTTTGTGACCCAAAGTGTTCCATGACATCATGCACGAAATTTATTTGATATTTTCATAATTTTATTTTATTTAATTTATTTATTATGATTTTTAAATTAAAAAATCATTTTAAATTTAAATAAAATATCAAATGTGAAAATTTAAAATATATTTCTCTTCTAGAAGATCATAAATATAATTTGGATTGAATTGATACAACATTGATGAAGATTGGCTTGAATTAGAAAGGTCTCATTCACAAATATTTGAAATTTAAGACCTAATCTTTTTCAATCTCCAAAATCAAAAAGATCCACACAATGATCCAATATTTTTGACCTAATTTAGTCTACTATAAGTATACAACATAACCCAATGCATAGGACACGAATTCCCTGCCTCAAAGAGTAAGTTTGCATATTCAAAAAAAGTCACAAAAATTCAAATTCGGATTCCAAGTTACAGCCACTTTCAAGGCAATTTGAAGGTTGCAACTTATTCCTGGATGTTCATAGAGTGATTTTGGATCATAACATTGCATCTTCATGACCTAAATCGCACAAGCCGAATGCATCTTTTCCATGTTTTGAAATTTTTCGATTTGATTGATTCATGTGTTAATACTGAAAACTAATCATATATTTGTGTTTGTGGTGATGTTTAGAAGCTTTTTGCATAGGTTAATTGAATTGTTATGGACTGTATTGAAGATTGCCATTGTTAGGGTTTAGAGGTTCAAAACGGGAACCACACATTTGAGACCTTAAAATCAATTCTAAAACCATGGCTGTGATGTATGAGCTTTGTATAATTGATCTGGGTCATTAATTTTGATTGTCATGATGATTTGTGTGATGTTTCGAAAAACACAGGTTTAGGTTTTTGAAAATTCGCAGGAAACTTCATAGGTAAATTCGCAGCAATAAACGCAGGGCTGGAGGAGGAAGACGAAGCTCTTGGCGCCATCTGGAAATTCAAATACTTGATATAATATTTTTTGAATTGTTTGTTATTTTGTTTCACAATTGCAGTGTTGGCTCAGTGGCAAGAGACGCGTGCGTTATGCTTGAAGGTCCTTGGTTCGAACCCTGGATGCATCAACCTTTTTTTCTTATTTTTCCATGTAATTAGTAAACTTAATATATTATTTATTGTGATGAACATATTATCAGTTGCACCCTCCCGGCTGGATGGTAAGTGTGTCTGCGTGTTATGAGAAGGTCCTGGGTTCGAATCCCCCCAGGCCTTTTGTGTTATTTGTTTTGCTTTTTTTTCATGATTTTCCAGGATAAACAACAAAACATGATGGTGTCTACTCTCTATCACATGCGCGCGCATGGTCCAGTGGTTGGAGTGCTGGTCTTGAAGGTTGGAAGCTTAGGGACTGGGTTCAAATCCCAGCCCAGGCAGGTTTTGGTTTTTTCCATTCTTTTCTATGATTTTTGTTATTTAATTAATTTCTATTTAAACAAATTCAAATTTAAATAATGAATAAAATATTTATATTATTTTAGAACTCATTTTTTAATTTAAATCTTATAAGAAAAATTATTTATTTTTGTAAATTATTAATATTGTAAAATTTTATATAGTTATTAATTAATCCTAATTGGTTATTCTAAAATATATATATAAACCCTAAATTTCTAAAACCCTAAAATATTTTGTAAAAACCTAATTAATTTTTATAAACCCTAATAATACTTTTAAACCCTAATTATTTCATGTGAATATTAATTATGTCCATATTTTTATTATTTAATTTAATTCTTGTATATAAATATGTTTAAAATAATTAAAAATTTTAATTTAATTTTGTAAATATAATAATATGATTATTCAATTATAATTAATCTTATTTTCATAATATGTATATATTCTATAACTTGTTTATAATTTAATTCTTGTATGTAAATAGTTTTTAGTATATGTTTAAAAATAATTAAAACTTGCTAATTTAATTTTGTAATTATAATTTATTTTCATAATATGTTTATAATTAACTTAATTTTTATAATTTGCATATAACTTAAAATTTTATGATAATTAGTATATAATTGTTTATATTTTCTTATTAATCTTAAAATAATAATTGTTCATATAAAAAATTGATCTTTTAATTATTATGCTAATATTTTTGTTTATATTATTAATTATGTTTATTTTCATATGATATTTATTTTATTATTACTAACCCCATTTATATATTGTGATTTATTATTATTATTTTTACTAACCCCAATTATATTATTATTATTTATTTTTGCTTATTTATTTAATTTGCTTTAATTATTATTATTATGTAATTGTTTCCTTTATGTAATATTTTAGTAATAATGTTTATTATTTATTTTTAAATGCTATGGTTAGTAAAATAGGGAGTGAAACATGTTTGTATGTAAAAAATTAATTTAGATCACTAATTTAAAAGATAAATATTTAAAATTGTATACTCACACACGTAAGTCGATCTTTGATCGCCATCTCACTTTCTAGGGTTACCTCTCATGTTGCCTAAAACAAAAGGTCAAGTAGGGTGTATAAAGCAAAGTCCCTAATTTCATATCATCTAGTCCCTATACAGATAAAAGATCAAGTCCCTTCGAATGTTGTCTTCGTAATGATCTTGTCCCTTCCGAATAAAGATGATAAGTCCCTTCGAATTGCTTATACACCCCACAGTTGCCTAAATAACAGATGTCCCTTCACTTGTCCCTTACATCCAAGGTAATGACTACCTATTCCTTAATAATAGGGATAGTCTTACCATTGAAAGAACATTTAAGAACAGTAAAGATTTAACTTAGGGTAGGTTCCTCTTAAGTACTTGCTCACTTATTCAAAAATACTTCATTACACTTCACATTTTCAAACAATTTTCAAAACAAAGTCTTTATATATATCCGTACAAGGATCATTATAAAGAACTTAAGAAAAATTTTAATCACACACTACACTTCTCAAAACAGTTTAAAGTGAGCTAAGTAACTAAGAGCCCATGGATAACCATGGATGTAAAGGGTGCTAACACCTTCCCTTTACATAACCTACCCCCCGAACCCAAAAATCTTTTAAGGTCTTTCCTGTTCTTTTATGCCTTTTCCTTTGGATAAAATAAAAGTCGGTGGCGACTCTTGCTATCCGCAACATTTAACTAAAGTCAGTTCTCCCACCGTGTTACACAACTGGCGACTCTGCTGGGGATTTAATATTAAAGAGGGGTACTCTTAGGAATTAGATCACTTTAAAATTGTTTGCCTTGTTTGCTTTATACTTACTTGTTGGGCTCTTATGTGTGAAAGATCCTAACCCGGATCTAGTGTACCTTAGGTAAATGGCAATAGACCAAGGAAACTGTACGGCGTATACCGATATGGTTGATCTGGTGGCCATAGTTAGTGTGACTTCTTGGTTGGTGCTTATGTTCCTTAAGTCAAGTTGAGGATAATATGAGGCTGCCATATGTTGTCAATACACTAACTGACTTTTAGAACCCTAGTTATCCCATCTTGGCCTTTAGAAAGTAGTGAGATAGCCGGCTTTGGTGAAGACTGAAGTTGGTTGATACTCGATACTACACTCATTGAGATCCTAAACTTGGAGGGTTTTGGTTGGCAAGTAAGTTGCCTACTGAACAACCACCCTTGTGAAGGATCAATGATATTGAGATCCCTTAGAACCTGGTTACTTTATAGGACAGGATGAACCATCTAAACTTCAGGGGAGGGTACTTACCTTTAAACCTCATGCAAGCTTTCAAACCTAGGGCTATGGTGTGACTTGTCTGTGTGTGCCACATGTTTGTGATTGAGCATAACATCATGACATCATCATGCATCATAAGCATAGCATTTTCACTAACCATTTCAAGGACCAAAGGATTTATCTTTGTTCTTTGTTGTAGGTCATGGCTTCTGCTCGTAGAAATACTATCAGGATCAACTTTGTAGGAATACCTCCTAAGCTTAAAGAATTGGTTTCTCAGGTTTCTGAAAACTCCCAGTTCATCAAGAGACATGGTCACCTACTGGATCTAGTCACTTCAGGGTTCAATGAAGACATGATGAGTGTTCTGTTTCAGTTCTTTGATCCTAAGCACCACTGTTTCACATTCCCCGACTATCAGTTGGTTCCTACAATGGAAGAGTTCTCCAAACTTCTGGGTATACCTGTACTTGATCAGAAACCATTCACAGGTTTGGAAAAAGAGCCTAAACCTGAAGTCATTGCTACAGTTCTACATCTAAAGAAGTCAGACATTGTTCTAGAAACGAGAAGCGGAGTTAAGGGTATCCTTGTTAAGGTGTTGATAGAGAAGGCTCAAGTGTTCTTGAAAGCTATGAGCTATGATGCTTTTGAGGAGATCTTAGCCTTGTTAATTTATGGCTTAGTGTTGTTCCCCAATCCAGATCAGTTCATAGACGTCCACACCATCAATATATTTCTGAGTCACAATCCAGTGCCTACATTACTTGGAGACATTTTGCATTCTCTTCATACTCGTACTACGAAGGCACGAGGAACTCTGATGTGCTGCATACCTTTGCTATCTAGGTGGTTTATTTCTCACCTTCCTCGATCAGTGATAAAGAATGAACAAGGGTTCAGGTGGTCCAAAAGAATCATGTCGCTCTCTCATTCAGATATTCATTAGTGCTCTCGATCTATGGAGAATGTTACTATCATTGACCATTGTGGGGAGTTCCCTAATGTGACACTCCTTGGCATAAGAGGAGGCATTACTTACAACCCTTCCTTAGCTTTACGACAGTTTGGTTACGCTCAGAGTGATGGTCCTCATAACATGTTGATTCAGGGTATTGTGTTTGACTACGACAACGATCTGCAAGGTTACCGTCAAAGGTTCATACGAGCATGGGGAAAAGTGAACAAGGTTGACAGCAAGACTCTGGAGCCCAAGTACACTATTCCTGTGGAAGCATACCTCAGATGGGTGCGATCTCGTGCTCAGACTCTCATGATGCCATATCCTGCTATCCTGCCAGTTACCATGGAACCTGTTGATGAAGGGGATACTTCTTATACCATCCTTCACCCAGACATGCCTACTGACATGGAAGATTTACAGAGATCCTGGATCCAGTTGAAGGAGCAAAGGGATACTTTCGAGGCTCATTACAAAGCAAGCCAAGAAAGGATCCTGGAACTAACAAAGCAACTTCACGAAGAGCGTAATCTCAACTCATACCTCAACACAAAGAGGAAACGTCCATGGGAGACTTAAAACCCCATATTTTGTACTTGTTTCATTTTTATTGTAAGCCCAAGGGGCAAACAAATTTATTACTAATAAAAGTTTACTTTCTTGGTTGTTTAAACAAATTTAAATCCTGCGGTCCTTGAAAACATTGCATACGCATTAATGCATCATATCATTGCATCACAGGTTTATTATGCACAGGTTTCTCATCTTCTCGCTGTTTATTTCAGCAATGGCTCTTGAACAAACAGTTAAGGATCTCCAGGCACAAAATGCACAGTTCCAAGAGCTGATCCCGAACTTGTCCAAGGGGCAGGATGAATTGAAGACACTGCTGGCCAAGAAGACTAAGAAGACTAGGAGGTCAGGTGACTTGATCAACATGGGAAGAAGGTTCAGAGGTCCTGTCAAGACCAAAGAACAGGTTGAAGATTATGAATCTGAAGAGTCTGAGAAAGAGGGAGGCAGTCTCCACAACACAATGGGGGATTCTGATTCTGAAGCTAACTACTATCATGAGCCTAGTGAAGATAAGTTCAAGATGCTGGTGGATAAAATGGATGCTATGGAGTTGCAAAAGTCTTCTGGGCTAGATTTTGAAGACCTGAGTTTGATATCTGGGGTAGTCATACCTATTGGTTTCAAGGTTCCTACTTTTGTTGTTTATGATGGTGTTTCTTGTCCCAAATTGCATCTGAGGTCTTATGTCAGGAGAATCCAACCCCATACTGCTGATAAAAAGTTGTGGATCCATTTCTTCCAAGAGAGCTTATCTGGAGCTCAATTGGAATGGTACTACCAGTTGGAGAGTGTCAACATCCGTGATTGGAATGATCTTGCTGAAGCCTTCTATAAGCAGTATCAATACAATGCTGATTTAGCCCCTACTCGCATGCAACTTCAGAGCATGTCTATGGGTGCTAAAGAGAGTTTCAAGGAGTATGCTCAGAAGTGGAGAGATTTGGCTGGAAGAGTGCAACCCCCTATAACTAATAGGGAGTTAGTTGATATGTTCATGTGTACGTTGAATGGTCCATTTTACAGTCATCTCATTGGAAGCTCATCATCTGGCTTCACTAGGTTGATAATGATAGGAGAGCGCGTAGAAAGTGGTATAAGGAGTGGCAAGATTCAAGTGGGTGCTTCTTCATCAGGTGCTGCAAAGAAGCCTCCCAGTGGGAAGAAAGAGTCAAATGCTGTTTATGGTCAACCTGATCGTAATAGAAGGCATCAGTCTGTGAGTGCAGTTCATATCTCCAATCCAACTCCTGCAACACCAGAGCAGCCACGGGGAAATCAACAGAGGGCTAGAAGGTAGTTCACTAAGATCAACATGTCAATGGCCCAAGCATTGCAACACTTGTTGAAGGCTGAACTTATCACTCTGAAAGATGCTCCTCAGAATCCTAATGTTACCTCTCCCAGGTACAATCCTAATGCACGATGTGCATATCACTCGAATTGTCAGGGACATGATACCAATAGTTGCTGGGTATTGAAGAACAAAATTCAAGATATGATTAAGGCTGGAGAGATTGAGTTTGACCCTCCGGGTACTCCAAATGTGATTACTGCTCCCATGCCAAATCATGAGAAGACTGTCAATGCCATTGATGAAGATTCACATATTTCCTCAGTTACAGATTTAACTACACCATTGTCTGTTATCAAGAAGAAGCTAGTACAAGCCGGATTCTTTCCAGGTTGTCATGAAGATTGTTTATATTGTACCTATAAGCCGGATAGCTGCTGGAGGTTGAGAGATGGGATTCAACGTCTCATGAATAACTATACCATAGTGTTTGAAAGGACTCCACCTTCTGTGGAAAGTATGGTTGATCATATAACTAAGCGTGTGAAGGTTGAAGAGGTGGATATGGTTGATAAAGTGCCGGTAAGGATTACTTCCAAGGGACCTGTCAAAATCACTCATAAGGGTCCAATTAAGATTACTGCTGAAGGCCCTGTGAAGATTGTTGCTGAAGCTAGAGTGGCTCCTATGGTCATTACCACTCCTGGTCCTATGCCGTATACTTCCGATAAAGTTGTGCCTTGGCATTATGGGTCTGATGTTTATATCCATGGTGTTAAGCAGGAACCCTTAGCTGATATGCCTGTTGATGTTGATAATATTGCTGGATCTAGTAAGATCACACGAAGCGGAAGAGTTTTCTCTCCTCCAGTTACCTCCAAGAATGCAGTTACTCTAGTTGCTACCTCCACCACTAATGCTCGGGGCAAAGGTCCTATTATTGAACCTATACCAAATAATGTGCCAGCTGTTGATGATCTTTCTAAGCAGATGGAAGAAGTATTGAAGATCATTCGCAAGAGTGATTATGACATTGTTGACCAATTGGGGCATACTCCCTCCAAGATTTCTATGTTGTCTTTACTATTGTGTTCTGAAGCTCATGCCAAGGCCTTGATTAAATTTCTAAAGACTGCTCATGTACCAAATGAAATTTTTGTTGATCAGTTCAAAAATTTTGTTGCACACTTGACCTATGATAATGGGTTAGGTTTCTCCGATGCTGATTTAACTCCTGCCAAGAGGGATCATAACAGGGCTCTGCATATCTCAATTGAATGCAGGGGCACTACCCTGTCACATGTATTGATAGACAATGGTTCCTCTCTGAATGTGTTTCCCAAAGAAGTTCTGAATAAGCTGAGTCCTGAAGACGCTGTGCTGAAGCCCAGTAATATAGTGGTAAAGGCTTTTGATGGTTCGAGAAGAGTGGTGCATGGAGAAATTGATCTCCCAATCAAAGTTGGTTCTCAGGTTTTCAATACTACCTTTTATGTCATGGATATTCGTCCGTCGTATTCTTGTTTGCTGGGGCGTCCCTGGATCCATGGGGCAGATGTTGTAACCTCCACATTACATCAAAAGCTGAGGTATCCAGTAGAAGGGAAGGTTGTTACTGTCTACGGAGAGGAAGGGTATATGATTAGCCATGTGAGCACCTTTAAGTATCTTGAAGTGGAAGGTGAATACGTTGAAACTCCGTGTCAGACATTTGAAGTGGTTCCTTGGATTGTTAATGATTATGAAGCTCCTCATGTTGTCAAGAAAGTTCCTGTGGTCACCAGAGTACCTCCAACAATGGCCTCCCTCAAAGATGCTAGAGCTGTGGTGGATGAAGGTGGTTGTACTATTTGGGGTCAGCTTCCTGATATTCCATACAAGTCTGACAAATTTGGTTTGGGTTTTACTGCAGAGTCTCAGAAGGCTGTTCGTCGTGCTTGTGCTGTTCGTATCACCAATCAGGGGATTATGAAAAATCAGATCAATGTTGTGGGTGACTATGATGAAGACTACAACTTGGATGCTTGGATTTTTCCTACTGTGGGTGCTGGGCTCAACAACTGGAAAGCTGAAGATGTTATTCCTATCTCCTTTAGTCAGGAGTAAATACTATTACTGTGTTGTTGCTTTTTAAAATTTGTAATTTTTGAACAATTAAACTCTCAAGCCTTGTGCCTTACCCGGGGCACAATGGTGTGCTTGTTACGGGCTGTCATTTCATTTGCATACTTCATTCAATAAAAATCAGTGGACGTTTCGTTTTCGTAAATATTGTGTTCCTTGTCTTTCTTTTCTTTTATTTTTTTATCAGCTATGTGTTCTTACACACACCCACATCACTAAAATGCAGATCCTCATCCACTCTGGATCCTGTTGATAACAGTTCTACTATTGCCAATTATAATTTTGAGAATCCGATCTATCAAGCTGAAGACGGAAATGAGGACGATTGTGAAGTACCTGTAGAGCTTGCTAGGTTGTTACAACAAGAAGAGAAAGCTATACAGCCACATGAAGAGCCAATTGAAGTTGTGAATCTGGGAACTGAAGAAAACAGGAAAGAGGTCAAGATAGGGGCTGAATTAGAGGATATTGTCAAGAGCAGATTGATTCAGATGTTACGTGACTATGTGGAGATCTTTGCTTGGTCTTATGAAGATATGCCAGGGTTAGATACTGACATTGTGGTTCACCGTTTACCAGTGAAAGAAGATTGTCGTCCAAAGAAGCAGAAGGTTCGTCGTATGCGTCCTGAAATGTCAGAGAAGATTAAAGTAGAGGTAATGAAACAGTTTGATGCATGGTTCTTAGCTGTGACTTCTTATCCTCAGTGGGTTGCAAATGTGGTGTCGGTACCTAAGAAAGATGGTAAGGTGCATATGTGTGTGGACTACAGGGATTTGAACAAGGCTAGTCCCAAAGATGACTTTCCACTTCCTCATATTGATGTTCTGGTAGACAATACTGCTCAGCATAAGGTATTCTCTTTTATGGATGGTTTCTCTGGTTACAATCAGATCAAGATGGCACCTGAAGATATGGAGAAGACAACATTTGTTACACAGTGGGGCACTTTTTGTTATAAAGTGATGCCATTTGGTTTGAAGAATGCAGGGGCAACATATCAGCGTGCTATGGTGGCTTTGTTTCATGATATGATTCATCATGAGATAGAGGTGTATGTGGATGATATGATAGCCAGGTCCCAGAATGAAGAGCAACATCTTGATCATCTGCATAAGTTATTTGAGAGGTTGAAGAAATACAAGTTGAGATTGAACCCAAACAAATGTACTTTTGGAGTTAGATCTGGTAAGCTCCTGGGTTTCATTGTCAGTGGAAAAGGTATTGAAGTGGATCCTGAAAAAGTGAAAGTTATACGAGAGAAGCCAGCTCCCCGTACTGAGAAGGAAGTTAGAGGATTCTTGGGACGACTGAATTATATTGCAAGATTTATTTCCCAATTAACTGCCACCTGTGAGCCAATCTTCAAGTTATTGAAGAAAGATCAGGTGATGGAATGGAACGATGAGTGCCAGACTGCCTTTGATGAAATCAAGAAATATCTGCTGGAACCTCCAATTCTGATGCCACCAGTTGATGGAAGACCCTTGATTAAGTACTTAACAGTGTTAGACAACTCAATGGGGTGTGTGTTGGGGCAACATGACGAGTCTGGTCGAAAAGAGCAGGCAATATACTACCTTAGCAAAAAGTTTACCGACTGTGAAACAAGATACTCACTGCTCGAGAAAACTTGTTGCGCTTTGGCATGGGCTGCTCGCCGACTAAGACAGTATATGTTGACTCATACTACCTTATTGATTTCGAAGATGGATCCAATCAAGTACATATTTGAGAAACCTGCTCTCTCCGGAAGAATTGCAAGATGGCAAATGATCTTGACAGAATATGACATACAGTATACTACTCAGAAGGCCATTAAAGGAAGTGTTGTGGCTGATCATTTGGCTCATCAAGCAGTGGATGATTATCAGTCAATGAGTTTTGAGTTCCCCGATGAAGACATTATGATTATTACCAAAGAACCTGGACAATATGACGGACCTGAACAAGGATCCCGATGGACTATGGTTTTTGATGGAGCTTCTAATACACTTGGTAATGGTGTTGGTGTTGTGATCAGTTCCCCTGAAGGTTGTCATACCCCGATTACTGCCAGACTTTGTTTCTATTGTACCAACAACATGGCTGAGTATGAGGCATGTATCCTGGGTATTAAAGCTGCCATTGATATGAAGATTCAGTTCCTTGACGTGTATGGAGATTCAGCCCTGGTAGTAAGTTAGATTAAAGGAGATTGGGATACCAAGCATGATAATCTCATTCCTTACAGGGAGCATGTGTTGTTTTTGATCCCACATTTCAAAGAGATCACCTTTGGACATATTCCACGAAGAGAGAATCAGTTGGCAGATGCATTAGCCACCATGGCATCCATGTTTGAGATCAACTGGGATGATGAAGCTCCCAAGATTACTATTGATAGATTTGAAAAGCCTGCATACTGCAATGAGATTGGCACTGAAGAAGCAGAGGAGAAACCTTGGTTTTATGAAGTGAAAAGATATCTTGAAGCTCAGGAGTTCCCTGAAGGGGCATCTGTCAAAGATAGGAAGTTTCTGAGAAGATTTTCTGCTAAGTTCTTTCTGAGTAATGGGATTTTGTACAAGCGCAATCATGATTTAACTTTGCTTCGTTGTGTGGACAAGAAGGAAGCAACTGAGATTATGGAAGACATGCATGATGGGATCTTTGGCACTCATTCTAGTGGTCATACTATGGCAAAGAAGATATTGAGAGCAGGTTACTATTGGTCTACCATGGAAGCTGATTGCTATCAACACTCCAGAACATGTCACAAGTGTCAAATCTATGCTGATAAAGTGCATATACCTCCATCACCATTGAATGTGTTGACTGCTCCTTGGCCTTTTGCTATGTGGGGCATTGATATGATTGGTGAGATCAAGCCCACTGCTTCTAATGGGCATCGTTTCATCCTGGTTGCTATTGATTACTTTACAAAGTGGGTAGAGGCAGCTTCATTTGCATTTGTTACCAAGAATGTTGTGGCTCGATTCATCAAAAATAATCTCATATGTAGGTATGGCATCCCTGAAAGGATTATTACTGACAATGGCTCTAATCTAAACAACACTATGATTACTGATCTCTGCACGCAGTTCAAGATTAAGCATCACAACTCTTCTCCGTATCGTCCAAAGATGAATGGGGCAGTTGAAGCTGCTAATAAGAACATTAAGAAGATTGTACAGAAGATGACTGTTACTTTTAAGGATTGGCATGAGATGTTACCGTTTGCTCTTCATGGTTATCGTACTACAATACGTACTTCAACAGGGGCAACTCCATTCTCCTTAGTCTATGGTATGGAAGCAGTTCTGCCCATTGAAGTTCTGATTCCCTCCTTAAGAATTATGAAGGATGCAGGCTTGGATGAAGAGGAGTGGATTCAGACTCAACTTGACCAGATAAATTTGATTAATGAGAAGAGGTTAGCAGCAGTTTGTCATGGCCAGATGTACCAGAAACGAATGATCAAGGCTTTCAACAAAAAGGTTAAGCCAAAGGTATATCAGGCTGGTGACTTGGTAATCAAGCGTATCATATTACCACAGGGTGATCCTAGGGGCAAGTGGACTCCTAGATATGAAGGACCATTTGTAGTCAAGATAGTATTCTCAGGAGGTGCCATGATGCTTACTACTATGGATGGTGAAGACTTCCCACAACCTGTAAATGCAGACATAGTTAAAAGATACTACGCATAAAAAGAGACCCGCTAGGTTGACTGGCCTAGGCAAAAATAAGGGCATCCCGGCGAACCAAAAGGGTTCGGGCAAAAATTAGGGATATATATAAAAAAATGTACACCCGGCAAGTCGAAAACCTGAAAAGGCGGCTTGGGCAAAAAAGGGTATCCCGGTGGATTGAAAACCTGAAAGGGCAATCCAGGCAAAAGTAAGGGATTAAAGCGTATGACTATGTCTCGTTTGGATCACCCATGAAACTGCAACCAGTTGTGTTACTTACTCAAGTTTGAACAGATAAAGCTCAATCCAATCGTTTTCGTCTCGACAGCAGAAGATGAGATACTTGAAGATAATGGCAATAGTAGAATTGGAACTCAATAGGATTATTTCCCACATAGCTGGTTTTCTTTGTTTCGTAAAACTTTTATGACAAATTCCTCTTACTAGGATTTCTGTCTCCTTGTACAAACCTACCTATGTATAGGTCACTTTTTAATATAAATAAAATTCCATCTTTGAGTCCTGATTTACTTTTACCCTATTTACATAAGCGAAACGTCCATTGGTTATGTTTGAATGTATGTATGCTTTTGAATATGATTGATGTTTACCAGAAATGCATAGATGCTTAATATGATTGATGTTTACCAGAAATGCATGAAATGCAGTAATAGTATTTACTAAGGACGAACGAGGGAAGGAATTAAACGAAGCTTTGCCGGTTCATCCCCACAAGACAGCTACAAGTCCCCCAGTAGGGCAAATCCCTCTTCATAAGTACTTCGAGTCACATCTCCCCTGGAATTTATATCCATCTCTTTTATCCTCATACGGATAGTCGGGAATTTGTTTTTCCAATAGAGTACGACGAACGAAGACAGGAAGTTATGTATACCTTACTATCGAACGAAGACGGGAGGTTATGTATACCTTACTATCAAACAAAGACGGGAGGTTATGTATACCTTACTATCAAACGAAGACGGGAGGTTATGTATACTATATTATCAAACGAGACGGGGATGAGGTCCTCATATTCTTCCAGCAATAAATCGGGATTTATTTTCCCTGGCCAGCAGTTGTTATACGAAGATATCCAGACGCTTCAAGCTACATGATGCATACATACATCATTTACATCATAACATACATATACATAAATACATAATACATTACTTAAGTGCATCATATTATACATGCATACATAATGCATAAACTAATATTATCATACAGAATGCTATAATCTTGTTTTTCAGGTTAATTCTCCAGCAGACTATTGGGCCGTTGTTTATCCTCCCAAAAGTTACACCTCAGGATGTTGTTTATCCTCCTGAAAGCATATCATTCCCTTGGGTCGTTGTTTATCTTCCCAAAGGTTACATCACCAGTTCCTCAGGACGTTGTTTATCCTCCTGAAAGCATACCATTTCCTCAGGACGTTGTTTATCCTCCTGAAAGCTATCATTTCCTCGGGACGTTGTTTATCCTCCTGAAAGCTTCTTATACCTCAGGACGTTGTTTATCCTCCTGAAAGCTATCATTTCCTCAGGACGTTGTTTATCCTCCTGAAAGCTATCATTTCCTCGGGACGTTGTTTATCCTCCTGAAAGCATATCATGACTTTGGGTCGTTGTTTATCTTCCCAAAAGTTATAATCATTTCCTCGGGACGTTGTTTATCCTCCTGAAAGCATATCATGAATTTGGGCCGTTGTTTATCTTCCCAAAAGTTATACTCATACCTCAGGACGTTGTTTATCCTCCTGAAAGCATATCTTGACCTTGGGTTGTTGTTTATCTTCCCAAAGGTTACATCATATTACCTCAGGACGTTGTTTATCCTCCTGAAAGCATATCTTGACCTTGGGCCATTGTTTATCTTCCCAAAGGTTACATCATTATACCTCAGGACGTTGTTTATCCTCCTGAAAGCATATCATGACCTTGGGCCATTGTTTATCCTCCCAAAGGTTACCTCATTATTATGGGACGTTGTTTATCTTCCCAGAAAGATATATCTTCATATCTTGGACTGCTTTACCCTCCAAGAGACATATTTGAAGAACTTTTCTCCAAGTGGCATCTTTAATCCCACTCAAGCATATTCAACTAGTCATCAGTATCACTCTACGCACCGGTGAGTGCAAATTTTTGGGCTTTTGTGTTCAATCCCCTTCAACCTTCCAGGTCACGACTGGCAAATATACCAATCTAACCCCTCAGGTTTCAGAAAATTGAACAGGGGCAGCTGTTGCACCCCAAAATTTGCCCTCACAATACAAGACTTTGTGTGCTAAGAAGGTTCACAAGGTTCACAAGACCTTTCATGAGGTTCATGAAGTTTACAAGACACTTTATGAGGTTCAAAAGGTTCACAAGACCTTTCATGAGGTTCATGAAGTTTACAAGACACTTTATGAGGTTCACAAGGTTCACAAGACCTTTCATGAGGTTCATGAAGTTTACAAGACACTTTATGAGGTTCACAAGGTTCACAAGACCTTTCATGAGGTTCATGAAGTTTACAAGACACTTTATGAGGTTCACAAGGTTCACAAGACACTTTATGAGGTTCACAAGGTTCACAAGACCTTTCATGAGGTTCATGGAGTTTACAAGATACTTTATGAGGTTCACAAGGTTCACAAGACCTTTCATGAGGTTCACAAGACATCTTATAAGGTTCACAAGGTTCACAAAGTTCATCATTGGTCAGAAGATTTGACAATTCCCTCAGGCAAGGCATTCTCCTAAGCAGTGCATCCAAAACTAGGGTTTTGACTTTAATCAGGCTAAATGGATTTCCAAGACTTCAAGTGAGCTTCATAAACATCTTATATGTGTTTAAGAATCCCCATGACAAGTTTCAAGACTTTTCTCAAAGGTTTGCTCAGTCAAATGATCAGATAAGTCAAAATCAGTCAAAGCAGTTAAAAAGTCAAACTGTGGTCAACTGTGGTCAAACCAAAGTCAAACTTCATGATTTTTTGCCAACATCAAGTATATGAAGTAAAATTCATCATTTGATCAAGGGTTGATCATGATTCATCAAGGAGATTTCAGATCATCAAGAATCAGGGGTTTCTAAATTAGGGTTTCCTCAGGAAAAGTCAACTGAACTTTGACCAGCCATAACTTTCACATGCTTCATCACATTTTTCCCATCCAAATCTCATTTTGAAGGAAATTGAATTCTCTACAACTTTGTGTCTCACAAGCCAAGCCCAAAAATGCTTCATTTGGAAGGTATGAGCTAAGACATTATAGGTCCTTTTGAAAGTCAACAAAAAGTCAACAACTTCAAAAGGGCATAACTTGAGAATGGTAAATGATATGGACATGAAACCAATGGGGTTGGTTATAGGACTCTTCAAGCGTTCTAAAATGTCCAAGAACACCCTCATAGCATTAAAATTGAAGGATGTGTGCTCTTGCAAAGTTGGGAAATTTTTGGGTGGTTCATGAAGAAAATAGGGTCTTAAAACCAAATTTTTCTAAATGGGCTGAACTTTTTGTGACCCAAAGTGTTCCATGACATCATGCACGAAATTTATTTGATATTTTCATAATTTTATTTTATTTAATTTATTTATTATGATTTTTAAATTAAAAAATCATTTTAAATTTAAATAAAATATCAAATGTGAAAATTTAAAATATATTTCTCTTCTAGAAGATCATAAATATAATTTGGATTGAATTGATACAACATTGATGAAGATTGGCTTGAATTAGAAAGGTCTCATTCAAAAATATTTGAAATTTAAGACCTAATCTTTTTCAATCTCCAAAATCAAAAAGATCCACACAATGATCCAATATTTTTGACCTAATTTAGTCTACTATAAGTATACAACATAACCCAATGCATAGGACACGAATTCCCTGCCTCAAAGAGTAAGTTTGCATATTCAAAAAAAGTCACAAAAATTCAAATTCGGATTCCAAGTTACAGCCACTTTCAAGGCAATTTGAAGGTTGCAACTTATTCCTGGATGTTCATAGAGTGATTTTGGATCATAACATTGCATCTTCATAACCTAAATCGCACAAGCCGAATGCATCTTTTCCATGTTTTGAAATTTTTCGATTTGATTGATTCATGTGTTAATACTGAAAACTAATCATATATTTGTGTTTGTGGTGATGTTTAGAAGCTTTTTGCATAGGTTAATTGAATTGTTATGGACTGTATTGAAGATTTCCATTGTTAGGGTTTAGAGGTTCAAAACGGGAACCACACATTTGAGACCTTAAAATCAATTCTAAAACCATGGCTGTGATGTATGAGCTTTGTATAATTGATCTGGGCCATTAATTTTGATTGTCATGATGATTTGTGTGATGTTTCGAAAAACACAGGTTTAGGTTTTTGAAAATTCGCAGGAAACTTCATTGGTAAATTCGCAGCAATAAATGCAGGGCTGGAGGAGGAAGACGAAGCTCTTGGCGCCATCTGGAAATTCAAATACTTGATATAATATTTTTTGAATTGTTTGTTATTTTGTTTCACAATTGCAGTGTTGGCTCAGTGGCAAGAGACGCGTGCGTTATGCTTGAAGGTCCTTGGTTCGAACCCTGGATGCATCAACCTTTTTTTTCTTATTTTTCCATGTAATTAGTAAAATTAATATATTATTTATTGTGATGAACATATTATCAGTTGCGCCCTCCCGGCTGGATGGTAAGTGTGTCTGCGTGTTATGAGAAGGTCCTGGGTTCGAATCCCCCCAGGCCTTTTGTGTTATTTGTTTTGCTTTTTTTTCATGATTTTCTAGGATAAACAACAAAACCTGATGGTGTCTACTCTCTATCACATGCGCGCGCATGGTCCAGTGGTTGGAGTGCTGGTCTTGAAGGTTGGAAGCTTAGGGACTGGGTTCAAATCCCAGCCCAGGCAGGTTTTGGTTTTTTCCATTCTTTTCTATGATTTTTGTTATTTAATTAATTTCTATTTAAACAAATTCAAATTTAAATAATGAATAAAATGTTTATATTATTTTAGAACTCATTTTTTAATTTAAATCTTATAAGAAAAATTATTTATTTTTGTAAATTATTAATATTGTAAAATTTTATATAGTTATTAATCAATCCTAATTGGTTATTCTAAAATATATATATAAACCCTAAATTTCTAAAACCCTAAAATATTTTGTAAAAACCTAATTAATTTTTATAAAGCCTAATTATTTCATGTGAATATTAATTATGTCCATATTTTTATTATTTAATTTAATTCTTGTATATAAATATGTTTAAAATAATTAAAAAATTTAATTTAATTTTGTAAATATAATAATATGATTATTCAATTATAATTAATCTTATTTTCATAATATGTATATATTCTATAACTTGTTTATAATTTAATTCTTGTATGTAAATAGTTTTTAGTATATGTTTAAAAATAATTAAAACTTGCTAATTTAATTTTGTAATTATAATTTATTTTCATAATATGTTTATAATTAACTTAATTTTTATAATTTGCATATAACTTAAAATTTTATGATAATTAGTATATAATTGTTTATATTTTCTTATTAATCTTAAAATAATAATTGTTCATATAAAAAATTGATCTTTTAATTATTATGCTAATATTTTTGTTTATATTATTAATTATGTTTATTTTCATATGATATTTATTTTATTATTACTAACCCCATTTATATATTGTGATTTATTATTATTATTTTTACTAACCCCAATTATATTATTATTATTTATTTTTGCTTATTTATTTAATTTGCTTTAATTATTATTATTATGTAATTGTTTCCTTTATGTAATATTTTAGTAATAATGTTTATTATTTATTTTTAAATGCTATGGTTAGTAAAATAGGGAGTGAAACATGTTTGTATGTAAAAAATTAATTTAAATCACTAATTTAAAAGATAAATATTTAAAATTGTATACTCACACACGTAAGTCGATCTTTGATCGTCATCTCACTTTCTAGGGTTACCTCTCATGTTGCCTAAAACAAAAGGTCAAGTAGGGTGTATAAAGCAAAGTCCCTCATTTCATATCATCTAGTCCCTAAACAGATAAAAGATCAAGTCCCTTCGAATGTTGCCTTCGTAATGATCTTGTCCCTTCCGAATAAAGATGATAAGTCCCTTCGAATTGCTTATACACCCCACAGTTGCCTAAATAACAGATGTCCCTTCACTTGTCCCTTACATCCAAGGTAATGACTACCTATTCCTTAATAATAGGGATAGTCTTACCATTGAAAGAACATTTAAGAACAGTAAAGATTTAACTTAGGGTAGGTTCCTCTTAAGTACTTGCTCACTTATTCAAAAATACTTCATTACACTTCACATTTTCAAACAATTTTCAAAACAAAGTCTTTATATATATCCGTACAAGGATCATTATAAAGAACTTAAGAAAATTTTTAATCACACACTACACTTCTCAAAACAGTTTAAAGTGAGCTAAGTAACTAAGAGCCCATGGATAACCATGGATGTAAAGGGTGCTAACACCTTCCCTTTACATAACCTACCCCCCGAACCCAAAAATCTTTTAAGGTCTTGAAGGTGCGCAAAACACAAGGAAGGGGGGTTGGAATTGGGTTTTCTTTAACAATTAAAAATAACTTCTAATGACACGTTTAATTTATCCTGGTTCGTTTGAACTCAAACTACGTCCAGTCCACCCGCCAAGGTGATTTTGCCTCTACTGAGGTCTTAATCCACTATTCAATAAGAATACACACAAAGACCTATAGTCAATGTCCTCTTGAGTCTTCTGACTAAACTTAGTCACTCAAGGAATAGAATAACTATTACAAAAATATAATAAAGAAGTAACTTAGAATGCTTCTTGATAAGCAAGTATCACTAAGTGAAAGTTACAATAATAAGCACAATATGATTTAATTGGTTTGCGTGAATATTATGAGATGCGTTCCTGAATTCTTCAAATGAAGTCCTTTATATAGTTCTTGAGAATGTAGTCGTTGGAGACATCTTAAATTAAATTAGGATAGACTTTAATACCATAAATTCCTTCCATAAGTAGAGATACTTGTCTTTGTTCATTAATTAAAATATTCTTTAATTAATGTCTTTAATAAGGATACCAGCATCTTCTAAGCGGAGATCAGAGATAATAAATAAAAGATGCGCAGCCAATAAATATGTTTATTTAATGCTGGATTCTCCTTTGAGAGTATCTTCTGTATGTGACCAAATGAATCTTCTAAGCACGTACGGTTTTACTTAAATAAGTTTGTCTTCTACACAAGAGTAAATATATTCATTAGAACTTCTAATATAAAAAGCTTTGTTATCATCAAAACACTTAGAGGTTCAGAACCATAATTGTTCTAACAATCTCCCCCTTTTTGATGATGACAAAACCTTTAAAATAAAAAGAATAGAGTTTAATGAAATTAAGTGAACTCCCTTTGATTAGAAGAAACATTCTTTCAGATGTTCCATGATTCTTAGCTCCCCCTGAGTTGATTACTTGACCTGTTTCTTTTCATGATAATAACTCAAATAGTTTTATTAGAATTATATGTAAGAGGCAAATTATGGTAAACTGCTATGGATCAGAATCATTTACGTTTCTCCCCCTTTTTGTCATAATCAAAAAGAATTAGAGCAAGTGAGAAAGATAAAAAGTAACCAATATATTAAAAATTATAAGCAAAAACAAAACCAGTAGAAGTTCAAAGAGTTATGCAGTAGCAGAAGATAAAACAAGGGAACAGCTAAGGTAGAAGATAAGCAAAAAAAATTTAGGAGTTCATCTTAGTGACTAAGGTCTCCAACAAAGATTTGATTTCTGATGATGATTCCACTTGCTTGCCAAGCAATGCCTTCATTTCAGCAGTGGTTTCATCTTGCTTATCCAGACGTTCTTTCACCAGCTGATTCTCCTTCTTCAGCTCTTGTAGAGTTTGCAGAACAAAATCTGTAGCCAGAGGTTCTTCAGCTTCTGATGCAGCTTGATTCTCAGGTTCATTAATATTCTCTTCTACAGAAGATACCAAGACCATTTGAAATGCTGAGAGTTCATCCAGAGGTTCTGACTCTGTCCAAGGCTTGTTATCCAGCAGAAGAGGTTTAGCCTGTTCAACATTTGAGACGACTGCTTGAAGGTACTCACAGAAGTTCTGGTGAGCAACATCATAGCAGATGTCCTTAAGTCTTTTGGACTCAGCATTAAACCACTTTCTGAGGGTAGCCCACAGAAAATCAGAAGCAGCTGGATCTGTAAGCTCTGAGCATGCAGACTTCAGATCCTCTAACTTTAATGTCAAGCCTGTTTCAAAAGCAAGAAGTAAAGCAGAAATGTCTGTTCTAGATGGTTTTGGTTTTGGTATGGGTATTGCTCTTTTGTTTGATACGGAGGACAGTTTTTGTAGGGCTTCAAAATCAATAGATGTTATGAGAGGATTTTCATTTACAGCTTCTTCTGGAGTATCAGGAATGTTTATGACAGTAGGTGAGTTTGGTGGAGTAGATATATAAGAGGACAGTGAGCTTTCTCTTATGGGAGAAAGTCTAGGTGCATGTTCAGGAGATGGAGGTTGGACAGATTCTGAGTCTTGAAAATGTTCAAGATCAAGATCTAGAGCATTTTGCAAAGCAGTTTGTGTTTCGGTTGTTGGAGAGCGATCAATGTCAGATAGTGGGGTATTATCAATGGGTATGTCAAAATCAGAAATAGTTTGTGGTTGATGATTTTCAGCTTCTGGTGGATATAATGATGAAAGGATGGATGCTACTGCAGAAGTTGCAGGGATTTCAGTTTGAATGGGATTAACAGTTTGAGGAGGTTCAGAGGAAGGGATTTGTTCAGAGGGAATATCAACGGATGGTTGTTGGCTAGAAGGTAATTCAGACACTTCTACATTTACTGCTTCTACTATAGAAATGAATTCAGAGTTAGAGGCAAAATATTTACCTGATGTTCTAGATGATTTTGGCATCTTCTGAGAAGGTCCTTCAGCAGTCTTTCTCTTCTTGAGTCTTACAGAAGCAGCATCTGGAGCTTTCTGTTTGAGTTCAGTAAGCTTGAACTGAGGTTCCATACCTTGTTGCTTGCAGATGTCCAGGTAGTTGACTACAACATCTGCAGGTGTGTCAGAGGAGAAAAGAGGGAAGTCTTCCAATGGGATCCTTCTGGTGCTGATTACTTCTCTAGAATGAAGAACAAGTTCTTGCTGAATAGATGTAATGAACTTCATCTTTTTCAAGTTCTTAGCATTCAGAGGTTTGCCAACATCTGTTTCTAGAAGTTCAGTTTGCTTCAACACTGCTAGAAAGTCTACCAGCTTGTTTTGGCAGAGTATATCAGAAATAATACGTCCAAAAGGAATCCAATCCCTTTTGGTCTTCTCACCATCTCTGGTTTCCTTCACACTGACTCTAAGATTCTGGAAGAGAGTGTGTGCAAGGTTGATTTTCTTCTTTTTAGCAATGAAGTAGAGAAGAAATTGTTGGTCCAGGTTGATGTAATCTGGAGAGTTGGTAGGTTTCCTGTGACAGATTGTCCCAAGAATGATTTTTGCCCAAATACGGAGAGGAGTCTTCAAGTCTTTGATTTTGTTGGAGGGTTTTCCAGAGGTAAAAATTTCTTTTGCTATCAAAGCAGTATCAGACGCTTTGTCCATGTCACTGCACTTGATGCCATTACCATCAGCTTCAAGAAGTTTAGCAAGATGGTCTTCAGAAATAACCACCTTTTTACCAAGCACATAAAAGGTAACCTGTGCGTCGTTTGATGATGCATAAGCCCAGAATTCTTTAACCAGTTTAGGAAAGACTGGTCCCATTAATCTGTCAAAATACTTGTCCCAGCCCTGAGCTTCAACATACGGGAGGAGATCAAAACCATTTTCCTTTAAACTATCGAAATCCACAAATAACTCACACAGGACTTCCAATTTGTCAGTAGGAGTTGAGAGAGTCTTTGTGGGCTCAACATAGTACGCATCAGAAAAATATTTGCGTTGATGAGAAGATGAAGCCATTAGTTACTAAGATGATATTTGAAGGTTTAGGGTTTTTGAAAAGAGTTTAGGGTTTTTGAAAAAAGTTTAAGGAAGACGCAAGAGTGAGGTTAAGAAAATTCAGTAAGAGTAAAATACGGGTAAAAGTTGAAAGTGAGAGAGACACTTGACATATATAGAAAAATAAAGCATTTAATTAGTTGAGAAATTAGTGGGAAAATTTAAGTTTAAAAAAAACATAATGATTAAAAGCATTAAATGCGCTGACATAGGGTAATGCGTAAACGATTCTGGAACAGTTACCCAAGAGATTTTCTTGCCTTTTTGGTGTCAAGTCTAGCCGTATCAGATTCCAGAATATCAACAGTTGCCCTTCTGTAGAGAATAGTTGCAAAAGCATGTTCTGTCACTTTTTAGAATATGGACACTTGTTTTAATTCTGATGGAAATCCTTAGAGCCTTGTTGACACTTGTTGATTTGAAGATCTGCATGTTAATCCTTTGAACAGAAGTTCTAAGAGTGAAACAGTTAAAGCATAGCCTCTTCTGAGATAACCATATAGAAGATAAATATCAGAACTTCTAGGTGATAAAAACATATAAGTAAAGCAGTTTCATTCTGGACATAATTTCATGCTAAGGTTAGTTAGTATGAAATTAAATCTATCTTCAGGAAGGGGTTTTGTAAAAATATCAACCCATTGGTGATTTGTGTCTATGAATTTTAACATTAAAATTCCCTTCTGAGTATAGTCCCTAATGAAATGATGTTTAACTTCTATGTGTTTAGCTCTAGAATGTAAAATTGGATTTTTAGAGAGACAAATAGCAGAAGTATTGTCACAGAGGATGGGAATGTTACTCTCATAGATATTGAAGTCCTCAAGCTGATTTTTCATCCAGAGCATCTGAGTACCGCATCCAGCTGTTGCAATGTATTCAGCTTCTGCAGTTGATAATGCTATGGTTGGCTGTCTTCTGCTAGACCAAGAGATTAGATTGTCTCCTAGAAATTGACAACTTCCAGAAGTACTTTTTCTTTCTGTTCTGTCTCCAGCAAAATCAGCGTCACAATATCCTACAAGTTTATACTCTTCTGATCTTCTGTAGTACAGACCAAGATTAGTAGTACCTTTCAGATATCTAAAGATTCTCTTAACTGCTGTTAAGTGCGTTTCTCTAGGATCTGATTGGAATCTAGCACATAAACATACACTGTATAGAATATCTGGTCTAGAAGCAGTTAGATAGAGAAGAGATCCAATCATACCTCTGTAGAGCTTCTGATCTACTTTCTTACTTACCTCTTCTTTCTCCAAGATACAAGTAGGATGCATAGGAGTTTTAGATATAGTGCTTTCTGATAAGTCAAATTTCTTCAGAAGTTCTTTTACATATTTGCTTTGATGGATATATGTTCCTTCTGATGTTTGATTTATTTGAATTCCCAGAAAGAACTTTAGTTCTCCCATCATGCTCATTTCAAATTCTGTCTGCATAGATTTAGCAAATTCCTTTCCCAAGGCACTCTTAGTAGAACCAAAAATTATATCATCTACATAGATTTGACATATCAGAAGATCATTTTTAATGTTTTTACTGAAAAGAGTTGTATCCACTTTCCCTCTGATGAACTTATTTTCCAGAAGAAAATTACTTAGTCTTTCATACCAAGCTCTGGGAGCTTGTTTTAAACCATATAATGATTTTTTGAGTTTGTAAACATGTTCTGGAAATTTTGTATTTTCAAAACCAGGGGGTTGGTGTACATACACTTCTTCATCAATATAACCATTTAAAAATGCACTTTTGACATCCATTTGATATAGAATAATATTATGATTTACAGCAAATGATATTAGAAGTCTGATTGATTCTAACCTGGCGACTGGTGCATAGGTTTCTGTATAGTCAATTCCTTCTTGTTGACTATAACCTTGTGCAACCAGTCTTGCTTTGTTTCTGACAACTTCTCCTTGCTCATTTAGCTTGTTTCTGAATACCCACTTGGTGCCAATGATGTTGAATCCTCTGGGCCTAGGAACTAGATTCCACACATCATTTCTGGTGAATTGATTTAGTTCTTCTTGCATAGCCAGAATCCAATCATTTTCTGAGAGAGCTTCTTCTACAGAAGATGGTTCAATCAGAGAGACAAGTCCCATTAACGTCTCTTCAGAGTTTTTGAATGAAGATCTTGTTCTGATTGGTTCATCTTTCTTTCCCAAGATTTTATCTTCTGGGTGATTAATATTGCTTCTAGATAGCTTCTTCTGGATGGGTTCTTCAGATGTTGTTGGAGAAATTGTATTGTTTTGATCTTTAGATGATTGATCTTTAGAAGTTCTGTTTGTAGAGATTTCTACTTCTATATCTGCAGAAAATTCATTTTGCTTTGGTTTTTCAGAACCAAGCTTATCATCAAATCTGACATGAATAGATTCTATCACAATGCGTGTTTCTGTATTGTATACTCTGTATCCCTTAGAACGTTCAGCGTATCCTAACATATAACACTTTTGTGCCTTAGAATCAAATTTATTCAGAGTATCAAGAGTATTTAAGATAAAACAAATACATCCAAAGGGATGAAAGTATGAAATGTTGGGCTTTCTGTTCTTCCACAATTCATAAGGAGTCTTTTCAAGAATAGGTCTTATAGAGATTCTATTCTGAATATAGCATGCTGTATTTACTGCTTCTGCCCAAAAATGTTTAGCCATATTAGTCTCATTTATCATGGTTCTGGCCATCTCTTGTAATGTTCTATTTTTACGTTCTACAACCCCATTTTGTTGTGGAGTTCTAGGACAAGAAAAATCATGAGAGATGCCATTTTCATTAAAAAATGATTCTAATTGTTTATTTTCAAATTCTCCACCATGATCACTTCTGACTTTAATGATTTTAGATTCTTTTTCATTTTGAACTTGTTTGCAGAAGTTAGAAAATACAGCAATTGACTCATCCTTGTGTCTAAGAAACTTTACCCATGTCCATCTGCTGAAGTCATCTACGATCACTAATCCATACTTTTTGCCACTGACAGAAGCAGTTTTCACTGGTCCAAACAAGTCAATGTGCAAAAGGTCTAATGGTCTAGAGGAAGATACAACATTTTTAGGTTTAAAACCAGTTTTTGAAAATTTGCCTTTCTGACATGCTTCACACAGAGCTTCTGAGTTGAACTTCAAATTTGGAAGTCCTCTGACTAGATTGAGTTTGTTAAGTTGAGATAATCTTCTCATATTAACATGTCCCAATCTTCTGTGCCAGACCCATTGCTCAGTTTCCACAGACATTAGACATTTTACATTTTGAATTTTTAATTCTGAAAGCTTTATTTTATAAATGTTGTTCTTTCTCTTTCCACTAAAGAGGGTTGTTCCATCTTTCTGACTAACAGCTTTACAGAACTTTTGATTAAAGATTATGTCATAGCCATTATCACTTAATTGACTTATGGATAATAAATTATGCATTAATCCTTCTACAAGTAGAACATTAGAGATAGAGGGAAGATTTACATTACCAATAGTTCCGGAGCCAATTATTCTTCCTTTTTGATTGCCTCCAAAACCTATGTGGCCTCCATCTTTTAATTCAAGACTTTGGAACATATGCTTTCTTCCCGTCATGTGACGTGAGCATCCAGAGTCCAGGTACCATGATTGGTGTTTCAGTTTTACTGTTAAAGACATCTGCAACATACACAATTTTATCCTTGGGTACCCATATTCTTCTGGGTCCTTGTTTGTTAGCTTTTACAAACTTCTGATTCATTTTAGGTTTTAAATCAGAACTTGTAGAATAAGATGACTCACTAGTGTATATAAGATCATGATTATGACCATAGGTGAAATGAGAACTTAGAGGAGTATTAGTATTTATGACAATGTCATCAATATTTTTTAGCTTCAGAGTTTCTTTATTTTTCACATAGCCTATGCCTCTTCTTTCATTTCTGCTAACACCATAGATCATAGAAGCAATCTTACTTCTATCTAAGCTTTTAGTAAGAAATTGTTGAAAGCTATAATCATATTGTTTTATGATATTATCAGAGTTGATTAGATCTTCTAATTCAGATTTCTTCTGAGCTTTAAGTTTCTCAAAAGAGTTTTTACATTCAAATAGGTTTTCTTTCAGCTTAGAGTTTTCTGTTTTTAGTTTTCTAACTTCTTCAGATACTAGACTTTGTTTAATGTCTTTGTATTTGAATTGAAGCTTCTGATATTTTTCAAGAATTTCTGAGAGGCTAGCTTCTAACTGAGGTCTGGAAAATTTAGAAAATACCTCTTCTGAATCTGATTCTAACTCTGATTCTGATGAGTGATCATCTTCTGGTATATTTGCCATTAATGCAATATTAGCTTGTTCATCTTCAGAATCTGACTCTGCTTCAGATGATTCAGAATCATCCCATGTTGCCATGAGACTCTTTTTCTTTTCTCTGCTGAATTTGTTTCTGGGTTTTTCTTTCTGAAGTTTTGGACATTCACTTTTATAGTGTCCTGGTTCTTTGCATTCGTAGCACACAACCTCTTTGCTTCTGGGTTTCTTGTGACCAGATATTGATTCAGAATAATTATTTGTTCTTCTGGTATTTCTGAACTTCTTCTGACGATGCTTCCAGAGTTGTTGAACTCTTCTGGATAGGAGAGATAATTCATCTTCTTCTGATGAACATCCAGAGCTTTCTTCTTCTTCTGCCTGTAAAGCTTTAGAAACATGTTTGTTAGATTTAAGAGCTACAGACTTACCTTTCTTCTGGGGTTCATCTTCTTCTAACTCATTCTCATGACTTCTCAAGGAGCTAATCAGTTCTTCTAAGGAAATTTCATTCAGATTTTTTGATAACTTTAAAGCAGTGACCATGGGCCTCCAAGCTTTTGGTAAACTTCTGATGATTTTCTTCACATGATCTGCTGTTGAGTAGCCTTTGTCCAGAACTTTTAGTCCAGCTACCAGGATTTGGAACCTTGAAAACATTTTTTCAATGGTTTCATCTTCTTCCATCTTGAAAGCTTCATACTTCTGGATGAGAGCTAGAGCTTTAGTCTCCTTGACTTGAGAGTTGCCTTCATGTGTCATCCTCAGAGAATCAAACATGTGTTTAGCTGAATCCCTGTTTGTGATCTTCTCATATTCTGTGTAAGAGAAGAAGTATGGTCCTAGCTTTGTGATGATTTCTGAATTCCTTCTTCTGTTGAGCTGTCATATTTTTTCTTTCAATCTTCTGACCATCTGCTCCAACAGGATGAATGTATCCATCTGTCACCATGTCCCAGAGATCTCCATCTAGAGCTAGAAAGAAACTCTCCAGAACATCCTTCCAGTAGTCAAAATTGTCACCATTGAATATTGGAGGTTTAGCATTGATCTTGTCATTCTGATAGTCATTGTTGTTAATTCTAGTTTCTGCCATGTGTTTAACTTCTGGATCTTTTACTGACACGGTTAAGTGTAATACTCAGAACCTAGCGCTCTGATGCCAATTGAAGGTGCGCAAAACACAAGGAAGGGGGGTTGGAATTGGGTTTTCTTTAACAATTAAAAATAACTTCTAATGACACGTTTAATTTATCCTGGTTCGTTTGAACTCAAACTACGTCCAGTCCACCCGCCAAGGTGATTTTGCCTCTACTGAGGTCTTAATCCACCATTCAATAAGAATACACACAAAGACCTATAGTCAATGTCCTCTTGAGTCTTCTGACTAAACTTAGTCACTCAAGGAATAGAATAACTATTACAAAAATATAATAAAGAAGTAACTTAGAATGCTTCTTGATAAGCAAGTATCACTAAGTGAAAGTTACAATAATAAGCACAATATGATTTAATTGGTTTGCGTGAATATTATGAGATGCGTTCCTGAATTCTTCAAATGAAGTCCTTTATATAGTTCTTGAGAATGTAGCCGTTGGAGACATCTTGAATTAAATTAGGATAGACTTTAATACCATAAATTCCTTCCATAAGTAGAGATACTTGTCTTTGTTCATTAATTAAAATATTCTTTAATTAATGTCTTTAATAAGGATACCAGCATCTTCTAAGCGGAGATCAGAGATAATAAATAAAAGATACGCAGCCAATAAATATGTTTATTTAATGCTGGATTCTCCTTTGAGAGTATCTTCTGTATGTGACCAAATGAATCTTCTAAGCACGTACGATTTTACTTAAATAAGTTTGTCTTCTACACAAGAGTAAATATATTCATTAGAACTTCTAATATAAAAAGCTTTGTTATCATCAAAACACTTAGAGGTTCAGAACCATAATTGTTCTAACAGGTCTTTCCTGTTCTTTTATGCCCTTTCCTTTGGATAAAATAAAAGTCGGTGGCGACTCTTGCTATCCGCAACATTTAACTAAAGTCAGTTCTCCCACCGTGTTACAGTGTGGCATAGTGTGATTGGTATGGGTGTTTTTGCACAAAGTCAACAAAGTTTGTACTTGAGGTATGGGCTCTTGTGCAGCTGGCTTTTTGGCTTGTCTTGGTTCAGCAGAGATCAAGGAGAGCCATGGAATGCATTTTGTGGTGATTCAGCAAGATTGTGAAAGGTTTTGTGCTCTTTTGCAAATTGGAAGAAGTTTGGCCCCTTTTGAATTTCTTGATGTTCAAGGCATGGAATGACATGATTCTTTGGGAAATTCTGATTTTTAGGCAATGCACTATGTTGGTATGATACATAGAAGTGTATTAGAAGTCACAAAATGGCTTGGCAAGTGGTTTTGCAAAAAATCCTCTTTGGTGTATTCTTGAAAATTATAGGATTTTTGCCAACTTTGAAAGGCCATAACTTGAGTTCCATAATGAGATAGAACTTGTTCTTGTACTTTTTGAAAAGGGAATGATCCAATCTACAACTTTCATGACTAACAATTTTTCATTTGAAGCATTTTTATTTGAGAAAGAGGAGGTTGAAAAACTTTCCCAAAATGGAAAGTTTACATTACAAGTCATTTCCATTTTTGGCAACTTTTGGTTTAGCTCAATTTTCTCCAATTTTGTGAACTTCCAAGCACTTCAATGATCAAATAAAGATCATACTGCACCTAGGACTGAAAAGGAAGTTCGGGGATTCTTAGGTAGATTGAACTACATATCAAGGTTCATATCTCACCTCACTACAACCTATGAGCCCCTGTTCAAACTGTTAAGAAAGGAGCAAACAGTCAGGTGGAATGAAGATTGTCAGAAGGCTTTTGACAAAATCAAGGAGTACCTACAAGAACCTCCAATTCTTATGCCTCCAGTTGAAGGAAGACCTTTAATAATGTACTTGACAGTATTAGAAGGATCAATGGGGTGTGTGTTGGGCCAACATGACGAGTCTGGCCGAAAAGAGTATGCAATATACTACCTAAGGAAAACGTTTACCGACTGTGAACAACGTTATTCACTGCTCGAGAAAACTTGTTGTGCTTTAGCGTGGGCTGCTCGCCGACTAAGACAGTATATGTTGACTCACACTACTTTGTTGATCTCAAAAATGGATCCAGTCAAGTACATATTCGAGAAGCCAACACTTACCGGAAGGGTTGCTAGATGGAAAATGATCCTGACAGAATATGAAATTCAGTACACATCTCAAAAGGCCATCAAAGGCAGTGTGTTGTCTGACTATCTAGCTGAGCAACTCATTGATGATTACCAGCCCATGAGATTTGACTTTCCTGATGAAGACATCATGTACCTAAAAGCAAAAGATCATGAAGAGCCTGTTCATACTGAAGGGCCTGACCCAGAAGAAGAGTGGACAATGATGTTTGATGGGGCTGTCAATATGAATGGTCGTGGAGTTGGTGCAGTGCTCATTACACCTAAAGGAGTTCATATGCCTTTCTCGGCAAAACTCACTTTTGCCTGCACTAAAAACGAAGTTGAATACGAAGCCTGTATCATGGGTCTTGAGGACGCCATTGAACTCAGGATCAAGACTTTGAATGTATTCGGAGATTCAGCTTTGGTAATCAATCAGACCAACGGTAAATGGTACACTCACCAAGAGCATCTGATTCCATACCGTGATTATACGAGGAGATTATTGACTTTCTTCACAACGGTCAAACTTGAGTATATTCCTCGGGACAAAAATCAGTTCGCATATGCTTTAGCTACCATTTCCTCCATGATCAAGGTTCAAACTGCAAATTATATGCCTCAGATTTCGGTATCCAGACTAGACCGACCAACATACGTATTCTCCGTGGACATTGCTAAAGATGACAGGCCTTGGTTCCATGATATCAAAAGCTTCTTAGAGGATCAAACATACCCACCTGGGGCATCATCCAATGATAAGAAGATGTTAAGAAGGTTGGCCGGTAGTTTCTTCCTGAAAGCTGATGGGTCGTTATACAAGCAAAACTTTGACATGGTTCTTCTCAGATATGTTGACAAGAAAGAAGCAGACTTGCTGATGCATGAGGTGCATGAAGGATCTTTCGGTACCCATGCTGGAGGACATGCAATAGCCAAGAAATTGCTAAGATCAGGTTACTACTGGATCACAATGGATGCAGACTGTTGTGCTTATGCTAGGAAGTGTCATAAATGCTAGATTTATGCAGACAAAGTACATGTGCCTCCAAATCCTTTGAATGTAATGTCTTCACCTTGGCCCCTTGCCATGTGGGGCATTGACATGATTGGAAAGATCGAACCGACTACTTTAAATGGCCACAGATTCATCCTGGTAGCCATTGATTACTTCACCAAATGGGTTGAAGCAGCTTTGTATGTAAACGTCACCAGACAAGTGGTAGCCAGATTCCTGAAAAGAGACATCATTTGTCGATATGGAGTACCCGAGCGAATCATTACTGACAATGGTTCCAATTTGAACAACAAAATGATGGCAGAGTTGTGTCGGGACTTCAAAATCCAACATCACAACTCTTCTCCTTACAGGCCAAAGATGAATGGCGCTGTTGAGGCGGCTAACAAGAACATTAAGAAGATTGTGCAGAAGATGGTGGTTACTTACAAGGACTGGCATGAGATGCTACCATTTGCCTTGCATGGGTATCGTACCTCAATCAGAACATCCACTAGGGCAACACCGTATCAGCTTGTGTATGGTATGGAGGCAGTCCTACCTGTTGAAGTTGAATTACCCTCCTTACGGGTACTGATGGATGTAAAGATGAACGAAGCAGAATGGGTCCGATCTCGGTACAATCAACTAAATCTGATCGAAGAAAAGAGATTAGCAGCGATCTGTTATGGGCAGCTATATCAGAAAAGGATGAAGAAAGCCTTCGATCAGAAAGTTAGGCTTCAGGAATACCAAGTAGGAGATCTTGTGCTGAAAAGACTCCTTCCTCCTCATACAGACCATAGGGGCAAGTGGACTCTGAATTACGACGGCCCGTTCATAGTAAAAAAGGTTTTCACTGGTGGAGCACTGATGCTCACCACTATGGATGGCGAAGATTTCTTATCCCCTGTGAATTCAGATGCATTTAAAAAATACTTCGTATAAAATGACCTGCTGGACATAAAAACAGAATGTAAGTCCAGGCAAAAATAGGGCATCCCGGCGAGTCAAAAACAGAATAAAAGACTCGGGCAAAAATAAGGAAAAAAATCGAAAAAATATGTACACCCGCTGAGTTGAAAAGCCGCATTGGACAGCTCAAGTAAAAATGGGTATCCCGGTGGATTGAAAACCCGAAAGGGCGATCCACGCAAAATCAGGGAATAAGCGAACAACTGCATTCTGAATTTGTCTGTATCACTTACAACATGGCAAGCCTCGAAAGGTTAAAGCATCGGTCAGAATCAACTTTCTTCAAAAAGAAAGATGAGAAGAATGTCAAGGTCATATGGGTCATAGAAAGGAAAGCTCACCGGAGCGTCGTCAACATTGCCAGCACCTTTATTTTTCTCAATTTTTAACAATCTCCTCATTTCAGGGGATTTGTTTCTTTGACTGTATTTGTCGATTCAGGGCACCCATATATCAGATTTTCAGTCACACTTCATCTTATACATTTTTGTTTCGTTTGCAAAATGTCCAATATCCGTGATATAATATTTGCATAAAACAGACGTGCCTTTCTAATTAAATGCTTGTCGCTCCCACCAAATTACACCCGGTCAAATAGGGTACAGACGCGAACGGTCGGCGAAAGGAGAAGGAAAAATGAATAGAGTCGCCAGCTAGGCATTTTTATCCCGAAGGAAAGGTAATGCTGCATAAACCTAAGAAAAGATGGATAAGACGGTTGCGAACCAGAGAAACTGAAAAAGGGGGTTGGTTACAACCTGGGAAGGTATCAGCACCCAGATTGTCAGCCGTACTCGATGGGATCCACGCTTAAAAGATTTGTGTTTAAAGGGGTAGTGTCAGTGCTATCTGTGTATCAAAGCTGGAAAGAATGCAAGTGTCAGTGCTTGAAGAAATTGAAGTGAAATATGTGAGGTGTCAGTGTAAGAACAAGAGTGCAAAGTTCAAGACTATGAGGCTAAAGAATAAAGCTGAAAGAGGGGGGAATATACAGAGACTTTTGTTCGATAACTGTTAAGTTATGCCTACGTATCCTCTCGTGCAATGAGGAAGTCAGAACACCGTAGTTCGACTCAAAGAGACTGAAAGATAAATTGACTGAATGAACTGCTTACTTGTCTATGCTGAAGTGTATGACATGTCTGGCTCAGGTGCAAACTGTCTTGCATTAGACGGAAGAAGCAAGTTCCCGTTTGTGAGTGAATGAGGTGAGAAAAGAATCCCGGAGGAAACGATTATTATTTGTTTTGATGTTTTCAATCTTTTATTGCTTTTTGGAGTTTGTCATAAGAAAATGAGCTTAAGCCTAAACCAAGGGTTAGTAAACTCATCACATCCTCCCTCTGATTAGGGGTAATGAGAATACCTTAAGCATGAAGTAAACACCTCACACTTAATCACCATGATGTAGGATTAAGATCATTAACCTACTTGCACTTATTTAGATATTTTTTGGAGTTTTTGTTTAGTGTTAAGTAATGAGTTTAAGCCATAATCAAGGATTTAATGGACCCATTACACCATCCTAATAGAAGGATAATAGATGAGAACATTTAAGCTGAGGAAGGCTCCTCAACTTAATCCACGATTAGGGATTAACCTCATGACAAAACAAAGCCTTTATTAAGTGGATTTTAGTTAATGGTAGGATTAAGAAATGAATTTTATGGTTTGTAAGACAACTTGAGGGGGACTTGTCCATTAACACTAGGGTTAGTCCTTCTTAACCAGTTAAGGAAGAATTAGAACCCTAATGCAAGGCCCAAGTTACAAGTTTGATGTCTTGATGATTATTAGATGGATTGATTAAAGGATTTAAACATATTAAGGGTTTAACACTTAGGATTAAAGTTATACACTCCATCCTAATAGAAGGATACAGACATAAGCTTAATCACAAAGCCTTAAAACCTTTAAGGTTTAGTCCTTGATTATGAGATGAGAAGAGAAGACACAAAGATGACACAAAGGTAAAACTAATGGGGGACTAATCAAACCCTAATTGTTATCATGCTTGGGTATTCCTAGGGTTTATGAGGTTTGCAAAAGATCTTCAAGAGAAAAGCCACCAAGGAAGAAGCAGATGAAAGGACAAGGAAGCAGAAGAAGCAAGCCAACTTACTTCACTTAAGAAGATAAGTTGCTTGAAGAAGGAAGATGAGGAGGGAGCATGAATGAGCAAGATCACTCTAATACACAAGTAAAATGCAGAAATGATGCATAAGAGAGATGAGGAGAGATTATGAGAAGTGAAGGCAAATTCACTTCTCAATGACTTACCACCTGAAAAGTTAGTAACAAGAAATGAAATGAAATGAAAATGAGATGAAATGCAATGATGCACACCAAATTCAGAAGCATAAACATGATGTTAATGATGCTAAGAGATAAAACAAACACAAATCAAGAATTGTGGATGATCATACAAGGATAAGGATGCAAATGAAGCATGTTTTGAACCATGAAAGTTCATGAAAGTTTATGAAATGGAATGAATGCATAACATGGCAAATGAATGATGCAATGATAAAACATGATTCTAATATGTCCTAAGATGTCTTGGAAGTGATGTGAATGCACAAAATGTCATGGAAAGTTCATGTATGCAAGCATATGAGAGATGAATGCAAATGAAGGCAAAAATTAGGGTTTATGCACAAGACACAAAGCAAAATCAAAAATCAGAAGCAAGTGACAAGATAAAAAATTTAAAATGGGATCAAAGGAACCCTCACCCTATATAAGTTCACTTCCCAAAGGAGGGGACCTAACTCTTAACCTAATGGGGGTTATGATTTTCCCAAGTTTGCTAGGGTTTTAAGGCACTTCAAAAGGAAAAATACATCAAATTGAAAATGAAAGATAAATTCAAACCAATTTTACCCTAGAAACTACATGATATGAAGAATGCAATGCAAAAAGAACCATCATCAAACTCCTCATGGTTAGGCAGAAAGGATTTTTTCAAGTTAGGGCAAAAATATTGGCTTTTAAGAACCCTAATTCCAAAGAAAAATGTCAAAATAGGTCAAGAACCAAAAAGAAATTTGTTTGAAGAGTTTGATAATGTTTCTAAATGTATCAAAATGCAATGTGATTTTTTTGGTGATTTTTAGAAACCTAAATGTTATTTTAATTAATTAATTCTCATTTACTAATTAAAATAAACATTTAAATATTTTTAAAATACGAAAATTATGCAAAAAATAAAATAAAAATCATTTTCAGAAAGAGAAAAATATTTTAAGGTATGATGCAAAAAATGAGATTTTTTAGAAATGATTTGCTATTTTAAATAAATTGTGCAAGAAAAATGAATTAAAAAGAAAATAAAATTGAATTAAATGGGAGGTAATCAGATCCAAGAGCCAGGATTCAAAGCTGAGACGCGGGAGTTGACTATGCGCGTGATCTAGTGGCTGTAATTCAAACTGAATAAATCTCAATTAAATAATTAATTAATCCTGATTAACTTAATTAATTGGGAATTAGGGTTAAGTGGGACAATCTGAGCCATTGGACGCGCGCGGGAAACGAAATCGTACGCTCTACATTCAAACTAAACCCTAATCCAGATTAAAACATTAATGACTCTCAGGTGGCCGAAAATGACCTCCGGTCATCTTCTCCGGCCACCTCTCCCCTGAGATTTTTCTAAAATATCCCTAGGCCAAATCAAACCCCCCAAATCTCCAGAAATGATCCCCAAACCCCATAGAACAAGAATCCAGCATCATATTTCATTTATTTTTCATCAACAACAAGATTCGAACAAAAACCTAAAACTGAACAAAATTTCAGAACATGCATACACACTCAAAACTCAACCATTTTTCACCATTCAAGGTTCATTGTGATCAGTGGAACACACTTTACCATTCTATAACTAAAGAAACAAGTTCTGGAAAAACGTTTCAAGAAGATACCTGAGATGGAGCTTTGCTAATGGAGCTGTCTGGGCCTTCTGCTTGATGCAAACAACCTCCTTTAACCTCCCTTGAGCTTCCTTGATGCTTTGCTGAAGTGTTTGTGTCCTTTCTTTGAAGTTCAGTGAAGCTCAGTTCAAAAGGGGAAAAATCGTATTTGGTGTGTGGTGGCTTTTAGGGCAAAGTAAGGGGTGGTTTGTGATCAGTGATGGATTTGAAGATGAATGGTGGAAGAATTTTTAAGCTTTGATGTTTTTGTTGAGAGTTTCGAATGAAAATGCATAAGAGGGATTTTTTTGTGAACTATGGTGATGTTGTGGTTTCAGGCTTGCTTCTTGTGTGTTTTGAGTTTCATTTTGTCCACATATCAAGTTGTGATAGGTCTGTGGAGTTGGTGTGGGCTATGCTGATTGGTATGGCCTTCTTGCAAAAAAGTCAACAAAGTTGTACTTTGAGGTATAGGCTGGTTCAGGCCAAGGACAAAGGGGTGTCTGGTGCAGTTGGGATTGAGGATGTCCATGGAAATCACTTTGAGGCAAACCATCAAGTTTGTGAAAGGTTATGGGAGGTTTTGCAAATTTGTGAACCTTTGGCCCTTTTGAGATTTCTTTATGTGCAAGTCATGAAATTTGGAAATCCTTGGGCCAATTCTGAGTTTTAGGCAATGTGTTATGTTTGTATGATTGTTAGAAGTCAATTTGAGGCCCCATTTGGTTTTGGCAAGTGTTTTTGCAAGTTTCCTCTTTGGCACAAAAGTGAAAAATAAGTGATTTTGTCCAACTTTGCAAGGCCATAACTTTTGTTCTAAAATGAATTAGAATGAGTTCTTGTACTTTTTGAAAATGGGAGGATCCAATCTACAATTTTTATGACCAAGAATTTTTCATTTGAAGCATTTTTGAATCAAAAAGAGGAGGTTGAAAAACTTTCCAAAAATGGCAAGTTTACATTATAAGTCACTTTCCCAAAATGGCAACTTTGCAAATGGCTTGAAATTCTTCAATTTTGTGAACTTCTAACTTCTTCTAAGATCAAATAAAGATCATACACACCCAAAATGATGGAGAAACCCCTTTGGTTGGATGATTGGGGCCTCAGATGCCCTGATTTTGCACTGACTTGCTCAAGAGGTCATCTATTGATCAGATGCCTTCCCCATTGAATTTCTTCATGAAAATTGGTATGCATGATCCTTATAACATATAGAGACCAATAGAAAAAAGAATGACCAAAAACTTTGGAGTTATGGCCTCTGAAACCAAAACCCTAATTTTAGGTCATCTGTGAAGTTAAACTTAGCTCTGCTTCCATGCCTTTCTCAGTTCTTGTGATTCTTTGACTTCCTTGACCTTGGGAGGATATAATATGATGCTTGAACATACATGGACCATCTTGAGATGATTTAAGGCCTTTGGAGTGGCTCAGATAGCCCAGGGATTGCCTAGATCACAAACCCTAGATGTAGATGACTTTGAATCAATGCAGTGAAGCAAAAATGTAATATGAGATGATATGATTGAACTAATGCAAATGAAAAGAATCACAAGCCATGGTGAAATGAGTGAGGGCAAATTTAGGGTGTTTAGAATGCTTGCAGGAAGTGTAGTTACTCCCAGGAATATCTAACTCCTATGACGGAATCCGGTAAGGGATACCTCGGGACACTCGTGCGTTTCTTTGTATTAACAGGTTGCAGATGTTCAAATACACAACATGGGGCATACCAAGCATCACTTCCCCAACACATCTTCTCCAAGCAGTATCTGGAATACTTTTCCCAGCAGAGTTATCAAAGCCTCCTCATCCCTAGCACAAGTCTACTCAACAGGAGCATCTCCAGCATATCTCCCCACAGAGTTCCAGCCTCTACCTAGAAGAGCAATGTCTTCTCACACAACAAAGTGACGGAAGCGTCCTCATCCCCAGCTGGGATATCTCCTTACCGGATAGATCTATTAGTGATCTAGTCCCCCAAGCAGAATCATATGTTTTATCAGATCTACTAATGATCTCGTCCCCAGCTGGGATGTCCTTTCAAAGCAGATCAGCCGGAGATCTCCACAGCAGCAGGATCCGAGTCCCGGATCGGTTTTCTTTTGCATAATCATAGCATTCACATCATTTCCCCCCAGAGCATAGCATTTCATCTAATACAGAGCATTACGGCAAAAATCAAACATTTGCATGATCACAAGCCAAGTTCGAGCCAGTCACCTGTAAATACCAACAGCACCTCATCAGCAATATACAAAATACATCCCTTACACATAAAATCCAAAGCTTCCCTTTGCACTCTCAAATATACATACATGTTCCTTTTGACACTCGTCTGTGTCATCATTCCCCAATAAAGTCGCCAGAACACTTTCTACAAACAGATGTTTGTCCATAACATATTCTTTTCGACACTCGTCTGTGTCATCTCAAAATGCTTCCCCAACAGAAAGCCAAAGTGTCCCCTTTACACTCTCCAACACAAATATATACTCTTTCGACACTCGTCTGTGTCATATCATCCCCTGCAGATAAACCACAAACATCCTCTTTGAATACAAATATATATATACTCCTTTGACACCCGTCTGTGTCACCGCTCCCCAGCATGGTTGCCCAAACACTTGTTGTAAACCAAACACTTGTTTACCATACACTCTTATTTGACACCCGTCCGTGTCGTCCTATCCCCACAGGTCGCCGAAACACCTTTTACACTCATAAGTTCATAACTTATACAACTTTGTCTTCTGACACCCGTCTGTGTCACCTTTTCCCAGCAAGTTGAACACTCGTCCGTGTCTTGCTCATACTTCACAATAATTACTCATACTTATACAGATACTCGTTCGTATCTTGCATATATTATCATTTCCCCACAGATTCGACACTCGTCCGTGTTCTTTGTTAACCAGTTGGTATTCGTCCGTACCATCATCTCTGAACATGCGTCAGCGTTTGTTTCTACCGATACTCGTCCGTATCACAGTCTTAAGGATGCTCGTCCGCATCTTTAATCTATACACAGCGTCAAAACACTTATACCTTTTATTTTTTGGAAAGCGTAAGCACTCGTCCGTGTTTACCATTCCCCAGAAAGTCCCCATCAAAACATCTTTTTTCTATCCGACATTCGTCCTATGTTGTGATACTTTCGGCAGCCATACCCTGCCAGGTGATCGTCCTTCACCTTTGGATGATCGTCCCTCATCCTTTCCCCAGCGGAGTCTCCATAATTGGAACCCCTTTCTATCCGGCATTCGTCCTATGTCATGATATTTAGCAGTCGTCCCCTGCTAGGTGATCGTCCTTCACCTTTTTGATGATCGTCCTTCGTCATTTTATCCGATGGCCGTCCCCATCATTGATCTTGTTATCTGACATTCGTCCTATGTCATGATAAACCCCGATAGCAGCCGTACCCTGCTAGGTGATCGTCCTTCACCTCTTGATGATCGTCCTTTATCATGCTTATCCGATGGCCGTCCCCATCGTCGACTTTTTCTATCCGACATTTGTCCTATGTCATGGTAAAGAGAAGTTGTCCCCTGCTAGGTGATCGTCCTTCACCTTTGATGACCGTCCCTCATCATTATTTCATTTATTCTTTAACCCGATGGTTGTCCCTGTCGTGGTCCTTTTTCCTTTTCCTGATGATCGTCCTTCATCAATTTAACCCGATGGTCGTCCCCATCGCTGTTTACTTTTATTCTGCAAACCGATGGCCGTCCCCATCATTTCCTTTATCTTTATTTCCCAAAGAACTTTGTTACTTTACTTTATGGCCGTCCCCATCATGATCTCTTCATTTCCCCAGCATGTCGGTCGTCCCCGTCATTACTTTATCCCCAACAGTCGTCCTCTGCTCGATGGTCGTCCTCCATCGCCCACACTTTACAAGCATACTATACTCTCTTTTACAATTTATATCCCTTTTCTTCTTCTACCCAGTGAGTGCAAATTTTGGACTATCTTTTGGTATTCAACCACAAGTTATCTTGTTTGTCTGTTAAGCCCGTCGCTTACATCCTGCACAGCTAACTCATGTTTGAATAGGGGCAGCTGTAAACACCCCAAATTTGCCCTCACTAATTTCACACTATGGCTTTTGATCTTTCATATTTGCATTAGTTTAAGCATATCATCTCATATTGCATTTTTGTTTCATCTGCATAGTTCAAGTTCATCTGCATCTAGGGTTTGTGATCTGAGCAATCCAAGGATCCATCTGAGCCACTCCAAAGGTAATCACTCCAAGGGGGTCCATGTATGTTCAAACATAATTTTATATCCCTCAAAGATCAAGGAAGTCAAGAAATCACAAGAACTGGGAAAGCATGGAAGTTGAGCTAGGGTTTCACTACACAGATGACCTGAAATTAGGGTTTTGGATTCAAAGGCCATAACTCCAATTTTTTTGGTCATTCTTGTTTCTAATGGTCTCAATATGTTATAAGGATCATGTGTACCAAGTTTGATGAAGAAATTAATTGTGGAAGTCATTTGTTCACTGGGTAACTTCTTGAGCAAGTCAGAGCAAAATCAGGGCATCTGAGGCCCCCAACAATGGAACCAAAGTGGATTTCTCATCAAATTGAAGTTATATGATCTTTATTTGATCATTTAAGTGTTTGTAAGTTCACAAAATTGAAGAAAAGTGGGCTAAACCAAAAGTTGCCAAAAATGGAAATGACTTGTAATGTAAACTATCCATTTTGGGAAAGTTTTTCAACCTCCTCTTTCTCAACCAAAAATGCTTCAAATGAAATATTGTTGGTCATGAAAGTTGTAGATTGGATCATTCCCTTTTCAAAAAGTACAAGAACAAGTTCTAATTCATTATGGAACTCAAGTTATGGCTTGTCAAAGTTGGCAAAAATCACATAATTTTCAAGAATGCACCAAAGAGGGATTTTTGCAAAACCACTTGCCAAGCTATTTTGTGACTTCAAACACACTTCTAAGTATCATACCAACATAGTGCATTGTCTAAAACTCAGAATTGGCCCAAGAATCTCAAGTTTTCATGACTTGCCCATGAAGAAATCACAAAAGGGCCAAAAATTCATAAAATTGCAAAATTACATAGAACCTTTCATCCACTAGCTGAATTGCCTCAAAATGATTTATATGGACCTCCTTGATCTCAGCTGCACCAAGACAAGCCAAAAAGCCAGCTGCACAAGTGCCCATACCTCAAGTACAAAACTTTTGACCTTTTTGCAAGAAGCCCATACCAATCAGCTGCAGCCACCACCCACTCTCTGGCCTATCCCAGCTTGTTATGTGGATCAAACCCAAGCCATAACATACAACATTGCAGCCTGAAACCTCAGAATCCTCAAGTTCCCAAAATCTTTCCATTTTGCAAAAGCTTTCGAAACACCCAACACACTCACTCAATCTTCAAATTCTTTTCACCATTCATCTCAAAATCATCTATAGAACACAAAGCAACCATTAAAACAGCCAAAAACCCCCCACAACCAAAACACGATTCTGGTGCAGGAAGACTTCATTCTCTCAAACCAGCTCATTTTAGTTTGTTCTAGGCATTGCAACATCACCAGGAGGATCATTGGGAACTTTTTGCACCAAAGGAAAGGCTTGAAAGCTCAGAACCAGGAAGCTCCATCTCAGGTAACATGATGAACATTTTTTCCAGAACCCTGTTTTCTTGTTAAAATATTGTTCTATATGTTGCCCTGGTCATGGGGATGTGTTTATTTTCGAAAATGAGCAAGAAACAAGCATGAACTGAACCTCTGAAACTTTGACCTAATTTTTGTTCTTCTTTGATTCTCTTCATTCAAGCATGATTAAGTGTTTTTGTTGCTGGATTTGAGTTTGTTGATAGTTAAGGATCATTTCTGGAGCTTGTGGTGAGTTTTTGTGAGGTTTTGAGGGATTCAGGGGTGGGGTCTCGCCGGAGAAGACGACCGGAGGTCTTCTCCGGCCACCTGAAAGTGATTAAGTGTCTAATTAGGGTTAGGGCAAAGTTTAAACGTAGGCCGTAGGATTTGATCTCCCTGCGTGTTTGGATGGCCGAGATGTTGTCATTAAACCCTAATTAACTTAATTAATTTAATTAACTAAAATTAACTGAATTTGAATTATGGCCGTTAGATGTGACGCGTGGTCAAACTAAAATCCCCCAGGTTCAATCCAGACCCTTAGATCAGCATACTTGCCCTTTATTCATATTTTTATTTCATTTTTCTTATTTGTTTTGCATAATTAATTTAAAATAGCTAAAAAATCCTAAAAATATTTTCCTTTTGCATTTCCACTTCAAATATTTTTCTCAACCAGAAAACATTTTTATTTTTATTTTTTGCATTAAAAAATCATTTTTAAAATATTTAAATGTTTATTTTAATTAATTAATGGAAATTAATTAATTAAAATATCATTTAGGTTTCTAAAAATCCCAAAAAAATTCACATTGCATCTTAGGACATTTAGAAACATTGTCATCCCATTCACACAAATTGCGTTTTGGTTTTGAATCATTCTTGACATTTTTCTTGAATTTAGGGTTCATAAATTTCTCATTTTTGAACCCTAACTTCAAAAATTCTTTGCTGCCTAACCATGAATGGTATGACTTTGATTCTTTTTGCATTGATCTTCATTTGAAATGTAGTATCTAGCATATTTTTCTCACAAATTTATTTTGCATTTTTGATTTGATTTGCATTTTTTCCCTTTAGGTGCCTTAAAACCCTAGATAACTTAGAAAAGTCTTCCTGAAGAAGTTAAGTAACCTAAGAGTGGGATAAGAGCAAGAGAGAACACAAGTGAATCAAATTCACTTCAAAGACAGGTAAAGATGCATATTAAAGGATAAGAAGATGTTGGATGTGGATGCACATCCACATCCTGATCAACTTACCTGAAGCACCTGAAAGGGTTAATATGAATGCATAAGGTATGAAATAAGATGAAATGAAACAAATGAAGGTGCAATGACCCAAACCAGAAAAGAACACATGATGAAAATGTGTCATAAAAAGATGAAAAGTCATGTACAATGCATATATATGATCATACAAGTGTTGGATGCAAAAACAAACATGTTAGAAGCTTGAAAATACATGAACATACATAAGATGTAATGCATGCAAAGCACACCGAATGAATGTAACAATGATCAACCAATGTTCCACATGACCTAAGGTGTCTAAGATGACATACAAATGCATGATATGTCATGACAAGTTCATATGATGAGGATATGCAAAGATGAATGCAAGTATACATGGCAAATTAGGGTTTTTAGAATGCATGAGATGTCCATGATCAAAACAGAAGCAAAACACATGATAAAAATTTCAAATTGCAATCAAATAAACCCTAAACACACACAAGAACACTCCCCAAAGATGGAGGTCAGAAGCTATACCAAAGTCAAGTTATGGTTTTTCTAAGTTAGACTAGGGTTTTGGGTACCTCTCAAAGAAAAATGCATATCAAATTGAAAATGAAATGCAAAAATATGATTTAAATGTGCTAGATACTAGATACAACATGTAAAATAATGCAAAAAGAACCAAGTACAAACTCATTTTTATTTATCAGAAGTGAATTTTAGAAGTTAGGTTGTGGAAAAGGGGATTTTGAAAACCCTAATTCAAGTTTAATTCTCAAAATAGAATCAAAACCTAAACTAAATGAGTGAAATGAGTTTGTACATTGATTATAATGTTCAAGGAGGCTTCATGATTTTTTTGGTTATTTTTAAATACCTAAAAGTATTTTTAATTAATTAAAATGAATTAATTAATTAAATAATACAATTAAATGATTTAAAAATATATTTTTAATGCAAAAAATGAAAATAAAAATGTTTTTGGGTTTTTAAAAATAATTAGAGTGAAAGTGAAAAAAAATCAGAATTCTTAAAAGTGTTTTACTATTTTTAAATAAATAAGAGAAAACAAAATAAATAAAATGAAAATAAAAGGAAAAGTAATGAGGATGTATGGCTCAGATTGCAAGGAATGAGGATCAAGGGCCATGGGCGCAAGTCAATTTGACTGGGGGTATGCAAATCCTAGGATCCAGATTCAAATTCATTAAATGTGCGTGATCCAATGGTCCACATTAATTATGAGGAAATTAATTATGATTTATTTTAATTAATTAAAATTAGGGCTAATGATGCATCTGAAGCGTCCATATCCTAATCTAATCAAGATCCAATGGTCCACATTAAAATTGGAAACCCTAATCACACTTAACCCTAATCACTTTCAGATGACCGAAATAGTGCTCCGGTCATCTTCTCCGGCGAGACCAAACACTTAACTTCTTCCCTAGGCCACTACAAACCCACTAACCAACCCAGAATCACTCCTCATACTCCAAGGAACTCAAATCAACCATCAAACATGATTTATAACACATGAACAAGCTGAATCGAAGCAAATAAAAAACACGGGCAAAATTTCAGAAACACATAACATATACTCATTTCTTCATCATTTTCAATTCTAAAGACATCTATGTGATCCCTAGAGCATGTATTTTCATTCTATGACAAGAAATTTAAGCTTTGAGACAAAAAGTTCTTGAGTATACCTGAGCTGGTGACCTGCAGATATGAGCTTTCAAAGCCTCCCTCTTGTGCAAATGGCTTCCTTTGAACCTCCTGAGGCTAATGGAATGCTTGAAGTGATTTGAAAATGGCTGGTTTGGGATGTCCAGTTCTGATGTAGCAGAAATGGAGGTTTTGATATGTGATGTTTCAGGCCATTTCAGGGGTTGATTCTTGTTCTATGAGTGATATATGGTTGATTGGTGAAGGAATTTGTGAAGTTTGATGGCTGGATTAGGAGAATCAGAGAGAGGAAGTTTTGAAGGATTTTTGTGTAAACTGAGAATGGGATGGTTCTGAGCTCTTGTGTGTTCTCTGTTATGATCCTTAGGCATTGTATAAACAGTTGAGATAGGTCAGAAGAGTTGTTATGCACTGTGGGATTGGTATGGTTCATTTTGCAAAAAAGTCAATTTTTGTGTACTTGAGGCATGGGCCATGGAAGAACTGATTTGAGGGCTTGAACTACTTCAGTTGGCTTCAAGGAGAGCCCTAGGATCAAGTGGCAGAAGGAGTTAATTTCAACAGATAGATGTTGAATCATAATGTTCTGGGTTCAACATCAAAATCTCAGTTTGTGAAGTGGAACATCAACCTTATATAGGGTGATCTACAAGAATGAAAATAGAATGTTTCAAAAAGATCGTTTTCATGGCAGTTTGCGGGAGCTGTAGGAAGGAGAAGATGTTACATGTCCATGGCTTAGGGAGTCTAAGTGTGTTTTGATCACGACTTTATGAGTCTATCGGGTATACTAACTGCAAGTGCACAGTCTAATCGCTTAGTTTTAAAAGATATTGAACCCACAAGGACTGATAATCAAACTAATGCTATCAGATTGTTACTATGTTTAGCTAAGGCGATGATTATAGGTTAAGGTGTAGTCGGGAAACTGAAGGTAAATTAAAATTATATTTAAATATAATATTAAGGAATATCGGTACATAACTAGTATACCATCAGGGATTCAACAAATCGTCGGCGTATAAAATAAGTCAAAATGTCCTTCTGTAGAAAATATTAATTTAAAAGCCTTCACCTCACACTCTCGTGGTTTTGCCTCTGACTATACTCCTAAATCAAAATGTCTGCTCTCGCTAGCCCATTTGAGTTTAAAAATAGTTTTTCAAAACTTATAAGTCCTAATTAACATTAAAGCGCTTCTGATGTATTTAAAATTAATGTCCAATTGTAGCTATCCAGTTAAAATCTCAAACTCTCGTTTTATTAATCGTAACCTTTGTTACCTTTTTACTCTCATAATAAAAGTCCATTTAATCAAGAAATTGAAATCAGAAAAATAAGTTGTTTATGATTTATCCTAGATTTATCGAATTCCTTCCGATTAACTTGATTACATACCGATAAAATAAATTTAGCCAGACATATTAATTAAGACAAGCATAAATAAATTTTAACAGTAAACTAATAAGTGAAACATAGCAAATAATAATAAAGTAATTATATTGATTTATATAATAAACCTGGAAACAATTAGTTCTTGATGTCAGCAAATCCTCCTCAAGTCGATAGGCTTTTGCTTGGTCGAATAAAGAAACTAAAGACAGGATTTAAGAAAACTAACTATGGTGCAATAGCCCCCGATGTGGGAACCTATCACTATTTCGGTGTTGGGTTGAATAAAAGGAAAGGAAAAAAATAATGCAAGAAAAATTAATAAAAAGCTCTGAACATGAATTCTACAGTTTCCACTGCTTCTATTTATAGCCTCTTCATACGGTTTAATGGGAGAGGAAATATAGGGGATAGTTGCTTGGGCCTTAAGAAATCCATGGAATTTTGTGACTGTTGGAAATTGAGTTGAGGGAGATAAAGACGGAAGGGATACGCCACTAGGTTGTACCGTATCTGTCGCTCCCTGGATTTTTATCCTGGTACAAACACGAAAGTGGCATGGAAGAGGTTATAGTCGCCAGCCAGGCATTTTTATCCCGAAGAAACAGGAATAGTAATGCTGCATAAACCGAAGAAAATAAAGGAAGGACAAAGGTCCTACGAACCAAAGAAATTGGGTTCGGGAGTTTGTTACAACCTGGGAAGGTATTAGCACTCCAGATCGTCCTTCGTTCCCGACGGGATCCACGCTTGCAAAGAAACTGTTTCAAAGGGTGAAGAAATGAAAGCTGCTGCAAAAGAAAAGGAACTGAATCTGGAATGAGAAAAGAACATAAAGAGGGAAAATGTAGGGAAAATAAAAGAGTGTGCTCGAACGGGCCCTACCCCGCTACCTACGTACCTCATCTGGACAATGAGGATCAGAGTCGTCGTAGTTCCCCTAACTAGGGGTGGAAAAGATTGCTTGTGTCTTAAGGCTTGAACTGCCTATGTCAATGCTCAGGTGTTGCAAGCTCGGACGAAGAGTGCATAACCGTCTTGAAAAGTGACAAGTAGTAGCAAGTTCATACGTAAAGAGTGAAGGTGATGAGAAGAGAAGTCCCGAAGGAAAGACGCTTATTCTTTGTCCAGTGTTTTTTATGAGTTTTTTATGAGTGTGGCACAAGGAAGTGAACTCAAACTCTTTTCTATGGAATGTGTACTTGCTACTACATTCCAAGATGGAATAATAGAACAAGCACACCAAGTAAGGAGAATTTATCCAAGACTTGTTTCCAAGGGCAAGGGCCTAAGCTCACTAACTTGTTGAACTTATTAAGTGTCTTAGTGGTTAAAATGAAGAAGTGTTTTTTTTAGGATTTTCTTGATGAAGATGACCTCATGATCAGACTTGTGCATCATGCTAGACAAATGTACTATTCCAAGATGGAATGAATACATATGCCCCATGGAATAAGGCTATTGCACAAGAAGTCACTTCTTTCTTTATTAAGGTGTTTTTTATGGTTTTTATTTTGAGATGAGAAGAGAAAGAACCAAAGGAGCAAAAAGGTAAAAGTCTAATAGGGAAATACTAAACCTAAAGTTATCATGCAAAGGTGGTCCTAAGGTTAGTAAGGCTTGAAGTCTATCCTAAGAAAGAAAAAGAATAGAAGAGAAGAGGAGAGGAGTAAGTTGCTTCTAAAGGGGTAAGATAAAGAGAAGTTTAATCACATGATGGCATAAGGCACATTAACAATCACAAAATAGAAAGCAAAGTAAAATGAAGAGATGAAGTATTAAAATATGGATAAACATCCACACTTCACTTACCATTGCACCTACAAATGTTAGCACAATTTCCAGCACATATTCAACAAATCAAATCAATGCTAACATATCAACACAAATCATGGAAATAACATGTTCAAAGCTTCAAGAAAACAAAGTCATCAAACATGCCAAACTTTAGAAATACATGAATTCACGTGTCAAGAAAATGAAAGCATACATCAACCAACAATCAAACCACCCTAAACAAGCATATAAAATGATCACACAATGATCCATGATGAGAGGCAAACAAACTCAAAACAACCCAAAAATGAGAGGCAAACAAACTCAAAACAACCCAAAAATGTGATTCTACTTCAGTGTTAACCGGTTAACCAAAAATGTTAACCGATTAACCAACCTAAACCTGCAACAAAGAAGTCAGAAAACAGACGCGTTAACCGGTTAACCTATAGCGTTAACCGGTTAGCACTGTGCGAACAACAACAAACCTGTTACGCCAGGACCGGTAACCATTTTGACGTTTAATCCCACCGTCAGGACTTCAAACTTCTTCAACACAGACGAGTATTGGATGATCATCAAGAGAACACAGACGGGTGCCATAAGTCAATGATACAAACGAATATCAGACGATGATCTAAGAAACATAAACGAGCGCTTCAGGCGATGATACAGACGAATATCAACCATTGATACAGACGAATACCAGAAATCCAACACAGACGAGCATTTGGAGTAGCAATACAGACGAGTACCAGAAATCCAACCCAGACGAGCATTTGGAGTAGTAATACAGACGAGTACCAGAGTGATTATCAAATCAGCACATATGGATATAAGTTAACACATACGAGTGTGGAGGATGATACAAACGAGTATCCAAGCAATGCAAACGAGCTTCAAATAGATAACAAACACAGACGAGTGCTGGGGAATACAGACGAGCATCAGGCGAATAACAATACACAGACGAGTGTTGGGGAGTACATACGAACATCAAACAACTATCAAACACGGATGAGTGCTGGGGAGTGCATACGAGCATCAAACAACTATCACACACAAACGAGTGTTGGGGAATGCAAACGAGCAACAAGCAAATATCAAACACAGACGAGTAATTTTGGGGCGTACATACGAGCATCAAACAACTGCCTGATTAGCAACAAGAACCACAACTTGCAGGGGAGATCCAGGTCAAGAGACCTTGACAATGCTTAACTCTGGCTGGGGAGATGAATAACTGTCTGTGTCATCACAATGGCCAAAAATAAATTGGCGACTTCTCTAGGTAATATTTCAATGATGGGAGTGAATCCCAATCATGACTCTGTGAGGAACAAACATCTTCAGACTTGACTGGGGAAGATGCTTGGTTAAATAACCCTCGCGGGGAAATGAACTCTGACATTTTGAACTTTGTGGGGAAATCAGGCGTTCAACTGCCTGCTGGGAATACTTCACTTGTGGAAAGATAATCCGCTTGGGGATGAAAGCTCTTCAATTAGCCTAGGAGTTTTGCTGGGGATCCCACCTATTCTAACTCTGTTGGGGAACATTCTCTGCTTGGGAAGATATGACACCATCCTGCAAAACCTGCAACAACAGTATACACACATGTGCCCCGGGGACTTGCATGGTATGATATGTTCATCCATTGTCACCCGACACTCAAAGATGGTTTCAAATGTTTCCCTGCAGTGTCATTTTTTAGAAAAATCAACCTATTTCAAATGCAATGTTCTTTTTGCCAAAAATTCAGGACATTTTTGCAAACAAAGTAAACAAAACACAACACAACTTTTGACTGAATATTCATTCATTGAGGGGCCTCTGAATAAGCAAGGTTTTACATCAGGAAGTAGCTACCTGGAAAGAGGTAGCTACCATAAAATTGAGAAAAAGAAACTATCCTAATGGCAATTGTAAACACCCCAAATTTTCCCTCACACTTTATCACACCATGGCTTGTGATATTTCATTTTTGCATTTGCATAGGCATACTATCTCACATTGCATATTTGTTTCATCTGGCATAGTTCAAGTTCATTTGCATATAGGGTTTGTGATCTGAGCAATCCAAGATTCCATCTGAGCCATCCTAAGGGCCTCAAAGCTTACCAAGAGGGTCCATGTGTGTTCTACCATCATATTGGGTTCCTCAAAGTTCATGGAAGTCAAGAGATCACAAGAACTGGCAAGGTATGGAAGCAGAGCTAGGGTTTTCACTACACAGATAACCAAAATTAGGGTTTTGGTTTCAGAGGCCTTAACTACAAATTTTTGGGCCACTCTTGTTTCTAATTTTCTTATGGTGTTATAAGGATCATGTGTACCAAGTTTGATGAAGAAATTCATTGTGAAAGTCATCTGTTCATTAGGTAACTTCCTGAGCAAGTTAAGTCAAAATCAGGGCATCTGAGGCCCCCAACAATGGAACCAAAGGGGTATTTTCATCAAATTGAAGTTCTATGATATTTATTTGATCTTAGAAGAGGTTGTAAGTTCACAAGATTGAAGAATTTTGAGCTATTTGCAAACTTGCCAAAAATGGAAATGACTTGTAATGGAAACTTTCCATTTTGGGAACGTTTTTTAACCTCCTCTTTCTCAACCAAAAATGCTTCAAATGAAAAATTATTGGTCATGAAAGTTGTAGATTAGGTCTTTCCCTTTTCAAAAAGTACAAGAGCATGTCTTGATTCATCATAGAACTCAAGATATGGCCTTTCAAAGTTGGAAAAAATCCTAAAAATTTTAAGTTTCATGTCAAAGAGGGATTTTGCAAATTGGCATGTTAAGGCATTCTAATGACTTCAAATGGACACAAACACTTCACAACATGCCTATGTGACTTCTAAACATCAGAATTGGCCCAAGAACTTGGCATTTTTATGGCTTGATTCACAAGAAATGTCAAAGAGGGAAAATTGCATAAAGCATGATATCTCATGATCCAACCCATCCAGCTGCAATCTTATGATCTAAGGGCCTTCCACAAAGCCAGCTGAGGCCAGACACCCCAAAAACCCAGGCATGCACCATGCTCATACCTCAAGTACACATTCTTGACTTTTTTGCAAATCACCCCATACCAATCACTCTATGCCACACCAACTCCTCTGACCAATCACACTTGCTTACACTAACCTTATGGATCACATTTCACATAACACACAAGCCTAAAACTCTCCATAGCTCAGATTACACAAAATCCCCTCAAAACTTCATCTCTTCGAATCTCTCAACTCAGCCAACAAAAATCCAAATTCTTTCACCAATCATCTCCACATAACCCCAGGATCATTTCCCACCCCTCACATTGGCCTGAAACACCCTCTAACCAAAACACGATTTCAGCTTCCTCTGAACTGAAACTCATAAAACAACCTACATAAACTTGTTTCAAGCTTGCCAGAAGCACCAAGGGGTTCATTGGAGTGAAAAAGCACTAAAGAGGTGGCCAAAAAGCTCCAAAGTGTAAAGCTTCAACTCAGGTATACCTCAAGAACATTTTTTCCAAAAATGTTTTTTTAAGTTGTTAGATGAATCTTCATGATGTGCTAATGATCCTGATGTGTTTATTTTGCAAAATGATTGAGTATTAAGCATTGTAAACACCCCAAATTTTCCCTCACTAATTTCACACCATGGCTTGTGATCTTTTCATTTGCATAAGTTCAATCATATCATCTCATATTGCATTTTTGCTTCACTGCATTGATTCATAGTCATCTGCATCTAGGGTTTGTGATCTGAGCAATCCCTAAGTTATCTGAGCAACTCCAAAGGTCTTCAATCATCTCAATAGGGTCCATGTGTGTTCAAATATCATTTTATATCCCTCAAAGATCAAGGAAGTCAGAAAATCACAAGAACTGGCAAGGCATGGAGGCAGAGCCAGCTTTAACTGCACAGATGACCTAAAATTAGGGTTTTGGTTTCAGAGGCCATAACTCCAATTTTTTTGGTCATTCTTGTTTCTATTGGTCTCAATATGCTATAAGGATCATACATACCAATTTTCATGAAGAAATTCAATGGGGAAGGCATCTGATCAATAGATGACTTCTTGAGCAAGTCAGTGTAAAATCAGGGCATCTGAGGCCCCCAATCATCCAACCAAAGGGTCTTCTCCATAATTTTGGGTGTATATGATCTTTATTTGATCTTAGAAGAAGTTAGAAGTTCACAAAATTGAAGAATTTCAAGCCATTTGCAAAGTTGCCATTTTGGGAAAGTGACTTATAATGCAAACTTGCCATTTTGGGGAAGTTTTTCAACCTCCTCTTTTTGATTCAAAAATGCTTCAAATGAAAAATACTTATAATACAAAATTGAAGAATTTCAAGCCATTTGCAAAGTTGTAGATTGGATCATTCCCTTTTCAAAAAGTACAAGAACTTGATTTAATTCATCATAGAACTCAAGTTATGGCTTTGCAAAGTTGGGAAAAATCACATAAAATTCACTTTTGCACCAAAGAGGCATCTTGCAAAATGACATAATAAGGCATTATAAAGGCTTCAAATATACACATATGCTTCACAGCATCCTCATGTGACCTTTAAAGATCAGATTGGTGCTTTGAAACATTGCATTCCATGCCTTGAACTTCAAGTAATTCAAAAAGGGCCAAACTTCCCCAAAATTGCAAAATGGATCAAACCTCTTCAGCCACTTATGCCAGCTACAAAATATTACTTCCATGGACCTCCTTGAAGCAAGCTGAATCGAGCCATAGCCTTGTACCATGCCTGAACCAGCCCATGCCTTCACTTACACAAATGTTGACTTTTTGCATATTGAACCATACCAATCAGCATAGGCCACCAACAACTCTCTGACCTATCAAGGATTGATATGTGTACCAAAGGCAAGCCATTTCACATAAGCTTGGAACCTGAATCCTCCCACAACTCAGCAATCACCAAAACTCTCCTCCTTGCATTTTTCTTCGAAACTCAGCACTCAAGCCAAAAAACCTTCAAACAAACTTCATAGATTAACTCACCATCACCATTTGATAATCTTCCACCCACTAAAACAGCCTGAAAGCACCATAAGTCAAAATACGATTCTTGGCCAGTTGAAGAACAAACCTTCAGAGCACCCCATTTAAACTCTTGCAAAGTGTCAAAGCTTCATCAGGAGTTCAAGGGGAGTGGTTTGCGCAAAGATAGGAGGTCTAAAAGTCCCAAACCGAGAAAGCTCAAGCTCAGGTACCTCCCTGAAACATTTTTCCAGAACTTGTTTTTTTAGTTATAGAATGGTAGAGTGTGTTCCACTGATCACAATGAGCCTTGAATGATGAAAAATGATTAAGATTTGAGTGTGTATGCATGTTCTGAAATTTTTTCAGTTTTTATGTTTGTGTTCGAATCTTGATATTGAGGCAAGATAAATGAGATTTGTTGATGGATTCTGGTTTGTTGTTGATTAATGATGAGTTCTGGAGATTTTGGCACGTTTTTGTAGCTTGGGGAGTGAGATAGGGTTTTCTCAGGGGAGAGGTGGCCGGAGAAGATGACCGGAGGTCATTTCCGGCCACCTGAGAGTAATTAGGGTTTGTAATCAGGTTTAGGGTTTAGTTTGAATTTGGAGCGTACGATCTTGTTTCCCGCGTGCGTTTGATGGCCCAGATCGTCCCACTTAACCCTAATCCACTTAGTTAACTTAATTAATTAGGTTTTAAATTTAAATTTGCCAGTTTGAACCTGGACCGTCCATTCACGCGCCAGTCAACTCCCGCGCGTTTCATTTAAATCCTGGCCTTTAGATTGGTTTACTTTTCTATTTAATTTATTTAAATTCATATTTTTGTTATTTGTTTTGCATATTTATTTTAAAATAGCTAGAAAAATCCCCAAAATTTTATTTTTTGCATGCTGACTTTAAATAATTTTCTCAATCCAAAAACAATTTTTATTTTATTTTTTGCATTTTAAAAACATTTTAAAAATAATTGAAATGTTATTTTAATTGATTAATGAAGATTAATTAGTTAAAATAGTATTTAGGTTTCCAAAAATCACAAAAAAATTCAGAAAGCATTTTAAAACATTTACAAACATTTACAAACTCACAAGACAAATTTCATTTTGGTTTTGATCATACTTTGCCAATTTTCATGAGAATTAGGGTTCTTTAATTTGAATATTTTCAACCCTAACTTCAAAAATTCATAACTTTTGATCCAAGTTGAGTTTGTGAATGGTTCTTTTTGCATTGTGTTATGCATCCTTTCAAGCTTCTAAAAACATTTTTGTTTCATTTTTATAATGCATTTCCAATTTATTTGGCATTTTATCTTTAGGGTCACCTTTAAAACCCTAGAAACTTAGAAAAATCATAAGTCCTTTAGGGTTTAGCTTCTGACCTTCCCCTTTGGGCAGTGAACTTATATAGGTTTAGGGTACCTTTGATCCCATTTTCAATTTTTTATCTCATGTTCTGCTTCTGATTTTGAATTTTGCATTGCATCTTGTACATAAACCCTAATATTTGCCTTCATTTGCATTCATTCTTCATATGCTTGCATACATGAACTTGCCATGACATTTTGTGCATTCACATGACATGTAAGACATCTTAGGACATATTGAAATCATGTTTGATCATTGCATCATCCATTTGCCATGTTATGCATCCATTGCATTTCATAAGTTTTCATGAACTTTCATGCCTCCTTTCATGTCTCATTTGCATCTTCATGGCTTGTATGATCATCCACATCTCATGACATACATTGGTATAATCTCTTAGCATCATTTGCACCTTGAACATGCTCCTGGATTTGATTTTCATCTTTGCATTCCATCTCATTTTCATTTCATTTCATTTCCTTTTGCTAACTTTTCAGGTGGTAAGTGTTTGAGAAGTGAATTTGCCTTCACTTCTCACAATCTCTTCTCATCTCTCTTAGGCATCATTGCTGTATTTTGTATTTGTATTAGAGTGAGCTTTCTCATTCATGTTCTTTCCTCTCCCTCTTTCTTCAAGCAACTTATCTTCTTAAGTGAAGTAAGTTGTCTTGCTTCCTTCTGTTTCTCTTTCCTTCATCCTGCTTCTCCCTTGGTGGCTTTTCTCTTGAAGATATCTTGCAAGCCTCACAAACCCTAGGACCATCCAAGCATGACAAAAATTAGGGTTTGGTTAGTCCCCCATTTAGTTTTACCTTTGTGTCATCTTTGAGTCTTCTCTTCTCACCTCTTAATCAAGGACTAAACCTTAAAGGTTTTAAGGCTTTGTGATCAGGGTTATGCATGTATCCTTCTATTAGGATGGAGTGTATAACTTTAATCCTAAGTGTTAAATGCTTAATGTGTTTAAATCCTTTAATCAATCCACCTAATAATCACTAATACATCAAGCTTGTAACTTGGGCCTTGCATTAGGGTTCTAATTCTTCCTTAATTGGTTAAGAAGTACTAACCCTAGTGTTAATGGATAAGTCCCCCTCGAGTTGTCTTACAAACCATAAAATCCATTTCTTAATCTTACCATTAACTAAAATCCATTTAAATAAAGGTTTTGTTTTGTCAGGAGGTTAATCTGTAACCATGGATTAAGTTGAGGTATCTTCCTCAGCTTAAATGTTCTCATATATTATCCTTCTATTAGGATGGTGTAATGAGTCCATTAAATCCTTGATTATGGCTTAAACTCATTACTTAACCCTAAACAAAAACTCCAAAAACATCTAAATAATTGCAAGAAGGTTAATGATCTTAATCCTACATCATGGTGATTAAGTGTGAGGTGTTTACCTCATACTTAAGGTATTCTCATTACCCCTAATCAGAGGGAGGATGTGATGAGTTTACTAACCTTTTGGTTTAGGCTTAAGCTCATTAACTTATGACAAATATCAAAAAGCAATAAAAGATTGAAAACACCAAAAACAAACAATAATTGTCTCCTCCGGGATTCTTTTCTCACCTCATTCACTCACAAACGAGAACTTGCTTCTTCCGTCCAATGCAAGACAGTTAGCACCTGAGCCAGATAGGTCATACACTTGAGCATAGACAAGTAAACAGTTCACAAGTCAATTTACCTTTCAGTCTCTTTGAGTCGAACTACGGTGTTCTGACTTCCTCATTGCACGAGAGGATATGTAGGCATAACTTAACAATTATCGAACAAAAGTCTCTGTATATCCCCCCCCCCTCTTCTAGCATTATTCTTTAAGCCTCGTAGTCTTGAGCTTTGCTTTCTTTCCTAACACTGATACTCCTTCCATTCACTTCACATTTCTTTTTGCACTGACACTTGCATTCTTTTCCAGCTTTTGCACACAAAATAGCACTAACACTACCCTTTTAAGCACAAACTTTCAAGCGTGGATCCCGTCGAGTACGACGGACAATCTGGGTGCTAATACCTTCCCAGGTTGTAACCAACCCCCTTTCTTAGTTTCTCTGGTTCGCAACCATCTTATCCATCCTTTTCTAGGTTTATGCAGCATTACCTTTCCTTCGGGATAAAAATGCCTAGCTGGCGACTCTTTTCAGTTCACCCTTGTGTTCTCTCTTTTCGTCGACCGTTCGCGTCTGTACCCCTCTTGGCCCCGGGTGTCATCAGGTGGGAGTGTCAAGCATGTATGAGTTCTCTGAAAGTTTTTGACCTAAAAATGTTTTGATTCGATTCAGCTTTAATACGTGAAATAAATGTGTTTTGGTTGATGATTCTTGTTGTATGATGTATGGGGTTTGATTCTGGGCAGAAAGATTGAGTTTTAGAGAGCTAGGGAGAGAGTTGAGGTTTTGGTTTGTCGGAGAAGATGACCGGAACCACTATTCCGGTCATCTGAAAGTGATTAGGGCATAAACAGGTTTAGGGCCAAGTTTGAATGTGGACCCTTGGATGAGTTTGCGCGTGCGTGTTTGGACGAATAAGATTAGGTCATTAAGTCTTAATTCTGATTATTTAAATTAATTAATTAAAATTAGCCAGATGGATCCTCAGCCCTTTGATTACGCGCGTGGTCAACCCCGTTCCCCCCAGTTTGAATCTGGACCCTCAGATGTGATTACTTCCCCTTTATTTTATTTTTATTTCATTTTCTTTGTATTTTTCTTTCATAATTTATTTAAAATAGTTTAAAAACTTCAAAAAATATTTCCTTTTGCATTTTTGTTTCAAATATTTTTCTTAATCAGAAAATGATTTTTATTTTTTTTCTTTGCATTAAAAAAAGTATTTTTAAATCATTTAATATTTTATTTAACTAATTAATTCATTTTAATTAATTAAAAATACATTTAAGTATTTAAAAATCACCAAAAAAATCAGAGAGCATCCTTATACATTTAGAAACATTTAAAAACTCACCTTACAAATTTCTTTTTGGTTTTGATCATACTTTGAGATTTTTCAATGAATTAGGGTTCTTCAAAAGTTCATTTTTCTAACCCTAGCTTCAAAAATTCATAACCCTAAACCTAATTTGAGTTTGTGAATGGTTCTTTTTGCATTGTTCTATGCATGTCTTCTAGCATCCAAAAACATTTTTTTTTTCATTTTTACCTTGCATTTTCAAATTGTTTGGCATTTTACATTGAAGATCACCCAAAAACCCTAGCAAACTTAGAAAATCCATAACTCCTTCGAGGTTTGGTTTCTGACCTCCCCCTTTGGATGGTAACCTAGTATAGGTTTAGGGTTCCTTTGAGTGCATTTTCAATTTTTTATCTTGTGCATTGCTTCTGTTTTGCTCATGTGCATCTCATACTTCCATATAACCCTAATTTTACATGTTCATTTGCATTCATCTTGCATATGCATCCATACATGAATTTGCCATGTCATCTCAAGCATTTGTATGTCATCTTAGACACCCTAGGACATGTTAGAACATAGCTTGATCATTTATTCATCTATTTGGTATTTCTTTGCATTCATAACATTTCATGAACATACATGTGTTTTAAAGGTTCTAACTTGCCTTCATTTGCATCCATCTCTTGTATGATCATACATATAAATCGTGTGTGACTTTGCATCATCTCATAACTCATTTTCCTTGCATATGCACTTCTGACTTTAATCATAGCACATTTGTTTGTTGCATTTGCATTTATTTTCTTCCTTTAAGTGTTCAACTAACATTTCAGGGGCTCATGGTAAGTTGTTTAAGGTGTGGATGTGCATCCACATCTAACTTCTCTTTATCTCTTATTTTTGTACATTATACTTGTGTTTGAAGTGAATTTCATTCACTTGTGCCTCTTCCTTTCTTTTCTTTCTCTTAGGTTTACTTATCTTCTCAAATGAAGTAAGTAACCTTTCCTTTCTTCTCTTTCTCTTTTCATCTGCTTCTTCCTTGGTGGCTTCCTTGAAGATCTCTCTTAAGCCTTACAAACCATAGGAACATCCAAGCATGATAATAATTAGGGTTGTGATTATTCCCCCTTTAGCTTTTACCTTTGAGTCTCCTTGAGTCTCTCTTCTCATCTCAATAATCAGAGACTAAACTCTTAAAGTTTTAGGACTTTGGAATTAGGGTTATGCCTGTATCCTTCTATTAGGATGGAGTGTATAACTTTAATACTAAGTGTTAAACCTTTAATTTGTTTAAACCTCTTAATCAAATCATCTTAATAATCACTAAGACTTCATCTTATAACTTGGGTCTTACATTCGGGTTCTAATTCTTCCTTTATGGTTAAGAAGGACTAACCCTAATGTTTAATGGACAAGTCCCCCTCAAGTTGTCTTAACAACCATAAAACTCATTTTTTAATCTCATCCCTTAATTAAAATCCATTTAATAAAGGCTTGTTATATAATGAATTTAATCCCTAACCATGGATTAAGTTGAGGTATCTTCCTCAGCTTAAGTGTTCTCATCTATTATCCTTCTATTAGGATGGTGTCGCTCCCGCTAAGTGACACCTGGTCAGATAGGGTACAGACGCGAACGGTCGGCGAAAGGAGAAATGAAAATGAAGGCGAAAAGAGTCGCCAGCTAGGCATTTTTATCCCGAAGGAAAGGTAATGCTGCATAAACCTAGGAAGATATGGATAAGACGGTCGCGAACCAGAGAAACTGAGAAAGGGGGTTGGTTACAACCTGGGAAGGTATTATCACCCAGATTGTCCGTCGTACTCGACAGGATCCACGCTTGAAAGTTTGTGTTTAAAGGGGTAGTGTTAGTGCTATCTGTGTGCAAAAGCTGGAAAAGAATGTACAGGTGTCAGTGCAGGAAAGTGAAGTGAAGTGAAGTGCTCAGGAATGAGGCTTAAAGGATAATGCTGGAGGTGTGGGAAAGAGACAGAGACTTTTGTTCGATGAAAGTTAAGTTATGCCTACGTATCCTCTCGTGCAATGAGGAAGTCAGAACACCGTAGTTCGACTCAAAGAGACTGAAAGATAAATTGGCTGATGAACTGCTTGCTTGTCTATGCTCAAGTGTATGACCTGTCTGGCTCAGGTGCTAACTGTCTTGCATTAGACGGAAGAAGCGAGTTCTCGTTTGTGAGTGAAGATGATGAGAAAAGAATCCCGGAGGAGGCGATTATTGTTTGTTTTTTGTGTTTTCAATCTTTTATTGCTTTTTGTATTTGTCATAAGTTAATGAGCTTAAGCCTAAACCAAGGGTTAGTAAACTCATCACATCCTCCCTTTAATTAGGGGTAATGAGAATACCTTAAGTATGAAGTAAACACCTCAAACTTAATTACCATGATGTAGGATTAAGATCATTAACCTACTTGTGATTATTTAGATGTTTTTGGAGTTTTTGTTTAGTGTTAAGTAATGAGTTTAAGCCATAATCAAGGATTTAATAGACTCATTACACCATCCTAATAGAAGGATAATAGATGAGAACATTTAAGCTGGGGAAGATACCTCAACTTAATCCATGATTAGGGATTAACCTCATGACAAAACAAAGCCTTTATTAAAGTGGATTTTAGTTAATGGTAAGGTTAAGAAATGAATTTTATGGTTTGTAAGACAACTTTAGGGGGACTTGTCCATTAACACTAGGGTTAGTCCTTCTTAACCAATTAAGGAAGAAATAGAACACTAATGCAAGGCCCAAGTTACAAGCTATTGTCTTAGTGATTATTAAGATGGATTGATTAAGAGATTTAAACACATTAAGGGTTTAACACTTAGGATTAAAGTTATACACTCCATCCTAAGAGAAGGATGCAGTTATAACCTTAATCACAAAGCCTTAAAACCTTAAAGATTTAGTCTCTGATTGTGAGATGAGAAGAGATACACAAAGAAGACACAAAGGTAAAACTAAGGGGGACTAATCAAAACCCTAAGATTATCATGCTTGGATGTTCCTATGGTTTGTGAGGCTTGCAAGAGATCTTCAAGAATAGCCACCAAGGAAGAAGCAGATGAAAGGAGGAGAAGCAGGAGAAACAAGTTAACTTACTTCACCTAAGAAGATAAGTTACTTGAAGAAAGAAAGTGAATGATGAACATGAATGAGCAAGCTCACTCTAAAGCAAATGAAAAATGCAACAATGAATGCAAAAGAAGAAAGAGGAGAGAAATGAGAAGTGAAGGCAAATTCACTTCTCAAATTACTTACCACCTGAAATGGTTAGCATAAAGGAATGAAATGAGAATGGAACAAATGTAAAGATGCAAACCAATACCAGAAGCATGAACATGATGTAAATTATGCTAAAAGATGATGCAAAGACATACCAAGGAAGGAGAAGCAGATGAAAAAGGAAAGAGATAGAAGAATATGTTACTTACTGAAAACACCTAAAGGAACTACCAAGCATGATAACTTTGGGGTTGTGAATAGTCCCCCTTAGTTTTTTACCTTTTGAGTCACCTTGAGTCTCTGCTTCTCATCTCAATAACAAAGGCTAAACAGGTAAAGTTTTGGGGCTCTATATTAGGGTTATGCTTGTATCCTTATCTTAGGATGGAGTGTATAATTGTAATACTTAGTGTTAAACCTTTAAGTTCTTTTCACCTTCTAATCAAAACACCTAATAATTATCAAGAATTAAGCTTGTAACTTGGGCCTTATATTAGGGTTACATCTCTTCCTCTGGGTCAGAGGGACTAACCCTAGTGTTTAATGAACAAGTCCCCCCTCAGGTTTAGTCTTACAAACATAAAATTCACTTCTTAATCTAACCTCTAATCAAAATCCACATTAATAAAGGTTTGTTATATAATGATTTTAATCCCTGACCATGGGTTAAGTTGAGGTATCTTCCTCATCTTAAGTGTCCTCATCTATCATCCTTCTCTTAGGATGGTGTAATGAGTTCACTAATCCTTGATTAGAGATTAAAATCATTACTTAACACAAAACAAAAATCCAAAAAAACACTTGATAGTTACAAGTAGGTTAATGATATTAATCCTGTATCATTAGGGTAATTAAGTTGGGATATTCATCTCACACTTAAGTAGACTTATTATCCCTAGTCAGGGGTGATATAATGAGTTTATGACCCTTGATTAAGGCTTAAGCTCATTATCCTATGCAAAACACCAGAAACAATAAAAAAAACTGAAAACACAAAAACAAACAATAAACGTCTCCTCTGGGATTCTTTTCTCATCACACTCACTCTGAAAACGAGAACAAGCTTATTCCGTCTAATGCAAGACAGTCAGCACTCGAGCCAGACGAGTCATACACTTGAGCATAGACAAGCAAGCAGTTCACACCAAAACACCAAGTCTCTTTGAGTCGAACTACGGTGTTCTGACTTCCTCATTGTACAAGAGGATACGTAGGCATGACTTAATGGTTATCGAACACAATTCTCCAGGTCTCCCCCCTCTTCTCTTTCTAGCTTTCTCTTCTTAGCCTCAGTTTGAACTCATGTTCTTTTTGCACTGTCACTTTGTACATCCATCTCTTTTATGCACAACTAGCACGTACACTTCCCCCCTTTTTTAAACACAATCAGGTAAGCGCGGATCCCGTCGAGTACGACGGAAGATCTGGGTGCTAATACCTTCCCAGGTCGTAACCGACCCCTTTACCCAATCTCTTTGGTTTGCAACTGTCTTATCCACTTATTTCTAGGTTTATGCAGGATTACCTTTCCTTCGGGATAAAAATGCCTAGTTGGCGACTCTATTCAACCTTCAACATCCGACCGTTCTCGCCGACAAGTTCGCGTTTGCACCGGGACAAAAGTCCGGGGAGCGACACATAGAAGTTCACATATGGAACCTCAGTCCATAAACTTAATCTTGCCAAGTTGAGAAGTCTGAAACTTATGAAATACAATCAGGTCGAGGTGCACTTTTCTAAGAAACTCCATTGAGTAAAGACTTTCCCAACCAGCCGTGGTAAGAGCTAGCCAATCTGGGGCAATCACTTCGAGATTCAAATCTCTCATAGAGAAATTAGTGCAGATATTCCCTCAAAGATCAATCATTTAAGGGCTAAACTACTCAAAGACTCGTACTGGGGCAGGTCATCCCAAGATCACTAGAAGTTACTCTTTCTGAAAGACGGTTAATCAGAGGCAGCCTATCCTGAGTTCGGAATACTGAGGCAGCTGTACTTATGAAGGGTTTCTATGTCATCCTTTTGTCGCAACTTTTACTAATTGAGTCAAAAACCAACTAGAGGTCACTCGTCAAGCCAATTCTCTCGTTTAGCATTTCCAACAGCTGCAAGCTCATCTGTATTGACGATGTCTACCTCCCAACAAGGTTATTTTGCCTATTCATATAATCACTGCGATATCCAAAAGTTTAAAGACACCAGGTCTTTTGTAAAATCCTATTGAGATAAATTTCGGGCAAAAGCAAATGATCCTCAGTAGGAGACTACTTGAAATCTTTCCTCCCCAGTAGGATGTGTTTCGATTTTTTTTCTTCCCAACAGACAGATGGATGTTATGTCCAGCAGAGGGCATCACAAACTTTTCTCTTCAACAGGTTTCCTTGATTCAGTTCCTCAGCAGATCTAGGGTGGCTCTTGTTCCCCCAACAGATCTTAGACAAAAATTTCTCTTCGACAATAGATCTCGGAAGATTTTCTTGCTCCAGTAGAGCAATAAGGATTGATAATCCCCAAGTAGAGTGTCATATTCCCACAGTGAAGCATTTATTACAAGAATACAAGTATTCCCAGCAGCCAGTTGAATGTTACCCTTCCCCATAGAGGTTTAGAAAATTCAAGTTGACATAGAGTTCTCCTCAGTAGAGCCTTGACAAGACTTTTCCCCAGCTAAGTCAAAAAGTTATCGATCCCCCAACGAAGTCTTATGGGTGAGATTCAATCCCCAGTAGTTGAAGTATCCCCTAGCAAGGTCCTCCGAACTAAAGTCCAATTTATTTTTGGCAAATGTTCGAAGCAGACAGAACATTCACGCTCTTCTCTAGCAGAGATGTTATCGCCACAGGGCTTCTCGAGATCGAATTAGCGACCATTTCATTCTCGGCAAAGTCAGCAGGGACTCATTACTTCCTCATCAGGAAATCCCTTGGAATTTTCATCATTTCATTTGCATACTCAAAACATAGCATTCTCAATGTCATGGGGCATCATGCCATGCAATTCAGCATATGCATACTCAGCATAATCCAGGTTTGATATCTTACAAAGTCCAACCGTAGATTGGCAAAAGTCCATCCTCAGGGTGGAAAAATTTCTGAAGTCCAACCGCAGATTGGCCAAAGTCCATCCCTAGGGTGGCAAAATTTCTAAAGTCCAACCGCACATTGGCCAAAGTCCATCCCCAGGGTGGCAAAATTCCCAAAGTCCATCCCCAAGGTAGCAAAATTGCTGAAGTCCCCCGTAGTGTGGCAAAAGTCCCCCGTAGTGTGACGAAAATTCCCCCGTAGTGTGATAAAAAGTCCCTCGTAGTGTGGCAAAATGTTCCTCGTAGTGTGACAAAAGTCCCTCGTAGTGTGGCAAAAATCCCCATGTAGTGTGGTAAAAGTCCCCCGTAGTATGGCAGAAGTCCCCGTAGTGCGGAAAAAAGTCCCTCGTAGTGTGCCAGAAGTCCCCCGTAATGTGGTAAAAAGTACCCCGTAGTGTGGCAAAAGTCCCTTGTAGTGTGGCAAGTCATTAGTCATCTGACGTTAATCTACAAGACGTTCTTAAAGTCCAACTGCAGATTGGCCAAAGTTCATCCCCATGGTGGAAAATTTCTAAATTTCAACCGCGGATTGGCCAAAGTCCATCCCCATGGTGGCAAATTTCTGAAGACCAACCGTAGATTGGAGAAATTTTGTCCTCAGGATGGAAACGTTCTTAAAGTCCAATTGTATATTGGCGAAAGTCTTTCTTCAGGATGGCAAAGTATCTTGAAGTCCAACCGCAGATTAACGAAGATTCATCCCCAGGGTGGCAAATTTCTAAAGTCCAACCGCATATTGGCCAAAGTCCATCCCCAGGGTAGCAAATTTCTGAATACCAACCGCAGATTGGAGAAACTACTTCCTCAGGATGGCAAAGTTCTTAAAGTCCAACCTTAGATTGGCGAAAGTAAGTCCAACCGCAGATTGGCGAAAGTTCGTCCGCAAGATGGCAAGGTATCAGAAAGTCCACCCACAGTGTGGCAGGTCAGTAGTCAGCTGACTCAATCCAAAAGACATCATTAAGGCATTGTTGCAGCCTATCGGAAGTTCACCCGCACCGTGACAAGTCAAGAGTCTTCGGACATTGCTCAGAAGGTATCCCCTTTTTACTATTCTCTACATCAGAATTATATCCAAGCAGAGTTCATATGGTTGGGTTTATATCCTTTTTCTTCTTCTCCACAAAGTGCAAATTTTCTGGTTGTTTCTGGTATCCAATCCCTGCATACCTCAAACGTCTGAAAGCAACTGCTATCACCCATTCATGTCTACAGTGATTGAATAGGGGTAGCTATAACACCCCAAAATTTTCCCTCTTATTTATCACCGGTTCCGAGTAGTTTATGCTTCGTTCCCGCGTCATCTTGCATATTCATTCATATATTGTATAAAAACTAAAATAAAAATATAAATAATAATGCATGTATCATTGGTCGAGGCGTGGGGCATGTGATCAAGGGTGTAAACACCCCAAATTTGCCCTCACCCATTCACACCATGGCTTGTGATCATTTCATATGCATAAGTTCAAATCATACCATCTCATATTGCATTTTTTTATTCACTGCATTGATTCTAAGTCATCTGCATCTAGGGTTTGTGATCTGAGCAATCCAAGAGCCACTTGAGCCACTCCAAAGGTCTTCAATCACTTCAAAGGGTCCCATGTATGTTCAAGCATCATATTATATCCCCACAAAGTCAAGAAAGTCAAAGAATCACAAGAACTGAGAATGGCATAGAAGCAGAGCCAGGTTTAACTACCCAGATGACCTAGAATTAGGGTTTTGGTTTCAGAGGCCATAACTCCAAATTTTTTGGTCATTCTTGTTTCCATTGGTCTCTATATGGTATAGGGATCATGCATATCAATTTTCATGAAGAGATTCCATGGGGAAGGCATCTAATCAAGAGTTGACTTTTTGAGCAAGTCAGTGCAAAATCAGGGCATCTGAGGCCCCCAATGACCCAACCAAAGGGTGTTCTTCATCATTTTGAATGTGTATGATCTTTATTTGATCATAGAAGATGTTAGAAGTTCACAAATTTGAAGGATTTCAAGCCATTTGCAAAGTTGACTTTTTGGGAAAATGACTTGTAATGGAAAATTGCCATTTTGGGAAACTTTTTCAACCCTTGCTTTTTGATTCAAAAATGCTTCAAATGAGAAAACTTTGGTCATGAAAGTTGTAGAATGGATCATTCCCTTTTCAAAAAGTACAAGAACTCATTCTAATTCATTTTGGATCAAAAGTTATGGCTTGTCAAAGTTGGTAAAAATCACATAATTTCAAGTTATGCACCAAAGAGGCAAAGTTGCAAAACCACTTGCCAAGACAAATTGAGACCTCAAAGTGACTTCTAAACTTCACACAAACATGAACCAATGTCTAAAAGTCAGATTGCATCAAGAGTTTGCTCATTTTTATGACTTGTGGATCAAGAAACTTCAAAAGGGGCAAAGTGGAACAAAGTTGCAAAACCTCACTCAAACCCTAATCCATTTGCTGGCTGACTTCAAAATTGATCCTATGGTTCTCCTCACTTCTTGCTGCGCAGGACACCCCTCTTGTCCTTGGCTAGCCATGAGCCCATACCTCTCTTACACAAAGCTTGACTTTTTGGCAAAAGACCCATACCAATCACAATAGGGCACACCAACTCCACAGACCTATCCATGAGTGATAAGTGGACCAAAGGCAAGCCATAACACACACAACAACTCATGCTGAAACACTCTCCAAGCCATAGTTACCAAAAATCCTCCAACTTGCAAAACCATTCGAAACACACAGCACAAGCATCAAACATCAAAACAAACTTCACAAAACATCTCAGCACACTCCCCTGATCATTTCCCTGCCCTCACTCATCCCTGAAACCTCACATAAACTAAATACGATTTCTTCCCCTCTTTGAACAGAACTCAAGCAATCTCTCAAACTAGCCCAAATAAACTCCAGATAAGCTTTGCAAACACTTGAGGGAGGTCAGTGGAGCTGATTGGAAGCAAGAAACTGGTCCATAAGCTCTTGGGTTGAAAGCTTCGATTCAGGTAGCCATGGAAATTCATTTTTCCAGAACTCTTATTTCTTGTTTCTAAATGATAAAGCATGCTCTCCTGATCACACTGAACCTTTTATTTTTGAAAATGATTGAGTTTTGAGGTTGTATGGATGTTCTGAAATTTTGTTCAGTTTTAAGTTTTTGTTCGAATCTTGTTGTTGATGATGAATAAATGAAATTTGATGCTGGATTCTTGTTCTAGGGGACTTGGGGATCATTTCTGGAGATTTGGGGGGTTTGATTTGACCTAGGGAGTGTTTTTGAGATTTTCAGGGAGGGAGGTCACCGGAGAAGACGACCGGAGCTCGTCTCCGGTGACCTGAAAATAATTAGGGCTAATTAATTAGGGTTAGCCAGGTTTGAATATGGACCCTTGATCTGGTCGACTAAGTCAATCCCCCGCGCGTTTCAATGGCCTGGATCCATCATTAAAGCCCTAATCCACGTCATTAATATAATTAATTAAGTTTTATTTTAATCTGGCCAGTTTGAATGAGAGCCGTAGGATAGCGCGCCAGTCTTTCCCTCCATTCCCAGTTTGAATCTCAGCCTCAGGATGCGCTGACTTTCTCTTTATTTGTATTTTTATTTCATTTTATTTCATTTGTTTTGCACATTTATTTTAAAATAGCAAAAAATGTTTAAAAATTATGAAAATTTTTGTCAAAATTTTCATTATTTTTCAGAACACAAAAATATTTTTATTTTTATTTTTTTGCATTGAAAATTATTTTTAAATCATTTAAATGTTTATTTTTAATTAATTAATGAAAATTAATTAATTAAAAATACTTTTAGGTATTTAAAAATCACAAAAAAATTCACATAGCATTTGAAAACATTTAGAAACATTGTCTCACTCTCAAACCAAATTTCTTTTTTTGATCTTGATGCCTTTTGATAATTTTCTTTGGAATTAATTTCATTTCAAGGCCATATTTTGTTTCAAACTTCAAAAATTCATTTCTGCCTAACCATTGAGAGTTGGACAATGATTCTTTTTGCATTGCATCTTGAATAACATGTAGTTTGTAGGATAAAATTGGCATGAATTGATCTTGCATTTTCAATTTGTTTTGCATTTTTCTTGACAAGGTACCTTAAAACCCTAGCAATCTTAGGAAATTCATAACTTTCAATAGGTTAAGAGTTGGGTCCCCTCTTTTGGGCAGTGAGTTTGTATAGGTCTAGGGTATCTTTGATTGCATTTTCAATTTTTATCATGATGTTTTCTTCTGGTTTTGTATTTTTGCTTTGTATGATGCATGAAACCCTAATTTGTGCTTTCTTTTGCATCCATTTCTCATTTGCTTGCATACCATGAATTGCCATGACATTTTGTGCATTCATTTGATTCATAAGACATCTTAGGACATGTTAGAATCATGTTTGATCATTGCATCTTTCATTTTCCATGTTGTATGTCATTTGCATTTCATAACTTTTCATGTATGTTCATGGTTCAAAGCATGCCTCATTTGCATCCTTATGCTTGTATGATCATTATCATGCCTTGCCTCATCTTAGTATCACCTCTTAGCATCATTAACATCATGTATTTGCTTCTGAATTTGTCTTGCATCATGCCATTTCATCTCATTTGCATTGCATTTCATTTCTTTCACTAACTTTTCAGGTGGTAAGTTGCTTGAGAAGTGAATTTGCCTTCACTTCTCACAATCTCTTTTCATCTCTTTCATACTTTCTTTGCTGCATCTTTGTATGTGTATTGGATTGAGCTTGCTCATTCTTGTTCATCTTACCTTCTTTCTTCAAGCAACTTGTCTTCTTAAGTGAAGAGAGTTGTTTTGCTTCTCCTTGCTCCTTTCATCTGCTTCTCTCCTTGGTGGTTCTTTGAAGATCTTTCTCTTAAACCTCACAAACCCTAGGACTTCCAAGCATGATAACTTTTTAGGATTGTTTAGTCCCCCATTTAGCTTTTACCTTTGTTTCATCATTGAGTCTTCTCTTCTCATCTCATAATCAAGGACTAAACCCTAAAGGTTTTAAGGCTTTGTGATTAAGCTTATGCCTGCATCCTTCTATTAGGATGGAGTGTATAACTTTAATCCTAAGTGTTAAACCCTTAATGTGTTTAAATCCTTTAATTAATCCATCTAATAATCATCAAGACATCAAGCTTGTAACTTGGGCCTTGCATTAGGGTTCTAATTCTTCCTTAATTGGTTAAGAAGGACCAACCCTAGTGTTAATGGACAAGTCCCCCTCAGGTTGTCTTACAAACCATAAAACTCACTTCTTCATCTTATCATTAACTAAGATTCAACTAATAAAGGCTTTGTTTTGTCATGAGGTTAATCCCTAATCATGGATTAAGTTGAGGAGCTTTCCTCAGCTTAAATGCTCTCATCTATTATCCTTCTATTAGGATGGTGTAATGAGTCCATTAAATCCTTGATTATGGCTTAGTCTCATTACTTAACACTAAACAAAAACACCAAAAACATCTAAATAATCACAAGTGGGTTAATGATCTTAATCCTACACCATGGTGATTAAGTGTGAGATGCTGACTTCACACTTAAGGTATTCTCATTACCCCTAATCAGAGGGAAGATGTGATGAGTTTACTAACCTTTGGTTTATGCTTAGGCTCATTAACTTATGACAAACACCAAAAGCAATAAAAGATTGAAAACACAAAAACAAACAATAATCGTCTCCTTCGGGATTCTTTTCTCATCTCATTCACTCATAAACGAGAACTTGCTTCTTCCGTCTAATGCAAGACAGTTTGCACCTGAGCCAGACAGGTCATACACTTGAGCATAGACAAGTAAGCAGTTCACAAGTCAATTTATCTTTCAGTCTCTTTGAGTCGAACTACGGTGTTCTGACTTCCTCATTGCACGAGAGGATACGTAGGCATAACTTAACAGTTATCGAACAAAAGTCTCTGTATATTCCCCCTCTTCCAGCACTATTCTTTAAGCCTCATTGTCTTGAGCATTTCACTCCTGTTCTTACACTGACACTTCTCATATCACACTTCACATTTCTTTTGCACTGACACTTGCATTCTTTTCCAGCTTTGATACACAAATAGCACTGACACTACCCCTTTCAAACACAAATCTTTTAAGCGTGGATCCCGTCGAGTACGACGGACAATCTGGGTGCTAATACCTTCCCAGGTTGTAACCAGCCCCCTTTCTCAGTCTCTCTGGTTCGCAACCGTCTTATCCATATCTTTCTAGGTCTATGCAGCATTACCTTTCCTCCGGGATAAAAATGCCTAGCTGGCGACTCTTTTCTCTTGAGTTCACCCCTGTGTGTTCTCATCTCTCCTTTCGCCGACCGTTCGCGTCTGTACCCCTTCTGACCCTTGGTGTTATTTTGGTGGGAGCGACAAAGGGTTATTTGGCAATTATCAAGTCTCAAAAGAAAATAATTTCAGAAAATATGACTTAGACCGGATATCCATGACTTCCCACCAAAAAGAATAAAAATTCAAATTTTGGTTGAAGTAATCGGTTACCTCATATATAGTAATCGGTTACTTCGTTCCAAAATTCAAAAAATTCAAAAATCAGTTAGTTGTTTGTTCCATCACCTTTTCCATTTCACATTGCCTTGCATTTCCACCAAATTCTAGAATATTCCACCACCTTCCAAAGGAATATTCCAAAAATATGCCAAAGGAATATTCTAAGAATAGGCCAATGGAATATTCTAGGAATATTCCCAACTAACTTTAACTAACCCTTAGTCTAAGACCCAAGCCTCATATCTAACCCACACCTAACTCCAAACCTAACATCTATATAAGCCTCGTTCATTCCAAGCCTCAAAAAAGATTACACACACTTTATCATTTTCACACCTTCTCTCAATTCTCTCATTTTTTTCCATTCCCAAACACAAACCAAAGTTTCATCATCATCAAGATTGTTCAAGTTTTGCATCGAAACTTGAAGAATCGGAAGCTAAGCCTCCATCATTTGCATCAATTCAGCGGATTATTGAAGAAAATGCTATGGTTTTAGTGTTTATTTCACCTTTAGGAAGTGTTTTTTGGAGAGTTCTCACCAACCGCATTTATTTTGCGCATTCGCGAATATAAGCTTCGGATCTCCGCTTTTCTTTTCTTTCGCGCATCGTTTCGACATTGCAATAATTGCCAAAGCAAGCCTCCGCTTTCTAGGTTGGTGAATCTGTAATCACTTCTCGTTTTAACTTATTTCTCTTCATCTCGCTTCGCGCATTCTTCACTTTTTCTCGTTTGTTGATACTTTAATTGGTTTGATCATAGAAGTCATGATGTGTTTATGATCTAAGTTAACCTTAGAATGTTGCATTTAGGTGTAATTTTCGTGCTTAATTGATGGGCATTAGAATAGAGCTTATTTGAATAAGTTGCTACTGGTTTTGGCCTGAAAAATGCAGAATTTTTTTATTTTGGTCTCAGAGTAACCGGTTACCACATAAGTAGTAATCGGTTACTTGTGTTAAATTTGCAGAAATCCTAGTTTTTTGAACTGGTAACCGGTTACTGCATAGGTAGTAACCGGTTACCACTGAAGCAGAATGAAAAATTATTGCTTTTGCTTGAATTTTTTATATCTATTCCCCCTCCAATCATCATGGATCTTTAGGATATGATTTTAGGGAGTTTTTAGGAACTGTTTAGGTGCATGTGTGTGTAGTTTGGATAACTTCTGACGCACATTTCATTCGGTTCCAATTTTTAGCATAATTGTTGAATTTGTGTTCATAACATGTTGTAAATGTTGTTTGCATGATTGAGTATCATCAATAGTATGTTAATAAGTGTTTATAATTCTGTTTTGCATTGTATTTGCAATCCATGCATGTTTCGGATGTTTATACACATAATCTGAATGTTGCATATTATTTTGAAATCGCACAATTCACATATTTGCATTCATTGTTGATTGTTTATGTGTTGCACTCCTTTTTATGATGCATTAAAATGCACAATCATTCCATTTCATTGTTTGCATTAAAGTTTCATTTTTCCATTTGAAAAAATAACAATTAAAAGCTGCCTTGTTTTCACTGCTTCCTTTTGAAACAGAAGCTGTAAAAGGCATGTTGCATTGTTCTGTTTTGGCACTTTTTACACCTATTTTCATGTTATTTGGTAGTTGTAATAGGTTGTTTGCATTATTAGTAGCATTTAGTTGTTGATTGTTTATTAGAGAGCTATAGTAGCTGCTGACTTTAGGCTTTGCTTAACTTTTAGGCATCCTTAGGCTTAGGATTGAGTCTAGTTTAGGTCATAATTGTGTTAGGATAGGTTGGGTACTTGATTACCTCTTTCCTTTTATCATTTTGGTTTTATTTTACTAACCTTTGTTTTGTATGGGGTTATGATAAGCCATGTGTGTGAGAAGGTATCCCACATACACCGTATTCCTCATTCTTTTAAAATTCAACATGTGTTTGCGGTGAGCATTGGATGCTTCGTCGGCACTTCAATTTGTTCATTCCCTTTAAGGTCTTGTAAACACCCCAAATTTGCCCTCACTAAGTTCACACCATGGCTTGTGATCTTTCATATTTACATTAGTTTAATCATATCATATCATGTTGCATTTTTGCTTCACTGCATTAGTTCAAATTCATCTGCATCTAGGGTTTGTGATCTGAGCAATCCAAGATCCATCTGAGCCACTCCAAAGGTTTTCAATCATCTCAAGAGGGTCCATGTATGTTCAATCATCATATTTTATCCTCCAAAGATCAAGGAAGTCAAAGAATCACAAGAACTGGCAAAGCATGGAAGCAAAGTTAGGGTTTAACTGCACAAATGACCTGAAATTAGGGTTTTGGTTTCAGAGTCCATAACTCCATTTTTTTGGTCATTCTTGTTTCTAATGGTCTCTATATGTTATAAGGATCATGTGTACCAAGTTTGATGAAGAGATTCATTGTGGAAGTCATCTGATCATTGGGTAACTTCTTGAGCAAGTTAGAGCAAAATCAAGGGATCTGAGGCCCCCCAACATGGAACCAAAGTGGATTTTTCATCAAATTGAGGTTATATGATCTTTATTTTATCATTGAAGTGTTTAGAAGTTCACAAAATTGAAGAAAAGTGAGCTAAACCAAAAGTTGCCAAAAATGGAAATGACTTGTAATGTAAACTTTCCATTTTGGGAAAGTTTTTCAACCTCCTCTTTCTCAACCAAAAATGCTTCAAATGAAAAAATTTTGGTCATGAAAGTTATAGATTGGATCATTCCCTTTTCAAAAAGTACAAGAACAAGTTCTAATTCATTATGGAACTCAAGGTATGGCTTGTCAAAGTTGGCAAAAATCCCATAATTTTCAAGAATGCACCAAAAGGGATTCTTTGCAAAACCACTTGCCAAGGCTTTTTGTGACTTCAAACACACTTCAATGTATCATAACATCATAGTGCATTGCCTCTAGATCAGAATTGCCCAAAGAATTGCAAGATTGCATGCCTTGAACATCAAGATTTCTCAAAGGGGCCAAAACTTCACATATTTGCAAAAGGTCCCATAACTTTGCTCCCACATGCTGAATTGCCTCAAGATTGATTTTGTGGACATCCTTGAAGTCAGCTGCGCATGGACATGCCCAAAGGCCAGCTGCATTCTTGCCCGTACCTCAAGTACACAAGTTGGTGACTTTTTGCAAGAAGGCCATACCAATCACCATAAGGCACAACCACTTCTCTGACCTATCACAACATGATATGTGGACCAAATGCTGATCATAGCACACAAGAACACAAGCTGAAACCTAAGAATCCTCAAGTTCCTAAAATCTCTCCCTCTTGCATTTTTCTTCGAATCTCCCAACTCACTTACTCAAACTCAAAACCAATTCCACCATTTATCTCTAAATCACTCACTGATCACAAACCAACCATTGAAACAGCCAAAAACACTCCATACACCAAACACGATTTCTGACCAGTTGGATTGCTACCACTCAAACCAGCCATTCTCAAAGCTTTCCAAGCATTGCAACTTCTTCAGGGAGGTCATTAGAGTCATTTTGCACCAAGGAAGTGGCCAGAAAGCTCAAGGGTGAAAAGCTCCACCACAGGTAGCCATCTGAATTTATTTTTCCAGAAACTCTTTTTTATGTTACAAAATGAATAAGCATGCTTCACTGATCACACTGAACTTGGAATTTTCGAAAATGGTTGAGAAATGAGTTTGTATGATTGTTCTGAAATTTCTTCCATTTTTGTTCTTCCTTTCGAATCTTGAATTTGAGCATGAATAAATGTGATTTGAGTGTGGATTTGAGCTTAGGGGAGTGAGGGGAGTTGATCTGGAGCTTTAGAGCTCCAGAAATACCCTAGGGAAGAAGATAGGAATTTTCAGGTGAGGGGGTCACCGGAGAAGACGACCGGAGCTCTTCTCTGGTGACCTGAAAGTCATTAATGAGATAATTAGGGTTAGGGCTCTGTTTAAATTGGGACCCTTGGATCTTCATCTCCCGCGTGTGGTGAATGGTTGGGATCAGTTCATTAACATTTAATCTGGATTTAATAATTAATTAATTAGGTTTAGTGAAGTTTGAATTCAGGCCATTAGATCTGGCGCACAGTCAACCTAGGATTCCCCAGATTCAACCTCATCCCTTGGATCAGCATACTTCCATTTAATTCAATTTTAATTTCATTTTTCTTATTTAATTTTGTACCATTTATTTAAAATAGTTAAAAATTTCCAAAAATATTTTTATTCTGCATTTTCACTTCAAATAATTTTCTTAACCCAAAAATATTTTTATTTTTATTTTTCACATTTAAAAATCATTTTTTAAACATTTAAATGTTTATTTTAATTAATTAATTAAAATATCATTTAGGTTTCTAAAAAATCCCAAAAAATTCATATTGCATCTTTAAACATTTAGAGACATTGGCATACCATCTACACAAATTTCTTTTTGGTTTTGAACCATCTTTGATAATTTTCTTGAATTTAGGGTTCATAAAATTCACATTTTAGAACCCTAACTTCAAGAATTATTTTCTGCCTAACCAAGAATGGTATGACAATGGTTCTTTTTGCATTGATCTTCATTTGACATGTAATTTCTAGCATAATTTTGTCATAAATTTCTTCTGCATTTTTGATTTGATTTGCATTTTTTCCCTTTAAGTACCTTAAAACCCTAGATAACTTAGAAAAAATCATAACTTTCATTAGGTTAAGAGTTAGGTCTTCTCGTTTGGGGTGTGATATCATATGGGGTTAGGGTTCTTTTGATTGCATTTTAAATTTTTTTATCTTGTCATTTGCTTATGTTTTTGAGTTTTGCATCTCATGTTGCATGAAAACCCTAATTTCTCATCTTCCTTTGCATACGTCTTGCATAAGCATTCATATAAGAACTCGCCATGACATTTCTTGCATCCACATGACTTATAAGACATCTTAGGACACATTAGACTCATTCTTGATCATTTCCTCATCCATTTTCCATGTTAAGCATTCATTTCATGTGCATTCATGTGTTTTCATGCTTCTTACATGCTTCATTTGCATTCCCATCGCTTGTATGATCATTCACAACTCTTGACATGCTTTCACATCATCTCATAACATCATTTGCATCATGAACATGCTTCTGGTTTTGGTTTGCATCCTTGCATTCATTTCATTTCTTTTCATTTCTTTTTGCTAACTTTTCAGGTGGTAAGTACTTTGAGAAGTGAATTTGCCTTCACTTCTCACAATCTCTTCTCATCTCTCCTATGCATTCATTGCTGCATTTTATTTTTGCTTTAGAGTGAGCTTGCTCATTCATGTTCCTTCTTCACTTTCTCTCTTCAAGCAACTTATCTTCTTAAGTGAAGTAAGTTGACTTGCTTCTTCTGCTTCTCCTCCTTTCATCTGCTTCTTCCTTGGTGGTTCTTCTTGAAGATCTCTTGCAAGCCTCATAAACCCTAGGAACACCCAAGCATGTTAACAATTAGGGTTTGATTAGTCCCCCCAGTAGTTTTACCTTTGTGTCATCTTTTGTGTCGCTCTCCTCATCTCATAATCAAAGACTAAACCTTTAAGGTTTTAAGGCTTTATGATTAAGATTATGCCTACATCCTTCTCTTAGGATGGAGTGTATAAATTTAATCCTAAGTGTTAAACCCTTTATGTGTTTAAATCTCTTAATCAATCCATCTAATAATCACTAAGACAATAAGCTTGTAACTTGGGCCTTGCATTAGGGTTCTAATTCTTCCTTAATTGGTTAAGAAAGACTAACCCTAGTGTTAATGGACAAGTCCTCCTCAAGTTGTCTTACAAATCATAAAATTCACTTCTTAATCTTACCATTAACTAAAATCCACTTTAATAAAGGCTTTGTTTTATCATTAGGTTAATCCCTAGTCATGGATTAAGTTGAGGTATCTTCTTCAGCTTAAATGTTCTCATCTATTATCCTTCTATTAGGATGGTGTAATGAGTTCATTAAATCTTTGATTATGGCTTAAATTCATTACTTAACACTAAACAAAAACACCAAAAACACCTAAATAAGTGTGAGGTGCTTACTTCATACTTAAGGTATTCTCATTACCCTTAATCAGAGGGAGGATGTGATGAATTTACTAACCCTTGGTTTAGGCTTAAGCTCATTTTCTTATAACAAACTCCAAAAAGAAATAAAAGATTGAAAATACCAAAAACAAACAATAATTGTCTCCTTCGGGATTCTTTTCTCACCTTATTCACTCACAAACGAGAACTTGCTTCTTCCATCTAATGCAAGACAGTTTGCACCTGAGCCAGACAGGTCATACACTTGAGCATAGACAAGTAAGCAGTTCATCAGTCAATTTATCTTTCAGTCTCTTTGAGTCGAACTACGGTGTTCTGACTTCCTCATTGCACGAGAGGATACGTAGGCATAACTTAACAGTTATCGAACAAAAGTCTCTGTATATTCCCCCTCTCCCAGCATTATTCTTTTAAGCCTCATTGTCTTGAGCATTGCACTCTTTTCTTGCACTGACACTCCTTTTATTCACTTCACACTTCTTTTGCACTAACACTTGTATTCTTTTCCAGCTTTTGCACACAGAATAGCACTAACACTACCCCTTTAAACACAAATCTTTCAAGCGTGGATCCCGTCGAGTACGACGGACAATCTGGGTGCTAACACCTTCCCAGGTTGTAACCAACCCCCTTTCTCAGTTTCTCTAGTTCGCGACCGTCTTATCCATTTCTTTCCTAGGTTTATGCAGCATTACCTTTCCTTCGGGATAAAAATGCCTAGATGGCGACTCTTTTCAGTTCATCTTCATGTTCTCTTTCGCCGACCGTTTGCGTCTGTACCCTACCTGACCCAGTGTCATTTGGAGGGAGCGGCATCTTGGCGACTCTGCTGGGGACCCTTATATTGCAACCAGGGCTTCTGGTTCTTTTTGTGGGTTCTTCCTAGCGCTTGTTTGATTTGTGTTTACGGGGGTGTTATGTGCTAATTGTGTTTATTTATTTTATTTATAGCTTTATGTACAGTTTTATTTACTGCTTCCTTTACAGTTTTTTATACATCATATTGTCATTATCATTGCTGGATCTGGTTTCTGTTTTGGTGGGTGGGGTTTCACTGAGTGATTAAGGCCCTATACCTGGGACCTGAGTGACACCTAGGCTAGAGTAGTTCATATTCTTTCTCATTCCATTTCGGTCTGTTGCGGGAATATGAAACACGGTTCAGATGTGGGTTTCTTCTTGAGAACTCTGTGCTACAGATTTCCTGTAGTGCTAGAGCTATCTAGGAAGCCTGCTAAGTCTGGATGACCTTTATTTTGACCTTCAGAATCTGGGGTGAATTAGAGGAGGATCCTTTATGGTTATTGTAAAAACTATACCTCCGGGTTAGAAGTGTTTACACTTCTCATAACTGATCCAAGTCTGAGGATCCTTGTTCTAGAACATTACATGTGAGGGGGTTGGGTTGTTTACAGGTTTGCTGGAGCCCTTGGCCACATCATACCTTGTTACTGTATTGGTTTAAGAATACTTCACTTTGGACAGTTCTTGTGATTAATCCTGGACATGTGACTCTTTATTTGAGTCCCCCACCCTGGTTACTGGACTTCTGAACCTCCATCCGGACCTTTTGAACATACATGGACCTATACCAAGACAAATAATCAGATCCAGCTCTTGATCACAAACCCTTGCATATCATTTGCATATATCATCATTGCATCATTTAACATTTGTTTATTTGTTTTTCAGGGTATCCATCATTTCATACTTGGTTAGGTTTTGACCCCTTCTACTGCTTAGACCTCTGCTTCAGTTATCTTCTTCAGCATTTGCTTCAGCTATCTCCTTCAGCACCTGCATTAGTCTGTCAGATACTTACCTCCAGCTTTTTAGTCTGTGATCTTCTTCAACATTTGACTTCAGCTTCTTCGTCAGCACTCATGGATGTTCCAAGGAAAAGCAACATATCTTATCACTTCTTTGAGCCCTCTTTGGCTGGAATCAGACAGGTCCAGTCACTTATCACACCTGACCCGGTGTCATTTGGTGGGAGCGACAGGTCTAAACTCATCTTCAATCTCTAAACTCATCTTCCATCCCCAGGGTGGCAAAATTCCCAAAGTCCATCCCAAAGGTGGAAAAATTACTAAAGTCCCCCGTAGTGTGACAAAAGTCCTCCGTAGTGTGGTAAAAAGTCCCCCATAGTGTGACAAAAAGTCCTCCGTAGTGTGGCAAAAAGTCTCTCATAGTGTGGCAAAAGTCCCTCGTAGTGTGGCAAAAAGCCCCCCGTAGTGTGGTAAGAGTCCCCCTTAGTATGACAGAAGTCCCCGTAGTGTGGCAAAAAGTCCCCCGTAGTGTGGCAAAAGTCCCTTGTAGTGTGGCAAGTCATTAGTCGTCTGACATTAATCTACAAGAAGTTCTTAAAGTCCAACCGCAGATTGGCCAAAGTTCATCCCCATGGTGGCAAATTTTTAAAGTCCAACCGCAGATTGGCCAAAGTCCATTCCCAAGGTGGCAAATTTCTGAAGACCAACCGCAGATTGGCGAAAGTCTGTCCTCAGGATGGCAAAGTTCTTAAAGTCCAATTGTATATTGGTGAAAGTCTGTCCTCAGGATGGCAAAGTATCTTGAAGTCCAACCGCGGATTGGTGAAGATCCATCCCCAGGGTGGCAAATTTCTAAAGTCCAACTGCAGATTGGACAAAGTCCATCCCCAAGGTGGCAAATTTCTGAATACCAACCGCAGATTGGCGAAAGTCCTTCCTCAGGATGACAAAGTTCTTAAAGTCCATCCGCAGATTGGCGAAAGTAAGTCCATCCGCAGATTGGCGAAAATCCGTCTGCAAGATGGCAAGGTATCAAAAAGTTTACCCGTAGTGTGGCAGGTCAGTAGTCATCTGACTCAATCCAAAAGACATCATTAAGGCATTGTTGCAGCCTATCGGAAGTTCACTCGCACCGTGACAAGTCAACAGTCTACGGGAATTTCTCAGAAGGTATCCCCCGTTTACTATTCTCCGCGTCAGAATTATATCCAAGCAGAGTTCATATGGTTGGGTTTATATCCCTTTTCTTCTTCTCCACAGAGTGCAAATATTCTGGTTGTTTCTGGTATCCAATTTCTGCATACCTCAAACGTCTGAAAGAAACTGCTATCACTCATTCAGGTCTACGGTGATTGAATAGGGGCAGCTATAACACCCCAAAATTTGCCCTCTTATTTATCACCGGTTCCGAGTAGCTTATGCTTCATTCCTGCGTCATCTTGCATATTCATCCATATATTGTATAAAAAAGAAAAATATATATAAATAATAATGCATGTATCATTGGTCGAGGCGTGGGCATGTGACCAAGGGTTATTTGATAATTATCAGGTTTCGGATGAAAAATAATCTCAGAAAATATGACCAAGACCGGATATTCAAGACTTCCCACCAAAAAGAATAAAAATTCAAATTTTGGTTGAAGTAACCAGTTACCTCATAGGTAGTAACTGGTTACTTCGTTCAAAAATTCAAAAAAATCAAAAATCAGTTAGTTGTTTGTTCCATCACCTTTTCCATTTCACATTGCCTTGCATTTCCACCAAATTCTAGAATATTCCACCACCTTCCAAAGGAATATTCCAAGAATATGCCAAAGGAATATTCTAATAATATGCCAATGGAATATTCTAGGAATATTTCCAACTAACTTTAATTAACCCTTAGCCTAAGACCCAAGCCTCAAATCTAACCCACACCTAGCTCCAAACCCAACATCTATATAAGCCTTGTTCATTCCAAGCCTCAAAAAAGATTACACACACTTCATTTTCACACCTTCTCTCAATTCTCTCATTTTTCTTTATTCCCAAACTCAAACCAAAGCTTCATCATCATCAAGATTCTTTAAGTTTTGCATCGAAACTTGAAGAATCGAAAGCTAAGCCTCCACCATTTGCCTCAATTCAGCGGATTATCGAAGAAATTGCTACGGTTTTAGTGTTTATTTCACCTTTTGGAAGTGTTTTTCGTAGAGTTCTCACCAACCGCATTTATTTTGCGCATTCGCGGATAGAAGCTTCGGATCTCCGGTTTTCTTTTCTTTCACGCATCGTTTCGACATTGCAGCAATTTCTAAGGCAAGCATCCACTCTGTAGGTTGGTGAATCCATAATCACTTCTCATTTTAACTTATTTCTCTTCATCTCACTTCGCACATTCTTCGTGTTTTCTCGCTTGTTGATACTTTGATTGGTTTGATCATAGAAGTTAGAATCATGATGTGTTTGTGATCTTAGTTGACCTTAGAATGTTGCATTTAGGTGTAATTTCCGTGCTTAATTGATAGGCATTAGAATAGAGCTTATTTGAATAAGTTGTTATTGGTTTTTGCCTGAAAAATGCAGAAATTTTTTATTCTCGTCTCAGAGTAACCGGTTATCACATAGGTAGTAACTGGTTACATGTGTTAAATTTGCAGAAATACCAGTTTTTTGAACTGGTAACCGGTTACTGCATAGGTAGTAACCGGTTACCACTGAACCAGAATGAAAAATTATTGCTTTTTATTGCATTTTTTATATCCATTCCCCCTCCAATCATCATAGATCTTTAGGATATGGTTTTAGGGAGTTTTTAGAAACTGTTTAGGTGCATGTGTGTGTAGTTTTGATAACTTTCGACACGTATTTCATTCGGTTCCGATTTTTAGCATAATTGTTGAATTTGTGTTCATAACATGTTGTGAATGTTGTTTGCATGATTGAGTATCATCAATAGCATGTTAATAAGTGTTTATAATTTTGTTTTGCATTGTATTTGCAATCCATGCATGTTTCAGATGTTTATACACATAATCTGAATGTTGCATATTATTTTGAAATGGCACAATTCACATATTTGCATTTATTGTTGATTGTTTATGTATTGAACTCCTTTGTTTATGATGCATTAAAATGTATGATCATTCCATTTAATTGTTTGCATTAAAGTTCCATTTTTCCATTTGAAAAAAATAACAATTAAAAGATGCATTGTTTTCACTGCTTCCTTTTGAAACAGAAGTTGTAAAAGGCATGCTGCATTGTTCTGTTTTGGCACTTTTTACACTTATTTTCATGTTGTTTGGTAGTTGTAATAGGTTGTTTGCATTATTAGTAGAATTTAGTAGTTGATTGTGTGTTAGAGAGTTGTAGTAGCTGCTGACTTTAGGTTTTGCTTAACTTTTAGGCATCCTGAGGCTTAGGATTGAGTCTAGTTTAGGTCATAAATGTGTTAGGATAGGTTGGGTACTTGATTACCTCTTTCCTATTATCATTTTGGTTTTATTTTACTAACCTTTGTTTTTCATTAAAGTTCCATTTTTCCATTTGAAAAAAATAACAATTAAAAGATGCCTTGTTTTCACTGCTTCCTTTTGAAACAGAAGTTGTAAAAGGCATGTTGCATTGTTCTATTTTGACACTTTTTACACCTATTTTCATGTTGTTTGGTAGTTGTAATAGGTTGTTTTCATTATTAGTAGAATTTAGTAGTTGATTGTGTGTTAGAGAGTTGTTGTAGCTGCTGACTTTAGGCTTTGCTTAACTTTTAGGCATCCTGAGGCTTAGGATTGAGTCTAGTTTAGGTCATAACAGTGTTAGGATAGGTTGGGTACTTGATTACCTCTTTCTTTTTATCATTTTGGTTTTATTTTACTAACCTTTGTTTTGTAGGGGGTTATGGTAAGCCATGTGTGTGGGAGGGTATCCCACATACACCTTCTTCCTTATTCTTATAAAATTCAACATGTGTTTGCGGTGAGCATTGGATGCTTCTTTGACCCTTCACTTTGTTCATTCCCTTTGAGCTCTAAACTCATCTTCAATCTATGGAGTGAGTTAGAACTTGCTTTCTTTTTATTTCTAGGATTAGAAAACCACACTAACCATAAGATCCCTTGAATAAACAACTTAGGGTGAGTCATAGTTCCCCCTAGTTTTGTCTTTTTTTCGATTTGAGTCTTGTTTCTCATCTCAAAGAAAAATCAAAATGGCTAATAAAGATCGAGCTTTCTCATGCGCCAGGAGACTTTACCATGGGGTATTTGCACGCATTCCATCTCGAGGTGAGCTGTAGGATATCTATCATGATGAACAAGTCTTAGCATGAGAATGTTTCACAATCAACAAAATTAAAACACTTCTTCTAATAGACAGTGAACAAACAACACACACCTTTCCTGGGAGAATTCTCTTCTCACCTCATTCACTCTAAACGCGAATTCTCTACGACTTGTCTCTTTGCAAGACGGTATATGCACTCGTACCAGACAACCTGCAACACCTGATCATAGGCATAAGCAGTTCAATCTCATAAAAAACACAAACAAATTTCCGCCTTAGTTAGGCAAACTACGTCGACTCTGATTCTCATTTCCCATGAGATACGTAGGCAGTGGGGTAGGACCCATTCGAGCACATTCTTTATTTTCCCTACTTTTTCCCATTCGTTCGAGATAAAAATGTCTGGTTTGTGACTCTACATTTTCCGTGTCACTTTCGCGTTTGTCCTAGGATGAAAATCCCGGGAGCGACAGATGGGAAGATACATTTCAGCGAGTTTAGCTGAAGACAGATGAAGATTTAACTGTTGTGCGGATTAAATTTCACTGTTATAAACAAAAGGTTTGATCGAGCTGGATGTAAAGATTTTGAGATCGACTAAAGATATTCTGAAATTGTTGAAACGTCATACTTGATAATAAAATGTATTATTCGATTTACATTAACGATTATCTATGATTATTTAAGATGTTTTGTTTTTTTAATGTTAAAGATCTCTTTATTCCATAAAATGTGCTTCAATTTTACCACTGGAATACTTGAACGAAAACTATTTTTTCCAAATAACTCTCATGTAAAACAAGAATAATTTGCTTAAAATAATATCAAAAGTTTAAGATGACATGGGGATTAATAATGAAGAATATCATGGTTATATAAAAGTCCATAGAAGCAACCTTATTCACTCATTTAGCATATAAATTTATCTAAATTTAGTGCATTCTTTAAGGATTAGAAGAAAGTTAAAGCAAAACAGAATTCTTTGAGTGTACGCACCAAATGGCAAGAACAAATTCCAATATTTGATACAGAATAAAGAGAAGAACAAAAAATATTGAAATGCCTCTTTCTGTTATCTTCACGAGAGAGGTTAGTATATTTTGTCCCTTTTCTTCAACCATTAATCTTTTTGGAATCCTAGCTCCACCTTCTCAACTTCCAATTATCTTCAAATTCTCACTTTCCCAAGAATGAAGTCACACAACTACATAAAAAGACTTAGCGAAAATTATCTCTATTTCTAACAAAATGAATTAATGACTATTTATTTTTAAAGATAAAAAGACTTAGCGAAAATTAAATACAATTTTAAAATAAAACAATTTTTTTAAAGGTAATACTAACAAGGTGTGTCCTGTACATGTTAAGAAATTTACAAATAAAAATTTTATTTTGTAAAAATTAATAATTAATAATTATTTTAAAAAGTGCCCAATTTTAGTTGATTTATAAATTAGTTGTGGCTAAAAATGAATAAAATTGATGGTTGGACTGATTTATAAATTCCTTATTTTTTGATGTCATTTTAAATTCCTTAAATTTAATATGAATAAAATATTCTATAAATTTACATCATTTTATCAATTCTCCATTTTTTTTATCCAAACAATGGATTTTGATCAAATCATTTCAAATTCCCTCAAAAAATTATTTTTCCTCATTAAAATACTTCATCCAAATACACTCTAAGTTCTTTAAAAATTCAACGTACAAAATAATATTAATGAAACATATTTTTTCTCCATTTTATCCTTGAATTGAAAAAATAAATTTAAACATTGATTAAATATATCTCACTTTATAAGTACTAAGATAGTATAACTGTTAATTTAACAAACATTAGTAAAATATATATATATATATATATATATATATATATATATATATATATATATATATATATATATATATATATATATATATATATATATATATATATATATATAGTCTTTCAATGACCTAGTGGGACGTCTATAGTCTTGGTTTAAACTTGATCAATCCGATTTCGCTCCTTCAGGGGTTGTGGTGGACGAATCATGTTCAAGGAAGTCTCACAATATGGTGACATCATCCACGTATCGAGCACCTGACATAACTTGTTAGGTCCCGTTTAATAAGTCTTGTGTTTTCCATGTGACTACAACTCAATGGGCCAAGATCATTGATACCACATGGGCCTATATTACAATAATATTCACGATAACTCATAGTTCCCCGGGTGGAAGCTCTGTAAGGGCGAAGTGGTTTGAAGGAAGACATGATGGTTCGTAGATAGTGATTAACCTATGGATAATAATGTAATTTAGATCTCTTATTTCTTAAAATGACGAGAAGGACATTAGACTGGTGATGGCCTCCATTTATGCAAGCATAAATCATTTTTGTGATGGAGTGGTGAACTATGGCTCATGATCACCATTGAAGTAACAGTGAAGGAATTTCACAAGGGACTAATGATCTCCTATAATAGTAATGAGGATGATGTTATTTTGGAACTATGTGTAGATGGTGAGATTGTATGCATAAGGTGTTGGACAAGTGACTTCAAACACAAGAGGGGGTGAATATTGGTATTTGAAATTTGTGATTGATTTAAAAAAAGTATTACTTAAAAAGAAAAGTGTGTTGGTATCCACAAAAATCATAGATAAATGCAGTGGAAAAAATAAGATGATAAAGTAAATAACAAAATTAAAAGAGATAGAGTTATAAAGATGGGACCAGATAATTATCTAGGTTCAGTCGAACGTTGGTCTAGTCCTGTTCCCAAGAGATCTTCTTGATATTTCACTATAAAATTAAGTTTTTATAGGTTATATCCACGAACCTTTGATACAAGAGAATCGAGATATTTTAGATTGACTTATCCCCCAACAAAAAATGAGTTTTTCCACAAGCTGAACTCACGAATGAAGTAGAAATTTTACAGAATGATCTCAATAACTAAACAAAACTTTTTTGTGCTAAGTTCTATAACCAAACAAAGATTTTAAAATAGTTTATCTCAAAAAACAAACTCAATTATTCAAAAGTATCACACTCTTGAAAATAATAACAATGGCACGATACCAATACAACTCTTTCCTTGTAAACAATTTTCACTCACAAGGTACTAACGTAACTTTTGTTGAAAAGAAAATATTTAGAAAGAGATTAAAAAATAGATAAATTGAGAAGATTTGGAGTGCTCCCAAATTCTAGTGTGAAATAAAGTGAGAAGGTGCATCCTTTATATAGGAAAAGAATTTGCTCAAAAAGGAAATAATTCATGGATCAATTAACTCACATAATCGATTAGATCCTAAGTCTAATCAATTAGGTACTTCAAATAATCGATTATTTGTGCCCAATACGGAAAGTTTGGATAAAGAATAGTTATCAATCATTACGACACTATCATAATCGATTATATAATCTATTTTTCTTCATATAATATATTAGCCTTAGGATCTAATTGATTAGGTAGTATAGACATTTCTCCTAATAAAGCTAGCAATCTCCTAATCAACTAAATAAGACTAAAAAAAATTATTTTGTTAGGTAAAATAAGGCTTCAAAAATGTGTGTGTGTATTGCCTTAGTACCTTAGAAGTTACTCTCCTACTTTCACAAGACTCTGGTCACTCAAACAAACACAATCAAATGAGCTCTCACACTTACTCTCTTTAACAACTTTGGGACTTTCAAGTTCCTTTCCAATATACATCGATCATATAAGCACCTTAATAGAACCTTGAGTATCCTACTTGATGAGGTTTGAGATGTATTCAAGTTAATCATCACCATCAAATAGTTTGAAATATATTACCACCAACTTCATAAATCATTTATGTTGTCGTCATCAAAACACTAGGAAGGTTTTCAGTAAGATCATTAGATTCATACATGCAAGCACATAGATCCACATTTCCCCATTTTTTATGATGACAATGGATTTCTCAGGAAAGTGGTAAAAGACATGGTAGATAAAGAAAGTTTGGAGTGGTTAAACTTCTTCTCATATGAGTATAAAGTATACTCTACTCCCTCTGAGAGTATACTTCCCCCCTTTGTGATAATAAAAAAGATGGAGAAAACAAGCATAACATATAGATCACGTGTTTGCTTAAGTAAAAAGGACAATTTACTTTATAAAGAGATGGACTAGAACAATTCATAGTAAGGCACACACAAAAAATAGGACCTAAGATCATACTTTTCCCCATAAAATGTAGCATCCATCTGTGAGATCAAATTGTAGGTAAGTTTTGGATAACTTATCCCCCTTTATTTTTTCTCAAACATAACTCAAAAGTCTTTGAAGCTTTCTAAACTGAGAGGTAATTATGGAATTTATTTCTTTCTTGCTTAGATTCCTTGCAATATATAGTCATTTCCCCTTAGAAAATCTTTTGGACATACTCTTTTCAGCCTCATTGTGCTAATAATGGGCTCTAGGCATAATACATTTGGCAATCCTTTCTTCCACAAACACTTAAAAACACAACCAAAGGTCGGTAGAAAATAAATTTAATTGGCTAAACCATAAATCACTTACTAGAGAGTCAATCATATTTTTCTAATTTTTCAATCTCTTTTAAGTGTAATACCTCAAACTATTAAGATAACTTGGGACAAATCTCACTTTTGAGGTAACTACAAACCACCTTCGATTATGCTTCTCTATTGAATTATATCATCAACATCAACACCTTTTTTTTGTATACCCAAGGTATAAACATGTTTTTCATAACTTTAATGAATATGCAAGGAAGACTCCTTCAAAGTTGAAAAGCATTCCTTCTTCATCTTTGTATGTGTAGATTTATTTATATATTCCTTAGGTATATATGTTTGAAGAATCCTTCTTATGATCGATGAATTTGTAGCCCAAGATAGTATCAAAGCTTTTCCATCTATCAATTTTAATTTGCATCATTTTATAAACGTCCTTGCACGAGGATTAATTAGTAGCACGGAATTGACAAAACATACATAATAAAAAATATGCTCGGTTTGAAAAGGAGTTGTATTATCCTTCCTTCTTAGAAACTTGTTTTCAAGCAAAAAACTGCTCAGACTATCAAACAAGCTCTAGGAGCTTATTTCATATCGTAGAGAGTCTTTTTCATTTTGAAAACATGAATAACAAAAGTATCATAAAACCAGGAGGATGATCAGCATGCATTTCCTTCTAGACGTAACCGTACAAAAAAAGGCATTTTTTACATCCATTTAGAAGAGTTTAAGAAACTATAATCCATATGAAAGATAGAAACATCATTATGGCTTCTAGTTGAGCTATAAGGACATAGGTTTCAGCAAAACATATCATTTTGTGTTGATTGTAACTTTTCACAGTAAACCTGGCTTTAATTATTAAAAAAATTCCATTTATGTCCAACTTTTTTCGAAAGACCCAATGGAACACTTGATTAGATGAAACTTCGGGAACTAGTTCTCAAATGTTGGTTCTCTCAAATGATTTAACCTTTCTTGTATATCAAGATAACAATTTTATTTTATGATGGATTCATCAGTTCCATTTGACTCCATTTGTAAAACAAAAGCCATAAGGTTAAATACCTTACTAATGGGATGATCTGATGTAATTCCTTTAGAAATATCTCCATTAACATTTTGAATGGGATGGTCCTTAGTGGTTCTCTATTCTTTGGATAGACTTTTATTCTCTAAGTTGACTTCTTCAACTTGAGTCTCTCCATTTAGACTTTAGACTTCCTCTTGTCTTTGTTTTTTTCTCCTTGATCACCATCTTCCAAGGATGTTATTTCAATTTGCACACTTAACAATCTCTACTTCTAATTACTAGGGATTAGTCAAACAAAGTTAATATTTATGAATTATTCTATAGATATTGTATTTTTGAAAAGAGTTTTTAAAAGGATTTTATTTCATGGTTTTTAAATACCATGTATATAAAAGATACATTATTATCTTTATCGTGAAACTTATTTAAAAGTAAATTGTGTTATAAAACTTTAGTCAAAAGAACAACTTAAAGGTAAGATTAAGGCTCTTACCAAACAATTTGTCTTCTTGTAGGAGTGAAATATGATAACATATTAATTTCTTCAGTTGAATGACTTAAAGATAAATTATCGATATCATCTTTTGAATTCAAGTTGTTAAGCACATATGCATCACAATTTGACTTTTAGAACTTTTGTACCCAAATATTTTTTAGTTCTTTGATGTTATTGGAATACATATTATTAGCGCACATATTTCTATTTTTAAACTCACAATGCCATTTATATAAATATGGTTTAGGGTTTAAGGTCTAGGGGTAGAGACAATTTGTTCTAATTTACTTGTTTCTTTTTGCGGTTTCTTGGATCTTTTTCTGATTTTGGGGGAAGTTTGGTATTATGTTCCCTCCCTTCTGCATTGGTGGTGTTTGGGAATGAAGGAGTATATTTCTCCATCATGCTCTTGGAAACATCAAATTTGTTTTACATGCCTTAGGAACTCCTTGAATTTTTGAAACATGAGTTTCATGTATTTGTTAAACTCACTTTGACAATCTTCATCTTCCGATTCCATATCTTTGTTGTTAGTTTCCTTTGGTGCAATACTTTTCCTCTTCTTCTTGTTATCTTCTTAGTCATCAACAAGTCTCTTCAATTCCATCACATGCTCATGCAATTTACCAAAAAGACAATGTGTGTGTGTGTGTGTCCATGGTTGCTAAATCCTTATATTCACAAATCGCAGTGATTTTAGGTTTCCAACTCCGGTGTAGGCATCTAATAATGTTCACAACCAATTCCTCTTTCGTAAAAAAATCCCAGAGTTATCATATGACTCACAATATAGGTAAACCATGTTTGAATTTGATTTATGTTATCGTCAGGTTTCATTATGAAAAGTCCATACTCATAAGTTAATGTTCCAAAACCTTTACCTATTTATCTTAGTAGTTCCTTTGTGGGTAATTTGGAGGATGTCTCATATTTCTTTTGAAGTCTCGCAATGAGAAACAGGAAAAAATATAGGGGGTGAGTAGACCATTTTAAAAAAAATGATCGAATTTCAAAATGAAAAATCAGATTTTGCGTTGTGGAAAGCGATTTGCAAAAATAGAGACATTATGTTTATTTTGGAAGGATTCACAAATGTAATAATTCTACAATTCACAATGATCTCTAGATTGTACAAAGACAATAATAAAAGGTTACAAACTATATTGAATTGACAATTCGTAAATTACACAAGATGTGTTCTTCACAAAATTCAATTGTTACGAGATTCAAACACCACAATTTGCAGATTTTAATCAGCATTAAAACACAAATAGGTTTTGATTCTAATAAAACCTAAACTTATATAATAAATCCCTACCAATAGAAATTAACGATAAACTACACTAAGAAACAATTATCTAAACATGCCATAATAGACAAAAATTAAAATGAGAGAGAGAGAGAGAGAAATTGTGTGTGTACATCGAGATGTATAGTGGTTCAGATCCATCGTCCTCACATGAGCCCACTCCATTCTCCAATGATTTCCCTTAAAAGTTATTCTTCCACTACAATTTGACAAAAATTATATGAGTTCATACAATCACAATATCCACAATAATGCTGAGAAAAATAAATCTCCTATATGGATCTTCACTTGTATACAACCTTGATGCCAAAATCTGTGAAATTTTTACTCGATTTCTCGCTTTTTAAATCTTCCAACTTCACGAATTTGCTTCAAGTCATCGTGTGTGGCAATCACCCTTGATCCCTAATTTCTTGACCATGAATTGTCCAAAAATTGAGAACTCTTACCTTGTTTGTAGACTTCCACACAACACTACCAAGGTTAGCCTAGAGAGAAGAACCTCCATTTTTTCATTGGAATTTGTCACAACCAATCATACTTTCACAATCTTACAAGCCTCCTAAAAATATTTACACATCCTTCAAGGAATGTTAGTTTCAAGACACCTCTCCCTCAACAATTAAAAATATCTCAATCAATATCTAAATCCAAACTAGAGGTTGAAGATGAAAGAAATTTGTTTGCAAGTGTTATTTTTCATTTTCTCTTAAAGTTATAATATCTTTTCTTTTTGTATTCAAAAGTTATTCTAATATCATTTTGTATGAAAGAAATGATTTTGTTACCTTTATTTTCGTTAAAATATAAGTTAATTAAAAATATTATTATTTATTTTCTTAAAAACTATAAAAAAAACATTATTTTTAAAATTCCCAAATTAGAGAGAAAAAAATTATTTAGTGACTATCACAAAATTTATTTATATAAGAACATTAACAATATAATCATTTGAACATGAACTATTGAAAAAACAATAAGGTTAAATAAAGAGAATTTGTGTTTGGAAATATCTAATGAAAAATTGAAACTAAAAAACAAAGACAAACAAAAAGAAAATAAGAATATGAGGACGATAAAGAAATAAAAATAAATATAAAGTAAAAGTAAAAATAAGAACACATAGCAAAAATTTTGCCAACTAAATGTATTTTTGCAATGCTTCAATTTGTACCTAGAATTATAAAATATCCAAAATATTTAATAAAAAAAAGACAAATTACATCAATTAGAATAATTATAATGACTCAACATGATTGAAGAATCCTTTAATTATGTGTTGCTTCATTAATTCATGTGATGTTAATCCTAAAAAACATAAAACATAAAATGATTTAAAATATTATAAAAGTAAAATTTAGTAACGTATGAAATTACAAAAAATGTGGAAAAAAACTATAAAAAAAATGGATGAAGGATAACAAACATCTACGTTATTATAAAAAAAACAATAAAAGATACATGACTATAGAATGAAAGAAAACATAAATGAGTTACTCCCTCCTATTTTTATTATCTAAGTTATTATAAAAAAAATATTTAAAAAAATAGAGAATACACTGTGTAGAAATAGAAAAATAATCTGAATTATTTTTTTCAATTTTTATTTATCTCAAATTATTTATTTCTTTAAAATATCAATATGATATTTATTTATTTATTCTCTAATTTATCTTTATTTATTATTTGTTTATTGTATTTTAATTTATATAACTAATCTATTAATTATTATTGATAAAATTATTTTAGTAAATAACTTTTATTTTATTATTGAAATCAATCTAATTAATATTTTAAAAAATGTGAAAAACTAAAAAATAACATCTATTGTGAGAAAAAATGGACACGTTTAGAATAGAAAACATGATAGAAGATAAATCAAATGAACATAACTAAGCATTTAAAAACTAATTTAGTGGGAGTTAATGGAATAGCGGGTTGACGAGGTTATTTTAGTAAACTACAGTATTAATAATAAATATAATTTAGTGAAAGTTAATGCAATAGTAGAGTTGTGTAAATGAAAGAATTTGAGTTTTTTTAGAGAGAAAAAAAATATGCACGGATAATTAATGAATCATTATTATATATTCTATCAAATCATGTTGGAATTATTAATTAATTGTATGATATTTGAATGACATTTTACAATGTCAATATACTATCTTTAATTTTTTTTAATGTGACTACTATTTATTTTTTATTTGTTTTATTAGGTTTTTTAATATTTATTTAATGATTATTATTATTATTATTATTATTATTATTATTTATTATAAATTTTGACAGAAAAATTTTATAAAAAAATTTATAGGATTATAATTTGGGTTTGAATTTTCTCCTTCAATTTTCTCTTTAATTATCTCTTTCACGTTTGTGATTTTATTTCTCTCTAATATTTTTGGTTTTTTTTTTAGAATAACGTACATTTTTAAAAAAAACTAGAATAATCATGTTTTTAAACTATTTACGAAACTATTTATGTACTCGTACCATTTGGCGTATGAGTACAAAATGTAATTAAATTTTTTTATTTATTATGCATTGAACCGATGCACAATTGCTTTGGCTCATGTATTTTTCTTTAATTTTTAATTTAACACCTAATCGCAAATTAAGTGGTTTGTATGTATTTTTATTTATTTATTAAATATATACATGTATGTCAATTGACTTGACTATTGTGTTTTTTATTTTTATTTCTTAAATTGTATGTACTCGCCATTTCATTTGATGCATGAGTTTTATTTATATTCTTAAAAAATATTATTAATAATTAAAAAAATGAATTAAAAAAATCAATAAATACATAAACAATAGAAAAGAAATAAAGATGATATTATTTAAAAGTGGCTATTACAAAAATCAATTCTCCACACGATCTAGACGTCTCCCAGTTCCACATGCACGTGGATGGCCCCACCTTCGAACTCTAGTACGAGTTTGTTGAGGTGTATATAGTTTTTGCGTGTAGGTTTGAGGATCTCTGGATATTTGATATGTTTGCAACCATTTATCCCCAATAACCTGGTGGATTGCTGCCAATGGCGCTACCGTAACTCGAATTAGTGCCCATATTTTTAAAGTTGGATCGTTGTGGTTGGGTTGGGCGAGGACGGTACGGTTGGCCGAATTGGGATATTGACTCGTTTTGTGAACGAAGCAATGGTTCTTGAGGGGTAAGATAGTTGAATATGTGTTCTTGGGTGCTCATTGGTGGATGGCTATGGTGGGTTGAGGTGGAGTGGAAGGAGTTATCGAGGTATATTGGGTGGGTTAGGCTCTTGTTGTTGTGATTGAGTGTGTGTCAAGAATGGGTTACGGGTTTGGATGAATGGTCGATGGGTGTTTGCAGTTGATGGTTGGAATTGGGTGGGTAGATCATGGTGTGAGGTTAGTGGTTGGGTGTATCATATACTTTTATGCGTTGGTCAATCAAATATGGTTGAACAGGCACCCAATGTTGCGTTGTAAATGACCTAAACCATATCAAATATTGTTGAGTTGGTCTAACATTTTGCACGATTAGGTCACTTAAGACGTGGTGGCGGCGATCTCTCTATTGGTGACACAACTCCCTGGCAAATTCTTTCCAATCATTTAAATTCCACTATGCATCTACTCTTTTTAGATGCCACTCTCCCAAACACGCCGGAGGGCCTGAAATATCTTGTTTCATTCCAAACTGCATTTTCACCCGATCACTTTGGTGCATTTCAATTGTAGTGAACCGAATGATTGAGGTTTTTGTTGTCCAGATTTCAACATTTTCGGGGTTAGGTTCATGGTCCAGATTTAGATAGGGTCTCCAGACAAATTGCATTAAAAAATATATATAATGAGTAGAGGTGTGGGATGTTAATATTTAAATCAAACTTATCGTAGTTTAGTTGCAATACTTGGTCAACTCTAATGTGTTCTAATAAATTGCGATAGATAATTATATAATTTCTTGGATTCCTTCTATAATCCATACCCAGATTTGACCAACTAAAAAGAAAAGATTGAAAATCAATTAGTTACAATAATTATACAATATTTAAAATTTATTATCGACAATGAAATTTTAATAACACACTTACTAGTTAGCGTAGGGGAACGAGCATGGATTCACGTTGTGTGGGGAGAGCATGGTAGTCTTGACCACCCCCAGGCTTGAAGTAAAAAAAGCACAACCATAAAATGTACAAGTATCCTTTGCTACATTTTTACAAAAGGCACTATACAAATGGGCTAAAACAGCTGAACCCCAATAATATGTGTCTATTTTGTTAATATTTCGCAACAACGGTAAATACATAATGTTTACTGTATTATCGGTACTTTCAGGAAATAAAAAATGGCCAAATAAAACCATAATATAACATCTAGTTTTAAGAATCTTTTCATACTCTGTTGATGCATCCTCTAGTGTCATACTAGCATAAGGGCTCTAAGGTAGCCTAATTTAATACCATGACCCATGTTACAACTATTTGTCGGTTGCTCTTCATAAATGAGAGGGGCACCCAACAAATCCTCGCATATTTTGTTATCTTGGTTTACTATGCCAAAAACAGTGTTACCATTTACGCGTAAGCCCAACATGTAAACATCTTCAAGTGTAATTGTGCATTCACCAAATGGCAGGTGAATAGTGTGAGTCTCCGGTCTCCACCGTTCTAGTAATGTAAGAATAAATTTTGTATCAACCGAATGATTTTTCACCTTTATCACATCACCAAAACCGCATGACCGTAAATACAGTTATATGATTGGATTGTGTGGTATATGATCATGCATAAGACAACGAAATATTCTTACATTATGCAGATAAAAAATATAAGAATGGAAAATATAAGTAAGAGGCTATATATACATGTGTGTGTGTGTGTATATATATATATATATATATATATATATAAGAGGTTGTAGTAAAGGAAACTTACGAATGAGGCAATATTTTCTATTGTTCCTCTATGTTTGTGACCCATAGTTAATAGAGCCATTGTATTTGAGGAATGATTTGAAGACAATAGATAGATTGGATATGAGTGAAAAATTATGAAGTTAATAGAAGGTATATTTATAGATTAATGGGTTCATGGAATTAATTCATGCATATGTTTGTATATGCCACATGGATTGGCGTATAGGTGTAATTTTTTTGTCCTACTCCATTCTGATTGGCGCATATGTTCAAGGTATTTGCATGCTTCATTTTGGTGGTATGAATTTGGATCACCCACCTAATAGTAAAATCAAGTCAGACGGTCAATGACATACGCAAGTCACATGCAACAAAGGAAACACACATGCAGAGGAGTGCATGAAGGAATCTCACACGCAATGTGTCATAGTACAAGCACATGCATGCCTTTTTTGAAACATGCCATCACGCCATATATATTGATGCATTAGACTAAATACAACCCAAAGCCAAACAGTTAGGCATATTAGAGTAAAAATAGTAATCCATATGCCAATTGGATTGGCGAATGTGTGTAAAAATTATTTAATTATTTGGAAACCCTAAACAAAATAAAAAATGATTAAATTAAACCCTAAGCCAATTGTGTAAGTGAATCTTATCTTTTCTTGTAAGTGAATCTTATCTTTTCTTGTAGGTGAAGCTTATCTTATCAGTAAACAAAAATAGTGGAGTGAATAATTGAATCTTACCTTATCATATCAGTAAAAAAAACAGTGTAGTGAATAATTGAGTCTTATCTTATCATATCAGTAAAGAAAATAGTGTAGTGAATAATTGGATGTTATATATCTTAACAGTGCATTCATGAATGAATTCTATTTATAGGTTTTCATATGTTTAAACGTTTCAAACATCACTTACCAAAAACAATCAATATTAAACGCAATCCACTGAGAAAGTATTCTTGATATGGCTCAATCACCACAATATATGATCAATGCACATCTGGGTTCAACTTTCGTAATACCGAAGTTACTCAGTTATCAATTAACAGACGGTCAAATTTTGCTCATCTGATATAGAGGTTGGAAAATAAAATGCAGTGTAGTCCAGTAGACCATATCATTTATAAAAATCCAGTCTTTTATGACGATAATCAAGTAATGTTTTCCAATTAAATGTATGTGATGACAAAGATGTTTGTACTATGTTTCTCAACTATGAGTATTCTGGTTTCAATGATATTGAGCTTTATGATATGCTACACCAAAATCAGATGTCTCAAATCGTTGATCCTTCCCAAGTGTTTTACGAATCTGACAATAATTTAGCTGAAGTCGATGTTGTTGATGACGATGAAGAAGAAAATGAGGCGATGGTTAATGAAATGGTAAATGAAGATGAGGTCCCGATCAGTCAGTTCTATTGTCCACCTCAACACATGACAAAGATGAACTTGGGAGGTGATGACCCATATTCAGATATATTTTACGATCCATATATGCAAAAACAAGGAGCATTAAAGGAGGGCGACAATTTTCAAACGAAAGAAGCATGTGTTCGAGCGATAAAACATTATCACATGGATTTATCAGCTGACTATAAGGTCGTTTGGACAAACCCTACTCTGTATAAGATATATTGTTGTAACGTAGATTGTTTGTTTCGATTGACAACATCATACCGAAAGAGAAGTGTCTCTTGGAAGGTTGGGTATGGGTCCATATCACACTTGTATAATCACCAATCCAATGCAGGATCATCAACAATTGAGTTCTCGGCTAATATGCAATGACGTTTTATCTCTCGTTGCCGACAACCTGTTGTTGAAGGTGAGCATGATAATCTCGCACATAGTTCATAAACACAAGTATACTTCGTCGTACAGGAAAGCATGGATAGCTAGGATGAAGGTTGTTCCCTCCGTATTTGGAAATTGAGATGAGTCGTACAAATAACTCCCAAAGTATTTGTTGGCACTTAAGCACTACGCTCCAGGGACTGTTGTCATTCTTGAGACCTTGTCGGCATATACCCCAGAAAGTAACTGTGTTAGTGGAAATGGCATATTCCACCTACTCTTCTGGGCGTTTGACCCATGTATAAAAGGTTTTACCTATTGTAAACCTATAATCCAAATTGAAGGAACATGGTTATACATAAAATATAAAGGAGCTCTATTGATGGCAGTGGCCCAAAATGGCAATAATAACATTTTCCCAATCTCATTCTCTCTAGTTGAGGGGGAGACTGCTGGGGGATGGAGCTTTTTCCTGAAAAATCTCTGATTACACGTTGCTCCCTAGCCTAACTATGTTTGATTTCAGACAGACATGCATCAATTGAGAGTGCATGGAAGAATGTTGATAATGGCTGGCACGATCCTCCTTCAGTACATATCTATTGCATTAGACACATCTCTCAAAATTTCATGAGGGAGACCAAAGATAAGGCATTGCGGAAGAAGGTCTTGAATGTAGGGTATGCATTAACCAAACTGTCATTCAAACACTATCGTGAAGAAATCAGACTGACAAATGCATATGCATTCATATGGATCAATGAAATTCCATTGGATAAGTGGACCAGGGCATACGACAAAGGACAATGATGGGGACACATGACTACAAATCTTGTGGAATCAATAAACTTTATATTCAAAGGCATTTGTAACCTACCGACAACCGATTTGGTGAGGGCAACCTATTTTAGGCTCAGGGCTCTTTTTGACATCAGAAGTTCAAAATGGAGTTTTGTCTTACATTCTGGTCAGATGTTCAGTGATAGTTCAATGATGTTCATTAAGGAGGAGGCTGCCAAATCTAATACACATGTGGTCACTGTGTTTAACTGCATTAAAGAGCATTTCAAAGTTGATGATATAATAGATCATAATGAAGGGAAACCAATGGGATCCTATCGGGTAGAACTAGATAAAAATTGGTGCGACTGCGGAAAATTTCAAGTCTTTCTCATGCCTTGCTCCCATGTCATAGCGAGATGTTTAAAGGCTCCGCTAGACCCATCAAAATTACTGTCTGGTGTTTACCAATTGAAAAATCTATGCCATGTCTACAACAAAAGCTTTTCGGTGGTTGCAAATCAGGACTACTGGCCTACATAGGATGGGGAAATAGTCTGGTACAATGAAAATATGCGAAGAAAGAAAAAGGGTCACCCTAATAGCACGCGTATTCGAACGAAAATGGATACGACGAACAAAATGGTGAGACAATGTAGTTCATGTCGTCATCCCGGTCACAATCATACGAAATGTCCCAATGTTGGACCAAGCACAATGACATAATTTAAATAAATGTGACTGTATCACATTATAATAAAAGCATAGTTCATTTAATTCATATCATTAAATTCGTAACAATGTTTTTATTCAAACAACTGCATTAAACTTAAACAATTCAACAACATAACATACAAATACAACATTTCAACATACTAGATGTCTCCACCATTCTCAACAATCGGAAGATAAAAATAACACAAATAAATAAAACAACTAAAATATTCAACTTAACTAGGATATTACAACCATCAAGACAACATCATCGTAAGGACACCAACATCATTTACCACTTTTCTCCAAGTCTAAGTACCTGTTGGCTAGAGATTTTGACCTGCTAAAAAAAGGAGTTTTGAGAAGCAAAATTTGAGAAATTTGGAAGGAAAGGGTTCGACCCAGCCAAAGAGAAGGTCAAATGTGGGTCGACACTCAGAAGTCAGAAGCCAGAAGGGTGTCGAAGAGCTTCGACGTGCCTACAGAGACCATCACGTCGAATTCATTTCGACAAGATCGCTTAGGAAGAAATGGAAAATAAACTACTCCAAGTAGTGGGACAAGGTAGTGGGTGGTTACTAAAAGAATAGGTTGACAGGTGTCAAAGCCTGATTTGTTGGAAAAGTGTCTGGCAGTTATTTTATTTGTCTGTATAAGTAGATTTCAATTTCAGTCAAAAAGGTCACATTTCTTCACATTGTAAAGGGGCGCACTTTAAGTACCGAGCATCAGAGAAACGAGTTAACCCCTACTCAAATCTATGATAGCATCCAAAAAACCTTTATATTTCAAGTCATTTTAGTTCCATGTAAATTTAAAATACTCTCCCTTTTATCTGTATCTTTTTTACCTTTCTTTTACTCGCTTTTATTATCCTTTCATTTCAAGCATTTCGTGTGTGTCTGTTATAAACATAAAAAAGGTACAGAAATAACCCCCAATACCATTCTACATTACAGGAGTTCGTAGCATAAATAATTGGACAGAGCAGTCCTGGGACTTGACATTTGCATATAGTTCATTAGGAGCTTTTTCTTCTTACCAAGGGCTAGGGCCTTTGACGAACCAATATGGTCGAACGACCGGTTACAATTATTTATCTCAGTCATTGCCAACTTTTACTTCAAACACTGTGGCTGTTGTAAGGCAGCAGATAGATGAGAGTAACCATGAGACGGTTCATATGTTGACACAACAAATGAGGACCATTTTAAGACCTTTAATACAAGATTCGACACAGAGTTACCAATAGCTGGCAACTCAGATGACTAGAATAAGGGATTTTTTGGGGGCACCAACTACCCCACGATGTCGAACCTCACCTCATCATCCCGAGACACCGGTCTGACAGGAAGAGGAGTACGAAGAGATTTTAGAGAAACCTTACGAAGAGGTTGAACAAATACCTAGGGTGGCCCAGAGGCCTCCTGTCGTGATGTTACGTAGACACCAAGACCAAGGAGAAATGTTAGGACAGGTTCGTTAGGATGCCATGGCTGGAGAGCCGAACCTTGAAACTATAGAAAATAGGATTATGGTCAGAAATGGTGCCAACCCAAGCCTTCGACGGCCCACTTACACGTCCTCATTACTTAACTATGTGCTACAAACTGAACTTCCTAGGGGATGGAAAGTCCCAAAGTTCACCAAATTTACTGATGGGAACGAAGAGTCCACAGCCGAACATGTGACACGTTACTAGACTGAGGTTGGGAATATAGGCAATAATGAGGATTTAAAAAAGGAATTATTTCCCTAGTTCCCTTACTAAGAATGTGTTTACCTGGTTTACAACGCTTCCTCATCTGTTCATTCACACATGGACTCAACTCGAAAGATTGTTCCACGAACAATTTTATATGGCACAATCCAAGATCAACCTAAAGGAATTGGCTGGTGAAAAACGAAAAACAAGTGAGTCAGTCGAACAATATCTAAACAGGTTTAGACTTTTGAAAGCGAGATGCTTCACTCAAGTCCCTGAGCATGAGTTAGTCGAAATGGACGCATGCATATTCAATTATTCGATAAGAAATAAGCTAGATACCCAATACCTTAAGGATATGGCTCAATTAGCAGATAGAGTTCGACAAGTCGAAAGCCTAAAGGCTGGGAAGTCTAAGGTTGGTCGATTCCATAAGAAAATTTCATACTTAGCAACTAATGAGTACTCCTCCTCCGACGGAGAGTTCCTCGACGAAAGTGAGGTTAATGTGGCTGAATTTAAGCCAGAGCCTTCCTACAGGTGCAAAGTATTGAAACCATCAAACAGAAAAGAACTTGTTGAAACAGGGAAATCCGACAAATATGTTACTAAGACATATACTTTTGATATATCTAAATGCGATGAAATTTTTGATTTTCTAGTAAGAGATGGTCAAAATGTTGTTCCACCTAGTTTAAAAGATCCGCCTCTAGATCAAAAGAAAAAGAGAGGATTTTGTAAATTACATAATTACCTTGGTCATAAAACTTCTCAATGTGTTTTTTTAGGAATTTAGTGCAAAAAGCTTTGAAGGATGGTAGGCTTCAATTTGGAGAAAGGTTAAAGATGCAGGTTGACACTGACCCTCTAAAAGTTAAAGAAGCGCTTTATTCGGAGCTGAATGAATGTATGATGGTGGAAGTTACTGAAGACTTCCCCAATACACATCATGTCGAGAACATGGAGTGCATGATGGTCGACACTACTGAAGGTGACGACAAAAACACTGAGGAAAAACTAGAAGCAGTTTACCCAAGGGCTGATGAAAGTTTGGATGAATTCCAAAAAAAAAAATGCCAAATGGGTGGATCAAGGGCAATATTATGCCCAAGGTGCAATGATGTGTTCTACGAGGAGATAGTTGAAAGATATGAAGCTGGCAAAAAAGGGGCTTCAGCCGTTGAGGGGTCCCATATCCCAAAGTTTGTGTTCGACCAGGGTGGTAATCTTCGTCGAAATGAAGAGTTCCAAAGACAATCCAGTTCATCCAGGTCTAAAACTTTTGTGCCACCATCTGACATCCCACAAGAGACGTGGGTCGAAACTATCAATAAAAAGGGCAGCAAAAGACCGAAATGGATAATAATGGATTTAGAGAAAGAATATGGGAATAAAATGAACCCAGAAGCCACGTGGTTTCTCCCAATTATAATGGGAAGAACCCAATGACTAGGACCTAGTGGAGGCGCTATTAGAGAAATACGAATGTCGGAAAAGGAGCCCTAACATCTCGACCAAGGTAGGGTGAAGCGCTTGGGTCAAAGGAGCAGCGCCCAAAAGCAAGGTGGGTCGAAAAGGGGAAGATAATGGAGAACCAGACGCTGACTATTGGAGGCTATGAAAGAAAAGAGGTGATGTCCAAACAAAATAAAAAATATACGCTACTGTCGATAAGGGGAAGGAACCTGAATACAATCCCCAATCCAATGAGGAAAAGCCTACTTATTCACCTCAGTCTGATGAGGAATATACCTTCTCATCAGAAGATGACTTTGATGAAGATATGTATGATGATACCAATGATGATACTTATGGAGAAGATTTCATCGTCAACTGTGGCATCGTATTTGTGTTGCCAACCGAATATGATATTGCCTCTAAAGTGTCTGAAATAGAGGAGGACTTTGTGACAAATGAAATTTTTGAAGACAAACCTTTATGCTACTACGTCATGAATGACAGGGTGGTCGAGGAAAAGATAGCAGTATTTAAGAAACCTAGCGCTGACATGATGTATCATCTGAAGCCTCTTTTTATAAAGGCAAAGGTCAACGAAACAGCGGTCAACAAAGTATTTGTAAATGGTGGGGCAGTTGTGATTCTAATGCCCTACATCCTTTTCAAGAAAATCAGAAATATCGATGAGGACCTTCGACATCACAATATGGTTATTTCTAATTATGAAGGCAATACCAACAACATTCTGGGAGTGATTCAAGTCGACCTGGTCGTGGGGACTACCATGAGGTCGACATTATTCATGGTGATTAACTCTAAGGCCAATTTCAACATATTACTAGGTAGAGAATGGATTCATGGTATTGGGGAAGTGCCTTCGACCATACACTAAAGACTTAGTATCTGGAGACAAAATGGTATCGTCGAGAATATAGAAGCCGACCAAAGCTACTATAAGGTCAACGACACCAAAGGGTCTAAGAGGTCATTCAATCAACACTTAGAAAATGTGTCCCCTTGCGATGATGGATCGGGTTCATATACTCCCATAAAAAATGGTTGCATGTTTAACTTGGATCCAGATCATAGTTTTGTCTGGGATGATACTAACATACCGGAAGAGCCAAGTGAATTGCCACCTGATGGGTGGCCTAAGGTCGACGAAAATGACCTTTGAGTTAGAAAGCATGACTCAAAATTCGGCCAACTTAGATGAAAACAAAAAAGAAATGGCTATGAAAAATAGGAAACGTCAAATACTAATAGACAAATCCAAATACTATGACCAACTGGGCCAGACAACAGCTTTGGAAAGTCGAAGGCTAGATTGTATTTATGACAATAAGCCTTTGGGGTTCGAAAGGGACCCAACAAATGAGCCACAAAAAATGTAGGCTCAGGACCCACTTGAAGAGATTGATCTAGAGGATGAGACCACTAAGAGACCCACGTACATAAGTATAAAACTAGGGTCGAAAATGAAGGCTAAGCTGGTCGAAGTATTGAAAAAATATAAAGACTGTTTCGCCTAGGATTATGGAGAAATGTCTGGTCTGAGTCAAAGTGTGGTGGAGCACTGTCTACCTATATAGCCAGGCAAAAGGCTAGTCAAGCAGCAACCTCGTCGGTTTTCCCCAGAGGTGAGGGAAAAGATCAAACAAGAAATCGAGAGATTGCTCAAAAGCCGGTTCTTCAGAACTGCAAGGTATGTCGAATGGCTTGCCAATATAGTTCATGTAATTAAGAAAAATGGAAGACTTCGTGTTTGCATTGATTTTAGAGATCTCAATAATGCAACCCACAAAGACGAATAAGCAATGCATGTGGCAGAAATGCTCGTTGATTCAACTGTAGGTTTTGAGTATTTGAGTATGCTCGACAAATACTCGTGGTATAATCAAATCCTCATAGCAGAGGATGATGTTCCTAAAATGGTGTTTCGATGCCCAGGAGCCATAGTAACATACGAATGAATGGTGATGCCCTTTATCTTGAAAAATGGTGAGGCCACATATCAAAGAGCCATGAACTCCATATTCCATGACTTCATATAGAAGTTCATGCAGGTCTATATTGACAACATTATCATAATGTCCTTGTCGGAGGACAATCATTTGGATCACCTTCGACGCTTTTTTAAGAGGATGAGAAAATATGGATTAAAAATGAATCCATAAAATGTGCTTTCGATGTACTTGTTGGAGACTTTCTGGGCTTTGTCATCCACAAAAAAGGCATTGAGATCAATCAAAACAAGACAAAGGCTATTTTAGATCTCAAGCCTCCTTCGACGAAGAAGCAGCTTCAATCTTTGTTGGGAAAAATCAACTTCTTGAGAAGGTTCATCTCCAACCTAACTGGAAATACAAAAGTGTTCTCGCCATTGTTGAAGATCAAGAAGGACAATAATTTCCACTGGGGAGAAAAGCAACAAGAGGCGTTCGACGCAATCAAGGACTATGTGTCGAAGCCTCCCATGTTATTATCACCTAGTACGAATAAAAATATGAGATTGTATATTGCTGCTTCAGATACGACCATAGGAAGTATGTTAGCACAAGAGGACAACGATGGTTTTGAAAGGCCCATTTATTACCTCAGTAGAATGTTGATAGATGTTGAAACTATGTACACTATGATTGAGAAATTATGTCTATGTTTGTACTTCTCATGTATGAAATTGAAGCAATATATAAAACATGTTGATGTTTATGTTTCTTCTCATTGTGATTTCATTAAACATGTTGTCTAAACCTATTTTGCATAGTCGAATAAGCAAATGGGCACTAATGTTAACTGAGTTCTCATTAACTTACAAACCTTTAAGAGCTATGAAAGGTCAAATAGTGGTCGACTTCATTGTCGACCATTCAGTTGTCGAGCCTCAAGTATATGTAATTGACGTGAACCTATGGAGATTATATTTCTATGGGTCGAGCCATAAACATGAAACAAGTATCGGGGTATTGATAATCTCCCCGCAAGGCATTCTTACCAGATTCAAATGCAGGGTCGAATGGAATTGTTCTAACAATGAGACTGACTATGAAGCCTTAATTACTGGTTTGGAGATATTAAAAAAGCTAGGAGCACAGAAAGTGGAAATCAAAGGCGACTCGGAGCTGGTAGTTAAGCAACTCATGCAAGAGTACAAGTGTATCATGGAACATCTGCTAGCCTACTTTGTGATGGCAAAGCATCTATTGGAGCAGTTCTATGTAGCAAGTATTGTACACGTGCCCATAATGGAGAACAAGGAGGCAAATGATCTGGCACAGATTGCGTAAGGGTACAAAGTGTCAAAGAACAAACTAGAGGACTACATTGAGGTTCAAGAGAAAATGGTGTTGAATGCACCACCATTACCAACTTTTAATAGGTTAGAAGCCAAAGAAACATGGTACGGCGAAGTCCTAGTCATCGATGGATTGTCAACAAATGATTGGAGGCGACCCATCATATAGTACTTAGAGAATCTTGTATGGGGAATTGAGATGAAGATGAAATACAGGGTTTTGAGTTATGTATTGATGGGAAATGAACTTATGAAGAAAACCTCATAAGGGGTTTTGCCCAAGTGTATAGGAGACTCTGGAGCATATCTAGCCATATCAGAGGTGCATAGTAGGGCTTGCGGAGTCCATCAAGCTGGCCATAAAATGAAATGGTTACTGTTTAGACATGGCATTTATTGTCCAAGTATGCTCAAAGATTGTATAGACTTTGCTAAGGGATGTCAAGAATGTCAAGAACATGCCAACATCTAACACGTCCCAGCCAGCGAATTACACGTTATTGTGAAACCATGGTCGTTTAGAGGATGGGTTTTGGATGTGATCGGAGAAATTCGACTGGCCTCGTCGAAACAACAAAAATTCATCTTGGTGGGGATAGATTAATTTACTAAATGGATAAAGGCAGTGTCTTGGGAAAAAGTGGTCCAAGAAGTTGTTATCAACTTCATCCAAGGCCATATAATATATAGGTTTGGGATTCCCAAAACCATAACTAGTGACCAAATTTCAATAATTATGGGTTAAAAGATGTAGGAGTTTGCAACAGAAATGGGATTTAAGCTCGTCATGTCGATACCTTACTACGCACAAGCGAATGGGCAGGTCGAAGTTGCAAATAAGGTAGTGATTGGGCTTATTAAGAAACATGTTGCCAAAAAACCTAGAAACTGGCATAAGACTTTGGATCAAATCCCGTGGGCATGTCGAACATCCCCAAAAGAGTCAACAAACTCGACACTGTTTCGTCTGAATTTTGGTCACAACGTCGTTCTACCTTCAGAATTTGGCTTTCAGTCGATAAGGATTTAGCGTCAATTTGAGATCTCGTCGGAACAATATCGCAGTATAATGTTCGATGAGAACACATATTTAGACGAAGAGAGGTTAAGGGCATTGGACGTTTTGTTGCGTCAGAAAGAGATAGTGGCTGAGACTTATAATAAGAAGGTCAAGGCAAAGACTTTATAGGTTGATGACTATGTATAGAAGGTCATCTTACCCATGGAATGCGTAGAGTTTGTCTTCAACATAATATGGGATCAACATTTGGCGTTTCCAAGAGGAAACCTGCCCAGCATTTCCAGTTGGAGGTTGAGGAAGAAACTGTGGGACTTCCTCCTTTGAGATAGAGAAAGCCAGTGGATAGTTTCCAGTGGAAAAAGTTCCAGCAATGTGATGTTCAACTTTAATAGACATGGTGTTGTTGGAGGTAAAGACGCTTAAGAAGAAGATGAACAGTTTCGCAAAAGGAAGATGAACAGTTTTGCAAAATGCATAAATACTCTTAAAAGTGCAGAAATGTATCTGGCAAGGAGAAAGAAAGTTTGTCTTAGTAAAGAAAAGGTTTATTTATATCCAAAATGAATGCAATGGATCTGATTTTAGGGAAGCTTGCAAATCCAAAAAATGGAGTTGTTGGGATTCCCACGACCTAGGCCATCATTACCCACATTGGAAGTTGTGGCACCAAAAGTGGAATCATGATGGATATGACAGGTTGTTTCAGTCTGACGGAAAGTGAACATTTGATTGAGGCAAATAAATGGTCGAAGAAGGTGTCAAAATCACTCGGGAAAATCCAAAAGACCAAGCTTCTTTGGTCGACTACCGCCCTACCAAAATTGGGCTTTTGGGGGACAATTTGTTGGCTAAAGATTTCGACCTGCTCAGAAAAGGAGTTTTGAGAAGAAAAATTTAAGAAGGCTAGAAAGAAAGGGTTCAACCCAGCCAAAAAGAAGGTCAGCTATGGGTCGACACTCAGAAGCCAGAAGGGTGTCGAAGAGCTTCGAAGCGCCTACACAGACCATCATGTCGAAGGCATTTGGACAAGATCACTCAGGAAGACATAGAAAAGAAACTGCTTCAAGTAGTGGAACGAGGTAGTGGGTGGTTACTAGAAGAATGGGTTAACAGGTGTCAAAGCCTGATTTGTTGGAAAAGTGTCTGCCAGTTATTTTATTTGTCTATATAAGTAGATTTTAATTTCAATAATAAAGGTCACATTTCTTCACATTTTAAAGGGACACACTCAAAGTACCGAGCGTCAGAGACGAGTTAACCCCTACTCAAATGCATGATAGCGTCCAAAAAACCTTTGTATTTTAATTCATTTTAATTCCAAGTTAATTTAAAATACTTGCCCTTTTATTTGTATCTTTTTTTACCTTTCTTTTACTCACTTTTATTGTCCTTTCATTTCAAGCATTCCGCGTGCGTATGCTATAAACACCAAAAATACCAAAAAGATACACAAGAAACCCTCATTACCGTTCTACATTACAAGAGTTTACAATATAACTAATCGGATAGAGCAGTCCTGAGACTTGTTTGGCCGGTCCCGCAAATAAACCTCGCGCGCAGGAGGCCATTGAAATGTTCGCGCGAAATCTACGTCCGAACAGTATCTGACTCCACAACCCGCTTCTCAATTTTCTGATCTTTTCTTTATGAATAATTTCTCCTTCTAGCCAGCGGTTCAATTCCCTATGCAAGTGTTCCAAAATCTGTGTGTTTTAGAGTAGCATCTTCAGCAGAGGTTTTGTTGTTGAGAAAAAAAAACAAAATATCACTCTTCACAACTGAAAATTTGAGAAGCGGTTCTTCCGATGTTGATGATGATAATGAACACTGATTTAGGAATGCAAACATGTTGATACGTTGATGTATAGGAACTCAGAGGTGTGATGTTGAAGAATTCTGAGAATAATGAAAAATTGGTGTGAGGAACAAATGAGCGTATGCACATCCTATTTATAAGCAAAATTATCACTATCACGCATATACTACAATTCAATTGGCGCATTAGTAAAAAAAACTTGTGCACATATTAAAATGGCGCATGAATACAAATAAAATAAATAAAAATAAAAAACACATAAGCCAATTGGATTAGCGTATATGTGTTATAGTTAAAAAAATTCACTTAAGCCAATTAGATTGGCGTATAAGTGTAGTTTTTTTATATAAAAAAAAAATCTCACGCATAAACCAATCCAATTGGCGTATGAGACCAAGGCAAAAAAAAATATTTTCCACTTATATGTCATATGGTATGGCGTACACAGTACTAAACATAGTTAATTTCGTAAATAATTCGAAAACATATTTTTTTACTAAATGTATGTTATTCTAAAAAAAATCATTTTTTTCTTTTTCTCTATTTTTATCTTCTTAATTTTTTCTATGCTATTACATGTGTTTTGGTTTGAAAGAGAGGAAATGATGTAAGGAGAGATTCTTATGTGTTATAATTTTTAGCATGATTACTTAATTTATTATTAATATTTTTTTAAAATTTATATAAAATCGTCAAATACAAAAAATATTATAAGAAAAAAAAGCAAGAATAATAAGAATATTAAAATATATTTTTTACACTTTCAATCTATTTCAATTAAGAGGATTTCATAAACCTTATCATGAAATGCATAAAGATTGTGAAGCTGACCATTATGATTAATGGCAATCCTACGAATTTCTTTGAACCTATTAAGGGGATCCCCTGCCGGATCCCATGTCTCCCAATCTTTTCATTATTTGTACGGATGTTTTATCTAATCAAATTAACCATTCTAAAGATAATGGTCAGATTAAAGGCATTTGAATTGCAAAAAATAATCCTCCTATAACCCATTTATTTTTTTGTTGATGATAGTCCTTTATTCTATCATGCAAGAAAGCAGGAAGCGGAAAAATTGAAAGAAATACTTGTCTGGGAAAATTCCGGAGATGGAACAAAATAAATATATCGTTTTGTAAATATATCTCCAGAATAATAATAAATGATTCATAATCACCTAGATCATCTATAAATGAGAGGTGTCGTAAGAAATTCTCTTCTCCTTAAATTAGATAAAAAATTAATTTGTTTTGGTATAAAAAATAGAAAAGACGAAACAAATTTTGCATTAAAACGGGACCCAGTGGATGGAAAAGTTTCAAAGACAGACACCATTACCACACCTCAGCCTTATTTTATTTATGTCATGCTCTCATGTACGTATTTGCTATATACTCTCTCTTCTTCTGTTGGCATGTGATCTCGCTGACACACTCCTCGTTTACTTGTCGGCGCTTTCTCAATTCTCACACACACCCCCTTTTCTTTTTTCACTGTTCCATTTCACTCTCTATTAAATCAAACAACTTCACTTTCAAGTCTCACACCTCGTGACACACTTCATTACTCTATCATTTATAAATAACAACACCCACTCACCAACACCACATTATATTCATTCATTCATCCCATTTCACAACCATTCCAATACCCCATTTTTCTACTACTTCTTCATTACAATACAAATATGGCATTTCTCACCCTCTTCATTCTTCTTCTCATTATTCTACCCACAACCACCACCGCACATGATTACACAGACGCATTATCAAAATCAATCCTCTTCTTCGAAGGCCAACGATCCGGATTCTTACCTTCCGACCAGAGACAAAAATGGCGCGCAAACTCCGGTCTCAGTGACGGATGGACTTACAACGTTGATCTCACCGGCGGCTACTACGACGCCGGCGATAACATCAAATTCAATTTTCCCATGGCCTTTACAACTACAATGTTATCCTGGAGTGTGATTGAATTCGGAGATAACATGCCTCCGAATGAACTCAGAAACGCCTTAGTCGCAATTCGTTGGAGTACTGATTATTTGCTTAAGACGGTTTCTCAGCCTAACCGCATTTTCGTTCAGGTGCGGTTACTCACACAGTCACGGACGGTTACACTTTTTATTGCTACAAACTTTTATATTTCTATAAATAAATTATTTATTCTTTTTATATTAATTAATTTGTTTTCTTTAATAAAATTAACGTTGAATGGACCACTTTCTATCTTGAAGTCCGTGATTTTCATCGGCTTTGCAACTAACTGTTCTTCTAAAAAATATGTAAATTTACGTTTCCTTACCCTTTTTTAGATCACCCACGCGCCAAACAAATTAGTGTTCCTCACCTTCCTTTTTTATTAAATTAATAATTAATAAATTTAGTTTAGTTTTTTATTTATAGACAAAGTTGTATCCTGATTATGAATAATTTTGTTATAGAAAGGTTTTCGCGATTTTGATCTATGTATATGTGCTGCGAGTCTGATTGGGATGCAAATTGACATTGTTGATTTTACTATTAGGTGGGTGATCCAAATTCAGACCATCAATGTTGGGAGAGGCCAGAGGACATGGACACTAGCAGGAATGTGTATGCTGTTGATGCACCTAATCCAGCTTCTGATGTCGCCGGAGAAACTGCTGCTGCGCTTGCTGCTGCTTCCATGGCGTTCCGTTCATCGGATCCTGGTTATTCAGAGACATTACTTAGAAATGCTGTTAATGCATTTCAATTTGCAGATAGTTATAGAGGTGCTTATAGTGACAATGCTAATGTTAAGGGTGCTGTTTGTCCTTTTTATTGCGATTTTGATGGATACCAGGTTAGGTTCATTCCATTTTATTTATATTATCACTATGTTTTGGCCTTTTACTTTTTGCTAAATATACATGATATTGCAATGTATTCACGTGATCAAAGATTCCATAACAAGTTATAGCTATGATGAAACGAACATGCGACACCGACACATCAACAACGATAATGGTAACGATAATAATGTAAAAAATGGATAAATTAAACGTAATCTCATTAAATTTAATTAAAAATGTTAGAGGGGTGTCTATGTTCACGCAGATGATGGTGCTACAGAGTTATATAGAAGTTAAACATGACTTTAATTATATTTGATGCACAAATTTATATGTATTGATGAAATTTTTATCACCTAAAGATACTTAAAAGTTGAAACCAACCGTATTTGCGAAAATGAATTATACTATTATTACTATACCATGTTAGTTTGGTGTTTTTTTTTTATACCTCTTTCAACTATATGGGCTGTTATTCTCTCATATTCATCTTTTACACTGGGGATGGGAAATAAAATAGAAATAAATGAGAAATAAAACAAGTTATGTGAGAATGTGAGGAAATAAGCGGTGGGTTTGGATTTTTGCTCTTTAATCTGATTTTGTGTTTTGTCATATTGGAGTATATAGTATATAAAATATGATGATGACATGTAATGAAAGTCTTGGACTAAATGCAAGTTGAGAATTTTTTGCACTGTTTGAAAACTGACATGTGATTATGCTTCAATCACCATCAAATTAAATAAGAATAAAATTTGTGAAGCTAGATTTTGACATGTCAATTGTTATTCTATTAATTGGTTTTCATACATTGTACTGCAGGACGAATTGTTATGGGGAGCTGCATGGTTAAGAAGAGCTACACAAGATGAAAATTTCCTAAACTACATTCAAAGCAATGGTAAAACACTTGGTGCTGAAGACAACATAAACGAGTTCGGTTGGGAAAATAAGCATGCTGGCCTCAATGTTCTTGTCTCCAAGGTCACACCTATTTCATTTCAATGAATTAAATACATTATGTGATTTTTTTTAATATAAGTTGATTATTAATAGTAATTAAATTGTTATAGGAAGTACTAGATGGAAATGTAGAATCTCTTGAATCTTACAAGACTTCGGCAGAGAGTTTCCTATGCACACTGATACCCGAAACATCAAGTTCACACATTGAGTACACTCCTGGTGGACTCATATACAGACCAGGCGGAAGCAACTTACAACATGCAACTACAATTGCTTTCCTTGAATTAGTCTATGCAAATTACTTGTCTCGTACGTCACAGACCATAAATTGTGGGAACGTTCAAGTTAGTGCGCAATCACTTCGCGAACGTGCTAAGAGACAAGTTGATTACATTTTAGGTGATAATCCGTTGGGTTTATCTTACATGGTTGGTTATAGTAACAACTATCCGCAACGTATTCATCACCGTGGATCGTCTTTACCTTCTGTTAATGATCATCCTCAAAAGATTGAATGCCATGAAGGGACAATTTACTTCAACTCAACAAATCCGAATCCAAATGTTCATGTAGGAGCCATTGTGGGTGGACCTGGAGAAGATGATGTTTATGGGGATGACAGGGCTGATTATAGAAAATCTGAGCCAACCACATATATCAATGCACCATTTGTTGGGGTTTTAGCATATTTTGCTGCTAACCCTTAATTGGTGGTCACTACTAGTATATAATATGAATATGTTATATATACAGATCTAAGTATCTTATTTTGTAGATAGATATATACAGGAGAAGCTAATGTGTCTCTCATCTTGAGAAAACCAAGAAGGAAGAGGCTTTCTTGTTGGCTGGATAATACATATAGGAATTTCACAGAATTTGAAGTGTCGCAAAATATGTGACTTTTTTCATTGAAGGATGAAAAACAAGAAGTTATTTGTAATGTTTTTTTTTCTTCAATTTGACAAGAATTGAGTAAGATTGTCATATTGTGGTTGTTTGTTAATTATTTCAAGTTAGCAATGAAGCTTTTTGTTTTGATTGTGCTTATAATATGCATACCTTTTTTTAGTTTCATTTGGCAAAAACATATACAATAAATGCACAATTTTTGGTGCAGTTGAAGGGTGATTATTGATGAGTATTTGAGCTACCACAACAACACCAATCTGTATTAATTGGTCTCATGAACTCAAGCACCTTATTGATCCGTATTTCTAGTTGTACCAACAAGATTTGCCTTAGCAACCCATGCGAATGTCATTAATTTTGTGGCTTTAAGAAAGGATAACTGATGTTTCACAGGAATGGAACACTAATGGGGCCTAATTAGGTAGTTTGCTAAATCAAGCTTTAAGGCTGTGGCCCTCTAGGCCAGCATTCATGAATTTTGCAATAGAATAGGATCCCTATGGAAATTTGCACTTTAAAATTCTCTATTTCTTGTCGTAAACATAAGTATGTGCAATTGATAAACCAACGAATTGCCAGAGGTAGTCGTGAATTAAGTTTTATGTACTTAACTTGGTATCTCATCGATTAATTGGGAAGACTAATTAGGAGTATTATGGGTCAGCATTTGGGAAATGTATACATGAATATTCATTGTTTAAACAATTACTAATACTAATTGTTCTGATCTGGGTCGACGCAGTCCATGTCGGGCAGAGGTCCAATCCGTCGGACACAGGTCCGTAACCTGATCCAAAAACGTTTGTTTCAGACTGGATCAACGCAACACATGTCGGGCAGAGGCCTAGTCCGTCAGGCAGACCCATGATCTAACGCATGGGGACGTGGGGAAAGTGTCTCCCCACGTGCCCCATTCAGTAAATTGCCCCGTTATTTTCTCCTAGTATTACGAGACAGTTGGACCAAGGGCAAGACCACACGCTAGGTCTTATCTGCTTCTACGCAACCCTTGAAAGTTCTTCCTTAGACCTAGTTAATCCAGCCCATGAGAAGAATCTTGGCCCAGCGCTAGGGGCACACTATAAATACCCTATTTCACTAGAGGGTCAGGTATTATATTCTATTCTACTCTGAACTATTTTGTACTTGCACTCTGTAAACACTTTCCCACTTTGGCAACAGAGTACTTTGCAGGTACACCCTCCAGTTCACCACCATAGTTGTTCATCACTGGAAGGTTCCTCCTAGTCAGGTCAGGTCAATGGCGCCGTCTATTGAACATAAAGTTCTCCATGTCTTTTGAAACAAAAGACCAAAACTTCACCTCATATCTTCAACCATCCAGCATGACCAATGAACACGGTGACAACCGCATCCATGGCCTCGTCGACTACACCATTGGTGAAGACCAAGACCACCACGTGATCCACGAGTCCGATGAGCGGGATGGACAACTTGTCAGTCCCTCCCCTGAACTAGAGGCCAACAACGCTCCCCAACAGCTTCCTTCCAACCCATCCTGATATTGATCGAAGGAGATGTCACGATCATAGCCATGACGAACGCACTCAACCAGACGAACCTCATGTTATTTCAACAGCGAGAGAGAATCATCGCACTAGAGACAGAGCGCCGAAACAACTCTCCTCGACCGAGGCCTCGCCGATCACGCAACCCCTCACCCCGCAGGTGCGGGGCGTGGACCTCAGTTGGAGAGGCCTCAGCCAGAGGCCACCAAAAAGTTTGGGCACTCCCCTCCTCGTCGGGGATGACGCTCCCCTGAGTCCAAGAAGAACAAAGCCAGAAGGCACCCTGAGCAGCTAAACGGTCATCCAAGGATATCTCCCGTCGAGACCAAAGTCCCAGGAATGAGGATTACTCACCCCTGAGGAGCGACGAGGACGACCTTCGTTGTCCACTTTCTCAGGCCATCATGGAGACCCCACTCCCAGAGGGCATGGAGAAGCCCCTCAACCTTGCGACGTATGATGAGACTACTGATCCCGACGATCACGTCGACAACATCAACGCAATGCTAGACTACCGCAATGACATTGGGGGAAATGTCAAATGTAGGTTGTTCTCCATGATGCTTAGAATGGGAGTCATGACATGATACAAAAGTCCATAGATCATTAAGAGGTTATTCTCCTTTAGTTTTCACATAACCTATAACTCTTCTACTGTTTCTGCTAACTCCATAGATCATTGAGGCAATTTTTCTTCTATCTATGTTTTTAGCTAGAAATTTTTGAAAGTTGTAATCATATTGCTTTACTATATTATCAGAACTGGGTAGAATTTCTGATTCAGATTCCTTCTGAGTTCTAAATTTTATAAGGAAAATTTTGCATTTTAAAATACTTTCTTTTAACTCAGAGTTTTCTGACCTCAGTTTTCTAACTTCCTCTTATTCAGATATTAGACTTTGTTTTATGTCTTTGTATTTGAATTGAAGTTTCTGATATTTTTCAACTATTTCTGAGAGGTTATCTTCTAATTGAGATCTAGTAAGTTTAGAGAATAACTCTTATGTGTCAGTGTATGATTCTGATTCTGATGAGTTGACTTCTTCTGGTATCTCTACCATTAATGCAATGTTGGCATATTCATCTTCTGAGTCTGAATCTGCTTCAGAAGATTCAGAATCATCCCATGTTGCCATGGGACTTTTCTTATTATCTCTGTTGAATTTCTTTCTAGGCTTCTCGTTCTGAAGTTTTGGGTATTTACTCTTGTAGTGTCCAGGTTCCTTGCATTCATAGCACATTACTTCTTTGCTTCTGGGTTTCCTGTGGCCAGAGGATGATTCTGAATGATTGCTTGATCTTCTGGGATTTCTAAACTTATTCTAATGATGCTTCCAGAGTTGTTGAACTCTTCTAGATAAAAGAGATAGTTCGTCTTCTTCTGATGAGCCTCCAAAACTTTCTTCTTCTTCTACCTGCAAAGCTTTAGAATCAGATTTGTTAGATTTAAGAGCAACAAACATACCTTTCTTATGAGGTTCATCTTCTTCTAGTTTTATCTCATGACTTCTTAGTGAGCTAATCAATTCTTCAAGAGATATCTCATTAAGATTCTTTGATAGCTTCAAAGCAGTGAACATGGGTCTCCAAGCCTTTGGCAAGCTTTTAATGATCTTCTTCACATGATCTGTTGTTGAGTATCTTTTGTATAACTTTTAGTCCAGCAACCAGAATTTGAAACCTTGAAAACATTTTTTCAATTGTTTCATTTTCTTCCATCTTGAAAGCTTCATACTTCTGGATGAGAGCCAGAGCTTTTGTCTCATTGACTTGAGTGTTGCCTTCGTGTGTCATCCTCAGAGAGTCGAACATGTGTTTGGTTGATTCTCTATTAGTGATCTTTTCATATTTTGTGTAGGAGATAGCACTTAAAGTATGGTTCTGGCCTTGTGATGGTTTCTGAATTCCTTCTTCTTTTGAGTTGACATATTCTTTCTTTCGATCTTCTGGCCATCTGCTCCAACAGGATGAATGTATCCATCTGTCACCATATCCCAGAGATCTCCATCCAGAGCCAGAAAGAAACTCTCCAGAACATCCTTCCAGTAGTCAAAGTTGTCGCCATTGAACACTGGAGGTTTTCCGTTGATCTTGTTATTTTGATAATCATTGTTGTTGTTGACTGAATCTGGAATTGTGTTTGTTTTCTGGATCTTCTACTGACACGATTAAGTGTATTTCTCAGAACCTAGTGCTCTGATGCCAAGTGAAGGAACGAAAAACATAAGGAAGGGGGGTTGGAATTGAGTTTTTAGAAACAATGACTGTAAAAGACACTTTGATTTATCCTGGTTCGTTTGAACTCAAACTACATCCAGTCCACCCACCAAGGTGATTTTGCCTCTCTCAACGAGGTCTTAATCCACTAATAAAAAACTATGAATACAATCACTAAGACCTATAGTCAAAGTCTTCTTGAGTCTACTGACTACACTAGTCACTCAAGGAAATCACAAAGAGTTTACAAAATGTTGTAACTATAATTGCTTCAGAAAGCTATTATCACTAGGTGATAGTTTTTACAGAATTTAAGCACAAAGTAAGAAATTGATTAGAGTTTATGCGCGTGTGTGTGTTAGAGCTTCAATTTCTTCAAGATATCTCCTTTATATAAGCGTTTGAATAGGAGATCCGTTGGGAACATCTGATGCCATATTTGGATGATTGTAAATAGCCATAAAGTCCTTCCAAAAATAAAGATTATGTTCCCAGCCGTTATTCTTGATTATCCTTTATTATGAGAATCAAAATATAATAAATGCCCATCAGAGTGTGTTTGAAATTGCGCAACAATGAAAGCTTATTTGATGAGAACTTCTTTCTATCATCAGGTATTCTATTGAAGGTGCGCTTGGCTTGAGTACCATTAGAAGATGTTAATCAATCTTAGAAACATCCTTTTCCTGAGAACTTCTATCATGCACATAGAGAAAGATTTAGTGCTACAATTTGTTCTTATAAAATATTGCTATCATCAAAACTATATAAGAGAAATAGAATCAAAATCTTGTTCTAATAGTGTTTTCAAAGATGCTTGCATTAGAAAACCATTGTCTTCAACACCTATACCGAAAATCGAACATATTAAAGAGATGCCAATTTTTATTCATAAATACATTGAACGAATTGTAAATGTTAAAGGTGACAGTAATTGCGATTATCACGTTGTTTTGTATGTAATGTTAGATTGATATTAACAATGTAAAATGTATATATCATATATTTTAGTTTTCTATTTTTTCTATCTTTTTGTGTTGGTGAATCTGGAAATACATTTCAGGACGCATCCCATTTTCTTAAAAAATTGTTCATAGGGGTTTATTCGGAACTACATTTCCATATACACCCTGATTTTCTTAAACAAGACAAGGTGTATCAAAAAGTACATATTCAGAATATCCTCTGAGATATGATTAAGTTTCTAAGGTCCATATTGATCTAATACTTATATAAATATGGGTGTCTCTAATCTTGTTATTAACACAAACACAAACACAAAATATATCAATATTCATATCTCGCTTTTGTCTATTTTAATGACGAGAAGTCCATCTAGAATTTAGGTTCATAGAGATCGTCTGTTTTGTCGATCTAAAATCTATACTGGAGATTTGTACCCAGACAATCGAAGATTTGTCAAACTCTATTATCTCTCATCCTCAATTGATAACGAAGAAAAATATAATTCAATAAGTTTGAGCTAAAGACAGATGAATATTTAACTGTTATGCAGAGTACATTTTACTATTACGAAACAAAAAGTCTGTTCGAGGTGGATGTGAAGATGATAAGATCGACCGAAGATATTCTAATGATGTTAAAACGTCCTACTTGATCATGAAATGTATTGTTAGTCTTACGTTAATGATTATCTATGTACTTTTACATTTTTAATGTATGTCATAACAATAAGTGTTAATTATGTTACATTTTCTGCATTTATCTCTGGTTTTTTAAGAATAACAGTTTCCGAAACTACAATTCTATTTTTTCGGAGGTTTTGATGTGTTAGTAAACGGTACGTTGGGAAAAACATTTTCAAATTCTAGAGAAAATTTTGATTTTTCACAAGGATGTGTGAGTACTCCTAAGGGTAGGAGAAGTAATGCCCTTTAAAAATTATAGAGGTGTGGGGTGCAGTTAATGGGGTTGAGGTAAAATTCTCTAAATGGAGCAAGCAAGAAAAAGTAGCCCAAAAGCCCAATACTAATACGACGCCGTATAGCATGGTACCTGTTTCTCCGATCTCTCTGGTTATTGTTATGAAGTGGAAGTGAAAAAGAAAAAAAGGAAGAGATTGAAAAGATAGAGAAAGAGAAATGAGCTTAACATCGACGGCAGCGTACGTTGCTCGGCGCGCGGCACAGAAGGAGAAGGTTCGGATTCTGTATCGCCGCGCTCTTAAAGACACTCTCAACTGGGCCGTACATCGCCACCTATTCTACGACGATGTATTCATCTTCACTCTCACTCATTCCCCAATTTCAATTAACCTATTTTCTCTGATTCGTTTCTTTTTCTTTCCCTTTTCAGGCTGCAAATCTCCGCGATCGGTTTGAGCAAAACAAGCTTGTGGTGAGTTTCCTTCATCAGATCATCACTTGCCCTAATTTTGTTCTCCAAGTTCATAATCATGTCGCATTTTTAGAACTGTGTTGTGATTGGAATGTTCCGTTTGCAATAGTGAATCTGATTTGACTCTTGTGTTGTGATTTACAGGAAGATCCTGATACCATTGATAGGTTAATAGTGGATGCTGAAGCTAGCTACAATAAGTGGCGCCATCCTGACCCTTATATTGGTAAACATATCACACACACCCGTTGAAGATTAATCTCTCGATCAACACTGTTTACAGTTTTTCTTTTTCAGACATTCTGACACTACCATTTTTCTTCTGTTTGATAGTTCCATGGGCTCCTGGTGGTTCCAAGTTTACTCGCAACCCACCTCCACCTGAAGGGGTAAGTCATTACAGTTATATGCTTGGTTCATCTTTTCCTTTTTTTATTTGCCCCACTTGTTTCATACTTATATAAATACATATACATGAACACGTGTGTGTTTGTGAGGGGATAAATTCATTCAATGAGATAGATATACACAGAGCCCTATGCAAGATACTAACACGTTTGTATAGCACTGCTAGTTTTTCTTGCCAAGAGCATTCTGTTGATATCTTATCTGATTACACCGTCATTAAGAGTATCACATAAGACGGTTGAAACCTCTGTTTGTTCTTGTGTGCTTTTATGGGTTACCACATCAGTTTCAACCTATAGCTAGGGGCCATGGATTTTACTTATTTGCTCTTACTTCCAATATTTTTTTCTACTTTCTTACCAATATTACATTGGGGTGTTCACATGACACACCCAGACGGACCGGTCCAAAATTAAACCGCTAATCAAAAAATTGTCTTATAAAGGCAGCACACACCTATTAAGTATACTCAATTTTTTTAAAGATAATTGTTTGTGGTGATGGTGACAGTTGCTGGCATCACACTGAACGTGTGAAATAGCATCCATTTTGTTGAGATGTTTGGAGAGGGGGACTTTAGTATATGCAAACTCAACTGTCTTCATTTGGCCAAAGTTAGCTCCTGGATAGCAATTATTGCTGGCATCACTAAGTCCTTCTCAGACCTGCACGCCGAGGTTGAGAGACATTTGAACAGAAACACAAATATGTGGATAGGAATAGCAATAGCATAGGCAAGTTGATTTAGGCCTCGTTGAACAAAAGCAGAATTCTAGTGCTCACTGCGAAGAGTCCTAGTGGGAAAAGACCCAACCTATTTGTGGGGGTTTATCATCAGGTAGTGCATCAACAAATGTATTACAATCTAGGTTTCAGAATGAACCAACCCTGAGTGACCCGCCATGCATTGTACTTTATTTTATCAAAGATTTTTAAATTTCAAAAAGGGACAAAGTGAGACAACCTGTATGAACCCTGCTTGAACTCGCTTTGGCCAACTGTTAAACGAGTTGATTCAAAATAACTTTGGAAAGTGAGTCATTAATGCAATCCAGTAGTGAATCAGATTGACTCAAGCTCACATTTAAACTTGGATGGCCTACTATTTTGCTCCAAGGATGCCTCGAGAAAATAAACAAGCAAGGGAATGGTCTGTATAGGATTGATAGAAGCCAATCTAAGGTACTTGCAATCTTCGGTGGATGTTTGCGTGTTTGAATTTGGGGTACTTAATCATCTGAGGGACCTTGGGGAAAACCAAGATAGATTGGAACAAGAAGTACAGGAGCTTCAGTCAAGATGCCTGTACTGTCAATCTCAAGGGGATTTGCACGGTTAATAAGCACCACAATACTCCCATGCAGCAGGTTTTACAAATACCGGACATGGCAAGGGAGGTAAAGTCTGGCCATTAAAATACACCTGACCCTGTAACATTAACAACAAGGAATTTAGACAACCAGCAGTCAACAAATAAACCTATTGCTAACAGTGTTATCAATATCAGCCATGGCAGATTTTTTACGACCGTCATGGCCAGGCTGTGAAGGATTGCAGTGCCAGGGCGTTTTATGGCGACTTAAAATGTTGAAGTATTTTGCTTTGTGCCATTTACCGTCATTAAAACTGACTGCTGATTGGTTACTAGTGTCTAGGAAGCAACCAGGGAAGAGGAAGACAAATTTCTGTGATAAGATGTCTTCCTTCTTTCTAGAGGACTATGCAGCTTTTTGTGCGGGTGGTATCGATGGTTTCATTGATATGGTTTAGGGGCTTGGTAAGAGAGAACAGATTGGTTATATATGGCTAGGTTGTCAATAGCGCGCTATAGCGGTATAGCATAGCAGTAGAGGACCTTGGCGCTACGCTTTTGGCCTGCTAACCGCTAACCGCGATAGCGGAAATAGTGGCCACTATTTGGGAGGTCATGGCGGCGCTATAGCGGCGCAATAGCGGTTCTGTAGCGGTTTACGGACCGCTATTGTGAGGAAAGGGCAGTTTTGTAACTTTCAAAGTTTTTTAAGGGCAATATTGGTATTTTAGCCTTTCATTTCACTAATATAAAATATGATTATGAGGCTTTAGGTCATTATCATTTGCCTCTTTACTCAATCGGCGGAAAGTTACCGTTTTATGTTCTCTCTCTTCGCAAATCTCATTCTTCCCCTTTCTTCTCAACTTAAAAACAAACCTCAATTACCGTTGTCTGAGCTTCACTCAAATTCAGCCAACGGTGGAACTTGAACTTGGGTTAACGTTCTCTCTCTTTGCAAATCTGGTTCTTCCATTTTATTCTCAACTGAAAAATCAGCAACAACTAGAATTTGGTTTAGTCATTTTGAGCATACTTATAATTTGATTTTGATGAGAACTTGTATTGTGGTCTATTGGAATTTATTGATTGATGCAACTTTTGATTTTGAAGCATTATGTATGTTGTTGGGACTTTTTTTAAGTATTTATGAATTCATGTTAAGTATTTGCCTTGGTTTTGAAAGCTCACAATAGCGGCCATCCCACTATCCGCTATGCCGCAATAGCATTTTGGGGGTCCGGCGCTACGCGCCGCTATCTGAGATTAACAACCTAGCTATATGGTGGATCAGAGAGTCCGTGTTCCATTTCAGTTTTAGGCTTATAGCCTGGGCCAACGGGAGTTGACTTTGGCTGAGAGAATTTGTTCTTTATGTATTTTCTTCTACTTCCTTATGAACACAAGGCAGTTATAGGGTGGGGAAGCATCTCGTGTGGTCTATGGTGGAATGTTGCTTGGAAATTGCCCAAAACATCGATGATGTCTAATGTTGCCCACCTTTAAGTAAAAAGTTCCCAGTCCCCCATGTCCTTACTGCTGAGATAGCGATTGATTGGCGACAAAAACAAAAGAAAGCAAACATAAGTTGAGTTTTGAGCACTAATGTTTGTTTTATTATTTGTTTTTTGTCAAACGGACCTCATTTGGGTCACTGTTTCATTTATGAGGAAAAGTAATATCACGGGCCTTCTACTTGAGAGGCGAGGCATCAATCATTTTTATATTATTAAATGATTTTCAAGTATCGATCCACCAAACACTCTATCATCCTTAAAATCACCGTGTCAAAATCCACCCTTTCTTAGATAAGAATTGTTTCTTTCAGAAATTTACTTCACTTGTGTGCCAAGTTCCTAATGCTATTTGCAAGGCTTTTATCACACACTACCAGCCCCTCTTATAAATCCATTTATCACCTTCCTTGTGTACCAAATATCAAGGTCTTGCACTATAGATCAATAATAAGGTTCAGATAGGATATATTCATAAAATATGATAACCGCTGATGGATATAGAAAAGAATAGGAGTTCCATTTTCCATTTGTGAGTATGGCCATTGTCTTTGTTGTATGCCGGGTTTTATCATGTTTGCCCTTGTTGTATGCCGGTTTTTATCATGTTTGCCCTTTTGTATGCTGACTTTTATCATGCTCCTAGTTGGTTTTCTTCTGTTTCTTGTAACATTATATTTATTCCAATATATGTTGCCCTAGGGAGTGCTCTTTCTGTTGACTGGATTTGTTATTTATGTTGACTGGATTTGTTATTTATCTTATTGGTGCAGATTGAGATAATTTACAATTATGGCCGTGAAGACAACAACTGAAGCTTTTTTTTTTAATTTCTTTCACCCGTTGCAATAAATAAAGATTTGCAATCAAATTGTTGTGTATTACTAGATTGTGGATTAAATCACTTCATTTATTTGCATGAGATATAATTTGAATAGTTGATACAGACTGAGTCCGTGCTGATGATGTCGAAGATACAGTATTTAATTGCTTCTGAACCAGTTGGCTCCTGGAACTTTGAATGTGTTAAGCCTCTGTCATTGGTACTTTTTTATGGGCTGTTATTGTTACTTGTTAGTGCCTGTTGGGAGTTTTTAATAAATATAACTTGTTGCATAAGTTGTATGCTAAATTCATAAGTTGCACAACATGAATCAATTACAGCGGTTATTGAGAGTTACTTTACCACCGACAACTTGATCTGAGGAGCGCAGCATTATAATACATGAGATACATGATGTCTTGGGAAAATTGATAAATTTTAAAGTTGGATTGAAGACTGGGTATAACGGTATTTATGAGTAAGGTTCATCAACTGATGACTCTCACTCTAAAAAAATGTTTGATTTGGATCATGACTCAAACTCATTTGCAATGGCATCAACAATACATGAGAAATTCGAACTTCCCAATCTTCATTGAGGCAACTCTTGTTTTGTTGAAATGGACCTCAGCCTTCATCTATGTCATACTATCCTTAATTGCCTAAGAAATTCTATTATCAGTTTGCAATTCTACCTTCTTGTAGCCTTTATCGAAAGCTAAATTGAGACCTTCTCCCTTATGCTCAGTTACAAGAACATTACAGGTTTCAATATTTTTTATTGTATTGTTCCACAATAAGGCACCCCATCCAACCTTCTCTTTGCTATTAACGACTCTATCTACACTAATTATTCCAACTTTCTCGTGGCTCTTAATGACTCCATCTACACTATCTTCCTGAGGGGGTCTCTATTTTATGTGGATCGATGTCGGTTTCTTTGTATTTAGTCCTTTATGGAAAATTTAGACTAAATTTGTAAAATTGGAACCTTCTCCGAATCTCGTGACTCAACACGACAGATATACATAATTCTTATGTAATTTTTTGTTTCCCCAAAACCACAACAAGTAGCAAGTTGCAACCCACAACTCTTTAAAACCACAACAAGTAGCAAGTTGCAACCCACAACTCTTTCTGATCCTTCTAATCTCCAGGTACATAGTTGTTATGCATATTCATCTTAATCCAACCAATCATGCAAACCTACATCAAAAGAATTGTTCCAATATGGAGCTCTAACAAGAGAACACTAAACATGTTTAGAAGCAACACAATCTCTCAAAACATGAATAATTGTTTAACTGCCTCAGTGCATTCCAAACAAAAGTGGTCATTCATATTCATCTTGCTTAGCCGGAAGTTCGTGATGAGACTATCTTGTTTGACCACCCAAATGAAGGCTCTAATTCGTTCAAGTGTTTTCAAATTCCAGATGTTCTTCCAGGGTTTGTCTTGTTCGTGATTAATGTTATCAGGGTGCAACATCTAGTGGAAGACAAATATATATGGTGATCCCACTAAGGTGAAGATTCACAGATCCTGTGTACTGAGGGCTTATCTTCTAATTTTAGTCAGCAGTGTTCTATTTGTGGACACGAGCTCCATATATACTGATGTCGCTTACCTTAGGTACTTTTTGGATTCCACACAGATTCATGAGTACAACCAGGGGCGGCGACATTGGCGTATCTATATTCGAGGTTGGGAGATGGATGCTTGTGGAAGACCAGGACTATGGAAGGCTCATCGACACTACTTGTGGTAACAATCATTTATCCTTCAACTTAATTTTTTTTCATTCTATATTCGGATAAGCTTGATCCCGATGTTTTTTATTTTCATTCCAGCCTTGGATCTTCCAACACTTTCCGATGATCATTGGTTAGGGGAGTGTTCCTGAGTACACTGAGGCCATATCACATGCCTTTCTCCCGCTCAGAGGGAACCATGCGTTTGAATCTTATAGAGTCTATCTCGATCGCTTGGTTGCTAAGGACATCCGTTACGAATGTTATGCCGGTCACCGTGAAACACGTCCGTTTGATGACATATCATTATTCTTCAGATGGTTGGCATGTAGTTCAACCATCATTATTCCATATATGCCCAAACGTGTCATGCGGCATTTCGGGCATTCCCAGACACCCTACTATCTCCGCTCTTCTCGGTTTGACCCGTTTGTAGATCGATGAGTTGTTTGCTTACTATGAGCACCACCTAGTACCTAACAAAGCTCGGGCGACCAGAGCGTTGAAAAACTAGAGTTGCGTTGAGGGTTCAGTTGTTTCTTTACCGTGTCACACCCGTACATGTTGCTCACTGCTCCAGGATAACCGTCCAGACCAGCTCTTCAGGTGATATTAGAGGAGGAGAAATCTTAGTTGGACCACACTCAAGATGTATTGCCTTGTTGTTGTCGCATAATGGAGATGGTGTTGGCAGGCATTAATGGTGGTATATCTTCCTCGAGGGGTATGACTACAAGCTTACACTGGATGAAATTATTATGGAGGATGAGACACTTCAGTACAATAGACATCAGGCGAGGACGAGTGGGATCGATGCACGAGGATGCAGACCAGGCGGTCAACGAAGCGACAAAGGAGAGTATGAAGATGTTGTTCGGCACTCCCAAAAGTGATTGTGGTGTTTTTGTTTATGTACTATATTTCGATGAAATTATTGATATACTATTTTTTACTAATGTTTATAACATATGACTTATTTATATATATATATATATATATATATATATATATATATATATATATATATATATATATATAATTTTATTTACGGATGTATGTTATTTTATATTTATTTGTAATGGTTAATTTCTATTTGCGACCAACAAAACTTAGTTTTTATTTAAGAAAAACATGTTCTAATAAAATTTCAGAGATGTATCTATAAAACTTCTTCCGCAGATGTATCTCCGGAAGCATCAAACATAAAGAGAGAGAAAAATGTGTCTCTGGAAGCATCAAACATAAAGAAAGAGAAAAATATATCTCCAGAAACAAACAAAGACATAGAAAGAAATGCATTAGATAACTAAGAGAATAAGGGATGGATTAAGAAATTCTTAAAAGTTAAATGGTGATATGGATAGTGAACCTCTAGATAATATGATTATTTGACATAACGATAGTAAAATATTTGATTCCTCTAAATTGAGAAATTAATATTGAATTAACATTTTTTAACCACACATGATTTGTTATACATGTAAAAATATTAACAATCCATATATATTATTTGAAGATTTTTCACTTTATTTTATAAAAACAAATTATTTTCATGTTTGAACACTCTTTGTCTAACCCCCGCGAAAAAAATGTTAAAATTAGTTATTATATTTTCAGTTTTTCTTGTTTTGTTTGGTTTAGTTAAGCATGTTTTGAAAATGTAAACAAAAGGGATTGGTCCATTGTTAAGTAGTTGGCTCATACCCAATAGATTATGAATTCAACTTTTGAGTTGGCTCATGCCTAAAACACCATGAGTTATATAACAGATTTCTTTAGTGACATTTGTCCAAATCACTTAAACTTTAATATAACTAAAAAAACATGTTGAAACAGTCATTTAAATGCAATTTGAATTTGTCCATGATGATGAAAATATAGTTTGGTCAAGCACGCAAAATACGTTGCAAACTTGTACTAGTATCTCTATCTTGCTTTGTTATTTTTAAGAAGGATTCCTTAGAAGAAAATATATGTATTTTCATAAACACTAGTTTGAGTGGGGTCGGTCTTACTCCAAATACAAATATAGCCAAAAATCATAGTATAAGGCATGTTAAGCTTTGTTCTAAGCTGTCATTGAGTTGAAGATGTATCCTATGAAGCAAAACTGTCGTTTGCATATCTAATATCTAGAAAAACCCGTCGTTGATGTCTATTCAAGTTATTTTTTGGTGCTGAAAAATACACAGCTTCTTAATATCATTTGAATTAACTCTTGGCAGCATATTCCCCTATTATTATATGGTTTTGCTTCAGTTTAGAAGAAGATGTTGTTAAACACTACCATTCCCAGTGCCCGTTCAACGTCGTTGCGCATAATTGGAGCCTTAATTGCGATGACATTGTTGTTGTGGACCATCAGAAGTGGATATCAAACTGCAACTGAACCTAGGCGCCAATTGTATGGCCAATGGATTTCCCTTGTTGGAGTCTTGATTATGCTTTTTGGTTTCTTGCTTCTGGCTACTGGGTTACCTATAATTGCAGACTTGTTTCTTGGCTTGTCAGAGGAGCTACAATATCCTCAGGAAACTGATCTTCATCACAGTATTGTCGACCTGAAAGTCATAGTCGATGCTTGAAATCACTACAAGTCCACAAACGAGGCAACGTTCAATGTTCTAATTATGTGTTAAAGCAGTAGATTAGACTTCAACATTTGTATAGAAACATAAGTAAATCTTTACTTTTTTCACCTTTTAGACGGACCTTAATTCTTCAAATCAAGGGTGTGGTTGGTGCTTAATGCAAACTTGAGTATAACAATTGTTCGGCTGTATTATCTTGTTTTGGATGACCATCAATTAGATCAAAGTTGCATTGAAAAACCACGTCAACGCAAAAGTTTAAAAATCTATAATTCGATGTTTATTGTTGCATTTTTTTCAACGGTTTGAGTTATCACAACGACATTAACCATTCATATGATTAAAGCTGATGGGCATAATTTTCTACTATCATCCATACTCTCTCTGGCTTGATTAAAGCTGATGGGCATAATTTTCTACTATCATCCATACTCTCTCTGGCTTGATATGCCTCAAATGTATGTCATTTTCTTGACACTTAGTCCTTCATATGTTGTCGAATGTTGCTTCACAAAATTATTAAATGGGTCAATTCGTAAATGTTTTATGGCCAATTGACACATCGAAATCTGATTGAACCAGTGTTATTATGCTTTGAAATATGAGAGAGAAAACTCAATATTTTGTACCGAATAAGTTACAAGGCTGAATTGAAGATTCAAATGGTTTGGCGACTAAATTGAATCTTCGATTCAGCAGCACAAACAATGAAAGAGTTTTACTCTTTTTCTGAAGGCTGTGAGCAAAGGCCTGAATGACATTTTACCACATGGTGTAATTTATTCCAAAATGAAGGTCTAAACAATAACACAAAACACAAGGAGTTTTACTCTTTTTCTGAAGGTCTAAACAATAACACAAAACACAAGGAGTAATTTATTCCAAAAATACAACCAAACAGCATTACAGTGGATAGCTTCGCATTGATTTTATACAAGAAGCTATGTCCACTTCATTTATCAAAATTTCCTCCGTAATCAAGTGAAGTATTATTGCAATCTAATCTCTATGCAAACAATTTGTATTGTGTGAGTGGAAGAAGATCCAACTAGTATTAACTTAATAACTGTCTCCGTGAATTCTGTGATATATCTTTTTGCAATTTCTAAGAAAATAACCCGGTAAAGTGACATGCACATTTTAGAAACTTTGCAATACTTGAAGCATAAACAACAAAGACTATTATTGCAACTATAATGCAGAGCCAGCTTAGGAAGGTATGCTCTGACATATGCTTGTTTTGGGGCAACTCATTCACTGTTTCATGTTTGGTGCTCAGCTCCTTGCTGTTCTAATCCTCTGCTCTCTGTATTTGTCTTCTCATTCATCCCTGTTAATGATCTCAAAATGTCTTCAAGAGATGTTGTTGGGCCTTCTTAAACTTATGACAGACAATTTGGGTGATAAATGACCTAATAGATTTTGAATTTAAGTTTAATCATATTTATATGCAACTATGCAACAGTAAGTGGAATTGAAATGATTAATCTATACGCATAGTTCAGAACAGTGGATTGTTACAATTATGCAAGGCAACAGTGCAACTCTAACCACAAATTGACAAAATTCTAACAAAAGCCGATTGTAATTGTTGTTTCAAATGCTTCATAACAAGCAGAGAATTATGCAGAGACAATGTGAAACAAAAAATTCAAAATTCTATTGAAATTTGAAATAGAAAATGGTAATGAAAGTACATTTATCGTTCACACCACAAAACCCTAAAAAATAGGAATAGTACAATTGGAACGCAGACAGAATCAATTAGAATGAAATCAAATGAGCTTGAAAGGAAGAGGCCAAGGAGTAGACCTGGGAACTTCAACCTTATCTTTCATACGCTCGATCATTTGTTCTCTCTTCGGACGAGATTTCCCATACGATCCCTTGAATCTCTTCCCTTTCTTCGTCTTTTTATCACCTCGGCCGCACAATATCGGACCTACTACGCCGGAACAAGCAGACGGCGTTTCCGTCGAGGACGCTCTTATCAACCACCTCGCAGCGACGGCGCACCGCTGCATCGCACTAGCACCACTCGCCATCGACACTTCTCTTCTTTGCTGTTTGCTGCTGCCGCTTCGGAACAATTACACATTATACTGGAATATGGGCCGGGCCAGGCCCATTAATTAAAATCTATATATTGGTATGTAACTAATATAATTCAAAGGAAGATTTTGAAACATGACAAGAAAATATGAATTTATGTTTGGTACAAATGAAAATATGATTTGTTATTATCAAAAGAGTGATTAATTTAGGTATTTTAGGTTGAATATGAATGATTTGAAAAATATGGATTATGTGGAGATTCTTAGATTGGTAAACGAAATAAACCGATCATTATAAGTACATTTTGATATTTGGATTGATAAACCGATCATCATAAATACATTTTGATATTTGGATTGATCGACGATGATATTTTTTTTAATATATATATTTATCTCAATGACAAAATTTAAAGTTTGATTCAAATGATAATGAGTTAAGACTTCATTTAAAAAATGGTTTATTTACTATATTTCATTTATAGTTTTGGATGCAAGACACATGAGATTTTAAAATAAACTAAATAATTTAATTTGTTTAATTTAAAAAAAAATCCCAATATTCTTTTTTTCTTTTATTGAGTCTCATTCTCTCTTTTGCTTTTGTTCCTCCCTTTTTCACTCATTCTCTTTTCTCGTCATCATTGATCATGATTAACACATTATCGTCGGTGTCATTTCATAAGCATTATTGTTGATAGTCGTCATATGTTGCCATCATTGCTATTTTTTAAAACGTCATTGTTGATTCTCGTTGTTTGCTCGTTTGTCCTCGCTGTCACAGACTCCCTTTGTTGGTTTTAGTTAAATTTGAATATTTCTCACTAAGAGTGCGTTTGATTTGCTAAAAAATAAGAGACGGAATAATATAACCTTTTGTGTACGTTGTTTGATGCAAAAATAAATAATAGGACTGGATAAAACAAGTGGTATGGGACTGGACAAAAACACAAATTTGTGTCCCTCACTAAACCACAAAACAACTCTAGATATATAATATGATCAAGGTTTTCAGAGTCAGGTTGTCTTTCGAATGATTCTTTCAGTATCAGAAGCTTGAATATAAGCAAGTATTCAAAATATTGACTTTGACACTGGAAGTAAAGTTTTATCTGAGAAGCACACATTTTCCTTTTCAAAAACATTTAACATTCATTAGATATGTTGATGTTACATAAGATGGGGTAGAAATAGTTTCTTGAGCCGTGTCAAAAAATGAAATTTCTAGAGAGTTTTTCCAAAATTTAATCATATTATATATATATGCACACTCAAACAAGGATTAGAGTACAAAATTGATATACATAAGATATCTACATTGTTCTCATCAAAACTATAAACTATATGCAAAACCAAAAATCTTGTTCTAATATTTTGAGCCAAACTTTCTTATATAACTAAGGCTTCTTATCACTTTATTACAACCAGAATTCAAAATTTTCCTAACTTTTTACAATTTATCTCTTTTTCACTCTCTTTAAATATTTTCTTTCACCAAAGTTGCCTTAGTACCGTGTGAATGAAAATAACTTATGAGGAGAGAGTTGTATTAGTGTTATATCACTGCTATTATTTTTCGAGAGTGTGACACTCTGGAAGAATTGAGTTTGATTTTTGAAATCAACCATTAAAAATATATGTATTAGTTATAGAACCAAGTCTATAAAAGTTTTGTTCGGTTATTAAGACCAGCCAGTGAAATTTCTATTTGGTTCGTGAGTTAATCATGTGAAAAAACTCTTTTTTGGTTGGGGGTATAAGTCCGTGTAAATTCTCTCGATTTGTTTGTATTAAAGGTTCGTGGGCATAACTTGTAAAAGTTCAATATTATAGTGAAATCTCAACAAGGTTTCATGGGGACATGAATAAGTCAAGGTTCGACCAAACCTGAATAATTCTCTTGTGTTATTTTTCTAACATTATTTTATCCGGTCACAATTATAAGCACAAATAATCATTGTTACACTAATTAAGAAAGTTAATTAAGTGTAATTAATTTTCTTGATTTCATATACAGTAAAAGTAAATTTTAGTATTATATCCTTAATTTTATTAAATGAATCAACTATCATCATTATATACTTTTGAATTAAATCAAATGAATAATTGTAATATAAGTATTAATTAATATAAAAGTTAATGATTTTTGCTTATAATAGTGAGTAAAATTTAAGATCATTTTTTATGCTGATAATAGTGAACAGAGGGAGTATAAATTTAATTTCTGCTATATATTTTACTGAATTATTTTCTTTTCACTACTTTTATCTATGATCTTTGTTAATAAATATTAACGCAATCCAAGAGTATTTGGTGAAATGTGTAACGCCCTGATTATTTAATTAAATATTGTCGTATGTTGGTTTGTTTTGCATTGAGTTTCTAAGTTGGTTTGAATTAAGTTGAATAAGTTGATTTAAGTTGCATTGTTGTTATTTGGACTAAGTTGGATTAATTAAGTTGACAGTTAAGCCGTGTTTTGGTTGGTCGAGTTAATTAAGTCGAAGTAATAATAGAGTTATTAACGAAATAATATTAGTAAGTGGGCTTGGTTGTGGTGTGAGAGTAGTAAATGTGGGGGGGGGGGTGCTATTTTAGGCTTATTAGAATGATTAATTATAATTAAAATAAAACCATAGATTAAGTGGAATTAGGGAAATTAGGTTAGCAGTAAGAAGAACAAGAAGTTGGAAAAGAGGAAGTTACATGAAGTGCATAGGAGAGGCAAAAAGCTAAGGTTTCGATCGAAAAATGTTAGAGTTGCCTTTAATCTAAAGGTAAAGGTGGAGTTCTAACCTTATAATCAGAAATATGTGATGAATTCGTATGGAATTGGGTATCATAATCGTTGATGTTCATTGTTGTAAATTGTTGTTTGTGTGGAAAAATAAGTTGTTTTGATACTTGAGTTGTTTTTTTATTAATAAGTTGTTTTGATGAATTAAGTTATTTGTGATAAATAAGTCGTTTAGATGATTAAGAAGATTATGACTGTGTTGAATTGTGAATCGTCGTACTGGGAGTAATTGGAATGAGTCTATGAAGAATTTACAAAAACAGAAGAAGAAGAGAAACAAAGAAGTTGCAGATTTGGCTGTGGGACGAATGTCCCTTAAGCCAGACGACCGTCAGGGATTGAAGACGATCATCACGTCCCTGGGACGACCTGTGACGAGGGTCACCAAGTGTGACGATGGTCACACGAGGTCTGAGAGGTTTTGTTGTTTTTGGTTTTTGGCTTCTCTGTCTGCAATATTATGCTATTATAAATCACTCACAATAACATTAATAGCATGTTGGTGTATTGATTGTTGTGACTGACTTAACAGAAACATGTTAATAATTTAATAATAAGTGATAATAAATATTATAGCCGTTAAATTTTTATACATATTTGATTTATTTATTTATTAATATTACCTGTAAATAGTTGTAATACTTGATTCTGACGTGTAAAATATTTTTCTTTTATGAAATAGTAAAATAAAAATATTTTATTAAAAAAAAGAAAAGAAAAGATAAAAACCCTACCCAGCAGCATTGCCAAGTATCTGTCCATTTCCTTCATGTGGGGAGGCCTACACCTACGGTTACAAACTTACTGATAACAGTAAAAGACCGACAACCATACCATTAGCATTTTCATAGTGAACATGGACGGTGACGGCGGCGAGGAAGATTCTCGCCACGGAGGTTCAGCGGCAACTCTTCAAACCACCGAGCAACTCATCGCCAGGTGCATAGCTCCCGTCAAACACGAATTCCTTCGTCCTCCTCCCGATCGAACTTCCTCCCAAAACGACGACGTTTCAATCCCAAAGGACAAACCCCCAGTTCTCGCCAAGGAGAAGAAATCCAAACGCCAACTCAAACGTGAACGTCGTCAGGTACTCCTTTCACCATTCGCATTTCCATTATATAGCATGCAAATACATACGACATGACGTTTCACTCTGTTCTCTGTAGGATCAAAAATCAACAAAAAATCTGTGTCCAGAAATTTCCAAGTCCGGTGATGTTAATTCATGTCGCTATCAAGATAAGTGTCGTTTTAGCCATGATATAGAAGCTTTTAAGGAACAGGTAGATAATGTTATCACTGTGACTGAATTGTTTTTTTGAAACCCTAATTCTAATCTATGTAATTAAGAAGAGTTTTGGATTTTGAATGAGTGCAGAAACCGGTTGATTTGGAAGGTGACTGTCCTTTTTTGAAATCTGAAGGGTCTTGTCCTTATGGGCTATCGTGTAGATTTTTAGGTACTCATGAAGAGGGTAAGCCTTTATCTTCTAATGGATTGGAGAGAAGGTCTGAAGTTAATGGTTTTAGCAAAGATGTTCAAAAGCTTTTGTGGAAAAATAAGATGACTTTTCCCAAAGCTGACGCCGTACTCAAAAGTCTTGGCCTCTTGGTATGTTCTCTATTTGTTTGTTTGTTGTTGTTGTTGATGATGGTGTTATGTCTTATTTTCCTTAGAAATGTCAAATGATTGTCATTCTAGTGATTTTGTTACTTAGCTGCTAGTTCACATTAGAGTAGTCAATAGCAGCCAATAGCGGAACAAAGGCCGAGCACTATGGGAAGAGCCTTATCGGTGCAGGACACTATAGCGGCCGCTATAGGGTAAATAGCGGGATAGCGGAGCAGAGCGGTTCCCGGTCCGGAGCAGTTTCTGGCTTGCTATCCTTTCCCCCTCAAAAAAACCGAAATTACCACTTAAATTCACGATGTTTTAAGGGTAATTTTGGGGTTTTCAATCAAATTTGAGATGACACTCAACCTTAACCTTCCTTAATAGTCGTCTATGCACTTCAAGAGTCAATGTGTGCTTTTATTTATGGATATTTTATGAGTTGAGTGATTTGTGTGTTTATAATTATCATGTGTAATTTGTCTAAAAAATGATCAAATATAGAGGTCATCCCGCCATCCCACTTTTGGGGTTGGCCGCCCCGCGCGCTATTCGGGAATTACTACTCTGGTTCACCTGAAGACACCGTATGTGTGTAATTATAGCCGCACTACACTATTGATGGCATGTCTGGTGTCCAAAGCGTGTCTTTGTGTCTGACCACAGCACATGTGTTTGCTTTAAACTACTTTCATTTTCTTAAATTATTATCTGCCTGCATGTCTGTGCTTAGTAACTTGTAAATCTCCATCAACATACTCAGTTTTTCTTACTAATTAGCAATTATTACTGCACTGAAAATAATAGGTTTAAAATGCCTTTGTCAGTATTCCTTTGTGATTATTGCTCAAAAATTACATGTTGTTCTTTCCCCTTTAATACAGCCTTAATGTAATCATAACTTCCTTTTAGTACTTCATTTTAATTTTCTCCATCCTATTTAATCAATCATTCTTCAGTCTAAGTCAAAAGGGAATGCCTTGGCAAACAAAGATGGTGGTGACAATTGTGTTCGGTCTGATGATATTGGTTCTTGTGTGGCTACATCTGAGTTGGAAAACAAAGATGGTGTCGAAAAATGCCATCAGTCTGATGACGATGATTCTTTTGGGGTGATCGTTGACTCGGATTCTAAGTTAGAACGCACTGTAGAGGTTCTAGATGACGATGTCATCAATAAAGAACTTGATTCTGATGTACTTTGTCCCCTGAAGAGAAGAAAAACTGCACAAGATTGTGGTGGTGAGGAGACAAAAACTGAAGGTCATAAAATCATTTTTTAATTGATTGATTGATTATAGTTTTACTTGTTTAATATTCCATTGCATTCAATTTTAGTGGTACTTAGCTTCATATTGCTGTAACAGGTGTGAGTGTTACCGATCAAAATGTTGACGGAAGCTGCATAAGATCTGAACCAGAGGAAGGAACTGAAGCTATAACCCCAGAAACTGATATAAGCTTGAAATCACACTCACGTGAGAAGAAGCTTATTGATTTCAGGGAGAAGTTGTATCTCGCGCCCTTGACCACTGTTGGAAATCTCCCTTTCCGGAGAGTTTGCAAAGTATTAGGAGCTGATGTAACATGTGGTGAAATGGCAATGTGCACAAATCTTTTGCAGGTACACCTATATGGATTTTCTGCTAGCTTCTCTCTTTAATCCCATGTATTTCGTTATATTATGGTATGAATTTCGGGCGGTTCCCATATAGTTTGGTGTCTATCTTTTTTCCAGTAAAATTAATTTATGTAGAGTTATATTATATCCCTTATAGTTAGACAACATTACATTGATTTGCTGCTTTTGAATGTTGAAGCCTAAATTTACTAATAATAAATTATTAATAACCTTTTTTAAAACTCTGTTGTGAACTGAGGATCTATCAAGAATGGAACATGATAATTTTCCTTCTCCCATGCTCTTTCCTCTTTTGCTTTGTTCTGCGCAGCTCTATCCCCGTCTTTTCTTTTGCATATTCTCTCAACATTTGAACCATCATTTCAATATTTCAAATGACATAATTTTATTTTCGTAATAGGGACAAGCTTCAGAATGGGCATTGCTGAGACGCCATTCATCTGAAGATTTATTTGGTGTACAAATCTGTGGCGCATATCCAGATTCTGTGGCGCGAACAGTTGAACTAATAGAAAAGGAATGTTCAGTAGATTTCATTGATATAAATATGGGCTGCCCTATTGACATTGTTGTGAACAAGGGTGCTGGATCAGCTCTTCTTACAAAACCAATGCGCATGAAAAATGTTGTAGAAGTAGCTTCAGGCACAGTTGATATACCGGTAACCATCAAGGTATTTATTTTCCATGCTAAACACTAATTAAACACAACAAATTTTTTGTCAAATTCCATTTAGCGTCTTGATAGCTTCCTCTGTTCTGCCGCAGCTCTGATTTTTCATTGCACCAGGTACGGACAGCTTATTTTGAAGGGAAGAACCGTATTGACTCAGTGATTGCAGACTTTAGCTCCTGGGGAGCTAGCGCAGTGACAATACACGGTAGGTCACGGCAACAACGCTATAGTAAGCTTCCTGACTGGGATTATGTATATCAATGTACAAAGAAAGCCCCTAAAAATTTGCAAGTAGTGGGAAATGGAGATGTTTTTTCATTTGAAGACTGGAACAATCACAAAACCGAATGCCCTGAGCTTGCTACATGCATGATTGCCCGTGGTGCATTGATTAAAGTTAGTATTATCACCTTGGCTCAATCTCATTTTATGGAGTTTGTTATTGAGTATTGTATCTATTGCTTTGTTTAAACTTATGAGTGTTGTGTGCAGCCTTGGATATTTACAGAGATAAAGGAACAGCGACATTGGGACATTAGTTCCGGCGAGCGGTTAAATATTTTCAAAGATTTTGTGCATTTTGGTCTTCAACATTGGGGTTCAGATACCAAAGGTATGTTTTATTATTGCGGATGGAGTAGCTTTATTATACTCATATTTGAACTGTTCCTTACAACAACAACCAATCCTTAATTCCTCTAAGTGGGGTCACTACATGTTTTTTATTTTATGTATTTGATCCATCTCATAGAGATTCAACAAAGTTTTACGTTGACTGTCGAATGCCTATCATAACCCTCCATTTATCAGGGCTATTTCCTTCCCGTTACGAAATTATTAAAATTAAAATAGCTACTGTATTTATCTCAAAATAAACACAACACTTGTTAGTTGTACTTGTCTTATCTTATGTCAAGAATGAAACATCCTTGTGTAATTGGGTTAGATTCGGTTCATGTCTTTTCACCTTCTTGCAAAGGATACAAGTTATTGATGAGTGTATTAAGGGAGGGGCTTTTGGACAAGGAACATATAATTTTGGCAAGTTTCTTATAAGCGATTTGAGTTTGCTCACAAGAAAGTATGCCTTTAATCCTTTACATCATTACACATAGTCTACAAACGATTTGATAGAAAAACAACATGAAATGAGCCCTTGTCATTTTACTACTTTGTAATTCTTAATTATATGTTGTATTTCAGGAGTGGAGACAACCAGACGGTTCTTATTGGAATGGCTTAGCTACACCTGTAGGTACATACCTGTTGGTCTTATGGAAGTTGTTCCACAACGAATAAATTGGCGTCCACCATCTTACTACGGGCGTGATGACCTTGAGACACTGATGGCCTCAGACTCCGCAGCTGACTGGGTATGCAATTCCTTATTGTTTCATGTTTTCTTGAGTATATGTTTAAAGTCAAACATAGTTTTTTTTTTGATATGCAGCATTTCTATTTCAATAAATACTATCATTCTGATCTATTAATTTTCTCTAGAATAGAAGAAACAATAGATTATCCTGAAAGTTTTGGTCCTTATCCTTGTTCATTATACTTATTTTATAAACCTTGTATAACTTTTAATTCATAATAAAGATTTTACACTTTCTTCTGTGTTAAACCCTCCATTCAAAGACAACAGGACATAGTTTTGTTCAACAAGATGTGGCTGGTAGGTAATGTGAAGGATGGAGATGAGTCTGTTAACACTTCATAATTATCTATATACATTTTCATTATAATCTAATACTATAATATCCTTGCCCCTCATGCTTCAGTTCTTTTTATCACATTTTTCTTTTTACTATACACAGGTGCGGTTATCAGAGATGTTACTTGGCAAAGTTCCAGACGGCTATGCTTTCGCCCCGAAGCATAAATCAAATGCTTACGACAGAGCTGAAAATGGTTAATTTCCAAAGTTTTCCAGCTGCCCGGTTTGTTTGAACAGGCTGAGGAGACATACCGTCTTGTTGTATTTGTTCCCTTATTTTTTGGGGGAGTTTTTCATACTTGAGCTTGATTTTCAACTCTGAGCTCCTCTTCTAGGAATTAAAACATTTATTTAATAAACCTTGACATTTGAAATGTGACTATAATAGATTTGTAATTGCTGAGTTTCTGTCGGAGTTCTTTGATTGGGGAGGACTCATGTGCAAAACGTTTGTTAAGATAAACACCCAACAAATATCATAAATAAGATGAGATTTTGTTGTTACGTATTTTGAATCCCTTTCCTAATTTGACTCAGCACTAATTTCATATGGCATTTAAAGAAAGTTGTCAAAGACGGTTCAATGTGTTTATACATACTGGAAGAGTAAAGACTAAAGACAACAACTGCACATGAATTAATGAGTGGCCTGTGTGTATTAGAAAAGCCTACTATTATTTGCAATGACAAATCATTCGATCAGATGGTTTGGTTAGGAATGCTCGACTCTTTTTTTCTAATGTAAAACAGGGCGTCAAGTGTTAATATGAGTATGAAAGTTTTTACAAAAAAACAAGGACATTGTAATTTAAATCAACAAAAAAAACTTATTCTTTGAACCACGCATTAACATTTTATTTATTAGTCTTTAAATAATACAATTTTGGTCATTATGCTATTTTAGATAAAAAAGTTTTTTTATAAAGTTTAACCTATCATAATTGCCACTTTGTTAAATTATTAAAAAAGAAGTTAGCACATTTATTAGAAGAGAACCAACAAGTCGGGTCTAAAATTGAGTCAAATAACTCATCGTTAGTTTGTCCAGTGGTAATTGATTGGCACTGAAATTAATCATAAGGATCACGGTTCGATGAAAACCAAAAAAATAAACAAAAACAAGATCAAACCAAAAAAAATAAACAAAAACAAGGCAAAACCTGTAGTTCCTATAAAAAACTATAAAATAACTCTCCTTAGTTTTTAATCATATATAAGATCAACCTAAACTAAAAATAAGAAAATCCAAATATAACAATAGATAGTATTCAGAATTGGCCAGCTCCAAAATCTAAATTTCCAAATTAGCTTAAAGTAAAATAGTGTAGTCAGATGATATACTTTCTTTAAACATTTATCTGTCCACTACTTGTACCTTTTTATATTGTGGTACCTATACTATACTCCAGAATCATGTGTAGAATAATTGTGATCAAACTCCAGCAATCTTCACCTCTTTCTGATTTGGGTTAGCTTGAACAGATCCATTTAATCCACCATCCACAGAATCATCACCAACCTTCTTGATTTTAAGTTCATCAGGTTCAACAGGATAATTTCCAGTGAAGCAAGCATAGCAGAAATTAGAAGAATCATCACCCAACAACTTCTTCAAACTATCAATAGGTAGAAAAGCAAGTGAATCACAACCAATAAACTCCTTAATCTCATCCACACTCATCCTGTTAGATATCAACTCACCAGGGCTAGGTGTATCCACACCATAATAACATGACCCAATAATTGGTGGACATGCAATTCTCATATGAACTTCTTTGGCACCAGCTTCTTTCAACAGCCTCACAATTTTAGATGATGTTGTTCCCCTCACAATAGAATCATCAACAACCACAACTCTTTTCCCTTCAAGAACAGCCCGAACCGGTGAAAGCTTCAACTTCACTCCAAAATCTCTAATCTTCTGCGACGGCTCAATGAAAGTTCTTCCAACATAGTGTGACCTAATCAGACCCTGCTGAAAAGGCACACCAGCTTTTGCTGCATAACCAAGTGCAGCAACCACACCAGAATCAGGAACAGCTATAACAACATCACAATCAACAGGATTCTCAGTAGCCAATATTTCACCAAACAATCTCCTCGATTCATAAACAGATTTCCCGAAAACAACAGAATTCGGAAGAGAGAAATAAATATGTTCGAAAATACATTGTTTTGGCTCTGGATGAAAAACAAGAGAATAAGATTGAAGACCAGTTTCATCCACAACCACAATTTCACCGGGATAAATCTCTCTTACATAACTAGCTTCAATCAAATCAAGTGCACATGTTTCCGAAGCAAAAACAACAGAACCATTCCTTCTTCTTCCCATAACCAAAGGTCGAAAACCGTAAGGATCTCTCACAGCAACAAGTTTATCCTCAGTAACAAACACAAGCGAATAAGCACCTTTCACCTTCTCACAAGCATCAATAACTCTAGTTATAAAACTCTTCTGATTCGAAGTTGCGATAAGATGAAGAATAACCTCAGTATCAGAAGTAGTATTGAAAATCGAACCAGATTCTTCAAGCTTGTTTCTCAAGGAACGGTAATTCACGAAATTACCATTATGAGCAACACCAACTGAACCAAAACGGTAACCTGCAACAAAAGGTTGAACGTTTTTCAACATAGATTGACCCGCGGTTGAGTAACGAACATGACCGATGGCTAAAGTTCCTGGTAATTGACGGAGTTTGGTATCGTTAAAAACTTCTGAAACGAGACCGACGCCGGTAACGGTTTGAAGGATGTTATTATTGACGGAGACAATTCCAGCACCTTCTTGACCACGGTGTTGAAGAGCATGGAGAGCTAGATAACAGAGACGAGAAGCTTCGGGGTCGCCGTAGATACCGACGACGCCGCATTCTTCGCGAGGCTTTTCGTCGTCGTTAACCGTTAGGTTTTGGAAAGGGAATGTGTTTGTGTTGTTGTTGGAGGAGGAGGGTGGTTTGGAGTAGCGGGAATGAGAAAGTGTGGTTTTGGAGTTAGAGTTAGAGAAAAGAAGTTTGTAGTGGAAAAAAGAAGGGTTGAAGGAGGAAGAAGAGGAAAAAGAAGAGAAAGAGAGTTTGGGGTGGGGGAGGGAGGTGGAAGAGAGTGCAGAGTTTGCCATGGCGTGTAACAAAAAAAGGTAAACAGAAAGAGGAGGCAGAGAATAATATATATTGTAACAGAGCGGGCACTTAGGTTTGTTACTTGCCAGTGAATTTTGAGAAAATAGGAGAGGCAATCAACGGTGTAAAATTATTTTACACCATTATATAACGAACAATAATAACGATTTAATAATGTCAAATCATATTAATATTTTTAAAAGATTTCGATGATTTGTTTGTGGGACGACCAGGTTTATTTACACTAATAAATCTACGTCTATAATATCAAAATTCCCTTTTCTTTTTCTTAAACAAAATAAAAGATTCTCCTTTATTTTTTCTAAATAAATGTACCATAATTATTATTACTTTTTTTTTGAAACATAATTTTTTAATTAATTGTATATTTAATATTATTTTATATAACTTTCATTAAACTTTTTATAAAATCAGTTATTATTAAATATACATCGTATTTGCGGCATCATATCTCATAAAAAATAAAAGTTTGCCACTTTTAATAATTTTAAATAATGATGTATGATCTCTATTTTAATTTTTTTTTTTATTTATTGAATAATATATAGTTTAATTGATGTGCAGTTGTGCACTATTTTCGTCACAAATTTTACGCCATTAATACATTGTAATTATTCAGATCTATTACTTAAAAAAAATTAAACTAAACATTTCAAACAAATCAATGTTGTAAATCATCTTTACACTGCATATCTATTAAATTGATTAATATATTTAAAATAAATATAAAATATATAAATTACTTATTTAATATAGTAAAATAATACATTTCATAAGGAAAAAACTAATAAAAAAAAGAGAAAAATAAATAATAAATTGTAGATGATGCGAATACAAATAAAATGTTGATGTAACTATCAACTTAACATAGTACCACTTTTATTGTATATTGTTGATAATGTATACAAAAATTTATAATTAATTTATAAATATTAATAATTAATTTATATTTAAATATAAATATACTATTGTCATATATTAAACCTATATCTATATTAATATCCATTTTATTCAAGTAACACACAACAATTGAACTATTCCTTCTGTCTCATAATAAATATTTTTTTTTTTAAGATTTTCACACTAATTAAGATAATGAATAATTGTGTTGATTTTAATAATAAAATTAGTATCATTTACTAAAATAATTTTATTAATAATAAATAATGGAGTAATTATATGAATTAAAATACAATAAATAAGAATAATCTAAATAAACAAATAATTTGAGACAAATAAAAATAAAAATAAAAATAAAAATAAAAATATCTATCATAAGATAAGACGGAGGGAGGGAGTAACAAACAATATATAATTTATAATGTATCTATAATTTGAACTATTGTTGATGTATATTTTTTCTAGAGTTAATGAAATGTTTATGTTATAGATTATAAATTTATTTCATAAAATCTGATCTTGAAAATTTCCAGTTTCATATCTAAATAAATTATGTTTGTCTACTTTAAAGAGAAAATGAAGTGTGCACAAAGAGTATAAAATAATTTAAGCATTCCGTCAATAAACAAGTGTATCCAGCCACATGCGTGTATTTTAAAAATAATTATATGATATAATAAATTGTATAAAATTATTTTATTTCGGTATATATTAAACTCTATTTTTAAATTTTAGAAATAAAATATACACCTATCTTTTTTAATTATTTATTCTCATAACAAAGAATAAAATTATAGTTGTTTGACCCACTTAAAGTAATAGATGGACATGTGAAGTTTTTTCCAGAGACACTTGATATTAATCTCCGTTAGATATGATTGGACGACTCTCCACGTTATATATCAAGTTAGAAATTTTAATTACATTGTATATATAACTCTTACCATGTGCTGATTATAGACATTACTTCATTCTTGTTCGAATTAACTCAAAACTTATGAGAATTCCGATATTTTCTTTATGAACAAGAAAAGTTCTTGCGGAACAATTAACAAAGAAGAATAAGAAATATGAAGTAGAAAAGAAATTAGGGTTCTTGAAGAGAAAGTTTTGCTACCCACAAACCGTGAGATTTATTCTATTTGTTCACTTTGCAATCTGCAGAACTGTGAATTACAATGTGTTGCGATAATATTTGATTACAAGAGGGATACTCCCTATTTGTAGAATTAGATTTGCTTGCATCCCAAGACAAAAACCCAAAAACTATAAAAAAATCAAAATCTATTTTGGAACTAAATCAAATCTATATCTAAACCATATCTAAATCTAATCTAAATCAAATATGACATAATGAATTACACTTTTAACACACCACCTAATTCATTGTGTCTAACTATCTACATTCATCACAACTCTTAGTCTTCTGAATATTTCAACCTGCACTCTATTCATCATGATATCTACAATCTGATTCTCAGTTCTGCAGTGTTCCAAGTTCATCTTCCCGTCTGCTACCTGCTCTCGAAGATAATGGAACCTCATTTCGATGTGCTTGCTTCGATCATGCGCTATCGGATTCTTTGCCAAATTGATAGCTGACATGCTGTCGATCTTCATGGTGATTGCTCCATGTCTCTTCGGTGTAATCTCTTCGACCAGGTTCACTATCCATGTTGCTTGACATGCACAAAGAGAAACAACTATGCACTCTGCTTCACATGATGACAATACCACTACTGGCTCCTTTCTCGAACTCTAAGCAACTGGTGCACCACCTAACATAAACACATATCCAACTGTGAATTTTCGATCCTCAACATCACTGCACCAACTTGAATCAGTGTATCCCATTATCTTACATTCTCTTCCTTCACCAGCTGCAGGAAACAAAATGTCATAGTCGAGAGTTCCTTTTAGATACCTTAGTATCCTCTTCGCCACTACTAGGTGTGATACCTTTCATTTCTGGATGAATCTACCCACCATACCAACACTGTATACTAAATTAGGCCTTGTGTGACAAAGGTATCGAAGTGACCCAACAAGTATTATGTATTGGGTTGGGTCGACATCATCTTCATTTGAATCTTTCGACAGTTGCAATCTGGGCTCAACTGGAGTCGAAGTTGGGTTGCAATCTTGCATCTCGAATCTCTTCAGTATTTCGCCTACATATCATCTTTGATGCATCATCAAACCTCTAGCACTCTTGTAAAATTCGATGCTAAGGAAATATGAGAGATTTCCCAAGTCTGACATTTCAAACTCCTCGCTCAGGTCACGTTTGAAATCTTCGATCTCCTTTTTGCAACTTCCTATTATCAACAGATCATCGACATAAAGACATAGTATAAGTAATTCTCCATTGCTTCTTACATATACTCCATGTTCAGTTGTTCACTTCACAAACTATTTCTCTCTTAGAAATCCATTTATATTCTTGTTCCAAGCTCTTGGAGCTTGCTTAAGTCCATACAGGGCTTTATGTAGCCTGTACACTTTCTTTCGTCACCTTGTTTCACAAACCCAACTGGTTGTGCAACATATACTTCTTCGTCTAAGGGGTCATTTAAGAATGCACACTTCACATCCATCTGACATGTGTTCCAATTTTTCATATTCGCTAGACCAACAACCAACCTAATTGTTTCGATCCTAGCAACAAGTGCAAATACTTCATCGAAGTCGATTCCTTCCTTTCATACCCCAAATTTGTCCTACCTTTACTGTTTTATTTTATGTTTATTAACCATCATTCAAAATTCAAAAAATATGCATTATTCCATTTTATTTTACCGTTTAACCAAATATCTCAAAAAATCAAAAAAATATGTACTATCTTATTTCTGTCTAACATTGTAAAAATCCAAAAAAAATGCACTTATTTCTTTGCAAACTAAAATTTAATTTTTCTTTTTATTCCAAGTCTTTTATTTCTATTATTTAAGTTTTTATCAAAAAAATGGGATTCGTTGTTATTATTGTTATTTCTATTAAAACATTTTTACACAAATTCATTTTTCATCTTAAAAAGATTTTCATTCAAGAATCCCAAAATATCTCAATTTTATTTACTATTTTGATTATACTGTTATTATTATTATCACTTTTATTATTACTAGGTTTTTATTTCGTTATCTATTTTATTATTATTAGTAATTTTTTTTATTTTTGTTATTATTATCTCTATTTACTTTTTTTTTTATTATTACTATTTTTTGTTCAATTATTATTATTATTATTATTATTATTATTATTATTAATATTATTATTATTATTTTATCACTATTTTTACTTTTTATTATTATTAATCTCTTATAATTAGAATTAGTTTATCCAAATATTTCACAATTCATTCAGCCCACTTTTCATTTATCAGTGAAACCAATGTACAGCCTGGCCACTACCAATTCCACTCACAATCTTTTACAACGTTTATTTTGGTACGTGTGGGACCATTGCTTCCGCACACACACAATGATATGCAACAACTTTTTCTTCACCATACACAATACCCTTCTTCAATCCTCCAAAAATCCCCCTTTATATCCACAAACCACAGACCATATAACAGAATCCAACGAAAACAAAAACGCAGAAAAATGAAAAACCAGAATGAAAAGAAAGTGGTGAAATAGAAACTGTTCAAAAACTCAGAAAACTAAAGGCAAAACAGCCACTATACAGCCACCACAAACGCATTTGCCCAGAAATCTTCAAAATCCCGTGGAACTATCCATACAAAACCATACATCCACCATCATCAACCTCCGCAACACCACCTCCACACAACCATCTCACCAACCTTTTTTTCAAAAAAAAAAACAAGACAAAACCAGAATGCACAAACAGTAAAAACCATCATCACACCACTGAAATTTGAGAAAGACCCACATCCATCCTTCATTTTCGCAGAACCACGAACCCATACCTGCAGAACATGAACTCAGAAGCGCGAATCTAGAACAAGAGCCATTCACCAAAGCTTTACAGAAACACAAATCAAGCGGAATACCGAAACACAGAGAACCAAAAATCATAAACACATCCGCGAGTTGAAAATGCAAGAACACCGTAAACCACCGAGAAGCTTCCGCCGAAACCACCTTCCAATAACCTAAACCGCCGCCCCTTTCTTCATCGAAACACAGCAAACCATTGTGACGAAATCCGAGAGCATCACCGATCTAAATCGCGAGAAAAGGGGGAGAGATTTGAAATCGAAACACCGTGCGGGAGATCTGAGAAGCCATCCGCGAACAACCGCCGCAGCAAACTACCGTAAGCCGCACAAACCGCCGTTGAGAGTGAGATTCGAAAAACCATGTGAGAGACAACGAAGCTTGAATGAACCGAGTGAGATCTTCGAGGCCGAGATGGTTGAAAACTTTACTCCTTTTTTTTTTTTTGATATTGTGAGCGTGTGTCTGATGTGAATTAAAACCCTAATCTTCTTCTTTTATTGATTTATTATTATTTTTATTCTTTCATATACTTCTGATGGGCTCAGCCTATATGAGATTTTTTACTACACCACACTATTTCCATTGATGCATCTTTACATTCATATGTTTTTTGTTCTGATGTTTTTTTTTTTTTTTCTCGTTGTATTTCATGGACTTCATGTCCTAAAGGCCACATGTTTTTGGTTTCATACACTGAATACTGCGTCTCACCCCTCTGTTTTTTTAAATAATTTTTATCATTTTGTTATTGATTTAGAATTGTTAGAAATTAATTTCTATTTTATTATTAATATTTTTTTCTCTTATTGTAATTTGTTTAGTTAGTATTTTTCTTTAAAGACATCTTAAGAAAGTATATATATATATATATATATATATATATATATATATATATATATATATATATATATATATATATATATATATATATATATGTATATATTGGTGAATCGATTTTCTTTAATTTCTTCTTTTGTTTTCGGGCCAATGACTTGATAAAAGGCCGTTATTCGCCCGATTTCGTTAAATCGGTGATATTCGGTCAATATGAGGCCCTCTTTTTTTATTATTTTATTTTATCCTATTTTGAACAAAAACTTGTAATATAATTTAATTTATTTTATTCATTATTTTCAACATTATTTAATTTATTTAATTATTCAATTTATTATTCTATATTAATTTTCGCAATTCAATTTATATATTTATTTCCACATTTCAAAAAATGTTTCGACTCCTTATAGAATGATTCCAATTTTGAATCGATTCTAAGGTAGTTCACGAACTAAATTTCGACGCGTCCCGAAAAAGGTCCAACGCCTTCGAATAGTTGCATCCGAAAAAGGTCCAACGCCTTCAAATAGTTGTTCTCGATTAAAAAGGCCGAACGCCTTCGAATAGTTCAAAAACACTGCACACACGCTTTCTCTTGGGCTAATTACAACGAGACCCATTTATTTCTCGCAATCCCCTGTATTTATTTTGTATCCCTCTCCCATTACTTTGTACGCATTTTATTTTCCGTATTTTATTTAATTCCGAATCCTTGGTCCAACGCCAAGCGATCTCACTTGCACACTTGCACTTTATTTTCCAGTTTTCCTTTCGTTTATTAGGATCCACCTTACTTTGCGAGCCGAGCGTTGTGTGCCTCGCTAACAAACCACAAAAATAAACTCCATTTGCATTTACCCTTTAACCTCAAAAAACCAAAACGTTTCGATTAGATCCAAACCCTTGATCCAACGTCAAGCGGTCTTAGGAAATAAAACACTTTAAATACGAGAAGATTTGTACGCCACGAGCCTTAAGCGGTAGAAAGGAGGATAACGAGCTCTCATTACTCGCTCCGATTATTTTCGACGCAAGACGCTCGTCTTGTTGGACGAGATAAACTATCCATAGTCTTTAGTGCATTTCAACTTCTAAACCCTTTCATCAAAGAAAGGTAATAAAATCAACAACCAATACCCTTAGTAGGCCGAACTACGAGGCTCTGACTTTCCCATTGCACATGGGAGTACGTAGGCACGAGGATCTCAATCCTTGTCGAGCACCTAGGTTCAATCTAACTTATAATTCAACTCATTTCCCTCTAACAAGCAATCCGTTTAAGCATAGACATCCTTTCGCGCGTGATAACTTAGATGGTTCCCATCGAGTACGATGGATGTAGGGGGTGTTAATACCTTCCCCCCGCATAACCGACTCCCGAACCTAGGCAATGGTTCCGTTGACCTTTGTCCTCATCCTTCTCTTCCCGGGTTGTATCTATATCTTCCCTTTCCCTCTTCGGGAATAAATAGAATTAGGTGGCGACTCTTCAGTCCGTCCGGCGCGTGACTCCGTCCTTTCGGATCACGTAAGGTCGTATTTTTCGGGGTACGACAGCTGGCGACTCTGCTGGGGACTGGTTCACCCTTATGCGACTCAGGCCTAGTCTAGTTTCCCATGCTTGTTTGGATGTTTGGTTTTATGCCTTGCTTGTTTATTTTTATCGCTTTCTTTATCGCATTCCATCTTATATATCTTGTGGCTCCTTGGTATTATCATTTGGATCGATACTTTGCAAAAGAAACTTGAGGGAAAAGCTCTATACCCGGGCTTGCGAGTGCAAACTTAAGTTAGCGAGGTTATGTAGTATGGGCTCCCGAGAGAACCACTATTGTGGGTTGTCGATACGAAAACCTCACTTGGAGTAGATTCTGATGAGAATATTGACAACTGTTAAGTCCTTGACGTGTGTGCTCAGTTGCTTTCATTAGGGTCATCAACTCTGAGGACCTTTAGAACCTTTCGGTTAAAACATCGGTTGATGGTTGCGTAGTATTGGGCACCAGGGTTCACCCTCGCGTGGCTCGATACGAAAACCTCACTTGGAATAGACTTACTCAATGGAGTTGATTGACCGTCAAGAACGTATGAAATTGACACGTGCATCAAACAGTTGAGAAAGTTCCATACTCCAGGACTTTGTTTTAAACCTTGTGTCGATGATCGCGTAGTATAGGCTCCCGAGAAAATTTGTTCTCGTGGGTTGTCGATACGAAGATCTCACCCAAAATAGATTCATATGGCGGAGTCAATCAACCGTCATGCTTATGGCGCGTGTGATGAACAGCCATATGAGTTGATAACTTTGGGGTCCCTAAACCTTAGAGTCTACCCAGTGAGTTCCTGATCAGAGTATCCTCCAGTTGTACCTTGGACTCGTGAGACCGTGATCTTGTGATCCTGGATTCTGACATTGCATATCATCTCATTTGCATTAATTATTCATATTGCATTTCATTCCAAAGCCGAAAACTCATTTCATGTTCCTCCATCTTCAGTAAATCAAGCTGGTTTCCCGACGCCCGTATCGTGCTAGACGCCCGTACTTAACTCGAGCCAACACTAGAAGACTGATGGACGTGATTCAAGAAGAGCAAACTGCTATGAGGGAAGAAATTGACTCGGTCAAGAGCAAGATTGACCAGATTTATGAGACTTTGCAAGCTTTGGCAAGAATGGAAGAACGTCGCGAAGCTGCTGCCGCAATGAACAATGCTCAAGTGCAAGGATCTACCTCGCGCGCAATGCCTTCAGTTCCGGTTCCAAATCCTTTGGTCTACGGTTTGCCTCCAGGCTTCACTCCTGTTGTTGAAGAGGTCACTTCTCAACCAATACCTGTTTCTGGTGTTACTGTTGGTGCTATTCCTCAAGCTCAACCTATTCCAACTCAAGTCCAGTTTCCTCAAGCTGAAGAGAATCATCAAGTTGAGTATGAGATGCATACTGCTGTTCCAATCACCAATCCTCATGTTGTCCAAGATTCTGAAGCTATGAAGATGTGCCACGAGTTAGTTGAAAAACTCCGAATCATGGAAGGACACAATTCAACTTCTCTGAGTGCCTCAGACATGTGCTTAGTTCCGGATGTTGTGATCCCTACTAAGTTCAAACTGCCAGAGTTCGAAAAATACAAAGGCCTCAGCTGTCCTGAACTTCATTTAAGGATGTATTGTAGAAAAATGGCCGCTCACGCCAAAGACGATAAGCTTATGATCCATTGCTTCCAAGACAGCCTGTCTGGAGCGTCTCTAGAATGGTACATGCAGCTCGAACGCAACAATGTTCGTACTTGGCTTGATCTATCTGATGCATTCAAAAAGCAGTACAAGTACAACACTGACCTTGCTCCTAACCGTACTCAACTTCAGAGTATGTCTCAAAAAGAAAGCGAATCCTTTAAGGAGTACGCCCAACGCGGGAGGGAGTTAGCTGCCAGAGTGCATCCGCCATTGGTTGACCGTGAATTGATCGACATCTTCATGGGTACCCTACAGGGGAAATACTACGAGAAGCTGATCAGTAGTGTATCTTCTGGTTTCTCAGACATGGTGATGGTCGGAGAAAGAATCGAAGAAGGTTTGAAAAGTGGAAAGATCCAAGGAGGTTCTAGCAGCCAATCTGGAACCAAGAAGCCTTTCAACGGGTACAAGAAGGGAGAAACAAACGCCATTTCTGCTGCAAGTGGGAATCTTCAACAGAGTGCACCTGCTCCAGTTCCCTACTACCAGTATCCCTATGTTGCTGCTACGCAATATGCTCCGGTGCCATATCAGCCAGTTCCTCCAATGCCTTATCAGCAGGCCTTTCAAGCTCTATTTCCGCCTCAGATGGCTCATCAACCACGTCCACATCCTATGGTTGCAGCCGCGCAATATGCACATGGACCATACCAGCAACCGGCTTATCCACAACGGCCTGGTCAACAACAACAATACGCTCCTCAACAGCGTCCACCATATCAGCAAAGAAGGCTTGAAATAACCTTTGATCCCTTGCCTATGACACATTCTGAAATCTTTAATCAGCTGATGGCAAAGGGAACTCTTGTTTTGAAAGACTTGCCACCACAAACTGGTATTGCCCGAGACTATGAGGCCAATGCCCGTTGTGAGTATCACAAGGGTGCTCCAGGTCACGCAATCGAGAACTGCAAATCGTTCAAGCACAAGATTCAAGATCTGATCGACTCTAAGGATCTCACATTCACCCCGAAAAATCCAAATGTCCAGAACAATCCATTGCCGCCGCACTGGGCCAACAAGTGATGACATTTGAAGGGTTGATGAAGACCAAGCTGAGTAGTCTCCAACTTTGAAGCATTCAATGAAGAGAAGTTCACTCCTCAAATCAAGGCAGTCGTCGCCATTTATCATTTTTGCATCTTTGTTATTTTGTACTGTTTGTTAAGTACTGTTTGCGTTGAACATTGCTATTCGTACTTGGTTTTGTTAATATTATGTTTATGCATGTTTTTAATCAGTCTATTCGCATTCACTCATTATTTATCATCTATCGCAAAAATCACAAAAAAAATTTCTCTCACTGCACTTTAGCAAATATTTGAGGGAGGATGATGAAAACGAAATACCCATAACTGTTGCGGTATGCTTTCAGATAAAACCTCGTCAATGATGTACAAGCATTCTTTCAAATCCCTAAACACTGGAGAAATAAGGAGTTAATCCCTAGTCAACCACTTCGAGCCTAGAAGTAGGAGTTTCTTTCGGATACAACCCTTACATTTAACCCGGGACAAGGTAGTTGTTCAGTTAACATGACTACACTTTCAAATCGCAAGATGAGACATCCCGTCGGAGGACCATCAATGAATGACTTGGCAGTCACAATATTCAACAAAATACAAAAAAAAATAGAAAAGAAAACTGCTAAGTTGAGCACCCGAAGGGAGACTTAGCCCGAAAAAATGAATCAAAAAGAGGAACTCAAATCCTCAACAAAAGCAAAACAAATATCAGTGACCGCCGAATCAAGAACTAGAAGGTCACCAGCAAAATAAGATGACTGCCATTTTCAAGCAAACTTTAAAGTTTCATTTTCATTCTTGCAAAGTCAAAACAAATGCATGTGTAGAGTTAACTGAATGTAGGACTGGAGAACATCACGAAGAAGGGGTGGGTACAAATCAAACTTTGAGCCTTATACCTTTGTTTCTCAAAACCATTAACCAGACCACGTTACAACCCTCGAAAGTCCTAATTGAGGCACAGTTTATTCTGAAAGCATGCTACCAGCAAGGTTGCGTAACTTGACTCCCATGTATTTGCTAATTTTCAGTCTCGTTTGCACATTATTCTTGCTGCATCTTTTATGCACTTCCTAAAGCAGCACCACGTTTGGACCAACAGTTCATTCGTCACACTTTCACAGCATTCAAATAATTGACTTTTTCAAAACTTATATGAACGTTGCATTAACACTACCATTTATGTATGAACAATTTAATTGCAATTCAGTGCTTGGCATCAGTACAATCCCAACAAGGGGTAATCAAAAGAGAAATTTGAACTTCATCGGTGTCAACATGAATCCAGACTACCTCAACAGTATAATCATAGGCAAAATCATCTTTCAACAACCCAGTCAGGGACAAGATCCCCTTCAAAGGCTCAATAAGGGGCAGATCATGCCATGGCCATAGTCAAAGCTTCCCCACCAAATTTATTTCAAACACCCTACAAACAGGGGCAAGCAAACAAGGAGAAAATCTTCTTATCTCTACTCCCCAACTGAACAAGCAGATCTTGCCAGGTGTTGGCAACCATTCAAAGTAAAATCAGTCTTCATGTGTCAATTAAGTCGCTTCGCTCACTCGCAGATAATCGAACTTGGAGCTTTTAGATCCATCTTCTGACCATATATCGTCAAAGATCGGGTGTCGGGGAATCGAGCCCTCCACCCACCCAAAGTCCAATCGTTATTGGCAACTACCAAACCAAAAGTCCACCAAGCTGGCACCTTTCAATCGCTCATATGCATCATCCACATCATAAGCATCGTTTACATCAATCATTTACAGCATATGCATCATTTGCATACCTAAATAGATCAGCTTCTCATATCCCTAACATTCTTAACTTTTCAGCTCCTTGCATAAACATTTGCATTGTATCTCCATCGTTATGGAATACCATTTCAAAACAGTCAAGCATAGTGGCATAATTCAGGATCCAGGATCAACCCAAGTTTCCAGTCCCTTCCCCAGCGGAAGTCAGGATCATATTAATCGAGGATTCCAGGCATCTCCTCGGCGGTTTCATTGGCCGTACTTAAAATTCATTCGCCTTATCATCCTCTGGTGATAAGTGATTTTATTTTCCGATATCTGCCTTATCATCCTCTGGTGATAAGTGATTTTTATTTTCAGTTATTTGCCTTATCATCCTCTGTTGATAAGTGATTTTATTTTCAGTCTATTGCCTTATCATCCTCTGTTGATAAGTGATTTTATTTTTCAGTCTATTGCCTTATCATCCTCTGTTGATAAGTGATTTTATTTTTCAGTCTGTTGCCTTATCATCCTCTGTTGATAAGTGATCTTATTTTCTGTCTTTCGCTTTATCATCCTCTGTTGATAAGTGAGTTTATTTTCAGTTATTCGCCTTATCCTCCTCTGTTGATAAGTGAGTTTATTTTCAGTTATTCGCCTTATCCTCCTCTGGTGGTAAATGATTTTATTTCCAGTTACTCGCTTTATCATCCGTTGATGATAAGTTGATTTATTTTGCCAAATTGTTTCTTGCTGTGTCCCCCTTCATTCCCGATATTAATCATGTGCTATTTTCACAATTTCTTTCTTTGTTGGACAAATTTGGAGTCTGTTAATATCTAATTATCTTATACCTTGAAAAATTGAACGCGAGCCAGTTCATCTTACTCGGTCTAAGCCAATTCGATAGGGGCATCTGTCATACCCCAAATTTGTCCAACCTTTACTGTTTTATTTTATGTTTATTAACCATTATTCAAAATTCAAAAAATATGCATTATTCCATTTTATTTTACCGTTTAACCAAATATCTCAAAAAATCAAAAAAATATGTACTATCTTATTTCTGTCTAACATTGCAAAAATCCAAAAAAAAAAATGGACTTATTTCTTTGCAAACTAAAATTTAATTTTTCTTTTTATTCCAAGTCTTTTATTTCTATTATTTAAGTTTTTATCAAAAAAATGGGGTTCGTTGTTATTATTGTTATTTCTTACACAAATTCATTTTTCATCTTAAAAAGATTTTCATTCAAGAATCCCAAAATATCTCAATTTTATTTACTATTTTGATTATACTGTTATTATTATTATCACTTTTATTATTACTAGGTTTTTATTTCCTTATCTATTTTATTATTATTAGTAATTTTTTTTATTTTTGTTATTATTATCTCTATTTACTTTTTTTTTATTATTACTATTTTTTGTTCACTTATTATTATTATTATTATTATTATTATTATTATTATTTTATCACTATTTTTACTTTTTATTATTATTAATCTCTTATAATTAGAATTAGTTTATCCAAATATTTCACAATTCATTCAGCCCACTTTTCATTTATCAGTGAAACCAATGTACAGCCTGGCCACTACCAATTCCACTCACAATCTTTTACAACGTTTATTTTGGTACATGTGGGACCATTGCTTCCGCACACACACAATGATATGCAACAACTTTTTCTTCACCATACACAATACCCTTCTTCAATCCTCCAAACCCCCCCCCCCTTTATGTCCACAAACCACATACCATATAACAGAATCCAACGAAAACAAAAACGCAGAAAAATGAAAAACCAGAATGAAAAGAAAGTGGTGAAATAGAAACCGTTCAAAAACTCAGAACACTAAAGGCAAAACAACCACTATACAGCCACCACAAACGCATCTGCCCAGAAATCTTCAAAATCCCGTGGAACTATCCATTTAAAACCATACATCCACCATCATCAACCTCCACAATACCACCTCCACACAACCATCTCACCAACCTTTTTTTTCAAAAAAAAAAACAAGACAAAACCAGAATGCACAAACAGTAAAAACCATCATCACACCACTGAAATTTGAGAAAGACCCACAACCATCCTTCATTTTCGCAGAACCACGAACCCATACCCGCATAACATGAACTCAGAAGCGCGATTCTAGAACACGAGCCATTCACCAAAGCTTTACAGAAACACAAATCAAGCGGAATACCGAAACACAGAGAGCCAAAAACCATACACACATCCGCGAGCTGAAAATGCAAGAACACCGTAACCCACCGAGAAGCTTCCTCCGAAACCACCTTCCAATAACCTAAACCGCCGCCCCTTTCTTCATCGAAACGCAGCAAACCATCGTGACGAAATCCGAGAGCATCACCGATCTAAATCGCGAGAAAAGGGGGAGAGATTTGAAATCGAAACACCGTGCGGGAGATCTGAGAAGCCATCCGCGAACAACCGCCGCAGCAAACTACCGTAAGCCGCACAAACCGCCGTTGAGAGTGAGATTCGAAAAACCGTGTGAGAGACAGCGAAGCTTGAATGAACCGAGTGAGATCTTCGAGGCCGAGAGAGGTTGAAAACTTTACTCCTTTTTTTTTGATATTGTGAGTGTGTGTCTGATGTGAATTAAAACCCTAATCTTCTTCTTTTATTGATTTATTATTGTTTTTATTCTTTCATATACTTCTGATGGGCTCAGCCCATATGAAATTTTTTACTACACAACACTATTTCCATTGATGCATCTTTACATTCATATGTTTTTTGTTCTGTTGTTTTTGTTTTGTTTTTTTCTCGTTGTATTTCATGGACTTCATGTCCTAAAGGCCACATGTTTTTGGTTTCACACACTGAATACTGCGCCTCACCCCTCTGTTTTTTTTAATAATTTTTATCATTTTGTTATTGATTTAGAATTGTTAGAAATTAATTTCTATTTTATTATTAATATTTTTTTCTTTTATTGTAATTTGTTTAGTTAGTATTTTTCTTTAAAGACATCTTAAGAAAGTATATATATATATATATATATATATATATATATATATATATATATATATATATATATATATATATATATATATATATATATATATATATATATATATATATATATATATATATATATATATTGGTGAATCGATTTTCTTTAATTTCTTCTTTTGTTTTCGGGCCAATGACTTGATAAAAGGCCGTTATTCGCCCGATTTCGTTAAATCGGTGATATTCGGTCAATATGAGGCCCTCTTTTTTTATTATTTTATTTTATCCTATTTTGAACAAAAACTTGTAATATAATATAATTTATTTTATTCATTATTTTCAACATTATTTAATTTATTTAATTATTCAATTTATTATTCTATATTAATTTTCGCAATTCAATTTATATATTTATTTCCGCATTTCAAAAAATGTTTCGACTCCTTATAGAATGATTCCAATTTTGAATCGATTCTAAGGTAGTTCACGAACTAAATTTTGACGCGTCCCGAAAAAGGTCCAACGCCTTCGAATAGTTGCATCCGAAAAAGGTCCAACGCCTTCAAATAGTTGTTCTCGATTAAAAAGGCCGAACGCCTTCGAATAGTTCAAAAACACTGCACACAAGCTTTCTCTTGGGCTAATTACAACGAGACCCCTTTATTTCTCGCAATCCCCTGTATTTATTTTGTATCCCTCTCCCATTACTTTGTACGCATTTTATTTTCCGTATTTTATTTAATTCCGAATCCTTGGTCCAACGCCAAGCGATCTCACTTGCACACTTGCACTTTATTTTCCAGTTTTCCTTTCATTTATTAGGATCCACCTTACTTTGCGAGTTGAGCGTTGTGTGCCTCGCTAACAAACCACAAAAATAAACTCCATTTGCATTTACCCTTTAACCTCAAAAAACCAAAACGTTTCGATTAGATCCAAACCCTTGATCCAACGTCAAGCGGTCTTAGGAAATAAAACACTTTAATACGAGAAAATTTATACGCCACGAGCCTTAAGCGGTAGAAAGGAGGATAACGAGCTCTCGTTACTCGCTCCGATTATTTTCGATGCAAGACGCTCGTCTTGTTGGACGAGATAAACTATCTATAGTCTTTAGTGCATTTCAACTCCTAAACCCTTTCATCAAAGAAAGGTAATAAAATCAACAACCAATACCCTTAGTAGGCCGAACTACGAGGCTCTGACTTTCCCATTGCACACGGGAGTACGTAGGCACGCGGATCTCAATCCTTGCCGAGCACCTAGGTTCAATCTAACTTATAATTCAACTCATTTCCCTCTAACAAGCAATCTGTTTAAGCATAGACATCCTTTCGCGCGTGATAACTTAGATGGTTCCCATCGAGTACGATGGATGTAGGGGGTGCTAATACCTTCCCCCTGCATAACCGACTCCCGAACCCAGGCAATGGTTCCGTTGACCTTTGTCCTCATCCTTCTCTTCCCGGGTTGTATCTATATCTTCCCTTTCCCTCTTCGGGAATAAATAGAATTAGGTGGCGACTCTTCAGTCCGTCCGGCGTGTGACTCCGTCCTTTCGGATCACGTAAGGTCGTATTTTTCGGGGTACGACACTTCCTTCTGAAGAAATCCTTTCGCCACAAGTCTCACCTTGTATTGAGTCACTTCCCCAATGGGATTCAGCTTCACCTTGTATACCCACTTCACATCAATTGCCTTCTTGTCTTGAGGAAATTCGACAAGCGACCAAGTGTTGTTGACTTCGATGGACTTCATCTTCTCATTCATTGCTTTCACCCACTTTGAATCTTTCAATGCCTTAGTTGCATTGACAAGTTTGACATATGCACAGAAAGCATAATATACCAATTCACCTTCTTCATCGACCACATCATCTGATGTAATCACACATTCTTGCAACCTTGCAGGCATGTGTCTTGTTCGTTAAGGTCTTATGGGACCTGCTTCACCTCTAACATCTTCTCGTCAAACATCTCTTTCGACTTCACTAGCTGGTTCTTCACATAAGATTCCAACTGAATATTTCTTGACATTTTCAGTCCAATCCCATTCTTTAAGCTCATTTATGATCATGTCCCTGCTGATCACTACTTGCTTATTCACTGGGTCGAACAACTTGTAACCTCCAATCGAATGATATCCTATCAGAAACATTTGAATAGACTTGTCATCAAGCTTCTTTCTCAACTGATCTGGCACATGTCTATGTGCTATAGATCCAAACACCTTCAGATGACTCAAGCTAGGCTTGACACCAGAACACTTTTCTGGTGTAACTCCTTCTAGCTTCTTCATTGGACACTTGTTCAAAATATACGTTGCAGTCGACACATCTTCTCCCCATAATTCTTTGGGTAGATGATTTCCATTCAACACACTTCTCACCATGTTCATAATGGTTCGATTCTTCCTTTCTGCAATTCCATTCTGCTATGGAGTGTAAGGTGGCACCACCTCATGTATTATCCATTCTTTCACACATAATGCATCGAAATCTTTCGACACACATTCTCCGCCACAACCAGTTCTCAAAATCTTGTGTTTTACTTTGTCTTTCGACCATAAATTTAAACTTGACAAATACCTCAATCACTTCACTTTTCTTCTTGATCAGATAAGTCCACAATTTTCGACTGAAATCATCTATGAAATTGACAAATTATTTGATACCTCCAATCGAATCCACCTGGATAGGACCACATATATCAAAGTATATGACTTCAAGAATTTCCTTCGCCCTGCTTCTTGCATCCTTGCTGAAACTGTTCTTGTGTTGTTTTGACTGAACACATTCTTCACACACTTCGTTTGGGATGTCGATTTCTGGCAATCTTGAAACCATATTTCTTATCTTCAAATCTATGGTGTCTTTGAAATTGAGATGACCAAATCTATAGTGCCATAACCATTCATCTTTGTTGGTTGCATTTGCAAGGCACATATGCTCCATCACATTTAGTTCATTTTTTAAGGTTTTATTCTGAGAAATTGGAGCCTTCAAGATCAACCTACCACATGCGTCGACGACTCTCACAACCTTGTCTTCGACCTACACCTTGTAGTTCTTTTCGACCAACGACCATATACTGAGCAAATTGCTCTTTATGCCTGGTATGTACAATACGTTGGAAATTACTGACCTATTGTCACTCTTCCTCTTAATCAGAACATCACCAATACCTTCAGCTGCTAGAGTATTGTCATTTGAAAATTTAACTTTGTTCTTCATTAAGGGCTTCATGTTGACAAACCAATCTTTCCTACTAGTCATGTGTGATGAGCATCCTGAGTCCAATTACCATTGGTCCTGAAATATCTCTTCATCTCTTATTGTGACCATCAACAACATTTCTTATTCTTCATGATTTTCCAGCTTAGCATCAAAATCTTGATTCTTTTGATTTTCTGGACAACCACTAAAGTAGTGACCATACTTCTGATAGTTGAAACATCGAATATGACTCTTGTCTGGATTTCGACCACCACTTCTTCCTCTACTTGCAGCATCACCTTTTTAGTTTCCTTGGTTCCAGGGTTTTCTTTGATTCGACCAGCATCCTTCTTGCTGATTTTGACTAGTTGAATTATTGTAGCCTTATCTGCCTTTGTTGTCAAACACCTTTCCTCTGCCTTTCTTATCTCTTACTGATTAAGCCTAGAAAGACACATCACTCTTCAACTTTCCTGCTGCTCTTTTAGCCATTCTTTGTTCATGAGATTCAAGTGTCCCTTGAAGCTCTTCATTAGTCACCTTCGGCAAATCTTTCGACTTTTCTATGGCTACTAACACATGGTCAAACTTTGGAGCCAACGATCTCAAAATATTTAAGACAACTGTTTTTGTCATCAACACTTCTCCACATACTTTGATTTAATTCACAAGTTTCGAAACTCTTGTGAAGAAATCTATAATGCTTTCATTATCTTCCATCTGAAGCAATTCATAAGCCCTTTTGTGAGTTTGTAACCTCACTTCTTTCACCTTCTCTACACCTCCAAAAGACTTTTAAAGAATCTCCCATGCTTCTTTTGCAGATTCAACATCAGTAACCTTTTCAAAGTTACCTGGATCAACACATTGATGGATTGTAAAAAGAGCTTTATAATCTTTCTTCAATTCTTTGTGCGCAACCTTTTCTGATTCGTTGCATTCTCTACAAGCGTTGTTACTCTTTCCTTCACAAGATACCATAAATCTTGATAACAGAAAACAACTTTAATCTGCTTGCACCAATTCTCATAATTATCTTTCTTGAGAATTGGAAGGTTTGCTGGAAAGTTCTCATTCGGATGATTCATTGCCATCACTTTTGCTTCCCACGAATCGTTCAAATTGGAGCTCTAGATACCAAATGTTGGAATTAACTCAAAACCTATGAGAATTTCGACCCTTTCTTTATGAACAAGAAAGGTTCTTGCGGAACAATTAACAAAGAAGAAGAAGAAATATGAAGTAGAAAATAATTAGGGTTCTAAGAGAATTTTGGAGAGAAAGTTTTGTTACCCACAAACTGTGAGATTTCTTCTATTGATTCACTCTGCAACCTGCAAAATTTTGAATTACAACGTGTTGTGATAATATTTGATTACAAGAGGGATACTCCCTATTTATAGAATTAGGTTTGCTTGTACCCCAAGACAAGAGCCCAAAAACTATAAAAGCCCAAAGTATCCATTTTAGAACTAAATCAAATTTAGATCTAAATCAAATCTAAATCAAATATGACATAATGAATTACACTTTTAACAATTCTCACTCTCAAATTAGATCTCTTAGATTTCATTAGTTGGGCGTCACAATGGTAACTTGCAGGTCGTTAACTTACAGGTCCTGTAAGCTCTGCTGCACCAGAGGAACTTGCTCCTTCAACATCACATATTTATGATTCCATCTTAGAACAATGGTGTTGTATGTGAAAACCGACTTCTGATTCTTACGAATCTCCACACCATATTCAACCAATTATGAAAGCCACGTCTCACTAATAACAATCTCGCGCGATTAACTATGAAAAGTTCTTATCCGACTATCATAGTCACTTTTTGAGCACCTACCTTGAGATCATCAACAAACCTCATTGTTTCCCTATTAACACAGGTTCATCCAACAAGGGAGAGCTGGACAAGAAACATCCGATGAGAAATTCCCCAGACACTCACATAGTTGAAGGAAAACTGAAGAAAGAAAGATTCATCTTAGGGTTTCAAGACAACGAGAAGTTGGAAGGGATCCCTAACGCGACGATTCCATTTGTAGTGACTGTCACCATGGATAACCACATTCTCAAGATTAATTATCAATGACAGAAGTTTGTGCAGCTCCATGTATGCCAATGTATTAGTAGGATTAAGGCTAAGCCAATATTGTATGAAGGTAAGAGTCTCCAGTTGTTCAGTGACTTCGTCACTCACCTTTGCGATACTAAAAAGTTGTTGGTTTCCAATAGAGAAGGAAGAAATAAGAGGACGTTGAAGGTGCGTTTTTTAGTGGTTCTTAGTGAAAGTGTTTACAATCTCATCCTAGAAAGGCCTTTCCTCGTAATGTTATGCTCCATAGGTTCCATTGTCCACTTAAAGATTAAATATCACAATTGCTTCGATAAACTAGTTGCCATTGCGATCGACTTGCACGGTGGCTTCCTAATTCACAAAATAGTTTCACAGACCCCAATATAACCATCTTTGCTCTTAGGAGGAAGATAAAGGAAACTCTTGTCCTCACCATCGACATAGTTGATCTCGATATGCTCGAAGATGAAATTATGTTGTGCAATGATTTTGACTATCTGATGGGTAATAAAAACAAGACATTGAGGCTGATTCCATACGGAAACTTAGATATACTGCAGGTTAACGAGACCCTTTTCAGTTTAGTCCATATAGGGGTCGACTTACGGGCACTAGTAAGAGAGGTGTCGTCGAGTTCCTAAAAGCTAACGCCGACATATTTGCGGTCACCCATAACGAATTCCCAGTGTAACATGTCACCAACTGAATATTGACCCTTCTGTTTGATATGTATCCCAAACAAGAAGACGACAATCCCCCGAGAAAGCCGAAGCCACCAAAACATGCTATGAGACATGCCTCATGCCAGCTTATTACTGAGGTAAAATACACTTAATGGTTATCTGATGTTGTCCTAATTAAAAAGGCGTCCGAAAAATGAAGAATATGTGTAGACTACACTGACCTCAATCAAGCTTGTCCTAAAGATTTGTATCTGCTTCCCAACATCAACTAGCTAGTAGATAATTCCTAGATAAACATTATTTTCATTCATGGACGCGTACTTCATATATAACTAAGTCCCTATGCACAAATCAGACAAAGACAAAACCTTTTTCATGATTCAACCTGTGAACTACCGATACAACTTCATGTCCGTTGGCTTGAAGAGTGCAAGTGCAACATATTAGAAGAGGATGAATAAGATTTTTGAATAAGAGATCAGTGAGACACTAGAGGTATACATGTACAAGATAATTGTAAAATCCAACAAGGAAGAGTAACACGAAGAACACCTCGCCAGTGTGTTAAGACGAGTCCGACAATATAATATGAGGATTAACCCTGAGGATCAACCCTAATAATCGATTATGAGGCATGACAATTGAGATAATCAATTAGGTCTATTAGATAATTGATTATTAAGTGTAATTTTTATTCATAATTGATTATTTGGACTTATAATTAACTAATTAGCTATATGCGAAAATCATTTTTTGGTGATTTTAGTAAAGATAGAGTGTCCTAAAAATCATTTTGTGAGCGTGTGATGGTTACCTTAGTAACTTCATAGTTTATTGGGAGAAATAATGGTTACCCTTGGAGCTTTTCATGCTTAATAGTATATATAGTACATTTATCCTAGTGTTTTATTCCTGCAGGGCATGTGCAACCTTGAATGTTTTAAACCTTACCAAATTCTCTTTGGATAGCCTCATGTATCTTTACACCAAGGAGTCTATCAATTGCATAATGATTTCTGCCCCCATCTCCACCATCATTGTGATCTTGGCGATGTTTGCTTCATACTCGGTTTGATTATTGGCGGTGAAAAATTCAAATCATAAGGATCCTTTAGGACCAAAACCCTGTTTGCATCCATAACATGTAGCGCCTTATTCTCCATACTAATCTTGTAACCATTCTCAAGTAATTTTCCAATACTTCGAAGATTGCAATTTATTCTGGTAATATCAAACACATCCTTTATCAAATAATGTCTACCATCCATTCTCTTGATCGATACTTAACTGATCCCTTTCGCCGCTAGAGTGGTACCATCCACAAATTTAACCTTGTTCTTCATGGTACGATTGATTGTAACAAACCAATCTTTCCTCCCCATCATATGTGTTGAACATCCTAAGTTCAAAAACCATTGATCGTTGCACTGCACTGCTTCTTTCAAAGTCACCATTTCACTTTCTTCAACATGTAACCGGTTGGCATAAAACTATAATCAGTTATATTTTGGTTCTGAAGTTTTTTTCAAACTGCTTATGCTCTTATCTTGTAACCTTTTGATGTTGTATTCTCTTTCTGTGAACATGACCAAGAGTGTGTTGTCATCATCAAACTCTTGTATTACAACTCTAGCTTTATCTTCTTGAGATTCTTTCTTGTTAGCATTGCACTATCTTGCAAAATGGTAGAGCTTTTGATAATTGTAACACTGCACATTGCTCTTGTGAACCATAATTTTCCTCCTTTACCTCTAACATTTCCTCCTCTAGAGTTGTTTGATCCCACAACCTTATTGCAATTGTTGTAACCCTTTCGGAATTATTGAATTCTTGGAACTTTGAGACCCTCTTCCACCAAAATCCTGAAACTTCACTCTACCTTTGTTCATGGACCATTTTCCATTCGTCTTCTTGTCTCTATCATTGAAACGAGCTTGCAAAGTGATCTTCGCCTTTGCCTTATCAACATTCCTTTACTCAATTCTTTACTCATGCGCTTCAAGAGAGTTTTGCATCTCCTTGTTTCTCATCGACGTAAGATCCTTCGATTCCCTAATCGTAACCACCACACTGTCAAATTTTGGCATCAAAGAACATATGAATTTTGCGAGAACATACTACTTCATGATTGTTTTCCATACGCCTTTACTTGGTTTACCAACCGATTATTTCTCTTTGTAAGATCATTGATGGTCTCGTTTTCCTCCATTTGAATCAACTCAAACTGTCTTTTGTGAGTTTGTAACCTCACAACCTCCGCCTTATAAGCCCCTGCATATGCCATCTCCAAGATTTCTCACGTTTGCTTAGAGGTTGTGTTATCACCAACCTTCTCAAACTTATCTGCATCAACACATTGATGGATAAAAAATGTCTTATAATCTTTCGTCTTTTCCTCCTTATACTTAAATCGTTGTGCATCTGTTGCACCTTGTATAAGTCTAGTTACCCTGTTCTTGGTCACTTCATGAACATCTTAATAGGCAAACAACACCTCCATTTTTTTGCACCACTTTTCGTAATTCTCCGCATTGAGAATTGGGAGTTTCACATGATTTCTTTGGTTGGAGACATGAGTAATGTATGCACACTAGGTGTTTGATGAATCGAACCAGACTCTTGAATTTTATTATTCAATTTAAAAGAAGTATAACTGATTATACTATTATGTCAACCGATTACATGCATTTGAATTAACTTGTTTTTCTTAACACATCCTACACAATATCCATCCCTCCCCCGTTTGACAGTATTTTTTTCTTCGAATTCCCTTCTCTATAATGCCCTGATTGTCATAGATAAACTTTGAAAAGGATAATATAAATGAATTTCTTTAGCACTAGTCCATAAAGGGAGAAACACCAATATTGGGAATCTCGCTTTGTAGATTAACGGCTGACTTTGACTCCGAATTCTCAACATATGTTTGAATTAAAAGGTGATGTCCCTTTTGAATGATTTGAATTCTCTTTTGATTGGGTTTTTGGCATATAATAATCATATTCCATCAATTTTATATTCCTTTCCTTTCTTATTTTGTGTACATCTTCTTAGTACTCCATGGAAAAAATCATATTCCATCAATAAAGACTACAATAGTACTAGTATTCTTATGCAAAGTTAATGCATCTAGTAACGGAATATATTTATATGGATAAAGATAGAGTAAGTTAGTATATTTATTAATGAGGTTCAAATGATAGTGGCCAAGAGAAATGGGTAGCAAATATAGGGACGACATAATAGGATAGAGTCTGCTTGTTTTGTTTTCTTAGAAAAGCATATTTTAGGATAGACTCTCAAAGGATAATTTGACTAAGCAAGCATACCACACTCTCCAACCTAGCCCCACCATTCATTCATCCACTAATAATAAATAATTATACAACTACAAATCAAATTATATTTTTCACCATTAACTAACTAATGATTCTCATATTCAAATCTCTAATTGCTTCACAACCATCTTCTTAGACTTTCTCCTCCTTATGTTTTGGATGAAGATTGACATAGTAAATTATATTTATTGGTCTATCATAACTAAAAAATATCTATTATTATAAGTTATATAATTTTTTTCAATTTAAATTAAAAAAATTAAAATATTTTTTTTATTACTTTTTACAGTATTTACATAAATACCTACAAAAATAATTGTTTATTAGCCTACGTAAATAATTTATAAATTATAAAATATTTATTTAATATGAAAATAATAAATAAAAATTAAAAACATTATAAATATTAATAACTATTCAAACCAAATTTTTATTTAAAACTTTTATGAAAAATATTTTTTTTAATTTTTTTTTTCACAAAATTTTGTTACACTAAAAAATTATTTTTTAAAATAGACAAAACAAACAGGCACTAGAACATTTGAAATCAATGTTATGTTTCTCGATTCTTTTTCTCCATATTTCTTTAAAATCAATGCTACATTTGAAATCTTTTTCTCCAATGATGAGAATTTAGTGATTTCTTAAACTTTAAATTTTGTTGTTTAATTTTTTTTATCATTGAAGTGTGCTTATGTGATAACATTGATTTCTTAAATTTAAGAAATGAAACTTCATGAAACAATCACAAAAGTGGAGAATTTAACATTAAAATATTATTATATTTTAATCAATTTAATAGAAAAATTAATTCATGATAATTAAAAAGTTTAAATATATACAACATTACACTTATTAGTAAAAGTGATAAAGAAATATTTAATTTCATTTAACTATAACTACTATTTTCATTTAAAAAACATTTATATATTTTTCGTCATTATATTTTTTATTATTATATATTTTATTTCTCGTCATTTATGTTTTTCTTAATTTATCAACATTTTATATATTAATTATAATTTAATTAATTAATTAATTGACTTAAAATGTTGTGTAAATAAAATAATACAAATTGATTGGGTCAAATATATATTGCTTATTTACAATTATCATTGAAATAGAAATGATTGAGATTGCTTATAGATTACTTAAATGCAATGTGACAATTTGAACCCATACAGGCAACCAAAATTAGTTCTCCCATTAAATATAATCTTACACCTCTAAAGATTCTATTTACTCATTCCACTCTAAAGCTTGTATTATTGTTCTTCTCTATTTTGCTTTATTTTTAGTATCAATTTATTGTAATGTCTTCTATTATGCTATTTTAGGATTAAAAAAATTGAATGGAAGTATCATAGTATTTTGGGCTGACTTCAAATAGTTCCAATGCAAATCTTCTAGCTAATATGCATTTATTTATTTCATTGTATTTAATTTATTTAAGATAAAATAGTATCAGAGGTCCTTTAAGTTATTTTATATTACCATTTAGGTCTTTTAAGATTTTTTTTGTAACAGTTGGGTCCTTAACATTTTAAAAAGCTTGCACTGTGATCCTTTTCTGAAATTTCCATAAAAAAAATACATATATGACAAAAAATGAAGCTTAGGTGGCATTTATGTGGCATTTTATTATATTTTTTATTTATTTAATAATTTCATGTGAATTTTAATTTAATTTTTAATGCTGATATTTAACTCAGTCATGTTACAGAGACAATTCAGAGACGATCTATACGAAGATCTAGTGCTGATACTTAGTACAATAACAACATGCAGATACTCCTACCTTATGGTACTTTGGATGACATCTATAAGCCCATCTCTGAATACTCTGAATGGTATCTATAAACAATATAACCAACAGACAGTGTTACTATGCGTACCGACGAGTGCAAATTTTTGGACTTTAGTATTCAACCCCCTTCAACCTTCAAGCCACGAATGGCGTACGTGTCAATCTAACTCCTCAGATTTTAGAAAATTGAACAGGGGCAGCTGTTGTACCCCAAAATTTTTCCTCCCATATTCAAGATATTGTGTCTCAAGAGGTCTTTCAATAGTCACAAGATTCTCAATTGGTCAAAGGAATCGAAGGTTTCACCAGACAAAACCTCCTCCTGAACAATGGATCTTTGAACTAGGGTTTTGAGTTTGCCAAAGAAAAGTGGACTCCAAAGCCTCAAGTGGACTTCATAACATCTCACATACCTTAAATAAACCTCATGACAAGTTTCAAAGTTTTCCTAACAAGTTTGGTCGGTCAGCTGCTTAGATACTTGAAAATCAGTTAACTTGGTCAACAAGTCAACCGTGGTCAACTTAAAGTCAAACTTCAAGATTTTTGGTCAACATCAAGATTATGAGGTGAAATTCATCATTTGATCAAGGGTTGATCATGATTCATCAAGGAAACCTCAAAATCATCAAGAATCAAGAGTTACTAAATTGGGTTTTGTGCAGGAAAAGTCAACTGAACTTTGACCAGCCATAACTTTCACATACTTCATCAAAAATTTCCCATCCAAAGCTCATCTTGAAGGAAATTCAATTCTCTACAACTTTGTGTATCACAAACCAAGTCCAAAAATGTTTCATTTGAAAGATATGAGCTAAAACATTATAGGTCTTTTTGAAAGTCAACAAAAAGTCAACTTTTTCCAAAGCTCATAATTTAAAAATGGTAAATTATATGAACATGTGACCAAGAGGGTTGATTAGAGGACACTCTATGCGTTCTAAAAAGTCCTAGAACACCTTCATGGGATCAAAATTGAGAAAGTTATGCATTGTCAAAGTTGGACAATTTTCAAGAGGTGTATGAAGCAAAAAAGACCATAACTCTAATTCTTTCCAAATGGGCCTATACTATTTCAATCTAAACTCAAAGATAAGTCCATTCACGACCCAATGACCATATTTTCTTATTTTTATTATTTATTATTTATTATTTATTATTTTAATCATTTAAAATCATTTTTAATTAAAATAAATTATGAAAATCAAATCTTTGATTTGAAACTTATTTTAGGATCAAATATATGGTATTTAAACTGATTGGCAATCTCCAAATTCGTGCAAAACTCAAATGGCATTATAATATTTGATTTTTGTGACAAATTTGGCAAGTTGGTTTCTTCATCATCAAACAATTCAAATCCATACATCCAAGGCCCAAATTTTAACCTAAATCATTCCACTACATAAACATAACAAGAACATAAGGGTTAAAGGCAAAATTCAAAGCTCAAGAACCATTTTCATATTTCAAAAATTACACCAAAAGTTCAAATTCGGTTTTGCAATTCCAATCACATTTAAAGGTTTCTAAAGGTGGCAATAGGTTCCTTGAAGTATTCTGGACATGTTTCAAACATCATCATCATCCTAAACATCATAAATCATCTAAACCGAATCCATATTGTTCTTGAATTTCAATTTTTCGATTACCATTAATCATGCATTACTAACCAATTTTGTTTATGTTTTATGGTTTGTGATGATACATAGATGATTTCTGGATGTTTGCTTCAAAGTTTCATGGCCAAGACCGTATGATGCCATTGTTAGGGTTTGAACCTCCAAATTAGGGTTTTATGATATATGCCATTTAAATAACTTTTATTGATATATTTGAGTTGTATGGACTGTATGGATCATATTGGTATGATTAATTTGAAGAAATCGCACATAATATGAGCAATATAACATTCACAGGTTTTCCTACAAGAATAAATTCGTAGGTAATATTGCTGCAATTTTCGCAGGTAATTTCGCAAGGCCAAAGGTAGAAGATGATGGTTGGCGCGCTTCTGGGAAATTCAAATTGTGTTTTACTATTTTATTTAATTTGTTTGCATTATAGTCATCAACGCACGCTTGGTCTGATGGTTGGGAGCGTGTTTTTGTAAACTTGAGGGCATGGGTTCGAACCCAGCCTCAAGCGTTTTTTTTCCTTATGTTTTCTTTGTAACTTTATTATATAATGTTTGTTTTCCATGTCTATTCACAGGACACACGCACAATCCAGTGGCAATGGCTGAAGGATGGGAACTAAAGGACAGGGGTTTAACTCCTCCCTATGGCATTTTTCTTTTTTAATTAAATTATTAATCCTTTTTTTAAAAAACATAATTAATTCTTAACCTAAAAAAACCTTTTTTTATATAACCCTATTTTTATTATTTAATTCATTTAACTTATGTTTTTTTTCTTTCTTTTTATCATTATTAAATTAATATTTTATGAAGAATTAATTAATTAGTGTCATTTAGGGTTTAATTAATTTAATCTTAATCTTTTAAAACCTTAAATCCTAGTTTAATTTTTTTATATAAACCCTAATTTTAAACCTGAACCCTAAACTTTTTCTCAAACCTCAAAACCCTGAAAATCTTTCTAAAACCTAAATTCTTTTTTAAATCGTAACCCTAATTTGCAAACTTTTTGTTATTTTATTTCCTATTTTTTGCTCATTTTTATGTTATTCATTTATTTCGCCTGATTATGTAACTGTTTTGCCTTTGTAATGTTTAGATTTTATTTCCGCCATTATTATTATGTAATCGCCCCAAGGCTATGTAATAGTGTAGGAATTTTTATTTTTCTGCCTTTTAATTTCTGTCATTATTTTTATATTTGCTGCGTGGTTAGTAACATAGGGTGTGCCAAGAATTAAATGAACCATGAACTTAGAAAATTAAATATCAAGATAAATATCTGAAAACAGGATTCACACACGTAAGTCGATCGTTCTATGATCGTCATCTGCACCTCCTAGGGTTTCCCCTCTTGATTGCCTTTAATATGGTCAAGTCCCTCGAAAATAGGGTGTCTTAAGCAACGTCCCTTCAAACAGATAAATCATCAAGTCCCTTCAAAGATAAAAGATCATAGTCCCTTCGAAGTTACCTACGGAATAAATGATCTCGTCCCTCGATGACCCTACGGAATAAATAATGATATTCCCTACAAATTGCTAAAGACACTCATACAAGGTTGTCTTCTATGACCATACGATGACCATACGCCCGTCCCTTTAAACATCCAAGGTAAAGATTACTTACTCACTAATAGGAAGAACAGTCTTACCCTTAAAGGAAATAAATAACATGAAAGACCAGTCAAGGATAGGTAGTTCTTAGTTACTTGCTCACATTTCAAAACTCTTTTTTCACACCTCACTTTCAAACAATTTTCAAAAACTCAAAGCTTTGTATACATCCATACGAGGATCATTACAAAGACTTATGAAAATTTCTAAACACACACTTCACATTTATTTTCAAACAAAGAAGTGAGTTAAGTAACTAAGAGCCCATGGATAACCATGGATATAAAGGGTGTTAACACCTTCCCTTTATATAACCTACCCCCGAACTCAAATTTTTTATAAGGTTTTTCCTGTTCTTTTATAACCTTTCCTATTGGATAAAATAAAAGTCGGTGGCGACTCTTGCTATCCGCACATGTTTTTGTCAAACAAAAACACCCAAATCAGTTCTCCCACCGTGTTACAGTTTGGTTTAGGCATATTACTTTATGAAAATTCCCATGTGTTTTACAAAACACTGATCACTCAAACAAACATGACCAAACGAGCTTTCACACTTCCTTTCTTTCACACTTTGAAGTTTCAATTACTTTTTCGGATATGCTAATCATATGAGCACTTTATTAGAATCTTCTTATGGTGAGACTTAAGATATCTTCTAGTCAGATGTCATGATCAGAGGATAAAATTGATAATCATAGAACCATGATTCTTTATCTTGATGGTTTGATCCATTATCTTGTCTTAATGTGTTGTTGTAATCAAACATACTTCAAAGGATGTTACATCTTCGATTGTTATCATCTTAAAAACCATAATGTTATCATGGCCAAACAATTTTTTTTGAGCTTTGATCACTTTCCTAATTATACTTGTAAAATTTTTGTTGAGCTTTGATCACTTTCCTAATTATACCTGTAAGCACATGATTCCACAGATTTCAATGTTGATGTTGTTGTTACTAGCGTGGACATTTGGAAAATCAACTTAAAAAATATGAGCATTAAAGATGTTATGAAATATTATTTTTCAAATTTTGAGGTGACATTTATGTTTTATAATTGGTATGCTGATTTACATGATTTTGCGGAAAGAAACAACAATATATTAAGGAATAAAAATGGTGAAGCAACACAACAAACATTTTTGTGTTATAGAAAATGCTACAAGGAAGGCAAATTTGAAAGTTGTAGTCGAAAGCGAGAACTCAAGGCTCAAACAATATATGGTTATGAAGTAAATTGTCGAGTTCATATTGAGATAAATATTTAAATGTGGTACATTAAATATTTGAATGATTGTAATAATCATACATTGATGGATGATACGTATCTGGGGATGTTACAAACTCGCGAAAAAAATGACTGATTATGACAAATATCATATGGACACAATACTGAGATGAAATGTTGTTTTAAAGACATAGGATCGACGAGAAAGGAAAATTTAATATCTATTTTGGTGTGATGTCATATGTCATAAGGACTATGAAATATTTGGAGATGTACTTGCATTTGATGCACCATATAAAAAGAACATGTACTTTGTGCTATATTGGTGATTTTTTGGTGTAAACCACGACAATCAAAGTGTTTGCAAGTGTCATAATTTGAAATGAAAAAGAAGAAACATATGTATGGCTATTAGAAATGTTAGTTGAAGAAATGAGAGGTAAAACTCCAAAGTCAGTTATAACTGATGGAGATAAATATATGAGAAAATCAATTAAAAGAGTTGTTCCAAATTCCCACCATATGTTATGTGCATAACACTTATTACACAATATGACTACTAATATTAGCAAACCTCGATTTATTAAGTTCAAATCGTGTATATTGGGAGATTGTGATATTGATAAGTTTGAGCAGAAATGAAAATTTTTGATAGCGAAGTTCGATTTACAAGAAAACAAATGGGTTTTTAGACATGTTTGTAAAACACAATATGTGGGTTGTATCCCACATAATAGGCAACTTCTTTGTTGGATTTAGGACGACCTTTCTATGTGAAGGCTATCACTCCTTGTTGGGAATGTATGTTAATTATGCGAATAATTTATTGGAGCCTTTACAACATTTCTTTTGTTCCATGAGTTATATGAGGTACAAAAAAGTCGAGGCAAAATTTTCATCAGCACACGATGAACTTTGTTTTCTAGACACAATTACTAGATCTGGAGAAATCCATTGTAGATATCTACACAAGGGAGATTATTTTTTTTTGGTAACCTATGCTTCAAAAGGTGTGCACTTATAGGGTCACACATTGTGCATAAACAATGCTTGATCATACATATGTTGTCTGCGAGTATCGTAGACTAGGTTTATAGTGGAAAGTGTCATTCTTCCCTTCTAGTTTGAAAATGAAGTGTTTGTGTAAGATGATAGAATCACGGTGTTCCTTGTGAGCAGATTACATCGTTGAAATATTTCCTTATGAAATATATGGTTGTTTAGAGTTGAAATTTCTATGATCGGGTTTTCTGAATACGTCATGGGTCTAAAAGAGTAAAATATTTTACTAGTTTGCTAATATGAATGTCAATTTTTTTGTTTGTTTGTATAAATCAGATATCTCTACGCGCACTTGCAGAGACTAATCTCTTGAGTCATATAGGATCATAATATGCGGCAAAGTTCTTCCTCAAGAGATTTAACACTACTTTGCGCCCAGGACTGGATTCGAACCTTGGACCCCTGGTTAAGTTGGATGAGACCCCGTCATCTCATGCAAGTGCTTTTGAGTGATAAGGATGTCTATTTACTTGAATAAGTTACGAGAATTTAATTTCGGTGAGTTAAATTCTCTATCCTCGTCTAGTCCAAAAACGTGTGTACCAAGACATTTAGGGATCGAGATATCCGTAGCTATGAGTCATGCACTCGACCCTCACCCTCAAACGATCGCTTATTGCCAGATAATCAAGCGGACTTTTGTGTAAGATGTTGATTCACACGAGACAGTTTTAACTGCTCACACTATATAAAGCACAACATATATCATTTAAAATATTCTCTCATTCACACGTTCAAACTAATTTCTCACTCATTCATTTGTAGTGCTAACTTAAAAAGCCCACCCATCAATTGCACTAAAAACTTACTCCACCTCATCAAAACTCTATTTCATTCAATCTCCATCTATTTTTTAGAACACATTGTGTTTTGACTTTAAATATTGTACTGCATCACCAAATGAATAAAATCACAAAGATCTTACAAAAACATTGGCCTTATTCAATGTTCGATCACAACACCGTGCCAACAAGAACTCAATTTGTACCTTGAAAAAAATTGAAGAGAAAGAAAGAGGAGAAAGTAATAGTTGAAAATTTAAAAAATTTAAGGAAACATTTGTCAAATTGGGATGTAACTGAAATTTTATGGTGTGTAATGTCAGAATTGAGTCTCGTGTAAAGCACAAGTTTTTTTCAAATAATATTGTTTTTGCCCCAAATGCCGTTAAATTTTTTTTTGATATACCCGAAACATCTTTGAAAACAGACTTCTAGACTTGAAAATTGTTTTCTGAAGCATTTTTGCAGGATCTGATATCAAATGTTCATAGATCACAACTATTTAACTTGTATCGTGTATTATGGTAGTTTATATGAATAGCTTTCTCCATACAGGCAAACAGTGACATTCAATTTCCAGAGATAAGTATAGCAAGGTTGAAATATATACTCTCATCCTAGGTTACACCATTTTTGGAGATAAAGCCCTAACACTGGTTTACCTTAGTTGGGGAAAATCTGCTGACATGTCAAAGTTTCATGTTCAGATAGTCTAGTCACTTAACTGATTAGCAAGGGTAGCATCTTTACGGATAAGCCATGGAATGAAGTGTTTCACTGCACTGTATGTAACCAATTAATTTTATATCCAAACAGTTACGAAACTCTTTTCATGATAGATATTCTAAAGCAAACCAAACTAAATATAACTGAACTAATAATCTTCATGAAATAAGCTCATCAAAACATACTTACCAACACTGAAACAGATACACTACTGATGCTTTTTAGGTGACAGCTATTCCACATAAATGATACCTTTGTCATTAGGGTCTTCATAACCCCAATCATCGTCGTCCTCATTTGCTGATGAACTCGACTGCTCAGCATCATCTTCGTCCTCTTCCATGTTTTGAGTTGTTCCATTCTTCTCATTCTTAATTTCATCTAATATTGCAATGACCTGAAAATATGAAGTGGTGGAGGCACCAGATCAAAAAAAGCCCACAGCACATCAATAAAAAGTGGCATACAAGTTGCTGAAATAGAGAAAAGATCGGCATGCATAAGTGAGCACCAACATTGGCCATGAAAACATGCTGACTATATTTGAATCATCCCAGAATAACATTTATTACATCAAAATCATCATAAAATTCTAATAAATACTTTCTTGTTGGGGAATAATGTGCAACCCACAATTCAATCATCAGAAAAAAGAATAAGAAAAGAAAAACTGAAAAGCAAGCAAAGAACCCACCCACCCTCTTCCTTCAAAAACACTGCTAGAACGAGAGTAGCAGCACTAGAAGTTGTTCATACAAGTGGCAATAAAAGTCTTGCCATTTTATTCTTATGCATCACTTAAATAGAAAAACTAGTAACAGAAACCTATGTAGCAACAAGGGTCTATAAGGAGCCGACGTAAAATTATGGGGAAACTGGGAGAAATTACAGAATAAATTTTGATCTATGACAGCTCAAGATCATTCAATTATAGGTATAGTAGATAGAAGATAAACCCAATGTATAGTGATGAACTAACATCAAACCAGCATAAAACAACTTGAGCACAAACTTGTGCTAGAAGGAAGTGCACTGAACTATTAGACAGTGTTACATGTTATCAATTCAATAGAGGAGGTGATGACACACATTGGAGTAAAACAGTTTTCTAATTAGCAATTGTAATAAAAAGGCAAACGACAAACCACTTCAAGCTCCATGAACACGTCCATTAGGTATTGGAATATTGACCCCGAATCAAGCAACATTAATAGAAATCGGGAGGAAAATGTGGTTCTCGATAGAGGAGAAACTGAGAGATGAAGGACATAGCGGAAACTGAACAATACAAACTTGCAATTGTATGCATATATAAAAACAAGCGCTAAATTCTTACCCTGCTTCCTCTTTCAATAGAGTCATCCTCAATAAATCGTATCTCAGGAATTAACCGCAACTTCATACGCTTCCCTAACTGACTTCGAACATATTTAGTCTTTGATTTCAACCCTGCCATGGCTACTTGCTTCCCTCTTTCATCTCCGAAAACCGATACATACACCTTAGCTAGCTAATCATTCATATATAGCAAAATAATAAATAATTGTTGATGAATTTCGCAAAAATGAGTAAATGATAAAACGAGACAGAGTGAAACCTGTAAATCGCTGGTGATTTCGACGTCGGTGATGGTGGTGACAGACGAGAGGTAAGAATCGGCACCGAAGGAAGCTTCTGGAAGAATAGCAAACAGCAAGACATTATCGGAGATAAGCATTTGAGAAATTTCTCTCCTAATTTGTTTAGCAACCATTTTAACTCTCTTTGGAGTCGCCATACACTTTATTATTCTTGAACCAACAACCGCTTTCTTCGTGTTTGTGAGGACCCACCCGCGTCTCAGCCCCTCTGCGGTGGTGGTTACGCGGATATTGTTATAACATCGGCAACAAGGTCGGAGAGACGGTAGCAGCGCCGTGTGAAACAGTTGCGTCGCGCTCATTGCTCAGTAATAATAATTTTCAAATGAAATTGAAGCTCCCTCTAATCTACTCTATCCTGTTCTTTCTTCATCCTTGTTTTCCCTTCAATACCAGATTTAGTTGCAGTAACGTTACCGCACCGAATCAATTGGACAAAATGTCAAAAAGGCCCAAAACAACATTCGTGGGCTTTTTTTAGGCCCGTATTATCGAATCTATGCTACACTCTTAAAAGATAAATCTCACATCTTATGTAATAGAGAAAAGTTGACCTCATATTCCTTCAATTATACCCCTATCCTTATACAAAAATATTTTGAGCTAAACTGCTCTCATATAAATAGTATAATTTGAGAAATTTCACATTTCATTTTCATTGCGTTTCGTAAGTGTTAAGGAATATAATTTTCTCTCAGTAATTCAGAAGTCTTGAAGAAATTCTTCTGGTACATTATTTTCAAACTGGAACTCTGCGAGTAAGTCTTCCGATTCTTGTATTGTTAGTCGTTTAGTACCAGAAGTGTTATGACAAGTCTTCCGGTTATGTGAATCTTACCAGAAGTCTTTGATTAATTATTCCGATAATTTAAATTTGTGCATGTCTGTACCGGAAGTGCTACCAAAGGTCTTCCAGTTTGTGTTTTAAATTTGCTTAACCGAAACTCTTAGTGGAAGTGTTTTGATTCACATTTAAAAAAAAAAAAATTATTTTTACGATATTATTTTGGCAGTGGTACACACACGAGGCAGAGACAATATGATACCTGTTCGCGGTTAGGACGGGGTGAAACTTCGAGAATGGCGCAGGAAGATCATATTGGTAGATCTACAACAGCAACACAACCCATTGGATATCCAGGAGGACCGTACGATACCAGCCTTTTGGTTAAGTACGAACGTCATGTCGTTAGACGTATATGGTTCGGTGAGGAAAGTAAACGATAATTATTTAGTATTGAATAAAAATTGAAATTTTAATGTTGTATTTTATAATTTGCTTACTTTTAATTATTTTCAAAAGAGAGGTTCGAAGAATGATTTGAAGGTCGCATGTCATGGTTTGAAGCTGAGTCATATGGTTCCACAAGAGCTTCCACAAGAGATGGAGGCTTGGATATCTAGGTCTGATTTATCTTCTCTCCAGAGAACCAGTTTGTCGAAGATAGATACGAACCTGGTTTCCGCATTTGTTGATAGATGTCATCTAGAGACTTCTTCATTTCACATGCCGTTTGGTGAGATGACCATTACTCTGGATGACGTCGCTTGTCTGCTTCACTTTCCCATCAGGGGAATATTCTAGAGCCATCAACATATCAGTGAAAAGCTTATTATTGAGTGGGTTGTTGACTACCTAGGAGTGTCATAGAGAGTGGCACAAAAGCACGTCCGTGATTGCAGGGGTTAGTTGTAAAATCATTTTACCCCAACACAAAATACACGTGTAATTCAAATAAAATCCGAGTAGCCACGTAAGGGCGTCACATTTAATTCAAGCAACATTCAAATACATGTGTCCTGTCCCGTAACACATGTTACATCAATTAATCAAATTAAACATTTACTATGCAGCGGAAAAACATAAACTTCATTATACCGTCATAAAATTCCAACAAGTCAACATGTGTACAAAAACCTTCATCATTTCAACATAACCAAATTCAGATCACTTAATGCAAAATAAAACAAACGAACGCAATGGTTTACAAATGTTCTCGACCCGATGTTACATGACACAAAGCAGAACATCATTCTTTACATCTAACAGAAATAAATAAACAAGAAGGACTCCAACTCGACTTCACACACCAAAGTTATCCTTATTGAGTGTCTATGCATTACCCACGTAGAGGCAACATTACAACATGTAGGGTGACTAATCACAAATCAATATAAATAATGCAAGTAAAGATAAGCAAGTAATCATTCATCATACATTAACAACTCATAATCTCACCCAAAATCTTACATAACTCATCAAAACATCAAGTCAATAAATGCTTTATGTTATGCCACCAAGAATGAAATACAAACTTCAAAGATGCATGCGGTACCGATTTTAACATGTGGACATTGGGTCATCTATCCTCCACAACGGAGCACAACATAAACAACATCACTCTGAATTTACACAATGGGATTTGAAGCCTCCAATCAACATAAGTATGCCATGAATGTAAGATGCAACAACATCATCATATCAACATGTTAAACCGACAATTGCATCAGCATTCATGAATAATTCTTCGTAAACATTCGACATACTACTCGACAAGTCATATATACATTACTAAACATAATGGACATCTTTCACTTAGTATTCCTTATTAAATATCATCAATTATCTTATAAAACATCAAGACAACACATTTCAACAAGTATAATACATCATAACATCACTACACCATGTGTAATACCTCGTAAGTTATTTAATGCTCTGAATGATATTATTTGATATCAATAATATTTCGGGATGCTCTCAGATATTTTTAACAAAAATGATTAGAGCAATCAGCAGGGCTTATTTTTGTTAACTAATATTATCTGACAAAGGTTTTATTAAATTATGGATTAAGAGACATTTTTGGATACTCTTTATTTGGACCGTTGTGGGGGAAAATAGGTTTTCCCGTATAACCTATGTTTTATTTTCTTTATGCTTCATAACTTAGAAACATAAGAGAAATAGGAAAAGGAAGAGAAAGAAGAGAAAAGGGAGGAAGAGGAAAAGCTTGAAGAAGAAGAAGCTCTTGATCCTTGAAGTTTTCCATCATCCATTCATCTCTCAATTTTCTCAATCATCTTTGGTAGAGGTGGGTTCTTAGATAAAAACTTTTGTTTTAGATTTTGGTTGAGTTATTGAGTTTATGAGTTTTGGTAAAATAAAAATCATAGAATCGGTAGTTTGAACAGTTTAAAATCGATAAAAAAAATGCATGAGTATGTTGACTATAGGTGTAGGAACCTTGTTGTGGTTTGTTTTGGAAATTGATAATGTTTTGAGTGAAGTTTGGAAAATTTTAATATGTTAAAATGTTGTATTTTCTGCCACTGACTATTGGTTAACCGGTTAACCCATGACGTTAACCGGTTAATGGAACTGAGTTAGGGGAACTGGTGTGGTTAACCGGTTAACCCCAGACGTTAACTGGTTAACACTGTAAGTGTGAGGAAAATGTTTAATTGTTCCATATTTAAAAATTCATAACTTTTTTCTCGTTTATCCGATTCAAGTGTTCTTTATATCATTTTGAAGCTAAAAATATGTACTATCTTATGATGCCGAGAAATATTATTTTTAACCGACTTTTACCTGACTTTTCTAATTAAATGTAATTATGTTAAGTTAGAAAGTGGAGCTATTGGAAATAAAAAGGCATAACTTGTGAGGTAGTTAGGATTACCCTAGGTTGATCTAAAACTGACTTAGAGACATAAAAATGCTTAGATGTCGATACTAGAATAATATCCTCGTGCTAAGTAGTTGTGAACGGATGGAAGATATGTTCTCATCACGCTAAAATCCTAATTTAATTATGTTTAGCTCGTGTCGAGGCCCCATGAGGCAGGACGGCCGGGGATACATAATTAATCAGTGGATTCGAATCCCATGATGGATGACTGTGACTCATGCTGAAGTGCCCTTGTGTAGCTGGGCGGGGAAAATATCCATTAGGATAAGTAACGAGTGACCCGTGTCGAGATCTCCGTGTGTGGGATGGTCGGGGTAAGTTACTTTGTGGTAAGGTACCGTGACCCATGCTAAAGTTTCCTTGTGTGTTTGGGCGGGGAAAGTACCTTTGGTAGATAATGCGTGACCCGTGCTGAAGTGCCCTTGTGTGGCTGGGCGAGGAAAGTTATATATACGTTAAGGATCGAGTGTCCCACGTCATATTCCCCTTGTGGTTAGTCAGGGAAAAATGCCTTAAAGCGCGTTGTGCTCCATTTATTTCACCTTTTGTCTCTAGTTGTTATGTGAACTTGAAGTCTAGGTTTTCCCCCGACTTGAGTAGTGGTTAGATTCAAATCTTTAGAGCCGAGAGAACTTTAAGATAGGGAACTCACTGAGATGTTTTATCTCACCCCATGTTGTTGTTATAATTTCAGGTACTTCAGGTTCCGCAAAGGGTAAGGATAAGGTAGTTTGATTATCCTTGCTTGTTTGATGGCTTTCTTCCGCTGAGGAATTTTTGAGATCTTCTGATCTAGTTCTTAGACTTTTACTTTTGAACATCTTGTATTATTGTTAGCTGTTTTTTTGTAGTACCTTATGTATTTAGTTGGCTAAAATTATACAATGTGTTGTACTAAGAACTTATTGTATTTCAGTACCAAACTTGAATTTATATATGAAAAACAATTCTTTGATGTATGTCTTTTATATATGGGTATTCCAGTTGGTATCAGAGTAGGTCGTATCCTCGACTTATCCTTGGAATATTATAAGTGTTTCTTTCCGTTCATATACGTAATCTCGTTGTAGAACTAAATGTTATGTTTATGGTATTGAGCCTGATCAACTTAATCCTGTTTTGATGACATTTAGGGATATGGATAGTGGACGTAGAACTCGTGGTCGGCCTAGTGCCACTCCTCCTGTCAATGATCAGTCGAGTGGCGAAGGGAATGCTCCTATGTTTCAGTTCATGCAACAGATGCAACAGCAACAGAACCAGTTTATGAAGGATATGATGCACCAGATGAATGAGGGTCTTCATCCTCAGGTGGTCATTCCTGAAACTGAAGGTGGAAATTTCCGTGATTTCTTTTGCATGAATCCTAAATAAATTCATGGTGGTTTGGATCTGGTAAAGCTCATGAATGGATAATTGGGATGAAGAGAATCTTTCAGATCGTGTTGTGCAGTGAAGAGAACAAAGTAACTTTTGCCTCACATTTGTTGAAGGGTCCTGCTGCTAGGTGGTGGGAGAGTCATTTTGATCGAATAAATACTTCAAACTACTTTGTCTCATGTTCAATTCCTTTTGATCGAATAAATACTTCAAACTCTTGTGATCACTAAAAAATTCAAATCTCGCACCTTAAAGATAATGCCTCTAAATTTTAAAAACGAACACCACGACTACCAATTCCAAATCATGCGTAGGATAATTCTTTTCATGCACCCTCAATTGTCTTGAAGCATAAGCTACAACTTTTCCATCTTGCATCAAAACTCCACCTAACTCAAACAATGAAGCATCACAAAACACCACAAATGGTTTCGTCGGATTCGGCAAAATCAAGATCGGAACCGTTGTTAACCTTCTCTTAAGTTCCCTGAAACTCTCTTCACAATGAATATCCCAAATGAAATTATTTCCCTTACAAGTCAAATGCGTTAACGGAAGTGCCAAATTTGAAAATCCTTCGATAAACCTCCGATAATAACCCGCCAAGCCTAAAAAGCTTTGAATCTCCATAACCGATCTAGGAACTTCCCATTGCATCACCACATCAATCTTGGATGGATCCACACTAATACCACCATCGGAAATAATATGTCCAAAAAAATTTACCTTCGACAACCAAAACTCGCACTTTGACAACTTAGCATACAATTGCTTCTCTTTCAAAATCTGTAACACAATTCTTAAATGATATTCATGCTCCTCTTGAGACTTAGAATAAATCAAAATTTCGTCGATGAAAACAACCATAAAACGATCCAATTGTTCATGAAAAATACGATTCATGTATTCCATAAACACACCCAACACATTAGAAACTCTGAATGGCATCATAGAATACTCGTAATGACCATACCGTGTTCTAAAAGTCGTCTTTTGAATATCCTCTTCTTTCACACGAATCTGGTGATATCCTGATCTCAAATAAATCTTACTAAAAACACGCGCACCAACCAATTGGTCCATCAAATCATTGATCCTCGAAAGTAGATATTGGTTCTTAATTGTCACCTTGTTCAACTTTCGATAATCAATACATAACCGCATACTTCCATCCTTCTTCTTTACCAACAATACCGGAGCACCCCAAGGAGAAACACTCGGCCTAACAAATCTCTTATCCAACAAGTCATTCAATTGCTTCTTTAATTCTACCAACTCTGAAGCTGACATACGATACGGTGCCATCGAAATCGGTCTAGTACCCAAAACTAGAAAACTCAACTTCTCTTTCCGGCGGTACATCCTTAATATCATCCGGAAACACTTCTGGAAAATCACACACCACTGGAAATCCACTGAGCTCCACTTCGCTCTCCACCGACAACGATGCAAACAAACCAAATAATTGAGCTTCGTCCACTAAAAGTTTCTTCAACTCTTTCGTGGATAGGAAACTCCCATCTTCATCATCATCCAAAGAAGAAAACCTTACTAACTTATGATAGCAATCTATATGAACTCGATTAAATTGCAACCAGTTCATACCGAAGATCACGTCCAAACCTTCCAACGGAAAACAAACTAAATCCATAACAAAATCTTTACCATACATGGTCAAAGAACAACTTACACACACCAAAGAAGTAGTTACCGACCCTGAAGCAGGAGTCTCAATAACCATCTCACCTCCCCAAGAAGACAAAAACAAATTCAAACGCTTAGCGCACTCAAAAGAAATGAACGAATGAGTTGCTCCCGTATTAATAATAGTAACTAAAGGCGTATTATTAATAAAGCGTGTACCTTTAATCAAACGGTCTGCACTAGTAGTGTCCTTCCCTGCTAATGCAAACACCTTTCCGTCTGCCGGAGCTTGCTTTGGCTTAGTACACTTAGTACTAATGTGACCAACTTCTCCATAATTGAAGCACTTCACAACATTACTTCTACACTCGGTAGTAGCATGTCCAAGGCCTCCACAGTTTGAACATTTCACAATATTCTTCCCACACTCAAAAGACTTATGGCCTAAATCGCCACACTTGTAACACTTAACGGGACCAGAACTCCCTCCACCAGAATTCTTATCAAAGTTTCCCCTATGCTTGCCCTTATCAGCGGGTGTCACATAAGGTCCACTTCGAGCTTGTTGCTTCCTTTTCCTCTCATTCAAACTCTTGTAATGTGTAGAACGAGCTTTGCTATCTTCTTCAAAAATTCTACAACATTCCGTCAAATCTAAAAACCTTATAATTCTTTGATATCCCACAACTTACTTAATCTCAGGACGTAAACCGTTTTCATACTTAATACACTTTGAAAACTCAGCAGTAGAAGCAACATAATGAGGATGAAACTGAACCAACTCCACAAACTTAGCAGTATAGTCAACCACTGACATACTACCTTACTTCAGCTCAAGGAATTTCATCTCCTTCTTTCCCTTTGCACTCCCAGGGTAGTACTTCCCCAAGAACTCGACACGAAAAACTTCCCAAGTTATCTCTTCATCCTCCTCCTCAAGAGCTTGACTTTTACCAACTCACCAATCATCGGCTTCTTCCTTCAACATGTGAGAACTAAGCCTCACCTTACTCTCTTCAGCACAGTCCATGACTCTGAAGATTCTTTCAATCTCCTTCAACCAATTCTGAGCACCATCGGGATCAAATCTTCCTTTGAAGAACGACGGTTGATTCTTCTTGAACTCATCATTAGCACTCACATTTGGCGCTCCATGCACTACCCTAGCCATTGCTTCCAAAGCAGCAGCCATCACATTGTCATTTCTACTAGCCATATTCTGATCATTTCCAAAGACAACAACAAGATTAAACAAAAGTTTAATCATCACAACAACAAGACAGACACAACTGACTCGAACACTGGCTCTGATACCACTTAATATAACACCCCCTTTCTATACCCCCAAATAAACTATTAAATCATTTAGGCGCATAATAAAATTTTCATCAGAGTATATTTGAAACATGATATAAAAGGGACATGTCACATTATACTTGAAATCAAAACATACAACACTTGCTCATTAATGATATGCGACAAAACGGGGTAACTTGTAATGGAAGGGATTTCATCCTTACACCCGTATTCAAAAGATTCAAATAACAACGGAAACAAGCATAACAATTTCAAACTTATATACTTATCATAAATATATCCACAAGTTTGATTCACCAAAATATTTCATGTTTACATAAAACATTCATCACCAAAATATATATACAAATGTGTATATATATTCACTCACACTAGCACATTCATCATGCACAATTCACATAAACATGCCTCTATTTATGTTTATTCACACATATACACTACAATGTATATAGACAAATATATATATATATATATATATATATATATATATATATATATATATATATATATTCATGTTTATTTCCTCAATTCACAACTTAGATGATAAATGCAAATCATAGAGACTGACACACGACTCTATGCAGATGCAAATGCGGTACTGACTCAATCATCATCAAGTTTACTCAGGAACTAATTGGAACCATCGCTCGTTACCTAAAGTAACTCCCTGTCGGGCATACGATGTTCACTCATTGCTCACATCCCACATGAGCACACAATGTTTATGGACTGCTCACACCCCACACGGGCACACAATCTGATTGCTCACACCCCACACGGACACACAATCAATGTGAATAAACCACTCATTGCTCACACCCCACACGGACACACAATATTTATGGATTGCTCACACCCACACGGGCACACAATCTGATCGCTCACACCCCACATGGGCACACGATCGTGTTGTAGTCATCGCTCACACTCCACATGAGCACACGATGCTACAACGGATTCACAAAGAATCCCACAACACACAAATGCATACATTATGCTTCGCATGCAAAATGACACACAACATTCTTGAAAATGCATACATTATTCACAACATAATCATGCATCCAACTCATTCAATTAGCATACATTTGCATTCAATTCAAGCAATGTATACATTTGCCAAACGGCCACAACATCACATCAAACCCACATTTCCATAATTAATTCATTTACGTTTTATCAGAAAAGTCGAGTGAAAGTTGGCTAAAAATTACTTTTCTTAGCATCATTAGTTTCTACACGTTTCTAACTTCGAATCGATATAAAGAACGCCTAAAACGGATAACCGAAACTAAAGCTACGGATCAAAAACACAAATTCCTCAAAAAACCTATAGGCTCGCTGAGCGCCCTACTCGCTCGCTGAGCGAGGAAATCCTTGGAACTCTCGATGAGCGACAACAGCGAATTCCAGAATTTCTCAGCTACGTAACAATCAACTCATTCCACCCAAAACTCAACCAAAACTCCATTAAACATGATCAATAACATATATCTAACATCATACTTTGATTATAACAACTTCTAACCGATTAATCTATCATTTCCTCACAATTTCATCAAAACCCTAACTATTCATTTTCTCTAAACTTCATCAAAACCAAAATCCAAATATTCACATACATACATAATCATATACAAGATTAAGATAACAATGCTTATCACCCTTACCCGATTATTCTGATTCCTAGGAGCAATCTTGAAGAATCCAAGCTTTTTCCCTCTTTTCTCTTCTTTTCTCTTCTCTTCCTTTTCTTTCTCCTCTTTTTCTTTCTATCCCTCTTTCTTTCTATTTTTCACACTTTTAACTTTCTCTCTTACTAACTATTCTACACTTAACTCATTTTCTTCTCTTTTTCTACCCAATATCATTTTTCTCACAAAAATATAATTCCATCTAATTCTAACTTATCACTAATTAGTAAATGTCTAAAATACTCTCCAATCTAATTTTACCCGAAAATTCCCAAAACGGTAAAATCACATATCATACAAACATATCACATTAACACATCAACATATCACATTATTATGTCAATTTCACACATAAAATAATTATCACTCAAATAAAATAAAAGACTCAACAAAAATTGAGAAATATTGAATCGGGACGTTACAGCCTTCCCTTGTATTAAAAAAAAAAAAACTTACACATATTTGATCTTAAGTGTGGTGTAATAGTTAAAAGTTTGCTATATAGATGAATGAATGGTATAATTTAATTGAAAACTAAGATAATCAATAAAAAAGTAAACAGATTATATATATATATTAAAATTATAACCACACATTCTTTAATTTGAAAATTATTATATTAATATATGTAATGTAATCTTTTTCAATCATAATTCAGAATGCAAAGAGATAATAAAGTTTTGGCTATATTACATGGTATTTTAACCAGAGAATACAACAACACATTCTTTTCTTCTTGGATTTAAGTTTTTGCAAATCTTATTCGAAATCCAACATTTATTTATTTTGGGATGTACGGTGGTTAAATTGGTTTGGACAGACATAGAGAATTTGCTTGGTATTTCCGTTGGTAGTGGTACCGGTTGTAAGGAGAGTTTTTTACAATAACATTCCTTTTACAATAGGAAGAGGATAAAGACGGGTATAGAAGGTTTGTTTTGGTTGATTATTTGTTAGAGTTTATGGTCATGTAGAAACAAAATTATTTTTAGAAACTTGAGGTGGAACGGACATCGTGAAAAGTAAAGTTTCACATATGACGATAATCGTTCATTGAAAAATTTCTTTTACCAATTATAATTTATACGAATTTGATAAAACTCTTTTAATTTATTTATCTTAAATCAAATTGGTAGGATTATTTTTTGTTTGAACGATGAATTGTTCTCTTTTCTCTTTTATATCAAATATAAGTACGTTTTATACTTTATAATACATCTTCTTAAATTTCTTTATTATAGTTATACTCTACTGATATAATATGTTATTGGAGTTTATGTTATACCTATTAATTTTGTCCATATACACCCATAAAAATATTATAGAGATAGATATACCACAACAAACTTGGATATATTTATGAATAAAAAATTCCGAACAAAAAATATTATCTCTTATCATTTTTTTAAAGTAAATATTAAATATTATAATAACTACCATTACACTCTCATAACTTTATTCTACAATTTACTTAACTTTTATTTTCATTATAAAACAATCCTATGATTTCTCCATTTCCTTCTTTTCTAATTTCTTCATCATAAAATGAATCTATCTGATAGAAGAGACTATAACATTTGTATTTATATAATTTTGAATGAGATAAATTTTTGTTTGATGAAAATGAATTATATGCATAAATAAAAAAATAAATTTAAATAAAATAAAAAATAGAGATGAAAAAAAAGAAATTTAATACATGTAAGTTAAATTTGTCAACAGAAATTATTTAACCTATAAAAGTTTATACAATTATTTAAAATATTGATTATTATACAAGAATAATTAAAAAGGAAAATAGTGTAAATAAAATAATTTAAATACATTTTTAATTAAAGATTGGTTGATTATAATTTTGATTCCTCTATTTTACCGGATTTATAAAATAAATGTCCTATTTTAAATTCAAACAATTTTGACCTCTTATTACTTTTTGCAATGAAAATCGACGAGGTATAATTTTAAATTAAATTATTTTTTATTATAAAAAATTCTATAAAATGTTTTTATACAATGATTTATCATGCATGATATATCATTTAAAATGGACACATCATCAATTTAAGAATAAAAATGTGAAAGTAAACTGATTAAATTTAAAATAGAGAGATTTTTTTCTTCTGTAATTGATATATGATAAGGAGAACAAAACTATAAATAAACAAGTCATTTAAAAAGAAATTAAATAATCAATATTCAAGTAATGTTTGATGTTATTTAGATATTTATATTAAAGTATATGATTAAAATTCTATGTTAAATTATGTAATTAATATATAAAGTGAACAATTCAGATTAAAGATTTAAATAAATTGTTGTCTCAAACTGTTACCACTTTATTAATTTTTATGTAAAATAGAGTACTTATGATGCAAAATATGATATCTTCTTGGGAATTTAAAATATCTAACTTTTCTTCTTGTTCTTTTATAAATGAAAAAGAAAAAAACTAATATTTATGCATAAGACGTTGAAAAAAATTGTAATACAATGTGCTACCATTTTTTGTGTGAAGGTTCCAATAGAATTTATTTAAAAAAAAATTGGATGGTGAATAAGTAATTTAATTTATTTAAAATAATTTAATTAAAATATATTTTGAATAGTTAATTGATTTTAGTAAAAAAAAATTGATGACTTGAACAACATATTTAGTGAGAGCACAAAATTAATCTCGTTTCAAAGTTAATATTTAAAGTCATCTTAACATTTAAAAACTTCACAAGGTTAAAATATTAAGAGTTGAAGAGTTCCACAATATCAATAATTATAGAAAAAAAATTCAACCAAAGGCTTTTCAGAACTAGTCTTTTGACTCATATTAATTGTTGTTAAAATATTTGTTAAATTTGTAAATCTAAAATCATAAATTGTTAAAACATGTTAATTCATTAAGTAAATTTTTTTTATTAAAATTTATAATTATACCTATCAAGATTATAACTTTTCTAGTCATACAAATAAATTTATATGTATTCTATTAAAACTTGGGTAACACATATCTAGTAAAATTTAAAAATTACAATTACTTTAGATATTTAATGTGTATAACAATCTCTTTTAAATGACATGTATGACTCAAAAATCATATTTAGTATATGAAAGAATGATAAAAAAAACAATCATAATTATTATATGAACAATAAGAAAAATGTGAAAGAGTAATTATAATACTATTAATGAATTATGTTCGACACTCAAAATTTTAGAAAGTAAATTGAAGAGTATTATTTATAAAAAGAATTCTAGTCCTTATTATCAAGAAAATCCAAATTCTGAATGAGTTAAAATGAATCTTCAATTATAAGACTCATTTGGTTCAATAGTAGTAAATTGATATATTTCTTTTATATTTTAATATAATTTTCTTTTTAAATAAATAAATAAAAAAGTTCAAAAAGTTAAAATCCGGTTCAACCCATGTAATTGGACGAACCCCTAGTTTTAACTCGTTTTCTTGATTTCCACCCGGTTTTCCGGTTTTTGCCCCGGTTCCTTGACAAGCTGGTTTAAAGGATTTAATTGACCGGACATAGATCCGGTTCTCGGTCTAACCGATTGAACCGGCCGGTTCGGTCCGGTTTTCATAACATCGTTCATAATACCTAAGTTTTTAAAAAGATTTAAATGCATTTTTAATCCCTCTATTTTAATATTTTCACTTTTTGTCCCTATTTACAAACTCTAGAATCTCCAAATATTTGCAAACATTCTTCTTCTTTTTTCGTCTACTTCCTTCCTTAAAGCAAACCAAAGAAGATTTAATCATCTTTGCACATCAAGATTTGACATCACTCAGTTTTCACCATGGAAACAAATCTCATCCTTTGAGGTACAAATGCAAATGCGATATTTATGCTCTATTGACGACATGGGTTGATGTGAATATAGATTGTCGTTTTTATGGTTGTGGGATGTATAAGGCATGTTTTCATTCATGCAAATTTTAATTGTCTTCATTTACCCATGTCATATTTTTTCAATTCATTTAATTTTTTTCTATCTCCATTGATCGTTCCAGCTGCAAGGTTATAATAAATTTAGTCATTGTGTATGGTCGGATAAAGAAATAAATCCTAAAGTAAAGTAATTAGTCTTCTAATTACTACAAAATTTAAGTGAAGAGAAGCCAAAAGTTAATGATGCCAAAGTAAAAGACGAAGAAATGAAGATGAAGCTGAAGTTATTGAAGAAGCAATTGAAGTTCAACAGGATAATCACGTTCATTATGTTGTTTGTCTTAGTTTTTTCAACATTATTGGAATATTTATAACACTAAAACACACTGCATGTTTGGCTCAGATTGCACATGTTTTTAGTAGTTTATTTGTCATTTTCTCGTATTATGTTGTTATCTTGTTTATTTTCAAGTATAAGGCCCTATCAAAGCTTGCAATGAAGAAACGATGCAAAACGAGCCAAAAAAGGGAATTTCCAGTAGAATACACACTAGCCGTTTCACTCAATGGTCGCGAAGGAGGACGCTTTTGGAGTTGTAGGTTTCACCCACATCCCAACGGTCACAAGACCATGTTCACCCCCAAATACATATTCAGCGGTCGCCGGGTGTGCTTAGCGATCGTCGAGTGTTATAATGACGTTGTAGTCAAGGACGGTTGGAGCACTCATTCATGACCAAAGAAAATCCTCAACTATTTCTACAATGTTCTGTTTGCGTTTCAAGTTCTCATTCACTATAAATAGGACTTTTTCACTTTTTCAATCATCCAATTCTAGTTCTCAGCATTAGGCATAAAATTACTCTGTAAAAGATATAATATGTCATATCGGTGGATTATTGCACTATTGTTGTTAGTTAGATTAGAGCATTGTAGCTTATGAGTTTTACATTCGAAGTCATTTACATTTCAAGTAAAATTTATGTTCCCGCAATTTACTTCTCAGCTCTGTACCAGATTCAAATCTCCGATTTGGAGTAGGTTTTTATATAATTCGTTTTTATTATTATCCACACTGCTTTATATTTATTTATATTCTTGCACTGCTTTACTTTATTTATATTTCTGCTCTGGTTCAGATCTGCATGATTAGCATGTTCGGGAGATCTGTTGTTTGTTTGTTTTTCAAAATCGAACTTAAGTGTGACACTTTTGTTCACACATTTGAAAATCAATCGCACACTTTACACATTTTTATATTTCTAAATGTCTTATTTTTCAAACCAATTTATTATTATGTTTTTAATTACCGTGTCCAGCTAAATCAATTGTGCTAGGATGTGAGGATCGTCGTTCTGACGGTGCTCCACATGTTGTCTTCATAGAAGTACTTTATGGGCTATTTTTTATTTTAATTAAATTCTTCTGAACTTAAATTGATCGGTCATTACGTAAATGAGACTGTGTTTTTGTTTACGTAATGACTGTGACTAGATCGGATAAGATAGAAAGTCGTCCGACATTTTAGATAAGAGTTTATTAGTTTTTAATTGGTAAATACAACGGAAATACTTTATTAATTAATTAGGAAAGTTTCATATTATTAGAAAGTGATGTTAAAACTATTTTCAGATGCGTTTATAGATATAGGATCCGTTTGGCCGATCATATGCCAAAAACCCTTTGATATTAAATGTTTTCAATTGAAGGCACTTTTTAACTAAGTCTTAGAGGTGGTTATATAAATAAGGACTTCATCACTTTAACACAAGGAACGACCGGTGCAGTGTGTGCGACTGGTATAGATTAAAGGTTAGGTCCAGTTCTGATCACGTTAACGCGGAGGTTCCTTTTTAATTAACTCTTTTTCAAAGAAGAAAACATTTCCCCGTAAGTATTATTACTTAGACAATAAGAGTATTGTCTGATTGATTTGAATTACATTCCAGTATATATTTTATCTAATTATTTACTCTCACTTTTATTTTGTGAACTTTATAACCCTGAATTTATTAGCCTTAGATAAACATCATAACAATAGTAATCGATAGAATGACATCGGTCTGTGGGATCAATAATCTTTTATATTACTCTGACGTAATCCGTATACTTGCGGATAACACACATCAAGTTTTTTGTGCCGTAGTCGGGGACCAGTTACGTCAAATTTTGTACCTTGTTGTTAGACCGTCTAGACTAAGGCATCCCTTAGTCGGTCAATGAAAAGAACTCGCAGTACCAAAAACTTAGTTGATCCAATAGAAGAACCCGAACGATACACATGAGCTCGTCTTTTACTCTAAAGACTCAAAAGAGCAATGGAAGAAGATCAAAACGCAAAACCTCTTAAGGATTTCTCCCTGCCCTCTAATGAAGATCCCCACTCTAGTATAGTTAACTCGACTGTACCAGCTCATAACTTTGAATTAAAACCATCTCTGTTATAATTAGTGTAACAAAACCAGTTCGCAGGTCTTCCTACGGAAAACCCGAACCAACATCTTAAAGTTTTTATCCAATTAGTCGATACCTTAAAAGCGAATGGAGCTCCTCCTGAGGCGATACGTCTAAGAATATTCCCCTTTTCCCTCAGAGATAGAGCCTGATCATGGTTAAATTTCCTTCTAGCCAACTCAATAACCACTTGGAATGACCTAAAGAAAGTATTCCTTGATAGATACTTTGCACCGAGTAAAATCGTTGTCCTACCAAACCAAATAACCCGATTTACCCATAACGAGGGAAAATCATTTTTCGATGCTTGAGAGAGATACAAAGAACTATGAAGAGCTTGTCCACACCATGGCTTAGAACAATGGCTTATAATCCATACATTTTATAACTGACTCATCTACAACACTAAGATGACCATCGACGCTGCCGCTGGTGGCGCACTGATGAACAAACCCTATCCAGAGGTAGGGATGTAAATGGATATCCATGGGGAGGGATACTATGATATTTGTATCCGCCCCGTTAGATAAAAATGTTATCCATATTCGTCCCATATCCATGTGGGTATCCGTTAAGTGGGTAATCCACGGGTTTAACGGTATCCGCGGATATTTACAGATATCCATTGATAATATGTTTTTTAAAATTCTTTTAAAGACACAAAAAGTTATTATCATATAACATACATACAATTCGCTCTTAATTTAACAGCGGACAACTGAGGAGTATGAAGAAGACATTGGTTCGACAGAGGAATGACGACCCTAGTTGGTTGGAAAGTTAAATTATGAATTGAGGTATGAAGTATTGAAGAGTTTAAATATGAAATAGCTAATAAAATTTGAATGAAATGTAAAAGGTTTTATTAAAAGAAAATTTCATATATATATATATATATATATATATATATATATATATATATATATATATATATATATATATATATATATATATATATATATATATATATATATATATATATATATATATATATATATATATATATATATATAAAAGAAGACTAATAGATGAAAAAAAATAAGGTATAATAAACTAATACTATTTAAATGATTTTTATAATTTATTAACAGATATGGATATTCGCGGGTACAAATATCATTAAATCTGTATCCATATCCATTAACAAATGGATATTTAAATATCCATTTATTTTATCCGTGGATATCCATTAATTTATCCACCCCATATCCGTGATGAATTTTATCCGTAGATATCCGCGGGTACAAATAATTTTGCCATCCCTACCCAGAGACTTATGCTCTCATTGAGGATATGGCACAAAACCATTACCAATGGGGGACCGAACGAGCACCTGTAGAGAATAAAGAGACCAAAGGAGGTGTGTGCGAAGTTAGTTGTTTTGACCATATGAATGCAAAATGGACACCATAGCCCAAAAAGTAGAAAATCTGACTATCAACCCCACAACTACCGTAGCTGCAGTTCAACTTGGATGCAAGATCTGTGGAACCCCGAGACATACCTTAGCTGAATGTAACCTTTTAGTCGAAGCTCCCATAAATCATGTCAATTATGCCCAATGTAACCCCTATTCTAACACATATAACCTTGGATGGAAGAATCACCCAAAAGTTTCCTATAAGAATGATAACCCTATTCAAAATTCAACACCTCAAAGAACACTCGGTTTCCAAACTCAAAGACCAGACCCACCTGCACCATATGTCCCTCAAAATTCAAATTTTGAGAAAAATATGGAAGAGTTTGTCACAACCCAACTTCAACAAAATAAGGATTTCATGAATCAAAACATTCATATGAATGGATTAATTACTCAATTGGGAACTAAACTCGATTTTGTAATTACCCATAACAAAATGCTTGAAACCCAAATTTCTCAAGTGGCACAACAACAAGCTACTCATGCTACACCAGGAGGACAATTTTCTGGACAACCTCAATCTAATCCTAAAGGGCATGCTAACGTTATCGCTCTAAGGAGTGAGACCACTTACGATGGACCTACAAACCATATGTTGGATAAACCAGAACCTCTTAAGAAAAATGTTGTGACCACATCAGATAAAGAAGTTGAAAACCAGTGGAATCTAAGAAACCTAAGGATGAAAAAGTTAAAGATAAGGAAGGAGAAAAGGAAAATAAAGTTTATGTAACACCCCTCCTTACAAACCTCTGATTTCATACCCACAAAGACTAAAACAAACCAAAATAGATAACCAATACAAAAAGTTCATAAAAGTGATTGAGAAACTCCATGTTGAGACTCCATTCACCGAAGCCATTACCCAAATACCATCTTATGCCAAATTCCTTAAAGACATTTTAACCAACAAATGAAGACTTGGTGATCATAAACCCTTAGTATGCAATTTTATTGCCGAACACAAGTTTTCTAAAAAAGAGAAAGAACCAGGAAGTTTTTCTTTACCTTGTGTTTTAGGGAGTCATGTTATCGATAAAGAACTTCTAAACTTAGGAGCCAGTGTGAGCTTAATGCCTTTAGCCGTTTGTAAGAGGTTAAACCTAGGAGAAATGTAACCAACTAGGATGTCTCTTCAATTCGCTGATAGATTAGTCAAATATCCAATCGACATTTTGGAAGACGTCCCAGTTAGGATTGGCCAACTCTATATTCCAACAGATTTCTTTGTCATGGATATTAAAGAAGATGACCATATCCCAATCCTTTTAGGTAGACCCTTTTTATCAACAGTCGGAGCCATAATAGATATCAAGAAAGGAAAAATGACATTTGAGGTTAGGTAATGAAAAAGTAGAATTCATATTATCTCATTGATTAATGCATAAGAGAGTTAGATCAAGTAGATACAGTTGAAATCATCAAATTACCTTCGACCCCCATAATGGAGGACGACAAATTTTAATGTTTATCTAAACCTTACATAGATGATAGTCTTTATTAATGTTAAGCATTCACCCACGATCATATTCCATGTCCTAAGAAACCATCAATAGAGCTTAAGAAACTACCCAAGAATCTGAGATATGAATTCTTAGACAAAGAATTAAACCGCCCAGTCATAGTCAGTGCCACTTTAGATGGCCCTGAGAAAAATCAACTCTTAGATGTCTTACGAAAATATACCTCAGCTCTAGGTTATAACATTTCTTATCTTAAAGGAATAAGTCATTTTGTGTGCATGCCCCAGATTACACTAGAGGAAGATTCTAAACCCTCTAGAGAACATCAAAGAAAGATAAACCCTATAATGAGTGATGCGGTAAAAAGGGAAGTGTTGAATTTATTGGCGGCTGGAATAATATATTAAATTTATGATAGTAAATGGGTAAGCCTTTTACATGTGGTACCTAAAAAGGGAGGTGTCACTATCGTAAAAAATGAAAAAGGAGAACAAATAGCTAAACGTATAGAAACGGTTGACGGATGTGTATCGATTATTGAAAACTGAATAAGGTAACTAGGAACGATCATTTTCCACTTCCATTTGTAGACCAAATGCTTGAACGTCTAGCTAAACATTCTTACTTTTGTTATTCAAATGGATATTCCGGATTTTTCCAAATTCCCATTCACCCCGGTGATCAAGGGAAAATAACCTTTACATGTCCTTATGGAACATTTGCCTACCGACGAATGCCATTTGGACTATGCAATGCCCTATCTACTTTCCAACGCTGTATGATGTCAAGCTTCACAGATTTTCTTGACAAGATCATGGAAGTTTTTATGGATGATTTCTCGGTATGTGGGTCCACTTTTAAAAACTGCCTAACCAACCTTGAGAAAATCCTAGAAAGTTGCGTGGAAGTCAACCTTGTTCTAAACTAGGAGAAATTCCATTTTATGGTAACCGAAGGAATAGTGTTAGGACACATAAGTTCCATTTCTTTCTCTTTCTTTTAAGATTTTCCATAATTATTATAAAAGAGACAAGGGATAGACATAATATTGAAACACAAATTAATACAATCATAAGACATCATCATATACTTCCATATAATTAATAACAACCACAAAACTTCACAACATAATGCGATACTTCTCAAAACATCACATATACTTCACTTAACACAACATCATGCAATGCCACAATTAATGAAATGCAACTTCAAAAGACTCATGCATGCGGTACCAGAACATCACTTTATGACTTAGTCATCGTTATCTCCAAAGATCCCACCAATAGGATCGATTACCGCTTGGAACCAGATCACATAATCATTTGCACTTAATCCTCACAATGGATTAAGGCCATTACTGGACCAGAACATCCTATCATATCATCATTGGATTTTCATGCTGAAAAACGTCACTAGACATCTCGTCCTAATAAATGATATGAATACATGAAGCAAAATACATAAAGTATGACCACGGCTGGTCAAAATGCACCATCACTCATCATAATATCATCATACAACATCATAAACATCTTAATCATGATATCCTCTTTTATCTAATATTTATAACCATGATTCACCATAAAACATCAATTATTTATAGTAGACATCAATAATTTTATTCTTAGCAGTCACACACTAACAACATGATTTTTCACAAAGTAAGGCACCTAGTATGTTCACCTCTGTATAACATACATCATACATTTTTATTAAATTACCATGACATTAAATCATGTTCACAATCTTTTACACATAAGGCATACACATACTAAAAGAGAAACAGACTCACAGTTGGTAAAATAAGGTCATCAGAAAATAAATAAAAACAAGGTGTTACGATCGTCACCCCTCAACCCATGATCCCCGTCACACAGTCTGTGACCACCGTCACCCCAATTGTGACGACCGTCACACCAATTGTGGCGATCGTCACACTGTATTCCCAGGATCCTGCATAATTTACGTCACTTAAGTATCATGTTAGGATTCATTATGGTTTATATTCAAATTATAACAATCTCTCCACTAGTCTTACGATTACATTTTCGATTCGAATTCAATCCTTCTAATATTCAACTATTATTTAAGCAACTCAAAACTCGGGCAATTACCAAATTCTCAATTCCCTAATATATAATAACTAGGATTAAGCACCATTTACCTTTGATTATCGTCGATTATTTGAATCTTCATTTGCGTTATTCCGTTTTCTTCTTCCGATCTCCTCCCGAAGCCATAACCCATGTTCTTTTTTTCTCTATGCCTTTTATCTAATTCTCCACGTAAAAAAAAATGAACTTTTCAACTACCACTTGTAACCCTCACATTTTAATTATGTTTTTTCAATAATACCTTCCTTTAATCTTCACCAATTATCACAATATCCTTATATTTCTCTATCTCATATTTTATCCTATTTTCATATATAATATAATTCTCTAAAACAATTCCAATTACTAAAAGATAATTCCAATTACTAAAAAAAATACTCGATATTTATATTAAATTATATGATTAATATATAAAGTAAACAATTCAGGTTAAAGATTAAAATAAATAATATAAGTGTTTATAAATAAATTATGGATGAATAATTTTAACGGTTGATTTCATCACTTTACTAACTATTACTTTAGCTAAATGAATTAATTCCATTAACATTATTAACCTTTATTCATTATTGTTTATTAATTTTAAAATATATTGTTGTCTCAAACTTGTTAGTTGTTACCACTTTATTCATTCTTTTAAGAGATTTTTTTATGTTAAATATAGTACTCATGATGCAAAATATGATATCTTCACTTTTGTTTACTAATATTTGTGAAGTTAAAATATCTAACTTTTTTTCTTCTCTTTTTATAAATGAAAAGAAAAGAAAAATAAGAAAGTACACTAATATGTGTGCATAAGACATTGATTTTCTTTTAATACAATTCGCTATAACTTTTGTGAAGATTTCAATAGAATTTATTTAAAAAACTTTAGATGATAGATCACATTTGAATCAACAATTTCATTTATTTAAATAGTTTAATCAAAATAGATTTTGAAACAACCAGTTGGTTTTAGTAAAAAAATTGATGCATTTTTAGTGAGAACATAAAATTAATCTCGTTTCAAAGTTTATATCTTAAGTTTCAAAGTTTAGTAAAAAGCTTATCATTTGAAAATTCCACAATATCTATAATTAAATATAAAAAAATTTCAAAATAAAAGACTTTTCAGAACTTGTCTTTTCAACCATATTAATTATTGTTAAAATATTTGTTAAATTTATAAATCTAAATCATAAATTGTTAAAACATGTTAATTCATTAACTAAAATAAAGTTTATTTATTAAAATCTATAATTATACTTATCAAGAATTTAAAAATTTAAAAATTTAAATATGTATTCTATTGAAACCCGGGTAACACAAAAGTGTAAAAATTTAAAAATTACAATTATTTTAGATATTTAATGTGTATAACAATCTCTTTTTTAGATATTTAATGTGTATAACAATCTCTTTTAAATGACATGTATGACTCAAAAATCATATTTAGTATATGAAGAATGATAAAAAAAAAAAATTCATAATTATTATATGAACAATATGAAAATGTGTATTATTTATAGCATATATTGACTGTATATATCGGTGGTACATGTAAATGATGATATTATTTTTGATTGAAATGCATGATTCAAAGAGTTATATTTAATTTATGAGATTTGTGAGAAATCAATTGCATTTATCTATTATTTTAATTGATATTATAATTTAAGTTAATGATATATTAATTGTGTTTTTTATATTTTCTTCAAATAATATTCGTAACATTTAAGTTTTTAAAAGATTTAAATGCATTTTTGGTCTTCTTATTTTAATGTTTTTCACTTTTTGTCCATATTTACAAACTCTAGAATCTTCTTATATGTGTAAACATTCTTTTTTCTTTGTCTTCTTCCTTCCTCAGAGCAAACAAAAGAAGATTTAATTATCTTTGCACATTAAGATTTGACCTCACTCAGTTTTCACCATAAAAACTGTTCCGGACTGGGCCTCGAGGACACTGCTGACCCATGACTCAACATGTCGGGCAAAGACCCATCTAGTCGGCCACATCTTCTGCATCGTCGGACAGACTCACGACTGCCCAAGCAGATGCCTGCACATCGGACAAACACCCTATCCACTGGGCAGGTGACGGGGAGACCATGTCTCCCCATCATCTGCCACGTCACCCAACTGTCCACCATTATCTCCTGGAAGATAGGGGCAGTTGGACCAAGGGCAAGACCACGTGTTAGGTCTTACACGCTCCTACGCGTACCTTGGCAGTTCTTCCTTGGGCCTAGCTAATCCAGCCCAAAGAAGAACTTTGACCCAGCGCTGGGGACTCACTGTAAATACCCTTTTTCACTAAAGGGTAAGGTATGCTGCAACATTTTCTCTCTTACCATTATGTACCGTATACTTACTTTGGCATCAGAGTGCCTTACATGTACACCCCCTCCTCGCTTATCAACCCCCTTATTGTTCGTGTTCGACCACTGGAAGGCCCTCCTGATCAGATAAGATCAGTGACGTCGTCTGTGGAAACCTAGTTATCCCCTTCTTCCACAACAGAAGATCAAAGCTCAAATCCATCTTCCATCCTTCCAGTATGGCCGGAGAGCACGCCGTAAATCATCGCATTCCCCTCGTCGACTACACGACGGAGGACAACCTGAACTACAACGAAACTGATCACAAAGACGGACAACTTGCCACTCCGTCGCCTGAATCCGAAGATAATGGGGATCCACAACCTTAGTCTCAAATTCCGCCGGTCTCTCCATTCCATCCCATCCCAGTGCCCGTCGAAGGAGACGTCACTATGATTGCTATGGTGAACGCCCTCAACCAGGCCAGCTCCATGCTCTACCAACAACACGAGAGGATCATGGCCTTGGAGGCTGACCGACGGGAAGATCGCCCCCAGCAAGGACGAAGGACGCTGCACGAGAAGCAACGTCCAGAAGCTACAAAGAAACGAGGACGTTCTCCTCCACGGCGGGGACGATGCTCTCCCAAGCCTAAGAAGAACAGAACCAGGATACGCCATGAGACCGATCGACCGAGGACCTCGCCCCGACGCGAGCAGAGTCCTAAAAATGATGAGTTTTCCCCATTGAGAAGTGATGGGGAAGACCCCCATTACCCGCTCTCGCGAGAAATTATGGAGGCACCACTCCCCAAAGGCATGGAGAAACCCCTACACTTGTCCATCTACGACGGGACCACTGATCCCGATGATCACGTCGACAACATCAATGCCATGCTCGACTACCGCAACGACATCACCGGGCATCCCAAATGCAGAATGTTTTCAACAACTCTAAGAAAAGAAGCCATGGCCTGGTACAAAAGCCTGGCCCCGGAGTCCATCACATCCTGGAGAGTCATGAAATCTACATTCACGAGGCACTTCACAGCCTCCCGGCGTCATCCCAAAACTGAGGCAACCCTTGAAGCTATAGTGCAGAGGAAGAATGAGACACTGTACTCGTACATCGATTTGTTCGACCAAGAGGCGGTCGAGGTAGACACAACGGAGCACATGAAGAAATACCTCCTCGAGAGAGAGGACTCTTTCCCGGAAACGAACTCAGCAGAGCGGTCGGGATAGAGCCTCCCCGTACCCTGGACGAGCTCCTGCACAAAGCCCAAGCTTACATCAGATATGAAAAAAAACAGGTTGCCCATAATGCTCGAAATGACCAAAATACCGGTGAAACCGATCACCCCAAGTGCGAGGACCCCAACGCCCCCTGCCGCAATGGGGACAAGCAGAGGGAGGATAACCATGTGAGACCTGTGAAGGAAGGGGGCCCGCGGGACGTTACAGCGAATACACGTTGCTAACAGCTCCCCGCGAATGCATCCTCACCGAGTGCATCAATTCCGAGTTTAAACAGGGCAGGGTAAGGTTCCCCAAACCTTCTGCACCCAAGCCCCATACCGACAAGTCTAAGTACTGCCGTTTTCACATAAGTCACGGACATGTGACCGAAGACTGCGTCCATCTGAAAGACGCAATTTAGATCCTGATTCAGGAAGGCCATCTCAAATAGTACACCAAGAAGAACAAAACTCCCCGACACGAGGAGCAAGAGACGAAGAGAGCTCGCTGTAGCGGTAAAAACATGAGTGTAAGCTATTAATTAACTTAACTCAAAGTAAACAGAGTCGCCACCGCGCTTTTATTTTTATTCCAAGAGGAAAAGGAAAAAAGAGCGAATAAATCCTAATGAATCAAAAAGAGAAAAGCTAAAGAAACACAACAGAGAAACAGGTAAGGGGATAGGTTACACAATGGGAAGGTTTTATGCACCCAAAATATTCGTGATACTCCACGGGAGCCCCTTGAAAAATTTACTGTTTTTGGTTTGGAAATGGTTTGTAAAATGTGAGTGGAGATGTGAGAAAAGAATTGTTTTTAATATTTTTGTGTTAGGAGATGTTTACCACCTCATGCCTACGTACCCACAAAGTGCAATGCAAGATCAAAACCTCGTAGTTCGTGGTACAAATAGTGAAAAGGGTGGGTTACGATTAATTTTATTAAGTGAAGAGAATTTGTCATCTTCAAGTGGATAGTCAAACAAATCTACCATGAGAATGAAGGCATGGACTCATACATCATTATGGGGAGGGCGCCAACTCGGATAAAATCAACGAGTATGCCACTAAACCCCTACAAATGACAAGAGACTCAATTACATCAAACTACAACCATGGAGATTGAGAGACTTGCACCCGGCTAAAGAATAATGACTCATAATCGGCACCTTTTTTTTTAAAAAAAGAAAGCAAAAGTGCACAAAGGCACAAAACAACTTGAATGAGTTTGATTCTTTTTATTTTTGAATTAAGGTCAACATGATTAGATTCATTGATTTTAAAAAGAAAAGAAAAAAAAATAAAAAGCCACTTGACAAAAGTCAAGGTTTTGGTTTGTTAAAGAGGTGATGATTTAAAAAAAAGAATCCTTTGAAAAAGGGAGAAGGTTTTGAAAATTAAAGAATGGGAGGAGATGAAGGGACTATCCTAAAAAAGAAAATAAGGAGATAAGGGAAGAAAGATCTAACCAAACTTGATGACATTCCAAATTATGAGCATAAGAGTTCCATCCTTATAAGCTAGAAAATGACCAAATAAAGGCTAAATCCAACTTCATGAATATCAAAGAAAGGGGAAGGGATCCTAAAATCTAAGTCCAAAATCTCCATTTCAATGCCAAGGATAGTAACCAAAAGTCCACAAATTAAAGTCACAAGTATTTTAGAAGTTTAATCATTTATTAATGTTTTTGTGTCCAAATGGACAAAAGGAAAATCAACATCAAAATAAAAAGAACAAATGATAAACATGATATGGATGAATAAAGCAAAATAGAATAAAGGCAATAAAAGTGCAAGAAATTAAATGTTAGTAACAAAAGCAAATAAAAGTGCAAGAGTATAAAATATTGATAATAATAGTATAATAATATTCACATAATGATGGTATGGTGAACTTAATCAACCACAACCAAAAAGAAAGAGTAACCAAAATCGAAGGCAACCGGATCCGCTTAGCATCTTACACTATAGCGACTAATCAAGGCAAACCGAACCGAATTCAATGAAATTTGAAAGGTGACTGGGAGACCCAAAGCACCTACGCATCAAACATTCATAAGTCTCGATTCTTAATGCAATATGATTAACCACTTTGGGATTACGCGATCAACAAGAGATCCGGTCCACGAAAGTGAAAGTACCCAATTAGATTTTTATTCCAAAGTCGGGACACATTTAGGTCTATGTTAAGCAATCGTCGAGTAATTTACGAAGTAATTACCCTACAAATAAGGTCGGCCACCACCAATTAAGGTGCATAATATTAGTGATAATGCATGCGAGATAAACAATATGTAAATCGTTATTCGGACGCGATACCTTACAAAACTAAAGGTGAATACCAAATTGAGCCGCACTTATGGTATTCTTCCATCCTTAAGTTCAATCACTCATCTCGGTGAATTCAAGCATGAAAATGTACCACTAATGCAAAGTACCTTAAATGAATTGAATAATCCATTAAAAGGTAGTTTTGAATTAATGAACATTAACTACTCTAATCTACATCCAAAGTTCATTGAAATTAAGGAGAAATCACTCCCAAAAGTGATTCCCAAGGTAATAATAAAAAGGAAGGAGAAGAAGAAGAAAGAGGAACCAAAAAGGGCTTGAAACAAGCCAAGAATTCAATTCTGACTTGCGTTAACCAGTTAACGCATATGGTTAACTGGTTAACACTGAAGCAGCAACAGAAAATATGCAGAAATTCAGCATTGATCCATTTCCAAAACTCTTTCAAAACATTTAATGATCATGATCTGGATTTGCACGAATTTTAAAACCAAAATACAGTGGAATCCCTGCAATCAAACAACAAATAAAGATCCAAAGGATCTAGAAACAAAAACACCAAGGATCTACATCTTTAATGGTTGATGGTGAGTATGGGTTTGTGGAAGGAGAGGAATTACCAAAGTCACTTCTTTAAATTGGACCAACACAAGCTTAGATCTTCTGAAATTGATGAACAAAAGAATGAAAGGTGAAGGTTTGGCTCAAGTTAATCAAGAAATTAATGTGAATTCTTGATAACTTCAAAAGAAAGAAAGTGAGCTTTTGAGAATTTTGGTGTTGGGGGAGTATTTTGCAAGAGATTTGTTGGCTATCAAAAGCTTGTGGAATGAATGAAATTGTGGTCCTATTTAAAGGCCTTAGGTATAAAAATTTGGTGGAGTGGAGCTTGCTTTGGTAATTTGAATTTAGGTTTGGTAATTGAAATTTTGGTGGGAAATGGAAAAGAGTGGTGATTAATGAGGGTTTATGGTAGGAAATGATCAAAGTGATGTAGAGAAATCAGAAACCAATGGATCTAGAATATTCCAATTAAATCAATGATCTAAGGGTACTGAATTTGAATAAAAAATTCAAATTTCGCATTGGTTAACCGGTTAACGCATTTGGTTAACCGGTTAACCAAGCTGAAATTTGAATTTTTTATTCAAACATGGTTACTTGGTTGTTTCGGCCCGATTCTTGTTGTACGTCGAAGAAGTAAACACACGATCCTTGGAAATCCTGAGTGAATCAATTAACTTGGGAAATCCTCGATCAGATAAATTTGAATTATTTGCGGATCAACTTCGACTTCTGTCTGTGAAATTTGCAGGACTTCTACTTTTGGCATTTTCAATGGTTCCTCTTCCTGAAAAAAAAAGGTTAATAAAAGGAAACAAAATATTTTTGGATTTTGATTAATGGTTAGTAAACATAAACAAATAAAGTAATTAAAGACAATGGTGATCCCCTGCGAGGCATAAACCTAACCCGAGAAGAACCGTGTAACCAGTGCGATCTTGTTTGTATGCAAGATGCAGATGAAAATACAAAGAAAACTTAGGGCAAAAATTAGGGTGAAATAGCTGCCCCTATTTAAGTTTCTTCAATCTGAAGATACGAAGATTGACATTTTTGTCTCTGTAGGACGGGAGAGACTTAAATACAGAAAACCCAAACTTTTGTCCTAAGAGAACATGATATGATAGGAATATGAGATGGTATGCAAATCCAAGATCTATGTGGGGAAAAAACACGACCATCAGAGAGAAACAAAAAGCTTGGGGACACAAAAGAAAATCCCGCTGAGGAAACAACAGACACCAAAACAGTTACCAGGAAAATAAATCATTGGATAACCGACTCCACATGGGGGAAAAGAATATATGACATAATCAAGGTAAAAGGGTCACCAAGGGGAGTAAACACTCTGCCAGGGAATATCAACCAAACAAAAATATTCGAGTCCAAAAATGGAGGAATACCGAGTTGGTAAAGAATCATTAACTACCGGTTTACTGGGTAGAAAATATGAAAATAATGGACTCAACTATCGATTTACTGGATAGGAGCAAAACAAAGAGGGATAACTTCCACTACCTTTTTACTGGGTAGAAAAATTCTCAACTACTTGATTTACTGGGTAGGAGCACAACAAAGGGAAACAAATTCTATTACCTTTTTACTGGGTAGAAAGAAGAACTCTCGACTACCGGATTTACTGGGTAGGAGTACAAGCAAAAGAGCTTGATTAATTTGGTAATATTACCCACTATCGAATAACTGATAGCTTAATTCCAAAGTAATATACTCAAGCTAGAGAAAAATATTGCCCACTATCAAACAATGATAGCTTAATTCCAAAGCAAACATTACTCACAAAAGGGGACCAAAGTTCAATCCAAGAACAAGTTGGAGAGAAATGGTCAAACAAGACTCATCCCGAGGAGGAAATATCTCAACTGGGGAAATTCCATCCAGATAATAAACTGGGGAGTAAACTAAATCAAAATCATCCACGAGAAATAAACTCAGTGGGAAAATAGAAAGGATAAACACTTTCTGCTTAAGGGTCGACACTCTAAACTTGAGAAGAAGACAACACACACACACTCTGTGGGGAAAGATCACACCAAAGAGCGGGGAACAAAGATAAATGCAAGAATGAAAGCAAACCATGCTATGCTCATGCGTATGAATATGCGTATGAATATGCTGACAAAACAAACACAAAGATAAGCAACTGGTGACATAAACACCACAATAAACAAATACTCGGCTAATCAGGGAAACAAGGCCAGGAAACATGCTGGAGGTTTAACTTGACATCCTGCAAGGTGTTGCACCCCAAAATTTGCCCTCATAATACAAGACTTTGTGTGCTAAGAAGGTTCACAAGGTTTACAAGTTTCTCAAAGCTTTCAATACCTTTCATGAGGTTCATGAGGTCTACAAGTCACTTCATGAAGGTTCACAAGGTTCACAAGTTTCTCAACATTTCCATAACCTTTCATGAGGTTCATGAAGTCTACAAATTACTTCTTGAAGGTTCACAAGGTTCACAAGATTCACAATGATTACAAAGCTCTCCTGAGGTTCATGAGGTCTACAAAGTCACTTCATGAGGTTCACAAGGTTCACAAGCTTTACAATACCTCCCATGAGGTTCACAAGACATTTTATGATGGTTCACAATGTTCACAAGTTTCTTAACATTTCCATAACCTTTCATGAGGTTCATGAAGTCTACAAGTCACTTCTTGAAGGTTCACAAGGTTCACAAGATTCACAATGATTACAAAGCTCTCCTGAGGTTCATGGGGTCTACAAAGTCACTTCATGAGGTTCACAAGGTTCACAAGACACTTTATGATGGTTCACAAGGTTCACAAAGTTCACAATTGGTCAAAAGAGTTGACAATTCCCTCAAACAATGCACCTCCTAAGCAGTGCATCCAAAACTAGGGTTTTGACTTTAATCAGACTAAATGGACTTCCAAGACTTAAAGTGAGCTTCATAACATCTTATATAAGTGTAATAATCCCCATGACAAGTTTCAAGACTTTTCTCAAAAATTTGCTCAGTCAGATGATCAGATAAGTCAAAATCAGTCAGTGCAGTTAAAAAGTCAAACTGAGGTCAACTGTGGTCAAACCAAAGTCAAACTTCATGATTTTTTGCCAACATCAAGTATATGAAGTAAAATTCATCATTTGATCAAGGGTTGATCATGATTCATCAAGGAGATTCCAGATCATCAATAATCAGGAGTTTCTAAATTAGGGTTTCCTTAGTAAAAGTCAACTGAACTTTGACCAGCCATAATTTTCACATACTTCATCACCAAGTCTCCATCCAAAGCTCATTTTGAAGAAAATTTAATTCTCTACAACTTTGATCTTGCAAGTTAAGCCCAAAAATGCTTCATTTGGAAGATATGAGCTAAGACATTATAGGTCATTTCAAAAGTCAACAAAAAGTCAACAACTTCAAAAGGGCATAACTTGAGATTGGTAAATGATATGGACTTGAAACCAATGGGGTTGTTTATAGGACTCTTCAAGCTTTCCAAAATGTCCAAGAACACCCTCATACCTTTAAAATTGAGGGAGATGTGCCTTTGCAAAGTTGGGAAATTTTATGATGGTTTATGTTGAAAATGGAGGTTTAAAACCACTTCTTTCCAAATGGGCTGGCCAAATTGTGATCCAATCCATATCACATCATCATGCACGACCCAATTGATTAAAAATCATAATTTTTATTATTTTATTTTTATTTATTTTGATTTAATTCATAAAAAATCATTTTAAATAAATATAAAATATGAAAATATATTTTTGGATGAAGATTGAGCTTCTAGAATCTCATCAATATTGATTGAAGTTGAAAGAGAAAGAAATCATGTGATTTATCTAAAAATAGTAAGCTTTCATGAGAAAATATTGAAGTTTCAAAGCATGATCAATCTCAATCTTTTTAAATCAATTCTTGCACACAACCAATGAAGTTTTTGACCTAGAATCATTCACATATAAGTATCAAACATAATGCAAACCCTCATTCACGGATTCCAGCAGCCAAGGGTAAGTTTCAAAACCTCAAAAATTCATCAAAAAAGTGATATTCGGATTCTTCAATCCAAGAGGTTTCAAGGTAAAATAAAGACATAGACGTGTTCTTTGATCATCACTGAAGCTAAAGCATCACTCATATGCATCCCATGTGCACCATATTGGCCAAACCGAATTCACTTTTACCATGAATAAAATTTTTTCGATTCCATTGATTGGTTGTGTTTTATTGAAATTTGTTTACATAATCTTGTTTGTGACATTGTATAGATTGTTTCTGGACCAATGAATTGAAGTTTCCTTGCCTAAAACAGATTCGGCCATAGCTAGGGTTTTGACCTTCAAAATGGGATCCTTTGATTCATTGAACTTAAATGAATTCTAAGAACATAGGAATGTTCTATGAATCACTAGGATCATAAAGCTGTAATTAATTTTATGAATCGTTACTGTTTGGTGCAAGTTTCATTTTTCGTAGGTTTGAAGCATGAAGAACTCGCAGGTAAATTTGCAGCAATACTCGTAGGTAAAAACGCAGGTACAAGGAAGAAGATGAAGTCCATTCGCGCCTGTTTTCAAAATTTGAATTCTTGTTTAAAAATATTATGAATTAGTTCTGAATTTATTTCACAAACGTACGTTTGTCCTGGTGGTAAGGCTGATACGCGTATTATGTGAAGGCATTGGTTCAATACTTGGCTGGGCACATTTTTTCTCTTATTTTTTTCAGGTCAAGCGTACATAATATATTATACAATGTTACCATTCCATTAGCAGATGGGCTCTCCCAGCCAGGCGGTAACGTATGCATGCTTGTAACCAAAAGGTCCTGGGTACGATTCCCACCCCAGGCCTTTTGTTTTCATTATTTTCTGGATTTTTCATGGACATTGCACAAAAACAACTAGAGCCAGTCTGTTATCACCAACGCATGGGCAGCCTGATGGTATGTTTTGATGCTGACAAGCTTGAAGACCTGGGTTCAAACCCAGCCAAGGTAAGTTCTTATTTTTTATCACTTTTTTCTATTTTCTTTAATTAATTAGTTTATTTGTTTTATATTCTTAATAAAAAATAAATCACATATATTCAAAATTTAAAATAACATCTTATTCTCTAAAAGTTCTAAACTTTCTATTTTTTTTTTAATTCAAAAATTTATTTTATTATTTTATGTAATTATAATATATATGCATATATTAGTTAAAATAATTTTGTATCTAAACAAACCCTAATTTTCTAAACAAACCCTAAAATATTTTCTAAAATAAAACTTAATTCTATTTTTTTTCTAAATAATTTTATTTTCTAATTCTTAATGTAATTATTATGTATATTTATTTATTTAATATGATTCTTGTAAATTTTGTAAATATGATTATTTTTTTTTATGAACATGATATTTAAAATTTATTTTCTTTATGTAATATGTAAATACCTTTTATAATTTTTTGTTTAGAAATAATTAAATTTGGTAATGATTTAAATTTGTAATTATATCATGTTTAAAATTTTTATATTATAGTAATTATTTAATTATTCATGTTTCTAAATAAATGCTTATATATTAAAAATCCAATTTTGTGTTTATTATTCTAATCATGTCATTATAATATTTTTCTATTTATTTCCATTAATTATTGTTGCTAACCATATTCTTATTTTATTTTTTTTGCTTATTATTATCTTAAATTTTTTTTTTATCTTATTATTTTTCTAACCTTGTCTATTTTTCTAATTATTATTATTTCACTAAATTTAATTATTTTCACTAACTTTATTTATTCTTAATATTTCTACTAACCTTATTTTTTTAATTATTATTATTACTAATCCCTATTTTATTTTTGCTTATTTATTTATATCTTGCTAATTATTTTTGCTATTTATTTTGCTTATAATTATGTAATTGCTTCCTTGGTGTAAATTTTTAAATATTTAATTATTTAATTGTTGCTATGGTTAGTAATTTAGGGAGTGTAAACATGTATTCAATTTAAAATTAACTTAGATCATTTTAATCATAAGATAAATAATATTGAACACTCACACACGTAAGTCGATTTTTAATCGCCATCCTACACTTTCTAAGGCTATCCCTCTATGTTGCCTATTAATAAGGTCAAGTGGGGTGTAAAAAGCAAGTCCCTTAAAAAGAAAAATCATCAAGTCCCTCATGGTTGCCTTTACGAATCAAGTCCCTTCGAATAATGATGATAGTCCCTCCTGTATGCTTAATACACCCCACAGTTGCCTTCATAAAACAGAATGTCCCTCACATGTCCCTTACATCCAAGGTAGTTGTAAACACCCCAAATTTGCCCTCACCCATTCACACCATGGCTTGTGATCATTCTCATATGCATAAGTACAATCATATCATCTCACATCCCATTTTTGATTCACTGGATAGTTTCTAAGGCATCTGCACCTAGGGTTTGTGATCTGAGCAATCCCAAAGCTTCTTGAGGCACTCCAAAGGCCACCAGTCAATTCAAAGTGGTCCATGTGTGTTCTTATATCATATTTCATCCCCTCAAAGTCAAAATTGCAGAGGAATCACAAGAACTAGGGTTTGAGTGGATGTAGAGCCAGGATGAACTGCACAGTTGACTGAAAATTAGGGTTTTGGTTTCAGAGGCCATAACCCCAAATTTTTTGGTCATTCTTGTTTCCATTGGTCTCTATATGGTATAGGGAGTATGCATATCAATTTTCATGAAGAAATTCCATGGGGAAGTCATCTGATCAAGAGTTGACTTTTCAGACAAGTCAGTGTAAAATCAGGGCATCTGAGGCCCCCAATGACCCAACCAATGGGTGATCTTCATCATTTTGAGTGTATATGGTCTTTATTTGATCATGGAAGAAGATTGAAGTTCATAGAAATCAAGAATTTAGGGTTTTTGCAAATGTTGACTTTTTGGGCATAGTTGACTTTTCAAGAATGCATCATTTTAGGTCATTTTTCAAGCCTTGATTCATGATCCAAAAATGCTTCAAATGGAAAAACCATGGTCATGAAAGTTGTAGATCTCATCTTTCCCTTTCCAAAAAGTACAAGAGCATGATCTAATTCATCTTGGATCAAAAGTTATGGTTTGTTAAAGTTGGCAAAAATCACTAAATTTCAAGTTATGCACTAAATGGAAAACTTGCAAATTCATGTATCAAGCATTCTAGTGACTTCAAAGTGACTTCAAAACTTCATCACATGATCACATATGCCCTAAAAAACAGAATTGGCCCAAGGTATTCTTCTTTGTTTGCCTTGATTTTCAAAAGTCCCATGAGGCATTTCCATAAGTGTGCAAAAGAGGATTCTTGGCAAATCCATGCTTCAAAGAATTATGTGATCACTAGCTGATTTTTCAACATTGCCATGACTAAAAGAAATGTTGTGCTACAAAATTCAGCAAGAAGAATCACATGTGCATAAGCAAAAATCATGAGAAAACACAAGTGGACAACTTGCAAAATCACTCTCAACTCATGATCCACATGTTGCAGTCATTCATAAGCAATCCAATGGTCATCCTTGACTCAAGCTGAAGCAAGACATGCCCTAACATAGCTGCTGCCATAGCCCATGCTGCAAGTACAACAACTCTTGACTTTTTGGCCAATTGCTCCATACCTTTCCCACAGTGCATGTCAAGTCTTCTGATTCATTCCAATAGTCTAGGGATAGTGTATGGATCATAAAAACACAACACCCACAAGCCTGGAACACACACATTGCAGCATAACACAAAACTGTCCAAAAACTTCTCCTCTTCGAATCCCTTTCCTCAGCCATCAAACATCCATTTTCTCTTCACCATTGCATAATACACACTCAAAGGAACCAGAATCCACCATTAAAGCAGTTTGAAACCTCCCAAATCACAACTGTGAAATCTGTCATATCAGAACTCAAGCTTCCAAAATAGCCACCAACAAGGGGTTGTGAACATTCCATTGGCTTCAGGGGGTTCAGAGAAGGCATTCTGCATCAAAGCAAGGTCAGGAGAGCTCATATTCATAGTTCATCACTTCAGGTAGCTTCGAATCCTCAACTTTTCAGAGCTTGCATTTTTTGTTACAAATTGAAAATACATGTCTTGCTGATCATAATGATGTGTTTAGAATTGGAAATGAGTGAAAAATGAGGGTTTACTGAAGCTCTGAAACTTTGCCCGTGAATCTTGTTGGCTTCGTTTCTTCTTGTTTAAGCATGATAAATTTAGTTTGAAAGGTGATTTGAGTGGGGTTTGGGTAGAGGGTCATTTCCCTGCTTCTAATTTGGAGAATGGTGGCCTGAATCGTGATCTAGGGTTTTCAACCCGCCGGAGAAGGTGACCGGAGCTTCCCTCCGGTCACCTGAAAGTCATTAACTATAAACCCTAATTAATTTGCCAGATGCGTTCACAGCCTTAGGATGGTGATTAACTTAAGTTGTGTACGGCCCAGATTGATTCACTTAGCCCTAATTCTTTTATTTAAATTAATTAAGATTAATTAAGTTAATTGAATCAGACTCCATCCTGGCCGTTTAAAAACGCGCGCGGTCAAGCCCCTTTTCCCAGATTCAAATCTCAGCCTTTGGATTGGATTACTTTTCATTTTTATTAATATTAATTCATTTCTTTCACATTTGTTTTCTATATTTTATTTAAAATAGCAAAACTTATTTAAAAAATCTGAAATTTTTTGTACAAGTTATTATTAAATTTCAGAACCCAAAAACATTTTTTATTTTATTTTTATCATTAAAAAAATATTTTTAAATATTTAAAAGATTATTTTTAATTGATTAATGAGAATTAATTAATTAAAAATACTTTTAGGTATTTAAAAATTACAAAAAAATTCATGAAATGTTCTAAGACATTTAGAAACATTATCCAACCTTCAAACCAAATTTCTTTTTTGATCTTGATGCATTTTAAGAATTTTTCATTGAATTAAATCATATTTTGTGCATTATTTTGATCATAAGTTCAAAAATTCATTTCTGTCAATTGGTGAAGGTTGAGACATTGATTCTTCTTGCATTGTCTTTTGTTTTGCATGTAGTTCCTAGGGTAAAAAGACCATGAATAGTTCCTGCATTTTCAATTTGATTGGCATTTGTTTTGTTAAGAACCCTAAAAAACCCTAATAACTCAGAAAATTCATAACTCAAGATTGGTTGAGAGTTGAGAGCTCCCCTTTGGGCAGTGGTTTATTATAGGTCTAGGGTTTCCTTGGGTATCATTTTCCATTTTTACTTTAGGGTTTTTGCTTCTGTTTTTGGTTTGTGTTTGATGTTTGATCCATAAACCCTAATTTGGGCTTTCATTTGCATCCTTCTTGCATTCTCTTGCATAACATGACTTGTCTTTGCATTTTGTGCATTCTTGTGATTCATTTGACATCTTAAGACATGTATAAAGCATCTTTGATCATTGCATTACATATTTGCCATGTCATTGGTCTTGTATGAATCATAACTTTTCATGCTTGTTCATGCTCCTTAGCTTGCATCATTTGCATTCATAAGCTTGTATGAACATCCCCATTGTCTTGCCTCATGTTTGCAGCACCTCATAACATCATAATCATCATCAACATGCTTCTGGTCTTGCTTTGCATCATATCATTTCATCTCATCTTGCATTACATTGCATTTCTTTCTAACATTTCAGGTGGTAAGTAAACTTGAGAAGTGGATTTGCCTTCACTTCTCATAACTTTTCTTTTCATCTCTCTTGCATCCATTGCTGCATTCTTATATGTGTTTGAGTTTGAGCTTGCTCATTCTTCTTCATTCCAATTTCTTCCTTCAAGTGACTTGACTTCTTAAATGAAGCAAGTCACTTTTGCTTCTCTTGATCTTATTCATCTGCTTCCTGGTGGTTCTTCTGAAGATTGTTCTTGGAAACCTCACAAACCTTAGGACCAACCAAGCATGACAATGAATTAGGATTTTGATTAGTCCCCCCATAGTTTTACCTTTGTGTCTCTCTTTGAGTCTTCTCTTCTCATCTCATAATCAGGGACTAAACCCTAAAGGCTTTAAGACTTTGTGATTAAGCTTATGCCTGCATCCTTCTCTTAGGATGGAGTGTATAACTTTAATCCTAAGTATTAAACCCTTAAGGTGTTTAAATCTCTTAATCAATTCATCTAATAATCATCAAGACATCACACTTGTAACTTGGGCCTTGCATTAGGGTTCTAATTCTTCCTTAAGTGGTTAAGAAGGACTAACCCTAGTGTTAATGGACAAGTCCCCCTCAAGTTGTCTTACAAACCATAAAAAACACTTCATCATCATATCATTAATCTAAAATCCACTTAATAAAGGCTTGTTTTGTCATGGGTTTAATCCCTAATCATGGATTAAGTTGAGGAGTTTTCCTCAGCTTAAACATTCTCATCTATTATCCTTCTTTTAGGATGGTGTAATGGGTCTGTTTAATCCTTGATTATGGCTTAACCTCATTACTCAACACTAAACAAAAACACCAAAAACATCTAAATAATCACAAGTAGGTTAATGATCTTAATCCTACACCAAAGGTGATCAAGTGTGAGAATCTGACTTCACACTTAAGGTAATTCTCATTACCCCTAATCAGAAGGAAGATGTGATGAGTTTACTAAATCCATTGGTTTAGACTTAAGCTCATTTTCCTATGACAAACTCCAAAAAGAAATAAAAGACTGAAAACTCAAAAACAAACAATAATCGTCTCCTCCGGGATTCTTTTCTCATCTCATTCACTCACAATCGAGAACTCGCTTCTTCCGTCTAATGCAAGACAGTTCGCACCTGAGCCAGACAGGTCATACACTTGAGCATAGACAAGTAAGCAGTTCACAAGTCAATTCATCTTTCAGTCTCTTTGGGTCGAACTACGGTGTTCTGACTTCCTCATTGCACGAGAGGATACGTAGGCATAACTTAACGGTTATCGAACAAAAGTCTCTGTACATCCCCCCTCCTTCCAGCATTATTCTTTAAGCCTCATGATCATGAGCAGTTCATCCTCAGTTCCTACACTGACACTGTATATAGCACACTTCACATTGTTTTTACACTGACACCTGTACATTCTTTTCCAGCTCTTTTACACACAGATTGCACTGACACTATCCCTTTAAAACACAAATCTTTTAAGCGTGGATCCCGTCGAGTACGGCGGACAATCTGGGTGCTAATACCTTCCCAGGTTGTAACCAACCCCCTTTCTCAGTCTCTCTGGTTCGCAACCGTCTTATCCATTTCTTTCTAGGTCTATGCAGCATTGCCTTTCCTCCGGGATAAAAATGCCTAGCTGGCGACTCTTTTCTTTTCCAGTGAGTTCACGGCTGTGTGTTCTCATTGTCCCTCTCGCCGACCGTTCGCGTCTGTACCTTCATCTGATCCATTTTCATTTGTCGGGAGCGACAGCTTGGCGACTCTGCTGGGGAATCTTATACTGCAACCAGGGCTTCTGGTTCTCTTTGTGGGTTCCTCCTAGCGCTTGTTTGATTTGTGTTTACTGGGGTGTTATGTGCTTGTTTGTGCTTGTATTTATTTTTGTTTATTGCTTTATGTACAGTTACTTTACTGCTTTCTTTATTGCATTTATCATACTGTCATTGTTGCTGGCTGGATCTGGTTTCTTGTTTTGATGGGTGGGTGATTCATTGAGAGTTAAGGTCCTATACCTGGGACCTGAGTGACACCTAGGCTAGAGTGAATCATATTCTTTCCCATTCCATTTCGGTCTGGTGCGGGAATATGAAACACGGTTCAGATATGGGTTTCTTCTTGAAAACTCTGTGTTGCAGATTTCCTGCAATGCTAGGGCTATCTGGGAAGCCTGCTAAGTCTGGATGACCTTTTTAGTATTGACCTTCAGAAACTGAGGTGAATTAGAGGAGGAATTGTTATGGTTATTGTAAACACTGTACCTCCGGGTTAGAAGTGTTTACACTTCTCATAACTGATCCAAGTCTGAGGATCCTTGTTCTAGATCACCACCTGTGAGGGGGTTGGGCTGTTTACAGGTTTGCAGGTACCTTGACCTCAGAATACCCTGTTACTTTGACTTTGTTAAGAGTACTCCATGTTGGATAGTTCTTGTGATTCTAAACCCTGGACATGTAGCTCTTTATTTGAGTCCCCCCACCCTGGTTACTGGATTTATAGACCTCCACCTGGATTTCTAGAACACACATGGATCTATACCAAGGCAGTTAATCAGATCCAGCTCAGTCACAAACCCTTGCATTTCATTTGCATACATACTCATTGCATCATATTAACAGGTGCTTATTTGTGTTTCAGGGTATCCATTTTCATCTGGTTTTGGTTTTGACCCCATCTGTTAGTATTGACCTATCTCCACCACCACTTGCTTCAGCTTGTCAGCCATATACTTCAGTGACTTGCACTAGCCAGCCAGTGGCCCACTCCTCAGCATCTTCATCAGCACTTATTCTACTCAGCACTTATGGCTCCAAAGAAAAGCAACATCACTTATCATTTCTTCCAACCAGACTTATCAGACATCAGGAGGATCCAAACCCTGATCACTCCAGAGCACATACCTTTGTTCAGGGAGCATTATGGGGATATACTTGACTTGGTCATGGATCTGGACCCGTCTCAGAGGAGTTTGATCCACACCTGCATCCAGTTTTATGACCCCCCATTGAGATGTTTCACCTTTCAAGACTTTCAGTTGGGGCCTCTTTTGGAAGAATACTCATCTTTGGTTGGTCTACCTATCAAGAGGGAAATCCCATTCAACCCTGAAATGGTCTTTCCCAGCAATGGAGAGATAGCAAAAGCTTTGTATCTGGAGCCTGTTTTGATTGAACAGCATATGACCTCCAAAGCTGGAACCCTTGGTTTTCATCTGGACTTCCTGATTTCTCAAGCTAGTTTGAAGGCCTCCTTGGGGGAGTGGAAAGCTGTTTGTGCTCTGTTGGCCTTAAGTGTATATGGAATTGTGCTGTTTGCAGATGAGCCTCGATTCATCAGCAAAAGTGCAATCCATTTGTTCATCCTGAAGAACCCAGTGCCAACTTTACTGGGTAATCTCTATTACTCAGTACATCAGAGAAATGAGAAGCAGAGGGGGAGATTAGTAAGAATTTGTGCTCCATTATTCCATACTTGGCTCCTCAGGCATCTACCCAGGACAGATGCATTTCTCAATCCTCATCAGCAAAGCAACTGGGCTAAGAGACTCACTGTTCTAACTTCAGCAGATATCAGATGGTGTACTCAAAGCACCAAGGGCAGAGATATAATCACCAGCTGTGGGCACTTTCCCAATGTGCCCTTAATAGGAGTTAAGGGAAGTATCAACTACAACCCTCTGCTGTTCAGGAGGCAATTAGGCTATGCACTGGTTCATACTCCTAGGGAACAAGATTTGGTGGAGACCCTCTACTGTGAGAACAAGATTAGTTTGGCTGTTGTTAGGCAGGCTGCCTGGGCCTGGGATCATGTTCAAACTAAGGGAATTACCATTCTGGGTAAGTGCAATAATGTGGCATCAGTCCAATATTATGAGTGGTCCCATGCTAGGGCCCAATTCTCTGGAATGCCCTTCACCATAGAAGACATGCCTGAGTCATCTTCAGCACCACCCCCTGCCACTATCAGTTTGGAAGAGTTTGAGAGCTTGAAGGAAAGAAATGAGAAGTTAACTCAAGCCTTGCAGAAGACCCTCAGGGAGAGGAGTGAAGGTGTGAGGGAGGTTGAAAGATTGGAGAAATTGAGAGTAGAACACTTGATTAAGATTGAGAAGTCTGGAGATTATATCAACAAGTCTAAGGCTGGTGAACAGATTCTGAAGAATGCTTGTAAAGAAGCCCAGTTTCAGAGAGCAAGAACAGACTTGTACTTGAAGGAGAGTCAGGCCAGGTGGGTCCGGATCACTGAGGCCCGTACTCTAGAAGACAAGAGAGCTCAAGACAAGATGGAGCAGATGGAAAAAGCCCTGGCAGCAGCCCAGGAGGAAATATCAGAGCTGAAAATCAAAGCAGGAGTGAAGAGGTCTAAGGACCAAAGTCAGAACAAGAAATTGACTGCAGCTGTTGCAACAAGAAACCTTCTCATCAGAAGTCTCACGGAGCATCCGGCTGATCCTGTGACCGAAGCACTTCTCAAGGAAGTTCGTGAGGATGAGTTTGGCCTTGGAGTTTGATCATTTGCTTGTTGTTGTTCCTTTTCCATGTACTTTTGCTTTTGTGATGTATTTTGGCCCCTTTGAGGGTTTGTGTTGTAAAATGAAAAAATTGTATTATTTCACCTTTGTAATATATTTGTGTTGGGGTTCACATCAAAAGCAACTTCAACAGCATCATCTTCAAGGGTCTGGAAGGGTCAAAACTGAAGGCCAAACCGGATACCTTGAGAACAAATAAGCATAACTGCATTGCATGCTAACCCTTTTGTTTGTTTTGTAGGTTTTTTGTTTTGTTGTTGCTAACCTCTGTTGTGAATTTCAGGAATTATTGCTCGCCGCCGGGTATTTCCTCTCAACAGGCCACACAGGTATCCAACTAGAAACAACCTTCCGGGAATTCAGATGGATCAGATGCAACAAGACCTTACGGAGGTCAGAAACCAGATGGCAAACGAAAGGTTAGAGATGAGAACGCAGATGACGCAGTTCATGGAAGTTATGAACAACATGGCTCAGAGCCAGGAGAGACTGAGGGCCATGGTGGAGAGGCAAAATCAAGAGGAGCCTCATGTAGGAACTGCAGGCACCAGTAATAATGAAAGGGTGCAACCACATGTTACCCCCCCTGTGTTTGGCCCACATCTCCATCCAGAGGCTAACATCCCAGTCAACATTCAAGGGACAGCCACTGCAGCCAGAGTACTTCAAGAAGATCCTCAGGAGGACCAGTATACAGTGATGGGTGCCGGAGAGGAAACATATGATAGACGATTGGAAGAGATAGCTGAGAAGTTGAGATCACTGGAGTCTCAAAACTCTTTGGGGTTCGACGTCATGGACATGGGATTGGTAGAAGGGGTCAGGATCCCCCACAAGTTCAAGCCTCCATGTTTCGAAAAGTATAATGGGACTTCATGCCCCCGGACTCATTTGCAATCATTTCTGGGAAGGCTGAAGGCCTATACAATGGATGAGAAACTTTGGATGTTCTACTTCGAAGATAGCTTGACTGGAGCATCAAGGGAATGGTATTCCCATCTGACAAGAGCAACTGTAAGATGTTGGAAGGACCTGGCAGAGGCCTTCATCAGACAGTATCAGTATAATCTGGATATGGCACCCAATAGGACCCTCCTAATGGGGATGTCGCAATCATCTAGAGAGAGCTTCAGAGAATATGCTCAAAGATGGAGACAGCTTGCTGCTGCTGTTCAACCCCCTATGTCTGAGAGAGAAATGGCAGACATGTTTATGAATACTCTTCAGGGAACCTATATTGACAGGTTGGCTGCTTTCTCTTCCACTAGCTTCGCAGATGTTGTCATAGCTGGGGAGAGAATTGAAAGCCTGTTGAAAATGGGTAAGATCTCTGATAATGGTGCAAGCTCGTCCAGTGGTACAAGAAAGCCTTTTGCAGGCCCGAGAAGAACTGGCGAGACCAATGCCATTCACACCAACAGGGGTAGGCCCCAATATGCTCAGAGATCAATAGCGGCAGTCACTATCCCTGCTCCAGCTCATCCACAGCCAGTCTATCAATCTCCTCAACAAAACTTCCAACAACAACCCCAGTATCATCAGAATCAGTATCCTCCAAGGAACTTCAACAACAACTCCAACAACAACAATCAACAGAGGCCATTCCAACAAAGGCCCTCCCAAGCTAACCGAGTGATCGACCCGATCCCAATGCCGTATGCTGCTTTGCTGCCACAACTTCTGAAACTCAACCTAGTTGAGCTAAGAACGTTGGCACCTCCGGATCCCAACAGTCTACCAAGGAACTATGACTCCAATGCTAGGTGTGCTTTCCACTCGAACGCACCTGGTCACAGTACAGAAAAATGCAGGGCTCTGCATATGAAGGTACAAGACTTGGTAGACTCCAAGGCTCTGAATTTTGCACCTCCGCCCAATGTCAATAAAAACCCAATGCCAAACCATGGTGGTCCCCGAATTAATGCTATTGAAGAAGACCAACCGTCTTATTTAATAACCAGTGTGGATCAGATCAGGACACCATTGGTGGAAATCAAAGCTCAACTCCGTGAGGGCAATATATTCCCGGGGTGTGAACTAGGGTGTCCCTACTGCAATATTTCATGGAATGGGTGTGAAGATTTAAGGAACGGCATTGACATCCTTATTCAGAGCGGCCTGCTACAGATCACTACATCATTTCCGACAAATCCAGTAACTTCATCAACAACGGTTTCAGACCCTCCTACAACTGCAGCAACTATTGTACCCGACAATTCATCAGCACCATCAACAAGTACTTCACCTGTCCTTCCAAATGATCAATTTTCAACAGTTTCTCCTGCTACAACTTCAGCTTCGTTCCATTTCGACTCTCCATCAACAACAACAACAGTCCTTCCAACAGTACCTCCTACAACTCCAGCAAACAATCATGAAGATGTCTCTACTGTTACCATATTCTATGATCCTGAAAATAACTCCGCTTACCATTCAGAAGATGCTGCTCCCACTAGAGCGCCAGTTACAATCTTTTATGATCCACAAACAATAACAGTCCCTTCAGCAGCATCAATCAGTCCAGTCACTGTCACGGTGCCCGGACCAGTACCATATGAAAGCAATAGGGCCATCCCTTGGCACTATGGCTCTGACTTGTATTGCGAAGGAAAAAGAATCACTCTGGAAACAACGGCACCTGCACCACAAATAGATAATGTGGGGGGAGGCGGAGGCTTCACTCGAAGCGGACGTCTCTTCGCCTCACAAGTTCAAAGACCTACAGCCGAAGCAGAAGCTGCTGCCAAGGCAAAGGGTAAAGGCCCAGTGCAGGAAGATCCAGCTGCCAAAGAAGCCCTGAAGACTCCATTTGATCAGGAAGTTGATGAGTTTATGCGGATCATCAAAAAGAGTGATTACAAAATTGTGGATCAACTTCACCAGACGCCATCCAAAATCTCCATCCTCTCACTGCTTATGTGCTCCGAAGCCCATCGGAATGCACTACTTAAAGTCTTGCACGCAGCTTACGTGCCTGAGGAGATAACTGTCAACCAATTGGAAACCGTGGTTGGAAATGTTACTGCTAGCAATGGGCTAGGGTTTACCAATTCTGACTTGACAGCGGATGGCCGCAATCACAACAAAGCCTTGCACATAACCATGGAATGCAAAGGAGCTGTCCTTTCTCATGTGCTGGTGGACACAGGTTCTTCCCTGAATGTCTTACCAAAGAAGGCTCTGGTGAAGCTTGAATATGATGGATTGGCATTGAGACCCAGCAACCTGGTAGTAAGAGCCTTTGATGGTTCTAAGAGATCGGTTCTGGGAGAGATTGAGCTGCCTGTGACAATTGGCCCGCAGACCTTTAAAACTATCTTTTATGTGATGGACATTCAGCCCGCCTACAGCTGTTTGTTGGGTAGACCCTGGATTCACGCCGCCGGCGCAATAACGTCTACCCTTCACCAAAAGTTAAAATTTGAGTGGGAAGGCCAAGTTGTCACAATCTGTGGAGAGGAGGACATTTTTGTTAGCCACCTGGCTACTTATAAATACATTGAAATGGATGGAGAGATCCATGAAACAATGAGCCAAGGTTTTGAAGCCTTGAATGTGAATGAAGCATCTGCTGTATCTGGTACTCCAATGTCATCTTACCAACAAGCCCGGAAGGTTGTTGAAGAAGGAACTGCCCTAGGCTGGGGCAAGGTCTTAGCTGTGGAGGAGAAGAAGGACAAATTTGGGTTGGGTTACAAACCAACTCAACATCAAGCAAAGGCTGCTGGAGAGCCTGGTTTTGTCAGTGGGGGGATGCTTACCCCTGATGCTATCAACTGTCTGGAAGACGAGTTGGAAGAGGAGCGCAATCTGGAGAATTGGATTCGTCCGAAGATCCCGGGGAGCAGTGTCTCGAACTGGTCTTCCCAGGAGATTATAAGAGTTACTCATGCCGAGTAATTATTATTTCCTGTATTTTTATAGCATGCATCAAAGTCTTGCATCTTGCCCAAGATGACAAGACTCATTTTGTAACCAGGGCCATCTGTACTTTTGTGCAAACAAGATTAAATTAATGAAATATCAGACATCTTTTTGCAAACGAGTCTTTTTTTTCTGTTCACTGTTTTTCCTTTTTTCTTTTTGTACAAAAATAAATGGCGGTGTTTTCAAAATGATAACTTCATTTCACTTTTTTCTAAAGCAAGATTAAAATCAATCACTAAAATGAACAAACTTAACCCTTGCAGAGAGTGCCTTCCTGACAGCACCGACAGCAGCACAGCTATGACATCGTATGACTTTGACAATCCAATCAATCAAGCTGATGAAGGGGTTGATGAAGAATATGAGCTTCCTGAAGAGCTAGCCAGGTTGTTGAGACAGGAGGAAAAGGTTATTACTCCTCACCAGGAGGAGATTGAAGTGATCAATCTTGGTACGGAAGAAAATGTGAAAGAAGTTAAAATCGGGGCCTGCCTGCAAGACTCAGTGAAGAGACAGCTGATAGATCTGCTTCAAGAGTATGTTGATGTGTTTGCTTGGTCGTATCAAGACATGCCAGGGTTGGATACCGATATAGTTGTGCACAAGCTGCCCTTGAAAGAAGAGTGCCCACCGGTCAAACAAAAGCTGCGCCGAACTCGCCCAGACATGGCTATGAAAATCAAGGAAGAGGTACAAAAGCAATGGGACGCCGGGTTCCTTGCTGTGACTAGCTACCCGCCGTGGGTTGCTAATATAGTACCTGTGCCTAAGAAGGACGGCAAAGTAAGAATGTGTGTGGACTACCGGGATCTGAACAGAGCCAGCCCGAAAGATGACTTCCCATTACCTCACATTGATGTATTGGTGGATAACACGGCTCAGTTCTCGGTATTCTCCTTCATGGATGGATTTTCAGGATATAATCAGATCAAGATGTCACCTGAAGACATGGAGAAGACAACATTCATCACACCTTGGGGCACGTTCTGTTACAAAGTGATGCCATTCGGACTGAAGAATGCTGGTGCAACATATCAACGGGCTATGGTGACATTGTTCCACGATATGATCCACAAAGAAATAGAATGTTATGTGGATGATATGATCGCCAAGTCCCTTACAGAAGAAGACCATCTGGTGAATCTGCTCAAATTATTCAAGCGTCTGAGGAAATACCAATTGAAGCTGAACCCCAACAAATGCACATTCGGGGTGCGATCCGGTAAGCTGCTGGGCTTTATTGTAAGCGAGAAGGGGATTGAGGTTGACCCAGATAAAGTCAAGGCTATACAAGAAATGCCTGCACCTAGAACTGAGAAAGAAGTTCGAGGGTTCTTAGGTCGATTGAACTACATCTCACGATTCATATCTCACCTCACAGCAACCTGTGAACCCTTGTTCAAGCTATTAAGAAAGGAACAGACGGTCAGGTGGAACGAAGACTGCCAGAAGGCTTTTGACAAGATCAAGGAATATCTGCAAGAACCTCCAATCCTCATGCCGCCAGTTGAAGGAAGACCTCTGATCATGTACTTGACAGTATTAGAAGAGTCAATGGGGTGTGTGCTGGGCCAGCATGACGAGTCTGGTCGGAAAGAGTATGCAATATACTACCTAAGCAAAAAGTTTACCGACTGTGAACAGCGTTATTCACTGCTCGAGAAAACTTGCTGTGCTTTAGCGTGGGCTGCTCGCCGACTGAGACAGTATATGCTGACCCACACTACCTTATTAATCTCAAAAATGGATCCAGTTAAGTACATTTTCGAGAAGCCAGCTCTTACCGGGCGGGTTGCAAGATGGCAGATGATTCTCACAGAATACGACATACAGTACACATCTCAAAAAGCCATCAAGGGCAGTGTACTATCTGAATATCTTGCTGAGCAACCCATTGATGACTACCAGCCTATGAGGTTTGACTTCCCTGATGAAGACATCATGTTCATTAAAGCAAAAGATCACGAAGAGCCTATTCACACTGAAGGGCCTGACCCGGAAGAAGAATGGACTATGATGTTTGACGGGGCTGTTAACATGAATGGTCGCGGTGTTGGTGCAGTACTCATCACACCTAAAGGAGTTCACATGCCTTTCTCGGCAAAACTCACTTTCAACTGCACTAACAACGAAGCTGAATACGAAGCTTGCATTATGGGTCTTGAGGAAGCCATTGACCTCAGGATCAAAACATTGACCGTATTCGGAGATTCAGCTTTGGTAGTCAATCAAACCAACGGGAAATGGTACACCCACCAAGATCATCTGATACCTTACAGGGATTATACAAGGAGGTTACTGACTTTCTTCACAACAGTCAAGCTTGAGTATATCCCTCGCGACGAGAATCAGTTTGCAGATGCTCTTGCTACCATTTCATCCATGATCAAAGTTCAAACGGCCAACTTTGTACCTCAGATTTCAGTGTCCAGACTTGATAGACCAGCATATGCATTTGCAGCAGATGTTGTAAAAGATGATAAGCCTTGGTTCCACGACATTAAGTGCTTCTTGGAGGATCAAACATACCCACCTGGGGCATCTTCCAATGATAAGAAGACCTTGAGAAGGCTTGCTGGAAGTTTCTTTCTGAACACTGATGGGTCTTTATACAAAAGGAACTTTGATATGGTACTTCTCCGGTGTGTTGACAAGACAGAAGCAGATTTGTTGATGCACGAAGTGCATGAAGGCTCTTTTGGTACCCATGCTGGAGGGCATGCCATGGCTAAAAAGTTGTTAAGATCAGGCTATTACTGGATCACAATGGATGCAGACTGTTGTGCCTACGCCAGAAAATGCCATAAATGCCAGATCTATGCAGATAAGGTGCATGTGCCTCCCAATCCTTTGAATATCATGTCTTCACCCTGGCCCTTTGCTATGTGGGGCATTGATATGATTGGCAAAATTGAGCCGACTGCTTCAAATGGTCACAGATTCATCCTGGTCGCTATTGACTATTTTACCAAGTGGGTCGAAGCAGCCTCATATGCAAATGTTACAAGACAAGTGGTAGCCAGATTTCTGAAAAGGGATATCATCTGTCGATATGGAGTTCCCGAGCGAATCATTACTGATAATGGTTCCAATCTAAACAACAAAATGATGGCAGAGTTGTGCCGGGACTTCAAGATCCAACATCACAATTCTTCTCCTTACAGGCCAAAGATGAATGGCGCTGTTGAGGCAGCAAATAAAAATATCAAGAAGATTGTGCAGAAGATGGTAGTCACTTACAAAGACTGGCATGAAATGCTACCATTTGCCTTGCATGGGTACCGCACATCAATCAGAACGTCCACTGGGGCAACACCGTATCAACTTGTGTATGGTATGGAGGCAGTCCTACCTGTTGAAGTTGAATTGCCTTCTCTACGGGTACTAATGGATGTTAAACTGAGTGAAGCAGAATGGGTTCGGTCCCGATACGAACAACTGAGTCTGATCGAAGAGAAGAGATTGGCTGCAATCTGCCATGGGCAGTTATATCAGAAGAGAATGAAGAAAGCCTTCGATCAGAAAGTCAGGCATCGAGAGTACCAAGTAGGAGATCTTGTGTTGAAAAGAATCCTCCCTCCTCATACAGACCGCAGGGGCAAATGGACTCCAAATTATGAAGGACCATTCGTTGTAAAGAAAGTTTTCTCTGGTGGAGCACTAATGCTCAGCACCATGGATGGTGAAGATTTCCCGTCCCCTGTGAATTCAGATGCAGTTAAAAAATACTTCGCATAAAAATGACCCGCTGGACATAAAAACAGAATGTAAGTCCAGGCAAAATAGGGCATCCCGGCGAGTCAAAAACAGAATAAAAGACTCGGGCAAAAGTAAGGGAAAATAAACAAAAAAATGTACACCCGCTGAGTTGAAAAGCCGCATTGGACAGCTCAGGCAAAAATGGGTATCCCGATGGATTGAAAACCCGAAAGGGCGATCCATGCAAAACAAGGGAATAAGCGAACAACTGCATTCTGAATTCGTCTGTATCACCTACAACTTGGTAAGCTCCAAAGGATCAAGCTTCAATCAGAATCAGCTCTCTCCAGAAAGCAAGACGAGAAGAACGTCATTGTCATACGAGTCATAGCAGAAGAGGAAGCTCCTTGAAAGCGTCGCCAACACCGCCAGCACTTTATTTCTCAATTTGTAACAATCTCCTCATTTCAGGAGATATGTTTCTTTGACTGTATCTTGCCAATTCAGGGCACATGAATTAATAAAATCAGATTTTCAGTCATGTTTCGTCTTTTACATTTATGTTTTGCAAAGAGTCGTCTGATATCTCTAAAAATACAATTGCATAAGTACATATGCCTTTCTCTAAAAAAATAAAAACACATGCTTACAGGGAATATACTTACTCTCGAAAGTACTTATCTCCTATGACGGAATCCAGTAAGGGATACCTCGGGACCTTTTGTACGTTTCCTTACCTTTGCAGGATTGCAGGTATCCAGAACGCAACTTGGGGCATGCAAGTTACATCTCAGCAAGTAGGCGAATCATTATCAACTCGGTCTATCTTCAACATACAGCATCGAAGGTGCCCATTTCCCCAGCGGAGCTGCCAAATCAGCATACACTCAATCTCAGCATCCGAGATGCTCTATCCCCAGCTGAGTTGCCTCTTGTTGCTCTCCCCAGCTGAGTTGCCTCTCGCAATTCCCCAGCCGAGTTGCCATTCTTCCTCAGCAGAATGCAGAAATCAGGAGATCATCTCCCCACAGAGTTCCAGCCTCTATTCAGAAGAGCAACGCACGAAGAAGTCACAACAGAGTACAGAAGCTTCTACAAACCCCAGCTGGGTCTCGTATTATAAGGTTATGTCAACCAGTGACATATATCCCCGAGCAGATACATCATTGGATCTACCAGTGATCTCATACCCAGCTGGGATGTCCATTTCAAGCAGATCGACCGGAGTTTTTCACAGCAACGGGATCCGAATCCCGGATCTATGCCCCTTTGCATAATCATGGCATCCGCATCATATTCACCCCCTCAGAGCGTAGCATTCCGTCTAATACGGAGCATTACGGCAAAAATCAAATACATAGCATAATCATAAGTCATGTTGTGAATTGAACGCTTGTGATTAGTAACCATTCGTCAGAATACAGATTACTTTCCCCCAGAGTTCCCACCAGAGTCCCAGCAAAAGCAGCTGCCTCTCAAATCACAAACACCAGTATATACACCTTTTGGCACCCGTCCGTGTCATCTTTCCCCAGTAAAGTCGCCTGAACACTCTTTACAAACAAATCACCCTTATTGCAGATACATCATGACACCCGTCCGTGTCATATCTCAGCAGAAAGCCAAAGGTCCTTTTTGCACTCACATACCTTATATGCACCCCTTTTTGACACCCGTCCGTGTCATATCCCCAGCGCAGTCGCTTACACCTTCATCACCCATATACTTGTTAATATTATACTTTTCTCTTTTGACACTCGTCCGTGTCACTCTCCCCAGCAGTTAAAACACTCATCTATACAAATACAATACTCATACAGATACTCGTCCGTATTTTGTATACATCACCACTCATATCCCCGCAGATTCGGCAGTAGTCTTTGTTCTTTGTTAACCAGTTGGTACTCGTCCGTACCATCATCTCAGAACATTGCGTCTAATGTCTGTTTCTACATGATACTCGTCCGTATCATACTCTTAAGGATGCTCGTCCGCATTTTTAATCCATACACCGTGTCAAACACCTTTGTCTTCTTGAATATAGATACTCGTCCGTGTCTATTACTCCCCAGAAGAATCCTTTCGGATGCAACACTTGTCCGTGTTCTTAGTTAACCAGTTGATACTCGTCCGTATCATCATCTCTGAGCATGTGTCAGTTTGTTTCTACATGATACTCGTCCGTATCATAGTCTTAAGGGTGCTCGTCCGCATCTTTAATCTATACACAATACCAAACACTTATACCTTTTATTTCTTGGATGTAAGCGCTCGTCCGTGTTTACTATCTCCCCAGTAGATTGCCAACAAATTTTCTTTTTATCTAACACTCGTCCTGTGTTATGATACCTTTGAGAGCAGCCGTACCCTGCTGAGTGGTCGTCCTCCACTTCTTGATGGTCGTCCTCCATCATGCTCATCCGATGGCCGTCCCCATCGTTGATTTTAGCAGCCGTCCCCTGCTAGGTGGTCGTCCTCCACCTTTTGATGATCGTCCTTCATCACTTTATCCAATGGCCGTCCCCATTGTTGATTTTGGTTATCTAACACTCGTCCTGTGTTATGATAAGCCCCGAGAGCAGCCGTCCCCTGCTGAGTGGTCGTCCTCCACTTCTTGATGGTCGTCCTCCATCTTGCTCGTCCGATGGCCGTCCCCATCGTTGACCTTTTCCATCCGATGGCCGTCCCCATCATTGATATTTTCGGCAGCCGTACCCTGCCAGGTGGTCGTCCTCCACCTTTGATGGCCGTCCCCATCATTTTTCTTTTATCCCCAACAGAGCAGCCGTCCCCTGCTAGGTGATCGTCCTTCACCTTTGATGGCCGTACCCCATCATCTGTTTATTTCATTCATCCTTTAACCCGATGGCCGTCCCCGTCGTGGTCCCTTTTCTTTTTTTTAGCCCGATGGCCGTCCCCATCGTTGATTACTTTACCTTTATGAACTTGGTGGCCGTCCCCGTCATGTTTCATTAATCCTCAGAATTTTGCAGCTTTATCTTGATGGCCGTCCCCATCATGATATTTTTATTTTCCCCAGCTAGTCGGCCGTCCCCGTCTTAGCTTTACCTTTTATCCCCAGCATGTCGGCCGTCCCCGTCATCGTTTTATACACACTACCAGCATGTCGGCCGTCCCCGTCATCGCTTTGCTTCACATACCACCTTACCCAGCAGTTGTCCTCTGCTCGACGGTCGTCCTCCGTCGCCCACACTTTACAATATACTTTATTTTCTTTTACAATCTATATCCCTTTTCTTCTTCATTCTGTGAGTGCAACTTTTGGACTGTCTTTGGTATTCAACCACAAGTTATCTTGTTTGGCCTGTTAAGCCGTCGCTTACATCCTGCACAGCTAACTCATGTTTGAATAGGGGCAGCTGTAAACACCCCAAATTTGCCCTCACCCATTCACACCATGGCTTGTGATCATTCTCATATGCATAAGTACAATCATATCATCTCACATCCCATTTTTGATTCACTGGATAGTTTCTAAGGCATCTGCACCTAGGGTTTGTGATCTGAGCAATCCCAAAGCTTCTTGAGGCACTCCAAAGGCCACCAGTCAATTCAAAGTGGTCCATGTGTGTTCTTATATCATATTTCATCCCCTCAAAGTCAAAATTGCAGAGGAATCACAAGAACTAGGGTTTGAGTGGATGTAGAGCCAGGATGAACTGCACAGTTGACTGAAAATTAGGGTTTTGGTTTCAGAGGCCATAACCCCAAATTTTTTGGTCATTCTTGTTTCCATTGGTCTCTATATGGTATAGGGAGTATGCATATCAATTTTCATGAAGAAATTCCATGGGGAAGTCATCTGATCAAGAGTTGACTTTTCAGACAAGTCAGTGTAAAATCAGGGCATCTGAGGCCCCCAATGACCCAACCAATGGGTGATCTTCATCATTTTGAGTGTATATGGTCTTTATTTGATCATGGAAGAAGATTGAAGTTCATAGAAATCAAGAATTTAGGGTTTTTGCAAATGTTGACTTTTTGGGCATAGTTGACTTTTCAAGAATGCATCATTTTAGGTCATTTTTCAAGCCTTGATTCATGATCCAAAAATGCTTCAAATGGAAAAACCATGGTCATGAAAGTTGTAGATCTCATCTTTCCCTTTCCAAAAAGTACAAGAGCATGATCTAATTCATCTTGGATCAAAAGTTATGGTTTGTTAAAGTTGGCAAAAATCACTAAATTTCAAGTTATGCACTAAATGGAAAACTTGCAAATTCATGTATCAAGCATTCTAGTGACTTCAAAGTGACTTCAAAACTTCATCACATGATCACATATGCCCTAAAAAACAGAATTGGCCCAAGGTATTCTTCTTTGTTTGCCTTGATTTTCAAAAGTCCCATGAGGCATTTCCATAAGTGTGCAAAAGAGGATTCTTGGCAAATCCATGCTTCAAAGAATTATGTGATCACTAGCTGATTTTTCAACATTGCCATGACTAAAAGAAATGTTGTGCTACAAAATTCAGCAAGAAGAATCACATGTGCATAAGCAAAAATCATGAGAAAACACAAGTGGACAACTTGCAAAATCACTCTCAACTCATGATCCACATGTTGCAGTCATTCATAAGCAATCCAATGGTCATCCTTGACTCAAGCTGAAGCAAGACATGCCCTAACATAGCTGCTGCCATAGCCCATGCTGCAAGTACAACAACTCTTGACTTTTTGGCCAATTGCTCCATACCTTTCCCACAGTGCATGTCAAGTCTTCTGATTCATTCCAATAGTCTAGGGATAGTGTATGGATCATAAAAACACAACACCCACAAGCCTGGAACACACACATTGCAGCATAACACAAAACTGTCCAAAAACTTCTCCTCTTCGAATCCCTTTCCTCAGCCATCAAACATCCATTTTCTCTTCACCATTGCATAATACACACTCAAAGGAACCAGAATCCACCATTAAAGCAGTTTGAAACCTCCCAAATCACAACTGTGAAATCTGTCATATCAGAACTCAAGCTTCCAAAATAGCCACCAACAAGGGGTTGTGAACATTCCATTGGCTTCAGGGGGTTCAGAGAAGGCATTCTGCATCAAAGCAAGGTCAGGAGAGCTCATATTCATAGTTCATCACTTCAGGTAGCTTCGAATCCTCAACTTTTCAGAGCTTGCATTTTTTGTTACAAATTGAAAATACATGTCTTGCTGATCATAATGATGTGTTTAGAATTGGAAATGAGTGAAAAATGAGGGTTTACTGAAGCTCTGAAACTTTGCCCGTGAATCTTGTTGGCTTCGTTTCTTCTTGTTTAAGCATGATAAATTTAGTTTGAAAGGTGATTTGAGTGGGGTTTGGGTAGAGGGTCATTTCCCTGCTTCTAATTTGGAGAATGGTGGCCTGAATCGTGATCTAGGGTTTTCAACCCGCCGGAGAAGGTGACCGGAGCTTCCCTCCGGTCACCTGAAAGTCATTAACTATAAACCCTAATTAATTTGCCAGATGCGTTCACAGCCTTAGGATGGTGATTAACTTAAGTTGTGTACGGCCCAGATTGATTCACTTAGCCCTAATTCTTTTATTTAAATTAATTAAGATTAATTAAGTTAATTGAATCAGACTCCATCCTGGCCGTTTAAAAACGCGCGCGGTCAAGCCCCTTTTCCCAGATTCAAATCTCAGCCTTTGGATTGGATTACTTTTCATTTTTATTAATATTAATTCATTTCTTTCACATTTGTTTTCTATATTTTATTTAAAATAGCAAAACTTATTTAAAAAATCTGAAATTTTTTGTACAAGTTATTATTAAATTTCAGAACCCAAAAACATTTTTTATTTTATTTTTATCATTAAAAAAATATTTTTAAATATTTAAAAGATTATTTTTAATTGATTAATGAGAATTAATTAATTAAAAATACTTTTAGGTATTTAAAAATTACAAAAAAATTCATGAAATGTTCTAAGACATTTAGAAACATTATCCAACCTTCAAACCAAATTTCTTTTTTGATCTTGATGCATTTTAAGAATTTTTCATTGAATTAAATCATATTTTGTGCATTATTTTGATCATAAGTTCAAAAATTCATTTCTGTCAATTGGTGAAGGTTGAGACATTGATTCTTCTTGCATTGTCTTTTGTTTTGCATGTAGTTCCTAGGGTAAAAAGACCATGAATAGTTCCTGCATTTTCAATTTGATTGGCATTTGTTTTGTTAAGAACCCTAAAAAACCCTAATAACTCAGAAAATTCATAACTCAAGATTGGTTGAGAGTTGAGAGCTCCCCTTTGGGCAGTGGTTTATTATAGGTCTAGGGTTTCCTTGGGTATCATTTTCCATTTTTACTTTAGGGTTTTTGCTTCTGTTTTTGGTTTGTGTTTGATGTTTGATCCATAAACCCTAATTTGGGCTTTCATTTGCATCCTTCTTGCATTCTCTTGCATAACATGACTTGTCTTTGCATTTTGTGCATTCTTGTGATTCATTTGACATCTTAAGACATGTATAAAGCATCTTTGATCATTGCATTACATATTTGCCATGTCATTGGTCTTGTATGAATCATAACTTTTCATGCTTGTTCATGCTCCTTAGCTTGCATCATTTGCATTCATAAGCTTGTATGAACATCCCCATTGTCTTGCCTCATGTTTGCAGCACCTCATAACATCATAATCATCATCAACATGCTTCTGGTCTTGCTTTGCATCATATCATTTCATCTCATCTTGCATTACATTGCATTTCTTTCTAACATTTCAGGTGGTAAGTAAACTTGAGAAGTGGATTTGCCTTCACTTCTCATAACTTTTCTTTTCATCTCTCTTGCATCCATTGCTGCATTCTTATATGTGTTTGAGTTTGAGCTTGCTCATTCTTCTTCATTCCAATTTCTTCCTTCAAGTGACTTGACTTCTTAAATGAAGCAAGTCACTTTTGCTTCTCTTGATCTTATTCATCTGCTTCCTGGTGGTTCTTCTGAAGATTGTTCTTGGAAACCTCACAAACCTTAGGACCAACCAAGCATGACAATGAATTAGGATTTTGATTAGTCCCCCCATAGTTTTACCTTTGTGTCTCTCTTTGAGTCTTCTCTTCTCATCTCATAATCAGGGACTAAACCCTAAAGGCTTTAAGACTTTGTGATTAAGCTTATGCCTGCATCCTTCTCTTAGGATGGAGTGTATAACTTTAATCCTAAGTATTAAACCCTTAAGGTGTTTAAATCTCTTAATCAATTCATCTAATAATCATCAAGACATCACACTTGTAACTTGGGCCTTGCATTAGGGTTCTAATTCTTCCTTAAGTGGTTAAGAAGGACTAACCCTAGTGTTAATGGACAAGTCCCCCTCAAGTTGTCTTACAAACCATAAAAAACACTTCATCATCATATCATTAATCTAAAATCCACTTAATAAAGGCTTGTTTTGTCATGGGTTTAATCCCTAATCATGGATTAAGTTGAGGAGTTTTCCTCAGCTTAAACATTCTCATCTATTATCCTTCTTTTAGGATGGTGTAATGGGTCTGTTTAATCCTTGATTATGGCTTAACCTCATTACTCAACACTAAACAAAAACACCAAAAACATCTAAATAATCACAAGTAGGTTAATGATCTTAATCCTACACCAAAGGTGATCAAGTGTGAGAATCTGACTTCACACTTAAGGTAATTCTCATTACCCCTAATCAGAAGGAAGATGTGATGAGTTTACTAAATCCATTGGTTTAGACTTAAGCTCATTTTCCTATGACAAACTCCAAAAAGAAATAAAAGACTGAAAACTCAAAAACAAACAATAATCGTCTCCTCCGGGATTCTTTTCTCATCTCATTCACTCACAATCGAGAACTCGCTTCTTCCGTCTAATGCAAGACAGTTCGCACCTGAGCCAGACAGGTCATACACTTGAGCATAGACAAGTAAGCAGTTCACAAGTCAATTCATCTTTCAGTCTCTTTGGGTCGAACTACGGTGTTCTGACTTCCTCATTGCACGAGAGGATACGTAGGCATAACTTAACGGTTATCGAACAAAAGTCTCTGTACATCCCCCCTCCTTCCAGCATTATTCTTTAAGCCTCATGATCATGAGCAGTTCATCCTCAGTTCCTACACTGACACTGTATATAGCACACTTCACATTGTTTTTACACTGACACCTGTACATTCTTTTCCAGCTCTTTTACACACAGATTGCACTGACACTATCCCTTTAAAACACAAATCTTTTAAGCGTGGATCCCGTCGAGTACGGCGGACAATCTGGGTGCTAATACCTTCCCAGGTTGTAACCAACCCCCTTTCTCAGTCTCTCTGGTTCGCAACCGTCTTATCCATTTCTTTCTAGGTCTATGCAGCATTGCCTTTCCTCCGGGATAAAAATGCCTAGCTGGCGACTCTTTTCTTTTCCAGTGAGTTCACGGCTGTGTGTTCTCATTGTCCCTCTCGCCGACCGTTCGCGTCTGTACCTTCATCTGATCCATTTTCATTTGTCGGGAGCGACAGTAGTGACTACCTACTCCTTAATAGTAGGGATAGTCTTACCAATTAAAGGATAAAGAACAAGAAAGACTTAAAACTTTAGGGTAGGTTCCTCTTATGTACTTGCTCACTTCAAAAACTTTTCAAACTTTCCACAATTTCAAACAAATTTTCAAAAAACAAGTTTTTATGCATCCGTACATGGGTCATTATCAACTATTCTGAAAATTTTTCTATTCACACACTACACTTTCAAAAACAATTCAAAAGTGAGCTAAGTAACTAAGAGCTCATGGATAACCATGGATGTAAAGGGTGCTAACACCTTCCCTTTACATAACCTACCCCCCGGACCCAAAAATATCTCTTAAGGTCTTTCCTGTTCTTTTATATCCTTTCCGTTTGGATAAAATAAAAGTCGGTGGCGACTCTTGCTATCCGCAACATAACTAAAAGTCAGTTCTCCCACCGTGTTACAGAACTGGCGACTCTGCTGGGGATTTAAATTAAAGAGGGGTACCCTTAGGAATTAGATCACTTTAAAATTGTTTGCCTTGGTTGCTTTATACTTATCGTGTTGGGTGCTCTTATGTGTGAAAGGTCCTAACCCGGATCTAGTGTACCTTAGGAAATGGCAATAGACCAAGGAAACTGTACGACGTATATCGATACGGTTGATCTGGTGGCCATAGTTAGTGCGACTTCTTGGTTGGTGCTTATGTTCCTTAAGTTAAGTTGAGGATAATATGAGACTGCCATATGTTGTCAATGCACTAACTAACTTTTAGAACCCTAGTTAACTCATCTTGGCCTTTAGAAGGTAGTGAGGTAACCGGCTTTGGTGCAGACTGAAGTTGGTTGACACTCGATACTACGCTCATTGAGATTCTAAACTTGGAGGGTTTTGGTTGGCAAGTAAGTTGCCTTCTGATCAACCACCCTTGTGAAGGATCAATGATATTGAGATCCCTTAGAACCTGGTTACTTTTGTAGGACAGGATGAACAAACTAACTTCAGGGGAGGGTACTTACCTTAAACCTCATGCAAGCCTTTAAACCTAGGGCTATGGTGTGACTTGTTTGTGTGTGCCACATGTCTTTGATTGAGCATAACATCATGACATCATCATGCATCATAAGCATAGCATTTTCACTAACCATTTCAAGGACCAAAGGATTTATCTTTGTTCTTTGTTGCAGGTCATGGCTTCTGCTCGTAGAAACACCATCAGGATCAACTTTGTGGGCATACCTGCTAAGCTTAAAGAGTTGGTTGCTCAAGTGTCTGATCATTCCCAGTTCATCAAGAGACATGGTCACCTATTGGATCTAGTCACTTCAGGGTTCAATGAAGACATGATGAGTGTTCTGTTCCAGTTCTTTGACCCTAAGCACCATTGCTTTACATTCCCTGACTACCAGCTGGTTCCAACCATGGAAGAGTTCTCTAAACTTCTGGGCATACCTGTTCTTGATCAAAGACCCTTCACAGGCCTGGAGAAAGAGCTTAAACCAGAGGTTATTGTTGCAGCTCTACATCTGAAAAAATCTGACATTGTTCTAGAAACGAGAAGCGGAGTTAAAGGTATTCTTGCTAAGGTGTTAATGGATAAAGCTCAAGTGTTTTTGAAGGCCATGAGCTATGATGCTTTTGAGGAGATCTTAGCCTTGCTGATTTATGGCTTAGTATTGTTCCCCAATCCAGATCAGTTCATAGACGTTCATGCCATCAACATATTCCTGAGTCACAATCCAGTGCCTACATTGCTTGGAGACATTCTACATTCTCTCCATACCCGTACTACAAGGGCAAGGGGAACTTTGATGTGCTGCATACCTTTGCTTTCTAGGTGGTTTATTTCTCACCTTCCTCGCTCAGTAATGAAGAATGAGCAAGGGTTCAGATGGTCCAAGAGGATCATGTCACTTTCTCACTCAGATATCCATTGGTGCTCCAGATCTATGGAGAATGTCACCATCATTGACCGTTGTGGGGAGTTCCCTAATGTACCACTTCTAGGCATAAGAGGAGGCATCACCTACAACCCCTCTTTAGCTTTACGACAGTTTGGTTACGCCCGGAGTGATGGTCCACATGACATGTTGATTCAGGGCATTGTATTTGATTACGACAACGATCTTCAGGGTTACCGTCAGAGATTCATACGAGCCTGGGGAAAGGTAAACAGGATTGACAGCAAGACACTGGAGCCTAAGTACACTATTCCTATGGAGGCTTATCTCAGATGGGTACGATCTCGTGCTCAGACTCTCATGATGCCATATCCTGCCGTCCTACCAGTTACCATGGAACCTGTTGCTGAAGGAGACACAGCTTATACCATCCTTCACCCAGACATGCCTACTGATAAGGAAGACTTGCAGAGATCATGGATCCAACTGAAGGAGAAAAGGGATACTTTCGAGGCTCATTACAAAGCAAGCCAAGCAAGAATCCTAGAGCTAACAAAGCAACTTCACGAGGAACGGAACCTCAACTCATACCTCAACACAAAGAGGAAACGTCCATGGGAGACTTAAAACCCCATTTTTTGTACTTATTTCATTTTCATTTTTGTAAGCCCAAAAGGCAAACAAAGTTATTACTAATAAAAGTTTACTTTCGTATTTGTCTAAGCAAATTTAAATCCTGCGGTCCTTGAAAACATTGCATATGCATTCCTATATCATTTCATTGCATCACAGGTTTATAATTGTGCATAGGTTTCTCATCTTCTCGCTGTTTATTTCAGCAATGGCTCTTGAGCAATCAGTTAAGGATCTCCAGGCACAAAATGCACAGTTCCAAGAGCTGATCTTGAACTTGTCCAAGGGGAAAGATGAATTGAAGGCACTGCTGGCCAAGAAGACTAAGAAGGCTAGAAGGTCTGCTGGTTTGATCAACATGGGAAGAAGGTTCAAAGGTCTTGCCAAGACCAAGGAACCAGCTGAAGACTATGAATCTGAAGAATCTGAGCAAGAGGTAGGCAGTCTCCACCATTCAATGGGGGACTCTGATTCTGAGGCTAATTACTATCATGAGCCTAATGAAGACAAATTCAAGATGCTGGTGGATAGGATGGATGCTATGGAGTTGCAGAAGTCATCTGGGCTGGATTTTGAGGATTTGAGTTTGATATCTGGGGTAGTCATACCCATTGGTTTCAAGGTTCCTACATTTGTTGTCTATGATGGGGTCTCTTGTCCCAAGCTGCACCTGAGGTCTTATGTTAGAAGAATTCAACCCCACACTGCTGATAAAAAGTTATGGATCCATTTCTTTCAAGAGAGCTTATCTGGAGCTCAGCTGGAGTGGTATTATCAGTTGGAAAGTGTCAACATCAGAGACTGGAATGATCTTGCTGAAGCTTTCTATAAGCAGTATCAATACAATGCTGACTTAGCCCCCACTCGCATGCAGCTTCAGAGCATGTCTATGGGTGCCAAAGAAAGTTTTAAAGAGTATGCTCAGAAGTGGAGAGATTTAGCTGGAAGAGTTCAACCCCCTTTGACTGATAGGGAATTGGTTGATATGTTTATGTGTACACTGAATGGTCCGTTTTACAGTCATCTCATTGGAAGCTCATCATCTGGCTTCACTGAGTTGATCATGACAGGAGAGCGAGTAGAGAATGGTATAAAGAATGGTAAGATCCAAGTGGGTGCTTCCTCATCAGGTGCTGCAAAGAAGCCTCCCACTGGGAAGAAAGAATCCAATGCTGTTTATGGTCAATCTGATCGTAACAGAAGGCATCAGTCTGTTAGTGCAGTGCATATTTCAAATCCAACTCCTGCACCAACAGAGCAGCCACAGGGCAACCAACAGAGGACTAGAAGACAGTTCACGAAGATCAACATGTCAATGGCTCAGGCATTGCAACACTTGTTGAAGGCTGAACTCATTACCTTGAAAGAGGCTCCTCAGAATCCCAATGTTACCTCTCCCAGGTACAATCCCAATGCACGATGTGCATATCATTCAAACTGTCAGGGACATGATACTAATAACTGCTGGATCTTGAAGAACAAAATTCAAGATATGATTGATGCTGGAGAAATTGAGTTTGATCCTCCAGGTACTCCCAATGTGATTACTGCTCCAATGCCAAATCACGAGAAGACTGTCAGTGCCATTGAGGAAGATCTACATGTTTATTCAGTTATGGAGTTGACCACACCATTGTCTGTTATCAAAAAGAGGTTAGTACAAGCTGGGATCTTTCCAGGTTGTCGTGAAGATTGTTTGTATTGCACCTATAAGCCAGACAGTTGCTTCATATTGAGAGATGGAATTCAACGTCTCATGGATAAATATACTATAGTGTTTGAGAGGACTCCGTCGTCTGTAGAAAGTATGGTGGATCATCTGACTCAAGGTAGGAAGATTGAAGAGGTTGACATGGTTGACAAAGTACCAATAAGAATCACTTCAAAGGGTCCTATTAAAATCACTCATCAGGGTCCAATCAAGATTACTGCTGAAGGTCCTATGAAAGTTGTTGCTGAAGCCAGAGTAGCTCCTGTGGTCATTACTACTCCTGGTCCTATTCCATATACGTCTGACAAAGCTGTGCCTTGGCACTATGGGTCTGATGTTTACATCCATGGTGTTAAGCAAGAGCCTGTAGCTGATGTGCCTGTTGACATTGATAATATTGCTGGATCTAGCAAGATCACTCGTAGTGGAAGAGTCTTCTCTCCTCCAGATACTTCCAAGAATGCAGTTACTCCTGCTGCTACCTCCACCACTGATGCTCGGGGCAAAGGTCCTGTTATTGAACCTGTATCTACTGATGTGCCAGCTGCTGATGACCTCTCTAAGCAGATGGAAGAAGTATTGAAAATCATTCGCAAGAGTGATTACGACATCGTTGATCAGTTGGGGCATACTCCCTCAAAGATTTCTATGCTGTCATTGTTGTTATGTTCTGAGGCTCATGCCAAGTCCTTGATCAAGTTTCTGAAGACTGCTCATGTACCCAGTGCAATTTCTGTTGACCAATTTGAGAACTGTGTTGCCCACCTGACCTATGACAATGGGTTAGGGTTTTCTGATGCTGATTTGACCCCTGCCAAGAGGGATCATAACAGGGCCTTGCATATTTCAATTGAATGCAGGGGCACTACCCTGTCGCATGTGCTGATAGACAATGGTTCCTCTTTGAATGTGTTGCCCAAGGAAGTCCTGAATAAGCTGAGTCCTGAAGATGCTGTGCTGAAACCCAGTAATATTGTGGTGAAGGCTTTTGATGGTTCTAGAAGAGTAGTACATGGGGAAATTGATCTTCCAATCCAAGTTGGTTCCCAGGTGTTTACTGCTACATTTTTTGTGATGGATATTCGTCCTTCGTACTCTTGTCTGCTTGGTCGTCCCTGGATCCATGGGGCAGGTGCTGTGACCTCTACATTGCATCAGAAGCTGAGATATCCGGTGAATGGAAAGGTTGTTACTGTCTATGGAGAAGAAGAATACTTTGTCAGCCATGTGAATACCTTCAAGTATCTGGAAATGGAAGGTGAATACATTGAAACTCCGTGTCAGACATTTGAAGTGGTCCCCTGGGTTGTTAATGATTATGTAGCTCCTCCTGTTGTGAAGAAAGTTCCTGTGGTCACCAGAAAGCCTCCAACAATGGCAATGGATTCCCTCAATGATGCTAGAGCTGTGGTGGATGAAGGTGGTTGTACTATTTGGGGTCAGCTTCCTGATATTCCATACAAGTCTGACAAGTTTGGTTTGGGTTTCACTGCAGAGTCCCAGAAGGCTGTTCGTCGTGCTCGTGCTGCTCGTATCACTAGTCAAGGGGTTGTGAAAGACCAGATTAATGTTGTGGGAGATCAAGATGAAGATTACAACTTGGATGCATGGATTTTTCCTACTGTGGGTGCTGGACTCAATAATTGGAAAGCTGAAGATGTTATCCCTATCTCCTTTAGTCAGGAGTAAATACTATTACTGTGTTATATTTTAAATTTCTTGAACAATAAAACTTTCAAGCCATGTGCCTTACCCGGGGCACAATGGTATACTTGTTACGGGCTGTCATTTCATTTGCATACTTCATTCAATAAAATCAGTGGACGTTTCGTTTTCGTAAATATTGTGTTCCTTGTCTTTCTTTTCTTTTTATTTTTGTTTTATCAGCTATGTGTTCTTACACACACCCACATCACTAAAATGCAGATCCTCATCCACTCTGGATCCTGTTGATAACAGTTCTACTATTGCCAATTATAATTTCGAGAGTCCGATCTATCAAACTGAAGACGGAAATGAGGACGATTGTGAAATACCTGTAGAGCTTGCTAGGTTGTTACAACAAGAAGAGAAAGCTATACAGCCACATGAAGAGCCAGTCGAAGTTGTGAATCTGGGAACTGAAGAAAACAGAAAAGAGGTCAAGATAGGGGCTGATTTAGAGGACAGTGTCAAGAACAGGTTGATTCAGATGTTACGTGACTATGTGGAGATCTTTGCTTGGTCTTATGAAGATATGCCAGGGTTGGATACAGACATTGTGGTTCACCGTTTGCCAGTGAAAGAAGATTGTCGTCCAAAGAAGCAGAAGGTTCGTCGTATGCGTCCTGAAATGTCAGAAAAGATCAAGGCAGAGGTAATGAAACAGTTCAATGCAGGGTTCTTAGCAGTGACTTCTTATCCTCAGTGAGTTGCAAATGTGGTACCAGTTCCTAAGAAAGATGGTAAGGTACGTATGTGTGTGGGCTACAGAGATTTGAACAAGGCTAGCCCTAAAGATGACTTTCCACTTCCTCATATTGATATTTTGGTAGACAACACTGCTCAGCATAAGGTATTCTCTTTTATGGATGGTTTCTCTGGTTACAATCAAATCAAGATGGCACCTGAAGATATGGAGAAGACAACATTTGTGACACAGTGGGGCACCTTTTGTTATAAGGTGATGCCATTTGGTTTAAAGAATGCAGGGGCAACATATCAGCGTGCTATGGTGGCTTTGTTTCATGATATGATACATCACGAGATAGAGGTATATGTGGATGATATGATAGCCAGGTCCCAGAATGAAGAACAACATCTTGATCATTTGCATAAATTGTTTGAGAGGTTGAAGAAATACAAGCTGAGATTGAACCCAAACAAGTGTACCTTTGGAGTTAGATCTGGTAAACTCCTGGGTTTCATTGTCAGTGGAAAAGGTATTGAAGTGGATCCTGCAAAAGTGAAAGCTATACGAGAGATGCCAGCTCCCCGTACTGAGAAGGAGGTTAGAGGTTTCTTGGGACGATTGAACTACATTGCAAGATTTATCTCCCAATTAACTACCATCTGTGAGCCAATTTTCAAGTTGTTGAAGAAAGATCAGGTGATGGAATGGAATGATGAGTGCCAGACTGCCTTTGATGAAATCAAGAGATACCTGCTAGAACCACCAATTTTGATGCCACCAGTTGATGGAAGACCCTTGATTATGTACTTAACAGTGTTAGACAACTTAATGGGGTGTGTGTTGGGGCAACATGACGAGTCTGGTCGAAAAGAGCAGGCAATATACTACCTTAGCAAAAAGTTTACCGACTGTGAAACAAGATACTCACTGCTCGAGAAAACTTGCTGCGCTTTGGCATGGGCTGCTCGCCGACTAAGACAGTATATGTTGACCCATACTACCTTGTTGATTTCAAAGATGGATCCAATCAAGTACATATTTGAGAAACCTGCTCTCTCCGGAAGAATTGCAAGATGGCAAATGATCTTGACAGAATATGACATACAATATACTACTCAGAAGGCCATCAAGGGAAGTGTTGTTGCTGATCATTTGGCTCATCAAGCAGTGAATGATTACCAGTCAATGAATTTTTAGTTCCCTGATGAAGACATTATGATTATTACCAAAGAACCTGGACAATATGACGGACCTGAACAAGGATCCCGATGGACTATGGTTTTTGATGGTGCCTCTAATGCACTTGGTAATGGTGTTGGTGTTGTGATTAGTTCCCCTGAAGGTTGTCATACCCCGATTACTGCTAGACTTTGTTTCCATTGTACCAATAACATGACTGAGTATGAGGCATGTATCCTGGGTATTAAAGCTGCTATTGATATGAAGATTCAGTTCATTGATGTGTATGGAGATTCAGCCCTAGTAGTAAGTCAGATTAAAGGAGATTGGGATACCAAGCATGATAACCTCATTCCTTACAGAGAGCATGTGTTGTCTTTGATCCCACATTTGAAAGAGATTACCTTTGGACATATTCCACGAAGATAGAATCAGTTGGCAGATGCATTGGCCACCATGGCATCTATGTTTGAGATCAGCTGGGATGATGAAGCTCCCAAGATTACTATTGATAGATTTGAAAAGCCTGCATGTTGCAATGAGATTGACACTGAAGGGGCAGAGGAGAAGCCTTGGTTCTATGAAGTGAAAAGATATCTTGAAGCTCAGGAATTCCCTGAAGGGGCATCTGTCAAAGATAGGAAGTTTCTGAGAAGGTTTTCTGCTAAGTTCTTCTTGAGTAATGGGATTCTGTACAAGCGCAATCATGATTCAACTTTGCTTCGTTGTGTGGATAAGAAGGAAGCAATTGAGATTATGGAAGATATGCATGATGGGATCTTTGGTACTCATTCTAGTGGTCATACTATGGCAAAGAAAATTTTGAGAGCAGGTTACTATTGGTCTACCATGGAAGCTGATTGCTATCAACACTCCAGAACTTGTCACAAATGTCAAATCTATGCTGATAAAGTCCATATACCTCCATCACCTTTAAATGTGTTGACTGCTCCTTGGCCATTTGCCATGTGGGGCATTGATATGATTGGTGAGATCAAGCCTACTGCTTCTAATGGACATCGTTTCATCCTGGTTGCCATTGATTACTTCACGAAGTGGGTGGAGGCAGCTTCATTTGCATCTGTTACTAAGAATGTTGTGGCTCGATTCATTAAGAATAATCTCATATGTAGGTATGGCATCCCTGAAAGGATTATCACTGACAATGGCTCTAATCTGAACAACACTATGATTACTGATCTCTGCACGCAGTTCAAGATTAAGCATCACAATTCTTCTCCGTATCGTCCAAAGATGAATGGGGCAGTTGAAGCTGCTAATAAGAACATTAAGAAGATTGTACAGAAGATGACCGTTACTTATAAGGATTGGCATGAGATGTTACCGTTTGCTCTTCATGGTTATCGTACCACAATACGTACTTCAACAGGGGCAACCCCATTCTCCTTGGTCTATGGTATGGAAGCAGTTCTGCCCATTGAAGTTCAGATTCCCTCCTTGAGAATTATGAAGGATGCAGGCTTGGATGAAGATGAGTGGATTCAGACTCGACTTGACCAGATAAATTTGATTGATGAGAAGAGGTTAGCAGTAGTTTGTCATGGCCAGATGTACCAGAAACGAATGATCAAAGCTTTTAACAAGAAGGTTAAGCCAAAGGTATATCAGGCTGGTGACTTGGTAATCAAGCGTATCATATTACCACAGGGTGATCCTAGGGGCAAGTGGACTCCAACATATGAAGGACCATTTGTAGTCAAGACAGTGTTCTCAGGAGGTGCCATGATACTGACTACAATGGATGGTGAAGACTTTCCACAGCCTGTGAACGCAGACATAGTTAAAAAATACTACGCATAAAAAGAGACCTGCTAGGTTGACAGGCCTAGGCAAAAATAAGGGCATCCTGGCAAACCAAAAGGGTTTGGGCAAAAATTAGGGATATATATAAAAAGATGTACACCCGGCAAGTCGAAAACCTGAAAAGGCGGCTTGGGCAAAAAAGGGTATCCCGGTGGATTGAAAACCTGAAAGGGCAATCCAGGCAAAAGTTAGGGATTAAAGCGTATGACTATGTCTCGTTTGGATCACCCATAAAACTGCAACCAGTTGTACTACTTACTCAAGCTCGAACAGATAAAGCTCAATCCAATCATTTCCGTCTGAACAACAGAAGATGAGATACTTGAAGATAATGGCAATAGTAGAATTGAAACTCAATAGGATTGTTTCCCACATAGCTGATTCTCTCTGTTTTGTAAAAAAAAAAAACTTTATGACAAAATCCTCTTACTAGGGTTTATGTCTCCTTGTACAAACTTACCCGTGTATGGGTCACTTTTTGATATAAATAAATTCCATCTTTTGAATCCAGATTTACTTTTACCCTATTTACATAAGCGAAACGTCCATTGATTGTGTTTGAATGTATGTATGCTTTTGAATATGATTAATGTTTACCAAAAATGCATGAATGCTTAATATGATTGATGTTTACCAGAAATGCATGAAAATGCAGTAATAGTATTTACTAAGGACGAACGAGGGGAGGATTTCAACGAAGCTTCGCCGGTTCACCTTTACAAGACAGTTACAAACCCTCAGTAGGATGAATCCATCTTCATAAAGTCTTATCTCCCCTGGAATTTATATCCATCTCTTTTATCCTCATACGGATATACGGGAAAATACTTTCCAATAAGGATACGACGAACGAAGACGGAGGTGATATCTATCCTACTATCGAACAAAGACGGGAGGTTATGTATACCTTACTATCCCCAGCATACGGGAGGTTACATATACCTTGTTATCCCCAGCATACGGGAGGTTACATATACCTTGTTATCCCCAGCATACGGGAGGTTATCTATACCCTGTTATCCCCAGCAGACGTAAGGTTATGTATAATATATTCTTCAACAACGAATCGGGATTTATTTTCCCTGGCCAGCAGTTGTTATACGAAGATATCCAGGCGCTTCCGGCAATATCATATCATACATACACCATTTACATCATACCATAACATACATATCCATAGATACATAGTACATTACTTAAGTGCATCATATTATACATGCATACATAATGCATAAACTAATATTATTATACAGAATGTTACCTTGTTTTCAGGATAATTATCCAACAAGCAAACTTATGATCATCAGGATCACTCCAGTCTCCTGAAAGCATATCATATTATTTCCTCAGGATTACTCCAGTCTCCTGACAGTTTTCTATTACCTCAGTATAGCTTTATCCTCCTGACAACTTCTCATTGCTTCAAGACTGCTTTAGAGTTATCATTATTGATTGCTCTATCCTCCTGAAATCATATTATTACTTCAAGACTGCTTTAGAGTTATCATTATTGATTGCCCTATCCTCCTGAAATCATATTATTACTTCAAGACTGCTTTAGGGTTATCATTATTGATTGCTCTATCCTCCTGAAGACATGCTGTTACATCAGGATTACTCCAGTCTCCTGAAAGCATATCATCAATCTCTCAAGATTGCTCTATCCTCTTGAAATTATATTGTTACCTCAGGACTGCTCCAGACTCCTGATAGCTTCTCATATATCAATATTGCTTTATCCTCCCCGAAGACATGCTGTTACATCAGGATTACTCCAGTCTCCTGAAAGCATATCATCAATACCTCAGGACTGCTCCAGACTCCTGACAGCTTTCATTATACCTCCATATTTTGGACTGCTTTATCTTCCAAGAAATATACCTGAAGAACTTTCCCCTAGTGGCATCTTTAAGCCCACTCAAGCATATACAACCAACCATCAATATCACTCTATGCACTGGTGAGTGCAAATTTTTGGGCTTTTGTGTTCAATCCCCTTCAACCTTCCAGGTCATGACTGGCAAATATACCAATCTAACCCCTCAGGTTTCAGAAAATTGAACAGGGGCAGCTGTTGCACCCCAAAATTTGCCCTCATAATACAAGACTTTGTGTGCTAAGAAGGTTCACAAGGTTCACAAGTTTCTCAAAGCTTTCAATACCTTTCATGAGGTTCATGAGGTCTACAAGTCACTTCATGAAGGTTCACAAGGTTCACAAGTTTCTCAACATTTCCATAACCTTTCATGAGGTTCATTAAGTCTACAAATTACTTCTTGAAGGTTCACAAGGTTCACAAGATTCACAATGATTACAAAGCTCTCCTGAGGTTCATGAGGTCTACAAAGTCACTTCATGAGGTTCACAAGGTTCAAAAGCTTTACAATACCTCCCATGAGGTTCACAAGACATTTTATGATGGTTCACAAGGTTCACAAGTTTCTTAACATTTCCATAACCTTTCATGAGGTTCATGAAGTCTACAAGTCACTTCTTGAAGGTTCACAAGGTTCACAAGATTCACAATGATTACAAAGCTCTCCTGAGGTTCATGGGGTCTACAAAGTCACTTCATGAGGTTCACAAGGTTCACAAGACACTTTATGATGGTTCACAAGGTTCACAAAGTTCACAATTGGTCAAAAGAGTTGACAATTCCCTCAAACAATGCACCTCCTAAGCAGTGCATCCAAAACTAGGGTTTTGACTTTAATCAGACTAAATGGACTTCCAAGACTTCAAGTGAGCTTCATAACATCTTATATGAGTGTAAGAATCCCCATGACAAGTTTCAAGACTTTTCTCAAAAATTTGCTCAGTCAGATGATCAGATAAGTCAAAATCAGTCAATGCAGTTAAAAAGTCAAACTGAGGTCAACTGTGGTCAAACCAAAGTCAAACTTCATGATTTTTTGCCAACATCAAGTATATGAAGTAAAATTCATCATTTGATCAAGGGTTGATCATGATTCATCAAGGAGATTCCAGATCATCAATAATCAGGAGTTTCTAAATTAGGGTTTCCTCAGTAAAAGTCAACTGAACTTTGACCAGCCATAATTTTCACATACTTCATCACCAAGTCTCCATCTAAAGCTCATTTTGAAGAAAATTGAATTCTCTACAACTTTGATCTTGCAAGTTAATCCCAAAAATGCTTCATTTGGAAGATATGAGCTAAGACATTATAGGTCATTTCAAAAGTCAACAAAAAGTCAACAACTTCAAAAGGGCATAACTTGAGATTGGTAAATGATATGGACTTGAAACCAATGGGGTTGTTTAGAGGACTCTTCAAGCTTTCCAAAATGTCCAAGAACACCCTCATACCTTTAAAATTGAGGGAGATGTGCCTTTGCAAAGTTGGGAAATTTTATGATGGTTTATATTGAAAATGGAGGTTTAAAACCACTTCTTTCCAAATGGGCTGGCCAAATTGTGATCCAATCCATATCACATCATCATGCACGACCCAATTGATTAAAAATCATAATTTTTATTATTTTATTTTTATTTATTTTGATTTAATTCATAAAAAATCATTTTAAATAAATATAAAATATGAAAATATATTTTTGGATGAAGATTGAGCTTCTAGAATCTCATCAATATTGATTGAAGTTGAAAGAGAAAGAAATCATGTGATTTATCTAAAAATAGTAAGCTTTCATGAGCAAATATTGAAGTTTCAAAGCATGATCAATCTCAATCTTTTTAAATCAATTCTTGCACACAACCAATGAAGTTTTTGACCTAGAATCATTCACATATAAGTATCAAACATAATGCAAACACTCATTCACGGATTCCAGCAGCCAAGGGTAAGTTTCAAAACCTCAAAAATTCATCAAAAAAGTGATATTCGGATTCTTCAATCCAAGAGGTTTCAAGGTAAAATAAAGACATAGACGGGTTCTTTGATCATCACTGAAGCTAAAGCATCACTCATATGCATCCCATGTGCACCATATTGGCCAAACCGAATTCACTTTTACCATGAATAAAATTTTTTCGATTCCATTGATTGGTTGTGTTTTATTGAAATTTGTTTACATAATCTTGTTTGTGACATTGTATAGATTGTTTCTGGACCAATGAATTGAAGTTTCCTTGCCTAAAACAGATTCGGCCATAGCTAGGGTTTTGACCTTCAAAATGGGATCCTTTGATTCATTGAACTTAAATGAATTCTAAGAACATAGGAATGTTCTATGAATCACTAGGATCATAAAGCTGTAATTAATTTTATGAATCGTTACTGTTTGGTGCAAGTTTCATTTTTCGTAGGTTTGAAGCATGAAGAACTCGCAGGTAAATTTGCAGCAATACTCGTAGGTAAAAACGCAGGTACAAGGAAGAAGATGAAGTCCATTCGCGCCTGTTTTCAAAATTTGAATTCTTGTTTAAAAATATTATGAATTAGTTCTGAATTTATTTCACAAACGTACGTTTGTCCTGGTGGTAAGGCTGATACGCGTATTATGTGAAGGCATTGGTTCGATACTTGGCTGGGCACATTTTTTCTCTTATTTTTTTCAGGTCAAGCGTACATAATATATTATACAATGTTACCATTCCATTAGTAGATGGGCTCTCCCAGCCAGGCGGTAACGTATGCATGCTTGTAACCAAAAGGTCCTGGGTACGATTCCCACCCCAGGCCTTTTGTTTTCATTATTTTCTGGATTTTTCATGGACATTGCACAAAAACAACTAGAGCCAGTCTGTTATCACCAACGCATGGGCAGCCTGATGGTATGTTTTGATGCTGGCAAGCTTGAAGACCTGGGTTCAAACCCAGCCAAGGTAAGTTCTTATTTTTTATCACTTTTTTCTATTTTCTTTAATTAATTAGTTTATTTGTTTTATATTCTTAATAAAAAATAAATCACATATATTCAAAATTTAAAATAACATCTTATTCTCTAAAAGTTCTAAACTTTCTATTTTTTTTTTAATTCAAAAATTTATTTTATTATTTTATGTAATTATAATATATATGTATATATTAGTTAAAATAATTTTGTATCTAAACAAACCCTAATTTTCTAAACAAACCCTAAAATATTTTCTAAAATAAAACTTAATTCTATTTTTTTTCTAAATAATTTTATTTTCTAATTCTTAATGTAATTATTATGTATATTTATTTATTTAATATGATTCTTGTAAATTTTGTAAATATGATTATTTTTTTTTATGAACATGATATTTAAAATTTATTTTCTTTATGTAATATGTAAATACCTTTTATAATTTTTTGTTTAGAAATAATTAAATTTGGTAATGATTTAAATTTGTAATTATATCATGTTTAAAATTTTTATATTATAGTAATTATTTAATTATTCATGTTTCTAAATAAATGCTTATATATATTAAAAATCCAATTTTGTGTTTATTATTCTAATCATGTCATTATAATATTTTTCTATTTATTTCCATTAATTATTGTTGCTAACCATATTCTTATTTTTTTTTTTTGCTTATTATTATCTTAAATTTTTTTTTTATCTTATTATTTTTCTAACCTTGTCTATTTTTCTAATTATTATTATTTCACTAAATTTAATTATTTTCACTAACTTTATTTATTCTTAATATTTCTACTAACCTTATTTTTTAATTATTATTATTACTAACCCCTATTTTATTTTTGCTTATTTATTTATATCTTGCTAATTATTTTTGCTATTTATTTTGCTTATAATTATGTAATTGCTTCCTTGGTGTAAATTTTTAAATATTTAATTATTTAATTGTTGCTATGGTTAGTAATTTAGGGAGTGTAAACATGTATTCAATTTAAAATTAACTTAGATCATTTTAATCATAAGATAAATAATATTGAACACTCACACACGTAAGTCGATTTTTAATCGCCATCCTACACTTTCTAAGGCTATCCCTCTATGTTGCCTATTAATAAGGTCAAGTGGGGTGTAAAAAGCAAGTCCCTTAAAAAGAAAAATCATCAAGTCCCTCATGGTTGCCTTTACGAATCAAGTCCCTTCGAATAATGATGATAGTCCCTCCTGTATGCTTAATACACCCCACAGTTGCCTTCATAAAACAGAATGTCCCTCACATGTCCCTTACATCCAAGGTAGTGACTACCTACTCCTTAATAGTAGGGATAGTCTTACCAATTAAAGGATAAAGAACAAGAAAGACTTAAAACTTTAGGGTAGGTTCCTCTTATGTACTTGCTCACTTCAAAAACTTTTCAAACTTTCCACAATTTCAAACAAATTTTCAAAAAACAAGTTTTTACGCATCCGTACATGGGTCATTATCAACTATTCTGAAAATTTTTCTATTCACACACTACACTTTCAAAAACAATTCAAAAGTGAGCTAAGTAACTAAGAGCCCATGGATAACCATGGATGTAAAGGGTGCTAACACCTTCCCTTTACATAACCTACCCCCCGGACCCAAAAATATCTCTTAAGGTCTTTCCTGTTCTTTTATATCCTTTCCGTTTGGATAAAATAAAAGTCGGTGGCGACTCTTGCTATCCGCAACATAACTAAAAGTCAGTTCTCCCACCGTGTTACACAAGGGAACATCAAAATCCATCAAAGGAATAAAATCTACTACAAGACATAATATAAGACCGGGGAAAACATCTGCTAGGGATCCAATCCACAAAGCAATCTTCAAAAATCCGTAAAAGGATATCATTAGAAATTCCACTCTGAAAGGATAACATGTCGGAGATATCTCAACAACACAAAATCTTCCATACTCTAGGGGAAAAGGGAAATGTCCATGTCAAACTCTTATGGGGACAAATATCTTCATAACTTTGTTTAGGGAAAGGAAGTAAAGATCTACCAGTGATGCAAATACAACATAATTTAATTTAATATCAACTCTGCATAGGGATACCACCCTACTGAGGAAAGGTAAAGATCTTCTGGGGATGGGGAATACTTCCACGATCCATGCTGGGGACATAAATGATCTTAATCAAACTCCTGCAGGAAAATAGTCATCACATTATTCCTGCACCACTCGGAGAAAGAGTCATGCCACTCTTACTAAGCTTGGGCAAGGAGTTATGCACTCCTGCTCTGCTTGGGGAAAGAGTGTAAAACTTGCTAAAGATCAAAAAAGAGAAATCTGCTGGAAACCATCATGCACAGACCTACTGGGGATCTAAGGAGATCAATCATCACTGAACGTTTGGACTTTTCGACCCATATGGGGATACCAAAAGTTAACATCATAACAAATCACATTTACGAGGGATTTTAAATCAATAATCACCAACAGGTGAAAGAAAACCTTTAAACTGATTGATATACCAATACTTCTGTTGGGGATGAAACCAACTTATGCTGAGAAGCAAAGACTCGTCCGGGGGCTTCCAAGACTTTTCAAGTCAAGGGTAAACTGTTGAGGAAGAGATCAAAACTCAGCTGGGGATTTTCTAGGATATACCTTCCAACAACTCTTCTGGGGGGAAGGGAATAAAATTAAGAGTATTTACAATCCTTGCTCATGCCGGTGGGGCACAAAGCACCATTAATATCAACATGCCAGGACCAATCAGGAATTCCATAAGGACACAAACGGATCAAATCCTACTTTAGGAGAGACAAGTTACGCACATCCAGACTTTACCATCCTTGGAATCGCTATTGATGTCCTTTCTTTGTTCACATATCAAAAGAAAAATGTTTTTATAATCTTCAAAGATTAAATTTATTAAATTTGTTTCAAAAATCATCATCAACAATAAATTGAAATTTTGTAGACAGAAACAATATAAAGAGTTTCAAACAATTGGATAAAAGCTCAAATTCATTGATAGAATGGTAGTCAGCAAATGGCATGACTCCATGGATCATTACAAGTTTGAAAAATGGTAAATACATGAAAAATGGCTACATTGAAATACAATGATCACTATTCTCCCTATCAACTTTGAACTCCACTGTGTATGAAACTTCAGTCAAGGATGAGTGAATAAGAATCTTTGATGGGCAATTCTTCTGAGGGATAGAATCTGAAATCCTCGGTCGTTTCAAGTGATCCAGTTTGTCGACGCAGTTACTTTCCATGATCCCTAACTTTTTCCTAGATTGCCCTTTCGGGTTTTCAACCTACCGGGATAATTATTTCTGTTTTTGTCTCTAATTTTTGCTTGGACCGTCCTTTCGGGTTTTCAATCCACCGAGACGCTCATTTTTGCCTAAGCCGCCCTTTCGGGTTTTCAACTTAGCGAGCTGTTCTTTTATTTTTTTAGGCGAAGTATTTCTTGACTCATCCGCATTCACAGGACGAGTGATCTCCTCACCATCCATAGTTGCAAGAATTAATGAACCGCTAGAGAAGGCTTTCTCGACAACATATGGGCCATCATAGTTCGGAGTCCACTTTCCCCGAGACTCTGTAATGAAAGACTGGATCTTTTTGAGCATGAGGTCGCCTTCTCTGAATACATGAGGTTTGACCTTCTTGTCAAAAGCTTTCTTCATTCTTTGCTGGTACAACCGACCATGACACAAAGCTGTTATTATCTTTTCCTCAATAAAATTCAACCGGTCAAATCTACTTTGACACCATTCAGCCTCAGTCAACTTGGCTTCCATCAGAACTCTCATTGATGGGATCTCAACCTCGAAGGGGAGCACTGCTTCTGTACCATAAACAAGTGAGAAAGGGGTTGCCCCTGTTGAAGTGTGGACAAATGTACGATACCCGTGAAAAGCAAAAGGTAGCATCTCATGCCAGTCCTTATATGTCACAACCATCTTCTGAATGATCTTCTTAATGTTCTTATTCGCAGCTTCAACAGCCCCATTCATCTTTGGTCTATAAGGAGAAAAATTATGGTGTTGAATCTTGAATTCTTCACAAAGCTCTTTCATCGTCTTATTATTCAAGTTCGAACCATTATCAGAAATGATTCTATTCGGAACACCATATATGAAGATAATGTTATTCTTGATAAACCGAACCACAACTTGCTTGGTCACATTAGCATACGATGCCACTTCCACCCACTTAGTGAAGTAGTATATTCCCACAAGAATAAAACGATGTCCATTCGAAGCCTTGGGTTCAATCATACCAATCATATCAATTCCCCACATAGAGAAAGGCCACGGGGAAGAAATCACATTGAGATGAGTTTGTGGTACATGAATCTTATCAGCGTACACTTGGCACTTATGGCACTTTTTCACATACTTGCAACAATCAGATTCCATTGTCAGCCAATGGTATCTTGCTCTTAACATCCTTTTAGCCATTGCATTCCCATTAGCATGAGTACCAAAAGACCTTTCATGAATTTCTTTCATTAACGTGTCTACTTCGTGTCTATCCATGCATCTGAGCAAGACCATGTCAAAATTCCTCTTATAAAGTACATTCCCATTCAGGAAGAAATTTCCTGCCAATCTCCTCAAAGTCCTCTTATCTTTATCGGATGCCCTAAGTGGGTATTCCTGATTCTGGAGAAAACATTTAATATCATGATACCAAGGCTTATCATCATGGACCTCTTCAACTGCAAACACATGAGCTGGTCTTTCAAGCCGCATCACTCTGATCATGGGAACATCATTCCACTGGTTCACCTTTATCATAGAAGCTATAGTTGCTAAAGCATCTGCCATCTGATTTTCATCACGAGGCACATAATGAAACTCAACTTTAGTGAAGAAAGTTGATATCCTCCTGGCATAATATCTATAAGGGATCAAGTGAGGTTGATGAGTTACCCACTTACCCTTGATCTGATTGATTACCAAGGCAGAATCTTCATACACATCAAGATGCTTAATCCTCAAATCAGTAGCTTCCTCAAGACCCATAATACAGGCTTCATACTCAACTTCATTATTGGTACAAGGAAAAGTCAACCTCGCAACAAAAGGAATATGTGAACCATGGGGAGTAATGATCATTGCTCCAATTCCTCTTCCGCGTGCATTCACAACACCATCAAAACTAAACCCCATCGAGATCCAGGCTCCGGCCCTTCCTCAATCAAAGATTCATCACAATCTTTCATTTTCAAATACATCGCATCCTCATCTGGAAAATCAAACTTGATAGGCCGGTAATCATCAATTGGTTGATGTGCCAAATGGTCAGCCAAGATATTAACTTTTATAGCTTTTTGAGCTCGGTACTCAATATCATATTCTGACAAATACATTTGCCAACGAGTAATCCTCCTAGTCAAAGCAGGCTTTTCAAATATATACTTGATCGGTTCCATTTTAGAGATCAACCAAGTTGTATGATTCAACATATACTGGCGAAGACGCTTTGCAGCCCAAACTAAGGCACAACAAGTTTTTTCAAGCATGGAGTACCGAGACTCACAATCAGTGAATTTCTTAATCAAGTAGTAAATTGCATATTATTTTCTTCCAGATTCATCTTGCTGACCAAGCACACAACCAATGGAATCTTCCAACACAGTCAAGTACATGATCAATGGTCTACCTTCCACCGGAGGAGACAAAATAGTAGGTTCAAGCAGATATTCTTTGATACTTTCAAACGCCTTCTGACAATCATCTGTCCAGACACAACCTTTGTCTTTCCGAAGCAACTTGAAGAACGGAGCACATGTGGCAGTCATGTGAGAGATAAACCTCGAAATATAATTCAAATGGCCCAAGAATCCTCTTACTTGCTTTTCATTTCTTGGAGCAGGTATTTCCCGAATAGCTTTCACTTTATCAGGATCAACTTCAATGCCTCTTTGGCTGACAATGAAGCCTAACAACTTTCCAGAATGTACACCAAACGTGCACTTATTCGGGTTCAAACAAAGCTAAAACTTCCTTAACCTCTGAAACAACTTCAGCAAATGTTCAACATGGTCCTCTTTAGTCTTCGACTTAGCGATCATATCATCAACATATACCTCAATTTCTTTGTGCATCATATCATGGAAAAGTGTGGTCATAGCTCTTTGGTATGTCGCACCAGCATTCTTCAATCCAAAGGGCATCACTCTGTAGCAGAATGTTCCCCATGGTGTAATAATTGTGGTCTTTTCCATGTCCTCGGGTTCCATCTTTATTTGATTATAACCGGAAAATCAATCCATAAAAGAGAACACATCAAACTTAGTCGTATTATCTACCAACACATCAATGTGTGGCAATGGAAAATCATCTTTTGAACTGGCTTTATTCAAATCTCTGTAATCAACACACATTCGTACTTTTTCGTCTTTCTTTGGAACATGCACAATATTGGCCACCCATTGAGGATAATTAGATGTCACAAGAAAACCTGCATCAATCTGCTTTTGAACCTCCTCTTTGATCTTTACTGCCATATCAGGATGAGTTCTTCTCAACTTTTGTTTCACAGGTGGACATTCAGGCTTCAGCGGCAATCTATGCTCCACAATATCAGTATCAAGACCTGACATGTCTTGATAAGACCAAGCAAACACATCAATATACTCTCTAAGAAGATCTATAATCCTCTTCTTAACATCAGGACCAAGCAATGCTCCAACTTTGACTTCTTTCTTATCATCTTCAGAACCCAAGTTGACCATCTCTATAGACTCTCCATGAGGCTGAATAACCTTCTCCTCGTGCTCAAGCAACCGAGAAATCTCATCAGGAATCTCTTCTACATCTTCTTCCCCAGCTTCAAACACAGGGAATTCAAAGTTGGGAGTGGGCATCAGATCATTGTTTTCAATGGGTTTATCAATCAATCTGCACAATGATTTTATTTTTATTTTAGAGTATGAAGAAAAGTGCAAACATTATGCAGATAAACAATGGTTATTATTATTTTGGGTTTCTTAGGTTACCATTTTTCAGAATAAAGCAAAAAGGAAAAACATATATGGAAATAACATTTCATTGATGATGATAAAATTTGAAACAAAGTCCGACAAACATCACTTTCACCTTGGGCAGAGTGAAAGGATTTTTTGAAAGAAAATAAAACGAGTTACTTTGAAGTATGAACAATAGAAGGAACATCAACATCAATCTAGTTCTTGTAAATCTTTCTGTGCGTAACAAAGTTAGGCATTTCTTCATCTTCATCATCTTCAATGATGGCAACAGCGGAATGACCGTTGATAAACCCAGCACTTCGGAATCCTTCTTGAATAGTCTTCGGTTTATTGAGAGCCACACCTGGTGCAAAACCAATACCAAATCCTTCTTTGTTGTCAACAACCTCAATAACTCGTCCCCAACCGTCAGATCGACCAGTTTTGAGTACGCGCAGAGCATCCTTGAGAGAAGACATAGACATAACATTCTTCTTAGCAACATTATCAACAACATAAAGAGCCTGAATGAAGTTCCCGCCTCTTCTTCAGCATCAATGTAGGAGAAATATGACAAATTGGTCACTAGCATCGCCTTTTCACCGCCAATAGTCACTAATTTCCCATCTTTCACAAACTTCAGCTTCTGATGGAGAGTAGATGTCACAGCTCCTGCCTCATGAATCCAGGGTCTTCCAAGGAGACAACTGTAAGCGGGACATATATCCATTACTTGAAAAGTAATTTGTAATATAAACGGTCTAATCAGAATAGGAAGATCAACTTCACTAATCACAGTCTTCTTCGATCCGTCAAAAGCTTTCACAATAATCCCACTATGCCTCATGGGAGCACCTTGGTACGCAAGCCTTGACAAGGTCGACTTCGGCACCACATTCAGAGAAGACCCAGTATCAACCAACACTTTAGACATAACATCTTCCTGACAATTCACTGAAATATGCAGAGCCAAATTATGGTTCCTTCCTTCTTCAGGCAAATCATCATCACAAAACTCAAATTGTTGCACGATGTGATATTAGCCACAATACTATCAAATTGATCAACAGTCACATCATGATCAACATAAGCTTGATCAAGAATCTTCTACAAAGATTTCCTATGAGCCTCAGAGCACATCAATAGTGATAAAACTGATATTTTCGATGGAGTATGCAACAACTGCTCAGTAACGTTGTACTCGTTCTTATTTATCAATTTTAACACCTCATATTCACTATCATTGAACTGGCCTGATCGGGAAACAACATCCATAACCTCTTTACTCGCACTTGTATCTTCAACTCTCTTTGGAGGATCCGAAGCATAAACTCTACCACTTCGAGTAACCTTTGTTACATCAACAATGCTAACCACAAACTTTGGAGAAGGAATAGGAACTTCCTTACCATTTTCTATCATCGTAGCATTATACCGGTACGAAACAAGTTTATCAAACTCGTATGGCAATGGACCTGGAAAATTGATCACTGTAAACACCCCAAATTTGCCCTCACCCATTCACACCATGGATTTTGATCATTTCATATGCATAAACACAATCATAACATCCCATATCCCATTTTTGATTCACTGCATAACTTCAAAGTCATTTGCATCTAGGGTTTGTGACCTGAGCAATCCAAGAGCCTCTTGAGCCACTCCAAAGGCCAACAATCACTTCAAAGGGGTCTATGTGTGTTCAAGTATCATATTATATCTTCTCAAAGTCAAGAATGTCAAAGAATCACAATAATTGGGATTGTTGTGGAAGCAGAGCCAGGCTTGACTGCACAGATGACCTAAAATTAGGGTTTTGGTTTCAGAGGCCATAACTCCAAATTTTTTGGTAATTCTTGTTTCTATTGGTCTCTATATGGTATAGGGAGTATGCATATCAATTTTAATGAAGAAATTCCATGGGGAAGTCATCTGATCAAGAGTTGACTTTCTGAACAAGTCAGTGCAGAATCAGGGCATCTGAGGCCCCCAATGACCCAACCAAGGGGTGATCTTCATCATTTTGAGTGCATATGATCTTTATTTGATCATAGAAGAAGTTGGAAGTTCACAAAATTCAAGAATCTCAAGTTTTTGCAAAGTTGACTTTTTTGGGCAAGTTTGACTTTTAATGAAATGTCATTTTATGTAACTTTTTCAACCCTTACTTTTTGATCCAAAAATGCTTCAAATGGAAAAACTTTGGTCATGAAAGTTGTAGAATAGATCTTTCCCTTTTCAAAAAGTACAAGAACATGACCTAATTCATTTTGGATCAAAAGTTATGGATTGTCAAAGTTGGCAAAAATCACTAAATTTTCAAGTTATGCACCAAAGAGGAAACTTGCAAAATCATGTATCAAGGCAATTTGTGATCTCTAATTGTTGTCAAACCATTACACAAACATGATACAAGTCCTAAAAATCAGAATGGGCCAAAGAGATCACATATTTTTATGGCTTGTGAAGCAAGATATTTTCATGAAGATCAAAAGCAAGCAAGTTGCAAAAGCCATCATAACCTTTCATCCACTTGCTAGCTACATTGCTGAACCATCCTAGCCTTTCCCTCACACCATGCTGCGCAGCCCACACCCCTTGTACTTGGCTAGAACATGACCCATACTTCTCTTACACAAAGTTGACAAATTGGCAAAAGTAGCTACACCTATCAAAAAAGGGCATGTCACATCTTCTGACCAATCAGCATTGTTTATACAAACAATTTGCAAGCCAAACATCATAACACACAAGCCTGAAACCAGCAAGCACAACACATTCTCATTTTCACTCTCAAAAGCAAAAGCCTTCGAAACTCAGAAGACAAGCCACAAACACTTAAACAAACTTCATAGATCAACTCAACTCATCATCCTGGTCACAAAGCACCCCTCACCCTTGCCTTAAACTGCCTGAATCATAAACACGATTCTCACCTGAGCTTGAGCAGAACCTGTTCAAACTCTCAAACCAGCCAGCACAAGCTCCTTCTAAGCATCCAGACATCATCAAGGGACCAAAAGGAGTGGATTGCATCAAGAGGAGAGGCCAGAAAGCTGCAAACTGAAAGCTTCAAAACTCAGGTAGCTCAAGAACTTTTTTTCCATAAATGATTTTTTAAGTTCTTAATAGCTTCTACATGCTTCCCTGATCATGAATATGTCTTTGTTTTTGAAAATGGTGAAGAAATGAGTATGTATGCAGTCTCTGAAACTTTTTGCCCTAGAACTAGATTGATTCGATTCAGCCAGTTTAGGAATGATAAATGTTGTTTGAATGGGGGTTTTGATTCGTTTTTGAGTGGGGATCATTTCTGTTTAATTAGAATTTGTTTTAGATGCGTTTAGAGAGAGTTTGAAGTTTGGAGTGATCGGAGAAGATGACCGGAACACTGTTCCGGTCACCTGAGAGTCATTAAGGCTGTGATTAGGGCTAATTAATTAGGGTTAGTGAGTTTGAATGTAGGCCGTCCAGATGCGCGCCTAGTCAACTCCCGCGCGTGTGACTTTGAATTCAGGCCTTAGGATCTGTTGACTTCCTCAATAATTCATTTAATTTCATTTTATTTTTCATATTATTTCATTTAATTTCCACAATTTATTAAAAATAGCAAAAATACTTCAAAAAATCTGAAATTTTTTATACAAGTTATTATTTAATTTCAGAACACAAAAATATTTTCATTTTTATTTTTAGCATTAAAAAAGTATTTTTAAATATTTAAAAGTTTCTTTTTAATTAATTAATGAGAATTAATTAATTAAAAATGCTTTTAAGTATTTAAAAATCACCAAAAAATTCATGAAACATTTAAAAACATTTAGAAACATTGTCCAACCCTCAAACCAAATTTATTTTCTGATCTTGATGCATTTTGAGAATTTTCCATGGAATTAAAATCATTTTGATGCATTATTTTGATCCAAACTTCCAAAAATCATTTCTGCCTAACCATTGAGAGTTGGACTTTGATTCTTTTTGCATTGTGTTTAGAATATCATGTAGTTTGTGAGATTAAATTGGCATGATTTGATCTTTCATTTTCCATTTGTTTGACATTTTTCTTGTTAAGGAACCCTAAAACCCTAAAAAAACTTAGGAAAATCATAACTTGAATTTGGTTAAGAGTTGGAACTTCTCCTTTGGGCTTTGGGTTAGTATAGGTTTAGGGATCCTTTGAATGCATTTTCAATTTTTTATCTTGATGTTTGCTTCTGATTTTGGTTTTTGTTTGATGCTTTGATCATAAACCCTAATTTGGTTTTTGTTTGCATCCATAAGTTTGTATGATTATCCACATGCCTTGATACATGTTTGCATAATTGCATAGCATCATTATCATCTCATATATGCTTCTGGTTTTGTTATGCATCATGCCATTTCATTTCATTTTGCATTGCATTGCATTTCTTTTCTAACTTTTCAGGTGGTAAGTAACTTGGAGAAGTGAATTTGCCTTCACTTCTCATATTTTCTTTTCATCTCTTCCATGCATCCTTGCTGCATTTTACTTTGTGTTTGAGTTTGAGCTTGCTCATTCCTCTTCATCTCACCTTCTTTCTTCAAGTGACTTGTCTTCTTAAATGAAGCAAGTTACTTTGCTTCTCCTGATCCTTTCATCTGCTTCCTGGTGGTTCCATTGAAAACTTCTCTTGAAAACCTCACAAACCTTAGGAACAACCATGCATGACAATGATTAGGGTTTTGTTTAGTCTCCCCTCTTAGTTTTTTTACCTTTGTGTCTCATTGAGTCTTCTCTTCTCACCTGATAATCAGGGACTAAACCTTAAAGGCTTTAAGGCTTTGTGATTAAGCTTATGCCTGCATCCTTCTATTAGGATGGAGTGTATAACTTTAATACTAAGTGTTAAACCCTTAATGTGTTTAAATCTCTTAATCAATCCACCTAATAATCATCAAGACATCACACTTGTAACTTGGGCCTTGCATTAGGGTTCTAATTCTTCCTTAACTGGTTAAGAAGGACTAACCCTAGTGTTAATGGACAAGTCCCCCTCAAGTTGTCTTATAAACCCTAAAACTCACTTCATCATCATACCATTAACTAAAATCCACTCAATAAAGGCTTTGTTTTGTCATGAGTTTAATCCCTAATCATGGATTAAGTTGAGGAGTTTTCCTCAGCTTAAACATTCTCATCTATTATCCTTCTATTAGGATGGTGTAATGAGTCTGTTTAATCCTTGATTATGGCTTAACCTCATTACTTAACACTAAACAAAAACAACAAAAACATCTAAATAATCACAAGTAGGTTAGTGATCTTAATCCTACATCAAAGGTGATTAAGTGTGAGAAGCCGACTTCACACTTAAGGTATTCTCATTACCCCTAATCAGAGGGAAGATGTGATGAGTTTACTAAATCCATTGGTTTAGGCTTAAGCTCATTTTCTTATGACAAACCTCAAAAAGCAATAAAAGATTGAAAACTCAAAAACAAACAATAATCGTCTCCTCCGGGATTCTTTTCTCATCTCATTCACTCATAAACGAGAACTTGCTTCTTCCGTCTAATGCAAGACAGTCTGCATCTGTGCCAGACAGATCATACACTTGAGCATTGACAAGCAAGCAGTTCACAAGTCAATTCATCTTTCAGTCTCTTTGGGTCGAACTACGGTGTTCTGACTTCCTCATTGCACGAGAGGATACGTAGGCATAACTTAACAGTTATCGAACAAAAGTCTCTGTATATTCCCCCTCTTTCCAGTTCATTTCTTTAAGCCTCATGATCTTGAGCATTTCATTCTCATTCTCACACTGACACTGTATATATCACACTTTGCACTTCTTTTACACTGACACCTGTACATCCTTTTCCAGCTCTTGTATACACAAATTGCACTGACACTACCCCTTTAAAACACAAATCTTTTAAGCGTGGATCCCGTCGAGTACGGAGGACAATCTGGGTGCTAATACCTTCCCAGGTTGTAACCAACCCCCTTTCTCAGTCTCTCTGGTTCGCAACCGTCTTATCCGTATCTTCCTAGGTCTATGCAGTATTGCCTTTCCTCCGGGATAAAAATGCCTAGCTGGCGACTCTATTCATCTCCAGTGAGTTCACGGCTGTGTGTTCTCATTGTTCTTTTCGCCGACCGTTCGCGTCTGTACCTTTATCTGGGCCATTCCCCATTTATCGGGAGCGACAGCTTGGCGACTCTGCTGGGGACCCTTATACTGTAACCAGGGCTTCTGGTTCTTTTTGTGGGTTCCTCCTAGCGCTTGTTTGATTTGTGTTTACTGGGGTGTTATGTGTTATTTGTGTTTGTATATGTATATTTATTTTTGCCTTATGTACAGTTGTTTTACTGCTTTCTGTATAGCTTTGCATTATATCATATTGTCATACTGTGCTGGCTGGATCTGTTTGTTTGCTTTGGTGGGTGGGTGTTCTATTGAGAGTTAAGGTCCTACACCTGGGACCTGAGTGACACCTAGGCTAGAGTGGTTGATATTCTTTCCCATTCCATCTCGGTCTGGTGCGGGAATATGAAACACGGTTCAGATATGGGTTTCTTCTTGAGAACTCTGTGTTGCAGATTTCCTGCAATGCTAGGGCTATCTGGGAAGCCTGCTAAGTCTGGGTGACCTTTGGTTTTGACCTTCAGAAACTGAGGTGAATTAGAGGAGGAACTTTTATGGTTATTGTAAACACTGTACCTCCGGGTTAGAAGTGTTTACACTTCTCATAACTGATCCAAGTCTGAGGATCCTTGTTTTAGAACACTACCTGTGAGGGGGGTTGGGCTGTTTACAGGTTTGCAGGTACCCTTAACCTCAGCATACCCTGTTACTTTGATTTGATTAAGAGTACTCCATCTTGGAACAGTCCTTGTGATTCTAAACCCTGGACATGTGGCTCTTTATTTGAGTCCCCCACCTTGGTTACTGGACTTATAGACCTCCATCTGGATTTCTTGAACATACCTGGACCTATATCAGAGCACTTGATCAGATCCAGCTCAGTCACAAACCCTTGCATATCATTTGCATACATCCTCATTGCATCATTTTGACATTTGTTTATTTGTTTTTCAGGGTATCCATCTTCATTTTTGGCTTGGTTTTGACCCCATCATCAGTATAGACCTATCTTCATCAGCATCTACTTCAGTTATCAGCTACCTGCTTCAGTCACCTGCACCAGCCAATCAGTGGCCCATCTTTCAGTGTTATCATCAGCACCTGTCTCAACTCTTCTACAACATCATGGCACCTAAAAAGAGTAACATCTCCCACCACTTCTTCCAGCCTGAGCTAGCTGACATCAGGAGGATTCAGACCCTGATCACTCCAGACCATATACCACTCTTCAGGGAGCACTATGGAGACATACTTGATGTGGTTATGGATTTGGACCCTTCACAGAGGAGCCTGATTCATACTTGCCTTCAGTTTTATGATCCCCCACTGAGGTGTTTCACTTTTCAGGATTTTCAGTTGGGCCCTTTATTGGAAGAGTACTCATCATTGGTTGGTATACCTATCAGGGGTGGAGTCCCTTTCAACCCTGAGATGGTCTTTCCTGGTAATGAAGAAGTAGCAAAGGCATTGCATCTGGAACCAGTTCTGATTGGGCAGCATATGACTACTAAGGCTGGAATCTCTGGCCTGCATCTGGATTTCTTGATCTCTCAAGCTACCCTGAAAGCTTCTTTGGGAGAGTGGAAAGCAGTCTGTGCTTTATTGGCCCTGAGCATATATGGGATCATATTATTTGCAGATGAGCCTAGATTCATTAGCAAGAATGCAATCCATCTTTTCATTCTGAGGAACCCAGTGCCCACTTTATTGGGGGATTTTTATTACTCAGTGCACCAGAGGAATGAGAAGTAGAGGGGAAGATTAGTGAGGTGTTGTGCTCCTTTGTTCCATACTTGGCTTCTCAAGCATTTGCCCAAGACAGATGCATTTTTGAATCCTCATCAGCAGAGAAACTGGGCTAGAAGACTCACTGCTTTGACTTCAGCTGATATCAGGTGGTGCACTCAAAGCACAAAGGGCAGGGATGTCATTACCAGCTGTGGGCAATTTCCCAATGTGCCCCTGATAGGAGTTAAGGGTTGCATTAATTACAACCCTCTGCTGTTCAAAAGACAACTGGGCTATGCATTGGTCCACACTCCTAAGGCACAAGACTTGGCTGAGACTCTTTACTGTGAGAACAAGCCCAACCTAGCTATTGTCAGGCAGGCAGCCTGGGCCTGGGACAATGTTCAGACTAAAGGAGTAACCATTCTGGGGAAGTGCAACAATGTAGCATCAGCACAATACTATGAATGGTCCCATGCCAGGGCTCAATTTTCTGGGATGCCCTTTACCATGGAGGATATGCCTGGATCATCCTCAGCACCACCTCCTGCCACTGTCAGCTTGGAGGAGTTTGAGAGCTTGAAAGAGAGAAATGAGAAGTTGACTCAGGCTCTGCAGAAGACCCTCTGGGAGAAGAGTGATGGTAGGTTGGATATTGAGAGGTTAGAGAAGCTGAGAGTAGAGCATCTGGCCAAAATTGAGAAGTCTGAGGATTACATCAAGAAGTCTAGGGCTGGGGAACAGATCTTGAAGAATGCCTGCAAGGAAGCCCAATTCCAGAGAGCCAGGACAGACTTGTATCTGAAGGAGAGTCAAGCTAGGTGGGTCAGGATCACCGAAGCTCGTACTCTGGAGGATAAGAGGGTCCAAGACAAGATAGAGCAACTGGAAGCTAGAGCAAAAGAGCAGCAGGAAGCCCTGGTAGCAGCCCAGAAGGAGATCTCAGAGCTGAAGATCAGAGCTGGGTTGAAGAGGTCAAAGGGCCAGAGTCAACACAAGAAGCTAACTGCAGCTGTTACTACCCGGAATCTCCTTATCAAGAATCTCATGGAGCGTCCAGCTGATCCTGTGACTGAAGCACTTCTCAAGGAAGTTCAGGAGGATGAGTTTGGTCTTGGTGTTTGACTTTTTGCTTGTTGTTGCTTTCATTTTATGTATTTTTATTTTCTTGTGATGTATTTTGACCCCTCTGAGGGCACGTTTTGTAAAAGAACAAACTATGTACCATTTGCCTTTTGTAATATATGTATCAGTTTGTTCCATCCGAGTTTACTTCAAAAACAACATCAACAGCATCTTCAAGGGTCTAGAAGGGTCAAAACCGAATGCCAAGCCGGATACCTCGAAAACAAATAAGCATACTGCATTGCATGCTAACCCTTTGTTTGTTTTGTAGGTTTTTGTTTTATTGTTACTAACTCTGTTGTGATATTCAGGAACTATTGCTCGACGCCGGGTATTTCCACTCAACCGTCCACACCGATATCCAACCCGTAACAACCTTCCGGGCATACAAATGGATCAGGTACAACAGGACCTTGCAGAGGTCAGAAACCAAATGGCAAACGAAAGATTGGAAATGAGAACTCAGATGACGCAGTTCATGGAAGTGATGAACAACATGGCTCAGAGCCAAGAAAGATTGAGAGCAATGGTGGAAAGGCAGAATCAGGAAGATCCCCATATAGGGACTGCTGGCACCAGCAACAATGAGAGGGTCCAACCCCATGTCAACCCCCCTATATTTGGACCCCACCTTCACCCAGAGATCAACATTCCTGCCAATGTACAAGGGACTGCCACTGCAGGCAGAGTGCTGCAAGAAGACCCCCAGGAGGATCAGTTCACAGTAATGGGTGCTGGGGAAGAAGCCTATGACAGAAGGCTGGAGGAAATCGCTGAAAAATTAAGATCCTTGGAGTCTCAAAACTCTTTGGGTTTTGATGTTATGGACATGGGCTTGGTGGACGGGGTCAGGATTCCCCATAAGTTCAAGCCTCCTTGTTTTGAGAAATACAACGGGACTTCCTGCCCACGGACCCACTTACAGTCCTTTTTGGGAAGGTTGAAAGCATATACCATGGACGAGAAGCTATGGATGTTTTATTTTGATTATAGCTTATCGGGAGCTTCAAGGGAATGGTACTCCCATCTAACTAGAGCGACCATCAGGTGTTGGAAGGACTTGGCAGAGACCTTCATCAGACAATACCAGTATAATTTGGATATGACACCCAACAGGACCCTCCTGATGGGGATGTCACAGTCATCTAGGGAAAGCTTCCGCGAGTACGCCCCAAAGGTGGAGGCAGTTGGCTGCTGCTGTCCATCCACCTATGTCAGAGAGGGAGATGGCAGATATGTTTATGAACACCCTCCAAGGAACATACATTGACAGGCTGGCTGCTTTCTCTTCTACCAGCTTTGCAGATGTCGTTATAGCTGGAGAAAGAATCGAGAGCCTGTTAAAGATGGGCAAGATTTCTGACAACGGTGCTAGCTCATCCAGCAATACAAGAAAGCCTTTTGTAGACCCAAGAAGAACTGGTGAGACCAATGCTATCCAGGCCAGCAGGGGCAGGCCCCAATATGTTCATAGGTCTGTGGCAACAGTCACCATTCCCGCTCCAGCTCATCCACAACCAACTTATCAACCACCGCAACAAAATTATCAGCGACAACCTTAGTACCAGCAACAAACTCAGTATCCTCCGAGAAACTACAACAACACCAACAATAACAATCAGCAAAGACCATTTCAACAGAGACCTTCTCAGGCCAATAGGGTGATCGATCCGATCCCTATGCCATATGCCACATTACTGCCACAACTCCTGAAACTCAACCTGGTCGAGCTAAGGACGTTGGCACCTCCAGATCCTACCAGTCTACCCAGAAATTATGACTCCAACGCCAGATGTGCTTTTCATTCAAATGCACCTGGCCATAGTACAGAAAAGTGCAGAGCTTTGCACATGAAGGTACAAGACTTGGTAGACTCTAAGGCTCTGAATTTTGCACCACCACCAAATGTTAATAAGAACCCTATGCCAAACCACGGAGGTCCCAGAATCAATGCTATTGAAGAAGACAAGCCGTCTTACTTAATAACCAATGTGGGTCAGATTCGGACACCGTTGGTAGAGATTAAAACCCAACTCCTTGAATGTCAAATGTTCCCGGGATGTGAGCTAGGGTGCGCTTATTGCAACATTTCAGTGAATGGTTGTGATAACTTGAGAGATGGCATAGATGGTCTCATCCAGAGTGGCCTGCTTCAAATCACCACATCAATTCCTACCAATCCAGCAATCTCATCAGCAACAGTTCCCGTGTCTTCTACAAATGCAACAACCATTGTTCCGAGCAACTCTTCAATTTCGTCAACAAATGCTTCATCTGTTACTTCAACGGACCAGATATCAGCAAACATCCCTTCTACAACTTCAGCACCACTTCATTCAGAACCCCCTACAACAACAACACCCATCCTTCCAACAATGTCTCCTACAACTTCAGCAGCAAATGTCTCCACAATTATGATTTATTATGATCCTGAAAATGATTCTGCCTACAACTCACAAAATGCCACTCCCATCAGAGCACCAGTCACAATATACTATGATCCGCAGACTATCACAGTCCCTTCTGCAGCTGCCATCAGTCCAGTCACCGTCACGGTGCCTGGGCCAGTACCTTATGAAAGCAGTAATGCCATCCCCTGGCATTACGGCTCTGATCTATACTGCGGAGGACAGAAAATCACTCTTGAATCATCAACCCCTGCACCACAAATAGACAATGTGGGAGGAGGCGGAGGCTTCACTCGAAGCGGACGTCTCTTTGCTCCACCAACTCAAAGACCCACTGCCGAAGCAGAAGCTGCTGCCAAGGCAAAAGGGAAAAGCTTGGTGCAAGAGGAGCAAATTGTTAAAGAAGATTTGAAAACACCCTTTGATCAAGAAGTTGATGAATTCATGAGAATCATCAAGAAAAGTGATTACAAAATAGTGGATCAGCTTCACCAGACGCCTTCCAAGATCTCAATTCTATCATTGCTTATGTGCTCCGAAGCTCATCGGAATGCACTACTAAAAGTCTTGCACGCAGCTTATGTGCCTGAAGAGATCACCGTCAATCAGTTGGAAGCTGTGGTTGGAAATGTTAATGCTAGTCATGGACTAGGGTTCACCAACACTGATTTGACTACGGAAGGCCGCAATCATAACAAGGCTTTGCACATTACCATGGAATACAAAGGTGCAGTTCTTTCCCATGTGTTGGTAGACACAGGATCATCCCTCAATGTCTTACCTAAAAAAGCCCTTGTGAAGCTAGAGTATGACGGATTGGCATTGCGCCCTAGCAACTTAGTAGTGAGAGCCTTCGATGGTTCTAAGAGATCAGTTCTGGGCGAGATTGAGTTGCCTATAACGATTGGCCCACAAACTTTCAAAACGACCTTCTACGTGATGGATATACAGCCTGCCTACAGCTGTCTATTGGGTAGGCCATGGATTCACGCCGCTGGCGCCGTGACCTCAACCCTTCACCAGAAGTTAAAATTCGAGTGGGAGGGTCAATTCGTTACTATCTGTGGAGAGGAGGATATTTTTGTCAGCCACCTGGCTACCTATAAATACATTGAGATGGATGGGGAGATCCACGAGACAATGAGTCAAGGGTTTGAGGCCTTGAACATAAATGAAACATCTGCTGTACCTGGAACCTCAATGGCATCTTACCAACAAGCCCAGAAGGTTGTTGAAGAAGGAACTGCCCAAGGCTGGGGCAAATTGTTAACTGTGGAGAAGAAAGAGGATAGATTTGGGTTGGGTTACAAACCAACTCAACAAGATCAAGCAGAGGCTGCTAAGGAGCCCAACTTTGTTAGTGGGGGGATGCTCACCCCCGATGCTGTCAACAATTTGGAAGAAGAGGATGAAAGCGACCGCAACCTGGAGAGTTGGATCCGTCCAAAGATCCCGGGGAGCAGTATCTCAAACTGGTCTTCCCAGGAAATTATAAGAGTTACTCATGCAGAGTAATTATTATTTCCTGTATTTTATAGCATGCATCAAAGTCTTGCATCTTGCCCAAGATAACAAGACTCATTTTGTAATCGGGCCATCTGTAATTTTTGTGCAACAAGATTAATCAATGAAATATCAGACATCTTTTGCAAACAAAGTCTTTTTTTTTTCTTTTCCGCTCACTGTTTTTTCCATTTTTCTTTTTGTACAAAAAATAAATGGCAGTGTTTTCAAAATGACAACTTTATTTCACTTTTCTAAACAAGATTAAAATAAAATCACTAAAATGAACAAACTGAACCCTTGCAGAGTGTGCCTTCCCGACAGCACCGACAACAGCACGGCTATGACTTCGTATGACTTTGACAATACGATCAATCAAGCTGATGAAGGGGTTGAAGAAGAATATGAGCTTCCTGAAGAGCTAGCCAGGTTGTTAAGACAAGAGGAAAAGGTTATTACTCCTCACCAGGAGGAGGTTGAAACGATCAATCTTGGTACAGATGAAGACGTGAAAGAAGTTAAAATCGGGGCCTGCTTACAAGACTCAGTGAAGAGACAACTGATTGACCTGCTGCAAGAGTATGTGGACGTGTTTGCTTGGTCTTATCAAGATATGCCAGGGTTGGACACCGACATTGTTGTGCACAAGCTGCCTTTGAGAGAAGAATGCCCGCCGGTTAAACAGAAGATGCGCCGTACTCGCCCAGACATGGCAATGAAAATCAAGGAAGAGGTACAAAAGCAATGGGACGCCGGGTTTCTTGCCGTAACTAGCTATCCTCCGTGGGTTGCTAATATAGTACCTGTGCCTAAGAAAGACGACAAAGTAAGAATGTGTGTTGACTACCGGGATCTGAACAGAGCTAGCCCGAAAGATGATTTCCCATTACCTCACATTGATGTATTGGTTGATAATACGGCTCAGTTCTCGGTATTCTCCTTCATGGATGGATTTTCAGGATACAATCAGATCAAGATGTCACCTGAAGACATGGAGAAGACAACCTTCATCACACCCTGGGGCACGTTCTGTTACAAGGTAATGCCATTTGGGCTCAAGAATGCCGGTGCGACGTATCAACGGGCTATGGTAACATTATTCCACGATATGATCCATAAAGATATCGAGTGTTATGTGGATGACATGATTGCCAAGTCCCTCACTGAAGAGGACCACCTGGTAAATCTGCTGAAGTTGTTCAAGCGTCTGAGGAAGTATCAACTGAAGTTGAACCCCAACAAGTGCACATTCGGGGTGCGATCGGGTAAGCTGCTGGGATTTATTGTGAGTGAGAAAGGGATTGAAGTAGACCCTGATAAAGTTAAAGCTATTCAAGAGATGCCTGCACCGAAGACAGAAAAGGAAGTTCGAGGGTTCTTAGGACGATTGAACTACATTTCAAGGTTTATATCACACCTTACAGCAACCTGTGAACCCTTGTTCAAGCTGTTGAGAAAAGAACAGACGGTCAGGTGGAACGAAGACTGCCAAAGGGCTTTTGACAAGATCAAAGAATACTTACAAGAACCTCCTATTCTCATGCCTCCAGTTGAAGGAAGACCTCTGATAATGTACTTGACATTATTAGAAGAGTCAATGGGGTGTGTGCTGGGCCAGCATGACGAGTCTGGTCGAAAAGAGTATGCAATATACTACCTAAGCAAAAAGTTTACCGACTGTGAACAACGTTATTCACTGCTCGAGAAAACTTGTTGTGCTTTAGCGTGGGCTGCTCGCCGACTGAGACAGTATATGTTGACCCACACTACCTTGTTGATATCAAAAATGGACCCAGTTAAGTACATATTTGAGAAGCCAGCACTTACCGGACGGGTTGCAAGATGGCAAATGATCCTTACAGAGTATGACATTCAGTACACTTCTCAGAAAGCCATCAAGGGCAGTGTATTGTCTGAATATCTTGCTGAGCAACCTATTGATGATTACCAGCCTATGAGATTTGACTTCCCTGATGAATACATCATGTTAATAAAAGCAAAAGATCATGAAGAGCCTGTTCACACTGAAGGGCCCAACCCGGAAGAAGAATGGACTATGATGTTTGATGGGGCTGTTAACATGAATGGTCGTGGTGTTGGTGCAGTACTCATTACACCTAAAGGAGTTCACATGCCTTTCTCGGCAAAACTCACTTTCAACTGCACTAACAACGAAGCTGAGTACGAAGCTTGCATTATGGGTCTTGAGGAAGCCATTGACCTCAGGATCAAGACGTTGTCTGTATTCGGAGATTCAGCTTTGGTAGTCAATCAAACCAACGGCAAATGGTATACACACCAGGATCATCTGATACCTTACAGGGATTATACAAGGAGGTTATTGACTTTCTTTACAACAGTCAAGCTTGAGTATATCCCTCGGGACGAGAATCAGTTTGCAGATGCTCTGGCTACCATTTCGTCCATGATCAAAGTTCAGGCTGCCAACTTTGTACCTCAGATCTCAGTGTCCAGACTTGATAGACCGGCATATGTATTCGCAGCGGACATTGGCAAAGATGATAAGCCTTGGTTCCATGACATTAAGTGCTTCTTGGAGGATCAAACATACCCACCTGGGGCATCTTCCAATGATAAGAAGACTTTAAGAAGGCTTGCTGGTAGTTTCTTCCTGAACACTGATGGTTCCCTATACAAGAGAAACTTTGATACGGTACTCCTCAGATGCGTTGATAGAACAGAGGCAGACTTGTTAATGCACGAGGTGCACGAAGGATCCTTTAGTACCCATGCGGGAGGGCATGCCATGGCTAAGAAGTTGCTAAGATCGGGTTATTACTGGATCACAATGGATGCCGACTGTTGTGCCTATGCCAGAAAATGCCATAAATGCCAGATTTATGCGGATAAGGTACATGTGCCTCCCAATCCTCTGAATGTGATATCTTCACCCTGGCCCTTTGCTATGTGGGGCATTGACATGATTGGTAAGATTGAGCCAAGTGCTTCGAATGGCCACAGATTCATCCTGGTTGCCATTGACTATTTCACCAAGTGGGTCGAAGCAGCCTCCTATACCAATGTTACAAGACAAGTGGTAGCCAGATTTCTGAAGAGAGATATCATCTGTCGGTATGGAGTTCCCGAGCGAATCATTACTGATAATGGTTCCAACTTGAACAACAAAATGATGGCAGAGCTGTGCCGGGACTTCAAGATTCAGCATCACAATTCTTCTCCTTACAGGCCAAAGATGAACAGCGTTGTTGAGGCAGCTAATAAGAATATCAAGAAGATTGTGCAGAAGATGGTAGTTACCTACAAAGACTGGCATGAAATGCTGCCGTTTGCCTTGCATGGGTACCGCACGTCAATCAGAACATCCACTGGGGCAACACCGTATCAGCTTGTGTATGGTATGGAAGCAGTCCTACCTGTTGAAGTTGAATTACCCTCCCTACGGGTACTAATGGATGTTAAGCTGAACGAAGCAGAATGGGTCCGGTCCCGATATGAACAGCTGAGTCTGATTGAAGAGAAAAGATTGGCTGCAATTTGTCATGGGCAGTTGTATCAGAAAAGAATGAAGAAAGCCTTCGATCAGAAAGTCAGGCACCGAGAGTACCAAGTAGGAGACCTTGTGCTGAAGAGAATCCTCCCTCCTCATACAGACCACAGGGGCAAGTGGACTCCAAATTATGAAGGACCATTTGTAGTAAAGAAAGTTTTCTCGGGTGGAGCACTGATGCTCAGCACTATGGATGGTGAAGACTTCCCGTCCCCTGTGAATTCAGATGCAGTTAAAAAATACTTCGCGTAAAAATGACCCGCTGGACACAAAAACAGAATGTAAGTCCAGGCAAAAATAGGGCATCCCGGCGAGTCAAAAACAGAATAAAAGACTCGGGCAAAAATAAGGGAAAATAAACAAAAAATGTGTACACCCGCTGAGTTGAAAAGCCGCATTGGACAGCTCAGGCAAAAATGGGTATCCCGATGGATTGAAAACCCGAAAGGGCGATCCATGCAAAATAAGGGAATAAGCGAACAACTGCATTTTGAATTCGTCTGTATCGTTTACAACTTGGCAAGCTTCGAAAGGATCAAGCTTCGATCGGAATCAGCCTTCTTCAGAAAGCAAGATGAGAAGAACGTCAAAAGTCATACGAGTCATAGCAAAGAGGAAGCTCCTTAAAGCATCATCAACATTGCCAACATTTTGTTTCTCAATTTGTAACAATCTCCTCATTTCAGGGGATATGTTTCTTTGACTGTATCTCGCCAATTCAGGGCATATGAATTAATAAAATCAGATTTTCAGTCATGTTTCGTCTTGTACACTTTTATTTGCAAAAATGTCTGATGTCTTAAAGAAAAATCTGATTGCATAAATACGGATGCTTTTCTTCTAAAAACTACGTGCTTGCAAGGAATGTACTTACTCTCAGAAGTGTCTAACTCCTATGACGGAATCCAGCAAAGGATACCTCGGGATTACTTGTGCGTTTCCCTATCTTTGCAGGATTGCAGGTATCCAGAACGCAACTTGGGGCATGAAAGCTTCAGCCCAGCAAGCTGGCAGATCAATGCTCGCTCAGTCTTAACACTCAAAGTGTTTTCTCCCCAGCCGAGTTGCCATTTCATCCTCAGCCAAAATGCAAAAGTCAAGGAGCCCTCTCCCCACAGAGTTTCAGCCTCTATCCAGAAGAGCAGCACATGAAGGATCACAACAGAGTGAAGAAAGCTTCTTCAAACCCCAGCTGGGTCCCTCAGTACAAGGATAGGTCTATCAATGACCTATATCCCCAAGCGAATGCTTCCCATCAGATCTACCAACGATCTCACCCCCAGCTGGGATGTCCATTTCAAGCAGATCGACCAAGATCTTCGTGGCGACGGGATCCGGATCCCGGTTTGGCACCTTTTGCATAGTCATGGCATTCGCATCATATTCACCCACAAAGAGTAGCATTCCGTTTAATACGGAGCATTACAGCAAAAATCAAACATATAGCATAATCATAAGCCATGCTTTAAATCAACACTTATGAATATTGACAATCCATCAACATACAGAAAACTTCCCCCAAATCCCCAGCGGAGTTTCCCCAGCAAAATCAGCTGCCTCACATTCAAAAACACCAATATATACTCTCTTTGGCACCCGTCCGTGTCAATACTCCCCAGCAAAGTCGCCCGAACACTCTGTGCAAACAATAACACTCGTATTACAGATACTTTTTGACACCCGTCTGTGTCATAACCCCAGCAGGAAGCCAAAGACATCCTCTTTGCACTCACATATACTTACATATGACAATCCTTTGACACCCGTCCGTGTCATATCCCCAGCGCAGTCGCCTACACTTTGTATATCAGATACTTGTTCATATCACACTCTTCTCCTTTTGACACTCGTCCGTGTCACTCTCCCCAGCAGTTAAACACTCATCTATACACCACTCACACTTATACTGATACTCGTCCGTATCTTATATATATACCACTTATATCCCCACAGATTCAACACTAGTCCTTGTTCTTTGTTAACTCGTTGGTACTCGTCCGTACCATCATCTCAGAACATGCGTCAAGCGTTTTTTTCTACCCGATACTCGCCCGTATCGTAGTCTTAAGGATGCTCGTCCGCATCTTTAATCTATACACAAATATCTAAACACTTATACCTTTTGTTTCTTGGATGTAAACACTTGTCCGTGTTTACTATTCCCCAGTAGATCGCCAACAAAGCAAATTTTCTTTTTTATCTGACACTCGTCCTGTGTCATGATAAACCCTGAGAGCAGCCGTACCCTGCTAGGTGGTCGTCCTCCACCTCTTGATGGTCGTCCTCCATCATGATCATCCGATGGCCGTCCCCATCGTTGATATTTAGCAGCCGTCCCCTGCTAGGTGGTCGTCCTCCACCTCTTGATGATCGTCCTTCATCATTTTATCCAATGGCCGTCCCCATTGTTGATTTTGGTTATCTGACATTCGTCCTATGTCATGACAAACCTAGAGAGCAGCCGTCCCCTGCTAGGTGGTCGTCCTCCACCTCTTGATGGTCGTCCTCCATCATGCTCATCCGATGGTCGTCCCCATCGTTGACCTCTTATCCGGCATTCGTCCTATGTCGCGATATTTTCGGCAGCCGTACCCTGCCAGATGGTCGTCCTCCACCCTAGATGATCGTCCCTCATCTTATCTCCAACAGAGCAGCCGTCCCCTGCTAGGTGACCGTCCTTCACCTTTGATGACCGTACCTCATCATTTGTTATTTCATTTATTCTTTAACCCGATGGTCGTCCCCGTCGTGGTCCCTTTTCCTTTCAGTTTAGCCCGATGGCCGTCCCCATCGTTGGTTACTTTACTTTATGAACTTGATGGCCGTCCCCGTCATGTTTCATTAATCCCCATAGAATTTTACAGCTTTATCTTGATGGCCGTCCCCATCATAATTCTTTTATCCCCAGCATGTCGGCCGTCCCCGTCATTGCTTTATTTCCCGCACCTTTCCCGCATGTCGGCCGTCCCCGCCATTGCTCTTTACCCAGCAGTCGTCCTCTGCTCGACGGTCGTCCTCCGTCGCCCACACTTTACAATATACTTTACTTTCTTTTACAATCTATATCCCTTTTCTTCTTCATTCTGTGAGTGCAAATTTTGGACTGTCTTTGGTATTCAACCACAAGTTATCTTGTTTGCCTGATAAGCCTTCGCTTACATCCTGCACAGCTAACTCATGTTTGAATAGGGGCAGCTGTAAACACCCCAAATTTTCCCTCACCCATTCACACCATGGCTTGTGATCATTTCATATGCATAAACACAATCATAACATCCCATATCCCATTTTTGATTCACTGCATAGCTTCAAAGTCATCTGCATCTAGGGTTTGTGATCTGAGCAATCCAAAAGCCTCTTGAGCCACTCCAAAGGCCAACAATCACTTCAAAGGGGTCTATGTGTGTTCAAGTATCATATTATATCTTCTCAAAGTCAAGAATGTCAAAGAATCACAATAACTGGGATTGTTGTGGAAGCAGAGCCAGGCTTGACTGCACAGATGACCTAAAATTAGGGTTTTGGTTTCAGAGGCCATAACTCCAAATTTTTTGGTCATTCTTGTTTCTATTGGTCTCTATATGGTATAGGGAGTATGCATATCAATTTTCATGAAGAAATTCCATGGGTAAGTCATCTGATCAAGAGTTGACTTTCTGAACAAGTCAGTGCAGAATCAGGGCATCTGAGGCCCCCAATGACCCAACCAAGGGGTGATCTTCATCATTTTGAGTGCATATGATCTTTATTTGATCATAGAAGAAGTTGTAAGTTCACAAAATTCAAGAATCTCAAGTTTTTGCAAAGTTGACTTTTTTGGGCAAGTTTGACTTTTAATGAAATGTCATTTTATGTAACTTTTTCAACCCTTACTTTTTGATCCAAAAATGCTTCAAATGGAAAAACTTTGGTCATGAAAGTTGTAGAATAGATCTTTCCCTTTTCAAAAAGTACAAGAACATGACCTAATTCATTTTGGATCAAAAGTTATGGATTGTCAAAGTTGGCAAAAATCACTAAATTTTCAAGTTATGCACCAAAGAGGAAACTTGCAAAATCATGTATCAAGGCAATTTGTGATCTCTAATTGTTGTCAAACCATTACACAAACATGATACAAGTCCTAAAAATCAGAATGGGCCAAAGAGATCACATGTTTTTATGGCTTGTGAAGCAAGATATTTTCATGAAGATCAAAAGCAAGCAAGTTGCAAAAGCCATCATAACCTTTCATCCACTTGCTAGCTACATTGCTGAACCATCCTAGCCTTTCCCTCACACCATGCTGCGCAGCCCACACCCCTTGTACTTGGCTAGAACATGACCCATACTTCTCTTACACAAAGTTGACAAATTGGCAAAAGTAGCTACACCTATCACAAAAGGGCATGTCACATCTTCTGACCAATCAACATTGTTTATACAAACAATTTGCAAGCCAAACATCATAACACACAAGCCTGAAACCAGCAAGCACAACACATTCTCATTTTCACTCTCAAAAGCAAAAGCCTTCGAAACTCAGAAGACAAGCCACAAACACTTAAACAAACTTCATAGATCAACTCAACTCATCATCCTGGTCACAAAGCACCCCTCACCCTTGCCTTAAACTGCCTGAATCATAAACACGATTCTCACCTGAGCTTGAGCAGAACCTGTTCAAACTCTCAAACCAGCCAGCACAAGCTCCTTCTAAGCATCCAGACATCATCAAGGGACCAAAAGGAGTGGATTGCATCAAGAGGAGAGGCCAGAAAGCTGCAAACTGAAAGCTTCAAAACTCAGGTAGCTCAAGAACTTTTTTTCCAGAAATGATTTTTTAAGTTCTTAATAGCTTCTACATGCTTCCCTGATCATGAATATGTCTTTGTTTTTGAAAATGGTGAAGAAATGAGTATGTATGCAGTCTCTGAAACTTTTTGCCCTAGAACTAGATTGATTCGATTCAGCCAGTTTAGGAATGATAAATGTTGTTTGAATGGGGGTTTTGATTCGTTTTTGAGTGGGGATCATTTCTGTTTAATTAGAATTTGTTTTAGATGCGTTTAGAGAGAGTTTGAAGTTTGGAGTGATCGGAGAAGATGACCGGAACACTGTTCCGGTCACCTGAGAGTCATTAAGGCTGTGATTAGGGCTAATTAATTAGGGTTAGTGAGTTTGAATGTAGGCCGTCCAGATGCGCGCCTAGTCAACTCCCGCGCGTGTGACTTTGAATTCAGGCCTTAGGATCTGTTGACTTCCTCAATAATTCATTTAATTTCATTTTATTTTTCATATTATTTCATTTAATTTCCACAATTTATTAAAAATAGCAAAAATACTTCAAAAAATCTGAAATTTTTTATACAAGTTATTATTTAATTTCAGAACACAAAAATATTTTCATTTTTATTTTTAGCATTAAAAAAGTATTTTTAAATATTTAAAAGTTTCTTTTTAATTAATTAATGAGAATTAATTAATTAAAAATGCTTTTAAGTATTTAAAAATCACCAAAAAAATCATGAAACATTTAAAAACATTTAGAAACATTGTCCAACCCTCAAACCAAATTTATTTTCTGATCTTGATGCATTTTGAGAATTTTCCATGGAATTAAAATCATTTTGATGCATTATTTTGATCCAAACTTCCAAAAATCATTTCTGCCTAACCATTGAGAGTTGGACTTTGATTCTTTTTGCATTGTGTTTAGCATATCATGTAGTTTGTGAGATTAAATTGGCATGATTTGATCTTTCATTTTCCATTTGTTTGGCATTTTTCTTGTTAAGGAACCCTAAAACCCTAAAAAAACTTAGGAAAATCATAACTTGAATTTGGTTAAGAGTTGGAACTTCTCCTTTGGGCTTTGGGTTAGTATAGGTTTAGGGATCCTTTGAATGCATTTTCAATTTTTTATCTTGATGTTTGCTTCTGATTTTGGTTTTTGTTTGATGCTTTGATCATAAACCCTAATTTGGGTTTCCTTTTGCATTCATCTTGCATTTGTTTGCATAACATGACTTGCCATGACATTTTATGCATCCATTTGGTTCATTGAACATCTTAAGGCATATTGAAAGCATGTTTGATCATTGCATCTTGCATTTGCCATGTTGTATGCCATTTGCACTTCATGACTTTTCATATGTGTTCATGGTTCTTAACTTGCTCCATTTGCATCCATAAGTTTGTATGATTATCCACATGCCTTGATACATGTTTGCATAATTGCATAGCATCATTATCATCTCATATATGCTTCTGGTTTTGTTATGCATCATGCCATTTCATTTCATTTTGCATTGCATTGCATTTCTTTTCTAACTTTTCAGGTGGTAAGTAACTTGGAGAAGTGAATTTGCCTTCACTTCTCATATTTTCTTTTCATCTCTTCCATGCATCCTTGCTGCATTTTACTTTGTGTTTGAGTTTGAGCTTGCTCATTCCTCTTCATCTCACCTTCTTTCTTCAAGTGACTTGTCTTCTTAAATGAAGCAAGTTACTTTGCTTCTCCTGATCCTTTCATCTGCTTCCTGGTGGTTCCATTGAAAACTTCTCTTGAAAACCTCACAAACCTTAGGAACAACCATGCATGACAATGATTAGGGTTTTGTTTAGTCTCCCCTCTTAGTTTTTTACCTTTGTGTCTCATTGAGTCTTCTCTTCTCACCTGATAATCAGGGACTAAACCTTAAAGGCTTTAAGGCTTTGTGATTAAGCTTATGCCTGCATCCTTCTATTAGGATGGAGTGTATAACTTTAATACTAAGTGTTAAACCCTTAATGTGTTTAAATCTCTTAATCAATCCACCTAATAATCATCAAGACATCACACTTGTAACTTGGGCCTTGCATTAGGGTTCTAATTCTTCCTTAACTGGTTAAGAAGGACTAACCCTAGTGTTAATGGACAAGTCCCCCTCAAGTTGTCTTATAAACCCTAAAACTCACTTCATCATCATACCATTAACTAAAATCCACTCAATAAAGGCTTTGTTTTGTCATGAGTTTAATCTCTAATCATGGATTAAGTTGAGGAGTTTTCCTCAGCTTAAACATTCTCATCTATTATCCTTCTATTAGGATGGTGTAATGAGTCTGTTTAATCCTTGATTATGGCTTAACCTCATTACTTAACACTAAACAAAAACAACAAAAACATCTAAATAATCACAAGTAGGTTAGTGATCTTAATCCTACATCAAAGGTTATTAAGTGTGAGAAGCCGACTTCACACTTAAGGTATTCTCATTACCCCTAATCAGAGGGAAGATGTGATGAGTTTACTAAATCCATTGGTTTAGGCTTAAGCTCATTTTCTTATGACAAACCTCAAAAAGCAATAAAAGATTGAAAACTCAAAAACAAACAATAATTGTCTCCTCCGGGATTCTTTTCTCATCTCATTCACTCATAAACGAGAACTTGCTTCTTCCGTCTAATGCAAGACAGTCTGCATCTGTGCCAGACAGATCATACACTTGAGCATTGACAAGCAAGCAGTTCACAAGTCAATTCATCTTTCAGTCTCTTTGGGTCGAACTACGGTGTTCTGACTTCCTCATTGCACGAGAGGATACGTAGGCATAACTTAACAGTTATCGAACAAAAGTCTCTGTATATTTCCCCTCTTTCCAGTTCATTTCTTTAAGCCTCATGATCTTGAGCATTTCATTCTCATTCTCACACTGACACTGTATATATCACACTTTGCACTTCTTTTACACTGACACCTGTACATCCTTTTCCAGCTCTTGTATACACAAATTGCACTGACACTACCCCTTTAAAACACAAATCTTTTAAGCGTGGATCCCGTCGAGTACGGCGGACAATCTGGGTGCTAATACTTTCCCAGGTTGTAACCAACCCCCTTTCTCAGTCTCTCTGGTTCGCAACCGTCTTATCCGTATCTTCCTAGGTCTATGCAGCATTGCCTTTCCTCCGGGATAAAAATGCCTAGCTGGCGACTCTATTCATCTCCAGTGAGTTCACGGCTGTGTGTTCTCATTGTTCTTTTCGCCGACCGTTCGCGTCTGTACCTTTATCTGGGCCATTCCCCATTTATCGGGAGCGGCAATCACCAAGGGAGTAACAACATATTTGCGGCTATCAAAAGAAATAACCACCTTCTCAGGAACAACCTTTTCAGGAATATTGAACTGAGGCACAATAACATTCACTTCATTGTCATACTCATCTCTTTTTGATGTTACTTCAATCAACTTATCGTCCATCATCTTTTGAATCTCTCTCTTAACAATCACGCAACCACGAGGGTTCACCGAACAAATACAACAACCAGCATAATCGTGATAAATATCATGATATTCACTTAAGAAAGCATACAAACCAGGACAACCATCAACCATATTCACAGACGTATTATCATGCTTCGGAAGCGGATTTGTCTTCACATTTGGATTAACATCATTGAAAGACAGAACATTGCTCCTTATCAATTTATGTACTTAAAACTTCAATGGATAACAATTCTCAACATCGTGCCCCGGGGCACCTTGATGAAAAACACAGTGAACCTCTGGCTTATACCACCATGGGATAGACTCTGGAACTGGAGGTGGAGAACGTGTTTGCACAAGATTCTTTGCAATCAAAGATGGAAGCAAATCTACATACAACATTGGAATGGGATCAAAATTCCGCTTAGCATGAACCTGTTGATTACCACTTTGTTGCACAGAAGGTTATTGATAACGAGACTGATACTTTGGAGATGTTGGCACAGTTGGAGTCACATTAATCATCAGAGTTACATAAGCTACATGCTGATGATGATGATTCTCACGACCACGAGGTCTTCTGTAACTTTCACGAGACAAAACATTAGTTTCACCTTCTTTCTTCTTACCGAAGTTGAACCTCTTAGAACTCGAGCCTGCACTACTCTCTTTGTTCAACCGTCCCTCGCGGACACCTTCTTCTAGTCGTATCTTCATACTCACCATTTTAGTGAAATCAGAAGGAGCACTAGTTATCATCTTCTCATAGTAGAAAGAACCTAAAGTCTTCAAAAAGATCTTCGTCATCTCTTTATCTTCTAGAGGAGGAACAATCTACGCTGCTAGCTCACGCCATCTCTGTGCGTACTCTTTGAAAGTCTCTTTGTCCTTCTGGGACATAGCACGGAGCTGATCTCTGTCCGGAAAAGCCTCTCCCAAATCATTAAAAGTCTTGATTTGGCTATTATCCAAACTCATATACCATCTCATGGTTGCACCAGTCAAACTATCCTGGAAATAATGAATCAGCAACTGATCATTGTCTGTCTGAGCAGACATATTCCTAACATACATAGTCAAATGACTCAGAGGACAAGTGTTGCCTTTATAATTCTCGAACTCAGGCAACCTGAACTTGTACAGAACTTTGACATTAGGAACCAAACAGAGATCATAAGCATCTTTTCCGAACAAATCCTTATGCTTCAAAGCTCTCATCTCCTTCTGTATCACAACAAAACGACCTTGAAAATCATCAAGTCTTTCAATCACACCAGTGCCTTCACTGGGCTCAGCATGGTAAATCACTTCATCATGGTGCGGAATAGTGTGTATCACAGGTGGTGTAGTAGTCATCACTGGCGGAAAAGTATTAAATGCAGCAGTCTCAGGAGGAGGAGGAGGATAACCAACAAGAATGAAATCGACCGGCATGCCACACAATGTACTAGCAGGCATGCGATAGCAAGGAGAAAGGAAAGTTTCAGCAGGAATCGATGTAGTGACAATCTCAGAGATGACTGTATTCTGAACATGAGAATTAGGAGGAGGTGGCTGATTCTGAGCAGCCACCAAGCTTTCCATCATGGCAGTAACACTTTCCAAGCTTTCCCTCAGATATGCAACTTCCTCATGCAGCTCGCAATTCTCTTGTTGTTAGACTTCCGACATCTTCTTCCGATTAGCTCGAGTATCAACCTTGTGAGTCAGCTTGACAGGAGAAACTAAATGAAGACCAAGAAACAACATAAGATCCCTGGACAACACTCAAAAAGCAAGACAAATGCGGGCATGATGCATGGTATGCGTATGCAAATGCAAAGATTTCAAAAGACTATAAGATAAATTGCAATATTTATAAAGAAACATTTTTTGAAGTACTTAAAAACTCATTCTTATTAAAATCAAAGTAAGGATTACAAGTGAAGTACAAGCCTCAACAATCCTAATACATGAGAGAAAAAGTAAACTAGGCCTAGGGGATCACATCCGAAGAAGATCTGAATCCCGACTGGTACTTCATATGAATCCTCTTAATCTCTTTCTTGTACCGATTCTCTATGTCTTCCTTATCCTTCACCAACTAGTCAACAATAGCCTTCCAAGCACCGAATGTAGGAGGAATGGTAGATGGAGTACTAGAGGAAGATAAATCCTCTCTTGGCCTCTTCATAACACGCTGCTCAAGTAACTCAATGAGATCATCTTTCTCCTTCAGTTGCTCTTGCATCGTAGTCTTCTCAAATATTCATTCTTCTTTCTCTTTCTTCATCTTGTCCAACTCTTCTTGAAGAGCAATCTTCTCATCAACGGGAGGAAGAAAAGAAGACAATGGTAGTATAGGAAATAAAGGCTCCTCTGATGGATAAGGCATCTTGAGCTTGGAAGCCCTAGATCTAACCCACTGGATGTAACACTCGGAGGGAGCAAGATGTTGTCTTCCTAATTGACCCTTCTCTTTCCGATGAACCGCATGCCAAGAATGAGCAATCCTTTTCTTCATTTCTACATGATCTACACAATTAAGAAATAAGAAACTGGATAAGGAAAGGTTTTTTGGTACGTCCTTCAAACAATATCCCAATTGGCGCCTAGCAAGAATAGGGTTGTAACTAATTCCCCCATGGGTACCAAGAATAGGTAAGTTAGGAAACTCTCCACAACTGTCAATAAGAACTCCAATATCATAATGGGAACAATACCAAGTCATATTCTTATGAGAAAGAGACATAATCCTTTGAGACCATATTCGCTTCTCTCTATTATCCTTGAAGACGTCGGACTTTGGTAGGTGTGAAATAAACCACCTGTAGAGAAGAGGTGCACAACACACAATCTTTCCATCATCTTTGGAGGTCCTATAATGAAAAACATGATACATGTCTCCAAGCAAAGTAGGTACCAGATTCTTCTTCAAGAAAATCTGAATGGCATTCTCATCCACAATACCATCTAAGTTAGGAAACAAAACGATCCCATAAATGAGCAAAGCAAGAATAGCCTCAAATGCATCCTTATGACCCAAAGTAAGAGAAGTATAAGCTTTCCCATTAATAACTTGGCATTAATACCATAGACACTCCCTTTTGGAAGAAACTATCCATTAAGATCGGACTCCTTGAGAAAAAGGGCTTTGGCGATGACTTTGATCGTAAGCTCCTTCTCTAAACCACTGAAAAGCGATTCCTTGTCCAAAATAGGTAAACCCCATCATACCCCAAATTTGTCCTACCTGCGCCGTTTGATTTTATTTTCTGTCTAACCATTTTTTTAAAAAAAATCCAAAATATGTGCCATTTTTCTTTCTGTCTAATTACATTAAAAAAAGGTCAAAAAAATTATGTTTATTTTAGTTTTATTTAAATTTATGTGTTTGTACATCTTTATTTCAAAAATATTAAAAGATAGTTTTTTTCTTTCAGTTTATTCAAAAATTACGTATTTATCAGTTTTTTTACTTAAATTCGCATATCCGTATCTTTTTTTTAAAATATAATGTTTATGTCATTTTATTCAAAAAAATCAAATATTATTTTCTTAGTGTCATCTCCTTCCATTATTATATCTTTTTTCACTTTTATTTTTTTATCTCTATTGTCATTATTTTTATTATTATTATTATTATTATTATTATTATTATTATTAATTATTCTTTAGTATTGTTGCTGCAATTTTTATTAATATTACTATTATTATTGCAATTATTATTATTATTGTTATTAGTTTTGTACTATAACATTTCATTTAATATCCTCAGCCAAATAATTAGCCCAAAAGCAATTCCCTCAGCAGTATATTTTTTGTACACAAGGCAATACACAGCCTGTCATGAAAATCTTCCACGACGAACGTTCACAGCAAAGAGTTCCACTACCAAATTGTTGTACAAATCTTTTACAAATGACAGCTCATAAAATCTTTGCAAAATCCACCAATTCTTATCTACAAATTCTCCATAATACCCTCCAATGAGTCCTCTATAAAGACATTCGTCAAATCCACAGCAAAAAGAAAAAAAGAAAGAAAAAAGGGATACTAAAAATTCCGCAAAAAAAAACAACCATAACCCAAAACTTTCCTTCAGCAATGATAAACATTCTTCAGCATCCATAGCCACCAATTTTTCCTTCTTCGAAAACTAACTACCACAAATTTCTCACAACTATACCACACAAGAAGCTCAGCCTCACGATTTGTTTCTGCAATACATCAGAACTTCAAACCATTCAACACCTGCAAATCACAAAAAAAAACACAAACCTGTAAACGAAAACACCACCAAAACAAAACCAAAAAAATCTTTTCCAATCTTCATCAATCCAAACCATTTTCACCAAAAAAAATCAATCAAAAATGAACAGAGAGGGCTGAAAGACAGTGAGATTCATCATCAACCACCAAAATACCATCAAACCGCAACACACCAGGCCGCACAGCATCTCCGCGAAATCAACGCCGACCACCTTCACCTCTACCCAGAATCACCGTGACCTCACCTTCAGAACGAAAGCTTCCGCTGACCATCGCGCACACCACCACTTCCGTCAATCGCGAGTCCGAAGCAAATCGCGTGAAAGACGAGCCGAAAGCTGAGAACCGAGAAGCCGTCGTGAGGAAGCTGAGAGAGAACTGAAACTAGAGTTGAGAGTGAGGAGCGATGAGAAGCAGAGCGAGAGATTGGAGAGGTTGGGATCGAAATCACAAATCGCGAGTTATTAAGCGAAATACAGAGACGGAGTGAGATCCGAGAGTACCGTAAGATTGAGAGAGGCCGAGAACGCGAAACTCCAAAGCTCACCAAATCGAATATTAAGCACGAGCTGAGACTGAAGCTTGAATCTGAGCAGGAGTGATCCGGAGTTTCTTCGACGGTGACGATTTGGTTTGAGGATGACAAGTTGGGACGAGTGACATCGTGGAAGGCCAACGGCGCCTATGGAGGATACCCAGTTGTACTCTTGTGACAGCAAGAAAGGTATATTGTTTTGTGATCACATTTTATTTTTATTAAAAAATTTTGTTCTGATTATTGGGTTGGGCTTTGAGATTGACAGATTTGAGAAGCCTGCATACTGCAATGAGATTGACACTGAAGAAGCAGAGGAGAGGCCTTGGTTCTATGAAGTGAAAAGATATCTTGAAGCTCAGGAGTTCCCTGAAGGGGCATCTGTCAAAGATAAGAAGTTTCTGAGGAGGTTTTCTGCTAAGTTCTTCTTGAGTAATGGAATTTTGTACAAGCGCAATCATGATTCAACTTTGCTTCGTTGTGTGGATAAGAAGGAAGCAACTGAGATTATGGAAGACATGCATGATGGGATCTTTGGCACTCATTCTAGTGGTCATACCATGGCAAAGAAGATATTGAGAGCAGGGTACTATTGGTCTACTATGGAAGCTGAAAGCTATCAACATTCCAGAACATGTCACAAGTGTCAAATTTATGCTGATAAAGCACATGTACCTCCATCACCATTGAATGTGTTGACTGCTCCTTGGCCTTTTGCCATGTGGGGCATTGATATGATTGGTGAGATCAAGCCTACTGCTTCTAATGGACATCGTTTCATCCTGGTTTCTATTGATTACTTTACAAAGTGGGTGGAGGCAGCTTCATTTGCATCTGTTACTAAGAATGTTGTGGCTCGATTCATTAAGAATAATCTCATATGTAGGTATGGCATCCCTGAGAGGATTATTACTGACAATGGATCTAATCTGAACAACACTATGATTACTGATCTCTGCACGCAGTTCAAGATTAAGCATCACAACTCTTCTCCGTATCGTCCAAAGATGAATGGGGCAGTAGAAGCTGCTAACAAGAACATTAAGAAGATTCTACAGAAGATGACTGTTACTTATAAGGATTGGCATGAGATGTTACCATTTGCTCTTCATGGTTATCGTACTACAATACGTACTTCAACAGGGGCAACCCCGTTCTCCTTAGTCTATGGTATGGAAGCAGTTCTACCCATTGAAGTTCAGATCCCCTCCTTAAGAATCATGAAGGATGCAGGATTGGATGAAGATGAGTGGATTCAGACTCGACTTGACCAGATAAATTTGATTGATGAGAAGAGGTTAGCAGCTGTTTGTCATGGCCAGATGTACCAGAAACGGATGATCAAGGCTTTTAATAAGAAGGTTAAGCCAAAGGTATATCAGGCTGGTGACTTGGTAATCAAGCATATCATATTACCACAGGGTGATCCTAGGGGAAAATGGACTCCTACATATGAAGGACCATTTGTGGTCAAAACAATATTCTCAGGAGGTGTCATGATGCTTACTACTATGGATGGTGAAGACTTCCCACAGCCTGTAAACGCAGACATAGTTAAAAAATACTACGCATAAAAAGAGACCTGCTAGGTTGATTGGCCTAGGCAAAAATAAGGGCATCCCGGCAAACCAAAAGGGTTCGGGCAAAAATTAGGGATATATATAAAAAAATGTACACCCGGCAAGTCGAAAACCTGAAAAGGCGGCTTGGGCAAAAAAGGGTATCCCGGTGGATTGAAAACCTGAAAGGGTAATCTAGGCAAAAGTTAGGGATTAAAGCGTATGACTATGTCCCGTTTGGATCACCCATATAACTCCAACCAGTTGTGCTACTTAATTCAAGCTCGAACAGATAAAGCTCAATCCAATCGTTTCCGTCTCAACGGCAGAAGATGAGATACTTGAAGATAATGGCAATAGTAGAATTGAAACTCAATAGGATTATTCCTCACATAGCTGATTTTCTTTGTTTTGTAAAAAAGTTTTATGACAAATTCCTCTTACTAGGATTTCTATTTCCTTGTACAAACTTGCCTATGTATAGGTCACTTTGTGATATAAATAAAATTTCATCTTTGAATCCAGATTTACTTTTACCCTATTTACATAAGCGAAACGTCCATTGGTTGTGTTTGAATGTATGTATGCTTTTGAATATGATTGATGTTTACCAGAAATGCATAAAATGCTTGAATATGATTGATGTTTACCAGAAATGCATGAAAATGCAGTAATAGTATTTATTAAGGACGAACGAGGGAAGGAATTCAACGAAGCTTCACCGGTTCATCCCCCACAAGATAACTACAAATCCCCAGTAGGGCAAACCTATATTTATAGATACTTCGAGTTACATCTCCCCTTGAATTTATGTCCATCTCTTTTATCCTCAGTCAGGATACTCAGGGCTTATTCCTTCAATAATGGAACGACAAACGAGACGGGAACAAGTTCCTCATATTCCTCGACAGCGAATCGAGATTTATTTTCCCTAGCCAGCAGTTGTTATACAAAGATATCCAGACGCTTCAGGCTGCATGATTCATACATACATCATTTACATCATATTATAGCATACATATCCATAAATACATAATACATTTACTTAGGTGCATCATACTATACATGCATACATATTGCATAAACTAACATTTTCTTTGCAAGATAGTTATATGCAGATAAAACAATATCAACAATTCACAACAGGTCAGAAATGATCCATACATTACTCAAGATGTCCTCGGAGAGTAGGCAAACGATCTGTAATAAGATCCATTCCCTAATCCAGGATATTTCCAGAAGATTTCATCTATCTGGTCTTGAATAGCAGGCAAACGGTCTATACAAAGATCCATTCCCTGGTTCAAGATATTTTTCAGAAGAACTAATCCTGACGTTCTTTTGGCCCTTGAATAGCAGGCAAACGATCTGTACAAAGATCCATTCCCTGGTTCAAGATATTTTTCAGAAGAACTAATCCTGACGTTCTTTTAACCTTGGAGAGTAGGCAAACGGTCTGTACAAAGATCCATTCCCTAATCCAAGATATTTCCAGAAGAGATAATCGCCACGAAGATTTATTTCTACTGGTTCATTCAACAATTCAAACTATGTTGCATAAACGATTCAGAGACGGCCTATACGAAGACCTAGTACTGATATCCAGTATCAACATAAAGACATCATCACATCCTGATACTTTAGATGGCATCTCCAAGCCCATCTCCAGATGGCATCTCTAAGCCCATCCCCTATTCTTCCAAGTGGCATCTTCAAGCCCACTCAAGCATATACAACTAATCATCAGTGTTACTTTACGCACCAGTGAGTGCAAATTTTTGGGCTTTTGTGTTCAATCCCCTTCAACCTTCCAGGTCACGAATGGTGCATATACCAATCTAACCCTTCAGGTCTCAGAAAATTGAACAGGGGCAGCTGTTGCACCCCAAAATTTGCTCTCCCCAAGACAAAACATTGTGTACTAAGAGGTTCACAAGGTTCACAAGTCATCTCATTAGGTTCACAAGGTTCACAAGATTCACAATTGGTTGACAAGTTTGGCAATTCCCTCAGACAATGCATCCTCCTAAGCAATGCATCCTAAACTAGGGTTTTGACTTTCATCAGGCTAAATGGACTTCCAAGACTTCAAGTGAGCTTCATAGCATCTTATATGTGTTCAAGAATCCTCATGTCAAGTTTCAAGACTTTCCCAAAAGATTTACTCAGTCAGATGATCAGATAGGTTAAAATAAGTCAAAGCAGTTAAAAAGTCAAATTGAGGTCAACTGTGGTCAAACCAAATTCAAACTTCATGATTTTTTTCCAACATCAATTATATGAAGTAAAATTCATCATTTAATCAAGGGTTGATCATGATTCATCAAGGAGATTTCAGATCATCAAGAATCAGAGTTTCTAAATTAGGGTTTTCACAGGAAAAGTCAACTGAACTTTGACCAGCCATAACTTTCACATGCTTCATCAAAAATTTTCCATCCAAAGCTCATTTTAAAGGAAATTGAATTCCCTACAACTTTGTGTCTCACAAGCCTTGCCCAAAAATGCTTCATTTGGAAGGTATGAGCTAAGACATTATAGGTCCTTTTAAAAGTCAACAAAAAGGCAACAACTTCAAAAGAGCATAACTTGAGAATGGTAAAAGATATGGATATGAGACCAAAGATATTGGTTAGAGGACTCTTTAAGCTTTCCAAAATGTCCAAGAACACCTTCATAGCATTAAAATTGAAGGATTTGTGCCCTTGCAAAGTTGGGAAATTTTTGAGAGGTTTATGAAGTAAATGAGGTCTTAAAACCACAATTCTTTAAATGGGCTGACTTTTTTGTGATCCAATTGGTTCCATGACATCATGCACGAAATTAAATTAATATTTTCATAATTTTATTCATTTTATTTTTATTTATTATGATTTTTTATATTAAAAGTCATTTTAAATTCAAATAAAATATAAAATAGTGAAGATTTAAATTGATTTGTCTTCTAGAATGTCATAAAGTTTATTTGGACTTGATTGATACAAGAGTTATGAAGATCATCCTAAAATAGCAAGCTTATATCAAGAATATTCAAAATTTAAAAGCTAATCTTTTTCAATCTCAAACTATCCAAATATCCAAAGTCTTGAGCAATTTTTTTGACCTAATTCATTGTACCATATATATACAACACAAAGACAAGTGCTAGACACGATTTTGCAGCCTCCAAGATCAGTTTCAAAATTCACAAAATCACTTCAAAATTCACATTCGGATTCTAAGGTAGAGAGGGTTTCAATGAATTTTGAGCATTGCAATATGTTCTATGATGTTCATTGAACATATTTGGATCATAAACAACATCTAAAACACTCTCATTCATGCAAACCGAATCATTGTTCATTCAATTTTTGAAATTTTCGATTCTTATAATATTGACATTATTCTTTGAATTTGATCTTATATTTGTGTTTGTGATGATGTTTGGAGTCTTTCTGGATAAATCAATTCGATTTTAGGTACAAGATTGAAGAATCACCATGGCTAGGGTTCTTCGGCCATTTTAGGGTTCTTCGATTTGTCAAATATAAATGAATTCTGAAAACGTGGTTGTGTCGTATGGACCTCAGGGAATGTATTGCACTCATCAATTTCATGAAATTTTGTTGTTTGCTTGATGTTTGATAAAACGCAGGATGTCCTAGGAAAAAAAATTCGCAACAAGAACCCTAGCAAAATTCGCAGGAAATTTTGTAGGGCTGGAGGAAGAAGGAGAAGATTGGCGCCATCTGTGAATATTCAAATTATTGTTTTAATATTTTTTGAATTATGTTAGGTTATGTTACAATTAGAAGCGCTTGGCTCAGTTGGTTGCATGTGTGGCTGGTAAACGAATGGACCTGGGATCGAAACTTCCCCAGGCCATTTTGGCTTTATTTTATTTTCAAGATTCTTGCAGGTTGAGAGAATAAGAGGATTGCTGCTTGGTTCCTAGTCACAGGCGCATGCGCAGCCCAGTGGAAGACTGGTTGGACCAGTGATAGTGAAGCCTAGGGCGTGGGTTCAATCCCTGCCCCAGGTAATTTTGAATCTTTTTTTTGTTTTGTTTATTTGTTTTGTTATTTTATTATTTATTAAATATAATTATGTTTAATATATATATTTAGATAATTCTAGGAAAATTATATGTAAATACTTTATATTTTCTATTAAAAAACTCTAAAATTATTTTATAGATTCTAAAACTAGTTATTTTATTTATTATATACTTAAATCAAAAATATGTATAGTTATTTAATAATTAAATTAATATTGTAAATTTATATAAAAAACCCTAATTATTTTTAAACCCTAATTTATTTTCTAATTACTCAAAACCCTAATTTTCTTTTAAAAAACTTTAATTTCTCATTTTAATTATTTTTGCTTAATTATACTTAATAAATATTTCTAAATCATGTTTATTTTTTTCTTGTAAGTAAATTAATATATAATTGTTATTATTATTTTCTCATTTCAAAATTCTTAAAAAAAATTGTTTATTTAAATTTAAAAATATTTAATTGATTTCTATATTGTATATTATTGTGCTAACCTCTTTTCTCTTATAATTATTTCTATTATTAATCTTTTATTTATTTATTATTATTATTATTTAAATTGTTTTATTATAATGTAACTGTATAAGCCATGTAATAGTTGTAGTATTTTAATTGCTTATTTAGTTATAAATTGCTATGGTTAGTAAATTAGGGAGTGAAAACATGTTTGTGTTTAAAATTAACCTAGATCACTAATTATAAGATAAAAATATATGAACTTGTACACGCACACATGTAAGTCGATCTTTGATCGCCATCTCACTTCTTAAGGGTTACCTCTCATGTTGCCTAAACAAAAAGGTCAAGTAAGGTGTATAAAGCAATGACCCTTCTTCTAAAAAATATCATAAAGTCCCTTTACAATTATAAGATCAAGTCCCTTCGAGGTTGCCTACGATAAATGATCTTGTCCCTTTGAATAAAAGATGATAAGTCCCTACGAATTGCTAAAGACACCTTACAGTTGCCTAAATTCAGATTGTCCCTATACATGTCCTTTCTTACATCCAAGGTAATGACTACCTATTCCTTAATAATAGGGATAGTCTTACCATTGAAAGAACATATAAGAACAGTAAAGATTTAACATAGGGTAGGTTCCTCTTAAGTACTTGCTCACCTTTTCAAAATACTTCATTACACTTCACATTTCAAACAAATTTTCAAAACAAAGTCTTTATATACATCCATACAAGGATTATTATAAAGTACTTAGAAAATGTTTAATCACACACTACACTTCTCAAAACAATTTAAAGTGAGCTAAGTAACTAAGAGTCCATGGATAACCATGGATATAAAGGGTGCTAACACCTTCCCTTTATATAACCTACCCCCCGAACTCAAAATCTTTTTAAGGTCTTTCCTGTTCTTTTATGTCCTTTCCTTTTGGATAAAATAAAAGTCGGTGGCGACTCTTGCTATCCGCAACATTTAACTAAAGTCAGTTCTCCCACCGTGTTACAGTATGCTCGCGTCCTTATCCTGCTTCGTCGCCAAGTCCGCCCAACACGCCTTTCCTTTCTTCAAACTATTACGAAAGGAGGCCATCTTGGAGTGGACCGAAGAGTGCGAGCAGGCATTACTCCACCTGAAAAAAACACTCTCCGGACCTCCAGTCCTGTCCCGGCCACTAGAAAAGGAGACCCTATACCTATACCTGTCCGTAGCGGCTAAGGCCGTCAGCGCAGTCCTCATCCGAGAAACCATCGAGGAGCAAAAACCTATTTATTTCACAAGCAAAACTCTCCAAGGCCCTAAGCTCAGGTATCAACAGATCGAGAAAGTCTCCTTAGCCTTGATAAATGTCGCGAGGAGACTACGACATTACTTCCTTGCCCATACGATTAAAGTTTGAACCGACCAACCAATAAAGCAACTCCTCGGTCGACCAGACATAACCGATCGAATGCTGAAATGGTCGCTGGAGCTTTCAGAATTCGACATCCAATATGAAAGCAGGAAAGCCCTAAAAGCCCAGGTCCTGGCCAAGTTCATCGCAGAAATGACGCATAGCCCGATCCTAACTAACGACACCCACAAGTGGACGATCTTCGTCAACGGTGCCTCCAACTCGACGGGAAGTGGCGCAGGAATCATCCTCGAAAACGAGGACGATATTCTGATCGAGGTCTCGTTGGTATTAGCCTTCCCGACCTCCAATAACCAAGCCGAGTATGAAGCATTCCTCGCAGGTTTAAGATTAGCCGAGGACTTAGGGGCGAAGGAAGTAAAAATATCAACAGACTCTCAACTCGTGGCATCATAAGTACGAGGAGAATATCAAGCTAAGAATGACAACCTCATCGAATACTTAGCCTTAGTGAAAAAAAACTCGAGAAATTCGATGCATGGGAGGTCCAACACGTCCCCCGCGAGCACAACATGTAGGAGGACATTCTATCCAAACTAGCGAGCACGAGGAAGAAGGGCGGAAATAAGTCTGTGATCCAGGAGATCCTTCCCCAAGCAAGCATCGAACGGCCACCTCCCCCGCTCGAAGTAAACACAGTTGGCGATGCTCACTGTTGGATGACGCCCATCTACAACTACCTCACGAGGGACGAACTCCATACAGACCCCAAAGAGGCAGCCACGACCAAGAGAAGGGCGTGCTCATATGTTCTCCTCGAGGGAAAACTCTACCAAAGGGGATTCTCCATTCCGTTACTCAAATGTGTCGAAGAGGAAAAGCTCCCCGACATACTGGGAGAAATACACAGGGGGATCAACGCCCAACATCTCGGTGGAAGCTCGTTAGCACGCAAAGCCTTGCGAGCAAGCTATTACTGGCCGAGAATGCAACATGAACCTAAAGAACACGTAAAAAAATGTGACAAGTGCCATAGGCATGCCGACATGTATCTCACGCCCTCCAACAAACTAAAGATGCTCTCCTCTCCGTGGCCTTTCACCTGGTGGGGGATGGATATCCTCGGCCCTTTTGTGACCGACTCCTACCAAAACAAATACCTCATCATGGGGGTGAACTAATTTACTAAGTGGATCAAAGCAGAAGCCCTGGCCAAGATAACGACATAAAACATTCTCCGATTCTTCAAAAGAAACATTCTCGCACGCGTTGGCATACCCCAAGTCCTCATCATCGACAACGGAACACAGTTCATGGACAGAAGATTCCAAGACTTCTTCGCCGACTTAGGCACAAAACAACACTTCACGGATGTCGAGCACCCTCAAACTAACGAACAAGACCAGGCGGCCAATAGGGTCATCCTACGCGGATTAAAACGTAAACTCAGCGAGGCGAAAAAGGTGTGGGTCGAGTAACTGCACAACGTCCTTTAGGAATATCGCACAACACCACATTCCACGACCGAGGAGACCCCTTTCAGGTTACATATGGTACCGAGGCGGTCATCCCGGTAGAAATTCGGGAGCCAACGAGGCGCACAGAAGCGTCCCTTAACAAGGAGTGGAACGATGAAGCACTACGAGTCGAGCTAGACCCCGTCGAAGAAATCTGCTCTGAGGCAGACCTAAGGGAAGTCTCCCTTAAACAGAAAATAGCTTTACACCACGATGTGAAAGTCATAAAAAGAGAATTTGAGGTGGGCAGCCTGGTCCTCAGACGAAATCAGAAAAACCCACGAGAAGGCAAGCTAGCGGCCAACTTGGAAGGCCCATACCGTGTCCGAGAGAAGACGGGCAACGGGGCCTACTATCTTGAAAACCTACTAGGTGAAGAACTTGCTCGACCATGGGTTGATCGGTGGCATTGTGAAATCCTTCTTTGAAGATGACCACCAGATCCTGACAAAGCTCGCGGATCCTACAGACCAGTTCACCCTGAGTACGGAGGGCCAGCTCTTCTCCAGTATCGTCATCAAGAGGACAGATTGTACCTTCCAGCAACGCCAGTCGGGCCCAAAGGTTCACATTCTCCTCATCCGCCTTATTGAGCTCGATTGCCCGCTCCTTCAAATTTTTGTTCTCCTACTTCAAGGTGTCCCGCTCACGTTTGGCCTTCTCCAACTACGAGCTCAAACCCTCTTGGAGCTTATACTCTTTCTTATAGTCGGACAGGTCTTTGGAAAGGTTGTCCTTCTCAGCCCTTGTAGTCTCGAGCACTTCCTCCATCACAACGGTGGAGACAATAGTGTTAGACAACACCAAAACCGTGTCCATAACCCCGGATGACGACAACAATATCCCCGGCCAGATCTGCCCGCCTATCAGTAGCATCTAGGTTGAGCAAAGCCTTCTCCTTGGGCGCCGCCACCACAACAGAGCCCCCGGATTTGAAGAAATACCTTTACAAGAAGCAAGGGGGGAGTAGGTAACTTCCATGTTCGCCCGACTGCATACCACCCACGGCCGCCGAGCGAGCGAGAGACCCATCTGTTCGTTGACGCTTCGAATAAGAAGAGTTGAAGGAGGGTGGAGGTATATTCCGTATTGTTATCAGGGAAGTTGTTTGAGCGACAGCTTGGGGAGAATCGGTGGTTGAGCTAGGAGTATCAGAGCTACCGACCCCATGCTCGGTTGCTACCTCCTGGACATGGCTAGCCACTTTCTTTTTCTTCTTTGATGGGATCCTGCTTGGGGCCCCTGCCTGGTTGGCCAACTTCAATGCTTGTTCTCTGGACGAGGGCATACTTCCTGAAAAACAAAATAACTAAGAGAATCAACTAACAAATATAAACAGCAGAGGAGAGGGAAAGGTCGAAAGAACCTACACAATAATCGAATAGCTTCCTCGTCCGTATCACACTCGAGCAGGGCCTTAGTATTTATCAGGCGAGTTTCAAGGACGGGCATATCGTCGTCATCAACGTAAGGGTTGTCCAGCCGGTCCATGTAGATCGCCAAGTTGAAGCTTTTAACATAATCCACCAAATTTTGATAAGCCAGCCGATCCTCGACCCCCAGACTTACGTGTCAGACTCGATAGTTACTAGTCGGCAGATCAAAATGGTCTGGCTGCCATCTTAAAGGGATCTTCGACATCAACTTCTCCTCTTCATTTGCATTCTGTTTAAGAAAATAGAGACTGTCAAGAGCGTATTGGGTGAGAGGTTTCACCATATACCATCTCCCCTTGAAGTGGCAGGTTGAGTCAACGTACGTCTTGAACAACCTTGAAGGTTGCTTAAACGACACCTAACTGTGACGTCCTCCTGCACCCGACCGTTGCAGGTGGGAGATATGAAAGAAAAGGGGCAACGTACAGCCGACCCCAAGGTATCGGCAGACCAGCTTAAATTCCCGGATGAAGGCAATGGCGTTGGGGTGCAATTGTGAAGGCGCCGACTTGAGCCATTTGAATACCTCCATCTGGAAATCGTTAAAGGGGAGCCTCATCCTTGCCTCTCGGAAAGCGAAATCGTACATGGCAATTTGCTTCCCCAGGAAACGCAAACATATTCGGTCTACTTCTCGAGGGGCAAAACACTTCCAGTTCGGTGAGTCCTCGAGACCTATATCCTCGACTACCGCGTATGCGGTACGAGTCTCATCCACAAAATACGACTCCTCTTCCAATGGCTCATTAGCGACCCACGACAGGTCGTTATGGCCGGACAAAGAAACGACCATGTTCCCTTCTTCGAAGTTTCCTTCCTTGATTTGTCGTTGATCATCCATACCTGAAAAGCAGAAGGGAAAAGTGAATTCGACATCGCATCAAATTCACCCTTCCACCGCAATTCAAGTGAAAGGGCGAAGAGTTGAGCGCTCTAGGTTCCCACTAACTACCCTAATCAACAAAGGGACGGGTCGGGGGCCCCCCTCGAGCACACATGGAATGCCTAAAAGTTCCTAAGAAAGCTAAGGAATTTTCGCCCAGTGAATGCATGGGGCACTCGCGACCTTAATAAAAAATACGATGATTCTAGCCGACTTATTCATGCAGATATGCGTAATTCCCCCGGCTAATGCAAATTGCGCCTGGGACGTTCATATCTAAAACCTAAGAACTAGCCTAAAATAGTGATCTACTCACTCTAAACGGAAAAATTATGGGTTTTACTACCTACCGAGCGAAAAAATAATCAAAAAGAGAAGATTTGGAAGGTTACATGACATGATGATGGCGGGGAGAGAATGGTGGTGTACGGGGAGTTAACGGCGGTAAACAGCGACGACGGTTGGGAAGAACGCTTGAGTTGCTAGTCCTGTTAAACGTCTGAGCGAAAAAGTGAAGTGAAATGGATTCTTCACCTTATATACAAGAGTAGCGCGTGGGGCACGCCCCTAGGTAATCATTATCTAAGCTTCCTAGGTCGGCCCTAGCACATGAAACGAAGCGACACGCTTTAAATGCCTTGGACAGGATACTTAAGAGAATCTTGAAAGATGTCGAGCACCCTTAGGTATCCTCGACTCAACTGAAACTTCCTCGGCTATTAAAGACGCCACACCTCGATCTTTTCGACATACACTTTCCTCAGTTTACCAAATGATTCAGCCAACCACTTTGGTACGGACGATCGATCCCGACAACCTGGTCCACGGTCTACGTCCCACCTCGAAATGTTGGTTATGCCCGACTCCATTTCTCTTAATTCATCACTCCAGCTTGGAGACTCGACTTGGGGGGCTCCTATTATGGACTGGGCCTCGAGGACACTGCTGACCCATGTCCCAACATGTTGGGCAGAGACCTATCTAGTCGGCCACATCTTTTACATCGCCAGGCAGACTCATGACTGCCTAAGCAGATGCCTGCATGTCGGGCAAACACCCTATCCACTGGGCAGGTGACGGGGAGATCGTGTCTCCCCATCATATGCCACGTCACCTAACTGTCCATCATTATCTCCTGGAAGATAGGGGCAATTGGACCAAGGGCAAGACCACGTGTTAGGTCTTACACACTCCTACGCGTACTTTGGAAGTTCTTCCTTGGGCCTAGCTAATCTAGCCCAAAGAAGAACCTTGGCCCAACGCTGAGGGCTCACTATAAATACCCTTTTTCACCAAAGGGTCAGGTATGCTGAAACATTTTCTCTCTTACCATTCTGTACCGTATACTTACTTTGGAATCGGAGTTCCTTGCAGGTACACCCCCTCCTCGCTTATCAACCCCCCTGTTGTTCATGTTCGACCACTGGAAGGCCCTCCTGATCAGGTAAGATAAAAAATCTCATCCTTTGAGGTATGAACGCAAATGCGATCTTGAATTCTTGACTCTCTATTGATGACGACATGGGTTGATACGAATATAGATTGTCGTTTCTATGGTTGTGGGATGTATAAGGCAGATTTTCATTTATGCAAATTTTAATTTTGTCTTGTTTTACTCAAATCATATTGTTTCAATTAATTAATATTTTTCATCTCCATTAATCGTTCCAGCTGTAAGGTTATAATAAATCTAGTCATTTTGTATGGTCGGGTGAAGAAATAAATCCTAGAGTAAAGGAATTAGTCTCCTCATTACTACAAAATTTAAGTGAAGAGAAGCCAAAGTAAAAGATGAAGAAATGATGATGAAGTTGAAGTTATTGAAGAAGCAATTGAAGTTCAATTGGATGATCACGTTCATTATGTTATTTGCCTTAGTTTCTTCAACATTATTGGAATATGTGTTTATGCGACCATTAAGTGTTTAGTTGATTATGTAGTGTGTTGTTGATGAAGTTCTTATGTGATGTTTAGGTGATTAAGTAATGTTGTTTCGACTATATTGTAACATATTTGGCTAATGAATGAAAAATGATTTTTATTTTGAAAATTGTGTTTATGTTTTAAGTTATGCCATTAATGAAAATTTTGTTTTAGACATGACCTATGTTGCATAAAAGCTTATTGTGTCAATTATGTTTTAGACATGACTTGTGTTGCATAAAAGCATCTTGTGCACATAACAATTTGCATATGATTAGACAAATCCAAAATTAGACATAATTGTTTTCCATACAGTACACACGGTTTTGTACAAAACATGTCATAATAACCATAACCAGACATATTCAAGATTGGATATAATTGATTTCAACAAAACCAGTCATAACAATTTAATAAATTTGGACCTTGAGAGATTAGAATTCAGGACTTGTCATAATAATTTGACAGCCAAAAATTCATAGCAACCATAACAACTAAATATTATTGTTCATAATAACCACAACAAGTGGAACATTGTAATGTCCCTAATTATTTAAATATATAAAAAATGGATAATTAATAGCATGTTATCTAAACCATAATTCTTAGTTAGAGATGAATGACATTGATTAGAAATAAAGTTGCAAGTGCACTTTAGTCTTTTCCCTTGGATATTATATAAGCAGATTTTGAGAATAGTAAATTCATTTTTCCTTATTTTCATCTTGGTTCAAATTAGAATTGTGTGAATCAAAAGAAGTAGAGGGATTGGAAAAGAGAGATAGGGAGAAATCGGAAGAGAATAGGGAAGGAAACCTTGATCAAGCATCACTCACATTACATGTTCAAGATTATTGAAACTTGAAAGTGAAGCAAGATAATGAGTGTTTTATGAAGCAAATCATCATCATCTCCTTTTTCTCCTTCAAAGAAAATTCAGAATCTACATTAATTAAGGCGGGGTTCCTTGCTTGCAATTTTGTTAACACCTGTAAGTTGCTTGCCTGACGGGGAATGGGAATAGAATTATGAGCTTTTTCTTGTTTGGTATGAAATGCATGAAAAATCATGCTTATTAACTTGATTCTTGTGTTTTCTTTCTTGGATTTGTGTTTGATGCTCATTACTTGTCTAACCTATTATATGAACTTGTTTTCATTAGAGGAATTATGACTTGTTAGTGGTTTTCATTGCGTGTATGAGTCTTGAGAAATCTCAAAATGTTCATGCGTAGATTGATGCATGCCTTGTAATGTGTAGTATCTGTTATACGATGCATTAGAAACATATATATGCTGAGTTATGAATGACATAGGCTGAAATATAGTAACACGGCCCATGTTTTGTGACATTGGTGGGTCGTATCCATATCTGCTTTCTTACTTGGGGGTGTGCTTAGAGAAACATGAACTGTGTTGGCTAACATGGGTGGGTCGTGTCCCCCACTCTGGTTTTTGTATGAAGGGAGTGCCTTGAGCCAAACACGGCGCATGTTGAGTGTCAAGGCTAGGCTTTAACACCCTAAACGCACGATAATTTTTTTTTAATTTTGTAGCAGAAAAAACGTTGCGGGATATAGTAAAAACATTGAGGGTGTCACATAAGAAATACTTAAACTTTATTTAATATATAGGAAAACTAAATTCCAAAAACAATAATAATAAAACATAGCGATTCATTTCAACATTGACTAAAAGAAAATAGTAAAATAAAGATCTCAACCCGATGTTACAATATTAGAGCTATGAAACAAAATAAAAGTACTAGTTGGCTTAAGGTCTAGTGAACATGAAATACATAAATCAAATCGAACATATTTGATAAACTAGCCACACTATCACTCTTCAGTCTCAATCTGAGAGTTATATACATAAATCCATATATGTATAACAACATAGAAACAAACAAAGGGTGAGAATACATTCGATAATTATCAATGGCATAATAAGGATAGTTTATGGCACACATTTACTAGCAGGCACAATATACAATATGATAATACACATAGTAATGCAAATGTAATGCTCATCTCCTATACTCCCATGAATGTGGTACCATCGCTGTATTTCAAAGTTATTTTTTATTGAGAATCCTAAATCACCATACCGAAGTCCTAAATTGTCAAAACGACGTCCTAAATTGTCAAAACGAAGTCCTAACCTAACTTCGATATACATGATGCACAATGATGACAAACAAACGGCTTCCATCTGAACCTCTAACATCAAAGGGTACAACGCCAATGAAGGTTAATGCTGGTTCTCCCGGACCTAATACACCTCAAAAAGGCTAACACTGATCCTTATGAACCTCATATTGTTACCGACTAGGCTACACACTAGTTCTCATGAACCAAACACAACAACACCAGTCCTTACCGGACCTAAATACACATAACACATTGGTTCTTACTGATGCACATGATGTTCACAAACCTTTCACATTTATATTTAATTTATCGGTTAACACCGAACTTATGTCCTAAGTCACCACCTTACTCTAACACATAAAACTAATCAGAAACTCATTTTTGTGATCTTACGATGTTTAACGCACATGATCATTCAAATTCTAGACTTACAATCATTGGTACAAGAACTCGATTTTGTACATCTCTTACTCATAGAAAGACCATTAATTGAAATAGTCCATCATGTGTTCCTTAACTAGCTCTTCTGGCTTCAAACAACACGAAAATGTGTCAGGAAAAAAATTTGGTGCGAAAAGTCAGATTAATCGCGAAAATGCATTTTGCTAGTTGTCGCTCCCGGGATTTTCATCCTAGTACAAACGCGAAAGTGGCGCGGAAAAGGTAGAGTCGCCATCCAGATATTTTTATCCCGAAGGAATGGGAAAGGTAATGTTGCACAAACCTAAGGAAGAGGGAAAAGGACGAGGCCTTGCGAACCAAAGATCTGGGTCCGAAAGTCGGTTACGAATTGAGAAGGTATTAGCACCCCAATCCGTCCGCCGTACCCGACGGGAACCACGCTTATAAGTCTGTTTTCAAAGGGTGAGAAATAGTATGATGTTTGAATGAAAGAATGACTATCTGGAATGGAATGGAATGAGAAAAGAAATGGAATTGAAAAATGGGAATAAAGGGGGAAAATGTAGGGAAAAAAAAGATTGTGCTCGAATGGGCCCTACCCCACTGCCTACGTACCTCATCGAGATAAATGAGGATCAGAGACGCCGTAGTTCGTCTAACTAAGGCTGACACTCGTTTGTGATTTTTAGGATGACGTTGCCATAGTTCTAGCTCAGGTGTTACCGGCTCTGACTCGAGGGTGTTTATCGTATCGCTGTTTGAACTGTCGAGACAAGTCATGTTCGTCCACAAGGAGTATGAGATGAGATGAGAAGACATGACTTCTTGGTTTGTTGTCTTTTAGAAGAAGTATTTTGAGTTTGTGTTTGTTGTATGTACAACACTAAAGACTATGATACAGGAGCGAATACTTTCCAAGATCGCCCCCAATGGAACGTTAAGCATCCTAGAAGAGTGAAGGAGACCTCCACTAGCCATTTCCCGTATAGTTTAAGGCTCGTGGCGCATTGTACACCTTTTCCTTTATTAAGTGTTTTTTTGATTTTCTTTTAAAGATGAGAAGTGAGACTCAAGTTATCAAAGGAAAAATTCTAAGGGAAACTAGACTTACCCTACGTTAGTTGAGTTTGAAGATAACCTATGGTTAGTGAGGTTTGAAAGATTAAATCTACCTAAGAGATATTAAACTAAAAATTCAAGTACAAGAGTTAATAGTGAACAATATGGTCCTCCTAAGTCACGGTGGGTCAAAACGCGTATGAAACATAAATGAGATGAAACAATGGATTGGGCGGGTCGGTTGCGTGGTGCTGAGACGCACGACTTATGGTGTGCAACATACAGGGCCTGCTTTTGGGGGTAATGGAGTGGAACGATGGTAATCGAGGAATCCTAAAGTCACATGCAACTTTATTTATTTATTTGAACTTTTTTACTCGACGTTGGATCGAGTCTTATTTATTTAATTTTTGAGATTTTGTTTTCTAGCGATTTGTTTTATCTTTTCTATCCTAATTATAGAAACTATACAAGCATACAAGTATTAAGATATTACATTATAAAGTACAAATCACAAAATTATAATCGAGGCATAAAAAATATCCAAGTCCATAAGCAAATCCTCGAAAAATACCTTGCACAAGAAGAAAATAGTTAGTGAATGAGATGAATCATGAATATGCATAATATGATGGAAATGAATTAAAATGCCAAAAATATCAAAAGCCATGAAGGAATTCAATATAAATCAATTAAAATGAAAAATCGAATTTAAATTAAAAAATGCAAAAATTCAGAAAGTAAAAATTGGGAATGTTTCTAAATTGCATTAAAATTCTACTATAATTTTTGGGAATTTTTATTATTAGTTTTACTATTTTTCATTGATTTAATTGAAGATTACATAAAATAGAAATTAAAAGAATAGAAGAATAGATAAGGGAGGTAGGAATAGAAATTTTTTTAGTTGAAAATGGGACTGGGCTTGTTTTTGGGGGTGCGGATAACAACGCCTTAGGCCCATTAGCGCAGGGCCTGAAGGGTGCTTGCCATGAGACCTCAGTCAACATCTGTTGACCCTTTACTAAACGTTTGATCAAGTCTCCTTAAAAGTATTTTCATCCAACGATTATGAGGTGAGGGATTATGACTGGTAATGGTGTGTGATATGCGTATGATGCAAACAGAGAGGTCCAACCGGACGGTGACACTTGTCACCGCCAGAGAGGACCAAAAAAGATAACCTTATCACTAATGGATTTGGACGGTGGAGGTAATGGATTAATGAGCTTTTATAAACTCTTAATTGGTGCATTAAACGAATCTTTATGAGATTAATCCTTTCAATTAATTAAAATTAACTCATAAATTAACACATAATTAATATAATAATCCTATTATGTTTCACAAATAAACCAAAGAAAAAAAAAGAAAATCTTTTTCTCTCTCAAAAATCCGTGTTCTTCCCCTCTCTCTAACCTTCTTTCTTACAACCCAAAAACCCCTTTTCTTCTTCCATGCTAACCCTAATGTCGCCGCCATCACACCACCGTCACCATAGAAAACCACCCGCGGCCACCGTCACACTCTTGGTTCAACCTCATCCAATCATTACCAACTCAGAACGAACCCTAATTCATCTCTCTAAATCCAATCATTACCAACTCAGAACGAACCCTACCTCTAATCCGCAAACAAAACCCCAAAAGAAATCTCAAAACCCTAACTCGGTATAACCCTAATTCAAACGGCGAATCGTCTGCGCAACAAAACATTACATCTAAATGGGAGCTTGTATTCATACATGGTGAATCAAAGCAGTGGATATGATGTCAGGAGGGGGACACATCCATTGTTCGACACTGCTTTGATGAAGACGTTTCCGATCGATGAACGTTCACGTCACTCCAATGCCGCCACGGTATGAAGTTCTTTTCATGTACGATCTTCTTCTTCCTCGTTCGGTGTATGGCTCTTTGTCATCATTGAACTGATGCTTTTTGTTATGTACTTGCAGAGTCTTCGTTGAATCGATGCAATATTATGGTTGTGGTGCTCTTTGATGAGGAATGCTGTAGAGTTGATACAGTTTGCGACGAATCCGCAGAGCTCGATAAAGGTGAAATGGTATGAAAAATGTTTTCAATCTTTCTTCTGCTACTTGTGGAATGCTACTGATTTCTATGATTTTTTGAATTGCTGTTTATGCAGAAGATCGAATGTTAAGGATGGTGATGGAGGTTGAAGTCGATTGAAGATGATGATGGAAGATGAGTGATGATTATGGTGTCCGAAGATGAAGTTTGAAGGAGGAGATGACTGAAGGTTAATCTGAGAAACTGATGGAGTGAGTGATGGGTGAACGCAGAAGGATGGAGGAAACAATGGTGAAGAGATTGATGATGATCCAGAAGAAGAATCAAATGAGGATAATGATGAAGAGGAATTCTGCTTCAAAATTGATGAAGAAGATTCGTTTTTGGTGAGAGTGATGAATGAGGAGGGTGATCAAGGAAAAGAATGATTGAAGGTTCTGGTTTTTATAGGAGCTCAATTGGAGTTTCAGGTAAAAAGATGGGTTATGAATTCAGTTATTTTTCTGTTAGTTTGTTAGAGTTCTAACCGAATTCGATTGTGAGTTTGTTATGACTCTAACTGATATTGGTTACAATCGGTTTTCTGAATTTCATTTTTCTTTTTGTGCAACTGTTATCAGATAAACAGCTGTGTTCTACCTATGCGACTTGGAGTGATATTTATTGTTGGATCCTCTGCAGATCATTGATGAAGAGTGTTGATGAATGAAGTGAATGCGGAATAAGATCCGGAGCATACGGGAAGTTCGCGTCTTGAAGGAAGATTGAAGTCCAGGTGAACGAAAGATTGGGAGGTTTTGTTTTCTTCTTCTGATAACATTAAGTTATGTGACTTTTCCTGCTAAATTTTTCTGCTATGCATTCCATGGTGCATCAGTTGTATTGCTACTTCTTCTATTATAATTCTCTGAGTTTCTTTTTTTTGGTGAGTTCCTCTAACTTCTTCTTCTGATTCTCTTCTGTTTTTCCTGTTCTTGTTAGAAGTCCAACGAAGCCGAATCCTAAGATTATGGAAGAAGAGTGTGGCCAGAAAAGAAATCGAAGATTGATAGTGAGGTCTTGAAGATGACTATGGAAAGATGAATTGAGAAGAGGGATGGAAAGAGCGGCATGAATCGGACTAAAGCCCGAAAAGAACTCCTGTTGTCCGGAACTCAACTTTCTTTCTTATTTCTTTTTGTGTAAAATTCTATTATTTTGGCTATGGGGATTGGCCCGGAATGTATACCTGATATATTAATAGAAGACTTTTTCTGTTAACAAACTTTGTTATTTTTTTCTTGAAAATTTCATTTTCATTTTCTTCATAGTGTTTTTTTTTGTTTGAGCTTTTCATTATAGTTGTCATTTTGTGATGCTACGGATCCTTTCCATGCCTGCGTTGTTTCTGCATTTTTCATGAGCTATTTTTCTTCACGTGATGTATTGTGCCGCCACCCTTGAATGGAAAAAGATGTTTTCGTCATCAGCTTTTTTCATGTGAACCACATGTCTCTTCTGTTGTTTTTATGACATCCAAGTTAAGCCTTAGCCCATCATGGACTTATCACTTAAGCCTTGATGAAGTTCATATGGGCTTATCATGCTTAGAATTGTAGACCATAAAACTTGAATAAAAAAGAAAGAAAAATATATACCCAATGTCCTTGGATTTCACATGAAATGAATAAAGTATGAATAATGTTCATCGTGAGTCACTCTTGAGTCTCGAACGCATAAAAGTTTCGGAAAATGAACCATTCCTGAGCAATATTATGAACACCTGAGAATACTTTAAAATCTGAGAATTCTGACTTTACATGAATTTCATTATCACTGCATAAACTCTTGATTGACCTCAATCTGGTCCTCAGTGACCCTTGACCACGAACACTTGGGGTTCTATATTTTTATTCTTACAAGAATCCATTACCAATCAACTTGAGAATGAACCAATGACTACCTGAATCATACGACGATTTCCAAAATAATCTAAATCTCCAATCAATAGACCTTGAATCATCTCAAAATTTGTCTGAATCGATCTTTGGAGAACAAATCCACAAATAAATCACTAATTTAAAAACGCGATCAAATGAATCTGATTGCCTAAACCAATTCTCCCACCTAACATTGTTTGATAGACTGGTGAATGACACTTGAACTTAGAATCCATATGACACAAACAAACTTGAAGTTTAAAAAACAACGCTTTACAATTTGAAATGAATCATAATTGAACAGCTGTACGCGAAGTGAAATCACTGCCATGCTCCATGCCTTCAATAACGAATGTTTTGTTTCATTTTTATATGGCATGAATACAATAATATGTATGTAGACGAGATGATAAACGCTATAAAAACGAGAGGGAAAATTTTGGGTGTTACAGCTGCCCCTATTCAATCACTGTAGACTTGAATGGATGATAGCAGTTGCTTTCAGACGTTTGCAGTATCCAGGGATTGAATACCAGAAACAACCAAAAAAATTGCACTTTGTGGCAGAAGAACAGTGACATAAACTCAACCAAATGAACTCTGCTTGGATAGGATTATGAAGTGAAGAATAGTAAACGGGGGATGCCTTTTGAATAATGTCAGAGAGCTCTTGACTTGCCACGCTGCGGGTGGACTTTGATAGGTTGCAAAAATGCCTTAATGGTGTATTATCGGATGCATAACGACTTGCCACGCTGCGGATGGACTTTCAACAATTTGCGACTGAATTTTAAGATACTTTGCCACCCTGAAGATAGAATTTTTCCAATCTACGGTTGGACTTCACGATACGATCTGCCACGTTGCGGGTGGACTTTCGACAATTTGCCAAACTGCGGGTGGACTTTGGAAACTCGCCACACTGCGGGTGGACTTCGGGAATTTGCCACACTGCGGGTGGACTTTGGAAACTCGCCACACTTCGGGTGGACTTCGGGAATTTGCCACACTGCGGGTGGACTTCTGCTTACTGCGGGAGACTTTTGCTCACTACAGGAGACTTTGATTTCTTGCCACACTACGGGGGCTGCTGCTCACTACGGGAGACTTTTGCTCACTACGGGAGACTTCTGCTCACTACGGGAGACTTTTGCTCACTACGGGAGACTTCTGCTCACTACGGGAGACTTCTGCTCACTACGGGAGACTTCAATGTTTTGCCACACTACGGGGGCTGCTGCTCGCTACGGGAGACTTTGGGGATTCGCCACCCAGAGGATGGACTTTGGCCAGTCTGCGGCTGGACTTTAAGAATTTGCCACCCGGAGGATAGACTTTGGCCAGTCTGTGGCTGGACTTTTGCTCGCTGTGGGAGACTTTTGAAATTTGCCAACCGAAGATGGACTTTGGCCAGTCTGTGGCTGGACTTTGCAAGATATCAAACTTGAATTATACTGGGTATGCATATGTTGAATTGCATGGCATGATGCCCCATGACACTGGGGATGTCATGTCTTGAGTATTGTTAATGAACTGGTGTGAATGTAAAAGAAATTCATGACGCGGAAGTAATAAGTCCCCGCTAACTATGTGGGGAAACACAATGATCGCGGAATCGAACTCGAGAAGCCGTGTAGGAATAACATCTTTGATGGAGAAGAGCGTGAACAATTCATTTGTCCCAAATTATCACTTATGCCAAAAATAAATTGGACTCTAGATTTGAGGACCATGCCAGGGGATACATCGACTATTGGGGATTATCCACTCTTATGGAACTGCTGGGGAAGAGAATGATTTATCTGAAATCTGCTAGGGGAATATGAGTTACCTTAGATCTTTTGAGGAACCGAGATCCAGGAAACCAACTGAAGGAAAGACTTGGTGACTTTACTGGGGATAGCTTCCATCTGTCTGTTGGGGATGACTAAAACTGAGACACATCCTGCTGGGGAGGAAAAGAATTCAAGTTGTCTCGTGTTGGGGATCATTTGCTTCTGTATGGATTTTACCTCAAGAGGATTTTACAAAAGACTTGGTGTCTTTAAACTCTTAGGTATCGTAACGACTGCATGAATAAGCGTAATAACCTCGCTGGGGAGGTAACCATTGCCAATGCAGATGAGCTTGGAGCTGTAAGAAATGCTAGATGAGATAATTGGCTTGACGAGCATCCGCTATATGAGTAATAGACTCAATCGACAAGATTTATGACACGATGGTGACATAGGAACTCTTCAGGAGCACAATTGTCTCGGTACTCTGAATTCTGGATAGGTGCTTCCGACTGTCTGTCTTCGGGAAAGAATGAATTCTCGTACTATTGGAGTGGCCTGCCCTAGTGCGAGTATTTGAATAGTTTTACACTTGACTGACTAATCCTTGCTCTTGGAGAGATTTGAATCTCGAAGTGATTGCCCCAGTTTGGATGGAATTTGAAGAGATTGCTCGATGTAATTGCCCCGGATTGGCTAGCTCTTACCATGACTGGTTGGGAAAGTCACTGCTCAATGAAGCTTTCTTGGAAAAGTGCACCTCGACGTGATAGTATTTCAGAAGTTTTAGACTTCTCAACTTGGCAAGCTTAAGCTTCTAGATTGAATTTCCGCATGTGAACCATTTATGATGCTAAACAAATGTATGCAAGCAAAAAATGTTTATTCTTAGAATGAAAATTCTAATGCAACACACATGTTAATCTTGAAGTTTTGAAAAGGGACCGCTAACCTTTGTGAGCGAATCACTGGTTAAGATACGACATTATTTTGAATGAAAGTATGTACATGCAATACCAATAAATGTCTTTTAGCATAACTCATAGGAGTCAGGAACGCGGTCTCGTAGTAGTACGCTCTCAAATTTACCCTGTTTCAGTTAGGACTTTTGAGGGTTGTATCGTGGCCTGGTTCACGGTTACAGAAACAAAGGATATAGGCTCGAATTTTATGTGTGCCCACCCACTCTTCGTGATGTTCTCTATTCCTATGTTCAACTAGTTTTCACAAGCATTCACCTTTCATAAGGGTTTCGTGTTGATCGAGGAACCATTGCTGCTATCAGTTCAAGCACCAATCAGGTTATTGTTGAGAGTCAGTCACTCCTCTATCTTTAGTGTCTGTGCCACACGAATTTGTTCTCATTTGAGGACCTTTCTTTAGTAATCCTTTCCATCTTTCGCTTTTGCTTTATCCCTAACTTTTGCCTGGACTGATTCTTGTGAATCTTCGATCGTGAAGTCCAGCGGGATGCCCTAACTTTTGCCTAAGTCGCTTGTTTTCAAGTTTCGACTTAGCGGGATTTTTCTTTTCTTTTTATTTTTATATTTTGAACCAGTCGTGTGACACTATTTGCCTTGATTGCTCTGCGAGGGTTGTGACTGCCTCATTCTTTGGTCGACGAAGGATAACCATTGTGGTTTTCAATCTTTGGACCTTTTGACTTAGATAACCATTGTGGTTTCAGGTCTTTGGACCTTTTGATCAGCATAGTAGAATGCAATGGATCTTCAAATACACTCTTTTATGAAAGCCTGAACGCTTGGTCCGACTAGCCGACATCTACCTTGCCCCTGGGTTACATGTGAAGGTTTTTCATGTGAAAAGAAACTCCTACTTCAAGGCTCAAAGGGGTTAGCAAGGGTCTATCTACCTGATATCTTCAGTGTCTAGGGATTTGAAACAAAGCCTGTACATCGTCAACAAGGCCTTTACTCGAGAGCACACAATTAGAGATTTTGAGTTTTTGTTTCGTCATTCTCCTTCCTAGAATTTAAGCACGACAATTGGTATTGCGATGTACACATGCAAAATTATAAGGGAATGCAAATGAATTTACTTCAAGAAAAACATGTGAGTTTTATTATCGCTAACATTTAAAAGCAAACAAATTTCATACATGTAGACAAATGTTTAGCATATAAAAAAAACTACAAATGGAAATGCAGTAAAGAAACTGAATATTGCCGTAGTTAAGGAGGCTTGACTCTGTCTGGACCTGTCAGTCTTGGATACTTTCAACGATCAATAGATCTTTCACAGACTTGTAATTTTCAATTTGCAGCCGTATACCTAACCAAGGCAGTCATACTTCTTCTTCTAGCTATTCTGACTCTGACACGGGACGTCTGAAGGAAAAATTGAAGCTGGGGAGTAAAGTTGCCCCATAAGGTTGCTCGGAAAGACCTGACGATCTTCTGCCTACGTATCTTCATTGACTGATAACCAATGAAGAATCAGAGCGACGTAGTTTCCCTCAATAGGGATGAAAATGAACAATAAAGAAAGGCAAACACATAAATTCCATCACTGAGAGTATTTGAATACTGCTGGCTTTATTTGCTTCATGAATACCCTGGCGTCCTGGGTGATTAACTTGAAGACTTCAGCTTAACGCGGACCATCTGGTAGAACAACCGTGACACCGGTTCCATTATGACTAGGCATTGGTTTCTGGAGTACATTTGCGAGAGGAGCGAAAATTGATCGCCTTGGAGTCAACTAGGTTCTGTACTTTGTTCTGAAAAGCCCAACATTTCTCAATACTGTGCCCCTGGGCACCCGAATGGAATTCACATCTGGCATTTGCATCAAAGTTCGGAGGTATATTATCAGGAGCAGGAGCTCTCATGGTACGAAGCTCGACCAGGTTCAACTTTAGCAGCTCTGGAAGCAATACAACATACGGGCATGGGACGGGATCAAGTCTGCGGTTCCTCACTCTTGTTCTTTCTTGATTTGGTCTTTGTACCTGTTGTTGCTGACCCTATGGTCGTTGTTGTTGAACCTGTGGAGTAATAGTCACTGCAGCTGCTTGGTAGTAACCTTGAGAATAACTTATGTCCCGGCTGTCGCTCCCACCTGATGACACGGGGCCAAGAGGGGCACAGACGCGAACGGTCGGCGAAAGAGAAAGAATGAAAAGAGTCGCCAGCTAGGTATTTTTATCCCGAAGGAAAGGTAATGCTGCATAGACCTAGGAAAAGATGGATAAGACGGTTGCGAACCAGAGAGACTGAGAAAGGGGGTTGGTTACAACCTGGGAAGGTATTAGCACCCAGATTGTCCGTCGTACTCGACGGGATCCACGCTTAAAAGATTTGTGTTTTAAAGGGGTAGTGTCAGTGCAATTTGTGCATCAAAGCTGGAAAGAATGCAAGTGTTAGTGTAAAATAAATGTGAAGTGTATAAGAGAAGTGTCAGTGTGAGAACAAGAATGAGATGCTCAAGACTATGAGGCTTAAAGAATAATGCTGAAAGAGGGGGAATGGACAGAGACTTTTGTTCGATAACTGTTAAGTTATGCCTACGTATCCTCTCGTGCAATGAGGAAGTCAGAACACCGTAGTTCGACTCAAAGAGAACTGAAAGATAAATTGACTTGTGAACTGCTTGCTTGTCTATGCTCAAGTGTATGACCTGTCTGGCTCAGGTGCTAACTGTCTTGCATCAGACGGAAGAAGCAAGTTCTCGTTTATGAATGAGTGTGATGAGAAAAGAATCCCAGAGGAGACGATTATTGTTTGTTTTTGGTGTTTTCAATCTTTTATTGCCTTTGAAAGTTTGTCGTAAGTTAATGAGCTCAAGCCTAAACCAAGGGTTAATAAACTCATCACATCCTCCCTCTGATTAGGGGTAATGAGAATACCTTAAGTATGAAGTAAGCACCTCACACTTAATCACCATGATGTAGGATTAGGATCATTAACCTACCTATATTTATTTAGATGTTTTTGTTGTTTTTGTTTAGTGTTAAGTAATGAGTTTAAGCCATAATCAAGGATTTAATGGACTCATTACACCATCCTAATAGAAGGATAATAGATGAGAACATTTAAGCTGAGGAAGGCTCCTCAACTTAATCCATGATTAAGGATTAACCTCATGACAAAACAAAGCCTTTATTAAGGTGGATTTTAGTTAATGATAAGATTAAGAAATGGATTTTATGATTTGTAAGACAACTTGAGGGGGACTTGTCCATTAACACTAGGGTTAGTACTTCTTAACCAATTAAGGAAGAATTAGAACCCTAATGCAAGGCCCAAGTTACAAGTTTGATGTCTTGATGATTACTAGGTGAATTAATTAAAGGGTTTAAACACATTAAGGGTTTAACACTTAGGATTAAAGTTATACACTCCATCATAATAGAAGGATGCAGGCATAAGCTTAATCACAAAGCCTTGAAACCTTTAGGGTTTAGTCCTTGATTATGAGATGAGGAGAGAAGACTCAAAGATGACACAAAGGTAAAAGCTAAATGGGGGACTAGTCAATCCTATAATTGTTATCATGCTTGGTTGTCCCTAGGGTCTATGAGGCTTAAGAGAGAAAGAAATCTTCAAAGAGCCACCAGGGAGAGAAGCAGATGAAAGGAGGAAGGAGCAGAGAGAAGCAAGACAACTTGCTTCACCTAAGAAGGCAAGTTGCCTGAAGAAAGAAAGTAAGAGATGAACATGAATGAGCAAGCTCACTCTAATACAAAGATAAAATGCAGCAATGATGCAAGAGAGATGAGAAGAGATTGTGAGAAGTGAAAGCAAATTCACTTCTCAAATTACTTACCACCTGAAAAGATTAGCAAAAGAAATGAGATGCAATGCAAATGAGATGAAATGTCATGATGCAAACCAAAGTCAGAAGCATAAACATGATTTCAATGATGCTAAGAGATGATGCAAACACATAACAAAAGATGAGAATGGTCAAACAAGCATAAGGATGCAAAGGAGGCATGCTTTGAGCCATAAAGATTCATGAATGTTTATGAGATGAAATGGACATATAACATGGAAAAGGAATGATGCAATGATCAAACATGATTCTAATATGTCCTAAGATGTATTATGAATCATGTGGATGCACAAAATGTCATGGCAAGTCATTGAATGCAAGCAAATATGAGGTGGATGCAAAGGAAAGCACAAATTAGGGTTTACATGCAACATGCAATGCAAAAATTCAAAACCAGAAGCAAATGATGTGACAAAAAATTGAAAATGGGATCAAAGGAACCCTAACCCTACACAAGTTCACTGCCCAAAGGAGGGGACCTAACTCTTAACCTAGTGCAAGTTATGAATTTCTCAAGTCAATTAGAGTTTTAAGGTGCCTCACAAAGAAAAATGCAAAACAAATTAAAAATGGAAAATCAATTCAAACCAATTTTATCCTATAAACTAAATGCTATGAAGGATGCAATGCAAGAAGAAATATCATCAAACTCTCAAGGGTTAGGCAGAATGGATTTTTCAAAGTTTGAACCAAAATATTGCCTTAAAATGAATTTAATTCCAACAAAAATTGTCAAAATGCATCAAGAACAAAAAAGAAATTTGGTTTGAGAGTTTGATAATGTTTCTAAATGTTTTGAAATGCAATGTGAATTTTTTGTGATTTTTAAGTACCTAAATGTATTTTTAATTAATTAATTTTCATTAACTAATTAAAAATGAACATTTAAATGGTTTAAAAATAATTTTTAATGCAAAAAATAAAAATAAAAATATTTTTGGGTCCTGAAAATTAATGAAATATTTGACAAAAATTTTCAGAATTTTTAAATATGATTTGCTATTTTTAATAATTCGTGGAAATAAAATGCAAAACAAATAAAATTAAAATGAATTTAAAAGAAAAAAGAGAAAGTCAGCTAATCTGAGGGTTGAGATTCAAATTCAAGGAGGCGGGAGTTGACTGCGCGCGCGAACGAACGGCCAGAATTCAAACTCTCTTAATTATGATTAAACCCTAATCCTGAGCCCTAATCACTTTCGGATGACCGAAACAGTGTTCCGGTCATCTTCTCCGGCAAGCCATTTTTTCTATCTCACTCAATACGCATCAAAACCTCACTAAAATCTCCAGAATCAAACTATTAACATCATTAAGTATAAACCCTACAACAAACATCATTTATTTTTCATGAATCAAGAGAAACAAACAAAATCGTTTTCACGGGCAAACTTTCAGACATTCAATACATGCTTGTTTCTTGACCATTTTCAAAACCAAACACATCCAGATGATCAGTGCAACTCATAGAATCATTTTATAACAAGCAATTAGAGTTCTGGAAAAAATGTTCTTGAGCTCACCTGAACTAGAGCTTTCGAAACAGGGACTTTCTGGCTGCTTCTTTGGTCCAAACAAGCTCCAACGATCCTCCCCAGAAGTTTGTGATGCTTAGCTGGAATTTATATGGTCTCTAGAGGAAGTTTGCAGAAGCTCAGGTCAATGGAGGAGGGAAATCGTGTTTTTGACGTGGGAGGTTTCAGGCCAAAACAATGGTTGGGAAATGATCAGAGGATCATGGTGAGTGATTTGGTGAAGTTTGTTTTAATGTTTGAAGGCTGTGTTTTGAGATTCGAAGCAAAATGCATAAGAGGTCAGTTTTGGTAACTATGGCTTGTGGGATGTGTCAGGCTGTGTTGTGTTATGTGTTGGGTTTCTTTTGGTACACATATCAATCCTTGATCGGTCAGAGAGTTGTTGTGGAGCAGTGTGATTGGTATGGAGCAAAATGCACAAAGTCAACTTTTTGTGTAAGAGAGGTATGGGCCATTTCAGTCAAGGTACAAGGCATGGCTTGGCTGCAGCTTGAATCAAGGAGAACCATGGAAATGAATTTGAGGCAATGCAGCAAGTGGATTAGGGCTTATGTGAGTTTTTGCAATTTCACAAATTCTTGGCCCTTTTGTAGTTTCTTAATGCACAAGTCATGAAAATGGATAATTCTTTGGTGCATTCTGACTTTTAGGTCATGGTTCATGTTTGTGCAAAGGTTAGAAGTCACATTGAAGTCACATTTTGCCTTGGCAAGAGGTTTTGCAACTTTGCCTCTTTGGTGTAAAACTTGAAATTATGTGATTTTGTCCAACTTTGGCAAACCATAACTTTTGATCCATAATGAATTAGAATGAGTTCTTGTACTTTTTGAAAAGGGAATGATCAATTCTACAACTTTCATGACCAAAGTTTTCTCATTTGAATCATTTTTGAATCAATTTGAGGAGGTTGAAAAACTTTCCCAAAATGGCAAGTTTACATTACAAGTCACTTTCCCAAAAAGGCAACTTTGCAAATGGCTTGAAATTCTTCAATTTTGTGAAGTTATAACATCTTCTATGATCAAATAAAGATCATAAACATTCAAAATGATGGAGAACACCCTTTGGTTGGGTCACTGGGGCCTCAGATGCCCTGATTTTGCACTGACTTGCTCAAGAAGTCAACTCTTGATCAGATGCCTTCCCTATGGAATTTCTTCATGAAAATTGATATGCATGATCCTTATACCATATAGAGACCAATAGAAACAAGAATGACAAAAAAAATTGGAGTTATGGCCTTTGAAACCAAAACCCTAATTCTAGGTCATCTGTGCAGTTAAGCCTGGCTCTGCTTCCATGCCATTCTCAGTTCTTGTGATTCTTTGACTTCTTTGATCTTGAGAGGATATAATATGATGCTTGAACATACATGGACCCCTTTGAAGTGATTTATGACCTTTGAAGTGGCCCAAATGGCTCAGGGATGGCTCAGATCACAAACCCTAGATGCAGATGACTTAGAACCAATGCAGTGAAGCCAAAATGCAATATGAAATGCTATGATTGAACTTATGCACATGAAAAGATCACAAGCCATGGTGAAATGGGTGAGGGAAAATTTGGGGTGTTTACACCGGCCTCTATACACAGCATTTGTCTCGCCTTTTCTTCTTCTTTGGCCGTTGCCAAAAGGCTTTCTCACACCAGAAGAACTAGCACTGCTTGCATCCTGAATCTTTCCCAATTTCAGAAAATTATCTATTCTTTCTCCAGCAATGACGATATCAGAAAAACCAATGGGCGGTCAGGCGGCCAGACGATCCAAGTAAACACCTTGCAAGGTGCCCATAAACATGTCGGCCATTTCCCGATCCAGCAATGGGGGTTGAACCTGTGCGGCCAGCTCACGCCACCTCTGGGCATACTGCTTAAAACTCTCCTTAGGTCCCTGAGACAAGTTCTGTAACTGAGTGCGATTCGGAGCCATATCAATGTTGTATGATACTGCTTGAGGAATGCTTCAGCTAGATCTTTCCAGCTTCGGATAGAGACCCTACTCAGCTTCATGTACCAGCTCAATGAAGCTCCAGATAAACTATCTTGGAAGAAGTGCATCCAAAGTTTCTCGTCATCAGTGTGAGCCGAGATTCTTCCAAAGTACGCGTGAATGTGAGTCCCAGGGCACGTGCTGCCGTTGTACTTGTCAAACAATGGTGCCTTGAACTTGGGAGGGATTCTGACTCCTGGTACTAACCCGAGATTGGTTACATCGATGCCCAAGGAATTCTGACATTCCATGGCCTTGATCTTCTCTGTCAGCTCTTCATACCTGCGATTGTTGATCTCATTAATGTTACCCATATCAGCATCCAGTAGAGTGAACTGGTCCTCTTGATTGTCTTCTAAACCTGCATTACGTGCTGCGGTCCTATTTGGATTAGGCTCTCCGTTACGGGCAGCGTTAGAATCCACATTCTCAGCCGGTATTCCCGTATTAACATTCCCATGGGGTTGTTCAACCATCATCCTGAGACGCTCCTAGTTTTGGGCCATGCCAGTCATCATTTCCATGAACTGATCCATCCTCTGACGGAGCTCGTTGAGATCAGTCTGCATTTGTTCAGCCATCCTTACTCGGTTTCTTTTAGTCGGATATCGGTGAACGCGTTGACCAGCTATATTGCCTGCAGTTGAATAAGTTAGAAACTCTGGGTAACCTGCAAAAACACAAGAATATGATATGCAGGAAATGAATGCTTATGGCATGTCGATTCATACTTAGGGCATTTCACCCCCTGATTCCAGTTTTTTGTGGGTTTGATGAAGACAAAAGCTCCTTTTGCTGCAAGTAACAAGCATTGTTGGTAATATAAGGTGTGTGTGTAGCAGACGTGCCAAACAAATCTGAGAATACAAAGATCAATGTGTTTTGCAAATGTGTCAGATGTGTCGGTGATCACAAAGCGAGAGCACACAGAGTGATAGTAAAGAGACCTTTTTATGATATGAGCTTTGTTGATATATTCAAAACACCCAAAGCATGGATTCAAACATAAATTAAATGATAAAAAGATTCCATCAACAGTCCTGATGGTAATCCCACAACATACAAGCAAACAGAAAGATGCCTTTGTCAATGCGATCCTCTATCTAGGTATGAGTCAATGATCGGTCCTGTCTTAGGAACTTTTACCAATTCCTTCGTCTGTGCCTGGTTGTCTTCAAACCTCTTCAGCTTCTTCTGATAGCAGTTCATCATCCGCTTGTAGTAAGCAGCTTCCTCTCGGGCTTTAGCAAGTTCTGCATCTTTTTCTCTCAACTTACTGGCCATCTCTTCATCTTTCTCCTTCAGCCTACTCACGATCTCTTCAACTTGAACTTTATCTTGTTCCTCTCTTTTGATCCTGTAAGCAGCATGCCTCTTTTTCATGTTCTCGAACATCAAAGTCTTTTGATCCAGTTGCCTTCTAGTGTCAATGTGTTCCTTGGAAGAACTTCTAGTAGCAAACTCGAACCTCTCATACCGAGCTAACTCAACTTCAAACTGTTTCCTTGCAATAGCTTGCCTCTCAGCATCTTCTTGAACTTTCCACTCAATCTCAAGTCTGGCGTGATTAGCTTTAGCAAGCTCCTGACTCAACTGTGCATTCTTTTTTAACAACCCGTCTCTTTCCGTCTTCATCTTGTTGAACTCTTCAATGCTAACTGTGGTAGGTTGTTCAATGACCGTGGGATATAGAAGAGGCGCAGGCCCAAATGGTAACAGTAACACTTCAACCCGTTCTCTTAGCCATTCTGCAAACGGTGGATACATTCGACAATTCCCTACTCCCAAGTTCTTCTTCCCTCTTGTCTTTCGACTATGCCAAGCATTAGAAGCTTTCTGAGCGATCTCAAATCCGTCTGTTGATTGGAAGTACAAGGACTCTGTGATGTCTACAGCGGCTGGTGGTTCCTTTAAGCCGTACCCGAACTGTCTAACCGTGAGGGAAGGGTTATAATTAATTCCCCCTTTCCTCCCGATCAATGGAACATTAGGGAATCCTCCGCAACTATGAAGAATATCAATGCACCGCAATCCATGATTAACCTAAACAATATCCTTTGCTTGCAAGCCCATCAGTCGTTCAGACCATTCAAGAGTGTTCTTCGTCTTCTCAAAAGCTCCTGATTGTGGAAGAAAGCGTGTGAACCATTTGTAGAATACAGTCGCGCAACAATTCAACATTCCACCCTTTCGCTTCTCATTCTTATAATGCACAAAGCGGTAGAGATCACCTAAGAGAGTAGGAATAGGATTCTTTGCTATGAAAATGCGAATAACATCGACATCCACGAAGTTGGGCATGTTCCGGAACAAAGTGATTCCATAGATACACAAAGCTAGGATCGCATTGAAGGTACTCCAACTTTTTGCCTCAGCTGCTTTGGTAGCCTCATCCAACAAGAAACTCAAATGATATCCTCGGAAGCCTCCTTTGCTATCAATCCAGTCCTCTAATAGTGACCTGCTCAAATAAAGAGCAGTTGCTACATTTTTGAAGTCGGGGTCAATCTTGGACCCAAAGAATGGTGCACAATCCTTCACGGAAACTCTCAGGATGCTCGAACACTCCTCTAATGTAGGTGCCAATACGAATTCAGAAAGTACGAAACATATAAGATGTGGATCATAAAACTGTTGCAAGGTGTGCATCCCTCTGAAAGCATAGTCACTGATGGGCTCTATGAAATACAAAATCCACCCATAATCCTGCTTGAAGACATTGAGAACTTCTGGAGGAGCTAAAGCTTTCACTTTGAGGATTTCTCTCACAACAGGCTGATGAACCTTGTAGGAGATAATACACTTGGTCTTTTTCTTGGATTCCATGCTCATAGATCAATACCCACGACTGGAATCAAGGATGTGATATGCAGCCTTACAAATGAATAAACATGCATTAGGAATGCAAGTATGCAGATGATGTGATGCAATGCAATGGCATGTGATCACTGTTGCATATACTGGGCACGGTTGTACTGCTTGAGTTGCCTGAATACCGACTGTCAAGAATACCAGATCATAAGTATGCGTCGGAAGAAAACCCAAGTATCAAGAACAAGGTAGGTTGAAGGTTTAGTTTTCCTGCGAACCTGTAAACCCCTCCCAATCTCACGGGTATGCTAATACGGGTCAACATCACGGACTCTCAAAGCCGAATAACAATAATACGTTCACCATTTCCGAGAAATGGCTCATGACCAAATCAGGGAATCGGTTTGGCATTATGTACTACTCAGTGAGGCCTCAGCTGAATTCCGGAAAAACAAGCATCCCTCATAAGTTCCCGGCTTCAAGCACTGAAGTCGAGAAACAATAGTACATTCATCCCGAAGGGTACAATACTACCGCATTATGACCAGTTTCTTTAACGGGGTTCCTATGAGAGAACAAGGTCATCCTATGCGATTTCCTAGTGGGCCCTCGGGTGCGAATGGGTTTGCCACAAAATGTGGTCTGCCACTGTCACCATTGGAGAGGGTTGCTTCCACTAAGGTCCTCGATGATCGGTTCCCAGTGTTAGTAGCTCAGATGGGCACATTCTATGGTCTGCCTAGGCAATATAGAACATATCCCAAGAGAGCCTGATCTGGGTGTGGGACTCGTGAAAACTACACGTGCTCAAGACCACGTAAGCCACAGGACTGCCCACTCTAAATCCTATGTGTATACTCAAGCCGGGTATTTGGCTTATCTCACAATAATCCCATCCCGCCAAGAAAAACCAGAACAACCAGTACAGTATATACCAGTATATGCGACAGTAAAGTAAAGTGCAAAAGGCTGTAAATAAAGCTGTAAATTAAAGTGATAAACTGTAAATAAAACAGTTAAGTTAAACTAAAGCATAACTGCGAATGAATAAGCACCCAAAGAAAACAGAAACAGACAAGCGCTAGGATTGACTCTCAAAGGGGAAATCAGAATTTCTAAAAGTCCCCAGCAGAGTCGCCAGCTGTCGCTCCAGGGATTTTCATCCTAGTACAAACGCGAAAGTGGCGCGGAAAAGGTAGAGTCGCCAGCCAGACATTTTTATCCAGAAGGAATGGGAAAGGTAATGTTGCACAAACCTAAGGAAGAGGGAAAAGGACGAGGCCTTGTGAACCAAAGATCTGGGTCCGGAAGTCGGTTACGAATTGAGAAGGTATTAGCACCCCAATTCGTCCGCCGTACCCGACGGGATCCACGCTTATAAGTCTGTTTTCAAAGGGTGAGAAATAGTATGTTGTTTGAATGAAAGAATGACTATCTGGAATGGAATGGAATGAGAAAAGAAATGGAATTGAAAAATGGGAATAAAGGGGGAAAATGTAGGGAAAATAAAGATTGTGCTCGAATGGGCCCTACCCCACTGCCTACGTACCTCATCGGGATGAATGAGGATCAGAGACACCATAGTTCGTCTAACTAAGGCTGACACTCGTTTGTGATTTTTAGGATGACGTTGCCATAGTTCTAGCTCAGGTGTTACCGGCTCTGACTCGAGGGTGTTTATCGTATCGCTGTTTGAAATGTCGAGACAAGTCATGTTCATGGACAGAAGATTCCAAGACTTCTTTGCCGACATAGGCACAAAACAACACTTCACGGATGTCGAGCACCCTCAAACTAACGAACAAGACCAGACGGCCAATAGGGTCATCCTACGCGGATTGAAACGCAAACTCAGCGAGGCGAAAAAGGCGTGGGTCGAGTAACTGCACAACGTCCTTTAGGCATATCGCACAACACCACATTCCACGACCGAGGAGACCCCTTTCAGGTTACATATGGTACCTAGGCGGTCATCCCGGTAGAAATTCGGGAGCCAACGAGGCGCACAGAAGCGTCCCTTAACAAGGAGTGGAACGACGAAGCACTACGAGTCGAGCTAGACCCCGTCGAAGAAATACGCTCTGAGGCAGACCTAAGGGAAGTTTCCCTTAAACAGAAAATAGCTTTACGCCACGATGCGAAAGTCATAAAAAGAGAATTTCAGGTGGGCAGCCTGGTCCTTAGATGAAATCAGAAAAACCCACGAGAAGGCAAGCTAGCGGCCAACTTGGAAGGCCCATACCGTGTCCGAGAGAAGACGGGCAACGGGGCCTACTATCTTGAAAACCTACTAGGTGAAGAACTTGCTCGACCATGGGTTGATCGGTGGCATTGTCAAATCCTTCTTTGAAGATGACCACCAGATCCTGACAAAGCTCGCGGATCCTATCGACCAGTTCACCCTGAGTACGGAGGGCCAGCTTTTCTCCAATATCGTCATCAAGAGGACAGATTGTACCTTCTAGCAACGCCATTCGGGCCCGAAGTTTCACATTCTCCTCATCCTCCTTATTGAGCTCGACTGCCCGCTCCTTCAAATTTTTGTTCTCCTCCTTCAAGGTGTCCCGCTCACGTTTGGCCTTCTCCAACTACGAGCTCAAACCCTCTTGGAGCTTATGCTCCTCCTTATAGTCGGACAGGTCTTTGGAAAGGTTGTCCTTCTCAGCCCTTGTAGTCTCGAGCACTTCCTCCATCACAACGGTGGAGACAATAGTGTTAGACAACACCAAAACCGTGTCCATAACCCCGGATGACGACAACAATATCCCCGGCCAGATCTTCCCGCCTAGCAATAACATCTAGGTTGAGCAAAGCCTTCTCCTTGGGCGCCGCTGTTGCACCCCAAAATTTGCCCTCACAATACAAGACTTTGTGTGCTAAGAAGGTTCACAAGGTTCACAAGTTCTTAATGCTTTCAACACCTTTCATGAGATTCATGAAGTTTACAAGTTACTTTATGAAGGTTCACAAGGTTCACAAGCCTCTCAACATTTACATAACCTTTCATGAGGTTCATGAAGTCCACAAGTTACTTCTTGAAGGTTCACAAGGTTCACAAGTTCCATAATGCTTTCAATGCCTTTCTTGAAGTTCATAAAGTCTACAAGTTACTTTATGAAGGTTCACAAGGTTCACAAGCTTCTCAACACTTACAAGACCTTTCATGAGGTTCATGAAGTCTACAAGTCACTTCTTGAAGGTTCACAAGGTTCACAAGATTCACAATGATTACAAAGCTTTCCTGAGGTTCATGATGTCTACAAAGCCACTTCATGAGGTTCACAAGGTTCACAAGGTTCACAATACCTCCCATGAGTATCACAAGACATTTTATGATGGTTCACAAGGTTCACAAAGTTCACAATTGGTCAGAAGAGTTGATAATTCCCTCAGATAATGCACCTCCTAAGCAGTGCATCCAAAACTAGGGTTTTGACTTTAATCAGGCTAAATGGACTTCCAATACCTCAAGTGAGTTTCATAACATCTTATATGTGTGTAAGAACCCCCATGACAAGTTTCAAGACTTTCCTCAAAAGTTTGCTCAGTCAGATGATCAGATAAGTCAAAATCAGTCAATGTAGTTAAAAAGTCAAACTGAGGTCAACTGTGGTCAAACCAAAGTCAAACTTCATGATTTTTTGCCAACATCAAGTATATGAAGTAAAATTCATCATTTGATCAAGGGTTGATCATGATTCATCAAGGAGATTCCAGATCATCAATAATCAGGAGTTTCTAAATTAGGGTTTCCTTAGTAAAAGTCAACTGAACTTTGACCAGCCATAACTTTCACATGCTTCATCACCAAGTCTCCATCCAAAGCTCATTTTGAAGGAAATTGAATTCCCTACAACTTTGATGTTGCAAGTTAAGCCCAAAAATACTTCATTTGGAAGATATGATCTAAGACATTATAGGTCATTTAAAAAGTCAACAAAAAGTCAACAACTTCAAAAGGGCATAACTTGAGATTGGTAAATGATATGGACCTGAAACCAATGGGGTTGTTTAGAGGACTCTTCAAGCTTTCCAAAAAGTCTAAGAACACCCTCATACCTTTAAAATTGAGGGAGATATGCTCTTGCAAAGTTGGGAAATTTTGTGATGGTTTATATTGAAAATGGGGGTCTAGAACCAATTCCTTCCAAATGGGCTTGCTAAATTGTGATCCAATCCACATCATATCATTATGCACGACCCAAAACATTGAAAATCTGATTTTTATTATTTTTATTTCTATTTAATTTGATTTAAATCATTAAAAATCATTTTAAATAAAAATAAAATATGAAAATTAAAGATTTTATTTGGATAATGCTTCTAGAAAGTCTTAATTGGTGATTGGAGTTAAGGAGGAAAGAAATCATCAGATTGATACAAGAATAGCAAGTCTTCATGAACAAATATTTGACTTTTACACCATGATCTTTTTCAATCTTTTTTGGATCAAATCTTCACACAACCAATGAGTTTTTCTGACCTAATTCACTCACATATAAGTATCAAGCATAAGCATAACCCTAGGACACGGATTCCAGCAGCCAAAGGTAAGCTCCATTGTTCAAAAAATTCAAGCAAAAAAGTGAGATTCGGATTCCATATTCCAGGGCTCTAGAAGGTAAACTAAGAACATAGATGTGTTCTTGGATCATCACTGAAACTAAAGCATCACTCATATGCATCCCATATGCTCCATATTGTTAAACCCGAGCCACACTTGTTCTTGTTTTTCTTTTTTTCGATTGCATCAATTCAATGCATATAAATGGATTTTGCTTGGCTAATGTTGTTTGTTGTGTGATATAGAATGTTTCTGGGCAGGAAAACCAAAGAAACCGTGGCTAATTCACAAGGTGCCATAGTTAGGGTTTGGACCTAGGTTTAGGGATTTTTGATTTAAGAAACTTAAATGAATTCTAAGAACACAGGATTAATCACGTGAATGCTTGGATCATAATGCTGGTTTTAATTTTATGAAATTGTACAGTTTTGTTGGCCATTGATGTTTGTAGGTTTTGCTGGGAATGTATTTTTCGCAGGAAAATTTGCAACAATGTTCGCAGGAAAATCCTACGAATTTGAGGAAGAAGACGACTGGCTTGGCGCGCAGTCCATGGTTCAAATTTTGATTTAAAATATTATTCTTATATTCTGTTTATTTATCACACAAGAACTTGTGTCCCAGTGGTTGGAAGTGTGCGCGTAAGTTGGTTTGGTCTGGGGTTCGATTCCCCGTCTGTGACATTTTGCTTGTTTATTTTGTTTATTTCCCAGGTTACACATATAATCAATTATAGTCATCATATAATCAGATGGGCTCTTCCAGCCAGGTGGTAACGCGCGCATACTCGTATACATGAGGTCCTGGGTTCAATCCTCCCCCAGGCCTTTTGTTTTTTTTTCATTTATTTTGCTGATTATTGGTTTGAAAGAACAAAACCATTTGGAGGCCATCATTCTTGCACCAACCAGCGCCTGGCCCAGTGGTAGAGCATAGATGTTGTGAACAAAGCCTCCTGGGTTCAAATCCCAGCCAGGTTTGTTTTGCTGTTTTCTTTTATTTTATTTTTGTAATTCTATAAAATAATAGTTTCTAATAAAAAATCATATTTTCTTAATTTAAAATTATTTCTTTTATTATAATTTATATATATTAGTAAAAATAATTTTGTATATAAACAAACCCTATTTTTCTAACAAACCCTAATTTATTTTTTTAATGCTTATTAAAACCTAATCCTATTTTTTCTAAATGATTTTATTTTCTAATTCTTAATATAATTATTATGCATGTTTTTTTTATTTGATGTGATTCATGTAAATTTTGTAAATATATTTATGATCTAAATTGCTTTTTTTCTTTTAATGTATGTTTAGAAACAATTTAATTTGCAATAATTATATGTTTAAAATAATTTGTAAATATAATAATTAATAAAAATTAAATTTTATAAATGTGATTAATTTTGTGAATATGATACTTAAAATTTATTTTCTTCATATAATGTATAAATATTTTTAATAAATAATTAAATTTTTTTTTTGTAAATGATTAAAATTTATAATTATATTATGCTTAAAAATTTTTCTTATTAAACTTTGTGTTCATGTCATTATAATATTTTTCTATTTATTTCTATTTACTTTAATTATTGTTACTAATTATACTATTATTTATTATTTTTTTGATTACTATTATCTCATATTTTTATTATTATTTCTCTAACCTTGTTTATTTCTAATTATTCTTATTTCACTAATTTTATTTGTTTTTTTACTAACCCTATTTTATTGTTATTTATCACTAACCTCTATTTTATTTACTTATTTATTTTTGCTTATTATATTTATTTTGCTATATATTTATATTTATTGCTATTTATTATTGTTATAATTATGATGTAATTGCTTCTCGGATGTAAATTTTGTAAATATTATAATTATTTTATTATTGCTATGGTTAGTAAATTAGGGAGTGCAAAAACATGTATTCTATGTAAAATTAACTTAGATCATTTAATCATAAGATAATTAATATTGAACACTCACACACGTAAGTCGATTTTTAATCGCCGTCCCACTTTCTAAGGTTATCCCTCAAGTTGCCTAAATCATAAGGTCAAGTGGGGTGTATAAAGTAAGTCCCTTAAAAGAAAAATCATCAAGTCCCTAATGGTTGCCTTTAAAGATCAAGTCCCTTCGAATAATGATGATAGTCCCTCCTATATGCTTATTACACCCCACAGTTGCCTTCATAAAACAGAATGTCCCTCTCATGTCCCTTACATCCAAGGTAATGACTACCTACTCCTTAATAGTAGGGATAGTCTTACCAATGAAAGGATAAAGGATAAGAAAGACTTAAAACTTTAGGGTAGGTTCCTCTTATGTACTTGCTCACTTCAAAAACGTTTTCACACTTAACAAATTTCAAACAAATTTTCAAAAACAAGTTTTTACGCATCCATACATGGATCATTATCAACTATTCTGAAAATTTTTCTATTCACACACTACACTTTCAAAAACAATTCAAAAGTGAGCTAAGTAACTAAGAGCCCATGGATAACCATGGATGTAAAGGGTGCTAACACCTTCCCTTCACATAACCTACCCCCCGGACCCAAAATATTCTCTTAAGGTCTTTCCTGTTCTTTTATACCCTTTCCTTTTGGATAAAATAAAAGTCGGTGGCGACTCTTGCTATCCGCAACATAACTAAAGTCAGTTCTCCCACCGTGTTACAGAACTGGCGACTCTGCTGGGGATCTATTTTAAGAGGGGTACCCTTAGGAATTAAGATCACTTTAAATTGTTTGCCTTGTTTGATTTATATTATCTTGTTGGGGTGCTCTTATGTGTGAAAGGTCCTAACCCGGATCTAGTGTACCTTAGGTAAATGGCAATAGACCAAGGAAACTGTACGACGTATATCGATACGGTTGATCTGGTGGCCATAGTTAGTGCGACTTCTTGGTTGGTGCTTATGTTCCTTAAGTCAAGTTGAGGATAATATGAGGCTGCCATATGTTGTCAATGCACTAACTAACTTTTAGAACCCTAGTTAACTCATCTTGGCCTTTAGAAAGTAGTGAGGTAACCGGCTTTGGTGCAGACTGAAGTTGGTTGACACTCGATACTACGCTCATTGAGATCTTAAACTTGGAGGGTTTTGGTTGGCAAGTAAGTTGCCTTCTGATCAACCACCCTTGTGAAGGATCGATGATATTGAGATCCTTTAGAACCCGGTTACTTTCATAGGACAGGATGAACCATCTAACTTCAGGGGAGGGTACTTACCTTTGAACCTCATGCAAGCCTTTAAACCTAGGGCTATGGTGTGACTTGTTTGTGTGTGCCACATGTTTGTGATTGAGCATAACATCATGACATCATCATGCATCATAAGCATAGCATTTTCACTAACCGTTTCAAGGACCAAAGGATTTATCTTTGCTCTTTGTTGCAGGTCATGGCTTCTACTCGTAGAAACACTATCAGGATCAACTTTGTGGGCATACCTGCCAAGCTTAAAGAGTTAGTTTCTCAAGTGTCTGATCACTCCCAGTTCATCAAGAAACATGGTCACCTATTGGATCTAGTCACTTCAGGGTTCAATGAAGACATGATGAGTGTCCTGTTTCAGTCCTTTGACCCTAAGCACCACTGCTTTACATTCCCCGACTATTAGTTAGTCCCTACCATGGAGGAGTTCTCTAAGCTTCTGGGTATACCTGTTCTTGATCAAAGACCCTTCACAGGCTTGGAGAAGGAGCCCAAACCAGAGGTTATTGCTGTAGCCCTACATCTGAAGAAGGTTGACATTGTTCTAGAAACGAGAAGTGGAGTCAAGGGTATTCTTGCTAAGGTATTAATAGATAAAGCTCAAATGTTCTTGAAGGCCATGAGCTATGATGCTTTTGAGGAGGTCTTAGCCTTGCTGATATATGGCTTAGTATTGTTCCCCAATCCAGATCAGTTCATAGACGTTCATGCCATCAACATATTCCTGAGCCACAATCTAGTGCCTACCCTACTTGGAGATATCCTGCATTCTCTTCACACCCGTACTACAAGGGCAAGAGGAACTTTGATGTGCTGCATACCTTTGCTTTCTAGGTGGTTTATTTCTCACCTTCCTCGCTCAGTAATGAAGAATGAGCAAGGGTTCAGATGGTCCAAGAGGATCATGTCACTTTCTCACTCAGATATCCATTGGTGCTCCAGATCTATGGAGAATGTCACCATCATTGACCGTTGTGGGGAGTTTCCTAATGTGCCACTACTAGGCATAAGAGGAGGCATCACCTACAACCCCTCCCTAGCTTTACAACAGTTTGGTTACGCCCGGAGTGATGGTCCACATGACATGTTGATTCAGGGCATTGTGTTTGATTACGACAACGATCTTCAGGGTTACCGTCAGAGATTCATACGAGCCTGGGGAAAGGTAAACAGGATTGACAGCAAGACACTGGAGCCTAAGTACACTATTCCTATGGAGGCTTATCTCAGATGGGTACGATCACGTGCTCAGACTCTCATGATGCCATATCCTGCCGTCCTACCAGTTACCATGGAACCTGTTGCTGAAGGAGACACAGCTTATACCATCCTTCACCCAGACATGCCTACTGATAAGGAAGACTTGCAGAGATCATGGATCCAACTGAAGGAGCAAAGGGATACTTTCGAGGCCCATTACAAAGCAATCCAAGCAAGAATCCTAGAGCTAACAAAGCAACTTCACGAGGAACGAAACCTCAACTCATACCTCAATACAAAGAGGAAACGTCCATGGGAGACTTAAAACCCCATCTTTTGTACTTATTTCATTTCATTTTTTGTAAGCCTAAAAGGCAAAACGATTTATTACTACTAAAAGTTTACTTTCGTGTTTGTCTAAGCGAATTTAAATCCTGCGGTCCTTGAAAACATTGCATACGCATTAAAACATCATATCATTGCATCACAGGTTTATTGGTGCACAGGTTTCTCATCTTCTCACTGTTTATTTCAGTAATGGCTCTTGAACAAACAGTTAAGGATCTCCAGGCACAGAATGCACAGTTCCAAGAGCTGATCCTGAACTTGTCCAAGGGGCAAGATGAATTGAAGACACTGCTGGCCAAAAAGACTAAGAAGACTAGAAGGTCAGGTGGCCTGATCAACATGGGAAGAAGGTTCAGAGGTCCTGTCAAGACCAAAGAACAGGTTGAAGAATATGAATCCGAGGAATCTGAGAAAGAGGGAGGCAGTCTCCACAACACTATGGGGGACTCTGATTCTGAGGCTAATTATTACCATGATCCTAATGAGGACAAATTCAAGATGCTGGTGGATAGGACGGATGCTATGGAGTTGCAGAAATCTTCTGGGCTAGATTTTGAAGATTTGAGTCTGATATCTGGGGTTGTCATACCCATTGGTTTCAAGGTTCCTACCTTTGTTGTTTATGATGGGGTCTCTTGTCCCAAGCTGCATCTGAGGTCTTATGTCAGAAGAATTCAGCCTCACACTGCTGACAAGAAGTTGTGGATCCATTTCTTTCAAGAAAGCTTATCTGGAGCTCAGTTGGAGTGGTATTATCAATTGGAGAGTGTCAACATCAGAGACTGGAATGATCTTGCTGAAGCTTTCTATAAGCAGTATCAATACAATGCTGACTTAGCCCCCACTCGCATGCAACTTCAGAGCATGTCTATGGGTGCCAAAGAAAGTTTTAAAGAGTATGCTCAGAAGTGGAGAGACTTAGCTGGAAGAGTTCAACCCCCTTTGACTGACAGGGAATTGGTTGATATGTTCATGTGTACGCTGAATGGTCCATTTTACAGTCATCTCATTGGAAGCTCATCATCTGGCTTCACTGAGTTGATCATGACAGGAGAGCGAGTAGAGAATGGTATAAAGAATGGTAAGATCCAGGTGGGTGCTTCCTCATCCGGTGCTGCAAAGAAGCCTCCCACTGGAAAGAAAGAGTCTAATGCTGTTTATGGTCAGCCTGATCGTAACAGAAGGCATCAGTCTGTTAGTGCAGTTCATATTTCAAATCCAACTCCTGCTACAACAGAGCAGCCACAGGGCAACCAACAGAGGGCTAGAAGACAGTTCACGAAGATCAACATGTCAATGGCACAAGCATTGCAACATTTGTTGAAGGCTGAACTTATTACTTTGAAAGAGGCTCCTCAGAATCCCAATGTTACCTCTCCCAGGTACAATCCCAATGCACGGTGTGCATACCATTCAAACTGTCAGGGACATGATACTAATAATTGCTGGGTCTTGAAGAATAAAATTCAAGATATGATTGATGCTGGAGAAATTGAGTTTGATCCTCCGGGTACTCCCAATGTGATTACTGCTCCAATGCCAAATCACGAGAAGACTGTCGGTGCCATTGAGGAAGATCTACATGTCTATTCAGTTATGGAGTTAACCACACCACTGTCTGTTATCAAAAAAAGGTTAGTACAATCTGGAATCTTTCCAGGTTGTCGTGAAGATTGTTTGTATTGTACCTATAAGCCGGATAGTTGCTTCATATTGAGAGATGGAATTCAGCGTCTCATGGATAAGTATACTATAGTGTTTGAGAGGACTCCGTCGTCTGTAGAAAGTATGGTGGATCATCTGACTCAAGGAAGGAAGATTGAAGAGGTTGACATGGTTGACAAAGTACCACTAAGAATCACTTCAAAGGGTCCCATCAAGATCACTCATCAGGGTCCAATCAAGATTACTGCTGAAGATCCTGTGAAAGTTGTTGCTGAAGCCAGAATAGCTCCTGTGATCATTACTACTCCTGGTCATATCCCATATACGTCTGACAAAGCTGTGCCTTGGCACTATGGGTCTGATGTTTACATCCATGGTGTTAAGCAAGAGCCTGTAGCTGATGTGCCTGTTGACATTGATAATATTGCTGGATCTAGCAAGATCACTCGTAGTGGAAGAGTCTTCTCTCCTCCGGATACTTCCAAGAATGCAGTTACTCCTGCTGCTACCTCCACCACTGATGCTCGGGGCAAGGGTCCTGTTATTGAGCCTGTATCTACTGATGTGCCAGCTGCTGATGATCTCTCTAAACAGATGGAAGAAGTATTGAAAATCATTCGCAAGAGTGATTACGACATTGTTGATCAGTTGGGGCATACTCCCTCAAAGATTTCTATGCTCTCCCTATTACTATGTTCTGAGGCTCATGCCAAGTCATTGATCAAGTTTCTGAAGATGGCTCATGTACCTAGTGCAATTTCTGTTGACCAATTTGAGAACTGTGTTGCCCACCTGACCTATGACAATGGGTTAGGATTTTCTGATGCTGACTTGACCCCTGCCAAGAGGGATCATAACAGGGCCTTGCATATCTCAATTGAATGCAGGGGCACTACCCTGTCTCATGTGCTGATAGACAATGGTTCCTCTTTGAATGTGTTGCCTAAGGAAGTCCTGAACAAGCTGAGTCCTGAAGATGCTGTGCTGAAGCCCAGTAACATTGTGGTAAAGGCTTTTGATGGTTCTAGAAGAGTAGTGCATGGGGAAATTGATCTTCCAATCCAAGTTGGTTCTCAGGTGTTTACTGCTACGTTTTATGTGATGGACATTCGTCCTTCATACTCTTGTCTGCTTGGTCGTCCCTGGATCCATGGGGCAGGTGCTGTGACCTCTACTTTGCACCAAAAATTGAGATATCCGGTGAATGGAAAGGTTGTTACTGTCTATGGAGAAGAAGAATACTTTGTCAGCCATGTAAACACTTTCAAGTATCTGGAAATGGAAGGTGAATACATTGAAACTCCGTGTCAGACGTTTGAAGTGGTTCCCTGGGTTGTTAATGATTATGTAGCTCCTCCTGTTGCAAAGAAGGTTCCTGTAGTCACCAGAAAGCCTCCAACAATGGCAATGGCCTCCCTCAATGATGCTAGAGCTGTGGTGGATGAAGGTGGTTGTACTATTTGGGGTCAGCTTCCTGATATTCCATACAAGTCTGACAAGTTTGGTTTGGGTTTCACTGCAGAGTCCCAAAAGGCCGTTCGTCGTGCTCGTGCTGCCCGTGTCACTAATCAAGGGGTTGTGAAGGACCAGATTAATGCTGTGGGAGATCAAGATAAAGACTACAACTTGGATGCATGGATTTTTCCTACTGTGGGTGCTGGGCTCAATAATTGGAAAGCTGAAGATGTTATCCCTATCTCCTTTAGTCAGGAGTAAATACTATTACTGTGTTGTTGCTTTTAAGTTTGTAATTTCTTGAACAATAGAACTCTTAAGCCTTGTGCCTTGCCCGGGGCACAATGGTGTGCTTGTTACGGGATGTCATTTCATTTGCATATTTCATTCAATAAAATCAGTGGACGTTTTGCTTTCGTGTTCCTTGTCTTTCTTTTCTTTTATCAGCTATGTGTTCTTACACACACCCACATCACTAAATGTAGATCCTCATCCACTCTGGACCCTGTTGATAACAGTTCTACTATTGCCAATTACAATTTCGAGAATCCGATCTATCAAACTGAAGACGGAAATGAGGACGATTGTGAAATACCTGTAGAGCTTGCTAGGTTGTTACAACAAGAAGAGAAAGCTATACAGCCACATGAAGAGCCAGTCGAGGTTGTGAATCTGGGAACTGAAGAAAACAAGAAAGAGGTCAAGATAGGGGCTGATTTAGAGGACAGTGTCAAGAGCAGGTTGATTCAGATGTTACGTGACTATGTGGAGATCTTTGCTTGGTCTTATGAAGATATGCCAGGGTTGGATACAGACATTGTGGTTCACCGTTTACCTGTGAAAGAAGATTGTCGTCCAAAGAAGTAGAAGGTTCGTCGTATGCGTCCTGAAATGTCAGAAAAGATCAAAGCAGAGGTAATGAAACAGTTCAATGCAGGGTTCTTAGCAGTGACTTCTTATCCTCAGTGGGTTGCAAATGTGGTACCAGTTCCAAAGAAAGATGGTAAGGTACGTATGTGTGTGGACTACAGAGATTTGAACAAGGCTAGCCCTAAAGATGACTTTCCACTTCCTCATATTGATATTCTGGTAGACAACACTGCTCAGCATAGGGTATTCTCTTTTATGGATGGTTTCTCTGGTTACAATCAAATCAAGATGGCACCTGAAGATATGGAGAAGACAACTTTTGTGACACAGTGGGGCACCTTTTGCTATAAGGTAATGCCATTTGGTTTGAAGAATGTAGGGGCAACATATCAGCGCGCTATGGTGGCTTTGTTTCATGATATGATTCATCATGAGATAGAGGTATATGTAGATGATATGATAGCCAGGTCTCAGAATGAAGAACAACATCTTGATCATTTGCATAAGTTGTTTGAGAGGTTGAAGAAATACAAGTTGAGATTAAACCCAAACAAGTGTACTTTTGGAGTTAGATCTGGTAAACTCCTGGGTTTCATTGTCAGTGGAAAAGGTATTGAAGTGGATCCTGCAAAAGTGAAAGCTATACGAGAGATGCCAGCTCCCCGTACTGAGAAGGAGGTTAGAGGTTTCTTGGGACGATTGAACTACATTGCAAGATTTATTTCCCAGTTAACTTCAATCTGTGAGCCAATTTTCAAATTGTTGAAGAAAGATCAGGTGATGGAATGGAATGATGAGTGCCAGACTGCCTTTGATGAAATTAAGAGATATCTGCTGGAACCACCAATTTTGATGCCACCAGTTGATGGAAGACCCTTGATTATGTACTTAACAGTGTTAGACAACTCAATGGGGTGTGTGTTGGGGCAACATGACGAGTCTGGTCGAAAAGAGCAGGCAATATACTACCTTAGCAAAAAGTTTACCGACTGTGAAACAAGATACTCACTGCTCGAGAAAACTTGCTGCGCTTTGGCATGGGCTGCTCGCCGACTAAGACAGTATATGTTGACCCATACTACCTTGTTGATTTCGAAGATGGATCCAATCAAGTACATATTTGAGAAACCTGCTCTCTCCGGAAGAATTGAAAGATGGCAAATGATCTTGACGGAATATGACATACAGTATACTACTCAGAAGGCCATTAAAGGAAGTGTTGTTGCTGATCATTTGGCTCATCAAGCAATGGATGATTACCAGTCAATGAATTTTGAGTTCCCTGATGAAGACATTATGCTTATTACCAAAGAACCTGGACAATATGACGGACCTGAACAAGGATCCCGATGGACTACGGTTTTTGATGGTGCCTCTAATGCACTTGGTAATGGTGTTGGTGTTGTGATTAGTTCCCCTGAAGGTTGTCATACCCCGATTACTGCCAGACTTTGTTTTTATTGTACCAATAACATGGCTGAGTATGAGGCATGTATCCTGGGTATTAAAGCTGCTATTGATATGAAGATTCAGTTCCTTGATGTGTATGGAGATTCAGCCCTGGTGGTTAGTCAGATCAAAGGAGATTGGGACACCAAGCATGATAACCTCATTCCTTACAGAGAGCATGTGTTGTCTTTGATCCCACATTTCAAAGAGATTACCTTTGAGCATATTCCACGAAGAGAGAATCAGTTGGCAGATGCATTAGCCACCATGGCATCTATGTTTGAGATTAGCTGGGATGATGAAGCTCCCAAGATTACTATTGATAGATTTGAAAAGCCTGCATACTGCAATGAGATTGACATAGAAGGAGCAGAGGAGAAGCCTTGGTTCTATGAAGTGAAAAGATATCTTGAAGCTCAGGAATTCCCTGAAGGGGCATCTGTCAAAGATAGGAAGTTTCTGAGAAGGTTTTCTGCTAAGTTCTTTCTGAGTAATGGCATCTTGTACAAGCGCAATCATGATTCAACTTTGCTTCGTTGTGTGGATAAGAAGGAAGCAATTGAGATTATGGAAGATATGCATGATGGAATCTTTGGCACTCATTCTAGTGGACATACTATGGCAAAGAAGATTTTGAGAGTAGGTTACTATTGGTCTACCATGGAAGCTGATTGCTATCAACACTCCAGAACTTGTCACAAGTGTCAAATTTATGCTGATAAAGTCCATGTACCCCCATCACCATTGAATGTGTTGACTGCTCCTTGGCCCTTTGCCATGTGGGGCATTGATATGATTGGTGAGATCAAGCCTACCGCTTCTAATGGGCATCATTTCATCCTGGTGGCTATTGATTATTTCACGAAGTGGGTAGAGGCAGCTTCATTTGCATCTGTTACCAAGAATGTTGTGGCTCGGTTCATTAAGAATAATCTCATATGTAGGTATGGCATCCCTGAAAGGATTATCACTGACAATGGCTCTAATCTGAACAACGCTATGATTACTGATCTCTGCATGCAGTTCAAGATTAAGCATCATAACTCTTCTCCGTATCGTCCGAAGATGAATGGGGCAGTTGAAGCTGCTAATAAGAACATTAAGAAAATTGTACAGAAGATGACTGTTACTTACAAGGATTGGCATGAGATGTTACCATTTGCTCTTCATGGTTATCGTACCACAATACGTACTTCAACAGGGGCAACCCCATTCTCCTTGGTCTATGGTATGGAAGCAGTCCTGCCCATTGAAGTTCAGATTCCCTCCTTAAGGATTATGAAGGATGCAGGCTTGGATGAAGATGAGTGGATTCAGACTCGACTGGACCAGATAAATTTGATTGATGAGAAGAGGTTAGCAGCAGTTTGTCATGGCCAGATGTACCAGAAACGGATGATCAAAGCTTTTAACAAGAAGGTTAAGCCAAAGGTATATCAGGCTGGTGACTTGGTAATCAAGCGTATCATATTACCACAAGGTGATCCTAGGGGCAAGTGGACTCCAACATATGAAGGACCATTTGTAGTCAAGACAGTGTTCTCAGGAGGTGCCATGATACTCACTACAATGGATGGCGAAGACTTTCCACAGCCTATAAACGCAGACATAGTTAAAAAATACTACGCATAAAAAGAGACCCGCTAGGTTGACAGGCCTAGGCAAAAATAAGGGCATCCCGGCAAACCAAAAGGGTTTGGGCAAAAATTAGGGATATATATAAAAAGATGTACACCCGGCAAGTCGAAAACCTGAAAAGGCGGCTTGGGCAAAAAAGGGTATCCCGGTGGATTGAAAACCTGAAAGGGAAATCCAGGCAAAAGTTAGGGATTAAAGCGTATGACTATGTCTCGTTTGGATCACCCATGAAACTGCAACCAGTTGTACTACTTACTCAAGCTCGAACAGATAAAAGCTCAATCCAATCATTTCCGTCTCAACAGCAGAAGATGAGATACTTGAAGATAATGGCAATAGTAGAATTGAAACTCAATAGGATTGTTTCCCACATAGCTGATTCTCTTTGTGTTGTAAAAACTTTATGACAAAATCCTCTTACTAGGGTTTATGTCTCCTTGTACAAACTTACCCGTGTATGGGTCACTTTTTGATATAAATAAATTCCATCTTTTGAATCCAGATTTACTTTTACCCTATTTACATAAGTGAAACGTCCATTGGTTGTGTTTGAATGTATGTATGCTTTTGAATATGATTAATGTTTACCAAAAATGCATGTATGCTTTTAATATGATTGATGTTTACCAGAAATGCATGAAAATGCAGTAATAGTATTTACTAAGGACGAACGAGGGAAGGATTTCAACGAAGCTTCGCCGGTTTACCTTTACAAGACAGTTACAAATCCCCAGTAGGACGAATCCATCTTCATAAAGTCTCATCTCCCCTGGAATTTATATCCATCTCTTTTATCCTCATACGGATATTCGGGAATTTACTTTCCAATAAGAGCACGACGAACGAAGACGGGAAGTTATATCTACCCTACTATCAAACAAAGACGAAGGTTATGTATACCTTACTATCCCCAGCATCCGGGAGGTTATCCATACCTTACTATCCCCAGCATCCGGGAGGTGATATATACCTTACTATCCCCAGCGTACGGGAGGTTATCTATACCCTATTATCCCCAGCAGACAGAAGGTTATGTATAATATATTCTTCAACAATGAATCGGGATTTATTTTCCCTGGCCAGCAGTTGTTATACGAAGATATCCAGACTCTTCCGGCAGTATCATATCATACATACATCATTTACATCATACCATAACATACATATCCATAGATACATAGTACATTACTTAAGTGCATCATATTATACATGCATACATAATGCATAAACTAACACTATCATACAGAATGCTACCTTGTTTTCAGGTTAATTATCCAACAAATGAACATCAGGGTTGCTTCATCCTCCTGACAACTTCTCATTGTTTCAAGACTGCTTTAGAGCTATTGATTGCTCTATCCTCCTGAAATCATATTATTACTTCAAGACTGCTTTAGAGCTATTGATTGCTCTATCCTCCTGAGATCATCTTATTATTTCAAGACTGCTTTAGAGCTATTGATTGCTCTATCCTCCTGAAGTCATATTATTACTTCAAGACTGCTTTAGGGTTATCATTATTGATTGCTCTATCCTCCTGAAGACATGCTGTTACATCAGGATTACTCCAGTCTCCTGAAAGCATATTATCAAAGATTTCTCTATCCTCTTGAAATTATATTGTTACCTCAGGACAGCTCCAGCCTCCTGATAGCTTCTCACCCCTCCCTGAAGACATGCTGTTACATCAGGATTACTCCAGTCTCCTGAAAGCATATCATCAATACCTCAGGACTGATCCAGACTCCTGACAGTTTTCATTATACCTCCATATTTTGGACTGCTTTATCTTCCAAGAAATATATCTGAGGAACTTTCCCCTAGTGGCATCTTTAAGCCCACTCAATCATATTCAACCGTATCACTCTAATGCACTGGTGAGTGCAAATTTTTGGGCTTTTGTGTTCAATCCCCTTCAACCTTCCAGGTCACGACTGGCAAATATACCAATCTAACCCCTCAGGTTTCAGAAAATTGAACAGGGGCAGCTGTTGCACCCCAAAATTTGCCCTCACAATACAAGACTTTGTGTGCTAAGAAGGTTCACAAGGTTCACAAGTTCTTAATGCTTTCAACACCTTTCATGAGATTCATGAAGTTTACAAGTTACTTTATGAAGGTTCACAAGGTTCACAAGCCTCTCAACATTTACATAACCTTTCATGAGGTTCATGAAGTCCACAAGTTACTTCTTGAAGGTTCACAAGGTTCACAAGTTCCATAATGCTTTCAATGCCTTTCTTGAAGTTCATAAAGTCTACAAGTTACTTTATGAAGGTTCACAAGGTTCACAAGCTTCTCAACACTTACAAGACCTTTCATGAGGTTCATGAAGTCTACAAGTCACTTCTTGAAGGTTCACAAGGTTCACAAGATTCACAATGATTACAAAGCTTTCCTGAGGTTCATGATGTCTACAAAGCCACTTCATGAGGTTCACAAGGTTCACAAGGTTCACAATACCTCCCATGAGTATCACAAGACATTTTATGATGGTTCACAAGGTTCACAAAGTTCACAATTGGTCAGAAGAGTTGATAATTCCCTCAGATAATGCACCTCCTAAGCAGTGCATCCAAAACTAGGGTTTTGACTTTAATCAGGATAAATGGACTTCCAATACCTCAAGTGAGTTTCATAACATCTTATATGTGTGTAAGAACCCCCATGACAAGTTTCAAGACTTTCCTCAAAAGTTTGCTCAGTCAGATGATCAGATAAGTCAAAATCAGTCAATGCAGTTAAAAAGTCAAACTGAGGTCAACTGTGGTCAAACCAAAGTCAAACTTCATGATTTTTTGCCAACATCAAGTATATGAAGTAAAATTCATCATTTGATCAAGGGTTGATCATGATTCATCAAGGAGATTCCAGATCATCAATAATCAGGAGTTTCTAAATTAGGGTTTCCTTAGTAAAAGTCAACTGAACTTTGACCAGCCATAACTTTCACATGCTTCATCACCAAGTCTCCATCCAAAGCTCATTTTGAAGGAAATTGAATTCCCTACAACTTTGATGTTGCAAGTTAAGCCCAAAAATACTTCATTTGGAAGATATGATCTAAGACATTATAGGTCATTTAAAAAGTCAACAAAAAGTCAACAACTTCAAAAGGGCATAACTTGAGATTGGTAAATGATATGGACCTGAAACCAATGGGGTTGTTTAGAGGACTCTTCAAGCTTTCCAAAAAGTCTAAGAACACCCTCATACCTTTAAAATTGAGGGAGATATGCTCTTGCAAAGTTGGGAAATTTTGTGATGGTTTATATTGAAAATGGGGGTCTAGAACCAATTCCTTCCAAATGGGCTTGCTAAATTGTGATCCAATCCACATCATATCATTATGCACGACCCAAAACATTGAAAATCTGATTTTTATTATTTTTATTTCTATTTAATTTGATTTAAATCATTAAAAATCATTTTAAATAAAAATAAAATATGAAAATTAAAGATTTTATTTGGATAATGCTTCTAGAAAGTCTTAATTGGTGATTGGAGTTAAGGAGGAAAGAAATCATCAGATTGATACAAGAATAGCAAGTCTTCATGAACAAATATTTGACTTTTACACCATGATCTTTTTCAATCTTTTTTGGATCAAATCTTCACACAACCAATGAGTTTTTCTGACCTAATTCACTCACATATAAGTATCAAGCATAAGCATAACCCTAGGACACGGATTCCAGCAGCCAAAGGTAAGCTCCATTGTTCAAAAAATTCAAGCAAAAAAGTGAGATTCGGATTCCATATTCCAGGGCTCTAGAAGGTAAACTAAGAACATAGATGTGTTCTTGGATCATCACTGAAACTAAAGCATCACTCATATGCATCCCATATGCTCCATATTGTTAAACCCGAGCCACACTTGTTCTTGTTTTTCTTTTTTTCGATTACATCAATTCAATGCATATAAATGTATTTTGCTTGGCTAATGTTGTTTGTTGTGTGATATAGAATGTTTCTGGGCAGGAAAACCAAAGAAACCGTGGCTAATTCACAAGGTGCCATAGTTAGGGTTTGGACCTAGGTTTAGGGATTTTTGATTTAAGAAACTTAAATGAATTCTAAGAACACATGATTAATCACGTGAATGCTTGGATCATAATGCTGGTTTTAATTTTATGAAATTGTACAGTTTTGTTGGCCATTGATGTTTGTAGGTTTTGCTGGGAATGTATTTTTCGCAGGAAAATTTGCAACAATGTTCGCAGGAAAATCCTACGAATTTGAGGAAGAAGACGACTGGCTTGGTGCGCAGTCCATGGTTCAAATTTTGATTTAAAATATTATTCTTATATTCTGTTTATTTATCACACAAGAACTTGTGTCCCAGTGGTTGGAGGTGTGCGCGTACGTTGGTTTGGTCTGGGGTTCGATTCCCCGTCTGTGACATTTTGCTTGTTTATTTTGTTTATTTCCCAGGTTACACATATAATCAATTATAGTCATCATATAATCAGATGGGCTCTTCCAGCCAGGTGGTAACGCGCGCATACTCGTATACATGAGGTCCTGGGTTCAATCCTCCCCCAGGCCTTTTGTTTTTTTTTTCATTTATTTTGCTGATTATTGGTTTGAAAGAACAAAACCATTTGGAGGCCATCATTCTTGCACCAACCAGCGCCTGGCCCAGTGGTAGAGCATAGATGTTGTGAACAAAGCCTCCTGGGTTCAAATCCCAGCCAGGTTTGTTTTGCTGTTTTCTTTTATTTTATTTTTGTAATTCTATAAAATAATAGTTTCTAATAAAAAATCATATTTTCTTAATTTAAAATTATTTCTTTTATTATAATATATATATATATATATATTAGTAAAAATAATTTTGTATATAAACAAACCCTATTTTTCTAACAAACCCTAATTTATTTTTTTAATGCTTATTAAAACCTAATCCTATTTTTTCTAAATGATTTTATTTTCTAATTCTTAATATAATTATTATGCATGTTTTTTTTATTTGATGTGATTCATGTAAATTTTGTAAATATATTTATGATCTAAATTGCTTTTTTTCTTTTAATGTATGTTTAGAAACAATTTAATTTGCAATAATTATATGTTTAAAATAATTTGTAAATATAATAATTAATAAAAATTAAATTTTATAAATGTGATTAATTTTGTGAATATGATACTTAAAATTTATTTTCTTCATATAATGTATAAATATTTTTAATAAATAATTAAATTTTTTTTTTGTAAATGATTAAAATTTATAATTATATTATGCTTAAAAATTTTTCTTATTAAACTTTGTGTTCATGTCATTATAATATTTTTCTATTTATTTCTATTTACTTTAATTATTGTTACTAATTATACTATTATTTATTATTTTTTTGATTACTATTATCTCATATTTTTATTATTATTTCTCTAACCTTGTTTATTTCTAATTATTCTTATTTCACTAATTTTATTTGTTTTTTTACTAACCCTATTTTATTGTTATTTATCACTAACCTCTATTTTATTTACTTATTTATTTTTGCTTATTATATTTATTTTGCTATATATTTATATTTATTGCTATTTATTATTGTTATAATTATGATGTAATTGCTTCTCGGATGTAAATTTTGTAAATATTATAATTATTTTATTATTGCTATGGTTAGTAAATTAGGGAGTGCAAAAACATGTATTCTATGTAAAATTAACTTAGATCATTTAATCATAAGATAATTAATATTGAACACTCACACACGTAAGTCGATTTTTAATCGCCGTCCCACTTTCTAAGGTTATCCCTCAAGTTGCCTAAATCATAAGGTCAAGTGGGGTGTATAAAGTAAGTCCCTTAAAAGAAAAATCATCAAGTCCCTAATGGTTGCCTTTAAAGATCAAGTCCCTTCGAATAATGATGATAGTCCCTCCTATATGCTTATTACACCCCACAGTTGCCTTCATAAAACAGAATGTCCCTCTCATGTCCCTTACATCCAAGGTAATGACTACCTACTCCTTAATAGTAGGGATAGTCTTACCAATGAAAGGATAAAGGATAAGAAAGACTTAAAACTTTAGGGTAGGTTCCTCTTATGTACTTGCTCACTTCAAAAACTTTTTCACACTTAACAAATTTCAAACAAATTTTCAAAAACAAGTTTTTACGCATCCATACATGGATCATTATCAACTATTCTGAAAATTTTTCTATTCACACACTACACTTTCAAAAACAATTCAAAAGTGAGCTAAGTAACTAAGAGCCCATGGATAACCATGGATGTAAAGGGTGCTAACACCTTCCCTTCACATAACCTACCCCCCGGACCCAAAATATTCTCTTAAGGTCTTTCCTGTTCTTTTATACCCTTTCCTTTTGGATAAAATAAAAGTCGGTGGCGACTCTTGCTATCCGCAACATAACTAAAGTCAGTTCTCCCACCGTGTTACAGCCGCCACCACAACAGAGCCCTCGGATTTGAAGAAATCCCTTTCCAAGTAGCAAGGGGGCAGTAGGTAACTTCCATGTTCGCCCGACTGCATACCATCCACGGCCGCCGAGCGAGCTAGAGACCCATATGTTCGTTGACGCTTCGAACGAGGAGAGTTGAAGGAGGGTGGAGGTCTATTCCGTATTGTTATCAGGGAAGTTGTTTGAGCGACAGCTTGGGGAGAATCGGTGGTCGAGCTAGGATTATCAGAGCTACCGACCCCATGCTCGGTTGCTACCTCCTGGACACGGCTAGCCACTTTCTTTTTCTTCTTTGATGGGATCCTGCTTGGGGCCCCTGCCTGGTTGGCCAACTTAAATGCTTGTTCTCTGGACGAGGGCATACTTCCTGAAAAACTAAAGAACTAAGAGAATCAGCTAACAAATATAAACAGCAGAGGAGAGGGAAAGGTCGAAAGAACCTACACAATAATCGAATAGCTTCCTCGTCCGTATCACACTCGAGCAGGGCCTTAGTATTTATCAGGCGAGTTTCAAGGACGGGCATATCGTCGTCATCGACGTAAGGGTTGTCTAGCCGGTCCACGCAGATCGCCAAGTTGAAGCTTTTAACATAATATACCAAATTTTGATAAGCCAGCCGATCCTCGACCCCCAGACTTATGTGTCAGACTCGATAGTGACTAGTCGGCAGATCAAAATGGTCTGGCTGCCATCTTAAAGGGATCTGCGACATCAACTTCTCCTCGTCATTTGCATTCTGTTTAAGAAAATAGAGACTGTCAAGAGCGTATTGGGTGAGAGGTTTCACCACATACCATCTCCCCTTGAAGTGGCGGGCTAAGTCAACGTACGTCTTGAACAACCTTGAAGGTTGCTTAAAAGACACCCAACTGTGACGTCCTCCTGCACCCGACCGTTGCAGGTGGGAGATATGAAAGAAAAGGGGCAACGTACAGCCGACCCCAAGGTATCGGCAGACCAAGTCAAATGCCCGGATGAAGGCAATGGCGTTGGGGTGCAATTGTGAAGGCGCCGACCTGAGCCATTTGAATACCTCCATCTGGAAACCGTTAAAGGGGAGCCTCATCCTTGCCTCTCGGAAAGCGAAATCATACATGGCAATTTGCTTCCCCAGGAAACGCAAACATATTCGGTCTACTTCTCGAGGGGCAAAGCACTTCCAGTTCGGTGAGTCCTCGAGACCTATATCCTCGACTACCGCGTATGCGGTACGAGTCTTATCCACAAAATACGACTCCTCTTCCAATGGCTCGTTAGCGACCCACGACAGGTCGTTATGGCCGGACGAAGAAACGATCATGTTCCCTTCTTCGAAGTTTCCTTCCTTGATTTGTCGTTGATCATCCATACCTGAAAAGCAGAAGGGAAAAGTGAATTCGACATCGCATCAAATTCACCCTTCCACCGCAATTCAAGTGAAAGGGCGAAGAGTTGAGCGCTCTAGGTTCCCACTAACTACCCTAATCAACAAAGGAACGGGTCGGGGCCCCCCCTCGAGCACACATGGAATGCCTAAAAGTTCCTAAGAAAGCTAAGGAATTTTCGCCCAGTGAAAGCATGGGGCACTCGCGACCTTAATAAAAAATATGATGATTCTAGCCGACTTATTCATGCAGATATGCGTAATTCCCCCGGCTAATGCAAATTGCTCCTGGGACGTTCATATCTAAAACCTAAGAACTAGCCTAAAATAGTGATCTACTTACTCTAAACGGAAAAATTACGGGTTTTACTACCTACCGAGCGAAAAAATAATCAAAAAGAGAAGATTTGGAAGGTTACATGACATGATGATGGCGGGGAGAGAACGGTGGTGTACGGGGAGTTGACGGAGGTAAACAACGGCGATGGTTGGGAAGAACGCTTGAGTTGCTAGTCCGGTTAAACGTCTGAGCGAAAAAGTGAAGTGAAATGGATTCTTCACCTTATATACAAGAGTAGCGTGTGGGGCACTCCCCTAGGTAATCATTATCTAAGCTTCCTAGGTCGGCCCTAGCACATGAAACGAAGCGACACGCTTTAAATGCCCTGGACACAATACTTAAGAGAATCTTGAAAGATGTCGAGCACCCTTAGGTATCCTCGACTCAACTGAAACTTCCTCGGCTATTAAAGACGTCACACCTCGATCTTTTTGACATACATTTTCCTCGGTTTACCGAATGATTCAGCCAACCACTTTGGTACGGACGATCGATCCCGACAACTTGGTCCACGGTCTACGTCTCACCTCGACATGTTGGTTATGCCCGACTCCATTTCTCTTAATTCATCACTCCAGCTTGGAGACTCGACTTGGGGGGCTCCTATTACGGACTGAGCCTCGAGGACACTGCTGACCCATGTCCCAACATGTTGGGCAAAGACCCATCTAGTCGGCCACATCTTTTACATCGTCAGGCAGACTCATGACTGCCTAAGCAGATGCCTGCATGTCGGGCAAACACCCTATCCACTGGGCAGGTGACGGGGAGATCGTGTCTCCCCATCATATGCCACGTCACCTAACTGTCCATCATTATCTCCTGGAAGATAGGGGCAATTGGACCAAGGGCAAGACCACGTGTTAGGTCTTACACGCTCCTACGCGTAATTTGGAAGTTCTTCCTTGGGCCTAGCTAATCTAGCCCAAAGAAGAACCTTGGCCCAACGCTGAGGGCTCACTATAAATACCCTTTTTCACCAAAGGGTCAGGTATGCTGAAACATTTTCTCTCTTACCATTTTGTATCGTATACTTACTTTGGAATCGGAGTGCCTTGCAGGTACACCCCCTCCTCGCTTATCAACCCCCCTGTTGTTCATGTTCGACCACTGGAAGGCCCTCCTGATCAGGTAAGATAAAACAAATCTCATCCTTTGAGGTACAAACGCAAATGCGATCTTGAATTCTTGACTCTCTATTGATGACGACATGGGTTCATACGAATATAGATTGTCGTTTCTATGGTTGTGGGATGTATAAGGCAGATTTTCATTTATGCAAATTTTAATTTTGTCTTGTTTTACTCAAATCATATTGTTTCAATTAATTAATATTTTTCATCTCCATTAATCGTTCCAGCTGTAAGGTTATAATAAATCTAGTCATTTTGTATGGTCGGGTGAAGAAATAAATCCTAGAGTAAAGGAATTAGTCTCCTCATTACTACAAAATTTAAGTGAAGAGAAACCAAAGTAAAAGATGAAGAAATGATGATGAAGTTGAAGTTATTGAAGAAGCAATTGAAGTTCAATTGGATGATCACGTTCATTATGTTATTTGCCTTAGTTTTTTCAACATTATTGGAATATGTGTTTATGCGACCATTAAGTGTTTAGTTGATTATGTAGTGTGTTGTTGATGAAGTTCTTATGTGATGTTTAGGTGATTAAGTAATGTTGTTTCGACTATGTTGTAACATATTTGGCTAATGAATGAAAAATGATTTTTATTTTGAAAATTGTGTTTATGTTTTAATTTATGCCATTAATGAAAATTTTGTTTTAGACATGACCTATGTTGCATAAAAGCTTATTGTGTCAATTATGTTTTAGACATGACTTGTGTTGCATAAAAGAATCTTGTGCACATAACAATTTGCATATGATTAGACAAATCCAAAATTAGACATAATTGTTTTCCATACAGTACACACGGTTTTGTACAAAACATGTCATAATAACCATAACCAGACATATTCAAGATTGGATATAATTGATTTCAACAAAACCAGTCATAACAATTTAATAAATTTGGACCTTGAGAGATTAGAATTCAGGACTTGTCATAATAATTTGACAACCAAAAATTCATAGCAACCATAACAACTAAATATTATTGTTCATAATAACCACAACAAGTGGAACATTGTAATGTCCCTAATTATTTAAATATATAAATAATGGATAATTAATAGCATGTTATCTAAACCATAATTCTTAGTTAGAGATGAATGACATTGATTAGAAATAAAGTTGCAAGTGCACTTTAGTCTTTTCCCTTGGATATTATATAAGCAGATTTTGAGAATAGTAAATTCATTTTTCCTTATTTTCATCTCGGTTCAAATTAGAATTGTGTGAATCAAAAGAAGTAGAGGGATTGGAAAAGAGAGATAGGGAGAAATCGGAAGAGAAGAGGGAAGGAAACCTTGATCAAGCATCACTCACATTACATGTTCAAGATTATTGAAACTTGAAAGTGAAGCAAGATAATGAGTGTTTTATGAAGCAAATCATCATCATCTCCTTTTTCTCCTTCAAAGAAAATTCAGAATCTACATTAATTAAGGTGGGGTTCCTAGCTTGCAATTATGTTAACACCTGTAAGTTGCTTGCCTGACGGGGAATGGGAATAGAATTATGAGCTTTTTCTTGTTTGGTATGAAATGCATGGAAAATCATGCTTATTAACTTGATTCTTGTGTTTTCTTTCTTGCATGTTGTGTTTGATGCTCATTACTTGTCTAACATATTATATGAACTTGTTTTCATTAGAGGAATTATGACTTGTTAGTGGTTTTCATTGCGTGTATGAGTCTTGAGAAATCTCAAAATGTTCATGTGTAGATTGATGCATGCCTTGTAATGTGTATTATCTGGTTATACGATGCATTAGAAACATATATATGCTGAGTTATGAATGACATAGGCTGAAATATAGTAACACGGCCCATGTTTTGTGACATTGGTGGGTCGTATCCTTATCTGCTTTCTTACTTGGGGGTGTGCTTAGAGAAACATGAACTGTGTTGGCTAACATGGGTGGGTCGTTTCCCCCACTCTGGTTTTTGTATGAAGGGAGTGCCTTGAGCCAAACATGGCGCATGTTGAGTGTCAAGGCTAGGCTTTAACACCCTAAACGCACGATAATTTTTTTTAAATTTTGTAGCAGAAAAAACGTTGCGGGATATAGTAAAAACATTGAGGGTGTCACATAAGAAATACTTAAACTTTATTTAATATATAGGAAAACTAAATTCCAAAAACAATAATAATAAAACATAGCGATTCATTTCAACATTGACTAAAAGAAAATAGTAAAATAAAGATCTCAACCCGATGTTACAATATTAGAGCTATGAAACAAAATAAAAGTACTAGTTGGCTTAAGGTCTAGTGAACATGAAATACATAAATCAAATCGAACATATTTGATAAACTAGCCACACTATCACTCTTCAGTCTCAATTTGAGAGTTATATACATAAATCCATATATGTATAACAACATAGAAACAAACAAAGGGTGAGAATACATTCGATAATTATCAATGGCATAATAAGGATAGTTTATGGCACACATTTACTAGCAGGCACAATATACAATATGATAATACACATAGTAATGCAAATGTAATGCTCATCTCCTATACTCCCATGAATGTGGTACCATCGCTGTATTTCAAAGTTATTTTTTATTGAGAATCCTAAATCACCATACCGAAGTCCTAAATTGTTAAAACGACGTCCTAAATTGTCAAAATGAAGTCCTAACCTAACTTCGATATACATGATGCACAATGATGACAAATAAACGGCTTCCATCTGAACCTCTAACATCAAAGGGTACAACGCCAATGAAGGTTAACGCTGGTTCTCCCGGACCTAATGCACCTCAAAAAGGCTAACACTGATCCTTATGAACCTCATATTGTTGCCGACTAGGCTACACACTAGTTCTCATGAACCAAACACAACAACACCAGTCCTTACCAGACCTAAATACACATAACACATTGGTTCTTACTGATGCACATGATGTTCACAAACCTTTCACATTTATATTTAATTTATCGGTTAACACCGAACTTATGTCCTAAGTCACCACCTTACTCTAACACATAAAACTAATCAGAAACTCATTTTTATGATCTTACGATGTTTAACGCACATGATCATTCAAATTCTAGACTTACAATCATTGGTACAAGAACTCGATTTTGTATATCTCTTACTCATAGAAAGACCATTAATTGAAATAGTCCATCATGTGTTCCTTAACTAACTCTTCTGGCTTCAAACAACACGAAAATATGTCAGGAAAAAAATTTGGTGCGAAAAGTCAGATTAATCGCGAAAATGCATTTTGCTAGTTGTCGCTCCCGGGATTTTCATCCTAGTACAAACGCGAAAGTGGCGTGGAAAAGGTAGAGTCGCCAGTCAGGCATTTTTATCCCGAAGGAATGGGAAAGGTAATGTTGCACAAACCTAAGGAAGAGGGAAAAGGACGAGGCCTTGCGAACCAAAGATCTAGGTCCGGAAGTCGGTTACGAATTGAGAAGGTATTAGCACTCCAATCCGTCTGCCGTACCCGACGGGATCCACGCTTATAAGTCTGTTTTCAAAGGGTGAGAAATAGTATGATGTTTGAATGAAAGAATGACTATCTGGAATGGAATGGAATGAGAAAAGAAATGGAATTGAAAAATGGGAATAAAGGGGGAAAATGTAGGGAAAATAAAGATTGTGCTCGAATGGGCCCTACCCCACTGCCTACGTACCTTATCGAGATAAATGAGGATCAGAGACGCCGTAGTTCATCTAACTAAGGCTGACACTCATTTGTGATTTTTAGGATGACGTTTCCATAGTTCTAGCTCAGGTGTTACTGGCTCTGACTCGAGGGTGTTTATCGTATCGCTGTTTGAACTGTCGAGACAAGTCATGTTCGTCCACAAGGAGTATGAGATGAGATGAGAAGACGTGACTTCTTGGTTTGTTGTCTTTTAGAAGAAGTATTTTGAGTTTGTGTTTGTTGTATGTACAACACTAAAGACTATGATACAGGAGCGAATACTTTCCAAGATCGCCCCCAATGGAACGTTAAGCATCCTAGAAGAGTGAAGGAGACCTCCACTAGTCATTTCCCGTATAGCTTAAGGCTCGTGGCGCATTGTACACCTTTTCCTTTATTAAGTGTTTTTTTGATTTTCTTTTAAAGATGAGAAGTGAGACTCAAGTTATCAAAGGAAAAATTCTAAGGGAAACTAGACTTACCCTACGTTAGTTGAGTTTGAAGATAACCTATGGTTAGTGAGGTTTGAAAGATTAAATCTACCTAAGAGATATTAAACTAAAAATGCAAGTACAAGAGTTAATAGTGAACAATATGGTCTCCCTAAGTCACGGTGGGTCAAAACGCGTATGAAACATAAATGGGATGAAACAATGGATTGGGCGGGTCGGTTGCGTGGTGCTGAGACGCACGACTTATGGTGTGCAACATATAGGGCTTGCTTTTGGGTGTAATGGAGTGGAACGATGGTAATCGAGGAATCCTAAAGTCACATGCAACTTTATTTATTTATTTGAACTTTTTTACTCGACGTTGGATCGAGTCTTATTTATTTCATTTTTGAGATTTTGTTTTCTAGCGATTTGTTTTATCTTTTCTATCCTAATTATAGAAACTATACAAGCATACAAGTATTAAGCTATTACATCATAAAGTACAAATCACAAAAATATAATCGAGGCACAAAAAATATCCAAGTCCATAAGCAAATCCTCGAAAAATACCTTGCACAAGAAGAAAATAGTTAGTGAATGAGATGAATCATGAATATGCATAATATGACGGAAATGAATTAAAATGCCAAAATTATCAAAAGTCATGGAAAAAATGTGAAATTAATTCCCTAGGGTCTCTAACTTGATTATATCATTGTGTTAAAAAATATCTTAAAAATTCAAATTCTAACTATGGTAAATGGTCCTTTAAACTTATCTAAGATTCAATCCTAAATCTATACAAATCCCACTACCAAAACAGTAGATAAAATGCCCTAAAAAAAATACACAAAACATATTCTAGGTACTTTAATTTTTCCTTTAACCATAGCAAAAAGAATGGATCAAAAATGTTATAGGAAGTGGTAGAAATAAAATGTACAAATTTATGTGTCCATGAAGGAATTCAATATAAATCAATTAAAATGAAAAATCGAATTTAAATTAAAAAATGCAAAAATTCAGAAAGTAAAAATTGGGAATGTTTCTAAATTGCATTAAAATTCTACTGTAATTTTTGGGAATTTTTATTATAAGTTTTACTATTTTTCATTGATTTAATTGAAGATTACATAAAATAGAAATTAAAAGAATAGAAGAATAGAGAATGGAGGTAGAAACAGAAATATTTTTAGTTGAAAATGGGACTGGGCTTGTTTTTGGGGGTGCGGCTAGCAACACCTTAGGCCCATTAGCGCAGGGCCTGGAGGGTGCATGCCATGAGACCTCAGTCAACATCTGTTGACCCTTTACTAAACGTTTGATCAAGTCTCCTTAAAAGTATTTTCATCCAACGATTATGAGATGAGGGATTATGACTGGTAATGGTGTGTGATATGCGTGTGATGCAAACGGAGAGGTCCAACCGGACGGTGACACTTGTCACTGCCGGAGAGGACCAAAAAAGATAACCTTATCACTAATGGATTTGGGCGGTGGAGGTAATGGATTAATGAGCTTTTATGAACTCTTAATTGGTGCATTAAACGAATCTTTATGAGATTAATCCTTTCAATTAATTAAAATTAACTCATAAATTAACACATAATTAATTAAATAATCCTATTATGTTTCACAAACAAACCAAAGAAAAAAAAAAGAAATCTTTATCTCTCTCAAAAATCCGTGTTCTTCCCCTCTCTCTAACCTTCTTTCTTACAACCCCAAAACCCCTTTTCTTCTTCCTTGCTAACCCTAATGTCGCTGCCATCACACCACCGTCACCATAGAAAACCACCTGCGGCCACCGTCACGCTCTTGGTTCAACCTCATTCAATCATTACCAACTCAGAATGAACCCTAATTCCTCTCTCTAAATCCTCCGTTACACCCATCCCTCTCCTTCTACCTCAAATTGAAGATTAATTCATGCCTACCTCTAATCCGCAAACAAAACCCCAAAAGAAATCTCAAAACCCTAACTCGGTATAACCCTAATTCAAACGGCGAATCGTCTGCGCAACAAAACATTACATCTAAAGGGGAGCTTGTATTCATACCTGGTGAATCAAAGCGGTGGATACGATGTCAGGAGGGGGACACATCCATTGTTCGACACTGCTTTGATGAAGATGTTTCCGATCGATGAACGTTCACGTCACTCCAATGCCGCCGCGGTATGAAGTTCTTTTCAGGTACGATCTTCTTCTTCCTCGTTCGGTGTATGGCTTTTCGTCATCATTGAACTGATGCTTTTTGTTATGTACTTGCAGAGTCTTCGTTGAATCGATGCAATATTATGGTTGCGGTGCTCTTTGATGAGGAATGTTGTAGAGTTGATACGATTTGCGACGAATCTGCAGAGCTCGATAAAGGTGAAATGGTATGAAAAATGTTTTCAATCTTTCTTCTCCTACTTGCGAACTGCTATTGATTTCTATGATTTTTTGAATTGTTGTTTATGCAGAAGATCGAATGTTAAGGATGGTGATGGAGGTTGAAGTCGATTGAAGATGATGATGGAAGATGAGTGATGATTATGGTGTCCGAAGATGAAGTTTAAAGGAGGAGATGACTGAAGGTTAATCTGAGAAACTGATGGAGTGAGGGATGGATGAACGCAGAAGGATGGAGGAAACAATGGTGAAGAGATTGATGATGATCCAGAAGAAGAATCAAATGAGGATAATGATGAAGAGGAATTCTGCTTCAAAATTGATGAAGAAGATTCGTTTTTGGTGGAGTGATGAATGAGGAGGGTGATCAAGGAAAAGAATGATTGAAGGTTCTGGTTTTTATAGGAGCTCAATTGGAGTTTCAGGTAAAAAGATGGGTTATGAATTCAGTTATTTTTCTATTAGTTTGTTAGAGTTCTAACCGAATTTGGTTGTGAGTTTGTTATAACTCTAACTGATATTGGTTACAATCGGTTTTCTGAATTTCGTTTTGCTTTTTGCGCAACTGTTATCAGATAAACAGTTGTGTTCTACCTATGCGACATGGAGTGATATTTATTGTTGGATCCTCTGCAGATCATTGATGAAGAGCGTTGATGAGTGAAGTGAATGCGGAATAAGATCCAGAGCATACGGGAAGTTCGCGTCTTGAAGGAAGATTGAAGTCCAGGTGAACGAAAGATTGGGAGGTTCTGTTTTCTTCTTCTGATAACATTAAGTTATGTGACTTTTCCTGCTAAATTTTTCTGCTATGCATTCCATGGCGCATCAGTTGTATTGCTACTTCTTCTATTATAATTCTCTGAGTTTCTTTTTTTTGGTGAGTTTCTCTAACTTCTTCTTCTGATTCTCTTCTGTTTTTCCTGTTCTTGTTAGAAGTCCAACGAAGCCGAATCCTAAGATTATGGAAGAAGAGTGTGGCCAGAAAAGAAATCGAAGATTGATAGTGAGGTCTTGAAGATGACTATGGAAGGATGAATTGAGAAGAGGGATGGAAAGAGCGGCATGAATCGGACTGAAGCCCGAAAAGAACTCCTGTTGTCCGGAACTCAACTTTCTTTCTTCTTTCTTTTTGTGTAAAATTCTATTATTTTGGCTATGGGGATTGGCCCTGAATGTATACCTGATATATTAATAGAAGACTTTTTCTGTTAACAAACTTTGTTATTTTTTTCTTGAAAATTTCATTTTCATTTTCTTCATAGTGTTTTTTTTGTTTGAGCTTTTCATTATAGTTATCCTTTTGTGATGCTACAGATCCTTTCCATGCCTGCGTTGTTTCTGCATTTTTCATGAGCTATTTTTCTTCACGTGATGTATTGTGCCGCCACCCTTGAATGGAAAAAGATGTTTTCGTCATCAGCTTTTTTCACGTGAACCACATGTCTCTTCTGCTGTTTTTATGACATCCAAGTTAAGCCTTAGCCCATCATGGACTTATCACTTAAGCCTTGATGAAATTCATATGGGCTTATCATGCTTAGAATTGTAGACCATTAAACTTGAATAAAAAAGAAAGAAAAATATATACCCAATGTCCTTGGATTTCACATGAAATGAGTAAAGTATGAATAATGTTCATCGTGAATCACTCTTGAGTCTCGAACGCATAAAAGTTTCGGAAAATGAACCATTCCTGAGCAATATTATGAACACCTGAGAATACTTTAAAATCTGAGAATTCTGACTTTACATGAATTTCATTATCACTGCATAAACTCTTAATTGACCTCAATCTGGTCCTCAGTGACCCTTGACCACGAACACTTGGGGTTCTATATTTTTATTCTTACAATAATCCATTACTAATCAACTTGAGAATGAACCAATGACTACCTGAATCATACGACGATTTCCAAAATAATCTAAATCTCCAATCAATAGACCTTGAATCATCTCAAAATTTGTCTGAATCGATCTTTGGAGAACAAATCCACGAATAAATCACTAATTTAAAAACGCGATCAAATGAATCTGATTGCCTAAACCAATTCTCCCACCTAACATTGTTTGATAGACTGGTGAATGACACTTGAACTTAGAATCCATATGACACAAACAAACTTGAAGTTTAAAAAACAACGCTTTACAGTTTGAAATGAATCATAATTGAACAGCCGTACGCGAAGTGAAATCACTGCCATGCTCCATGCCTTCAATAACGAATGTTTTGTTTCATTTTTCTATGGCATGAATACAGTAATATGTATGCAGACGAGATGATAAACACTATAAAAACGAGAGGGCAAATTTTGGGTGTTACACTAGTTGACAATTAGTCTGTCACTAGCCATGAAGTAAGTCACTCTCCTATGGTTACTACTGATCATTCGATGATGGTATGGGATAGATGGCACCCATCATCATGCGATGATGGTATGTGAGCGCGCTTGTCAGAATTAGTGATGCCCATCAGTTGTCTCGAGGATGTCGTCTTCCCTGACACGACGACGAACATCCCGTCACCAAGGGTGACTATAGTAATCGTTGTTCACTGTGCGATTTTTATCTTCATATACAAATTTCAACCTCAAAACTCCATGTTTCAATCACAAAACGATTGTAGCAACCATAATTCATCATGTACATAAATATTCATGATTTATCACATCAAAATAACAGAAAATTCCATACATACATAATTCATCCTTTTCCCCCCTTTTATTATATTAATTATTATTATTACTCTAAAATCCTATCAATTTTTATTGCCTTTATTTTTTTCCCAATATTTCCACTATTTCTTCACTAAATTCTCACACCTATATCATTTTATTTGTTCCAAAATAATAACAATTTAATCCCACTCACACCAAACACCGAAAGAAACTCGAATAATACTATAATTAAAAATTTTGAGGCATTACAACTCTCCCCCATTTATTGAGTTTTCGTCCCCAGAAAATTTATTTGAGAAAAAAAGATATGGATAAGACTTCTTCATCTATATCTCCAGCTCCTAAGTAACACTACCCTAAACAGAACCTCCCCGCACAACCTTTACCAAGAGAATTTCTTTATCCTTTAAGCGATTTACCTTGTGATCTTCAATTCTAAAGGATGTACTTACGAAGTTGAGAGACATGGAAGACACTATGAAATTTTGTAAGAGATGAGGGTAAATCAACTTGGTAAGCGACCTCACCGACTCTTTTGAGAATTTGATAGGAACCAAAAAACGAGGAGTAAGTTTTAGAGACTTTAATTCCCGACCAACCTCACTCATTAGAGTGACTCTCAAGAACACATGATATCCCTCCTAAAATTTGAGGCCTTTTTTTCGCATATCATGATAAATATTATCTCTACTTTTCGGTGCCTTCATCTTTTCTTGAATCATCTTAACCTTTTTAGTGGTTTGTTGCACTATTTCAGATCCTAGTACCTTACTTTCCCCAAATTCATACTAGCACAAGGGTATTTGACACCTATTACCATACAATGCTTCAAAAACTTCCATCCCAATGCTAGAATGATAACTATTATTATAGGTAAACTCATTCAGTGTCAAGTAATTATCCTTACTACCTCCTTGCTCTAATACATACGCTCTCAACAAATCTTCCAATGATTGGATAGTCCTCTCTGTCTAACCGTCAGTCTGAGGATGGTAGACAAAACTCAGCCGTAGTTTGATTCCCGAAGCTTCTTGAAAACTTTCCAAATATCTCGAGGTGGATCTTAGATCTTGATATAAGACTATGCTATAGGGGATTCCATACAATCTCATAATCTCACCTATATAAATCTAAGCAAACTTCAACAATGAACTAACTTAGTCAACCTATCCACTATAACCCAAATTGAATCATTCCCTTTAGTGGTATTAGGCAAGCCAACTACAAAATTCATAGAGATTCTATCCCACTTCCACTCAGGAATAATCAATGGTTACATCAATCAAAATGGTTTATGATGTTCTATTTTTGATTTCTTACAAGTCACCAAGAATACACAAATTCTACAATGTTCTTCTTCTTTCTTAGCCACCAAAACATTCTCTTAAGGTCTTGATACATATTTGTGGAACTGTGGTGAAAATTCAAATATGAACCTCATCCTAAATCCTCTTTTTAAGTCCCAGCACATCTGACACATAGACTTTGTCCAGAAGTTTATAACCCTTTTATCATCCACCTTGAAGTCCATCACCTTGAACATTAATGTCGGCATATGCAAATAATTTCTGCTTAATGCGTCCTCCTCCACATTAGCTTTCTTTGGGTGATAATTTAGCTCAAAGTCACAATCCTTCAAGAACTTTAGCCACCTTCTCATCCTTATATTCAACTCCTTCTAGTAAAAAAGTTACTTCAAACTCTTATGGTCACTAAAATCCTTGAATCTTAATCCATAGTGATAATGCCTCAAAATCAAGTACAAAATCTACATCTGCTAACTCCAAATCATGGGTAAGATAATTTCTTTCATGAATCATTAGTTGTCTGGAAGAGTAAGCTACAACCTGACCCTTCTACATAAGTACACCACTTAATCCAAATTTATAAGCATCACAATAAACCATGAATGGTTCACTTGGGTTTAGTAGAATTATGACTAGTGTAGATGCCAATCTCTTTTAAAGCTCTTGGAAACTCCTTTCACAATATGCATCCCTTGCATAGGCTTGACCCTTTTGGGTCAATTAGGTCTTAGGTAATGCCATTTTTTAGAAACCCTATATGAACCTCCTATAATTTCCATCCAAACCCATAAAAATCCCGATCTCGGTCACAAAATTAGGGGAATATCCCATTGTAACACCGCATCTACCTTTCACGAGTTCACTGTTATTCCACCACTGGAGATTACATGAACAAGGAAACTCATATCTCTTGACCAAAACTCGCACTTAGACAACTTGACATATAACGTCTTGTTCCTTAAGGCCTGCAACACAACCTTCAGATGCTCTATGTGATCTTCATCAGATTTAGAACACACCAAGATATCATTTATAAACACCATTACAAACTGATCCAAATAAGGATGAAAAATCATATTCTACTCCATGAATACTCATGGTGCATTCGACACACCTAAGTGCATAATTGCATACTCATAATGGCCATAAATGGTTCTGAATGCAATCTTGGAAATATCTTTTTCCTTCACCTGAATCTGATGGTATCATGACCTCAAGTCAATCTTGCTAAACATACGCGTTCCCACCAATTGATCTATAAGAACATCGATCCTCGAAAGAGGATATAGGTTCTTGATAGTGACCTTATTCAACTGCCTATAATCCACACACAATCGCATACTCCCATCCTTCTTTTTAACTAATAGCATTGGTGCTCCCTAGGGTGACACACTAGGCTTGAAAAATTTCTTCTCAGATAACTCTATCAACTACTTTTTAAGCTCACTAATCTCAGATGCGAATATCTAATATAGGGCCATGAACATAGGTCTAGTACCAGGTACTAAATCTATTGCAAATTCAACTTCACTCTCTAGTGAAAAATCACTAATATCATCAGGGAAAACATCTGAGAATTTGCACACAGCAGGAAGGTTAGGGATCAAAGCTTCATTCTTTATTTTCAGGGAGGCTAGAATCATGAGCACTTGAGCATCCTACTTCAAAGACATCTCAACTTAGTTGGTGGATATAAATCTTGGATGTGAACATGATTTAACGATAAACATTTCATTCCCAGAATAATGTCTAGTTGACTTAGGGACAAGAAAATTAAGTCAACTCCAAAATCCATGCCATAAATTGATATATGGAAATTTAGATAGACTAGCGACTTGGCTAGATAGCCACTAGCCAGGGTATCAATGATCATACAAAGTTTTATAAGAGACACTTCAAGGTTTAACATTTGAACACAGTCATGTGATACGAACGAGTATGTTGCACCCATATCGATGATAATAATTAAAGCAATACCATTTATGGAACAAGTACCTTGAATCACCCTATCCAATCCCGAGGCTTCAACACCACTAAAAGTAGAGACTTTCCCTTTGGTTTGAGCACCCTGACCATCACTTGGTTTCCCCTTCAACTTATGACAATATCTATTGATGTGACCATGCTCTCTACAATTTAAATAGGTTTGAGTTGCATCCTTGCATTCAAAGACACGATGACATAGTCCAGTAAAACCTTCCATTATATCAATAATGGATATACAAAAGTCTTCCTCGTAACACTAAGGAATAATATAAACAATAAAGGTGAGAAACACATTCTAAACAACTCATTCACAAAATGCGGGTAGACCAAAAACAACTTTAAGCGAAGGCAAAACTACCCAACAAGAATATCAATAAAATTAGTTAAGTGATAGGAACAACATATTGAATTTGTAGCTCAAACTAATAAGCTTTGCTAGTATTGCTACACACCCTTCTATCATTTGTGTCTTTTTCTCTCTCTTAAAGTGTTTTTCTTTGAAATCCTTGTAAGTTGTTTATATGTTGTGTTGCTTTAGAGATTAAAAATCCCTTAAAATAGATTTCAAATGGGTTTGACCCAAATAATTTTTTTTCCCACTTTAAAAGTGAATTCACCATACATATATGATTCAATAAATATCTTGTAAAAATCAAATCAACTCAAACCGTATTAATTTGTTTTGGTTTTATTTCTAAAGATTAACTAAAGCAAACCGAGTCGTACACTATCTTCTCTTACGATTTAGATAATTTTTAACGTCAAAATCGCTCAAACCGTACCGCAAATATAAATGTTTGTTTAGTCTTACCCTCCTACTATTAAACAAATAATAACATAATAATAATAATAATAATAATAATAATAATAATAATAATAATAATAATAATAATAATAATAATAATAATAATTTGAGTGACTCACATGTAAACTTAGAAACGCAAACATTTGTTGAAATGTGAAAGAGATTTTCAAAATGCGCAGTCATAATTTTCATTTTTAATAAAACAATGTGTACTGTACTAGTTAACCAACAAAATGAAGGTCTTAAAAATGATCTCTTGAATTGGGCCCCATTCATTTATGAGCCACTTAAGTCAGTAGTTGTAACACTTTCAAACTAGAATTGTGCAACATTCCTCACTGCCTCTGTGATACCCATTTTTGTGCTACATATCAAGATATAGATTGAGCAATGTTTCCTTTTACATGACCCCTATGTGTATGGACATCATTTCATAACCGAGGTTAGCATTTTCATGTGAAGGTATCTCATAATATTGTGTTGTCTTGATGAGAGGATATTTGTGGGGGAGAGAGTAACATGGCTTTTCATGTGCCAAATGAAAGCTAAAGTAACTACTTATCAACTTTAAAGATTATCCCTTAATTGAGTTGAAAACATAAAAATTCTTGGCATAAAGACCATGCAACTAAGGATGACAATGAAAAATATTGTGACTTCACATAAAGACCAATATAGTTGTACACACATGATATGGTTTGTGTCAGATAATTTATTTTTTTGTATTAATTAGGCAGGACCACATGGGAAGAGAAGCCCTGCAATCTTAAGACACTAGAAAACACAAACACTACTCATGACATGTAGTATGTAGTTTGGGATATTGAGAAGCAAGAAATACTATACAATCTTCTATTTACATTGTTTGTGGTTCAAACAATTAATATGGATGTCTTACAAGAAAAGGACCAGCCAGCCAGCCAACCTACTACGTTGAATGTGATTTATATTTGAAACTCACTAGACAACTTTGTTCTTAATTAATCAAACCACATTTGAATTATTTATAAATGAAGAAATTAAGTCATAGATAGACATCACGTGCCTTATGTTAATACTCAAATACATTTGTTTGATTTCGTTTTTTATAGAGCGAGCCAAACCCAATCCGAGTGGATTGCACCGTTCAAATCACAAAAACTTAGATGGACTGATAGATGGAATGACTTAAAATATGTCATTACACTTGTCCAAAAAAGCAGTTGTCATAAAGAATGTTTTTAGCTTTTAAAATCCGAAAACTCTTGTTATAAAGTTCAATTGGTTATTCAGGTTCAGACAACACAATTCTAAATTATAAAGTTATCGCATACTATTTATCCTGAGTGTTTGCATGTACACCTCCATCTCTTAGTACGGTAGATCAATAGTCACAAACCAACGTCTTGTTACGTTTAATCAAGCCGGAGGTCATAAGATCTGACCAATCATGTTTGATTTTTTTAAAACCATGATCTATGCATATGTAGATAAATTAGTTATAGATATCATGGTGAGTTCTACATAATGTAGACATAAAATAAATGATATATAAAAGTGGGACATGCATGGATATAAGAAAGTTGTAGCCACAAGGCAACCAAGTGATTTTTATGAGTGTAATGTAGTTATTATTGTTTCAATAATTTGGTGGAAAGAATAGATGATATTAACGGTTTGTAAGGACACATGGGTTTTCTGCAAAGTTGATTGATTTATGTTTGAATTGAGTATCACGTGTTATTGATCAGTTGAAGAAGAGTAGTTCACAGATTTACAAACCCAGCTATCAGAAAAGCCAAAACATTACCAGCTTGTACAGATGAATACTTGTTTGTAGGTCCACCCGTAAACACAAATTTATGCAAATTTTAAATTTCTCTTGTTATTTACTCTCTTTATTTCTTTCTTCGTCTTTTCTTATAAGATTCTCCAATTAAAATTCAGGTTGCAATAGTAAGAAGCCAAAAACATTGCTAGATTGTTTCGGGCCACACATCAGGCCCAAAGATACGGAAACCCAAGAAAATTTCATCCGATTTCCATATAATTATTCTGATACATCTACATTTTTTGAAAATATCAATTTTATCCTTGTTTATTTTTAATTATTTTACTTTTATTTTTTATTTCAAAAAATAGGATCACAAAAATCGTCCCGAAACATTTCCAATATGATACAAAGTTGGAGGGCTTGCAAATCAACCCCCTTTTCAACGCATTGGAAGCTCTGAACCACCACAACCGACCATGAATCAACTTTTTCCTATCATCTCTAACTCCAATACAAAACATTGACGTTGTCTGCGGGAATCAACTTCGAATTCCTACGATTTTCCGCAATCTAATTCCTTTCGATTCAACCAAATCGCCATTGATAAAATTCCAAATCTCCTGCAATCGAAGCACATATTTCCATTTCCCGACTAATTTTGTCAAATTTAGAATCAAACTCCTCTCCATCAGATATGTCAACAATGAAGGCTTCCAAAATTACTCACTATGTGTCTAACAACAAGCCATTGTAGCCACTGAAGCGGCCATGAACCCTCCACCTCCTCTTCAGGGGACGAACAATCAAGAAGTAACAATTGTTCCTTCTGTTCCCCCACTACAAAATTCTGGAACTGAGCGCAAAAATAATTTGCCCAACTTTTCACCACCAGAAGTGAATGTCGTTACTGAAGATGACTCATCAACTCCCACAGAAATGTGGGACACTTTGGACAAACAAGTGGAAAATACGATTATCTCGTAATGTACACTGCTATCGCAAGTTCTTGATCGATATCAAAGACATTCAATCAAATGGATGGGAAGACTCTCCTGAGAGCATCGATGAAGAAACGACTGACGATTTCTCGCACGATCAAGTTGCATGCAAGGAAGACTCTGTAGATCCTCTTTCACCAGAAATTAATGTCATTACACAAGCTACTCCAGGAAGACAAGTTCAAGATTTCTGCATCTCCAATGGGGTTCATTACGATTGGGTCTCCATTGACGTCCCTATCATCGTTCACATTCCAAAGTAATTGCTTAGTTTTATTTTGACCTTTCATCTCGCCCGGATGACAAAGAATGTTTTATAAGGCTTACTTGTTGTAAATTTCCCTCTTCACTTAGCCCAAAGTGACAGAGTTTTGTTTTATAGGGTTGTGTATTTCAAGAATCAACAAATTATAAATAAAATGTCATTTTGTACTTCCGCACTTGTTGTTGTTTTCTCTTTTCGCTTTTTCAGAAAATAGTAATCCTTAAAAACAACCAAAAATGAAAACACATGTTTTTCAAAACTAATATGCATAAACTTTCTTTTGAATTCTCTAAATGTGTTTTCTTGATATCATTATTGCGCAGATTAACTGTTTTAAACCCCATTGAAACATGTGATCCAATACCTTCTCCCAACATTAAGTTCCCGATATTCGAAGCTGAAGAGAAAGATGACAACAAAATTCCAGAAGAGATCTCCAGACTGCTCAGACATGAGGATAATTCCATTCAACCTTACAAAGAATCGTTAGAAATAGTCGACTTAGGTTCAGAACAGGAAAGAAAGGAAGTCAAGATCGACACACTACCCAGTTCGGCTGAAAGGAAAAGCCTGATCTCACTACTCAAAGAATTTCAAGATGTATTTTCTTGGTCATATCAGGATATGCCAGGGTTGGATACCAATATCATGGAAAATCATCTACCATTGAAGCCATAATGCTCACCAGGAAAACAGAGATTGAGAAGAACTCATCCAGATATAGCTATCAAAATCAAGGAAGAGGTACAGAAGAAAATAGACACCGGATTTTTCGCCACTTCAGATTATCCTCAATGGTTGGCAAACATTGTGCCAGTACTAAAGAAGGACGGAGAAGTCTGAATGTGTGTAAACTACAAGGATCTCAAGAAAGCAAGTCCAAAGGACGACTTCCCTTTACCACACATTGACATGTTGGTAGATAGCACAACAAAGTACAAAGTATTTTCCTTCATGGATGGATTTTCGGGCTACAACCAGATAAAAATGGCACCCAAAGACATGGAGAAAACATCTTTCATTACACCATGGGGCACCCTTCTATTACAAAGTAATGTAGTTCAGATTAAAGAATAATGGTGTTACCTATCAAAGGGCAATGACAATTCTCTTTCATGACATGATGCAAAAAGAGATCTAGGTATTCGTTGACGACATGATTTCCAAGTCAAAGATTGAAAAGGAACACGTTGAACATCTGTAGAAATTGTTCTAACTTCTAAGAAAATATCAATTACGACTGAATCCTGACAAGTGCACCTTTGGTGTTCGATCAGGAAAGATCCTGGGATTCATCATCAGTCAGAAAGGAATCAAAGTCGATCCTAACAAAGTCAAAGCTATTCAAGAAATGCATGCTCCGAAAATGGAGAAACAAGTACGAGGATTACTGGGACGTCTCAATTACATCTCAAGGTTTATAATCCTCATGACCGCGACATGCACGCCAATGTTCAAACTTCTCTAGAAGAATCAAAGTCATGACTGGACAGAGGACTTCCAGGAAGCCTTTGAAAATATCAAAGAATACTTGTTGAAGCCACCAATCTTGTCTCCTCCAGTTGAAGACAGACCATTGATCATGTACCTCACTGTTTTGGAAGACTCCACGGGATGTGTACTTGGCCAGCTAGATGAAATGAAAAGAAAAGAATATGTTATTTATTATCTGAGCAAGAAATTCACTGATTGTGAAACTAGGTACACAATGCTCAAGTAAACTTGTTGCGCTCTAGCTTGGGAAGCTAAACGTCTTCGCCAGTATATGATCCGTCATACTACTTGGCTCATCTCGGAAATGGATCCTATCAAATATGTGTTCGAAAAGCCTACATTAACAGGACGAATTTCTTGTTGGCAAATGTTGTTATCAGAATACGACATTGAGTATCACACATAAAATCCGTCAAAGGAAGTATCCTAGCTGATCATTTGGCTCATCAGCCCATCAGTAATCAGGATATAGTCACATTTGACTTCCCAGGAGAAGACATCATGTACCTTAAGATGAAAGATATTGACGAACCACTGTCAAGTGAAGAACCTAAATCAAGATCCCTTTGGGGACTAATCTTCGATTGAGTAGTTAATTCTTATGGAAACGGGATTGGGGAAATCATTGTAACTCCAAGCAGAACCCACGTTCCATTCACTACCAGATTAACATTCAAATGTATAGGCAACGAGGCCGAGTATGAAGCTTGTGTCATGGGTCTTGAGGAAGAAATTGATCTTAGGATCAAGAATTTACACGTGTTCGGAGATTCTGCCTTTGTGATCAATTAGATCAAAGGATAATAGGAAACACGACAGCAGGGACTGATCCCTTACCGAGATTACGTAAGGAGATTACTGCCATTTTTCAACAGAGTTGAATTCCATCACATTCCTCGTGAGGAAAATCACATGGCTGACGCAATTGATACTCTCTCTTCCATGATCACAGTTGATTGATGGAATAACATCCAAAGAATTAACATTATGCGCCTAGACATGCCATCATACATCTTTGCAATAGAAATTTCCACCGATGGCAAACCCTTGTATTACGACATTCAACAATTCCTACAGAAAAGGGAATACCTATTTGGATTGTCAAGAAAAGACAGGAATACCCTCCAAAGACTAGCAGGCAACTTTTTCCTCAACCAATATGTACTTTACAAGAGAAACTTCTACATGGTTCTACTCAAATGTGTAGACGAGCGCGAAGCAGAAATACTCATGAAATAAATTCATGAAGGATCTTTTGGTCCTCACACCAACAAACATATGATGGCAAGAAAAATACTCCGAGCAGGATACTACTGGCTCCAAATGGATGCAGATTGTCGTAAGCATGCGAGGATATGTCATAAATGTCAAATTTATGTTGATAAAATTCATATGACTTCGACACTTCTCAAGGCTCTCTCTTCGCTATGGCCATTTTCAATATGGATGACTATAGAAAGGACCAGTCAGCGTTGTCGCTCCCCGGATTTCCATCCTTCTTTGGTACAGGTACAATGTTAGCTACCCAAGGTGGGTAACTAGTCACAGCAAGGAAACCGGCATCCCATTGCTTCTGAACCTCCTCTTTAATCTTCATCGCCATGTCAGGGCGAGTTCTTCTCAATTTCTGTTTTACAGGAGGACAATCCTCTCTCAGAGGTAGCTTATGCATCACGATGTCGGTATCTAACCCTGGCATATCTTGATATGACCAAGCAAAGATATCCACATACTCTTTCAGCATACTGATCAGCTCTTTCTTGACGTGGGCCTGCAGACCGACCCCAATCTTGATTTCCTTCTTTGCATCTTCACTGCCAATGTTGATGATCTCAATCTCTTCTTGATGAGGCTGAATAACCCGTTCCTCTTGTTTCAACAATCTGACCAATTCTTCAGGGAGGTCACAGTCTTCCTCAACCCCTTCATCAGCTTGGTAGACTGGATTGTCAAAGTCATGCATAGTCATAGCAGGAACGTTATCCGTGGAATCCGGATGATCAACACTGCACAGATGATGTGCTTATTCAGAATCTGCTTATTTTGAAAAAGAGATGCTAACACAAAAGCAAAAAGAAAAACACATTGCCATTTTTATATTTTTTGTGAAAAAAGTTTAAAAACAACAAAAGAGAACACAGTTTGTCTGAAAATGTCCTTTTATTTCATAGCAAAATAAGATGCAATACAAAACATGGTGGCCCAATACAATGGATCCAAGCATCTTGGACAGAATGCTGGATTTGACAATGCAGTATGCTAATAAAAGGAAACAAAATAATTACTCTGAGAGCCAGGTGACTTGAACAATGTCCTCAGCAGACCAATTTGCTAGCTCCTCGCCGGGCGCACACGGGTGGATCTAGTTGTTTTCCCAATCACTGTCACTGTCCCCATCTTGGCTTGCTGTACAGATCTGATTGCGGTCGAGCAACCCAACACTTGTAAACGTGATGGCCTTACCACTTGGAGTAGACCCACCAGGCTGATACCCTAAGCCAAACTTATCATCTTTCTTTTCCAGCTCCAACAGCTTGCCCCAGCCTTGGGCACTGCCTGATTGAACAACCTCTTTTGCTTCTCTATAGGAATGGATGGATGTACCCTCCTTCTCAATGCTCTTCTCCACAGGAGTCAAGATACTGGCGTTGACTGCTTCGAAAGCTTGGCATAAAGTCTCATGGATTTCTCCATCCATCTCTACATACTTGAACGTCGACAAGTGGCTTACGAATATGTCCTCCTCTCCACAGACTGTGATGACCTGGCCGTCAACCACGTACTTAAGCTTCTGATGCAGGGTTGAAGTAACGACTCCAGCAGCATGTATCCACGGCCGACCCAACAAGCAGCTATATGCAGGCTGAATATCCATAACGTAGAAAACACTTTTGAAGACTTGAGAGCCTATCTTGACGGGCAGCTCAACCTCTCCAAAAACTGATCTTCTCGAACCATCGAAAGCCTTGACAATCAGATCATTTGGTCTCAGGACTATTCCATCAACATTAAGCTTCATCAGTGCCTTCTTCGGAAGCACATTCAAGGAAGAGCCTGTATCTACAAGAACATGCGACAACACAGCGCCCTTGCACTCCATCGTGATATGTAGTGCTTTGTTGTGGTTTCTGCCCTCCGACGTGAGGTCTCTGTCCGTAAAGCCTAGGCCATGGCTTGCATTGACACTTCCAACAACAGCTTCAAGTTGGTTGACAGTGATCTCCTGAGGAACGTAGGCCATTTGCAGGACTTTCAGTAAGGCCTCTCTGTGTGCGGGTGAACACATCAGCAGTGACAAGATGGAAATCTTGGAAGGTGTCTGATTCTGTTGATCAACCACCTTGTAGTCACTCTTTTTGATGATCCTCATGAATTCCTTGACCTCTTTTTCAAACGTACCCTGCCCAGCCACAGGAGTAGTTGATTCATCATTCTCAGCTTGCTTTCCTTTGGCTTGGGACGAAGCTTCAGCCTCAGGATCCCTTCTCAGCACAGGGGGAGCAAATAACCTACCACTTCTGGTGAAACCCCCAACTCTTCCGACATTCTCTACAGTCGGGTCCACAGCAGCAGCTCTGCTTTCAATCTTCTGTCCAGCTACATATACGTCTGAGCCATAATGCCAATGGATGGCTTTATCGTCTGTGTACGGAACAGGCCCAGGTACGGTGATAGTCACAGGACTAATCTGAGGAGCATAGATTGTTACAGGCTCTCTCCTGACAGGCATGTCAGCTTCATCATAGAAAATAGTAATGGTTGACACATCATCAGCCTCTTCATTACCCACTTTATTGAACTACAAGGATCCATCATCAATCAAACCCTGCAAACCCATCTTCAACTTCTCACAGCCATTCTCAGCATTCATACAGTCTTCACAATCAAAACAGCAACCAGGAAACACTTGACCATTCAGCAATCTTTCTTTCACTACCCTCAAAGGAGTATTCACTTCATCAATACTCAGCATGAGACTCAACTTGTCACCACCCTCAACAGCATTAACTCTTGCCCCTCCATGATTTGGCATGGGGTTCGAGTTAACATTCGGCGGTGGCGCAAAGTTGATTGCTTTAGAGTCTACAAGATCTTGAACCTTGTGATGCAAAGCCCTACACTTCTCAGTCGAGTGCCCGGGTGCTCCAGAGTGGAAGGCGCATCGTGCGTTGACATCATAACCCATTGGAAGCTCTCCAGGAGGTGGTGGTGCCAACGTTCTCAGCTGAATCAGGTTCAACTCCAGCAGTCTTGGAAGCAAGGCAGCATAAGTCATAGGGATAGCCTCAATCACCCTATTAGCGGGGCGATTTTTCCTTGGCTGATACGGTCTCTGCTGATAGTTGGTACGAGGTTGTTGTTGTTGTTGCTGATGATGTTGTTGTGGAGGAGGTTGCATCTGTTGTACTGGAGCAGCAAGAATCGTGACAGCTGCCACATGTTCATAGGGTCTTCTATAACCACGGCCCCGGCCCCGGCCAAATACAATATTTGTCTCACCCTCTCGTCTTCTAGGAGGTCGACTAAAAGCTTTCCTCGCTCCATTTGAACTGCTAGCACTAGGATCTTGTATCTTCCCCATCTTCAGCAAGGTCTCAACCCTCTCTCCAGCAATAACAATGTCGTTAAATTTAGTAGCAGAACTGGACGCCAACCTTTCAAGAAACACACCCTGCAGAGTGCCCATAAACATGTCAGCCATTTCGTTCTCTAGCAGCGGTGGTTGAACTCTGGCAGCGAGCTGGCGCCACCTCTGTGCATACTCTTTGAAAGCTTCCTTAGCCGTCTGAGCCATGTGCTGCAACTGCGTGCGGTTCGGAGCCATGTCCATGTTATATTGGTACTGCCTCACAAAGGCTTCAGCTAGACCCTTCCAACTCTTGATATTAACTCTGTTAAGCTTCATGTACCATTCCAGAGAAGCTCCAACCAAGTTGTCTTGAAAATAATACATCCAGAGTTTCTCATCATCCGTGTGAGCAGCAATTCTCCCAACAAATGATTGGAGATGGGTCTTCGGGCATGCAGTGCCATTATACTTCTCAAAGGTGGGCACTTTGAACTTGTATAGGATCCTGACCCCAGGAACCAAGCCCAAATCTGTTATGTCAAATCCCAAAGAGCTTTGGGATTGAATAACTTTGATTTGCTCAGCCATCTCTTCAAACCTCTTGTTCATCTCAGCTCCTTGACCCTCAGCTTTGTCAAGTAGAGTGAACTGGTCGTCATGATTATCCATCTGAATGTTATTCAACCCATCCTTGATTATTGTCACCCCTGGTTGAGCAATAGGGATTTCAACCTGACGTGCGCCCGCACCGGTACGATTATCAGCAGTAGCAGCAACAGCAGTGTTCTTGGGTTGACTGTTCTCAATCATCTCCCGCAGAAGCTCTTGGTTCTGCCCCATGCCGGCCATCACTGTCATAAAGTTATCCATTCTCAGTCTCAGATCTGCCAAGTCCGCTTGCATCTGGTCCATGGCTCGCTCTCTGTTGATCTTTGTTGGATATTTATGCATACCTGGTTGTTCCCGAACTTTCCGGGGAGCTATAGTGCCTGCAACACAAAACACGTTAGTAACTGAGACACTACCTGCAAAACAAACAAACAGGTTATATGTATGCAATGCAGTTGTTTATGTTTCCAATTCCAGGTCACTCATGCCCCGGTTCCGGTATTTAGCAAAGAAAACCAGATGGGTATTGATCCTCGACTTTTAGAAACCTTCGCGAGAAACCACATTCAAACCATAACAGCAAGCAAACCCAGAAATAATGGAAAAAGCCATAACAAAAATCAGCCTATTAGGCAAACAAAACAGAATTCCCCGTAGGGTACAAGTTTCTAAAAAGAAAACAAACAGCCAGGACTCCTACAACATGCCTGTAGGTAATCTAGATACAAAGAAAACGAACTAAGAAGCAAAACCTCTGCCTGAGGACCCTGAAGCTCCATCACTAAACCCCATATCAGACCTGACCCTCTTGACTCCAGCCATCAACTTGAGGTCTTCCATCTCTTTAAGTCCTGCTTCGAGAGCTTGTTGACTGTCTGCTAGCTGCTGAGTCTTCTCTCTGCGAATCTTGTGGACTTGCTCCACCTCTTCTTTTTTGTAAGCCATCTGCACTTCAAAGAATTCTTCTTTTTCCTTATATTGCTTCAACTCCTGCTTTCTCTGTCCCTGCAACCAGACAATAGACTGACGAGCATCTTTGAGGGTCTTTGAATTCTTCTTGCATTCAGCTTCTCTTTGGGCTTCCATCATCCCCAACCTATGGAAGTGTGCTTCTCTGCCAGCAAAATCCTTCTCCTTAGCCTCCAAGGTAGTCTGCATCTTCAGCAACTTCTCTTCAGCTTCAATCTTGGCCCTATTGGCATGATGGTACAAGCTTACCATCTCAGTATTTTCAACTCTAATTGCATGTAGCTGGGCTTCCAACTTCTTGAACTCCTCTAAGGACACAGTATCAGTGGACTCAGCAACTGGAGGAACTGGTGATGAGAATGGCAACAAAACTCTTCTGGCTCTGTCTTTCAACTGCTTCATACTCTGGGAATGTCTGATTGTTGCACTTTCTGAAGCTAGCTATCCATTCTCCCTTAATACACTTCCAAGCTCCAGCAACCTTCCTCACTAAGGGCATATTATCTTTCACTGGGAAGTAAAAAATAGGGGTCAACTTCAATTCTTCTGGCACCTCTCTCAAGGCATATCCCAATTGTCTCCTCAACAAGATTGGATTGTAATTAATCCCTCCAGTTACTCCCAATAAAGGTACGCTAAGATAACTCCCGCAGCTAGTGATGAAACGTGCCCCTTGCAGCCTTTGAGTAATCCACCTGACATCCTTGGCAAGCAACTTTTCCAGCTTCTGAGCCCATACCAAGGTGTGGTCACTAAACACTCCAGTACTAGGCAGATGCCTCATGAACCACATGTGAAATAAAGGAGCGCAGCAACGAACTAAACCTCCCCTATTCTTTTCAGTCTTGTAGTTCACTGAGTAATACAAATCCCCGAGCAAGGTAGGCACAGGATTCTTCAGCAAAAAGAGATGTATGGCATTCATATCTATGAACTTCTCCATATCAGCAAACAAGATAATGTCATAGATAGACAGAGCCAAGATAGCACAGACGGCATCCCATTCTTCCTCAACAACCAACTCTTCCACCTTCTTTACCAAAGCCTCCAAAGAAAACCCAGGTACACCTCCTTTAATGATGGTCAAAGAATTCACAACAGAAGTGCTCAAATAAAGAGCCTTAGCAATAGCCTCAGGTGCAGGTCTACTCATCTCAGAATTGAACGGAATCTGGTCTCGAACAGGCACGCCCAAGATCAGAGCATATTCCTCCAGCAAAGGACCTAACTGAAAATCAGGAAAAGTGAAGCAACGGAGCTGAGGATCATAATACTGAAGCAGGGTATGAATGGCACTCCTCTCAGAAGGGTCTAGCTCTACCATCACATCCAGAATACTCCCATAGGCCTTCCTGAATCTCTCCACATGATTGGGTGTAATCAGCTTTACCATCTTCTGCAACAGGCCAACCTTGGTGTCAAAGAACTTGAAGTGAATATTCTGCTTGCGAGGATCTTCCATTTCTGAAGAGGATACCGGAACCGGAAGCAAAGATATGAACCTGTGAATGAAAACAAAACATGATTAATGATGAAATGATGCAATGCAGATGCAAATGCAAAGACATATGGTCATATGGGACTGTCTGAACTGGAAACTGACAAGGGCCCCTCTGAATAACTGTCAAACTAAGAGTCCTCTGAGTCATACTCTCTGATAATCACAACTCTCTGGAAGAAGATCTCAGGACCACAGTATCAAGAATACCAGAACAAGAACTCCAGAAAACCAGAACTCCAGAACCATAGGACCATGGAACCAAAGATCATAATCATAGGACCACTGAATAAATGAGTGTATGTTGAGGTCAAGGGTTCCTGCAAACCTGTAAACCCCTCCCATTCTCACAGGTGTGCTCCGGGTCAAACATCACGGACTCTCAAAGCCGAATAGCCATAATGCTTTCACCATTTCTGAGAAATGGCTCATGACCAAATCAGGGAATCGGTTAGGCATTATATACTACGCAGGGAGGCCTCAGCTGAGTCCGGGAAAAACAAGCATCCCTTATAGGTCCCCAGCTTCAAGCGCTGAAATCGAGAAACAATAGTACATTCAGCCCGTAGGATACAGTACTAATGTCATACAACCAGATGCTTTGACTGAGTTCATATAAGAGAACCAGGCCATCCTATGCGAGTCCCCAGTGGACCCTCGGGTGCGAATGGGTTTGCCACACAATGTGGTCTGCCACTGCCACCACTGGAGAGGGTTGTTTCCACAAAGGTTCTCAATGATCGGTCCCCAGATGCACATAACTATCAAGGTCTTATCCCGAAGTGGAGCAAATCCTCACACAAGATATTTCCAAGACGGTCGCAATCTGGGCGTGAAACACACTGCCACTCATCATGTCACATGTGAGTACAATATGCCCACTCTAATCCTAGGGTGCACTCAAGCCGGGTACTTGGCTTATCTCTCAGAAACAGTATCACCCGAGCCCACCAAACAGAAAACCAGTCCAGACAGTCCAGTATGATATATATGCGGAAAATAAATACTGAAAACTGTAAATAAAGCTGTAAATAAAACTATAAATAAACAACAGTAAAATACAACAAGCCACAGCAAACAAACATCACCCAATGAAACAGAAACAACACAAGCGCTAGGAGAGACTCACAGGGGAACCAGAGATTCTGGTGTGCAGTCGCCAGCTGTCGCTCCCCGGATTTCCATCCTGGTACAAACGCGAAAGTGGCGCGGAAAAAGAATAGAGTCGCCAGCCAGGAATTTTTATCCCGAAGAAAGGGAATGGTAATGCTGCACAAACCAGAAGAAAGAAAGAGGAAGGACACAGGTCCTGCGAACCAAAGAGACTGAGTTCGGGAGTCGGTTACGACCTGGGAAGGTATTAGCACCTAGATCGTCCGCCGTACCCGACGGGATCCACGCTTGCAAAAATAACTGTTTCAAAGGGTGAGGGTATGAAAGCTGCAACAAAGAAAGGAAAATGAAAAGGAACTGGAACTGGAAATGAACTGAAATAAGAAAGCAAAAGGAAAAATGTAGGGAAAATAAAGATTGTGCTCGAACGGGCCCTATCCCGTTGCCTACGTACCTCATCAGGATAATGAGGATCAGAGACGCCGTAGTTCCCCTAAATAGGGGTAACAAAGGAAATTTTCTTGTGAATTAAAGCTTGAGCTGCCAATGCCATTGCTCAGGTGTTGCAGACTCGGACGACGAGTGCGTAACCGTCTTGCAAAGTGACAAGTAGGAGCAAGTTTGCGTACGGAGCGAATGAGGTGAGAAAAGAATTCCCGAAGGAAAGACGTTTATTGTTTGTTTGGTGTTTTTAGAAGCTTTTATGAGTGAAAGTTTGCATAGGTAAGTGTACCTAAGTCTTACTCAATGGGATGTGTACGTCTCACATCATCCCGAAATGGAATGCGCAAGAAGCACACCTATCTATGGAGGAAATCCCCAAAGCTCGTCCCACCAGTGAAGGCTCAAGCACACTGGCCTATTACCATTATTAAATATTTTTGTGGTTTTTTGACTAAGAAGTGTTTTTTAGACTTTTCTTTGTGAGGTACTCATGCTAAGACCTACCCACCACAAGTGATAACTCACACCTCGCCACGAAACAGAACGCGTGCAAGCATCTCATAGCAAAGTCTCATGTCACATGAAAGTACTCAACCTTTATTAAGTGAATTAGAATTAAGTTTGAAGATGAGAAGAGAGAGCACCAAAGGATCTCAAAGGAAAAATTCTAAGGGGGACTAAAATAATCCTAAGTGTTAACATGCATGGATGTCCTAAGGGTTAATGAGGTTTCTATCCTAATGAAGAAGGAAAGAAGAAGAGAAGAAGATAGAAGAATGGATGAGAAATTCCTAAGCCCAACAACAAAGGGTTAATACACAATAAACATAAGAGGAGGAGATGAGAATTGGAGATGTGGAACTCAATTCCCACATCTCACACTTACCATAGCCCCTGCAAAGTTAGTATGCATATAAGTGAAGCAAGAAGAGCAAGATAACATGCTACCATCCAACAATCAGAAGTGACATGATATGAACAAACGCACAATGCAAATGCAACTCAAAGAAGTGAGGAGAAGAAGCTTATGAGACAAAATGATGCAACATGAACACATATGAAGACAAATGCACACTTATGAAATATGCAAAGCAAAATGCACAAAATGGGAACACAAATTTCACAACCAGAACCAAAACAAGATGAAGAATGGCTTAGGAAGCCAACAAGATGAAGAGAATGGACACACAAGACCAAACAATACCAAAATGGGAGTGAAAGAAACCATAAGATGAAGTGAAAGCACCTAAAGAAGCAAATGACTTAAGAAAGAAGCTAATGCAAAAATTCAGAAGACACAAACCCTATCCTAGGACCAGGAAGGTACCCACACCCCAAAGGAACCCCAAATGAGAAGAAGAAATGGGCACAAGTGCCTTTCTAGGCTTATGAGGGACTTAAAGGTTCAAAGGAAGCAAAATGGGACAAGGTTCAAGATAAAATCCACAATAAATCAACCAGACACATAAAAATTCCACAATTGAAACCAAATGATCCTCAAACATGTTATATCAACTAGCCAAAAGGATTTGCAAAGATTCAGAATCAAACTAGGTTAAATGGAGGCAAGAACACAAGTTAGGACAACAAACTTACACCACAAGTTACCAGACCAAGACTCAAGAAATAAATTTCCAAATATCCAGAGAAAAATCACATGAAAAGAACAATGAATTAGGAATCCAAAGCAAAAAGAATAGGATCAAAACTCAAAATATTGAAGACTATGGAAATTAGACAAGGCAGACTGGTCAAGAAAGGAAATAGAAGAAACTATGAGCAAAGAGAAATTAATTCTGACACGTGGATCAATGAAAAAAATAAAATAAAAATATGATAAAAAACTAGAGACACAAAATAAGACTCATGATTTTTTTTGGGAATTTTTGGATGAATAAAAATATTTTATATGAATTAAAATGGAACTGGATTAAATGAAAATTAAAATGAAGAAAAGAAATTAAAGACTTGAAGGAGGTGAGGAAAGTAAGGTTGTGCGCAGGAAATGGATTGGGCTTGGAACAGTGAGGTGCGCATAGCACACTGGTGAGGGCCCAGGTTGCACTGAAGCATGGCTATTACGGTGGGAATTAATTGAAATTATAAAGAAATGCTGGGAAAAAGATGGAACGCCAGATCAATCTGATGGCTGGAGAATACCACCTCATTAATTGAGGTGGCAATTAAACGCATGGTTATTGGCTGGACGCACGCTTCTACAATGGACGCTGCCACAACATGAATTAAATGAAAATAGAATTTAAATAAAAGGAATGGAGGGAAATTGAGGACATGTGGCAGCGCAATAGGCCTTGGATGAGGGATCCAACGGCTGAAACTTCTTCTTCTTCCCTATGAAACCCTAAATGGAGCAAAACAAATTCCGGTGACCGGAGCTAGGGCTCCGGCACCGGAGACCAAACCAGAAGCAAAAATTTACCAAAAAATGAAAATGAATAGTCCAGATTGACTAATTAGACATCACTGAACTCAAATATGGCATCAAAAATAGCTAGATCTCAATGGATTGGACGGATCAAAGCAAAACAACATTGATCATCAAACTTTAAATGCATATAACTCATGATATAATGCACCAAAATCAATTCTACAAAGTGCAGCATGATCAGCAAACATCAAGGAACAAAAATCAACAATTAAATTCCATTTCCAGAACATGAAGTTTCAAGCCATACCTGAGATGGAGACCTTGAAATGTTGAGCTAGAAATCCAAACAATCCGTGCAAATCACTCCTCTTACTCCTTAGATGCAAAATAAATGCATCTAAGGTCTTGAAATGGTGTGGATCTGAGGTTTCAACACAAGAGGCTTTGAAATGGCAAGCTTCCAATTCTGTGCTTTAAGCTTGAATGAGTGGATGATTCTTGATCTAGATGACTCACTGATCAAGAATATGGAAGAAGTTTGTGGAGAATGTAAAGGAATGGAGAAATATGAAGAAAAATGCAAGAATTCAAGAAAGTTGAGAATGAGAGAATGAGAGAGAATTCAGATCTGGTTTTTGCCTAATTCTCTTTGTTATGATGTAAAAAGTGAGTGCTGAAAGTGTGAAAGAAAGTGCACGAAAATTGAATGAGAAAAGTGTCAATATGCATCATGTGCACTTGGTGGAATAAGCATGCCATGCTCATGCTCTCTTGGGCCTCTCAGCATGTGTGAGCTTCATTTCCCACCCTTGATCCAAATCCATTCACTCCTGGCCCTTAGATGCAAGTGTCACACTTATTTCATGAATTTTGCAAATTGGCATGTTTTGGAGGGAGTTTTTCAAAGTGCACGAAATTGGACAATTATCTTGAGCAAAATGGTCCTTATGCAATGTATTTTAAGTTTGAAACAAGTTTGGGCCTGTACCAATTCACAAAAATCAGATTGGAGCCTTCTTGCACATGGTGGCTTTTTGAAAAATCAAATTTGCCCTAGAATCATGCAAATTTTCGAATGGCCTAGGGGATGATTCATGAATCCGGTGAAAAAGTACTTGTACTTTTTGAAAATGGCAGCCCTTACTCTCCAACTTTCATGTTTGACTTTGGTCCATTTGAAGAATTTTTGATCATGTTAAGGCCACTTGAAAATTAGGGCAAAACTTGCAAAATTTGGAAAACTTCAAAAACCAACTTTGTGCCATTTTTGCAAAACCCCTCAAATATCCATGATTCTTGAACTTTAGGCATTCCAAACCTATTATAACATTGTGAGGACCCCTCTTGGCCAAAAAAATTGGGTTAGACCCCTTGAAATTGCACAGTTGACTTTTTCAGGGCTCTGTTGACTTTTTCCTTCATCTGCAAGCAACTGAGGCATTGACTGACTTCCACATGGAATTTTCTCATGAAATTTTACACATAGTATCCTCTTAACATGTAGAAGACTTGGACCAAAAGAAATGGCCAAAGTTGTGAGATCTTGGTGCTTGAATCTCAAACCCTAATTAGGGTGCTTTGCATAGGAGCTTTGCTTTGTCCCGAGATCTCTGATGATCATGCAATCTTCTGAGCCTTTGTCAATGGACTTGATCTTGTAAATGGAGTATAGACTCACCATATAACCCGCACAGACTCATTGGGACCCTTGTCATGGCTTGAAAGGCTTCAAGGAACTCCACAGATGACCATATGCTTGATGCTAGGACATGAGGGATGTTATGCTTCATCTTTCCATGATATGATGCTGAGAAAATGATATGAGTATGGTGAATATGATATGGTATGATGCTTAAAATGAAGAGGGCAAATTTGGGGTGTTACAAGCGTACTCATGAACATGTCAACCACCGACTATGGAAGCTTGTCATATGGTTTCAAGAGTCGCCACCGACTTTTATTTCATCCAATTAGGAAAGGCATAAAAGAACATGAAAGACCTTTTAAAATATTTTGAGTTTGGGGGTAAGTTATACAAAGGGAAGGTGTTAGCACCCTTTGTATCCATGGTTACCCATGGGCTCTTAACTGCTTAGCTCACTTTATACTTGTTTTGTTTGAAAAGTGTAGTGTATGATTAAAATATTTTCATAAAGATTTAACTTTGTAATGATTCTCGTATAAATGTATACAAAGTGTTCACTTGTTTGAAAGTATTTTGAAAAAAAGTGACGGGTGTAAAAAGCATTAGTTTTGAAAGTTGTGAGCAAGTATTTCAGAATTACTTACCTTAAGTTGTAAGGTCTTTCTTGTCATTTTTGTTTCCTTAGGGATAGAAATATCCTTACTATCAGTTAGTAAGTAGTCTTATCCTTGTATTTGGAGGGACAAGCGTAGAGTCATCGAATGGTCATAGAAGGCAACATGTAAGGATACCTTAGCAATTCAAAGGGACTATCATCATATTCGTAGGGACAAGATCATTTATTCGAAGGCAACTTTGAAGGGATAACAGGGGACTATGATCTTTTACTCGAAAGGCAACTGTGATTATTTATTTCTTTAGGCAACAAGTTAAAGTATCTCTACGTTCGAGGGAATTGACCATTTATCGTAAGGCAACAAAGAGAGGTTACCCTAGAGGTGTGAGTGTGCAAGTGTATTCAATTCAGTTATTTTAGTCTTGAAATTAGGGTTATCTAACGATTGATTTTAGTCTTACCATACAATCCTATTAAACATACATCTAACAGTTTATAGTACGGAAAAATAAACTTAAGTTTAAGATATTACATGGCCTTGGGAGAGATACATAATTATAAAAAAAAACTATCAAAAATATAAAGTGTGGAAAAATAAACCTAAGTTATTACATGACTTTAGCATTTACATTATCGTAGAAAAAGAATCGGGTGAGAAAAATAAATCTGAATGATTACAAATCCATACAACCTATACATTTATTCTAAGAAATAAAATTGGGAAGAAAGGATGAGATGAACAAAAGTTTCAGATATCGATTAATTGATTTTGGTTAGAAAAGATAAATTATTGATTAATTTGATTAAAAAAATAAACCTAATTTAATTTAATTTAATTATATTAGAAAAATATTTTTATTATTTTATGGTTTTTATGAAAAAAAGATTTATTATGCTTTCTATTTTTTGATTGGTTAAAACAATAAAAATAATTGAATTAATTAAACAAATTAAAAGAAAATAAAATAAGAAGAAATAATGGAAAGAAAATAAAATAGGTCAAAAAACAACAAAGGGGAGGGCGATAAGGTTTGAAACTGAGGCCCTCTTGCTTCCCATGCGCGCTCCACACCACCATGCCATTTGGTCTTTGGTGATTATATCTGGAAAGAAAAATATATATTAAACAGAAAAAAATCAAATTTTCAGCCATTGTTCATCGTCTTCCCCATGCACTTTTACCTATGTTGTTGGCTCCGTCGCTAAATCTTATAGTGACGGTTTTACCCGTCACTATAGGACCTGCAAATTAAAACATCATAAAAATGTCATATCAAAAAAAAATCTAAGGGCATGGATCGACTGGAAATAACCCTAGGAACTCATTGGTGCCCTCCATTTGGCCTAAAAATGTCTGTAAATGGAGATTCTAAACATGAAAGTTTTATGCCCTAACAATAGCATCTCTTGATTCACACGTGAAACCTTCAAACTAATTGCTCAAGAATGCTCCATATGCTCATACAAACACAAAAACATATCAATATATCACAAAATATGATTAGATTAGAAGTTTCAAAGATTCAAAGTTTTACCAAAAAATCGTGCCCTTGATGAGCTTGATTCAAGCTTTGAAACTTGCAACAAAGGATTGGGACTTCTTCCTCTGGTCCTTAAGAAGAAGAATTAAGCCTTGGAAGGGATTGAAACTTAGTAAAAAATGGGATACGAATTTTGAAAGTTTCTTGAAAATTTTGGAATTTTTTAGAGTTCTTTGATCAATGATTTCGTCCCCTTGCTATCTGAAGGTGTTATGTATTTATAGAGGAAGAATTTAGGTCAACTTGTGGGCTTGGGTTCACATCATTTTGGCATGATAGGATTTGATTTATTTTGTCAATGAAACCCTTATATTTTAGTCATATTTGGCCATCATATCTTTCTCCTCTTGTTTTGCACAAATTTTGGATCAAATATTATGTAAATAACTCTCAATATCTGATCCTAAAATAGTCCAAATATCAAATCTTTGATTTTTCATATTTATTTTGATTAAAATTGAATTTAAATTAATTAAATCCAATAAAATATGAAATAAATAAATAAAATCAGAAAATATAACTTAGGGGTCGTGGACTATCTTAAGATTAAGTTTGGATAGTGAAAAGATAGGCTCATTTGGCAAAAACTCAAGTTTTGGTCATTGTTTGCCTTATACACCTATTCAATTTTGCTCAACTTTAATAATGCACAACTCTCTCAATTTTTATACTATGAATGTGTTCTTGGACTTTTTAGAAAGTTTTAAGTTTTCTTTAATCACTCCTTTTGGTTCCATGTCAATTTGATCATCCATATTCAAGTTATGAGCTTTTGAAAAAGTTGACTTTATGTTGACTTTTTAAAGTACATGTAATGTCTTGGCTCATATCTCTCAAATGAAGCATTTATGGCTTTGGCCTTAGAGAGACAAAGTTGTAGAGAATTTAATTTCCTTAAATATAGGCTTTGGTTGGGCAATTTATAGTGAAGCATGTGAAAGTTAGGTCTGGTCAAAGTTCAGTTGACTTTCTCCTTAAGAAACCCTAATTTAGCAACTTTTGCCTTGTGATGAATTTGAGGTTTTCTTGATGAATCATGATCAACCATTGATCAAATGATGAATCTTAATTCATAATATTGATGTTGAGCAAAGTTTTTGAAATTTGACTGTATGTTGACCACAGTTGACTTTTTAACCAAGTTAATTGATTATTGATTATCTGAGCATCTGACTGACCAAACCTTTAGGGCAAGTATTGAAACTTGACATGTCAGATGATCAAGTGGTAGTGGGAATGGAATGAACATGTACTTGAACCCCAAGGTACAGGGTTCGATTCCCATGAAAGGCAAAAACTATACTAGTGAGGGTGGTAGAGAAGATCGTGAGGTAATAGTGCCAGGAGCGCATAAGGCTCAGGTTGTTACATAAATTTTTTACCTCCACCAAGAATAGAACCCACACACATTGGGTTACTTGTACATATTTACCACCACTAAGCCATTTCACACCCTTCTACCCCAAAGGGAAATATTTAGAGTAATATCAGAGTAACCACAAGAAGGGTATCATATATCTATCGAAAACGTCAATATACAAAAGAAGTATCTCTTCAAATAACATAATATGACAACAATGTAGTAACTAAAACCCCATCCCGGTGTTACATAACACAGAGAAGGACACAAAGAATCTAAACCACTCCTAAGGTAAAAGTGTATATGTGAGGTAATAGTGTCGGGAGCGCAGAAGTCTCGGGCTGTTACAAAGAGGACTATCCTTTCATTTGAGGATATGTTGAGGGCTTGTGTGCTAGAACAAGGAGGAGCTTATGATAGCTACTTGTTGTTGATTGAGTTCACCTATAACAATAGTTTCTATTCTAGTATTGAAGTGGCACCATTCAAGGATTTATATGGTAAAAGGTATAAGACACCTTTGTGTTGGTACGAATCCGGTAAGAATGATGTACTTGGACCTGAAATTATGTAGAAAACATTTGAGAAGATCAAGATGATCCAAAAGAAAAAGAAAGATTCACAGAGTCGCCATAAGAGTTACCATGATAAGAGGAGGAAAGAACTTGAGTTCTAAGAGGTAAATCAAGTGCTTTTGCGAGTTACGTCAGTAACCAGTGTTGGTCGAGCTTTAAAGTCCTGGAAGCTCACTCCACGTTTTTTTGTCCATATCAGATTTTACAGAGGATAGGAGAGGTAACCTATCGGATCCCCTTGCCACTTTTGCTTGCTAATATTCATGATGTGTTTCATGTGTCTCGGTTGAGAAGATACACTTTGGATCCATCTCATGTAATACAAGTGAATGATGTACATGAGAGAGAGAGAGAGAGAGAAAGAGAAAGAAAGAGAGAGAGTCAGAGAGAGAGAGAGAGAGAATTTGGTTGTTGAGGCATCACTCGTGCGAATAGTGAATCAAGAAGCGAAGTAGTTGTGTGGTAAGGAGATTTCCTTGGTTAAGGTAGTATGTAGAGGACCAGCTGATGGGAGCATGAAGTGGGAGCTGGAGAGCCAGATGAGAGAGTAGTATCCGACTTTGTTCCCTTCAGGTAATTTATGAGAGAGAAAATTTTATAAGTGGGGGGTGTTGAAACACCGCGAAATTTGATTAAATTATTTAATCAGTTTTCTTCATATTTAATTTGATTACTTAGTATACGAAATGCTTTTAATTAAGATGTACGGTGATTTTTATTTGCATTTAGAGTCTTGGTGTTGAGTACATTGTATCCATTGTGGCATATGTAATTTTTTGATTTCGTTGATATTGGTGGTTAAGAATACTTGTCTAGTTTATATGAATGAATCGTGTGGTTTTTTATTGTAGCTCGATTTTCGTGACCTCTGACCCCGTTTGTGTTTTACTGCATTGGTGCTACTTTATGATTTCAATTTTTATCTTGTGAAGTTGGTTAAGGAAAGGAAATAGATATCTTAAACTAACCCTGCTCGGCAGATGTTATCCGACAAATGCCTAAAATGTTTTTTTAGGGTCTCTATTTTTTGGTTATTTTGTCAGAAAGTTTGTCCTTGGTTTTCTTATACTACTTATGTCATAGTTTACTTGTTTCCTTCTTATGAAATGGGATTGGGTAAGTGTTGGGTGATTGATAGGAGAGATTGGTGTTTTTGTTTAATATGCTCACAAAGATCTTACAATCTCATGTCTACGTACCCCCAAAAATAGAATTGGGAGATCAGAGTGATCGTAGTTCCTCCTAAATCTATGGGAGGAAGGTTTTGTTTGTGTCTTGTTCAAAACCCAAGCGTGAAGCTAAAATGTTGATTTGTGTCTTGTTAAAATCCCAAGATTAAAGTTGAAAAGGTATTTAACTGTCTTGTTCAAATCCCAAGATTTAAGCTATAAGTTGAGATATGTGTCTTGATTTAAGTCTAAGAGAAATTTTTTTGAGAGTTGAGTCTTGATTTTAGTCCAAGAGGAGGTTGTGTACTTGGTGTGTCTTGATTTGAGTCCAAGAGAAGACTGTATACTGAGTGTCTTGTTCAAAAACCAAGATTGAAGCTAAAAGGTGTTTGATAGAGAGAATTTGTCATCTCTAAAGGAGAGGAAGGTGGATTTTTTATGTGCCTTGATTGAAGCCCAAGGTTGAATCTAAACAAAGAAAACTGACTCTATTGGAGAAAGTTTATTTGTCTTGTACAAAGCCCAAGATTGAGGATGAAAATTATTTGTGAGAGACTGTTGACTCAAATGGGAATTTTTTTTGTCTTGTACAAAGTCCATAATTGAGGCTGACTGGTTGGAGAATTGTCTTATATGAAGTCTAAGAGGAGGTTGACTATTGCGGAAGTCTTTGTACAAAGCCCAAGAGGAGGCGGACTGCTGAGGATTTGTGAATACTTGAATGATTGTGATTGGACCCTTTGGGGTTTGATGTTTATTGGTGAAAACTCAATGTATAAAGCCCTAGAGAAGGCTAATCCAATAGGGATTTCCATATGCTTTAGGAATCTCTATGGATGGTGAGACTTTCCAAGTCTGCTTGTATGAAGCCCGAGAGGAGGCTAATTCAGCTGGAGAAAATCATTGTATAAAGCCCAAGAGGAGACTAACTCTAGAGGGATTCTAGAGATGATTAAATCATGTTGATGATTGAGGATATCCTAGAGGTTTTTTACTTTGATTAGGGGAAAATAATTTGTATAAAGCCCAAGAGGACGTTATCTATTGTAGGAAGCTACCATGAGATCTTGATTCTTCTAGGGAAATTAAATTTGTGGTTGAGAGGGGGGACTGAGGTCTATCCTTATGCTTTTAGGAAGCCTATGGGTCCTTGTATAAAGCCCAAGAGGAAGTTGGCTCTACAAGTGGTTTTGAGGGTTGATGAATTCTAAGCTGGAGAATAACTATGGAAGGTCCTACAGGTTTTTATGCTTCTGAGGATCTATGGTGATGAATAACTAATGGTTTATGTTGTGCTTGTAGGAAGCCTAAGGGACCTTGTATGAATCCCAAGAGGAGGATGGGAACTTATAAGAAGCCTGATGTATTCTTGTATAAAGCCTAAGAGGAGGCTGAGGGGGAACCTTTAAGAGGCTTGTTGGTCCTTGTATAAAGCCCAAGAGGAGGCTGAGAAAAGTTCAAGAAAGGATTTATCGGGAGTAAGTCCTTTCTGTATTTGAATTGTTCAAAGGGGGAAAAGAAATTCAAGAGAAAGTTTCACCAGGAAACACTTGTCTCTGGGGAATTGAATTTCCTTTGTAGATAGAATTATTGATCTAAATAATTATTGTGAAAGAAAATCCTATAAACATTCTAAGAAGAGGTTCACCGGGAATACTTCAATTCTTATGTCCATATTGTTTATGCCCAATAGGAAGCTAGATTGTATTAGGCGTTTCCTATGTGGATACTAGTTTATTATAAACTAAGGTTTCTTATATGAAGGATCCTACCGTTTAATCTTAAATCTAAACCGAGGATGAACTTTTAATTTAAACAGATATGCACAAGTATATATACAGATATATGAAGAAGAAATAAACACACACACACACACACACACACACACACACACACACACATATATATATATATATATATATATATATATATATATATATATATATATATATATATATATATATATGTGTGTGTGTGTGTGTGTGTGTGTGTGTATTGAATAGGAAGGAGAGGCCCAAGTGTATTGTGATTTGATTGGTATGTTTTAAGAAGTTTAAAATAGCGAGATGACCTTGAACATATAGGACTGAGGCTTACAGCTCAAGGAGAGGCCCGTGAAATATGTTTGTTGTTTAAAATATTATTTATTTACAAAGAGGCGGGGCTTATTCCAAAAGGAGGCCCAGATGAATTGTTTTGAAAACGACGATCGTGCCGAGATTTTGAAAACCACATCGGGACTTATACTATATCAAAATCCCAAAATTTATTGAAAAATAAAAATGGTTGGGTCTTACACTCTACAAAGAGGCCCAAAGATTGTTTTGAAATGAGACATGGGGCTTACAACTCAAAGAGATGCCCAGTTGAAAAACAAGGGTCGCACTATTACTTTGAAAATCATATCGGGATTTATACTACATCAGAGGCCCAAAGATTAAATTGAAAATAAAAGGGGTTGGGTATTACACTCTACAAAGAGGCCCAAGGATTGAATTTAAATGAGAACTTTAAAAAATCAAGGAAACCCCTAATTTTGTATTTTTAAATGTATTTTTCAAAGAAAATCCAAGAAAAATGAATAAAAATACCAAAGATATTGAATAAAAAAAGTTATGAACTTTAATTAATGTTTGAAAATCACTGTTTAATCCACATGATGATTTGAAATCCAATTGGTTATGCAAAATCAAGAGAAAGAATTTATTTTAAAAGGGTTTAAAACAATTAAAAGGAAATTCTTTACATAATTCAAAAATATATCCAATAATAATTTTGTGTGGAACAAATTAAATAAATGTGTGATTGACAAGTGTGCAAAAAATCATTCAAAAATATATTAAAAATTATGAAAATATAAAGAAAAATCACAAAAAAACAAATCTCATTTTGGCAAAAAGGGGGGTCGAACCCACGCCCTTGGACACAAGGAGACTTGAAAACGTGAGCAGCTACCACTGGGGTGGTGATACATTTGTTGATTTTAACACAAAGAATAATATTAATAGTAGAACTAGTTTTAAGTTTTGAAAAATGACGCCAACCATCTTATTCTTCCTCGAGCCAGCTCGCAGGTTGCAAAACCTACTATAACTCTCTGATCACACAACCATTTTGGATGGAATAAAAACAAAAGTTGTGTGTTTTTGAACAAGAAACTCAGTGGTATAGGTTAATTGCATTTCTTTTTAGTGTGGAGCAAGATAACTCATGATTATCGTATGAATCCTAGAAAATGCATAAACCCTATGAAATTCTCTACACAATTGTTTTGGTGTAATTGATTGAGGGGAAATGTTTAACATACATGCAGAAACATAACAAAAGATTTAGGCCTTAAAGATGATGCATGAGTTATGAAGTTGAGATTTTGAGAACTCACCTTGCAAGAAGAACTGGAAATCTGCCTTGGAGGTGTTACAAAAGAGAAATAATTACCCTTATAGCTCCATTTGGTGTTGTGGATTATGTTGCAAGTCTTGGAATAATTTGAAACTCCTTAGAACTTTTGTCTCGAATCCATATGCATGTTGAAGCTATGCAGATTCTAGTGTTATAGAAGTGATTAAGAGATTTATATAACTTTTATAGTGTTTATGTGATGTGTTTGAATCATCAGTTTGAAGGGAATTTCTCTCTAACTCAAAACCCGGTAGTAATTTCTTGAGAACTTTGAACTTTGGTGCTTAAGGAGGAATTGAAAGAAAATAATGTTGTGGTGTGTTTTGGTCTGTGCTAAATGATCATGGAGGAGCTCTATTTATAGGCAAAGATTTGTGTCAAGGCCTATGACTTGGATCTCAAAGGATAAAGATTAAATTCAATGGTCTTTGGCTTGCATAAATGCTTCTTACACTAGGTATTATTGTTGTGCCAAATAGATCAGCTATGTCTTGGCTAAATCCACATTCCTCAGTCCTCTTAATTGTTGTTTATTGATATAACTTGACTTAAGAGAGTGAGAATCTTTTAATATGCATTATTCCTCACTGTTGCCTTTGAATCCAAGGCATGTGTGCCAAAACTCATGATTTCAAAAAGAGAAGCTTTTTGGCATCTTATCTCAACTTTGAAGGTTTGAAATGATGCAATCTAATCCATATTGAATGAATTTGGCATATTGATCATTGCTTGAGACCTAAAAATCGTGTACCGCAGGAATCGCTCAACTGAATTTCCAAAACAACTGCAACAATGTGTCTTATGGCAGCCATAACTCTTGGTCCAAGTGGAAGCTTTTCACGCCAATAAGCTCTTTGGATTGCTGGAAATATGTACAATAACCTTGAAGTTTGTATATGAACTTAATTCAGCTTATAACCATGTGAAAAGATCCTCTGAGTTTTGATGTTTGGGTTGAAATCCAACTTGGACAGAATTTTGTCTAAGTGTTGGATGAACATCTTTGAATCATGAACTTTAAACCTTCATATCTTTTAACTCATGAACTTTTTGGAATATGATCATCAAGAACAAAGTTGTAGTATGAAATATGATCTATTATGTAGGCTTTGGAGCAAAAATATTGGATGTGTGGATCAAAAGTTATGGAATTCCAAAGTATGGTACTTGAACATCAATTTTTAGTAACTTAGAAAAAATATGAATTTCTCAAGATTGTCCCTTTTACAAGTTATCTCAATTTCTTGATTTTTGTCATGTTCAAATGCAAAAATGAACCATATATTCTTGAATTATAGGTCATGGTGAATATTTTTGGCTAAAAAATAAAACTTTGACTTTTAGTCCTTAGATAAAAATTACACTATAAAACCTTAATCCTTGATTTTTTGTTTGTGCACTTCTTGAGGCATTTCAAACTTGGGAATGGACTTCAAAGGTGTATATGAGATATTTAATCAATATCATTGGGTATTAAATCATGTCCAGATGAAAATTTTAATTTTTGGAGCCCCAACCAATCAAAACCCTAATTTGGTGACATGATGATCTTGAGGCTTGGTCCACTTGAGATTGTGCAATCATGTGCTTGATCTTTGAAGTTGAGATTATATTGACTTATATGGATGATATAATAGTTTGAAGAGTTGTATATAATGCTAATATTTAACTGATCTTTTTCCTGAATCCTCTTGTGAAGTCCAAAACCCTAGTTCATTGTATGTGCAAAACAAGAAACAAACTTTGATGTTCTCCAATGGTTTAATGATGTATAAAAAAATGTATGCAAAAGATGTCAAATTTATGAAAATGACATGAGATCTTGGGGATCAAACTTTAGGGTATGACATTGATGTTTGCTTAGCCTACCCATGCATACTTTTGCATTATTATATAGTATGTGCATATTCTCACACCTTTGTTGTTTGTTTGGTTTTGTGCTGCTCCTTGGGGTACAAAAGAGCAGGTAAATGAGTAGCTGCTTAGAGACTGAAGGATGACATTGAGGTTGTTCTTCTATTTCCTATTGTATGAAATATTTAGATTCCATTTCTCTGATATATAACAATGGATAGATAAACATTTGTTTCATAATTTGATATTATTTTGATGTCATTGATGTGAGTAATAGACTTGTAAATCGTTATGTTCTACGTTATTGAATTACTTTATTTAAATTATTTCCGTTGCGATGAGCCTATGTAAATGTGAGCGTGTGATCATAGAGGTTTAAATTATTGGATGTTTTATTTGACATGTGTTATAGAGCAAGTTTATGTTGTGTTTGAGTGACACCTTATGTGTGTAATTGTTTTATTTTCGTATTTTTTGCGTTGGGGGTATTTAGGGTGTTACAGTTAGCATTCAATCTATATTAATGATCCCAAAATGCGGGATGATATATAGATCATTAGACAATAGAGTTACACACATTGGCCTCCCACAGGGACAAGAAATTATTTTTTCTCCTTCTAACAATTGTTTTAGAGTGGTATTACTTTTTTTACAATCCCATATGCAATACATTGGCTATGAGACATTTGAAACCACAAGCATTCTTCTTAATACAAAGTAGTGGTCATTTTCTATTGAATATCTTTCTCTAAAGAGTCTAGAAAGCTATTATACCTATAGCAAGGACTTTTATGAATATAGTTTAACCATGACAAATGCTCCCTTTTCTTTTTGAAGATGTTACCTAAAGTTTCTTGATTCTAACTCCTTAAATTAGTGGTAAGTTGTGTAAGAGAATAAATAAAGATAAAACATGTTCCTCATTTCTCATTCATTAGTTATTAGAAATCTTCTTAAGTAACCTAAGTTACTTTAAACTTGAAAGTATGGTTACAACTACTTATAGGTTCCTTTCTATGTAGGGCATGGTCGGATTGCACCCTAGGGAGGAATTTGGTGAACCCTGTGTGGTGTTTGAGCCTCTAAGCTATTGTAAACACCCCAAATTTTCCCTCACTCATTTCACAATGGCTTGTGGTTGTTTTCATTTGCATAAGTTCAATCATATCATTTCATATTGCATGTTTGTTTCACTGCATTGGTTCAAGTCATCTGCATTTAGGGTTGGTGATCTGAACAAACCAAGAGCCATCTGAGCCACTCCAAATTTCTCCAATCATCTCAAGAGGGTACATGTATGTTCAAGCATCATATTATATCCTCCCAAGACCAAGAAAGCCAGAAAATCACAAGAACTGAGAAAGGCATGGAAGCAGAGCCAGGGTTGACTACACAGATGACCTAGAATTAGGGTTTTGGTTTCAGAGGCCATAACTCCAAGTTTTTTGGTCATTCTTGTTTATATTGGTCATTATATGCTATAAGGATCATACATACCAATTTTCATGAAGAAATTCAATGGGGAGGGCATCTGATCAATAAATGACTTCTTGAACAAGTCAGTGCAAAATCAGGGCATCTGAGCCCCCCAATCACCCATCCAAAGGGTCTTCTCCATCATTTTGGGTGTACGTGATATTTATTTGATCTTAGAAGAAGTTAGAAGTTCACAAAATTGAAGAATTTCAAGCCATTTGCAAAGTTGCCATTTTGGGAAAGTGACTTGTAATGCAAAATTGCCATTTTGGGAAAGTTTTTCAACCCCCTCTTTTTGATTCAAAAATGCTTCAAATGAAAAATTCTTGGTCATGAAAATTGTAGATTTGATCATCCCTTTTCAAAAAGTACAAGAACTTGATCTAATTCATTTTAGAACTCAAGTTAAGGTTTGTCAAAGTTGGGAAAAATCACTTAATTTTAACTTTTGTACCAAAGAGGGAAGTTTGCAAATTCTTATGCCAATCCAATTTGGGACCTCTAATGCATCTCTACACATCATATCATCCTAGTGCAACTCATTTGGATCAGATTTGTGCCTTGAATCACAAGCTTTCATGCTTAGAACTTCACAAATTTCAAAAGGGGCCAAACTTCCCAAAAATTGCAAAACATCACACAAACTTCATCCCACTTGCCAAATTGCCTCAAAGCCAATTCCATGGACTTCCCTAAAAGTCAGCTACGCAGGACACCCCATTGTCCTTGGCCTGCCACCAGCCCATGCCTTCACTTACACAAATGTTGACTTTATGCATTTTGCTCCATACCAATCACACTGCTCCACAACAACTCTCTGACCTATCAAGGATTGATATGTGGACTTCAAGCAACCCAACACATAACACAACACAAGCTGAAACCTCCAAGAACTCAGCATACACAAAATCCCCCAAATTTGCAAAAGCTATCGAATCTCATAACTCAGCCAACAAACATCAAAGCTTCTTCCACCATTCAACTACACACTCATTGTTGATCATTTCCCACCCTTCATTTTGCCCTAAAACACCCAGAATAAAAAACACGATTTTGACATTTCATGAACTGAACTTCTGCCAACTTCATTTTGAGGCCATTTAAACTCCAACCAAGCACCACAAGCTCTTGAGGGGAGTCATTGGAGTGGATTTGAGGCAAAGAACTGGCCAGAAAGCTCCTGGTTTGAAAGCTCAACTTCAGGTAGCCATGGCATTTATTTTTCCAGAACCTTCATTTTATGTTATAGAATGATTCTATGTGTTCCCCTGATTGCCATGATATGTTTGGTTTTGAAAATAGTTGAGAAATAAGCATTTCATAAGCTTCTGAAATTTCTGAGATGTTTTCCGTTTTGCTTCGATTCTCGTTCTTGATGATGAATAAATGATTTTTGTTGTGTGATTCTTGTTAGGGATGATGTGAGGATCATTTCTGGAGAGTTTTAGGGCTTGGGGTTGCGTATTGAGTGAGATAGCTTGAGAGGATAGTCGGAGAAGATGACCGGAACACTGTTTCGGTCACCTGAAAGTGCTTAGGGTTCAGATTAGGGCTTAATGATGTAATTAGCGTAGTTTGAATCTCAGCCATCCAGATGCGTGCGCTGGTCAATTCCCTCCCTTTCTCATTCAAATCTGGACCACTGGATCAGTTGACTTCCATTAATTCATTTTTTAATTTCATTTTAATTGCATTTCTTTCTACGTTTTATTAAAAATAGCAAAACACTTTCAAAATTTTTTATCTTTTGCATTTCCCTTTCAAATAACTTTCTCATTCTGAAAATAATTTTTATTTTATTTTTTGCATAAAATTCGTATTTTTAAAATATTTAAATGTTTATTTTAATTAATTAATGAGAATTAATTAATTAAAATACCATTTAAGTTTCTAAAAATCACCAAAAAAATCACATTGCATCTTGATACATTTAGAAACATTATCAAACCCTTCACACAAATTTATTTTTGGTTCTTGACCTATTTTGACATTTTTCTTTGGATTTAGGGTTCTTAAAAGTCAATATTTTTGCCCTAACTTAGAAAAATCCTTTCTGCCTAACCATGAAGAGTTTGATGATGACTCTTTTTGCACTGCACTCCTCATGTCATGTAGTTTCTAGGATAAAATTGGTTTGAATTTATCTTTCATTTTCAATTTGTTTTGAATTTTTCATTGTGAGGTATCCTAAAACCCTAGCCAACTTGGGAAAATCATAACTTCTTTAGGGTTAAGAGTTAGGTCTTCCCCTTTGGGCAGTGAACTTGTATAGGTTTAGGGTACCCTTGATCCCATTTTCAATTTTTTATCTTGTCATTTGCTTCTGATTTTGGATTTTGCTTTGTATCTTGTGCATAAACCCTAATTTGCTTCTTCATTTGCATTCATCCTTCATGTGCTTGCATACATGAGCTTGCCATAACATTTTGTGCATCCACATGAAACATAAGACATCTTAGGACATATTAGAATCATGACTGATCATTGCATCATCCATTTTCCTTGCTTTTGCTTTCATTTCATGTCATAGGCATTCATGATCTTCCATGCTTCTTTAAGTTTCATTTGCATCTTCATGACTTGTATGATCATTCACACCTCATGACATGTTTTCATACCATCTAATAGCATAATTTGCATCATGAATATGCTTCTGGTTTTGGTTTCATCTTTGCATTTCATCCCATTTTCATTTCTTTTCATTGCTTGTTGCTAACTTTGCAGGTGGTAAGTTTTTGAGAAGTGAATATGCCTTCATTTCTCATAATTTATTTTCATCTCTCTTATGCATCATTGTTGCATTTTACTTTTGTATTAGAGTGAGCTTTCTCATTCAAGTTCTCTCCTCACTTTCTTTCTTCAAGGAACTTATCTTCTTAAGTGAAGTAAGTTGACTTGCTTTTTCTGCTTCTCTTCCATCTTTGCTTCTTCCTTGGTGGCTCACCTTGAAGATCTTCTTGCAAGCCTCATTAACCCTAGGGACACCCAAGCATGATCACAATTAGGGTTTGATTAGTCCCCCCATTAGTTTTTCCTTTGTGTCATCTTTGTGTCTTCTCTTCTCATCCCTTAATCAAGGACTAAACCCTTAAGGCTTTAAGGCTTTGTGATTAGGGTTATGCATGTATCCTTCTATTAGGATGGAGTGTATAACTTTAATCCTAAGTGTTAAACCTTTAATGTGTTTAAATCCTTTAATCAATCCATCTAATAATCACTAAGACATCAAGCTTGTAACTTGGGCCTTGCATTAGGGTTCTAATTCTTCCTTAATTGGTTAAGAAGGACTAACCCTAGTGTTAATGGACAAGTCCTCCTCAAGTTGTCTTACCAATCATAAAATCCACTTCTTAATCTTACCATTAATTAAAATCCACTTTAATAAAGGCTTTGTTTTGCCATGAGGTTAATCCATAATCATGGATTAAGTTGAGGAGCCTTCCTCAGCTTAAATGTTCTCATCTATCATCCTTCTATTAGGATGGTGTAATGGGTCCATTAAATCTTTGATTATGGCTTAAACTCATTACTTAACACCAAACAAAAACTCCAAAAACATCTAAATAAATGCAAGTAGGTTAATGATCTTAATCCTACATCATGGTGATTAAGTGTGAGGTGCTTACTTCATACTTAAGGTATTCTCATTACCCCTAATCAGAGGGAGGATGTGATGAGTTTACTAACCCTTGGCTTAGGCTTAAGATCATTTTCTTATGACAAATTCAAAAAGCAATAAAAGATTGAAAACATCAAAAACAGACAATAATCGTCTCCTCTGGGATTCTTTTCTCACCTCATTCACTCACAAACGGGAACTCGCTTCTTCCGTCTAATGCAAGACAGTTTGAACCTGATCCAGACAGGTCATACACTTGAGCATAGACAAGTAAGCAGTTCACCAGTCAATTTACCTTTCAGTCTCTTCGAGTCGAACTACAGTGTTCTGACTTCCTCATTGCACGAGAGGATACGTAGGCATAACTTAACGGTTATCGAACAAAAGTCTATGTATATTCCCCCCTCCCCCAGCATTATTCTTTTAGCCTCATTATCTTGAGCTTTGCACCTCTGTTCCAGCACTGACACTTCACATATTTCTCTTCACTTTCTTCTAGCACTGACACTTGCATTCTTACCAACTTTTATACACAAATTGCACTGACACTACCCCTTTTAAACACAAATCTTTCAAGCATGGATCCTGTCGAGTACGGCGGACAATCTGGGTGCTAATACCTTCCCAGGTTGTAACCAACCCCATTTCTCAGTTTCTCTGGTTCGCAACCGTCTTATCCATCTTTTCTTAGGTTTATGCAGCATTACCTTTCCTTTGGGATAAAAATGCCTAGTTGGCGACTCTTTTCATTCTTTCCTTTCTTTCACCGACCGTTCGCGTCTGTACCCCTCTTGACTAGGTGTCATTTGGTGGGAGCGACAGCTTGGCGACTCTGCTGGGGATCCTTATACTGCAACCAGGGCTTCTGGTTCTTTTTGTGGGTTCCTCCTAGCGCTTGTTTGATTTGTGTTTATTGGGGTGTTATGTGCTATGTGTGTTATTTATTTTGCTTTATTTACTGCTTTATGCACAGCTTTATTTATTGCTTCATTTACAGTCTTGCATATTTCATACTGTCATTTGCTGGATCTGGTTTTCTGTTTTGGTGGGTGGGGTTTCCATTGAGTGTTTAAGGTCTTATACGTGGGACCTGAGTGACACCTAGGCTAGAGTAGTTCATGTTCTTTCCCATTCCATTTCGGTCTGGTGCGGGAATATGAAACACGGTTCAGATGTGGGTTTCTTCTTGAGAACTCTGTGCTACAGATTTCCTGTAGTGCTAGGGCTATCTGGGAAGCCTGCTAAGTCTGGATGACCTTTATTATGACCTTCAAAAACTGAGGTAAATTAGAGGAGGATCTTTTATGGTTATTGTAAACATTGTACCTCCGAGTTAGAAGTGTTTACACTTCTCATAACTGATCCAAGTCTGAGGATCCTTGTTCTAGAACATTACATGTGAGGGGGATTGGGTTGTTTACAGGTCTGCAGGAACCTATGGCCACATCATACCCTGTTACTGTATTTGTGTAAGAATACTTCACATTGGAAAGTTCTTGTGATTAACCCCGGACATGTGACTCTTTATTTGAGTCCCCCACCCTGGTTACTGGATTCTCAAGCCTTCATCTGGACTTTTGAACATATATGGACTTTGTATCAAGACAGATAATCAGATCCAGCTTGATCACAAACCCTTGCATATCATTTGCATATATCATCATTACATCATTTAACATTTGTTTATTTGCTTTTCAGGGTATCCATTTCATTGTATCTTGGTTTTGGTTTTGACCCCTTCATCTGTATAGACCTCTGCTTCAGCCGTCTCCATCAGTTATCTGCTTCAGTTATCTCCACCCTCACCAGCATCAGTCTATCAGAGACTTATCTCCAGTCTTAGTCTGTGATCTTCATCAGCACTTATCTTCATCTTCTTCATCAGCACTCATGACCACTCCCAGGAAGAGCAACATATCCTACCACTTTTTTGAGCCTGTGTTGACTGGTATCAGGCAAGTCCAGTCACTCATCACCCCTGACCATATCCCATTGTTTAGAGAACACTATGGAGGTATCCTGGATATGGTTATGGACCTTGACCCCTCTCAGAGGAGCATGATCCACACATGCTTACAGTTCTATGACCCTCCTTTGAGATGTTTCACCTTTCCAGACTTCCAGTTAGGGCCTCTAATGGAAGAATTCTCTTTGTTGATTGGAGTGCCTGTCAGAGGTGGAATCCCCTTCAACCCAGAAATGACTTCTCCCAAGAATAAAGAGATAGCAAGGACACTGTACTTGGAGCCTGCCCTGATTGAGCAAAGTATGACCACAAAGGCTGGGATCCCTGGTTTGCACTTGGACTTCTTGATTTCTCAAGCCATCCTGAAGGCTTCATTGGGAGAGTGGAGGGCAGTCTGTGCACTGTTAGCCCTCAGCATATATGGGGCTATACTATTTGCAGATGAGCCTAAATTTGTCAGCAAGAATGCCATCCATTTGTTTCTCCTGAAGAACCCAGTACCTACATTGCTGGGAGATTTCTATTATTCCATCCATCAAAGGAATGAGAAACAAAGGGGGAAGTTGGTAAGATGTTGTGCTCCTTTGTTTTACACCTAGCTGCTCAGACACCTGCCTAAGTCTGATGCCTTCCTGAACCCACACCAACAGAAGAATTGGGCCAAGAGGCTCATTGCTTTGACTTTAGATGATATCAGATGGTGCACCCAGAGCACCAAAGGCAAAGACATTATCACCAGTTGTGGACAGTACCCAAATGTGCCTCTGATAGGAGTAAAGGGTTGCATCAACTACAATCCTTTATTGTTTAAGAGACAACTGGGTAATGCCTTAGTTCACCCTCCCAGAGGACAAGTTTTAGCTGAGACCTTGTATTGTGAAGTTCAACCTAATTCAGCTGTTTTCAGGCAAGCTGCCTGGGCTTGGGACAACATTCAGACAAAAGGAGTAGCTATTCTTGGAAGATGTAATAATGTTGCTTCAGCTCAGTACTACGATTGGTCCCGTACCAGAGCTCAGATTACCAGGATGCCTTTCACCTTGGAGGACATGCCTGGACCATCTACTGTACAGCCAGCAGCAACTGTCATCCTAGAGGAGTTTGAAAAGTTGAAAGAAAGGAATGAGAACTTATCTCAAGCTTTGAAGAAGACTCTTTGGGAAAGGAGTGATGGTCGTCTGGACACTGAGAGATTGGAAAAGCTCAGAGTTGAGCATCTTGCCAAAATTGAGAAGACAGAGGACTACATAAGGAAAGCAAGGGCTGGGGAACAGATATTGAAGAATGCCTGCAAGGAGGCTAAGATTCAAAAAGCTAGGGCTGAACATTATCTGCAAGAGAGTCAGGCTAGGTGGGTTAGGATCACCGAAGCCCGTACACAAGAAGACCAGAAGACTCAAGCCAAGATTGAACAGCTAGAGGCCAATGAGAAGAAGCAACAAGAAGCTTTGTTGGAATCCCAGAGGGAGATTTCAGAGTTGAAGCTCAGGGCAGGATTGAAGATATCAAAGGACCAGGACAGGCATAAGAAGCTGACCACTGCCATTGCTACCAGGAACCTCCTCATTAGGACCATTACAGAGCACCCAGCTGGTCCAGTGACTGAGGCCCTCTTGAAGGAGGTCAAAGAAGATGAGTTTGGATTGGATGTCTGATTCTTCTTTGATTGTTGTTCTTTCCGTTTGATGTACTTTTCCTTTTGTTGTATTTTGACCCTCCATGGGCATGTATTATAAAACAAACTATGTATTGATCATCATTTGTAATATATTTTAGTTTGTTTTCATTTGGGTTTTCTCTCAACAACATCAAGCATCTTCCTCGAGGTCTGGAAAGGTCAAAACCAAGAACCAAACCGGATACCTTGGAAAACAAATAAGCATACTGCATTGCATACTAACTTTGTTTTTGTTTTGTAGGTTTTATTATTATTGTTTCTAACTTTGTTGTGATCTCAGGAAACATTGCTCGTCGCCGAGTGGTCCCTGTCAACCGCACGCATCGGTACCCAACTCGTAACAACCTTCCCGGTATTCAAATGGAACAAGTACAACAGGACCTGTCTGAGGTCAAAAACCAGATGGCCAATGAGAGAGTGCAGATGAGAAATCAGATGTCTCAGTTTATGGCAGTAATGACTGGCTTAGCCCAGAGTCAAGAAAGGCTAAGAGAGCTGGTGGAAAGACAAACTCCTGAGGAGCCCCATCTGGGAACAGGAGGAACTAGCAACAATGAACGGGGCCAGCCTCGTATTGACCCACCAGTATATGGACCTCATCTGGATCCAGAGGTTAACATCCCGAGGAATGTTCAAGGTGGCACTACTGGAGGCAGAATCCTGCAGGAGGATCCTCAGGAGGAACAGTTCACTATCATAGGAGCTGGAGATGAGGTGTATGACAGGAGATTGGATGAGCTTGTTGAAAAGTTAAGATCTTTGGAGTCTCAGAATTCTTTGGGCTTCGATGTGATGGACATGGGACTAGTGGATGGGGTAAGAATTCCCCACAAATTCAAACCCCCATGCTTTGAAAAATACAATGGTACTTCTTGTCCTCGCACTCACCTGCAGTCTTTCTTGGGAAGGCTCAAAGCTTATACTATGGATGAAAAGTTGTGGATGTTCTACTTAGAAGACAGTCTGACTGGGGCTTCGAGGGAGTGGTATTCGCATTTGTCTAGGGGCACCATAAGATGCTGGAAGGATTTGGCCGAAGCTTTCATTTGTCAATATCAATACAACCTGGACATGGCTCCCAATAGGACCCTCCTAATGGGAATGTCTCAATCTTCTAGAGAAAGCTTCCGGGAGTATGCTCAAAGATGGAGACAGCTTACTGCTGCTGTCCAACCACCCATGTCGGAAAGAGAAATGGCTGACATGTTCATGAACACATTGCAAGAGACTTATATTGATAGGTTGGCTGCTTTCTCCTCTACCAGTTTTGCTGACGTAGTCATAGCTGGTGAGAGAATTGAAAGTCTCTTAAAGATGGGCAAAATCTCCGATAGTGGTGCAAGTTCCTCCAGCAATCCCAGAAAGCCTTTTGCAGGACCACGAAGAGCAGGTGAAACAAACTTTGTTCATGCAAGCAGGGACAGGCCTCAATATGCTCACCGGTCAATAGCAGCTATCACCATCCCAGCTCCAATTCCTCAACAACCATTGTACCCTCAGCAACAACAACCACAGTATCAACAACAATCTCATTATCCACAACAAAGGTCGTATAACAACAACAACGGTAATCAACAGCAGCGTCCTTTTCAACAAAGGCCATCACAAGCAAACAGGGTGATTGACCCAATTCCGATGCCGTATGCTGCACTGTTGCCACAACTCCTGAAGCTCAACCTGGTTGAGTTAAGGACATTGGCACCTCTAGATCCCCTCAATATGCCAAAGAACTATGATGTAAATTCCAGGTGTGCATTCCACTCAAATGCACCGGGGCACAATACTGAAAAATGCAGGGCCTTACAAATGAAAGTCCAAGATCTGGTGGACTCAAAAGCTCTCAATTTTGCACCCCCTCCAAATGTTACAAGAAATCCAATGCCTAGTCACAACGGGCCAAGGATTAATGCTATTGAGGAGGGCAAACCATCCACTTTAATCAACAGTGTTGCACAAATCCGAACACCCTTGATTGAAATCAAAGCTCAACTGCTAGAATGCCAAGTGTTCCCCGGATGTGAGCTCGGCTGTGAATATTGCAACATTGTTATTAATGGATGTGAGAGACTGAGAAACGACATAGATGGTCTTATTAAGGATGGTATCCTTCAGATTACAACAACAGCGACTACAACTCCAACAGTTCCTTCATCAACAATCACAGATACTCCTACAACGTCAGCAACCATTGTTCCAACAGATTCTACTACAACTCCAACAACTGCTCAGTCAATCACATCAACGGATACAAGTTCAGTCACCATTCCTTCTACAACGACAACACCCATTATTCCATCAGTTCCTGCTACAATTTCAACACCTCCTACAACATCAGCAACAGTTAATGAAAGTGTCTCAACGGTTACGATATACTATGACCCCGCAAATGTTCCTTCCAACAACTCACAACAAATTACTACTCCTGTCAGAACTCCGGTTACCATATATTATGATCCGCACACCATTGTGATCCCCTCTGCAGCTGCTATCAGTCCAGTTACTATCACAGTACCTGGGTCAGTTCCTTACGAAAGCAATAATGCCATCCCTTGGCATTATGGCTCAGATCTATACTGCGAGGGGCAGAAAATCACTTTAGAATTATCAACTTCTTCACCTCAGATAGACAATGTGGGGGGAGGCGGAGGCTTCACTAGAAGCGGGCGTCTCTTTGCCTCACAAATACCAAGGCCCATTGCTGAAACAAAAGCTGCCGCTAAGGCGAAAGGGAAGAGCATGGTGCAAGAAGAACCAGGTGTTAAGGAAGCTTTGAAGACTCCCTTTGACCAAGAGGTTGATGAATTCATGAGGATCATCAAGAAGAGTGATTACAAGGTGGTGGACCAGCTTCACCAAACACCTTCCAAAATCTCCATACTATCAATGCTAATGTGCTCCGAGGCTCATCGGAACGCGCTATTAAAAGTCCTGCACGCAGCTTATATGTCGGAGGAGATTACTGTCAACCAGTTAGAAGCCGTGGTTGGAAATGTCAACGCTAGTCAATGACTAGGATTTACCAACACTGATTTGACAGTGGAAGGTCACAATCACAACAAGGCTTTGCACATTACCTTGGAGTGTAAGGGTGCAGTTCTTTCTCACGTACTGGTAGGCACAGGGTCATCCCTCAATGTGCTGCCCAAGAAAGCCCTTGTGAAGTTGGAACATGACGGATTGGCACTACGCCCAAGCAACTTGGTAGTGAGAGCCTTCGACGGTTCTAAGAGATCAGTTCTGGGAGAGATAGAGTTGCCTATAATGATTGGCCCACAAGTTTTCAAAACGACCTTCTTTGTGATGGATATACAGCCTGCATACAGCTGTCTATTGGGTAGACCATGGATCCACGCCGCTGGCACCGTGACGTCAACCCTTCACCAGAAGTTAAAATTCGAATGGGAAGGCCAAGTCATTACCATTTGTGGGGAGGAGGATATTTTTGTTAGCCAGCTGGCTACTTTCAAATACATTGAAATGGATGGGGAGATCCATGAAACAATGAGTCAAGGGTTTGAGGCCCTTAATATCAATGAAACATCTGTTGTGCTGGGGACTTCCATCACCTCGTATCAACAAGCCCGGAAGGTTGTTGAGGAGGGTACTGCTCAAGGCTGGGGCAAGCTGCTGCCCGTGGAGAAGAAAGAGGACCGATTCGGGTTGGGTTACAGACCAACTCGACAAGATCAATCAGAGGCTGCAACGGAGCCCAAGTTTGTCAGTGGGGGATGCTCACCCCAGATGCTGTGAATAGTTTGGAAGATGAGTCAGAAGACGAGCGCAACCTGGAAAGCTGGATACGTTCAAGGATCCCGGGGAACCATGTCTCAAACTGGTCTTCCCAGGAAATTATAAGAGTTACTCCGGCAGAGTAATTATTATTTCCTGTTTTTTAAAGCATGCATCAAGTCCTGCATCTTGCCCAAGATGTCAGGGCTCATTTTGTAATCGGGTCATCTTGTATTTTGTGCAAAGATCAATTAATGAATATCAGGACATCTTTTGCAAATGAGTCTTTTTCTTTTCCGCTCACTGTTTTTCATTCTTTATTTTTTGTACAAAAATAAAATGGCAATGTTTTTCAAAATAATAACTTCATTTTCACTTTTTCAAAGCAAGATAAAATTGATCACTAAAATGAACCAATCTCAACCCTTGCAGAGAGTGCCCTCCATATTGCACCGACAACAACACCGCTATGACTTCGTATGACTTCGATAATCCAATTAATCAAACTGATGAAGGGGTTGAAGAAGATTATGAGCTACCTGAAGAACTAGCCAGGTTGTTGAGACAAGAGGAGAAGGTTATCACCCCTCATCAGGAGGAGGTTGAAACGGTTAATCTTGGTACAGAAGAAGACCTGAAAGAAGTTAAGATCGGGGCCCGTCTGCAAGATTCAGTAAAAGAACAACATATTGACATGCTCCGGGAGTATGTGGATGTTTTTGCTTGGTCTTATCAGGATATTCCAGGGTTGGACACCGACATTGTTATGCCCAAGCTGCCTCTGAAAGAAGATTGCCCGCCAGTAAAACAGAAGTTGCGCCGTACTCGCCCAGATATGGCCATGTAGATAAAAGAAGAGGTACAAAAACAGTGGGACGCCGGTTTCCTTGTTGTAACTAGTTACCCACCGTGGGTTGCTAACATTGTACCTGTGCCTAAGAAGGATGGCAAGGTGAGGATGTGTGTGGATTACCGGGATCTGAACAGAGCCAGCCCGAAAGATGACTTCCCATTACCTCACATTGATGTATTGGTCGATAATACGGCTCAGTTCTCGGTGTTCTCCTTCATATGGATTTTCAGGATATAATCAGATCAAAATGTCACATGAAGACATGGAGAAGACAACTTTCATCACACCCTGGGGCACATTCTGTTATAAGGTGATGTCATTCAGACTGAAGAATGCTGGTGCCACTTATCAACGGGCTATGGTAACATTATTCCATGACATGATCCATAAAGAAATTGAATGTTATGTGGATGACATGATTGCCAAGTCCCTCACAGAAGAAGACCACCTGGTAAATCTGTTGAAGCTATTCAAGCGTCTGAGGAAGTACCAATTGAAGTTAAACCCCAACAAGTGCACATTCGGGGTGCGATCCGGTAAGTTGCTGGGATTTATTGTAAGTGAGAAGGGAATTGAAGTTGACCCTGATAAAGTCAAAGCCATCCAAGAGATGCCTGCACCAAAGACTGAAAAAGAAGTTCGAGGGTTCCTAGGTAGATTGAACTACATTTGAAGGTTCATATCTCACCTTACAGCAACTTGTGAGCCCTTGTTCAAGCTGTTAAGAAAAGAACAAACGGTCAGGTGGAACAAAGACTGCCAGAGGGCTTTTGACAAAATCAAGGAATACTTACAAGAGCCTCCAATCCTTATGCCTCCAGTTGAAGGAAGACCTCTAATAATGTACTTGACAGTATTAGAAGATTCAATAGGGTGTGTGCTGGGTCAGCATGACGAGTCTGGTCGAAAAGAGTATGCAATTTACTACCTAAGCAAAAAGTTTACCGACTGTGAACGACGTTATTCACTGCTCGAGAAAACTTGTTGTGCTTTAGTGTGGGCTGCTCGCCGACTAAGGTAGTATATGTTGACCCACACTACCTTATTGATCTCAAAGATGGACCCAGTTAAGTACATATTTGAGAAGCCAGCACTTATCGGACGGGTTGCAAGATGGCAAATGATTCTCACAGAATATGACATTCAATACACATCTCAAAAAGCCATTAAGGGCAGTGTGTTGTCTGATTATCTTGCTGAGCAGCCCATTGGTGATTACCAGCCTATGAGATTTGACTTCCCTGATGAAGACATCATGTTCATAAAAGCAAAAGATCATGAAGAGCCTATTCACACTGAAGGGCCTGACCCAGAAGAAGAATGGACTATGATGTTTGATGGGGCTGTTAATATGAATGGTCGTGGTGTTGGTGCAGTACTCATTACACCTAAGGGAGTTCACATGCCTTTCTCGGCAAAACTCACCTTTAACTGCACTAACAATGAAGCTGAATACGAAGCTTGCATTATGGGTCTTGAGGAAGCCATTGACCTCAGGATCAAGACTTTAACTGTATTCGGAGATTCAGCTCTGGTAATCAATCAAACCAACGGCAAATGGTACACTCACCAGGAGCATCTAATACCTTACCGGGATTATACGAGGAGATTGCTCACATTCTTCACTACAGTCAAGCTTGAGTATATCCCTCGAGACGAAAATCAGTTTGCAGATGCTCTGGCTACCATTTCATCCATGATCAAAGTTCAGGTTGCCAACTTTGTGCCTCGGATTTCAGTGTCCAGGCTTGACAGACCAGCATATGTATTCTCTGCAGACCTGGCTGAAGATGATAAGCCTTGGTTCTATGACATCAAATGCTTCTTGGAGGATCAAACATACCCACCTGGGACATCATCCAATGACAAGAAGACATTAAGAAGGCTAGCTGGTAGTTTCTTCCTGAATACTGATGGTTCCTTGTACAAGCACAACTTTGACATGGTACTTCTCAGATGCGTTGATAAGACAGAGGCAGATTTGTTGATGCACGAGGTGCACGAAGGATCATTTGGTACCCATGCTGGAGGGCATGCAATGGCTAAAAAGTTGTTAAGATCAGGAAATTACTGGATCACAATGGATTCAGATTGTTGTGCCTATGCCAGGAAATGCCATAAATGCCAGATTTATGCGGATAAAGTGCATGTGCCTCCGAATCCTCTGAATGTGATGTCTTCACCCTGGCCCTTTGCCATGTGGGGCATTGATATGATTGGCAAGATTGAACCGATTGCTTCAAACGGCCACAGATTCATCCTGGTAGCTATTGACTATTTTACCAAGTGGGTTGAAGCAGCTTCGTATGCAAACATTACCAGGCAAGTGGTAGCCTGATTCCTGAAGAGAGACATCATTTGTCGGTATGGAGTGCCCGAGCGGATCATTACTGATAATGGTTCTAATTTGAACAATAAAATGATGGCAGAACTGTGTCGGGACTTCAAGATCCAACACCACAATTCTTCTCCTTACAGGCCAAAGATGAATGGCGTTGTTGAGGCAGCTAACAAGAATATCAAGAAGATTGTGCAGAAGATGGTGGTCACATACAAAGACTGGCATGAAATGCTACCATTTGCTTTGCATGGGTACCGTACGTCAATCAGAATATCCATTGGGGCAACACCGTATCAACTTGTGTATGGTATGGAGGCAGTCCTACCTGTTGAAGTTGAATTACCCTCCCTGCGGGTACTGATGGATGTTAAGTTGAATGAAGCAGAGTGGGTCCGATCCCGATACGAACAACTGAATCTGATTGAAGAGAAGAGATTAGCTGCAATCTGTCATGGGCAGCTATATCATAAAAGAATGAAGAAAGCCTTCGATCAGAAAGTCAGGCTCCGGGAGTACCAAGTAGGAGATCTTGTGCTGAAAAGACTCCTCCCTCCTCATGCAGATCACAGGGGCAAGTGGACTCCGAATTATGATGGTCCATTCATAGTAAAGAAATTTTTCTCCGGTGGAGCACTGATGCTCAGTACTATGGATGGTGAAGACTTCCTGTCCCCTGTGAATTCAGATGCAGTTAAAAAATACTTCGCATGAGTTGAACACTTCCTCTTATGATACTCGTTCATATCATCCTATCCCCAGTGAGTTGAACACTCGTCTGTGTCTCGGTCATACTTTTGCTCATAATAAATACTCGTCCGTATCTTATACACACCTATTTCCCCTCAGAGTCGACACTTGTCTGTGTTCTTTGTTAACCAGTTGGTACTCGTTCGTATCATCATCTCTGAACATGCGTCAGTGTTTGTTTCTACCGATACTCATCCGTATCGTAGTCTTAAGGATGCTCGTTCGCATCTTTAATATATACACCGTGTCAAACACTTATATCTTCTTAAATTTAGACATTCGTTTGTGTCTACTATTCCCCAGAAGAGTTCCCAGCAAATTCTTGGCAAAATTTCCTTTCTATCTGACATTCGTCCTATGTCGTGATATTTTAGTAGCCGTCCCCTGCTAGGTGATCGTCCTTCACCTCTTGATGATCGTCCTTCACCATTTTATTTGATGGTCGTCCCCATCGTTGAGCTTGTTATCTGACATTCGTCCTATGTCATGATAAACCCCGAGAGTAGCCGTACCCTGCTAGGTGATCGTCCTTCACCTCTTGATGATCGTCCTTCATCATGATTATCCGATGGCCGCCCCATCGTCGACTCTTTCTATCCGGAATTCGTCCTATGTCGTTATATTTTCGGCAACCGTACCTTGCCAAGTGATCGTCCTTCACCTTAGATGATCGTCCCTCATCTCATCCCCGACAAAGCAGCCGTCCCCTGCTAGGTGATCGTCCTTCACCTTCGATGACCGTACCTCATCCTTTATTTCATTTATGCTGCGAACTTGATGGTCATCCCCATCATTTGCTTTACCTCTAATCCCCAGAGAGTTTTGTTCCTTTACCTGATGGTCGTCCCTATCACGATCCTTTATTTCCCCAGCATGTCGGTCGTACCCGTCATTGCGTATCCCCAGCAGTCGTCCTCTGCTCGACGGTCGTCCTCCGTCGCCCGCACTTTATATCATACTTTATATTCTTTTTAAAATCTATATCCCTTTTCTTCTTCATTCAGTGAGTGCAAATTTTGGACTGTCTTTGGTATTCAACCACAAGTTATCTTGTTTGTCTGTTAAGTCGTCGCTTACATCCTGCACAACTAACTCATGTTTGAATAGGGGAAGCTGTAAACACCCCAAATTTTCCCTCACTCATTTCACCATGGCTTGTGGTTGTTTTCATTTGCATAAGTTCAATCATATCATTTCATATTGCATGTTTGTTTCACTGCATTGGTTCAAGTCATCTGCATTTAGGGTTGGTGATCTGAACAAACCAAGAGCCATCTGAGTCACTCCAAAGTTCTCCAATCATCTCAAGAGGGTCCATGTATGTTCAAGCATCATATTATATCCTCCCAAGACCAAGAAAGCCAGAAAATCACAAGAACTGAGAAATGCATGGAAGCAGAGTCAGGGTTGACTACACAGATGACCTAAAATTAGGGTTTTGGTTTCAGAGGCCATAACTTCAAGTTGTTTGGTCATTCTTGTTTCTATTGGTCATTATATGCTATAAGGATCATACATACCAATTTTCATGAAGAAATTCAATGGGGAGGGCATCTGATCAATAGATGACTTCTTGAACAAGTCAGTGCAAAATCAGGGCATCTGAGGCCCCCAATCACCCATCCAAAGGGTCTTCTCCATCATTTTGGGTGTATGTGATCTTTATTTGATCTTATAAGAAGTTAGAAGTTCACAAAATTGAAGAATTTCAAGCCATTTGCAAAGTTGCCATTTTGGGAAAGTGACTTGTAATGCAAAATTGCCATTTTGGGAAAGTTTTTCAACCCCCTCTTTTTGATTCAAAAATGCTTCAAATGAAAATTTATTGGTCATAAAAATTGTAGATTGGATCATTCCCTTTTCAAAAAGTACAAGAACTTGATCTAATTCATTTTAGAACTCAAGTTATGGTTTGTCAAAGTTGGGAAAAATCACTTAATTTTCACTTTTGTACCAAAGAGGGAAGTTTGCAAATTCTTATGCCAATCCAATTTGGGACCTCTAATGCATCTCTACACATCATATCATCCTAGTGCAACTCATTTGGATCAGATTTGTGCCTTGAATCACAAGCTTTCATGCTTAGAACTTCACAAATTTCAAAAGGGGCCAAACTTCCCAAAAATTGCAAAACATCACACAAACTTCATCCCACTTGCCAAATTGCCTCAAAGCCAATTCCATGGACTTCCCTAAAAGTCAGCTACGCAGGACACCCCATTGTCCTTGGCCTGCCACCAGCCCATGCCTTCACTTACACAAATGTTGACTTTATGCATTTTGCTCCATACCAATCACACTGCTCCACAACAAGTCTCTGACCTATCAAGGATTGATATGTGGACTTCAAGCAACCCAACACATAACACAACACAAGCTGAAACCTCCAAGAACTCAGCATACACAAAATCCCCCAAATTTGCAAAAGCTATCGAATCTCATAACTCAGCCAACAAACATCAAAGCTTCTTCCACCATTCAACTACACACTCATTGCTGATCATTTCCCACCCTTCATTTTGCCCTAAAACACCCAGAATCAAAAACACGATTTTGACATTTCATGAACTGAACTTCTGCCAACTTCATTTTGAGGCCATTTAAACTCCAACCAAGCACCACAAGCTCTTGAGGGGAGTCATTGGAGTGGATTTGAGGCAAAGAACTGGCCAAAAAGCTCCTGGTTTGAAAGCTCAACTTCAGGTAGCCATGGCATTTATTTTTCCAGAACCTTCATTTTATGTTATAGAATGATTCTATGTGTTCCCCTGATTGCCATGATATGTTTGGTTTCGAAAATAGTTGAGAAATAAGCATTTCATAAGCTTCTGAAATTTCTGAGATGTTTTCCGTTTTGCTTCGATTCTCGTTCTTGATGATGAATAAATGATTTTTGTTGTGTGATTCTTGTTGGGGTTGATGTGAGGATCATTTCTGGAGAGTTTTAGGGCTTGGGGTTGCGTATTGAGTGAGATAGCTTGAGAGGATAGCCGGAGAAGATGACCGGAACACTGTTCCGGTCACCTGAAAGTGTTTAGGGTTCAGATTAGGGCTTAATGATGTAATTAGCGTAGTTTGAATCTCAGCCATCCAGATGCGCGCGCTGGTCAATTCCCTCCCTTTCTCATTCAAATCTGGACCACTAGATCAGTTGACTTCCATTAATTCATATTTTAATTGCATTTCTTTCTACATTTTATTAAAAATAGCAAAACACTTTCAAAATTTTTTATCTTTTGCATTTCCCTTTCAAATATTTTTCTCATTCTGAAAATAATTTTTATTTTATTTTTTGCATAAAATTCGTATTTTTAAAATATTTAAATGTTTATTTTAATTAATTAATGAGAATTAATTAATTAAAATACCATTTAAGTTTCTAAAAATCACCAAAAAAATCACATTGCATCTTGATACATTTAGAAACATTATCAAACCCTTCACACAAATTTCTTTTTGGTTCTTGACCTATTTTGACATTTTTCTTTGGATTTAGGGTTCTTAAAAGTCAATATTTTTGCCCTAACTTAGAAAAATCCTTTCTGCCTAACCATGAAGAGTTTGATGATGACTCTTTTTGCATTGCACTCCTCATGTCATGTAGTTTCTAGGATAAAATTGGTTTGAATTTATCTTTCATTTTCAATTTGTTTTGAATTTTTCATTGTGAGGTATCCTAAAACCCTAGCCAACTTGGGAAAATCATAACTTCTTTAGGGTTAAGAGTTAGGTCTTCCCCTTTGGGCAGTGAACTTGTATAGGTTTAGGGTACCCTTGATCCCATTTTCAATTTTTTATCTTGTAATTTGCTTCTGATTTTGGATTTTGCTTTGTATCTTGTGCATAAACCCTAATTTGCTTCTTCATTTGCATTCATCCTTCATGTGCTTGCATACATGCGTTTTCCATAACATTTTGTGCATCCACATGACACATAAGACATCTTAGGACATATTAGAATCATTCCTGATCATTGCATCATCCATTTTCCTTGCTTTTGCTTTCATTTCATGTCATAGGCATTCATGATCTTCCATGCTTCTTTAAGTTTCATTTGCATCTTCATGACTTGTATGATCATTCACACCTCATGACATGTTTTCATACCATCTAATAGCATCATTTGCATCATGAATATGCTTCTGGTTTTGGTTTGCATCTTTGCATTTCATCCCATTTTCATTTCTTTTCATTGCTTGTTGCTAACTTTGCAGTTGGTAAGTTTTTGAGAAGTGAATCTGCCTTCACTTCTCATAATTTCTTTTCATCTCTCTTATGCATCATTGCTGCATTTTACTTTTGTATTAGAGTGAGCTTGCTCATTCAAGTTCTCTCCTCATTTTCTTTCTTCAAGCAACTTATCTTCTTAAGTGAAGTAAGTTGACTTGCTTTTTCTGCTTCTCTTCCATCTTTGCTTCTTCCTTGGTGGCTCACCTTGAAGATCTTCTTGCAAGCCTCATTAACCCTAGGAACACCCAAGAATGATCACAATTAGGGTTTGATTAGTCCCCCCATTAGTTTTTCCTTTGTGTCATCTTTGTGTCTTCTCTTCTCATCCCTTAATCAAGGACTAAACCCTTAAGGCTTTAAGGCTTTGTGATTAGGGTTATGCCTGTATCCTTCTATTAGGATGGAGTGTATAACTTTAATCCTAAGTGTTAAACCCTTAATGTGTTTAAATCCTTTAATCAATCCATCTAATAATCACTAAGACATCAAGCTTGTAACTTGGGCCTTGCATTAGGGTTCTAATTCTTCCTTAATTGGTTAAGAAGGACTAACCCTAGTGTTAATGGACAAGTCCTCCTCAAGTTGTCTTACCAATCATAAAATCCACTTCTTAATCTTACCATTAATTAAAATCCACTTTAATAAAGGCTTTATTTTGTCATGAGGTTAATCCCTAATCATGGATTAATTTGAGGAGCCTTCCTTAGCTTAAATGTTCTCATCTATCATCCTTCTATTAGGATGGTGTAATGGGTCTATTAAATCTTTGATTATGGCTTAAACTCATTACTTAACACCAAACAAAAACTCCAAAAACATCTAAATAAATGCAAGTAGGTTAATGATCTTAATCCTACATCATGGTGATTAAGTGTGAGGTGCTTACTTCATACTTAAGGTATTCTCATTACCCCTAATCAGAGGGAGGATGTGATGAGTTTACTAACCCTTGGCTTAGGCTTAAGCTCATTTTCTTATGACAAATTCAAAAAGCAATAAAAGATTGAAAACATCAAAAACAGACAATAATCGTCTCCTCCGGGATTCTTTTCTCACCTCATTCACTCACAAACGGGAACTCGCATCTTCCGTCTAATGCAAGACAATTTGCACCTGAGCCAGACAGGTCATACACTTGAGCATAGACAAGTAAGCAATTCACCAGTCAATTTACCTTTCAATCTCTTCGAGTCGAACTACGGTGTTCTGACTTACTTATTGCACGAGAGGATACGTAGGCATAACTTAACGGTTATCGAACAAAAGTCTCTGTATATTCCCCCCTCCTCCAGCATTATTCTTTTAGCCTCATTATCTTGAGCTTTGCACCTCTGTTCCAGCACTGACACTTCACATATTTCTCTTCACTTTCTTCTAGCACTGACACTTGCATTCTTTCCAGCTTTTATACACAAATTGCACTGACACTACCCCTTTTAAACACAAATATTTCAAGCGTGGATCCCGTCGAGTACGGCGGACAATCTGGGTGCTAATACCTTCCCAGGTTTTAACCAACCCCCTTTCTCAGTTTCTCTGGTTCGCAACCGTCTTATCCATCTTTTCTTAGGTTTATGCAGCATTACCTTTCCTTCGGGATAAAAATGCCTAGCTGACGACTCTTTTCATTCTTTCCTTTCTTTCGCCGACTGTTCGCGTCTGTACCCCTCTTGACCAGGTGTCATTTGGTGGGAGCGACAGCTATGTTACAAAGAACACAATTAAGCCTTTTGAAAAATATCTCATCTTCTATTCAGTTAGGATCTATCATTGTAAACTTGGTCCCTATAAGGAACTCTCACTGTGATGAGTGGACCGTCCTATGATCTTCATTATATGGTGGTAAATTATTGAAAGGTTATACTTGGGTATGTTTTCAATAATCGGTTCTTGTGTACAACTTTTCAATATAAATATAGTGTTAGATATTATTATTATTATTATTATATTATTATTATTTTAATCTATCTTTGTAAGGGTAGTTTTGGTATTTCCTAACATATAATATTTTACTCTGGTGTAACCCTTATTATTTGGTTTTGTTGTTCTTTATATTAAAACCTCAATTCAAAGGTCTTTCTTCTTCTCTATGTGTCTATATGTTCACTATTGTTAATATGGTATCAGAGCTTGATTTGGTTTTGGAAACTACCGTAAAATTATTCGCATACTTTTACGGCTTGGAACAATAATTTTTTTTGTGATCTCAATTAAAAAAAATGTGATTTCTCGTTCAATGTTTCGACTCATTGGAATTTGTGTACGTTCCTAATTCATTGAATTGGAATGTGCCTTTTGATTAAGAAGAATATTGGCTAGTTATTTGGAGCATATTTTCTGTACGATGATATTAGGGGCTGGAAATTGTTCATGGTAGCTAAAGTATATATTAAGTGTTTCATCCTATAAAAGAAATCATTATTCGTATTATCATTGCACTTGGATCAAATTCTTGTAAGGAATAACGAATTAGTTCCCAAAGCATTTGTATCGTTGGTTTCAATATCACCACATCACTTTTGCATTCACCGACAGATGTCATATTGCCAAGTATAAAATTGGATTTGCATCATTCATTCTGATTGAATACAGTGTCAATTTCATTTGATACTTTGTTAAATTATGGTGATCTGATTATCTCATAATTGATTACAATGAGTAATGATAAAAATGATTTTATTCAGTCGGTTAGTGTCCAACTCATTGGAGACAATTACCCTTATTGGAGTTATGCAATGAAATATTTTTTGAAAGGAAAAAGGATGTGAAAATATGTTAATGGTACCTCAGTTAAACCTGCAGATAAAAATGATGCAACAAATTATGAAAAAGAGTTGAAAACATGAGATGTTAGTAATTCAAAGATCCTTACTTGGATCAATAATTCAGTTTCTCATTCAATGGGCGTGCAACTAGCAAAATATGATATAACTAAGGAGGTTTGGGACAATTTGAAACATTTGTATGCTCAATCTAATTTTTCAAAACGGTATCAATTGGAGAGTGATATTACAGCTCTCAAACATAATAGTATGACCATTCAAGAATTGTATTCAACGATGAATAATTTGTGGGATCAGTTGACTCTTATGGAATCGGCTGAATTGAATGTTATCAAAGAATGCACTGATCAAAGAGGAGAGCAACACCTGGTTCAATTTTTGATAGCTCTTAGGGATGATTTTGAGGGCCTTCGTGGGGGTATTCTGCGTCGTAATCCTCTTCCAAGTGTTGATTCATTTTTTAATGAATTGTTGGTAGAAGAAGTTAGACTCAAGTCCTACTCTAATTTTATTCCAAATAAAGGAGTTATCTCCATTCCTCCGTTTGTTTTTGCTTCTCCATTCCACAAAGGAAAACCTCAAGGTAGGGTTAGACTTGGTATTGATGAATGTGCTTTTTGTAAGAAGAAAGGTCATTGGAAATCACAATGTCCTAGATTGTTGAAAGCAAATAAGAAAAACTTCAAGAGTCCATTCTCCAATGTTGTTACGACTACTTATACTACCATTGGTTATGGTTATGATCATGCATATCCATCTGAGACTACTTCTCAAATATCTGACATTGCAGATCATCTCCAAAAACTTCTTGCCACTCAGTCACATGCCATGTCTGCCTCCTCTATTAAAGGTTTAAACTCTTCTTATTTGTCAGGTAAATCACCTTCCAAATGGATTCTAGACTCTGGAGCATCACACCATATGTCATATGATGCTAAATCTTTTGTGTCTTTGAATACTACGCCATATATGTCAGTTATGACTGCTAATGGCACTCATATGCCATTAGCAGATGTTGGTTTTGTCTCTACACCTAATTTGTCATTTTCTGATGTTTATTATATTCATAACCTCACTTTGAGTCTTTCTTCTGTTGGTCAATTATATGATTTTGGTTACTTAGTCATGTTTTATTCCACTTCTTGTTGTGTGCAGGATCCTCATTCCGAGAGGCTGATTGGGACAGGCCATAGACTAGGGGGCTTTATGTTTTGGATGAGTTGAGAGTTCTAGGTATTTCAGCCTCAACCTCTAGTTCCACAACTAATTTATTATCCTCTTTTCATTTGAATTATTCGTCTTCTAGTTTTTATTTATGGCATTGTCGTCTTGGGCATGTCTCTGATTATAGATTAAAGTATTTGGATTTTACTAGAGCTTTAGGAAAGTTACAAACCAATTATAATTCAGATTGTTGTGGTTGTAAACTTGCTAAATTTTCAGCTTTACCATTTAGTAAAATGTTTCGATTTCATATGCACCATTTGACTTAGTTCACTCTAATGTATGAGGTCCATCATCACTTCTTACTAAGGGTGGATCTAGATATTATGGTTCGTTTATTGATGACTATACTCGTTATTATTGAGTTTATCTTATGAAAAATCGTTCTGAATTTTTTGACATTTACTATATGTTTCGTGCTATGGTTAAGACTTAGCATAATGTTGTTATAAAGTGCTTCCGTTGTGATTTAGGTGGTGAGTATACATCTAATAAATTATTTGAATTGCTTGATTTTGATGGTAAAAATCATCAAATATCTTGTATTGATACTCCTCAACAAAATGGAATTGCTAAAAGGTAACATCGTCACATTATTGAGACTGGTTGTTCCTTTTGTTGCCTGCTTCAGTTCCTAGTGAATTTTGGGGTGAAACAATTCTTACTGTTGTTCATGTTATTAATAGAATCCCATCATCTGTCATATCAGGTTTATCTCCCTTTGAAAATTGTATAATTCTATCCCAAATTATTCTTTTTTGAAAGTGTTTGCTTCTACTTGTTTTGTTCTTCGCTCACAAGTAGGACATAGTAAGTTATCTTCTCGTTCTGCTCTATGTGTTTTTCCTGGTGCAAATAAATTATATGTTTCGCGTCATGTTTTTTTCCTTGAGCACATTCCTTTTTACTCAATTTCTTCTGATCCACGTATTACTAGTAGTTCAAAACTCACACATATTGATCCTTTTGGTCATAATGATAATGTTTCTAGTGATTATAATTTTGAGAATTGTAGGACTGATACTATTGCTACTCCAGGACTGATACTATTGTTACTCCAGATACAAATATTCCTCTTGTCCCCACGACTACCCAAGAACCTCTTACGATTGTATATCCTCTGCCTCCCTATTATCCCTCTCGTGATAGTAAGTCTACTCAATTTCCCGATTTTGTCTATTCCATTTACTCTGCTTCTTTTGCTTCTTTTCTAGCCTCTATTAATAGTTTTTCTGAGCCTTCTTCCTATAAAGAGGCAATTCTTGACCCTTTTTGGCAGCAGGCTATGGCAGAAAACTTACTACTTTGCATAAAATAGATACTTGGGAATTAGTACCTCTTCCTCTTGGAAAACATGTTATTGGGTCTCGTTAGATATACAAGATCAAAACTAAGTCTGATGGGGGTTGAGTGCTACAAAGCACGTCTTGTTGCTAAGGGATTCTCTCAGCAATATGGTATGGATTATGAAGAAACGTTTGCTCTTGTTGCTAAGATGACTACTATTTTCACGCTTATTGCAGTTGCATCTGTTCGTCAATGGAATATTTCTCAAATGGATTATAAAAATGCATTTCTAAATGGTGATCTTCATGAGGAAGTTTATAAGGTACCCCCATAACGTGTTTCTCATAATCAAAGGAAATGTGTAAGTTGAAGAAAGCTCTATATGGTTTGAAAAAAGCTCCACGAGCTTGGTTTGAGAAGTTTACCGCTATGATTACATCTATCGGCTTTTGCTCTAGTGATCGTGATTCTGCTTTGTTTGTCAAACCACTTATCATGGTCGTATTAGTCTCATTATATGTTGATGATATGATTATTGCAGGTGATGATATAGATGAAAGTAATTATTTGAAATTACAGTTAGCCAAACCGTTTGAGATGAAGGACTTAGGCACTCTTTGGTACTTTTTGGGCATTGAAGTTGCTTATTCTCCTAGAGGATATCTTTTCGCTCAATCCAAGTATATTGTTAACATTCTTGAATAGACTCGCCTTTCTGATACTAGAGTAGCAGATAGTCCTCTTGAGTTGAATGTGAAATATGCCCCATATGATGGTGTTTCTCTTCCAGATCCCACCTTATATCGTACTTTGGTTAGCATCCTAGTGTACCTTACAATTACTATACTAAATATTTCTTATGTTGTTCATGTTGTTAGTCATTTTTTTGTCTCTCCTACTACAATGCATTGGGCATCCGTTCTTTGCATATGTCGTTATCTTTGGGGAACCCAATTTTAGAGCTTTCTTTTCCCCTCAACGTTCTCATTGGAACTATGTGCTTATTTTGATGTTGATTGGGCTGGCAACCCCATAAGATCGTAAGTCCGCCACAGGGTTTTTGTATCTTTCTTGTAGACTCTTTAATTTCTTGGAAGAGTAAGAAACAAAATAGTGTCTCTCATTCTTCTACAAAAGTTGAGTATCGTGTTATGGCATCCACCATTATTGAAATAGTTTGGGTGCGTTGTTTTCTTTCTGATATGGGTATCATTCTTTCTGAACTAACTCCCATGTATTGTGATAACAATAGTGCCACTCAAATTGCCCACAACTCGGTCTTTCATGAACATACCAAACACATTGAGATTGATTATAACTTCACTCGTCATCATCTTCAGTATGTGACAATTACTCTACCATTTGTCTCATCTGCTTTACATATTATTGATTTGTTTATGAAGATGCATTCCATTAAACGTTTTTTGTTTTTTGATTGACAAACTCTCGATACTTTCTACTAATGCATCTTGAGTTTGGGAGGAGATGTTCGATATTATTAGTATTATTATATTATTTTATTGTATCTTTATAAGGATAGTTTTGGTATTTCCTAACATATAGTATTTATACTCTGGTGTAACTCTTATTATTTGGTTATGTTATTCATTCTATTGAAATCCGAATTCAAAGGTCTTTCTTCTTCTCTATGTCTCTATTTGTTCACTATTGTTAACATATAGTTCACTCTAGACCCGATCTTAATCCAATTCAGCATAATACTCGTTAATTTTGTAAGCATATTTAATAAGTTACCTTCTCTTTTTGAAATGAGTGTCACTTAAATTTTTTGCACGTAGATTAAAAATTGTAATTATTGTAAAAACAAAATACATATTTATGAAATTAATCTTATTAATATATTAAAAATAAGGCTTAATTCATCTTTTTGTCCTTTAACTTAATTTATTATTTCGATTTAGTCCCTTAATTGAAAAACATTACGCTTTAGTCCCTTAGAGTACTTCCGTTAGCCTAACAGGTCACTTCTGTTAAATTTTATAGGAAAAACATTAAATAATATCTACGTGGCAGTTGTGGAATAATGTGTAGTAATTTTAGATTATGACATATTATTTGATTTTTCCAATTATTAATATATTTATTTTAATTTAAATTATTTAATTTCACATAAAATTATTTTAATTTATTAACAACCTCCACCTCTTCTCCAAACCCTAGCCGTCACTCTTACTCAAACTCTTTCTAACATCTTCTCTACAAATTCTACAAATCCAGTCTTCACTTACCTTTCTGCTTCACTTACCGATCTACAGAAAGCTTCACTTCTTTTCTTTTCCTTTATGCTATCTATTTTAAATCCGAAGATGAAGAAGAAGAAAAAGGAGCAACGTCTTTGTCACGTGCTGCAACAGTTTTCTCACCTTCAATCTCTCTGAATCGTTGAAGATAAATCTTCAGAGGCTCAACATACTCTTTAAATCCTAACGTAGTCATCGTCCAGAGTAGATCGTCGTCATTGATCGTCTTTCGTTTCTCTCTCTGACACTTATCGGAGGCTTCGTCGGTGATGAAGTTTATGAACTCATAGACGCATTCTTGAACAGTTTCTTTCGCGTCTTTCGAGATCTTCGCGTTTGCCGATAACGCTTTTAGAGTAGAGGGAAATGGAATGAGCGTGATATCCGTTGGATTGGCGGGTTAATAAGGGTTTATCTGGTGAACTTTCTCAAATCAAGGTTTTTATCTTAAGGTTTCAGATTCATCTCATATTACTTGGTTTTTATCTTAAGGTTCCAGATTCATCTCATATTACTTATGTTTCAGATCCATCTCTAGTAGGTGGTGAACATGATGATTTGATTTTGAGTGATAAGATCCAATTGAGTCAGCTATGGAAACACTTGTTTAGATTTGTTTAGATTATGAGATTTGTTTAGATTATTCTCGAACTCTTAGTTTAGAAAAGTTTGTTTTTTTGGCTTAATTCATCTTTTTGTCTTTCAAATATATTATGTTGTAATCATAAGTGATTTAATCTTTTTCTGATTTTTCTGAAGGGAGAATCACATGAACAAGATGACGAGGAGAAGGTTTTGGACATAGCAAAAGTTTATAGAGTTGTTTGCAGAAGTTCAGAGCGTTGTTTGCAGATCTTCAAAAAGATTTTTTTGTCCAATTTTTTTTTAAATTAATTTGATTTATGTAAATTAATTTGTAAATGAATTATATAAATTTGATTTATGTAAATTTGATTTTTAATTTGATTTATTGTAAATAAATTTGATTTATGTAAATTTGATTTTTAATTTGATTTATATAAATTTATATATATTTGATTTTTAATTTGATTTATTGTAAATTAATTTGAGTTATTGTAAATTAGTTTGTAAATAAATTTGATTTATGTAAATTTGATTTATATAAATTTGATTTTTAATTTTATATAAATTTATTAATAGTTATTGTAAATTAGTTTGCTAATTAATTAATTTTTATAATGATTCAGCAACAATTTGATTTTAAATAATATTTTATTAATGTATTTGATGACTCAGCATCTATTTAGTTTGGCACGTGGCAAATATTAACGGCAAAGCACAACAATTAACGGAGTGGATCAAAAATTTTAACGGAAGTAATATTATGGGACTAACGTGAAATGTTTTTTTTATTATGAGACTAAATCGAAACTCTAAATTATTTTACGGGACTTGAGGACTAGTTATGCCTAAAAATAATAAAAATAATGTATAAATAACAATTAAATGTCATGATTGAAATAATAACAATCATTTTTATATTATAAACTAGCAATAACATTCATTTCAATATAAATACATTGGTTGAATAGTATCTAGAACATAGAAAATGAGTGTGAGGGATGGGATAAAATAGTTAGAAAAAAATGTAAGATTAGATCCACCCATGTTATTGGTGCCATAGAGAGGAGCAACATAGAAGAGAGAAGCAAGTGGGGTTTGTTCCCACCATAACACATGTCCTTAGTCCTTACACACACACCCCCCAAAACACCCGTGGGCTCTCCCTTGCCCCCACACACACTCCACATGATCAACAATACCAACTAAGTTCTCTCTTCATTGCTTCTTCATAAATAATAACCAAGTTCTCTCTTCATTGCTTCTTCATAAATACCAACCGTCACACCTATCACTACTACTACTACCTCTCTACTTCCTTCACTCTCTCTCAAAATGGCCATTACAACAAAACCCTCTCAAAAAACAGTTCTTAAGCAAATCCTAAGAAGATGTTCAAGCTTAACCAAGAAAAACGGCTACGTTCAAGATCTTCCTCTTGATGTACCAAAAGGTCATTTCGCAGTTTATGTTGGAGAAAACAGAAGCAGATACATTGTACCAATCTCATTCCTAACTCACCCTCACTTTCAGTCCCTCCTTCGACAAGCCGAAGAAGAATTCGGCTTCCATCATCACACCGGTCTCACAATTCCTTGCCATGAACTTGTTTTTCGCTCCTTAACATCAATTATGCTCAGATCATAAACCTTGTTTCATTACATTGCCTCTACTAGAAGAAAAGGTTATCAAAGATGAAGCTGCATTTAGCTTTTGCTTCTCTTTTTTTTTTTACATCTTTCTTCAATGTAGTAGTCATTTAATTAGTTTGCATCTATTTGCAATCTAGTTTTTTTTTTTTAATGTTAGTAAGTTCGATCTGAAATCTGCCCCTATATATTTTTGGTGAACAATGTGACTGTAACGTTTTTCACTAGGAGCATTTCTTGGAGGAGAATTTGTATAAAAGGTTTCAGATTTATTTTCCTCATAATTTGAAATCTGCAACTTTTTAGCTATTTGCATCTCTCTCTAGTGTTTTTACACCCCACCTGCCATGTGAAATTAAGATTTTATGCTGAGACAAAAACTGGCAATGTAAGATTAATTCATATTTTAATAATAAATTCAATTATAGGATGCAAAAAAATGGATTAAAATAAAGAGAGCAAAACATAACATGCATGACTTGTCTGACAAATGTGTTTGTACTTGAGTGTACGGACCATCTGGGAAATAGTATGCTTTTTAAATTGAAGAAAGAATATCCTACAAACATTGATCCTAACAATGCTATATTAGGGAAGAGAAGAAAAAAAAAATTATCATTTGTCAAAGATCCAGGTGTATTGGAAAAAGAAAAAGAGTTCACTCCAAAACTTTTGGTTGCAAAGTTTTAGTTTTTTATTTTACTATTTGGAGCTTCTATATTTGCATGAATCATTATAGTTGGGATAACTTTTCTGACCTAGTTGGAAGGTTTGAATGACACAAACTAAAGCAATATTGGATGAGCGCCCAATAGTATGCTATGATTCACTCAAATCGAATGTTTGTTTCACGATGAATCTAGCTGTCACCCTCCATTTATATCTGACACCTCCATATCCAATGAAAAGATCAAATTGAACTTGGAAGAAAACATTTTCACATTTCACACATTCCTGGTATATTCATGGATTTTTTTAAAATTTGACGATACTGCGAATTTCGTTGCACTACTGAAGATTTGCTTTTTTATAAGTAAGTTCTACCGCTTTTTTCTAAATTACCGGTGAGAATTACCGGAAATTTCAAAACACCCAGTAATATTTACCGGAAATTATCGGTAATTATTTCCGGAGATTTGAAATTTCCGGTAGTTCATTTTTATGTTTTTTCTACCGGTAATTTGAAATTACCGGTAGTGTTATTTTTATTTTATTTTTTCGAGAATTTCAAATTCCCGATAGTTTAATTTTTTTTCCGTTTAATTTATGTTATTTCTGCAGTGAAGACTAAGGTACTGATGATAGCATCGGTGGGAGAGCGCGTGATTTGGCAGCAGTTGGTAGCGGGTACAACCATACAAAAATGTTGGCAAATCCCAACCGTTTAAATAAAAAAAGCTATAAAAAAAACTAAAATTATGCCTATCAGGAATTTCAAAGGATTTGAAATTCCCGGTATCGAACTGTATTTTTTCAAATATCCGGTTTCCTGTCAATATACCGGGAATTTGAAATTACCGGTATACCGGGAATTTGAAATTACCGGTATACCGGTGATTTCAAATGAACTACCGGGAATTTAGTTCCATACAGGAAATTTCATTATGTCTACCGGGAATTTGTTCTGGAAATTGTATGTAAAAAATTTAGGGGTATTTTTTCTATTCTGAAAATTTGGGAGTGCCAAGTATGAGTGTAGGTGCCAAGTAGATTCCTATTGTTTCATGTACCCAAAGTTAATCGCTAGATTGGGTTTGGGCTTAGTCACCTAAATTGAGCCACATTATCTTATTGATATAGTTTACGAGATACATGACGTGTGTGGAATAGGTCATAAAATGGGGAATAATAGTTTTTCCCACGATTACAGGGAGGACTCAGTCTCCTACTCAACCATCCTTGGCCAAAAGAATGTGAAATCGCTCCTTAGGACTGAGATCCACGCCCGGGGGGTCTTTTATTTATACCATGTTTACATAATGAGAAAAATATCACAAAATTCCCTTAAAAATACACATACGAAAATTCGATAGGGGTAGACTTCATGATTACATATTTATCATGCACATCCATAGGCCAATAATTTGCTCTTATATTAAGCTATAAATATTACCACATGTTACTCTCATTTGTATCTCTCTCCTTTCGGTCACAACGTCGTGAGATCAATGTATTATCTAATAGTTGATACATCAACCAGCACATAGCATTAAGTTCCAACAGTTAAAAAGCTGCAAAACTCTACGTTGATCCTTATTATACTACATAATGGTCTGCATATATCTAGATGTGATGTATGATGATTTGTATAATCATCTAGTACCATATGAAGCATGAAGTGTGGAAACTCCTCCCTAATAGAGTAGGGCCTTCAGATATATCCAATGGTATTTCAGAGTGTCACATCCATACATGACACTAGATGCTTAAATGGATTCACTTAGGCCAACTCATTAGGAGATATTAGAGGAAGATCGGGCTAGAGCAGATCATGTCGTTTATGTGTTTTCTGCATGTCCTCATATAAAGGCCATTGGGAAAGGGGTATAGAGAGAATAGACTTTTTGGAAGGAACTTCTGCAAGGGCCACTATAGATGTCGTTCTTTCTAAGGTACGAACAAAATTACAGTACACAGAGAAGGAAGTGGGGAGTCTGATATACCCAATAGTATTTGTATCAGGGATTATGGATAATGTTATGGCTTGTAATTTGTCATTTTGATAGTATTATGGATTTTGAATTGATTATAATATATGGCATTTTAATCTTATTAAATCAGTGTATGGTTTAATTGACAACAAATTTATTATGATAGTATACTTATTATAAATGGCCTATTACATTAGTGTATTTCTTAAAAAATGTCAAATTTTACTTCTTAAAAGGTTATTGTATGTGCAACAGAAGTAAGTTTTACAATTATCGTATCCATAGAGATCAGTGGTTTTAAAGATAAAGTAACATTGATTTATTATTCTAAGTAAGAAAAGGGTATTGTGTTTGTTGTGATGCGGAAAAATAAATAATAGAAAATAAATGTCAAAAAGTTAAGTATAAGATTTCGGTGTTAACAGTGATAATTCTTGTTGGAAGTAGATTTCATCATTATGTATTTATCGTGCACATCTATAGGCCAGTAATATGCTCCTCTCTCAAAAAATAATATTACCCCTTGTTACCATTATTTGTATATTATTTTGGTTTCCACCTCGTGAGATCGGTATAATACTCAATAGAACGATATATGTTACTATTAAACAACACAAAACATTAAGTCCCAACAGTCATAAAGTAGAGAGACTTCACACTGATCCTGCTACAATATGTGTAGATATTGAGCATATACTTATGTCTAGACTTGATACTTAATAGATGATTATCTTAGATCTAGTAATGACAAGAACCTTTTGATGTCAAGTCACACCATGAAAATGGGTTACATGTTGCGAGGCTAAAACAATCAATTAGATTAAAGAGTGACTAATATAAAATCATGAGTAGATACATAGAACATCACAACCTATTTAGTACATGAATATAATGATTGCATCTAACTCCAACAATAGAAATTTTAACTATGCTTACACATGGTTAGTGTTAGAACAATTTTGATTCTAATCCTCTAATAGTTTTGATGATAACAATATTTTTTTGTAAGAATAGAAGTTCTAATGTGCATTGCAAACTAACTTATAATATATGTGCACTGTAGAAGTTCTTAGAAGGAAGTTCTTAAAAGGAAAGTATTTTGCAATAGAAGCAGTCTTGCGTTTTTGCATAGAAGATATAAGAGAAGCTAATATTAAAGATATCATTAAAGCTGCGTACTCAATTTATGATACTCTGATTCTTGCTTAGAAGATTCTGATTCTCTCATTAAAGATTATTTAAAGAAAATCAGAATAAAGGCTGAGAACAAGAATCTCCTATTTTGGAAGGACTTTATGACAATAAATATTATCCAAATTAAGCTCTAGATTTTCCCAACGACTACATGATTCAAGCAACTATATAAAGGAATCTAGCTAAAGATTTAAAGCTCTGGTTCTCACGCTATATCTTCACACGCTCATATACTGATCTCAAATATATTGTAACAAATCACCTAGTGATTAAAGCTTATTAGAAGCATTCATAGTTACTATGATAGGACTTTGTATTAGAACTTGGATTTATCCTAAGCCAATTTTACTAAATCCTAAACACTACACAATACAATGAATATTTTGGACGAGGCAAGAAAAGAAACTCAAATGTTGCAATTATGCGGACCACAATGACGACGAAATTTTCAACACTCCTTTACTTTCGGACCACAATGAACTCAACTCGAGTGCATGGACGAAGTGGAAAGTCCAGCAATAAACAATGAATTATTTCTTATCAGAAGAAAGCATTCAAATGCAATTGCGAAGATTGGGATGGTGAGTATTTTTAACTACAGAAATGCAGCATGACTGGTTTCAAATGCATCAAAGTAGAAGTTGTAGAGATGCAAAACAATTAGATAATACAAATATATCCATAGATGCTTGAATTGGATTCTTCATTAAGTTCAATCAATGCGCGTTGAAAACATCCTTATATAAAAGGACATATCTATGAAAGACATTTATCTAAAATAGTGAAAGTGGTGCAAAAGCAAAACAAAAAACTGCAAATCAGGCTTAGCTTTATCAGTTGATATGTACTAAACTGTTAATATATGCTTAGATAATTTTGTACTATTTAGCATTTCTTCAAGGAAATATACTCTAGTTTACATTGTCACCTGAACCCAACTGCATCCGACATCTTTTCTTAACCCTCTTTGTTTGATCAATACCCTCAAACGTCCAATCTCATCCCACATACCAAACCGAGCATATAGGTTTGATAGCATAACACATATTCCACCATTTTGAGGATCTAACTCAAGAGCCTTCTGTGCCGCCAATTTTGCCAGCTCTATATTCCCACTTTCCACGCAAGCGCTCAGTAGAGCTCCCCACATGGAGACACTACAATTCCCTATACCCTTATAGTGTCTCCCATTAAGTAATTCCCATGCTTTGTGTAATTCTCCAGCCCTACAAAGCAAATCAACCAGACAACTATAATGCTCTGGACCAGGATTCAACTTAAAATCATTAGTCATAGATTCGAAATACTTGACACCTGCATGAACTTGACCAGTGTGACCACAAGCTGAGATCACTGTCAAAAACACTATTCCATCCGGTATGATTCCTTCCTGCAACATTTCACTGAACAAATCAATTACTTCCTTATAACGCCCATTTTTACCATACACACCAAGCATCGAAGTCCATAACACAACGTCTCTACTTCTTTCATTTCTAATCTCCATTCCATCCAACTTGAAAACCCGCCGAGCCTTCTCTACCATTCCACATTTTCCATACATCTCAACCAACGCGCTCTGCAGAAACACATCATTCTCTAAATCAGGCATAGTACGGAGCAAATAACTATGCAGCTGTCTACCCATTTCAACAGACGATAATCCAGTGCAAGCACGTAAAGCCGCTGATAACGAAAAGTGATCATACTTCAATTTCAACAGAGGCATCTTCCTAACCAATTCAACTCCCTTAACCCATAACCCAGCCTCACAATAACCAGACAAAAGTGCATTTGCACAGACAGTATTCTTCTCAGGAATTTCATCAAACACAAGAGCTGCATCTTGAATATTCAACAATTTGGAATAATAATCAATAAGAGCACTACCCACAAAGACACTAGAAAACCAACCTGATTTTCCCACATGGGCATGTATCTGTTTCCCAAAATTAAAGTGTTTGAGTTTAGATGAAGCGGTCAAAGTGCTACACAAAGCGTAGGTATCTAAGGAAACAGCATTGGTGTGCATAAAGGAGAAGGAGGCGAGAGCAAGAAAGGGGAAATTTTGACGACAAAAATGAGAAATGATGAGATTGAAGTGTAATGGGTTGGATGAGTTGATGCATTTGAAGAAAGTGTTAGTGAGTGTTTGAAGATTGTTGTTGGGGAGGCATGAGGTGTAAGTAGCAATGAGTTGGGTGTGAAGATCATGGAGAACGAAGAGAGTGCCATTAGTGAGAAGGTGACCATGAAGTTTCTTGATGGATGAGAGGTTTTTAGTTACTTGACATTGGTGTAAAAATTGAACGTAGTTCCACATGTGAAAATGATTTTGATACAAAATGTCTATGGTACAAAATTGAACGTAGTTCATCATTATAATTAGACAAGAATAAAAAACGGAAAATATGCCTATGGTACAAAATGTAATACTAGTCTCTTGCAGTTGTAGATTTATAGTCCATTGAAGTGACAAGTAATATGCAAGAAAACATCTTCTGTGCAGGGAATTGTGAGACCACCCATTGGATGATCATATCCGAATTCTTCCTCTGCCTGACTCAGCAAGTCTTGAAATGAAGTTTGGTTCAAGTATGACATGGGGATCACAAACCGCTTCATTTCTTCTCCAACATACACGGCAAGATAGCCCTTTGGCATATTCGGTACCTTTGATGATGTTCGGTTTCTGCTTAATGAAGCACATCTAATAACGGCAGGTAAATGATAGCCCATTTCAAATGTTTCAAAGAACAAGTAAGGCTTTGAAATATAAGAAAAATGTAAACAATTTGTGATGGTTGAGTATGTGAATGAGTTTTGATAGTTGTTAGGGAAGGTAGTGTAGTATTTATAGCCTCAAGAGTTTCTTGGAATCTATTTTGTTGAGAAGTGGTTGTTAAATGAGATGAGATGAGAGATCACATGATATCTCCTTTTGATGTCTCAATCAATCAAGGAGCAGTAAGTTCAATAAGAGTGCATATATACACCACACCTTTTGTAGATCACTCGCTTGGAAATCAAATGAGATAGGAAGGCTAAAATTAGTGCATAACTTATGGCCACTCATGTATGTGTAGACATGTGCCATGTTCTCTTCATATTGCTAACACGGCTCAATGTCGACATACAGCAGCAAAAATCATCTTAGGATCACTTTTAAGCCAATTAGTGGCTACAATGGAACCTGTATCAAGGGATTGGTCAGTAATCATCTTGACAAGAAGATAGTAGTAGTACAGATTTGAATCCACAAGTGGCAGAAAACTGTGTTCTGAATATTGAATTATTAATGTCAACAGCCCTATATAATTCATTTCCAAAGAAAAGCCTAGCAACAATGCCCTGCCAAGATATTTCAATAATGGATCCTTCCCAATCAGCATCAATGAATATTACTACATTTTTATCATTGGTCTTCTTGAAGAGTAACCCTTTTTCCAGGGGTTGCCTTTAAGTATCTCAAGATTATGTTCACAACTTCAAGGCGTTCTTCATATGGTGCATGCATGAATTAACTCACAACACTAACAGAGAAAGCAATATCAGGACGAGTATGAGCCAAATATATTAATTTTTCAACCAACCTCTGATATCTTCCAGTGTCAACTGGTGTGTCCTCTTTCTCCCAAAGTTTGACACTTTGGTCCATCAGTGTGTCAGCAGGCTTACAACCACTCATACTTATTTCTTGTAGGAGATCAAGAACATATTTTCTCTGAGAAACAACAATTCCTTTCTTTGACCTTGCTACTTCCATGCCAAGGAAATACTTGAGGGGACCCAAGTCTTTGATTTCAAAATCTGCTGCTAAGCTTCTTTTTAATCTCTCCATTTCTATCTCATCATTACATGTAAGAATAATATCATCAACATAGACTATCAAAACAATTATCATTCCATTTTGACCTGACTTTGTGAATAAAGTATGATCTGCTTGCCCTTGAATATATTCCTGTTTCTTCACTGACTGAGTAAACTTTTCAAACCAAGCTCTCGGAGATTGTTTCAATTCATACAATGACTTCTTTAATTTACACACATGTGACCCAAAAGTTTCTTAAAAACCTGGAGGACAACCCATATATACTTCTTCTTCTAAATCACCATTGAGAAAGACATTTTTTACATCTAACTGACGGAGAGGCCAGTCTAAGTTAGCAGCAAGGGATAAAAGTATTTTGATTGTGTTAAGTTTTTCAACTGGAGCAAGGGTCTCTGAGTAATCTATGTCATAGGTCTGGGTGAATCCTTTTGCAATCAATTGAGTTTTGTACCTTCGGATTGATCCATCATAATTGTACTTTATTGTGAACACCCACTTACATCCAACTGTTCTTTTACCTACTGGCAGAGTTGTGGCACTCCAAGTTTTATTCTTTTCAAGAGCTTTAATCTCCTTAAAAACAGCTTCCTTCCACTTTGGAATTTTTAGAGCCTCTTGTACATTCTTATGAATTTTTACACTAGATAGATTAGAAGTAAATGCAGCAAAAGAGGGAGACAAGTTTGAATATGATACAAAGTTAGACAAGGGGTGCCTAGTACATGACCTACTTAGCTTCCTAAAGGCTATTGGAACATTAAGATCAGTATATTGTCTCCTAAGTTATATGGGGACATCAAGGTCGGTATATAGTGAATCAAGATCAAGGAGAGATTTACCTGTCTGAGTCGGTTGACTTTCACTCGGTTCAGATTCTTGGTTGAGCTGAGGAATAAGGCTTATTACTACTTTATAATTGTTTCTTCTGGCATAAATTTTGCCTTTCCAAATTGGATTTCCTTTCTCAAATCTTTTTCTTGTTTCATTATAAGGATCTTTATCCGTTGCATTTTGATTAATTTTAGAAAAAACATTTGTTTGATCTTTGTTTTGATTTGTTACCTCAAATTCTGATTGGTCCTTACTCATGGAAGGAGTATGTTCATCTAATTTTTCCAAGGAATTTTCTTTAGGTGCAGATGTACTTGGAACAGAATTATGTGATATACACACATCTTCTGAGATAATTAAGTTTTCAAAAAAAGTAACATCCATTGTTACAAATATTTTCTTTGTATTAGGATCAAAACATTTATAACCTTTTTGAGAAGATGAATACCCAATAAAAACACATTTGATTGCACGGGGTTCAAGTTTACCAAGATGCTTGTGTTCGTGAACAAAACTTGTGCATCCAAATATTTTAAGTGGTAAATCAGATAGAACAGAAGCAATTGGAAAATATTTCAAGAAACTTTGCAAAGGAGTTTGAAATTTCAAAACATGGGATGTCATACAGTTTATTAAATGTGTAACTATCAAGACAGCTTCACCCCATAAATATTTAGGGACATTGATAGAGAAAAGTAGTGTTCGTGCAACTTCAAGAAGCTGTCGGTTTTTCCTCTCTGCAATCCCATTTTTTTTGGGGTGAGTTAACACATGAACTTTGATGCACAATTCTATTTTCAAGGAAAAAATTTCCAACAATTTTATTAAAAAATTCAGTACCACTGTCAGTTCTAAACACTTGTATTTGGGTGTTAAACTGTGTCTGCACCGATTTACAAAAGTTTTGAATTATATGACCAACCTCAGATTTTTCTTCCAACAAGTATACCCAACAAAGTCTAGTATGATCATCTGTGAAAGTGATAAACCATTTTTTGTTGGATAAAGTACTTGTTCAATTAGGCCCCTAAACATCACTATGAATAATTGAAAAAGATTTTGAAGATTTATAAGATTGAATTGGAAAAGAACTTTGATGATGTTTAGCAAACTCACAAACCTCACATTGAAGTGAAGAAATATCTTGTTTAACAAAAAAAATAGGAAACAGTGAACTTAAATACTTAAAACTGGGGTGGCCTAACCTTAAAGGCCACAACATAATGTCATCCTTATTATTTAAAACAAAAAATAATAATAGAAGAACTTATCTGTCCAAATTGATGTCTGGTTTTTGGTTCATCTTCCAAGTAGTAGAGTCCACCACTTTACTCAGCAGTGCCAATCACCCTCCCCGAGATCAAATCCTGAAATACACAATGAGTATCAAAGAAATGAGCTTGACAGTTTTCATTTGTGGTTAGCTTACTGACAGATAATAAGTTGCAAGACAAATTTGGGACATGTAACACATTTTGGATGGTTAGTAAGGGAGACAGAACAACAAAACCTTTTCCTGCCACGGCTGAAAGAGAGCCATCAACTATTTTAATTTTGGAATTTCCTACACATGGTTTATATGAAGAAAATAAACTAGATTCACTGGTCATATGATCGGTGGCTCCAGCATCAACGGTCCATGTACGATTAGGAATGACACTAAGATGAGCTGATTTTGGGAAATTACCTTTCTGGACTATGGAGCACGAAGGTGTTTGAGACTCGAAGAGTTTGTACATTTGGTCTAGTTGTTCCTTAGTGGATGGAAATGCGTTTGGGGAGGATTGTGGCTCTTGATCAAAATTTGCTTGAAGTGCACAACCTTCTCCCTTCTTTTTCCAATTAGAAGGCTTTCCATAAATTTTCCAACAAGTCTAACGTGTGTGATAATAACATTCATAATGATCACACCAGAGTTTACCATCCTTTTTACCATATTTCTTGTTGTCTTTATTTAAGTTGTTTGTGACAAGGGCAGAACCATCAATTGCTAAGTTTGACTTTCCCATCATCACTCTTTGTCTAGCCTCCTCCCTTCTGATTTCTGAAAAGGTTTCTCGGATAGTTAGTAGCGGATTATTTCCAAGAATTCTACCTCTTACTTCATCGAGTTCCTTGTTGAGACCAGCAAGAAAAATAAAGACACGATTGTTCTCCTGCGTCTTAATAAACTGAACATTGTCTTCAGTACACCTCCAGTTATAATCATAGCACTGATCCAACTCTTGCCAACATCAATTCATTATAGTAGGTAGTGACATCCTTGTCATTCTGCTTTAAATTCCATAACTTTGATTTTAGATCATAAATTTGAGAGAAACTTTTAATATCAGAGTAAGACAGTTTTACAGCATGCCAAACATCTTTTCATGTAGTCAAATACATATTTTTCTCATACCTACCTCCATAATATTAATAAGCCACACAATAATAAAAGATTTTTCAGATTTCCAAAACCTATGATTAGGATGTGTTGGGGCAGGCACTAGAACATCACCTGTAAGAAATCTAACTTCCTTTTGCCTTCTAGAATCAGTCGAATAGTTTGGGACCATTCAGCATAGTTTGAACCATCTAGTTTCTGAACAGTAACCTGGAGAGTTATTTTGACCTCCACCTCTTGAATTATTGTAACCACCATCAAATGGGTAACCATAACCAGACCCAAAAAGGTTGTTTTTAGGATCACCTCTGCCATAACCGAATCTAGAGTTAACATTGTTGTTTGTCATGAAACTGGACATTTCTGGCATGGTAAATTCACTTCCTCGATCGAAATTGTTGTTGGTATCGCCGTCGGAATTATTGTTGGTGTCGCCGTCGGAATTGTTGTTGGCGTCGCCGCGTCCACAACCTCCTTCGGGAGGAGGTGGTGTTTGGATAGGGTCCACAATAGTTTGGATCAGTCGGATCAGATCAAAAAAATTCAGATCGATGCTCTGAACCCCACTTATTAGGGAAAGCTTTACAGTATCATCCTAGCTCTAACAGAGCTCATGATACCATGTAGAAAAATATATAGGTGATAATATTATATTTTATTATGAAGAAAAAAGGCTCATATGAGAGAGAAAATACAACATTAACTCTTTTATTTTAGGAGTAATATAATGACATTTAAATAAGAAAATAAATAGTATTAAATAAGAAATATTTCAATAAAACCCTTCCAAAATCTTTCGTTCCTTCTAGACCATCCTTCCTTTTATTCAAAACTCTCTTTTCTCCTCCAAAAATCTTAAACAACATAAACTTAATAAAGACGTTTTTACTTTTACTGTTTTAGTTATTGTTTGGCTCAACTGTGGAACCAAATTTCATGGTTTGATCCTTGTCATTTTACGGTTAGATCAACAATGTGGCAATAGTCTGACCATATAAATTGTTTGCGAACATCTACCTCCTTAATGTGGCAATAGTCTGATCATATAAATTATTTGCCAACATCTACCTCCTTTTATTAATTACCGCTTAATGTGGCAATAGTCTGATCATATAAATTATTTGCCAACATCTACCTCCTTTTATTAATTACCGTATATCTTATCGCTTTTAAGGTGAGCAATTGAAATAGTCTGATACTAAAAAGCATTAGTAAGTATCAGAAGCATAATGATAAGCACTTCATTCAATATGTTTCAAACTTTCACTCAGGCTGTATCGCCTTCCAACAGTTGTAAAATACGACTGATTGGACTGAAATTTGATAAACAATATATTTTCTTTTATCCCTAACAGTAGTCAGTTTTAGAATTTATAAATAGAAGCATATAAGGAGCCCAGTGAGTTGTTGAATATAATGTGTCATTATGATTAGAAATAAATAATAACAAATATTTTATATTCCATTCCAAAAGTAGAGAAAATCTATAGATATAAATTGTGACTGTTGTACAAAATGTCACTGCTAATCTAATGTCAGTTTCTAGCAGCTCTAGATTTATATTCCATTGAAGCAAGAAGTAATGTGCAAGAAAACATCTTCTGCACAAGGAATTGTGAGGCCGCCCATCGGATGATTGTATCCGAATTCCTCCTCTGCTTCACCCAACAAGTCTTGGAATGAAGGTTGGTTCAAGTATGACATAGGGATAACAAAGCGCTTCATTTTCTCTCCAACATACACAGCAAGATAACCTTTTGGCACACTCAAAGCTTTTGACGATGCTTGGCTACCTGTAAAAGAAGCACGTCTAATAGAAGGTAATCGGAAACCCATCTTTAAATGGTTTGAAAAACAAGGTGAATTTCTCAGATTTAAGAAAAGTGTATCGAAATTGTTTGCTTCAATGGTTTGTGATGTTGTGAAGGAAGATAGTGCCTTTATAGTTTCCAATAGTATCTTGAAATCCATTTGTTTTGAGAAATTATTGTTAAAATGATAGGGCCCATGAGACAATAGATCACATGGTGCTGTCTTAAATGCCTCTATCAAGGATATAAATTCAACAAGAGTGCAAACCGTAGCCACTGAAAAATCAAATGAGATGTGCGCATGTTAAACTCAATATTTGTACAATGTCTACTCATTTATTTTCAGACATGCATTAGACATGGCACATGATGTTCTCTTCACATTGACATCACACCTTAATGTTGATATATGACCGGTACTAGTTGGAGATAATCAGACTATGGTTCACAACAGAACACATGCTACTGTCTAGAGGTCTTTCTCAAAGATTGAATGATTGCTTAAGAATTGAGCGAGTAATTAAATGTATGACCAACATTAAGAGGCTGTGCCAACATGGTAAACATTTAGAAAATAAAAGTGATATGCACAGATAAGAAAACCAACTAAGAAAACAAGAAGCAAATCTCATGTAATATAATTGTATATGATATTACAAAAACTGATCATGCAATGTAAGCAACCTTGCAAGGGAAAATTGTGCATAAAATTTGAAGAAGATTTAACAAATACCAAGTGAATTGAAACACTGCCTTTTCAATGCAGTAAAAGTTGCAAGAATACAAAGTATGGTACATTTTAAATAATTATCAAAATGATATATCAACCACATTTTACGGATAGAACATACAAAGTTGCAGCAGCTTCCAAGAAGATTGCATAGTTTATTGGTTGTATATCAAGTACAGCTAGATATCAGTTGTCTTACAAAAACAAATACAAAATATTTGATGTGTTTAGAGCATGTCTGAAATTTATTACGGAAGTTATCTCTGGTCTATTTCATAGACTAATTTTCCAAAAGATGTAAGGTATGTAATCTCACATTTCGTACAGTCCTCTATGAAAGCCTTCAAGACAGTACCATGTGATCATTAATGAGCCATGGCTCCCACAAACACCCATTTGATAACTCATTCACCATACAATTGGTTTTCAGAGTCTATATATATCCATCATTGGTTTTACAAGCAACACAAACCATTCATCTCATACCGTGAAGCATCAGAATTCAAGTTCACTTCTTTCTTCTACTACTTTGAAATCATTCTATTGTCAAGAAACAAAAAAATAATAATGGGTTTTCACTTACCTGGTGTTAGACGATTATCATCTAGCAAACAAAGGGAAGTTCCAAAAGGCTATCTTGCCGTGTATGTTGGAGAGAATGCAAGGAGGTTCTTGATTCCAATATCATTCTTGAACGAGCCTTTATTTCAAGAATTGCTTAACCAAGCCGAAGAGGAATTTGGTTACTGTCATCCAATGGGTGGTCTTACAATTCCTTGCAAGGAGGATGTCTTCTTACATACAGCTTCCCGCTTGAACAACCTATAATTAATTCATACAGCAAAAATTCAAATGAAATTTAGCATAGAACAGTGTAGATTGACTAGTTGAGACAATTTTTGTACATCAGGAATTTCTTTATCAATTTTGAGAATCTAATCAAATTATATTCTGATGAATTCATCTGTTGATTTTTGTGTCATCTTAAATACTTGGATACTGTCTATTACATACTATTAATAGATACGGTAATGCAAAACTGGTATATATTACAAGGCCATACATGCGTCAACAAAACTCAAAAACAACGTTTTAGTCACCGATTAATTTGTATTTGTATGTTGCAATTTTTTGTGATGTTTAAAGATGATGGAATCCACAATCACAGGGAATTCTCGTGCTCTTCACGTGGACTTATCGTCGAAGTTGTTGTCAGAAAGCATTAAAATCATGGCAACCATTTACTCTAAGTTCTTAGCAGCCCTCCACTATACAAAAAAGTTTATGTTAGGTATTTATTAATCAAAAGATTATCGAAAATCTCCCTACATTCAATAACCTCTCTTAAATTATAAATATACTTTAAGTAAAGAATAAATATAAAATAAAAAACACTGTTCACATGTTCCAAGGGCTAATTCCATATGACTAAACAGAGTCTGAACAAAGCATATAATAATTAATATTATTGAAACAATTAATTACAGCCTAAAATAGAAGCTATGGCCATCAATAATAGGGTTCAGGCTTACCACTTAATAACCCAATTATGAAATGTCTTCGATTGGCAGTTCGGTGTTCAGCCATAATCTACACATAAAAATGGATGTTTCATGAATTTCAAAGTTTTACTGGACCATCCGCTGAAGCCAAGTACTAGGCTCTAGCTTAGCTTCCCTTAATCAGAGTCGTTGTAATCAGACAACTTCTCGGGACCTTTGAGGTTATATTCTAAGGCCACCGGACAGACAAAACAAACATTTAACTCTTCTGCAACTTATGTTCAGTTCATTTCTCTGCCCAGATGAAGAAGCGAGTGATAGCATAGAATCATAAGCCATGTAAAACAAATTTTAACTTAGATACAAGGTAACTTATCTACAATTATAACTTGGCTAAACATTATATTTTCTATTTTTAGAACTTATAAATAGAAGCATATAGGAACCTATTCAAGTGTTGAATATAATATGTCATTATGATTAGAAAAAAATAATAACAGATATTTTGATCCTGAATTTGTCATTCAGATGGACAATTCTAACCCATTTCAAAAGTAGGGAAAGGAAAAATCTATACAAATATAAATTGTGACTATTGTACAAAATGTCACTGTTAGTCTAATGTCAATCTCTTGCAGCTCTAGATTTATAGTCCATTGAAGAGAGAAGTAATATGTAAGAATACATCTTGTGTGCAAGGAATTGTAAGGCCGCCCATCGGATGATCATATACGAATTCTTCCTCTGCTTTGGTTCAAGTAAGACATCGGGATGACAAAGCGCTTCATTTTCTCTCCAACATACACAGCAAGATAACATTTTGGCACATTCAAAGCTTTTGACGATGATTGGCTGCATGTAAAAGAAGCACGTCTAATAGAAGATAATCGGAAACCCATCGTCTAATGGTTTGAAAAATAAGCTGAATTTCTCAGATTTAGGAAAAGTGTATCTAAATTTGTTAGCTTGAGTGGTTTGGGATGTTGTGATGGAAGATGGTGCATTTATAGTTTACAATAGTAACTTGAAATGATGGGGCCCATGAGACAAGAAATCACATGGCACTGTCTTAGATGCCTCTATCAAGGATCAATAAATTCAACAAGAGTGCAAACCGTAACCACTGAAAATCAAATGAGATGTGTGCTTGTTAAACTCAATACTTGTACAATGCCTACTCATTTCTTTTCAGACATGCATCAGACACAGAACATGTTCTCTTCATACTGACAGCACAGCTTAATGTTGATATATGATTTGTACAATTATGAGAAATATCAGTTATACACTATTTTATGAATTGCACATATTTATTATTCTTGAAGGGCCCAGTTTGAGATAATCAGTCTATGGTTCACAACAAATCACATGCTACTTTCTAGAGGTCTTTCTCAAAGATTGAATAATTGCTTAAGAATTGAGAGAGTAATTACATGTATGTCCCACATTAAGAAGTTGTGCTAACATGGTGACCATTCACAAAATCAAATTAGACTACATAGATAAGAAAGCCTACTAATTTTTAAGCCAATGCATTGGCATGATTCTTATGTTTACAGCATTGTCTGCATACCTCTGACCTCATATTATGGCAAATTATTTTCTAGAAGCTTTTGGCGTATGATTTATATCAATAGCTTGTCCACAGAAAGGCTGTGTTAATCAAATTTAAAATTTCATCCAAATCAGTTCTTTACTTGTGTTGAAGGCGAATATACAGCCAGATTATACGGTTACCTCAAAATGTGGCTGCGGTCTATCCATATAAAGTTGCATAAATTTTCAAGAAGATTTTATTGTTTATTGATTGGATTTAAAGAACTGGTAGATATCACTTGTCTTATAAAAACCAGAACAAGATATATGATGTGTTTAGGGCTTGTCTATAATATATTAAGTTAGCTATCTCTAGTCTTTTTCCAAAAGGTGTGGGGTATGTGATCTCACATTTCATACAGTCCTCTATGAAAGCCTTCAAGACAGTGCCATGTGATCATTAATGAGCCATGGGGAGGAGGAATGGTTTAAAAGTGGACAACATAAATTCCTCAACAATTCCGATGATTTAACAACTACCAAATGAATTAGAACACTGCCTTTTCAATGCACTAAAGGTTGAAAGAATACAAAGTATGGCAAATTTTAAATCCTTATCTAAATCCTGCTAGTTCCGTGAAAGGTGAACATGGAGTATGGATGTTTTGAGATTGACCCCACTGTGGAAGTGCCTGAAAATTAATAAACTCGAAGAAAACACAAACAGTGGTAAAAGCTCCCAGTGAGAAACGCTTTACTCAACATGCATTCAAAGAGAAACTCTAACATGACAAATTATGAACATGCATGCATTGGTACTATCAATTGGTCCATACTGGAGAGGACTTCGATAAGTGTCATCCAATGGGTGGTCTACATTTCCCTGCAACGACTATATCTTCTTACAGCTTCTCGCTTGAGTGGCCTATAATTAATTCATACTGCAAAAACAGTCATATGAAAGTCTATCATAGCAAAATAGGATTGACTAGTTGAGACAACTTTTGCACATCAGGAATTTCTTTTCTAAATTATGATATTTCGGTTTGGTTTGGTTTGGATTGTCGGTTTAATTGGTTTTTTCTGATCCACTTGCACCCCTAGTGACGATAATCACATGAACTACCCGCGCTATTCATATGGACTGAGATCATAGTTGTTATTCTATAAATAAGAGGCAGCTAAGGGCAACGGTAACCCTTTACTTTGAATTCTCCTCAAGTATTCATAAAATTGAATGTTAGTTAAGAGTCAAACATAAATTAAAATGAAAGAAATAAAGAGTCAAATAGTCATCACAGATGTTTAAAGCTAGAAACTCATCCAAACTATGCCACAACAGTTTATCAATTTTAAATGGAGAACTTTGACTAGTTTGACACTTATGACTGTTGGAACTTAAAAAAATCCAGTATGTCTGCTACTTGTGGGTTCAAACATGTACTACAAATATATTTAATTTTGACTGTTGACCAAGCCTTTGATGAAAGTTCCCTGTTGCCTCCCTACAATTATATGATGATTGTATCCATTCCAACTATGCATTATCTATCTACATTAGAATTCACACAACAGCAGAACATAGACGTGTTATCAATATGAAGAAAACATGTGGCATGTCTAATGCGTGTCTTTAGAAAAACGAGGATCCATAATAAATCAAAGCATTAAGTTCAATCTAGCCACTTCATTTGACTATCAAGTGAGTTGTCTATCAACTGGTCTTTCATTCAGAAGGTGGGGCAAGATATAACCCTTGACCATCCAAGACAGTACCATGTGGTGATCCCACATCTTATGGACACTGTCCATTAACAAGAATAATTTATCAAAGAAATGGATTTGAAGAAACTCATGAAGAGTCTATAAATACAGTATCTTCCCTCATCACAGCTCATTCACATATTCAAGCATCAAAAGATAAATTTGAGATTATTTGAAACATTTAAAATGGGCTTCCGTTTACCTGCAGCCATTAGACGTGCTTCTTTAAGCAGTAGCCGAACATCCTCAAAAGTCACAAATGTGCCAAAGGGCTGTCTTGCGGTGTACGTGGGAGAAGAAATGAAGCGGTTTGTGATCCCCACGTCATACTTGAAGCAACCTTCATTCCAAAACTTGTTGAGTGAAGCAGAGGAAGAATTCGGATATGATCATCGAATGGGCGGTCTGAGAATTCCTTGCACGGAACAGGTTTTCTTGCATATGACTTGTTGCTTCGATGGTGTATAAATCAGCAACTGCAAAAGAGTGACATAGATTAGTATTGACATTTTGTAGAATATAGGCATGTTGTAAATATTTTCCTTTTCCCTTTTAGTGGGAAATGGGTGAGATAGAAACACAATTTGGCAATCTATTATTTGATGTTTTCTCTAACACACAGAATTGAATTGAAAGGTATGAATGATGTTATGAATACGGTGAATTTGAAGTTTTATCAGCACAAAATTCAATTGAAAGCTATGATGTTATCGACATGGTCAATCAAATCAGAAGAGTAAAATGAAAGTATACATAAGAATGATAGAATAAAATTTTGCATAATAACTAAATCAGAACAAGACTTTAACTATGCATAGGAGACAAACCCAATTTCAAAATCGTCATGAACAACACCTACCTGCATTGAAATTGAAAGGAAAACACAAAATCAAAGAGAAAAGGAAAACGAACAAACCCTAAACACAAAATCAGATAGAGAAAAGGAACGTGGTAGTAATGGAAAACGAAAAGCAAAACCCTAACAATGTCTGAAGAAAATGAAAAAAATATTTGGACCATTTCTCGATTTGTGCGTGTCATCCTTGCGCAGGGGCCATGCTAATCTTCTCTGTATCGTTCCAATTTTATCGGATGTCCCCGAAGGGACGAGTTATATGTGAGTAGCTGCACTATATAAACACAATAAAATGAAACAAAGCAGTCGATGTGGGACTAAAACTAAGTAAGCAGTTACTTCTTCTTCCGCTTATTATTTCTCTTCTTCAATCAATATGTATACTTTGTTATGTTGCCTCAACTTCACTTAATTAGTAGTGATTGATTAATATATATCACCATTAATTCTGCACAACAGAGTCAACATAATTCTTCAAGCTGCAGCAACTACTATACCGTATACTAGTATATATTTTTGGATGCATGTCCTATATACTACTATTTTCTTAAAGCAACTAGTAAAAAAACTAATTAATCATCTAATTATTCACTAAAGCATTACCATTATCTTTATTAATTAGTATACTTAACTATCCTATCACTAATTACTAATTACTCTTTACTCATTAATTGATTTGTATTATTATCAATTACTATCGTTTACTCATTAATTGATTAACTATATTATTTAGTTCTTGTTTATTTATTAATCAATTAACCATATCTAATTATCAATTTTTCTTTAAGTAATAAATTACATACTCTTCAGTAGTAGATTTTCCTAACATTTACCGGATTATCTAATTTAATTTTAACTAATTGATTTTTCCTTTTATTTTAAATTTATATATATATATATATATATATATATATATATATATATATATATATATATATATATATATATATATATATATATATATATATATATATATATATATATATATATATATATATATTAAATAATATAAAAACAATTACAAGGATCTTAAAGTCAGAAAAACAAACTAGTGACAAAATATGGCGAAACAACACTTGGATATACGATGTAAAATCATCATAGTATTATTGAAGTCTCACATTTTGTGATTCAACATTTAGACTAAGATGTGTCTGATCAAAGTGGTTTCATGCTTTATTATCAAAACGATACTACAACACCCATAAACTTCTTATAATCTATCATAGTGTTGCGTCATTTGACCTACTTTTCTGTATTGATCCAAACATACGTTTTAGTGACAAAAAATAAACATTCACTTAACCTATAATTGGTTTATACTTACAAAAATGATCCTGGTGAAAATGACCGCATATGCAACAAATATTTCGATTGCATCATTCCCTTTTTACAAATATCTTTCCTCGATCATGAACCTTTGGCTACCTTTTAATGATTTTGAGATAGACGTTCTTAAGAATCTGGTAGTGGCTCCGTCGCAGCTTCATCCTGCAAGTTGGACGCGCGTGAAAGTATTTCAACAGTGGTGTGAATACCTGAAGGGAAAACCTTCTCTTACAATTTTCTTTCATCTCTTCAAAGTTCATTGTGTTAGTCATGTAACCTGTACGTGGGTGTAAAGGATTACTTTCTTTGGTGCCGACCGTCCGGACATTCAGAGCTCTTTCTTTATTGCAGCCTTTTGAATACAGATTCTTTCTAGTGATATGACTTCTACCACATGTGTTTCTAATATCTTGAAACAAGGTTGTTCAATATATTGGTTTACTTGCAGGTTTGGGAAAAAGTTTCTTCTTCTATTTGAGAGGAAGATTTTTTCATCTGTGGCAAGTATTGGTTCATGTGTTTAGGGGGAGTAACTTGAATGTCTCTGATGTTCTGGTTATCTTTTTCTTCATGGACATTAACATATTGATGGTGATGTTTGGGTTGTGTGTACTCCTCCCCGGGTTTATTGTGCAAAAGGTGATTGTCAATTTGACCATGGACGATATTTTCTAATTAAGGGCGCTTAGAAGATTTTTAAAGCCGAAAAAGGTGTTTTTGCCCAAATTTTCCAAAGGGAGATTGAAGGTTCAGGTTTCCAAAGGGAAATATTAATGGTTTCATGTTTGTAAAGTTGGCAACAATTTTGCTAAAACATGCTTCACAACAGGATGTTGGATGAGATGTTCTGACATGTTGATCTGGAAGACTTGTGAGCAAATATCCTACAAGATGGCGTGACATGTTAACACCAGAACTTCAATTCTGGATCTATTTATTTCCTGATAGATTTATTTTGATTTTAGTGAGATTTCTTGTGGAATCATCACACTGATTTTCACAGGTTAAGAAGTTTGTATCTGGAACATGTTTTGGTTCTGCAACAGTATAGAAGTTACTAAATTGGGCCTTGAGACAATTTATGAAACTTTGTTTTTTTTCTTCCAAGTTTTAAGGAGAACTTATTGATCATTTAGATTGTGGGTCAAGGATCTTCTGGACGCAAGATTTGAACCCCAAAGACTGAAGAGATGTATTTAAAAAGGAATCCTAACCTAATGAAGAATGGGACTTTCACGATTGCAAAAAATAGGATTAAGGTTTTGAGAGTCTTTTGGGTGAAAACGGTCTAAGTCACCCCTTGTATCTTTTGATACATGTATTGTGGTAGACATAGTGTGAACTCAAGTCTAGGATGACTAGAGGATAATGGGTTATCCTGGGGACAGAGTTCTCTAGGATGACTAGAGGATAATGGAAATGGAGGGGATTTGAACTCAAGTCTCCTTATCGATTTTTCAGTTTTTAATTTGTATACTTAATTACGATTATTCACTCAATTTGTTTTTCAAATTAATCACTCAATTAACATATTTCTGAAAATATATAAAAACTAAATTATTCAACAACAATTACATGTACCTTAAAGTCGAATAAACAAAAAATAACAACAAACAAGTTGGTAGCAAACACTTAAAAGAGTTTATGTCCTACAAATTTAAAACATTGAGATAAACTTTTATTTTGCAAACAATTTCATCAAACAACATGTTGCCAGAGATGAGAATGTATTATTCAAAGTTTATATTTTTTTATGAGAGGCTCACACTTGAGTTTCTCAACTCCAACAATTACGACTCGCGCCCCTTAAGCAACAGTTATGTTGCCACTATTGGGTTCAGTATATTTAATCATGATTATGTATTTAGCCAGGACCAAATAGTTGGTATGCTACAGTTTCAGTTGGTACCTAACATTCCCTGCGAGCTCCCCCTGGTGGGACCATTTATGCATGAGTTCGACCTCTATGGGAGAGGCTGACAAGGACTATAACTTAGGATATGGAATGGAATAATTCTTCCCATATCCATAACCCCGTGATCGATTACTTTCATAAGATTTAAAAAAAAATACTATTTTTTTGTCTCAGAGACAATGGGAGTGTGAACATGAAAGAGTTGTTTTTCATAGATTTCACTTTTAAGCCTGGGAAAATTAATTTTGTGGCGTTTATGCTCGCTCACTTGAAAACAAATGCTAAGGCAGAGCAAGGAAGCATTGTCACTGGAGGATTGATTACCTCTATTGCGCTTTTTATGGGTTGGATGTTAAGGATGCCGCATTTTTTCCTGTCACGGGTAGCACTACGCTTGAAATCACCTTATGTCATGCGTAAATGATTGTTAAGAATAAGAGCCTCGGGCAGTATTATCTGATGATTCAGTTTGTTGTGATTAGGAGTATTATTCTACCTAACTCAAGGCGCATTTATGTGTGAGATGCGATAAATTGTCTTTTTGACACATATGATAGTGATGATGAGGACATCTACCAAATGGATGTCGATAGGGGTGGTGACACTAATGTAGAGATAGATTGGAGAAAGCAAGTTTGTCCTACTCTACCATACCTCACCATATCGCCCGAGCGTCATCCCACACATCCACCGCGAGCACAACATCCCATGCATCTCTTTCCCCCATATATGCCTTATAGTTCTCCCTCTTCTTTATAAGGTTGTAATATCATCGTTGTCGTAGCGTTAACTATGAGCTCAACATGTTATGACATGTGGTTGTTGACTTGCGAGCTGAGGTGTAGTTGCAGAACGATCGTGAGGCAGAGCGTGATCAAATGTCTTATGCCATGTGATAATCTACTTTTAGTGTGTTATTATTATCTCATTTCATTCTATTTTATGTGATAGTTTTAATGTTTGTTAAGTTTTTGTGTTTTTAGCTTATATTGCATGGAGCATAATAGGTGCTCCTTTTGAAGTTTTCATGTGTTTGTTACTTAATTTCAAGGCAGTTTAAGGAAAGATGAGGCATGACTGGTATAGACGGGATCTGGAATAGAGAGTTGAAAGGAAAATAGAAGTTTGTTGAAGTTAATGAGAAAAAATGGCCAATAGCATGAACTGTGCATATCTCTGAGGTTTATATGGCAGATTTGTGCTTGAAAGAAATATCAAATAAAATGGATAAGATCAATTGCATAAGAAGACAAAAGAAATGGTATGGTGGGGACCACCACCACTGCATAGTGCCCCGTGCACAAAGACACATCGTCGCTTGTACCTCTGCGCCACCATATGTTGCAGCTGTCTGTGTCGGACGTTATGTATCCCACTATTGTTTGTACCCGATTGTTTGTTCACGGATAATGGAAGATAAAATGGAATATGTTGATTTGAAATATGGGATGAACCTTGTTTACATAAAAAGCCCATTATCTGAGGCCTTCCACCATTTTCACATCCTTACTTGTGGCTATAAAATTTGGCCTTAGAAATTGAAGAAGAGAGAGACCCCTTACCAATAAAGAAGTTCAAAAGTCTTGGTAGTAACTTAGAATTATTTAGTGTAAGGTTTTGTGAGAAAATAGAGAGTTCTTCTTCTCACCTATTCATGTAATACTGTTGAGAGCTGACGTGACTAGAGTTTTCACTTGCTGATTATCCATCATAAGGGATCTCCAAGTTACTAATAGGTTATCATTTCTTTTACATCTTTTGTTTAAGTATGTTTCCTATCAGCTTCAGTTCAGTAGTTTGTAATAAGCTCACTATGATTTAAACCTTTGTTTGTTGAGAAATGTGAAGTTAATATAATGTTGCATTTATGTTAAAATGATGTGATGTTAGTGTATTATTTTTTTATGTGTTTTTATGTTATAAATTTGTTCCTTTGAATGATCAACTTAGAAAAAGGTAAAAGCTTGTTGTTGTGAGAGATCCAACAACAAGTGGTTTTCATAATAATTGTAACACCCCCTTTCTATACCCCCAAATAATCAAATAATCATTTAGGCACATATTAAAATTCCATCAGAGTATAATTAGAAACATAGTATAAAAGAGGTATGTCGCATTATACATGAAATTAAAACATCCAACACCTGCTCAAGAATAGATATGCAACAGTGAAATAGCTAAATACTTGCACCCACATCTCAATATTTAGAATAAAAGCGGAAAATATAAACATTGAATAACATCAAACATATATACAAATATATATATATATATATATATATATATATATATATATATATATATATATATATATATATATCAAGTTTGATTCTCAACTCCAACAATTACGACTCGCGCCCCTTAAGCAACAGTTATGTTGCCACTATTGGGTTCAGTATATTTAATCATGATTATGTATTTAGCCAGGACCAAATAGTTGGTATGCTACAGTTTCAGTCGGCACCTAACATTCCATGTGAGCTCCCCCTGGTGGGACCATTTATGCATGAGTTTTTGACCTCTATGGGAGAGGCTGACAGGGACTATGACTCAGGATATGGAAGGGGATAATTCTTCCCACATCCATAACCCTGTGATCGGTTACTTTCATAATATTTAAAAAAAATACTATTTTTTGTCTCAGAGACAATGGGAGTGTGAACATGAAAAAGTTGTTTTTCATAGATTGCACTTCTAAGCCTGGGAAAATTAATTTAGCCTAGTGGGATCATTTAGCTTGTGGGTCAAGGATCTTCTGGATGCAAGATTTGAACCCCAAAGACTAAAGAGATGTATTTAAAAAGGAATCCTAACCTAATGAAGATTGGGACTTTCACGTTTGAAAAAAATAGGATTAGGGTTTTGAGAGTATCTAGAGTGAAAACGGTGTAAGTCACCCTTTGTATCTTTTGATACATTGTGGTAGACATAGTGTGGTTGTTCTCACTCTAAAGCTTTTAAGCAAAGATTTGAGTATTAGTATTATTAAAATTATTTATCTTGTATTGTAAAAGAAAGAAAGTAGAACTTTCTTTTTTGTTTCTTGAGACATTCCCTTGAACTAAGATTGTTTGATATCCCTGTGAGTGATTGAGGGGAAATGAGAGGAGATTCTCTTATATAGGGGTTCCTAAGTAGAAGTTGCACCGGGTAGGGATTAAGTGAAGAATTATAAACTTAGTGGTTTAACTCTGAATTGATACAACCGATAGTGGATTTCCTTCCTTGCTTGGTAGACCCTAGATGTAGGCGATGTTGCACCGAACTGGGTTAACAATTCTATCTGTTATTTATCCTTAAGAAATTCAAATTATATAACATCTAAGTTGGAGGATAAACTCTTCTTGTTATTCTGCAGATGTCTCAACATCTGTCATGACATTATACTCTGATTCTAGTAAATCAGATCGAATATCACTAACCAGAATACTGATTGAGTATTTATGTGTGTTGTATACATATTGTGTTGATTACTAGATGTTGTGACATTTGTCTCAACATCTGGTATCCTAGTACCAGAATTTCATTAGCATCTTAACCAAGCAGTTCCCCGATCTTGACCCATTTCTTGTCATCCTTATAACCCAAGTTAATCACTTCTATTGGCTTTTATAAGGATGAATGGTCTTCTCCTCTTGCTGAAGCAACATGTCACTCTCGGGATTTCTATCCTGGTACAAACGCGAAAGTGGCACGGAAAAGGAAGAGTCTCCAGCCATGCATTTTTATCCCGAGGGAAGGGTAATGTTGTACAAACCCGAAAAAATGAGAATGTGGGTTCTTGCGAACCAAAGAGAAATGGTAAGGGATTCGGTTACAAAATTGGAAGGTATTAGAACCCCAGATCGTCCGTCGTACCCGACGGGATCCATGTTTTCTAACATTGTTTCAAAGGGTGAGGGTATCTGCTACTGCTGCAACTGATACTGGAAAGGACTGAAAAGAAATAAAGAAGAATGAGATGAAAGGATAAGGAAAAGAAATGGCACGAAGAACGAGGAAAGGGACTGAAGGATTGTGTTTGCCAAGCATCGTCGCTTATGCCTATGTATTCCCTTTGTGCAATGTGAAAGTCAGAACACCATAATTCGACTCAATAAGACTGACACAACTTGCTTGTGTTTTTGGGATTGAACTATTTATGCGTATGCTCAAGTGTTGCAGGATTTCCTGGAACGAGTGTGTTTACTATCTTGCAAAAGGCAAGTAGGAGCAAGTTCCTTCGTTTATAGTGAAGGAGATGAGAAGACAATTCCTGAAGGAAAGACGCTTATTGTTTGTTGAAGTTATTTAGAAACTTTTTATTTGAGAGTTTGCATAGGAGATTGTGTTCAAGTCTCATTCAATGGAGTGTGTACTTCCTACATCACTCTGAGATGGAATGAATAGGAATCACACCTAAGTATGGAGGAAACCTCCAAACTTAATTTTAAATATTGAGGCTTATGGTTTTTGAAATGGAGTGTTTTTTAGGTTCTTCTTTGTGAATCATCTTCATGCTAAGACTTATTCATCATGATAGATACCCTACACCTCATCCCCGTATGGAATGTGTGCAAGTATCCCATGGAAAAGTCCCTTGGCACATGAAGAAGTTTAACCTTTATTAGGTATTTTTTAGCCTTTGTTTTGAGATGAGAAAGAGGAAGACTCAAAAGAGACTCAAAAGGTGAAAGTCTAAAGGGAGACTAAACAATCCTAAGTAAGTTGTCATGTTTGGATGTCCTAAGATTAGTGAGGTTCAAGATCTATATCCTAATGAAGGAAGAATAAGAAGAGAAGAAGGGAGAACAAGAAAGAAGAAGAAGAAGAAGAAAAAGAAAAAGAAGAAGAAGAAGAAGAAGAAAAAGAAGAAGAAGAAGAAGAAAAAGAAAAAGAGAAAAGGATTAGAAGACAACTTACTTCCTAGATGGAAATTAAGTTGTTTCTAAGGGGGGAATGAGAGTTGTGAAAATAAAAGCATATTGAATGCTTACACAAACACAAGATTGAAATATAAAAGAGAGATAAGAGGTTGGAATGTGGAAGCACATACACACGCATAAGACTTACCAAAGCCCTTGAAATGTTAGCAAATGAAACACAAACGTTCATAAGACATGAAATGGAAGACAAACACATCAAGAAGGTACAAGGAAAATATTCAAAGGTTAAAGAACCTTACAAGTCAGAACCAAACCATAAATGAACTTAAAGAAGCTCAGAGAACCCAAACCAACTTAAACAAATGCAAAGAAGCACCAAAAAAAGCAAAAATGATCAAAGAAGGCACACATGAAGAAGTAAAAGTGCCAATGTGATGGGCTAAAGACGTACTCTAATTATGTGTCTAGCGGTATCTTAACTGCAAGTGCACAGCCTATCGAAGTAATATTTAAGATTATCGATCCACAGGGACTTTATGATTACTTAGTGCTAGAGGATTTACTAGTTTAGCTAAGGTGAAGGGTTGTCACGATTTTTGGTTGTTTTTAAAGATTAAATGCGGGAATTAAATTTAAGTTTAATAAAATAATACTAAGGTGGTCGGTATGTAATTATGTTAACTTAGGCGGGTCAATCTAACCTAGGCTTATAAAGATGGTTCACTTAATCTATTTTGTAGAGGTTACCAGTTTAAATATCTTTAACTCACACTCTCGTGGTCTTATCTCAGATCTTACCCCTAAAGCCCTATGCTTGCTCTCGCTAGCCCATAAGTGTTTAGAAATAATTTTTGGAAACTTAGTAATTCTAATTCATTTTAAAGCGCTCTCGCTGTGTTTAAATTAAATGCCTAACTTTAGCTATCTGGTTAAAATCTCACACTCTCGTGGTCTTGACCTAACCTATTGCACTTTCCTTACTCTCGTAACAAAAAGGTTGATTTTATAATAAAAAGTCACAGCCAGAATTTTAAGCTCTTAATTATTTTAAGCCTAGAGTTGATTTTTCCGATTTAGTTTATTTTAATTACATACCGCCCTAAGGTGTTTAGCTACTCATGATTGTTGAACCAGACAGAGGCAGAGAAATACAAAATAAAATATGCATAACAGAAAAATAAATGCTTAACATTAATATAAATGCAATGTAAATAAAAACCTGAATAACAATTAAAATGCTAGACTCCTCCTTCCACAAGCTGGCAAGTTCGGAGTACGGACCAGAATCGGAAATAAAAATTTCTAAAAGAATTCTGAAGGCTTGAAAAAAATTAAATTATAACAATTTCCTAATGTTGGAAATTGTTATATGGTTTGGTTGGGATAAATAAACTAAAACAAGAACAAATAAATGCTGGAAATAATAAAATAGGGTGCAAAGGAAAATACGGCAGAGCTTCCGCAAGAAAATTAAAATCAAAACTCTGTGTATTGTTCTTTGAAGCTAAGCTATTTATAAGATCAATATTTTGGGCTTGGCAGTTGGAAATGATGCATGGGCCCCGTAGATGCTGAGAAAATCCAGGGAATAGTTGAAATACTTTGTCTGCGGGAGAATAGGAAGGTTGAATTCACGTAGCACGCACGTACATGACCAAGTCTCAGCATATTACCCTAAATTCCCCTTGTCACGTTCGTGACAAGGGTGTCACGCTCGTCACCCGTGTATTATGCGCATCACGGTTGTGAGGGACTGGTGACGACCGTGACTGCTCCTTTTAGCGTGTCACGGTCGTGACTCCTAGGTGACGGTCGTGACTGTTACAAAAAGTGCAGGTTATGCAGAATTCCTCTTTTCTTCATCTTTTAATGGTTGTTTTTGCTCATTTCACTTGTGGCTCATGATTTGGCTCTATAATTGATGTACCTGCAAAATGACAAAGAAAACTCGAGGAATCGGGTGTTAAAACGATATGCGATAAAACGACATTGAAACATAGCAATAAAACGATACTTTTTCTCATTATCAAACTTCCCCAAACTTAAACCCTTGCTTGTCCTCAAGCAAATAGTCGGTTGAAAAATGATCGGACAGGTTTTCATCGACGCACACACATAACAAACCGTACGAAGGATCGTTTTGTCAGATAAACCGGTACTTTGATAAAACACTAACGATACACTAATGACACAAGCAACAAGCTAAGTCGTCGACTTCCCGTTAAACGAAACATTCGGTAATTGCATTACGATTCCACCTAGAGTCTTTCTATCTTATTTCACCCGGTTTCATTCTAGCGCAATCACATTAAGCCCTTTGCCTTAGCACGCACGTAGTGGAGTAGCCGGTTAGCGACTTTGATCCTTTATAAGCACGGGGTCTGGTACACGAATGTGGTAACCCTACATACATTATCCGATTTGGAGGTTGTGGGGGATCGAGCCGTAGCACGCCCTACCAAGTTCAGAACCAGTACCTCTGAACCAACCCGCAATGGACTCCTTCTCATATTTCTCGTTTCTTATATGCGACCGTGTACTTTGGTGCAATTTCTTTTCATTGGCATCGAGATATGAAGGATTATTATAGATTAGGCATCAAACACTTATATTCATCGGCTCCCCACGTGGTTTGTGTTCAGACGGTGCTGACTGCTAGTATAAACTACTGGGGGTTACTTTTGAACTGAAACTTAAGGTGTAGCCGTAACAATTATCGGAACGGAATGCTTAAGTGGGAAGTCTAAGGTGTCAAGATTGTATCGATCTTGTTGAATCGTTCTCAGCTTCCTAACTATGATTTCGTAGGTAAATCGGGTAATGCGAAGAATAAATTAAAGTTTTTTTTTCCGGTATGGCTAAATAAACGGGGAAAGTTCGAAACTAAAGAAAATAGCACAAATATTACTCTGCTTCATTAAAATACGAAAAGGAAATACAACGGAATGGAAAGTGCGGAAAGGGAAAATGCAGAAAATGAAAGGTACCTCTCCCACACTATATCAGACATTGTCCTCAATGTTGTGATATAATAGCGGTTAAAGTACAATACAAACAACTGAAAAGGAAAAACATAAACAAAAACTAAGGCTGCTGATGACCACGACCTCGGCTTCTGGTGCGGGAGCGTCTGGTCGGAGTCGCTTCAGGATCAGAACCGGTGCCGGTGAGAGCAGTGATATCAATGCGCAAAGACTCTAGCTCGCTAAAGATCTCTCTGAGCTTCTCATCAGTAGTCCTTTGGTTAGCGGCAATAGCTGAAAGTAATGCATCATGTTGCTCTTTTTGCCTTCGCTCCAATGCGGCACTCATCTGGTTCTGCTGATGAATCGCACTGAGGACGTCTTCAAGTGTGAATTCCTGTGCAGGTGGCTGTCGGGTGGAGGACTCAGGAATGTCCTGGACAGGTTCAGTTGCATCCATGGCGTCTTGCATCTCGTCCACTGGTGGATCGGCCTGCTCATCAATAATGGGGGCGTGGCCGGCAGCATATGATAAAGCAAATAGCCAGTTGGCTCGGTTGGACGGATCGATGCGGTCACGGCACGACAAGATGATGTGGTGATAAACAGTGCCTTGGATAACAGGGCTAAACCTGCCATCCTCTCTCTGAGCAATCAAGTGGGCGGACCTACAATAATTCTTCGTTAGGAACTTTGCGGCTCTGCGAGGCAAATTGATAACCAAGTCACCAAGCTCCAGCTGAATGGTGAGGGTGGTGACAATCCCGCCTATGTAGAAGGGGGTTGCGCCTCTTTGCGCTATGGACTGGATATGGGACAACATGAATGGGGCAGCACTGATGCGCTCGTCATTTAAGGCGCAGTGCAAGAACAAGAGCTCCTTGGAGTTAAGCTTGTGATTGCTCTCTCTTGCAAAAATGGTGTTGCAGATGATGCGATGAAAGTATCTGATCATCGGGTTGTGGATATGCGTAGCATTCAGGCTCTGAAAGGCTGTGGCACGGGTGTTGGTGATGTCGTGCCATAAGGTGAAAGCGGTTTCACTGAAGTTGTCCGGCACACGGAGATGAGCATCATCGTCGTGATCGAACCCTAGCAGCTCGGCGATCCTTGTTTGTGTAACTTCGAACTCCCGGCCGAGCAATCTGAACTTAGCAGCGCCGGTGAGTTGACTTTGTGAACCGGGAGGAGTGATGTAATGAAACGAGCTCAGAAATTCCAATGTCAGAAGCTCGAATGTAGGCTGGGGTTGGCTGCACAAATGCCACAAACCAACCTTCTGAAGCAGGAGCTTCACACTGTTGAGCATTCCCAACTCCCTCAAACAGTCAGTGTCGACATATCGAGTGGGTTGAACACCACGGTTCTAGAATCTGATGAACTTCTGTCTCTGATTATCTCCATGCTCACCATCTCTAAACTGAATTTCTTCCATTGCATGCAAGTACGGGAGTGGGAGATGAGAGGTTTTTGAGTTTTGTGAGAAAAGTGTAAAATGTGAAGAAATTGGTTCTGATTATAGTGCAAGATGAGAATGTGATAGGTTTGGAGTAAATGGAGAGGTTAATGGAGTTTAATTTGGGTAATGGAAGGTTACGGGAGTTGGAAGAGATAATGGGGGTTTTTGAATGTTGTGGAAGTTGAAAAAGAGGAGGTTTCGAAGAAGAACAGTTCTGTTTCTCAGAATTCCTATAACAGGGGTCGTCACGGTCGTGATGGGGGGATGACGGTCGTGACGCGCTAATTAGCTTGTCACGATCGTTAGATGGTGATGACGACCGTGATGGATTAAAACTTAGAATATTTTCCAGAATGCATTATCTCTCACACGTTCAATACAATTTTTCTTTCTTTTATGATCACTTCTCATTTAATTGTAACACAAACAATATATAATATTTTTAGATCAACATAAGTTAGTAAATTTCATCACACGAGAAATTATATAAAACATTAATCAATTTAAACATAACAGTAAATGAATTGAAAGCATAGAAATTGATTAAATTGGAAAAATTTGTAAAACTAGAAATGCTTTGCTTTTGATAATTGAAGGGAAATTACATTAATAAAAATACGGTACGAAAATGTTTGCGAAATGTTAAACTATCTAGAAACGGAAACAATAAGTAAAATAAGTTAGATCACCACAGCATTTTCAAAAGTGCTTCTTCAAATCTTCAATTGCAGAGTTCAGGTGGTAGAATTGCTCACACGTTATGTCAGTTAAACCTATAACGTCCAATCGCATGCTCTTAATCTCATCCTTAACAGTATTTATATCGGCTTAGTAAACTTCAAGAGTATTCATGATTTTCTTTAAGTTGTCAGCATATTCTACTTGATTCACTTCAGGGGTTTCAATCACTTCATCAGTGTGGTCAATGTCATGGTAACCAGGAGGCGTCTCAGGGTCACTTTCTACATCGGTCATTATATCATCCCTTATCTTGTAGGATTGAGGTGTTTCAGGAGTAGATGGATAGTCAGGAGGGGTTAGCTCATAAAGCCAATTATCCTTATTGTGAACACTGACTCTAGCATGGTTTGGTAGTGTGAACAGGGTTACTACTTCATTCCTGATTAGGTACTCGAAAGGTGGTTGTCCTAAATTCCTTATGATATGGCGGTTAAAGCAAAAGTTAAGATTCATAGGACGGATGGTACCTAAACGGTTACACATGTGTAATTGGTATCTAAGTCCTAAGGCATCAGCAATCATGGTGACAAGACCTCCTACTAATATGGGTAGATCAGGTTCTTCTTGGATTCGGGTGAAGGTTTGCATCATGAAAGGCACACCATTGACTGGCTGTCCATTAGTCACACATGACATAATGAATATCTCATCTTTAGATACTCCAGTAAGGTTTTCTTCTTTTCCAAAGAAGGTGTGGGCAAGGATCTTATGGAAGTAACGGATAGCAGGGTTATGTATCTCATCATTGTTCATGTTATTTGGTTCAGGATGGTAATTTCTGGTTAAGGTTCCCCAAAAGAAATCCAGGTCAATGTCCATCAATTCTACATGTGTGGTAGTAAAAGCAAAGGGTCCACTAGGGAATCCTAATAAGTCAGCTAGTTCTCTATGGTTAAAGTCATATTCTATTCCAAATAGGCGGAAACTGATAAATCCTTTCCTGAATCCAAAACCGCGCTCGGGTAAGTAAACTAAGGAGCTGAGGAACTCAAGGGTGAGCTCACGGTAAGTCACAAACTTTTGTTTAATCAGTGCATTCTCCCATCCAAGTCGGTTAAACAAGTATAGGATGCTATCATGTATACCTAAGGTTTCCATAGTCAGATCATCCCGGTACAGAGTCAAATCCATTGGTCTCTGTGATAACTCTTCAAATTTCATTCTTTGGTTCCTACCTCTAAATTTGGTTTCCATAAGGTTTATCGGTTGGTTAGCCATAGTTAGTGTAAATACGGAGGAAACAAATCAGGGGGAGAAGGAAAGTGGAAAAGACTTTAGAAAATCTGTAAAGGTGATTTAAAAATTAAAAATTAAAATAAGGAAAAATAAGGAAATAAATGCATAAATAAAAGCAATAATAATAATGAAATAAAACAATAATAAAATGATAAAACAAATAAACGAATAATAAAATGATAAATGACAAAATAATAAAATGATCAGAATGGTTAAATGATTAAATGGGCTGCCTCCCACTAAGCGTTGTTTTTATCGTCAAAAGCCTGACGTAATGCTTAGGTTAGATTAATCAGGGAAATTAGTGGACAACTCTAAAAGCCTTAGACTATTTGCATAATCTCTATTTTCAACTTTATGATAATGTTTTAAACGTTGTCCGTTTACTGTGAACGGTTCACTATTTCTACCCTTAATTTCTATCGCTCCGCTGGGGAACACTCTAGTTATTTCAAAGGGTCCTGACCATCTAGATTTTAGTTTTCCATGAAAGAGCCTAAGTCTTGAATTAAAGTGGAGTACAACGTCTCCCACACTAAATTCTTTCCTAGATAGGCGTTTATCATGCCATCGCTTTGTTCTTTCTTTATATATCTTAGCATTCTCATAAGCATCTAACCTTAACTCTTCTAATTCGTTAATATCTAGGATTCGCTTTTCTCCTGCAGCATTATAGTTTATATTGAGAGTTTTGATCGCCCAATAAGCTTTGTGTTCTAGTTCTACCGGGAGATGACAAGATTTTCCATATACTAATTTGAAAGGTGTAGTTCCTATGGGTGTCTTGTAAGCTGTCCTATAAGCCCATAAAGCTTCATTAAGTTTAGATGACCAATCTTTCTGAGATATGGCGACAGTCTTTTCTAAGATTTGTTTAATTTCTCTGTTTGAGACTTCGACTTGTCCATTTGTTTGTGGATGATATGGTGTTGCCACACGGTGTCTGACTCCATACTTAGATAGTAATTTGTCAAATATTTTTGAAATGAAGTGCGAGCCACCGTCACTTATGACGAGTCTAGGCACACCAAATCTGGGAAAGATTATATTTTTGAAAAGCTTTATTACTACTCGTGTGTCATTTGTAGGAGAAGCTATAGCTTCAATCCATTTTGAAACGTAATTGACAGCTACGAGTATGTAATTATTACCGAAAGATGATGGGAATGGTCCCATGAAATCTATTCCCCAGACGTCAAAGACTTCTACTTCTAATATTCCTTTTTGAGGCATTTCATCTCTTCTTGAAATATTACCGGTGCGTTGACACCGATCGCAATTTATAACAGCGATGTGGACATCTTTCCATAAATTAGGCCAGAATAGGCCGGCTTGTAAGATTTTTGCACAAGTCTTGGAAGTGCTTGCATGTCCACCATAAGGAGATGAATGGCAGTGAGCAATGACATCTTCTATTTCTTATTCGGGAATACATCGACGAAAGATTCCGTCGGGTCCTCTTTTGAACAATAATGGTTCATCCCAATAGTAATGTTTGAGATTGTGAAAGAATTTCTTTTTCTGTTGATAGGTTAAATCAGGTGGAAGAGCTCCTGCAGCTAGGTAGTTGACAATGTCAGCGTACCATGGCAGTCCTACAGTTGTTTGGATTGTTTCCACGGGTTCTGGTTCATCTATGTCTAACTGAACTGGGTCGCTTCCTATTTGTGCTATCAGCTGTTCATACGGAAAATCATCGTTGATCGGCACTTGTTCTGGTTTAATACCTTCTATTCTAGATAAATGGTCCGCTACGACGTTTTCAGTACCTTTCTTATCTTTTATTTCGAGATCAAACTCTTGTAAGAGTAAAATCCATCTCAAGAGTCTTGGTTTAGCATCTTTCTTAGTTAATAGATATCTGATAGCAGCGTGGTCTGTGTAAACGATTATTTTCGCTCCCACTAGGTAAGAACGGAATTTGTTAAGCGCAAAGACAACTGCTAACAATTCTTTTTCAGTAGTGGCGTAGTTCATTTGAGCAGAATCTAAGGTTCTACTGGCATAGTAAATCGCATGAAGTTTCTTTTCCTTCCTCTGGCCTAGAACTGCGCCTACAGCATAGTCACTCGCATCGCACATGATTTCGAAAGGTAATCTCCAGTCAGGGGGTTGCATGATTGGTGCGATGATGAGGGTTGTTTTTAGAGTTTTGAATGCTTTAAGACAGTCTTTATTGAATATGAACTCAACGTCTTTCATTAATAAACCGGTAAGAGGTTTAGTGATTTTCGAGAAATCTTTGATGAATCGTCGGTAGAAACCGGCGTGTCCTAAAAAGCTTCGTATTTCTCGAACGGTTTTAGGGGGTTGAAGATCTTTAATGACTTCTATCTTAGCTTTATCAACTTCAATTCCCTTGTCTGATATAACGTGTCTTAATACGATTCCTTCTCTGACCATAAAATGACATTTCTCCCAGTTAAGCACGAGGTTTACTTTTACACATCTTTCTAACACCATTTCTAAATTTGATATACATCCTTCAAAACTTTGCCCGCATACAGAGAAGTCGTCCATGAACACTTCCATGATGTTGTCTATAAAATCTGCGAAGATTGACATCATACATCTTTGAAAGGTTGCAGGAGCGTTGCATAATCCAAAGGGCATTCGTCTATAAGCGAACGTTCCATAAGGGCATGTGAATGTAGTCTTCTCTTGGTCATCTGGATGGATATGGATTTGGAAAAATCTTGAGTAACCATCTAGATAATAGAAATATGAATGCTTGGCTAATCGTTCTAACATTTGATCTATAAAAGGTAGTGGGAAATGATCTTTTCGAGTGGCTTTGTTTAGTTTACGATAATCGATGCACACTCTATGTCCTGTCACTACTCTTTGTGATATCGATTCGCCTTTAGCGTTTTTCACAACAGTGATACCTCCTTTCTTTGGTACTACATGTACTGGACTAACCCATTTACTATCAGAGATTGGATATATTATTCCGGCATCTAGTAGTTTCTTAACTTATTCCTTTACTACAGTGCTAAGGATTGGGTTAATTCTTCTATGAGATTCTCTGGAGGTTTTGCAATCTTCTTCTAGCAGAATACGATGCATACAGATTGAAGGGCATATTCCTTTGAGATCAGATATGTTATATCCTAATGCAGTTGGATATTTCTTTAAGACATCTAAAAGTTTCTTTGTTTCAATTGTTCCTAAACTAGAATTGATTATAACTGGTCTTGTACATTCAGTGTCCAAGAATTCGTATCTTAGGTTCTTAGGTAAAGTTTTTAACCCTAATGTAGGTTTATTCTTACTTGGCATGGGATCCGGTGTAAGTGCTAAACTTTCGCTTAGACTATCATCCTGATATGGTTCACGCCAATTATCATCTTCAAAAATCGGAGGGATTTGAATTTTCATAATTTCAGAATAGGTAGTTTCTTTCATTTCCATTTCTCTTACACATTCGTCAATTACGTCCAATAGATAGCATGTATCCTCTATAGCTGGTGATTGTAAGAATTGTGTTAAAATAAATTCAACTTTTTCTTCACCTACTTCAAAGGTTAGCTTTCCTTTCTTTACGTCTATTATAGCTCCGGCAGTAGCTAAGAATGGTCTTCCTAGTATGATAGGTGTAGTGGAGTCTTCAGAGATGTCCATGATTATGAAATCAGTAGGAATATAGAATTGTCCTATACGTACTGGGACATTTTCTAGTATGCCTACAGGATATTTAACAGAGCGATCGGCTAGTTGAACAGACATTTTAGTTGGTCTTAGGTCTCCCATGTCTAGCCTTTTGCAAATCGTTAAGGGCATAACACTGATACTGGCTCCTAAATCGCATAGAGCTTTGTCAATGACGAATTTTCCTATTACACAGGGTATAGAGAAACTTCCTGGATCTTTTAGCTTAGGAGGCATATTATTCTGAATTATGGCGCTACACTCAGCAGTAAGTGTAACGGTTCCGTTATCCTCTATCTTTTTCTTATTGGATAAGATTTCTTTTAAAAACTTAGCATACGAGGGCATTTGAGTGATAGCTTCTGTAAATGGAATAGTAATATTCAACTGTTTCAGAAGTTCAACAAATTTTTTAAACTGGCCCATCGTCTTGGAATTGGTTAATCTCTGAGGGTACGGAATTGGTGGTTTATAGGGTGGTGGAGGCACATAAGGCTTTTCTTTCTCCACTGCCTCTTGGTTATTATCTTCCTTTTCTTCTGGATCATTCACCATTTCAGTCAGTTTATCCGGTTTTTTGTACATGGCTGGATTGTCAAGTCTTGGATCGGTAGGTCCATCAAGTTCCTTGCCACTTCTTAATATCACAGCATTGGCCTGTCCTTTCGGATTAGGTTGAGGTTGTCCAGGAAATACTCCGGCTGGTGCAGCGGTAGGTGCTTGTTGTTGAGCTACTTGTGAAATCTGAGTTTCAAGCATTTTGTTATGTGTAGCTAATGCATCTACTTTGCTTACTAATTGCTTAATCTGCTCACTAGTGTGTATGTTTTGTTTTAAGAAGTCCTTGTTTGTTTGAGATTGGTTAGCTATGAAGTTCTCCATCATCAATTCAAGGTTCAATTTTCTAGGGACATTAGGAGCAGTCTTTTGATATCCTGGTGGTGTAGCTGGTGCTTGACCTGGTGCGTATAAAGCATTGTTTTTCTTATAGGAGAAGTTCGGATGATTCTTCCAACCTGGGTTGTATGTGTTTGAGTACGGGTTTCCTTGAGCATAATTCACTTGATCTGTGGGAATTCCTGTTAATAGTTGACAATCAGGAACATCATGTCCTGGAACTCCACATAACTCACAGTTAGGTGTTACTGCAGCCACGGTGGTTGTTGGTGTTATGGCCAAGTTGTCGATCTTTTGGTTTAGTTGGTCAAACTTTGCATTGACTTGGTCCATACTACTCACTTCGTACATACCTCCTTTTGTTGGTTTCTCAGTTGCGACTCTCTCGCTTCCCCATTGGTAATGGTTTTGAGCCATACTTTCGATAAATGCATATGCATCGTTATATTCTTTGTCCATTAGTGCACCGCCTGCGGCAGCGTCAATTGTCATTCTTGTATTGTACAAGAGTCCATTATAGAAGGTATGGATGACCATCCATTCTACTAATTCGTGATGTGGACAAACTCTCAGCATATCCTTATAGCGTTCCCAAGCTTCGAAAAGTGATTAGTTTTCCTTTTGCTTAAATCCGTTGATCTGAGCTCTCACCATAGCTGTCTTGCTAGGTGGGAAATATCTGGTCAAGAAAACTCTTTTTAGTTCCTCCCACGTAGTTACTGAATTCGAAGGTAGAGATTGAAGCCAGGCTCTCGCTCTGTCTCGAAGTGAAAAAGGAAACAGACGTAGTCTGATAGCTTCTTGGGTAACTCCATTGGCTTTTACGGTATCTGCGTATTGCACAAAGATCGAAAGATGAAGATTCGGATCCTCGGTAGGATTTCCGGCGAATTGATTTTGTTGCACGGCTGATATCAGCGAAGGTTTCAATTCAAAATCGTTTCGGTTGATAGCTAGTGCGGCAATGCTGGAATGCGGTTCAGCTTGCGAAGGACTAGCGTAATATTTAAGTGGGTGATTCTGTTCTTCAGCCATCTCTGCGTCCTTTGATGTTACGACTGGTTTAGGTGGATCTATTTGAAGATCTGGAATATTGAAATTTTGTTCGTAATCGAATATCCGTCTTCTTACGTGTAAGAAGCGTTCCGATTCTGGGATTAGAGGTTGCAAGTTTTCGCCTTGAGAGCGAGTACTTGGCATACACTCGGGAAATTAGAAAATAAATAGAAAATAGTTGTTACCTTAGTCTAGACAATGCTACTCTAAAGTGCACTAGTAACTAAATTAAGGTCCCCGGCAACGGCGCCAAAAACTTGATGGGCTAAAGACGTACTCTAATTATGTGTCTAGCGGTATCTTAACTGCAAGTGCACAGCCTATCGAAGTAATATTTAAGATTATCGATCCACAGGGACTTTATGATTACTTAGTGCTAGAGGATTTACTAGTTTAGCTAAGGTGAAGGTTGTCACGATTTTTGGTTGTTTTTAAAGATTAAAGGCGAGAATTAAATTTAAGTTTAATAAAATAATACTAAGGTGGTCGGTATGTAATTATGTTAACTTAGGCGGGTCAATCTAACCTAGGCTTATAAAGATGGTTCACTTAATCTATTCTGTAGAGGTTACCAGTTTAAATATCTTTAACTCACACTCTCGTGGTCTTATCTCAGATCTTACCCCTAAAGCCCTATGCCTGCTCTCGCTAGCCCATAAGTGTTTAGAAATAATTTTTGGAAACTTAGTAATTCTAATTCATTTTAAAGCGCTCTCGCTGTGTTTAAATTAAATGCCTAACTTTAGCTATCTGGTTAAAATCTCACACTCTCGTGGTCTTGACCTAACCTATTGCACTTTCCTTACTCTCGTAACAAAAAGGTTGATTTTATAATAAAAAGTCACAGCCAGAATTTTAAGCTCTTAATTATTTTAAACCTAGAGTTGATTTTACCGATTTAGTTTATTTTAATTACATACCGCCCTAAGGTGTTTAGCTACTCATGATTGTTGAACCAGACAGAGGCAGAGAAATACAAAATAAAATATGCATAACAGAAAAATAAATGCTTAACATTAATATAAATGCAATGTAAATAAAAACCTGAATAACAATTAAAATGCTAGACTCCTCCTTCCACAAGCTGGCAAGTTCGGAGTACGGACCGGAATCGGAAATAAAAATTTCTAAAAGAATTCTGAAGGCTTGAAAAAAAATTAAATTATAACAATTTCCTAATGTTGGAAATTGTTATTTGGTTTGGTTGGGATAAATAAACTAAAACAAGAACAAATAAATGCTGGAAATAATAAAATAGGGTGCAAAGGAAAATACGGCAGAGCTTCCGCAAGAAAATTAAAATCAAAACTCTGTGTATTGTTCTTTGAAGCTAAGTTATTTATAAGATCAATATTTTGGGCTTGGCAGTTGGAAATGATGCATGGGCCTCGTAGATGCTGAGAAAATCCAGGGAATAGTTGAAATACTTGGTCTGCGGGAGAATAGGAAGGTTGAATTCACGTAGCACGCACGTACATGACCAAGTCTCAGCATATTACCCTAAATTCCCCTTGTTATGTTCGTGACAAGGGTGTCACGCTCGTCACCCGTGTATTATGCGCGTCACGGTCGTGAGGGACTAGTGACGACCGTGACTGCTCCTTTTAGCGTGTCACGGTCGTGACTCCTAGGTGACGGTCGTGACTGTTACAAAAAGTGCAGGTTATGCAGAATTCCTCTTTTCTTCATCTTTTAATGGTTGTTTTTGCTCATTTCACTTGTGGCTCATGATTTGGCTCTATAATTGATGTACCTGCAAAATGACAAAGAAAACTCGAGGAATCGGGTGTTAAAATGACAAATATGCGATAAAACGACATTGAAACATAGCAATAAAATGATACTTTTTCTCGTTATCACAATGAAGCATAACATGAATGAAAACACATGAGAAACATAAAAGTTAGGATGCTATATCATATCAAAATGCCTAATATGATCCTAAATGAACATACCAAAGTGCATGAGTTAGTTCATGATAGAATGGGAGATGAGGAAAGGAAGACAAACGCTTGTTCGAGTAAGAAGAAACATAAGTCAAGAAGAAAGTCAAAGATGAAAAGATGACATGAGATGATAGAATTCAGTAACATATGACTAAGATGACATGTTAAAGATGCACATATAAACATATCAAATGCACATATCAAATAATTCAAAGCAATTCAACAATCATGCAAAAGAAGGTCACATAAGGGATGGATGTTTCATACTTAAGATGCAAGACAAAAGATGCAACATGACATACAAATATTGATGCATATGCATGAAATAGGTATCATACTTGATGTGTAATTCAAATGATATGAAGATATGAACATATTAGAGGCACACAAATAAGCATGAGAAGCATTAGGGATGAAGACAGGGAAGGAATAGGTCAAAGATGAACAAAGATGCATAAACTCAAGCAAAAGGCAAACACAAACCACAATGGACCTATAAATGATCAAAGGAGACTTATAAACGTCTAAACAAACCAAGCAAGTTCATACAAGTGACCTCGCACAAGGGCATAAATTCCTCCAACCAATTAGGGTTAAGGAATGACAAGGAAAGATCATGAAAAGTGCCTTCAAATACAAGCAATCAAACACACATCAAACAAAATTAAAAATTTGTAAAAATGTACCTCAAGTCACCTAGGTCAGAGGCTATTTACTTGTTAAAACTCAATCAAAAACTCAAAATCAAACTACTTCAAACAAGGCTTCAAAGTCACATAAGGATCAAAAAACAAAGATGCAAAACGTGAGGACTAAAATGCAATGAAAACTGATTTGAAAAATATGTAAAAAAAATGTTTTTATGAAGCTTACGATGTTGATGGATGAATGCAAAAAGAAAAGTTGAAAAAAGTTTAATAAACCACGCAAAACAAGTGTTTGAAGTTAAGGTGTCAAAATAGAAACAATTCAAAAAGAAAATAAAAGAAAATGTTCAAAATAAAATGAAAAATGAAGAAAATAAAGAACAAACAAAAAATCAAAAATTAGTTTAATATGTGAAAAAGACTCGTGAATATTTTTGGAATTTTTGGATGCATAAAATTATTTTAGAAAAATAATATTTTAAACTATATGAAAATAGAAATAAAAAACAAGAAACAAAGATAAGGGGTGTATTGGAAGTAAAGGCCACGTTTAAAATCCAGGTTGGGCTCAACAAGGGGTGTTAGTATCACAAGAAGCCAAATCCAATATACAGAAGTCAATCAACATGGTCAACAATTTATTATAGTCATTAGTCAACAAAGTTGACTCCGTCCACACCATAAGATACATCCGCTCATGATTCAGTCAACAAAAAACCAAGATATGAGAGATGAGTGGACCAAATGCAGTACACACGCAAGAGTACATAAGCTAGCACGCACATCACATAAACTGGATTGAATTTATAAAAAAGAGCATGTGCCTCTCACGTATATCATTAATGAGTTGGCACTCTTTGGAGCGCAAGATCAAGATAATCAAACGGCCACGACTTGTTTTGGGTAGAAATTAGGGTTTTACAAACCTTAAGGGTTCAGGCCACCGGAGAAGACCATCGGTTGTCTTCTCTGGTGAGTCTTCTGTGAGATCAAGTACGCAATTCAATGAAAAATCACACAAAGCATATTAAATTAAAGCTGAAGTTATGGAGATCATGAATATGTGCTTAGATTTTACAAACTATGCACATGCAGAGAGAAACACAGACATTCATTTTGCCCTAAAATCTTCAAATAGCTCTAAAAGGTCTAATTACTATCTAGCAGTAGTTTGTTCTTGTTATTAAGCTCAAGTCCAGTGAAAACAAGTCTTAAAACAATAAAACTGAAGTAAAAATAGTCGAGGAATTTCAAACCTAGATCTGCAAAATCTTGGACCAATCAAAGAAAATCAGAGGTTCGTGTTTGTTCTTGAGCTTCAGAGAACAAAATAAATGTTCTTATACCTTGGAATCTTGAGGAAAACAAAGAAAACTACAAGCTAAATCTGAAATTGCACTTGTGAAATAGCTTGACTCCTTGCTAGATCTTGATCAGAACAAGTTGATGATGATGTATTGGCGAAGTTTGTGATGAGATATGAAGGAATTTGTATGGTTCGAAGCGTTTTGCAAAGAATGATTTTGAGAGAGTTTGAGGAGAATGTGATAGAATCATGAAAATCTGAGCCAAATTCTGTTGAGATGAGCTTATAAACCTTGAGTTAACTTCTAACCATCATAGTTGATGGTTAGAACCATATTTAAGTGTGGTGTGGGGAGAAAATGAGGGTGAGGTAAGACTTTGAAATAGAAAAAGGATGAATATGTGTGTTGTGTTTTGATCATGTCCATGATGCTTCATAATACTTATAGTAGAGGTTATGATGTGTGGTTATGATATTTCATGGTTGCAGCAACATGACTTATTATACAAGCCTCCTCATTTGAAATCTTCCTCTTTTAGGTATATGGCGCAACATATACATGCGTGTGTAAGGGATTGTCTAACTTAAAGTGGCAATGCAAGATGATTGTATGATGAATGTTTGATGTATGTGTGACTGAATTCCACAAGAACAAATCAAGAAAACTTTGCCTTGGCAGCCAAGAAACAAATGGTTGAGATGATGACTTTGTTGAAGGAAATCTCCATGCACATTGTATGGAATGATGATTTTTTGGGATCAAATGAAAGAGAGTGCATCAAAGAACAAGTTTGATGTTTGAAGTCATTCAAAATTGTCATAGAACTTGGTTGATCATAGTTGCATGTATGGGCCAACCAAATGTAGGGTGCGTAAAACCAAATATGCCTATGAGGTGACCAGCTTAGAACCCTTCATTAACCTTCATAACTCTCAAACTATGGATCCTATGAAAAATATCTAAACATAAAAGTTGTAGAGAAGATGACAATGAACAACTTTGATGTTCAAAATTTTTTCATTTTAGGTCTTTTTGAGGAATAAAAACACCTTGACATTTGGTCCACCAAGTGTTTGATATAATGCCCAACATCTGGCACGCCCATGACTTGGTTTCTTGGCAAAGTTACCCTACTTTTGTCAAACTTTGATTGATTATATCTCACTCAGTTTTGATCCAATGGAAATGTTCTTGATATGGATTTGAATCTCAAGATGTTCTTTTTAATTGGCTCAATTTAGGCCTGAAGTTTGAAGCATTTATCTTGGAGAAAGAATACTTGGAAGTGAAGCCCAAAATGGCCAAAAGTTGCCATATTTAGAAACCCTAAATTTATATTTTTGGCAGTTTTGTGATTTCTTGATTTTTCCATGAATATCTCGACTTTCCTTGATCAAATTTCAACCATTGGTCATATTCAACTTGTGGAACATGATTTTAATCTCAAAAAGTTTAGAGTTGACTTTTTTCTCTGCACAATTGACTTTTCCCCAATTCCTTGATTTTAAAGTAACTGACCAATTGGAAACCTTCTGAAATGAATCAGTGGATAATCTTCCATTCATAGATACTTGACACCATATAGAAAATTGAAATCAAGTTTGAGACAAAATCTCATCAAGAAGTCCTTTGAATCAGAAACCCTAATTTTTGGCCCTTTTTGTTAGAAGATGTTGAACTAGTGCAATTCCTTGATCAATCCACCTCTTCTAAAGAATTGAGGAATCATTTGAGATTATGTGGGGTGTGAAAAGCCCTTGAGGCTTGTTAGGATACACTTGGCTCTTGTTCTTGGCTTTGGATGATCATAAACTTACAAGTCACTGACCACATGCCTTATGCTTCAAGCTATGAATGTTATGATTTTTCTTTCTATGCTAGGGAGGAAATGTTGTGTATGCAAATGATATGCTAAATACTATGAAAAAGAGAGGGAAAATTGTGGGGTTTTATAGCTGCCCTTATTCAGTCTTCTGTTAATCTGAAAAGGATAAGAGCATCGGCTATTGTAACATCCTTTCAACCCTAACACAAATATGATTCAATTTAATCAGAGTAAACTCATAAAAAGGGCATCACATCTTCATAAACAAACATCTTAAACCTCATTGTAAGTTCTGTCCCGTAACACGGATTATAAAATCATGAACATCAAATCTATAATTCAACATTTACGTAGCGGAAAAACAAAACATCGACCTTTTGTCTTTAATAAAAGAAAAATTCATAATTTAATCCAAAACATCATTAAATATCAAATAGTCAAAAAACAACACTTAAAACAAATAAATAAAATAAACTCATAGTTCTCAAACGAATACCATCCCGATGTTACTGGATACAGAGCAAGACTTCACACCTAACTAAACAACAACGACACATTAACTCCAAGCTAGATCACGCACCGAGCTAACCTTGAGTATCTGCAGGATGTCATAATAGACCATCACCAAAAGGAAGGTACGGTGAGTAAATTCACATTCAATAAAGTAATATAAAAATGAGAAACATAAACATAGACTACAAAACAAAATCAATCATCACAAAACTCAGTTATACACAACGTCAAATACATCACATCACTATACCAACTCAATGTAACTCATGTTATGTCATTTAGGATGAAAATGCAATCCTCTTAGTATGCATGTGGTACCAAAACATCCTCATGGATGAGCACTGGGCCATCAACCCTCCACAAAGGAGCACATCATAACATCATATCACTTCAATCTATACGATAGGATTGAAGCTACCAATAGACCAAAGTCCCCTCTTATTTATACCATGAATACAAGATGCAATATACAGACACATCATTAAAACTCCCACACATTGCATCCACATTCATCATAATTCATCATATTATTCACTCGTTTATCATCTTCCTCTAAGTCATGACATCATACTTCATAAACCCATAAACAACTCAATTCATCATACATCATTTTTATCACAATTTTCTACACATATAGCCTCAAAACACAACATGAAACTTCACTAAAACATCATAACCTCTTATAACACAAAGCACATTAATTAAACAAATTTTCAGAATTAAAAGAATTTTTTGAAAAATGCCAGGTCTCGCTAAGCGAGCTGCCCCCTTGCTAGGCGACTAACTCTCGGGTTTGAGAGTTCCAAAATCTTCACTCGCTCGCTAAGCAAGTTGTAGCTCGCTAAGTGATCATCACAATTCCTCAAGAAAATCCTGCGATCTCAGAATCGCCTCTCTGCAACAAAACCCCAAAAAACCTAGTTTTTAGCAGCAGCACAACAAAAAATCATTAATCCTTTTTACATACATCATGGTATTATCAAATATATCATATAACTTCATTATGTATCATCAAATTCATCATAAATCATCAACATGCATCAAGTTTCTCAACAAAATCCCATAGACCTAAGATTCTCCCTTAAAAACCCCAATTCCTATTTCTACATTACTAATATTGAATAGAATTACTCCCCGTACCTTAGGTTTAATGAATTCTTTCGATAACTTCTAGCAAAACCTCAAGCTTCCAAACCCTGGCTTTGTTCTTCAGAGCTCTCCTTCACTTCTCCCAAGTATGATCGCTTTAAAATGATCGTACAAACCAAACACTACCCTCTTACTCAATCTTGCTCTTAGGACCTCATTAGACTTTTCCCTTCTTACCCTCGCTAATCTTCTAGTAAAAGGCCTCAATACCCTTAACTCCTTATTTCTCTTATTTTATTTAATTAATCTTCATTAATTAAATAATGTTACGCTACTACTAAATTAATATTATCAAAATATTAATCTAAACCATCACAACATCATAGCATCAAAAGAATCCTCAAAATTCATGACAAATACATCAAATAAATCAAAATCAACTATGGGGTGTTACAACTCTCCCGCGCTTAAGAATTTTCGTCCTCGAAAATGTACTTGAAGCAAATAACGTCGGATACGATTCCTTCATCAGATATTCACGTTACCAAGTCCAACTATCACTAGCTAGTCCACCCCATAATACCTTCACTGAAGCAATCTCTTTACCCCTTAATCACTTCATCTCTCTCACATCTATCCGTACTAGCGAAACTTCCATAATTAAATTATCTCTAACCCGAACATCATCCATCTGAATCACATGCGACGAATCTGAAATGTATTTCCTCAGCTGTGACACATGAAACACATCATGTAAATTCGCAAGCAACAGTGGTAATGCAATCTGATATGCTACTTCTTCGACCCTTTGTGAAATCTGATACGGCCCAATGAAACGCGGAGTGAGCTTTCTTGACTTCAAATCTCTCCTGACACCAGTCACTAGAGTAACCCTTAAGAACACATGATCTCCCTCTTGAAATTCAAGTGTCTTCCTCCTCTTATCATGATAACTCTTCTGGCGACTTTGCGAAGTCTTCATTCTTTCTTAAATCATCTTAATCTTCTCAGTCGTTTCCTGCACAATCTCAGGTCCGAGTACAACACTCTCGTTTGATTCATACCTACACAATGGAGTCCTACACCGCCTCCCATACAACGCTTCATATGGAGCCATGCCAATGCTCGCATTAAAAATATTGTTATAAGTAAACTCAATCAATGGAAAATGACTATCCCACGCCCCTCAATGATCCAACACCCAAGCTCTCAGTAAGTCCTCTAAAGATTGGATAGTCTGTTATGTTTGACCGTCCGTCTGCGGATGATAAGCATAACTCATCCTCAACTTGGTTCCCAAAGCATCTTGTATACTCTTCCAAAATCTAGACGTAAACCACATATCTCTATCTGACACGATACTCGAAGGTATCCCATGTAACTTCACAATCTCATCAATATACATCTCTATTAGCTTCTACATGGAATGATTAATCTTCATCGGTAAGAAATGTGTCGACTTAGTTAATCGATCAACAATCACCCAAATGGAATCATTTCCCTTCACTATCTTCGAAAAACCTATCACAAAATCCATAGAAATGATATCCCATTTCCATTCTGGAATACTCAACGGTTGCATCATACCTAGAGGATTTAGATGCTCAACCTTCGATTTTTGGCAAACTAAACAAGCATACACAAATTCCCCAACATCTCTTTTCATACCCGACCACCAAAATAATTTGTGTAAGTCATGATACATATTAGTAGCACCAGGATGAATATTCAACTTACTTCGATGTCCTTCTTCTAGGATTCTCTTCTTCAACTCTGGAATGTCAGGAACACACACTCGATCTCGGAACCTTATCATACCATTTTCATCAATTCGGAAATCTCCTTCATTACCTTGGTTAACCAAAGTCTGTTGATCAACCAACTTCAACTCTAATTGTTGTCCTATTCAGATCTCTTTCACAATATCATTAGTCAATTTTAACATCCCCAATTTCACACTCTCAGAACTAGTCTCACACAACAAACTCATGTCTCTGAACTTCTCAATCATCTCGAGTTCTTTCACCATCATCATCGACATATGCAAGGTCTTCCTACTCAAAGCATCTGCAACCACGTTAGCCTTACCAAGGTGGTAACTCGAATCAAAATCAAATTCTTTCAACATATCTAACCATCTTCTCTGCCTCATGTTTAGTTCTTTCTGATCAAACAAGTATTTCAAACTCTTATGATCATTGAACACCTCAAATCTATACCTAAAAAGACAGTGTCTCCAAATCTTTAGCACGAATACCACGACTGCCAACTCTAGGTCATGGGTAGGATAATTCCTCTCATGAACATGTAGTTGTCTAGAAGCATAAGAAACTACTTGACCATTCTGCATTAACACACCACCAAGACCCATCTTCAAAGAATCACAATATACCACAAAAGATTCATTTGGATTAGGCAAAATCAAGATTGGAGAAATCGTCAACCTTTTCTTTAATTCAACAAAACTCTTCTTGCACGTAACATCCCACACATAAGCCTGACCCTTTCAAGTCAATTGAGTCAAAGGCAATGCCAACTTAGAAAAACCTTCTATAAACTTTCGGGTTTAATCGACCAACCTAGAAAACTTCTGATCTCAGTAGCAGACCTTAGAGTATCCCATTTTAACACATCATCAATCTTCGAAGGATCCACTGCAATTCCACAATAGAAATCACATGTATAAGGAAACTCACTTCCTTCAACCAGAACTCGCACTTCGACAACTTATCATATAGCTTCTTCTCTCTCAACACTTGTAATAAAATCCTTAGATGTTCTTCATGTTCTTCTTCTGACTTTGAATAAATTAGGATGTCATAAATAAAAACCACCACGAACTTATCCAAATAATCATGAAAGGTTCGATTCATACACTCCATGAATACACCAGGTGCATTGGATACACCAAAAGGCATCACAATGTATTCATAATGACCATACCTCGTTCTGAAAGTTATCTTCAGAATATCATTTGCCTTTACTCGGATTTGATGATAACCCGACCTTAAATCAATCTTACTAAACACGCAAGCTCCCACCAACTTATCCATCAAATCTTTGATCCTCGAAAGCAGATATTTATTCTTAATAGTCACCTTATTCAATTGCCGATAGTCGACACACAACCTCATGCTACCATCCTTTTTCTTAACTAATAACAGTGGAGCACCCCACGGAGAAACACTTGGACAAACAAATTTCTTCTCAAGAAGATCTTCAAGTTGTTTCTTCAACTCACTCAATTCTGAAGCTGGCATCTGATATGGAGCCATCGACACTGGACTAGTACATGACCAAATCCACTGTAAACTCTACTTCATGTTCTGGAGGCAAATCACTAATGTCATCCGGAAACACATAAAGAAATTCACGGACAACAGGTAATTTGACACTCACATGTTCACGGTCAACCTGTAACGCCGCAAACATCTGAGCCTCACCCTTTAGTAGTTCATCCACTTGCTTCACGGATAAAAACATCAACTCCCCACAATCACCAAACTCTGGAAACTCCACCGTCTTTGCATAACAATTGATATGCACAGAGTTGAACCCCATCCAGTTCATACCAAGCACGACATCCATATGGCGTAAGGGTAAACACACCAAATCCATCAAGAAATCCTTACCATGAATGGTCAGAGGACATTTCAAACACACTCGGTTAGTCGTAACTGAACCGTCAATAGGCATCTCTATTAACATATTACCATTCATAACAGTCAAAGGCAAATTCAACCTGGTCTCACACTCAAGTGAAATAAATGAATGAGTAGCACCAATATCAATTATAGCAACCAACTCAACATCGTTAATAAGACAAGTACCTAAGTTATCCTTCTTCTGAGCTTCTAAGTAACTCAAAGCGAACACTCTACCAATAGTCTGAGCAGTAGTAGTAGTCTTATTCGGTTTCTAACACTGAGCACTGATATGTCGCTCTTCACCACAATTGAAACAAGTTGGCCCTGCATTTGGACACTCATTTTTCATATGACCTCTCTTACCACATTTGTAACATATAATCACAATATTAGTGCACGTGTCAGACTTGTGACCCGCTTCTCCACACTTATAGCACTTGAGAGGAGTGGAACCCGCTCCTCCACTTGGCTTTTTCCCCTCAGTAACCTTCGGCTTCCCTTTGTCAGTTGGAGTCGCATAAGGTTTCCCTTGAAACTGGCCATTCTATTTCTTCTCACTCACATGCTTATAGTGAGCAAATCGGGCTCGACTATCCTCATCATAAATCCTACTCTTCTCCACTAGTTCATCATACTTGCAGATCTATTGACACCCAGTCCCCTACTTGATCTCTGGTCTCAGCCCATTCTCAAACTTGAGGCACTTGGACAACTCAACATTATCACTATTTTAGTGAGGACAGAACTTCACTAGCTTCTCAAACTTGGCAACATACTCTGCCACTGTCATGTTTCCCTGCTTCAGCTCTAAGAATTCAACCTCTTTCTTGCCACGAGCATCTTCAGGAAAGTACTTATTCAGAAATTCCCTCCTGAACACATTCCAAGTTATTGCAGCCCCAACTCCTTCCAATTTATGACAAGTATTATCCCACCAATCCTCAGCCTCTTCATCCAGCATGTGGGTGCCAAACTACACCTTTTGAGCATCGGAGCACGCCATAGTCTTGAAAGTCTTTTCAATTTCCTTAAGCCACTTATGCGCGTCCCCCAGTTCATGAGTACCCTCAAACTTTGGCGGATTATTCCTCTGAAATACCCCAAGTCATGAAACTCATCACGAACATCGCTCTATGTCATAGCTTGAGCAAGTGCAGCTACCTCATCCGCAAGAGTACGATTCACAATGATTCTGCATAATCACTAACAACATCAAAAGAACAATTCAACCCCAATACACTCATACGCAATAACTGACACGACTAACAACGACACAACACGACCGGACAGACCGACCTGCTCTAATACCACTAATGTAACACCCTTTCTACCCCAACAAAAATATAATTCAATTTAATTAGAGTAAACTCAGAAAAAGGGTATCACATCTTCATAAACAAACATCTTAAACCTCATTGTAAGTTATGTCCCGTAACACGGGTTATAAATTCATGAACATCAAATCTATAATTCAACATTTACGCAGCAGAAAAACAAAACATCAACCTTTCGTCTTTAATAAAAGAAAACTTCATAATTTAATCCAAAACATCATTAAATCTCAAATAGTCAAAAACCAACACTTAAACCAAATAAACAAAATAAACTCAAAGTTCTCAAGCAAATCCCATCCCGATGTTACTGGACACAGAGTAGGACTTCACACCTAACTAAACAACGACAACACATTAACTCCAAGCTAGATCATGCACCGAGCTAACCTTGAGTATCTGCAGGATGGAATAATAGACCATCACCAAAAGCCAGGCATAGTGAGTAAATTCACATTCAATAAAGTAATAAAAAATGAGAATCATAAACATAGACTACAAAACTGAATCAATTATCACAAAACTCAATTATACACAACATCAAATACATCACATCACTATACCAACTTAATGCAACACATGATATGTCATTTAGGATGAAAATGCAATCCTCTTAGTATGTATGTGGTACCGAAACATCATCATGGATGGACACTGGGCCATCAACCCTCTACAAGGGAGCACATCATAACATCATATCACTTTAATCCGCACGATGGGATTGAAGCTACCAATGGACCAAAGTCCCCTCATATTTATGCCATGAATGCAAGACGCAATATACATACACATAATCAAAACTCCCACTCATTGGATCTGCATTCATCATAATTCATCATATTATTCACTCGTTTAACATCTTCCTCTAAGTCATGACATCATACTTCATAAACTCATAAACAATTTAATTCATCATACATCATTTTTATCACAATTTCCTACACATATAGCCTCAAAACACGACATAAAACTTCACTAAAACATTATAACGTCTTATAACATAAAGCACATTGATTAAACAATTTTTTTGAATTAAAAGAATTTTTCGAAAAATGTCAGGTCTCGCTAAGCGAGTTACCCCCTTGCTAAGCGACTAACTATCGGGTTTGAGAGTTCCAAAATCTTCACTCACTCACTAAACGAGCATCGCGATTCCTCAAGAAAATCCTGCAATCTCAGAATCGCCCCTCTGCGACAAAACCCCAAAAAACCCAGTCTTTAGCAGCAACACAACAAAAAATCATTAATAATTTTTACCTACATCATGGTATTATCAAACATATCATATAACTTCATTATTTATTATCAAATTCATCATAAATTATCAACATGCATCAAGTTTCTCAATAAAACCCCATAGACCTAAGATTCTCCCTCAAAAACCCCAATTCATATTTCTACATTACTAATATCGAATAGAATTACTCCCCATACCTTAGGTTCAGTGAATTCTTTCAATAACTTCTCGTAAAATCTCAAGCTTCCAAACTCTAGCTTTGTTCTTCATAGCTCTCCTTCTCTTCTCCAAAGTATGATCGCTCCAAAATTATCGTACAAACCAAACTCTACCCTTTTAGTTAATCTTGCCCTTAGGACCTCATTAGAATTTTCCCTTCTTACCCTCACTAATCTTCTACTAAAAGACCTCAATACCCTCAACTCCTTATTTCTCTTATTTTATTTCATCAATCTTAATTAATTAAATAATGTCACACTACTACTAAATTAATATTATCAAAATATTAATCCGAACCATCATAACATCATATCATCAAAAGAATCCTCAAAATTCATAACAAATACATCAAATAAATCAAAATCAACTATGGGGTGTTACATCTATCAGACGTTCGAGATAAATTGTGATTGAATACCAAAACAGACCAGAAAATTTGCACTCTGATGGAGAAGAAGAAAAGGGATATAAACCCGACCAACAAAAATTCTACTTGGAGAACTTCGGTGCGGTGAAAAGTAACCAATGATAACAACAAAGAATTGTCTTTTGAACGATGTCAGACAACTACTGGCTTGCCACAATGATGATGGACATGTAACTCTATCTTTTATACAAATTTAGATGACTACTAGCTTGCCACAATGATGGTGGGCCTTAACAAGGTCTTTTATATGAATCCAGAAGACTACAGACCTGCCACAATGCTGGTGGGCCTTAGAAATGCCTTTTATGTGAATCCAGACGACTACTGACCTGCCACAACGTTGGTGGGCCTTAAAAATGTATTTTCAGTGAAGCCATACAACCACTGACCTTCCACAACGTTGGTGGGCCTTAAAAATGTCTTTGAAGTGAAGTTAGACGACTACTGACCTGCCATAACACTTGTGGGCCTTAGGAATGCAACTAAATCTATATTATAGACAGACAATGATCAAGATCCTGCATCTAAGCCATGCTTGTAAACTCCTTTTCTTGAAGTATGCATTCAATCTACCAAATAGATAGGCATTTCAAGGTCAAATCCATTGAGACTGGATTTTGTCTTTTATACGAAGCCAAACGTCTGTTGGCCTGCCACAACGACGGTGGGCCTTAGGAATGTTTTTTGTATGAAACTAGACGACAATTAGCCGGCCACAGTGCCGGTAGGCCTTAAAAATGTCTTTTTGTACGAAGCTAGATGACTATTAGCCCGCCACAACGATGGTGGGCCTTAAGAATGTCTTTTGTACGAAGCTGGATGACTACTACCCTTCCACAACGATGGTGGGCCTTGAGAATCTTGAGAGAAGAGAATATAATATCATCCAATTTACTGACTCGAAAAGAGAGGAGTAACAAAGGGAATGACTCTGCAGGGGGAAATTCAGTCTGTAGAACTGTTGCACCCCAAAATTTGCCCTCACAATACAAGACTTTGTGTGCTAAGAAGGTTCACAAGGTTCACAAGATTCAAAATGCTTTCAAGACCTTTCATGAGGTTCATGAAGTCTACAAGTCACTTCATGAAGGTTCACAAGGTTCACAAGATTCACAATGCTTACCAAACCTTTCATGAGGTTCATGAAGTCTACAAGTCACTTTATGAGGTTCACAAGGTTCACAATACCTCCCATTAGGTTTACAAGACATTTTATGTTGGTTCACAAGGTTCACAAAGTTCACAACTGGTCAGAAGAGTTGACAATTCCCTCAGACAATGCACCTCCTAAGCAGTGCATCCAAAACTAGGGTTTTGACTTTAATCAGGCTAAATGAATTTCCAAGACTTAAAGTGAGCTTCATAACATCTTATAAGTGTGTAAGAACCCCCATGACAAGTTTCAAGACTTTTCTCAAAAGTTTGCTCAGTCAGATGATCAGATAAGTCAAAACCAGTCAAAGCAGTTCAAAAGTCAAACCGAGGTCAACTGTGGTCAAACCAAAGTCAAACTTCATGAATTTTTGCCAACATCAAGTATATGAAGTAAAATTCATCATTTGATCAAGGGTTGATCATGATTCATCAAGGAGATTTCAGATCATCAAGAATCAGGAGTTTCTAAATTAGGGTTTTCTCAGTAAAAGTCAACTGAACTTTGACCAGCCATAACTTTCACATGCTTCATCACCAAGTCTCCATCCAAAGCTCATTTTGAAGGAAATTGGATGCTCTACAACTTTGTGTCTCACAAGCCAAGCCCAAAAATGCTTCATTTGGAAGGTATGAGCTAAGACATTATAGGTCCTTTTGAAAGTCAACAAAAAGTCAACAACTTCAAAAGGGCATAACTTGAGATTGGTAAATGATATGGACATGAAACCAGTGGGGTTGGTTAGAGGACTCTTCAAGCTTTCCAAAATGTCCAAGAACACCCTCATATCATTAAAATTGAAGGATGTGTGCCCTTGCAAAGTTGGGAAATTTTGGGTTGGTTCATGAAGAAAAAGGAGGTCTAAAACCAATTTTTTCCAAATGGGCTTGCCAAATAATGACCCAATCCACTTCAAAACATCTTGCACGAAATTAAATTAATTTATTCATAATTTTATTTATTTTGTTTTTATTTATTATGATTTTTATATTAAAAAGTCATTTTAAATTCAAATAAAATATAAAATCATGAAAATTAATTTTAATTTTGCTTCTAGAAAATTTTAAATCACATTTAAGCTTGATTGATACAAGAGTTATGAAAATCCTCCCAAAATAGCAATGTGAGATCAAGAATATTCAAACTTTAAAGGCCAATCTTTTTCAATCTCAAACTACCAAAAAATCCAAAGCTTTGATGAGTCTCTTGACCTAATTTTGTTGTATCATATATATACAACACATAACAAACATGAACCCACGAATTTGCAGCCTCAAATAACACATTCAAAGTTTCAAAAGTTCATCAAAAATTCAAATTCGGGTTCCTCTTTTAAGGGCAGAAAAAGGTATTTTGAAGACATAGCTATGATCCTTGGACATCATAGAATCGAAACCAATCCTTCATTGCATCCAAAACACTCAATATCATGCTAACCGAATCAATTTTGTTCTTCAATATTGTGTTTTTTGATTTCAATTATCTAACCAATGTTGATTGATTTTGTTGTGTGATTCATGTTAGTTAGGACCTAGGGATGCTTTCTGGACCAATTAATTGAAGTTTCACTGCCTAGAATGGATTCGGCCATAACTAGGGTTTACCAACCTCAATTAGGGCTTTGTGATTTAGCATATATAAATGAATTTCAGGAACGTGGTGATGTTGTATGGACCTCCAGGAATTCATTGCTCTCATTAATTTAAAGAAATTTTGTTGTTTGCTTGGTGTTTGTGAATACACAGGTTTATGCACGCAGGAAAAATTGAAGGAAATTTCCCAGAAAATTTCGCAGGAAAACCTGCGAAATCTCAAGGAAGAAGAAGACTCAGCGTGCGCATTTTTTGAATTTAAAATTTGTTTTAAAATTATAACGTATTTGTGTCCATTCTGTATCACCAATGTATGGCTGGCCTGATGGTAAAACGCGCGTGCATGTTGCTTATGAACCTGGGTTCGAATCCTGGTTCTCCAACTTTTGCTTGTTTTTTAGTTTAATTATTAGATATTATATATTATATATTATGGTCCATGCTTTAATAGGTTCGCTCATCTAGCTGGGACGGTAACGTTTGGTGTGTTTGCTATGAAGGTCCTGGGTTCGATTCCCCCAGGCCTTTTGGTTTTTTTTATTATTTTCCTGATTGTTGGTTTGAAGGAACAAAAGCAAATGGGACTCATTCCTCTTGCAGCATATGCAGCGCAACCCAGTGGTTATTGTTGCACCCCAAAATTTGCCCTCACAATATAAGACTTTGTGTACTAAGAAGGTTCACAAGGTTCACAAGTTCCACAATGCTTTCAAAAAAACCTTTCATGAGGTTCATGAAGTCTACAAGTCACTTCTTGAAGGTTCACAAGGTTCACAAGTTTCTCAAACATTTACAAGACCTTTCATGAGGTTCATGAAGTCTACAAGTTACTTTATGAAGGTTCACAAGGTTCACAAGCTTCTCAAACATTTACAAGACCTTTCATGAGGTTCATAAAGTCTACAAGTTACTTTATGAAGGTTCACAAGGTTCACAAGTTTCTCAACATTTACAAGACCTTTCATGAGGTTCATGAAGTCTACAAGTTACTTTATGAGGTTCACAAGGTTCACAAGATTCACAATGCTTTCAAGACCTTTCATGAGGTTCATGAAGTCTACAAGTCACTTTATGAAGTTCACAAGGTTCACAAGGTTCACAATACCTCCCATGAGGTTCACAAGACATTTTATGGTGGTTCACAAGATTCACAAAGTTCACAATTGGTCAGAAGAGTTGACAATGCCCTCAGACAATGCACCTCCTAAGCAGTGCATCCAAAACTAGGGTTTTGACTTTAATCAGGCTAAATGAACTTCCAAGACTTCAAGTGAGCTTCATAACATCTTATATGTGTTTAAGAACCCCCATGACAAGTTTCAAGACTTTTCTCAAAAGTTTGCTCAGTCAGATGATCAGATAAGTCAAAATCAGTCAAAGTAGTTAAAAAGTCAAACTGAGGTCAACTGTGGTCAAACCAAAGTCAAACTTCATGATTTTTTGCCAACATCAAGTATATGAAGTAAAATTCATCATTTGATCAAGGGTTGATCATGATTCATCAAGGAGATTCCAGATCATCAAGAATCAGGAGTTTCTAAATTAGGGTTTCCTCAGTAAAAGTCAACTGAACTTTGACTAGCCATAACTTTCACATACTTCATCACCAAGTCTCCACTCAAATCTCATTTTGAAGGAAATTGAATTCTCTACAACTTTGTGTCTCACAAGCCAAGCCCAAAAATGCTTCATTTGGAAGGTATGAGCTAAGACATTATAGGTCCTTTTGAAAGTCAACAAAAAGTCAACAACTTCAAAAGGGCATAACTTGAGATTGGTAAATGATATGGACCTGAAACCAATGGGGTTGTTTAGAGGACTCTTTAAGCTTTCCAAAATGTCCAAGAACACCCTCATAGAATTAAAATTGAAGGATATGTGCCCTTGCAAAGTTGAGAAATTTTGTGATGGTTTATGATGAAAATGGAGGTCTAAAACCAATTCTTTCCAAATGGGCTTGTCAAATTATGATCCAATCCATACACTATCATCATGCACGACCCAAATGATTAAAAATCAGAATTTTTATTATTTTATTTTTATTTATTTTGATTTAATTCATAAAAAATCATTTTAAATAAAAATAAAATATGAAAATGCAATATTTGATGAAGATTGGGCTTCTAGAATATCTTCAATGCTGATTGGAATTGAAAAGGAATGAGATCATGAGATTTGTCCAAAGATAGCAAGCCTTAATACATGAATATTTGGATTTTAAAGCATGATCATGGTGAATCTTTTTGAATCAAAATTTTCATACAACCAATCAATATTTTGACCTAAATTCAATCACTTATATATACTAAACATAATGCAATCATCCAGCCACGAATTTCAGCAGCCCAAGGGTAAGTTCACAAAGTCAAAAAAACCATTGAAAACTCATATTCGGATTTTGAATTCCAGGGCCCTAGAAGGTAAAACAAGAACATGGAGAGCTTCCTTGGACTTCTCTGATCATAAACCATCACTCATATGCATCAATACCATGACATAATGCTCTACCCGAATCCACCTTGTGCTTAGAAATATTTTTTTCGATTCCATTGATTCATTGCTTTTTATCGAATTTTGCTTGCATAATTGTGTTTGTGATGTTGTGTAGGTTGTTTCTGGATCATTAAACCAAAGGTTCATGGCCCGAATTAGAATCGGCCATTGTTAGGGTTTCACCTTTGAAATTAGGGCTTAATGATTTACTGAATTTAAATAAATTTGAGGAACATAGGGATGATGTATGGACTGTGAGGATCATAAAACCCTAATTAATTTCATGAATCAATGCTGTTTTCTATGAGTTTCATTTTCGTAGGTTCAAAACAATGAAGAACTCGCAACAAAATTCGCAGGAAAAAAGGCAGTAAGATTCGCAGGAAATTTGGAGAAGAAGAAGCAGCTTGGCGCGTTCTGGAAATTTAAATTATTGTTTAAAAATATTATGTTTTATTGTTGGCTTGATATCACACGCGTGCTGTTTGGCCCAGTGGTGGAAATGTATATGCGTGTATCTTGAGGGCACCGGTTCTACTCTTGGCTGGTGCATTCTTTTTTCTCTTATTTTTCCAGGTGAAGCATACATAATATATTATGTTATATTGCCATTCAAATATCAGATGGGCTCTTCCAGCCAGGCGGTCATGCGTGTTTGCTTGTGTTCAAAGGTCCTGGGTTCAATCCTACCCCAGGCCTTTTTGCTTTCTTTTATTTTCTGGATTTTTCAAGACAAGGCACAAAACAAAATTGATCCATTCTATTATCACCAAAGCATGGCTGGCCTCGTGGTACGTTTTGGTATCTGCAAGCATGATGACCTGGGTTCAAACCCAGCCAAGGTAAGTTTCTTTTGCTATTTTTTTTTTTTTATTTAATTAATTGGCTTAAATTGTTTTCTTATTTATCAATTAAAAAATAAATTATGTATGTATATATATTTAAATATTTAAAAAAACAATACTTATATTTTCTAAAAATTCTAAACTCTTGTTTTCTCAATTTAAATTTTTATTATTATTCATGTAATTAAATTATAATATGTGTATATTAATTAAAATAATTTTATATTAAAAACTCTTAAATATTTTTTCTAACAAACCCTAATCTTGTAAAAAAAAAACTTAATTTATTTTCTAAATAACTATTAAAAACCTAATTTTTATTTTCTAATTTTTTTTTCGTACATATTCATTTAGTATAATTAATTTTAATAAATATAAATATAATCAAACTTTTCTTTATGTAATTATAAATTGTCCATAATATAAATTTTTATTCTTTTAATATATATATATATGGTTAAAAATAATTAAATTTATGCTAATATTATAATTACAATTTTCATGTTTAGAATTAATAAGTTGTATATAATTTTAAGTTTTATAATTAAAGTGTTTATATTTTCTTAATAATGTCTAATTCTTATTTGCTATTTTATTTTGTTTACTAATCCATTATTATTATTTCACTAACCTTGTTTATTTTTAATTTTTATTATTACTAACCCCTAATTATAATTTGCTTATTTATTTATTTTGCTTATTTATTTATATTTTGCTTATATATTTATTTCTAGCTATTTATTTTTAATTGCTTATTATAATGTAAATGCTCCTGGATGTAAATTTTGTAAATATGTAATTTATTTAAATTTTATGCTATGGTTAGTAATTTAGGGAGTGTAAACATGTATTCTCTTTTAAAATTTGAATTTAGATCACTTTAATTATAAGATAAATATAAATTAACACTCACACACGTAAGTCGATTTTTAATCGCCATCTCACTTTCTAGGGTTGCCTCTCAAGTTGCCTAAATCATAAGGTCAAGTGGGGTGTATAAAGCAAGTCCCTTAAAAGAAAAATCATCAAGTCCCTAATGGTTGCCTTAAAGATCAAGTCCCTTTTCGAATAATGATGATAGACCCTCCTAAATGCTTAATACACCTCACAGTTGCCTTCATAAACAGATGTCCCTCACATGTCCCTAACATCCAAGGTAATGACTACCTATTCCTTAATAATAGGGATAGTCTTACCACTTAAAGGATAAAGAACAGAAAAGACTTAAACTTTAGGGTAGGTACCTCATAGTTGCTTGCTCACTTCATTCAAAATTTTCAAACACTTAACAAATTTCAAACAAATTTTCAAACACAAGTTTTTACGCATCCATACATGGATCATTATTAACTCTTATGAAAATTTTCTATTCACACACTTCATATTTTCAAAAACATTTTAAAGTGAGCTAAGTAACTAAGAGCCCATGGATAACCATGGATGTAAAGGGTGCTAACACCTTCCCTTTACATAACCTACCCCCCGGACCCAAAAAATCTTTTAAAAGGTCTTTCCTGTTCTTTTATGCCTTTCCTTTGGATAAAATAAAAGTCGGTGGCGACTCTTGCTATCCGCAACATAACTAAAAGTCAGTTCTCCCACCGTGTTACAGAACTGGCGACTCTGCCGGGGACTTAAATTTAAGAGGGGTACCCTTAGGAATTAAGATCACTTTAAATTGTTTGCCTTGTTTGCTTTATATTACTTGCTGGGCTCTTATGTGTGAAAGATCCTAACCCGGATCTAGTGTACCTTAGGTAAATGGCAATAGACCAAGGAAACTGTACGACGTATATCGATACGGTTGATCTGGTGGCCATAGTTAGTGCGACTTCTTGGTTGGTGCTTATGTTCCTTAAGTCAAGTTGAGGATAATATGAGGCTGCCATATGTTGTCAATGCACTAACTAACTTTTAGAACCCTAGTTAACTCATCTTGGCCTTTAGAAAGTAGTGAGGTAACCGGCTTTGGTGCAGACTGAAGTTGGTTGACACTCGATACTACGCTCATTGAGATCTTAAACTTGGAGGGTTTTGGTTGGCAAGTAAGTTGCCTTCTGATCAACCACCCTTGTGAAGGATCAATGATATTGAGATCCCTTAGAACCTGGTTACTTTTGTAGGACAGGATGAACCATCTAACTTCAGGGGAGGGTACTTACCTTTGAACCTCATGCAAGCCTTTAAACCTAGGGCTATGGTGTGACTTGTTTGTGTGTGCCACATGTTTGTGATTGAGCATAACATCATGACATCATCATGCATCATAAGCATAGCATTTTCACTAACCATTTCAAGGACCAAAGGATTTATCTTTGTTCTTTGTTGCAGGTCATGGCTTCTGCTCGTAGAAACACCATCAGGATCAACTTTGTGGGCATACCTGCTAAGCTTAAAGAGTTGGTTTCTCAAGTGTCTGATCATTCCCAGTTCAACAAGAGACATGGTCACCTATTGGATCTAGTCACTTCAGGATTCAATGAAGACATGATGAGTGTCCTGTTTCAGTTCTTTGATCCTAAGCACCATTGCTTTACATTCCCCGACTACCAACTGGTTCCAACCATGGAAGAGTTCTCTAAACTTCTGGGTATACCTATTCTTGATCAAAGACCCTTCACAGGCTTGGAGAAGGAACTTAAACCAGAGGTTATTGCTGCAGCTCTACATCTGAAAAAGTTTGATATTGTTCTAGAAACGAGAAGCGGAGTTAAAGGTATTCTTGCCAAGGTATTAATGGATAAGGCTCAAATGTTCTTGAAGGCCATGAGCTATGATGCTTTTGAGGAGATCTTAGCCTTGCTATTATATGGTTTAGTATTGTTCCCCAATCCAGATCAGTTCATAGATGTTCATGCCATCAACATTTTCCTGAGTCACAATCCAGTGCCTACATTGCTTGGAGATATCCTACATTCTCTTCATACCCGTACTACAAGGGCAAGAGGGACTTTGATGTGCTGCATACCTTTGCTTTCTAGGTGGTTTATTTCTCACCTTCCTCGCTCAGTAATGAAGAATGAGCAAGGGTTCAGATGGTCCAAGAGGATCATGTCACTTTCTCACTCAGATATCCATTGGTGCTCCAGATCTATGGAGAATGTCACCATCATCGACCGTTGTGGGGAGTTTCCTAATGTGCCACTACTAGGCATAAGAGGAGGCATCACCTACAACCCCTCTCTAGCTTTACGACAGTTTGGTTACGCTCGGAGTGATGGTCCACATGACATGTTGATTCAGGGCATTGTGTTTGACTACGACAACGATCTTCAAGGTTACCGTCAGAGATTCATACGAGCATGGGGAAAGGTAAACAGGGTTGACAGCAAGACACTGGAGCCTAAGTACACTATTCCTATGGAAGCTTATCTCAGATGGGTGCGATCTCGTGCTCAGACTCTCATGATGCCATATCCTGCCGTCCTACCAGTTACCATGGAACCTGTTGCTGAAGGAGACACTGCTTATACCATCCTTCACCCAGACATGCCTACTGATATGGAAGACTTGCAGAGATCATGGATCCAACTGAAGGAGCAAAGGGATACTTTCGAGGCTCATTACAAAGCAAGCCAAGAAAGAATCCTGGAACTAACAAAGCAACTTCACGAGGAACGAAACCTCAACTCATACCTCAATACAAAGAGGAAACGTCCATGGGAGACTTAAAACCCCATCTTTTGTACTTATTTCATTTTCATTTTTGTAAGCCCAAGAGGCAAAACAAATTTATTACTAATAAAAAATTACTTTCTTGTTTGTTTAAGCAAATTTAAATCCTGCGGTCCTTGAAAACATTGCATATACATTTACATTCCATTTCATTGCATCACAGGTTTATAATTGTGCACAGGTTTCTCATCTTCTCGCTGTTTATTTCAGCAATGGCTCTTGAACAATCAGTTAAGGATCTCCAGACACAAAATGCACAGTTCCAAGAGCTGATCCTGAACCTATCCAAGGGGCAGGATGAATTGAAGGCACTGCTGGCCAAGAAGACTAAGAAGACTAGAAGGTCAGGTGGCCTGCTCAACATGGGAAGAAGGTTCAAAGGTCCTGTCAAGACCAAAGAGCAGGTTGAAGACTATGAATCTGAGGAGTCTGAGAAAGAGGTAGGCAGTCTCCACAACACTATGGGGGACTCTGATTCTGAGGCTAATTACTACCATGAGCCTAATGAAGACAAATTCAAGATGCTGGTGGATAGGATGAATGCCATGGAGTTGCAGAAATCATCTGGGCTGGATTTTGAGGATTTGAGTCTGATATCTGGGGTTGTTATACCCATTGGTTTCAAGGTTCCTACCTTTGTGGTTTATGATGGGGTCTCTTGTCCCAAGCTGCATTTGAGGTCTTATGTCAGAAGGATCCAACCTCACACTGCTGACAAGAAGTTGTGGATCCACTTTTTTCAAGAGAGCTTATCAGGAGCTCAGTTGGAGTGGTATTATCAGTTAGAGAGTGCCAACATCAGAGACTGGAATGATCTTGCTGAAGCTTTCTATAAGCAGTATCAATACAATGCTGACTTAGCCCCCACTCGCATGCAGCTTCAGAGCATGTCTATGGGTGCCAAAGAAAGTTTTAAAGAGTATGCTCAGAAGTGGAGAGATTTAGCTGGAAGAGTTCAACCCCCTTTGACCGATAGGGAATTGGTTGATATGTTCATGTGCACACTGAATGGTCCGTTTTACAGTCATCTCATTGGAAGCTCATCATCTGGCTTCACTGAGTTGATCATGACAGGAGAGCGAGTAGAGAATGGTATAAAGAATGGCAAAATCCAAGTGGGTACTTCTTCATCAGGTGCTGCAAAGAAGCCTCCCACTGGGAAGAAAGAATCCAATGTTGTTTATGGTCAACCTGATCGTAATAGAAGGCATCAGTCTGTTAGTGCAGTTCATATTTCAAATCCAACTCCTGCAACAACAGAGCAGCCACAGGGCAACCAACAGAGGGCTAGAAGGCAGTTCACAAAGATCAACATGTCACTGGCTCAGGCACTGCAACATTTGTTGAAAGCTGAACTCATTACTTTGAAGGAGGCTCCTCAGAATCCTAATGTTACCTCTCCCAGGTACAATCCCAATGCACGATGTGCATATCATTCAAACTGTCAGGGTCATGATACTAATAACTGCTGGGTCTTGAAGAACAAAATTCAAGATATGATTGAGGCTGGAGAGATTGAGTTTGACCCTCCGGGTACTCCAAATGTGATTACTGCTCCAATGCCAAATCACGAGAAGACTGTCAATGCCATTGATGAAGACCTACATGTCTATTCGGTTATGGAGTTGACCACACCACTGTCTGTTATCAAAAAGAGGTTAGTACAAGCTGGGATCTTTCCAGGTTGTCGTGAAGATTGTTTGTATTGTACCTATAAGCCGGATAGTTGCTTCATATTGAGAGATGGAATTCAACGTCTCATGGATAAGTATACTATAGTGTTTGAGAGGACTCCGTCGTCTGTAGAAAGTATGGTGGATCATCTGACTCAAGGTAAGAAGATTGAAGAGGTTGATATGGTTGACAAAGTACCGGTAAGAATCACTTCAAAGAGACCTATTAAAATCACTCATCAGGGTCCAATCAAGATTACTGCTGAAGGCCCTGTGAAAGTTGTGGCTGAAGCCAGAGTGGCTCCTCTGATCATTACTACTCCTGGTCCTATTCCTTATACATCTGATAAAGCTGTGCCTTGGCACTATGGGTCTGATGTTTACATCCATGGTGTTAAGCAGGAGCCTTTAGCTGATGTGCCTGTTGACATTGATAATATTGCTGGATCTAGTAAGATCACACGTAGTGGAAGAGTCTTCTCTCCTCCAGTTGCTTCTAAGAATGCAGTTACTCCTGCTGCTACTTCCACCACTGATGCTCGGGGCAAAGGTCCTGTTATTGAGCCTGTATCTCCTGATGTGCCAGCTGCTGATAATCTCTCTAAGCAGATGGAAGAAATATTGAAAATCATTCGCAAGAGTGATTATGACATTGTTGATCAATTGGGGCATACTCCCTCAAAGATTTCTATGTTGTCCTTGTTATTATGTTCTGAGGCTCATGCCAAGTCCTTGATCAAGTTTCTGAAGACTGCTCATGTGCCCAATGCCATTTCTGTTGACCAATTTGAGAACTGTGTTGCCCATCTGACCTATGATAATGGGTTAGGATTTTCTGATGCTGATTTGACCCCTGCCAAGAGGGATCATAACAGGGCCTTGCATATTTCAATTGAATGCAGGGGCACTACCCTGTCACATGTACTGATAGACAATGGTTCCTCTTTGAATGTGTTGCCCAAGGAAGTCCTGAACAAGCTGAGTCCTGAAGATGCTGTGCTGAAGCCCAGTAATATTGTGGTGAAAGCTTTTGATGGTTCTAGAAGAGTAGTGCATGGGGAAATTGATCTTCCAATCAAAGTTGGCTCCCAGGTTTTTACTGCTACATTTTATGTGATGGATATTCGTCCTTCATACTCTTGTCTGCTTGGTCGTCCCTGGATCCATGGGGCAGGTGCTGTAACCTCTACATTACACCAAAAGTTGAGATATCCGGTGAATGGAAAGGTTGTTACTGTCTATGGAGAAGAAGAATACTTTGTCAGCCATGTAAACACTTTCAAGTATCTGGAAATGGAAGGTGAATACATTGAAACTCCGTGTCAGACATTTGAAGTGGTTCCCTGGGTTGTTAATGATTATGTAGCTCCTCCTGTTGCGAAGAAATTCCTGTGGTCACCAGAAAACCTCCAACAATGGCAATGGCCTCCCTCAATGATGCTAGAGCTGTGGTGGATGAAGGTGGTTGTACTATTTGGGGTCAGCTTCCTGATATTCCGTACAAGTCTGACAAGTTTGGTTTGGGTTTCACTGCAGAGTCCCAGAAGGCTGTTCGTCGTGCTCGTGCTGTTCGTATCACCAATCAAGGGGTTATGAAAGATCAGATCAATGCTGTGGGAGACTATGATGAAGACTACAATCTGGATGCTTGGATTTTTCCTACTGTGGGTGCTGGACTCAATAATTGGAAAGCAGAAGATGTTATCCCTATCTCCTTTAGTCAGGAGTAAATACTATTACTGTGTTGTTGCTTTTTAAGTTTGTAATTTCTTGAACAATTAAAACTCTTAAGCCTTGTGCCTTACCCGGGGCACAATGGTGTGCTTGTTACGGGCTGTCATTTCATTTGCATACTTCATTCAATAAAATCAGTGGACGTTTCGTTTTCGTAAATATTGTGTTCCTTGTCTTTCTTTTCTTTTATTTTTGTTTTATCAGCTATGTGTTCTTACACACACCCACATCACTAAAATGCAGATCCTCATCCACTCTGGATCCTGTTGATAACAGTTCTACTATTGCCAATTATAATTTCGAGAATCCGATCTATCAAACTGAAGACGGAAATGAGGACGATTGTGAAATACCTGTAGAGCTTGCTAGGTTGTTACAACAAGAAGAGAAAGCTATACAGCCACATGAAGAGCCAGTCGAAGTTGTGAATCTGGGGACTGAAGAAAACAGAAAAGAGGTCAAGATAGGGGCTGATTTAGAGGACAGTGTCAAGAGCAGGTTGATTCAGATGTTACGTGACTATGTGGAGATCTTTGCTTGGTCTTATGAAGATATGCCAGGGTTGGATACAGACATTGTGGTTCACCGCTTACCAGTGAAAGAAGATTGTCGTCCAAAGAAGCAGAAGGTTCGTCGTATGCGTCCTGAAATGTCAGAAAAGATCAAGGCAGAGGTAATGAAACAGTTCAATGCAGGGTTCTTAGCAGTGACTTCTTATCCTCAGTGGGTTGCAAATGTGGTACCAGTTCCTAAGAAAGATGGTAAGGTACGTATGTGTGTGGACTACAGAGATTTGAACAAGGCTAGCCCCAAAGATGACTTTCCACTTCCTCATATTGATATTCTGGTAGACAACACTGCTCAGCATAAGGTATTCTCTTTCATGGATGGTTTCTCTGGTTACAATCAAATCAAGATGGCTCCTGAAGACATGGAGAAGACAACATTTGTGACACAGTGGGGCACTTTTTGTTATAAGGTGATGCCATTTGGTTTGAAGAATGCAGGGGCAACATATCAGCGTGCTATGGTGGCTTTGTTTCATGATATGATTCATCATGAGATAGAGGTATATGTAGATGATATGATAGCCAGGTCTCAGAATGAAGAGCAACATCTTGATCATCTGCACAAGTTGTTTGAGAGGTTGAAGAAATACAAGTTGAGGTTGAACCCAAACAAGTGTACTTTTGGAGTTAGATCTGGTAAACTCCTGGGTTTCATTGTCAGTGGAAAAGGTATTGAAGTAGATCCAGCAAAAGTAAAAGCTATACGAGAAATGCCAGCTCCCCGTACTGAGAAGGAGGTTAGAGGTTTCTTGGGACGGTTAAATTACATTGCAAGATTTATTTCCCAGTTAACTACCATCTGTGAACCAATCTTCAAGTTGTTGAAGAAAGATCAGGCGATGGAATGGAATGATGAGTGCCAGACTGCCTTTGACGAAATCAAGAGATATCTGCTAGAACCTCCAATTTTGATGCCACCAGTTGATGGAAGACCCTTGATTATGTACTTAACAGTGTTAGACAACTCAATGGGGTGTGTGTTGGGGCAACATGACGAGTCTGGTCGAAAAGAGCAGGCAATATACTACCTTAGCAAAAAGTTTACCGACTGTGAAACAAGATACTCACTGCTCGAGAAAACTTGTTGCGCTTTGGCATGGGCTGCTCGCCGACTAAGATAGTATATGTTGTGTAACACGGTGGGAGAACTGACTTTAGTTATGTTGCGGATAGCAAGAGTCGCCACCGACTTTTATTTTATCCAAAAGGAAAGGGTATAAAAGAACAGGAAAGACCTTAAGAGATTTTTTTGGGTCCGGGGGGTAGGTTATGTAAAGGGAAGGTGTTAGCACCCTTTACATCCATGGTTATCCATGGGCTCTTAGTTACTTAGCTCACTTTAAATTATTTTTGAAAGTGTAGTGTGTGAATAGAACAATGTCAGACTTCCTCAGATGTAGAGCTGCAGCAATAACCTCTGGTTTAAGTTCCTTCTCCAAGCCTGTGAAGGGTCTTTGATCAAGAACAGGTATACCCAGAAGTTTAGAGAACTCCTCCATGGTTGGAACCAGCTGGTAGTCAGGGAGTGTAAAGCAATGGTGCTTAGGGTCAAAGAACTGAAACAGCACACTCATCATGTCTTCATTGAACCCTGAAGTGACTAAGTCCAATAGGTGACCATGTCTCTTGATGAACTGGGAATGATCAGACACCTGAGAAACCAACTCTTTAAGCTTAACAGGTATCCCTACAAAGTTGATCCTGATGGTGTTTCTACGAGCAGAAGCCATGACCTGCAACAAAGAACAAAAATAAATCCCTTGGTCCTTGAAATGGTTAGGGAAAATGATATGCTTATGATGCATGATGATGTCATGATGTTATGCTCAATCACAAACATGTGGCACACACAAACAAGTCACACAATTGCCCTAGGTTTAAAGGCTTGCATGAGGTTCAAAGGTAAGTACCCTCCCCTGAAGTTAGTTGGTTCATCCTGTCCTATAAAAGTAACCATGTTCTAAGGGATCTCAATATCATTGATCCTTCACAAGGGTGGTTGATCAGAAGGCAACTTACTTGCCAACCAAAACCCTCCAAGTTTAAGATCTCAATGAGCGTAGCATCGAGTGTCAACCAACTTCAGTCTGCACCAAAGCCGGTTACCTCACTACCTTCTAAAGGCCAAGATGAGTTAACTAGGGTTCTAAAAGTTAGTTAGTGCATTGACAACATATGGCAGCCTCATATTATCCTCAACTTGACTTAAGGAACATAAGCACCAACCAAGAAGTCGCACTAACTATGGCCACCAGATCAACCGTATCGATATACGTCGTACAGTTTCCTTGGTCTATTGCCATTTACCTAAGGTACACTAGATCCGGGTTAGGACCTTTCACACATAAGAACACCCCAACAAGATAATATAAATCAAACAAGGCAAACAATTTAAAGTGATCTTAATTCCTAAGGGTACCCCTCTTAAAATAGATCCCCAGCAGAGTCGCCAGTTCTGTAACACGGTGGGAGAACTGACTTTAGTTATGTTGCGGATAGCAAGAGTCGCCACCGACTTTTATTTTATCCAAAAGGAAAGGGTATAAAAGAACAGGAAAGACCTTAAGAGATTTTTTTGGGTCCGGGGGGTAGGTTATGTAAAGGGAAGGTGTTAGCACCCTTTACATCCATGGTTATCCATGGGCTCTTAGTTACTTAGCTCACTTTAAATTATTTTTGAAAGTGTAGTGTGTGAATAGAAAAATTTTCAGAGTAGTTAATAATAATCCCTGAACGGATGTGTAAAAACTTGTTTTTGAAAATTTGTTTGAAATTTGTTAAGTGTGAAAAGTTTTTGAAGTGAGCAAGTACATAAGAGGAACCTACCCTAATGTTTTAAGTCTTTCTTATTCTTTATCCTTTCATTGGTAAGACTATCCCTACTATTAAGGAGTAGGTAGTCATTACCTTGGATGTAAGGGACATGAGAGGGACAATCTGGTTATGAAGGCAACTGTGGGGTGTATTAAGCATATATGTGGGGACTATCATCATTTATTCGAAGGGACTTGATTCGTAAAGGCAACCACGAGGGACTTGATGATTTTTCTTTTAAGGGGACTTGCTTTATACACCCCACTTGACCATTATTCGTAGGCAACTTGAGGGATAACCTTAGAAATGTGAGACGGCGATTAAAAATCGACTTACGTGTGTGAGTGTTTTAATTTAATTTATCTTATGATTAAAATTATCTAAATTTATTTTAAGAGAATACATATTTACACTCCCTAATTACTAACCATAGCAAAAATAATGATATTTACAAATTTTACATCCAAGAAGCAATTACAAAATTATAATAATAAGCAAAATAAATAGCAAAATAAATAATAAATACATAAACAATAAATAATAAAAAATAAGGGGGTTAGTAAATAATAATAAATAAAATTAGCAAAATAATGATAATAAACATAATTAAATTATAAATGGGTTAGTGATAATAATATAATAATACTAATAATTAGAAATAATAAACAAGGTTAGAAACATCAAAATATTATAAGAATGAGAAATTAACAATTTTTTAATATGAACAATTATATTTAGAAACAAATATGAACAAACAATTATTTTAATTTACAAATTATTAAGTTATTTCTTTTTAAAACATATTATGACTACTAAATTTAATTATTATAAACATATATTAACATTTATTTATCAAACAATATATACATATTATAAGAAAAAGTAGGTTTTAAATATCATATTTACAATATTAATCATGTTTATAAAATTTAATTCTATTAATTATTATATTTACAAATTATTTTTAACCATATACAAAAATATAACTATTATAAATTAAATTGTTTCTAAACATTAAAAGAAAAATAATTTGAATTATAAATATATTTACAAAATTTATAAGAATTATAATAAATATGTATACATAATAATTATATTAGGAATTAGAAAATAAGATTACTAAAAAAAAATAGAATTAGGTTTTTTTTTAAAAATAAACTAGGGTTTATTAGAAAAATATTTTTTAGGGTTTAATTACATACAAAAATATTCTAATTTACATATTACAAATTAAACACAAAATATAGAAACATAATTTATGAAAATATATTTTTGAAATTAAAGAAAACATACCTATTTTATTATTATTTTTTATTGTTTTAGAAATAAAATTATATTTAATATAATAATACATAAAAAACAAATAAAAGAAAGGGAGTATGAAAAACTTACCTGACTGGGGTTTGAACCCAGGTCAGCTTGATTCCCAACAAGAGCAACAACCACCAGGCCATTGGTGCGCAGGCAATAAGTGAGGGGGAAGAATTCCTTTTGTTGCTTGCTTGCAAAATCCAGGAAAATGAAGAAATAAAAAGGCCTGGGGTGGTTTTGAACCCAGGACCTTATAGTTACACATGCGCGCGCTTTACCACCTGGCTGGGAGAGCCTTCCTGTTAACTGAATGGCATTGAACCATAATATATTAAAAACAAGTTAAATGGAAAAAAAATATCAAAACCTTGCTGAGGGCAGGATTCGATCCCACGCCCTCTCCTCAAACGTGCATGTGCCTTGCCACTGGACCACAAGCGTGCTTGTGATAAACAAACCAAACACAATTAATAAAATATGTTCAATAATATTTGAAATTTCCAACGCGCGGGAACAGCCTTCTTCTTCCTTGAGACCTTCGAATTTTCTTGCGAAAATAGCTACAAGTTTTCCTGCGAAAAAATTATTCCCAGCAAAACCTACAAACATCAACAAGCAACAAAACTGTACGATTTTGCAAAATTAAAACCAGCATCATGATCCAGACATTCACACGATTAGTTCCATGTTTTTAGAATTGATTTATGTTTCTTAAATCCAAAATCCCTAAACCTAGGTCCAAACCCTAACTATGGTGTCTTGTGAATTAGGTACGGGTTCTTGAGTTTTCCTGCTCAGAAACATTCTACAATATACAACAAACAATATTAGCCAAACAAAATCCATTTAAATGCAATGAATTGGTGTAACCGAAAAAAAAATTTCAAGCATGAACATTGCTTCGGGTTCATCATTAGGGCATGAACTGAATGCTTATGAATGATGATTCATGATCCATGATGTCCAAGGAAGCCAACCATGTTCTCCAAATACCTTGTAGTGCTCTGAATTTGAAAACCCGAATGTGACTTTTGGAAGATTTTTTTGAATGAAGAACTTACACTATGGCTGCTGGAATTCCTCTCTAGGGTTATGCTTATGATTAATACTTATAGGTGAATCAATCTAGGTCAGAAACTTCAATGGTTATGTGAAAGATTTGATTCAAAAATATTGAAAAAGATTATGGTGTAAAAGTTCAAATATTTGATCATGAAGACTTGCTATTCTTGGACTAATCACATGATTCCTTTCTCTTTCAAATTCAATCAATATTTAAGAAATTCTAGAAGCATTACCTTCCTCCAAAAATAGATTTTCATATTTTATATTTATTTAAAATGATTTTTATGAATTAAATCAATAATAAATAAAAATAAAATGATAAAAATGCTGAATTTTGGTCAATTGGGTCGTGCATAATGATATGAAGTGGATTGGATCACAACTTAGCAAGCCCATTTGGAAAGAATTACTTCTAGGCCTCCATTTTCAACATAAACCATCACAAAATTTCCCAACTTTGCAAGGGCACATCTCCCTCAATTTTAAAGGTATGAGGGTGTTCTTGGACTTTTTGGAAAGCTTGAAGAGTCCTCTAAACAACCCCATTGGTTTCAGGTCCATATCATTTACCAATCTCAAATTATGCCCTTTTGAAGTTGTTGACTTTTTGTTGACTTTTGAAATGACCTATAATGTCTTAGATCATATCTTTCAAATGAAGCATTTTTGGGCTTAACTTTCAACATCAAAGTTGTAGAGAATTCAATTTCCTTCAAAATGAGCTTTGGATGGAGACTTGGTGATGAAGTATGTGAAAGTTATGGCTGGTCAAAGTTCAGTTGACTTTTACTAAGGAAACCCTAAGTTAGAAACTCCTGATTATTGATGATCTGGAATCTCCTTGATGAATCATGATCAACCCTTGATCAAATGATGAATTTTACTTCATATATTTGATGTTGGCAAAAAATCATGAAGTTTGACTTTGGTTTGACCACAGTTGACCTCAGTTTGACTTTTTAACTGCATTGACTGATTTTGACTTATCTGATCATCTGACTGAGCAAACTTTTGAGAAAAGTCTTGAAACTTGTCATGGGGGTTCTTATACACATATAAGATGTTATGAAGCTCACTTGAGGTATTGGAAGTCCATTTAGCCTGATTAAAGTCAAAACCCTAGTTTTGGATACACTGCTTAGGAGGTGCATTGTCTGAGGGAATTGTCAACTTCTTTGACCAATTGTGAACTTTGTGAACCTTGTGAATCTTCATAAAATGTCTTGTGATACTCATGGGAGGTATTGTGAAGCTTGTGGACCTTGTGAACCTCATGAAGTGGCTTTGTAGACCTCATAAATCTCAGGAAAGCTTTGTAATCATTGTGAAACTTGTGAACCTTGTGAACCTTCAAGAAGTGACTTGTAGACTTCATGAACCTCATGAAAGGTCTTGTAGATGTTGAGAAACTTGTGAACCTTGTGAACCTTCATAAAGTGACTTGTAGACTTCATGAACCTCATGAAAGGTATTGAAAGCATTGTGAATCTTGTGAACCTTGTGAACCTTCAAGAAGTAACTTGTAGACTTCATGAACCTCATGAAAGGTCTTGAAGATGTTGAGAAACTTGTGAACCTTGTGAACCTTCTTAGAACACAAAGTCTTGTATTGTGAGGGCAAATTTTGGGGTGCAACAGCTGCCCCTGTTCAATTTTCTGAAACCTGAGGGGTTAGATTGGTATATTTGCCAGTCGTGACCTGGAAGGTTGAAGGGGATTGAACACAAAAGCCCAAAAATTTGCACTCACCAGTGCATAGAGTGATATTGATGGTTGGTTGAATATGATTGAGTGGGCTTAAAGATGCCACTAGGGGAAAGCAGTCCAAAATATGGATGTATAATGAAAGCTGTCAGGAGTCTGGAGCAGTCTTGAGGTATTGATGATATGTTTTCAGGATACTGGAGTAATCCTGATGTAACAGCATGTCTTCATGAGGATAGAGCAATCAATAATGATAACCCTAAAGCAGTCTTGAAGTAATAATATGATTTCAGGAGGATAGAGCAATCAATAATGATAACTCTAAAGCAGTCTTGAAGTAATGATATGACTTCAGGAGGATAGAGCAATCAATAGCTCTAAAGCAGTCTTGAAGTAATAATATGATTTCAGGAGGATAGAGCAATCAATAATGATAACTCTAAAGCAGTCTTGAAATAGTAATATGATTTCAGGAGGATAGAGCAATCAGTAGCTCTAAAGCAGTCTTGAAATAGTAATATGATGATTTCAGGAGGATAGAGCAATCAATAATGATAACTCTAAAGCAGTCTTGAAGTCATGAGAATTTATCAGGAGGATAAAGTAACCCTGAGGTGACAATAAAGCAGTCCCAAAGTAATAAGGAGCTTATCAGGAGGATAAAGTAACCCTGAGGTGACAATAAAGCAGTCCTGAAGATCATAAGTTTGTCTGTTGGATAGTTAACCTGAAACAAGGTAGCATTCTGTATAATAACATTAGTTTATGCTTTATGTGTGCATGTATGATAGGATGCACTTAGGTAATGTACTATGCACTCATGGATATGCATGTTATGGTATGATGTAAGTGATGTATGTATGATATGATACTGCCGGAAGCGTCTGGATATCTTCATATAACAACTGCTGGATTGGGAAAATAAATCCCGATTCATTGTTGAAGAATATATTATACATAACCGTCCGTCTGCTGGGGATAATAAGGTATGGATAACTTCCCGGATGCTGGGGATAATAAGGTATGGATAACTTCCCGGATGCTGGGGATAATAAGGTATGGATAACCTCCGTCTTCGTTTGATAGCAGGGCAGATATAACTTCCCATCTTCGTTTCGTCGTATCCTTATTGGAAAGTAATTTCCCGTACATCCGTATGAGGATAAAAGAGATGGATATAAATTCCAGGGAAGATGAGACTTTGTGAAGATGGATTCGTCCTACTGAGGGTTTTGTAGCTGTTTTTGTAGAGATGAACCGGCGAAGCTTCGTTGAAATCCTTCCCTCGTTCGTCCTTAGTAAATACTATTACTGCATTTTCATGCATTTCTGGTAAACATTAATCATATTAAGCATACATGCATTTCTGGTAAACATTAATCATATTCAAAAGCATACATACATTCAAACACAACCAATGGACGTTTCGCTTATGTAAATAGGGTAAAAGTAAATCTGAATTCAAAAGATGGAATTTATTTATATCAAAAATGACCCATACATGGGTAAGTTTGTACAGGGAGACATAAACCCTAGTAAGAGGATTTTGTCATAAAGCTTTACAAAAGAAAATCAGCTATGTGGGAAACAATCCTATCGAGTTTCAATTCTACTATTGCCATTATCTTCAAGTATCTCATCTTCTTGCTGTTGAGACGGAAACGATTAAATTGAGCTTTATCTGTTCGAGCTTGAGTAAGTAGTACAACTGGTGGCAGTTTCCTGGGTGATCCAAACGAGACATAGTCATACGCTTTAATCCCTAACTTTTGCCTGGATTGCCCTTTCAGGTTTTCAATCCACTGGGATACCCTTTTTTGCCCAAGCCGCCTTTTCAGGTTTTCGACTTGCCGGGTGTACATCTTTTTATATATATCCCTAATTTTTGCCCAAACCCTTTTGGTTTGCCGGGATGCCCTTATTTTTGCCTAGGCCTGTCAACCTAGCGGGTCTCTTTTTATGCGTAGTATTTTTTAACTATGTCTGCGTTTACAGGCTGTGGGAAGTCTTCACCATCCATTGTAGTCAGTATCATGGCACCTCCTGAAAACACTGTCTTGACTACAAATGGTCCTTCATATGTTGGAGTCCACTTGCCCCTAGGATCACCCTGTGGTAATATGATACGCTTGATTACCAAGTCACCAGCCTGATATACCTTTGGCTTAACCTTCTTGTTAAAAGCTTTGATCATCCTTTTCTGGTACATCTGGCCATGACAAACTGCTGCTAACCTCTTCTCATCAATCAAATTTATCTGGTCCAGTCGAGTCTGAATCCATTCATCTTCATCCAAGCCTGCATCCTTCATAATTCTCAAGGAGGGAATCTGAACTTCGATGGGCAGAACTACTTCCATACCATAGACTAAGGAGAATGGGGTTGCCCCTGTTGAAGTACGTATTGTGGTACGATAACCATGAAGAGCAAATGGTAACATCTCATGCCAATCCTTGTAAGTAACAGTCATCTTTTGTACAATCTTCTTAATGTTCTTATTAGCAGCTTCAACTGCCCCATTCATCTTTGGACGATACGGAGAAGAGTTGTGATGCTTAATCTTGAACTGCGTGCAGAGATCAGTAATCATAGTGTTGTTCAGATTAGAGCCATTGTCAGTGATAATCCTTTCAGGGATGCCATACCTACATATGAGATTATTCTTAATGAACCGAGCTACAACATTCTTGGTAACAGATGCAAATGAGGCTGCCTCTACCCACTTCGTGAAGTAATCAATAGCAACCAGGATGAAACGATGCCCATTAGAAGCAGTAGGTTTGATCTCACCAATCATATCAATGCCCCACATGGCAAAGGGCCAAGGAGCAGTCAACACATTCAGTGGTGATGGAGGTACATGTACTTTATCAGCATAGATTTGACATTTGTGACAAGTTCTGGAGTGTTGATAGCAATCAGCTTCCATGGTAGACCAATAGTAACCTGCTCTCAAAATCTTCTTTGCCATGGTATGACCACTGGAATGAGTGCCAAAGGTCCCATCATGCATCTCTTCCATAATTTCAATTGCTTCCTTCTTATCCACACAACGAAGCATAGTTGAATCATGATTACGCTTGTACAGAATCCCATTACTCAAAAAGAATTTAGCAGCAAACCTCCTCAGGAACTTCCTATCTTTGACAGATGCCCCTTCAGGGAATTCCTGAGCTTCAAGATATCTTTTTACTTCATAGAACCAAGGCTTCTCCTCTGCCCCTTCAGTGTCAATCTCATTGCAGTATGCAGGCTTTTCAAATCTATCAATAGTAATCTTAGGAGCTTCATCATCCCAACTGATCTCAAACATGGATGCCATGGTGGCCAATGCATCTGCCAGCTGATTCTCTCTTCGTGGAATATGTCCAAAGGTAATCTCTTTGAAATGTGGGATCAAAGACAACACATGTTCTCTGTAAGGAATGAGATTATCATGCTTGGTATCCCAATCTCCTTTAATCTGGCTTACTACCAGGGCTGAATCTCCATACACATCAAGGAACTGAATCTTCATATCAATAGCAGCTTTAATACCCAGGATACATGCCTCATACTCAGCCATGTTATTAGTACAATGGAAACAAAGTCTGGCAGTAATCGGGGTATGACAACCTTCGGGGAAACTAATCACAACACCAACACCATTACCAAGTGCATTAGAGGCACCATCAAAAACCATAGTCCATCGGGATCCTTGTTCAGGTCCGTCATATTGTCCAGGTTCTTTGGTAATAATCATAATGTCTTCATCAGGGAACTCAAAATTCATTGACTGGTAATCATCCACTGCTTGATGAGCCAAATGATCTGCCACAACACTTCCTTTAATGGCTTTTTGAGTAGTGTATTGTATGTCATATTCTGTCAAGATCATTTGCCATCTTGCAATTCTTCCGGAGAGAGCAGGTTTCTCAAATATGTACTTGATTGGATCCATCTTCGAAATCAATAAGGTAGTATGGGTTAACATATACTGTCTTAGTCGGCGAGCAGCCCATGCCAAAGCGCAGCAAGTTTTCTCGAGCAGTGAATATCTTGTTTCACAGTTGGTAAACTTTTTGCTAAGGTAGTATATTGCCTGCTCTTTTCGACCAGACTCGTCATGTTGCCCCAACACACACCCCATTGATTTGTCTAACACTGTTAAGTACATAATCAAGGGTCTTCCATCAACTGGTGGCATCAAAATTGGTGGTTCTAGCAGATATCTCTTGATTTCATCAAAGGCAGTCTGGCACTCATCATTCCATTCCATCACCTGGTCTTTCTTCAATAACTTGAAGATTGGCTCACAGATGGTAGTTAACTGGGAAATAAATCTTGCAATGTAGTTCAATCGTCCCAAGAAACCTCTAACCTCCTTCTCAGTACGGGGAGCTGGCATCTCTCGTATAGCTTTCACTTTTGCAGGATCCACTTCAATACCTTTTCCACTGACAATGAAACCCAGGAGCTTTCCAGATCTAACTCCAAAAGTACACTTGTTTGGATTCAATCTTAACTTGTATTTCTTCAACCTCTCAAACAATTTATGCAAATGATTAAGATGTTGTTCTTCATTCTGAGATCTGGCTATCATATCATCCACATATACCTCTATCTCATGATGAATCATATCATGAAACAAAGCCACCATAGCACGCTGATATGTTGCCCCTGCATTCTTCAAACCAAATGGCATTACCTTATAGCAAAAGGTGCCCCACTGTGTCACAAATGTTGTCTTCTCCATATCTTCAGGTGCCATCTTGATTTGATTGTAACCAGAGAAACCATCCATAAAAGAGAATACCTTATGCTGAGCAGTGTTGTCTACCAGAATATCAATATGAGGAAGTGGAAAGTCATCTTTGGGGCTAGCCTTGTTCAAATCTCTGTAGTCTACACACATACGTACCTTACCATCTTTCTTAGGAACTGGTACCACATTTGCAACCCACTGAGGATAAGAAGTTACTGCTAAGAACCCTGCATTGAATTGTTTCATTACCTCTGCCTTGATCTTTTCTGACATTTCAGGACGCATACAACGAACCTTCTGCTTTTTTGGACGACAATCTTCTTTCACTGGCAAACGGTGAACCACAATGTCTGTATCCAACCCTGGCATATCTTCATAAGACCAAGCAAAGATCTCCACATAATCACGTAACATCTGAATCAACCTGCTCTTGACACTGTCCTCTAAATCAGCCCCTACCTTGACCTCTTTTCTGTTTTCTTCAGTTCCCAGGTTCACAACTTCGACTGGCTCTTCATGTGGCTGTATAGCTTTCTCTTCTTGTTGTAACAACCTAGCAAGCTCTACAGGTATTTCACAATCGTCCTCATTTCCGTCTTCAGTTTGATAGATCGGATTCTCGAAATTATAATTGGCAATAGTAGAACTGTTATCAACAGGATCCAGAGTGGATGAGGATCTGCATTTGAGTGATGTGGGTGTGTGTAAGAACACATAGCTGATAAAGCAAAAATAAAAAGAAAAGAAAGACAAGGAACACAATATTTACGAAAACGAAACGTCCACTGATTTTATTGAATGAAGTATGCAAATGAAATGACAGCCCGTAACAAGCACACCATTGTGCCCCGGGTAGGGCACATGGCTTGAAAGTTTTATTGTTCAAGGAATTATAAAGTTAAAATATAACAACACAGTAATAGTATTTACTCCTGACTAAAGGAGATAGGGATAACATCTTCAGCTTTCCAATTATTGAGTCCAGCACCCACAGTAGGAAAAATCCAAGCATCCAAGTTGTAGTCTTCATCATAGTCTCCCACAGCATTGATAACCCCTTGATTGGTGATGCGAGCAGCACGAGCACGACGAACAGCCTTATGGGACTCTGCAGTGAAACCCAAACCAAACTTGTCAGACTTGTATGGAATATCAGGGAGCTGACCCCAAATAGTACAACCACCTTCATCCACCACAGCTCTAGCATCATTGAGGGAGGCCATTGCCATTGTTGGAGGTTTTCTGGGGACAACAGGAACTTTCTTCACAGCAGGAGGAGCTACACAATCATTAACAACCCAGGGAACCACTTCAAATGACTGACACGGAGTCTCAATGTATTCACCTTCCACTTCCAGATACTTGAAAGTGTTTACATGGCTGACAAAGTATTCTTCCTCTCCAAAGACAGTAACAACTTTTCCATTCACCGGATATCTCAACTTTTGGTGCAATGTAGAGGTCACAGCACCTGCCCCATGGATCCAGGGACGACCAAGCAGACAAGAGTATGAAGGACGAATATCCATCACATAAAATGTAGCAGTAAACACCTGAGAACCAACTTGAATTGGAAGATCAATTTCCCCATGCACTACTCTTCTAGAACCATCAAAAGCCTTTACCACAATGTTACTGGGCTTCAGCACAGCATCTTCAGGACTTAGCTTATTCAGGACTTCCTTAGGTAACACATTCAAAGAGGAACCATTGTCTATCAGCACATGAGACAGGGTAGTGCCCCTGCATTCAATTGAGATATGCAAGGCCCTGTTATGATCCCTCTTGGCAGGGGTCAAGTCAGCATCAGAAAATCCTAACCCATTATCATAGGTCAGGTGGGCAACACAATTCTCAAACTGGTCAACAGAAATGGCATTGGGCACATGAGCAGACTTCAGAAACTTGATCAAGGACTTGGCGTGAGCTTCAGAACACAGCAACAAGGACAACATAGAAATCTTTGAGGGAGTATGCCCCAATTGATCAACAATGTCATAATCACTCTTGCGAATGATTTTCAATACTTCTTCCATCTGTTTAGAGAGATCATCAGCAGCTGGCACATCAGTAGATACAGGCTCAATAACAGGACCTTTGCCCCGAGCATCAGTGGTGGAAGTAGCAGCAGGAGTAGCTGCATTCTTAGAAGCAACTGGAGGAGAGAAGACTCTTCCACTACGAGTGATCTTGCTAGATCCAGCAATATTATCAATGTCAACAGGCACATCAGGTAAAGGTTCCTGCTTAACACCATGGATGTAAACATCAGACCCATAATGCCAAGGCACAACTTTATCAGATGTATATGGGATAGGACCAGGAGTAGTAATGACCACAGGAGCTACCCTGGCTTCAGCAACAACTTTCACAGGACCTTCAGCAGTAATTTTGATTGGACCCTGATGAGTGATTTTAATAGGACTCTTTGAAGTGATTCTCAATGGTACTTTGTCAACCATGTCAACCTCTTCAATCTTCCTACCTTGAGTCAGATGATCTACCATACTTTCTACAGATGCTGGTCTTCTTTCAAACACTATAGTATACTTATCCATGAGACGTTGAATCCCATCTCTCAAAATGAAGCAACTGTCCGGCTTATAGGTACAATACAGACAATCTTTACGACAACCTGGAAAGATCCCAGCTTGTACTAACCTCTTTTTGATAACAGACAATGGTGTGCTCAACTCCATTACTGAATAGACATGTAGGTCTTCATCAATGGCATTGACAGTCTTCTCGTGATTTGGCATTGGAGCTGTAATCACATTTGGAGTACCTGGTGGATCAAACTCAATCTCTCCAGCATCAATCATATCTTGAATTTTGTTCTTCAGGACCCAGCAGTTATTAGTATCATGTCCTGGACAGTTTGAATGATATGCACATCGTGCATTGGGATTGTACTTGGGAGAGGTAACATTGGGATTTTGAGGAGCCTCTCTCAGGGTAATAAGTTCAGCCTTCAACAAGTGTTGCAATGCCTGAGCCATTGACATGTTGATCTTCGTGAACTGTCTTCTAGCCCTCTGTTGGTTGCCCTGAGGCTGCTCTGTTGTTGCGGGAGTTGGATTTGAAATATGAACTGCACTAACAAACTGATGCCTTCTGTTACGATCAGATTGACCATAAACAGCATTGGATTCCTTCTTCCCAGTGGGAGGCTTCTTTGCAGTACCTGATGAAGAAGTGCCCACCTGGATCTTACCACTCTTTATACCATTTTCTACCCGCTCTCCTGTCATGATCAACTCAGTGAAGCCAGATGATGAGCTTCCAATGAGATGACTGTAAAACGGACCATTCAACGTACACATGAACATATCAACTAATTCCCTGTCAGTTAAAGGGGGTTGAACTCTTCCAGCTAAATCTCTCCACTTCTGAGCATACTCCTTAAAACTTTCTTTGGCACCCATAGACATGCTCTGAAGCTGCATGCGAGTGGGGGCTAAGTCAGCGTTGTATTGATACTGCTTGTAGAAAGCTTCAGCAAGATCATTCCAGTCTCTGATGTTGACACTCTCCAACTGATAATACCACTCCAGCTGAGCTCCAGATAAGCTCTCTTGAAAGAAATGGATCCACAACTTCTTATCAGCAGTGTGGGGTTGAATTCTTCTGACATACGACCTCAAATGCAGCTTGGGACAAGAGACCCCATCATAAACAACAAAGGTAGGGACCTTGAAACCCACAGGTATGACCACCCCAGATATCAGACTCAAATCCTCAAAATCCAGCCCAGATGATTTCTGCAACTCCATAACATCCATCCTATCCACCAGCATCTTGAATTTGTCTTCATTAGGCTCATGGTAGTAGTTAGCCTCAGAATCAGAGTCCCCCATTGTATGGTGGAGACTGCCTACCTCTTGCTCAGATTCTTCAGATTCATAGTCTTCAACTGGTTCTTTGGTCTTGGCAAGACCTTTGAACCTTCTTCCCATGTTGATCAACCCAGCAGACCTTCTAGTCTTCTTAGTCTTCTTGGCCAGCAGTGTCTTCAATTCGTCCTGCCCCTTGGATAGGTTCAGGATCAGCTCTTGGAACTGTGCATTCTGTGCCTGAAGATCCTTAACTGATTGTTCAAGAGCCATTGCTGAAATAAACAGCGAGAAGATGAGAAACCTGTGTACAATTATAAACCTGTGATGCAATGAAATGATATGGGAATGCATATGCAATGTTTTCAAGGACCGTAGGATTTAAATTTGCTTAGACAAACACGAAAGTAAACTTTTATTAGTAATAACTTTGTTTTGCCTTTTTAGGCTTACAAAAAAAATGAAAGTAAAATAAGTACAAAAGATGGGGTTTTAAGTCTCCCATGGACGTTTCCTCTTTATGTTGAGGTATGAGTTGAGGTTCCGTTCCTCGTGAAGCTGCTTTGTTAGCTCTAGGATCCTTGCTTGGCTTGCTTTGTAATGAGCCTCGAAAGTATCCCTTTGCTCCTTCAGTTGGATCCATGATCTCTGCAAGTCTTCCATATCAGTAGGCATGTCTGGGTGAAGGATGGTATAAGCTATGTCTCCTTCAGCAACAGGTTCCATGGTAACTGGTAGGACGGCAGGATATGGCATCATGAGTGTCTGAGCACGAGATCGTACCCATCTGAGATAAGCCTCCATAGGAATAGTGTACTTAGGCTCCAGTGTCTTGCTGTCAATCCTGTTTACCTTTCCCCAAGCTCGTATGAATCTCTGACGGTAACCCTGAAGATCGTTGTCGTAATCAAACACAATGCCCTGAATCAACATGTCATGTGGACCATCACTCCGGGCGTAACCAAACTGTCGTAAAGCTAGAGAGGGGTTGTAGGTGATGCCTCCTCTTATGCCTAGAAGTGGCACATTAGGAAACTCCCCACAACGGTCAATGATGGTGACATTCTCCATAGATCTGGAGCACCAATGGATATCTGAGTGAGAAAGTGACATGATCCTCTTGGACCATCTGAACCCTTGCTCATTCTTCATTACTGAGCGAGGAAGGTGAGAAATAAACCACCTGGATAGTAAAGGTATGCAGCACATCAAAGTTCCTCTTGCCCTTGTAGTACGGGTATGAAGAGAATGTAGGATATCTCCAAGCAATGTAGGCACTGGATTGTGACTCAGGAAAATGTTGATGGCATGAACATCTATGAACTGATCTGGATTGGGGAACAATACTAAGCCATAAATCAGCAAGGCTAAGATCTCCTCAAAAGCATCATAGCTCATGGCCTTTAAGAACATTTGAGCTTTATCCATTAGTACCTTGGCAAGAATACCCTTGACTCCACTTCTCGTCTCTAGAACAATGTCAGACTTCCTCAGATGTAGAGCTGCAGCAATAACCTCTGGTTTAAGTTCCTTCTCCAAGCCTGTGAAGGGTCTTTGATCAAGAACAGGTATACCCAGAAGTTTAGAGAACTCCTCCATGGTTGGAACCAGCTGGTAGTCAGGGAGTGTAAAGCAATGGTGCTTAGGGTCAAAGAACTGAAACAGCACACTCATCATGTCTTCATTGAACCCTGAAGTGACTAAGTCCAATAGGTGACCATGTCTCTTGATGAACTGGGAATGATCAGACACCTGAGAAACCAACTCTTTAAGCTTAACAGGTATCCCTACAAAGTTGATCCTGATGGTGTTTCTACGAGCAGAAGCCATGACCTGCAACAAAGAACAAAAATAAATCCCTTGGTCCTTGAAATGGTTAGGGAAAATGATATGCTTATGATGCATGATGATGTCATGATGTTATGCTCAATCACAAACATGTGGCACACACAAACAAGTCACACAATTGCCCTAGGTTTAAAGGCTTGCATGAGGTTCAAAGGTAAGTACCCTCCCCTGAAGTTAGTTGGTTCATCCTGTCCTATAAAAGTAACCATGTTCTAAGGGATCTCAATATCATTGATCCTTCACAAGGGTGGTTGATCAGAAGGCAACTTACTTGCCAACCAAAACCCTCCAAGTTTAAGATCTCAATGAGCGTAGCATCGAGTGTCAACCAACTTCAGTCTGCACCAAAGCCGGTTACCTCACTACCTTCTAAAGGCCAAGATGAGTTAACTAGGGTTCTAAAAGTTAGTTAGTGCATTGACAACATATGGCAGCCTCATATTATCCTCAACTTGACTTAAGGAACATAAGCACCAACCAAGAAGTCGCACTAACTATGGCCACCAGATCAACCGTATCGATATACGTCGTACAGTTTCCTTGGTCTATTGCCATTTACCTAAGGTACACTAGATCCGGGTTAGGACCTTTCACACATAAGAACACCCCAACAAGATAATATAAATCAAACAAGGCAAACAATTTAAAGTGATCTTAATTCCTAAGGGTACCCCTCTTAAAATAGATCCCCAGCAGAGTCGCCAGTTCTGTAACACGGTGGGAGAACTGACTTTAGTTATGTTGCGGATAGCAAGAGTCGCCACCGACTTTTATTTTATCCAAAAGGAAAGGGTATAAAAGAACAGGAAAGACCTTAAGAGATTTTTTTGGGTCCGGGGGGTAGGTTATGTAAAGGGAAGGTGTTAGCACCCTTTACATCCATGGTTATCCATGGGCTCTTAGTTACTTAGCTCACTTTAAATTATTTTTGAAAGTGTAGTGTGTGAATAGAAAAATTTTCAGAGTAGTTAATAATAATCCCTGAACGGATGTGTAAAAACTTGTTTTTGAAAATTTGTTTGAAATTTGTTAAGTGTGAAAAGTTTTTGAAGTGAGCAAGTACATAAGAGGAACCTACCCTAATGTTTTAAGTCTTTCTTATTCTTTATCCTTTCATTGGTAAGACTATCCCTACTATTAAGGAGTAGGTAGTCATTACCTTGGATGTAAGGGACATGAGAGGGACAATCTGGTTATGAAGGCAACTGTGGGGTGTATTAAGCATATATGTGGGGACTATCATCATTTATTCGAAGGGACTTGATTCGTAAAGGCAACCACGAGGGACTTGATGATTTTTCTTTTAAGGGGACTTGCTTTATACACCCCACTTGACCATTATTCGTAGGCAACTTGAGGGATAACCTTAGAAATGTGAGACGGCGATTAAAAATCGACTTACGTGTGTGAGTGTTTTAATTTAATTTATCTTATGATTAAAATTATCTAAATTTATTTTAAGAGAATACATATTTACACTCCCTAATTACTAACCATAGCAAAAATAATGATATTTACAAATTTTACATCCAAGAAGCAATTACAAAATTATAATAATAAGCAAAATAAATAGCAAAATAAATAATAAATACATAAACAATAAATAATAAAAAATAAGGGGGTTAGTAAATAATAATAAATAAAATTAGCAAAATAATGATAATAAACATAATTAAATTATAAATGGGTTAGTGATAATAATATAATAATACTAATAATTAGAAATAATAAACAAGGTTAGAAACATCAAAATATTATAAGAATGAGAAATTAACAATTTTTTAATATGAACAATTATATTTAGAAACAAATATGAACAAACAATTATTTTAATTTACAAATTATTAAGTTATTTCTTTTTAAAACATATTATGACTACTAAATTTAATTATTATAAACATATATTAACATTTATTTATCAAACAATATATACATATTATAAGAAAAAGTAGGTTTTAAATATCATATTTACAATATTAATCATGTTTATAAAATTTAATTCTATTAATTATTATATTTACAAATTATTTTTAACCATATACAAAAATATAACTATTATAAATTGAATTGTTTCTAAACATTAAAAGAAAAATAATTTGAATTATAAATATATTTACAAAATTTATAAGAATTATAATAAATATGTATACATAATAATTATATTAGGAATTAGAAAATAAGATTACTAAAAAAAAATAGAATTAGGTTTTTTTTTAAAAATAAACTAGGGTTTATTAGAAAAATATTTTTTAGGGTTTAATTACATACAAAAATATTCTAATTTACATATTACAAATTAAACACAAAATATAGAAACATAATTTATGAAAATATATTTTTGAAATTAAAGAAAACATACCTATTTTATTATTATTTTTTATTGTTTTAGAAATAAAATTATATTTAATATAATAATACATAAAAAACAAATAAAAGAAAGGGAGTATGAAAAACTTACCTGACTGGGGTTTGAACCCAGGTCAGCTTGATTCCCAACAAGAGCAACAACCACCAGGCCATTGGTGCGCAGGCAATAAGTGAGGGGGAAGAATTCCTTTTGTTGCTTGCTTGCAAAATCCAGGAAAATGAAGAAATAAAAAGGCCTGGGGTGGTTTTGAACCCAGGACCTTATAGTTACACATGCGCGCGCTTTACCACCTGGCTGGGAGAGCCTTCCTGTTAACTGAATGGCATTGAACCATAATATATTAAAAACAAGTTAAATGGAAAAAAAATATCAAAACCTTGCTGAGGGCAGGATTCGATCCCACGCCCTCTCCTCAAACGTGCATGTGCCTTGCCACTGGACCACAAGCGTGCTTGTGATAAACAAACCAAACACAATTAATAAAATATGTTCAATAATATTTGAAATTTCCAACGCGCGGGAACAGCCTTCTTCTTCCTTGAGACCTTCGAATTTTCTTGCGAAAATAGCTACAAGTTTTCCTGCGAAAAAATTATTCCCAGCAAAACCTACAAACATCAACAAGCAACAAAACTGTACGATTTTGCAAAATTAAAACCAGCATCATGATCCAGACATTCACACGATTAGTTCCATGTTTTTAGAATTGATTTATGTTTCTTAAATCCAAAATCCCTAAACCTAGGTCCAAACCCTAACTATGGTGTCTTGTGAATTAGGTACGGGTTCTTGAGTTTTCCTGCTCAGAAACATTCTACAATATACAACAAACAATATTAGCCAAACAAAATCCATTTAAATGCAATGAATTGGTGTAACCGGAAAAAAAATTTCAAGCATGAACATTGCTTCGGGTTCATCATTAGGGCATGAACTGAATGCTTATGAATGATGATTCATGATCCATGATGTCCAAGGAAGCCAACCATGTTCTCCAAATACCTTGTAGTGCTCTGAATTTGAAAACCCGAATGTGACTTTTGGAAGATTTTTTTGAATGAAGAACTTACACTATGGCTGCTGGAATTCCTCTCTAGGGTTATGCTTATGATTAATACTTATAGGTGAATCAATCTAGGTCAGAAACTTCAATGGTTATGTGAAAGATTTGATTCAAAAATATTGAAAAAGATTATGGTGTAAAAGTTCAAATATTTGATCATGAAGACTTGCTATTCTTGGACTAATCACATGATTCCTTTCTCTTTCAAATTCAATCAATATTTAAGAAATTCTAGAAGCATTACCTTCCTCCAAAAATAGATTTTCATATTTTATATTTATTTAAAATGATTTTTATGAATTAAATCAATAATAAATAAAAATAAAATGATAAAAATGCTGAATTTTGGTCAATTGGGTCGTGCATAATGATATGAAGTGGATTGGATCACAACTTAGCAAGCCCATTTGGAAAGAATTACTTCTAGGCCTCCATTTTCAACATAAACCATCACAAAATTTCCCAACTTTGCAAGGGCACATCTCCCTCAATTTTAAAGGTATGAGGGTGTTCTTGGACTTTTTGGAAAGCTTGAAGAGTCCTCTAAACAACCCCATTGGTTTCAGGTCCATATCATTTACCAATCTCAAGTTATGCCCTTTTGAAGTTGTTGACTTTTTGTTGACTTTTGAAATGACCTATAATGTCTTAGATCATATCTTTCAAATGAAGCATTTTTGGGCTTAACTTTCAACATAAAAGTTGTAGAGAATTCAATTTCCTTCAAAATGAGCTTTGGATGGAGACTTGGTGATGAAGTATGTGAAAGTTATGGCTGGTCAAAGTTCAGTTGACTTTTACTAAGGAAACCCTAAGTTAGAAACTCCTGATTATTGATGATCTGGAATCTCCTTGATGAATCATGATCAACCCTTGATCAAATGATGAATTTTACTTCATATATTTGATGTTGGCAAAAAATCATGAAGTTTGACTTTGGTTTGACCACAGTTGACCTCAGTTTGACTTTTTAACTGCATTGACTGATTTTGACTTATCTGATCATCTGACTGAGCAAACTTTTGAGAAAAGTCTTGAAACTTGTCATGGGGGTTCTTATACACATATAAGATGTTATGAAGCTCACTTGAGGTATTGGAAGTCCATTTAGCCTGATTAAAGTCAAAACCCTAGTTTTGGATACACTGCTTAGGAGGTGCATTGTCTGAGGGAATTGTCAACTTCTTTGACCAATTGTGAACTTTGTGAACCTTGTGAATCTTCATAAAATGTCTTGTGATACTCATGGGAGGTATTGTGAAGCTTGTGGACCTTGTGAACCTCATGAAGTGGCTTTGTAGACCTCATAAATCTCAGGAAAGCTTTGTAATCATTGTGAAACTTGTGAACCTTGTGAACCTTCAAGAAGTGACTTGTAGACTTCATGAACCTCATGAAAGGTCTTGTAGATGTTGAGAAACTTGTGAACCTTGTGAACCTTCATAAAGTGACTTGTAGACTTCATGAACCTCATGAAAGGTATTGAAAGCATTGTGAATCTTGTGAACCTTGTGAACCTTCAAGAAGTAACTTGTAGACTTCATGAACCTCATGAAAGGTCTTGAAGATGTTGAGAAACTTGTGAACCTTGTGAACCTTCTTAGAACACAAAGTCTTGTATTGTGAGGGCAAATTTTGGGGTGCAACATGTTGACCCATACTACCTTGTTGATTTCAAAGATGGATCCAATCAAGTACATATTTGAGAAACCTGCTCTCTCCGGAAGAATTGCAAGATGGCAAATGATCTTGACAGAATATGATATACAGTATACTACTCAGAAGGCCATTAAGGGAAGTGTTGTAGCAGATCATTTGGCTCATCAAGCAGTAGATGATTACCAGTCAATGAGTTTTGAGTTCCCTGATGAAGACATTATGATTATTACCAAAGAACCTGGACAATATGACGGACCTGAACAAGGATCCCGATGGACTATGGTTTTTGATGGTGCTTCCAATGCACTTGGTAATGGTGTTGGTGTTGTGATTAGTTCCCCTGAAGGTTGTCATACCCCGATTACTGCCAGACTTTGTTTCTATTGTACCAATAACATGGCTGAGTATGAGGCATGTATCCTGGGTATTAAAGCTGCTATTGATATGAAGATTCAGTTCCTTGATGTGTATGGAGATTCATCCCTGGTAGTTAGTCAGATCAAAGGAGATTGGGATACCAAGCATGATAATCTCATTCCTTACAGAGAGCATGTGTTGTCTTTGATCCCACATTTCAAAGAGATTACCTTTGGACATATTCCACGGAGAGAGAATCAGTTGGCAGATGCTTTGGCCACCATGGCATCCATGTTTGAGATCAGCTGGGATGATGAAGCTCCCAAGATTACTATTGATAGATTTGAAAAGCCTGCATACTGCAATGAGATTGACACTGAAGGGGCAGAGGAGAAGCCTTGGTTCTATGAAGTGAAAAGATATCTTGAGGCTCAAGAGTTCCCTGAAGGGGCATCTGTCAAAGATAGGAAGTTTCTGAGGAGGTTTTCTGCTAAGTTCTTTTTGAGTAATGGGATTTTGTACAAGCGCAATCATGATTCAACTTTGCTTCGTTGTGTGGAAAAGAAGGAAGCAATTGAGATTATGGAAGATATGCATGATGGGATCTTTGGCACTCATTCTAGTGGTCATACTATGACAAAGAAGATTTTGAGAGCAGGTTACTATTGGTCTACCATGGAAACTGATTGTTATCAACACTCCAGAACATGTCACAAATGTCAAATTTATGTTGATAAAGTACATGTACCTCCATCACCATTGAATGTGTTGACTGCTCCTTGGCCTTTTGCCATGTGGGGCATTGATATGATAGGTGAGATCAAGCCTACTGCTTCTAATGGGCATCGTTTCATCCTGGTTGCTATTGATTACTTCACGAAGTGGGTAGAGGCAGCTTCATTTGCATCTGTTACTAGGAATGTTGTGGCTCGATTCATTAAGAATAATCTCATATGTAGGTATGGCATCCCTGAAAGGATTATCACTGACAATGGCTCTAATCTGAATAACACTATGATTACTGATTTCTGCACGCAGTTCAAGATTAAGCATCACAACTCTTCTCCGTATCGTCCAAAGATGAATGGGGCAGTTGAAGCTGCTAATAAGAACATTAAGAAGATTGTACAGAAGATGACTGTTACTTACAAGGATTGGCATGAGATGTTACCATTTGCTCTTCATGGTTATCGTACTACAATACGTACTTCAACAGGGGCAACCCCATTCTCCTTGGTCTATGGTATGGAAGCAGTTCTGCCCATTGAAGTTCAGATTCCCTCCTTAAGAATTATGAAGGATGCAGGCTTGGATGAAGATGAATGGATTCAGACTCGACTGGACCAGTTAAATTTGATTGATGAGAAGAGGCTAGCAGCAGTTTGTCATGGCCAGATGTACCAGAAACGAATGATCAAAGCTTTTAATAAGAAGGTTAAGCCAAAGGTATATCAGGCTGGTGACTTGGTAATCAAGCGTATCATATTACCACAGGGTGATCCTAGGGGCAAGTGGACTCCGACATATGAAGGACCATTTGTAGTCAAGACAGTGTTCTCATGAGGTGCCATGATACTGACTATAATGGATGGTGAAGACTTCCCACAGCCTGTAAACGCAGACATAGTTAAAAAATACTACGCATAAAAAGAGACCCGCTAGGTTGACAGGCCTAGGCAAAAATAAGGGCATCCCGGCAAACCAAAAGGGTTTGGGCAAAAATCAGGGATATATATAAAAAGATGTACACCCGGCAAGTCGAAAACCTGAAAAGGCGGCTTGGGCAAAAAAGGGCATCCCGGTGGATTGAAAACCTGAAAGGGCAATCCAGGCAAAAGTTAGGGATTAAAGCGTATGACTATGTCTCGTTTGGATCACCCATGAAACTGCAACCAGTTGTACTACCTATTCAAGTTCAAACAGATAAAGCTCAATCCAATCGTTTCCGTCTCAACAGCAGAAGATGAGATACTTGAAGATAATGGCAATAGTAGAATTAAAACTCAATAGGATTATTTCCCACATAGCTGATTTTCTTTGTATTGTAAAATTTTATGACAAAATCCTCTTACTAGGGTTTATGTCTCCTTGTACAAACTTACCCGTGTATGGGTCACTTTTTGATATAAATAAATTCCATCTTTTGAATCCAGATTTACTTTTACCCTATTTACATAAGCGAAACGTCCATTGGTTGTGTTTGAATGTATGTATGCTTTTGAATATGATTGATGTTTACCAAAAATGCATAATGCTTAATATGATTGATGTTTACCAGAAATGCATGAAAATGCAGTAATAGTATTTACTAAGGACGGACGAGGGAAGGATTTCAACGAAGCTTCGCCGGTTCATCTTTACAAGACAGTTACAAACACTCAGTAGGGCGAATCTATCTTCATAAAGTCTCATCTCCCCTGGAATTTATATCCATCTCTTTTATCCTCATACGGATATACGGGAAATTACTTTCCAATAAGAGTACGACGAACGAAGACGGGATGTTGTATCTACTCTACTATCAAACGAAGACGAAGGTTATATATACCCTACTATCCCCAGCATACAGGAGGTTATATATACCTTACTATCCCCAGCATACGGAAGGTTATATATATATCATCATCAAACAAGACGGGAACGAGTTCCTCATATTCTTCAGCAACGAATCGGGATTTATTTTCCCTGGCTAGCAGTTGTTATATGAAGATATCCAGACGCTTCCGGCAGTATCATATCATACATACATCATTTACATCATACCATAACATACATATCCATAGATACATAATACATTACTTAAGTGCATCATACCATACATGCATACATAATGCATAAACTAATATTATTATACAAATGCTACCTTGTTTCAGGTTATTTATCCATCAAACAAACTTATGATTATCAGGACTGCTTTATCCTCCTGAAAACTTATCATCTCTCAAGATTGCTTCATCCTCTTGGGAACATATTACTACCTCAGGATTGCTTCATCCTCCTGACAGCTTCTTATACCTCAGGATTGCTTTATCCTCCTGAAAGCTTATTATTACCTCAGGATTGCTTTATCCTCCTGAAATCATATTGTTACCTCAGGACTGCTTTATCCTCCTGAAAACTCCTATTACATCAGGATTGCTTCATCCTCCTGAAAGCACATCATTACATCAGGATTGCTTCATCCTCCTGAAAGCATATTATCAAATACCTCAGGGTTGCTTTATCCTCCTGACAGCTTATTGTACCTCAGGATTGCTTTATCCTCCTGACAGCTTATTATTACCTCAGGATTGCTTCATTCTCCTGACAGCTTCTCATACATCAGGATTGCTTCATCCTCCTGAAAGCATATTATCAATACCTCAGGATTGCTTCATCCTCCTGACAGCTTCTCATACATCAGGACTGCTTTATCCTCCTGTAAACTTCTATTACATCAGGGCTGCTTCATCCTCCTGAAAATTCCTAGTACATCAGGATTGCTTCATCCTCCTGGAATCATACCTCAGGATTGCTTTATCCTCCTGACAGCTTCTTGTACCTCAGGATTGCTCTATCCTCCTGAAAATTCCTGTTACATCAGGATTGCTCTATCCTCTTGAAAATTCCTATTACATCAGGACTGCTTCATCCTCCTGAAAGCATATTATCATTACCTTTGGACTGCTTCATCCTCCAAGACATGTATCCGAAGAATTTTCCTACAAGTGGCATCTTTAAGCCCACTCAATCATATTCAACTAGCCATCTGTACCACTTTATGCACTGGTGAGTGCAAATTTTTGGGCTTTTGTGTTCAATCCCCTTCAACCTTCCAGGCCACGACTGGCCAACATACCAATCTAACCAATCAGGTTTCAGAAAATTGAACAGGGGCAGCTGTTGCACCCCAAAATTTGCCCTCACAATATAAGACTTTGTGTACTAAGAAGGTTCACAAGGTTCACAAGTTCCACAATGCTTTCAAAAAAACCTTTCATGAGGTTCATGAAGTCTACAAGTCACTTCTTGAAGGTTCACAAGGTTCACAAGTTTCTCAAACATTTACAAGACCTTTCATGAGGTTCATGAAGTCTACAAGTTACTTTATGAAGGTTCACAAGGTTCACAAGCTTCTCAAACATTTACAAGACCTTTCATGAGGTTCATAAAGTCTACAAGTTACTTTATGAAGGTTCACAAGGTTCACAAGTTTCTCAACATTTACAAGACCTTTCATGAGGTTCATGAAGTCTACAAGTTACTTTATGAGGTTCACAAGGTTCACAAGATTCACAATGCTTTCAAGACCTTTCATGAGGTTCATGAAGTCTACAAGTCACTTTATGAAGTTCACAAGGTTCACAAGGTTCACAATACCTCCCATGAGGTTCACAAGACATTTTATGGTGGTTCACAAGATTCACAAAGTTCACAATTGGTCAGAAGAGTTGACAATGCCCTCAGACAATGCACCTCCTAAGCAGTGCATCCAAAACTAGGGTTTTGACTTTAATCAGGCTAAATGAACTTCCAAGACTTCAAGTGAGCTTCATAACATCTTATATGTGTTTGAACCCCCATGACAAGTTTCAAGACTTTTCTCAAAAGTTTGCTCAGTCAGATGATCAGATAAGTCAAAATCAGTCAAAGCAGTTAAAAAGTCAAACTGAGGTCAACTGTGGTCAAACCAAAGTCAAACTTCATGATTTTTTGCCAACATAAATTATATGAAGTAAAATTCATCATTTGATCAAGGGTTGATCATGATTCATCAAGGAGATTCCAGATCATCAAGAATCAGGAGTTTCTAAATTAGGGTTTCCTTAGTAAAAGTCAACTGAACTTTGACCAGCCATAACTTTCACATACTTCATCACCAAGTCTCCACTCAAAGCTCATTTTGAAGGAAATTGAATTCTCTACAACTTTGTGTCTCACAAGCCAAGCCCAAAAATGCTTCATTTGGAAGGTATGAGCTAAGACATTATAGGTCCTTTTGAAAGTCAACAAAAAGTCAACAACTTCAAAAGGGCATAACTTGAGATTGGTAAATGATATGGACCTGAAACCAATGGGTTTGTTTAGAGGACTCTTTAAGCTTTCCAAAATGTCCAAGAACACCCTCATAGCATTAAAATTGAAGGATATGTGCCCTTGAAAAGTTGAGAAATTTTGTGATGGTTTATGATGAAAATGGAGGTCTAAAACCAATTCTTTCCAAATGGGCTTGTCAAATTATGATCCAATCCATACACTATCATCATGCACGACCCAAATGATTAAAAATCAGAATTTTTATTATTTTATTTTTATTTATTTTGATTTAATTCATAAAAAATCATTTTAAATAAAAATAAAATATGAAAATGCAATATTTGATGAAGATTGAGCTTCTAGAATATCTTCAATGCTGATTGGAATTGAAAAGGAATGAGATCATGAGATTTGTCCAAAGATAGCAAGCCTTAATACATGAATATTTGGATTTTAAAGCATGATCATGGTGAATCTTTTTGAATCAAAATTTTCATACAACCAATCAATATTTTGACCTAAATTCAATCACTTATATATACTAAACATAATGCAATCATCCAGCCACGAATTTCAGCAGCCCAAGGGTAAGTTCACAAAGTCAAAAAAACCATTGAAAACTCATATTCGGATTTTGAATTCCAGGGCCCTAGAAGGTAAAACAAGAACATGGAGAGCTTCCTTGGACTTCTCTGATCATAAACCATCACTCATATGCATCAATACCATGACATAATGCTCTACCCGAATCCACCTTGTGCTTAGAAATATTTTTTTCGATTCCATTGATTCATTGCTTTTTATCGAATTTTGCTTGCATAATTGTGTTTGTGATGTTGTGTAGGTTGTTTCTGGATCATTAAACCAAAGGTTCATGGCCCGAATTAGAATCGGCCATTGTTAGGGTTTCACCTTTGAAATTAGGGCTTAATGATTTACTGAATTTAAATAAATTTGAGGAACATAGGGATGATGTATGGACTGTGAGGATCATAAAAACCTAATTAATTTCATGAATCAATGCTGTTTTGTATGAGTTTCATTTTCGTAGGTTCAAAACAATGAAGAACTCGCAACAAAATTCGCAGGAAAAAAGGCAGTAAGATTCGCAGGAAATTTGGAGAAGAAGAAGCAGCTTGGCGCGTTCTGGAAATTTAAATTATTGTTTAAAAATATTATGTTTTATTGTTGGCTTGATATCACACGCGTGCTGTTTGGCCCAGTGGTGGAAATGTATATGCGTGTATCTTGAGGGCACCGGTTCTACTCTTGGCTGGTGCATTCTTTTTTCTCTTATTTTTCCAGGTGAAGCATACATAATATATTATGTTATATTGCCATTCAAATATCAGATGGGCTCTTCCAGCCAGGCGGTCATGCGTGTTTGCTTGTGTTCAAAGGTCCTGGGTTCAATCCTACCCCAGGCCTTTTTGCTTTCTTTTATTTTCTGGATTTTTCAAGACAAGGCACAAAACAAAATTGATCCATTCTATTATCACCAAAGCATGGCTGGCCTGGTGGTACGTTTTGGTATCTGCAAGCATGATGACCTGGGTTCAAACCCAGCCAAGGTAAGTTTCTTTTGCTATTTTTTTTTATATTTTATTTAATTAATTGGCTTAAATTGTTTTCTTATTTATCAATTAAAAAATAAATTATGTATGTATATATATTTAAATATTTAAAAAAACAATACTTATATTTTCTAAAAATTCTAAACTCTTGTTTTCTCAATTTAAATTTTTATTATTATTCATGTAATTAAATTATAATATGTGTATATTAATTAAAATAATTTTATATTAAAAACTCTTAAATATTTTTTCTAACAAACCCTAATCTTGTAAAAAAAAAAACTTAATTTATTTTCTAAATAACTATTAAAAACCTAATTTTTATTTTCTAATTTTTTTTTTTTTACATATTCATTTAGTATAATTAATTTTAATAAATATAAATATAATCAAACTTTTCTTTATGTAATTATAAATTGTCCATAATATAAATTTTTATTCTTTTAATATATATATATATATATGGTTAAAAATAATTAAATTTATGCTAATATTATAATTACAATTTTCATGTTTAGAATTAATAAGTTGTATATAATTTTAAGTTTTATAATTAAAGTGTTTATATTTTCTTAATAATGTCTAATTCTTATTTGCTATTTTATTTTGTTTACTAATCCATTATTATTATTTCACTAACCTTGTTTATTTTTAATTTTTATTATTACTAACCCCTAATTATAATTTGCTTATTTATTTATTTTGCTTATTTATTTATATTTTGCTTATATATTTATTTCTAGCTATTTATTTTTAATTGCTTATTATAATGTAAATGCTCCTGGATGTAAATTTTGTAAATATGTAATTTATTTAAATTTTATGCTATGGTTAGTAATTTAGGGAGTGTAAACATGTATTCTCTTTTAAAATTTGAATTTAGATCACTTTAATTATAAGATAAATATAAATTAACACTCACACACGTAAGTCGATTTTTAATCGTCATCTCACTTTCTAGGGTTGCCTCTCAAGTTGCCTAAATCATAAGGTTAAGTGGGGTGTATAAAGCAAGTCCCTTAAAAGAAAAATCATCAGGTCCCTAATGGTTGCCTTAAAGATCAAGTCCCTTTTCGAATAATGATGATAGACCCTCCTAAATGCTTAATACACCTCACAGTTGCCTTCATAAACAGATGTCCCTCACATGTCCCTAACATCCAAGGTAATGACTACCTATTCCTTAATAATAGGGATAGTCTTGCCACTTAAAGGATAAAGAACAGAAAAGACTTAAACTTTAGGGTAGGTACCCCATAGTTGCTTGCTCACTTCATTCAAAATTTTCAAACACTTAACAAATTTCAAACAAATTTTCAAACACAAGTTTTTACGCATCCATACATGGATCATTATTAACTCTTATGAAAATTTTCTATTCACACACTTCATATTTTCAAAAACATTTTAAAGTGAGCTAAGTAACTAAGAGCCCATGGATAACCATGGATGTAAAGGGTGCTAACACCTTCCCTTTACATAACCTACCCCCCGGACCCAAAAAATCTTTTAAAAGGTCTTTCCTGTTCTTTTATGCCTTTCCTTTGGATAAAATAAAAGTCGGTGGCGACTCTTGCTATCCGCAACATAACTAAAAGTCAGTTCTCCCACCGTGTTACAGTTATCCTTCTCATCATTCAGGTAAAGGACCTGGGTTCAAATCCCAGGTCCTGTTTTTTTTATATTTTATTTTCTTTTAATTATTATTTTCTTATATTATTCATTATATTATTTTCATAAATAAATTCAAATAAATTTCTAAACAACACATATATATTATTTTCTCAAAATCAAAGTTAATTTATAGTTTTCTTTATATATATATTTTTTAATATATATATATGCATGTTTAATTAATTAGTAGATTATTATTGTAAGTTAAGCCTTAATTTTTTTTTTTGAATATACATTAAACCTTATTTTCAAAACCCTAATTATACAATTAAACCCTAATTTTCTTTTCTTCTTTTATATTATTTGTATTCATAATTTAATTAAAATATTTGAGTTAATAAATTGTTTCTAAACTTAAAATTTTGTATATAAATATGTGTAGAAATTAAAATGTTTAATTTGTTTATAATATGAAAATATTTTCTAATTGTTTATAATTAATCATATATGTAAATAATTTCTAAAATTGCAAACTTAATAATTTCTCATAGTATGTTCATAATTTATAAATTTTTTTAATTGTTCATATTTTTTTTTCTATTAACCATTAAAATTTTGTCTTTTGTTTATTATTATTATTACTAATCATGTTTATTACTAACCTTATTTATTTTTAATTATTATTACTAACCCCTATTATAATTATTATTGCTTATTTATTTATTTTACTTGTTATTTATATTTTGTTTATTTACTTATTTTTGCTATTTATTTTAATTGCTTATTATTATTATTGTAAATGCTCCTGGATGTAATTTTTGTAATATTTAAATTATTTAATTTTCATGCTATGGTTAGTAAAATAGGGAGTGTAAACATGTATTATATTTAAAAAATTGAATTTAGGTCATTTAAATTATAAGATAAATACAAAATTAAACACTCACACACGTAAGTCGATCTTTGATCGCCATCTCACTTTCTAGGGTTGCCTCTTATTGTTGCCTAATCATAAGGTCAAGTGGGGTGTATAAAGCAAAGTCCCTTAAAAAGAAAAGTCATCTAGTCCCTTCATAATCAAAGATCAAGTCCCTTAATGGTTGCCTTTCAATATGATCTTGTCCTTTTCGAATAATGATGACAGTCCCTCCAAAATGCTTAATACACCCTACAGTTGCCTTCATTAAACAGATGTCCCTCATATGTTCCTTACATCCAAGGTAATGACTACCTATTCCTTAATAATAGGGATAGTCTTACCATTTAAAGGATTCAAGAACAGAAAAGACTTAAACTTAGGGTAGGTTCCTCATAGTTACTTGCTCACTCTTCAAAGCTTTTCAAACACTTCACACATTTTAAACAATTTTCAAAACAAAGGTTTTTTACGCATCCGTACATGGATCATTATTAAACTCTTATGAAAATTTCTATTCACACACTTCACATTTTCAAAAACAATTCAAAGTGAGCTAAGTAACTAAGAGCCCATGGATAACCATGGATGTAAAGGGTGCAAACACCTTCCTTTTACATAACCTACCCCCCAGACCCAAAAATCTTTTAAAAGGTCTTTCCTGTTCTTTTATGCCTTTCCTTTGGATAAAATAAAAGTCGGTGGCGACTCTTGCTATCCGCAACATAACTAAAGTCAGTTCTCCCACCGTGTTACAGAACTGGCGACTCTGCTGGGGATTTAAATTTAAGAGGGGTACCCTTAGGAATTAGATCACTTTAAATTGTTTGCCTTGTTTGCTCTATATTATCTTGTTGGGGTGCTCTTATGTGTGAAAGGTCCTAACCCGGATCTAGTGTACCATAGGTAAATGGCAATAGACCAAGGAAACTGTACGACGTATATCGATACGGTTGATCTGGTGGCCATAGTTAGTGCAACTTCTTGGTTGGTGCTTATGTTCCTTAAGTCAAGTTGAGGATAATATGAGGCTGCCATATGTTGTCAATGCACTAACTAACTTTTAGAACCCTAGTTAACTCATCTTGGCCTTTAGAAAGTAGTGAGGTAACCGGCTTTGGTGCAGACTGAAGTTGGTTGACACTCGATACTACACTCATTGAGATCTTAAACTTGGAGGGTTTTGGTTGGCAAGTAAGTTGCCTTCTGATCAACCACCCTTGTGAAGGATCAATGATATTGAGATCCCTTAGAACCTGATTACTTTTGTAGGACAGGATGAACCATCTAACTTCACAGGAGGGTACTTACCTTTGAACCTCATGCAAGCCTTTAAACCTAGGGCTATTGTGTGACTTGCTTGTGTGTGCCACATGTTTGTGATTGAGCATAACATCATGACATCATCATGCATCATAAGCATAGCATTTTCACTAACCATTTCAAGGACCAAGGGATTTATCTTTGTTCTTTGTTGTAGGTCATGGCTTCAGCTCGTAGAAACACCATCAGGATCAACTTTGTGGGCATACCTGCTAAGCTTAAAGAGTTGGTTTCTCAAGTGTCTGATCATTCCCAGTTCATCAAGAGACATGGTCACATACTGGATCTAGTCACTTCAGGGTTCAATGAAGACATGATGAGTGTCCTATTTCAGTTCTTTGATCCTAAGCACCATTGCTTCACATTCCCTGACTATCAGCTGGTTCCTACAATGGAAGAGTTCTCTAAACTTCTGGGTATACCTGTTCTTGATCAAAGACCCTTCACAGGCTTGGAGAAAGAGCCTAAACCAGAAGTTATTGCTGCAACCCTACATCTGAAGAAGTCTGACATTGTTCTAGAAACGAGAAGTGGAGTTAAGGGTATTCTTGCCAAGGTATTAATGGATAAAGCTCAAATGTTCTTGAAGGCCATGAGCTATGATGCTTTTGAGGAGATCTTAGCCTTACTGATTTATGGCTTAGTATTGTTCCCCAATCCAGATCAGTTCATAGATGTTCATGCCATCAACATATTCCTGAGCCACAATCCAGTGCCTACATTGCTGGGGGATATCCTGCATTCTCTTCATACCCGTACTACAAGGGCAAGAGGAACTTTGATGTGTTGCATACCTTTTCTCTCTAGGTGGTTTATTTCTCACCTTCCTCGCTCAGTAATGAAGAATGAGCAAGGGTTCAGGTGGTCCAAAAGGATCATGTCACTCTCGCATTCAGATATTCATTGGTGCTCCAGATCTATAGAGAATGTCACTATCATTGACCGTTGTGTGGAGTTTCCTAATGTGCCACTTCTAGGCATAAGAGGAGGCATCACCTACAATCCCTCTCTAGCTTTACGACAGTTTGGTTATGCTCGGAGTGATGGCCCACATGACATGTTGATTCAGGGCATTGTGTTTGACTACGACAACGATCTTCAAGGTTACCGTCAGAGATTCATACGAGCTTGGGGAAAAGTAAACAGGATTGACAGCAGGACACTGGAGCCTAAGTACACTATTCCTATGGAAGCTTATCTCAGATGGGTGCGATCTCGTGCTCAGACTCTCATGATGCCATATCCTGCTATCATGCCAGTTACCATGGAACCTGTTGCTGAAGGAGACACTGCTTATACCATCCTTCACCCAGACATGCCTACTGACATGGAAGACTTACAGAGATCCTGGATCCAATTGAAGGAGCAAAGGGATACTTTCGAGGCTCATTACAAAGCAAGCCAAGAAAGAATCCTGGAACTAACAAAGCAACTTCATGAGGAACGGAATCTCAACTCATACCTCAACACAAAGAGGAAACGTCCATGGGAGACTTAAAACCCCATCTTTTGTACTTATTTCATTTTCATTTTTGTAAGCCCAAGAGGCAAAACAAATTTATTGCTAATAAAAGTTTACCTTCCTGTTTGTTTAAGCAAATTTAAATCTTGCGGTCCTTGAAAACATTGCATATGCATTCACATATCATTTCATTGCATCACAGGTTTAATTGAGCACAGGTTTCTTATCTTCTCGCTGTTTATTTCAGCAATGGCTCTTGAACAAACAGTTAAGGATCTCCAGGCACAAAATGCACAGTTCCAAGAGCTGATCCTGAACCTATCCAAGGGGCAGGATGAATTGAAGACGCTGCTGGCCAAGAAGACTAAGAAGACTAGAAGGTCAGGTGGCCTGATCAACATGGGAAGAAGGTTCAGAGGTCCTGTCAAGACCAAAGAACAGGTTGAAGACTATGAATCTGAGGAATCTGAAAAAGAGCGAGGCAGTCTCTACAACACTATGGGGGACTCTGATTCTGAGGCCAATTATTACCATGATCCTAATGAAGACAAATTCAAGATGCTGGTGGATAGAATGGATGCCATGGAGTTGCAGAAATCATCTGGGCTGGATTTTGAGGATTTGAGTCTGATATCTGGGGTTGTCATACCCATTGGTTTCAAGGTTCCTACCTTTGTTGTTTATGATGGGGTCTCTTGTCCCAAGTTGCATCTGAGGTCTTATGTCAGAAGAATTCAACCTCACACTGCTGATAAGAAGTTGTGGATCCATTTTTTCCAAGAGGGCTTATCTGGAGCTCAGTTGGAATGGTATTATCAGTTGGAGAGTGTCAACATCAGAGACTGAAATGATCTTGCTGAAGCTTTCTATAAGCAGTATCAATACAATGCTGACTTAGCCCCCACTCGCATGCAGCTTCAGAGCATGTCTATGGGTGCCAAAGAAAGTTTTAAGGAGTACGCTCAGAAGTGGAGAGATTTAGCTGGAAGAGTACAACCCCCTTTGACTGATAGGGAATTGGTTGATATGTTCATGTGTACGCTGAATGGTCCGTTTTACAGTCATCTCATTGGAAGCTCATCATCTGGCTTCACTGAGTTGATCATGACAGGAGAGCGAGTGGAAAATGGTATAAAGAATGGCAAGATCCAAGTGGGTACTTCTTCATCAGGTGCTGCAAAGAAGCCTCCCACTGGAAAGAAAGAATCCAATGCTGTTTATGGTCAACCAGATCGTAATAGAAGGCATCAGTCTGTTAGTGCAGTTCATATTTCAAATCCAACTCCTGCAACAACAGAGCAGCCACAGGGCAACCAACAGAGGGCTAGAAGACAGTTCACGAAGATCAATATGTCAATGGCTCAGGCATTGCAACACTTGTTGAAGGCTGAACTTATTACTCTGAAAGAGGCTCCTCAGAACCCTAATGTTACCTCTCCCAGGTACAATCCCAATGCACGATGTGCATATCATTCAAACTGTCAGGGTCATGATACTAATAACTGCTGGGTCTTGAAGAACAAAATTCAAGACATGATTGAGGCTGGATAGATTGAGTTTGACCCTCCAGGTACTCCAAATGTGATTACTGCTCCCATGCCGAATCATGAGAAGACTGTCAATGCCATTGATGAAGATCTACATGTCTATTTAGTTGCAGAGTTGACCACACCATTATCTGTTATCAATAAAAAGTTAGTACAGGCTGGGCTCTTTCCAGGTTGTCGTGAAGATTGTTTGTATTGTACCTATAAGCCGGATAGTTGCTGGAGATTGAGAGATGGAATTCAGCGTCTCATGGATAAGTACACTATAGTGTTTGAAAAGATACCACCTTCTGTGGAGAGTATGGTGGAGCATATTACTAGAGGTAAGAAGATTGAAGAGGTTGATATGGTTGACAAAGTGCCGGTGAGAATCACTTCAAAGGGACCTATTAAAATCACCCATCAGGGTCCAATCAGGATTACTGCTGAAGGCCCTGTAAAGGTTGTTGCTGAAGCCAGAATAGCCCCCATGGTCATTACTACTCCTGGTCCTATTCCTTATACATCTGATAAAGCTGTGCCTTGGCACTATGGATCCGATGTTTACATCCATGGTGTTAAGCAGGAGCCCTTAGCTGATGTGCTTGTTGATGTTGACAATATTGCTGGATCTAGCAAGATCACACGTAGTGGAAGAGTCTTCTCTCCTCCCGTTGCTTCTAAGAATACAGTTACTCCTGCTGCTACCTCTACCACTGATGCTCGGGGCAAGGGTCCTGTTATTGAGCCTATACCTACTGATGTGCCAGCTTCTGATGATCTCTCTAAGCAGATGGAAGAAGTATTAAAAATCATTCGCAAGAGTGATTATGACATTGTTGATCAGTTGGGGCATACTCCCTCTAAGATTTCTATGCTGTCCTTGTTGTTATGTTCTGAAGCTCATGCAAAAGCTTTGATCAAGTTCCTGAAGACTGCTCATGTACCCAATGCCATTTCTGTTGACCAGTTTGAGAATTGTGTTGCCCACCTGACCTATGATAATGGGTTGGGATTTTCTGATGCTGATTTGACCCCTGCCAAGAGGGATCATAACAGGGCCTTGCATATTTCAATTGAATGCAGGGGCACTACCCTGTCACATGTATTGATAGACAATGGTTCCTCTCTAAATGTGTTGCCCAAGGAAGTCCTGAACAAGCTGAGTCCTGAAGATGTTGTGCTGAAGCCCAGTAATATTGTGGTGAAGGCTTTTGATGGTTCTAGAAAAGTAGTGCATGGGGAAATTGATCTTCCAATCAAAGTTGGCTCCCAGGTTTTTACTGCTACATTTTATGTGATGGATATTCGTCCTTCGTACTCTTGTCTGCTTGGTCGTCCCTGGATCCATGGGGCAGGTGCTGTAACCTCTACATTACATCAGAAGCTAAGATATCCGGTGGAAGGAAAGGTTGTTACTGTCTATGGAGAAGAAGAATACTTTGTCAGCCATGTAAACACTTTCAAGTATCTGGAAATGGAAGGTGAATACATTGAAACTCCGTGTCAGACATTTGAAGTAGTTCCCTGGATTGTTAATGATTATGTGGCTCCTCCTGTTGCGAAGAAAGTTCCTGTGGTCACCAGAGTACCTCCAACAATGGCAATGGCCTCCCTCAATGATGCTAGAGCTGTGGTGGATGAAGGTGGTTGTACTATTTGGGGTCAGCTTCCTGATATTCCATACAAGTCTGACAAGTTTGGTTTGGGTTTCACTGCAGAATCCCAGAAGGCTGTTCGTCGTGCTCGTGCTGTTCGTATCACCAATCAAGGGGTTATGAAAGATCAGATCAATGCTGTGGGAGACTATGATGAAGACTACAATCTGGATGCTTGGATTTTTCCTACTGTGGGTGCTGGACTCAATAATTGGAAAGCTGAAGATGTTATCCCTATCTCCTTTAGTCAGGAGTAAATACTATTACTGTGTTGTTGCTTTTAAGTTTGTAATTTCTTGAACAATTGAATTCTTAAGCCATGTGCCTTACCCGGGGCACAATGGTGTGCTTGTTACGGGATGTCATTTCATTTGCATACTTCATTCAATAAAAATCAGTGGACGTTTCGTTTTCGTAAATATTGTGTTCCTTGTCTTTCTTTTCTTTTATTTTTACTTTATCAGCTATGTGTTCTTACACACACCCACATCACTAAAATGCAGATCCTCATCCACTCTGGATCCTGTTGATAACAGTTCTACTATTGCCAATTATAATTTCGAGAATCCGATCTATCAAACTGAAGACGGAAATGAGGACGATTGTGAAGTACTTGTAGAGCTTGCTAGGTTGCTACAACAAGAAGAGAAAGCTATACAGCTACATGAAGAGCCAGTCGAAGTTGTGAATTTGGGAACTGAAGAAAACAGGAAGGAGGTTAAGATAGGGGCTGATTTAGAGGATAGTGTCAAGAGCAGATTGATTCAGATGTTACGTGACTATGTGGAGATCTTTGCTTGGTCTTATGAAGATATGCCAGGGTTGGATACAGACATTGTGGTTCACCGTTTGCCAGTGAAAGAAGATTGTCGTCCAAAGAAACAGAAGGTTCGTCGTATGCGTCCTGAGATGTCAGAAAAGATCAAAGCAAAGGTAATGAAACAGTTCAATGCAGGGTTCTTAGCAGTGACTTCTTATCCTCAGTGGGTTGCAAACGTGGTGCCGGTTCCTAAGAAAGATGGTAAGGTACGTATGTGTGTGGATTACAGAGATTTGAACAAGGCCAGTGTCGCTCCCGATAAATGGGGAATGGCCCAAATAAGGGTACAGACGCGAACGGTCGGCGAGAGGGACAGTGAGAACACACAGCAGTGGACTCACTGGAGATGAATAGAGTCGCCAGCTAGGCATTTTTATCCCGGAGGAAAGGTAATGCTGCATAGACCTAGAAAGATATGGACAAGACGGTCGCGAACCAGAGGGACTGAGAAAGGGGGTTGGTTACAACCTGGGAAGGTATTAGCACCCAGATTGTCCGCCGTACTCGACGGGATCCGCGCTTAAAAGATTTGTGTTTCAAAGGGGTAGTGTCAGTGCAATTTGTGTATAAAATAGCTGGAAGAGAATGTACAGGTGTCAGTGTATAGTATATAAGTGATATGAAGTATGAAAGTGTCAGTGTAAGAACAGGAGTGAAATGCTCAAGATCATGAGGCTTAAAGAATAAAGCTAGAAAGAGGGGGAATATACAGAGACTTTTGTTCGATAACCGTTAAGTTATGCCTACGTATCCTCTCGTGCAATGAGGAAGTCAGAACACCGTAGTTCGACCCAAAGAGACTGAAAGGTGAATTGACTTGTGAACTGCTTACTTGTCTATGCTCAAGTGTATGACCTGTCTGGCTCAGGTGCAAACTGTCTTGCATTAGACGGAAGAAGCGAGTTCTCGTTTGTGAGTGAAGGTGATGAGAAAAGAATCCCGGAGGAGACGATTATTGTTTGTTTTTGAGTTTTCAATCTTTTATTGCTTTTGAAAGTTTGTCATAAGTTAATGAGCTTAAGCCTAAACCAATGGATTTAGTAAACTCATCACATCTTCCCTCCGATTAGGGGTAATGAGAGTACCTTAAGTGTGAAGTCAGATTCTCACACTTAATCACCTTTGGTGTAGGATTAAGATCATTAACCTACTTGTGATTATTTAGGTGTTTTTGGTGTTTTTGTTTAGTGTTGAGTAATGAGGTTAAGCCATAATCAGGGATTTAACATACTTATTACACCATCCTAATAGAAGGATAATAGATGAGAATGTTTAAGCTGAGGAAAGCTCCTCAACTTAATCCATGATTAGGGATTAAACTCATGACAAAACAAACCTTTGATTAAGTGGATTTTATTTAATGGTGAGATGATGAAGTGATTTTTAGGGTTTGTAAGACAACTTGAGGAGGACTTGTCCATTAACACTAGGGTTAGTCCTTCTTAACCAATGAAGGAAGAATTAGAACCCTAATGCAAGGCCCAAGTTACAAGTGAAGTCTTGATAGTTATTAGATGAATTGATTAAAGGATTTAAACACATTAAGGGTTTAACACTTAGGATTAAAGTTATACACTCCATCCTAATAGAAGGATGCAGGCATAAGCTTAATCACAAAGCCTTAAAGCCTTTAGGGTTTAGTCCCTGATTATGAGGTGAGAAGAGAAGACTCAATGTGACACAAAGGTAAAAGCTAAGTGGGGGACTAATCAATATTCACATGCTCGGATGGTCCTAGGTTAGTGAGGCTCACTATCCTAAAGAAGAAAGAAAGAAGAAGAGAAAGATGAAAGGAGAGGCTCCACAGTGGCCTAAGCACACCTCAAGTCGAGAAAGAATAAGAGAAGATGAGGAATAAGATAAGATGAATAATAATGAAGATACGGAGATGAGAATGCAATATGAAGAAGAAATAAGATAAAGAGATGAGAATGCGATATGAAAATAAGATGACAATGCACAAACAGAGCCTACACCAGTAGGACTTCCAGATGCAGCAGCATGCAATAATACCAGGCCTCAGTGTTACCTAACGGAGGAGGTCCGTTGCCTTTTCAATTAGCGCCAGAAGAAATATCAAGAAAAAGTATCAACTCCAAAACGGATTCAACTCCAAAACAGAGAGAAGCAAGGACTAACATAAAAAAAAATCGGTTCATAAAATGCCAAGGTTTAAGTGCACCGAGATCACAAGAAAGAATTAATCATAAGGTCATCGTCAAGCTACATCCGCCAACATTGAAATTGGACAATGAACCTACAAAACATCAGACAAAAAAAAACTACAACCAAGATTAAACAAAATCGAACTTAGTTAAACAAAATAAAAATGAATAATCCAATTCCAACCAAATTCTTTAAAAAAAACTTAATATTAATTAGGAACTAATTAGCTATAAAAGTTTAACCAAAATTCTAACAAAACAAATATTAATAAACTTCTAACTCAAATTTTAAAATAAACAATTAACAAAACTCTAAACTATTTTAATATGAATTAAGGTGTAATTAACAAATACTAAAATTCTAAATAAAGTTAAATCCGTAATAAAAACAAACAAACTCTTAAGGAAATAAACAAACAATAAAATAAAGGAAAATAGCAAAGAAATGAGAGAGCAGCTATAATTGCTGTAACTGGGCCGATGATGTTGTGAGTAGCAGAAGGAAATCAACGGGCTTAGCCCATGGTGTCCAAACCAAGTCAAAAAGGTCAAATTAATAACAAAAGAAAAAAAATAAATAAATGAAATCTTTATAAAATAAAAAGCTAGAATAATTAAGAAATAAATAAAACTGAAAAAGGGTCAGCAGAAGAAACCACGAATCCCTCAATTTCAAAATGGCTAGGTATTTCTTCTTTCAATAGCAAGTCGCGTCGTCTCCTTCTCTGCCGACGAGAAAGAAATCATCTCCGTTACCTCAGCTGTTCAAATCGCCGATGTCCTCCTGTTCGACCTTCACGGAAACGCAAACAAAAGAGGAAAAGGGCCGGTCCGCTTGCGGCGAACCGAACACCACCTCCGGAGACCTCCCTCCAAGAAATTTCAACGCCGTTTTGCTCAAATCGTACCGACCTTACTCTTCTTCGATCGCGAGACGTTAGGGTTTTCGTCGGTCTCCCTCTGGTGTGAATCCGGCGCACTCTTCCGCCCTCCGCTGCCGACGAAGAAGACCTCCGTGTAAGCTTGCGCCGTCACGATCTCATGTCTCAGTTGCGCCGCCAGTTACGATTTCGTCTTCCTTCTTCTTCTGTTTTGATTCTGATTTATTCTTCTTCTCTTCTTATTCTTGGATTCGTGCGGTCTGTGTTTTGGTTGTGTAGCTGTGTTGTTGATGGTTAAAGAAAATGATGAAGGTGGTTTAATGAGAGAGAGTATTATGGCTTGTTGAAGGTTTTGATGTTGAGTTTGGCTGAAGGCGAAAATGACGAGTTTGGCGTAAGTTGTGTTGGTTTGCTGGAGATTTGTTAATGGTGTGAGGTTTGGAAATTTGAGGAAGGTGGTGAACGGTTTGTAGTATTGTTCAGTTGAAGGTTGTCGTTGTTGAAACGATGAGGGGGAGGTTAAAACGGGTGTGAGTGATTTTGTTGTGGGGTTGCGGTTAATGGTGATTAAAGGTGTTTGAGGCTGTTGTTGAAAAGGGTTTAGGTGCAGTGAAGGATGAAGGTTGGTGAGGAGTTCGTTATGAGAAGACGGAAACGGTTTGGGCGATTGAAAATATTGACGGATTGTCGGTTGTGTGAGCTGAAGGAGAGTGTTGGATTGGAATGCAGGATACTGTTTTGCTGAGTTCTGTGTTTTAGTTGAAGAAGAATGAGAGTGGTTTTGTGTGTAGGGAATGTTGCTGTGAGGCGTGATGAAGGGTTGAGCGATGAAGAAGAGTTGTTTCTGTGTTGTGGTTTTACTTTGCTGTTGTTGTTGAGTGATGTTGTTGAGGGTCGAAACAGGGGTTGAAGGTTTGCGTCAGTTTTGGAATGTATGAAGATGAAGGTTTGGAAAAAAGAGTAAGGGTTATGTAACTGAAGGTGAAAGTTTGAAGGTTTGTGTAGTTGATGAAGAAGAGGTTTGAGTGATTTGTTGGTGTGGCTGGGTTTGAAGATGAGTGATTTGGAGTGATGAAGGGACTTGGGAAAATGAAGGGTTTATGAAGAGTTATATGGTGTTAGTTTGGTATCGAGATGAAAGGTGGGAGCAGGATGGTGGTGATTTTTTGTTCTTGTTGTTATGAGCTGCCGTTGTTGAAGTTTTGTGGATGTTGATGGGAGTTGAGGTGGAGAAAAAAAAATGGTTTTTTGTATGCTGTGTGTCTGATGAAGGAGGTTAGGTTGTGTGTGATGCGTGGGGGCGCTGCTTTTTCTCTTGTTGCTGTTGAAATTTTTTTTCTCTGTTTCAGAAAGTCAGCCCCCCTTTTGTCGGATTGTCTATTGGTCCCTAAATAGAGGACAACAATCCATCCCTTTGATTCCTTGTTACATCAATCTTCTTTTTCCTTTTTGTACTTTTGGATAATAAATAAAAAAAAGCAAATTGTTTCTGATTAAATTGTAACTAAACTAAAAAATAAGTACAGTTAAATGACAAGGATTGATTTAGATTAAAAGTTTAATTAAAATAGTTAACTAAATAACAAACAATTGAAAGTTGGATTAATTAAAATAAATAAATAACTGTTAATCTAATTAAAAGAAAAAAAACTAATAAGATTAAATAAGAAGCAAATTAATTAAAATAAGACAAATAAATAATGGAAATGACCTAAATGAAATATTAAAAAATAAAGAAATTATTTAGAGCTAAATAATAAAGTTAAACCAAAACAAACTATTTTTTTTTTTATTTAAAAATCAAACTAATTTACATTTTTCTTAAAAAAATAAAAACCTAAAACCTAAATTGAAGTCAAACTTAAATCTACACAAACTCTAAACTACAACTAAAATAGAATAACAAAAATAAAACTAAATCTAAAATATCTAAAAATTTTATTCTTAAACCGAAACAATTAATTCAGAAAAAACCAAGAAACTTATATGATTTCAAATGACAAAATGAATAGAAAATGCAATGGTTAATGATTAATGGACTAAAAATGTGAAACTGACTGACTATCAAATAAATTGATAAAAAACGTCAGATGAAAGAAAAATTAAAAATGTTCGGTCAAAATTTAGGGTATGACAGTCAACCCTAAAGATGATTTTCCACTTCCTCATATTGATGTTCTGGTAGACAACACTGCTCAGCATAAGGTGTTCTCTTTTATGGATGGTTTCTCTGGTTACAATCAAATCAAGATGGCTCCTGAGGATATGGAGAAGACAACATTTGTTACACAGTGGGGCACTTTTTGCTATAAGGTGATGCCATTTGGTTTGAAGAATGCAGGAGCAACATATCAGCGTGCTATGGTGGCTTTGTTTCATGATATGATTCATCATGAGATAGATGTGTATGTGGATGATATGATAGCCAGGTCCCAGAATGAAGAGCAACATCTTGATCATCTACACAAGTTGTTTGAGAGGTTGAAGAAATACAAGTTAAGATTGAATCCAAACAAGTGTACCTTTGGAGTTAGATCTGGTAAACTCCTGGGTTTCATTGTCAGTGGAAAAGGCATTGAAGTGGATCCTGCAAAAGTGAAAGCTATACGAGAGATGCCAACTCCCCGTACTGAGAAGGAGGTTAGAGGTTTCTTGGGACGATTGAATTACATTGCAAGATTTATTTCCCAATTAACTGCCATCTGTGAGCCAATCTTCAAATTGTTGAAGAAAGATCAGGTGATGGAATGGAATGACGAGTGCCAGACTGCCTTTGATGAATTCAAGAGATATCTGCTGGAACCACCAATTTTGATGCCACCAGTTGATGGAAGACCCTTGATTATGTACTTAACAGTGTTAGACAACTCAATGGGGTGCGTGTTGGGGCAACATGACGAGTCTGGTCGAAAAGAGCAGGCAATATACTACCTTAGCAAAGAGTTTACCGACTGTGAAACAAGATACTCACTGCTCGAGAAAACTTGCTGCGCTTTGGCATGGGCTGCTCGCCGACTAAGACAGTATATGTTGACTCATACTACCTTGTTAATTTCGAAGATGGATCCAATCAAGTACATATTCGAGAAACCTGCTCTCTCCGGAAGAATTGCAAGATGGCAAATGATCTTGACAGAATATGACATACAGTATACTACTCAGAAGGCCATTAAAGGAAGTGTTGTTGCTGATCATTTGGCTCATCAAGCAGTGGATGATTACCAGTCAATGAGTTTTGAGTTCCCGGATGAAGACATTATGATTATTACCAAAGAACCTGGACAATATGACGGACCTGAACAAGGATCCCGATGGACTATGGTTTTTAATGGTGCCTCTAATGCACTTGGTAATGGTGTTGGTGTTGTGATTAGTTCCCCTGAAGGTTGTCATACCCCGATTACTGCCAGACTCTGTTTCTATTGCACCAATAACATGGCTGAGTATGAGGCATGTATCCTGGGTATTAAAGCTGCTATTGATATGAATATTCAGTTCCTTGATGTGTATGGAGATTCAGCCCTGGTAGTAAGTCAGATCAAAGGAGATTGGGATACCGAGCATGATAATCTCATTCCTTACAGAGAGCATGTATTGTCTCTGATCCCACATTTCAAAGAGATTACTTTTGGACATATTCCAAGAAGAGAGAATCAGTTGGAAGATGCATTAGCCACCATGGCATCCATGTTTGAGATCAGTTGGGATGATGAAGCTCCCAAGATTACTATTGATAGATTTGAAAAGCCTGCATACTGTAATGAGATTGACACAGAAGGGGCAGAGGAGAAGCCTTGGTTCTATGAAGTGAAAAGATATCTTGAAGCTCAGGAATTCCCTGAAGGGGCATCTGTCAAAGATAAGAAGTTTTTGAGAAGGTTTTCTGCCAAGTTTTTTCTGAGTAATAGGATTTTGTACAAACGCAATCATGATTCAACTTTGCTTCGTTGTGTGGATAAGAAAGAAGCAACTGAGATCATGGAAGATATGCATGATGGGATCTTTGGCACTCATTCTAGTGGTCATACTATGGCAAAGAAGATATTGAGAGCAGGTTACTATTGGTCTACCATGGAAGCTGATTGCTATCAACATTCCAGAACATGTCACAAGTGTCAAATCTATGCTGATAAAGTCCATGTACCTCCATCACCATTGAATGTGTTGACTGCTCCTTGGCCCTTTGCCATGTGGGGCATTGATATGATTGGTGAGATCAAACCCACTGCTTCTAATGGGCATCGTTTCATCCTGGTTGCTATTGATTACTTCACGAAGTAGGTGGAGGCAGCTTCATTTGCATCTGTTACCAAGAATGTTGTGGCTCGATTCATTAAGAATAATCTCATATGTAGGTATGGCATCCCTGAAAGGATTATCACTGACAATGGCTCTAATCTGAACAACACTATGATTACTGATCTCTGCACACAGTTCAAGATTAAGCATCACAACTCTTCTCCGTATCGTCCGAAGATGAATGGGGCAGTTGAAGCTGCTAATAAGAACATTAAGAAGATTGTACAAAAGATGACTGTTACTTACAAGGATTGGCATGAGATGTTACCATTTGCTCTTCATGGTTATCGTACTACAATACGTACTTCAACAGGGGCAACCCCATTCTCCTTGGTCTATGGTATGGAAGCAGTTCTGCCCATTGAAGTTCAGATTCCCTCCTTAAGAATTATGAAGGATGCAGGCTTGGATGAAGATGAGTGGATTCAAACTCGGCTTGACCAGATAAATTTGATTGATGAGAAGAGGCTAGCAGCAGTTTGTCATGGCCAGATGTACCAGAAGCGAATGATCAAAGCTTTTAATAAGAAGGTTAAGCCAAAGGTATATCAGGTTGGTGACTTGGTAATCAAGCGTATCATATTACCACAGGGTGATTCTAGGGGCAAGTGGACTCCAACATATGAAGGTCCATTTGTAGTCAAGATAGTATTCTCAGGAGGTGCCATGATACTCACTACTATGGATGGTGAAGACTTCCCACAGCCTGTAAACGCAGACATAGTTAAAAAATACTACGCATAAAAAGAGACCCGCTAGGTTGACAGGCCTAGGCAAAAATAAGGGCATCCCGGCAAACCAAAAGGGTTTGGGCAAAAATTAGGGATATATATAAAAAGATGTACACCCGGCAAGTCGAAAACCTGAAAAGGCGGCTTGGGCAAAAAAGGGTATCCCGGTGGATTGAAAACCTGAAAGGGCAATCCAGGCAAAAGTTAGGGATTAAAGCGTATGACTATGTCTCGTTTGGATCACCCATGAAACTGCAAACAGCTGTACTACTTACTCAAGTTCGAACAGATAAAACTCAATTCAATCATTTCCGTCTCAACAGCAGAAGATGAGATACTTGAAGATAATGGCAATAGTAGAATTGAAACTCAATAAGATTGTTTCCCACATAGCTGATTTTCCTTGTTTTGTAAAAACTTTATGACAAAATCCTCTTACTAGGGTTTATGTCTCTTTGTACAAATTTACCCATGTATGGGTCACTCTTTGATATAAATAAATTCCATCTTTTGAATCCAGATTTACTTTTACCCTATTTACATAAGCGAAACGTCCATTGGTTGTGTTTGAATGTATGTATGCTTTTGAATATGATTGATGTTTACCAAAAATGCATGTATGCTTTTTAATATGATTGATGTTTACCAGAAATGCATGAAAATGCAGTAATAGTATTTACTAAGGACGAACGAGGGAAGGATTTCAACAAAGCTTCGCCGGTTCATCTTTACTAGACAGTTACAAACCTTCAGTAGGACAAGTCCATATTCATAAAGTCACATCTCCCCTGGAATTTATATCCATCTCTTTTAGCCTCATACGGATATACGGGAATTTACTTTCCAATAAGGGTACGACGAACGAAGACGGGAGGTTATATCTACCCTACTATCCCCAGCAGACGGGAGGTTATGTATACCCTACTATCCCCAGCAGACGGGAGGTTATATATACCTTATTATCCCCAGCAGACGGGAGGTTATATATTATCAGACAAGACGGGAACAAGTTCCTCATATTCTTCAGCAACGAATCGGGATTTATTTTCCTAGCCAGCAGTTGTTATACAAGGATATCCAGGCACTTCCGGCAGCATCACATCATACATACATCATTTACATCATACCATAACATACATATTCATAAATACATAATACATTACTTAGGTGCATCATATCATACATGCATACATAATACATGAACTAATGCTACTATACAGAATGCTACCTTGTTTTCAGGTTAATTCTCCAGCAAACAAACTTGTGATTATCAGGACTGCTTTATCCTCCTGAAAGTTATCATCCCTCAGGATTGCTTTATCCTCCTGAAAGCATACTATTACCTCAGGACTGCTTCATCCTCCTGACAGCTTCTTCTACCTCAGGATTGCTTTATCCTCCTGACAGCTTCTTGTACCTCAGGATTGCTTTATCCTCCTGAGAGCATACTATTACCCCAAGATTGCTTCATCCTCCTGGAAGATTATTACTACCTCAGGATTGCTTTATCCTCCTGACAGCTTATTGTACCTCAGGATTGCCCTACCCTCCTGAAAGCATATTATCAAATCTCTCAAGACTGCTTCATCCTCTTGAAAGCATATTACTACATCAGGGCTGCTTTATCCTCCTGAAAGCTTATTATTACCTCAGGGCTGCTTTATCCTCCTGACAGTTTCTCATACACCAGGACTGCTTCATCCTCCTGACAGCTATCATCATTACTTCAGGATTGCTTTATCCTCCTGAAAGCATATCACTACATCAGGATTGCTTCATCCTCCTGAAAACTATCATTATACTTTCATATTTTGGACTGCTTTATCCTCCAATAAATGTATCTGAAGAACTTTTCTCCAAGTGGCATCTTTAAGCCCACTCAAGCATATTCAACTAGCCATCTGTATCACTCTATGCACTGGTGAGTGCAAATTTTTGGGCTTTTGTGTTTAATCCCCTTCAACCTTCCAGGTCACGACTGGCAAATATACCAATCTAACCCCTCAGGTTTCATAAAATTGAACAGGGGCAGTTGTTGCACCCCAAAATTTGCCCTCACAATACAAGACTTTGTGTGCTAAGAAGGTTCACAAGGTTCACAAGATTCACAATGCTTTCAAGACCTTTCATGAGGTTCATGAAGTCTACAAGTCACTTCATGAAGGTTCACAAGGTTCACAAGATTCACAATGCTTACCAAACCTTTCATGAGGTTCATGAAGTCTACAAGTCACTTTATGAGGTTCACAAGGTTCACAATACCTCCCATGAGGTTTACAAGACATTGTATGTTGGTTCACAAGGTTCACAAAGTTCACAATTGGTCAGAAGAGTTGACAATTCCCTCAGACAATGCACCTCCTAAGCAGTGCATCCAAAACTAGGGTTTTGACTTTAATCAGGCTAAATGAATTTCCAATACTTCAAGTGAGCTTCATAACATCTTATAAGTGTGTAAGAACCCCCATGACAAGTTTCAAGACTTTTCTCAAAAGTTTGCTCAGTCAGATGATCAGATAAGTCAAAACCAGTCAAAGCAGTTCAAAAGTCAAACTGAGGTCAACTGTGGTCAAACCAAAGTCAAACTTCATGATTTTTTGCCAACATCAAGTATATGAAGTAAAATTCATCATTTGATCAAGGGTTGATCATGATTCATCAAGGAGATTTCAGATCATCAAGAATCAGGAGTTTCTAAATTAGGGTTTTCTCAGTAAAAGTCAACTGAACTTTGACCAGCCATAACTTTCACATGCTTCATCACCAAGTCTCCATCCAAATCTCATTTTGAAGGAAATTGGATTCTCTACAACTTTGTGTCTCACAAGCCAAGCCCAAAAATGCTTCATTTGGAAGGTATGAGCTAAGACATTATAGGTCCTTTTGAAAGTCAACAAAAAGTCAACAACTTCAAAAGGGCATAACTTGAGATTGGTAAATTATATGGACATGAAACCAGTGGGGTTGGTTAGAGGACTCTTCAAGCTTTCCAAAATGTCCAAGAACACCCTCATAGCATTAAAATTGAAGGATGTGTGCCCTTGCAAAGTTGGGAAATTTTGGGTTGGTTCATGAAGAAAAAGGAGGTCTAAAACCAATTTTTTCCAAATGGGCTTGCCAAATAATGACCCAATCCACTTAAAAACATCTTGCACGAAATTAAATTAATTTATTCATAATTTTATTTATTTTGTTTTTATTTATTATGATTTTTATATTAAAAAGTCATTTTAAATTCAAATAAAATATAAAATCATGAAAATTAATTTTAATTTTGCTTCTAGAAAGTTTTAAATCACATTTAAGCTTGATTGATACAAGAGTTATGAAAATCCTCCCAAAATAGCAATGTGAGATCAAGAATATTCAAACTTTAAAGGCCAATCTTTTTCAATCTCAAACTACCAAAAAATCCAAAGCTTTGATGAGTCTCTTGACCTAATTTTGTTGTAACATATATATACAACACATAACAAACATGAACCCACGAATTTGCAGCCTCAAATAACACATTCAAAGTTTCAAAAGTTCATCAAAAATTCAAATTCGGGTTCCTCTTTTAAGGGCAGAAAAAGGTATTTTGAAGACATAGCTATGATCCTTGGACATCATAGAATCGAAACCAATCCTTCATTGCATCCAAAACACTCAATATCATGCTAACCGAATCAATTTTGTTCTTCAATATTGTGTTTTTCGATTTCAATTATCTAACCAATGTTGATTGATTTTGTTGTGTGATTCATGTTAGTTAGGACCCAGGGATGCTTTCTGGACCAATTAATTGAAGTTTCACTGCCTAGAATGGATTCGGCCATAACTAGGGTTTACCAACCTCAATTAGGGCTTTGTGATTTATCATATATAAATGAATTTCAGGAACGTGGTGATGTTGTATGGACCTCCAGGAATTCATTGCTCTCATTAATTTAAAGAAATTTTGCTGTTTGCTTGGTGTTTGTGAATACACAGGTTTATGCACGCAGGAAAAATTGAAGGAAATTTCCCAGAAAATTTCGCAGGAAAACCTGCGAAATCTCAAGGAAGAAGAAGACTCAGCGTGCGCATTTTTTGAATTTAAAATTTGTTTTAAAATTATAATGTATTTGTGTCCATTATGTATCACCAATGTATGGCTGGCCTGATGGTAAAACGCGCGTGCATGTTGCTTATGAACCTGGGTTCGAATCCTGGTTCTCCAACTTTTGCTTGTTTTTTAGTTTAATTATTAGATATTATATATTATATATTATGGTCCATGCTTTAACAGGTTCGCTCATCTAGCTGGGACGGTAACGTTTGGTGTGTTTGCTATGAAGGTCCTGGGTTCGATTCCCCCAGGCCTTTTGGTTTTTTTTATTATTTTCCTGATTGTTGGTTTGAAGGAACAAAAGCAAATGGGACTCATTCCTCTTGCAGCATATGCAGCGCAGCCCAGTGGTTATCCTTCTCATCATTCAGGTAAAGGACCTGGGTTCAAATCCCAGGTCCTGTTTTTTTTTTTTTTTTTTCTTATATTATTCATTATATTATTTTCATAAATAAATTCAAATAAATTTCTAAACAACACATATATATTATTTTCTCAAAATCAAAGTTAATTTATAGTTTTCTTTATATATATATATATATATATATATATTTTTTAATATATATATATGCATGTTTAATTAATTAGTAGATTATTATTGTAAGTTAAGCCTTAATATTTTTTTTTTGAATATACATTAAACCTTATTTTCAAAACCCTAATTATACAATTAAACCCTAATTTTCTTTTCTTCTTTTATATTATTTGTATTCATAATTTAATTAAAATATTTGAGTTAATAAATTGTTTCTAAACTTAAAATTTTGTATATAAATATGTGTAGAAATTAAAATGTTTAATTTGTTTATAATATGAAAATATTTTCTAATTGTTTATAATTAATCATATATGTAAATAATTTCTAAAATTGCAAATTTAATAATTTCTCATAGTATGTTCATAATTTATAAAAAATTTTAATTGTTCATATTTTTTTTTTCTATTAACCATTAAAATTTTGTCTTTTGTTTATTATTATTATTACTAATCATGTTTATTACTAACCTTATTTATTTTTAATTATTATTACTAACCCCTATTATAATTATTATTGCTTATTTATTTATTTTACTTGTTATTTATATTTTGTTTATTTACTTATTTTTGCTATTTATTTTAATTGCTTATTATTATTATTGTAAATGCTCCTGGATGTAATTTTTGTAATATTTAAATTATTTAATTTTCATGTTATGGTTAGTAAAATAGGGAGTGTAAACATGTATTATATTTAAAAAATTGAATTTAGGTCATTTAAATTATAAGATAAATACAAAATTAAACACTCACACACGTAAGTCGATCTTTGATCGCCATCTCACTTTCTAGGGTTGCCTCTTATTGTTGCCTAATCATAAGGTCAAGTGGGGTGTATAAAGCAAAGTCCCTTAAAAAGAAAAGTCATCTAGTCCCTTCATAATCAAAGATCAAGTCCCTTAATGGTTGCCTTTCAATATGATCTTGTCCCTTTCGAATAATGATGACAGTCCCTCCAAAATGCTTAATACACCCTACAGTTGCCTTCATTAAACAGATGTCCCTCATATGTTCCTTACATCCAAGGTAATGACTACCTATTCCTTAATAATAGGGATAGTCTTACCATTTAAAGGATTCAAGAACAGAAAAGACTTAAACTTAGGGTAGGTTCCTCATAGTTACTTGCTCACTCTTCAAAGCTTTTCAAACACTTCACACATTTTAAACAATTTTCAAAACAAAGGTTTTTTACGCATCCGTACATGGATCATTATTAAACTCTTATGAAAATTTCTATTCACACACTTCACATTTTCAAAAACAATTCAAAGTGAGCTAAGTAACTAAGAGCCCATGGATAACCATGGATGTAAAGGGTGCTAACACCTTCCTTTTACATAACCTACCCCCCGGACCCAAAAATCTTTTAAAAGGTCTTTCCTGTTCTTTTATGCCTTTCCTTTGGATAAAATAAAAGTCGATGGCGACTCTTGCTATCCGCAACATAACTAAAGTCAGTTCTCCCACCGTGTTACAAGAACTCCGCTGAGTATGAGAACGTCCTGACTCACATTATGCTGAGGAATGAAACAAAGATACTCTGACAAATATCTGACTCTTCCTGAGGAGTAAATGATCACTGAATCGATCCCAGGCATCCGTATGAGGATAATATTCTATTGGAGAATGGTATGAACAAATCTGTCTGCTTCGACTTGTCACACTTGCCTAAAATAAAATGGACTTCACTAGGGAATGCTTCAACAATGGGATGAATACTAATCATGAAACTCTGGGGGAAATGACGATCTTCCTACTCGGCGGGGGAGATGCTTTGTCAAGACCCTAGCTGGAGAGAGAATTCTGATAACTCGTACTCTGTGGGGATTGAGAGTATTCAGCTAGATGTTGTGAATACCTCATCGTGGGAAGATAAATATGATTGGGGACTATCACTTGTTTAATCATTTTTGGAATTCTGCTAGGGAAACCATTCTGCTCTAACTTAGCTGGGGAAGGTTTCAATCTTACACTCTGTTGGGGATGATGTATATGGAACACCATTATGTTGGGGATAAGAGTTGTAAGGAGTCTCTTATTGGGGAAAAGAGATATAAAGCACCTATCATTGGGAATACTCTCTGCTTGGTGAGTAGCTTCCCTTAACACCTTGCTCTGAGAAGCAATTGAAAATGATTGATTTCTGTAAAGATTCTGAATAGGAAATAGATTTCCACAATGCTTTGTGCTGCAAATGATTTTTTCTTTCAAGCTCTTGGTTGCAAACCCTTCAACAGAAATGCACACACATTCCCCGGGAAATTGTATGGTTGGAATTCACCACCCGATATTATTCAACATTCAAAGCATTTTTAAATGTTTTCCCCTGCATGTTATTATAAAGCCACAATGTTTAAATGCAATGTTTTTTTATCAAAAATTCAGGACATTTTTGCAAACAAAGCAATAAAATAAAAACAAAGATGGAGGTTTTTGATTGAATAATTTTTTTTATTGAGAAGCCCTGAATAGGAAAATACATCAAGAAGCAATCCCCTGGAAAAAGGTGATGGCTGTAAATTGAGAAAAGAAACTATCCTAATGGCAATGTGAAAATGACATTCCACTGGGTTTCAATTCTGTTATGACCAGTATGTCTTCAAGATTCTTCAATTATCTTGATTTCCAGGTTGAACGAGACGATGACGTAGTACAGATGACTCAGATCGCAATCGTTCGCTTAATCCCTCTTTTGCATGGATCGCCCTTTCGGGTTTTCAATCCACCGGGATACCCTTTTTTACCTGAGTTGTCCAATGCGGATTTTCAACTCACCCGTGTACAATTTTTATTTATATCCCTAATTTTTGCCTGAGCCTTTTAATCTGTTTTGGTTCAGCGGGATGCCATTTTTTGCCTGGACTCTTTATTGTATTTTTTTGTCCAGCGGGTCTCTTTTATGCTAAGTATTTTTTAATTACATCTGAGTTGACAGGGGATGTAAACTCTTCGCTGAAATTCTGGAAGCTGATATACGATATCGAATACGATGTCACAACACCAATATCTGACAAGTTAAAACAAGTAAATACGCAAATACAGAAATAAAAAACACATGAAATTGTTAACCCAGTTCAGTGCAAACACACCTACTCTGCTGGCTACCAAGCCAGGAAGGAACTCCACCATCAGTATTATCAATTCAAAGATCCACAAAAAACACCTACAATTTTTAATCTTCTCACTTAATCACTACCCAATGCAAGTTCTACCTAGGAAATCCTAGATATGAGACCCCTCTCGGTCCCCCTCAGTCACAACAGTGATCTTAAACAAACAATTTTGAAAAGACGAAGACATTCTTCAAAATAATCCTTGACATTGCTTCATAGCTTTAGTCAAGTACACACACTCTTTCTTAAAAGCATTGAGTGGACAAAATACAAATGGAAAATCTAGTCCAAAACAATCATCAACAAAACAATTGTTTGGCTCACAAGAAAACTAAACACACGCACAAAAACGCTTATTTTCCACACCTTCAAACTAGGGTAATGCAACCTTTAAGTAGAAACTTGAATGGGCATGGGCCTGCTGAACTTGCACAAATCAGATAATATATTTCATTAAATAAAGGAACAAAAATAACAACAAGATATGTTCTGCCAAAATAACTCCAAGTTGAATCTTTTTCCTTCTGATAAACTGTGTTAATTAAACATAACATATCACACTTTTAAATACAACACAACGCGCGCACATATAAGGATTCATCTAGGTCTTCAAGCCCAATCAGAGATGTCATAACATCAGTCTTGACATCCAGATACAAACAACTGCACACATAAAAAACTTCACACCTTTATAATGCTTAAATCACATGTCATAACACTACCTATGACATCCAAAAACAAAAATATGTTTTACCACAAAATATAGCAAATCTAAAACATCTACAAACTCCCCCTTTGGCAAATTTTTGGCTAAAACAATTTAAGCATTATCAGAACAACATAGCTTAGCAAAACACCCAACACAGCAGCAGAAGCACACACAAATACGGAGCAGAGAGATAGATAGACTCCCGAAAAAGTATCAGAGTACAACACAATGGAGAAATAGTAGAGAGATTTCATCTCCCCCTCAACCTATTAAGCCCTGCAACAAATAGTCCGTCTATACTTAAATAAATATTATAAGTACTCCCCTTTTAGCCAGAAATTGAGCCAAACAAAAACAAAATCATAAAGCAAAAGAAACTTTTAGAACCACAAGCTCATGAGGAGCAAAACAATCCTGGGTATATCTGAACCTCAACAAATACAGTACCAGAAATAAATAAAAAATACATAAGAGCCTTCGAGGGCTAGGAAACACAATCAAAATAACTTTAAAAAAACAGGACTAGCAGCCCTTCACCAGACATTAATCAGAACCAGATCCATCATCCACTTCAGCCTCAGTTTCTGAACTTCCATCAGAATTACCTTCAACTTCCTCACCAGCCTGCTCTCCATCAGTATCCTCCTCTTCCTTGAGCTCAGTAATGATTGAACTTTTGTTAAGAAACTTGCTGCTTGTAGATGTTGTAGTGGATGCTACAACAATGTCAGGGGCATGAGATCCCTGAAACAACTTATAGTGGAAAGAAAGAGCACTTTCCCTTTTGGAAGTTGTGTCAGAATCAGTCAAGATTGCAGGGTACTGATTTTAAATAATCCCATAGATGAGTGAAGGAAAGGTAATAGGTAACTTCACAGCCAATGTGCTGGCATGCTTCATGGTTTGTTCAAATATATAAGTACCATAATCAAACATTGTATTGGTACATACAACATAAATAAATCTCCCTAAACTAGTAGCAATTTTTGAGGTGTGATTTGTTGGAACCCAATTGGCTGCACCTATTCTATTTAGCGTATCATACTTCACACTAAGCACGTTGGTTGACAACTTTACCTTTTGGTTAACTTCTTTATTCACATTTTTGAAAATGCTTTATTCATTTTGATTTTCTTTTTTCTTTTTTCCTTTTTTTTTCCTTTCAAATTTTTGGGTTTCAACCATCGTCGGGCTAAGTAACCAGGTGAAAGTTACCCAATAAAGTAGATAATCGTTCCTTATTATTATTATTTTTCCGCTTACATTCATCGACTAACCTACTTAATGTGCGACTCGAGACAGTGTCTGGCTAGATATAAAAACTACTTGAGGATTACTAAGAAATAGAGATTTAAGGTTATGACATAACGTGTATTCAAATAAATTTCCATATTTAGGAGGCTTGAAGAGTCGGGACAATACCTATTTTGATTTTTTCCCCAAGTCTCCTCAACCTTAGCCTCACCTCTTTTGTAACATATACATTTTCAAAGTAAGTTATGAATCCTAAACCTTTTTCAAAAAGAAAATGGCGGGTTCAAGTTTTTGGGGAAATCAAACAAATAATAGAAACACATGCATAAATGACACGACAACACGTGCATATGACACAACACATTACATTAACAACGAAAAAAAATTAAATTTAAACTAACTAACCAAAAGAAAAATAAATAAAAGAAAATAAACCTAAACTAAGCATATAAAAATGAAATATTGAAAGTGGTAAAACTCCCCCATACATTTAAATCCTACATTGGATAAGTATGTAAGAAATTAGGGATAAAAGCTGAGAAGAGGGCCTCAATGATAGTCACACCTACCATTTTCAGGCTTCATGCCATGCCTTATAAAACAATGCCAAATATCCTCAAGCAATATAGTCTAGATTCCTAGCTGGCGAGCATGCTCAATGTCCCTAACTTGTAGATTTTTCATATGTCGTGTCATCTGAAGACCTTGAGTCTCACCTTCCTATATGCTATGTATTTGTTGTTGCATGGTGTTGTGGTTCTAAAAACGATTAAAGGTCTCACATGCAACTATACACGTATGCTTTAATTGTAGCAAGTGATAATAGTAAGGATATCGTACCCACAGGGAGTGAAAAAGGTTTAGATTGAACTTTTGTAAGTACTCTTGTTTAAAACTAACATGAGCAAGGAACAAAATAATATTTGGAAAGCACAAGTTCAGATTGTCCACAACATATGACTACATGAAAATAAGCGAACGTTTGATTAAATCAAAAGAGTGAATGTTGAGTTATAATCCATTAATATGCATAATAGCCAAAATGTGTATATGATGAGATGTGTCGTGCCTCAAAAGGTCAGAACGTGATCTTTATGTTTATCTCTACAACATCAAAACAAGCATTAATATGACAAGGGAACAAATATCTAAGTCTCACTTATAAACCTAAAATACGTCTGGTTTATATTATGAAAATCCTTTATGGTTATAGTTTAACCACTATTATTGTAACGCCCCGATTCCGATTATTTCACTTTTTGTTGAGTCTTTTATTTAAATTGAGTGATAATTATTTTATTTGTGAATTTGGTATGTTAATATGATATGTTGACATGTTATGTTATTTTGCCGTTTTTGAGAGTTGTCGGGAAAATTAGAATGAAGGGTATTTTAGACATTTCCTAATTGATGATAAGTTAGAAATTTAAGTGGAATTAGAAATTGTGAGAAAATGAATATTTGGGTGGAAAGAAAAGAAATAGAAAGAAAATATATAATAGTAGAAAAGAGAAAGAAAAGAGAGAGAGAGAGAAAGAGGAAGAGGAGGAAAAGCACAAGTTCAGATTGTCCACAACATATGACTACATGAAAATAAGCGAACGTTTGATTAAATACAGAAAGTGAATGTTGATCTATGATCCATTAATATGCATAATAGCCAAAATATGTATATGATGAGATGTGTCATGCCTCAAAAGGTTAGAACATGATCTGCATGTGTATCTCTACAACATCAAAACAAGCATTAATATGACAAGGGAACAAATATCTAAGTCTCACTTATAAACCTAAAATACATCTGGTTTATATTATGAAAATCCTTTATGGTTATAGTTTCTTATCTCTAAGCATACTAATTAAGCGAATATCTCCATCCTACTTATTTTAACCACTATTATTGTAACGCCCCGATTCCGATTATTTCACTTTTTGTTGAGTCTTTTATTTAAATTGAGTGATAATTATTTTATTTGTGAATTTGGTATGTTAATATGATATGTTGACATGTTATGTTATTTTGCCGTTTTTGAGAGTTTTCGGGAAAATTAGAATGAAGGGTATTTTAGACATTTCCTAATTGATGATAAGTTAGAAATTTAAGTGGAATTAGAAATTGTGAGGAAATGAATATTTGGGTGGAAAGAAAAGAAATAGAAAGAAAATATATAATAGTAGAAAAGAGAAAGAAAAGAGAGAGAGAAAGAAAGAGGAAGAGGAGGAAAAGAGGAAAAACTAAGAAATCTTCAAGATAGCTCCTAGGAATCGAATCAATCGGGTAAAGGTGTGAAATCTTATTATCTTATCAATGTGTATCATTATGTATGTGATTGTTTGAATGTGTTTTTGTTGTGGTTGAGTTTAGAGGTTATGAGTTTTTAGTGTATTTTGTGAGAAATCCTAAAATCGGTGATTTAAACGGTTAAAACTCAATTAAAATATAGTATGATAGTTAGTATGTATAACTATCATGTTTGTGTTTTGTTTCCACTGATTTGGTGAAGTTTTGAAGGAATTTGGAGGTTTGGGATGGTTTTCCTGTAGCTTGTGTTTTGGTACTTCTGCTAAGTTCGCCCTGCGAAAATGGTTCGCTCCGCGAACTGAGCATGACTGTGAAGTTCGCCTCACGAACAAGGGGTCGCGTTAGCTTATGCAGAATGGTGATTTTCTTAAAAATAAGTTTGATGTTTATTTCGTAACTTTTGAACCGGTAATCTGTTTTTAGCGTTCCACATATCGTTTTGAAGCTAAAATTATGTATTTTCTCATGATATCGAAAAATATTATTTTTAACGGATTTTTACCCGACTTTTCCGATTAATCGTAATTATGTGAATTAAGGAATTATGGAATTTGATTGTGTGTTGTGGCCGTTTGGCAACATAAATGCGTTGTTCTAACTAAACGTGAATGCATGTTGATTGTGAAAGATTCGTTGCCGTTTGACATAATTGATGCGAATGTATGTAGATTTGTATGTGATTGTATGAGATGAATGCATGATTATATTGTGAATATGTATGCATTTCAAGAGTGTTTGAGTCATTTTGTATGTGAAGCATAATGATGTACATTCTTGTGTTATGGGATTCTAATGTGGATCCGTTGTAACATTGTGTGCCTATGTGAGGTGTGAGCGATGATTTCAACATGATTGTGTGCCCATGTGGGGTGTGAGCAATCGGATTGTGTGCCCGTGTGGGGTGTGAGCAATCCATAAACATTGTGTGTCTATGTGAGGTGTGAGCAATGGGTGAAATGATCACGAATGATTGAGTGTCCATGTGGGTGTGAGCAATCAGATTGTGTGCCCGTGTGGGGTGTGAGCAATCCATAAACATTGTGTGCCCATGTGATATGTGAGCAATGAGTGAACATCGTAGGCCCGACGCGGAGTTACATTGGTAATGAGCGATAGTTCCAATAAGATCCTGAGTGAACTTGAGATGATTGAGTCGGTACCGCATTGCATTTGCATAGAGTTGTGAGTCGGTCTCTATGATTTGCATTTTGTCATCTTTGTATTTGTGCATTGATGAGTAAACATGAATATGTATGTTTATGTGGAGTGATGGAAATGGTGGAAGTATGCATGATGAATATGCTTGATATATATATATATATATATATATATATATATATATATATATATATATATATATATATATATATATATATATATATGTGGATATTTATTTCATTGTGATGTATATGTGTGATTGGAGATGGATTGTGGTGAGAATGTATTAAATGTGTATTTATATACTAAGATATATAATTATATGCATTGTTATTATGATAATACTTCTCACCCTTCTGCTGTTTTATGATGCTCTTTGAGGCATTGCATAGTAGGTATGATGGAGGTCTTTTTGTGAAGTGTGTCTTCATTCTTTTGTCGGTCGGCTCTGATATGTAGCACTGGGTAGCTAGGGATTTTGCTTGTGATGCCTTTTGTGGTGCATTTGTATATGTATCTTGGTGATGGATGTTTATGTAAACATGAATTATGTTGGTGAATCAAACTTGATGATATATATATATATATATATATATATATATATATATATATATATATATATATATTTGTATATATGTTTGATGTTATTCAATGTTTAGATTTTTTGTTTTTATTCTAAATATTAAGACGTGGGTGCAAGTATTTAGCTACTCCACTGTTGCATATCTATTGTTGAGCAGGTGTTGGAGTTTTAATTTCATGTATAATGTGACATACCTCTTTTATACTATTTTTCTAATTATACTGTGATGGAATTTTAATATGTGCCTAAATGATTATTTGATTATTTTGGGGTATAGAAAGGGGGTGTTACATTAAGTGGTATCAGAGCCAGTGTTAAGTCAGTTGTGTATGTCTTGTTGTTGTGATTGTTGAACTTTTGTTTAATCTTGTTGTTGTCTTTGGGAATAATCCGAATATGGATGGTAGAAACGACAATGTGATGGCTGCTGCTTTAGAAATAATGGCTATGGCGGTGCATGGTGATCCATATGTGAATGTTAATAATGAGTTCAGGAAGAATCAACCACCTATCTTGAAAGGAAGATTTGATCCCGATGGTGCTCAAATTTTGTTGAAGGAGGTTGAAAGGATCTTCAGAGTCATGGATTGTGCAGAGGAGAGTAAGGTGAGGCTTTAATCTCACATGCTGAAGGAAGAAGCCGATGATTGGTGGGTCGGTAGACGTCTAGATCTTGAGGTGGAAAATGAAGAGATAACTTGGGATTTATTTCTCACTGAGTTCTAGAGGAAGTATTACCCTGAGAGAGTGAAAGGGAAGAAGGAGATGGAGTTTATTGAACTGAAACAAGGTAGCATGTCCGTAGTGGACTATACCGCTAAGTTTGTGGAGTTGGTTCAATTTCATCCTCATTATGCTGCTACTACTATTGAGTTCTCAAAGTGTATTAAGTATGAAAATGGTTTGCGTCCCGAGATTAAGCAAGTTGTGGGATATCAAAGGATAAGAAGGTTTTCAGATTTGGATTAGTGTTGTAGGATCTTCAAGGAAGATAGCAAGGCTCGTTCTACACATTACAAGAGTTTGAATGAGAGGAAGGGAAAGCAAAAAGCTAGAAGTTAACCTTATGTGACACCCGTTGATAAGGGCAAGCATAAGGGAAACTTTGATAAGAGATCTGGAGGAGGAGGTTCTGGTTCTGTTAAGTTACAAGTGTGGTGAAATGGGTCATAGGTCTTTTGAGTGTGGGAAGAACATAGTGAAATGTTCTAACTGTGGAGGCCTTAGGCATGCTACTACCGATTGTAGAAGGAATGTAGTGAAGTGTTATAATTGTGGAGAAGTGGGTCACATTAGTACTAAGTGTACTAAGCCGAAACAAGTTCAAGCGGGCGGAAAGGTGTTTGCATTAGAAGGGATGGACACTGATAGTGCATACAATTTGATTAAAGGTACATGCTTTATTTATAGTACGCCTTTAGTTGCTATTATTGATACCAGAGTGACTCATTCATTCATTTCTCATGAGTGTGCTAAGCGTTTGAATTTGCTTATGACTTCTTTGGGTGGTGAGATGGTTATTGAGACTCCTGCTTCAGGGTCGGTAACTACGTCTTTGGTGTGTGTAAGTTGTCCTTTGACCATGTATAGTAAAGACTCCATCTTGGATTTAGTTTGTTTTCCGTTGGAGGGATTGGACGTAATCTTGGGTATGAACTAGTTGCAATGTAATCAAGTTCATATAGATTGCTATCACAAGTTAGTAAGGTTTCCTTCTTTAGAAGATGATGATGAATATGAGAGTTTCCTATCCACTAAAGAGTTGAAGAAACTTTTAGCGGACAAAGCTCAATTGTTCGGTGTGTTTGCATCATTGTCGGTGGAGAGTGAAGTTGAGCTCAGTATGTTCCCAGTGGTGTGTGATTTTCCAAAAGTGTTTCCGGAGGATATTAAGGATGTACCGCCGGAAAGAGAAGTTGAGTGTTTTATTGATCTAGTTCCGGGTACTAGACCGATTTCGATGGCACCGTATTGTATGTCAGCATCAAAGTTGGTAGAATTGAAAAAGCAATTGAATGAATTGTTGGACAATAAATTTATAAGGCCAGGTGTTTCTCATCGGGGTGCTCCGATATTGTTGGTAAAGAAGAAGGATGAGAGTATGCGGTTATGCATTGATTATCGACAGTTTAACAAGGTGACAATTAAGAACAAGTATTCGCTTCCAAGGATCGATGATTTGATGGACCGATTGGTTGGTGCACGTGTTTTTAGCAAGATTGATTTGAGATCAGGATATCACCAGATTCGTGTGAAAAGAGAGAATATTCAAAAGACGGCTTTTAGGACACGGTATGGTCATTACGAGTATTCTGTGATGTCATTCGGGGTTTCTAATGCACCAGGTGTGTTTATGGAATATATGAATCGTATTTTCCATGAACAGTTGGATCGTTTTGTGGTTGTGTTCATCGACGATATTTTGATTTATTCTAAGTTTCAAGAGGAGCATGAAGAGCATTTAAGGATTGTGTTACAAATTTTGAAAGAGAAACAATTGTATGCTAAGTTGTCGAAATGTGAATTTTGGTTGTCAAAAGTAAGTTTTCTTGGACATGTTATTTCCGATGGTGGTATTAGTGTTGATCCATCCAAGATTGATGCGGTGATGTAATTGAAGACTCCTAGATCGGTTACAGAGATTCAAAGCTTTTTAGGCTTGGCAGGTTATTATCGGAGGTTTATTGAGGGATTTTCGAAGTTGGAACTTTCGTTAACGCATTTGACTTGTAAAGGAAAGACTTTAATTTGGGATATTTATTGTGAAGAGAGTTTCATTGAACTAAAGAAAAGGTTGACAACGACTTCGATCTTGATTTTGTCAAATCCGACGGAACCATTTGTGGTGTATTGTGATGCTTCATTGTTTGGTTTGGGTGGTGTTTGGATGCAAGATGGAAAAGTTGTGGCTTATGCTTCAAGACAATTGAGAGTGCATGAAAATAATTATCCTACGCATGATTTGGAATTAGCGGCCGTGGTGTTTGTTTTGAAAATTTGGAGGCACTATCTTTATGGTGCAAGATTTGAAGTTGTTAGTGATCACAAGAGTTTGAAATATTTATTTGATCAAAAAGAGTTGAACATGAGACAAATAAGGTGGTTAGAGCTTTTGAAGGATTATGATTTTGGTTTGAATTACCATCCGGGTAAGGCAAACATTGTGGTTGATGCCTTAAGTTGGAAGTTGTTACATGTGTCCGCATTGATGATGAGAGAATGGGAACTTTTGGAGAATTTTAGAGACTTGAGTTTAGTTTGTGAAATGACGCCAAGAAGTGTGAGACTTGGTATGCTACATGTTACAAATGATTTTCTTGCAACCGTATGTGAAAAGCAAAAGTTGGATTTGAAGTTCGTTGATTCGATGATGAATGAGAATGAGGATTTCAAGGTTGATAATTTTGGAGTTTTGAAATTTCGTGGTCGTATTTGTATTCCCAATGATGCGGAGTTGAAAAAGATGATGTTGGAAGAAGGACACTGAAGTAACTTAAGTATTCATCCGAGAGCGAATAAAATGTATCAAGATTTGAAGAAGATCTTTTGGTGGTCCGGATTAAAGAGGGATGTATCTCAATTTATGTATTCATGTTTAACTTGTCAAAAGTCTAAGGTGGAACATCAGAAGCCTAGTGGATTGATGCAACCGTTGGACATTCAAGAGTGGAAATGAGATAGTATATCGATGGATTTTGTTACGGGATTTCCGAATACGCAAAGAGGTCATAATGCTATTTGGGTAATCGTTGATAGGCTTACTAAATCTGCTCACTTTATTCCAATTGATATTAGTTATCCTTTGGAGAGGTTAGCTGAGATTTATGTTCTTGTGGTTGTGAAGTTACATGGAGTTCCTAAGAGTATTGTATCAGATAGAGATCCTAGATTTACATCGAGGTTTTGGGAGAGTTTGCAAAAGGCTTTGGGTTCTAAGTTAAGATTGAGTTTGGCTTATCATCCGCAAACATATGGTCAAACCGAGAGAACAATTCAATCGTTGGAGGATTTATTACGTTCTTGTATGCTATAGCAAGGTGGTGCTTGGGATAGTTATTTAGCGTTGATTGAGTTCACCTACAATAACAGTTTTCATTCAAGTATAGGTATGGAACCATTTGAGGCTTTGTATGGTCGGAGATGTCAAACACCTTTGTGTTGGCATGAAACCGGTAAGAGGACGATAGTTGGACCAGAGATGGTACAACAAACGACGGAGAAAGTGAAGTTTATTCGGGAGAAGATGAAAGCTTCTCAAAGTAGACAAAAGAGCTATCATGACAAGAAAAGGAAAGATCTTGAGTTTCAGGAAGACGACCATGTGTTTCTGAGGGTTACACCAGTTACAGGTGTGGGTCGTGCTTTGAAGTCGAAGTAGTTGACTCCTTGTTTTATTGGTCCGTATCAGATTACTACACGAGTTGGTGTTGTGGCTTACCGTGTGACGTTGCCTCCGAATCTTTCGAATTTGCATGATGTGTTCCATATTTCGCAACTTCGGAAGTATGTTCCGGATCCGTCACATGTTATTCCTATGGACGAGGTTGAAGTGAGAGATAACCTTACGGTTGAAGTTTTACCAATTAAGATTTTGGACCGTGAAGTTAAAAAGCTAAGATGAAAGGATATTACGCTTATAAAAGTAGCGTGGGGAGGCGTTTCGGAAGGCAATATGACTTGGGAATTAGAGAGTGGGATGCGAGAGTCGTATCCGGAGTTGTTTGAATCAGGTAATATTTTCGAGGACGAAAATTTCTAAAGTAGGGGAGAGTTGTAACACCCCGATTCCGATTATTTCACTTTTTTGTTGAGTCTTTTATTTAAATTGAGTGATAACTATTTTATTTGTGAAATTGGTATGTTAATATGATATGTTGACATGTTATGTTATTTTGCCGTTTTTGAGAGGAAAATTATAATGGATGGTATTTTAGACATTTCCTAATTGATGATAAGTTAGAAGTTTAAGTGGAATTAGAAATTGTGAGAAAATGAATATTTGGATGGAAATAAAAGAAATAGAAAGAAAAGATATAATAGTAGAAAAGAGAAATAAAAGAGAGAGAGAGAGAGAGAGAGAGAGAGAGAGAGAAAGAAAGAGGAAGAGGAGGAAAAGAGGAAAAGCTAAGAAATCTTCAAGATAGCTCATAGGAATCGAATCAATTGGGTAAGGGTGTGAAATCTTATTATCTTATCAATGTGTATGATTACGTATGTGATTGTTTGAATGTGTTCTTGTTCTGGTTGAGTTTAAAGGTTATGAGTTTTTAGGGTATTTTGTGAGAAATCCTAAAATTGGTGATTTAAATGGTTAAAACTCGATTAAAATGTAGTATGATAGTTAGTATATGATAACTATCATGTTTGGGTTTGTTTCCACTGATTTGGTGAAGTTTTGACGGAATTTGGAGGTTTGGGATGGTTTTCCTGTAGCTTGTGTTTTGGAACTTCTGCTAAGTTCGCCCCGCGAACTGAGCATGCCTGTGAAGTTCGCCTCACGAACAAGGGGTTGCTCCGCGACCTGTAGCTTATGCAGAATGGTGGGTTTCTTAAAAATAAGTTTGATGTTTATTTCGTAACTTTTGAACCGGTTATCCGTTTTTAGCGTTCCACATATCGTTTTGAAGCTAAAATTATGTAATTTCTCATGATGTCGGAAAATATTATTTTTAACCGATTTTTACCCGATATTTCCGATTAATCGTAATTATGTGAATTAAGGAATTATGGAATTTGATTGTGTGTTGTGGCAGTTTGGCAACATAAATGCGTTGTTCGAACTAAACGTGAATGCATGTTGATTGTGCAAGATTTGTTGCCGTTTGGTGTAATTAATGCAAATGTATCTAGATTTGTATGTGATTGTATGAGATGAATGCATGATTATATTGTGAATATGTATGCATTTCAAGAGTGTTTGAGTCATTTTATATGTGAAGCATAATGATGTAAATTCTTGTGTTGTGCGATTCTAATATGGATCCGTTGTAACATCGTGTGCCTATGTGAGGTGTGAGCGATGATTTCAACATGATTGTGTGCCCATGTAGGGTGTGAGCAATCAGATTGTGTGCCCGTGTAGGGTGTGAGCAATCCATAAACATTGTGTGCCTATGTGAGGTGTGAGCAATGAGTGAAATGATCACGAATGATTGTGTGCCCATGTGGGGTGTGAGCAATCAGATTGTGTGCACGTGTGGGGTGTGAGCAATCCATAAACATTGTGTGCTCATGTGGGGTGTGAGCAATGAGTGAACATCGTAGGCCCGACGGGGAGTTACATTGGTAACGAGCGATGGTTCTAATAAGTTCCTGAGTGAACTTGAGATGATTGAGTCGGTACCGCATTGAATTTGCATAGAGTCGTGAGTCGGTCTCTATGATTTGCATTTTGTCATCTTTGTATTTATGCATTGATGAGTAAACATGAATATGTATGTTTATATGGAGTGATGGAAATGGTGGAAGTATGCATGATGAATATGCTTGATTTATATATATATATATATATATATATATATATATATATATATATATATATATATTGTGATGTATATGTGTGATTGGAGATGAATTGTGGTGAGAATGTATTAAATGTGTATTTATATGTTAAGATATATAATTATATGTATTGTTATTATGATAATATTTCTCACCCTTCTGCTGTTTTATGATGCTCTATGAGGCATTACAGAGTAGGTATGCTGGAGGTCTTTTTGTGAAGCGTGTCTTCATTCTTTTATCGGTCGGTTCTGATATGTAGCACCGGGTAGCTATGGATTTTGGCTGTGATGCCTTTTGTGGTGCATTTGTATATGTATCTTGGTGATGGATGTTTATGTAAACATGAATTATGTTGGTGAATCAAACTTGATGATATATATATATATATATATATATATATATTTGTATATATGTTTGATGTTATTCAATGTTTATATTTTCCGCTTTTATTCTAAATATTGAGATGTGGGTGCAAGTATTTAGCTACTACTCCACTGTTGCATATCTATTGTTGAGCAGATGTTGGATGTTTTAATTTCATGTATAATGCGACATACCTCTTTTATACTATGTTTCTAATTATACTCTGATGAAATTTTAATATGTGCCTAAATGATTATTTGATTATTTGGGGGTATAGAAAGGGGGTGTTACAATTATTATGAAATCCACTTGTTGTTGGATCTCTCACAACAACAAGCTTTTACCTTTTTCTAAGTTGATCATTCAAAGGAACAAATTTATAACATAAAAACACATAACAAAATAATACACTAACATCACATCATTTTAACATAAATGCAACATTATATTAACTTCACATTTCTCAACAAACAAAGGTTTAGCTCATAGTGAGCTTATTACAAACTACTGAGCTGAAGCTGATAGGAAACATACTTAAACAAAAGATGTAAAATAAATGATAACCTATTAGTAACTTGGAGATCCCTTATGATGGATAATCAACAAGTGAAGACTCTAGTCACGTCAGCTCTCAACAGTGATACATGAATAGGTGAGAAGAAGAACTCTCTATTTTCTCACAAAACCTTACACTAAATAATTCTAAGTTACTACTAAGACTTTTGAACTTCTTTATTGGTAAGGGCTCTCTCTCTTCTTCAATTTCTAAGGCCAACTTTTATAGCCACAAGTAAGGATGTGAAAATGGTGGAAGGCCTCAGATAATGGGCTTTTTATGTAAACAAGGTTCATCCCATATTTCAAATCAACATATTCCATTTTATCTTCCATTATCCGTGAACAAACAATCAGGTACAAACAATAGTGGGATACATAACGTCCGACACAGACTGTTGCAACATATGGTGGCGCAGAGGTACAAGCGACGATGTGTCTTTGTGCACGGGGCATTGTGCAGTGGTGGTGGTCCCCACCATACCATTTCTTTTGTCTTCTTATGCAATTGATCTTATCCATTTTATTTGATATTTCTTTCAAGCACAAATCTGCCATATAAACCTTAGAGATATGCACAGTTCATGCTATTGGCCATTTTTTCTCATTAACTTCAACAAACTTCTATTTTCCTTTCAACTCTCTATTCCAGATCCCGTCTATACCAGTCATGCCTCATCTTTCCTTAAACTGCCTTGAAATTAAGTAACAAACACTTGAAAACTTCAAAAGGAGCACCTATTGTGCTCCATGCAATATAAGCTAAAAACACAAAAACTTAACAAACAAACATTAAAACTATCACATAAAATAGAATGAAATGAGATAATAATAACACACTAAAAGTAGATTATCACATGACATAAAACATTTGATCACGCTCTGCCTCACAATCGTTCTGCAACTACACCTCAGCTCGCAAGTCAACAACCACAAGTCATAACATGTTGAGCTCATAGTTAACGCTATGACAACGATGATATTACAACCTTATAAAGAAGAGGGAGAACTATAAGGCATATATGGGGGGAAAGAGATGCATGGAATGTTGTGCTCGCGGTGGATGTGTGGGATGACGCTCGGGCGATATGTGGTAGAGTAGGACAAACTTGCTTTCTCCAATCTATCTCTACATTAGTGTCACCACCCCTATCGACATCCATTTGGTAGATGTCCTCATCATCACTATCATATGTGTCAAAAAGACAATTTATCGCATCTCACACATAAATGCGCCTTGAGGTGATTTCAAGCGTAGTTTTACCCGCGACAGGAAAAAATGCGGCATCCTTAACACCCAACCCATAAAAAGCGCAATAGAGGTAATCAATCCTCCAGTGACAATGCTTCCTTGCTCTGCCTTAGCATTTGTTTTCAAGTGAGCGAGCATAAACGCCACAAAATTAATTTGCCCAGGCTTAAAAGTGAAATCTATGAAAAACAACTCTTTCATGTTCACACTCCCATTGTCTCTGAGACAAAAAAATAGTATTTTTTTTTAAATCTTATGAAAGTAATCGATCACGGGGTTATGGATATGGGAAGAATTATTCCATTCCATATCCTAAGTTATAGTCCTTGTCAGCCTCTCCCATAGAGGTCGAACTCATGCATAAATGGTCCCACCAGAGGGAGCTCGCAGGGAATGTTAGGTACCAACTGAAACTGTAGCATACCAACTATTTGGTCCTGGCTAAATACATAATCATGATTAAATATACTGAACCCAATAGTGGCAACATAACTGTTGCTTAAGGGGCGCGAGTCGTAATTGTTGGAGTTGAGAAACTCAAGTGTGAGCCTCTCATAAAAAAATATAAACTTTGAATAATACATTCTCATCTCTGGCAACATGTTGTTTGATGAAATTGTTTGCAAAATAAAAGTTTATCTCAATGTTTTAAATTTGTAGGACATAAACTCTTTTAAGTGTTTGCTACCAACTTGTTTGTTGTTATTTTTTGTTTATTCGACTTTAAGGTACATGTAATTGTTGTTGAATAATTTAGTTTTTATATATTTTCAGAAATATGTTAATTGAGTGATTAATTTGAAAAACAAATTGAGTGAATAATCGTAATTAAGTATACAAATTAAAAACTGAAAAATCGATAAGGAGACTTGAGTTCAAATCCCCTCCATTTCCATTATCCTCTAGTCATCCTAGAGAACTCTGTCCCCAGGATAACCCATTATCCTCTAGTCATCCTAGACTTGAGTTCACACTATGTCTACCACAATACATGTATCAAAAGATACAAGGGGTGACTTAGACCGTTTTCACCCAAGAGACTCTCAAAACCTTAATCCTATTTTTTGCAATCGTGAAAGTCCCATTCTTCATTAGGTTAGGATTCCTTTTTAAATACATCTCTTCAGTCTTTGGGGTTCAAATCTTGCGTCCAGAAGATCCTTGACCCACAATCTAAATGATCAATAAGTTCTCCTTAAAACTTGGAAGAAAAAAAACAAAGTTTCATAAATTGTCTCAAGGCCCAATTTAGTAACTTCTATACTGTTGCAGAACCAAAACATGTTCCAGATACAAACTTCTTAACCTGTGAAAATCAGTGTGATGATTCCACAAGAAATCTCACTAAAATCAAAATAAATCTATCAGGAAATAAATAGATCCAGAATTGAAGTTCTGGTGTTAACATGTCACGCCATCTTGTAGGATATTTGCTCACAAGTCTTCCAGATCAACATGTCAGAACATCTCATCCAACATCCTGTTGTGAAGCATGTTTTAGCAAAATTGTTGCCAACTTTACAAACATGAAACCATTAATATTTCCCTTTGGAAACCTGAACCTTCAATCTCCCTTTGGAAAATTTGGGCAAAAACACCTTTTTCGGCTTTAAAAATCTTCTAAGCGCCCTTAATTAGAAAATATCGTCCATGGTCAAATTGACAATCACCTTTTGCACAATAAACCCGGGGAGGAGTACACACAACCCAAACATCACCATCAATATGTTAATGTCCATGAAGAAAAAGATAACCAGAACATCAGAGACATTCAAGTTACTCCCCCTAAACACATGAACCAATACTTGCCACAGATGAAAAAATCTTCCTCTCAAATAGAAGAAGAAACTTTTTCCCAAACCTGCAAGTAAACCAATATATTGAACAACCTTGTTTCAAGATATTAGAAACACATGTGGTAGAAGTCATATCACTAGAAAGAATCTGTATTCAAAAGGCTGCAATAAAGAAAGAGCTCTGAATGTCCGGACGGTCGGCACCAAAGAAAGTAATCCTTTACACCCACGTACAGGTTACATGACTAACACAATGAACTTTGAAGAGATGAAAGAAAATTGTAAGAGAAGGTTTTCCCTTCAGGTATTCACACCACTGTTGAAATACTTTCACGCGCGTCCAACTTGCAGGATGAAGCTGCGACGGAGCCACTACCAGATTCTTAAGAACGTCTATCTCAAAATCATTAAAAGGTAGCCAAAGGTTCATGATCGAGGAAAGATATTTGTAAAAAGGGAATGATGCAATCGAAATATTTGTTGCATATGCGGTCATTTTCACCAGGATCATTTTTGTAAGTATAAACCAATTATAGGTTAAGTGAATGTTTATTTTTTGTCACTAAAACGTATGTTTGGATCAATACAGAAAAGTAGGTCAAATGACGCAACACTATGATAGATTATAAGAAGTTTATGGGTGTTGTAGTATCGTTTTGATAATAAAGCATGAAACCACTTTGATCAGACACATCTTAGTCTAAATGTTGAATCACAAAATGTGAGACTTCAATAATACTATGATGATTTTACATCGTATATCCAAGTGTTGTTTCGCCATATTTTGTCACTAGTTTGTTTTTCTGACTTTAAGATCCTTGTAATTGTTTTTATATTATTTAATATATATATATATATATATATATATATATATATATATATATATATATATATATATATATATATATATATATATAAATTTAAAATAAAAGGAAAAATCAATTAGTTAAAATTAAATTAGATAATCCGGTAAATGTTAGGAAAATCTACTACTGAAGAGTATGTAATTTATTACTTAAAGAAAAATTGATAATTAGATATGGTTAATTGATTAATAAATAAACAAGAACTAAATAATATAGTTAATCAATTAATGAGTAAACGATAGTAATTGATAATAATACAAATCAATTAATGAGTAAAGAGTAATTAGTAATTAGTGATAGGATAGTTAAGTATACTAATTAATAAAGATAATGGTAATGCTTTAGTGAATAATTAGATGATTAATTAGTTTTTTTACTAGTTGCTTTAAGAAAATAGTAGTATATAGGACATGCATCCAAAAATATATACTAGTATACGGTATAGTAGTTGCTGCAGCTTGAAGAATTATGTTGACTCTGTTGTGCAGAATTAATGGTGATATATATTAATCAATCACTACTAATTAAGTGAAGTTGAGGCAACATAACAAAGTATACATATTGATTGAAGAAGAGAAATAATAAGCGGAAGAAGAAGTAACTGCTTACTTAGTTTTAGTCCCACATCGACTGCTTTGTTTCATTTTATTGTGTTTATATAGTGCAGCTACTCACATATAACTCGTCCCTTCGGGGACATCCGATAAAATTGGAACGATACAGAGAAGATTAGCATGGCCCCTGCGCAAGGATGACACGCACAAATCGAGAAATGGTCCAAATATTTTTTTCATTTTCTTCAGACATTGTTAGGGTTTTGCTTTTCGTTTTCCATTACTACCACGTTCCTTTTCTCTATCTGATTTTGTGTTTAGGGTTTGTTCGTTTTCCTTTTCTCTTTGATTTTGTGTTTTCCTTTCAATTTCAATGCAGGTAGGTGTTGTTCATGACGATTTTGAAATTGGGTTTGTCTCCTATGCATAGTTAAAGTCTTGTTCTGATTTAGTTATTATGCAAAATTTTATTCTATCATTCTTATGTATACTTTCATTTTACTCTTCTGATTTGATTGACCATGTCGATAACATCATAGCTTTCAATTGAATTTTGTGCTGATAAAACTTCAAATTCACCGTATTCATAACATCATTCATACCTTTCAATTCAATTCTGTGTGTTAGAGAAAACATCAAATAATAGATTGCCAAATTGTGTTTCTATCTCACCCATTTCCCACTAAAAGGGAAAAGGAAAATATTTACAACATGCCTATATTCTACAAAATGTCAATACTAATCTATGTCACTCTTTTGCAGTTGCTGATTTATACACCATCGAAGCAACAAGTCATATGCAAGAAAACCTGTTCCGTGCAAGGAATTCTCAGACCGCCCATTCGATGATCATATCCGAATTCTTCCTCTGCTTCACTCAACAAGTTTTGGAATGAAGGTTGCTTCAAGTATGACGTGGGGATCACAAACCGCTTCATTTCTTCTCCCACGTACACCGCAAGACAGCCCTTTGGCACATTTGTGACTTTTGAGGATGTTCGGCTACTGCTTAAAGAAGCACGTCTAATGGCTGCAGGTAAACGGAAGCCCATTTTAAATGTTTCAAATAATCTCAAATTTATCTTTTGATGCTTGAATATGTGAATGAGCTGTGATGAGGGAAGATACTGTATTTATAGACTCTTCATGAGTTTCTTCAAATCCATTTCTTTGATAAATTATTCTTGTTAATGGACAGTGTCCATAAGATGTGGGATCACCACATGGTACTGTCTTGGATGGTCAAGGGTTATATCTTGCCCCACCTTCTGAATGAAAGACCAGTTGATAGACAACTCACTTGATAGTCAAATGAAGTGGCTAGATTGAACTTAATGCTTTGATTTATTATGGATCCTCGTTTTTCTAAAGACACGCATTAGACATGCCACATGTTTTCTTCATATTGATAACACGTCTATGTTCTGCTGTTGTGTGAATTCTAATGTAGATAGATAATGCATAGTTGGAATGGATACAATCATCATATAATTGTAGGGAGGCAACAGGGAACTTTCATCAAAGGCTTGGTCAACAGTCAAAATTAAATATATTTGTAGTACATGTTTGAACCCACAAGTAGCAGACATACTGGATTTTTTTAAGTTCCAACAGTCATAAGTGTCAAACTAGTCAAAGTTCTCCATTTAAAATTGATAAACTGTTGTGGCATAGTTTGGATGAGTTTCTAGCTTTAAACATCTGTGATGACTATTTGACTCTTTATTTCTTTCATTTTAATTTATGTTTGACTCTTAACTAACATTCAATTTTATGAATACTTGAGGAGAATTCAAAGTAAAGGGTTACCGTTGCCCTTAGCTGCCTCTTATTTATAGAATAACAACTATGATCTCAGTCCATATGAATAGCGCGGGTAGTTCATGTGATTATCGTCACTAGGGGTGCAAGTGGATCAGAAAAAACCAATTAAACCGACAATCCAAACCAAACCAAACCGAAATATCATAATTTAGAAAAGAAATTCCTGATGTGCAAAAGTTGTCTCAACTAGTCAATCCTATTTTGCTATGATAGACTTTCATATGACTGTTTTTGCAGTATGAATTAATTATAGGCCACTCAAGCGAGAAGCTGTAAGAAGATATAGTCGTTGCAGGGAAATGTAGACCACCCATTGGATGACACTTATCGAAGTCCTCTCTAGTATGGACCAATTGATAGTACCAATGCATGCATGTTCATAATTTGTCATGTTAGAGTTTCTCTTTAAATGCATGTTGAGTAAAGCGTTTCTCACTGGGAGCTTTTACCACTGTTTGTGTTTTCTTGGAGTTTATTAATTTTCAGGCACTTCCACAGTGGGGTCAATCTCAAAACATCCATACTCCATGTTCACCTTTCACGGAACTAGCAGGATTTAGACAAGGATTTAAAATTTGCCATACTTTGTATTCTTTCAACCTTTAGTGCATTGAAAAGGCAGTGTTCTAATTCATTTGGTAGTTGTTAAATCATCGAAATTGTTGAGGAATTTATGTTGTCCACTTTTAAACCATTCCTCCTCCCTGTGGCTATCATAACTATAGTTTATAATATCTATATTGACTTGAAATTTATGTTGAACTTCTATTTTATTTGTATCTATATAGCTGGACACAGAACTGTCAATGGAAGACTTTTCATTATTGTGTTAATAAGTGGTAAGCCTGGACTCTATTATTTGATGGGTTTTGCTTCTGATTTAGGCTCTAATTATTTTTGTCTCAAATCTTTATTAGCATATGCTCTGTTCAGACTTTATTTTGTCATGGAATAAAGCCCCTGAAACATATGAACTGTGCTTTTCACTCTCTTTACCAAAAATATATTTTTAATTTGAGTATACTAAATGTAGCGAGGTTGTGATAATCTTTTGATTAACAAAATACTACAAATACAGTACACTTTTATGAGTAGTGGATGGCTGCTAGGAACTTAGACGAAAGGGTTACCACTCATTGCGTGCGTTCGGTCAACAATGCAACATAGCATATGTTAAAAATGCAACATATCGCGTGATCAGTTATTGGTATATTTTTTAATTTTATTTCAACGGAGTACTGATTTGCTTCCAAAATTCTATCACATGTCAATCAAGTTAGATGTCTTTGTAGGTTAAAGAAAGGTTTTCCCTTTAAAGGATTTGTATTTTGAGTTTTGTTGTATCATGTACGGCGTGGTAATATATACCCCTCTTGAATTACAATATCTATTAGTATATAATAGTCGGTATTTCCGTAAATTCGGTACATGGCTTGTGTTTGTGCATGTAATGAAAGTATTTAAGATAACACAACAAACAACACATGAATTGAATTCACAAGTCAAAGAATATAGTTTGATGATATTCTTATTTCAGATTTCCATTTAAGAGGAAACATAACAAAATTCCTCAAGTACAAAAATTGTTTCAACTAGTCAGTCCTATATTGTTCTATGTTATAATACAAATATGACTTTTTTATTCAGTATGAATTATAGGCCGTTTAACCGAGATGCTGTATGTAAGAAGACATCTTCCTTGCAGGGAATCGTAAGACCGCCCGTTGGATGACAGTAACCAAATTCCTCTTCAGCTTGACTAAGCAATTCTTGAAATAAAGGCTCGTTTAAGAATGATACTGGAACCAAGAACCTCCTTGCTTTCTCTCCAACATACACTGCAAGGTAGCCTTTTGGCACTTCCGCTTGTTTGCTAGATGATTGGCTTGCACTAAATGATGATCGTCTAATACCAGGTAAGCGAAAACCCATTCTTGTTTTGTTTATTGATAATAGAATGATCTCTAAGTAGTAGAAGAAAGAATTGCACTTGAATTTTTATGCTTCAAGGTATGAATGGTTTGTGTTGTTTGTAAACCCAATGTTGGATGTATATATATACTTTGAAAACCAATTGTATGGTGAGTGAGTTATTGGGTGGACGTTAGTGGGAGCCATGGCTCATTAATGATCACATGGCACTGTCTTGAAGGCTTTCATAGAGGACTGTATGAAATGTGAGATCACATACCCCACACCTTTTGGAAAAAGACTAGAGATAGCTAACTTAATATATTATAGACAAGCCCTAAACACATCATATATCTTGTTCTGGTTTTTATAAGACAAGTGATATCTACCGGTTCTTTAAATCCAATCAATAAACAATAAAATCTTCTTGAAAAATTATGCAACTTTATATGGATAGACCGCAGGCACATTTTGAGGTAACCGTATAATCTGGCTGTATATTTGCCTTCAACACAAGTAAATGTGTGATTTCTTGTCTCATGGGCCCCATCATTTCAAGTTACTATTGTAAACTATAAATGCACCATCTTCCATCACAACATCCCAAACCACTCAAGCTAACAAATTTAGATACACTTTTCCTAAATCTGAGAAATTCAGCTTATTTTTCAAACCATTAGACGATGGGTTTCCGATTATCTTCTATTAGACGTGCTTCTTTTACATGCAGCCAATCATCGTCAAAAGCTTTGAATGTGCCAAAATGTTATCTTGCTGTGTATGTTGGAGAGAAAATGAAGCGCTTTGTCATCCCGATGTCTTACTTGAACCAAAGCAGAGGAAGAATTCGTATATGATCATCCGATGGGCGGCCTTACAATTCCTTGCATACAAGATGTATTCTTACATATTACTTCTCGCTTCAATGGACTATAAATCTAGAGCTGCAAGAGATTGACATTAGACTAGCAGTGACATTTTGTACAATAGTCACAATTTATATTTGTATAGATTTTTCCTTTCCCTACTTTTGGGATGGGTTAGAATTGTCCATCTGAATGACAAATTCAGGAACAAAATATCTGTTATTATTTTTTTCTAATCATAATGACATATTATATTCAACACTTGAATAGGTTCCTATATGCTTCTATTTATAAGTTCTAAAAATAGAAAATATAATGTTTAGCCAAGTTATAATTGTAGATAATTTACCTTGTATCTAAGTTCAAATTTGTTTTACATGGCTTATGATTCTATGCTATCACTCCTTCTTCATCTAGGCAGAGAAATGAACTAAACATAAGTAGCAGAAGAGTTAAATGTTTGTTTTGTCTGTCCGGTGGCCTTAGAATATAACCTCAAAGGTCCCGAGAAGTTGTCTGATTACAACGACTCTGATTAAGGGAAGCTAAGCTAGAGCCTAGTACTTGGCTTCAGCGGATGGTCCAGTAAAACTTTGAAATTCATGTTCAACATCCAATTTTATGTGTAAATTATGGCTGAACACCGAACTGGCAATAAAAGACATTTCATAATTGGGTTATTAAGTGGTAAGCCTGAACCCTATTATTGATGGCCATAGCTTCTATTTTAGGCTGTACTTAATTGACCATAGTCATTGCTCACTATGCCTGCTAAATAAACTGACCATAGTCCTTTTTTTTAAGAGAGGTTATTGAATGTAGGGAGATTTTCGATAATCTTTTGATTAATAAATACCTAACATAAACTTTTATGTATAGTGGAGGGCTGCTAAGAACTTAGAGTAAATGGTTGCCATGAATTTAATGCTTTCTGACAACAACTTCGACGATAAGTCCACGTGAAGAGCACGAGAATTCCCTGTGATTGTGGATTCCATCATCTTTAAACATCACAAAAAATTGCAACATACAAATACAAATTAATCGGTGACTAAAACGTTGTTTTTGAGTTTTGTTGACGCATGTATGGCCTTGTAATATATACCAGTTTTGCATTACCGTATCTATTATTAGTATGTAATAGACAGTATCCAAGTATTTAAGATGACACAAAAATCAACAGATGAATTCATCAGAATATAATTTGATTAGATTCTCAAAATTGATAAAGAAATTCCTGATGTACAAAAATTGTCTCAACTAGTCAATCTACACTGTTCTATGCTAAATTTCATATGAATTTTTGCCGTATGAATTTATTATAGGTTGTTCAAGCGGGAAGCTGTATGTAAGAAGACATCCTCCTTGCAAGGAATTGTAAGACCACCCATTGGATGATAGTAACCAAATTCCTCTTCGGCTTGGTTAAGCAATTCTTGAAATAAAGGCTCGTTCAAGAATGATATTGGAATCAAGAACCTCCTTGCATTCACTCCAACATACACGACAAGATAGCCTTTTGGAACTTCCCCTTGTTTGCTAGATGATGATCGTCTAACACCAGGTAAGCGAAAACCCATTATTATTTTTTTGTTTCTTGACAATAGAATGATTTCAAAGTAGTAGAAGAAAGAAGTGAACTTGAATTCTGATGCTTCAACGAATGGGATGAATGGTTTGTGTTACTTGTAAACCCAATGATGGATATATATAGACTCTGAAAACCAATTGTATGGTGAATGAGTTATCGAATGGGTGTTTGTGGGAGCCATGGCTCATTAATGATCACATGGTACTGTCTTGAATGCTTTCATAGAGAACTGTACGAAATGTGAAATTACATACCCTACATCTTTTGGAAAATTAGTCTATGAAAGAGACCAGAGATAACTTACATAATATATTTTAGACAAGCTCTAAACACATCAAATATATTGTTCTTGTTTTTGTAAGACAAGTGGTATCTACTAGTACTTGATATTCAATCGATAAACCATGCAATCTTCTTGGAATCGGCTGCAACTTTGTATGGACAGACTACTACCACATGGTTGATCTAACCGTAAAATGTGGCTGATATATCAATTGGATATGTGACATGGATCAAAACATGAAATTTGGTTCCGCAATTGAGCCTAACATTAACTAAAACAGTAAAAGTAAAAACATCTTCCTTAAGTTTCTGTTTAAGTGTTTAGGAGGAGTGAAGAGGGTTTTGAAAAAAAGGAAGGATGGTGGGGAAGGAACGGAAGACTTTGGGATGGTTTAGAGGGCTTATATAAATTCTTAAAATTCAATCTATATTGTTATAAAACTCAAAATTAGAAATATATTAATCATACTGTTAAGAAATGTGGTTGAGCCTAACTCAACCCTACAAAACCGGTTGGTAGAGTGAGGATTGCCCCCACTTATATACACAAGTTCAGGCCATATATTGTCCGATGTGGGACTCTTAACACACCCCCTCACGCCCAGGATTGGACATCTGGAGCGTGGAAATAAATGGTGGGTGGCCCGATAGCGGAAACCATAGAAGGTGGTCCACCGGATCTTAAGCGAGACTCTGATACCATGTTAAGAAATGTGGTTGAGCCTAACTCAACCCTACAAAACCGGTTGGTAGAGTGAGGATTGCCCCCACTTATATACACAAGTTCAGGCCATATATTGTCCGATGTGGGACTCTTAACACATACATTAAGTATAGTTTCATTTTGAGTTAGAAAAAACATACTAGCAGTAAGTCCTTCTCTGCAACAAACAGGAAAAAGTATAATGTTTGATAAATACAAGTCTACCTGTTTCCCTTGAGTTTGTTGCTCAACATTTTAAAATAGGTTCATCAATAAAGTTCTGTAATTATAATAGAATATCTTGGCAGGGCATTGTTGCTAGACTTTTCTTTGGAAATGAATTATATAGGACTGTTGACATTAATAATTCAATATTCAGAACACAGTTTTCTGCCACTCGTGGATTCAAATCTGTACTACTACTATCTTCTTGTCAAGATGATTACTGACCAATCCCTTGATATAGGTTCCATTGTTGCCTCCTAACATAAATGATTTGTAGCCACTAATTGGCTTAAAAGTCATCCTAAGATGATTTTTGCTGCTATATGTCGACATTGAGCCGTGTTAGCAATATGAAGAGAACATGGCACATGTCTACACATACATGAGTGGCCATAAGTTATGCACTAATTTTAGCCTTCCTATCTCATTTGATTTCCAAGTGAGTGATCTACAAAAGGTGTGGTGTATGCACTCTTATTGAACTTACTGCTCCTTGATTGATTGAGACATCAAAAGGAGATATCACGTGATCTCTCATCTCATCTTATGGACCCCATCATTTAACAACCACTTCTCAACAAAATAGATTCCAAGAAACTCTTGAGACTATAAATACACTACCTTCCCTCACAACTATCAAAACTCATTCACATACTCAACCATCACAAATTGTTTACATTTTTCTTATATTTCAAAGCCTTACTTTTCTGAAACATTTGAAATGGGCTTTCATTTACCTGTAGTAATTAGATGTGTTTCATTAAGCAGAAGCCGAACATCACCAAAGGTACTTAATATGCCAAAGGGCTATCTTGCCGTGTATGTTGGAGAAGAAATGAAGCGGTTTGTGATCCCCATGTCATACTTGAGCCAAACTTCATTTCAAGACTTGCTGAGTCAAGTAGAGGAAGAATTCGGATATGATCATCCAATGGGTGGTCTCACAATTCCCTGCACAGAAGATGTTTTCTTGCATATTACTTCTGACTTCAATGGACTATAAATCTACAACTGCAAGAGACTGTCATAGACTAGTATTGACATTTTGTATAATAGGCATATTTTAAACTTGTAAATATTTTCCTTATTCCTTTATTGGGAATGGATGAAATTTGTTCATCTGAATGATAATGACTTACTCTGTAACAGATTATTTACCTCTGTAAATTTTGTCTAATTATAACGACTCAATTGGTTCCTCTCTGTTTCTATTTTTGAACTACTAGACTAGTGATTTCTTGTAAAAAAAGATGCTACCATGACCCTAAAGTTATGACGAAAGATTGATAAAACAATTTGACACTGTAGCATCTAATTTAAGAGATAGTCATTAAGCCTGGGCTGATAGTGTTATAATTTCTACACAAAGGTTTATAAAATACAATTGAATATTAGATAATACAGCAAATCACAGTCAAATAGATTCATTCGCGATCAATGATATATTCTTCTGCAGTTTGTGGTTCATCTATTTCCTGGTTTTTTCTTCACCACAGAAAACATATCGAATCTTGTGCTTCTTCCGATTCTATCTAAAATACAAAATTGGTTCTATCTTGAAGGGTTCATACTTGTTGCATTGTCCAAATCATATAACATCTTCTACACTCTGTTAATCATTGGTTATTTGTAACAGGTAACTTCATTTGCCTGTAAAATTTATCAGTGTGAAAAATATGTGAATTCTTTAAGTATGCACAAATCAAAATCAGTTGGTACTAATTCAGCATTAGTTAGTACTCTCATGATAGTTATGGATCTAGAAATTATAGTTCCTCAGATTTAGAGAAAAAATATTCTAACTTTTCTGGAGTACAAACAAAGACTTTATGAAACATTAGATTCAACTTCAAAAATTACCCTAAAATTAATTGCTAAATATTGGAAGATATGATTTTCTACTTTAAAGAAGGTTTGAGAATTAAACTCCTACTGTGTACATATTTTTACATGCAAAGAAACCCAACGAAAATGCAATAATGGAATTTCCTATCATCCTTCACCTTGTAAATATGAAATAATAGAATTTTTGTTAGAACTTAATCGAAATGGAAAGCTGAGTTTAGTAATTGATTGATCACACACTTGATCTCTTCTCATTCACAAACATATGGCTTGCTTACAATCATCGATAAGGCCCAATCATTTCATATCAAACACAATTAGTTTGTTACTTGTGTAACAAGTAACTTAACTACTTGAATACAATTTTAAGTAACTTTTGAATTATTCTTTAACATTCTTTCTTAATTCAAAGTCTCTAAATTAATCATATTGAGCATCTTTCTCATTTCTGTAAACTTATCAATCTTGAGTGGTTTTTCTAAAAGCATCTACTGAATTAAGTATATATTGAGTCTCTTACCTTTAAGTACTTAGCAACTTCCTTTACCATCAAATCATATAACTCAATTGCATAAAACTTCAGTAGCAATTATACAGAATTGTAGTTTAACATGTTCAGCATCTTTAAGATATCAATTATGTTTCTCTTCTAATTTTAATGCTCCTCAATATGTCGTATCAAACTCATTATTCATATTCAATTTGAAGTCTTAAATCTCAACATGGTTACTTCCTATTCTGAATAAATTATCTACTTACAAACACACTACACTGAGATTTCCTTGATTCAAACCTTTGACACAATTTCATGTTCTATTATGCATTCAGAATAACCATTACACTGCATGAATTGATCAATTCACTTTTTCCAAGTTTTTAGTTCTTGTTTCAAGTCATATAGTGCCTTATTATGCTTTAACACTTTGTTTCAAAACCTTTCACAATGAAACCCTTGAGGTTGTTTATCATAAACTCCCTACAAGACAACTTCAAAGGTAAGGATTGCCCCCACTTATAAACACAACATAGCCCATATCTCTAAGCAATGTGGGACTAAATCCACCCCTTCAAATCCAACACAATGAAGGTTTTGGAGGTTAACGAAGAAAAGTCAAATGCCGCAATTTAGGCCACTAGAGGCGGAGCACAATGAAGATGGAAATTCCAACACTTATTGTTTACTATTATTAGCCATAAGCTATGTTAAATTCTTATATTTAACCATACACCTTTCCATGTTCATAATGGTCACGTTCCTCCTCTAAGCCAAACTATTGTAATGTGGTGTGTATGTATGGTACAGCATTCTCATGTTGATTTCACATCAAGTCATGTAAGTTATAAAGTTTCTTGGATGTATATTCTCCGATTTCATCGATTATGAGTACCTTGAGTTATTTTTATGTCTTTTACTCATTTGTCACATTGAACCTTTTTTAAAACATGAAACACTTCATCCTTTGTTTGATCACCCAAATGAAAAACAACGAGTTTGTTGGATTGATTTGGACTTGCAATGTATATTATGAGATAATAAATGAATTCACAAACAAACAACAGATGAATTCACAAGAATATAGTTTGATTATGTTCTCATTTCAGATTTCCACTTAAGAGGAAACATCAAAATTGACAGAAATTCCTGATATACAAAAAATGTCTCAACTAGTCAACCTACACTATTCTATGCTAACATTCATATTAATTTCTTGCAGTATGAATTAATTATAGGTTGTTCAATCGAGAAGTTGTATGTAAGAAGACATCTTCCTTGCATGGAATGGTAAGACCACCCATTGGATGACAGTAACCAAATTCCTCTTCAGCTTGGCTAAGCAACTCTTGAAATAAAGGCTCGTTCAAGAATGATACTGGAATCAAGAACCTCTTCGCTTTCTCTCCGACATAAACTGCAAGATAGCCTTTTGGGACTTCCACTTCTTTGCTAGATGCTCGGGTTGCACTAAATGATGATCGTCTAATACCAGGTAAGCGAAAACCCATTCTTGTTTTTGTTTCTTGACGATAGAATGATTTCAAAGTAGTAGAAGAAAGAAGTGAACTTGAATTCTGATGCTTCAAGGTATGAGATGAATGGTTTGTGTTGCTTGGAAACCCAATGATGGATATATATATAGACTCTGAAAACCAATTGTATGGTGAATGAGTTATTGAATGTGGTTTAGTGGGGAGCCATGGTTCATTAATGATCACATGGCACTGCCTTGAAAGCTGTCATAGAGGACTACACGAAATGTGAGATTACATACCCCACCTTTTGGAAATTTATAGCCTTTGAAAGAGACTTGTTATGGATTGCTTCATATGTTTCAGACAAGCTCTAAACATATCAAATATTTTATTCGTATGTCTACCAGTACTTGAAATCCAATCAATAAACCATGAATACTTCTTGGAAGCTGCTGCAACTTTGTATGAATGGACTCTCTCAATTCTTAAGCAATTATTATATCTTAGAGTAAGACCTCTAGACAGTAGCATGTTATCTGTTGTGAACCATAATTTGATTATCTCCAACAGTAGCAATTCATAAGTAGTGTTATTTCTCATAAATTCTACAGGTCATATATCAACATTAAGCTGTGTTGTCAATACGAAGAGAACATGTGCCATGTCTGATGCATGTCTTAACAGAAATTAGTAGGCATTGTACAAGTATTGAGTTTGACGTGATCACTTCTCATTTGATTTTCAGTGGTTACAGTTTGCCCTCTTATTGAACTTATTGATCCTTGATAGAGGCATCTAAGACAGCACCATGTGATCTATTGTCTCATGGGTCCCATCATTTTAACAATAACTTCTCAAACAAATGGATTTCAAGATACTATTGGAAACTATAAATGCACTATCTTCCTTCACAACGTCACAAACCACTCGAGCAAACAAATTTAGATACATTTTTCTTAAATCTGAGAAATTCGGCTTTTTTTCCAAACCATTTAAAGATGGGTTTCCGATTACCTTCTATTAGACGGGCTTCATTTACAGGTAGCCAATCTTCATCAAAAGCATTGAATGTGCCAAAAGGTTATCTGGCAGTGTATGTTGGAGAGAAAATGAAGCGCTTTGTTATCCCTATGTCTTACTTGAACCAACCTTCATTTCAAGACTAATTCGGATATGATCATCCGATGGGCGGCCTTACAATTCCTTGTGCAGAAGATGTTTTCTTGCATATTACTTCGGGTTTCAATGGACTATAAATTTACAACTGCAAGAGACTGACATTAGATTAGCAGTGACATTTTGTAAAATAGTCACAACTTAGATTTGTATAGATTTTTCCTTTCCTTACTTTTGGAATAGGTTAAAATTGTCCATCCGAATGAAAAATTCAGGAAAAAATTATTTGTTATTATTTATTTCTAATCATAATAACACATTATATTCAACGACTGATTTGGCTCCTATATGCTTCTATTTATAAATTCTAAAACTGACTTCTATTAGGGAAAAATGAATATTTATTTTTTATCAAATTTCTGTTCATTAAGTCATATTGTAGGAAGTTCTTATCATTTATTGGCCTAATAAAACAATTAGCCAAACTCTAATAGTAGATAAGCTATCTTGTATCTAAGCTTCCAATTTTACACACTCCTTATGCTTCTGATACTTACTGCTGCTTTTAAGTATCAGACTATTTCAATTGCTCAACTTAGAAGTCATGAGATATATACAGTAATGAACAAAAGGCCAATAGGAAACATTTCGTCCACTTTTAAAAGCATTCCTCCTCTCCATGGCTATCAAAATAAGAGTTTATATATAGATTGTGGATGGACACAACTGGCAATGAAGACTTTTCATAATTTGGTCAATAAGTGATAAGCCTGAACTCTATTATTTGATGAGCTTAGCTTCTGTTTTAGTCTATAATGTTCATTAATATATTGCTCACTGCGTTTTATGATTTTTTGTTTGAGTTTTGTTGTATCATGTATGGACTATGCCCTCGCCAGTACCAATTTCGTACGTTACCATATCAATAAAATAAGTGCATGAGTTATGTTTGTGAATAGAATGCAAGGATTTAAGGTCGCACAAAAAATAACAAATGAACTCACATGAATATAGTTTGATGAGATTGTCATTTCAGATTTCCACTAAAGAGGAAACATCATAATGGATAACAAAATTCTGGATGTACAAATTTTTTCTCAACTAGTCAATCCTACACTGTTCTATGTTATCAAAGCTAATATGACTTTTTTTTGGAGTATGAATTAATTATAGGTTGTTCAAACGAGAAGTTGTATGTAAGAAGACATGTTCCTTGAAGGGAATCGTAAGACCGCCCATTGGATGACAGTAACCAAATTCCTCTTCAGCTTGGCTAAGCAACTCTTGAAATAAAGGCTCGTTCAAGAATGATACGGGAATCAAGAACCTCCTCGCTTTCTCTCCAACATAAACTGCAAGATAGCCTTTTGGGACTTCCGCTTGTTTGCTAGATGATGATCGTCTAATACCAGGTAAGTGAAAACCCATTCTTGTTTTTATTTATTGACAAAAGAATGATCTCAAATATTTAGTTGAAGAAAGAAGTGAACTAGATTTCTGATGCTTCAACAAAGTATGAATGGATTGTGTTACTGGTAAACTCAATAATGGATATATATATATATATATATATATATATATATATATATATATATATATATATATATATATATCCAATTGTATGGTGAATGAGTTATTGAAGGAGGTTTAGTGGGAGCCATGACTCATTAATGATCACATGGTACTGTCTTGAAGGCTTTCATAGAGGACTGTACGAAATGTGAGATTACATGCCCCACCTTTTGGATGATTAGTGTATGAAAGAGACCTGACATAAGCTCTAAACACATCAAATACTTCTCACAAACCATTTTCATTTTCTGAATGGTTACAATGCTGACACGGCTTTGTAATGTGGGACATAAATTCAATTACTCTATCGAGTCATAAGAAGTCACTCATTTAATCTTTGAAAAGACCTCTAGACAGTTTCATGTGATCTCTTTATCAACATTAAGGTGTGTTGTCAATATGAAGAGAACATCATGTGCCATGTCTAATGCATGTCTGAAAATAAATGAGTAGGCATTGTACAAGCTAGCATTGAGTTTAACATAAGCCTTTCATTCAGAAGGTTGGGTTTGCACTCTTGTCGAACTTATTGATCATTGTCAGAGGCATCTAAGACATCACAATGTGATCTCTCATCTCATGGCCCCCATTGTTTTATCCATGATTTCTATAGCAAAGGGATCTTAAGAATCTCTTGGAAACTATAAATATAGTGTCCTCCTTCACAACAATCACAAATCACCCGTCAAACTTCAATAAATCTTTCTACATGTGACAAATTCAGCTGATTCTTCAAAATATTTGAAATGGGTTTCCGTTTACATCCAACTATTAGACGGGCTTCATTTAGCAAACATCATCAAAAGTATCAAATGTGTGAAAGGGCTACCTTTCGCCGTAGGTTGGAGAGAAAATGAAGTGGTTTGTGATCTCAAATGTTATATTTGAGCCAATTTTCATCCAATGGGTGGCTTCCAAATTCTTAGCATAGAAGATGTTTTCTTGCAATTTATTTCTCATTTCAATGGACTATAAATCAAGGTAATCTCACATTCATTCCACATTCAGTTTGGAAGAGAATGGCTTCCACATTCTATATATGCTAGTTATTAGTCTTACAAAATTCATTCTTGCTTGCACTGAAAGCATCAGAATTCAAGTTATCACTATTTCTTCTACTTCTTTGAGACCCTTCTACTACTTTGAAAAGAGACAAACTGGAAAAGAAGAAATTCTAGTTCACATGTTTATGCATGATGATGACAATTTGTTGGCGGATTTTGAGGATATTTCTAACCATTTGGTTTTTCATTTTGAGGAAATTTTCAATGCTGATAATAATTGCTTGGATAATAGTTTGATTGAGGAAACCATTCCTAGCCTTGTTGATGGACAAAACAATAATATGGTTACCAGTATTTCCAATAAAGAGGAGGTGAGGAATGTCAAATTTAGCATGAATACTAATGGAGCTTCAAGATTGGATGAGTTTGGTGCTAATATTTTTCAGTATTTTTGGTAATGACATGTTTGAGGCCTGTGTTAAGTTTTTCCTACTGATTGAATGCCTCCTTACAATAACAGTAACATTGATGGTGCACAGAAAGTGCTAGCTGGTGATCTTCAACGTGCTAAGTTCATTGCTTTTCGCAAAAGATCAGTTGAAGTCACCTGTTACATTGATGAAAGAATGTCTAACTCAGTTTGGATTTTTCAACGGCGTAAACTGGTTGCTCACAAACACCGGTTTAACATCACTCTACACGAGCAATCGTCCAACCTATGAATCGTTGACACTGGAGTTCCTAAGCTCTTACGCTTATAGTACTCCCAACAACGAAAACAAGCATCTACTCGGTACTGCTACGTTTCGGTTGTTCGGAACCGAATATTCCGTAACGCAAGAAACTTTCAATAAGTGGTTCGGTTTTCATTTTGGCGATGGTGTTTTCTTACGCCTTCCTGGTCACGCGACTTGGCAAGCTGAGGCTTTTGAGCTATGGGAGAATCTGACCGATACTAAACCTTCAGCGTGGGATGAGTTTTATACTTCTCACATTCATAATCCCGCCATTCACTATTTTCAGAGAGTGTTGAGCCACACCGTCTTCGGGAGGTTCAACAACCACAAGGTAAATCAGAGGGAGTTGTTTCTCCTTCAGTGTGCTTTTCACCCCGTCCCCTCAAATCCTGTCGCTTTCATGCTTTCTAACATTCAATCGGCATATGCAAGAGGGAAGACTCTTTCATTTTGGAGGGATCGTCACCGATATTGCGTTGAAGCTCAGTTTAGGTGATCGTCTTGCCCAGCTACCTTCCATTCCTACATTGTTCCTCGACATGGAGTATTGCCGAAATGGTCGTATTATCAAGCAAATGAAAGATGGAAGATAAAACCTCATAGTTCATAACCAAGTTGTTAGAGGCATCATTCTGCCATGTCCAGCCCGAACAAGAGCGCATAGCAGAGGGAATTGGTTTTTCAACCTTGATGCTCCATCGTCTGATGCTGCAGCTCTGGAAGAACAACCAGCTGAAGGAATTGATGAGATGCAATAAGCTATGGATGATGAAGAAGCTGCACAGACTCCGACCACTGATTTCTCCAGCATTAGCACTTCCGTCAGACGCCGTCGTAGGAATCAACAACTTGCAACAAACGATGAAATTCTCGCACCGATCATACAAAGGGATGAGCGCAACCAGAAATAACATGCTAAGATGATGGCTCTGATGGGATAGATCCAGCTAGAGCAAACGGCCCAAAGCGGAATAGTTTCAAGTGCAATAGAAGGACTTGACGCTGTGATAAGGCAGGTGCAAGAGCTGCATGACTATATCCATCATGTGGGTATACCTGATCATGTTGCACAATACGGACAGAGGAACCTACGGGGGCAGAGCAAGAGGCAGAGGACCGTAATAGTAGTAGTAGTAGTTTAGTTTTGCTTTTATTGTATTTTTCCTTTTTGTTTTTGTAGTCTACCTTTATCTCGCAACATTGAGGACAATGTCCGAGATAGTGTGGGAGAAGTGTAGTTAGTAATTCCATTTCTGTAAGAAACCAAGTTATTAATCAAATTATTCTCATTTATTTGATTTCCTCCATTATTTTTAGCCATAACAAAAAAATTTCCTTAAGAATGCATTCACTTGACATACCCTATGAGTATATAGGTTGATAGGCTGTGTTAGAAAACTGAGAAAAGACTTAACAAAATTGATACAGTCGTGACACCTTAGACCCTTAGATATGCGATATCGGTTTAAATACCTTTTATACCGAAATCTGAAGCTTTAGTTCTAAATTAGCCCCGAGTAGTTTATATTAGCAGTCAGCACCGCCTGAAGCACAAGCTACGCGGAGAGCCGATGCAAATAAGTGATTGATATTTAAATTGCCAAAAAGAAGAAAAAGAAGAAATATTTAAATTAAGCATGCAAATGATAAATCAATCAAGTTGCAAGGATGCAAAAACATACGGAAAAAAAAGACAAAGCAATGTCTGATGTTAGTTGGTGCAGAGGTATCTGATTCTCACAAGTCAAATCAGAGAAAGTTCCAACATGAACAATATTTTTACCTTTGTCACTTGCAGCTTTGCTCACCCTTGTCCATTTCATCACTTCTTCCTGGTTCTCCTTATTTTCTCATTCATTCCTTTGGTAGTTGAGCCTCTTGTATGTCCTGCTTTGTATCTGGAGGTTTTTGTTTGGGTTTCCATTGTTGCACTTTTGATCCATTACCACATTGATGACCAACTTTTTGACATTTATCACAATATAATGGCTTCCATTATAAGTTGCTTCATCTTCCTTCCTTCACAATCCTTAATGGTGATCTCATTTACCAACTGCTACGTGATATTCACTCACACTAATATCCTAGCATAGGATACTCTAAACTTGTTAGTTATACATTCATCGGTGACTAGAGGTAAACTTATAGCACTCTCAATTTTGCGGAAACCATTTTCCCCCATAGATGGAGAGGAAGTTGTAGTAATTTAACCCAAATTGGCACGGTTCTCAATAGGTCTTTTGTTAGGTTGAAATATGGCCTTCATTCTCGCAGTAGAATTGGCATTCCCCTGATGGTATATGGCCCCGTCTACAACACCTCATCCTTCTCAGCATGTGATCTGAATCGGAGGAGAAAGTACCATTCATCATGATAATAAAAATCTGGCAATTTGACGAAATTCTATGTCTTTATCATAAAATTCTTATTATTATTATTATTATTTGATTAATTGTGAATGCATCAATAATATCTACACATAATTGTTATATATCAATTGCACAAACAATTTTTTTGGAAAAAAATCAAATATAACTTTTCCAGAATGATGTTCATATGGCAATGATGTTATATAACCTTATTTACCAATTAAAAAACTTTTGTTAATATTTACAACTAAGAAACTTTCATGTACAAAAAAAAAAAAAAAACTCTGAGGTGAATAGATGGTAAATTAAAAAATGTTTAAAAGTAAAAGTTGAAAATGAAATGGTAAAGTAATTATTAAAAAAAAAAAAAAGGAGTGCAATTGGCATATTTGATGGTTAGTTGGGGTAGAGGGTTAAATGTGGTAGAGGTATGGAATAAATGCTTCTATTGAATAATGAAGAAAACAAAACATGTTTTACTGTCCTCTTTTTCAAGTCACCAACAATTGACCATAGTCATTGCTCACTATGCCTGCTAAATAAACTGATAGAGTTTCAAAATTAGAAAATGACAGGATATAAAACATATCAAAATTAGTTGTTGATGAAAATTAGAGATGTTTCAAGTCTGTCTGAAACATGATCATGATAATGTGGGACACACATTTAATTACTCTCTCAAAGACCTCTAGACACAATCATGTGATCTCTTGTGAACCATCTATGAACTAAATAGTGTTTTAATTTATGACTGATATTTCTCATAATTCTTCAGGTAAGACATCAACATTGTGTGATCAATGTGCCATGTCTGATGCATGTCTGAAAATAAATGAGTAAGAATTGTACAACTATTGAGCTTAACATGAGGTTTGCACTCTTATTCATCCTTGACAGTACCATGTGATCTCTAATCTCATGGCCCCATCATTTTAACAATCATTTTTCTCTACCAAACGGATTTCAATAAACTTTTGGAAACTATAAATATAGTGTACTCCTTCACAACAATCACAAATCACTCGAGCAATCATACTTGGAAACATTTTTCTTACATCTGACAAATTCAGCTTCTTTTTCAAAATATTTGAAATGGGTTTCCGTTTACCTGCAGCTATTAGACGGGCTTCATTTAGCAATAGGCAAACATCCTCGAAAGCATCGAATGTGCCAAAAGGCTATCTTGCAGTGTATGTTGGAGAGCAAATGAAGCGGTTTGTTATTCCCATGTCATTCTTGAACCAATCTTCATTTCAATCTTTGTTGAGTCAAGCAGAAGAAGAATTCGGATATGATCATCCAATGGGCGGCCTCACAATTCCTTGCACTGAAGATGTATTCTTGCATATTACTTCTCGCTTGAACGAGCTATAGATCTTACAATGAAGGATACTGACATAGATTGGCAGTGAAATTTTGTACAATAGTCATCATTTTTACTTGTAAAGATTTTTTTCCCTTTCCTACCTTTGGAATGGGTTAGAATTAGAACTGTCCTTCTGAATGACAAATTCAGGAAGAGATTATCTGTTATTAGTTTTCTAATCATAATGAAACAATATATTCAACAACTCAATGTTCTTCTATATGCTTCTATTTATAAATTATAAATTACAAAACTGGTCATTCCTTGGCAAATTTCTCTGACCTAGTAAAACATTCAGCCAAACTCTAAGGCTATCTTGAATCTAAGCTTGCAAGTTTCTTACATGTCTTGTGCTTCTATCAACTGCTTCTTCATCTAGGCAGAGTAATTAAGCTGATAAATTTAATATATACAAAAAAAGTTCCTTCATAATCTACAAAGAGAATGGATGTAAAACATGAATTCAAGTATCAAATAATCTAATCTCAATTGGAAATTTAAAAATTCGTAAGAGCTAGAAACTCGTCTCAATTTGTCTTTTATTCATGACTGAATATCTTATCTCTTACTATGTTTATTCATGGCTATGATACTTGAGTTTCAAAAATATCGGGCCCTATCCTACTAGCTAATTATTCGGGGAATAATTGTTATGCATTGACGGTGTAATAAGTTTTTCACTATCAGCAAACGTCAACCATTCAAATATGTGTGAAAATAGTTATAATTAAAATCAAATACTTTCAATCATCTAATGGTTATAATTGATTGACTGTTTATGTCAGCTAAATGTCAGGGAGGGTATGTAACTATTAGAAGAAAATAGGTAAAAGCTGTTGTGATTTTATTCCTCAGCATTAGGCTGGTTTATATAGAAGAGTTATAATGATTACAATAATATTCTCCTTAATGGAGAATAAAGAGAAATAATGACAAATAAAGGCAATATTAAAAACAATAATAAAACCGGTAAATAATATATTTTCCAACACCCCCCCTCAAGTTGGTGCATAGATATCTATCATGCCCAACTTGTCTATCAAATGCTCAAAAGTAGGTCTTGCCAAACTTTTGGTTAGGATATCTGCAGTTTGCTGACTTGAAGTCACGAAGGGTAGAAATATGATTCCAGCATCTAACTTCTCCTTTATGAAGTGTCGATCAATCTCGATATGTTTGGTTCTGTCATGTTGAACTGGATTATGAGCTATGCTAATAGCAGCTTTACTGTCGGAGTACAATTTCAATGGAAGCTCAATTTTCATCTTAAGTTCTTCAAGGACTCTAAGGATCCATAATCCTTCACAAATACCTTGAGACATAGCTCAAAACTCGGCTTCTGCACTGCTCCTTGCTACAACTCCTTGTTTCTTACTCCTCCATGTCACAAGATTACCCCAAACATAAGTACGATATCCAAGGTTGATCTTCTATCTGTAACAGAACCTGCCCAATCAGCATCGGTGAAGATAGACACATTTCTTTCCGCAGTCTTCTTAAAAAATAATCCTTTTCCAGGATTTCCCTTCAAATATCTTAGTATCCTATAAACTGCCTCAAGATGTTCCTCAAAAGGAGAATGCATAAACTGACTTACTACACTAACAAAGAAAGCAATATCAGGTCGGGTGTGTGACAAATAAATTAGTTTCCCAACCAATCTCTGATATCTTCCAGTATCAACAGGAACATTACCTTCTCCCCAAAGTTTAGCATTAGGATCCATAGGGGTATCTGCAGGACGGCATCCACTCATTCCTGTTTCTTTCAACAAGTCTAGAATGTATTTCTGCTGTGAAACCACAATACCATTCTTTGACCGAGCGACCTCCATGCCTAGAAAATATCTCATGAATCCCAGATCCTTGATTTCAAAGTCTACAGCCAATTTTTCTTTTACTCTTGCCATTTCCACTGTATCGTCTCAAGTAAGGACAATATCATCAACATAAACAATCAGGACAGCAACTTTTCCATCATGGGAGAACTTTGTGAATAAGGTGTGGTCAGCCTGTCCTTGGATGTACCCTTGTTTCTTCATGGACTGAGTGAATTTTTCAAACCAAGCTCTAGGAGACTGCTTTAATCCATACAAAGACTTATTCAGTTTGCACACATTTGCTCCAAATTTTTTTTCAAAACCAGGAGGAATGTCCATATATACTTCTTCTTCTAGATCGCCATTAAGAAAGGCATTCTTAACATCTAACTGATGTAGGGGCCAATCCAGGTTAGCAGCAAGGGACAAAAGAATTCTAACAGTATTCAATTTTGCAACAGGAGCAAATGTTTCTGAATAATCTATACCATAGGTCTGAGTAAAGCCTTTAGCCACCAAACGAGCCTTGTACCTTTCAATTGTTCCATCTGAATTGTACTTCACAGTAAAGACCCATTTGCACCCAACTGTCTTTTTTCCATCTGGTAGTGACATAACACTCCAAGTTTTGTTCTTTTCAAGGGCTTTCATCTCCTCAAGCACAACTTCCCTCCACTTTGGAATTTCTAGAGCAACCTGTACACTTTTTGGAATTTCTACACTAGACAATTTTGATGTGAAAGCAGACATAGATGAAGACAAATTTGAATATGATATAAAATTGGACATGGGATGTTTAGTGCAAGATCTGACAGGTTTTCTAATGGCAACAGGATCATCTATATCAGGATACAAAATACGACTCTCAGAAATAGAGATAGACTTACCTTTCCGTTTGTTAGGAGGTTGATCATCCCCCGGTTCAGATTCCTGGAAGTGTTGAGATGTGGACTCATCCCTTCCTTTATGGTGCTTTTTCACAAAAACCTTTCCTTTCCAAGTCCTGTTTCCTAATTCAAATCTATTTTCTTGAAGAGATTCATTATATTGTGGCATTTCAATTAGATCATCATTATTATTATTTTTAGGATTCTCATTGTCTTCTACAAGAGAAAATGTAGGCTCAGATTCACAAGATTCCTTACTCATAACAGGAATAAGATCAGATAAAGAATCATGGCCATTTTCTGTTGGTGCAAGTGTAAAAATCTCAGAATTTTGTGATACTGGCAAAGATAAGTTATTTAAAAAACTCATGTCCTCAATTTGAAACGAATCTTCGTTTATCTCCCCCCCTTGAAGATGAGTGTCATCAAAAAAAGGTTTATTTTCAAAGAATGTAACATCCATAGTGACAAACATTTTCTTATTTTTTGGATCAAAACATTTATACCCTTTTTGGGTTGGGGAGTATCCAACAAAGACGCATTTTATAGCCCGTGGCTCAAGTTTTCCAACATTTTTATGCTCATGAACAAAGGCTGTGCAACCAAAGATTTTTAAAGTCAAATCAGATAAAACACGAGTACTAGGAAAACAATCTTTGAAGACATTAATTGGAGTTTGAAAATTGAGAATTTTGGAGGGCATTCTATTAATTAAATATGCAGCTGTTAAAACAGCTTCTCCCCACAAATAATTTGGAACTTTATTTGAAAAAAGTAGAGCTCTAGCAACCTCTAGTAAATGTCTGTTTTTCCTTTCGTCCACTCCATTTTGTTGAGGAGTATTAGGACATGAACTTTGATGTACAATTCCATTTTTTAGAAAAAAATCATCAAGAATAGTATTAAAATATTCTTTGCCATTATCACTTCTAAAGACTTGGATATTTGTTTGAAATTGGTTTTGCACCATTAAAACAAAATTCTTTACAACCTAACAAACATCTGATTTCCCCTTTAACAAGTACACCCAACATACTCTTGTGTGGTCATCTATAAACGTGATAAACCATTTTTTGAGAGAGAGTGTACTTGTTCGGTTAGGGCCCCAAACATCACTATGAATAATAGCAAACGGTTTTGATGGTTTATAAGGTTGCATTGAAAATTGGGAACGATGATGTTTTGCAAACTCACATGCTTCACATTTAAACGAAGAAAAATTCTTATTGTGAAATAACTTAGGAAACAAGTGTTTTAAGTAACGAAAACTAGGATGACCTAACCTTAAATGCCATAACATAATGTTGTCATCTTTATTATTCAAAATAGAAAAAGACTCAAAGCAGGAACTTATTGTTTTTGAAGGTTGTTGTGATGCAGATCCAATGTCAAGGTAATAGAGTCCTCCACTCTCCTTAGCACTGCCAATCATCTTCCCCGAGTTCAAATCCTGAAAGACACAGTGAGATCGGAAAAAATTAGTTTGACAATTTATATCTTGGGCTAATTTGCTTACGGAGATTAAATTACACGATAAGTTTGGAACATGAAGGACATTTTTAAGAGTTAACATTGGAGACAACACAACTGACCCTTTACCTGCAATGGCTGAAAAAGAGCCATCTGCAATTTTTATTTTTTGATTACCTGCACATGGACTATATGAAGAGAACAAAGTAGATTCACCTGTCATGTGATCTGAGGCACCAGAATCTACTATCCAAGTATGACTGGGACTGACACTAAGAAATGCAGAATTATCTTTTGTTGCTATAGAGCAAGAAGGGGTTGGAGACTCGAGAAGTTTGTACAGTCTGTCTAGTTGTTCCGTAGTGAGTGGAAGTTGAGTTTGAGAGGATTGCTGCCCTTGATCAGAATTACTCGCCTGAAATGCACGACCACCTTTTCCGCGGCCATCGCCGTTTCCGCGGCCACCACCGTTTCCGCGGCCGACACCGGACTCATGTTGTTCGTCTTGGTTGGATCCGGTGTAGGCTTGTGATGGGAAAGGCCACTGGTTGTTGTTATTCGCCATAGGAAGGAAAACGGGTATGTGGAATGGGTCGGGTAATAAAGCGGGTCGAACAGAAATTTTTAGTTGTAGAAAACTTTACAGGAAACCCTAACCCAGTGCTCTCGATACCATATTAGAAGAAAATAGGTAAAAGCTGTTGTGATTTTATTCCTCAGCCTTAGGCTGGTTTATATAGAAGAGTTATAATGATTACAATAATATTCTCCTTAATGGAGAATAAAGAGAAATAATGACAAATAAAGGCAATATTAAAAACAATAATAAAACCGGTAAATAATATATTTTCCAACAGTAACCATCAGAATTTATTGTTGACGTAAATTTTAGACATTTTAAGCCTCTGAAAAATAATAATAATGCCATTGCAATGGTTTAAAATTAGTACCTGTGCATAGCACTTCGGTTTCCATTTAAGGACATAACTTTAACTCTCTGCCAAACCTAAAGAAAGACCTCTCTGAAAGTTTCATGTGATTTCTTGTGTATGACCTATATTTTTCTCCAGGTCATATATCAACATTAAGCTTTGTTGTCAATTTGAAGATAACATGTGCCATGTCTGATGCATGTCTGAAATAAAATTAGTAGGCATTGGACAAGCAGTTGGTTTAAAAATATTAGCCTTTCATTCTAAAGGTGGGGTTTGCACTCTTATTGAACTTATTGATCCTTGACAGATCCATCTAAGACAACACCATGTGATCTCTAATCTCATGGACCCCGACACTGAAACTCTTGGAAACTATAAATATAGCGTCATCCTTCACAACCATCACAAATCACTCAAGCAATCAAACTCAGATACATTTTCCTTAAATCAAGAAATTCAGCTTTTTTTTCTTCTAAACATTTGAAATGGGTTTCCTTTTACCTGCAGCTATTAGACGGTCTTCACATCGCAGTATCAAAACATCGTCAAAAGTATCAAATGTGCCCAAGGGCTATGTTGCGGTGTACGTCGGAGAGGAAATGAAGAGGTTTGTCATCCCCATTTCATACTTGAACCAACCTTTATTTCAAAACTTGTTGACTCAAGCAGAGGAAGAATTCGGATATGATCATCCAATGGGCGGTCTCACAATTCCTTGCAGAGAAGATGTTTTCTTGGATATTACTTCTCGCTTGAACGAGCTATAGATCTACAATGAAGAATACTGGACATAGATTAGCAGATTTTTGTACAATAGTCAATAGTCATCATTTTTACTTGTAACGATTTTTTTCCCTTTCCTACCTTTGGAATGGGTTAGAACTGTCCATCTGAATGACAAATTCAGAAAGAGATTATTTGTTACTAATTTTCTAATAATAATGACACAATATATTCAACAACTCAATAGTCATCATTAAAATTGGTATAGATTTTTTTCCTTTTCCTATTCTTGGAACGGGTTAGAATTGTACGTCTGAATGACAAATTCAGGAAGAGATTATTTGTTATTGCTTATTTATAATCATAATGACGCAATATATTCAACAACTCGATTGGCTCCTATTTGCTTCTATTTATAAGGTATAAATTTCAAAATTGGTCATCCAAAAAAATATGAAACAATATCTAGTTCTCCTTGGTTTATTATAATGATGACATAAGGGTACTATATGTTGTTAGCAAACTCTAGCTCGAATGCCTGCAAATTTCTCTAACCTAATAAATAAGAAAGCTTATTCACCCAAACTCTAGTAGTTGATAAGCGCTATCTTGTTTATAAGATAAATAAGAAAGCTCCTCCAACTATTCCAACTTCCATGAGATCCAATCATCAATCTTGTTTAGCATGTGATAGAACATTGGAAGCAAGGTTGGTAGAAATGAAATGAAAATGAAAAAGAAACATACCAATAACTTTGTATGTTGCAATTTTCCTTTGATGTTTAACGAAGGTGGCAGAGACGACAATCGAAAGGACTTTCCAGTGCACTCAATTAGCGGCAACCCTTTACTTTAAGCTCCTAGCAGCCTCCACTATTCATAAAAGTGTATATTATTATGTATTTTCCTAATCAAAAGATTATTATCATAAACTGCCTGCATTTGCTGTATTCTCTGAATTTAAAATATACTTTTAGTAAAGAGACTAACTATACAATAAAAACTTCAGCTCACATGTTAGGGGCTGAACTGCATGACTAAACAGAGTCTCCACAGAGCATGTATTAATATTATAGACGCACAATTAGTTAGCCCAATCCCATCAAATAAGAGCTCAAATTTACCACTTCTTGACCCAGTTATGAAAAATCTCCCACTAACAGTTCTCAGGGTCCAACCATAATCTACAAAAATAATAGTAGTAAAACATGAATTTCAAGTACAGTATCAAATAATCTCATCTCATTTAGAAATTTGAAAGTTCCTAAAGGCTAGAAACTCATCCAGTCTAGGCAATGATCGCTTGATTAGCCTGCTGTTATCGCTTTTAAATGGAGAACTTGACATAGTCTGATACTTGAAAGCAGCAGTAACCCATCTCATCATCACCAACAATCTCCCTATTACACCGGTTCGAGCATGACCATAGCAGAAAGATTAGTACCTAAAGAGAATATTGCAGCATCTTTAAATCCAAAATATATATTATGCAGAAGCTTCGGCTACTACAAACAGATATGCTTCACATACAATGCAGACTAATTAACATTATTAAATGACTATGACTCAATAACATAAAAAAAAGGGGAAAAACTGAAACAAAATAAATTCAAGTTTATGTGAAATTCATCAAAGTAAAAATAAAATGATGATGTTATCTAAGACTTAAATTTTAACAGACAATCACAATCATTATATTAAAGGCGAAGGCATCCATAAAGGACAAAAATCAAAGATCGTAGTTATTTTTTCCATCAAAAAAGATTGCACCAGCCGGGAATCGAACCCGGGTCTGTACCGTGGTAGGGTACTATTCTACCACTAGACCACTGGTGCTTCTTGATAATAATGGTGCAAATAAGAGATTAAGCCCAACTCTATAGTTGATAAACCATCCATGTGATCTCTTGTGAACAAAACAATATGGATAACTCATATTTAATGTGTGACTGATAATAATTCTTCAGGTCAATATGAAGAGAACATGTGCCATGTCTGATGCATGTTTGAAATGAAATGAGTAGACATAGTACAAGCAGTTGGTTTAAATCAGCCTTTCATTCAGAAGGTGGGGTTTGAACTCTTAATGAACTTATTGATCTTGACATAGGCATCTAAGACAACACCATGTGATCTCTCATCTCATGTCCTCCATCATTCAAAAATCATTTCTCTAGCAATGGGATTTCAAGAAACTCTTGGAAACTATAAATATAGAGTCCTCCTTCACAAACATCACAAATCACTCAGGCAATCAAACTCACACACATTTTCCTTACATCAAGAACTTAAGCTTTTTTTCTTCAAAACATTTGAAATGGGTTTCCTTTTACCAGCTGCTATTAGACGGTCTTCACATCGCAGTATCAAAACATTGTCAAAAGTATCAAATGTGCCTAAGGGCTATGTTGCGGTGTACGTCGGAGAGGAAATGAAGCGGTTTGTCATCCCCATTTCATACTTGAACCAACCTTTATTTCAAAACTTGTTGAGTCAAGCAGAGGAAGAATTCGGATATGATCATCCAATGGGCGGCCTTACAATTCCTTGCATAGAAGATATTTTCTTGGATATTACTTCTCGGTTCAAAAGCATATAAATCTTACACTAAAGGAGACTGACATAGATTAGCCTAGAAATTTTGAACAATAGTCATCAATTAGATTTTTTTTCCTTTTCCTATCCTTGGAATGGGTTAGAATTGTCTGTCTGAATGAAAAATTCAGGAAGAGATTGTTTGTTATTACTTATTCCTAATCATAATGACACAATATATTCAACAACACAATGGGCTCCTATCTGCTTCTATTAATAAGCTATAAATACAAATCTAGTTTTCATTGCTTTATTATAATGATGACATAAGGGTACTACACACTGTAGGCAGAATCTAGATTGAATGTTCCTGCAAATTTGTCTAACCTAATAAAACATTCACCCAAACTAAGATATCTTGTATCTAAGACACAGTGTGTTTACATGTCTAGAGCTTTCGTCGTCTAGGTAGATTTATACCATAATAAATAAGAAAGATCCTCCAACTATTCCAACTACCATGAGATCCAATCGTCAATTTGTGAATGAACATGAGAAAAGAAACATACCAATAACTTTGTATGATGCATTTTTCCTTTGAGGTTTAACGAAGGTGGTAGAGACGACTTTCTTTCTTGTGCACTCAATTAGCAGCAACCCTTTACTTTAAGCTCCTAACATCCTGCACTATTCATAAAAGTGTATATTATAATGTATTTTCCTAATTAAAATATTATCATGAACTGCCTGTATTTGGTGGATTCTGTTAAATTAAAAACATACTCTTAGTAAAGAGACTCACAAGACGATAAAAATTTCAGCTCACATGTTTCAGGGGCTAAACTGCATGACTTAACAGAGTCTGCACAAAGCATGTATAAATATCATAGACGCACAATTAATTAGATTTTAAAACAGAAGCCAATCCCATCAAACAATAGAATTCAACTTTACCACTTCTTGACCCAGTTATGAAAAGTCTTCCACTAACCGTTCTCAGGGTCCAGCCATAATCTACAAAAAGAATAGTAGTAAAAACATGAATTTCAAGTATCAAATAATCTCATCTCATTTAGAAATTTAAAAGTTCCTAAAGGCTAGAAACTCATCCAGTCTAAACAATGATCTCTTGATTAGCCAGCTGTTTCCTGTTGACCATTTATTAAAGATTTTATACCTTTTCACTTTTAAATGGGGAACTTGACATAGTCTGATACTTGAAAGCAGCAGTAACCCATCAAATGTAAGATATGTTTTGGCACTCATTCATGGCTCCTGATACTTGAGTAGGAAAAAACAATGGGCCTTATCCTACTAGTAAATTATTCTTAACAACAGAGTTTATCAAATTAAGGTTCAACTAGCTAATTATTCTTTTATGCAGAAAATAAATCAATGGACAGAGCAGTTGCTGCTAGACATATTCAAAAGACTGCAAGCAAATATATAGGACTGTTGACTTGAAGTTCAATATTCAGAATAGCATATTTTTGTTAATTGTAGTTGTGGGTCCAAACATATACTTATCTCTTGTGAACTGGTGTTCAATTGCTATCTATCTTCTCTTCTGGTCAGCATGACTAATGACCGACCAGGCCCTCTATATGTGGATAAGTGGAGTTGCATCCTGATTACAAAATCAGTACAAATGTTAATACCTTTTGCATGGAAAATGATCAAAAGTCATAAGGCATTTGGTAGCAAATGTAGATCTATTGAATCTGTGACCAAAACAAAACTTTTTCTAACCTCTTTTGCAAGTCCCTTACAAATGACCACAGACACTGCTGCCTCTGTTTGCTAAATTGTTTTGCAGAGCAAACTTAAAAGAGTTTAAATTTAGAAAATCCATTCAGAAAATGCCAGGGTATGCAATTATCAGAATTAATTGTTTAAGTAAATTTTAGACATTTTAAGCCTCTCTGGAACATAATAATAATGCCATTGCAATGGTTTAAAAATTACATGCGCATACCACTTTCATTTTCTGAATGGTTATAATGTTGAAACAGATTTGTAATGTGGGACATAACTTTAACTCTCTGCCAACTCTAAGAAAGAACTCCAGACAGTTCCATGTGATCTCTTGTGAACAAAACAATATGCACAACTCATATTTAGTGTGCTACTGTTAGTGTATGACTGATATTTTTCTCCTAATTCTTCCGGTCATATATCAACATTAAGCTTCGTAGTCAATATGAAGAGAACATGTGCCATGTCTGATGCATGTCTGAAAAGAAATGAGTAGGCATAGTACAAGCAATTGGTTTAAAATTAGCCTCTGATTCAACAGGTGGGGCTCTTATTTAACTTATTCATCCTTGACATGCCCATCTAAGACAACACCATGTGATCTCTCATCTCATGGACCCCATCATTGAAACTCTTGGAAACTATAAATATAGAGTCCTCCTTCACAAATCACTCAGGCAATCAAACTCACATACATTTTCCTTACATCAAGAACTTAAGCTTTTTTTCTTCAAAACATTTGAAATGGGTTTCCTTTTACCAGCTGCTATTAGACGGTCTTCACATCGCAGTATCAAAACATCGTCAAAAGTATCAAATGTGCCTAAGGGCTATGTTGCGGTGTACGTCGGAGAGGAAATGAAGCGGTTTGTCATCCCCATTTCATACTTGAACCAACCTTTATTTCAAAATTTATTGACTCAAGCAGAGGAAGAATTCGGATATGATCATCCGATGGGCGGTCTCACAATTCCTTGCAGAGAAGATCTTTTCTTGGATATTACTTCTCGCTTGAACGAGCTATAGATCTACAATGAAGAATACTGGACATAGATTAGCAGATATTTTGTACAATAGTCAATAGTCATCATTTTTACTTGTAAAGATTTTTTTCCCTTTCCTACCTTTGGAATGGGTTAGAACTGTCCATCTGAATGACAAATTCAGAAAGAGATTATTTGTTATTAATTTTCTAATAATAATGACACAATATATTCAACAACTCAATAGTTTCTTATATGCTTCTATTTATAAATTATAAATTACTCCTACAAAACTGGTCATTCCTTGCAAATTTCTCTGACCGAGTAAAACATTCAGCCAAACTTTAATAGTTAACAAATATCTTGAATCTAAGCTTACAAATTTCTTACATATCTTGAATCTAAGCACGTGATAGAACATTGGAAGCAGGTCTGTAGAAGTGAAATGAAAATGAAAAAAGTGACATACCAATAACTTTGTATGTTGCATTTTTCTTTTGATGTTTAACGAAGGTGATAGAGATGACAATCACAAGGGCTTTCCATTGCACTCAATTGGCGGCAACCCTTTACACTATAAGCTCCTAGCAGCCTCTACTATTTATAAAAGTCTATATTATGTATTTTCCGTTTACCAGCAGCTGTTAGACGGGCTTAATTTAGCAGTAGCCAAACATCCTCAAAAGAGTTGAATGTGCCGAAGGGCAATCTTGCGGTGTACGTTGGAGAGCAAATGAACCAAACTTCTTTTCAAAATTTGTTGAGTCAAGCAGAGGAAGAGTTCGGTTATGATCATCCAATGGGTGGCCTCACAATGCCTTGCACGGAAGATGTATTCTTGCATATTACTTCTCGCTACATATAGATCCTACAATTAAGGATACTGACATAGATTAGCAGACATTTTGTACAATAGTCATCATGTTTACTTGTATAGATTTTTTTCCCTTTCCCACCTTTGGAATGGGTTAGACTTGGAACTGTATCTGAATGACATATTCAGGAATAGATTATTTGTTAATAGTTTTCTAATCATAATGACACAATATATTCAACAACTCAATGGTTTCATATATGGTTCTGTTTATAAATTATAAACTACAAAGCTGGTGATTCCTTGCTAATAAGAGATTAAGCCAAACTCTATAGTTGATAAGCTATCTTGAATCTAAGCTTACAGATTTCTTACGAGTCTTATGCTTCTATCAACAGCTTCTTCATCTAGGAAGAGCAATTAAGCTGTGATAAATTAAAAAATAACTCATTCAAATAGAATAGATGAAAAACATGAATTTCTAGTATCAAAAAATCTATTCTCAATTGGAAATATAAAAGTCCTTTAAAGCTAGAAACTTATCTAAATCGGTCTTTTATTCGCTACTGTATATCTTATCGCTTACTATGCTTATTCATGGCTCTAAAGGCTAGAAACTCATCCAGTCTAGACAAAGATCTCTTGATTAGCAAGCTGTTTCCTGTTGACCGTTTATTAATGATTGTATATCTTATCACTCTTAAATGGGGAACTTGACATAGTCTGATACTTGAAAGCAGCAGTAACCCATCAAATGTATGATATGTTTTGGCACTCATTCATGGCTCCTGATACTTGAGTAGGAAAAAACAATGGGCCTTATCCTACTAGTAAATTATTCTTAACAACAGAGTTTATCAAATTAAGGTTCAACTAGCTAATTATTCTTTTATGCAGAAAATAAATCAATGGACAGAGCAGTTGCTGCTAGACATATTCAAAAGACTGCAAGCAAATATATAGGACTGTTGACTTGAAGTTCAATATTCAGAGAATAGCATATTTTTGTTAATGGTAGTTGTGGGTCCAAACATATACTTATCTCTTGTCAACTGGTGTTCAATTGCTATCTATATTCTCTTCTGGTCAGCATGACTAATGACCGACCAGGCCCTCTAGATGTGTTCCCTGTAGCCTCCTAATATTAATGATTTGTAGCCAACTAACAATTATGATACATGCTAACAAGAGAATTATTGGTGGCTAGCCATATATATCAGTATTGAACCTCGTTATCGATGTGAAGAGAACATGTGACATGTCAACAAAAAAATGAGTAGCCATTTGACTTCCAAGTGGTTAATATGCCAACCTTTCATTGAGAAGGTGGGGTATATATATGCACTCTTATTGAACTTGTTGGAAAGACATTAAAAGACAGTACCATGTGATCTCTCATCTCATGGACCCCATCCTTTAAGGATAAGTTCTCAACAAAGTGGATTTGAAGAAACTCTTGAATGAAGACTATAAAAATAGACTAGTTTGCTTCACATCCATCACAAATCAAATCACTCACTTACTCAAGCATCATAAGATAGACACCTTTTTTCCCCTTAAATTTGATGAGCTTTAGCTTGTTATTTGAAACATTTAAAATGGGTTTCCGTTTAGCTGCAGCTATTAGACGTGCTTCATTTAGCAATAGCCAAACACCATCAAAAGTAGCGAATGTGCCAAAGGGCTATCTTGCGGTGTACGTTGGTGAGGAAATGAAGCGGTTTGTGATCCCCACATCATTTCAAAACTTGTTGAGTGAAGCAGAGGAAGAATTCGGATATGATAATCGAATGGGCATGTTTTCTGCATATAACTTGAGGCTTCGATGGTGTATGAATATGGGACTGCAAGAGAGTGACATAGATTAGTATTGACATTTAGTAGAATATAGGAATGTTGTAAATATTTTCGTTTTCCCTTTGATTGATTGGGAAAATGGGTGAAATGTGTATATGAATGAGATAGAAACACAATTTTGCAATCTATTATTATTTGATGTTTTGTGTAACACAGAATTGAATTGAAAGCTACGAATGATGTTATCTATATGGTGAATAATTTGATTATATATAACAATTTAACTTAACGTAATAACCAAAATCAGAACAAGAAATTAACTATACATGATTCTTGGTTAAATCAGAACAAGAAATTAACTATACATGATTCTTGGTTGAAGTAGGAGACACCCCCAATTTCAAAATCGTCACGAACACCACCTACCTGCATTGAAATTGAAAGGAAAACAAAACCCTAAACTCAAAATGAATGAGAAAACGAACAAAACCTAAACTCGAAATCAAAGAGAAAAGGAAACCCTAATCGGAGAGGAAAATGGAAAAAAAATTTGGACCATTTCTCGATTTGTGCGTGTCATCCTTGCGCAGGGGCCATGCTAATCTTCTCTGTATCGTTCCAATTTTATCGGATGTCCCCGAAGGGACAAGCTTAGTATGAGTAACTGCACTATATAAACACAATAAAATGAAACAAAGCAGTCGATGTGGGACTAAAACTAAGTAAACAGTTACTTCTTCTTCCGCTTATTATTTATTTCTCTTCTTCCATCAATCTGCATCTATATGTATGATTTGTTATGTTCTCAGCTTCACTTAATTAGTAGTGATTCATTATATATCATCATCATCATCATCAATTCTACACGCCACACTCAACATAATTCTTCAAGCTGCAGCATATATATACTAATTAATCACCTAATTATTGACTAAGCATTACTAATATCTATAATTATTATATTTAACTATTCATTCACTAGTTATTTACTAATTATATCGACCCCTTCTTTGTGAAACAATACTTCGTTTTTGTTGTATTGTCGTAGTACAATATACATTATTCAAAGCTACGATTAATTCTTTTAATTTGTAATCTCAACATTGAAAATAACTTAACTTGTTGGCTTATCTTTTACAAAGGTTATTCATAGAGTAGAATAAGTCATCCCGAAAGCATTTGTAATTTTGATGTTTGTTGGACATTTATAAATCACCCACCGAAGAGTGATTTGTTGGGGTTGTTTGTTCCCCAGTTAATACCGATATAATTTGTTTTTCCTTGGAATTTGACCCTCCATTCAGTAAATTAAAAATCATTCATATATCAAATTTAGTAATTAATATTCTTTTTTATTTATGAAAAATATTATTTAAAATAAAAATTTAAAAAATAATAATAATAAATAATAATAATAATAATAATAGCTCAAAATATGTAAAAATTAAATTAATCAAAAACAACTACATGTACCTTAAAATCTAATAGACAAAAAATAACAACAAATGAGTGACAATAATATGGCGAAAGGGAGTTTGGACATACGATGCAAAATCATCATAGTATAATCGAAGTCTCGCATTTTGTGGTTCAATATTTAAATTAGATGTATCATACCCAAATATTTTCATGTTTCGTCATTAGAAGGATATCGCAACACGCGTAAACTTCTTCAAACATTATATTTATTTATAATTTATTTACACCTAAAATTAATTAGAGTGTTAACATGAATGCACAATTATACAATTTTAAGGTTACACTGATAAGGACACGATCAAATTATATTGTAGTAAAATTATTGAGATAACATTTCCAAGGAAAATAGTTGATCACTACGTAGTAAACGACATACATCCAATGAACGACGCACATCCCGCTAAATCCTGATATTTTAAAACGGCTTTGATGATTTAGAAGATTAATGCTTTCTTATTGGACGATCGTGTAAATTTACTTTACATTGACAGTACATGTCCATTAAACTCTAAATATTATACATTAATATCATTGAATATATATATATATATATATATATATATATATATATATATATTAAATTTACTTCACAACTTGATTGTATACTATTATTAGTCTCTGTTATGTTGAGTGTATTTTGGACAATTTTTAACTTCCAAGTTCCCTTTTCAACTTTAAGAATTGTAATCTTTTGATTGCCTTAGTGAGAACATCGATAACTTGTTCTTTTATTAGACAATACATAACTTCAAATTTCCCTATGGTGACTTGATCTCAAAGAAAGTGGAATATGGTTTCTATATGATTTTTTTGTAACACCCTAAATATTCCCCCGCGTATTTTAAACAATTATCATAGTAAAATTCAACACATAAACATTTAGGATGCTACAGTTCAACAAAACATGCTCATGAAATCAAATATGTAACTCATATATACAAAAAAAAATATTAATAATAATAACAATAAAACATGTTTGAAAAGTCAACACATATTGTAGCGGAAACATCAATAACTTGACAAATTAACATAGTTTGTAATATTGCATGCGGTTAGAGTTTTGTTGATAAATTTATAATATCCGGTTCTGGTGTATGATCTTGTTTGAGTTTATTATATTCTATGTAGATTGTTTATTTCACTAATTCTCACTTAAAATACATTCATTTAAATTGTCATGGATACTTATAATCTGCAAACTAGGAGATGAGAAGAGAATTCCTGCAGGAAATACGCTTGTTGTTGGTTTGGAACTTTTAGAAGCTTTTTATCTGAATTTGCATGAGAAAGTGTATTCAAGTTCTTTTCCATGGAGTATGTACTTCTTACATCACTCCAAGATGGAATAAGGAAGAAGCACACCCAAGCAAGGAGAAGTTCCCCAAGACTTGGTTCCAAAGATTAGGGCTAAAGTACACAAGCCCATTGTATTTTGATTTCATCTAAGTATGATGGTCTCATGTCCCTTGAGTTATCATCTAAGTACGATGAGCTCATTCCTTTCGTCTTGTCAGAGGTCAGTCCCATGTGTCGAGTTGTCATCCGAGAATAACGGTCTCTTCTCAATCATTTTTCATCCCCACAGAGTTCAAATTTTCTGGTTTATTCAGGTATTCAATCAATCCATACCTTGAAGGTCTGAAAGTTATTGCTATCATCCATTCAGGTATGCAGATGATTGAATAGGGGCAGCTGTAATACCCTAAAATTTGCCCTTTTATTTATTGCAGAACTCAAGTGTTTTATGATTCATCATTCCGCAAGCATCGCATTGCATTCAAAATAATAACATAAAAATATAGTAATAATAAATCATGATCATTGGTATGTGCATGAGGCATGTCATTGAGCGAGACTTGTCAAGCATTGGAGCTCAAGAGAAAAATGATGTACACAAATAATCCAAGACAATTCCATGAGGTGTCATCAAAGAAAACAAAAAAAATGAAGTTTTATACCGTTAACCGGTTAACGCATTTGGTTAACCAGTTAAAGGGCGCGAATTGGGAAAAATGCTTCAAAAAGTGGTTGTTCAACTCATTTCCCTCCACATTTTCCCTTTATGTTTCCTTTTCATTTTTCACTTTGTTTTCACATTTCACATTTTCCTTCACATTGGAGTATTCTACCACATTCTAGCCCTTCTAGCATATTCCAAGGAATATTCCAAGTAATATTCTAGAACTCCAACTAACCCTAACTAACTCCAACCCTAACTCCAAACCTAACCTAAAGCCCAAGCAAGCTTCATTACCAAACCTCATGTCAAACCTATACACTATATTAACCCTAATCATTCCAAAGCAAGGGGTGGGGACCTCATTTTTCACCATTTTCATCTTCAATCTCTCATTTCTCTCTCAATTCTCCCACTTTTTCACCTTTCACCAAGAGCTTCTTCATAGAAGTTCTTCAAATTCTTCATTGGAATTTGAAGAACTTGAAGTTAAACCTTCATCAATCATCAATTGTGGAGCTTATTTGAAGAAGCAATTATGTTTTTGGAGTGATTTTTTAGCATTGGAAGTGATTAATCAAGAAGCATCAAGAACGAATCGTATTTATTTTGCATTCGCGAATCTTCGGTTTTCTTCTCTGTTTGCACTTCGATCTACACCGTAACATTCACCGAAATAATCCTCCGCTTCGTAGGTTGGTGATCTAAAATCGCTTCTCTCTAACTTATTCTCTTCATCTTGCCGAAACGACATTTTTTGCATGTTTATCGTTTCGATTGCGTTTTACCGTTCAATTGTGTTTTGATTGCGATTTGCATATTTCGATTGTTAGAAGCTAGATTTGTAGCTTAATATAGGTCCTAATAGGTGTTAGACACCTCTTTTAAGTAGAAAATTAGAGTTAACATGTTCATATATGTGTTAGGGGTCCTTAGAAGTAAGTTCATGACCATAAGTGCTTATTTCTACACTTTTTTCACCATTTTGTTCAGTGTTAACCGGTTAACGTATTTGGTTAACCGGTTAACACGTTAAAAAATTCCCTGGATTTGAAAAATTTAGGGCGTTAACTGGTTAACCTATAGCGTTAACCGGTTAACGCTGTTGAAAATATGAAAAATGTTTTTGTTCATTGCATGTTTGCATTGTGTCTTGATCATTCATATAGTGATAGATCATGATTTTAGGGAATTTTTAAGACCACTTTTGGTATCTCATTCCATCGTTTCGATTGGTTTCAACATGTTTTTGTTGCCTTTTGTATATTTTGTGCTTATTTGTTCATTAGAGCATAAAGTGTTTAGTGCATATTATTGCCATGTTCCAATGCATCATTTAGCATGTAAATGATTATGCTACATTCTGTTTTTGCATCCCTTGCATGTTCCATTAACCCGTACGCATCATTGCATCACATATTGTATGTTGAATTCTAGAAAATACATAATCATAAATATGTGTATGTGCTTGCATTTGGTTTGCATTTTGATCATAATCTCATGTTAATCCAATTCTGATTTTTGCATCAAATTGCATGATTCATTGTGTTGATTTTTGATATGTGCTCATAATCCACATTGTAAACACCCCAAATTTGCCCTCACTCATTTCACCATGGCTTGTGATTCTTTTCATATTGCATAAGTTCAATCATACCATCTCATATTGCATTTTTGCTTCACTGCATTGGTTCAAAGTCATTTGCATCTAGGGTTTGTGATCTGAGCAATTCAAGAGCCATCTGAGCCACTCCAAAGGCCTTCAATCATCTCAAGAGGGTCCATGTATGTTCAAGCATCATATTCTATCCTCCAAAGATCAAGGAAATCAAAAATCACAAGAACTGAGGAAAGGCATGGAAGCAGAGCCAAGCTTAACTGCACAAATGACCTGAAATTAGGGTTTTGGTTTCAGAGGCCATAACTCCAAATTTTTTGGTCATTCTTGTTTCTATTGGTCTCTATATGTTATGAGGATCATTCATATCAATTTTCATGAATAAATTCAATGAGGAAGGCCTCTGATCAAAAGATGACTTCTTGAGCAAGTCAGTGCAAAATCAGGGCATCTGAGGCCCGCAATCACCCAACCAAAGGGGTTTCTCCATCATTTTGAATGTGTATGATCTTTATTTGATCATAAAAGATGTTAGAAGTTCACAAAATTGAAGAATCTCAAGCCATTTGCAAAGTTGCCTTTTTGGGAAAGTGACTTGTAATGAAAACTTGCCATTTTGGGAAAGTTTTTCAACCTCCTCTTTTTGATTCAAAAATGCTTCAAATGAAAAATCTTTGGTCATGAAAGTTGTAGATTGGATCCTCCCATTTTCAAAAAGTACAAGAACTCATTCTAATTCATTTTGGATCAAGAGTTATGGCTTGTCAAAGTTGGGCAAAATCACTAAATTTTCACTTTTGCACCAAAGAGGGAAGCTTGCAAATTCACATGCCAAGCATTTCCATGACTTCAAAATGACTTCTAATCATCACATAAACATAACACATTGCCTAAAAGTCAGATTTGTGCCAAGAATTCTCAAGTTTCATGACTTGTGCATGAAGAAATCAAGAAAAGGCCAAACTTCATGAAATTTGCAAAACCACCCATAAGCTTCAATCCACTTGCTAATTGGCCTCAATCTGAATTCTGTGGTTTCCCTTGATCCTTGCTGCGCAGGACACCCCTTTGTCCTTGGCCTGAACTTGCCCATACCTCAAAGGACACTTAACCTTGACTTTTTGCAAAACAAGTCATACCAATCAGCATAGCCCACAACAACTCTCTGACCTATCAGAGGTTGATACATGGACCAAAAGCAACTCAACACACCACACAACACAAGTTGAAACCTCTCATAACACAGCATTCACCAAAATCCTCTCTTATGCATTTTTCTTCGAAACTCAACACACAAGCCTCAAACCTCAAAACAAATTCCACAGAACAACTCACCCTAACCCTCTGATCATTTCCCAACCATCACCTTGCCCTAAAAGGCCCACAATCAGAAATACGATTTTCACATTGCACAAACTGAGTTTCTGCCATCTTCATTTTGAGGCCACAAAAACTCCAACTAAGCATCACAAACACTTGAGGAAGATCATTGGAGAAGTTTTGAAGCAAAGAAGCAGCCAAACAGTGCCACTTTCGAAAGCTTCAGCTCAGGTAACCTTAAGAACAAATTTTCCAGAAGCTTGATTTTAGGTTATAAACTTGTTCTTCATGTTGCCCTGATCATGTTGATGCTTTCATTTTTGAAAATGGTTGAGTTTTGAAGATTTTATGTTGTTCTGAAACTTTGCCCGTGAATTGTGTTTTGATCTGATTCTCTTGATTCATGAAAAATAAATGATTTTTGTTGTGGGATTTAGATTCAATGATGTCTAAGGGTTGATTCTGGAGAGTTTGATAAGTTTTTGTTGCGTATTGAGTGAGATTGAAGAAATGGATGGCCGGAGAAGATGACCGGAACACTGTTCCGGTCACCTGAAAATCATTAGGGTTCAGATTAGGTCTTAATTGCGTAATTAGTGAGTTTGAATTTGGGCCGTTCATTTGCGCCGCAGGTCAATTCCCTCCCCTTTTTGTTTGAATCTCAGCCACTGGATCTGATTACTTCCATTAATTCATATTTTTTAATTCATTTTAATTGCATTTTCTTTACCATTTTATTAAAAATAGCAAATCATTTCTTAAAAATCTCATTTTTTGCACCATGGCACAAAATATTTTTCTCATTCTGAAAATATTTTTATTTTTATTTTTTGCATCAAAAATTATTTTTAAATCATTTAAATGTTTATTTTTAATTAGTTAATGGAAATTAATTAATTAAAAATGCATTTAGGTATTTAAAAATCACCAAAAAATTCACATTACATTTTGATACATTTATAAACATTATCCAACTCTTCAAACAAATTTATTTTTGGTTCTTGACCTACTTTGACATTTTTCATTGGAATAAAAGTTATTAAAAGGCAATATTTTGGTCTTAACTTAGAAAAATTCATTCTGCCTAACCATGAAGAGTTTGATGATGGTTCTTCTTGCATTGCATCCTTCATATCATGTAGTTTCTAGGGTAAAATTGGTTTGAATTTATCTTTCATTTTCAATTTAATGTGCATTTTTCCTTTTGAAGTGCCTTGAAACCCTAGTTGACTTGAGAAAATCATAACTTCCATTAGGTTAAGACTTAGGTCCCCTCCTTTGGGCAGTGAACTTGTGTAGGTTTAGGGTTCCTTTGATCCCATTTTCAATTTTTTATCATGTCATTTGCTTCTGATTTTGAATTTTGTGTTGTATGTTATGCATAAACCCTAATTCTTGCTTTCATTTGCATCCATCTCTCATATGCTTGCATTCAAGAACTTGCCATGACATTTTATGCATCAACATGGCATATAAGACATCTTAGGACATATTAGAATCATGTTTGATCATTGCATCATCCATTTGCCATGTTTTGCTTTCATTCCATTTCATGTGCATTCATAAACTTTCATGCCTCTTGTATGCTTCATTTACATCCTCATCCTTGTATGATCATCCACACCTATTGTCATGTGTTTGCATCATCTCTTAGCATCATTAATATCATGTGTATGCTTCTGACTTTGGTTTTCATCATGGCATTCCATCTCATTTTCATTTGCATTCCATTTTATTATTATTAACTTTTCAGGTGGTAAGTGTTTGAGAAGTGAATTTGCCTTCACTTCTCATAATCTTTTCTCATCTCTATTGTGCATCCTTGCTGCATTTTTCTTTTGCCTTAGAGTGAGCTTGCTCATTCATGCCTCCTTCTCACTTTCTTTCTTCAAGCAACTTATCTTCTTAAGTGAAGTAAGTTGACTTGCTTCTTCTGCTTCTTCCTCCTCCTTTCATCTTGTTCCTCCTTGGTGGCTCTTTGAAGATCTTTCTCTCTTAAGCCTCACAAACCCTAGGATCTCCATGTATGATAACAATTAGGGTTTGATTAGTCCCCCATTAGTTTTACCTTTTGTGTCATCTTTGAGTCTTCTCTTCTTACCTCATAATCAAGGACTAAACCTTAAAGGTTTTAAGACTTTGTGATTAGGGTTATGCTTATATCCTTTTATTAGGATGGAGTGTATAACTTTAATCCTAAGTGTTAAACCCTTAATGTGTTTAATTCCTTTAATCAATCCACATAATAATCACTAAGACATCAAGCTTGTAACTTGGGCCTTGCATTAGGGTTCTAATTCTTCCTTAATTGGTTAAGAAGGACTAACCCTAGTGTTAATGGACAAGTCCCCCTCAAGTTGTCTTACAAACCATAAAATTCATTTCTTAATCTTACCATTAACTAAAATCCATTTAATAAAGGTTTTGTTTTGTCATGAGGTTAATCCCTAATCATGGATTAAGTTGAGGAGCCAACAATGTTTCTAGTTTTAACTTAGCATTTACCTTTTCAATCATTGCATTATTTGTGCTACAATTGTCCAAAGTGATAGTAGACAACTTTGTATCAATGTTCCAATCCATTAAACATTCGACCAATGCACCACAAAGTTTTTCACTAGTATGAGGTACAGGAACATAAATAAACCTAACATAATAGGATTCACAAAACTGGTATAAATAATAGGCAATCAAACTAGTATATATATATATATATATATATATATATATTATGCAACTAACCTATTATTAGAAAGAAATTAGATTTACCTCAAAATGTGACTCTGTAAATTCCAGTTGCCATCAATGTAATGAGCAGTGACAGCCATATATCCCTTTTTTTGATTGCTCAAGGTCTAGAAGTCAGAAGTAATGGCCACTATTCCTTCAATATTTTCTAACAACTTCAAAGTTGATGATCTCTCCAAATTGTACACTTTGAGTATCTCATTTTCATGGTATTTCTACAAGGAACATGGAATAATGGTTGGAGAGAAGTTGAGTATCTTCTAAAACCAATATGATCCACTATTGAAAGCAGATATTAATGCAAAATAATTACACGTGCAAGCTCTTTCTTAGTATTTTCTGCATCATATATTTTAGTACTCAACTCTTGTTTACCTTGCATGGTTTTAGGTGTAAGAAATTTTGTCCTTTATCAGACGGTTTCAAAACCCTTTTTTTAGGACAACATTCCATATGTCCTTTCAAATGTGTTGTCCCATCATTTGATGATCCATTAAGCAAATTTGAGCAATAATTACATTTATCCTTATCTTTTCCTTCAACTTTGACCTTTGTAAAATGATCCCATACAATACTTCTATGTCTTGATCGACGACTTACAATTGTTTGGCTATCAACCTCCATATTATCATTTGGGGTGGGAAGAGAAACATCAGCTGAAAGGTTACCACTTTCATTAGGAGTGGGTTGATGTGTACTTTTTTGTGATATAGGTGGACATTGTGTTTGCGAGGTACCATCATTTTCCATGACTAATTATCCTGTTGAGTTGTACATAAGAACAAACTAAAATTTGTCAATATTCTACAACATTAATACAATTATAATCATGGCATAACATCAATAATTCATAAACCTTTAAGATTATTTTAATAATTTATGTATAGAGATTAAATTCAATGATTATTTTCTTAGAAGAGACAAGTACAAAATATCAAAGACTAATAGAACTACATGGCCTATAATTGTTTTTCCCATAAAGCCTAATTAAGGGTCTGTGCAGGTTGTGTTTGTGGCTCATCGACTAGCTGCTATGTTTGAGTGCAGTAATACATTATTTTTCAGTGAATTTTCTTTAGTTGATAGAAACAAGTGACCAAACCTACTAATACCAAAAAATAATTATTATATCTAAGGAGAGGTGAAAGCTCCATAAAAGCACCATAAACACTAGTTCAATTAGCTATTTTTAAGGAGGTCAACTAAAAGTTTATTTATAAGTTATCCCATGGAGTTTATCCATGAAAAGATAATGGTCGTATCATAAAATTATTGTTACAGGTGTATTAAAACACTAATCCAAATTCAAATAAACTTCAATTAGATTATACATTATACAATACTAAGTTTTCCTCATTAATAATCAATTAGATTATACATTAAACAAAACCAATCCATATTCCACAAATTAAATAATAAGCACTTAATTTGTTGTAAAGCTATCATGTGAAATTTCTACATAGTAAAAAACTATATTACAAATCATAACTTCATTTATGAGGGATTGGTTAACCCACACACTGCTATATACATACAGGAATATATCTATTATTTCAGAAATTAAACTGCTATCATAGAAAATTGAAAACCACTGCAACCACAAAAACACACACAACCCCATCAAATTCTCTTGCATTAAGAAAAACCCAACAAAATTTTCAGCTTAAAGTTTCAAGATTCCCACAAACAGAATCATGAAACGTCCAAAATAAATAGAAAATGTAGGATCAGATTCAAATCAAATAGAGATTGTTGGAAAAAAAACAAAGAAATAAATAAGAATGAAGAGATACACTACCGGTGATTAGAGAAATAGATTAAAATCACTATCATCGTTGTGCAGCTTGTTGTGTTAAGAGATAAATAAGAGTGTTGTTAGAGGAACCCTAGGTTTTGTGTAGATGATAAAATAAAAGGGTTTAGTCGTTCAAAACTTCAAATTTAGTTTTACTTTTAGGTATTAAAATATAATAATTAAATAATTAAAATAAGGGTATTAAAGTAATTTACATTTGACCTGGGCAGGGCGGGGTGGGTGCGGGGCCGGTATTATTATCTCCCGCCCCCTCACCCATATTTAAAAACCGGGTTTTCCCCGCACTCGTACCCAATGAAATCGGGTTTTCCCCGCTAATTTCGGGATGGATCCGGGCGGGGCCCGTTGGATCTGGATGTTTTTGCCATCCCTGTCTATCATAAAATTCAAAATAGAAATTAAACAACTTGGATTGTGCAAGAAAGGAAACAAATAAGAGAAAATTAATTGCAAAGTTAATTCAGAAATGAAAAATAAAGAAAAATAAAAAATAAAAATATAGCAAATTAGAGAAAACTCAAAAATGTGTTCATGAATTTTTTAGGAATTTTTTATGTATTTTGCTATTTTTAATAATAGAAAATGAAACTGAAAAGAAAATAAAAATAAAATTGAAATAAAGCAATGGAGGTCAGAATAACAACACATATCATGTTGAAAATAAAAAATGGGCTTAACAGGGTGTTTGAATAGCAAAAGGGTCCAGGTCCAACTGCGTAAGGTTCACACCAATTATTATGGACTTCAAATAAATATCAGAAATAATCTCGCGTGTCAGATCTATCCTATGCACATGGTGAGGTCAACAGATCAAACAAGGTCAACAAATCAATGGACATCAAAACACGCGCATGGTAATAACTGTGTACTGGCAAGCACAAACATTAATTGTGAAAACATAAAGTCATGTGCCTGTCATGCTTATTTTAATGTGTTGGCACTATCACAGCCGTTCAATTCAAAAAACTAACGGTCCATATTTCATCATCTCCCTCAAGCTTCCCTTCACATGTGTTTTACATATTTCCAGAATCCGGTGACCAAAGCTAGGGGCCCGTCACCGGAAAACTCATAGCATGAACAGAACTTCACAAAAATTGATCAAAAGCTCTATATCACATCATTTCATCATGCTGAACAAGAATATGCTATCAAAAATCACAAACAATAAGCATAACTCACAGATCGAAGCAAACAAAAATTGACATCAAGACTTTAAATCAATCATACACTCTCAATTCTCAATCATTTTCAAAAGTAAACACATCAGAGTGATTAGTGAAGCAATGAGATCATTAAACACACAATAAATTCAAGATCTAGATATGAGAATTCAGACGCATACCTGAACTTAGAGCTCTTCAAATCCACTAAGAAATCCCTCCAAAACATGCAAATCTACTCCTTAGCTTCTCTATTTTCAAAATAAACGCAAATAGAGCTTCAAATCCCTCTAAATTGTAAGATTCGAAACAACTTGCTTCACAAACGCACTATGAGAAACCTTTTCTTTCAGGTCAAATCAATGGTTGATTTGTGATCCTTACACTCTAAGGATGAAGAATGTGTGAAGATTTGAGGCAATGTGTGAGTGGTGTGAGAGTTTCGAAAGGAAATGCAAGAGTGCAAGAAAATTTGGAATTGTGAAACGTGAGAAGCTCCAACTGCAAAGTTCGTGCAAAGCTCTTTTATATGAGGTGTTTTGAATACTGATTAGGGTTTTAGTGTGAATGGAAGCAAGGAAAGTGTGATGGGGGATAATTTTGCCAATTTGCATGAAAGTTGGCATGAGGAGATTCATGCGTGCAAGCCTTCCACCAAGTGCATAAACTGACCTATTTTAATGCCCTTAGCACCCTTGGATCAATCTTGAGGCTTGAAATGCTTTGATTTTTGAATTATGAGTGGTTTTGTAAAATGGCCATTTTTGAAATATCTCTCTTGTAAGTCACGAATCCTTGTGATTTCTTGGGCAAAAATACTTGTCATGAGTTGTGTTTGAGTATGGCAACCATAATTGGTACATTAGAGGCCTTGAAAATGCATTACAAACCTTTTTCATTTGGTGTAATCTTGAAAAATACGGTAAAACCCTAAAAATTATCCAACTTCAAATGGCCATAACTTTTAAACCACAAAGGCTATGATAAAGTTCTTGGACTTTTGGGAAAAGGGATAGAATGCTCTAAAACTTTTATGTTTGAGGAAAATCCATTTGGAGCCATCTTGGTCATGAAAGAATAGATTGAAAATTAGGGCAAAACTATCCAAAAATAGAAACTTTTATTACAAGTCACTTTCTAAATTTGGCAAGTTCCTTCCAAACCCTTGATTCTTGATTCTTGTGATCACCAAAGCCATTCTTTGCCCTCGAGAGGGTCCATAAGCTTGAAAAACATGATTGGAGCCCTTGAAAACCATTGGTTGATTTTTCCTCTACTCAGTAGACCTCTTTCTTTATTTATAAGTAACTGATCAAATACCTGACTTCCTCAATGAATTTTTGCATCAAACTTCATCCACGTGCCTTATATATCACATAGAAGCCTTTTACCACAAGAATTGGTCAAATCCATGAGAATTTCTTGATCTGAGGCAAAATCCAAATTAGGGTTTATCTGTGTAGGAGCATGTTGCACCTCTGAACTTTTGATGGTGTTTCCCCCCTCTAGGGTTTTGAGGATGACTTTGAGCTTGTATAGGATATGAATATACCTTGTGAGCTTCTTGCAATATCACTTGGCTCTCAACTTGACTTTGAAGAATCCTAACTTGCTGAATGATTGAACACATGCCCTATGCTTGTAACCATGAATGTCATGCCTCATCTTTCTATGCAAAACGCCAAGATATGTGTAACACCCACTTTTCCCACAAAAATATTTATATAAATCTTTAATAAAACCAGAGTTACTTGTCCAAAGTGAAATGTTACATCATCATCGTTCATTAAAATCGTTAATAAAAGAAAACAGCGGAATCCAAATATTTAACGTCAATAGCTCAAAGGCTTAGCAAATCACACATAATAAGGTTCTTCAATTCAAGTTTAATTATAAAAATAAGTTGTTCTAAACATTAAAAGTAAATGTGGACAAAGATCCCTGTTCCCGTTACATATCAGAGCTCCTAGAACACAGACATCACACCAACGTACTTCTCAAGTACCTGAATTGTTTTTACTTCTGAAGAAGCACAGACGCAACAAAATAAACAGAGGGGTGATAAATAAATTCATAATATAACGGCACATACGACATATACGAAGAATTAATTCACCTCTAATCATACAAAATTATCAATCATATTATTCAATCAATCATAATGCAATGTGACTCAAATGCACAACGCAAATGCGGTACCGACTCATAATAACGATTCATTAAATAGAACCCCGAATGCATCGTTAACGTCTCCAACAAGACACGATCATCCCTGCAACCACGATTCTCAATGAATCCCGAATAATCACATCCACGACATGATTATTCCATCAAATGTATGCGCATGCAGACACAACAGCGCATACCATATCACAATACACATGAACACATCATGCTTTACGATCCTCATGATCTCATCAACCAATCATCAGTGCAACTTATTCACACACAGAGCATACACACATCTCATGTTATTCACAGTTATAACAATCTACATATTCATATAATTCAATTAAACACTTAAGCTTTCTTATGCAACTAATTACCAAGTCCTATATTCACTATTAGAACATCCTCAAAGTCTTATTTCACTAATATAATCCTACATTAGAAGAATGAGTCAAATCCACCTTAAAACGGATGAAAAATCACATTTACAGCGGCCTGACACGGCCTCCCGTGTCCCGTGACACGGCCCGTGTTAGGTGGCCTGGGGACACACCCCTCCAAATCACAAAAACTCATTTCCCGAAGCCTGACACGGCCACCCGTGTCATGGGACACGGCCCGTGTCATGGGACACGGCCCGTGTCAGGGCACCTGACTCCCAAAATTCTGATTTTTAGTTTTTCTCATTTTCTTCCTCCTTTCTCACTTGTACGAACCCCAATCTTTCTAGGTCGAATTTAGCACTCAAAACCAACCAATTCACATGTTTATTATCAATTTATACATATAACCTCAACTAGTTTTATTAATAAACTTTCCTAGATCAAATTAGGGAATCCATGAGGTTTAATCCTCTTCTTTGTTCATCATATCCCCTATAACCTTCATGAGCCATTCCTCCCAGTACCAAACACACAACACCAAATATATTTTCAAAACACATCGTATAATCATATTCATCAACAATTTCACAATATTGCATCAATTCAATCATTATTATCATAATCTCTTAAAAATACATAGGGGAGGAAGGAACTCCCAATTACCCTTCTATGTCCTATCACCAATCATAAACCCTTTTCTCCCCCTACCTTAAAATCGAAGCTTTCCTTCACAACTTTTGGTCTTGGGGATCTACGATCCTTGACCTTGCCCTTCTTCTCCTCTTTCTCCAGATCTCTCTGTTCTTCGTCAAAATACAATGAATGAGGTTTGTTTCTCTATTTTCTCTTTTTATAAAACATGAATTCCACCTTTGCCCCTTAAACCTCTAACCAACTCTTTTATATTATTTTATTTAAATAATAACAACATTATAATAGTACACCTTATATTATTATTATTATTCTCATAAAATACTTTCTTCACCAATTAATTCAATTATGCCATTAAAATATTAATATTTATTTCACAAAAATAAATATAAAAATTAAGGCGTTACAACTCTCCCCCACTTAATTATTTTCGTCCTCGAAAATGTACCTGAATGGAATAACTCTAGATATGATTCCCGCATCTTGCTCTTCAGTTCCCAGGTAACACTTCCACCAACAGCTCCTCCCCAAGCTACTCTCGCAAGAGGTATCTCTTTGCCTCGAAGTTGCTTCATCTTACGATCTTCAATTCTCAATGGTGAAGTCTCCATCGTAAGATTGTCACTGATTTGCACTTCATCTCTCTGAATTACATGTGACGGATCAGACACATATTTCCTGAGTTGCGATACATGAAACACTTCGTGCAAATTCGAAAGTTCCGGCGGTAATGCCACTCTGTAAGCAAACTTGCCTACTCTCTTCATAATTTGATAGGGTCCAATGAACTTAGGATCCAACTTCTTAGACTTCAACGCACGTCCAACACCGGTCATTGGGTTGACTCTCAAAAATACATGGTCACCCTCACTGAACTCTAAGTCTTTCCTTCTATTATCATGGTAACTTTTCTGTCGGCTCTGAGACGCTTTCATTTTCTCTTTGATCATCTGAATAGTTTCAGTAGTCTGCTGGATAATCTCAGGCCCAAGCATAACATTTTCACATGTCTCATACCAACACAGAGGTGTTCTGCATCTTCTACCATAAAGAGCTTCAAACGGAGCCATTCCAATACTTGAATGATAGCTATTATTATAAGTAAATTCAATCAGTGCCAAATGTGTATCCCACACACCACCTTTTTCTAGCACACAAGTTCTCAACAAATCTTCTAATGACTGAATAGTCCTCTCGGATTGTCCATCTGTCTGTGGGTGGTAAGCCGAACTCAATTTCAACTTAGAACCCAAAGCCTCGTGCAAACTTTTCCAAAACTCAGAGGTAAATCGCGGATCTCTATCTGATACTATACTTGACGGTACACCGTGCAATTTCACAACAACTCAGATATAAATCTCCGCCAACTTAGTTAACGGGTAACTGATGTTAATAGGAATAAAATGCGCGGACTTAGTCAACCGGTCCACCACTACCCAAATAGTATCCAGTCCTTTCGCAGTATTCGGCAAACCTGTCACAAAATCCATAACAATACTATCCCACTTCCACTCTGGGATCTCTAAAGGTTGCATCAGCCCCAAAGGCTTCTGATGTTCTACTTTTGATCTCTGACATCCCAAACAAGCATAAACAAAGTGTGCAATATCTCGTTTCATACCGTGCCACCAAAATAATTTCTTCAAGTCATGGTACATCTTCGTAGCTCCCGGGTGAATACTTAAGCTACTCCGATGGCTCTCTTCCAGAATTGCTTTCTTTGGTTCAACACTATCGGGTATACAAATTCTCTCCCGAAATCTCAAAATACCATTATTATCCAAACTAAAATCACCACCTTGATCATTTCCTTCGGTAGGCTTTAAGTCCACCAATTTCACATCTTGTCGTTGGCCTTCCTTAATTGCATCAAGAAATTCATTATTTATTCGTAACATGCCCAACTTGACACTTCTAGGTGTTACCTCACACACCATACTCAAGTCTCTAAATTGCTCAATTAAATCCATCCCTTTCATCATCATAGCCGACATATGAACTGTTTTCCGGCTTAATGCGTCCGCTACTACATTTGCCTTTCTCGGATGGTAACTTAAATTAAAATAATAATATTTCAAAAATTCTAACCATCTCCTCTGCCTCATATTAAGCTCCTTATGATCAAATAAATATTTCAGACTCTTATGGTCACTAACGACTTCAAATCGCGACCCATAGAGATAATGCCTCCATATTTTCAACACAAATACCACTGCAGCCAATTTTAAATCATGAGTAGGATAATTCCTCTCGTGTATCCTCAACTGTCTCGAAGCATAAGCTACTACTTTACCAACCTGCATTAACACACCACCTAAACCCATTTTAGATGCATCACAATGCACAACAAAAGCTTCATTCGGGTTCGGTAAAATCAATACTGGTGCTGAAGTCAATTTCTTTTTCAATTCTTCAAAGCTTCTCTCACAAGTTACATCCCAAATAAAGGCTTGACTCTTCTGGGTCAATTGAGTCAATGGCAACGCCAAATTAGAAAATCCTTCTATAAACCTTCGATAATAACCAGCTAAACCAAGAAAACTTCTAATTTTCGTTACCGTCTTCGGAGGTTCCCAATCAAGCACAACACTGACCTTCGAAGGGTCTACCGCTATACCTTCACCAGATACTACATGTCCCAAAACGCTCACTGCCTTCAACCAAAATTCACACTTAGAAAATTTAGCAAACAATTCGTTATCTTTTAACACTTGCAGCGCAATTCTCAAATGTTTCTCATGCTCTTCTTCAGACTTCGAGTATATCAATATATCATCAATAAATACTACGATGAATTGATCCAAGTAAGAATGGAATATTCGGTTCATATATTCCATAAACACACCCGGCGCATTAGACACTCTGAAAGGCATCACTGCATATTCGTAATGACCATATCGAGTTCTAAATGCCGTCTTCTGGATATCTTCCTCTTTCACTCTGATTTGAGGATATCCTGACCTCAAATCAATCTTGCTAAAAACACAAGCCCCTACAAGTTGGTCCATCAAGTCATCGATCATTGGAAGTGGATACTTGTTCTTAATAGTAACCTTATTAAGCTGTCGGTAGTCAATGCACAAGCGCATACTACCATCCTTCTTCTTAACCAATAACACTAGAGCACCCCATGGCGATACACTGGGTCGAATGAACTTCTTATCAAGTAAGTCACCAATCTGCGATTTCAATTCAGCTAACTCAGTAGCAGACATCTTGTACGGTGCCATAGAAATAGGCCTGGTACCAGGAATCAAGTCAATAGTAAACTCCACTTCACGCATCGGAGGTAACTCTGTAATATCATTGGGAAATACTTCAAGAAATTCATTCACCACTGGTAACTCTTCAATAGCGACCTTTTCTTCCATAGATAATAAAGCAAACACAACAAACATTTCCGCTTCGTCTTCCAGTAAGGTCCTCAGCTCTTTAGTAGAAACTGAATTGGAAAAAATTTCCTCTTTTAGAGTTAGGCATAACAATCTCTTCCTAAAGCAATCAATATAAACTCGGTTGGATTCCAACCAGTTCATACCCAAGATTATATCAAGCTTACTGAGTGGTAGACATGTAAGATCCACTCTAAACTCTTTATCAGAAATAGCCAAAACACAATCACGACATATCGAGGTAGTAGTCACAGACCCTGTAGATAGTGTATCAATAACCATTCCTCGACCTCTCTTGGTGATCTATGATCCTTGACCTTGCCCTTCTTCTCCTCTTTCTCCAGACCTCTCTGTTCTTCGTCAAAATACGATGAATGAGGTTTGTTTCTCTATTTCCTCTTTTTATAAAACAACAATTCCACCTTTGCCCCTTAAACCTCAAACTAACTCTTTTATTTTATTTATATAATAACAACATTATAATAGTACACCTTATATTATTATTATTATTCTCATAAAATACTTTCTTCACCAATTAATTCAATTATGCCATTAAAATATTAATATTTATTTCACAAAAATAAATATAAAAATTAAGGCATTACAATATGTATGTTTTAGGCTATGTTATATGATATGAAACAAATAGGGCAATTTGGGGTGCTACATCTGCACCTATTCAAGCAACTGTTAATCTGAAAAGGACGAGAGCATCAGCTGTCGGCCGTTCGAGATGAACTGTGGCTGAATACCCAAAAGTACCCGAACATTTGCACTATGTTGGAGAAAGAAAAGATAAGGGAAATAAACTCAACTAAAGAGAACTCTGCTTGGAGAAATTTGGTGTGGTGAAAAGTAACCCAATAATCAAGAAGAAATATCCCTTAAATGACACCAGGCGACTACTGGCTTGCCACGGTGACGGTGGACTCATAAACCCTGTCTTTTGAACGACGCCAGATGACTATTGGCTTGCTACAACGATGATGGACTCTGGAAATGAATGATTCCTTACGAATCTTACGTCTGTATACGTTTCTCAATGGTGAACTTAAGTTTGTGGGATAGACATGCACTAATCAGGATCTAGCATCTGAATATGCGTTGTAACGACTCTGATTAGAATCTGCATCTGGATATGCACTTTACAATTCTCTTCACATACCCTCTGGTCAAATATACGGTAAAAATGTGCATATGGGAGAATCCACATCTGGAAATACGCTGTTACCATTCTCTACACTACTTCGATAATATAAGCCACTGTCAGGATCTCGCCTGAGTTACGTTGAAATGACCCTCTTCATATACCTTATACGTCAGATACGTGGTACAAATGTGAACTTAGAATCCACATCTGAATATGCACTATTACGATTCTGAGTACTATTTCGACAATGAATATCACAGTCGGGATCTCGCTTGAGTTGCCCTGGAACGACCATGTTTACAATCCGCATCTGAAACATGCACTGTTACGATTCTAAAGCAAAGTTTCGATGATTTCTACCGTCAGGATCTCGCTTGAGTTGCGCTGAAACAACCTTCTTCTTGCAGTATACACTCTACCAAATAGATATGCATCCCAAGGTTGATCCACTAAGACTGGATATTGCGTCTGAGATACGCTAAATAAGAGATTCACTGATACCGAATCTGAAGCTAATCCACTGATTGGATTGATGATAACAAAAGGCATGACTCTGTAGGGGAAAATTCTCTTTGTAGAACTTCGCTAGGGGAATGAGAACGTCCTGACTGACATTCTGCCGAGGAACAAGGCAAAAATACTCTGACAATATATGAACCTGGCTGAGGAATGTGAACACTATTTGTATTACTCGTCACATTGGCCAAAAATAAATGGGCGACCTCAATGGGGAATGATTCAATGATGGAAATGAATCCAATCATGAAACTTTGTGGGGAACGACCATCTTCAGACTTGCATGGGGAGATGTTGAGTCCATACTCTTGTTGGGAAAAGAATTCTGAAAATTCTGACTCTATGGGGAATCACGCATTCAGCTACTTGCTGGGAAGAACCCACTGTGGATTGATGACTCCGCTTGGAAATGAGAAATGTTCGTCTGACTCCGAAGTTCTATTGGGGATACCACCCTATTCTTACTCAGCTGGGTAAGGTTTCATATGAACTCTACTGGGAATGGTGGGGATCATCTTCTACTGGACACGAGAGTGTAAGGTGTCTCTTGCCGGGGAGAAAACATCTGCTTGGGGAATACCATCTGGTAACATCTTCTTCTTGACTGCAAGACCTGCAACAACCAAGTATGTACACATATGCCCTGGGGAATTACATGGTATGAATCGATCGTCTAATGTCAATCGACATTCAAATTGATTTTAAATGTTTTCCCATTTTCGCATGTTAGTCATAAAGCCACCTAGTTTAAATGCAATCCTCTTTTATAAAAAAATTCAGGATATTTTTGCAAACAAAACAAACAAAATAAAAACAAAGATAAAGCTTTTTGATTGAATATTCTTTTATTGATGAGCCTGTAAATAGGCGAAAAGTTACATCAGGAAGCAACCACCTGGAAAGAGGTGATCACTGTAAATTGAGAAAAATAAACTATCATAATGACAATGTGAACGACATTCCAATGAGTTCCAATTCTGCTATGACCATTATGTCTTCAAAATTTCTTCGTTTCTGCTCTTGCTTTATGAAGAAGAAGATTGGACTGATTCCTACCCTTCGGGAATTGCCCAGTTAAATGAGACGATGATGTGATATAGATTACCCAGATCACAGTCATTTGCTTATTCCCTTATTTTGCGTGGACCGCCCTTTTGGGTTTTCAATCCACCGAGATACCCTTTTTTGCCTGAGTTGTCTAATGCAGATTTTCAACTCACCGGGTGTACAATTTTTTATTTATTATATCCCTAAATTTTGCCCGAGCCTTTAATTCTGTTTTTTACTTGTCGGGATGACTTTTTTTGCCTAGACTCTTTATTCTGTTTTTTTGTCCAGCGAGTCTTTTTATGCGAAGTATTTATTAACTGCGTCTGAGTTAACAGGGGACTAGAAATCTTCGCCATCCATATTAGTGAGCATCAGTGCTCCACCAGAGAAAACTTTCTTTACTATGAATGTGCCTTCATAATTCGGAGTCCATTTGTCCTTGTGATCTGAACCTGGAGGAATAATTCTCTTGAGTACAAGCTCACCAACTTGATACTCCCGAGTGCGTACTCATTGATCAGATGCCCGCTTCATTCTTCTCTGATAAAGCTGACCATGACATACAGCTGCTAATCTCTTTTCCTAAATTAAGCACAACTGATTATATCAGGCACGCACCCATTCAGCCCCGTCAAGGTTGACATCCATCATTACTCATAAAGAAGGATTATCGACTTCAACAGGTAAGACTGCCTCCATACCATACACCAGGGAAAAAGGAGTTGCCCCGGTAGACGTCCTGACTGACATTCAGTACCCATGCAAAGCAAACGGTAACATCTCATGCCAATATTTATAGGTGACAACCATTTTCTGCACAATCTTATTGATATTCTTATTTGCCGCCTCGACCGCGCTATTCATCTTTGGCCGGTAAAGAGAAGAATTGTGATGCTGGATTTTGAAGTCCCGACATAGCTCGACCATCATTTTGTTGTTCAAATTAGAACCATTATCAGTAATGATTCTCTCGAGAACTTCATATCTGCAGATAATGTCTTTCTTCAGAAATCTGGCCACCACCTGTCTGGTGACATTGGAATAAGATGTCTCTTCGACCCATTTAGTGAAGTAATCGACCGCGATCAATATGAAACAATGGCCATTCGAAGTAGTAGGCTCTATCTTTCCGATCATGTTAATTCCCCACATAGAAAAGGGCCAAGGAGATGACCTGACGTTGAGCGGGCTTAGAGGAACATGCACTTTGTCTACATAAATCTGGCATTTATGACATTTTCGGGCGTATGAACAACAGTCTGCATCCATTGTTAACCAGTAATACCCCAACCTCAATAACTTATTTGCCATTGCATGTACTCCAGCGTAGGTACCAAATGATGCCTCGTGGACTTCCTACATTAACATGTCTGCTTTGTGTCTAATCCACCATCTGAGCAAGACCATGTCAAAGTTTCTCTTGTACAGAACACCATCAACATTTAAGAAGAAACTTGCAACAAGTCGCCTCATTGTCTTTTTGTCATTGGAAGATGCCCCGACTGGGTACTCTTTACTTTTCAGAAAGCGTTTAATGTCATGATACCAAGGCTTATCATCAGACACTACATCAACAGAAAACACATATGTAGGTATATCAAGCTTGGAAATGTCAATCTTGGGGACATAGTTCCAACACATCACTTGGATGGTAGAAGAGAGCGTAGCCAGTGCGTCGGCAAACTGATTTTCATCACATGGTATGTACTGAAGCTTTACTATTGTGAAAAACGTCAACAACCTTCTGGCATAACCCATGTAAGGAATTAAGTGTTCTTGATGCGTATACCACTTGTCGGTAATCTAATTAATCACGAGAGATGAATCTCTGAATATATCGAGGGTCTTAATCCTGAGATTAATAGCCTCCTCTATTCCCATAATGCAATCCTCGTACTCCGTTTCATTGTTGGTGCAACCAAAATTAATTTTGGCGGCAAAGGGAAAATGAACACCTTCAGGAGTGATTAGAAAAAGCACAAACTCCGTGCCCATTGATATTGACAACCCCATCAAACATCAATCTCCATTTGGATTCAGGGTTTGGCCCCACTACAAGAGAAAATGGATTTTGCGACACATAGACTGCGACAGTTCCGTGAGAACCGTCCTCTTTTGAAAATTAGGACGGGGGCCACAACGGTTTTTGCCAACCGTTGTTTGGTTTTATAAAATACTCATAAATATCCATAGCAGTTTTGTTAGTAACCGCCCTAAGTTGTGGTATGCGTCCTCCAAAAAGAAGAAAGTAAACACGCTGGATTGGAGAAACGCTTAGGTCTACGACGGTTGAACAACAACTGTCCTCAAAATACATGCATGTTTAATTACCGCACCAAGTTGGAATTGGAAGCGATTAGATCTATGAAGGTTAAACAACACTCGCCCCCCAAATATCCCTAATGCACACCTAATATTGGAGAAAGAGGGATGCGATACAAAATTAAGAAAATTTGCTTTATGCAACTACCACTATTGCGCCTTGGTATCTCTCTCAACTCACACTGTCGTCAAAGAAACTACCACCACCAAGAATCTTAACAGGTTTCTTCTCAAACCATAATATGTGAATTGTTTGTTACTTCTATGGTCGCTGGGCAATCATGAACTCTATTATTGTTTGTGTTATTTTAATTTTGTTGGTAAAAAAAAATCATTTTTAGGTTTATGGTTAAATCTAAGATTGGGGGTATTTTATATGGAGTACTTATTTTTCACGTGCTACTGATTATTGTTCTTTACTTGTTTCTCTTAATAGTATTTCATATGGTTTTGATGGATCTAGAGTCAGTTACTCTATTGATACATGCTTTGATTTTGAAAACAAGGTGTTTGTTGAAATGTCACAATGAATTTGGTGCTATTGGTTTTAAGCTGAACATATTTGTTATGATATGCTTGCAAAGAGTGGTTGTCATAGGATAGCTAATGTCATAGGGCTGCTTCTATGACATTTCCTTTATTTTCTGTGGTTTTAATTGTTTGTTACTTCTAATTACTAGATAATGTTAAACTTGAGGGTAATTACAATTAGTCCATAACTCAAGACCCAAGCTAAATAACCAACTTCTTATAACTAGATATTGTGTTTTAGGATCTTTAATCACTATAATATCCCTAGAACTAAAAATACAATTGTTGACACATATTTGTATATTACTAGGGATTACTTGCATTCCATCCTAATACTAAATTCAACAGTTAGAATTTTCTGAAATTTAGTCTTGTATCTTGTGGGTTATACAAAAACATCAAGGGTTTGTTGAAGCTTTGTATGTGCCCAATACTATGCTGGTCCTATTTTAGTTTTATTTTTCAAATTTTATTTTATGTATGCTTATGATTAAAATGATTAGTAAATGTGAGTTCAGTGTGATTTTGAAGAATTTCTTGTTTACAATCAGGTCGTTGAAATTATTGTTCATAAATTTCATATATACATATATATTGTATTAAATTGGTTTATTAATTTATAACCATATGTAAGAAAACTTAATATACATGGGACGAGTTTATAAATAAATATTTGGTCCTCATGTTTCTACCGGTAGCAAGAATTGGTACCCCATGTTTCAATTGGTTGCAAGAATTGGTACTCCATGTCTCTACCGGTTGCAAGAATAGTCCGAACTTTTCATCCTCTATTAGTCTTGTCTTGATTTTAACTGAAGTCGAACCCTTGTATGACAAGCTCTTATTTGTCCTCCATTGGGCATATTAATAAGAGTGGGATTGAATTTGGGTTATAGATAGGAAAGTAGTTAAGTCTTTTATCTCGAAAAGGAAAAAATTATTAAAACACTGTAATCCAAGCACATGAAATGCTAGGATTAAGTAGAGGATTACTAAAACCAATCACTTTCAAAGAGTGATAGTCAAGTAATACACCAAACAATACATATCAATGCCAAACACAACACGATCATTGTGGCCACACACAATAACCACCAGCATAATTTATGTAGCAGATAACACACTTATAGATTTTGAATAGTGTAAGATAAGGGAAGAACAATACACTTGAATATAATACTTTCCTGTAATTAAACTGAGGATAAACCTTGCATTAGCAGTTACATAATACACAATAACTGTATTATTAATTACAACCACTTGAATTAGAGAGCTTATTCTCTCCCAAACCAATCCAACCAATAATAAACTGAGTGAGAGGCTTTCTCATTCTTTATTCTATTTAAATACATTACACTTAAGTATATAATTCTGGCACAACACAATTCTACATAGAACACATACCCTCATTGGCTACAAGAAGTTGATGTGTTTGATATTCCAAATCACGTAATAGTTTTGGGAGGTATTGTTGCCCCGTGGTTGCTCTCAATTATTATTTATTTTCATTCGAAGAGCAAACACATAGTTATGGAAGTGTAACATATAAAGTCATGGTTTATAAATTAGCAATACCATTGGTTGTATAATAGTTTCTATTAATAGATTATAGTTATATTTTTTAATTTTAATAAATAATGAATTTGTGATATAACAATTTGATATTTTGTGAAGGAAACTTGCTAGATATAGTGCAACAAGAGCACTTCACGAGTCTTTGACAAGGGATTGGAGCCAAATGAATGTAACTCCTGCTAATGGAAGAGTGTTATTACCCTGTTGAAAATGTTGTTGCTGCTAGTAATGCTCATGTAGATGTTGGAAGCTTGACATCTGAGCTGACCAAAGAGAAACTTGCTGATTTCCAAGTATATCTACTATATACTCTTCACACAAACATATATATTTGCATATGTATTGATTCATTATTTATGGAGATTTTAATTTTAATTTTAAAATAAAATGCAACATATTGCCATTGCCTTTATGTTTCAAATTGTAGTTTTTATCAGATTATTGTTGTAAAATTTTAAGGGTATGCCATCCAACTTGATCAACAATCACAATATAATACATTTGTGGCCACCGTAGCCGGTGTGTTATGTCTGCCCATAAAATCAATTCCCGAAGTCATTTATGAAGCCTAATTGCCTTATGTTGATTGGTCATGTTTGTAAAGAAGGAAAACCCGACGAAGTTGTTGACACGTGAGTGATTTGTGTTTATATTTGTAGTTTGTCATGCTGAAATACGAAGTAGTTTACCCTTTAAAGCGGTAGCAGTAGCATCATGGTTATATTTGTGTTTAATTGATGATGGGCTCTGTAGTTTTTTCCTTCCATATTATACATGAGCGAAGTATCAATCTCAACCCATTGACTGCAATTCCTCGGGTAGATTATCGTGGCTATGAAGTAATGTGGAAAACTTTGTGCAGGTACTAACAAGGAAGGGCATGAAGGTGATGAGTTTTTGAAGTTTCAGGACTTGGAAGAGCTTCAAAGTCACCATTTAGCTGATGTGGTGAAGCAAATGAAAGAGAAATACATGGACAGAAAGCAATTTCACAGTTACAGGGACTCCACGAGATTTTTTTTGTTTGGAGAATATTGATGATTTGGGTGAAGAGCCCTTACAAACACCACCACCAGATGTCGTGATAAGTATTAATTTGGATGTTAATACACCACAGTGTTGCAAGCCTGTGATTCAAATAATTGTAATATGATAAGCTTCTAACATATAAAGGGACATGGTGCTTGTATAAATGTAATATATATATATATATATATATATATATATATATATATATATATATATATATATATATATATATATATATATATTAGTTGAATAAAGAATATATGTTATTTTCTGCCCCATTTTGTACATATTTCTAGAAATAGTTTTTTTTTTTAATTTTAAAAATAAATTACCTGCGGATTTACCTGTGAAAAGGGAAATTTCCTACAAATTTATCTGTAAATATATTTGTGGAACAGAAAGTTGCAACAGTTGGAACCGTCATAATCAATAATAAAAATTAAAATCAAATGGAGAGTTACGACGGTTGTAATCGCCGTAATATGCAGATTACGTCAGTTTTCTACTTGTTGTGACAGTTAACGACGGTTGGTGTGACGGTTTTGACAACCGACACAATATGACCTCGCGACGCACGTTTCTACGACAGTGTTGTAACCGTCGTGACTTGCAAATTATGACAGTTTTAACGGTCGTAAACTCCCAAAATAACGATCGTAATTTGCCAATCCCTCCTCCGGGAGTGGTTCCTCGCAGTCTTTAGCTTTGAGGTACATGATGTCCTCATCAGGAAAGTCAAACTTCATGGGTTGATAATCATCCTCAAGAGGTTGTTGTGCAAGATAGTCTGATATCATACTTCCTTTGATGACCTTTTGCAAAGTGTATTGAATATCGTACTCAATCAACACCATATGCAACGTGCAACCCTTCCAGTTAACGCTGGTTTCTCAAAAATGTATTTGACATGATCCATCTTTGAAATTAACAGGATAGTGTGGGTCAACATATACTGTCTCAGTCGGCGAGCAGCCCGTGCCAAAGCTCAACAAGTTTTCTCGAGCAGTGAGTATCTTGATTCACAATTGGTAAGCTTTTTGCTAAGGTAGTATATTGCATGCTCTTTTCGACCAGACTTGTCATGTTGGCCTAGAACACATCCCATTGATCCTTCAAGCACAATCAAGTACATAATGAGAGGCCTCCCCAGAACCGGAGGCATCAGGATTGGAGGTTCCTGCAAGTATTCTTTGATCTTTTAAAAATCCCTTTGACAATCATCGTTCCATCTGACTGTTTGCTCTTTCCTTAGCAATTTGAATATTGGTTCACATGTAGTTGTGAGGTGAGATATGAAATGTGCAATGTAGTTCAATCTATCCAGGAAGCCACACACTTCTTTTTCTGTTCGCAGTGCAGGCATATCTTGTATGACTTTGACTTTAGCAGGATCTACCTCTATCCCTCACTGGCTCACAATGAAACCCAAAGGTTTTCCAGAACGCACCCCGAAGGTGCACTTGTTAGGATTTAACCTCAGACGAAACTTCCTCAGTTGTTCAAACAACTTTTTGAGGTTAACCAGATGCCCTTCTTCGTCTCGGGACTTGACAATCATGTCGTCCACGTAACATTCAATCTCTTTGTGGATCAAATCATAAAACAACGTTACCATTGCCCGCTGGTATGTTGCCCCAACGTTCTTCAAACCAAAAGGCATAACCTTATAGCAAAATGTACCCCACAGGGTATTGAACAGTGTTTTCTCCATGTCTTCCAGTGCCATCTTTATCTGATTATAATCGGAGAAGCCATCCATGAAGGAAAAGATCGAGAACTGAGTCGTATTATCAACCAATACATCTCACTAAGGCAATCAAAAGATTACAATTCTTAAAGTTGAAAAGGGAACTTGGAAGTTAAAAATTGTCCAAAATACACTCAACATAACAGAGACTAATAATAGTATACAATCAAGTTGTGAAGTAAATTTATATATATATATATATATATATATATATATATATATATATATATATATATATATATATATATATATATATATATATATATATATATATATTCAATGATATTAATGTATAATATTTAGAGTTTAATGGACATGTACTGTCAATGTAAAGTAAATTTACACGATCGTCCAATAAGAAAGCATTAATCTTCTAAATCATCAAAGCCGTTTTAAAATATCAGGATTTAGCGGGATGTGCGTCGTTCATTGGATGTATGTCGTTTACTACGTAGTGATCAACTATTTTCCTTGGAAATGTTATCTCAATAATTTTACTACAATATAATTTGATCGTGTCCTTATCAGTGTAACCTTAAAATTGTATAATTGTGCATTCATGTTAACACTCTAATTAATTTTAGGTGTAAATAAATTATAAATAAATATAATGTTTGAAGAAGTTTACGCGTGTTGCGATATCCTTCTAATGACGAAACATGAAAATATTTGGGTATGATACATCTAATTTAAATATTGAACCACAAAATGCGAGACTTCGATTATACTATGATGATTTTGCATCGTATGTCCAAACTCCCTTTCGCCATATTATTGTCACTCATTTGTTGTTATTTTTTGTCTATTAGATTTTAAGGTACATGTAGTTGTTTTTGATTAATTTAATTTTTACATATTTTGAGCTATTATTATTATTATTATTATTTATTATTATTATTTTTTAAATTTTTATTTTAAATAATATTTTTCATAAATAAAAAAGAATATTAATTACTAAATTTGATATATGAATGATTTTTAATTTACTGAATGGAGGGTCAAATTCCAAGGAAAAACAAATTATATCGGTATTAACTGGGGAACAAACAACCCCAACAAATCACTCTTCGGTGGGTGATTTATAAATGTCCAACAAACATCAAAATTACAAATGCTTTCGGGATGACTTATTCTACTCTATGAATAACCTTTGTAAAAGATAAGCCAACAAGTTAAGTTATTTTCAATGTTGAGATTACAAATTAAAAGAATTAATCGTAGCTTTGAATAATGTATATTGTACTACGACAATACAACAAAAACGAAGTATTGTTTCACAAAGAAGGGGTCGATATAATTAGTAAATAACTAGTGAATGAATAGTTAAATATAATAATTATAGATATTAGTAATGCTTAGTCAATAATTAGGTGATTAATTAGTATATATATGCTGCAGCTTGAAGAATTATGTTGAGTGTGGCGTGTAGAATTGATGATGATGATGATGATATATAATGAATCACTACTAATTAAGTGAAGCTGAGAACATAACAAATCATACATATAGATGCAGATTGATGGAAGAAGAGAAATAAATAATAAGCGGAAGAAGAAGTAACTGTTTACTTAGTTTTAGTCCCACATCGACTGCTTTGTTTCATTTTATTGTGTTTATATAGTGCAGTTACTCATACTAAGCTTGTCCCTTCGGGGACATCCGATAAAATTGGAACGATACAGAGAAGATTAGCATGGCCCCTGCGCAAGGATGACACGCACAAATCGAGAAATGGTCCAAATTTTTTTTCCATTTTCCTCTCCGATTAGGGTTTCCTTTTCTCTTTGATTTCGAGTTTAGGTTTTGTTCGTTTTCTCATTCATTTTGAGTTTAGGGTTTTGTTTTCCTTTCAATTTCAATGCAGGTAGGTGGTGTTCGTGACGATTTTGAAATTGGGGGTGTCTCCTACTTCAACCAAGAATCATGTATAGTTAATTTCTTGTTCTGATTTAACCAAGAATCATGTATAGTTAATTTCTTGTTCTGATTTTGGTTATTACGTTAAGTTAAATTGTTATATATAATCAAATTATTCACCATATAGATAACATCATTCGTAGCTTTCAATTCAATTCTGTGTTACACAAAACATCAAATAATAATAGATTGCAAAATTGTGTTTCTATCTCATTCATATACACATTTCACCCATTTTCCCAATCAATCAAAGGGAAAACGAAAATATTTACAACATTCCTATATTCTACTAAATGTCAATACTAATCTATGTCACTCTCTTGCAGTCCCATATTCATACACCATCGAAGCCTCAAGTTATATGCAGAAAACATGCCCATTCGATTATCATATCCGAATTCTTCCTCTGCTTCACTCAACAAGTTTTGAAATGATGTGGGGATCACAAACCGCTTCATTTCCTCACCAACGTACACCGCAAGATAGCCCTTTGGCACATTCGCTACTTTTGATGGTGTTTGGCTATTGCTAAATGAAGCACGTCTAATAGCTGCAGCTAAACGGAAACCCATTTTAAATGTTTCAAATAACAAGCTAAAGCTCATCAAATTTAAGGGGAAAAAAGGTGTCTATCTTATGATGCTTGAGTAAGTGAGTGATTTGATTTGTGATGGATGTGAAGCAAACTAGTCTATTTTTATAGTCTTCATTCAAGAGTTTCTTCAAATCCACTTTGTTGAGAACTTATCCTTAAAGGATGGGGTCCATGAGATGAGAGATCACATGGTACTGTCTTTTAATGTCTTTCCAACAAGTTCAATAAGAGTGCATATATATACCCCACCTTCTCAATGAAAGGTTGGCATATTAACCACTTGGAAGTCAAATGGCTACTCATTTTTTTGTTGACATGTCACATGTTCTCTTCACATCGATAACGAGGTTCAATACTGATATATATGGCTAGCCACCAATAATTCTCTTGTTAGCATGTATCATAATTGTTAGTTGGCTACAAATCATTAATATTAGGAGGCTACAGGGAACACATCTAGAGGGCCTGGTCGGTCATTAGTCATGCTGACCAGAAGAGAATATAGATAGCAATTGAACACCAGTTGACAAGAGATAAGTATATGTTTGGACCCACAACTACCATTAACAAAAATATGCTATTCTCTGAATATTGAACTTCAAGTCAACAGTCCTATATATTTGCTTGCAGTCTTTTGAATATGTCTAGCAGCAACTGCTCTGTCCATTGATTTATTTTCTGCATAAAAGAATAATTAGCTAGTTGAACCTTAATTTGATAAACTCTGTTGTTAAGAATAATTTACTAGTAGGATAAGGCCCATTGTTTTTTCCTACTCAAGTATCAGGAGCCATGAATGAGTGCCAAAACATATCATACATTTGATGGGTTACTGCTGCTTTCAAGTATCAGACTATGTCAAGTTCCCCATTTAAGAGTGATAAGATATACAATCATTAATAAACGGTCAACAGGAAACAGCTTGCTAATCAAGAGATCTTTGTCTAGACTGGATGAGTTTCTAGCCTTTAGAGCCATGAATAAGCATAGTAAGCGATAAGATATACAGTAGCGAATAAAAGACCGATTTAGATAAGTTTCTAGCTTTAAAGGACTTTTATATTTCCAATTGAGAATAGATTTTTTGATACTAGAAATTCATGTTTTTCATCTATTCTATTTGAATGAGTTATTTTTTAATTTATCACAGCTTAATTGCTCTTCCTAGATGAAGAAGCTGTTGATAGAAGCATAAGACTCGTAAGAAATCTGTAAGCTTAGATTCAAGATAGCTTATCAACTATAGAGTTTGGCTTAATCTCTTATTAGCAAGGAATCACCAGCTTTGTAGTTTATAATTTATAAACAGAACCATATATGAAACCATTGAGTTGTTGAATATATTGTGTCATTATGATTAGAAAACTATTAACAAATAATCTATTCCTGAATATGTCATTCAGATACAGTTCCAAGTCTAACCCATTCCAAAGGTGGGAAAGGGAAAAAAATCTATACAAGTAAACATGATGACTATTGTACAAAATGTCTGCTAATCTATGTCAGTATCCTTAATTGTAGGATCTATATGTAGCGAGAAGTAATATGCAAGAATACATCTTCCGTGCAAGGCATTGTGAGGCCACCCATTGGATGATCATAACCGAACTCTTCCTCTGCTTGACTCAACAAATTTTGAAAAGAAGTTTGGTTCATTTGCTCTCCAACGTACACCGCAAGATTGCCCTTCGGCACATTCAACTCTTTTGAGGATGTTTGGCTACTGCTAAATTAAGCCCGTCTAACAGCTGCTGGTAAACGGAAAATACATAATATAGACTTTTATAAATAGTAGAGGCTGCTAGGAGCTTATAGTGTAAAGGGTTGCCGCCAATTGAGTGCAATGGAAAGCCCTTGTGATTGTCATCTCTATCACCTTCGTTAAACATCAAAAGAAAAATGCAACATACAAAGTTATTGGTATGTCACTTTTTTCATTTTCATTTCACTTCTACAGACCTGCTTCCAATGTTCTATCACGTGCTTAGATTCAAGATATGTAAGAAATTTGTAAGCTTAGATTCAAGATATTTGTTAACTATTAAAGTTTGGCTGAATGTTTTACTCGGTCAGAGAAATTTGCAAGGAATGACCAGTTTTGTAGGAGTAATTTATAATTTATAAATAGAAGCATATAAGAAACTATTGAGTTGTTGAATATATTGTGTCATTATTATTAGAAAATTAATAACAAATAATCTCTTTCTGAATTTGTCATTCAGATGGACAGTTCTAACCCATTCCAAAGGTAGGAAAGGGAAAAAAATCTTTACAAGTAAAAATGATGACTATTGACTATTGTACAAAATATCTGCTAATCTATGTCCAGTATTCTTCATTGTAGATCTATAGCTCGTTCAAGCGAGAAGTAATATCCAAGAAAAGATCTTCTCTGCAAGGAATTGTGAGACCGCCCATCGGATGATCATATCCGAATTCTTCCTCTGCTTGAGTCAATAAATTTTGAAATAAAGGTTGGTTCAAGTATGAAATGGGGATGACAAACCGCTTCATTTCCTCTCCGACGTACACCGCAACATAGCCCTTAGGCACATTTGATACTTTTGACGATGTTTTGATACTGCGATGTGAAGACCGTCTAATAGCAGCTGGTAAAAGGAAACCCATTTCAAATGTTTTGAAGAAAAAAAGCTTAAGTTCTTGATGTAAGGAAAATGTATGTGAGTTTGATTGCCTGAGTGATTTGTGAAGGAGGACTCTATATTTATAGTTTCCAAGAGTTTCAATGATGGGGTCCATGAGATGAGAGATCACATGGTGTTGTCTTAGATGGGCATGTCAAGGATGAATAAGTTAAATAAGAGCCCCACCTGTTGAATCAGAGGCTAATTTTAAACCAATTGCTTGTACTATGCCTACTCATTTCTTTTCAGACATGCATCAGACATGGCACATGTTCTCTTCATATTGACTACGAAGCTTAATGTTGATATATGACCGGAAGAATTAGGAGAAAAATATCAGTCATACACTAACAGTAGCACACTAAATATGAGTTGTGCATATTGTTTTGTTCACAAGAGATCACATGGAACTGTCTGGAGTTCTTTCTTAGAGTTGGCAGAGAGTTAAAGTTATGTCCCACATTACAAATCTGTTTCAACATTATAACCATTCAGAAAATGAAAGTGGTATGCGCATGTAATTTTTAAACCATTGCAATGGCATTATTATTATGTTCCAGAGAGGCTTAAAATGTCTAAAATTTACTTAAACAATTAATTCTGATAATTGCATACCCTGGCATTTTCTGAATGGATTTTCTAAATTTAAACTCTTTTAAGTTTGCTCTGCAAAACAATTTAGCAAACAGAGGCAGCAGTGTCTGTGGTCATTTGTAAGGGACTTGCAAAAGAGGTTAGAAAAAGTTTTGTTTTGGTCACAGATTCAATAGATCTACATTTGCTACCAAATGCCTTATGACTTTTGATCATTTTCCATGCAAAAGGTATTAACATTTGTACTGATTTTGTAATCAGGATGCAACTCCACTTATCCACATATAGAGGGCCTGGTCGGTCATTAGTCATGCTGACCAGAAGAGAAGATAGATAGCAATTGAACACCAGTTCACAAGAGATAAGTATATGTTTGGACCCACAACTACAATTAACAAAAATATGCTATTCTGAATATTGAACTTCAAGTCAACAGTCCTATATATTTGCTTGCAGTCTTTTGAATATGTCTAGCAGCAACTGCTCTGTCCATTGATTTATTTTCTGCATAAAAGAATAATTAGCTAGTTGAACCTTAATTTGATAAACTCTGTTGTTAAGAATAATTTACTAGTAGGATAAGGCCCATTGTTTTTTCCTACTCAAGTATCAGGAGCCATGAATGAGTGCCAAAACATATCTTACATTTGATGGGTTACTGCTGCTTTCAAGTATCAGACTATGTCAAGTTCCCCATTTAAAAGTGAAAAGGTATAAAATCTTTAATAAATGGTCAACAGGAAACAGCTGGCTAATCAAGAGATCATTGTTTAGACTGGATGAGTTTCTAGCCTTTAGGAACTTTTAAATTTCTAAATGAGATGAGATTATTTGATACTTGAAATTCATGTTTTTACTACTATTCTTTTTGTAGATTATGGCTGGACCCTGAGAACGGTTAGTGGAAGACTTTTCATAACTGGGTCAAGAAGTGGTAAAGTTGAATTCTATTGTTTGATGGGATTGGCTTCTGTTTTAAAATCTAATTAATTGTGCGTCTATGATATTTATACATGCTTTGTGCAGACTCTGTTAAGTCATGCAGTTTAGCCCCTGAAACATGTGAGCTGAAATTTTTATCGTCTTGTGAGTCTCTTTACTAAGAGTATGTTTTTAATTTAACAGAATCCACCAAATACAGGCAGTTCATGATAATATTTTAATTAGGAAAATACATTATAATATACACTTTTATGAATAGTGCAGGATGTTAGGAGCTTAAAGTAAAGGGTTGCTGCTAATTGAGTGCACAAGAAAGAAAGTCGTCTCTACCACCTTCGTTAAACCTCAAAGGAAAAATGCATCATACAAAGTTATTGGTATGTTTCTTTTCTCATGTTCATTCACAAATTGACGATTGGATCTCATGGTAGTTGGAATAGTTGGAGGATCTTTCTTATTTATTATGGTATAAATCTACCTAGACGACGAAAGCTCTAGACATGTAAACACACTGTGTCTTAGATACAAGATATCTTAGTTTGGGTGAATGTTTTATTAGGTTAGACAAATTTGCAGGAACATTCAATCTAGATTCTGCCTACAGTGTGTAGTACCCTTATGTCATCATTATAATAAAGCAATGAAAACTAGATTTGTATTTATAGCTTATTAATAGAAGCAGATAGGAGCCCATTGTGTTGTTGAATATATTGTGTCATTATGATTAGGAATAAGTAATAACAAACAATCTCTTCCTGAATTTTTCATTCAGACAGACAATTCTAACCCATTCCAAGGATAGGAAAAGGAAAAAAAATCTAATTGATGACTATTGTTCAAAATTTCTAGGCTAATCTATGTCAGTCTCCTTTAGTGTAAGATTTATATGCTTTTGAACCGAGAAGTAATATCCAAGAAAATATCTTCTATGCAAGGAATTGTAAGGCCGCCCATTGGATGATCATATCCGAATTCTTCCTCTGCTTGACTCAACAAGTTTTGAAATAAAGGTTGGTTCAAGTATGAAATGGGGATGACAAACCGCTTCATTTCCTCTCCGACGTACACCGCAACATAGCCCTTAGGCACATTTGATACTTTTGACAATGTTTTGATACTGCGATGTGAAGACCGTCTAATAGCAGCTGGTAAAAGGAAACCCATTTCAAATGTTTTGAAGAAAAAAAGCTTAAGTTCTTGATGTAAGGAAAATGTGTGTGAGTTTGATTGCCTGAGTGATTTGTGATGTTTGTGAAGGAGGACTCTATATTTATAGTTTCCAAGAGTTTCTTGAAATCCCATTGCTAGAGAAATGATTTTTGAATGATGGAGGACATGAGATGAGAGATCACATGGTGTTGTCTTAGATGCCTATGTCAAGATCAATAAGTTCATTAAGAGTTCAAACCCCACCTTCTGAATGAAAGGCTGATTTAAACCAACTGCTTGTACTATGTCTACTCATTTCATTTCAAACATGCATCAGACATGGCACATGTTCTCTTCATATTGACCTGAAGAATTATTATCAGTCACACATTAAATATGAGTTATCCATATTGTTTTGTTCACAAGAGATCACATGGATGGTTTATCAACTATAGAGTTGGGCTTAATCTCTTATTTGCACCATTATTATCAAGAAGCACCAGTGGTCTAGTGGTAGAATAGTACCCTGCCACGGTACAGACCCGGGTTCGATTCCCGGCTGGTGCAATCTTTTTTGATGGAAAAAATAACTCCGATCTTTGATTTTTGTCCTTTATGGATGCCTTCGCCTTTAATATAATGATTGTGATTGTCTGTTAAAATTTAAGTCTTAGATAACATCATCATTTTATTTTTACTTTGATGAATTTCACATAAACTTGAATTTATTTTGTTTCAGTTTTTCCCCTTTTTTTTATGTTATTGAGTCATAGTCATTTAATAATGTTAATTAGTCTGCATTGTATGTGAAGCATATCTGTTTGTAGTAGCCGAAGCTTCTGCATAATATATATTTTGGATTTAAAGATGCTGCAATATTCTCTTTAGGTACTAATCTTTCTGCTATGGTCATGCTCGAACCGGTGTAATAGGGAGATTGTTGGTGATGATGAGATGGGTTACTGCTGCTTTCAAGTATCAGACTATGTCAAGTTCTCCATTTAAAAGCGATAACAGCAGGCTAATCAAGCGATCATTGCCTAGACTGGATGAGTTTCTAGCCTTTAGGAACTTTCAAATTTCTAAATGAGATGAGATTATTTGATACTGTACTTGAAATTCATGTTTTACTACTATTATTTTTGTAGATTATGGTTGGACCCTGAGAACTGTTAGTGGGAGATTTTTCATAACTGGGTCAAGAAGTGGTAAATTTGAGCTCTTATTTGATGGGATTGGGCTAACTAATTGTGCGTCTATAATATTAATACATGCTCTGTGGAGACTCTGTTTAGTCATGCAGTTCAGCCCCTAACATGTGAGCTGAAGTTTTTATTGTATAGTTAGTCTCTTTACTAAAAGTATATTTTAAATTCAGAGAATACAGCAAATGCAGGCAGTTTATGATAATAATCTTTTGATTAGGAAAATACATAATAATATACACTTTTATGAATAGTGGAGGCTGCTAGGAGCTTAAAGTAAAGGGTTGCCGCTAATTGAGTGCACTGGAAAGTCCTTTCGATTGTCGTCTCTGCCACCTTCGTTAAACATCAAAGGAAAATTGCAACATACAAAGTTATTGGTATGTTTCTTTTTCATTTTCATTTCATTTCTACCAACCTTGCTTCCAATGTTCTATCACATGCTAAACAAGATTGATGATTGGATCTCATGGAAGTTGGAATAGTTGGAGGAGCTTTCTTATTTATCTTATAAACAAGATAGCGCTTATCAACTACTAGAGTTTGGGTGAATAAGCTTTCTTATTTATTAGGTTAGAGAAATTTGCAGGCATTCGAGCTAGAGTTTGCTAACAACATATAGTACCCTTATGTCATCATTATAATAAACCAAGGAGAACTAGATATTGTTTCATATTTTTTTGGATGACCAATTTTGAAATTTATACCTTATAAATAGAAGCAAATAGGAGCCAATCGAGTTGTTGAATATATTGCGTCATTATGATTATAAATAAGCAATAACAAATAATCTCTTCCTGAATTTGTCATTCAGACGTACAATTCTAACCCGTTCCAAGAATAGGAAAAGGAAAAAAATCTATACCAATTTTAATGATGACTATTGAGTTGTTGAATATATTGTGTCATTATTATTAGAAAATTAGTAACAAATAATCTCTTTCTGAATTTGTCATTCAGATGGACAGTTCTAACCCATTCCAAAGGTAGGAAAGGGAAAAAAATCGTTACAAGTAAAAATGATGACTATTGACTATTGTACAAAAATCTGCTAATCTATGTCCAGTATTCTTCATTGTAGATCTATAGCTCGTTCAAGCGAGAAGTAATATCCAAGAAAACATCTTCTCTGCAAGGAATTGTGAGACCGCCCATTGGATGATCATATCCGAATTCTTCCTCTGCTTGAGTCAACAAGTTTTGAAATAAAGGTTGGTTCAAGTATGAAATGGGGATGACAAACCTCTTCATTTCCTCTCCGACGTACACCGCAACATAGCCCTTGGGCACATTTGATACTTTTGACGATGTTTTGATACTGCGATGTGAAGACCGTCTAATAGCTGCAGGTAAAAGGAAACCCATTTCAAATGTTTAGAAGAAAAAAAAGCTGAATTTCTTGATTTAAGGAAAATGTATCTGAGTTTGATTGCTTGAGTGATTTGTGATGGTTGTGAAGGATGACGCAATATTTATAGTTTCCAAGAGTTTCAGTGTCGGGGTCCATGAGATTAGAGATCACATGGTGTTGTCTTAGATGGATCTGTCAAGGATCAATAAGTTCAATAAGAGTGCAAACCCCACCTTTAGAATGAAAGGCTAATATTTTTAAACCAACTGCTTATCCAATGCCTACTAATTTTATTTCAGACATGCATCAGACATGGCACATGTTATCTTCAAATTGACAGCAAAGCTTAATGTTGATATATGACCTGGAGAAAAATATAGGTCATACACAAGAAATCACATGAAACTTTCAGAGAGGTCTTTCTTTAGGTTTGGCAGAGAGTTAAAGTTATGTCCTTAAATGGAAACCGAAGTGCTATGCACAGGTACGAAAACCTACTAATTTTAAACCATTGCAATGGCATTATTATTATTTTTCAGAGAGGCTTAAAATGTCTAAAATTTACGTCAACAATAAATTCTGATGGTTACATACCCTCCCTGACATTTAGCAGACATAGACAGCAGTGTCTATGGTAAATTAGCTGACATAAACAGTCAATCAATTATAACCATTAGATGATTGAAAGTATTTGATTTTAATTATAACTATTTTCACACATATTTGAATGGTTGACGTTTGCTGATAGTGAAAAACTTATTACACCGTCAATGCATATAACAATTATTCCCCGAATAATTAGCTAGTAGGATAGGGCCCGATATTTTTGAAACTCAAGTATCATAGCCATGAATAAACATAGTAAGAGATAAGATATTCAGTCATGAATAAAAGACAAATTGCGGCGAGTTTCTAGCTCTTACGAATTTTTAAATTTCCAATTGAGATTAGATTATTTGATACTTGAATTCATGTTTTACATCCATTCTCTTTGTAGATTATGAAGGAACTTTTTTTGTATATATTAAATTTATCACAGCTTAATTACTCTGCCTAGATGAAGAAGCAGTTGATAGAAGCACAAGACATGCAAGAAACTTGCAAGCTTAGATTCAAGATAGCCTTAGAGTTTGGCTGAATGTTTTACTAGGTCAGAGAAATTTGCCAAGGAATGACCAGTTTTGTAATTTATAATTTATAAATAGAAGCATATAGAAGAACATTGAGTTGTTGAATATATTGTTTCATTATGATTAGAAAACTAATAACAGATAATCTCTTCCTGAATTTGTCATTCAGAAGGACAGTTCTAATTCTAACCCATTCCAAAGGTAGGAAAGGGAAAAAAATCTTTACAAGTAAAAATGATGACTATTGTACAAAATTTCACTGCCAATCTATGTCAGTATCCTTCATTGTAAGATCTATAGCTCGTTCAAGCGAGAAGTAATATGCAAGAATACATCTTCAGTGCAAGGAATTGTGAGGCCGCCCATTGGATGATCATATCCGAATTCTTCTTCTGCTTGACTCAACAAAGATTGAAATGAAGATTGGTTCAAGAATGACATGGGAATAACAAACCGCTTCATTTGCTCTCCAACATACACTGCAAGATAGCCTTTTGGCACATTCGATGCTTTCGAGGATGTTTGCCTATTGCTAAATGAAGCCCGTTTAATAGCTGCAGGTAAACGGAAACCCATTTCAAATATTTTGAAAAAGAAGCTGAATTTGTCAGATGTAAGAAAAATGTTTCCAAGTATGATTGCTCGAGTGATTTGTGATTGTTGTGAAGGAGTACACTATATTTATAGTTTCCAAAAGTTTATTGAAATCCGTTTGGTAGAGAAAAATGATTGTTAAAATGATGGGGCCATGAGATTAGAGATCACATGGTACTGTCAAGGATGAATAAGAGTGCAAACCTCATGTTAAGCTCAATAGTTGTACAATTCTTACTCATTTATTTTCAGACATGCATCAGACATGGCACATTGATCACACAATGTTGATGTCTTACCTGAAGAATTATGAGAAATATCAGTCATAAATTAAAACACTATTTAGTTCATAGATGGTTCACAAGAGATCACATGATTGTGTCTAGAGGTCTTTGAGAGAGTAATTAAATGTGTGTCCCACATTATCATGATCATGTTTCAGACAGACTTGAAACATCTCTAATTTTCATCAACAACTAATTTTGATATGTTTTATATCCTGTCATTTTCTAATTTTGAAACTCTATCAGTTTATTTAGCAGGCATAGTGAGCAATGACTATGGTCAATTGTTGGTGACTTGAAAAAGAGGACAGTAAAACATGTTTTGTTTTCTTCATTATTCAATAGTTAACCCTCTACCCCAACCAACCATCAAATATGCCAATTGCACTCCTTTTTTCTTTTTTTTTGTAATAATTACTTTACCATTTCATTTTCTACTTTTACTTTTAAACATTTTTTAATTTACCATCTATTCACCTCAGTTTTTTTTTTTTTTTTTTTACATGAAAGTTTCTTAGTTGTAAATATTAACAAAAGTTTTTTAATTGGTAAATAAGGTTATATAACATCATTGCCATATGAACATCATTCTGGAAAAGTTTATCATATTTGATTTTTTCCTAAAAAATTGTTTGTGCAATTGATATAAAACAATTATGTATAGATATTATTGATGCATTCACAATTAATCAAATAATAATAATAATAATAAGAATTTTATGATAAAGACATAGAATTTCGTCAAATTGCCGAATTTTTATTATCATGATGAATGGTACTTTCTCCTCCGATTCAGATCACATGCTGAGAAGGATGAGGTGTTGTAGACGGGGCCATATACCATCAGGGGAATGCCAATTCTACTGCGAGAATGAAGGCCATATTTCAACCTAACAAAAGACCTATTGAGAACCGTGCCAATTTGGGTTAAACTACTACAACTTCCTCTCCATCTATGGGGGAAAAGGGTTTCAGCAAAATTGAGAGTGCTATAAGTTTACCTCTAGTCACCGATGAATGTATAACTAACAAGTTTAGAGTATCCTATGCTAGGATATTAGTGTGAGTGAATATCACGTAGCAGTTGGTAAATGAGATCACCATTAAGGATTGTGAAGGAAGGAAGATGAAGCAACTTATAATGGAAGCCATTATATTGTGATAAATGTCAAAAAGTTGGTCATCAATGTGGTAATGGATCAAAAGTGCAACAATAGAAGCCCAAACAAAAACCTCTAGATACAAAGCAGGACATACAAGAGGCTCAACTACCAAAGAAATGAATGAGAAAATAAGGAGAACCAGGAAGAAGTGATGAAATGGACAAGGGTGAGCAAAGCTGCAAGTGACAAAGGTAAAAATATTGTTCATGTTGGAACTTTCTCTGATTTGACTTGTGAGAACTAGATACCTCTGCACCAACTAATATCAGACATTGCTTTGTCTTTTTTTTCAGCATGTTTTTGCATCCTTACAACTTGATTGATTTATCATTTGCATGCTTAATTTAAAGATTTCTTCTTTTTCTTCTTTTTGGCAATTTAAGTATCAATCACTTATTTGCATCGGCTCTCCGCGTAGTTTGTGCTTTAGGCGGTGCTGACTGCTAATATAAACTATTCGGGGCTAATTTCAGATTTCGGTATAAAAGGTATTTAAACCGATATCACATATCTAAGGGTCTAAGGTGTCAAGACTGTATCAATTTTGTTAAGTCTTTTCTCAGTTTTCTAACACAGCCTATCAACCTATATACTCATAGGGTATGTCAAGTGAATGCATTCTTAAGGAAATTTTTTTGTTATGGCTAAAAATAATGGAGGAAATCAAATAAATGAGAATAATTTGATTAATAACTTGGTTTCTTACAGAAATGGAATTACTAACTACCCTTCTCCCACACTATCTCGGACATTGTCCTCAATGTTGCGAGATAAAGGTAGACTACAAAAACAAAAAGGAAAAATACAATAAAAGCAAAACTAAACTACTACTACTACTATTGCGGTCCTCTGCCTCTTGCTCCTAGCACACAGTGAGAAGATAGTCCGTCTCGAAGAAACCGGTCGCCGATCATCTCGATCTCCTAAAAGACATCGGGGACAGCGCAACCCAGCCCCCCGAAGAAAGAAGGATAAAGGGCACCAAGATGAATCTTCTATCAGGAATCGAGATCGTTCACCTCCTCGTAGACGTCGATCCCCTGTGCTAACCAAAACTCGTCAAGGTACGCAGGGTGATGATCGACATTCTCCTCCCCAGAAAAGGAGACGATCCCGATCACCATCTCCAAGACGATCAAGAAAGAACAGGTCAAACTCTCTGTCCCCGCGACGGAACAGAAGACGCCGTTCAAGATCCCCTTCCCTCACCTCCAGTGACAACGACGATATCAAAGGACCCCTCTCATATAAGATTATGACTACCAAATTACCAAGAGGGCTCGAGAAACCCCACCCCTAGGTTCATATGACAGAACAACGGATCCCGACAAACATATTGAGAACATCGACGCCCTACTTGATTACATGGGCGTCCGAGGAGCGATCAAATGTTGTCTCTTTCCGACCACCTTAAGGAAAGGGGCGATGACTTGGTACAAAAGTCTTGAGCCCGAATCCATCACTTCCTGGAGACAACTCGGTCGAACTTTCTCCAGGAATTTCACCGCTTCCCGACGCCACCCCAAGACGGAGGCATCACTCGAAGCCATTATCCATGGAAAATATGAGACCCTCAGAACCTACATCGAAAGGTTCAATAAAGAAGTTATCCAGGTCTCAACCACAGACGACATGAAAAAATATTTGCTGGAACGCGGGCTACGCCCGTCCACCGACTTCCACCGAGCAGTGGGCATTGAGACGCCCGCCACTCTGGACGCTTTCCTCTTGAAAGCTCAAGCGTACATCCAATACTAAGAGAAGAAAGCAGCCAACTCCGTTCACGATGCTCGGCGTAGAGAAGACGCCAACCCTTCCAAATCCGATGAACCTTCGACATCTCGTCGGGGAGGTGACAAAAGAAAGGAAGATCGCCCCCGTGAACTGCGGGAGCAAAGAGGACCAGTAGGTCGTTTTCGTGAGTATACACCTCTATTGGTGTCGAGGGAGAAAATACTGTCTGAATGTGCTAATTCGGAGTTCCGTCAAGCGGGGGTTCGCTTTCCCAAGCAGCTGCCCGCCAAGCCGGGCACCGACAAAACCAAGTACTACAGGTTCCACAAAAGCCACATACACAATACCGAGGACTGCATCCACCTGAAGGACGCAATAGAGATACTCATCAAGGACGACCACCTCAAACAATTCACGAAATCCAAAGAAACCTCCAATCTGGAAGCACAAGAGACCATAAAGGTCGAGGAAGCGGTAGCGGTGCCCGCAGACACCAATATGCAGGTCGCTCTCAGCATCTATCGCCCTGAAGATTTCTTTCTTCCCGATCGTCAGAAAAGTCCTGGTTAGCTGTCTTCCCATAGCCCCTGGGAAGCATTCCCCTCCGCTATGGTGATTTTAGGTGGAGGATTCAATAAGATCACGACCAGTTTCGTGAAAAGGAAGTTCGACCAACTAATCGCAAAAGGACCGGCCCTGAACGCTACGTTAGACCCACCCAGAGACAACTCGGTGCCCATCTCATTTTACAAAGAGGAACTACTGGGGGGAGCACCTAACGCCAGCATTCCACTACTCATTCGGGCCCAGATGACCAACTTCGACGTTCGCAGAACACTAGTCGACCAGGGCAGTTCATGCGATATCATGTATTCGCAACTGTTTGCGACACTCTATCGCTCCCACCAAATGACACCCGATCAAGAGGGGTACAGACGCGAACGGTCGGCGAAAGAGGAAGAAAATGAATAGAGTCGCCAGCTAGGCATTTTTATCCCGGAGGAAAGGTAATGCTGCATAGACCTAGAAAGATATGGATAAGACGGTTGCGAACCAGAGAGACTGAGAAAGGGGGTTGGTTACAACCTGGGAAGGTATTAGCACCCAGATTGTCCGCCGTACTCGACGGGATCCACGCTTAAAAGATTTGTGTTTTAAAGGGGAAGTGTCTGTGCAATCTGTGTATCAAAGCTGGAAAAGAATGCAAGTGTCAGTGTAAAAGAAATGTGAAGTGTATAAGAGAAGTATCAGTGTGAGAACAAGAATGAAATGCTCATGACTATGAGGCTTAAAAAAATAATGCTGGAAAGAAGGGGAATATACAGAGACTTTTGTTCGATAACTGTTAAGTTATGCCTACGTATCCTCTCGTGCAATAAGGAAGTCAGAACACCGTAGTTCGACTCAAAGAGACTGAAAGATAAATTGACTTGTGAACTGCTTACTTGTCTATGCTCAAGTGTATGACCTGTCTGGCTCAGGTGCAAACTGTCTTGCATTTGACTGAAGAAGAAATTTCTCGTTTATGAGTGAATGAGATGAGAAAAGAATCCCGTAGGAGACGATTATTGTTTGTTTTTGTGTTTTCAGTCTTTTATTGCTTTTGGAAATGTGTCATAAGTTAATGAGCTTAAGCCTAAACCAATGGGTTAGTAAACTCATCACATCCTCCCTCTGATTAGGGGTAATGAGAATACCTTAAGTGTGAAGTCAGCATCTCACACTTAATCACCCTGAAGTAGGATTAAGATCATTAACCTACTTGTGATTACTTAGATGTTTTTGTTGTTTTTGTTTAGTGTTAAGTAATGAGTTTAAGCCATAATCAAAGATTTAATGGACCCATTACACCATCCTAATAGAAGGATAATAGATGAGAACATTTAAGCTGAGAAAGACTCCTCAACTTAATCTATGATTAGGGATTAACCTCATGACAAAACAAAGCCTTTATTAGATGGATTTTAGTTAATGATAAGATGAAGAAGTGATTTTTATGGTTTGTAAGACAACTTGAGGGGGACTTGTCCATTAACACTAGGGTTAGTCCTTCTTAACCAATTAAGGAAGAATTAGAACCCTAATGCAAGGCCCAAGTTACAAGCTTGATGTCTTAGTGATTATTAGGTGGATTGATTAAAGGATTTAAACACATTAAGGGTTTAACACTTAGGATTAAAGTTATACACTTCATCCTAATAGAAGGATGCAGGCATAAGCTTAATCACAAAGCCTTAAAACCTTTAGGGTTTAGTCCTGGATTATGAGATGAGAAGAGAAGACTCAAAGATGACACAAAGGCAAAACTAAATGGGGGACTAATCAAACCCTAATTGTTATCATGCTTGGTTGTTCCTAGGGTTTATGAGGCTCAAGAGAGGAAGATCTTCAGAGAAACCACCAGGAAGGAAGCAGATGAAAAGAGCAAGAATCAAAGAGAAGCAAAACAACTTGCTTCACTTAAGAAGACAAGTTGCTTGAAGAAAGAAAGAAGAGAAGAGCATGAATGAGCAAGCTCACTATAAAACACATACAAAATGTAGCAAAGAAAGTATGAAAGAGATGAAAAGAGATTGTGAGAAGTGAAGGCAAATTCACTTCTCAAGCAACTTACCACCTGAAATGTTAGCATAAGAAAATGAAACAAAATGAGAATGAGATGCAATGCCATGATGCAAACCAAAACCAGAAGCATAAATATGATGTTAATGATGCTAAGAGATGATGCAAACACATGACAAGAGATGAGAATGATCATACAAGCATAAGGATGCAAATGAGGCATGTTTTGAGCCAAGAATGTACATGAAAAGTTATGAAATGTAATGGACATACAACATGTCAAATGAAAGATGCAATGATCAAACATGGTTCTAATATATCCTAAGATGTATTATGAATCAAAAGAATGCTCAAAATGTCATAGCAAGTCAATGGATGCAAGCAAATGAGAAATGGATGCAAAAGAAGGCACAAATTAGGGTTTCATGCATCATGCAAAGCAAAAATCCAAAACCAGAAGCAAACAACATGATAAAAATTTGAAAATGCAATCAAAGATACCCTAAACCTATACAAACTCACTGCCCAAAGGAGAGGATCCAAATCTTAAACTATTGAAAGTTATGAATTTCCTAAGATTGCTAGGGTTTTAAGGTACCTCACCAAGAAAAATGCTAAACAAATTGAAAATGCAAGATCAATTCAAATAAAATTTATCCTATAAACTACATGCTATGCAAGATGCAATGCCAAAAGAATCATCATCCAACTCTCAATGGTTAGGCAGAAAGGAATTTTTGAAGATTGAAACAAAATATTGCCTTAAAATGAAATTAAATCCAATGAAAATGATCAAAAGGCAACAAGAACAAAAAAGAAATTTGGTTTGAGAGTTGAACAATGTTTCTAAATGTTTTTAAATGCTATGTGAATTTTTTTGTGATTTTTAAATACCTAAATGCATTTTTAATTAATTAATTTCCATTAACTAATTAAAAATAAACATTTAAATGATTTAAAAAATAATTTTCAATTCAAAAAATAAAATAAAAATCATTTTCTGATTAAGAAAAATATTTGAAACAAAAATGCAAAAGGAAATATTTTTAGGATTTTTCTAACTATTTTAAAATAAATATGAAAGATAAATGAATAAAAATGAAATAAAAAGAAAATAAATGGGAAGTATGCAGGATCTAAGGCTGAGATTCAAACTGAACACGCGGGAGTTGACTGGCGCGCGTTTGAGTGTCTGGGATTGCTTCTGGGAAATTCAAAATTAAACCTAATTAATTAACCTAATTAATTTGAATTAGGGTTTAATGGAAGATCTGGTGCGTTCATTCACGCGGGAGTCAACAAAAGTCCTCAAAATCAAAGGTCCACATTCAAACTTGGCTAAACCTAATTATCAAACCCTAATCACTTTCAGGTCACCGGAGAAGAGCTCCGGTCGTCTTCTCCGGTGACACCCTTCCCTGAAAATTTCAAAATCACTCCGTAGGTCATTTCTGGAGCTCTAAAGCTCCAGATCACTTCCTCTCACTTCCCTAAACTCATCCCTGCCCTCAAATGGAGTTTATTTCCCACCATTAACAAGATTCGAAAGGAAGAACAAAAATGGCAGGAATTTCAGTCAATCGATACAAGCTCAATTCTACACCATTTTCAAAATTTCAAAGCCCAGTATGATCAGGAGAGCATGCTTTATCATTTAGAAACTAAAAACAAGAGTTCTGGAAAAATATTTCAAGGAGGTACCTGAGCTTGAGCTTTCTCAGTTTGGGACTTTTAGGCCTTCTCTCTTTGTGCAAAACACTCCCCTTGAACTCCTGATGCAGTTTTGATGCCTGGAAGGAATTTCTTTTGGCTGGTTTGGGAGTTTGCAGGCTAACTGGTCAGAAATCGTGTTTGGTTTATGGGGTGCTTTTGGCTGTTTTAGTGGTTGGTTTGTGATCAGTGAGTCATTTTGAGATCAATGGTGAAGTTGGTTTGAAGAATGGTTGAGTGAGCTGAAAGATTCGAAAGGTTTTGCAAGTTGGGGGATTTTTGATAACTATGGCAATCTGAGGTTTCAGCTTGTGTTGTGTGTTGTGTTATGTCTCTTTTGGTCCACTTATCACTCTTGGATAGGTCAGAAGAGTTGGTGTGGCCTAGCTTGATTGGTATGGGTCTTTTGCAAAAAGTCCAAGTTTTGTGTAAGAGAGGTATGGGTCATTGATAGGCCAAGGACAAAGGGGTGTCCTGCGCAGCAAGGAATGAGGAGGGCCATGGGATCAATCTTGAAGCCAATTAGCAAGTGGATTAGGGTTTGTATGATGTTTTGCAACTTTGTGACTTTTGGCCCCCTTTGTGATTTCTTGATCCACAAGTCATGAAAATGGACAAACTCTTGGTGCATTCTGAATTTTAGGCAATGGTTTATGTTTGTACAAAGATTAGAAGTCACTTTGAGGTCTCATTTTGCCTTGGCAAGAGGTTTTGCAACTTTGCCTCTTTGTGATTTTTTCCAACTTTGACAAACCATAACTTTTGATTCAAAATGAATTAGAATGAGTTCTTGTACTTTTTGAAAAGGGAATGATCCATTCTACAACTTTCATGACCAAAGTTTTCCCATTTGAAGCATTTTTGAATCAAAAAGAAAGGGTTGAAAAAGTTTCCCAAAATGGCAAGTTTCCATTACAAGTCATTTTCCCAAAAAGGCAACTTTGCAAATGGCTTGAAATTCTTCAATTTTGTGAACTTCTAACATCTTCTATGATCAAATAAAGTTCATACACATTCAAAATGATGAAGAACACCCTTTGGTTGGGTCATTGGGGGCCTCAGATGCCCCGATTTTACACTGACTTGCTCAAGAAGTCATCCCTTGATCAGATGCCTTCCCCATGGAATTTCTTCATGAAACTTGATATGCATGATCCTTATAACATATAGAGACCAATAGAAACAATAATGACCAAAAAATTTGGATTTATGGCCTTTGAAACCAAAACCCTAATTTCAGGTCATCTGTGCAGTTAAACCTGGCTCTGCTTCCATGGCATTTCCAGTTCTTGTGATTCTTTGACTTTCTTGACTTTGTGAGGACATAATATGATGCTTGAACACACATGGACCCCTTTGGAATGATTGATGACCTTTGGAGTGGCTCAAGTGGCTCTTGGATAGCTCAGATCACAAACCCTAGATGCAGATGACTTTGAATCAATGCAGTGAATCACAAATGCAATATGGGATGTCATGATTGAACTTATGCATATGAAGAGATCACAAGCCATAGTGTGAATGTGTGAGGTCAAATTTGGGGTGTTTACACACTCCAACTGAACGAGACTTATCTAACGCCATACGTGGGATCCGACCTACAAGGTTTCAATGGGGCAGTATCACGGTCATGGGGTTATGTCGACCTTATATTCACTTTTGGAGCCGCAGAAACCGCCTGGTCAGTCCGCGTCCAATTTCTGGTCGTCGATTGTCCTTCTCTATACCAATGCATTCTCGGTCGATCGACGTTGGCCGATCTCCTGGCTATTCCATTAACTGTCCACCTGAAGATGAAGTACTACACGACGTCGGGGAGAGTGGCCACCCTGCACGGTGATGTCGAAGCTGTCCGTCGTTGTTTCGAGGCATCCTCTAAAGGCCTTAGCTCGATATCATACCAGCCCGAAGCTTCCACCTTAACATCCTCCATAAATACAGAAGTGCCCGCACCTTTCCCTCGGGTCCATCGACCTAGATTGCAGGTTTCCGGACAAAGCCGAAAGCTCCCAGCAGCCTTCTACTCTGTTAGCCCGGCCAATCCCCGATGGTGAATTCGAACTAATCCCTCTAGGGGAAGATCCGAGCAGATGCGTGAAGATTTGGGCTCATCTCCCAAACCTAGCGAAGAGACAGCTGGAGGCATGCCTGAAAGGGAACACCGATTTATTCGCATGGAGTGCAGCAGAGATGCCTGGACTTGACCCAGACGTGGCCTGCCACCATCTCTCTATCGATCCTAATCACAAGGCCGTTGCCCAACGAAGGAGAAAACAGTCGACCGAAAAAACTAAAGCGACCGAAAGGGTTGTAGAAGACCTCCTAGAGGCAAACTTTGTAACGGAGGCCAGGTACACCACCTGGCTCTCCAACGTTTTACTTGTGAAAAAATCTAATGGAAAATGGAGAATGTGCGTTGATTATACTGATCTTAACTGGGCTTTCTCGAAAGATGCTTACCTATTACCAAATATTGATAAACTGGTCGACAATTTGGCCGGTTTCAAACTACTATCATTTATGGACGCCTATTCGGGATATAGTCAGACCCCCATGGCTGTGATCGACAAAAAAAACACGGCCTTCATGACCGAGTCGGGAAATTACTATTATAATGTTATGCCCTTCGGCCTAAAAAACGCGGGCGCCACCTATCAGCGCATGATGAACAAAGTATTCCGAGCAGAAATCGGAGACATGTTGGAAGTATATATGGACGACATGATCGTTAAATCTCAACAAGAAACAGATCATGCTTCCCATCTTCATAAAGTGTTCGACCAAGCTCGAAAATGCAGAATGCGTTTCAATCCCGAGAAGTGCACGTTTGGAGTTCGGGCAGGCAAATTCCTTGGATTTTACCTGACCGAACGCGGTATCAAAGCCAATCCTGACAAATGCCGAGCATTTACGGAGATTTCTACGCCCGACTCCAAAAAAATTCATACAATCATTGAACGACGTCCTCTCCTCACTTGCCCAATTCGTTGCTAAGTCCGCCCAACACGCCCTTCCATTCTACAAGCTCCTCCGCAAGGAGGCAACCTTTGAATGAACGTACGAGTGCGAGCAGGCCTTGCTCCACTTAAAGAAAGCATTGTCTGAGCCTCCAGTACTTTCCAGACCTAACAAAGGCGAAACACTATATCTCTACCTCGTCATGGCAAACGAAGCCTATCTACTTTACGAGCAAAGCCTTGAATGGCCCTGAGCTCCGATACCTGCAAATCGAAAAGGTTGCACTAGCCCTTCTCTTCGCAGCAAGAAGGTTGCGACACTACTTCCTGGCCCATACTATTGTCGTGAGGCCAGACCATTCCATCAGACAAATGCTCAGAAGGCCGGATATGGACGGACGAATGCTGAAACCGTCGCTGGAATTTTCCGAGTTCGACATCAAATTCGAAGGAAGATAGGCCCTCAAAGCTCAAGCCTTGGCCGAATTTGTAGCATAACTTACCTTCACCGAGCAGACTTCAGCATCCACGTCTAAGTGGATCATCTTTGTAGACGGAGCGTCTAGCTCGGCAGGCAGTGGGGCCGGGGTGATATTGGAGAACGAAGAAGGAAACATCATCGAAGTATCCTTAACCTTGTCTTTCCCCATGTCCAATAATCAAGCAGAATACGAGGCCTTCCTGGTCGGCTTGCGTCTCGCAGATGACCTCGGGGCAGAAGAAATAGTGATATGCACAGACTCCTAGTTGGTCGCCAACCAAGTGCGAGGCGAGTTTTAAGCCAAAAACGACAACATGACCGAACACTTAGCTTTGGTCAAAGAGAAGCTAAAACGATTCACGTCCGTGGAAGTCAAGCACGTCCCACGAAACAACACCCGAACGGATATATTGTCCAAACTAGCAAGTACCAAGAAGAAGGGGGCAACAAATCTGTCATATAAGAGATACTCCCTCGACCCTACATTGGGCAATCGTCAGCCCCGATAGACGTCAACATCATGGGCGACTCTAAATGTTGGATGACCCCAATATTCAATTATTTGACCAAGGACGAATTACCAACGGACCAAAAAACGGCCAGCACCGTGCGGCGTAGGTCATGCTCGTATACAATGGCCAGGGGAAAGATGTATTGTCGGGGTTTCTCCACGGCACTCCTCAGATGTGTCGAGGAAGAAAACATTCCACACGTGTTGAGGGAAGTCCACGAAGGGATCAATGCACAACATCCAGGTGGCGATCGCTCGCCCGCAAAATCCTACGAGCATGATACTACTGGCCAACTATGCAGAACGACGCGAATGAGCATGTTAAAAAATGTGACAAATGCCAACGGCATGGTGACATACACGTGGCACCTCCTACCGAGTTGAAATCACTATCTTCCCCATGGCCTTTTGCCTGTTGGGGACTAGATATATTAGGGCCCTTCGTCATCGGCACCGACCAAAACAAGTATCTCATCGTGGGTGTCGATTATTGCATTAAATGGATAAAAGCAAAGGCCTTAGCCAAAATCACTACACTCAACATCTTACGTTTCTTCAAGCGAAACATCCTCGCCCGATTCGGGGTCCCGCTCGCCATCGTAACAGATAATGGGACCTAGTTCACCGACATGCATTTCCAAGAATTCGTAACCTCAGTAGGAACCAAACAACACTTCACCTCGGTCGAGCACCCTCAGACTAACGGGCAAGCGGAAGCTGCTAATAGGGTAATCTTAAGAGGTCTTAAGTGAAGGTTGGACGAGCACAAAAAACGTTGGGACGAAGAATTACACAGCGTTCTTTGGGCGTACAAGACACAACCTCACTCGACAACCGGGGAATCCCCATTCCGGCTAGCATACGAGACTGAAGCGGTCATCCCTATAGAGATGCACATACCATCCAGGCGGACAGAATCACCTATGGACCAAGATACCAACTCTGAAACACTGAGAGAAGAGCTCGACTTAGTCGAAGAAATTCGATCGGGAGCTTCTCTTCGAGAAGCTACACTTAAACAAAAAATAGCAGCTCGACATGATGCCAAGGTTATTAAGCGAGCATTCGATGTCAGAAGTCTCTTCTTGAGGAGAAATCATAAAGACTCCCGAGAAGGGAAGATGGCACCAAATTGGGAGGGCCCATATTGCGTCCAAGCAAAGACCGAGAATGAAGCCTATTACTTAGAAAATCTTCAAGGGGAAGAGCTCGCTCGACCGTGGAACACCGAGAAACTCAAGCAATACTACAACTAGTATGAAGGTCGCCCTGCTCAACTCCCAAATGAGGAGAAGATAGTTCGGCCAAACCTGCATGCCCAGGTACGAACATTGCAGCCCAAAACGTTTGATCAACAGGACCCCCTCATGAAGAGGAAGGTAACTGTCGCACGGACGAATACTCAAACGAGTCTAACGTCGCCTAAGTACCATGACCAGGCAGAAACCCAGCTTGCGATGGGACGTTCAAGCCACAGAATCCGAGCCATGATCTTGACCTGGATACCGACCCGGAGCCAGCCTCCTTACATCTGACCTGTTCCCCTAACCGACGAATCACACTTTCTTACGAGCATTTACCCCCTATTCGATCACTATATCATATTCCTTGTGCCAGACGAGCACAAAATACTTAGCAAAATAATACATTTAAAACAAAAGTACTCCGACGAACGGGCAGTCATATGTAAAAGCAAAAACACTGCAAAAATAACAAAACAACCACCCAGGTCGGAAACATTCATTGAGAAGCTGCGATCCCTAAGGGCCGACTTATTCGGAATTACATAAAACGGGGACAAAGTCCCCGAGAAAAAACTATAAATTACATATATTTTAGGCATGCAGGCCAACCTAATTACCCTTCTGCTATTGGACACCAGGCTGACCTTCACTCGGAGGTTGCTGAGCTTCAGGCTGGACTGGCTGGTCGGGCTCACCCGGATGAGAATCATCAACTATCATATAATCTGGGACTACAATCCGACCATCCTCGACCTTGTACAAATAGCTGATCTGATCAGTATCAAGATCCAACTCCAGATGGAGGGCCTTGATCTGATCCACAGCATTCTGAAAACTTAGCTTGGTCGTGTCTCTCAATTCTTCCAGATCCTGGTCCAACCGGGCAAGGAAGTGTGCCCTGCTCATCAGTCTCTTGGTGTCTTCATCCTCATCCTCCTTGGGAAAGAAAGCATCTTTCAACTTTTTATTCTGGTCGACAGCCTTCCTTTTGTCCACCTCTAGCTTGGCGATCACGTCAGCCCGTGCCGTCGGCTCTTTGGTTGTAGCCTCAACATCCTCGGTAGCCTTCCTCGTTTTTTCCTCCGAATCGGCTAGGAGGGACTTCAAGCGACAAAATTCGCGCTCCTGCTCAGAGCTTCTCTCGACTAACATTGAGGCCATTGATATCACCCACATGACAGCACTGACATCCTGCGCCAGGGATAACCTCTGAGCAGGGCGATCCATCTGCTCGAGAAACAGCGAGTCCGCCCGCTCGACCTCCAAGGAAGTGCCTTCAAAGAAGTTGCACTGCACAAAACATGATGGCAATACATGTTTGGGTTTTGAAGGAGTGTTGGTCTTCAGGTCCATAACGGTCGTTCCAATTTTGTGTTTCTTAAGACTCGAACCCGAAGTCACGCCCGGGGAGCCTCGAGCAATGGGGCCCGAGCTAGAGCCGCTCGTATCGTTACCCACCAATCGGGTCTGAACGACCCTAGCTTTCCTCTTGTTACCTTTCCTCAACTTGTCCTGGATCTTGTCCAGAGAATTCACCATAGAACCTGCAAAATAGAGGAAAGTGAAAAGGGTCAGATTGACTACGAGCATAAAATCACATGACAAATAAACAAAAAAAAAACAAAGCAAGTACCAAACAGTTCGGACACTTCTTGCCCGTTTTTACAAGCCAGGAGAGTTGTGACGTCAATCAGCGGAAGCTCCACAACTTCTCCGTCGTCAGAAGCTAACATTAATTTCCCCTCTACGTCGAGCATCGGGGTCGGAGTGAAAGAAGACACCAGCTTACGAAACTCCTCGAAGTTGGTTGCGTTATCCTCGTTCAGAGCATCCCCTATTTGAACAAAATCGCTCACAGGTTTCCTATAATGACCATAATCCCATGAAAAAGGAAACCTCCAATTCCGCCTACAGATCTGGCGCCCTTGAGCATCCAGCCAAGGCACATCATTCTCGTCGGAGTCGACCCCCATAAAGCTGATCGACCTTGTAGCTTCTCGACTCACATGCTCGATCAAGAAATAGTCGCTATTGAATGATTAGATAGACTCCGAATGCGCCTTGAAGATCTTAGCCCGTTGTTTAAAGGAGATGAAACCCTTCCGAGCATTCCCTCGCCCACCTGATGCTACAGAGAGAACAACCGGAAAAAGCGAGGAAGAGTAGCCCCTGCCCCCCCAGATGCGTGCACGTCAACTCGAATGCCCTCATAAAGGCATAAAAGTTTGGATGCAGCTGCGAGGGCGCTACTCCCAGGTAACCGAGCACTGAGCAGACCAAATCGCTGAACGACAGTCTGATCCCCAAGGTTGAAATAACATACTCATACATTGAAAATTTTCTCCCCCCAAAATCAGAGAAAATTCTGTCGTCGTCGCCCGGACATGTCACCCTCCAGTGGACAGGACCCTCCACCACAGGCAGATGATCTCCGCGCGGCCGTGCATAAGATGAGACTTTGTCCAGCAAGTTCTTAATGAACCACTCCTCGGGCATAAGATTCCTTTCATCTTCTTCTGGAACCACAGGAGCTCCAGCCTCTCCCCCAGACACTATCGCTACATTATCTATTTCGGTTGCCTCTGAGTCCCCCGAGGATCTTTCAGGGTCCGATGGAACAGTTGCTGAAGATCCTGAATCCTCCGACGTGCTTTCCTGCAAGGAAATGTCGTAGGGATCGACGAACACATTTTTAACTGAAAAGTAGAGGAAATGTGTCAGTGAAGTCAATTAAAATATCAAATCCACCCTTCCACTACCTATCAAGTGAAAAGGCGTGCAACGGCCCGGGAACAGGGTCCCCGAGAAAAGCCCTCGAGTAGTCGTCGCCCGAGATGATCGATCAACGCTCGACAGGGAATCATAAAAGCACAGGGTTCGCGATGAACAGATGCTCATCACGAAACCCTAAACCTCGGTCGAGCTTCGACCAAGGTCGCCGCCGACCGCAAACTAGGGTTCAGAACAGGCAACGTAACAGTAACTACTTCAACTTAAAATTCATCTAAAACTACCCTAATCCATTACCTAAAAACGAAACCTAAACCGCATGCATGTCTATTCTTAAAGGAATAAGATAAAAAATCAGAAAAGAACTCTTACCAAGAGCATTAGACATGATTATGAAAAGTTGTGTCGATACGCATGGTGGTCGGCAGAAGAACTGTGGTGGTCGACAACTGTCTAAGGTTGCCAGAGAGTCGACCAGGATAAGGAAGATGAAGCGAAAAATGTGACAAATGAGACAATACTCCTATTTATAGGGAAGGGGGCACATGCAGCTGAAGCGTGACCCCTATCCCTAGGCAATAATGACCTACACACTAGTCCCTAGGCTAGCCGTCAGAACATTAAATAGACACGGATCCCAAGACACGTCACCTTTTCGTTTCTTCTTCCTCTTTTCCGACCAACTGGTGGGACGCCCGTCCATCGAGCCCCATTGATCTCCTTAAGAAGGTCGTTTCTCGACCAAAGGCAAATCCGACTACTTCGAGCAACCAGACATCCTTAAGTCATCGGTCCCTCGATCAGTAACAACGACTTAGGGGGCTCCTGTTCCGGACTGCCCTAAATTACAGACTTGGGCCCAAATGTTCTCTCACGCCCAATCGGCTCATTAACCCATTGACGGCTGTTCAACTTAACCTGTGCTCGACACCAGTGCCATCCGACCAACTGATAAGTCGAGCGAGGTAAATGACGCCAGCCACATCGGATCCTGATCTCCAAGTACGATCAATAATAATAATAATTTTATGATAAAGACATGGAATTTCGTCAAATTGACGGACTTGTATTATCATGATGAAGTGTACTTTCTCCTCCGATTCAGATCACATGCTGAGAAGGACGAGGTGCTGAAGAAGGGGCCATATACCATCAGGGGAATGCCAATTCTACTACGAGAATGAAGGCCAAATTTCAACCTAAAGAAAGAACTATTGAGAACCGTGCCAATTTGGATTAAACTACTATAACTTCCTTTCCATCTATGGGGGAAAAGGGTTTCAGTAAAATTAAGAGTGCTATAAGTTTACCTCTAATCACTGATGAATGTATAACTAACAAGTTTATAGTATCCTATGCTAGGATATTAGTGTGAGTAAATATCACGCAGCAGTTGGTAAATGAGATCACCATCAAGGATTGTGAAGGAAGGAAGATGAAGCAACTTATAATGGAAGCCATTGTATTGTGATAAATGTCAAAAAGTTGGTCATCAATGTGGTAATGGATCAAAAGTGCAACAATGGAAGCCCAACCAAAAACCTCCAGATATAAAGCAGAACACACAAGAGGCTCAACTACCAAAGGAATGAATGGGAAAATAAGGAGAACCATGAAGAAGTGATGAAATGGACAAGGGTGAGCAGAGCTACAAGAGACAAAGGTAAAAATATTATTCATGTTGGAACTTTCTCTGATTTGACTAGTGAGAACCAGATACCTCTGCACCAACTAATATCAGACATTGCTTTACCTTTTTTTTCCCTGCATGTTTTTGCATCCTTGTAACTTGATTGATTTATCATTTGCATGCTTAATTTAAAGATTTCTTCTTTTTCTTCTTTTTGGCAATATAAGTATCAATCACTTATTTGCATCGGCTATCCGTGTAGCTTGTGCTTCAGGCTGTGCTGACTGCTAATATAAACTACTCGGGGCTAATTTAGAACTAAAGCTTCAGATTTCAGTATAAAAGGTATTCAAACCGCTATCGCATATCTAAAGGTCTAAGGTGTCAAGACTGTATCAATTTTGTTAAGTCTTTTCTCAGTTTTCTAACACAACCTATCAACCTATATACTTATATGGTATGTCAAATGAATGCATTCTTAAGATTTTTTTTTGTTATGGCTAAAAATAATGGAGGAAATCAAATAAACGAGACTAATTTAATTAATAACTTGGTTTCTTACAGAAATGGAATTACTAACTACCATTCTCCCACACTATCTCGGACATTGTCCTCAATGTTGCGAGATAAAGGTAGACTACAAAAACAAAAAGGGAAAATACAATAAAAGCAAAACTAAACTACTACTACTGCTACTGCGGTCCTCTGCCTCTTGCTCTGCCCTGTAGGTTCCTTTGTCTGTATTGTGCAACATGATCAGGTATACCCATATGATGGATATAGTCATGCAACTCTTGCACCTGCCTTATCACAACGTCAAGTCCTTCTATGGAACCTAAAATTATTCCGCTTTGGGCAGTTTGCTCTAGCTGGATCTGTCCCATCATCTTAGCATGTTATTTCTGGTTGCGCTCATCCCTTTGTACGATCGCTGCGAGAATGTCATCGTTTGTTGCAAGTTGTTGATTCCTACGACAACATCTAACGAAAGTGCTAGTGCTGGAGAAATCAGTGGCCGGAGTCTGTGCAACTTCTTCATCATCCATAACTTGCTGCATCTCATCAATTCTTTCAGCTAGTTGTTCTTCCGGAGTTGCAGCATCAGGCGATGGAGCATCAAGGTTGAAAAGCTAATTCCCTCCGCTATTCGCTCTTGTTCGGTCTGGACATGGCAGAATGATTACTCTAACAACTTGGTTATGAACTTTTAAGTTGTATCTTCCATCTTTCATTTGCTTGATAATACGAACGTTTCGACAATACTCCATGTTGAGGAACAATGCAGAAATGGAAGGCAGCTGGGCAAGACGATCACCTAAACCGAGCTTCAGCGCAATATCGGTGACGATCCCTCCAATACAAAAAAGATTCTTCCCTCTTGCACATGCCGATTGAATGTTAGAGAAAATGAAAGCGACATGATTTGAGGGGACAGGGTGAAAAGCACACTGAAGGAGAAACAACTCCCTCTGATTTGCCTTGTGGTTGTTGAACCTCCCGAAGACGGTGTGGCTCAACACTCTCTGAAAATAGAGAATGACAAGATTATGAATGTGAGAAGCATAAAGCTCATCCCACACCGAAGGTTTCGTATCGATCAGATTCTCCCATAGCTCAAAAGCCTCAGTCTGCAAAGTCTCGTGACCAGGAAGGCGTTAGAAAACACCATCGCCAAAATGAAAACCGAACCACTTGCTAAAAGTTTCTTGCGTTACGGAATATTCGGTTCCGAACAACCGAAACGTAGCAGTATCGAGTAGATGCTTGTTTTCGTCGTTGGGAGTAATATAAGAATAAGAGCTTAGGAACTCCAGTGTCAACGATTCATAGGTTGGACGATTTCTCGTGTAGAGTGATGTTAAACCGATGTTTGTGAGAAACCAGTTTACGCTGTTGAGAAGTCCAAGCTGAGTTAGACATTCTTTCATCAATGTAACGGGTGACTTCAACTGATCTTTTGCGAAAAGCAATGAACTTAGCACGTTGAAGATCATCGGCTTCTCCATCACGAAATGGGATTGCATTAAGGTCGGGGTTTGCCATACTTCACAAAGTAAAAGAATTTGGTGAAGGAAGATGAAAAGAATGGAATGTAGCTGTTGTGAAACAAGAATATGGTATTGGTGCTGTGAAACAAAATCGTGACCTTACTATATTATATATGTAGAGAAAAGTGACTAAAATATAGGAGTTAAGAATGGTTGTGTGAGAAATAATGGGATAATAGTAGTGGGAAGTGACTGTTGAAGAGGAAGTGGAAAAGGTGGTCTAACGTTCTCATAAACGTTGCAGAAAGACGTTACTGGCTATTAACTTCGTGATGATCGTCTGGATTTACTGACGGTCGTCAGAGATATAGGACAATCGTCCCAAAATAGTGACAGACGTCACATATTAAGGGTGCGTGACGAGTGTCACACCTTGGGGACGGTGGTAACAGTCATATTTTTCTTATTTTAGGTAACTTCCGATGCATTATTTCATAATCTCACAAATTAAATTAAAATAGCACTTATCATATTTTTAAGTATTAGCAGTAACAATTATATAGCAGTACATAACCAAAAATTTGAATAATAGACAATAACAATACCAGTGCAAAAATAACAGACAATATAATATTTTATTGTAACAGAGTGAATAAAGTCATTCATGACATTAATTATAATTGTAGTATTGTAAACTCATTAACTGCCACAAAATAAATTTAATCAAAAACATAAATAAATGCAACAAAATGAAATAGAATTGACAGTTTCATTAGAAATTAAAGGCGAACAATAGTAGTTTATGATAATAAAAAATTCAAACAAAATTGAAAAATTGAAAAACCGAAGAACTAATTCAAACTGAAATGCAATACTGAATAAAAAAAATGCAATAAAATCTCTGATGAATGCTGGAGTTAGTCATTAGCCATGGTTTTGGCGGATCAATTCAATGGCTTGGCTCAAATGGTCGAATTGTTCAACGACCATATCTCTCAGTGTAATGACATCGATGCGCAAATCGCAAATCTCATTTTGCATTATTGTCATCTCGGTGCGGAGGGTCTCTAATGTAGTCTCAAGATTAGTGGGAGCAGGAGTAGGTACAACATCTAGTTTGGGTTTTCCTATTCTTCAATCATATCCTCAAGGTAATCAGAATCATAATAGTTCGGAGGTGTCTTAGGATCAATCTCTACCTCATACCAAGCATCTTCTGATTCAAAAAGTGGCTCGTCCAGATCATAAAGCCAATTGCATCTATTATGCACACTCGTGCGCTCATGGTCAGTACATCATTGATCTTGAGTTTAAAATGATGCGGTCCACGGTCATACAACATAGCCCTTTCAATCGCCCATGAAGGGTTGCAAAGCACCCATATAATAATGTGCTTGAAAATCAAGAACAATGAAAATAGTTTATTTATTTATTTTTAAAATAAGTGTCATATATAAAAGGGAAAAAGGTAGAACAAGAGAAGGAAAAGAAACCAAAAATTGTTTTTAACTAAGTTTTGTCTAATAGCTAATGGTGCATGATCCCACAGTGGAAATCATGGATTGACAAAGATTCAAAAAGAAAGATGGAACAATAATACACCATTGATAGCAAAAGTCAGGGCAACACCTTATTGATAAGGCCATTTATTAGAACTACCATGGATTAGGTAAAAGCCTCAAAAACCTACTTATATATTTCTTATGGACTAGTAATTTTTATGTAAATGACATTACTTCTAATAATAATTACATTTATGTGTACGATTCTTGCATTGTTAAATGGGCTTAGTTCTAATCCTAAAAAATTAACTTGTTATATTATTCAAGACCTTCATAATGATAAATATAATTACATTATCTTTGTCCTTTAGATGCCAACCCCTCCCCTTTATAGTGTAACATTATTGGTAATGTTCTATTTACAACTGAATGGAAACATATTTTCCCAAATAAACTACATTAAATTTTTGCTCATGCATATTTCAGACCATAATCCTATTTTACATGAATTTTCAACAAACAACATTTGAAGTCATTTCTCTTTAGGTACAACAAGCCTAATTTTATATGTCTTATATTAAAAATATGGTTAAATTCCCTCTTACTATCGTCTTACTTCTCTTTGTAATGCTTTTCTTAAAGCTATTACAAAAACCATCATAAATAGAATAAAAAATATCCTTCTCCAGATCATTGACCATTTTTAGGGTGTCTTCCTCTTTAAAAGATCAATCGTTGAAAATATCATTGTTACTGTTGTGAATCGATGTCATCAATAGTATAACCAAGTTATAAGAAAAAAATTAAGTTTCTTAAATAAATACAAAAAATCACCTGTTTTACTATTCACTTTCTCAATAGGTTCAAAGATTACAAGTGAATATCAACAATTACTCTCTTTCATCCTAATTAGGATTTTCACACCACCTTATGATATGACACTAATATGTTATTTATAATAAAGCCTAACATACTAAAATAATTGTTCTGGGCAAGCCCAACTCCCAGAGTTGGGCCAGGCAAAGTGACAAGCTGACACGCTCGGTGTCGAGCACCATACCGAGAATAACGGTCCTTGTCGACCAAGGCCATACCGACCAAAATGAAATCCCCCAACAGCTAGTTTTGACTGTTACCTATTCGTGCAGATTCCGCGATCCGCACCAAACGGTTTGAACCAATAACCATCCACTAACGACAGTATATAAACCCTCTTAGAGGAGAGAGCCAGGTATTCAATTCTCTCACCTTAATTCTCGTACTTGCACGCTCTTTGATCAGGGTCTTACTTTAGAATTGGAGTGCCTTGCAGGTACACCCCCTCTTCTCCTCACCAACCGTCCTTCAGCAACGCTCGACGCCAGCTATATCGGATCTTGATCTCCAGGTACGATCAGGTGGTGCCGTCTGTGGGAATCACTGATTTCCCCGTTCTTCTCTCTCAAAATCTCCAAGAACCAAAGTTTTTACCAAGATCCATGGCTGCTCGAGACAACAATCCGGACAATCGGTCGAACAACGGTATGCTCCTCACGCAACGTGAGAGCAACGTTAATCATCCTACGCACGAAGAGACTGTGCAGGATCGCCCAGAGGTCCCTCTTCCTCCAACACCTTTAGGGTCTGACTTTGCAGCGCTGGCTGAGATTCTGAACCAGACAAATTTGTTACTCCTCGCCCACGGCGAAAAGATTGCCAGTCTCGAGGACAATAACCGTTGATCGTCACGGTCTCCCGCGAGACACCAAAGAAGGCGTAGTTCCTATCCTCCCAAGAGGAAGAGGAAAGGACGCAACGATGAATCTACTAGTGACAAACGGTCCCGCCCATCTCCTCCTCGATCTTCCCCTCCAAGAAAATCAAGAAGGAGTAGATCAAGATTCACATCACCCCGACGAACGAAGAAGCACGTGCCCAGGTCCCCTTTATTCAATTCCAGCGACGATGAAGACACCAGGGGCCCCCTCTCGTCGGAAATCATGGCGGCTAAACTCCCAAGGGGTTTAGAAAAACCTTCACCCATAGGCTCATATGATGGGACCACAGATCTTGACGAGCATATCGAGAATATTGATGCTTTTCTCGACTACCGAGGGGTGCGAGGGGCAATCAAATGTCGCCTCTTTCCTACAACCCTGAGGAAAGGAGCGATGACGTGGTGCAAAAGCCTCGAAGCAGAGTCCATCACTTCCTGGAAACGGCTCGGATGCACGTTTTCCAGGCACTTCACCGTTTCTAGACGACACCCGAAGACAGAAGCATCGCTCGAAGCAATCATCCAGGGGAAAGACGAACCTTTGCGAACTTATATCGAGAGGTTCAACAAAGAAGCAGTCCAGGTGTTCACAACTGACGACATGAAGAAGTACTTGCTAGAGCAAGGTCTACGCCCGTCGACCGATTTCCACCGTGCGGTTGGCATCGAGACCCCGACCACCCTTGACGCTTTCTTGTTAAAAGCCCAAGCTTACATCCAATATGAGGAAAAGCAGGCTGCAAGTTCCGTCCGAGACGCCCAGCGTCGCGAGGACGCAAAGCCCCACCGGGTTGATGAACCCTTGATATCTCGTCGGGGAGGAGACAAAAAAAAGGATGATCGCCCCCGTGAACCGCGAGAGCACAGAGGTCCCGTCGGCCAGTTTCATGAATATACCCCCTCCTGGTCTCTAGAGAGAAGATCCTGTCCGAGTGCGCCAACTCAGAACTCAGACAAGCAGGAGTACGCTTTCCGAAGCAGCTGCCTAATAAACCAGGCACAAACAAGACGAAGTACTGTAGATTCCACAAGAGTCACAACCATAATACCGAAGACCGCATCCATCTCAAAGACGCGATCGAGATACTTATTAAAGACGGGCACCTCAAACAGTTTACCAAATCAAGAGACACCCCTCGCCAAGAAGCACAAGAGAATCAGAAGATCGAAGAAGTCGTACCCATACCAGCATATGCGAACATGCAGGTTGCCTTGAGCATATACTTCCCGGAAGATTTCTTCCTGCCAGACCATACGGGGAGCCCATGATATTTTTCCTCCCACAGCCCGTGGGAGACCTTTCCCTCTGCGATGGTCATCTCAGGGGGAGGATTTAACAAAATCACGGTCGGATCCGTAAAGAGGAAATTTGACCAACTGATCGCGAAAGGCCCTGCTCAGAGCGCGACCCTGGACCCCCCAAGAGATGGCTCAATACCCCTTGCTTTTTACCGGGGGGAACTCTTGGGAGGAGCACCAAATGCCAGAATCCCACTACTCATCCGTGCACGGATGGCAAATTTTGATGTGAGGAGAATCCTGGTGGACCAGGGTAGCTCCTGCGACATCATGTACTCCGAATTATTTTCAACACTCTTGTTGAATGAAACACACTTGACTCCGTACGTCGGATCAGACTTACAGGGTTTCAACGGAGCGGTCTCCCGACCATGGGGTTACGTCGATCTCTTCGTCACCTTCGGGACATCCGAAACCGCCAGAACTGTTCGCGTCCAATTCCTGGTCGTAGACTGTCCTTCGTTGTACCAATGCATTTTGGGACGACCAACATTGGCCGAGCTGATCGCTGTTCCATCCACCGTTCACCTAAAAATGAAGTATTATACTACTTCGGGCAAAGTCACTACGCTACACGGTGACATCGAAGCTGCTCGCCGATGCTTTGAGGCAGCATCCAGGGGTCTCAGCTCGATATCTTACCAACCAAACCCATCAGCCCTGACTTCCCTAGATACTCCACAAACATCCAAGGCTTTTCCTTAGGTCAAATCAATCGAACTAGACTCCAGGTTCTCAGATAACGACGAGGGTGTTCGGAGCCTGACCGATTCACTTTCCCAACCAATTCCTGACAGAGAGTTCGAACTAATTCCTTTGGGGGATGATCCGGCTCGGTGCATCAAGACCGGAGCCCATCTGCCCGATTTGCCGAAACGGCAATTAGAAGCATGCCTCAAGGGAAACGCTGATCTATTTGCTTGGAGCGCCGCAGAAATGCCAGGGCTCGACCCCGAGACGGCCTGTCATCACCTCTCCATCGATCCAACGCACAAAGCGGTCGCCCAACGTAGGAGGAAGCAGTCGACTGAGAAAACCAAAGCGGCCGAATCTGCTGTTAAAGACCTCCTAGAGGCAAATTTTGCAACTGAGGCCAGGTATACTACCTGGCTCTCAAATGTTGTACTTGTTAAGAAGTCTAGTGGAAAATGGAGAATGTGTGTAGACTATACTGATCTTAACCGGGCATGCCCGAAAGACGCATATCCTCTGCCCAACATTGACAAACTGGTCGACAATTCGTCCAGTTTCAAACTATTGTCCTTGATGGATGCCTACTCAGCGTACAATCAAATACCCATAGCCGTGTCCGACAAAAAATACACGGCCTTCATGACCGAATCAGGCAACTATTATTATAACGTTATGCCCTTCGGTTTAAAAAACGCGGGCGCGACATATCAGCACATGATGAACAAGGTATTTCGAACGGAAATCGGGGACATGCTTGAAGTATACATGGACGACATGATCGTCAAATCTCAGCAAGAGACAGACCACGCGCCCCACTTGCGAAAAGTATTCGATCAAGCCCGAAAATGCAAAATGCGTTTCAATCCCGAGAAGTGCACGTTTGGGGTCCGAGCAGGGAAGTTCCTCGGATTCTATTTAACTGAATGAGGTATTGAAGCCAACCCTGACAAATGTCGGGCATTCACAGAACTTCCTACTCCTGATTCTAAAAATTCCATACAATCGTTAAACGGGGTCCTCGCTTCCCTCGCACGATTTTTGGCAAAATCCGCTCAGCACGCTCTCCCTTTTTACAAACTCCTACGCAAAGAGGCCACCTTTGAATGGACAGAGGAGTGCGAGCAAGCCTTGTCCCACTTGAAAAGGGCATTATCTGAGCCCCCAGTTTTGTCCAGGCCCTATGAAGGGGAGACGCTTTACCTCTATCTCTCCATAGCAAACGAGGCCGTAAGTGCAACCCTCGTACGCGACCTACCCGAGGGACAGAAACGTATTTACTTTACGAGCAAGGCGCTCCATGGCCCCGAACTTCTATACCTCCAGGTAGAAAAGGTAGCCCTGGACCTCCTTTTTGTAGCTAGAAGACTACGACATTATTTCCTAGCCCACACCATCATCGTGAGGACATACCAACCCATAAGACAATTACTCAGACAACCAGACATGGCCTGGAGAATGTTAAAATGGTCGTTGGAACTGTCCGAATTCGATATCAAATTCGAAGGGAGACAAGCTCTCAAGGCTCAAGTACTAGCCGATTTTGTAGCAGAGCTCACTTTCACCGAACAGGAGCCGAAATCTCCATCCAAATGGACCATCTTCGTAGACGGAGCATCTGGCCCGGCGTGTAGTGGAGCTGGAATTATCCTGGAAAACAAAGAGGGAAACATCATCGAAGTATCTTTAACTTTGTCCTTCCCCACATCCAATAACCAGGCGAAATATGAAGCCTTCCTGGACGGCATACGACTCGCGACCGACCTAGAGGCAGAAGAAATCACAATTTGCACGGATTCCCAGCTGGTCGCTAATCAAGTCCGAGGAGATTTCCAGGCCAAAAACGACAATATGGCCGAATACCTGGCCCTTGTAAAGGATAAACTAAAACGATTCACAAACATAGAGGTCAAACACGTCCCGCGAGAAAATAATACCCGAGCTGATATCCTTTATAAGTTGGCAAGCACTAAAAGAAAAGGAAACAACAAGTCCGTCATACAAAAAGTGCTCCCCCGACCAAGCATTGGACAATCTTCAACCCACATTGACATTAATCTCATAGGCGACGCCAATTGTTGGATGACCCCAGTGTTTAACTACCTGACCAAGGGTGAGTTGCCAACGGATGCGAAAACGGCCAGCACCGTGCGTCGAAGGTCATGCTCGTACTCTTTAGTCGGTGGGCGTATGTATCGCCGAGGCTTCTCCACGCCACTCCTCAGGTGCGTAGAGGAAGAGAACATCCCACACGTACTAAGAGAAGTCCATGAAGGAATTAACGCACAACACCCGGGCGGACGATCGTTAGCCCGAAAGATCCTCCGGGAGGGATACTATTGGCCGACACTCCAGCACGACGCGAAAGAGCACGTAAAAAGATGCGATAAATGCCAACGACATAGGGACGTACACGTAGCACCCCCTACCAAGCTAAAATCGCTATCTTCCCCGTGGGCATTCGCGTGGTGGGGGGTGGACATCTTAGGGCCATTCGTCGTCGGGTCCGGCAAAAGTAAATACCTCATTGTGGGCGTCGATTATTTCACCAAATGGATAGAAGCTGAGGCCTTGGCCAAGATTACTGCACTCAACATACTATGCTTCTTTAAGATGGGCATTCTCGCTCGGTTCGGGGTACCGCTCTCCATTGTAACCGATAACGGTACCCAATTCACCGATAGACATTTCAAAGAATTTGTTGCTTTAGTAGGAACAAAACAACATTTCGTTTCGGTTGAGCATCCCCAAACCAACAGACAAGCAGAAGCTGCAAATAGAGTAATCCTAAGAGGCCTGAAACGGAGACTGGACGAGCACAAGAAACACTGGGTTGAGGAGTTACACAGCGTACTTTGGGCATATAGAACCATTCCCCACTCAATGACCGGTGAATCCCCGTTCTGGTTGGCATATGGGACCGAAGCAGTAATTCCTGTGGAAATGCACATCCGATCCAGGCGGACAGAGTCCCCAATGGACCAAGACACCAACGCCGAAGCTTTAAGAGACGAGCTTGACCTGGTCGAAGAAATCCGATCATAAGCTGCTCTCCGGGAGGCCACTCTTAAACAGAAAATAGCAGCTCGGTATGACTCTAAAGTCATAAGACGAGCATTCGAGGTAGGCAGTTTTGTTCTAAGAAGAAATCACAGAGATTCCCGCAAGGGAAAACTAACGCCTGATTGGAAGGGCCTGTATCGCGTCCGGGCAAAGACCGAAAATAGGGCCTACTATTTAGAGAATCTTCACGGGGAAGAACTTGCTCGGCCGTGGAACGCCGAGAAGCTCAAGCAATATTATAGTTAATTACATAGTCACCTTGATCGACTCTCAAGCGAGGAGCAATGGGTCCGACTAAACCTGCGTGCCCAGGTACAAGCACAGCAACCCAAATAACATGGTTATCAGGATCTTATTCCAGAGGAAGAAGTTGACTGTTGCACGGGCGGATACTCAAACGAGTCTGACGTTGCCTATGTACCACGACCAGACAGAACCCCAACTCGCGATGGGACGTTCAAGCCTCGTAGCCCGAGTCATTATCTTGGCCCAGGTACCGACCAGGAGCCAGCCTCCGACATCTGATTGGTCCCCTACACCAACAGATTACAAACACACACCCCATATTTTCCTAACTACATCTAGCCATCATAAAGACATCAAACACTTAACGTTTATAGAAATATAAAAGGAAAGAAGTTCTCCGACGGACGCACAGTTGAAAATACTTGTAAAATAAAAACATTATGAAATAACAAACGACCACCAAGGTCGGGTAATTTTACTGAAAGATTGCAACCCCGAAGGGCCGACTTGTTCATAATTACACGCAAAGGGGACCATGTCCCCGAGCAAAACAAAAAGCATGGTAAATTACAAGGTTACGACACGAAGGCCAGACTAGTTCCCCTCCCCTTCTGGAGCACCAAGTTGACCTTTGCTCTGAGGCGGCTGCATCTCTGGTTGTTCAGGCTGAGCAATCACCCCGGGCTGGGAGTCTTCCACGATCAAGTCTGCGGGGACCACTATCTGACCATCCTCAACTTTGTAAAGATAGTTGATGCGGCCGATATCTAGAGCCTATTCAGGATGAAGGGCTCGTATCTGATCTACCGCATTTTGGAAACTGAGCTCAGTCGACGAGTTCAGATCTTCCATGTCCTGGTCGATCCGAGCAAGAAACTGGGCCCTGGTCACCAAACCCTTGGTGTCAGCATCCTCATCCTCCTTCGGGTAAAAGGCATCCTTCAGCTTTTTACTCTGGTCCAAGGCCCTCCTCTTATCAACCTCCAGCTTGGCGATAATGTTCCCCCGATCAGTCAGCTCCTTAGCAGAGGCAACAACTTCCTCAGAGGCCGTAGCCAGCTTTCCTTCGGCAGCGGCCAAGAGCTCTTTCAACTTTATCACCTCCCTTTCCTGCCCGGGGTTCCCTTCGGACGTCAGCCAGGCCATAGACATAACTGCACTCGTGTCTTGGGCCAGAGATAGACGTCAAGTAGGGAGATCCATTGCCTCAACGAACAAAGAGTCCGCCCGGTCGACCTCCATGTTCGTCCCTTCGAAATAGTTTTGCTTCAAGAAGCAAGGTGGCAACACATGTTTCGGTTTGGGGGGAGCATTGACCGTCAAATCCACGGTCACTGCAGATTTATGCCTCTTCATGAGCGAGCCAGTAGATGCACTCAGAGACCCTTGGACCAGGGGGGCCCGACCCTGAGCCGCTCGTTTCGGTCAGCTTGGTTTGAACAACCCGTGACCTCTTCTTTTGTTACTGGCGCAACCGATCCTGGATTTTGTCTAAGGGGTTCGTGTAACACGGTGGGAGAACTGACTTTAGTTATGTTGCGGATAGCAAGAGTCGCCACCGACTTTTATTTTATCCAACAAGAAAGGGTATAAAAGAACAGGAAAGACCTTAAGAGATATTTTTGGGTCCGGGGGGTAGGTTATGTAAAGGGAAGGTGTTAGCACCCTTTACATCCATGGTTATCCATGGGCTCTTAGTTACTTAGCTCACTTTTGAATTGTTTTTGAAAGTGTAGTGTGTGAATAGAAAAATTTCCATAATAGTTAATAATGATCCATGTACGGATGCGTAAAAACTTGTTTTTTGAAAATTTGTTTGAAATTTGTTAAGTGTTTGAAAAGTTTTGAATGGAGTGAGCAAGTACATAAGAGGAACCTACCCTAAAGTTTAAGTCTTTCTTGTTCTTTATCCTTTAATTGGTAAGACTATCCCTACTATTAAGGAGTAGGTAGTCATTACCTTGGATGTAAGGGACATATGAGGGACATCTGTTTTTATGAAGGCAACTGTGGGGTGTATTAAGCATTTAGGAGGGACTATCATCATTATTCGAAAAGGGACTTGATCTTTAAAGGCAACCATTAGGGACTTGATGATTTTTCTTTTAAGGGACTTGCTTTATACACCCCACTTGACCTTATGATTAGGCAACATTGAGGGATAGCCTTAGAAATGTGAGATGGCGATTAAAAATCGACTTACGTGTGTGAGTGTTCAATATTATTTATCTTATGATTAAAGTGATCTAAATTTATTTTAACTAGAATACATATTTGCACTCCCTATATTACTAACCATAGCAAGCAAATTAAATAATTAAATATTTACAAACTTTACACCAAGGAGCAATTACAAAATAATTATAAAAAAATAATAAATAGCAAAAATATAAAAGCAAAATATAAATAATAAGCAAAAATAGTAAATAAATATAGAAGCCAAAATATAAATAATAGGTGAAAAATAAATAAATAAGCAATAATAAGGGTTAGTAATAATAATAAAAAATTAAATAAAGGTTGGTAAAATTATAATAAGCAAAAGTTAGTAATAATATGGTTAATAATAATAATAGAAATCAAAATAAATTGAATTAACAAAAATATTATAAGAACAAAATTAAAATAATAAACCAAAGTTTAATATGAACAACTAAATAATTATAGCATTTTAGTTTATATACTAATTATCAAATTATTTATAATTGTAAAAAATTAAATTATTATAAGTTTAATTGTTTCTATACATATATTAAAAGAAAATAATTTAGATTAAAGACATAGTATATAAAATATATTTACATATTATTAATAATAGATTATATTTACAAAAAATTAATTATATTAAAGATTATATTAAATAAATATATACATGGTAATTATAATAAGAATTAGAAGATAAAAAAAAATCATTTAGAAAATAAAATTAGGGTTTTGTTTAGAAAAATGTTTTTAGGAATGATAATACACAAAATTTATTTTAATTAATATACATATATTATATTTACACACATAATAAAGAAAAGAATTTTTGAATTAGAAACATAAAAGTTTAGAACTTTTTTAGAAAATATTTGTTAAACATATATTCATGCATAATTTAAATCCTTATTTAGTGAATAAGAAAACAATTAAACAAATTAAGAAAATAAATTAAATTAAAAAGAGTAAAAGGAAACTTACCTTGGCTGGGTTTGAACCCAGGACATCCTGTTTGCAAGCATCAAAACTCACCACTAGGCCAGCCAGGCGCAGGTGATAGAGGAATTGGTCAACTTGGTTTTGTGCCTTGTCTTTGGAAAATTGTGAAAAATAATGAAAAGCAAAAAAAGGCCTGGGGTGGTGTTGAACCCAGGACCTTTGAACACAAGCAAACACGCATAACCGCCTGGCTGGAAGAGCCCATCTGCTAATCATCCATCAAACAATGATAATATATAATATTCAATGCATAAAATGAGAAAAATCAAAAATATTTGCCGTGGCCAGGATTCGATCCCTTGCCCTTTGATCAAACGCACGCATACTTCTCCACTGGGCCAAGCACTGGCTTGTGTTAACGAACCAACAACATAAGATAAAATATTTTAAACAAGAATTCAAATTTCCTGAGCGCGCCAGAACTCCTTCTTCAACCTCAGGACCTGCAATTTTACCTGCGAATCTAGCTATGAATTTTCCTGCGAAAAACAAGTTCCAGCAAAACCTACGAAACTCAATGGTCAACCAAACTGCGAAATTACACAAAATTGAAAACACAAACATAGTCCAGAGGTCCATTCAAATCAAGCCATGGTCTTAGAAATCATTTATATTTCGTAAATCACGAAACCCTAATTCTTGGCCGAAACCCTAACTATGGTGAATTTCGTTTCAGGCCATGAATCTTCAATCCAATTGTCCAGAATCGTTCTAGGCATCATAATAAACACATATCAGTCATTAAAAACAATTTATAATGCATATGTTATCGAATTCGAAAAATTGAAATTCAAGACAAAGTTTGATTCGGGTAGAGCCATATGAGATGGTATTGATGCATATGATTGATGGTTTATGATCAGTGATGTCTAATGAAGCTTGCCATGTCCTTCTTTTACCTTCTAAAGCCCTGGAACTCCAAATCCGAATATGAGTTTTGGATGGATTTTTGAGGTTTGGAACTTACACTTAGAGGCAGCAAATTCGTGAATGGGCAATGGCAATGAGTTTAGTACTTATATGTGAATGAATTAGGTTAAGAAAATTGAATTGTTGTGTGGAGATTTTGATTCAAAAAGATTGAAATTGATCATGTCTTAAAAGTCAAATATTTGTGTATTATGGCTTGCTATCTTTGGATCAATCTCATTATTTCCTTCCCTTTCAATTCCAATCATCAATTAAGACTTTCTAGAAGCCTAATCCACATAAAATCTCTTATTTTCATATTTTATTTTTATTTAAAATGATTTTTAATGATTTAAATCAAAATAAATAAAAACAAAATAATAAAAATTCTGAATTTTAGTCATTTGGGTCGTGCATGATGATAGTGTATGGATTGGATCATGATTTGCCAAGCCCATTTGAAAAGAATTGGTTTTAAACCTCCATTTTCATCATAAACCATCACAAAATTTCCCAACTTTGCAAGGGCACATCTCCCTCAATTTTAATGGTATGAGGGTGTTCTTGGACATTTTGGAAAGCTTGAAGAGTCCTCTAAACAACCCCATTGGTTTCATGTCCATATCATTTACCAATCTCAAGTTATGCTCTTTTGAAGTTGTTGACTTTTTGTTGACTTTTGAAATGACCTATAATGTCTTAGCTCATATCTTCCAAATGAAGCATTTTTGGGCTTGACTTGCAAGATCAAAGTTGTAGAGAATTCAATTTCCTTCAAAATGAGCTTTGGATGGAGACTTGGTGATGAAGTATGTGAAAGTTATGGCTGGTCAAAGTTCAGTTGACTTTTACTAAGGAAACCCTAATTTAGAAACTCCTGATTCTTGATGATCTGGAATCTCCTTGATGAATCATGATCAAACCTTGATCAAATGATGAATTTTACTTCATATACTTGATGTTGACAAAAAATCATGAAGTTTGACTTTGGTTTGACCACAGTTGACCTCAGTTTGACTTTTTAACTGCATTGACTGATTTTGACATATCTGATCATCTGACTGAGCAAACTTTTGAGAAAAGTCTTGAAACTTGTCATGGGGGTTCTTAAACACATATAAGATGCTATGAAGCTCACTTGAAGTCTTGGAAGTCCATTTAGCCTGATTAAAGTCAAAACCCTAGTTTTGGATGCACTGCTTAGGAGGTGCATTGTCTGAGGGAATTGTCAACTCTTTTGACCAATTGTGAACTTTGTGAACCTTGTGAACCATCATAAAATGTCTTGTGAACTTCATGGGAGGTATTTTGAAGCTTGTGAACCTTGTGAACCTCATAAAGTGACTTTGTAGACCTCATGAACTTCATGAAAGGTTATGTAAACATTGTGAATCTTGTGAACCTTGTGAACCTTCAAGAAGTAACTTGTAGACTTCATGAACCTCATGAAAGGTCTTGTAAATGTTGAGAAGCTTGTGAACCTTGTGAACCTTCAAGAGGTGACTTGTAGACTTCATGAACCTCATAAAAGGTTTTGAAAGCATTGTGGAACTTGTGAACCTTGTGAACCTTCATAAAGTAACTTGTAGACTTCATGAACCTCATGAAAGGTTTTGTAAGTATTGGGAAACTTGTGAACCTTGTGAACCTTCATAGAACACAAAGTCTTGTATTGTGAGGGCAAATTTTGGGGTGCAACAGCTGCCCCTGTTCAATTTTCTGAAACCTGAGGGGTTAGATTGGTATGTTTGCCAGTCGTGACCTGGAAGGTTGAAGGGGATTGAACACAAAAGCCCAAAAATTTGCACTCACCAGTGCATAAAGTGGTACAGATGGCTAGTTGAATGTGATTCAGTGGGCTTAAAGATGCCACTTGGAGAAAAATTCTTCAGATACATGTCTTGGAGGATGAAGCAGTCCAAAATATGGAGGTACAATGGTAGCTGTCAGGAGGATAAAGCAATCCTGAGGTACGAGAAGCTGTCAGGAGGATAAAGCAATCCTGAGGTATTGATATTATGATTCCAGGAGGATGAAGCAATCCTGATGTACTAGGAGTTTTCAGGAGGATGAAGCAATCCTGATGTAATGATGTGCTTTCAGGAGGATGGAGCAATCCTGATGTAATAGGAGTTTTCAGGAGGATAAAGCAGTCCTGAAATAATGATAATAGCTGTCAGGAGGATGAAGCAATCCTGAGGTAAAGAAGCTGTCAGGGGGATTTAGCAACCCTGAGGTAAAGAAGCTGTCAGGGGGATTTAGCAACCCTGAGGTATTTGATAATATGCTTTCAGGAGGATGAAGCAGTCCTGATGTAACAATGTATTCCCAAGAGGATGAAGCAATCTTGAGAGATGATAAGTCTTCAGGAGGATTAAGCATTCCTGATGTAATAGGAATTTTCAGGAGGATAAAGCAGTCCTGATGGATGATATGCTTTCAGGAGGATAAAGCAATCCTGATACTCGTAAGTTTATTTGCTGGATAATTAACCTGAAACAAGGTAGCATTTGTATAATAATATTAGTTTATGTATTATGTATGCATGTATGATATGGTGCACTTAAGCAATGTATTATGTATCTATGGATATGTATGTTATGGTATGATGTAAATGATGTATGTATGATATGATACTGCCGGAAGCGTCTGGATATCTTCATATAACAACTGCTGGCCAGGGAAAATAAATCCCGATTCGTTGCTGAAGAATATGAGGAACTCGTCCCTGTCTTGTTTGATGATGAGATATACATAACCTCCCGTATGCTGGGGATAGTAAGGATGGATATAACCTCCCGTCTGCTGGGGATAGTAAGGTATATATAACCTCCCGTCTGCTGGGGATAGTAAGGTATATATAACCTCCCGTATGCTGGGGATAGTAAGGTATATATAACCTCCGTCTTCGTTTGATAGTAGAGTAGATACAACATCCCGTCTTCGTTCGTCGTACTCTTATTGGAAAGTAATTTCCCGTATATCCGTATGAGGATAAAAGAGATGGATATAAATTCCAGGGGTGATGAGACTTTATGAACTTGCCCTACTGAGGGTTTTGTAGCTGTCTTTTAAAGATGAACCGGTGAAGCTTCGTTGAAATCCTTCCCTCGTTCGTCCTTAGTAAATACTATTACTGCATTTTCATGCATTTCTGGTAAACATTAATCATATTAAAAGCATACATGCATTTCTGGTAAACATCAATCATATTCAAAAGCATACATACATTCAAACACAATCAATGGACGTTTCGCTTATGTAAATAGGGTAAAAGTAAATCTGGATTCAAAAGATGGAATTTATTTATATCAAAAAGTGACCCATACACGGGTAAATTTGTACAAAGAGACAGAAACCCTAGTAAGAGGATTTTGTCATAAAGTTTTTACAAAACAAAGAGAATTAGCTATGTGAGAAATAATCCTATTGAGTTTCAATTCTACTATTGCCATTATCTTCAAGTATCTCATCTTCTGCTGTTGAGACGAAAACAATTGGATTGAGCTTTATCTGTTCGAGCTTGAGTAAGTAGTACAACTGGTTGCAGTTTCATGGGTGATCCAAACGAGACATAGTCATACGCTTTAATCCCTAATTTTTTCCTGGATTGCCCTTTCAGGTTTTCAATCCACCGGGATACCCTTTTTTGCCCAAGCCGCCTTTTCAGGTTTTCGACTTGCCGGGTGTACATCTTTTTATATATATATCCCTAATTTTTGCCCAAACTCTTTTGGTTTGCCGGGATGCCCCTTATTTTTGCCTAGGCCTGTCAACCTAGCGGGTCTCTTTTTATGCGTAGTATTTTTTAACTATGTCTGCGTTTACAGGCTGTGGGAAGTCTTCTCCATCCATTGTAGTCAGTATCATGGCACCTCCTGAGAACATTGTCTTGACTACAAATGGTCCTTCATATGTTGGAGTCCACTTGCCCCTAGGATCACCCTGTGGTAATATGATACGCTTGATTACCAAGTCACCAGCCTGATATACCTTTGGCTTAACCTTCTTGTTAAAAGCTTTGATCATTCGTTTTTGGTACATCTGGCCATGACAAACTGCTGCTAGCCTCTTCTCATCAATCAAATTTATCTGGTCTAGCCGAGTCTGAATCCACTCATCTTCATCCAAGCCTGCATCCTTCATAATTCTTAAGGAGGGAATCTGAACTTCAATGGGCAGAACTGCTTCCATACCATAGACCAAGGAGAATGGGGTTGCCCCTGTTGAAGTACGTATTGTAGTACGATAACCATGAAGAGCAAATGGTAACATCTCATGCCAATCCCTGTAAGTAACAGTCATCTTCTGTACAATCTTCTTAATGTTCTTATTAGCAGCTTCAACTGCCCCATTCATCTTTGGACGATACGGAGAAGAGTTGTGATGCTTAATCTTGAACTGAGTGCAGAGATCAGTAATCATAGTGTTGTTCAGATTAGAGCCATTGTCAGTGATAATCCTTTCAGGGATGCCATACCTACATATGAGATTATTCTTAATGAATCGAGCCACAACATTCTTAGTAACAGATGCAAATGAAGCTGCCTCCACCCACTTTGTGAAGTAATCAATAGCAACCAGGATGAAACGATGCCCATTAGAAGCAGTAGGCTTGATCTCACCAATCATATCAATGCCCCACATGGCAAAAGGCCAAGGAGCAGTCAACACATTCAATTGTGATGGAGGTACATGGACTTTATCAGCATAAATTTGACACTTGTGACACGTTCTGGAGTGTTGATAGCAATCAGCTTCCATAGTAGACCAATAGTAACCTGCTCTCAATATCTTCTCTGCCATAGTATGACCACTAGAATGAGTGCCAAAGATCCCATCATGCATATCTTCCATAATCTCAATTGCTTCCTTCTTATCCACACAACGAAGCATAGTTGAATCGTGATTGCGCTTGTACAGAATCCCATTACTCAAGAAGAACTTAGCAGAAAACCTTCTCAGAAACTTCTTATCTTTGACAGATGCCCCTTCAGGGAACTCCTGAGCTTCAAGATATCTTTTCACTTCATAGAACCAAGGCTTCTCCTCTGCCCCTTCAGTGTCAATCTCATTGCAGTATGCAGGCTTCTCAAATCTATTAATAGTAATCTTGGGAGCTTCATCATCCCAGCTGATCTCAAACATAGATGCCATGGTGGCCAATGCATCTGCCAACTGATTTTCTCTTCGTGGAATATGTCCAAAGGTAATCTCTTTGAAATGTGGGATCAAAGACAACACATGCTCTCTGTAAGGAATGAGGTTATCATGCTTGGTGTCCCAATCTCCTTTAATCTGACTTACTACCAGGGCTGAATCTCCATACACATCAAGGAATTGAATCTTCATATCAATAGCAGCTTTAATACCCAGGATACATGCCTCATACTCAGCCATATTATTGGTACAATAGAAATAAAGTCTGGCAGTAATCGGGGTGTGGCAACCTTCAGGGGAACTAATCACAACACCAACACCATTACCAAGTGCATTGGAAGCACCATCAAAAACCATAGTCCATCGGGATCCTTGTTCAGGTCCGTCATATTGTCCAGGTTCTTTGGTAATAATCATAATGTCTTCATCAGGGAACTCAAAACTCATTGACTGGTAATCATCCACTGCTTGATGAGCTAAATGATCGGCAACAACACTTCCCTTGATGGCCTTCTGAGTAGTATATTGTATATCATATTCTGTCAAGATCATTTGCCATCTTGCAATTCTTCCGGAGAGAGCAGGTTTCTCAAATATGTACTTGATTGGATCCATCTTTGAAATCAATAAGGTAGTATGAGTCAACATATACTGTCTTAGTCGGCGAGCAGCCCATGCCAAAGCGCAACAAGTTTTCTCGAGCAGTGAGTATCTTGTTTCACAGTCGGTAAACTTTTTGCTAAGGTAGTATATTGCCTGCTCTTTTCGACCAGACTCGTCATGTTGCCCCAACACACACCCCATTGAGTTGTCTAACACTGTTAAGTACATAATCAAGGGTCTTCCATCAACTGGTGGCATCAAAATTGGTGGTTCTAGCAAATATCTCTTGATTTCATCAAAGGCAGTCTGGCACTCATCATTCCATTCCATCACCTGATCTTTCTTCAACAACTTGAAGATTGGCTCACAGATGGTAGTTAATTGGGAAATAAATCTTGCAATGTAATTCAATCGTCCCAAGAAACCTCTAACCTCCTTTTCAGTACGGGGAGCTGGCATCTCTCGTATAGCTTTCACTTTTGCAGGATCCACTTCAATACCTTTTCCACTGACAATAAAACCCAGGAGCTTTCCAGATCTAACTCCAAAAGTACACTTGTTTGGATTCAATCTCAACTTGTATTTCTTCAACCTCTCAAACAACTTGTGCAGATGATCAAGATGTTGCTCTTCATTCTGAGATCTGGCTATCATATCATCCATATATACCTCTATCTCATGATGAATCATATCATGAAACAAAGCCACCATAGCACGCTGATATGTTGCCCCTGCATTCTTCAAACCAAATGGCATCACCTTATAGCAAAAAGTGCCCCACTGTGTCACAAATGTTGTCTTCTCCATATCTTCAGGTGCCATCTTGATTTGATTGTAACCAGAGAAACCATCCATAAATGAGAATACCTTATGCTGAGCAGTGTTATCTACCAGAATATCAATATGAGGAAGTGGAAAGTCATCTTTGGGGCTAGCTTTGTTCAAATCTCTGTAGTCTACACACATACGTACCTTACCATCTTTCTTAGGAACTGGTACCACATTTGCAACCCATTGAGGATAAGAAGTTACTGCTAAGAACCCTGCATTGAATTGTTTCATTACCTCTACCTTGATCTTTTCTGACATTTCAGGACGCATACGACGAACCTTCTGCTTCTTTGGACGACAATCTTCTTTCACTGGTAAACGGTGAACCACAATGTCTGTGTCCAACCCTGGCATATCTTCATAAGACCAAGCAAAGATCTCCACATAGTCACGTAACATCTGAATCAATCTGCTCTTGACACTGTCCTCTAAATCAGCCCCTATCTTGACCTCTTTTCTGTTTTCTTCAGTTCCAAGATTCACAACTTCGACTGGCTCTTCATGTGGCTGTATAGCTTTCTCTTCTTGTTGTAACAACCTAGCAAGCTCTACAGGTATTTCACAATCGTCCTCATTTCCGTCTTCAGTTTGATAGATCGGATTCTCGAAATCATAATTGGCAATAGTAGAACTGTTATCAACAGGATCCAGAGTGGATGAGGATCTGCATTTTAGTGATGTGGGTGTGTGTAAGAACACATAGCTGATAAAGTAAAAATAAAAGAAAAGAAAGACAAGGAACACAATATTTACTAAAACGAAACGTCCACTAATTTTATTGAATGAAGTATGCAAATGAAATGACAGCCCGTAACAAGCACACCATTGTGCCCCGGGTAAGGCACATGGCTTGAAAGTTTTATTGTTCAAGAAATTACAAACTTAAAAAGCAACAACACAGTAATAGTATTTACTCCTGACTAAAGGAGATAGGGATAACATCTTCAGCTTTCCAATTATTGAGTCCAGCACCCACAGTAGGAAAAATCCAAGCATCCAGATTGTAGTCTTCATCATAGTCTCCCACAGCATTGATTTGATCTTTCATAACCCCTTGATTGGTGATACGAACAGTACGAGCACGACGAACAGCCTTCTGGGACTCTGCAGTGAAACCCAAACCAAACTTGTCAGACTTGTATGGAATATCAGGAAGCTGACCCCAAATAGTACAACCACCTTCATCCACCACAGCTCTAGCATCATTGAGGGAGGCCATTGCCATTGTTGGAGGTTTTCTGGTGACCACATGAACTTTCTTCACAGCAGGAGGAGCTACATAATCATTAACAACCCAGGGAACCACTTCAAATGTCTGGCACGGAGTTTCAATGTATTCACCTTCTATCTCCAGATACTTGAAAGTGTTTACATGGCTGACAAAGTATTCTTCTTCTCCATAGACAGTAACAACCTTTCCATTCACCGGATATCTCAACTTTTGGTGTAATGTAGAGGTTACAGCACCTGCCCCATGGATCCAGGGACGACCAAGCAGACAAGAGTATGAAGGACGAATATCCATCACATAAAATGTAGCGGTAAAAACCTGGGAGCCAACTTTGATTGGAAGATCAATTTCCCCATGCACTACTCTTCTAGAACCATCAAAAGCCTTTACCACAATATTACTGGGCTTCAGCACAGCATCTTCAGGACTCAGCTTGTTCAGGACTTCCTTAGGCAACACATTTAGAGAGGAACCATTGTCTATCAGTACATGTGACAGGGTAGTGCCCCTGCATTCAATTGAAATATGCAAGGCCCTGTTATGATTCCTCTTGGCAGGGGTTAAATCAGCATCAGAAAATCCTAACCCATTATCATAGGTCAGGTGGGCAACACAGTTCTCAAACTGGTCAACGGAAATAGCATTGGGTACATGTGCAGTCTTCAGAAACTTGATCAAGGACTTGGCATGAGCCTCAGAACACAGCAACAAGGACAACATAGAAATCTTTGAGGGAGTATGCCCCAATTGATCAACAATGTCATAATCACTCTTGCGAATGATTTTCAATACTTCTTCCATCTGTTTAGAGAGGTCATCAGCAGCTGGCACATCAGTAGATACAGGCTCAATAACAGGACCCTTGCCCCGAGCATCAGTGGTGGAAGTAGCAGCAGGAGTAACTGCATTTTTAGAAGCAACTGGAGGAGAGAAGACTCTTCCACTACGAGTGATCTTGCTAGATCCAGCAATGTTATCAATGTCAGCAGGCACATCAGGTAAAGGCTCCTGCTTAACACCATGGATGTAAACATCAGACCCATAGTGCCAAGGCACAACTTTATCAGATGTATAAGGAATAGGACCAGGAGTAGTAATGACCACAGGAGCTACTCTGGCTTCAGCAACAACTTTCACGGGACCTTCAGCAGTAATTTTGATTGGACCCTGATGAGTGATTTTAATGGGACCCTTTGAAGTGATTCTTATTGGCACTTTGTCAACCATGTCAACCTCTTCAATCTTCCTACCTTGAGTCAGATGATCCACCATGCTTTCTACAGAAGATGGCCTTCTTTCAAACACTATAGTATACTTATCCATGAGACGTTGAATCCCATCTCTCAATATGAAGCAACTATCCGGCTTATAGGTACAATACAAACAATCTTCACGACAACCTGGAAAGATCCCAGCTTGTACTAACCTCTTTTTGATAACAGACAGTGGTGTGGTCAACTCCATGACTGAATAGACATGTAGATCTTCATCAATAACATTGACAGTCTTCTCGTGATTTGGCATTGGAGCAGTAATCACATTTGGAGTACCTGGAGGATCAAACTCAATTTCTCCAGCATCAATCATATCTTGAATTTTGTTCTTCAAGATCCAACAGTTATTGGTATCATGACCCTGACAGTTTGAATGATATGCACATCGTGCATTGGGGTTGTACCTGGGAGAGGTAACATTGGGATTCTGAGGAGCTTCTTTCAAAGTAATAAGTTCAGCCTTCAACAAATGTTGCAATGCCTGAGCCATTGACATGTTGATCTTCGTGAACTGTCTTCTAGCCCTCTGTTGGTTGCCCTGAGGCTGCTCTGTTGTTGCAGGAGTTGGATTTGAAATATGAACCGCACTAACAGACTGATGCCTTCTGTTACGGTCAGGCTGACCATAAACAGCATTGGATTCCTTCTTCCCAGTGGGAGGCTTCTTTGCAGCACCTGATGAGGAAGTACCCACATGGATCTTGCCATTCTTTATACCATTCTCTACTCGCTCTCCTGTCATGATCAACTCAGTGAAGCCAGATGATGAGCTTCCAATGAGATGACTGTAGAACGGACCATTCAGCGTACACATGAACATATCAACCAATTCCCTGTCAGTCAAAGGGGGTTGAACTCTTCCAGCTAAATCTCTCCACTTCTGAGCATACTCTTTAAAACTTTCTTTGGCACCCATAGACATGCTCTGAAACTGCATGCGGGTGGGGGCTAAGTCGGCATTGTATTGATACTGCTTATAGAAAGCTTCAGCAAGATCATTCCAGTCTCTGATGTTGACACTCTCTAACTGATAATACCACTCCAATTGAGCTCCTGATAAGCTCTCTTGAAAAAAGTGGATCCACAACTTCTTGTCAGCAGTGTGAGGTTGGATCCTTCTGACATAAGACCTCAAATGCAGCTTGGGACAGGAGACCCCATCATAGACAACAAAAGTAGGAACCTTGAAACCCACAGGTATGACTACCCCAGATATCAAACTCAAATCCTCAAAATCTAGCCCAGACGATTTCTGCAACTCTATAGCATCCATTCTATCCACCAGCATCTTGAATTTGTCTTCATTAGGCTCATGGTAGTAGTTAGCCTCAGAATCAGAGTCCCCCATAGTGTTGTGGAGACTGCCTCCCTCTTTTTCAGATTCCTCAGATTCATAGTCTTCAGCTGGTTCTTTGGTCTTGGCAAGACCTTTGAACCTTCTTCCCATGTTGATCAACCCAGCAGACCTTCTAGTCTTCTTAGTCTTCTTGGCCAGCAGTGCCTTCAATTCATCCTGCCCCTTGGATAGGTTCAGGATTAGCTCTTGAAACTGTGCATTTTGTGTCTGGAGATCCTTAACTGATTGTTCAAGAGCCATTGCTGAAATAAACAGCGAGAAGATGAGAAACCTGTGCACAAATATAAACCTGTGATGCAATGAAATGGAATGTAAATGCGTATGCAATGTTTTCAAGGACCGCAGGATTTAAATTTGCTTAAACAAACAAGAAGGTAAACTTTTATTAGTAATAATTTTGTTTTGCCTTTTAGGCTTACAAAAAATGAAATAAAATAAGTACAAAAGATGGGGTTTTAAGTCTCCCATGGACGTTTCCTCTTTGTGTTGAGGTATGAGTTGAGGTTTCGTTCCTCATGAAGTTGCTTTGTTAGTTCCAGGATTCTTTCTTGGCTTGCTTTGTAATGAGCCTCGAAAGTATCCCTTTGCTTCTTCAACTGGATCCAGGATCTCTGTAAGTCTTCCATGTCAGTAGGCATGTCTGGGTGAAGGATGGTATAAGCAGTGTCTCCTTCAGCAACAGGTTCCATGGTAACTGGCAGGATAGCAGGATATGGCATCATGAGAGTCTGAGCACGAGATCGCACCCATCTGAGATAAGCCTCCATAGAAATAGTGTACTTAGGCTCCAGAGTCTTGCTGTCAACCTTGTTTACTTTTCCCCAGGCTCGTATGAATCTCTGACGGTAACCTTGAAGATCGTTGTCGTAATCAAACACAATGCCCTGAATCAACATGTCATGTGGACCATCACTTCGAGCGTAACCAAACTGTCGTAAAGCTAGAGAGGGGTTGTAGGTGATGCCTCCTCTTATGCCTAGAAGTGGTACATTAGGAAACTCGCCACAACGGTCAATGATAGTGACATTCTCCATAGATCTGGAGCACCAATGAATGTCTGAGTGAGAAAGTGACATGATCCTCTTGGACCATCTGAACCCTTGCTCATTCTTCATTACTGAGTGAGGAAGGTGAGAAATAAACCACCTAGAAAGCAAAGGTATGCAGCACATCAAAGTTCCTCTTGCCCTTGTAGTACGGGTGTGAAGAGAATGTAGTATATCTCCAAGCAATGTAGGCACTGGATTGTGACTCAGAAAAATGTTGATGGCATGAACATCTATGAACTGATCTGGATTGGGGAACAATACTAAGCCATAAATCAGCAAGGCTAAGATCTCCTCAAAAGCATCATAGCTCATGGCCTTCAAGAACATTTGAGCTTTATCCACTAATACCTTGGCTAGAACACCCTTAACTCCACTTCTCGTTTCTAGAACAATGTCAGACTTTTTCAAATGTAGAGCTGCAGCAATAACCTCAGGTTTAAGCTCTTTTTCCAAGCCTGTGAAGGGTCTTTGATCAAGAACAGGTATACCCAGAAGTTTAGAGAACTCTTCCATGGTTGGAACCAGTTGATAATCAGGGAATGTAAAGCAATGGTGCTTAGGGTCAAAGAACTGAAACAGGACACTCATCATGTCTTCATTGAACCCTGAAGTGACTAGATCCAATAGTTGACCATGTCTCTTGTTGAACTGGGAATGATCAGACACCTGAGAAACCAACTCTTTAAGCTTGGGAGGTATCCCCACAAAGTTGATCCTGATGGTGTTTCTACGAGCAGAAGCCATGACCTGCAACAAAGAACAAAGATAAATCCTTTGGTCCTTGAAATGGTTAGTGAAAATGTTGTGCTTATGATGCATGATGATGTCATGATGTTATGTTCAATCATAAACATGTGGCACACACAAGCAAGTCACACAATAGCCCTAAGTTTAAAGGCTTGCATGAGGTTCAAAGGTAAGTACCCTCCCCTGAAGTTAGATGGTTCATCCTGTCCTACAAAAGTAATCAGGTTCTAAGGGATCTCAATATCATTGATCCTTCACAAGGGTGGTTGATCAGAAGGCAACTTACTTGCCAACCAAAACCCTCCAAGCTTAAGATCTCAATGAGTGTAGTATCGAGTGTCAACCAACTTCAGTCTGCACCAAAGCCGGTTACCTCACTACTTTCTAAAGGCCAAGATGAGTTAACTAGGGTTCTAAAAGTTAGTTAGTGCATTGACAACATATGGCAGCCTCATATTATCCTCAACTTGACTTAAGGAACATAAGCACCAACCAAGAAGTCGCACTAACTATGGCCACCAGATCAACCGTATCGATATACGTCGTACAGTTTCCTTGGTCTATTGCCATTTACCTAAGGTACACTAGATCCGGGTTAGGACCTTTCACACATAAAAGCACCCCAACAAGTAATATAAAGCAAACAAGGCACACAATTTAAAGTGATCTAAATCCTAAGGGTACCCCTCTTAAATTAAGTCCCCAGCAGAGTCGCCAGTTCTGTAACACGGTGGGAGAACTGACTTTAGTTATGTTGCGGATAGCAAGAGTCGCCACCGACTTTTATTTTATCCAACAGGAAAGGGTATAAAAGAACAGGAAAGACCTTAAGAGATATTTTTGGGTCCGGGGGGTAGGTTATGTAAAGGGAAGGTGTTAGCACCCTTTACATCCATGGTTATCCATGGGCTCTTAGTTACTTAGCTCACTTTTGAATTGTTTTTGAAAGTGTAGTGTGTGAATAGAAAAATTTCCATAATAGTTAATAATGATCCATGTACGGATGCGTAAAAACTTGTTTTTTGAAAATTTGTTTGAAATTTGTTAAGTGTTTGAAAAGTTTTGAATGGAGTGAGCAAGTACATAAGAGGAACCTACCCTAAAGTTTAAGTCTTTCTTGTTCTTTATCCTTTAATTGGTAAGACTATCCCTACTATTAAGGAGTAGGTAGTCATTACCTTGGATGTAAGGGACATATGAGGGACATCTGTTTTTATGAAGGCAACTGTGGGGTGTATTAAGCATTTAGGAGGGACTATCATCATTATTCGAAAAGGGACTTGATCTTTAAAGGCAACCATTTGGGACTTGATGATTTTTCTTTTAAGGGACTTGCTTTATACACCCCACTTGACCTTATGATTAGGCAACATTGAGGGATAGCCTTAGAAATGTGAGATGGCGATTAAAAATCGACTTACGTGTGTGAGTGTTCAATATTATTTATCTTATGATTAAAGTGATCTAAATTTATTTTAACTAGAATACATATTTGCACTCCCTATATTACTAACCATAGCAAGCAAATTAAATAATTAAATATTTACAAACTTTACACCAAGGAGCAATTACAAAATAATTATAAAAAAATAATAAATAGCAAAAATATAAAAGCAAAATATAAATAATAAGCAAAAATAGTAAATAAATATAGAAGCCAAAATATAAATAATAGGTGAAAAATAAATAAATAAGCAATAATAAGGGTTAGTAATAATAATAAAAAATTAAATAAAGGTTGGTAAAATTATAATAAGCAAAAGTTAGTAATAATATGGTTAATAATAATAATAGAAATCAAAATAAATTGAATTAACAAAAATATTATAAGAACAAAATTAAAATAATAAACCAAAGTTTAATATGAACAACTAAATAATTATAGCATTTTAGTTTATATACTAATTATCAAATTATTTATAATTGTAAAAAATTAAATTATTATAAGTTTAATTGTTTCTATACATATATTAAAAGAAAATAATTTAGATTAAAGACATAGTATATAAAATATATTTACATATTATTAATAATAGATTATATTTACAAAAAATTAATTATATTAAAGATTATATTAAATAAATATATACATGGTAATTATAATAAGAATTAGAAGATAAAAAAAAATCATTTAGAAAATAAAATTAGGGTTTTGTTTAGAAAAATGTTTTTAGGAATGATAATACACAAAATTTATTTTAATTAATATACATATATTATATTTACACACATAATAAAGAAAAGAATTTTTGAATTAGAAACATAAAAGTTTAGAACTTTTTTAGAAAATATTTGTTAAACATATATTCATGCATAATTTAAATCCTTATTTAGTGAATAAGAAAACAATTAAACAAATTAAGAAAATAAATTAAATTAAAAAGAGTAAAAGGAAACTTACCTTGGCTGGGTTTGAACCCAGGACATCCTGTTTGCAAGCATCAAAACTCACCACTAGGCCAGCCAGGCGCAGGTGATAGAGGAATTGGTCAACTTGGTTTTGTGCCTTGTCTTTGGAAAATTGTGAAAAATAATGAAAAGCAAAAATAGGCCTGGGGTGGTGTTGAACCCAGGACCTTTGAACACAAGCAAACACGCATAACCGCCTGGCTGGAAGAGCCCATCTGCTAATCATCCATCAAACAATGATAATATATAATATTCAATGCATAAAATGAGAAAAATCAAAAATATTTGCCGTGGCCAGGATTCGATCCCTTGCCCTTTGATCAAACGCACGCATACTTCTCCACTGGGCCAAGCACTGGCTTGTGTTAACGAACCAACAACATAAGATAAAATATTTTAAACAAGAATTCAAATTTCCTGAGCGCGCCAGAACTCCTTCTTCAACCTCAGGACCTGCAATTTTACCTGCGAATCTAGCTATGAATTTTCCTGCGAAAAACAAGTTCCAGCAAAACCTACGAAACTCAATGGTCAACCAAACTGCGAAATTACACAAAATTGAAAACACAAACATAGTCCAGAGGTCCATTCAAATCAAGCCATGGTCTTAGAAATCATTTATATTTCGTAAATCACGAAACCCTAATTCTTGGCCGAAACCCTAACTATGGTGAATTTCGTTTCAGGCCATGAATCTTCAATCCAATTGTCCAGAATCGTTCTAGGCATCATAATAAACACATATCAGTCATTAAAAACAATTTATAATGCATATGTTATCGAATTCGAAAAATTGAAATTCAAGACAAAGTTTGATTCGGGTAGAGCCATATGAGATGGTATTGATGCATATGATTGATGGTTTATGATCAGTGATGTCTAATGAAGCTTGCCATGTCCTTCTTTTACCTTCTAAAGCCCTGGAACTCCAAATCCGAATATGAGTTTTGGATGGATTTTTGAGGTTTGGAACTTACACTTAGAGGCAGCAAATTCGTGAATGGGCAATGGCAATGAGTTTAGTACTTATATGTGAATGAATTAGGTTAAGAAAATTGAATTGTTGTGTGGAGATTTTGATTCAAAAAGATTGAAATTGATCATGTCTTAAAAGTCAAATATTTGTGTATTATGGCTTGCTATCTTTGGATCAATCTCATTATTTCCTTCCCTTTCAATTCCAATCATCAATTAAGACTTTCTAGAAGCCTAATCCACATAAAATCTCTTATTTTCATATTTTATTTTTATTTAAAATGATTTTTAATGATTTAAATCAAAATAAATAAAAACAAAATAATAAAAATTCTGAATTTTAGTCATTTGGGTCGTGCATGATGATAGTGTATGGATTGGATCATGATTTGCCAAGCCCATTTGAAAAGAATTGGTTTTAAACCTCCATTTTCATCATAAACCATCACAAAATTTCCCAACTTTGCAAGGGCACATCTCCCTCAATTTTAATGGTATGAGGGTGTTCTTGGACATTTTGGAAAGCTTGAAGAGTCCTATAAACAACCCCATTGGTTTCATGTCCATATCATTTACCAATCTCAAGTTATGCTCTTTTGAAGTTGTTGACTTTTTGTTGACTTTTGAAATGACCTATAATGTCTTAGCTCATATCTTCCAAATGAAGCATTTTTTGGCTTGACTTGCAAGATCAAAGTTGTAGAGAATTCAATTTCCTTCAAAATGAGCTTTGGATGGAGACTTGGTGATGAAGTATGTGAAAGTTATGGCTGGTCAAAGTTCAGTTGACTTTTACTGAGGAAACCCTAATTTAGAAACTCCTGATTCTTGATGATCTGGAATCTCCTTGATGAATCATGATCAACCCTTGATCAAATGATGAATTTTACTTCATATACTTGATGTTGACAAAAAATCATGAAGTTTGACTTTGGTTTGACCACAGTTGACCTCAGTTTGACTTTTTAACTGCATTGACTGATTTTGACATATCTGATCATCTGACTGAGCAAACTTTTGAGAAAAGTCTTGAAACTTGTCATGGGGGTTCTTAAACACATATAAGATGCTATGAAGCTCACTTGAAGTCTTGGAAGTCCATTTAGCCTGATTAAAGTCAAAACCCTAGTTTTGGATGCACTGCTTAGGAGGTGCATTGTCCGAGGGAATTGTCAACTCTTTTGACCAATTGTGAACTTTGTGAACCTTGTGAACCATCATAAAATGTCTTGTGAACTTCATGGGAGGTATTGTGAAGCTTGTGAACCTTGTGAACCTCATAAAGTGACTTTGTAGACCTCATGAACTTCATGAAAGGTTATGTAAACATTGTGAATCTTGTGAACCTTGTGAACCTTCAAGAAGTAACTTGTAGACTTCATGAACCTCATGAAAGGTATTGTAAATGTTGAGAAGCTTGTGAACCTTGTGAACCTTCAAGAGGTGACTTGTAGACTTCATGAACCTCATAAAAGGTTTTGAAAGCATTGTGGAACTTGTGAACCTTGTGAACCTTCATAAAGTAACTTGTAGACTTCATGAACCTCATGAAAGGTTTTGTAAGTATTGGGAAACTTGTGAACCTTGTGAACCTTCATAGAACACAAAGTATTGTATTGTGAGGGCAAATTTTGGGGTGCAACAGTTCGACATGGAGCCTGCAAAGAAAAAGATTACAAAATTAGTCACGAACGCCCAAAATTATTAAAACATAATAACAAGCAGAAATAAAAACAAATACCAAAGAACTCGGACACTTTTTGCCCGGTGTTACACGCCAGGAGATCTGTGACGTCTATCAAAGGACGCTCCACAGCCTCTCCCCCGTCCTGATCCAGCATTATCTTACCTTCCCCGTCCAGCAGAGGGGTCGGAGTAAAAGAGGCTACCAACTTCCGAAACTCCTCGAAGCTAGCTGCATCGTCCTCGTTAAGAGAATCCCCTACTTGGACAAACTCACTAACTGAGCGTCCGTAGTGAGAGTAATTCCATGAGAAGGGAAACAACCAGAGCCTCCTCGGAATCACCTGCCCTCGGTCGTCGAGCCTGGGCTCATCATTTTCGTCGGTATCTACCCCCAGGAAACTCAGTGCTCTCACGGATTCCTCGCTCGCCGACTTTACCAAGAAGTAATCTGTCTTGAAAGCCCGGAAAGATTCTGAGTGAGCTTTGAAGATCTTGGTCCGCTGTTTGAAGGAAATAAATCCCTTCCGATCGGTCCCCCTCCCTACCTGGCGCTGCAGCAAGAACAAGCGAAAGAACAGAGGAAGCGTGGCCCCAACACCCAGATGGGCGCACGTCACCTCGAACGCTCTCAGGAACGCATAAGAGTTAGGGTGCAGCTGAGACGGGGCTACACCCAAGTGCCCGAGCACGGCACAAACCAGATCACTGAAGGGCAAGGTTACTCCTAGGATCGATGTCGCGTACTCGTACATCGAAAACTTCCGGCCGCCAAAGTCTGAAAATATCCGGTCATCATCCCGCGGATAGGTGACGACCCAATCCCCCGGATCGCCAACAGTAGGCAGAGGTTCCGCACAAGGCCTCGAGAAGGACGACATCTTATCAAGCAGGTCTTCCACTACCAATTCTTCGAGCGCGATTATTTTTTCCAGACAGGCATCGGTCGTCTCTCCCGAATCAGGGGCCTCGTCCTCCGTCGTGGTCGCGTCTGAATCGTCCGACGAGCTTCTGGAGTCAGAAGGAACAGATGCGCAAGAGCCAGAATCTTTCGAGGACACCTCCTCCGAGGAAATGTCGAGCGGGTCAATAAGCAAATTTTCACCTGAAAAGCAGAGGAAAGGCGTTAGTGAATTCAATTAGAATATCAAATCCACCCTTCCACCGCTCAACAAGTGAAAGGGCGTGTATCAACCCGGGAGTGAGGTCCCGAGCCATAGCCCTCAGTTAACCATCACTCAAGGTGATGGCCAGCACCCGACGACAGCGAGGATACGATCAAATCCTAGATGCTTATAAGGTCCTAGGTCAAAGTCGACCAGGACCATAGCTGACCACGACTTAGGGTGTGTAACCGACGAGCAATGACGACAGAAAGTCTCTAATCTACTTATTCTAAGCCTAAACTACCAGAAAATCTATCCTATGCCACATGCATTGCTAAAATATCAAGCCTATGACTAAGAAAAACGCAAAAAAAAAGAGCCGTACCTGGAGCTTGGGAGGCCATTACAGAAGAAGTTAGCTTGGAACGCGGTGGTCGATAGATGAAAGCGGTGGTCGACAGCTGAGAACAATGGCTGATCTACGAGCAGTACAGTGGAGAAGAAGGCGAAACGAAAAAGCTTACAAAATGCCTTGGGTTCCTATTTATAGGGAAGGGAACACGTGCAGAAACGCGTGACCCCTACCCCTAGGCAATGATTACCTACTCTCTAGTCCCTAGGCTAGCCGTCAGAACATTAAATAGGCGCGAATTCCCAGACACGCCAACTTTTCGTTTCATATTCCCCCTTCGTCGAGCAACCAAACAACTGCCTGCCTGCCGTGGGTCATTGAACGATCACTCACTGGTCCGCGCACGAAAAACACCAGACGCACTGCGTACGCCTTAGACAGAAAACCATCACTAAGTCATCGCTCCTCCGCAGGAGCAACGACTTGGGGGGCTCCTATTCTGGGCAAGCCAACCTCCCAGAGTTGGGCCAGGCAAAGTGACAAGCTGACACGCTCGGTGTCGAGCACCATGCCGAGGATAACGGTCCTTGTCGACCAAGGTCATACCGACCAAAATGAAATCCCCCAACGACTAGTTTTGAACGTTACCTATTCGTGCGGATTCCGCGATCCGCGCCAAACGATTTTAACCAATAACCATCCACTAACGACAATATATAAACCCTCTCAGAGGAGAGGACCAGGTATTCAATTCTCTCACCTTAATTCTCGTACTTGCATGCTCTTTGCTTAGGGTCTTACTTTAGCATCAGAGTGCCTTGCAGGTACACCCCCCTCTTCTCCTCACTAACCGTCCTTCAGGAACGCTCGACGCCAGCCATATCGGATCCTGATCTCCAGGTACGATCACTAATGATGTTTTTTAACAATTATACATTACAATCTAACTTAGGGTACAAACTAACTTAAATAATTGGGCTTTCAAGCAAGACTCAATTCGACATGCTAACAATCCTAGCATTTCGACTACTACATGCTTAAACATACTTTGACTACAGTATACAAGATCCGTACGTGAAGAAACTTCGACTTCATACTAAACCTTCTGTCGAACCATGAAACTACCTTTGTCGACACTAGAGTTTGATCTAAAATATCACAGTTACTCATAAAGCCCTTCACAAGAACTTAAATGAAGAGGATTTTTTAATACACCCCATAGATTTCTTAGACACCCAGTGAATTTCCAAAAATGCCCCCTGTTTCTGGATTTGTAAATCAGGACACACCCTTTTTTCTCAACGTTGATTTTTTTCGGATCTACACATCCGGACCCCAAATTTTCAAATAAATTGTTTCCGGATGTGTACATCCGGAAACAATTTAGTTGTGTTATCTCTAAACTTAGTTTTGCAAAATGTCACACCGTTATCTCTAGGTATATCAATAAGAGTAGGAGGAGATGTTATGAGTGCGATGATTCCTAAAAACAAATGTACCGATTAATGTTTTTGAGGGTGAGAGATTGAAAGCCAGTGAGAACAACTTGTTGGGTTTGTTTAAATTCTCAATTCCCCCAACTCCTCGAGGCCATATTCCTATTAACGTATGTTTCTTAATTAATGTTAATGGCATATTAAATGTCTTTGCTGAGGAAGATAGATGCGGAAATAAGCAAGATATTACAATAACAAATGAAACGGGAAAACTGTCATTTGAAGAAGTTCAAAGAATGATCTAGGAAGCTGAGAATTTCAAGAATGAAGATATGAAGTTTATGAAGAAAGTTGAAGCAATGAATAGTTTGAATGATTATCTTTACAACACGAGGAAAGTAATGAAGGATGATAGTGTTACTTCAATGCTAAACTCAATAGAAAAAATGAAGATCAATGTTGGAATGATAAAAGGGAAACAATTGATTCATAACAAGCAGCAGGAGCAAGAAACATTTGTGTTTGTGGACTTTCAAAGGGAGCTTGAGATCATCTTTGAATCAACTATGAAAAAGATCAACATTCAGATGTACACATCTTTGAATCAGCTTGATAGCATAGCTAAAATGTTTTCTGATGTACACATCCAAAACAATTTATTTGCAAATTTGGGGTTCGAATATGTAGATCCGGAAAAAGATAAAGACTTAATATCCTTTTTGGTCCTCTAACTATTGCTCAGGGTCCAATTTGGTCATCTTTCTTTTAAAAGTTTCAAATTGCTCACATACTTTTTTAAATGGTTCCACGTTGGTCCAAACCGTCAAATTGCAGCTAACAATGTTAAAATTGTTGAGGTGTATTCTGAGTTAGCATTGCAAATGTACAGTCATCCTCCTTCTACATTGTGATGTGTTTTCTTATAAAATTAGGTCACGCCATTGTATCTTCTTCTTCATTACCAAAAGCTAGGGCGCAAAATCCTCTTCTTGTAATTGAAACTACATTCTTCCCTAAGCATGAATGCCTCTCGTGGTTCATCTTATTCGTCAAGAACTGGGTTCGATCCACAAGTGTACACAAGTTTTGGGAAGATTATGTGTGGTTGTGGAGAAGTAGTTGTTCTTCGAAAAGAAAGAACACCCAGCAACTACAAAAAGCTTTTTTGGGGTTGTCAACATTTTAAGGTAATGTTCTTTCTTTAGCACCTGACCGACATTCTTCTCTTCAATGTTCTGACTTGAAAATCATTGTTGTACAGGGAAGCACAAATTCGGGGTGTGGATTCTTTGAATGGTTCTATGATGTTACTAATGGTGAAAATGAAGAAAGCATAAGGAATATGTGTAACACGGTGGGAGAACTGACTTTAGTTAAATGTTGCGGATAGCAAGAGTCGCCACCGACTTTTATTTTATCCAAAAGGAAAGGGCATAAAAGAACAGGAAAGACCTTAAAAGATTTTTGGGTTCGGGGGGTAGGTTATGCAAAGGGAAGGTGTTATCACCCTTTACATCCATGGTTATCCATGGGCTCTTAGTTACTTAGCTCACTTTAATTGTTTTTGAAGAGTGTAGTGTGTGATTGAAAATTTTCTTAAGTACTTTATAATGATCCTTGTACGGATATATATAAAAACTTTGTTTTGAAAATTGTTTGAAAATGTGAAGTGTTTATGAAATGTTTTTGAATGAGTGAGCAAGTACTTAAGAGGAACCTACCCTATGATTAGATCTTTACTGTTCTTAAGTGTTCTTTCAATGGTAAGGCTATCCCTATTATTAAGGAATATGTAGTCATTACCTTGGATGTTGTATGGGACATGTGAAGGGTCATCTGTGTTTAGGCAACTGTAAGGTGTCTTAGCAATTCGAAGGGACTTATCATCTTTTATTCGAAAGGGACAAGATCATTTACGAAGGCAACGTCGAAGAGACTTGATCTTATAATCGTAAGGGACTAGATGATTTTTTAGGAGAAGGGACTTTGCTTTAAGACACCTTACTTGACCATTTTATTTAGGCAGCATGAGGGATATCCTTAAGAAGTGAGATAACGATCAAAGATCGACTTACGTGTGTGCGTGTATAGGTTCATATATTTATCTTATAATTAGTGATTCTAAATTAATTTTAAAGCAAACATGTTATCACTCCCTATTTTACTAACCATAGCAATATATTTATAAATAAATAAACAATAAAATATTACGACTATTACACAGCTTGTACAGTTACATAATAATAAGAACAATTTAAATAATAATAATAAAATAAATAATAAAAAGATTAGTAATAAAAATAATTATAAGAGAAAAGAGGTTAGCACAATAATATACAATATAGAAATCAATTAAATATTTTTAGATTTAAATAAACAATTTTTTAAAGAATTTTGAGATGAAAATAAAATAATAATAATAATTATTATATACTAATTTATTTACAAAAATAAACATGATTTAGTAATATTTATTAAGTATAATTAAACAAAAATAATTAAAGTGAGAAATTAAAGTTTTTTTAAAAGAAATTAGGTTTTTTTTAGAAATTAGGGTTAGAATTATATATATATATAAAAAATTAGGGTTTCTAATAATATTAATTTAATAACTAAATAAATATATACATATTTTGATTTAAATACATAATAATAATAAAAACTAGGTTTAGAATTTAAAAAAAATAAATTAGAAGTTTTTTTTATAGAAAATATAAAACATTTACATATTATTTTCCTAGAATTATTTAAATATATATTAAACATGATTATATTTAATTAATAATAAAATAATTAATAAAACAATTAAATAAAACAAAAAAAAACTGAAACTTACCTGGGGCAGGGATTGAACCCACGCCCTAGGCTTTGTCACTCTCTGGACACCTGAGGCTACCACTGGGCTGCATGCGTGCTGTGAATATGAATTAGGCAATGGTTATTATATTTTAAACCTGCGAAAATATTGAAAAATAAAAACAAAACCAAAATGGCCTGGGGAGGTTTTGATCCCAGGACCATTCCTTTGCCAGCCAAACGCGCACACCAACTGAGCCAAGTGTTCTAGTTGAAACATAACATGAATTAATTCAAAAAATATTAAACCAATAATTTGAATTTCTGCAGATGGCGCCAATGGTCTTCATCTTCTTCCTCATACCTGCGAATTTTCATACGTTTTTACCTGCGAATTTTCCTTCGAAGTTCATCCTGTACAGAACCTACGAATTTCAAACATCAACAAAACAGTGAAATTTTCCAAATTGTTTAATGAAACATGATCCTCAGAGCTCATACAATCTTCCTATGTTCTTAGAATTAATTTATTTTAGCCCAATCGCAAAACCCTAATGGAGGCCGAAAACCCTAACAATGGTGGATTTTGCTATAGTCCATAAAAAACAAATCAAACCATCCAGAAAGCTTCGAAACTTCATAACAAACACAAATCAATAGTTAGTTTCAATTTATAATGCTTAAATATATGAAATCGAAAACAAGTTATATGAATATGAAAATGCATTCGGTTATGCCATATGAGCAAGCTTCAGGTGTTTTTGAGAGCTGGGATAGGTTTAGTGATGTCCAAAGATCCTTCATGTGTTCTTAAAATACCTTAAAAAGCGTCGTAATGAGAAAACCGAATTTGATTTTTGAATGGTTTTTGTGAACTTTGAACAATGTGCAAGAGGCTGGAAATTCCTGCATTTGAGGTTGCTTCATGTTGTATATATAGGAGTGAATGAATTAGGTCAAAAGATTGCACAAAAATATGGACTTTTGGACTTTGAAAGATTGAAAAATATTTGATTTTAAAACTTGAAATATCTTGATCTAGCCTTGCTATTTTAGGATGATCCTCATTATTCTTGTATCAATCAAGTCCAAATATAATTTATGACCTTCTAGAAACCAAATCAATTTAAATATTCATTATTTTATATTTTATTTGAATTTAAAATGATTTTTAACATAAAAAATCATAATAAATAAAACTAAAATGAATAAAATTATGACTAAATCAATTTAATTTCGTGCATGATGTCATGGAACTAATTGGATCACAACAAAGCAAGCCCATTTGGTGAATTATGGTTTTAAGACCCCATTTGCTTCATAAACCTCTCAAAAATTTCCCAACTTTGCAAGGGCACAAATCCTTCAATTTTAATGCTATGAAGGTGTTCTTGGACATTTTGGAAAGCTTAAAGAGTCCTCTAACCAACCTCTTTGGTCTCATGTCCATATCTTTTACCATTCTCAAGTTATGCTCTTTTGAAGTTGTTGACTTTTTGTTGACTTTTAAAAGGACCTATAATGTCTTAGCTCATACCTTCCAAATGAAGCATTTTTGGACTTGGCTTCTGAGGCACAAAGTTGTAGAGAATTCAATTTCCTTCAAAATGAGCTTTGGATGGAAATTTTTTGATGAAACATGTGAAAGTTATGGCTGGTCAAAGTTCAGTTGACTTTTCCTGTGAAAACCCTAATTTAGAAACTCCTGATTCTTGATGATCTGAAATCTCCTTGATGAATCATGATCAACCCTTGATCAAATGATGAATTTCACTTCATATACTTGATGTTGGCAAAAAATCATGAAGTTTGACTTTGGTTTGACCACAGTTGACCTCAGTTTGACTTTTTAACTGCTTTGACTGATTTTAACCTATCTGATCATCTGACTGAGCAAATCTTTTGGGAAAGTCTTGAAACTTGACATGGGGATTCTTGAACATATATAGGATGCTATGAACCTCACTTGAAGTCTTGGAAGTCCATTTAGCCTGACAAAAGTCAAAATCCTAGTTTAAGATGCATTGCTTAGTAGGATGCATTGTCTGAGGGAATTGTCAAACTTTCTGACTAATTGTGAATCTTGTGAACCTTGTGAACCTCATGAGATGTCTTGTGAACCTTGTGAACCCTGTGAGCATCTTAGTACACAATGTCTTGTCTTGTGGAGGGAAAATTTTGGGGTGCAACAATATGCAATGGAAAATTGATATGCAATACAAAGAGGTGGTTGAAATCAAAAAAGAATTGTGTGATGCAAAGGAAATGGTGGAAGTTTTGAAGGTGGAGAATTTGCAACAAGATGAATGCTTGAAGAACACTAAGAAATGGAAGCTTATATGGAAATGCTTGTGTTACTCATTGTTGGTTGTTTTAGTAGTTAGGATATTTTGAATATTAGGTGTTGTATAGAGTTGAAAACTTCCTTGGTTTAATTGTGTCAAGTTTGTGACTGTCATCTATGTTGTAATAAGTTTCGTTTGAATGAAAAAGGGTTGGTTTAAGACTATTATGTTTTATTGTTATTGGCTTGATATATTAACAATTTGTTGCCATAATTTCTTTTGTAAATTAGTTGAACATAACATGTTGTAAATAAGTTGAACATAACATGTAAATAAGTTGAACATAAGTTGAACATAGCAGAATTTTACATAATAGCAGATTTTTCCAAAATGCACTATATAGCAGAACTTGACAGAATAGTAGAATTTTACATAATAGTAGATTTTTACAGAATAACAAAACTTGGCAATATAACATATGTTGCACAATGCACAACATAACTTGTCATAACTTGACAATATAACAAAGCTTACAAACTGCATTATATAGCAGGTTTTGCACATTACATAGCATTAAGCCTTGCACATAACAGGTTAAGCATTACATAGCAGAATTACCAAAATACCAAAACATTACATAACAGGTCTTGCAAATTACATAGAAATTACATAGCATGTCTTGCAAAATACCAAGACAACATTGCACAAAATACAACAATACACAAATCCTAAGATACAGTATCTAAGAGGTGTTTTTGGGATGTTCCTTTTAGTAGGAGTTGTCCTCATAGTTGTTAGATCTACTGCATTTTGTGATGCACTAAGCCTTATTGTGGGACCTCTTGTGATATGTGTTGGCTTTCTAAAAGGAAGTTTGTGCCTATCCCGTGGTGCAAACTTGTGAGTTGGTGTAGCTGCCTGAGATGTTATAGCTGCCTGAGTTGTTGTAGCTGCCTGAGATGGTATAAATGTCTGAGTTGTCTGAGAAGCCTGAGTTGTCTGAGTTGAATGAGTTGTTGACTGGCCTGATGCATATGTTTGAGTAGTCTGTGGTGTCTGCTTACATGCGGATTTGTTGTGTCCAGTTTTCCTACACATTATACACCTCACAACCATACCAGTTTTCCTAATTTTTCTGTCTGATCCATCAATCTCACCCTGTTCACGATTCCTCCTTATTTTGGGACTTCTAGGCATCTTCTTGTATTTGGGTCGCTGGACATCAGGATACTCAGTCCTGACCCATAAATTGGCACCATTAAGTGGATAAATGATTGGTTCATAAACCCGAAGATACATAGCCTTCTTGTAATAATCTGGCACAAAATTATCAACACAAAGACCTCTAATTCATTGAAGAAATTCCATGGACACATGGAAGACCTGTCAGTTTCCATTTCCTACAAGAACAATCATGGTCCTTCAAGTTGACCACAAAGATATCACCTTGGTTTTCAATATGCTTCACCTCAAAAATGTACTCTGCTGACATCCTATATAAACAGAATGAATAAGTGTTATACTACTGGTTATAATACCACATAGGCCCTTCTATAAAAACACAATAATAAATGTTACCTATCTATACAAACACAAGAATAAGTGTTACCTTACTATCCATGAATTAGTGTAGCTACTGGATTTCTCCAACTTCTTCTTGATATTTGGTAACACATCCCCATCACCCAAAGTAGAGAACCTCAATCTATTGGCTGCCCATTTTTCCATTATATACCCCCTTATTTCTTATAACATTGTTACCAATGATCTTACCCTTGCTTCTACAATCACACTATTGAATGCCTCTGACATATTATTTAGCACAATATCATATTTTGTGGTGGTCCTAAAATAATACTTACTCCAAAATCTTGGTGGTGTCTGCATCATGTGCTTGTAGGCATCTTCATTTATTTGTCTCATTCCTCTCACCTCCCTTTCCCAAGCTTGTGGGTAAGTTGCTCTAGTTGCTCTCCAAATCATCTCCTTCAGTGTTTTTCCTGGAAATCTCTTCCTGAAATTGTTGTATAAGGGCCTCACATAAAATCTTTGCTCAACACCCGGTAATAATTCATCTATAGTAGGTGTAGTGGTAAAAACATGAGTATAAGCTATTAGTTAACTTAACTCAAAGTAAATAGAGTTGCCACCGCGCTTTTATTTTATTCCAAGAGGAAAAGGAAAAAAGAGCGAATAAATCTAAAAGCAAAAAGATAAAGAAACACAATAAAGAACCGGGTAAGGGGATATGTTACACAATGGGAAGGTTTTACGCACCTAAAATGTCAGTGGTACTCCACGGGAGCCCTTTGAAAAATTTACTGCTTTTGGTTTGAAAATGGTTTGTAAAATGTGAGTGGAGGAATGAGAAAATAATTATTTTTTAATATTTTTTGTGTTTGGAGAGGTTTACCACCTCATGCCTACGTACCCACAAAGTGCAATGCGAGATCAAAACCTCGTAGTTCGTGGTACAAATAGTGAAAAAGGTTGGTTATAATTGATTTTATTAAGTGAAGAGAATTTGTCATCTTCAAGTGGATAGCCAAACAAATCTTCCATGAGAATGAAGGCATGAACTCATACATCATTATGGGGAGGGCGCCAACTTGGATAAAATCAACGAGTATGCCACTAAACCCCCACGAATAACAAGAGACTCAATTACATCAAACTACAATCATGGAGATTGAGAGACTTACACCTGACTAAAGAATAATGACTCATAATCGACACTTTTTAAAGAAAACAAACAAAAGTGCACAAATGCACAAAACAACTTGAATGAGTTTGGTTCTTTTTATTTTTTGAATTAAAGTCAAAATGATTAAATTCATTGATTTTTTAAGAGAAAAGAAAATAGTAAAATCCATTTGACAAAAGTCAAGGTTTTATTTATTAAAGAGGTGATAATTTTTTGGAAAAAAAGAATCCTTTGAAAAAGAGGGAAGATTTTGAAAATTAAAGAAGGGGAGGAGATGAAGAGACTATCCTTAAAAAGAAAATAAAAAGATAAAGGAAGAAAGATCTAACCAAACTTGATGATACTTTCAATTATGAGCATAAGAGTTTCATCCTTATAAGCTAGTAAATGACCAAATAAAGGCGAGTTACCAACTTCATGAAGATCAAAGCAAATGAGAGGTATCCTAAAATCTAAGTCCAAATTCCAATTGCAAAGCTTAGGATAGTAACCAATAGTCCAAAGTCAAGATCACAAGTTTTTTAGAGATTTAATCCTTTATTAATATTTTTGTGTCCAAATGGACAAAAAAAAAATCAACACAACAATAATAAGAACAAGAAATATAAACATGATAATGAATGATAAAACATAATAAAGCATAATAAAAGTAAAAGAAATAAAACTGCAATAAAGAATTAAAGTGTTAGTATAGTAATAGCATAATAATATTTACATAATATTGGTATGGTGAACTTAATCATTCACAACCAAAAGAGTAACCAAAATCGAAAGGCAACCGGATCCGCTTAGTATCTTACACTATAGAGATTAATCAAGGCAAATAGGACCAAATTCAATGAAGTTTGAAAGGAGATTGGGAGACCCAAAGCACCTAAGCATCAAACATTCATAAGTCTTCGTTATTAATGCAAAATGATTAATCACTTTGGGATTACGCGACCAACAAGAGGTCCGGTCCACGAAAGTGCAAGTATCCAATTGAATTTTTTATTCCGAATTCGGGACACATTTAGGTCTATGTTAAGGTGAAAAATATTTGTGCTAATACATGTTAGATAAATGATATAGTGAATCATTCTCCGAAAACCTGTCACACTAAAAGAAAAAGTGGTAACAGTCTAATCTTAATCGAGATTTAACATTGATTTATCAAAGACAACCTATCACGATTCTAAAGTATGGAGAATGATCCAAATGATCATTCAACCATATATTTGAAATAATGAAGATTAAACATCTTTGAAAATCAAAATCTTCGAATCGAAGATCTCATCGACCAAAAGAAAAATAAGATGAAGAGAAATATGGATTCAACATTTATAATCCATAAAAAAAATACTAAATTTTTTTCTAAAACTCTTTTCAAAAATTATTTTCAAAGTTCAGAAATCATAAAAAAAAATAGAGAAAACAAATTATAAAAAAAAGGAAACAAAATAGAGAGTAGGAAAAAAAAAAAAAACTCAAGAGAAAGGGGGAAATCGTAGGTTATAATGTGTTAATAACATTAGACTCATATTTTCATTTAAGCCCAAGACCAAATCCTATTTTATAAAACACATTAAAATAAAATAAAAAGAAGAAAGATATTCTTCTTCCTCGTGATAACATAGCCGCAGGTTCAACATCATGGAGCTTCTTCAATTTTCGGAGCTCTGATGAGGTACCGTTTAGACCGGGACGAAACAAGGAGTTCAAATATGTAATTGCTTTCAATCAACAATACAAGAATTAGACGAATCTGAGCCACGAATAACCGACGGGAAATTTCAAACTACCTTCTAAAACGTAAGCAAGACTTCAATTCTCTTACTCCAGTACTTCTCTTGTTGTTGTGTATTGAAATTGAACAATAGAAGTGATTTTTGATGAAGATTTGAGTGATTTAGTGAAGCTTTGAGTTTGAAGCTTTAATGGAGTTTTTTGATTTTGGAGTATATTCTTACAGGGATTCAAGAAACTATCAAAATTTTCATAATGAATGAATAGAAGCTCCTATTTATAGAAGAATTAAGTGAAAATTTGAATTTAAAAAAATTGTGTAGTTTTGGAGATATTTGATGCGTTTCGGATCAATGAACAAGGCGTGATACTTTGCTGCGTTTTATTCAAGTTTCTTTGCGTTTGAGACTATGAGAAACGCGCGTTCCTAGCTGATTTTAACTCTACGTTTTATTCTGTTCAATTTTGCGTTTTGGATATGCAAAATATGCGTGTCTTCTGAATTTTCTTGTTGTGCGTTTTATTCATTCCAATTTGCGTTTTGATGACTGGAAGTGAGGTTTGCGTGATAACATATGATGAACGGCTGGAGATGATGACATGGTGTAAGAGGCTAGCGCTGATTGGCTAAAGCTTGAAGGTGGGTCCCACGTGTGCCTTGGCTGCTGTAGCTGGGAAGTGGCTGGTACTTCGAGAATCACGTGATAACAAGCGTTGACATTGGCCGATGGAAGTATTGCTAGCTTTCATCATCTCTTAATTCATTATTTTAATTTTTAGTTATAATTTTATTATGGTCTTGATAAAATGAATACCTATGATTAAATGAGCTTAAGTATTTTGAATATTCTTTTTTTTTTGGTGGTAGAAGAAAAGGGTATAAGAATGGATAAAAAAATGATGGTATTATGTATAAAAATGGATAATGATTTTTTAATATGATAATTGAAATATTGGAATTATGAAGAAATGGATAAAGGTGAATGATAATTTTGGTGATAAAAAAATGGACATTGAGAAATGAATAAAAATGTGAAAATTAAAATGATGATGAATATTAAATTGGGTATTTGGAAATGGAAAATAGAAATATGGACAATGGTTAGAAATAGATGGATAGAAAATAATTGGATAATGGAAATATGGATGAGGTACAAAATAGAAACTAAAAAAAATGTATGAATCGAATAATGGACAAAGCGATGATTTTTTATTTTAAGCCCAGAACCAAATTTGAACTTTTCCACACGCCCGATGACTGAAATCAACCCCAAGCCACTGAATAATGACCACTGAAGCGACGCCCATCAACTTTAATTTTCTGAATTTTTTCAAATGTATCTGAATTGATCCTTGGAAAATAAATCCACAGATGAACTGATGAACACCCAATTAAGATAATCTGGACCAAATTTTTCATGAATCACAACTCAATGAACTAGAGAATTTTCGCACATAACACAACTTAACATTGAACACACATCGCTTGAAAAATAACCATCGGCACAAATAATTTGCAGTTGAGATAATCTCCTGATAGTTTGACCAAGATTAGGTCAAACTTCCATCTGAATCGAATCATAACTAAACAACCACATCTAAAATAAAATCATTGCCACGCTTTGAAAACCCTGCAGAAAATACAAAGAAGAAGAGAACTACAACATGTTTTTGGTATTTTGGTTAGAATTTAGTAAACATAAACAAATATAAAGCAAATAAAAACAATGGTGACCCCCTGTGAGGCATAAACCTACACTTGAGAAGAACCGAAGAACCGGTGCAATCTTGTTTGTATGCAAGATGCAAATGAAATGCGAAGAAATCTTAGGGAAAATATTAGGGTGCTACAGGAGGAAGCAGACCCTGCAAAAAGATACATACATATCAGAATAATATACATCCAAATATCAAAATAATATACAGAATAATAAACAAAACTTGAAACAATATAGTGGTACCTTTTGTTGATCAGAGATGAATGTATAAGCCCTACATTCTTCTCTTCCCCCTAAATCATCAATCAATAGGCTCAAAAACCATGTCCAGCTATCTCTTTTCTCACCTTTCACCACAACAAAAGCAATAGGCATCATTTGGTCATTAGGGTATGTTCAAATTGCTGCCAGAATCTAACCACCACATAGGCCCTTCAAAAAACATCCATCAAGTCCAATTATTGGTCTACAGAACTTGAAACTCTTATTGCAAGCAACATAGAAAATGTAAAGCCTCTTAAAATAAGGTCTTGTATCCTTAACCCCCTCTAGAACAGGTGTGAAATTAAGTTTAACAATAAAACCAGGATTGGTCCTTAAAATCTCATGACAATAGTCATAAATCCTTGTGTAATCTCCTAAGAATGATCCATCCACCATATCCCTTGCAACAAACCTAGCCCTAATTGCCTTTGTTTTGTTAACCCCTACATTCCATTTCTTAAGTGTCTTCTCCTTTATATCTTTCAGCTTGAGTTTAGGATTATTTTTCAATGTGTTTTGTAACCTCTTACTAAGCCATTTTGTACTCATCATTTTAACATTATACTCTCTAGGATAATTATGTTTGTCAACTAGTTTCCTAAGTTGCAAAGTCTCCTCATCAGGAAACTTTCCACAATAGGCCTCCCACTCACATCCTTCCTTACAAATGACTTTCACTCTTATTTTGTCATTCTTCAAATTTTTTAATCCTCTTCCATTTTGAACTGCATATGTTTGAATGGTTTCCTTAAACTCACTTTTGGTGTTAAAGTAAGTGCCCAACTCCCACTTATAGTCAGTCATATCTTTCATAGGCTTAAATATGGGTTGCTTCTTCTTCCTTGGTACATAAATATCCTCACTATCACATCCACTGTCTAAATAGTCACTATCATATAAACCATCATTATCTTGTACATTATGCTTTTCCCCTTTCTTTTTCTTCAACTTACTGCATCCTTCAAGGTTATCATTAAAACTAACCATGTTGGCATCATTCTCTTCCTCATTGTCCAAACTAACATCAGAATCGGTAAATGATACTTTCATAGAACTATCATAAACAAATGAAGAATCCTCATCATCGGAACTTGAGTCTACTCCCTCATTAACATGCACACTCCCATTCGTCTTCAGTCCCTCACTAGACTTTAATCCCTCTCCTGTACTCAATCCCTCACTACCATCATCTCCCTCACCTTGATTGACATCATCATTATCATTCACTCCCTCATCAAAATTCACTTCCACACCTGGATTACCTCCCTCATCAGCATCAACATTCCCTCCATCACCCACATTGACTTCTTTCTCTACATCCTTCCTCACTTGTTCAACCAACTCTGCAACAATGTCATAGTGTTCAGGCACAACCGTGTTCAGGGGTTCTTCATTTAATGGTTCCTCTTCCATGTTTGATGTTTGTTCCTCTAATGAAACATCAACATACTCAGGTTGGGACAAAGGGTGTTCAATATAAATGTCTACTTTCAGGTGAACCCTACATAAGTCAGTTATGTCTAAGGCTCCCTTATCATCTTTAAGTAAATAAATTCCAAAGGTAGAATCCTTATAGTATATATTCTCTACCTGAGTATACCCTAGCTCTTTTAAAACACCAATCAACTCAAAATATGACCACCTATCAACATCTACCTTTAACTCATTGCATTTTCATCCAACATAATTACTTTTATCAGAATCCGAAAAATTCACCACTATGGTGAATGTTAAGAGATATTATTTCTTCCATTTCAAACAAAATCACCTACAAACGCAAATTTAAGAAACGACATACATCAACCCTAGATTTCGAAAGAGGGAAAAAACCCTAGAATATAAATTACATATCTCTCAGGCTAAAATCCCTAAACATACTAAATACATAAACCTTAGAATCAGAAAAGGAATTTATTAAACTAACCTCGTTGATAAGTGTTCGTCTTCGTCTTGAACAAATGCATTTGCAACTTCTCAGTCTTTGTCTTCTCTGGTCTTTGTCTTCTCTGCTAGGGCACAAAATCCCTTCTTCGTGTCTTGAAAAAATGAGGAGTGTTGGGTCATACAACTAAAGGGAGGGTCAATAGTCAACACTGTGCCACATAATCATTCACTTCATTACACATCAGCCAACCACACGTAATCAATATTTTAGGTCAAAATTTAATTTTTCTAACGGAATGGACAAACGTGGAACCATTTAAAGACGTATGAGACCAATTTGGAACTTTTAAAAGAAAGAGGACCAAATTGGACCCTAACCTATAATTAGAGGACCAAAAAGGGTATTAAGCCAAAAATCAATGTTGAGAAAAAAAATAGTGCGCCCTTATTTATAAATCCGGAAACAAAAGATATTTTTAGAAATTCACCGGATATCCAATAAATCTATGGGGTATGTTAAGAAACCACCTAAATAAATGACAATAGTGGTTGTTTGCTCTTAAAATTATTATAGCCAATGCTCATGATAGAATTAAATTTTATTTTCTTGCCAATACTTTAATTGCCATGGGATTTCCTTATTGCATGATATGTACAATTATGGAGTGTGTTAAGATGGTCTCTTATTCAATTTCAATTAACGAAAAACCTCATGAATACTTCAACCGGAGAAAGGGGGTCCTTTTCTTTGAATTGAAGTCTTATATGAGCTTCATTAACGAGTCAAATGGATTAATTAGATTAAAGTTTCTAGAAATACAAAACATCTTCAAGCCTATGAGTGGGATTCAATAAGGTGTTTTTGTCCCGTGTGGAAACTTCATACCAACCGAAATCTTTTGACCAGATGTCTAAAAATATTATTTGTCCTGTACGCAGTAATTTCCAAGAAATGACACCGAATCTTCACTCATAGGCTTGAACACAGCAGTATCAGTCTCTTCGAATACCAATAACAGTTCGCAACTTGTATTATATAGTTTTAAGAACATATTATTTCAAACCTGTCAATATGTCCGAGTGGTTAAGGAGATAGACTTGAAATCTATTGGGCTTCGCCCGCGCAGGTTCGAACCCTGCTGTTGACGATATATAATATGGCAACTTTTTGTGGGGTATTTATTCAACACTTTGTTCCACAAATATTAAAATGCTTTACACTATTAATTTAAAAACCACGTCACTATAGCGTATGCAATTAATTTTTATCATTTAGTCTATTTTTATTTTATGGGTCTGTACTCAACTTTTTTATTTTTATTTTTTATTAGTGATTAAATTTACCAATCAGTAAATCTGTATATTAAAAGCTAAATAAACGTTCATAATAAAACTAAATAAGTTAGATTTTTTTTTTTTGATAATTGTGTGAGGATTACCTTTAATCCCAGATCTCCAAATTAGTTTATGAGTTCACCTTTTTTATTTTATAAAAATTTGAAGTAGTAATATTTAAAAGAAAATATTTGTAATTCTATTACCTTTTTTTTTTTGGTAGAATATATATATGATTACACCGTTTTTTGGCATTTTTAAATTTTAAAGATATTTATTATACACACTACCTCTTTTTGATGTGATTAATAAGTTGGAAAAATCAAGAGTTTATGAAGATTATTACTTTGTTAAGGTTTGAAAGAGAATCTAATTTGCATGGGCTCTCTAATGCTAGTCACCGATTTGGACACATTTTTTGGTTGACTCTTCTTCGTCAAAGATTTTGTTGTCTTCTTCCTAACCCAACACAAAATAAATTATTTGCACAAGCTCTTCCAAATACGTGTGACATAACAGTTTTTAATTTTATCAAGCATTGTCTCAAAGGTAAGCGTCTCTTAATCAAGATACCTGAAAAGGCTTACAGAGCAGGATTCGGATGTGCAAAAATAATTTACATGGAAAGTTGATCACTAGTAAACGTAATGTGACATTAAAGGCATTGAAATTGCGTCACAAACTCGTGAAATTATGGAATCCAATAACTAATTGGGATTTAACTCCTTTAGAATGTGTATATTTTGATTTTTCATTCAAATCAAAGGAGGATCTCAACAATATTTGGAGATTAGGGAGATGGAATGTTAAATATTCAGTCATGCATTCATCTGCATGGACGCCAAACTTTAGACTTGAAAATTTGAAGATTACATATGCTCAAGTCTAGATATGGGTGTGTGGTTTTCCCTTAGAGTATTGGGAACCAACTACTTTATTTGCAATTGCTTATGGTATCACCACTCCTTTTATGAATTAATGAACTTACAAGAAAAAGAACTCTTTTATACCCTGGGTCATGTGGACTGAATTTTAGTTGATTTTGGCACTGGTCAACTGGGCTTTTGGCTGACCTAGAACAGACCTGAATGCCACAAGTTATTCCAAAACCTCTAATGATAGCTTTGTTAGTCCAAAGATTCTCCATTGAGCCATCAACATTGTAAATATGGGAGATGACTAGATCCGAGGAGCCAATCTTAAACCTGGACAAAAGATCAAAATCCACAACATGCATAAGAAGATCACTAAGCCATTCCATAACCAAAAGGAAAATAAATGGGGTAAGAGAGTCTTTTTGCTTCAAGCCCCGCTAGATGGTAATTTCCTCAGTTGGAGACTCATTAACTAGGATACCAAATTTCCTATAGAAAATACAAGCACACATCAAAGTGCACCATTTATCAGAGAAACCAAACCTAGAAAGCATACAATCCAAAAAAAACTCGAACCGATAGAGTCATAAGTATTTTTGAAATCCACCTTAAATATAAGACAATCCTTCTTGGTATTTTTAGCAAGGTCAACCAACTCATTTACAACTACCACCCCATCAACCAAGAAGTAACCTTTCAGGAAAGATGATTGGTTAGATGACATCATCTTAACCATGAATTTGGCTAGTTTAGAAGCCAAAACCTTTACCGCAAACTTATAAAGAGATCTCACCAAGGAATTATGACAAAAATCCTCTAGATTGGTAGGCTAATCCATTTTAGGGATAATACTAATAATATAGGAGGAAAATTTACGAGGGAGAGACATCATACAATGAATATGCTCAAACTTTGATATCAAATCTCCGTTAAGAAAAGTTCAAAACTTTTTGAAGAAAGTGAAGTTAAAACTTTTAGGGATAAGACTCTTATTTCATTCACATTGAGAGACTACACACCCAATCTCTGGAGAAAGAAAGGGGGGGGGGGTAAAGGCCATTATAATCCTCCAAGGGGGGGGGGGGGGTAAGGGCCATTATAATCCTCCAAAGATAGAGATGTAAAATTTCTTCAATTTATATAGTCTTAACAAAGGCATGAAAGAAACTTGCATTGGCATCCCATTTCTTTAGCTATTTATCCTTAGATATTTGAAACAGAATATACTTTCTAATTCTAAGAAGTGACCAAAGTTAAAAAATATGGCCTTATATCTCTCCACTAACTCTAGTTGTTGAATGACACCTTGGTCAACTTTTAAATCCAAAACTTTTATCTCTTCTCTTAGGGTCAGTTTGGTTCAATCGAGGGGAGGGGAGGGATTTTTATAAAGGGGAGAGGAAGGGAAGGGAGGGGAAGGGAATGGAGATATTTTATCCTTCTAATTTTATTATGAGACTCATAATATTTACCATTTATAATTTAAATTCAAATTCATTGACGAAATATAAATGTTAAATTAGAGAGCATCGTGGAATATTTTTATGAAAATGTAACGATTATAATATATCATTTTAAAAATTATCAAATATAATAATATCTAACAAAAATTATTACAAACAAAAATATCACAATAATTAAAAAGTAACATTATAATATAAAAAATAAAATAAAAATTTAAATACATATAATAATAAGATATAAAAATAAAAGAAAGATAAATTTTGTTCAAAATATAAATTTTAATATTTTAATAAGTTAAATTTATATTTAAATAAATAAATAAGGGTAATATATAAACATAATTATTATTAAAAGGAATCATCTCCCATCCCCTTCGAACCCCCCCAAATCAGAGGGAAGCAAAAAGTGGATTATGAGGGATTTTGGTCCCCTCCATCTGCCTCCCCACCCCCTCTTAAAATTTGAACCAAACACAAAAACTACAAAATATTCCCTCCCCTCCTCTCCCCTCCCCTCCATTTACCTCTAACCAAACAGACCCTTATGGTCAGTTTGGTTGGCGTAGATGGAGGGGAGGGGAAGGAATATTTTTAAATATATTTGTTTGGTTCATCTTTTATAAGAGGAAGGGAGTGGAGCAAAATCCATCATACACCCACTTTTTGCTTCCCCTCAAATTGGGGGGATTTGAAGGGGAGGGAATGTGAGACATAAAGGATATTTTGAATGATGTCAAAACTTTTATGCTTTAAGATGTCTAATGGATCACAATAAAAAGGAAGAATTCATCAAAAAGGGTTTTTGTAGTGTTTTGAAAAAAATGAGTCGACTCAATTCTCTAAACAGGCCGACTCATTCAGTTAAAGAAATTTGAGTCGACTCAATGAAAGTGTTAGGTCGACTCATTTGATGGATTTCTTCCCTTGTAACTCACGGGTCCCAACAGACTGACGAAGGGACAATTTTAGGTCGACTCAAAAGTCACAAACATGTCTACTCAAATGCTTCATCAGGTTGACGCATTCTTGTACATCAACCAGGTCGACTCATTCCTGTTATGAGCGCCCTTTTTGTTTTCTCTCTATTTCTTCATTGTGTTTTAATTTATCATTCTTTTACTAACCCATATAAATAGCGGTCATATTATTTTGTGTAAACTAACAAGAAAAGTTAAATATATACACAAGTGCTCTCTTCATCTTCTCCTTCTCTAGCATTCATCAATAATAACACATAACACTTTTTGTTGATCAAAGTGCAAGATCAAGGTGATAACGTTCAAACGTGAGATTGCGATTTCAGTTTGGGTTGAGAGATTTGTGGGTTTTTCTTGAATAAACCTTGAGGGGTTGTTGTAACGCCCAAATAATTATTTATTATTTTAATATTTAGGTAATTATTTTGGTTAGTAGGAATATTTAATGTCGTAGTAAATTAATCGATAAGTCGAAAATTTAGTCGAAAGTCGTAGAAAAATATTATTATAATTAATTATAATAGTTGTTGTGTTATTTAATTAGTGGGCTTGAAAACATGCTTGAATTAGTAAAATAAGGGGGTGTTATGTTAGGCTCATTAGTGATTATAATAGTTATTAGTTTATTAAAATAAAAATAATATAAGTTATAAGAAACAAAAAGAGACAGAAAAGGGGAAGTTAGAAAATTAAGGAAGAAAAAGAGGAATCGGAAACTACTGCACGAACGTGAGAGAAGGAGAAGCAAAATTCTGGAATCCAACCGTAAGAACAACTTCCAATCCGATCTAAGGTAAGGGTGGGTTCGATTATTATAATCGGATATGGATTCCAATCCGGTGATGTGGGTAGTTAGATCATAATAATTAAATTACCGTTCTTGATGCTGTGTAGAAATCTTATATTGTTGTGATTGGAAATGTTGACTGTGAAAAAAATTGATTAATTGATTGTTAGTTTAATGATTTATTAAGTTAATTGAAGGAGAGGCCATTAATGAATTAATTAAGACAAGTGCCATTAATTAATTAGTATATCATAACAATACAGTACCATGTTATTAAAGAAAAGAAAAATTAAATTAAGTAGTTTAGTGATTTGGTGCCATGCTGCGGCGCAGGCCATAGGGCCTTATGCTTGATTTCACGCCATGTATGGCGCAGGCCAGAGGGCCTTGTCTTGAATTCCTCAGCACGTGTGGCGCAGGCCGTAGGCCTTCCCACGCACTCATATGCATGGCGCGTGGCACTTGGGGAAGAACAAGGGTGGCGCAGGCCACCCTGCCTTTTATGAAAGGCAATTCATTTTCTTAATTAATATATATCAATTAAAATATAGTAATCTAAATTATCAACATTAAGTAATTATTATGAAATGTTATTTCAATTAAGTTAAATATTAATAGACTTAAAATTAATTATACTTGGTAATGAGGATTAATATTCTGATATATATATATATATATATATATATATATATATATATATATATATATATATATATATATATATATATATATATATATATATATATATATATATATATATAATTCGAACAGTAGAATCCAAGTCTTGAATAATAATGTAGTGCCTAGTTTAGTAGAAAATACAGGTGTAATACGTTAGCAGAATTTATGGTGGCAGTACGATTTCTAAGACGGATGATTTTAATAGAACATATGGAATTTAAGTTTAGTAGAAAGAATCGTATTAATCATAGAAAGTAGAAAAATCAGTGTCGAATAAGCAGGATCAGCCGAATTAGGCGGAAAACGAAGTTGCTTAGATTTTAATGAAATTTGCTGGAGTAAGTCGGGTAATATTATAGTTGATTTTGATGAGTTATTTTGTTGGAATTATGCTATGAAATGGTGATACAGGTATGACTGTGTTGTTAAGTTATTTCGTATACGGAAAGTTGTTAAAGTTACTAAGTTGTAAACTTGATGAGCCAAAGTTGATTATGAGTTGGTTATGTTGAAAACATTGTTGTGTTGCTATTATTATTATTATGTTGTCGGAGTTTTAAAGTCGTGTATTTCATGTAGATTCATATGCATTAAGTCGGAGCCTTTGCTCACACCACGTTGGCCTGGATTGACAAAAGTTGAAAGTTGAAGGCTTATGCCTTGATGCCTCGTTAAATTGGCAAATTTTAAGTTGGGAGTTTTACTCCGAATGGTACCACATGCATGATTAGTCGAGTCTCATTAGAGTTGCATTTTGTTGGTTTGTTGTATGGATAATTAATTTAATTGAGAATAGGTGTTTACTCATGACCTTTAATTACCGTATTGTTTTTCATATACTGATTATAATTTTCGTAACTCACCCCTTCTATTGAATGTTGTCCTTATGTGACACGTGCAGGTAATCCTGAGAAGTGGCCAGTTACCGTTATTCGAGTCGGTGGTCAGTCGCTCTGATACGTAGCACTCGGGGGATTGTCGCGTGTCTGCTTTGTTGAACATTTAATTATTGCTAAATTTTAATTGTCCGAAGGATTTATGTTTGTTCGCTTCCTTTGTTAAGTTGTTATTATATTGTTTAAAGATGTTATGAATAAAAAATTTTGAATCCGCTGCGTAAGAATTTTATGAAGTTAAATTATTGGAGTGAATGACATTGTTTGTTAAAATTAAAAGAAAGTGTTACGTATTTGTTATGATTTCCTTAAAATTTGGAAAATTGTTAAAGCTGAAGATGTAATATTCCATTTGTAGAAAACTTTTCGACTCTGATTTGTTTTATATCTCGTGGGTAGAAAATGGGGTGTTACATTAGTGGTATCAGAGCAGGTCGGTCTGTCCGGCCAGTTGTCGTGTCTTTATTGTCTAACAATTGTGTATTGTTACTAATCCAATCTAAGTTGTGTTGTAGTGATAAGTTGAAATGGCTGGAAGAAATGACGCTGCAATGGCTGCCGCAATGCAAGCGATGGCACAAGCTGTGCAAAACTTGCCAAATGTTGGTGGAGATGCTGGATCACGTAGCTTGGCGACTTTTCAAAGAGAGAATCCGCCGGTGTTTAAAGGGAAGCATGATCCAGATGCAGCTTTGGGATGGTTGAAAGAGATCGAGAGAATCTTCCGTGTTATGGATTGCACTCCAGCTCAGAAGGTTCGGTATGGTACTCACATGCTAGCAGTCGAAGCTGATGACTGGTGGCTAGAGACTCATGAGAGGTTGACCGCGGCAAGTGAAGTCATTACTTGGGATGTATTCCGTAGGGAATTCTTGAGAAAGTATTATCCGGAAGATGTCCGTGGTAAGAAAGAAATTGAGTTCCTTGAGCTGAAGCAAGGAAACATGTCTGTCACGGATTATGCTGCAAAATTTGTGGAGTTGTCCAAATTTTATCCTCATTACGCTGGTGCTGGTGCTGAATTTTCAAAGTGCATCAAGTTTGAAAACGGGTTGCACTCTGAAATTAAGAAGGCTGTTGGGTATCAGAAGATACGCATTTTTACTGAATTGGTTGATAGCTGCAGGATATTTGAAGAGGACAATAATGCTCATTACAAGGTTGTCAGTGATCGCAGAGGTGAGCAACATCAAAACCGTGGCAAGTCGTATGATGCTCCAGTTGGAAAAGGGAAACAAAGAGCTGCTCCGGCTCAGAGAGCTAGTGGGGGAGGTGCTCCTGCTGGTATAGTTTGCTTCAAATGTGGTCAGGCTGGTCATAAGAGTAATGTATGCACTGCGGAAGTAAAGAGGTGTTTTCGCTGTGGTAAGACTGGGCATGCAATAGCTGATTGCAAGCACAAGGAAATGATTTGTTTTAATTGTGGCGAAGAAGGGCATATTGGAAGTCAGTGTCAGAAGCCAAGGAAATCTCAAACTGGAAAGGTGTTCGCATTGACCGGAACTCAAACCTCTAATGAGGACAGACTTATCAGAGGTACATGTTTCATAAATGGTACTCCTTTAATTACTATTATTGATACCGGTGCTACACACTGTTTTATTTCTGCTAACTGTGCTCGAAGCCTGAGTTTAAAATTGTCCGCTTTGGATGGTGATTTGATTGTTGAGACCCCAGCTAAGGGATCAATAACTACTTCCTTGGTATGTTTAAAATGTCCTTTATCGATCCTCAATAAAGATTTCTATGTTGATTTAGTATGTTTGCCGTTGGCTGGGATGGATGTAATTCTTGGTATGAACTGGTTAGAGTATAATTATGTTCATATAAATTGTTATCATAAGTCGGTGAGGTTTTCCACTCCTGAAGAGGAAGGAGTTGGCTTATTATATTTCAGAGAACTGCGAAAATTGATGAAAGAGGAAGCTCAGATGTTTTCCTTGATGGCGACGTTGTCGGTTGAGAGTAAAGCTAAGATTGATGAATTGTTAGTGGTGAAAGAATTCCCTGAAGTTTTTCCCGATGAGATTCCTAGTGTGCCGCCAGAGAGGGAAGTTGAATTTACTATTGATCTGGTACCTGGTACTAGGCCTGTTTCGATGGCGTCGTATAGAATGTCGGCATCTGAATTGTATGAATTAAAGAAACAACTGGAAGACTTACTTGAGAAAAAGTTTATAAGGCCAAGTGTATCACCGTGGGGAGCTCCAGTGCTGCTAGTAAAGAAGAAGGATGGTAGTATGAGACTTTGTATTGATTACAGACAGCTGAATAAGGTAACGATCAAGAATAAGTATCCACTACCGAGGATAAATGATTTGATGGATCAATTAGTGGGTGCTTGTGTGTTCAGTAAAATTGATTTGAGATCGGGCTATCATCAGATCAAAGTGAAAGAGGAAGATATTCAGAAGACAGCGTTCAGAACTCGGTATGGACATTATGAGTATTCTGTGATGCCCTTCGGTGTGACTAATGCGCCAGGAGTATTTATGGAATACATGAATTGTATTTTTCATACTTATCTGGACCATTTTGTGGTAGTATTTATTGATGATATTTTAATTTACTCTAAGTCAGAAGAAGAGCATAAGGAATATTTGAGATTAGTGTTGGATGTTTTGAAAGATAAGAAATTGTATGCGAAGCTGTCCAAGTGTGAATTTTGGTTAAGAGAAGTCAGTTTTCTCGGCCATGTAATTTCAGGAAAAGGTATTGTTGTGGATCCTTCCAAGGTATAGGCGGTATTGCAATGGGAGACTCCTAAGTCAGCTACCGAGATTAGAAGCTTTTTGGGATTAGCTGGATATTATAGAAGGTTTATTGAAGGGTTTTCGAAGTTAGCACTTCCGTTAACTAAATTAACTTGTAAAGGTAAAGCTTTCGTGTGGGATGTTCAGTGCGAAGAGAGTTTTAATGAATTAAAAAGGAGATTGACGTCGGCGCCGGTTTTGACTTTGCCAAATCCGGAGGAACCGTTTGTAATTTACTGTGATGCTTCATTGATGGGTTTAGGAGGTGTGCTTATGCAAAATAATAAAGTAATTGCTTATGCGTCACGACAGTTAAGAATTCATGAAAAGAACTATCCTACGCATGATCTTGAACTTGCTGCTGTGGTGTTTGTGCTAAAAATCTGGAGGCATTACCTTTATGGTTCCAGATTCGAGGTTTACAGTGATCATAAAAGTTTAAAGTATTTATTTGATCAGAAAGAGCTGAATATGAGACAACGTAGGTGGTTAGAATTGCTTAAGGATTATGATTTCGGTTTGAATTATCATCCAGGTAAAGCAAATGTCGTGGCCGATGCGTTAAGTAGAAAGACTTTGCATGTGTCAGCAATGATGATTAAGGAGTTGGAATTAATTGAGCAATTTCGTGATATGAGTTTAGTTTGCGAAGTGACCCCGCAGAGTGTAATGTTGGGAATGCTAAAGATTAATAATGATTTTATGGATAGTATCCGAGAGGCACAGAAATTGTATGTGAAATTAGTAGATATCCTTAATCGTTGTGGTCAATCAGAAAAGAGTGACTTTAAGATTGATGCGAGAGGTGTGTTGAAATTGGGTGAAAGAATTTGTATTCTTGATGACGCAGTTATGAAGAGAAGTATTCTAGAAGAGGGTCATAGAAGCAGTTTGAGTATTCACCCAGGAGCTACTAAAATGTATCAGGATTTAAAGAAAATATTTTGGTGGCCCGGAATGAAAGAAGATGTGGCTCGTTTTGTGTATGCGTGCCTAACTTGTCAGAAGTCAAAGATTGAGCATCAGAAGCCTGCTGGGTTGATGCAACCGTTGGAAGTTCCAGAATGGAAATGGGATAGTATTTCTATGGACTTCGTAATGGGGCTGCCTGTTACTTTAAGAGGGCATGATTCGATTTGGGTGATCGTTGATAGGCTCACGAAGTCGGCTCACTTCATACCTATTAACATCACTTACCCAATTGTGAAGTTGGCAGAGATTTACATCCGAGTAATTGTAAAGTTGCATGGTGTTCCTCTGTGCATTGTGTCGGATAGAGATCTGAGGTTTACGTCGGAATTTTGGAAAAGTCTGCAAGATTCGTTGGGTTCTAAGTTGAGGTTGAGTTCAGCATATCATCCTCAAACTGATGGCCAAACTGAGAGAACTATTCAGTCATTGGAGGACTTACTGAGAGCTTGTGTTCTTGAGCAAGGAGGTCTGTGGGACACTTATCTTCCATTGATTGAGTTCACATATAATAATAGTTACCATTCTAGTATCGGAATGGCGCCTTTTGAAGCATTGTATGGTCGTAGATGTAGAACTCCGTTGTGTTGGCATGAATCTGGCGAAGGTGTGGTACTTGGACCAGAGTTAGTTCGAGAAACTACCGAGAAAGTGAAGTTTATCCAAGAGAAGATGAAAGCTTCTCAGAGTAGGCAGAAGAGTTACCATGACAAGCGGAAGAAGGATTTAGAATTTCAAGCTGGTGACCATGTGTTTTTGAGAGTCACGTCTGTGACCGGTGTTGGGAGGGCCTTGAAGTCTAAAAAGCTCACTCCTCACTTCATTGGTCCGTATGAAATCTTGGAACGAGTTGGAAAAGTCGCTTATAGGATGGCATTACCACCAAATCTTTCGAATTTGCATGATGTATTCCATGTGTCACAACTTCGGAAGTATATCTCAGATCCGTCTCATGTGGTTAGTATGGACGATGTGCAAGTGCGGGATAATCTCACAGTGGAGACAAAGCCTGTACGAGTTGAAGATCGTGAAACAAAGACTCTTCGAGGAAAAGAGATTGTGTTGGTCAAAGTCGTTTGGTTGGGAGCTACGGGCGAAAGCATGACATGAGAATTGGAGAGCAAAATGCGAGACTCCTATCCTGAGCTGTTTGAAGCAGGTAAATTTTCGAGGACGAAAATATCCTAAGTGGGGGAGAGTTGTAACATCCAAATAATTATTTATTATTTTAATATTTAGGTAATTATTTTGGTTAGTAGGAATATTTAATGTCGTAGTAAATTAATCGATAAGTCGAAAATTTAGTCGAAAGTCGTAGAAAAATATTATTATAATTAATTATAATAGTTGTTGTGTTATTTAATTAGTGGGCTTGAAAACATGTTTGAATTAGTAAAATAAGGGGGTGTTATGTTAGGCCCATTAGTGATTATAATAGTTATTAGTTTATTAAAATAAAAATAATATAAGTTATAAGAAACAAAAAGAGACAGAAAAGGGGAAGTTAGAAAATTAAGGAAGAAAAAGAGCAATTGGAAACTACTGCACGAACGTGAGAAAAGGAGAAGCAAAATTCCGGAATCCAACCGTAAGAACAACTTCCAATCCGATCTAAGGTAAGGGTGGGTTCGATTATTATAATCGGATATGGATTCCAATCCGGTGATGTGGGTAGTTAGATCATAATAATTAAATTACCGTTCTTGATGCTGTGTAGAAATCTTATATTGTTGTGATTGGAAATGTTGATTGTGAAAAAAATTGATTAATTGATTGTTAGTTTAGTGATTTATTATGTTAATTGAAGGAGAGGCCATTAATGAATTAATTAAGACAAGTGCCATTAATTAATTAGTATATCATAACAATACAGTACCATGTTATTAAAGAAAAGAAAAATTAAATTAAGTAGTTTAGTGATTTGGTGCCATGCTGCGGCGCAGGCCATAGGGCCTTATGCTTGATTTCACGCCATGTATGGCGCAGGCCAGAGGGCCTTGTCTTGAATTCTTCAGCACGTGTGGCGCAGGCCGTAGGCCTTCCCACGCACTCATATGCATGGCGCGTGGCACTTGGGGAAGAACAAGGGTGGCGCAGGCCACCCTGCCTTTTATGAAAGGCACTTCATTTTCTTAATTAATATATATCAATTAAAATATAGTAATCTAAATTATCAACATTAAGTAATTATTATGAAATGTTATTTCAATTAAGTTAAATATTAATAGACTTAAAATTAATTATACTTGGTAATGAGGATTAATATTCTGATATATATATATATATATATATATATATATATATATATATATATATATAATTCGAACAGTAGAATCCAAGTCTTGAATAATAATGTAGTGCCTAGTTTAGTAGAAAATGCAGGTGTAATACGTTAGCAGAATTTATGGTGGCAGTACGATTTCTAAGACGGATGATTTTAATAGAACATATGGAATTTAAGTTTAGTAGAAAGAATCGTATTAATCATAGAAAGTAGAAAAATCAGTGTCGAATAAGCTGGATCGGCCGAATTAGGCGGAAAACGAAGTTGCTTAGATTTTAATGAAATTTGCTGGAGTAAGTCGGGTAATATTATAGTTGATTTTGATGAGTTATTTTGTTGGAATTATGCTATGAAATGGTGATACAGGTATGACTGTGTTGTTAAGTTATTTCGTATACGGAAAGTTGTTAAAGTTACTAAGTTGTAAACTAGATGAGCCAAAGTTGATTATGTTGAAAACATTGTTGTGTTGCTATTATTATTATTATTATGTTGTCGGAGTTTTAAAGTCGTGTATTTCATGTAGATTCATATGCATTAAGTCGGAGCCTTTGCTCACACCACGTTGGCCTGGATTGGCAAAAGTTGAAAGTTGAAGGCTTATGCCTTGATGCCTCGTTAAATTGGCAAATTTTAAGTTGGGAGTTTTACTCCGAATGGTACCACATGCATGATTAGTCGAGTCTCATTAGAGTTGCATTTTGTTGGTTTGTTGTATGGATAATTAATTTAATTAAGAAGAGGTGTTTACTCACGGCCTTTAATTACCGTATTGTTTTTCATATAATGATTATAATTTTCGTAACTCACCCCTTCTATTGAATGTTGTCCTTATGTGACACGTGCAGGTAATCCTGAGAAGTGGCCAGTTACCGTTATTCGAGTCGGTGGTCAGTCGCTCTGATACGTAGCACTCGGGGGATTGTCGCGTGTCTGCTTTTTTGAACATTTAATTATTGCTAAATTTTAATTGTCCGAAGGATTTATGTTTGTTCGCTTCCTTTGTTATGTTGTTATTATATTGTTTAAAGATGTTATGAATCAAAAATTTTGAATCCGCTGCGTAAGAATTTTATGAAGTTAAATTATTGGAGTGAATGGCATTGTTTGTTAAAATTAAAAGAAAGTGTTACGTATTTGTTATGATTTCCTTAAAATTTGGAAAATTGTTAAAGCTGAAGATGTAATATTCCATTTGTAGAAAACTTTTCGACTCTGATTTGTTTTATATCTCGTGGGTAGAAAATGGGGTGTTACAGTTGTCCTCCAAGATCATTGGGATTTGGGGGGTTTTGCACGCATCATTCGTTCGTAGATTCAGCCAAGTGAGGAGGTTTGAAGATCAAGGTGGTCGTTCATTTATATCACGGTAACCGGAGGATTGCAAAGAGCGGTGTGGGTTCACAAGCATCGAATCAAAGCGGCTTTGCTTAAAGTTTGGAGAATTGTATATTCTTGCAAGAGGGGAGCAATTAATCGAAGGTTTGTTCGACGCGCGTGAAGGACTTGGTTCATCTCGAATCAAGGGGCAAGAAGATTTATAACAACAATCGCAATTAGGATTGGTTTGTTGTTCCTATTTTCTTATTGTATTAACATTGCAATATTAATAAAAGATCCTAATTCGGTTTGGGAATTGGGGCAGAGTACCCTTAGCGAGGACGGTAGGGGAACTGCCTAAATAAATCTTGTGTGTTCTTCGTATTTTTTATTTGTCAATTTTTCTGCCTTAAGTGAGTTGTGTTGCTTAAAAATTTTGTTTTGTATTGGTGTGTGCCTACCAAGTGTTTGTGATATTGTTTCTATCATATTTGGATAGCAACTTTAGACAGGTCGACTCATTCAGTTAAAGAAATTTGAGTCGACTCAATGAAAGTGTTAGGTCGACTCATTTGATGGATTTCTTCCCTTGTAACTCACGGGTCCCAACAGACTGACTTAAGACACTTAGAAAGTTCAACATCTGCCCTGTTGTAATGAGGACAAAACTTCACAAGCCTCTCAAACATGGCAGCATACTCAGCCATAATCATGTTCCCTTGTTTCAGCTCAAGGAACTCAACCTCCAACTTACCACGAGCATCTTCAGGAAAATACTTCTTAAGGAACTCTTACTTAAACACAGTCCAAGTCACTAAAATACCCTCATCCTCTAGACGTTGACGGGTATTGTTCCACTAGTCTTCGGCTTCCACAGACAACATATGAGTCTCGAACTGCACTTTCTGCGCGTCAACGCATGCCATCACCCTGAAAATCTTCTCAATCGCCTTGAGCCACTTATGCGCGCTCGCCGGGTCACAAGTCCCTTAAAACACATGTGGATTATTCCTCTGAAACTTCTCCAATGCACGAAACTCATCCTGCACATTATTCTGAGCAATTGTCTGAGCAAGAGCTGTAATAGCATCAGCGAGAGAACGCATGTTGTTTCCTTCCATTCTGCACAACACTCATCACATCAGAAAAGAATAATCATCGAATAATTAAGACTGACAACCAACTGACAACGACATTACTTGGCCGGACAGACCGACCTGCTCTGATACCACTAATGTAACACCCTTCTACCCCAAAACGAAATAATTAAAATAATATCAGAGTAATCAACAAGAAGGGTATCACATTTCATCATAACATCAATATACAGTGTTATGTCCTGTAACACGGGTTAATCAACATCCTGAACATTATATAAACTTTTCGCTGCGGAATTCAAACTTTATAATTCAATCATAAATATTTCCTCAAATCAAAATAATTCATCTGAAGTTAACATCATGAAATAAGAAATATTCTCAAATGAAAACATAACTAAAAATAAAATAGTGTTCAAAACCCATCCCGGTGTTACATGACACGGAGCAGGACAGATTCACTCCAAACCACTTCTAAAGGAAACTAAGGTACACTCCGAGACTCTGAAAAACTCCTCTTGCACTGTAAGGCTAATCTTTATCATCTGCAAGTTACCCACGAAGGAGGCAACATTTCCAAGTAGGCAGGGTGAGTAATCATAATATATCATAAACGTGCAAGAATATAGAATATAAATAAACTTAGAACAACATATTATAACATCATCAGCAATTAAATTCAACAACAATTACAACACAATCATAAATTCATCAAGAATATGCAATTTTAACTATCCTGATATGCAATATTCATGTGGTACCAATTTCATCGTGAGATGGATACATGACCATCAACCCTCCACAAGGGAGCACAACGTAAATCATCGAGACACTTCAATCCACACAATGGGATTGAAGCAAGTAAACAGCTCGAAGCCCCATCGTGAATGTTATGAAATGCAATGACACGCTACATCGTAAAATTCATCAAAATAACTCGCATCATTCATTTCACACCATCAAAACAAAATCAATTATTCATCTATTTCATCCTGACAATACATCAAAAACGCTGGTTCTATAACCACTCTGTTACATCGAGAAATAACCCGCACCCGGTAAAATTATGAGGCAATTTACAAGATTATTTCAAAAATTTAGTTCCAAAAATTTATTTCATCTTTCTCATTTTTGTTCATCAAAATAAATTTTAATTCATACTCTTTCCGACGCTTCAAACGAAATGCGAATCGGACTCACGATTTAAAAGTTATGGATTTTTAAAGAATTGAAAACTGTCTCCCAAACAGTGTTAACCGGTTATCCCATAGCGTTAACCGGTTAACACCTGCGTGTTGGTGTAAGCCCTAGAGGCCAATACTTTTTGGTACTTGTATCGGATTATTCGTTTAATAATAAAAGGCATTTCTTTATTATGTTTGTCTTTCAGAATAATAAAGTCCCTAGAATAGTTAGTCTGTTTAATGAAATGTTAAGTGTGACTTAATCATGAGATCCCATTAAACATAAAGACATTATTCTTAAAATATCCGTAGTCAAGCTTTATTGCAAAGTGGGATAACATTAAAGCATTGAGACTATTATGAAGATAGACTGATGATCACATCTCATGGATCATGGATAAAGAGTTATCAAGTCTTGACATAGGTATAAATATTAGGAGTAATATTTATACCGGATTGACCCGCTATGAGAATACTACATAGTATGTTATGCAAAGTGTCATAAGTTATTCTCATGGTGATAATGGTGTATTACCACCCTTCGACCTGAAACCACTATGGACCCTAGATGTAGAGTCGGGTGCTTTATTGCTGATCAAACATTATCCGTAACTGGATGATCATAAAGACAGTTGATGGGCACTCCACGAAGCATGCTGAGGGACATGAGTGTCCTAGATGGAATTTGCCAATCCTGCATAACAGGAGAAATGTCTAAGGGCCCAATATTGAACTGGACAAGGATGACACAGTGTATGCCTTGTGTTCAATATAGACATAGGGGCAAAAGGGTAATTGTACAAACATATATTATCACGAAAAAGGTTTTGTCAGATCACATGACATTTTCGTGACTTGGGTAGCAGTGATGTGTTGCTAGATACCGCTCACTGTTTATTATGTTAAATATATAATTTAATATAATTACCAACGTTACGAAATCCTACAGGGTCACACACATAAGGACAGTTTGATGAGAGATAGAGAAATCAAAGGAACACCGTAAGGTACGGTGCACTTAAGTGAAAATAGAAATTCGGATAATATAATAATAATTATTGTTATTTTATAATGGTTATAAAATAATAATAAAATAAATATATTTATTATAATAATAGTTATTATAATAATATATAATATTATTATGGATCATGTGAATTGGGCTTTTAGCCCGCAGCCCACAAGAGAGTCTATAAAAGGAACCCTTGTGATGAAGCTTTCACTTGATGCAATTTCGTTTTTGATTCTCTTTTCTCACTCAAATAATTCCGTTCGTAAGCAGCTAGCACTGTGACCGGAAGCTGTTCGTGTGGACTGAGTAGAGGCGTTGCACTTCATCAACGCTTGTGATCGCTGCATCAAAGATCTGAATCGCCACAAAGAGGTAACGATTCTATCACTGACCATGCTCATTTGTAAGGATCACTAAGGAAATTTTGCTTTCCGCTGCGTTTAGATCGCAATTTTCCTTCACTGCGAAACTCCAGAAAATCACAAAAATTGCAATGGTTAAATGGTTAACCAATAGCATTAATCGGTTAACGCACGTTTGGTAGCAGAAATCTGCTGCTTCATACATATTGTTCTAAAATCCCCAAAATCTCAATTTTTCCAATACGGATTCATCTTAGTTCACCTCCAAATCATTCCAATACATCAAACAAAACACAATAACATCAGAACAATCATTTATAGGATTAAACACATTTTTCTAACTCTATTTCAATCAAGATTTCACTCACAAACTCAACCTAACTCAAAACCCCAAAATCTCATAAAACTCATACAATCCTAACATATTCATAATCTAATTCATACACCTTTACAATACATTATAACAACTCCCCATACCTTAGAGAATTTCGCCGCTTTACACTCTTATCTGGGGTTCTCCACAACCTCCTGACTCTGAGCTTCCTCTTTCTTCAGAGCACTTCACCAAACACGATAGAAAAAAAAATGAGAAAACTGATTGTGTATTTTACCAAAACACATCTCAGTTGAGTCTTTTCCCTCTTTACCCTCATATATTTCACAAAAAGGACCACCTTACCCTTTTTCTTTAATATATTTTTAATAATAATAATAAAATAGTATAATAAAACACTATTTATCCTTATTATATAAAAATACTATTTTTCTCCACAATTCTCTAATTAATTCAAACTCTCCAATTTTTCTAAATTAATTAAATAAATGATTAAATAATTAAATTTAGATTTTCGGGGTGTTACAATTAGCATCATATCATTAGAATTTTCAGATTTAAATAATTATACTAAATCACTTTTCTGTACGTGTATTTAACAACATTTCTCCATAGTGGTTACCTAGAAATCTCTACACTGGATCTAGAGGACGATTGACTTGATTGATTCAGACACAGGCATATTCTATGTTGCAGAGGTATGCAATGCCAGGCGTAACAAATAAATTGTACACGACGAGAAGTTCACCGGTCATGGGTGGCATGTTTATGCGAAGAATAAGAAACTTGGGTTCCTCATAGGCTATCCTCCAGATCAGATGTATGTTTCATGCTTGAATAGATGAAATATGTGGTGTTTGACAAATGTTTTGGAACTTGGCCAAAGTTGAATTTTGATGGCGTCCAACAAACTGATATTTTGGAACCTAACAGATGTTTTGGAACCGGACAGTTGTTTTGGTGTATGTGATACGTAGCATGGACTCCAACAAACTGATATATTATTTTAGGTTGGTATGAAGTTTTATATCTTATTGTGATTAAGTTAGGTTTTTTATGTATTAAAATTTGAATCATAATTATGATACTGTAGTAATGTTTTGTTGGTTGTTTGAAATGTTCAAAGGTTTTGTTTTCTCTAAACCATATCAAATGATTATTACATAAGATGATATTTAAAAATATGACATAATTTTTCAATTCTATGGCAAATGATGGAAAAAATAAGGATTTAGATGAGACTGATGTTAAGATGAGAAAAAATAAGGATAAAATAAGATTTATTAACCTTCTAATGGTGTAACTCCAAACTATCACTTCGTTTAAAAGACCACTATCTTTTTTTTTCTTCTAAATCTCCTTATCTAACAACTTCAAACTCACCACTTCGCTTAAAACAACACTCTCATTATTTGATCAAACTAATAATCTAACTTGTTACTCTCTCATGAGTTCTCTTAATTTAAGTTGTTGAACCTACTTATTCCTTTGACTTATTATTATGTCCTTATCATTTAAAAAAAAAAGAATTTAGAAAATAATAGTTAAATTTTCTTTGATGTTTTTCTTTATAAATTTGATCTAAATAAGAAATTTCATCATTAAATTTAAATATTAAAATACAGAATATTAAAATTAAAATTTTGCTAACTTATATTATAATAAAAAAATTTATGATTAATAAATTAAACTTTATTTTAACAGATATAAATAATGGGAACTTCTTGGGTAAAGTCATTAAAATGACTTCTATGGTGAAGTCATTAATCTGACCAATAAAAAACAAGCCTTAATTTAATCAACGTCACATCAACATTATAGTGCAGCACATCTATAGTAAACCTCTTTTTATTTAAAACTTGTATTTATTGCATATCAGTCCTTCATTAAATTATGTAATAATTTACAAATTTAAATAAAACATTTATTTAAAATTAAATTATATAATATGCCAATTAAAAAACAAAATGATTTATTCTTCTTGTTCTTCTTCTTTCTTATTCGTTCTTCTTCGTTCTTCATTTTTTCACCTTCAAACCACCATTATCAGACCACTCCAAACACCATCTCACAGATTCTCCCAACATGACTCTCTCTAATAGCAACCTCGCACCGCACTCCAGATCATTCTCAATCATACTCAAAATCTTTCGAATAGCAACCTCAGATTCAGATTGTACGACGTCTTATTTGTATGGCGTTTGGGTGAAGACGTGAATGTGCACAACAATGGCAAAACGCGATTTGCAGATTATTGGTGGTATGAGTTGAACACGAACTGAATACGAAATTGAAGACACGGTTGCTAAGGTGAATACAAAACTGTTTGTTAAATTTACTTGACATGAGTTATTAAGATTTACTGATTTCGAATAAATTATAATTGGAGGTGTTAAATTTGATTTCAGTTTGGGAATTAGGGTTCATGCCTGAATTTGTTTTCTATATATGTGTATTTCAATTTGGGAATTAGAGTTTATGCCTGATTTTTGTTTTCTGTATATGGTTTTCAAATGTAATGATTTCGAATTTAAATTTTGACCAAGGACTCTTGGAGCTGGTTTGTCAAGTTACTTCTGGATGACATTGGTGGTGAGATGAGAGGAGTTGGTTTGATCAGCAAAAGGTATGTGTATTCCAAGTTACAATGACATAGAAAAAATATGCATTTTGAATTAATCTTCAATTTGATTACAACCTTATAATCTTCAATTTTTGAAGCTTAAAATCCCTAAAATTGAATGAAAAAAATGGAAATCCAAAACTTCTATAAATAAATCCTAAAATTACACTATAAAAATTAAGTATGATTAAATAATCTTGAGTTTTTAATAACAATCTCTAAATTCATACTTTAAATTGATGTAAAGGAGACACTTTGATGGTGGTAGAGTAAAATCCATATTGTGAGTCAGAGTTGGTGGCGGTGGTAGTGGATGGAGGACACACTCATGACAACGAAGAAGATACGGAGACTCGGAGTTGGCGGCGACGACATCTATAACAAAATGTGGAAAATCATGGATGGTGGCGGTGACTACAAGTAAATGATGTATTTTGTTAATCTGGGTTTCATGTAGAAGATGTTGGGGAAAAATCTAGGTTTCATGTTAAATAATTGAGACAAATTAGTCTTAATGTTAAAAATTATAAAAAATAACATATTTTGTTAATTTTTAATCTGAGCCATTAATCAATTAAAATGTCACGTGTCAAACATTCGTGAAAGCAACTGGGATTAGTGGACAAATTTGAAACTGGTGGTGATCCTAACTCGTAAAAATGAGAGGAAAAATGTGTTTATAAGAAAATAAATAAATAAATATTAGCAAGATTTCCAATTAAAATTAAGATAAGTTTTAATACAAATATGTCTACACATTTGATTGACATCGACAGAATTTGAAACTACAAGTAAAATAGAAAAATTCTTAAAGATTGACTAATGTCAATGCCCTCACAATCATACAAACATTAAACATCAAACTTCAATCACATTTCATTGATGCCTTAACACACTTTTCCTGATTAATCCAATAAGCTTTTGACCTTGACACCATTTCATCTAGCAACACATTATTGACTGAATGTACCAAAAATAATACTAGTTTCATTCTTGTCGATGTCGAAACCTATATATAATTAAAAACATTTAGGACAATTAGAAATATAATTACAAGAGCAATGTTTAAATAATCATTTTCATATAAATTCAACTTACATTGATATCATATAAATACCACCATTGTAAGCAGCACTCAATCATCCATTTGCAGTCCTAAACTCCACAGTCATTTCTGTGTTCAGTCACCAAGTTCATTAGTGACACATAATAGGTAATACTATCAATTGAATAGAAAAATAGTAATGTATGAGTACTTACAATCCAGGTCGTTGTTGAAGGCATGTCGATTGACATATGTTGAATGTTGTTATTACATTTGTTGGACAAGGTGATTTGGTATCACAAAAGGATTCATGCATCAGAATATCCTCAAGAAATATGGCCTGCGACATAGTACAAATCAAAGTGAATAAAAAGCTAAATAATTGATTGGAAACTATAAAAACCAATTCGTACACACATTCATACCAATTTTTTAATTGCACGGTGTTTGATATAATGTCTTTCAGGACGATCCCGTGAGTCCAACCAAACCAATTTGTTGTCCAAAAAATCAACAACAATTAGAAACCAATGCACTCCCATGTCGTTCATGGGAATAAAAATCTGCAAAAATTTAATATTTAGTTGTAGGATTATTTTTTTTATGTGCCTACTGTTTTGGCAACGAAGTGACACACAACTCACCTTGGAAACCCATTATTTTGGTCTCAGTATGGAAGGTTGGTATATATTCCTCACATATTCAGCAGAATGAAGTACGCTTAAGGCATATTGCTGCAATTAGAATAAGTGTATATGAAGTCAATAATTAATACTAAAGGAATGTACATTTGAGGGTACTATTAGTAGTAGTACTCGCCGCAAACTCAGTAGGAAAATACCAAAAGGAGTTAGACTTTCCCATATTATTTATGAACCAGTTTTGTCTTGAAACGACAAGATTGATAATCTGTATAGTCAAATGAAAATGATGTTAACAAAATTACACATTAATGGGATAGATTATAGTCATAATCATATACCTCCTGGTCAATCGGGCATTTTGGCATCGACATCCTCAGAGCTTTCTTATTTCCATATACACTTGTAGTTGTTTTGATCAAAACCTCATCACTATAGAGAAAATAGATATAATCATTAAAATAAGTGTGATAAATAAACTTACTATTAGGTTTTAACATGTGTATTATAAATGAATACCTGTTAAGTTTTGATTCGTCTCCCATAAAGATGTATGCAGATGTATAAATAAACTTACAATCAAAGTTTTTTAATTTAAAAAAGATTATAGTTGTGTGGCATTTATTCATTTGAAACATAGTTGAGTGTCATATATTCATCTGAAACATAGTTGAGTGTCATATATTCATCTTACACATAGTTGAGTATCATATATTCATTTGACACATAGTTGAGTATCATCTATTCATTTGTTCCATAGTTGAGTGTCATTTATTCATCTATTCCATAGTTAAGTGTCATTTATTTATTTGACACATAGTTGAGTGTCATCTATTCATCTTAAACATAGTTGAGTGCCATCTATTCATATGAAACATAGTTGAGTGTCATCTATTCATCTGACACATAGTTGAGTGTCATCTATTCATCTGACACATAGTTGAGTGTCATCTATTCATCTGAAACATAGTTGAGCGTCATCTATTCATCTGAAACATAGTTGAGTGTCATCTATTCATCTGAAACATAGTTGAGTGTCATTTATTCATCTGAAACGTAGTTGAGTGTCATTTATTCATCTGAAACGTAGTTGAGTGTCATATATTCATCTGACACATAGTTAATTGTCATCTATTCATTTGTTCCAAAGTTAAGTGTCAACTATTCATTTGTTCCATAGTTGAATGTCATTTATTCATCTGACACATAGTTGAGTGTCATCTATTCATCTGACACATAGTTGAGTGTCATCTATTCATCTGAAACATAGTTGAGTGTCATCTATTCATCTAAAACATCATTGAGTGTCATATATTCATCTATTCCATAATTGAGTGTCATCTATTCATCTGACACATAGTTGAGTGTCATCTATTCATCTGAAACATAGTTGAGTGTCATATATTCATCTGAAACATCGTTGAGTGTCATATATTCACCTATTCCATAGTTGAGTTTCATTTATTCATATGTTCCATAGTTGAGTGTCATCTATTCATCTGAATCATAGTTAAATGTCATCAATTCATCTGAAACATAATTGAGTGTCATCTATTCATCTGAAACATAGCGAAGTGCCATCTATTCATCTGAAACATAGTTGAGTGTCATCTATTCATCTGAAACATAGTTGAGTGTCATCTATTCATCTGAAATATAGTTGAGTGTCATCTATTCATCTGAAACATAGTTGAGTGTCATCTATTCATCTGAAAACATAGTTGAGTGTCATATATTCATATATTCCATAGTTGAGTGTCATCTATTCATCTGTTCCATAGTTGAGTGTCATCTATCCATCTGTTCCATAGTTGAGTGTCATCTAATCATTTGAAACATAGTTGAGTGTCATCTATTCATCTGAAACATAGTTGAGTGTCATCTATTCATATGAAACATAGTTGAGTGTCATCTATTCAACTGTTTCATAGTTGAGTGTCATCTATTCATTTGTTCCATAGTTGAGTGTCATCTATTCATCTGAAACATAGTTGAGTGTCATATATTCATCTGAAACATAAAATTTAAGTTTTTTTTATGAAATTAAAGTTTTTTTAATTTTACAAAAAATAATGTTTTATATGAAATTGAAGTTTTTTTAATTTTACAAAAAAATAATGTTTTATATGAAATTGAAGTTTTTTTAATTTTACAAAAAAAACAAAGTTTTTTAATTTTATATAAAATTTAAGTATTTTTTATTTTTATAAAAAATATTTTTTTTTAAATTTATATAAAATTAATGTTTTTTAAGTTTATATAAGATTAATGTTTTTTTAATTTTAAATGGAATTATAGTTTTTTAATTTTATACATAAATCAAGTTTGATAAAGTTTTTAGGGTTGTGATTAATCTGCTGCATTCATAGTAGACAAAGTTTTCCACTATTTTAAATCGCGGCCATTTATTTATTTTGGAGCGTTGTGATTAATCTGTCAATATATATATATATATATATATATATATATATATATATATATATATATATATATATATATATATATATATATATATATCGAACGACTGTTAACTGTACTATGTCAACGCATATGCTGCACCTAATTGATTCCAAAACATTTCGTTCTCTCACCGAATTGAATCAAAGTGAAAACTGAAAAATTTCATTGGAGGCAATCCTCCCCCCCCCCCCCCCCCAAAAAAAAAACTCGTACCACTTTCCAATGCAGTTTTTTGCATGCATAAATTCTCAAATTTTTGTATCCATTCTTCAAATTTGCGTTGAACCTTACTTCAATCATGTCTTCGGGATCTGTTTCGAACATTGTGCAGTTTCGGATACCAGAATGTGGTTGTAATAATGAGATTGTTCATCTCTGATTCAAATGATAACCCTAAATGGAGGTATTGGAAATGTGTAAATTGGGGGGTGAGTTGGATTTTTATTTTTATTTGTTACGATTTCTTATTTGTTTCGATTTCTTGTTTTTATTGTTTCATTTGATTCATTTATAGGCAATGACAAGTTGTAAGTTGTTCATATGTGATGATGATATTGATGTTCAACCTAAATATGTTCGTAAAATAGGTCATGAAACAAGAAAGTTGTTGTTGGACTCGAACGATGACCGTACACCCAGTGCAAAGATATGTTGTGGTTGCAACTGCTCAGATATTTTGAAGGACATGACTTCCATAGTTAAAGAACTTCAATGCAAGATAGGAGAGAAGATGGATATGAAACTACAAAATGAAAGAAACACATCCAAGATGTTTAAGTCCTTCTTGTTTTTTTCTTGGATTATAATCCTTTGTTATTTTCAGATGTTTTTAGACCTTGTTTTTTGTTTTTCTTGGATTATAATCCTTTGTTATTTTATTGTTATTTGTTGAATTCCTAATACAATAAATTGATTATGAAGTTTATTGTTAGCAGAGTTATAAAATAATTTGTTCAACTTATGCATTTGGTTTCAAACACTTATCATAAGCATTTAAAAGAAAACCCAATCAATACAGATATGTTACAATTGGAGATGTTAACAATGATCATTTCAAGACATTGAAACATTGCAACATTGCAAATATACAACAAGTTATATTAGTACTGTGAGGGTGCTTAAATTTAAGAGAAAAATGGCCATCACACAATGCCATACTAATCCACATCAGTTTCAAATAAGATGTTGGATTTACACATACAAATCCACATACTATTCAGATCAAAACTACCTAAAAACATTGATTTTTTATACTCAATTTACATATATGGGTATACTCAATCATGACCAGTAGATTTCATCACTTATATTTTTTCCAAAACAGATAAAACAAACCAACTCATCTACTGCCAGCATCATGTACCCAACATAGGTCATCATGCATTTGGTTCCAAACACTTATCATAAGCATTTAAAAGAAATCCCAATCAATACAATTCATGAACAGTCGAAGATGTTAACAATGACCACTTCAACACATTGCAACATTGCAAATATCCAACAAGTTATATCAGTACAGTGATGGTGCTTACATTTCAAAGAAAAATGGCCATCATACGATGTCATACTAATCCACATCAGTTTCAAATAAGATGCTGGAATTACACATACAAATCCACATACTATTCATATCAAAACTACCTAAAAACATTGATATTTTACTTAATTTACATAGACGGGTATACTCAATCATGACCAACAGATTTCATCACTTGTTGTAGGAGACTGAAGCACAAATTTGAATTTTCCCCATCACTCATTTCATACGTTGGTAGGAGTTGTCTGATTGTGCTTGCAACATCCACTTTTGTAGTAAATTTCTTTTGCACACTTCTATCACCATAGCAGTTTCTTTTTATTTTCTTCTTCTGTTAATAAAAACAACTTAGTATTTCAATACCGATAATTACACAATATAATTATAAAACATAGAATACCTTCGAAATTTAGCTTAATGAATCAGTTATCGACACCGACTACAACTCAACATTACGCTCATATGGCGCGTTTTCTATACTCTACAAAGTAAACAATAACAATTGTTATGTTTAAAATAAAACAAGACATTGACTGTAACAATCAGATCATAATTTATATGTGTAATACCAAAAAATTCCTTGCATTTTTATGAGTTGTACTATTGCATTTTGAATAGTGCCTGATAGCTTTTGTGTCATTTTTTCTTTTCTTCGGAGCACCTTTACTCTTCACAGTTATTGGATCACCTACAGCTGACCTTGGTGTCCCAATATGATCGTCAGTACTGCAATATTTTTTATGTAACTTCATGATATCCTCCATTATTTCCCCGTAAATACCATTCTTTTTTTAAGCTTCTTTACAAAAACTAGTAAAAAGAGAACAATGTGCACCAAAACGAGCAACCTCAATCGAATTTGAATCAACTATACCATTATCAACCATGTTCAAATATTCAATTTTGGCATCCTTTGTCCAGCACGACAGAACCATACTACTAGGAATTTTTTTCAACATGTTCTTCCTTCATTACATAAAAAATATGAGAGCATGGAAGCCTATGAGAATCAAATAACTTACAAGAACATTGAAATGTTATACCTTCATGAAGAACGTGTCTTTCATAATTCTCCTGACAATATTTTGTCAATACATACATCTTCAGATCATTGTGTCTTACATAGCTCTAAACGATCAACGCACCAGCCTTCATAATTTCATCTTTAACTTCTTTGAAAATCTCGGTTGTATAAACTTTGGCGGCATCACTCTCGATCAAACGCAAGTGAGTTGTCAACGTCGGTTCAGAAAATTTTGATTTAAAATCAGGTACCAATTCATTGTTTCTATAGTGTCTAAGAGCCTCATCAAAATTGTGCATAAATTCAAAAATGAAGCCTTTCAAACGTAACTCTTGATTATTGCATTAACCGCTTCACATTGAGATGTAGTTCTTATACGTCTAAAAAACTTGTCACATAAATATGCAGTTGCCCACAATGACTTGTTCTCGTACATCTTGGTTTCCCATGGATTTCCTTCAAGTTCATTTTCTTTAATTAGCTCTGACCAAAATTCTTCAAATTGATCCTTTGAAAATATTGAGTACATTGCTTTTTTAAAGCCTTCCAAAAAATTTGAGTTCTTTACATTTTCACCTGCATTTTTATTCAAATGCCAAACACATAACCGATGGGTTGCATCGGGAAAAATCTGTTTTATAGCCTCCCTCATATCACCATCTCCATCTATTACCACTGCCTGTGGGTATTTTTCATCCATGCACTCTAAAAAACAACTCAACAAACACTTATAGGTATCTGTTGTTTCATCTGATACCAACTCAACACCAAAACTAATTGTCTGAGAGTGGTGGTTACACCCTGAAAATATAGCCAATAGGTAGTTTTATTTGTTCTTCTTGTAAGTTGTGTCAAAAACAACCACATCGCCAAAACAAAAATAGTCGGATCTACTACTCCCATCGGCCCAAAAAAGAGTCCTCACCATTTTTAATGGTATCACACATTTTTTTATCAAAATAATTATATAGATCTTTCTTTGTAAATCAAACTTCAACGTATCCACCCTTCTGATAACATTGAATTTCACCATGTTTCTGACTCCAATTTCGCATGCATTCTAAGTTTTTTATTGCTATTTTGTTATGTTATTATTATGTTTTTCTTTGTTTTCAGGTTTTTAGTTTAATCGGAGCCTCGAGCGAGAAAAGGAACGGAAAAGGAGCTGAAAAGAGCAAAAATCAAGTAATTCAACATTTTGCACTTGTGGCACCCATTGTGGTTGACGTCATGGGGTCAGCCGTGACGTAGACACGTCTCCACCTCCCCTCAACTGCCACGTTCCCTATGATCTCCACCATTTCCCATCATTTTGCACTCATGGCCGGCGCCATGAGGGTGTGGCGGGCGCCACAAGGCAAAATGGTTTCCCTCCCTTTTTCAAATGCAGGGGCATCCATGTCTTTTCATATTATTTTCTTGCCTATAAATAGGAATTTAGTTTTTCGTTTTTCTTCATCCAGACTTAGAATTCTTAGGCATATATCATTTGTAAAAGTAGTAACCGTTTCACATCTGAGTGTTGCTACAATCGAGTTATTGAGTTTGTATACGTCTGTGTGATCGAGTCTTGGAGCACTTTGGAAGGAAGTTAATCATGTCGCCATTTTAATTCCAGTTCGTATTTTACTTTCCGCACTTCTTTACTTTATTTAATTTCCGCACTACTTTACTTTATTTAATTTCCGCACTCGCAGTACTTTATTTAATTTCCGCACTCGCACTACTTTCATTTATTTCTGGCACTCGCACTACTTATCTTTATTTCCGCACTGCCTTACTTTTATTTACTTTCCTGCACTCACACTTTACTTAATTTACTTTCCGCACTCGCACTAAATATCTTTTATGAAATATATTAAAATGAACTTTTACTTTACCATGTCTAGCTAGTTTTATAAAGGTTAGAATGTAAGGATCATAATTGAATCGATAATTTGTACAATTGTTTGTAGAAACACTTAAGGGCTATTTTGACTTTCAATATAAGTTTTCCTGTTTTTAAAGTTCCGTTGGGTAAGATCGAAATCCGTCCAATGTCCATTTAAACTTAATCGTTTTTAACTATTTCAAAAACAGCCAAAAGCGCTTTGTTTAGTTCATCAGGAGTTTTTAAATTAAAAATAAAAGAGATTTTAAAACTATTTTTGGATGCATTAAGAAGTTTAGAGTCTGGTTTGTAAGAACCTCTTTTTGTTAGAAAATCCAGATCAAAATACTTTTCAACTTAGTTAAGATACTATATTTCTTAAAAATAGGTTTACTACTCTAACGCAATGCGCGCCTTTTTATCCGTGACAAATATGAGGGTTTGATTAGGGAGTACAACTCGGTTCTGATTACGCGAAAGCGAAAGTTCCCGTTAAATTAGTTCTTTTCAAAGTAGGAAACATTGTCCATAGGTAGTTCTATTAGCAAGTACTTGATTACCAATTGATTATGTGAATTGCATTTGAACTTGTCTTTATCAATTAATTTAAATTTATTATTTTATTTATCCTTGTGCACTCCTTAAAACTATTATTTTCAATTGCCTTAGATACACACCATAACAATAGATAACGATAGATTGACATTTGGTCTCTGTGGATTCGACAATCTTTTATATTACTCTGACGCGTTCGTACACTTGCGAAAAACACGCATCACCTTCTGAGCAACCATGTACCCCATTATATGACAAGTTCTAACCTTATGTGACTGAAGACCGTCAATTTGAGCTTTATCCGCTTCAGAAATTTGACGGTAACCGGGGTGTAAGGGCATAAACCTATATGGGGTTAATTCATGGTTATGAACCTCTTCAAAAATTGACACTACATATATACCATTTTCGGTGTTGTAATGCACACGAGGCATAACTAAGCATCTAGCACTGGTCGTACGTCTCTCCTCTTTTTTCCTATCTAACCTAGAAAAATGATTATCCTCTCTTAAACCATGCATATTGCATACAAACTGCCTCATTACTATTATTTTACTACCTTCAGCCCCTCTACTCCTAATATCACTTTTCCTAATGGAAAAACCTTTGCATTTACCATACTTATAATAAAAATCATATGTGGCATTAACAGAATTGAATTCTATAGCACAAATATCATCAGAAGTCATGGAATTAATTCTTACCCTTTCAGCTATTTCTGCCGCATCATCTTCATCGACATTATCAGCATCGTCGACATCATCATCTGAGCTTTGATAACTATCACCCTCATCATCGTTTAATTCAACATCAAACATATCAACATCAGTGGAATCAACTTCATTGGAATCAACCTCAAATGAATCGTCCGAGTTTTCCATCGTGAACCTGAATTAAAACAACTTTTAGAAAACATCAAAACTCAGCTTCAATCATAATACCTAATTCCATAATTAAAATCCAATGTAACTCCGAAAATTGAAACTGGAAATCATTAAAATTGAAACACATAGAGAAAAAAAATCAGACATAAACCCTTATTCTGAAATTGAAATCAATTGTAATACAACCATTCGATATCATTAAATCGTAGCAACTAATATCGATTACATATAATAGTGAATGATGTATTTACCTTAGCAATTTTGTTTTGAATAAGATATGACTGAAGCACGAATTTGAAGTAAGAACAGAACGGTGAAGACGTGAATGCGCACAACAATGGCAGAACGCGATTTGCAAATTATTGGTGGTATTAGTTGAGCATGAACTGAGGACAACAATGGCGGAACGATTTGCAGATTATTGGTGGTATGAAATTCGCATAAGAGAAAAGAGAAATATGAAGTTTATTAAAAAATCTATGGTGATTTTGGCACTTTTAATTGATTTTTAATTTAAAAATTAAAATATATTTTTTATTTTATTTTTAATATGATAAGGACTTAATTACAATATTAATAATATTAGACTACATAGTATATGTACAATATAATCATAAGTGGCACTCATTAAATTAGGACAAATTAAGACAAATTAGGATTTGTTTCTGATTGGTCAAATTAATGACTTCACCAAAAAAATCATTTTTTTTATTTCACAGTAGAATTTGTCATAAATAATCATATATATATATATATATATATATATATATATATATATATATATATATATATATATATATATATATATATTCTTACTAATCTAGTACCTATAGACTCAAAATTCATTCGTACTAAATAACATTGCTCATATATATATATATATATATATATATATATATATATATATATATATATATATATATATATATTCTTACTAGTCTAGTACCTATATACTCAAAATGATAATAGGAAGTTGATTAAAGTTGCATAATTACATATTGTGGTGACTAACAGAATTAGAGATGCAGAATGAACTGGTAATATATTTCAAAAATGGAAAGCTAGCAGAAACTAAGAGGTGGGTGAATAGTTGTAGAAATAAAAGAATGTCAATGGTTCAAGAGGCATGATCGCAGTTTAGAAGTAAGATTGAGAAATGCCTCTTCTTTGCAAGGAATTGTGAGACCTCCCATTGAATGATTGTATCCAAACTCCTCCTGAGCTATGCTTAACAAGTCAAGAAATGAAGGATGGTATAAGTAAGATATTGGAACTACAAATCTTTTCTTTTGAGATTCTCCAACATAGACAGCCACGTGTCCTTTTGGAACATTGGAATGATTTCTACTATGGAAATGTTTTGATGATGACTTGAACATCTTGTTTGCATCAAGAACCATAAATGGAAAACGAATACCCATGACAAGTGAATGCTGATTTAGGACTTGTTATTGTTGCACTATTTATTTATGTACACAAGTGGATTAAGACGGAATGGGAAGCCATACATTTCCAGAAGGGATGATATCAAATCATATATGGGTCCACTCTATGAAATTGACAGAAAAAACTCACATGCTTGCACTCAAAACGAAAAGAATCATTACATCACATCACATCACACGCTCGCATTTGCATGTGATGGGGGTATTATTAAAGATGAAATAAGGCTCAAAAACATAGCCCAATTAATCACACTTTCATGCATGCATATATCATAGTATGTTTGTAGATGAACTTTTAAGTGTAACTAAGCCTCTTCTACAAAAATAGTCTAGTGAACTTTTAAGTTTTTATGAGAATTCTTGCATGCTCGAAAGAATTGAGTCAAATGTTTCATTTCATTCACACTTACCAATCTCTTTGGTTACATGTATACAATTTCTCAAGTAAAAGTTTCTACTCCTAGTATGAAAATTTAATTGCAAACTATTTAAGGGAACTTTCTTTATCTGTTTATTTCAATGGTGTTTCTACTTTTTCTTTTCTTCTTCTTGTTCTCCCCGTCACAATCTCTATCGGATGATTATGCTCCTTTACATAATAGAATAGTAACTAGGTTTCATAAGTTTTGGATCGGTTCAATCAAACTGGAGGTCCAGTTCTAATTTTAAAATGGACCAATATTACAACAACAAAAATTATATTAATTAAAAATGATACATAAAAAATATAATTATATATTAATGATAAATTTTAATTATAATTATTTTGACTTTGATCAATCTCTTTTTTTAATTTATTGAATTTTCATTATAATATTTTTTTAATTTATTTGATTTTTTTATATTTATTAATATTAATGTAAAAAAATGGAATTTTTGAAATTTTGGGACCCTCCAAAATTTGGGCGGTTCTGTAGAATCTGCTACTCCTATACAAGGTTGGGCCTACATAAGCTAACCAAACAATTGGACTGTAGTTATCAATTGAGTGATGTGGTAAAGATTGGGAAGCTAATGCCTTTAGTAACTAAAGATAAGAAGTTAAAGTGTATTCAATTGTCAAGGGTTTGTCTTCAATGTTGATATGTTACTTTGATGTTGGAGGTTTGGGTGAGAGGATTAAGAAGAATAAGGTGACATATCGCATCTCAATTAATTGTTTAGACTTTTCGCTATTTAAGAGACATGTTCAATAGGTTTTTTCTAGGTTTTTTCTGACAAATTCTAGCTCATTCTGACATCTTTAATATGGGGTATTTTTCCCTTTTACAAAGGTTGCGAAATTAGGCGGTGGGAACACGATTTTACAACATCAAAGGATGATTTGAGAGCATTGAAAGTCATTGGAGGTCAATCATTCAAGGGAATTCATATGTTATTCTTCTTTATTCAATTGGTTATTTAATTTTCATTATGAATAGCTAAATTCTCCTAGGTTAGGTTATGTTATGATAAACCTTATTCAGTCTTGTCAGCGTTATATGGTGGTCTGAATTTGTATGAATCCTTTGAATTATAAACTTATTCAGTTGTTTCTTATGCTTAATGTTTTTTATTTGAGATACTATGTTAATCTGTTGTTAGATGCATGGGGATACCTAACTTGTAGCCAATATATTAGACCTAGGGATTTTTTTTGTTTAAGTTGGTTGAATAAGGATAGGAGACCTCAAGTAGTGGCACATGGAATTAACAGTTTGTGCATCGCCTAACACTACTTACGTTGGCGGACTAGGGATATAAAGCTTTGAATAGTTGTTAGTGAGTTATTTTGTGGGGGACTGGATATATATAACGATTTTGTTAATTCGCCATAAGATTATAAGGATAAGATCATTCATTTAAGGCATCGTACATCAACAAGAGGTGATAATGAGATTCTAAAACACAACTGGTCACTTTCGTGACATAGTTTTCTCGTTTAATTTCTTTTTGCACCGAAACTTGCACCCTTTTTATTATTTTTATTTAATATTGCACAAATCATTGTTTTGTTCGAACACAGTCCTTGTTGGTTCAATATTTTATTCTTGCGACATTATCGGTACACTGGTCGATAAGTCATCAAACATCCTTTACAATTATACATGATCTCAATACTAAAATTCATCTAATGTTTGCTCTAAAAAAGCTTGGCATACTTGAATATTTCCTTGGCATTGAAGTCATTTATCATGCTCAAGGGTTTATTATGTTGTCTCAGTCAAAATACATTAAAGACCTTCTAATATATGCTCATATGCCAAAGGCTAATAAAGCTCCCACACTAATTACTAGCAGTATCAAACTCAGGAAGTTTGGCGCTAATAAATTCTCAAACCTTCATCACTACAAATCCATAGTTGGGGAACTGCAATATGTTACTTTGATACTCCCTAATATTACATTTAATGTCAATAAGACGTTTCATCTCATGGCTCCCCCCTTAACTACACATTGGATTATTGTCAAACGAATCCTAAGGTATTTAAGTGGAACAATAAGTTTTGGAAATGCTCGGGTTCGCTTCAATTTCCTTCACAAGTTCTCTCTTTGTGCATATAATGATGTTGATGATATGAGGTATAGCTTTGGATCGTGTATCATTTTTGGCTCCAATTTAGTCTCTTAGAGCTCTAAGAAACAATCATTTATGCTCTGTCAATTGCATAGGCGAAATATTATGTGTTTGCACATACCACTTCAGAATTTTTATGGCTTAAGTCACTAATCATTGAACTTTTGCTCCCTTCTTTTATCTCATGCTTATGTGCGACAATATGAGTGTCATCCATATCTCTAATAATACAATTCTTCATGCACATATACAAAACATGTTGAATCATACATCAACTTTGTAAGGGAATGTGTGGCCTCTTAGAAGCTAGTTATTCAACATGTTCCAGCTTCAGATTGCTCATGCACTTACTAAACCACTTGGCTCCATAGTTTTTAATGACTTTTGTGTCAAGCTTAAGGTTAGTTTTCTGCCACCCTTAGCTTTAGGAACTACTACAAATAACACTTTTAACATTGCACGCAAAAGAGATGTAATCTCGGCTACTGAGGCGGTGTAACAAAGGGTGACATGAAAATATGTCACTTAACACCTCGGTTAATGAATAATCGAGAGGTAAAATTATATGACCATGGGTTCGAACTCTAGCATCTTCATTTTTATTATTTACAAAATAAAAACTCATCATACATATCGGTTTATCCACAAACCGAGGGATAAGATAGATTTTTCTTTAATAAAGCTCGTTACATTGTTCACACTGAATATTAATAAAATAATTTGCTTACAAACTGCAATGTTTACTCAAAATATTACATTGTTTGCATAGAATATTAAAATAAAAATTAATTATTCCATGAAGATCATATGTTAGATCTTCAAAATCCTTCATATTTGTGCAAGATCTAATGTTGGATGCGACTATATTCTCAATGGCTTGACCTCATATGGATTTTGTTATTTCTTCCTATTTGTGGTTGGCAGTAATTTTGGTAAAAAAAATTGTCGTTGACATGTTGGAAAAGATGTCCTAACATGTTGAATAACAAGTTCTGTTTTGAAAAAAAGCAGCTTTTTGCAAGATGTCGGATAAGATGTTCCAGCAGATTTATTCGACATCTTTGTCTGTTACAGTTTTGGAAACTGTTATTTTTTGTACAAATCAACGAATATTCTTTTGAATATTATGTGATCCTAGATGGCGTCCAAGTGTAAACATTTTCATAGATTCAATTTGGAATTGAAGATTTGAAGATTTGAAGATTTCAAATCAAGGTGATTTATTTTGGAAACTAAAGATTTAAAAAGTTTCTATTTTCTTGGAGAATATTTTGCAGATTTTGTGAAATCAGATTTGTTGCGTTTTAAAGCCCAAATCCAGTCTGATTTATTGTTATAAATAGGATGGATTAGCCCTAGATTAAAAATAAGAACAAATACTAAAATAGTGAGTATTAAGGTTTGTGTTTTGTGAGCCTCTCTTAGATCAAGTTGATGCTAAGAGAAGGACGAATTTATTCAGTTGTAAAGTGTTGATCACTCTAAATCTTTTAAGCATAGAGTGAGTGTGATCACGTGGTGGTTGTTAGGGAATTGAGAAAGGTATCGACCTAGGAAGAGACTTAGGTAGAAATATAGCACAGATAGTGATTAAGTGACAAGTTGGAAACCGGAGGTTGTTTCACTTCAAATTAATAATATTTAGTGAATTTCATTCCTGGCTCAGAATCCCCTATAGTAGGTGCGTTGCACCAAACTGGGTTAACAATTGATTGTGTGTTATTTATTTTCTGCAACTATATTTTTTGTGTTCATCTTGTTCATTGTGTGAAAAAGCATAGATCAGTTATCTCGACATATCATATGACATATGTGTTCTGCTACACAAGATTTTCAAAATACGTCAAGAGCTTGCACCCGACTTCGTTTTTGGGTGAGATTCAGGGATGATACTTCTGGTACAGTGGACAAGGATAGAGGAATGGTGGGTAGACCACTTGTTCTTGATGGAACAAATTATAAATATTGGAAGTCACACATGGTTTCCTTTCTGAAGTCCATAGATGGCAAGGCCTGGAAATTCGTGGTAAAAGGATGAGATCCTCCAATGGTCAAAGACAAAGATGGTAAAGCCACTAATGTGGTGAAACCTGAAGAAGAATGGGATGATCAAGATGATAAACAGACTCAAGGAAAATTTAATACATTGACTTCCCTATTCAATGAAGTAGACAAAAACATCTTCAGACTAATTAGTAATTGTATTGTGCCAAAACAAGCGTGGGAGATTCTTAAGATTGTTCATGAAGGGACGTCTAGAGTGAATATGTCAAGACTTTAACTTCTTACAACCATGTTTGAGAACTTAAACATGAAGAAAGAAAAGAGTATTCAGGATTTTCATATGAATATTGTGGATATAGAAAATCAGTCAGATGCTTTAGGAGAAAATATTTCAGAAGCCAGATTGTTCGGAAAAATTCTGAGGTTTCTTCCAAAAAAAGATTCGACATAAAGGTGACTGCCATTAAAGAAGCTCAAGACATCAACACCATGAAAGTTAATGAGCTTACTGGGTTACTTCAAACCTTTGAAGTTAGGATCAAAGATGATAGGCCTGAAAAGAAAAAATAAATAGCCTTTATGGAACGAAGATGGAGGAAATAATAAAACAAAGGGGAGTATGCCTAAGTTTGTTGGGTTACTTGGAAAACAGTTCAACCAAGTATTGAATACCTGGAATCCAAGACAGGATGTCAAGAACAAGTCCTAAAACATCAACAGAAGGCAGAATTTTAGGAGAATAAACAAAACTAAAGATAATCAAGGCAATGGAATCAAGTGTTTTGAATGTGAGGGATTTGGACATGTAAGGTCTGAATGTCTTACTGATCCGCGTGTCGCGCACAGATCAAAAACGAGTAATTTTTGAAAACGTAGTATAGCGACAATGACTCGAATCATTTCACAAGGATTCTTGTATTATTATTAATCGAAGGTAACCGAATTCTGAATTAGGGGGGGTTTGTTTTAAGGTTGATAAAAAAAACAGAACAATTAAGTGATTAAAATACGTGATTATGGAATAAGTCAATCTACCGATTCAGTTCCTACTATCATCGATTATTATAATTATAATACCCTAAGAGGATTATTCATTTTTATCTGGATACAAACTCAATGACAAGCGCGATGAGGTTTGTAAGATTAACGATCCTATTGTCCGAATTAAGCAAACGGGATAAAATTTCATGAATTAAGCAAACATGATTGATCAAACACAAAACGAATTAAGCAAACGTACCGTGTCTATGTTAGGATCATACAATCAACCAAATCAAATCAATATATTTCATGCAATTGAATTAAGCATACAAGAACACAAAATATCATTCAAAGGAATTAAATTAAAATTAACATTGTAATAATCTCAAGTGTTGGAACCTGAATTACAGTAGATTGACTCAACGGTGATTAATTCTCCATCGTTCTTTCAAGCGTAAGAAAAATAAAATCGTGAATAGGAGACTGTCCAAGAGAAGCCGCGGCTGCTAGGTTAAATATAAAACCTAAAAACCCGTTTACAATCCAACTGGGTCAAATACATAACTCAGACCCAATTCTAAATGACCCGAAACTGAATAAAACTAATGCAGCAGCTTCAAACGAAATTCTGTAAAATATGACTATGAATCTGACTTTGACTCCAACACGAAAGTTGTAGCTCTCTCTCTTAGCTTTCCATCGCCTCAATCAGATTCCTAGAACTCCGGTTATGATCATTTCCGTAAAAGCTGTTAAAGCTGAAAATTAAGTACGAAAATTAAATTAAGCCAAAAATAAAGTAAATTAGAAAAACAAATTAAAATAAACAAATAAACAAATAAAACTAAAGAAATGCCTAAGTGCAATCATGTAGGAATGTGCACCAAAATGCACTGATCACTTACCTACCTCAAGAAGGAGAAAAAAGGCATAATTGTTTCTTGGTCAGAAGATGACTCGGGAAGTGAAGGAGAATCGATTAAACAAGTTTCTGCCTTTACTGGAGTTTATCATATTGACAATGAATTTGATATAGAAGAGCTTACCTTTGATAAACTTGTTAATTTATATAAAGAATTATCGCTCAAAAGTGAAGAAAAAATTCAAATAGGAATCGAGCAACATATTCTTATAAATAAACTTCATACTGAAGGATTGGAGCAAATGTTTGTTATCTCTAATCTTGAAGAAGAAGTTATTACGCTCAACTCAAAGCTTGCATCAATGACAAAATCTGTCAGAATGCTTAACAGTGGTTCTGGAGTGCTGGACAAGATTCTTCAAATTAGGAGAAACGTTGGAAATGTTGCAAGACTTGGTTATGATAATCAAGTTGTTATGAAGAAAAAATGAGTTTAAAATGAAACCGACCATGTCGAAGCAGATATATCAACATTCAAAGAGACTTCAGAAAAGAAATCAGAAAAAGCACTCAAAAGGCAATAATCAAGTATGGAGATGTAATCACTTGGTAAGTTAGGTCACTTAAGATCCTACTACTACAAATTATTTTTTGTAAAATTAACATTGTCATACGAAGATTATGTTGTTTTAGACCTTGTAAAATTATTTATTTTCATACAAGGTTAATTTTACGAAACAAAATTTCAGAACACCCCTATATGGCATAGGATAAAATGGTATTAACCCTAAAAATAATTTTTGAGGTGTATAAATTATTTTAATGTGTTTAGTCATTCTAAAATAAAAATAATTTTGTCTTTTAAAATTGATTATACTTAAATATATGATTTAGGTTTATTGTTTGAAGAATTAATTGATATTCATTAAAAAAGGCCGAGTATCAATATCCAGAAGAGAAATTAACTAAACCAATTAAATTGATTTTAAAATTAATTAAATATAAGATAAAGTAATGTTGCATAAAACGATAAAGTATTAAATAAGAAGATGGAGAAGTTGTCACAATATTATATAATCATCACGAATCATGATAAATAAAAGTTGAGTGTACTAACTAAGCGAATAAAGAAAGAAGAAAAAATTATCGTCAACAGCAGGGTTCGAACCTGCGCGGGCGAAGCCCAATAGATTTCAAGTCTATCTCCTTAACCACTCGGACATATTGACGCTCATGCTTTATTACTTGGACTAAACAACATAACTATGTGATTACAACCATCAGGACAACTTCCTTAGAATTGTGCATCATAATACGAACATCATGTCAATTATAACCGAGTCCCATAAACGACTTTTTCCATTGTCATTATACATCGTAACTAGCCTTTGAATTTTTCTAATCTTTTCACCCTCTGCAATGTCTTCATCTAAATAATGGATCAAGCTCATATTAAGATGCTCAAACGTCTTTGTGTTCTAGAGTCGGATCTTCATCGGAGGCTTTTCTATCGAATTAATTAAGTCAACATTTCTCTTGTGAATATAAGAACACATATATGAATATATTTTGAAGAAAAAATGAAGGAGAGACTTAGAAGATGTCTGAAAATGATGGGGAGAGATGCATTATTTATAGAATTTCCAAACAAAGCAGTAGACATTACCTGTGGTGCATGCTCCTAGAGGATGCATGCATGTGCCACTTGCAGTGGTATCATGTACATGCAGTCGCCACATGGGATGACGCCTCTGTACAAAATTACAATGCATGTGCCTCTTGCATGCAATTTTTTGTTTTGTTTGAAACATGGTTCATTTGAAATATTGGTTATTTTGGTATATTGTTTGAAAATGTTGGTTACCCGTGTCTTTTTATGAGACTTTTCCAAACCAGAGCTCAAGATCTGCCCTTCAGATTCTTCCAATATGCATGTCAAAAATGTCAGTCAAGAAGTCGTAGTAGACGTACCACTACTATCGACTCATGTCCATAAAATGTCAATGCAACATTCATTTGAATTTTTCTACTAAGTAAAAATATCAGATTAACACCTTAATGGTTAACACTCAAATGCTTAAGTCAGCTTAAGATTAAGTTAAGTATAGTCAAAGTGGAGATCAGAGAATGTAACTTAATCTTTACATATGAATTAGTTTGATACCTTGGGTCAGGTGGAGTGGATTTGAAATGGATTAACCTTAGTCATTTGGGCCTTTTGGCCGACCCAGAACAGATCCCAAAACGCTCAACCCCATTTATTTAAAGGCGTGAACTGCTGGATGATCCATATCAGCTAAAAGAATGAGCTATGAAATTAACAGTTAGATTCCTCCTTGGGATACATGCAAACTCCAGTACACTCAAGTGCACTATAAGTTGCGTGATTCCCTAGATCATCGTGTCAACACACATGTCAGAAATAAGAGATAAAACATCTTGATGATGAAAATGCATTTAATGCGCAGGTTTCCCACTACTTTTTAACTGAATCAAAACGTTTTAGGGAATAGCTCACCTTGGACAATGTCTCGGAGGCCGGTCAAAATCGCCATAGGCGTCCCTGACTCACTCAGCAGGGTCGGTCCTGACTTTTCAGAGACCTTGAACAAATAATAAAAATTGTGTGCCATAGTAAAATACTGACCAACTAACCTTTAATTTTTATTTTCTATTTTTGGGTTTTATTTTTTATTTTTATTTCAGAGAGAGAAGAAAGTCAATGTGTAATATTCAAATTGAAGGGTGGTGGATGTGGTGGTCATCAGAGGCGGCAACAGTGTGGTGTGATGGTTGGCGCATGGGAGGCAAAAATTCAACAATGAAGAGTTAAAAGGGAGATAAATGCATGAAAATGTAAGAATGTATTAAAGAATGAGATGTTAATTTTTTTTTTTTTTTTGGTTTTTGAATGAGATGTGAATTTTATATTAACAAAAACAATTGTTAAAGATCTACTTCCACAAATCATAATGAAATATATTTATTTATAAAATTATAAAATAAAATTATAAAATAAAATTATTAATCTTAAAGTCCATTATTATAAAATAAAATAACATGTAAAATGATAATGAAATATCAACTTTACTTAAAAGACATTATTAATCTTGAAGGCTTATGAATTTTAATTGAACCTCCAAACTTTAAGAACCTTAAGATTTTATTAAAATTAACATATACATATATAAACATAAAGGAAGTTGAGCTAGTTAAGAAAATTATAAATTCTTATAAATAATACATCAAATTAATTAATTCTTGTTACCTATTTAATTATAAATAATATTGAATTTCTTAAGTTTTAATTTATTATTAAAAAATAAATTTAATAATAAATTTTTCTATAAAATAAAATATAAAGTAGTAGAATTAGACACAAATAATATTATATCATATTATATGTTATCATATAAATTTAATAATAAATGAATTTATTATATAATATATTTTTTAAATATAAATTAAATATAATTTATATATATTAATTAAAAATAACTTTTTAAAAAATGTATAATATATATATATATATATATATATATATATATATATATATATATATATATATATATATATATATATATATATATATATATATATATATATATATATATATATATATATATATATATATATATATATATATATATATATATATATATATATATATATATATATATATATCAGTTGAAATATATGAAGTTGGAAAACTTGAATTTGCTTTAGAGTAAAATAAAAATATATATTTGGAAGAAAAGCTGCAAAGTGGTCTTGAACCCACAACCATGATACAATGAGATTATGCCATTTACCACTACGTAAGATTGAAATTTGTTATATAGTTCACATAAAATATATTTATTACTTATTCTTTATTATAATTTTGTAACCCATTATCCGATTTTGAGGCCCCCGGTTTTTTGAGGCCCTGGGCCGTAGACCTGGTTGCCCTGCCTCTGGGCCGGTCTTGTGACTCAGTGCCCGACAAAGTCTTGGGGCAACTTTTATGGGTCGGTCAAAGGTCCAAATAATCAAGGTCTGATTCATTTCAAATTCATTTCACTCAGCCCAAGGTATAAAGTCAATATTTTCACTAGAAATAATGTATATTTTTTTATCTCCACTTTTCACACAATCATTTTGAACCTTGAATGACTTTTAGGGGTTGAAGTTATTAACCATGCAGATTCACCACACGGTGTCATCACAAAGATCAATACCCTTGGTTCAAGACATTTAGTTCATCAACTTCATTCATTTATGGTTCTTGGATGAAGTTGATTTATAACTTTCGAGTTTAAACGTGATTTTCACACTAAAGTTTACTGTTCAATTCATATTTGTATAAATATATTCATGAAAAATAGTTGAATTTGTCAAATGAAAAAGGATTAAATATATTTTTAGTCTATAAATATCTCACATTTCATTTTTAGTACATATAAAAAAAGAATATATTTTGGTCTCTACAAAAATTTTATGCGTGCAATTTTAGTTTTTCATATTTTATAAAATTTTAAAAACTATTTAATTACCCCTAAATTTTTAAAATTTTCAATAATTTTTTTTCATACGTGTTATATTACTATAAAATGTTTCTTTATTATATTATATAATTTTTTAAAATAAAAAGAATCAAATATAAAAAATTTAAATTTCAATATGATAAAAGTAATGAAAATTTCGACTTATAAATCAAATTTTGAATTTTTTTTTCTAATTAACTTTATATAGAAAACTAAATATATCTGTAAAATAATCATTTAAAATACACATTGATTTAATAATAAAAACTAAAACTACGTGTATAATTATTTTACCGAGAACAAAATACGCTATTTTTTTATCGAAACTAAAAATGAAATTTGGTAATTTTATAGGATAAAAAAAATATATTTAACCCATAGAAAAAGGCTAAGTATTAATATCAATAAGAAAAAATTAACTAAGGAAATTAAATTGAGTTAAAAATTAATTAAGTAAATTAAAGAAATGTTACGGAAAATGATAAAGTATTAAATATTATAATTAAACAATAAGATGGAGAAGTTGTCACATCAGGAATCATGAAAAATAACTAAAGCGAGTATAAAAGAAAAATTTATCGTCAACAGCAGGGTTCGAACCTGCGCGGGCGAAGCCCAATAGATTTCAAGTCTATCTCCTTAACCACTCGGACATATTGACGCTCATGCTTAATAATTAGGAGATATGTTTATATTCGATAATGATGCTAAATTACTTGGAGATAAATTTATTTTTGCATTACTTAATGTTTTCTGCTTCTAGCTCTTATTTATTTTGAGTTGAACATCGTAGAGTGAATCAAAGTTGGCATTCTTTCGTGTGTCTGCAAATGTACTTATTAGATAACACCTGCACTTTTTGATTAATTGCATTTTATTTTAACTAATTAATTAATCAGTGATACTTTATGATATTACATTTATGATATATATATATATATATTACTGTTTTTATTCTAAACTTAAATTAATATTATGTTCAATTTGGTTCATTTACAATTAAATAGCAGTATGTCAATCAAAATAGATATGGCCAACTAACCTCTTTGAGTTCGGAACGTGAAGACCGTTGTTCTAACTGGACTCAATAAAATAAAACATCACTAAATTTTTATATTGAAATTGTTTTTTGGTTCTGTATTTTGCTTTACAAAATTAAAAATTTTGCACAAAAGCGAAAAAAAAATATTCAGATAGCGGTTTCAGCACAAAAGTGTGAAAATAGTATCCAAGCGTTAAAATTTGGATTTCTTATTTTTCAAAACAGCGACAATACTTTATTAATTAATTAGGACTTATTGGTTTTCAAAATGTGTTTTGAAATTGTAATATATGCGACAGCAGGAAACTACGATTCTGAAATCCAACACGGAGCGCGAAAGTAAACAGTGTTTTCAAACTAATAACTCTTCTAGAAATGATTTTTAGAACAAAGTAAAATGTTGAATTTTATGAGTCCCTAAGGTATCCGGAAATTACATTTCAGTCTCTGTTTCAATTAATTCTAAATCCGGTCATTTTAATTTGTTTTCAAGCATAATCTTTATCGATAGCCTTAGATTTATAAAGCGACAACAGATAACAATAAGTTGACATTGGTCTATGTGGATTCGACATTTTTTATACTATAACTAGTATTTTCGTGCACTTGCGGATACACATCAAGTTTTTGGCACCGTTGTCGGGGACCAACAATCAATATTATGATTTCATTGTAGTATCGTATAGACTAAGGCAATTTTATTTTTCTTTTCCCTCGGTTGTATGTCAAGCACTCGCTCAGCTAGAGATAAGTTAGAACAACCTGTCGACGAAGTAAAACGTTTTATTCACTTAAGACGCCATATTGAACAACTTCGAGTCATATTTCTTCCCATGGATGCAAACGATAATCGTCCTCTTAAAGACTATGTCGTCCCATCCCAAGACGAGCCACACTCAAGCATTGTTCCACATGTTTAGGTGTGTTGTGTTGATTTCAAAATGAACTTATTCAAAGCGATAAGCATTCTGTGCAATTTCATGACCACCTCGTATTTATTTGGGTTCACTTCTATGTCTCTCTCCGTCAAATAAAAATAAAAAATTTCGGCGACTCTCACCCTAAATGTGCACTTTTTTTGGATTAAGCATCTTATTGTGATGTCAGACTCTACAAAATACATGAGCAAGGTGTTGGTCGTGTAGCCTCTATTTGCTGGAATTAACGATCATGTGATCCATGTATACCTCAATTTTTTCGTTTATTTTCTCTTTGAAGATTGTGTTCATCATCTTCTAATATGTTGCTCTCATATTATTTAAATAAAGGCCATCACATTATACTGGTATTTGGTAGGGGTGTACGTGGGTCGGTTTGGATTTGGGTTTGGCTAAATCCAATACCTAATCCATATAAGACATTCCATTTTGGGTGAGGTAAAATAACCACATGTACACCAATTAGTCGGCTTGGACAAACTCACTAATTTTCAGGTTGAGTTCGGTTGGGTAGTGGGTTGCCCAAATATATTTTATATTTTATTAATATTAATGACTAATGATGAGTCATCATATTTTTTTCAAATAAATTATTCAACATTTTTAACTTCTTTTTAAAAATAGATAATTTATTTTTACTATCTTTTAGCATAATAAAATAATAAATGATATAATCAACTAATAAAAATTATCATAAAATACTATAAACAAACTAAATTATTTGACAGAAAATTGCATTAGCATCAAAATAACTAAAGAGTAAAACATTCAAAATTAGTTAAAGTCATGGTTCACTAAAATAGTAAATGTTAAAAGATTAAAATAACAACAACTAAGTTAATATTCATCAAAATTATTAAAATTGTAATAATAAATATTTGATTAATGGGTCAGTGATTTTTTTTGGGTTTGGGATATGATTTTACCTGAAACCAAATTTTTTAGTGGATTTTTTAGTTTTTAAATTCATATTCATCTAACCCGTTTTTTTGGATTTTTTTGTGTGGGTTTGACCGGGTTTTATGGGTTGACCCAAACCATGTACACCCCTAGTATTTGGCTTGCTCGATCATGAAGGCGGTATTTTCCCTATTCGGTTAGTACATGGGCATTTCATCGTATCTAGAATACACATACATAAATGACAAAAACTTGTAATCAACCTAATTATCGACGAACTTGTCTATGCTCGGAATTTGGTACAAGTCTTTGGGACATTATTTATTGAGATCGGTATAATCAACACTCATTCTCCAGTCCTAGAATATTTATTGACTAGCACTACATTAGATAGCCATCAGGTGTACTTTATTTCAAAATTGAAGTTGACATCTAGTAAATCTTGGTTATCTTTGTGGTCGTCTTGGCTTTCTTGCAAGATCATTGCCATCTTCTTTGGGGAACATATTGGGCGATGAGATCAATGTTCAATTGGTGTCACACTACACTGAAATTTGTGACTAAAATCTCGTGGGGAGAGATGGCGAAGAGACTATTGTTCTCCCTTTAACATTCAATCAATCCTTTCTTGACTTCAACATGTAAGTCAATTTATATCTTTACCGATCTCATTGGAATATTGTCTAGTCGGAAGACTTCAAACTCTCCATCTGGGACTGGCCTTATCATTTTCATCTTGATCTCGGGTGAGAGACTTAATTTGTTTCCTTGTGAGGGTTTGTCTTTACGCACGTCAAGGTCGGCCACATCTAGTGTTTCATGAGCTTATTTGCTTCTTTCTTTGGGGATGACGGTTGTATATAAGGGATTATTCAGTATTGTTTCATGTATCTGTCATGCTACACACATGTCGACTTTAACTACCACTAGTTTTCCATAGTCATTGTGGTACTTCATCTTCAGGTGGACGGGGGAAGACGCAACGTCTAAAGTTTCCAAAAATGGTCGGCCTATAATTTCGATGTAAACGTTTTTTCCTGGAACCACAAAGAAACAAATGTTCATAATTTTCTTGTTATTTCCTTCTCCTAAGGAAACCAGTAAGTATATTTGTCAACACTGATGAGTATAAGAATCATTGAATACTATGAGGCTATGTCATTCACACGACCATAGATCTTATTTTCTCAAACGCTTTGCAAAGATTTTGAAGTATATCAGGTTGAAGGAACTTTCATCATCTATGAGGATTCATGAGACTGAGTGATTAGAAATTATTGCATTAATGATCAACATAAGTTTCACACTTAGAGTCTCATCCACCTTATCATGGTATTGAAACCCTAGGGTTAGTCTATCATATTTCTGCTTCTCATTTAGAAAGTTTGATTTAATATATCCTTGCGATGAATATCCTTTCTTCCTGAACGAATCTCCATTGATTGTATCTATGACGAAGGTTAATGATGAGTTTGACTTGGAGGATTTTACAGAATCTTTGGGAAGGATATTCAAAGTTGCTTCCATCTTGGTGTATCAAAAAAGTGAATGAGGTTTGAATTTGAGGAGATATGATTTAATCAGGGGAGATCTGATTGAATAAAGATATATGATTGTGGAAATTTGTAGGAATCAGAAGTAAACTCTCACAGACGGCGACAATATTATGTTCAAGAACTAGAATTGTTGGTGCAGATTTTTGATGCAGTGGTTCAGGCTACTCTACTGTGATTGTGGAGGGTGGACCTGCAAGGTTATCACCCAAATATCTAAGTCAATCGGTGAAAGAAGGGGATTAAGTGAATTATAAATAGAATTATACCATTTCCTTGCTTTTGTGGTGATATATATATATATATATATATATATATATATATATATATATATATATATATATATATAATGGGTGACTATTAGACCTATATATATATATATATATATATATATATATATATATATATATATATATATATATATATATATATATATATATATATATATATATATATATATATAATGGGTGACTATTAGACCTATGTGGTGTTGGTCTTGTGGTTGACCCAGAACAATTCCCAACATGTTTACTACCATCACACGAAGGCCAAAAGATCTTAGTCTTATGAATATTCAATTCAAGTCTCAATTTTGGACTCGTCTCTTGAATGATGCCAAGAGTTTTAATCACCTCCTATGAATTTTATATGATGGTTTCATCATCAAGATATCAAGTTTGAAGGGAAAAAAAACTAGTCACAATCTTTGATTTTATGAATAAGAATGTGTAACACAAAAAAAAAAAAAAAAAAAAAAAAAAAAAAAAAAAAAAAGTGATCCCAAGAAATCGTTTTGTTGCACTCTAGTGACTATATACATATCCCTAAGATAAAATCTTTGATATCTAATCATAAAGAGACTTAACATACAAGAATCTAGATAGGCATCCCGCCCTCGCATCTTGTGATAGTGTGGATTGGTCTCCCAAATTGAAATCCTTGAAAATTTTAGTTGAAAGTTAAAAATTAATACACAAGTACTATTGTTTCAACCATTTGATTATTTCAAATGGTGCCTTCAAAATCAACATCTCCCTACTTTTATTTATGAAAAACGTAGTAAGTCTACTATATTAAATATTTATGACTCAAGGAAATGGAGCAACCTTAGAACTAAGAAATTGTCTTAAAAGAGACATGTCACTTGTAAATGTTTCCAAGGTTATTTTTGGTAGGCATTTCACATCATTATGTTACCTATGTTGTTCTAATGGAGAAGACAGGGATATGAACTTTCTTGTTTATTCAAAAGAAATGGGTATAGTTATTGTTTTTGTTACAAATTATTTAATACAAGACATAAAACAAGTAAATGGAGATTTTAATGATTGGAAATATATTTATGAAAGACTTCAAGATCATGAATTAAGTGGTGCACACATGATTTTCAAGAGAAAACTGTGTGACTTAAAAATTGGATTTAAAAAGAATACAACAATTGATAAACATAAGAGTTCACAAAAAAAATAAGGAAAAAAAGGACATTTCTTCCAACTTATATGTTTAGGTTCGAATTCAACCCTGAGAATGCATGTATATTAGAATTGAGGAATTAAAACACTACAAACTATGCAAATGTCAAAAACCAAAAACAAAAGAGTACTATACTTTTACAACTATAGTACTAATAGGACAAGTAACAAAGAAGTTAATGAAAAAATAAAAGTAAGAGAATTTGGTCTAAAAATGCAACTACCATTTGGTAACATGGGAAATGTGTCTGGTAAAGGCATGTCACAGTTTTCACCATTGAAATATATTCTTCTTGGAAATGTCCATCCATTTTGCAATGTGAAGGAATTTTGATCTTTTTCCAATAGTATCTCTGTTGTCACAGAACCTACTCCATCCTTATCAGAATGCATTAATTCATTGTTGAAATAATCTATTCCCCAAAAAAGTGCAACTCCATCTGCCACAAGAGTGGGAAGTTTAGTGCTGTTGAAGCTGTAAGCTGTTGCTTTTTGGCTGAAACCGGGATGTTGAACCAGGACGTTCCAATTCGAGTAGTTTCTATTGAAATTGTAGTTAGAAATCGTAAGCTTCACCCTCCATTGATTCATATAGTTGTTCTTGAAATGCCAATGGACTCGAATTGGACACATGTGGTCCGTGCATCGGATTATGTTTTTCTCATCATTTGATCCTCCCAAAGAATCACTTGGCCTAGTTGCAAAATTTAGTAGACGAAAATAAGCACGCGACAAAAGTAATAACATGAACGAATGTTTGAACGAATGAAATAACGCGCACCTTATGCAAGACAGTGTGTTTTTATCGGCTTCCCTGCATCCGCCACAAGTGCAATTACGACACGGCGTGATGATAGGATTGTAAAATGTTGAGAAGGAAACACAACATACTGGTGACTTGTTTGCCAAGAAACTTGAATATGTACATATTGACTTCCAAGTTCCTGGAGTGTAAATGTATATGTATACTAGTATTGAGAATCCGTGTGATGTAAAAAGAAGAAATCGTCGAAAAATATACATTAGTTATGATTTATAATTCGTCGAGTAACTTACTTATAACTGGAACTTGTCTTACTCCTCCTAAATCTAAGGAAACCGAGGGATCGGTAACCATAAAAGGGCTACAAGTGTAACCAGGACCGGGCGCCATGAATGTAACATTCTTAGGTGCTTGTCCTATTGAATTGTCTTTTTGGTCCAAGTTTCGTACTTCGAGTTCAAATGAAGTTAATGAACTGAGAGAATCAATAGCTCGGGCAGAGAGGCGGCCACCGCGACAGCAACGGTCGGACCTGTTTTGTGTGACGTCCGGAGATATGTCAACTATGATAGGATCTTTCTTGCATGAATGTGGCATCTGAGAACCACGGTACGATGAACAATCACCTCTATCAGTTGCAATTGCACCACTCATTGACCATATCACCTCATTGTTAGCCCAAGTCCATCCTAGTTTCCACCCCGGTTTGTCAACATGCCGATACTGATGATAGTTTTGAAGTGTCACCGTTGCCTGTAGAATTGGAAAACACACTCAAATGCGCTTAAATATAAATGAATCAAAATTATAATACTATCCACGGTTTAGAATTGATTTTACTTCTAGAACTGATATAACATGAAGCTAGAATTTGACGCTTTTGTCTATACAATTGTTTGTACATAAAAATATCTAAATATAAGTTATTTTACATTCAACACATATTTTAGTCGGAATCAATTTCACATAATCGTAGTCGTGACTACTGACCAGATAGCCGTTGTCATTGTCCAAACGGTTGTTAATGTCAAAAGTTATAGAAAAGTTCCCATTTGGATCCAAAGGATCATAGCAATCTGCATACAAGTGGGACGATTAAGAAACGAGAAAAGAAAAATAAAAGTCAAATAAGCAAGAACAGAAGAGAAGTACATGCAGAAACCTGATAAAGTGAAGAGAGTAGAAATTAAGAAAATCAACTTGAGAGGGTTTACATGAAGAATAATGAGCACCATTTTTTGACACACAGAATGGATTTTAGGAATAAGTTAAGGAGTGTGTTAAGTGAAGTCTAGTAATATAGAGAAGCTTGTTATCTGGTGGTAATTAGGATTAGGAGTATGAATATTATATTACTCGGATCAAACAAGGGATCATTGGAAATGTCACCTATTTATCATTACATGACAAATTCTGGTATTATTATAGTTAGTATGTATATTATACAAAAGATTCTTCTCTGAATGCATGCTAACAAGCTATAAAACGGATAAGTCCACGATACCGTTGAGGGTAAGTTTTTACGGTTTTATCTTTTATGAAATGTGTAAGATTCTCCGACAGTAGGTGTTACTGATGAAATTAGATGATTCATAACAGTTATCATACTTCAATTCAACCAAGTCAACTAAGAGAAGTTGTGGAGATTACCAAGGGCATATGTTCCCTTGTTTGTGTCCAAAACTCATACATGTCCTAGATTTATACAAAGCTACTATATATCCAAGGTTTTTCCAACTGTTAACATCTCATGAAACATAGTGTGCCAAATCACTTTTCAGATTCCAAAGGTAGGACATCTCAAGAATGAAAACGCATAATAAAACCAATAATTCATATTTTCATAGTTTCATTAAAATATAAGACAAACAAAATATGATGGACATAGTTTCATTAAACCAGCTCATATGGTAGTTGTGTAGAGACATCAGACTGCAGGGGCGTGGAGTTTAGATGGTAGTTGTGTAGAGACATCAGACTGCAGGGGCGTGGATGATGGACGTAACAAATTTCATAAGTAAATAAATATTGTACTTAGTTTTTAACTGGTTACGCATATTTTGTTTCACTAGAACTAGAATTAAGATGGGTGCAAAAGTGTAGAAGATGAGCTTAAAGGTTCATGCACAACTGAATTTGAAGAAACAGCAATAGGACTTTCTTCTAACTGCAACATGATATTCTCCAGTATGTCACTTAAAATTTTCTTGAATTCTTCTTCTTTAACCGTCATACTCGTGTCGTCTGAATTATTCACCGTCTTAAAAACTTCACTAATAATCTTATCCATCTGTAAAATCAAACACATTGAGGGCCATAGGTGAGTTCTTAGATTTACTTATAGTAGTATGCATATTGGCAACATTAACATACCTCTTCAATTGCACCGACCGGGGGTAAACCAGCGGACGGAGAAACCACATCTAGTGCGACGCGCAAATATTTCTTTGAGATTTTTCCGTTTCGATCTTTTGGAAGATTCTCTATAGTCGTGTTCATCGTCTGCATACAAGAGAGAAGGTAAAACCACAAGTATAGAGAAATTGGATAGCTCAACTGGTTTGAACTAAGAGTTCAGTGTCGGAGTAAATAAAAAACCTTGTCTAATTGAAACTTGTTCGATAAGAGTCTCTTGACGCCATTTCCATCAAAAGTGTTTTCACTATGGGCTACAATGACAGGTTTCTCTTTAAGATAATCAACCACATTCAACGCCACTTTCTTGAATTCTTCCATAAAAGTCTCTTGATCGGTAACAGGTCTATCCAAAGCTCGAGACAACAATGCCGGATCCACAATGTTGTTAAAAACCTAAGTAAGAATAAACACAATATAGGTTATTTATTTTGATTATATTAGTATGCCAATGTAAACCAGTTATCGGCTACGCGTAATTCTTCAAGTTGAAAAAACATCTTTCGATGCAAGGACAAGAATAGTTGCATTGCGTTAGTGTATTAGTATTACCCAAGAATCTGATGTAGGGGGAATTCCTCGATCAACATCGAGTCGCCCAAAAGCTTCAATCACATGTTCGCGAAGTGATGTACTCGAGTTTTCAATCTGAGAGAATATAGATGTCATTTCTGCAACATAACCTGGACCATTAAGAAATTCAAGGAGATCTTTCCCGTCCATCCGTAGTATAACAATCGGATCTCTCTTCAGTCCAGCAGCCATGCCTAATAGAATGTCTGATAAAACTTCTTTGAACTCACTCTTGCTAACTTTTTCTTGCTTTCCATGAGTGAATTCATTCAACACCTATACAAAAAAAAAAAAAATTCAAGTCGGAGTGTTTCGATTAACATTATACAGTTCATATTTCAAATTCGATGAACTCAAAATCTGAAATTGTCTAGTTTTGATCGAATAGTCCTAACTGGGTGATTGTGTGATTGCATAGGTTCATGAATCATGATGACAGAAAATTTTGGGTCCATTTAGTACATTATTGATACATAATCATATTGCCTCTATTTTCTTCTTCTTGTGACTAAGGTATCTTTTATTCTTGTTTGTCCATTTTTAGGTAAGAAAATAGCTTTTTCCCAAAGGATTCCATTTAAAGATCATCTTTGCTTTTTCACAAAAGCACTAACTTTAGATAGCAGTTAGCACTAGCAATTTCGGTCCCAAATTTTCATCATTAACTATGATACCAGATCAACTTTACACCACTCTAGTTAAATTAAAACTCTACTCTAAACTATAATTTTCAAGTTCAAAGACTAATGACTTTTTTTTTTCTTTTGGTGGGGTGTGCCAGGCTATTGCAACAGTGCAACACAAAAGCCACACATAAACCCAATAGCAAGCTATTGAAGTGGACTCGTCCCCTCAAGAAATAACGACTTGTTTGGTTAAACAGCCAAGTCTCCTAAACAGCGTCACTAAACTTATAACAGTAGATAAGCTCAAATAAGTCTATCTAAACAGACCCTAAATTGCATGAACCATAACATAAGATATGTTTGGTTTTTGCGTCCGATATATTTGTCGCGCGCTCCAAAATAGTCCTTCCACGAAGAAACTGAAGATAGAGACAGTCACTTCAAGATAGACTGCGCGAGTTTAATGCAATTTTACTGATAATACAAACATATACGTCGTCACCCGCAAGGTAGCCGGAGAAAAGAATTGGACTTTCTCCGGCCGATTTGAGGATTAGTCTCATAACGGCCGAATTGACCACATTCCGTCTCAAAGGAGATTGACAGAAAATGGCAATGAAAAGCAAAATTGAGCATGGCAAGTAATTTCTTTCTTAAGCCAAATTACATGAATCTTGATATAGAAAGCCGATTGGAAGCATTTTGCAGACACATGATTACATTACATTACATGACATGAAAAAGAAAAAAGAAAGAAAAAAGCAGACCTGATAATAGATGTGATCAGAGTCAGGAGTAGTTCCCTGAGCAGGCAAACCAAGAGCGGCCCCGATATCGGCCACAGCCGGCTCGAGTTCCTTCAAAGAAAGCTTCCCATCTCTGTCCTTATCCAGTTGATGAAACTTATTGTCCACATACTTACCGAATCCCTGCTCATTTCCAACCAACTCCATAATGTTGGAGCCATCAAGAACTTCACCTCCATTCCTCTTCTGGTTCATCTCCATCTTGTTTCAAGTGTTGAGAGATGAAAAATGAAATTAATATTATGAATTGTGAAGTGTGTGTCCCCACAAGAAGGTGTTAAAAGAAAGTGATAGTATAGAAATGTGAATTATATGATTCAAGCGTTAAAGGAAAAGGGTAACATAACATGTGCTACAAAAACATAAGTGCTGTTTGTTTTACCTCATGTCAAGTTTCTGTTCCATTACCAAACAACCATCCTTTTCTACTTTTTTTATTTATTTTTAGTATCAACCAAACTACTTGTGTTCAAGATTACACATCTGCTAATTATATTTTTTATTTCTACAAACTTTTTAATTTTTATTTTAAATAAGTTTTTTAGTCTATAGTCGTTAATGGTCCTTTGAATTTAGGTGACCTGGCAAACAAGAGGATAATGCCTTTTTTATAAATAAAATAGACTAGGTTTTTACATTCCTGTAAATAGTATTCTTTTTGTATCAATAATTTGTTTATAATCAAAGTGTTAAAAAAAAAACTTGATTGAAATCAAAACAAAATTATTTAATTTGTCTAGGTCACAAATAAATTTTTAACATTTTAATTTATTTTTTAAATTACAACGATAGAAATAATAGAAATAGTTATTAATTAAATTCCACACATTTTACTGGCTCTTTAATTAAGTGAATTTTTCAGACTTAATCTCACGCAACTCATCTTGAATCGCTATTAAACAATTTTGAGCTTCATTCAAGGACTTCTCTAACTCCCTTATTGTCTTATGGGAAAATCTAAAGCTCTATTTATATTGGTTAAAGCAGTTTCTATGTCGAACAACACCTTCTGGACCGAAGTCATGGTCATATCCCTCTCCTTTATTCTCAAAGTCAATGTTTTCACGTTCTCGGCCAATAAAGAAGGGTATCCAAATAATCGCACCTCGTCAACTATGTCCTTCAAAAGATTAGCTGACTATGAAGTCTTACGAGGAAGATTGCCCCTTTAATAACAAGCACGCAGAGGAGTTCTTCGAGCCTTTCTTTTTCTTTTTGAGACACTTTGGCGTCAGAACCTCGCCCTTTTATGTAGCTCCAAAAGCCAAGACAATTGTAGCCTTGTGCATCTAGTAGAACAATTCTTGCATATCTTATTGATGTGACGCTTCAAATTTACATATTAGGTACATGCATTCTTCTTCATAAACATATTATCAAAGCTCCTTAGTCGTTTTGGGACCAGGACAGGCAAGAAATGAGGGAGAAATTGTCGTTGGGGTATGATGTGGACTCTCCTTGTGACCTAATCTTCTTGAATCTGACCCTCCATTTCATGGTCTCTTAAAGACGGGTTCACCAGGGAAGGGGAGATCCGTACCTCAAGTATCTCTAGTTGGCAAAGAACTAAAGAGATCACATTGGCAGGATCGTCTTCAAGAGAGGCTTCCTCCTCGGTCGATGCAATGGTGTCATCGAACAACGAGGATGTATTCCTCTACATTCTCCTTATTTGGATCATCATTTGAGATAGTCCATCTTATCTACAAGAAGAATCAAAGGAAAATTAATATGAGCAATACATACATAATGATTAATTGAATAGGTAAGGCTCATGCTCCAACAAAAAATGTTACGCCTCTCCTCCCTGGTGGTCGCTTCAACCAAGCAGATGAGTCCTAATATACATGTTATTTTGCTTCTCAAGCCTGACACCAAAATGTCTAACATCATCACTAAAGCCAAGACCTTCCCATAAAGTCGTAAGGTTATTCTTCAAATATGTCTCCTCATGAGACAATCACCAAGCAGATAAATGGGGGAGTGAAAATATGATCAGCAGGGAAGTGAAAATATTAAGGTTTTAACAAACAAGGAACGTAAAAAGAGGATTAGGTTCACTTTTTTGGCGTTTAAATACTAGTAGCGGACGACCCCAATATTTGCGACCAAAGGTTGGGGATTGCACACAAGCGCAACCACCGGTCCAAATTTGACCTCGGTCTTATCACAACACTTGAGTACTCTAAATGCATCATATATCTCCCATGAAGCCTAGTGCTATGTGGAGAAGTTAAATTGCAAAGTATTTCAATTACAATGCAGACATTTAATATGTCTTTTCTTGGGGCTTCCTATTCTCATTCAACACGTCTTTGGCCCCACCTTCAAGATAAGAATCTGTCTGGGGCTTCCTAGAGGTCGGTCTTAAAGCTTCCATCAAAATCCTAACTTCATACATGATAGCAAGTACTTTGTGATAATTGTTCTTGGTCGTCCAAAATACATAACAATAAGACTGATCAAACATCAAATTTCCAGTCTAGAATATCCTAGTAGGAGAATGATGAACATGTACGCATATGCTAGAGAAGTGCACACCGGATCCAGATTACTCGCTCGTCATCAGCCATTGGATCAAATTATGTATTCTGCGTCAAACCAATTGAAAGTAGTTTTAACCTCTTGTCATATATAAGCGTGTATACACGCCATGACAGATAATATTTCATTCAATCTTACAAGTTACATCTCTAACTTTACTTTCTTAATCGTTTGAGTATTAACCTTACAAACACATTTCCATTATTTCTTATCAGAAACTTGTCCCATTTTACACTGTAATAAAGATAACGATAACAAATTTAATTGATCTTAATGTAATACAACTGTAGTTGCACAATGGAATTTCATTCAACAATAATTTAAATAAGAGAAAGAATGTTTCATCATTTTTCATATTAATCTTTTCTTAATTGTGAGAAATTATTTAAAGTCTAGTGGCTGGGGTACGTAAATTTTCGTTTGACTATGATAAAAACAAGGGTTAATACCTATTTTCACCTCTGCCATATGGGCGTGTTTTGAAAATTCCCTTGTGGAAAAAGAAAGTTGCAAGATTAGCTTTAACAAATTTCCCATTTAGACCTTTATCAGGCCACATCACCAAAAATAATGATGTGGCCGCCATTTTTTTAACTTTTAAATGAAAAGAAAATCCACATCATTTAAAGAGCTTGTGCAATGACTTTTTTACCCTCACTTGTTTTCTTAACAAAATATCCAGAATTTTGGACATTTGGATTTGTCTCATTCAAACCTTAACTATTGGGGTTCTTCATCTCTTCATCTTCCTTCGTAAGAGCACTGGTAACTAAAGAAATTTGAACTTCATCTTGCTTCCTTCTCAACCTGCATTCGTAACATAACTAAAGTTTGCTTTTTAGAAAGGTACGTTTTTTTTTCTCAAAGATTTTATTCTCATACAAGTACAATAATGTGGTTCCAACTGAATATATTTCTAAAAAATGTACGGTTTATTCTTTGTTTTCTGCAGATATGGGCGTTTTTAGTTTAATATTTCACCACGGGGGAAATTTTTCCCAAGACAGTCATACGTATTATATAGGAGGTAGTGAGACAGTCGTTGAAGGGCATGACAAAGATAAATGGAGTTTTTTGAAGTTGTTAGTATGGTTAAAGATTGGGGCTAGGAAGGTTTTAGGCTTTGGAGAAAGATTCCTCATTTGGACGAAAGCTTTACAAATGTTGTTGATGATACACAAGTTGTAGAAATTGCTAAGCACTGCATGTCCTGTAAGGTTGATGGCCATCTATAGGTAGAGAATGGTATAAAAGATATGATGACCAGGGTGCTTCATCTTGATGTGGATGACTTAAGTACTTCTAGTGAAGATGATAACACTAATGTTGATGTTAATATAGGATAATGTTTTGATTGCAGTGAAGAGGAAAAAGCATGTGAAGTAGAAGAGGAAGAATTTGAACAAGTGCGAGTAGATTTTCCAACTAGTGATAATAGGGTGGATGCCAATGGGAAATCAATAAGATTCAAGCTTTGTGCATCCAAGGATTCAAAAAAGATGAAATCAAGGAGCAAGGTAAAGAAGATAGATATCTTGGTGCCCAAAAGTGTCTTAGGATCTTGTTCACACAGGAATATAACAAATTGTGAAGATATGGATTATGCTAGTGAGGAACTTGATAGTTCAGATGCTGATGAAAGTGACATGTTTGAGCAAATTGAACACATGGTTTTCCTTATACACTTGTATGCAAACTTCAAGAAGTAATTTGGTGGTGGAGCTACCATTAGGGACCTTTTTATGGGGGCTGCAAAAGCGACATACTTCCAGGCTTGGGAGAACAAGATGAATGAGCTTAAAAAACTTGATAAGAAGGCATGGGTTTGGTTGATGGGAGTGCCAACAAAATTGTGGTGTAAGAATTCATTTTCATTTTACCCTAAGTGTGATGTCTTGATGAATAACTTGATTGAATATTTTAATAGTACCATTTCACAAGCTAGGGATAAACCAATACTCACCATGGTAGAATGGATTGGGAACTATTTGATGAATATGATTGCTAATAGTATAGTGAAGCTTGATAGCTAAAAGAACAGTGTCATGCCTAATCCTAGGAAAGGGCTAGATAAGGAAACACTATTGAGTGGAGAATGGATGCCTACATGGAGTATGGTTGTAGTTTGTTGTTGATGTAGGGAAAAAACTTGCACTTGTTGCTTTTGGGAATTTATAGGCATACCTTGTAGGCATGATGTTTCTGCATTGCAATATCATATTTTAGATCCTGAGAAATATGTTGACCCTTGTTACATGAGGGAAGCTTAAAAGACATGCTATGAAAATAAAGTCAGTCTAATAAATGGTATAGACATGTGGCCTACTATGGATGCTGAAAACTTGTTACCATCATAATACAAGAGGGCCTTGGAATGCCTAAGAAACTGAGGTTTAAAGAGTTGGATGAGACTAATTCAAGGACGAGGAGGGTATGTGTATCATATAAATGCACAAGGTGTGACAAATTTGGACACAATTCAAGGAAATGTCAAGCTAAGGAACAAGATCCTAATGCACTAAAGAGAAAGGTAAGGTGTTCATGTAATTTCTTTCTTAACAATGTTTAAACCGTGTTGATCAAATATCTGTTCTTATATATGTTTCTGAATTATGCAGAGAAAGACACCAATGACCAAAGCCTCTACAAAATCTGATGCACCACAAACATCTATTGCATAAGTTGAGGAAATGTTGATGGAGGTGGAAATGAGGTTGATGACCTAGAGTTAGATGCATTGCTGAATTATATGATGACTCTTTATGAAGAACAACAATCACAACTTGTTAATCCCAAACCTGAACCAAATGATTCACACCCTGCTGCTGCACATGATTCATACCCTGCTACTACACATGATTCACAAAATACTACTACACATGATTCATAACCTACTGCTACAATTATTGCTATCACAGAAACACAACCAGTTGTTATCACAGAAACATAACATGTTGTTATCAATGTCATAAAACCTTCTACTAAGAAAAAGGTTGTAACTAAGAAGCCATCAAGAAATAGGTGCAGTGAAAGGTTGAAAGAAGTAAGGAATTCCAAAAGGCATGGTGGGAATGGATTAACACCTGGTGTACCTTTAGTTTTTGATGATGAAACTGGAGGGAGTACATCAAAGAAGGTATCAAAGAATAAGTGGAATGTTATTGTTAAGTTTATGACTCAGTAGTTATGCACATAATGTGCCATTTTGTAATTTGGATTTGAAACTTTTTTGTTTGCTTGTCATTTTGTTAAGCACATAAGGTGTCATTTTGTAACTATGCCTTATTTTGTGAACATCTCAGTTTAATTATCAGAACATGTTGACTTAAGTTAATTATCAATCCAAGTTATTAGTTATGTTCTTGTTCTTGTTCTTTTATGTTTTTGTTGTGATAATTGATATCTTAGCATATAACAGTAATATATTCCAATAAAAGCAAAACTCATATAACATAAACAACAACTTAATTTATTCACGCAGAAAACCATTACAACATTGGACCACATAAGTTACAATCACATAAGTTATAGACTGGTGCAAATTCATTTGTTACATGAACTAAGAAGGAAATGAACATAAAGACAGATTAACGCAACGAAAACATAATTCATCTTCTTTGTTAACATATTAAGCTTTTTCTCCACGTCTTCCATCTTGTTTGTAATATCTATCTCAATTTTACTCATCAGTTCTACTGCTTCTACTACATCCGAGTTGCCAAAATCCCTTTCACCAAAAACCTCATCATCCCAATGAAATGTGTTGCAATCGTCACATTTACCCCAAAACTTACACTTTTGGTATTTTTTTTCTCAGGGTTTACAACCGATTTTGAAACAAACAACTTCATGGAGACATTATGGTCACATTTGGGAGTTACTCTACCATTTGAAGATAAACTTGAGTTGAAAGAAAATGGTTGACTCATGTTACTGGATTTCATTGAGGAAGACGAACAAAGAAGAAAAAGAAGAAAAAAACGGTGAAGACGATGAAGAAGCAGAAAGTTCAAAGAAGGGGAACGAAGAAGAAGATAGGTTAGAGCAAAAAAGAGATGGGGTTTTTGTTAAGAAAACAAGTGAGGGTAAAAAAGTCATTGCACAAGCTCTTTAAATGATGTGATATTTCTTTTCATTTAAAAATTAAAAAAATGACTGTCACATCATTATTTTTGATGATGTGGTCTGATAAAGGTCTAAATGTGAACTTTTGAATTTTGTTAAGGTCAATCTTATAACTTTTTTTTCGCAGAGGATTTTTCAAAACACGACAATTGATAGGAGTGAAAATAAATATTAACCATAAAAACAATATTGTTTTACTATTACATAAGAAGATTGATCAACACATAAATTTATAATCAATAATAAAAGAAAAATGAAAAGTACATCAAAAAAACATGAGTGGTAAATGTCAACAATACACATGATTTTACACTAAACAAAAGAAAGATAGCAAATTCCCTACATAAGACTGTATGCAAAAAAAGTCAAATAGTTTACCAAAAAGTACCTCAATTAACAATGGGAAATGCACCTTTTTTCTTTCTTTCTGGTATCACAGTTTCACTGATGTATTGAGACTTATATATTAGAATAAAAATATTGTGACATGTGAGTGTTATTATATAAAAGTCAAAAAGCTTACTCTTTAATACCATGTATTTATTAAATTTGTATTGAATATACTTTTTTTAGTTAGTATTTTATATAATTCAATACTCATATAAAAATAATAACTTTGGTCCCAAAAGATTATGCTCTATGCTCGTCTGAATCTAATATCTTTGTAAAAAAATAAAAAATCAAAATAATTTGATAGGACAGTGGATTTTAGAAACATTAACATTGTCTCAGAAAAGTGCTTAAAACATTAATTTTACACAGTTTAATGTCTTATAAAATGATTTTGGATCTCATCCATCTATGTACATCTGCTGAGGTTGTAATTTAGTCAAAAAGAAATGAAAGGTTGTTTTGGAAGATAGGGGGAGAAAGTAGAAAATACACTAATAAATAAAGAGAACATGGGCCCATGCACCAACCATACTTTCCTCAAAAGAAAAATAAATAAATAAAGGATTATAAACATATCTCCTAATTATTAAGCATGAGCGTCAATATGTCCGAGTGGTTAAGGAGATAGACTTGAAATCTATTGGGCTTCGCCCGCGCAGGTTCGAACCCTGCTGTTGACGATTTCTTTTTTCTTTTTTCGTTTATTAGGACACTCAACTTTTATTTATCATGATTCGTGATTATTATATAATACTATCGTTTTATGCAACATTACTTTATCTTATATTTAATTAATTTTATAATCAATTTAATTTGTTTACTTAATTTCTCTTCTGGATATTGATACTCGGCCTTTTTTAATGAATATCAATTAATTCTTCAAACAATAAACCTAAATCATATATTTAAGTATACTCAATTTTAAAAGACAAAATTATTTTTAAGGTTAATACCATTTTATAATTTATACACATTAAAATAATTTATACACCTTAAAAATTATTTTTAAGGTTAATTTTACAAAAAATAATTTGTAGTAGTAGGATCTTAAGTGACCTAACTTACCACAATGATTACATCTCCATACTTGATTATTTTCTTTTGAGTGCTTTTTCTGATTTCTTTTCTGACGTCTCTTTGAATGTTGAGACATCTGCTTCGATATGGTCTGATTCATTTTTAACTCATTTTTTTCTTCATAACAACTTGATTATCATAACCAAGTCTTGCAACATCTCCAACGTTTCTCCTAATTTGAAGAATCTTGTCCAGCACTCCAGAACCACTATTAAGCACTCTGACAGATTTTGTCATTGATGCAAGCTTTGAGTTGAGCACAATAACTTCTTCTTCAAGATTAGAGATAACAAACATTTGTTCCAATCCTTCAGTATGAAGTTTATTTATAAGAATATGTTGCTCGATTCCTATTTGAATTTTTTCTTCACTTTTGAGCGATAATTCTTTGTATAAATTAACAAGTTTATTAAAGGTAAGCTCTTCTATATCAAATTCATTGTCAATATGATAAACTATAGTAAAGGCAGAAACTTGTTTAGTCGATTCTCCTTCACTTCCCGAGTCATCTTCTGACCAAGAAACAACTATGCATTTTCTCTCCTTCTTGAGGTAGGTCAGACATTCAGACCTTACATGTCCAAATCCCTCACATTCAAAACACTTGATTCCATTGCCTTGATTATCTTTAGTTTTGTTTCTTCTCCTAAAATTTTGCCTTCTGTTGATGTTTTATAACTTTTTCTTGACATCTTGTCTTGGACTCCATGTATTCAATACTTGGTTGAACTGTTTTCCAAGTAACCCAACAAATTTAGGCATACCCCCATTTGTTTTATTATTTCCTCCATCTTCGTTGGATATAAAGGCTATGTCTTTTTTCTTTTCAGGCCTATCATATTTGATCATAACTTCAAAGGTTTGAAGTAACCCAGTAAGCTCATTAACTTTCATGGTGTTGATGTCTTGAGCTTCTTTAATGGCAGTCACCTCCATGTCGAATCTTTTTTGGAAGAGACCTCATAATTTTTCCGAACAATTTGGCTTCTGAAATATTTTCTCCTAAAGCATCTGACTGATTTTCTATATCCACAATATTCATATGAAAATCCCGAATGCTCTCTTCCTTCTTCATCTTCAAGTTCTCAAACGTGGTTGTAAGAAGTTAAAGTCTTGACATTTTCACTCTAGACGTCCCTTCATGAACAATCTTCAGAATCTCTCACGCTTGTTTTGCCACAATACAATTACTGATTAGTCTGAAAATGTTTTAGTCTACTTCATTGAATAGGGCTTTACCATCAGTGGCTTTACCATCCTTGTCTTTGACCATTGGAGGATCTCATCCTTTTACCACGAATTTCCAGGCCTTGCCATCTATGGACTTCAGAATGGCAACCATGTGTGACTTCCAATATTTATAACTTGTTCCATCAAGAACAAGTGGTCTACCCACCATTCATCTATCCTTGTCCACTGTACCAGAAGTATTGTCCCTGAATCTCACCCAAAAACGAAGTCGGGTGCAAGCTCTTGACGCATTTTAAAATTCTTGTGTAGCAGAACACATATGTCATATGATATGTCGAGACAACTGATCTATGCTTTTTCACACAATGAACAAGATGAACACAAAAATATAGTTGCAGAAAGTAAAGAACACACAATCAATTGTTAACCCAGTTTGGTGCAACACACCTACTATAGGGGATTCTAAGCCAGGAATGAAATTCACTAAATAATATTAATTTGAAGTGAAACAACCTTCGGTTTCCAACTTGTCACTTAATCATTATCCGTGCTATATTTCTACCTAAGTCTTTTCCTAGGTCGAGACCCTTCTCAATTCCCTAACAATCACCACATGATCACACTCACTCTATGCTTAAAAGATTTAGAGTGATCAACACTTTACAACTCAATAAAGTTATCCTTCTCTTTGCATTAACTTGATCTAAGAGAGGCTCACAAAACACAAACCTTAATACTCATTATTTTAGTATTTGCTCTTATTTTTAATCTAGGGATAATCCATCCTATTTATCACAATAAATCAGATTAGATTTGGGCTTTAAAATGCAACAAATATGATTTCACAAAATCTGCAAAATATTCTCCAAGAAAATAGAAACTTTTTAAATCTTTAGTTTCCAAAACAAATCACCTTGATTTGAAATCTTCAAATCTTCAATTTCAAACTGAATTTATGAAAATCTTTACACTTGGACGCCATCTAGGATCACATAATATTCAAAAGAATATTTGTTGATTTGTACAAAAAATAACAATTTCCAAAACTGCAACAGACAAAGATGTAGAATAAATCTGCTGGAACATCTTATTTGACATCTTGCAAAAAGTTGCTCTTTTTCAAAACAGAACTTGTTATTCAACATGTTAGAACATCTTTTCCAACATGTCAACGACAATTTTTTTTTACCAAAATTAATGCCAACTACGAATAGGCAGAAATAACAAAATCCATGCGAGGTCAGGCCATTGAGAATATAGTCGAATCCAACATTTGATCTTGCACAAATATGAAGGATTTTGAAGATCTAACATATGATCTTCATGGAATAATTAATTTTTACTTTAATATTCTATGCAAACAATGTAATATTCATAGTAAACATTGCAGTTTGTAAGCAAATTATTTTATTAATATTCAGTGTGAACAATGTAACGAGCTTTATTAAATAAAAATCTATTTTATCCCTCGGTTTGTGGATAAACTGATATGTATGATGAGTTGTTTTTGCAAATAATAAAAATGAAGATGCTAGAGTTCGAACTCATAGTCATAATTTTACCTCTCGGTTTTTCATTAACCGAGGTGTTAAGTGACATATTTTCATGTCACCCTTTGTTACATCGCCTCAGTAGTCGAGATTACATCTCTTTCGCGTGCAATGTTAAAAGTGTTATTTGTAGTAGTTCCTAAAGCTTAGGGTGGCGGAAGACTAACCTTAAGCTTGACACAAAAGTCATTAAAAGCTATGGAACCAAGTGGTTTAGTAAGTGCATGAGCAATCTGAAGCTGGAACATGTTGAATAACTAGCTTCTAAGAGGCCACACATTCCCTTACAAAGTTGATGTATGATTCAACATGTTTTGTATATGTGCATGAAGAATTGGATTATTAGAGATATGGATGACACTCAAATTGTCGCACATAAGCATGAGATAAAAGAAGGGAGCAAAAGTTCAATGATTAGTGACTTAAGCCATAAAAATTCTGAAGTGGTATGTGCAAACACATAGTATTCCGTCTCTGCAGTTGACAGAGCATAAATGATTGTTTCTTAGAGCTCTAAGAGATTAAATTGGAGCCAAAAAAGATACACGATCCAAAGGTATACCTCATATCATCAACATCACTATATGCACAAAGAGAGAACTTGTGAAGGAAATTGAATCGAAACCGAGCATTTTCAAAACTTATTATTCCACTTAAATACCTTAGGAGTCGTTTGACAGTAATCCAATGTGTAGTTAAGGGGGGAGCCATGAGATGAAACGTCTTATTGACATTAAATGTAATATCAGGAAGTATCAAAGTAACATATTGCAGTTCACCAACTATGGATTTGTAGTGATGAAGGTTTGAGAATTTATTAGCGCCAAACTTCATGAGTTTGATACTGCTAGTAATTAGTGTGGGAGATTTATTAGCATTTGGCATATGAGCATATGTTAGAAGGTCTTTAATGTATTTTGACTGAGACAACATAATAAACCCTTGAGCATGATAAATGACTTCAATGCCAAGGAAATATTCAATTATGCCAAGCTTTTTTTGAGCAAACATTAGATGAATTTTAGTATTGAGATCATGTATAATTGTAGAGGATGTTTGATGACTTATCGACCAGTGTACCGATAATGTCGCAAGAATAAAATATTGAACCAACAAGGACTGTGTTCGAAAAGAACAATGGTTTGTGCAATATTAAATAAAAATAGTGCAAGTTTCGGTGCAAAAAGAAATTAAACGAGAAAACTATGTCACGGAAGTGACAAGTTATGTTTTAGAATCTCATTATCACCTCTTGTTGATGTACGATACCTTGAATGAATGATCTTATCCTTATAATCTTATATGAATTAACAAAATCGTTATATATATTCAGTCCCCCACAAAATAACCCACAAAATAACATTGTTTTTCATATCCGTCAATATGTCCGAGTGGTTAAGGAGATAGACTTGAAATCTATTGGGCTTCGCCCGCGCAGGTTTGAACCCTGCTGTTGACGATTTCTTTTTTCTCATTTTCCGTAACATTTCTTTAATTTACTTAATTAAATTTTTACTCAATTTAATTTGCTTAGTTAATTTTTTTCTTATTGATATTAATACTTAGCCTTTTTCAATGGGTTAAATATATTTTTTTGTCCTTATTAATTACCAAATTTCATTTTTAGTTTCGATAAAAAAAAATAGCGTATTTTGTTCTCGGTAAAATAATTATACATGTAATTTTAGTTTTTCTTATTAAACAAATGTGTATTTTTAAATGATTATTTTGCAGATATATTTAGTTCGTTATAAAAAGTTAATCGGAAAAAAAAAACTCAAAATTTGATTTATAAGTAGAAATTTTCATTACTTTTATCATTATCTTTTGAAATTTAAAAAAATTTATATTTGATTCTTTTCATTTTAAAAAATTATATAATATAATAAATAAACATTTTATAGTAATATGAACACGTATGGAAAAAATTATTGAAAATTTTAAAAATTTAGGAGTAATTAAATAGTTTTTAAAATTTTATAAAATAGGAAGAACTAAAACTGCATACATAAAATTTTTGTAGAGACCAAAATATATTCTTTTTTTATAGGTACTAAAAATTAAATGTGAGATATTTATAGACTAAAAACATATTTAACCCCTTTTCATGAATATATTTATACAAATATGAATTGAACAATATACTTTAGTGTGAAAATCACGTTTAAACTCGAAAGTTATAAATCAACTTCATCCGAGAACCATAAATGAATGAAGTTGATGAACTAAATGTCTTGAACCAAGGGTATGATCTTTGCGATGATGCCGTGGGGGTGAATCTGTATGGTTAACAACTTCAACCCCTAAAAGTAAGTTCAAGGTTCAAAATGAGTGTGTGAAAAGTGGAGATAAAAAAATATATATTATTTCTAGTAAAAATATTGACTTTATACCTTGGGCTGAGGGAAGTGAATTTGAAATGAATCACACCTTGGTTATTTGGGCCTTTGGCCGACCCATAAAAGTTGCCCCAAGACTTTGTCGGGCACTGAGTGACAGGGCTGGCCAGAGGCAGGACAACCAGGCCTACGGTCCAGGGCCTCAAAAAACCGGAGGCCCCGAAATCGGGTAATAGATTAAAAAATTATAATAAATAATAAATATATTTTATGTGAATTATTTAACAAATTTCAATCTTAATGCAGTGGTAAATGACAGTCTCATTGTATCATGCTTATGAGTTCAAAACCACTTTGCAGCTCTTCTTCCAAATATGTATTTTTATTTTACTCTAAAGCAAATTCAAGTTTTCCAACTTCATATATTTCAACTAAAAAATATATATATTCATCCATTGACGTTATAATTTTTTTTAAAAGTTATTTTTAATTAATATATTTAATTTATAATTAAAAAATCTAGTATATAATAAATTCATTTATTATTAAATTTATATGATAACATATAATATAATATAATATTATTTGTGTCTAATTCTACTACTTTATATTTTATTTTATAGAAAAATATATTATTAAATATTTTTTTTAAAGTAAATTAAAACTTAAGAAATTCAATATTATTTATAATTAAATAGGTAACATAGAATTAATTAATTTGATGTATTATTTATAAGAATTTATAATTTTCTTAACTAGCTCAACTTCCCTTATGTTTATATATTTATATGTTAATTTTAATAAAATCTTAAGGCTCTTATTTTAATGTTTTAAAGTTTGGAGGCTCAATTGAAATTCATAAGCCTTCAAGATTAATAATGGTCTTTTAAGTAAAGTTGATATTTTATTATCATTTTATATGTTATTTTATTTTGTAATAATGGACTTTAAGATTAATAATTTTATTTTATATTTTTATTTTATAATTTTATAAATAAATATATTTCATTATCATTTGTGGAAGTAGATCTTTGACGATTTTTTTTTTGTTAATATAAAATTCACATCTCATTCAAAAACAAAAAAAAACAAAAAATTAACATCTCATTCTTTAACACGTTTTTACATTTTCATGCATCTATCTCCTTTTTAACTCTTCATTGTCGAATTTTTGCCTCCCATACACCAACCATCACACCACACCGTTGCCACCTCTGATGACCACCACATCCACCACCCTTCCATTTGAATCTTACACATTGACTTTCTCCTCTCTCTGAAATAAAAAGAAAAAAGAAAACCCAAAAATAGAAAATAAAAATTAAAGGTTAGCTGGTTAGTATTTTACTATGGCACACAATTTTTATTATTTGCTCAGGGCCTCTGAAAAGTCAGGACCAACCCTGCTGAGTGAGTTAGGGACGCCTATAACGATTTTGACCGGCCTCCGAGATGTTGTCCAAGGTGAGCTAGACCTAAAATGTTTTGATTTAGTTAAAAAGTAGTGGGAAACCTGTGCATTAAATGCATTTTCATCATCAAGATGTTTTATCTCTTATCTCTGACATGTGTGTTGACACGATGATCTAGGGAATGACGCAACTTATAGTGCACTTGAGTGTACTGGAGTTTGCATGTATCCCAAGGAGGAATCTAACTGTTAATTTCATAGCTCATTTTTTTAGCTGATATGGATCGTCCAATAGTTCCCGCCTTTAAATAAAAGGGGTTGGCAGGGCGGGCTTTGCCGGGTGGTGGTCTTTAGCGGGGCGGGCTTTGGCGGGTGGCGGTCCCAAAATTCCAGCCCAACCCACCATTTTTTGGCGGGTGCGCGGGCCATCCTGGCGGGCCACGACCCGTTTTGCCACCCCTACTATTTGGGTGACCCTTTTTCTTTCTTCGCATGTTTTCATTGTGTCTGACTATCTCCCCTTGATATGCAAGCCAATAATCCTCCTCTTCTACCATAATAAATCTATTGTTGTAAACATTGCATAGGTGTATGACTTTGTAAACATCGGATAGTAAGTTGGAAGGGTCATGCCGAGCCTTTGAACATGACGCTATGACATGGGAGAAAGGCATACAAACGGTTTGGAACTGTCCGCATTCACACCAACTTCTATCTAGTTCAAGTCAAAAGTATCCCCTTGATCGCCCTTCATTGTGATCCATTGCCTCGTCTTCACTGAACCGACCTTTATGACAGTTAAACACTATTACCACATGTGTGTTAGCTCTGGAAGTTTCCTCCTTAAATTTCATTGAAGCACCACTGAACAATTGCCCCGATTATAACATTGAACTCCATTTTGGACGTCTAATCTCAAACAGAGACCCTAACCTAAAATAGGTTGCTCTCACCAAAGCGGTTATCGATAGGTTTCAAATGCCTTAGAAGATAAAAATATATATTATAGTATAAATATATATCAGATTATAAATATATATTATAGTCTAGTTAGAAATATATATTAGATTTTAAATATAAATATTTGTTTCTTTACCTATTACTTGAATAGTAAGTCACCCATAATCAATTATAATCATTGATTTTTTATTATTAAATCAATGATAATTTTAGTAGTTTATGATAATGAAGAAATACGTTTAGTCCACCATATTATCCTTCACCATTGTTTAATGATGTTCATAATAATTGATCTTGTTTAATCAATCATCAAAATTAGTTGAAACACAGAACCACAATGACATTCTCAAACTTGATTTATTATCTTTCCTCATCTATTGGAAATATTCTAAAGATAACATTGTAAGCGGAAATATTCAATTATCCATTATATGAAATTAGAAAATCATGATTCAGAATCGCGAAAAGAGGAATGATTGAATCTTTCTCTATACCTCATACTCCCCCGTTCACAACTCTCAACGGGGTAAGTTATGGAGCCATCAATTATGTTTCAGATTCTTGTGGTCACATAGAGGACTGTGCCATATAATATATATAACCCTAGTCCCTACTCATTATGGTCAAGGATTAAATCTCACACTTTTTCCCACACCAATCAGATTTTAAATACTTAGCCTTTTATTTAGAAAAATCACTTAATCAATAAAAAGGTTTATTTATGCACCCCATCAGAATCACGATTAAACCATTTTTCACAAACTAAACAACAATTGATTGTATCCCACAAAAAGTTAGATAAATCTAAAATTCTCCCACTTGGACAAAATCAATTTTGTGATTTTTATTTTTAAAAACACGTTTTGAAAATGACTCTCGTGATAATGACTAATTTCTTAAAACACGGTCGCATTTTAAGAAAATACATGATTCTAGGTGCAGTGTCTGAATATGACTCCATCCAACAAAAGTGAAACAATATTGAATCATGGCGATTGTTATATCATTTATTGACATAAAATCTTTTGTGGTTACAAATACTACGAACTCCGTCAACTAGTCATCAATGTGGAGTGTGGCAAGAAAATAACATGTCAATGTGATCCAACAACCAACTGATATTTTCTTTGTCAGTCCTTAACAATTTCTCTCAAATGCATTAAAACCAAAGAAATTGTATGGTTTTACAAACCATAACGCCTCAACTCTAATATGGAATTGATCACCGATATAGTGGTCCCGACAACGCCAAGCTTAAAACCATGCCTCATCTCCAATATGGTATCAACCACCGGTATAGTGGTCCCGAAGATGCCAAACTCAAAATTATGACCATATCGCGAACTCCAAACTAGTGTCAAGCATAAACAAGGTGGTCCCAATGACATTGAGTCCCAATTTTAACAATTGGCATATAAATAAACGTTGACAAATAATAATACTTATTGTAATATCAATTGCTCAAAATATAAAGTACTTGACAATTCAACACTTAAAATATCCAAAATAAAATACAACATGATAAGAAAATGACATAAAGAACAAACTCCCATTAACCAAGTACATCAAAAGAACTCACAATGCCCATGATCTCAACATGGTTTTTGAACATAATAGGCTTAATTCCCTTAGTTTGGGGATCGACTAGCATGAAATCAATACTAATGTACTCAACTACAATGTCATTTTTATTTACAAGATCTATGACTGTCAAATACTTCAATTCCAAATGCTTAGAAGCACAAGAAGTTTTATTATTCTTAGAGTAGAACACAACTGCATTGTTATTACAGTGAAGTATTAGTGACTTAGCAACATAATTAACAATACTCAACCAAATAGTATGAGTGACTGTAACATAACAAGCAATAAACTCTGCTTACATGGTAGAAGAGGCAACAAGAGATTAGTTTTTACTCTTCAAATATATTGCACCTCCATCCAGCATAAAAATGTAACCAAAAGTAGATTTCATATCATCATCACACTCAATAAGATCAAAGTCAGTATATCCAACTATTTCTAAGTTGTCAACTCTCCTAAAAACAAGTATATGCTCTTTAGTTCTTTGCAAATATCTCATCACTTGCTTAGCAACAATCAAATGATCATTTTGAGGATTAAACTAGTATCGTCCCAAGACACCAACTATGAAAGCAATGTCAGTCCTAATGCATACTTGAGTAGACATCAAGCTTCCCAATGCACTGTCAAAGGGGTTTTCCTTCATATTTTCCCATTCAATCTCATTTTTAGGATATTGATCTTTATTGAACTTGTCTCCTTTAGTAATTGGAACATCCCATGACTTATAGTTCTGCATATTGAACCTTTCTAAGACTCTATCAATGCAAGCCCTCTATGACATGCCAAGTACACCATGTGATTTATCTTTGTATATTTCAATTTCCAACATAAAAGATGATTCACCAAGATCTTCCATATCAAAGAACTTGGTTAATATAAGTTTGGTCTCATGAAGCAGACCAAAAGCACTACTGGCAAGCAAAATATCTTCAACATATAACACAAGAAAGATGAATTTGCTCCCATTTACCTTAAGATAGATGCACTGATCGACTTTATTTTCTTTAAAACCCAATAAAGTCACCACCTCATTAAATTTCAAGTACCATTGTTTGGAAGCCTATTTCAAACCATAAATATATTTTCTTAATTACAAACCAAATGCTCATTACCAGTTGTCACAAAATCCCCGGTCTGTTGCATGTACACCTCCTCATTAAGATCACCATTCAGAAAAGTAGTCTTAACATTCATCTGATGCAATTCTAAGTCAAAATATGTTACAAGGGCCATAACAATTCTAAAAGAATCTTTAGTGGAAACAGGAGAAAAAAGTTTCATTAAAATCAATCCCCTTCTTTTGTGTGAAGCCCTTAGCCACAAGTCTTGCCTTAAACCTCTTAATTTTATCTTTTGAGTCCTTCTTTGTTTTTAATATCCACTTGCAATCAATCGGCGCCATACAATTTCTTGATAACTCCACTAGTTCCCAAACATCATCATTTACCACGAACTTCATTTCATCAAGTATTCCATTTGTCCACGTGTAAGATTGAGAACACATAATAACTTCTAGATAATTGTTACGATCAATAACAATATCAACATCATAAGCATCCTCACTAAAATAAATTACAAAATCATTAGAGATAACATGTCGCTTTTGTCTTACCGACCTTCTAACATGAATTTGCTCAATTGACTCACCAGGTTATACAACCTCGCTATAATAAGAGGATCAACTGCATTTTCAACAAACACATCATTTCATAAAGGAAACTTCTTCAAAGTTCAAATTGTATTCAACCATTGACCCAATGTAATATCAATAGACTTCTTTTAATATGGTGAGTCCCAATGTAATATCAATAGACTTCTTTTAATATACTTAAGCATGTTTCTAGTTTGTTTGGATATGATCCAAAACTTGATTCTAAGTTTCAGCTAAATGGGAGAAACTATTCCAATGAGAACTTAGAATTTTATCTCAATAGTCCCTCGAATATGAATTCAACAACACATGGGTAATACCATATACTAGAATAATTAAAATTTGAATGTTGAAAAAAGATTCTGTTTTTCAACAAAGATATCCAATGTGATGGATTTGATTGTTGACTAGTGCTTATGAAAATTCAATCATCATTTTTTATTTTTATAATTTAATAATCCAAATTATTTAAAAACCTAAATAAGTGAGAAAGAAAATCCACTTTCTTCATATTCATACCTTCTATTTTATATAATATATTTTTACAGAGCCAATCCTGAATTTTGTTTATATAAAAATGTACTCGTGATAGAAATAAAAAAAGAGAAATAGATGAAAGCATAGAGGAAATAATCTGCAAGAAACGAAAGTACTCTGCAATGGCTGCTCCAATTTCCAACATCGTCATCGTCATTGGTGCGTACTTGTATTCATTTCGTCTCTGTTTTTCTTCCTTTTTCATTTGATTGCGTTCATTCATTCTTGATTTCAAATTTATCAGCTATGCAGACGGAAGCTGAACCTGTTGTCAATAAATTTCAGCTCATCCAAGATCCTCACTCTCCGTTAGTCCTTTAATCTACTCTTAATACCATTTTATTAGGGTTTATCTTATCATCATCACTTCTTTTTTTAATTTTTAATTTTAATTTTTTGTAACCCTAGTTAACACGGACTTCCACATGGACACTGATACTTCTATTCTCAAAATCATAGGACACTGACACCATATATGATATATGACATCCGTTTTTAAATGATCTCGTTTTAACAAATAAAATTTGTTTCAAAATAACTGTCATTCTTATTCTTCAATGTATAAACTATTGTTGCTTTTCCAATTATGACCTTTAGTTATTACTCTTTACGCCACTTTCAACACATTAATAGGGCTAATTCAGTAAAAGTATAACCTCTTATGACAATATCATTGCATTTCTTAATCCGGTGTGGAAAAACCTTAAACGATTATCATTTTAAAATGAGTAGTCATTTTTATCTGAATTGTCTAACACATGTTGTGTTTTACTGGTGTAGGACATAGAGAAATGCCAATTAAGAATTTCCTTAGACAATCTATTTTTTATATGTAAAAGATGAATCTTTACTTTCCATGCGTTTAAATCGATTGGGGTATGTCACAATGTTACAGGTTTCCACAAGGTGTTCCTTGGGTGCGTTATCATGGGAAATACAAAGATCTCAATTTAAACCTGATTTGGCCTGGAAAAGATCCAAATTCTGGTAAGGATGTCTTTTCTTTTTCAACTATTTTTATAACAACACCACTTCCAAGTTCCAACAAACAAGTTCTAGGTATTTCATTAGGGTAGGTGAACAAAAGTTCAATATTTCACTTTTCCTGTTGTTTGGATGAAAGTGAAGAAGGTAAGTTGCAGTTTTTCTGTTGATGGTTATAATTTGTTGAGTCTTGAATTGATTCATTTATTTCAGGGGTTGATAGTGTGGGCACAATATCATCTGCCCTTGTAACATATGCCGCTATTCAAGCATTGAAGCCTGACTTGATCATAAATGCAGGCACCGCTGGTGGCTTCAAGGTTAGTACCCTATTGGTAGTACTGTTATAGTAGCCGTTTTTCTGGTTTTGTACTCGAAAGTTGTGTGTGTATCTATATATGTGTGTTGTTTTATTCTTCGGTGTTTTCCTAATTTAACTTGTTTTGGTCCTTTTTCATGTGAAATTGTTATCTCCTATTCATTTTATAATAGTGTTTATGATCTGATATATATTTTTCCGTTATATACAATGGCGGTGTTTATACAACTTTTTTGAATAAATGTTTCAGTGAATTACCTTAATGACTGTTATCAATGTTAAATCATTTTTTTCTTTGCTCAACATTTTGTCTTTAACTTGTAACATGATAAAAAAACCAATTAATCTAAATCATTATTTATAATCAATCACAGTCATAGATTGTTGAGTTCATGAAATGACATTGTGCTGACATCAGTGACATGTGCTAACGTATTGACGGCAAAATTATGCCATTGGGCTGATATGTGCTAGCGTATTGACAGAAAACTTATGAAATTATGCCGATATGCGCTAACATATCGACGGAAAAATTATGGCACTATCCCGATATGTGCTAACGTATTGACAGAAAAATTATGGCATTGTGCCGACATGTGCTGTTGTTCTACTTTCTACTTTCATTGTTTGACTGTCTGTATCAAATATTCTTTATGGTAAATTAAAATCTTGGAACAATTATAAATGCTGCTAAAAACATTCTGATGTAGATATATATACCTGGACATGTGCATGACCATGTTTTCTAAGTAGTGTTAATTAATTCTTGAATTTTTATTTCAGGCCAGAGGAGCTAGTGTTGGTGACGTGTTCATTATATCAGATTGTGCTTTTCATGACAGAAGAATACCTATTCCTGTGAGTTTTCTTTTATTCCTATTAGTAGCTCTTAGTTTTTTTCCTTTTCCTCTCTTTCTACTTCAAATATGATTGACTGCACCAGTTTTATTTTTACGATAACACTGTGGTGAATGGAATAACATATTGTGTTTTCTTTTTGTTTACATCTATAGGAACAGGGACATCCTTTGTCTAGTTTTGGTTTTGTTCTTTCTAGATTTTATCCTCCTTTTTCCTTCAGAAATAGCATTTTCTTATCTAAGAACAAATTATGAAATACTTGGGAGTGATGTACGTATCTTGCTTTATTTTCTGCATTTAATGTTAAAAAGAAATGAGAAAGTAAGTGTAGAGTAGTTGACCTCTTATGTCATGTGTATACCAAAAGTATGTAAATCGTGTTTTGAAGGATTTCAATTTACTTGCAAATAAATAAAGTAGATTCAATGTAATCTTCTTTATGTTTCTTTTTAATCTTGCAATTGGCCTACTTTCTTAATTACCGAAGAAGATACAATTTAAAGAATATTTAGTTTGGCAGCTTCATAATTTTAGTTTGATAACTCTAAGTTCTAACAAATTAATGCTAAATAAATATCGGTTTGTATGTTTTTAATAAGATTGCATGTTATGCTTGAACTGGTGTATGTTTCATCTTTGCATCTTGCACCTGGGAAAAACTAGAGTCTGCTAATGTAATGTATATGAAATATGAATGTTTCCCCCTAAATGTTTCAAAGTGCCTATTCTGCCACAAATACTTTTTTTTTGGGTTGGGCCCGGAATTACTTGCATGCCAATATCTGCTTGGTGCTCGTAATGTTGTAAGGTAGATATTTTGCTACTAACATGAATATATGTTGTCTTTTGCAGGTTTTTGATCTGTATGGAGTTGGTTCACGTAAAGCCTTTGAAACACCCAACCTTGTAAAGGAACTTAATCTAAAGGTAAGTGCTATCTGCTAAAAAGAATTCCAAAATCTATTATTTCTTGCTTCTGCTGACACCATTGCTTGAATTTTGTGTGTGGCAACCTGGTAATATATAGCTCCATGGCCTAGGGAAGGCTTAGATCCATTGCGGGCTAATTGTAGACAGTCTTATATCTTTACATTGATCAGCATTGTATAAACAGATTCTGCTATTAGAAAGGAGTATTAAATGTTTTCTTTGTTTATTTTCTGAGTTAGTCTTGCACAATTACAACATAAATCATAAATAAATGAAGAAACAGAACATCATTTTTTTAACATGTAAAAATTTATTATGCTACCGGTGGTTGGCTGTTATTTTTGACAGGTCAATAATATATTCGACTCTCCTTATGATCACTTATTACTTTGATTTTGTGTTCTATTTAAGGCGGATCAATACCATCTCAGGATAGTTTAAACCCATACCATACCCAATTTGTGGAGTGAAATGAGTGAAGAGGATACAAATATATCATTGCTGGCTTTGCGTTTATGTGATAATCTTTGTAGGGGAATAAACAGCTTTAGCCTAGATCGTATTCAATAGTAGTAGACTTGTAGGTCATTTACAGACATGATATGGATCCATAATGTAGCACTGATATTTTAGGTTGAAGGCGTATCAAAGTTAGACACCAACACAACACCGACACTTGTGGTTACATTCATTATCGGTGTCAATGTGTCTTTGTTGTGTTTAGTATCCCAATCTGTTAGCACTTCATTCTATTCATAAACATATGGTTCAAACAAATCAGAGGTATTTTGTTTTGTTTTATAGTGCCCAATCCTTTCAATCAAAACTGAACGTTTAAATGGTATTTGTACATATTTCAGGTTGGTAAGTTGTCTACTGGCGACTCTTTAGATATGACACAGCAGGATGAATCATCAATCACAGCAAATGATGCAACTGTTAAAGATATGGAGGTATGTATTACATGAGAAGATCTGCATATTATTCAATCAAATAAATCACCATAATTTTTGTAAGAAAACAGTTATTCACACATATCTATTATTGTTTCAATATTCTCCAGGGAGCAGCTGTTGCATATGTTGCTGACCTACTGAAAGTTCCTGCAGTATTTGTAAAAGCCGTGACTGATATCATTGACGGTGACAAACCAACTGCCGAAGAATTCCTGCAGAATTTAGCATCTGTAACTACCGCGCTTGATCTGGCTGTCGAACAGGTCATAAATTTTATCAATGGGAAGACTGTTTCTCAGCTTTGACAGCCTAGTTTCATCTTTCTTTTGTTATATTTATTGCTCTACAATTGTACACTATCACAATTGATTGAAAATTTGTGAGATATAATCAAAAATAGAAACTTGTAAACTGAGAATATTAAGCTCCAACCTCACGTCTCTCTCTTCTGGTCTTGCAGGTTCTCTGTATAAGTAATTTGGCCAATATTATATTTGTGACATTCATTGTAAACATGTATAATGACTTCATAATTGATATCTCCAATTATGTCTATTGTTGCAAGTGATGGATCATTTCTGATATAAGTTTAACAACAATTTATGAGACTGAAAAAATAGGAAAGAAATACAAAACCACTAATAACACTAACAGTAATTAATCTGCTTGTTTTCACATTTTGATTCCCTATTTGATATGCTTAATTATTGGATATTTTTGGGACACTTACTGTGATAGTACTAAGTTCCAAGATTTGTTCACAAGTGTATTTTGGCTTCACAATTGATAATTGAGTTTTGTTTGTTGTCCAAAATAATAGCTTGTCTATGAAATATAGATCCTAACACCTATGTTAATAAGAGCCAATTTACAAGAAGTTACTGGTTGCTATATAAAGTTGCATTATCTATTAAAAAGTATAAAATTGTATTATCTTTTAAGAAGTCCAACTCTCATTGAGAGAAATAGCTTCTACAAATAAATTATTGTTAAAATATAGTAAAGTGAAGTAATTGGTAGGACCTATTTACTAAATATTTTGGAATTTATTTTGAAGTGTTGAATGTAGAAAGAGTTGAGCAGTCAATTTGTAGGACCGGGCCTATTTTAAGGATTTTTTTTTTTAGCATTTAATTTGACATCCTGACACCCTCCAATTTTAGCAAACTTTATCATTTTGCCCTCCAATTCTTTTTGGAAATTATGAAATTAAAGTAGTATACTTATCATTTTACCCTCCAATTCTTTTTGGAAATTATGAAATTAAAGTAGTATACTAGAAATTTTGTGATAATACTGAAAATTTGAAAAAATTTACTGTGATATCTACGTTCCTGTGAACGTATACTAGAATTTTTAAAATTTAAGATAGATAATATCAGAAATTTCAAAATTTTCGGTGAAGTTATATCGAAAAATATGAAATAATGTACCCTGGCAAAAAATTCCGGAAATAAAATTAATGATGTATCGAAAATTTTAGAAATTTAAAATTTCCGATATACACCCAAAATTTCCAAAAAGATATTAATAGTTTTAATAATATTTTTGACACAGGAATAAATATCGGAATAGTTTCAAAACTTCAGTAATAAACAATATTTATAGAATTATTTTTCATTCATGCGACATGATTTAGTAAGACATAGTTTGGAATTTTATTAGATATTGTCAAGATTTGTATTGAATTTGATTATTAATGAAATTTTATGTATGAAGTGTGAATTTTACGTATGAGATTTTTTATATGTAATTTTGGTGTATAGTTTGGAATTGTTTTAGCCAATGATTTACCTTTCATTGGCAGGATGGATTAGGGAGTGTCATCCAATTTGGTTTCAAGAAAAATAAGAAGATTACATAAAGTGAACTTGATTGTAAGAGATCACATATGAGAGGATTCATTTCCATAATGGTGATGGGTTAGGCCCAACATCTAAGCACGGCAGAAATTTAGAGAAATCTACTTTGTCACGCCCCACTCATTTCTGGCACCTTCCAAATATATATAATGACAAAAATGTTCCTAAATTTTTAATAATAATTTTCGAAACAAATTCTCGGTATGTATAACAAAATTTCCAATATAAAACCAAATATCCGGTAGTTTATTTGAAAATACCGATGTACCGGTAATTTCAAATTCTTGGTATATTACCTGATAGCATAATTTTAGGGTTTTTAGGTTTTTTTTTAAACGGTTGAAATTTTGCCAACAATTTTGTATGGTTGTGATTGCACCGACAATTTATGTTGTCCAGAATTATTGCACACTAGTATAAAAAGGGGTTAGGTCTTGTGGGTAAATATATATGAAAAAATGGCTATTTCAGCATTTTTAATTAAGGCATAAGTTTACTTCAAAAGAGGTTCTCAACCGGTCGAATTCATGCTCCCGGATGACACGACCTCCTTTGCCGGCCTGACTTCGAAGTTGAAGGAATTGTTGTCTGATGGTGAGAATAGAAAGATGTTGAAGATCGAGTTTAGGGAGGATTGAGACGATGGTAGTGTGAAATATAATCTAATTGAGCTGAAGAACGATGAAGACGTCAGCAAAATGTGGAGTTTATTTTGCCATAGGCTAACAAGGGGTCCGCTGGCATTAGATGTGCAGCTGGCAAGATCAGCTGGTAGTGTTTAGGTTTTTAATATCGATTAATTATGTTGTAATGATTTTTTATTTGTTTAAGTTTTTTAATCAAGATCAGTGCAATGTAAGGAAATAAATGACATAATAATAATATATTGTTCTGCCATAATATACATATAATACAACAATATACAAATCATCTAGAAATAAAAATAATACTAGATAGGCCCCCACGGGATAAATGTGCAATCCTAGCTAATCTGACATCAATACTACCATCAAGATCTACCAAGTGCGTGAGCTCATCAGCCAACACTGCTATCATCATAAATCGTTGTGCGTCCTCATTGTGTTGTACTGGAACAGGAGGAGGAGGAGGTGTGTCACCAACAGGCTTCTGGCTACCAGAAGGTACATCCTATGAAGGTGCTTCCTTAGCTGCCGGTGGAGTAATGCGTGAATAGGATACACTGAGAAACCACTCTAAGTAGCCATCCTTACACTGCGATGGATACTACACAGGTGCAGATCAGACAACAATAGTGCGAGCATAATTGATGAAGTGCGTCATAAACCACCTATCAGTACCCTCAGAGGGTGTATCCGGAACTACTGGTGGTATGGTCGGGATGCACCCAAACTGACACATACATCTCTCTAGGAGGTGTCTGGAAATCAACGTTTCCCACCGTATTTAGCCAGAGTATAATGTCGACTCCTCAAACGAACGTACGACTCTATGCTCATTGTAGAGTGTCCAGATGACATCCTTCGCGGTCAGCGCATCCAATCTCCTCCTGTACTCAAGTAAGTTAGAAAATGAATTAAGATATACCTGTAACAAACTAAGATATCCAACTAGCTGCTTCGTATCAAATCGGGTCGCCTCCCCCAGCACATGATACAACTGAGTCAGGGTTCGACAACCCCAAGCCCAACTGTGTGCCACCAGATCACTAAAGAAGCACAGATACCGAGCATCCTCATACGTACCAGAATTGTCCGCAAATAGAGTACATGCTACCACATGCAGCATGTATGCCCTAGCGGCAGCCTGATACTGACCAGCATCAACGAGCTCGTCGTACCTATCCCGCAACCACCACATACGAAGGTGAACACCTCGTGTATCCACGAACTCATGTGCCACCATTGCTTCTGATAAACAAATATCATAAACTACCAACTCATGTGCCTGGGACACACTCAACGAATGAGAATCTGTCGCCGATAGGGAGATGAAACAAGGAAGCGACATCATCCAAAGTCACAATCATCCATCCGAATGAGAGATTAAATGACGATGTCTCATTATGCCACCTCTCAACAAAGGCCCTGAGCAGCTCCGCATCTAACATCGTCAGGGAGCAGTGGCCAAAATGAAGCAAGTCAAAGTCCCTCACAATCGTCCTCACAGCATCAGGGAAGGGAATACGAGGGAAATCCTTCATCTTCGCGCCGTGAGACTGAACCCTCAGTACAGGTCGCACATGTGACACCAACAAATAGCCAAATTTGTTAATATATAAACAATTTATGCATTAGTAAAAAAATGTTAAAATTAAACGTAAAAACCATATACTTCCCCTTGCCATAGACGCAAAGCTACGTGCTCACTATACTCTATAAGCACAAACCTATCAGTCGGCCCACCAGGGAATCCTGGCTCCGTGTGTACGGATTGTAGAAGCATACTTCAAGCTCAATGTTTTGATGACGTCAACAATATTCAAGCTCATTCCGTATTGCAAAAAGTCGAGATGACAACAAAGATCAAGATCATGGCTATGCATCATCAATGGAATGCTATCGTTTGAATCAAGCTATTGTGCAAACTTTTCAAGACTTGGACACAAGGCTTAGGTATATCAAAACACACTCCTTAGAATGGTATACAAGTGTTCAAAATAATTTATCATGATAATTCATTGCATATGCATATTTTGAAATAAATCGGAACTGGTTTAACACTTTAAAATCAAATATTTTTTCTGAGTTTTAACAGTGTTAACCGGTTAACCATATGGGTTAACCGGTTAACGCTCCCTAAATTTGAATTCTTTGGTAACGTTTCAGCGCGTTAACCGATTAACCCATATGGTTAACCGGTTAACACTGAAGGATTTTCTGAAAAATTGTTTCTCTTCATTTCAAATATTTTTTAAATGTTATACCTCTTCAAATAATTTATTTCATAATTTTCATACCTTTTTGAATAGGTGTTTTGACTCTTATAAATTCTTAAATTTTCAAATTCATAAACACCTCCAAGAAATTTTCAAATATTATCACACAATCAAAATCACTAAAATTCAAATATTTTTCATATTTCTAAAAGTGTTCATTGTTCATCATATTTCCTATTTCATTTGAACACTTGTATTGAATTTTTGAGAAGTGAATTTTGAATATAGGAGAAGATCAATTTTTATATTGATACCAATCATTGTATTACTCACTCAAACTACAAAAATTATAGAAAGTTTTTCTATTTGTGACTTGTGTTCCAATGTTTGTTTGGACATAAGGGATAGTGTTGCAAGAGGATTGTTCTTGCACACTAGGTTGATTAAGTTGTTTAGAAAGTAAGCCTCACCATTGAAGGTGTGATAGGTTGTACGTTTCTAAAAACTATTGGAAATCTCTTTCGTGTTGAAAGGGGACTAGATGTACCTTCGGATTGTGAATGGAACTAGGATAAATCTCCGTGTCACTTTTTATTTCTTGCTTTTTCATTTTCATGCCATAAACCATAAAAAGCAAAATCCATCCATCAAAGAAAAAGAATCGAGAAAAATTTGATAACACCTAATTCACCCCCCCTCTTAGGCGCACTTTGATCTTACACGGATGACTCGGTCGAAGGAACCGTCACATCCGTCTGAATAGTCTCTTTTAGGTCTCCTGTACCGGCGGCCCCTCCAGTGTCATCACCCTCACCATCAGCATGTCCCTCTTGTGTAACACCCCGAATTCGATTATGAGTAATTGTTGTTTATTTGAGGATATATGATGATTTTGACAATAGGTAGTTATGTGGTCCGATGCATTGTGGTGAAATTGTTTTAATAATATTAATAATGAGAATAATCATGTAGTATTATTCGAATTATTGTTTATTATTAAAATAATAGAAGTGGAAGTATGGAGGTTATGTTGGTCATTCGGGAGTAAAAGAGTATTTTTATATAATATAAATAATTAGTTTATAATTATACTACTATTATTATTATTATTATTATTAATAAAATGATTTTTCTAACCTATGCAACATTATATAGGATAATGGATAATTAATATACTATTTGTGATAGTTTATTAGTTAAGGCTTTTGTGAATAATTTTCATTAAGGACTTGAAAATAAAAAATAGAAAATGGTTTTTTTTCTAGTACTAAGGCTTTTGTGAATAATTTTCATTAAGGACTTGAAAATAAAAAAGATGACACTGACACCATCTACGCCACTTTCATGTAAAAAGGATAAATGGGGGAATGAATGATTATATCCAATAATTTGTGCCTGATCAAGAAAACGCAATCTACTGTCAGCGCCTTCTTAATTTCAATCTAATGGTAACATTTGCAGCTAAGAGTATATATTATCCAACAACAACTGCATGATGTTCCAGAGAATGAACATAGCATCACCTTTTGCATAAAACAACTTTACCATAGAGAAACCTTAAAACTCTGCAGATGCTACACATATGAGGATTCCACAGAAGGAATATGCAAACACTTGACATATGGAATGAAACATAGAGTGCTTCATTAAGGTGTTTTCCCCCACCTTCTTCAAATGATTCCATTTCTCATCTCTTCCTATTCATCATTGCAGGTCAAAATTGACGAGGAGAGACAAAAAATCACGAAGTCCATGAATTTGATCTCTTGTGCACAGGCTGCTTTAGCTGTCTGTCTTCTTCAAGTGCTATGATACCTAAATGTGAAGGATCATCAAGCATCATCCTAGCCACCAAGTAACCAGCAATAGACCAGGTTTGGCATTTTCGAGCTTGTTTCCCAATATATCGACCATACGTTCCATCATAATATTCAGGCCAGTTGTCTTTTAGCAATCTGGCCTCAGCAATTTGAAGGGCACGTTTTGCAATTTGGGGTCGCCCAGTTTTGATGGCCGCCGCAGACAAAAACCATAACATAACTGTAAACACCATAACCAATATCATTACCATATTAAAAAAAAAAAAGTAAATACTAAAAGAGTTCAAAATATAAAGTGGAAATTTCAATCTCTTTTTTCTGGTTTTAGAGTATCCCTTGTTTGGAGACAAGCTAGTAGAGACTTTTATCACAATGACATGATTTTGTTGAAACTACATAGTGTAGTTTTCATCAAAATCACGATGATACATCGTAATTCTGCCAAACTTACCATCAATCCAAACATGCACTCATATCATCTACATCTATTATATTATTCCTATGTTTCTACTGCATTTGTTTAATGATGAAACGGAATTTGCTTTTATGATTCACACACACACACACACTTGTTCTATGAAATTCAGAATGGTAGCATAAGAATACCTGGCCAAGATCCCCCATTGTGGTAACTCCATCTAGTATTTTTTGGGTCACATCCTGTTATGATTCTCCATTCATGGGTTTCAAGGGCTGGATAACAAACTTTGACAGGCATATCCCCAATTAGTTCCTCCCACCGTGATTCAATGAGATCCATGATTGCAACTGACTGTTCAGGAGTTGCTAAGCAGGACAAAATTGCAATGCAATTACCAAGGCAAAACCAGCGGAAATCCATCCTAGCAGGACTCACATTCCCAATAAAGTATCCACCGCGATGAGGCATGAAATCAAAAATCCAATCCGGTAAAGAATCAGGAATAACATTGAACTTGTTCACTGCAGTATGTGAGTACTCCTCTGTTTTGAAGCGATATATATCGTTAAGTTGCTTCAAATCCAACCAAAAATGGCTTCTCATATGATAGCTTAAGGCATGCAAGCGTTTTATAATTCGTTCCATAAACTCTTTTCCTTCAGCATCTGGCTTAAGCAATTGCAAGGCACATCTTAAAGACATGAAGAACAATGCTTGAATTTCAATTGGATACCCATAAACACCCTGAAATCATGAAATCATGGATAAATTAACAACTAGGAATAAAAGTCATAGTAAATCCTCTGTCAATGCCAACATCTAGTATAACTCTGCTAGATTGTTTATCTCATTCTCTTTTGATTCAGTAATAGCCTAAAAACAGATTGTGTTTTGTTTAGTTTTTGCACAGAATTGGTCATTTAAATATAAATAAACCTACAAAGGTGGGAAATATTGAACAATAATCTTATCCTATAATCAATGCCTATTTTCAAGACAATAAATTGTTTGTAAAGTTCAGAAAACTCACCATTCTACGATCAATCATACAGCACCCATCAGCACATAGTAATGTTGGAAATGTATCAAAACCTTCTGACAAGCATAAACTCAGAATCAAACGCATACCCTTTTGACATTCAGGCTGTTCAGCCAAAGAAGAGTCTCCCGTAGATTTCGTGTATGCACGAAGTAATATAATCCACCAAAATCCAGAATCAACAGGAGCAACCCTGCCTATTGCACTTTCACCAAAATCTGCTATCAAGGTTTCGCGGTTTGTGACTGGATCATGGAACACCTTAAAACTAGCAGGCATCACCCCTTCTGCCAGCTGAAACCTGTCAATCTTTTTCTCCCATGATTGAAGACGAAGAGTCTTTAAGAGAAAATTCTTAACAATGTCTGGTTCCCCGTGCATCAGAAAAGCCAAAGCACTTGGAACAAAGTCTCTTACAAAAACCTAGGTACAAATATAATATCCCACATTAGGCCTCCATAGTAAACTCAAAACGATAGATACTACTCCCTCCATCTCATAAAAAGTGTCTCATTTGCATTTTCTCTTTGCCTTAAAATAATTGTCCATTTACATTACCAATATAACATTTATTATTATTTTTCCACTACTATTCATTAACTTCTACTTTATTCAACTATTTTATTACCTACATTTAATAGGGGTATTCTAGTAAATGAAACCAACACATCTAATCATTTTCTTAAGAACCGCACATTGCTAAAATATGACATTTCTTATGAGACGGAGGGAGTATCACAAGAACCGTAAGTACAACAAATCTATAAAAAAGAACATGTTGTAAAATCGTACTAAAAAAGGTTACAAACGCATGTTACCTGATCATAGTTAAGCTTCTCATCAGAATCTTCCATGGCAGCAATAGTCCCAACAGGCTCACCACGAAAATGTACCAAGGAACGCCTCAGAGCTTCCCAAGCTTCAGGCAATATTGAATTAGAGTCCAGTATCAATGATCTTGGAGTGTTAAGACCTGATTTTTGCATAGGAGAATCAAGATGATCTCCAATGCGAGAAAAGTTATCAATTTTTGTGACCAGTTGCCGAGGAGAAAAGCCTATTGATAGTTCACTCATTGATCTTTCATCACATGATCTTTGTCTCTCTATATTCAAAGTCCTTGGCTTATCTAACACTTTAGAAAAATCAAATTCATCAATTTCAGCCACAGGACATAGTGTGTCTAGACTTTTCAAATTTCCATTACTATTTTGATGAGACAAATCTTTCGAAGTAGGAGAAGACATCTTCCAGCAAAATCTTAGCACTTCCAGTAGTAGTGCTCAAATTCCTACCCACAAAGTATCTTGAAGTTAATCATAAAGAAATAAAATTAACAAAAATGTAAAACAAGCCAATTTGTATTGTATTGCAATCTTAAAATTAAACTCAAAACATTTTTCATACTCATACATCATTCTTTAAGGCTTTGTTTGAATTAACTTATTTGAACTTATCTATTCACATAAATTTTCTGAGATTATTTACAAAAACTTATGAAAACAACTTATGACATTATTCATAAACTAGTTTCAGCTTACTTTCATAGGTTTTTCTAGAATAGCTTATGAGAAAAGCCTACAACTTATAGAAAAAGAATTTTTACCTTTATCTTAATTTTAATATAAAAAAGCTTACGCACTATGAAACACGGACATTAAAAATACGACACTGATACGTCGATACTGATAATAATTTAAAAAAATAAATTAATTAAATTTAATCACATGTGTTAGTGTCGGAGGTTTCAGAAACCGACACTCACACATTTTTTAGAGGCGTCAGTGCTATATAAACAGTTATCGTAATAAGCTGCAAATAAGTAGTTTGTCTAACCAAGGCCTAAATCCTAAATTCCAAATAACGTGGAGTTGTTCAAACATACATACAGGTTCACCAAAATGATACCAGAAAATGGATTATGAACACGAAACAAGCGCCGTTCCAATTCAAGATTCCTACCGCAAATAACAAGAAATTAATTTGAACGTAACTCGAAAAGGAAAAACGAACGACGAAATATAGATTTTGCATGACATTGTTTGAATCACGGTAAGAGAAAGTTGAATCTTGGAAGAAAATGTAAAAAGAAAATGAATCGGTAGTAATAGTAATGAAAGTGAAGAATGTAAAAATGTGAATCGGAAAATGAGAAAAACTAACCGAAGAAAGAAGGAATGAATGAATGAGAGAAGGGTGTGTGTACGTATGTGATGAGGGTGAATCGTATATTATAATAATAAAATGCAATAATGCATGAACTAGTTAGTTAATGAATTGATAGATAAATAAAGTAAGGTTTCAGTGACTCACGAAGAAGAAGGTGTAGAGAGAGAGAAGCACGTGAAGAACCTCTGTCTTTTCCTCGTGAATTGTGAATTGTGATTGTGATTGATTTCTTACTACCACAAAGTGTCGCCGTTTTTTGTTTTTTTCTATTCAATCATACATTTTTTTTCCTAAGTTTCCAAATATTTTCTTTTTTTAAATTTGCTACTTTTTTAGAATAACATACTTTAATAAAAAAATATCAAAATAATATGGATTTGGAAAAAATTACATACTTTGAATGTATATTCGCAATTGAATGGGCGATTGGTAACAAATTATTAACGAATTCGCCAATTCAATTGGCTAAGGCATGCATATTAGTCAATTGGCGAACATGTGGTTGTTTTAAAGCAATTCGTCATATGGCGAATACGTGATTTTTTTAAAAACAATTCGCCATATGGATTGACGAATATGTTCTTGTGTTTTTTCTTAACTTTCTTAAAGACGAATCTGCAAATTTAAAATCATACAAGTTGAAAAAGAAAAATACAATCTAAATTAATTGTTATTAATGGTTATTATACAAGAATTAATACAATAAAATATTTTTTTTTCTCAATTAATTATTACCTTAACCATTTAAGAAATAATAGAATATTACCTTAACAATTATATAATATTATATATTACCTTAACAATTACAGTTACATAATATAATATTCAATAAAATATTACATTTAAGCTAAAAATAAAATAACACACTTACATAACTAAATTATTTGATATGATTTAATAAAAATAAATTATTAAAAAAATTTATATTTTAAATTATTGTTAAATTGCAACAAAAATAAAATGCAATGTAGAAACATTAAATTGCAACAAAATATTGTATTTTAGAAAAAGAATTAATATAATTCTTGTAATTTAATATAATATTTTATTGTTATCTTAAATGTAATATTTTATTGAATACTATATTATAATATATACCTGTTAAGGTAATACTTTATCGAATATAATATTATGTAATTGTTAAGGTAATATTGTATTATTTCTTAAATGGTTAAGGTAATAATCAATTGGAAAAAAAAATTATTGTATTAATTCTTGTATAATAACCATTAATATGTGTTTGGAATAATATTGGAAGACCATTTCTCATGTTCACAAGAAAATATAAACGCTAAAAATCAAAGTTTTTATAGGTTTAATATAATTCTTATAATTTAATGTAATATTTTATTGAATACTATATTATGTAACCATTAAGGTAATACTTTATCGAATATAATATTATGTAATTGTTAAGGTAATATCGTATTATTTCTTAAATAGTTAAAGTAATAATTAATTGGAAAAATATATATTTTATTGTATTAATTCTTGTATAATAACCATTAATTTAGATTGTATTTTTCTTTTTCAACTTGTATGGTTTTAAATTTGCACATTGGTCTTTAAGAAAGTTAAGAAAAAACACAAGAACATGTTCGCCAATCCATATGGCGAATTGCTTTAAAAAAATCACATGTTCGCCAATCCATATGACAAATTGCTTTAAAACAACCACATGTTCGCCAATTGGTGTGACGAATATGCATTCCTTAAACCAATTGGATTGGAGAATTCGTTAACAATTTGTTATCAATCGCCCATTCAATTGGCGAACATACATCCAAAGTACGTCACTTTGGTAATTTTTTCTAAATCCATGTTATTTTGGTATTTTTATTTATTAAAGTATGTTATTCTAAAAAAAAATTCCACAGATTAACAAAAATAACAAGTGAAATAAATATAATAATTTTATAAAATTATTCTTGATTTGTATTGGTTACCCATGCATTAACATAAATATAGAGTAGTAAGATTTAATGTCTTAGAGTACCACATATAATAATTTTAAATCATAAGATTAAAGTTAATGCACATCCAATAAAAAAATATTAATTTTAAACTAAAAATGTGATTTGATAGAATATAAAAATATTAATTTTAAACTAAAAATGTGATTTGATAGAATATATATTATTTATTGATTAATAGTGTAAAATTAATTTATTTTGTCGATGTATATATATTTTTTCAAATATATTACTCTCTTCTTTTCAAATCATAAAATAATTTATATCAAAATTTATCTTAAATTATAAAATAATTTTTAAATTTTAAAAAATTTAATTAACATGCATTGATATAAAGATACAATCAATTAATCTTAATCAGTAAATTTGGTAAGTGGTTGACTTTTATTTTAATATGATGTAAATCATGTGAAATATTTTATTGTGACTAAATATAATAATTAACCTTACTTTTTTACTTAAATTATAGAGAAAAAATATCAATTAATAGCGTAAAATTATTTTATATTATCAATCAATTATCATTATATATATATTGAAATTTTTAAATTAATTATATAATATGACTGAATAATGAATCTCTATTGAATGTTAGTGTCACTACCGCAAAAAAAAAAGGGCAAAGAAAACACTTTTTTTTTACCTATAAGAGCGCTATAAAGCGCTGCTAAGGTTGCGCTCTCGTAGATAAAGACGTTTTTTAAAGTGCTCTATAAGGTGGGCCTTTAGACCGCGCTTTTAAAGCGCTGTCTATTGTATACGTATAAAATTTTAATAATTTTTTTTACATTACTTTAGAGAGCACTTTTACCCAAAAAGTGATTTCTTTGGTCTCTTTTTAGACAGTGCTTTTCAAAAACGTTCTCTAAAGTATATCTATAATTTTAATTATTTTTTCTATAACTTTAGAAAACGCTTTTTGGAGAAAGCGCTTTTTTTGGACTTTAGATATCGTTTTTTCTTAAAAGCGCTGTCTTTATTTTGCGTATAATTTTAATGATTTTAAAAAAAATCTCATTTTATCCATTTTTTTATGCAGAAACCTGTATAATTTTTTAATGCAGAAACCTGTATAATTCACATTTTTATAAAACTGTATAAACTATTTCAATCCATTCCAAACCATTTTTTCAAACCAATATAAACCATTTCATTTACATACCAAAGTCATTTACATATAAACCATTTCATTTCAATCCATTCCAAACCAATATAAACCATTTCAACATTCTCAGTATTTATCACTGGAAATCACAATATAAATCATTTCATTTACATACCACGAGTCATTTACAATAAATGATTCTATTTCATTTACATAATCCTATACCTTAAAATATTCTTTTTTCTATAATATATTCACACAATTCCTCCATAATTTCATCAACTTTTGAGACCGTGTAATGAGGACACACGAATTCTTCAAAGTACTAAATAACAAAACAACATATGTATTAGTTAGTATCTGATAATATGCATAGTATACGATAAATATGCATTATGACATAAAACACAATTCCTCCATAATATGCATTATGACATATCCGATAAACACAATTCCTCTATATTATATATCATATACCTTAAAACACTTTTATAGATCTTATACCTTAAAACACAATTCCTCCATAATATGCATTATGACACATCCGATAAATATTAAAATAAATCCTAAGTTATAAATCCATGCATACCTGAGTAGGAATATCTAATCGATCCAATTAAAGGATTTCTCTCATGAACCTCAAAACGTAGTACCCGCAGTCTATGTCATTTTTCTGTTGAGGACACTACACATAGACAAACAAATAAGAATTAATATATAGTTGTTTTATGTTATCAAGTAGCATCACTAATAAGCAACATTGTGAAAATTAAATTAATCTACCTGCACTTGGATCCATGAAATAGTGTTTGCTTTAGCCCGTGCTACTCGAACATCTCTTTGTGCTCGGTACACTAGTATAGATCTATAAAAGAAAAACGTAAATTTAGAACAATCTCACATAAATAATTAAATATACAAATACACACGAATATTTCGAACAATCTCACTTACGTATCAACGACATCCTTCATACTCAGATATGTTGACCAATCATGCTCCAATGAATTCATATAATATACCACTTATTTTGTATGATTAATGGCAACCAACAACCTATGTCCACTGTAAAATATAACAAAATTTTAGATGGATAATTTCTACGCAAACGATACAAAGATTAGAATGAAATTAGAATGAAAATCTTACTTGTGTCCAGTATTATACAGTAAAAAAACAAATTTTCTGTTTTGGCCGCCATATATCTCTCAAGTAAGTGGTCTCTTACTGAAGTTGAATTAAAACTAATTGTCGTTGCATTGACACAGGTGGAAGCAAAGAAACGGAATCAGTTTGACAATTGTGTCTTGCGCATGATTTTGTCATACAAGAACCTTAAATAAAAACATATATAATAAACATTAGACTATTTTCATTAAAATGTGTAAATAAATTGTTCAACTAAATAAATAATAGATTGATCGGAGTACCAGATGTAGGCATGCATAACAGCGATGCCTAATGTTTGATGCCTGAAAATCCGCTCCATGTCCCCTTTTCCGATTATCTCGGAATTAGGAAAACCAAAAACACCATCGTCCATGTTTATGTGACGAATACAACCTTTCATCACATATGATATTGACACAAGTGTCTCAAGACACATCCGAAAGCGACTTGTAGGAGCTCTTTTTGCCGACATGGTTCTTGCATGAACTTTTTTCTTGCTCTTGACCTGTTGTGAAGCTTGAGCAGGGACCTAACAATCATATAAGTTAGGTAAAGTAGAAAATCATAAAACTTTTGAATTCAGATTATAACACTTTAAATGTACCTCTCTTTGTTATGATGCAACAAACTATTTTTCCGGCAAAATCCCTTTAGATGCGGGTTTTGTAGGAGTCTAAAATTACCATATAGTAAAAAAATGTACGTAAGGTTCAGAATGATTTTCATAATGGTTCAGAATTGACATTTGAATACTAAGATATTCATAATGGTTTTAACCTTACCCCATCATCTATGAAAATGAGGTATGACGGCCATGCAACAAACGAGCCTATTGCATCTCCCAACAATGTTATCTCTAAAACCGTGTCAGGAATAGGTAGTATCGCACCCATATCCATAGCAATATCAACTGACACTTTCAGACATCCATGAGGGAGCAGATTATGGTCTCTCATCTTTTATGAAATAAGGGAAAATAGGAAGATAAAACCCTAATTCAAAATTGAGAGAGGTTATTTGTTATTATTGTAATCTTGTTTAAAGAGAAATGATAAAATAACAGTATATAACCAATCCCTGTTGTTATCCATGGTTACCCTAAACCCCAACTCTTGTGGGTTTCTTGATCATAAAAAAACCTATTATACTTTATTTCTAAGGTATCTGAATCACAACAAAAATATTACACACTAAGATAATTACAAAGTCAAAGATAAAATTTCACAAAAAATCTCATAAACATAAATTTCTACCTAGTAATAATTTGTTTCATCATAGGATCAAGTTCTTTGTGTAACAAACACTATGTAGTTACCATATTCGTCAGAAAAGATATGATTATCTATTGATAATGTTCTCTAAATGAACAATACAAGCATATATAATTAGTATTTGGTAAAAATTGAAAACTAAATATAATAGAGACACCAGAATTTTACAACTACTCACTTATTAAGGAATGATGCTAAGTAATATTCTTTCTCATCCGTTATCCGTGATGTTAAGTATTCTTCAATATTTTTAGCAAAATTATTTATAAATCGTACTCTAACTGGATCCAAAAATCCACAAGTATCTGATTTATGTAATTATATACATACACGGTGAATGTACATAAAAGGTTAAACAAGGTACAAAAAATACACGAGGAATTAAATCTATACAAAACAATGAATGTAACATTGTTCGCACGTGGATTTCGCGCGAACGATCCATTGGCCTCCTACGCGCGAGATTTACTTGTGGGACCGGCCAAACAAGTCCCGGGAATGCTCTGTCTGATTAGTTATGCTACGAACTCTTGTAATGTAGAATGACAATGGGGGTTTCTTGTGTATCGTTTTGGTATTTTAGGCTTATAGCAAACACACACGGAATGCTTGAACGAAAGGACATTAAAAGCGAGTAAAATAAAGGTAAAAATATATAAATAAAAGGCAAGTATTTTAAATTAACTTGGAATTAAAATGACTTGAAATACAAAGGTTGTTTGGACGATGTCATACATTTGAGTAGGGGTTAACTCGTTTCACTGACGCTCGGTACTTTGAGTGTGTCCTTTTACAACGTGAAAAAATGTGATCTTTATTAATGAAAACGAAATCTACTTATATAGACAAATGAAATAATTGTCAGACACTTTTCCAACAAATCAGGTTTTGACACCTGTCAACCTATTCTTATGGTAACCACCCATTACTTCGTCCCACTACTTGGAACAGTTTCTCTTCCACGTCTTCCTGAGCGATCTTGTCGAAATTCCTTCGACCTGGGGTATGTGGGACGTGTCGAAGTGCTTCGACATGGTTCTGGATTCCTGCAGCTCATCGTTGATCTATGGCTAACGCTTCCTTCTCTTTGGCTAGGTCGAAACCCTTCCTTCTGGGTGTACTCATGGACTTGCTCTTGAACATATTTTACTAAGTAGGTTGAAATATATGGCCAACAAATTCCCCCCCAAAAGGCCAGTTTTGACATAGAGGTAGTCGACCGAGAAGCTTGGCATTTAGGAATTTCCTGCGTGCTTTCGACGCTTTCTTCAACCGTTGATTTACCTCAATTAACTATTCACATTCTATCGGACTGAGACAACCTGTCATATCCGTCATGATTCCATTTTTGGCGCCACAACTTCCAATATGGGTAATGATGATCTAGGTCGTCGGGAATCCCAACAACTCTCATTTTCTGGCTTTGCACGCATCCCTAAAATCAGAACATGTGCATGCATTTTGGCTATAAATAGCCCCTTCTTTACTAAGGTAAACTTTCTTTCTCCTTGCCAAACACATTTTTGCACTTAAGATTATTTCTGCATTTTGCGAAACTGTTCATCTTCTTTAACTATTTATCTTCTTCTTCAGCGTTCTTACCTCCAATAACACTATGTTTGTCAAAGCTGAACACCACATTGATGGAACTTTCACCACTAGCGACTGTCCACTGACTTTCTCTATCTCAGAGGAGGAAGTCCAACAGTTTCTTCCTCAACCTCCTACTGGAGATGCTGGGCAGGTTTCCTTTTGGAAACACCAAATGCTAATCCCATATTCCATTGGAAACAAACTTTACGCATTCCATGGGCCTCTACCCGAAATGCCAAATTAACATGAAGAGGTTAGTACCTTCTTTCCTTGCTTTGAACGCTCTAGTCCCCCAACGTTTCAAAAAGGGGGACAATGGGATGTTAGGTTTATGCCTCCAAAGACCAGAGTTTTTCTCTCTATGCCCACCCCAAAAAATCCCCAGTATTTAGCTTGGCTCGACAAAGTACAAGGCCAACGTGGTGACCAATGATAAAAGGGATAGATGTATAACACCCTTCTACCCCACATACATTTTATATAAAAATATTATCAAAGTACAACAAATAGAAGAGTGTCACACATTATTCAGAACATCACTTAATTCATCATCATGTCCCTTAACACGGGTTACACAATCAACTTAAGCAAAATATGCATTTTTCGCAGCGGAATCATACTTAATAATTCAAATTAACATTTCACTTCTTGAAATAAAATTATCCAATCAGAAATAGCATCACAATTTAAAAATATTCTTCAACAAAACATGAAAAAGAAAACAAGTTCAATAACTAATTCCCAACCTGGTGTTACATGACACAAAGTAGAACAAAAACTCCAAAACCACTCCTAAAGAAATAAAATACACGCTCCAAGACTCTGAATCTTCTAGCACTGCGAAGCTACTCTTTATCATCTGCAAGTTACCCACATAAGAGGCAACATTTCCAAGCAGGCAGGGTGAGAAATCATAATTCATTATAATAATATTAGGATATGGAATTTAAACAAATTAAGTACAACAATATCATAACATCATCAACAACAAAATTCAGCACAACACATTCACAAATACATTCTTTTAAATGCAATGTCAACTATAATGAAATGCATAATATGCAAGTGGTACTGATTTTTTCCATGTGATGGAGACTGGCCATCAACCCTCCGCAAGGGAGCACACCAAAATCACCAAATAACTTCAATTCACACAATGGGATTGAAGCTACCAATAGGCTGAAGTCCCAACAAAATATGCCATGAAATGCAATGACGCAATACTCCTCATAATCACCAAAAAATCAACAGTGCATCATTCATTTCATGTTCAGCAAATAATCATCAAATAATCAGGTTTTTCATCATAACAACACACCTCTAACCCCCGTTCATCAACAACTCCAAAACATCAGTTTATAACTCAATTACGATTAAAATCACAAGGCTAATTTAACGTTTTCTAAAAATCCAGTACTGGAAAATATCTCACATCACTTATTTTATTTCATCAAAATAAAGTTCATCTTGTTAGCTTTCAGACGCTTCAAACGGAACCTCAATCGGAGTTACGGATCAAAAGTTATAATTTTTTCAAAAATTAAAATCTGCCTTAGTTACAGTGTTAACTGGTTAACGCGTGGGGTTAACAGGTTAACACATCATTTTTCTCCCAAAACACGTATATTTTCCACTGGTTAACCGATTAATGTAACACCCCCTTTTCTATACTCCCAAATAATCAATCAATCATTTAGGCACAAATTAAAAATTCCATCAGAGTATAATTAAAGCATAGTATAAAAGAGGCATGTCACGTTATACATGAAATGAAAACATCCAACACCTTCTCAACAATAGATATGCAACAGAGGAATAGCTAAATACTTGCATCCACAACTCAATCTTTTAGAATAACAGTGGAAGAAACTAAACATTGAACAACATCAAACATATATATATATATGTATATATATATGTATGTATATATATATATATATATATATATATATATATATATATATATATCATCAAGTTTGATCCACCACATAATTCATGTTTACATAAACATTCATCACCAAGATACATATACAAATGCATCACAAAAAGGCATCAAGCCAACCCTAGCTACCCGGTGCTACATATCAGAGCCGACCGACCAAAAGAATGAAAACATGTTTCACAAAAAGACCTCCAGCAAACCTACTCTGTAATGCCTCATAGAGCATCATAAAATAGCAGAAGGGTGAGAAATATTATCATAATAACAGCGCATATAATTATATATCTTAACATAAAAATACACATATACATATTCTTACCACAATTCATCACCCATCACACATATACATTGTTGGATTTATTAATTCAGCGTCACCCTTAGGGATTCGATGGGCTTAACATCCCAACCCATGGCGCTTAATAGGCGCAGCCCCTTGAAAGACTCTATACTATAAGGAAATAAAGTTGCGCCTTCACTAACAACAATTGCTTTTAGTGCAGTGGTAAGCGCTTGATCCTACAAGTGGTATCAGAGCCCGGTCATGGGTTCGAATCCCCCCGGCTGACACTGGGGGGGAGATTGTTGGATTTATTAATTCAGCGTCACCCTTAGGGATTCGATGGGCTTAACATCCCAACTCATGGCGCTTAATAGGCGCAGTCCCTTGAAAGACTCTACTATAAGGAAATAAAGTTGCGCCTTCACTAACAGCAATTGCTTTTAGTGCAGTGGTAAGCGCTTGATCCTACATACATCACAATGTATATATACAAACCAAGCATATTCATCATGCACAATTTCACCATTTCACATCATTCTACATAAACATATACATTCATGTTTATTCACCAATTTCTATCACTTTGCATAAACATACATTATTCATGTTTATTCACCAATTTTCAATTATAGATGATAAATGTAAATCATAGAGACCGACTCACGGCTCTATGCAAATGCAATGCGGTACCGACTCAATCATCTCAAGTTCACTCAGGAACTTATTGGAACCATCACTCGTTACCTAAAGTAACTCCCCGTCGGGCATAAGATGGTCATCCATTGCTCACACCTCACATGGGCACACAATGTTTATGGATTGCTCACACCCCACACGGGCACACAATCCGATTTCTCACACCCCACACGGGCACACAATCATTTGTGATTAAATCTCCCATTGCTCACACCCCACATGGGCACACAATGTTTATGGATTGCACACACCCCACACGGGCATACAATCTGATTGCTCACACCCCACACGGGCACACAATCATGTTGTAATCATCGCTCACACCGCACATGGGCACACGATGTTACAACAGATTCACATAAAATCCCACAATACAAGAATGCATACATTATGCTTCACATGCAAAATGACCCACAACATTCTTGAAAATGCATACATATTCATAATATAATTATACATTCATCTCATATAATCACAAACAAACTATACACATTCACATCAATTACGCCAAATGACAACGAACTCTTTCACTATCAATATGCATTCATATTCACTTCACGAAATGCATTTATTTTCCAAATGGCCACTATACCACAATCAATCCCACAATTCCTTAACTAACATGATTACGTTTTATCAGAAAAGTCGGGTAACAGTCGGCTAAAAATTACATCTTTTAGCATCATTAGTTTCTACATGTTTTTAGCTTCGAATCAATATGTGGAACATTTAAAACAGATACTCGGATCAAAAGTTATGAATTAAAACACAAAATTCCAACTTCCAGGTCTCACTGAGCGAGGAGCGTGCTCGCTGAGCGAAAATGTTTTTGGAGAGCTCGCTGAGCGAGTACTGCGATTCCAACAGCAGCTCAGTCGTGTAACAGTCATACCAAAGGGTTCCAAAACCCCACCAAACCTCAACAAACATGATCATTAACATGTATTAACCATCATACTTTATATCAAGTTTCAACAGATTAATCTACCAATTTCTTAGATTTTCATCAAAAACCCTAAAACCTCATATTCTCTAAACTTCTCCAAAACAAAAACCCAATCAATCTAACACATACACAATGATAAGATAATAATATTTCACACCCTTACCCGATTGTTTCGATTCCTAGGAGCTATCTTGAAGAATTTACAAGCTTTCCCTCTTTTTCTTCTCTTTTCTCTTCTTCTCCTTTTCTTTCCTTTCTATTTTTTTCTATCTCTCTTTTTCTTCTCTTTCTACTCTTATATCTTTCTATCTATTTCTATTTCTATTTTCTATTTCTATTTTTCTACCAAATATCATTTTCTCTCAAAATTATAATTCTACATAATTTCTAACTTAACATTAATTAGCAAATGTCTAAAATATCCTCCAATCTAATTTTACCCGAAAATTCTCAAAACGGTAAAATAATATAACATATCAACATATCACATAAACACACCAATTTCATAATTAAAACAATTATCACTCAATTTAAATAAAAGACTCAACAAAAATGGAATAATCGAATCGGGGCGTTACAATTAACTCATGGGTTTAACCGGTTAACGCATGGGGTTAATCAATTAATGCATGCGTATCAGCAAATTCTCTGTTGTTTTACGAATTCAGCACCAAAACCCCCCAAATTCTTCATACGAATTTCACCACATTGCACCCCAAAACTCCTTCCAATCAAACATCAAACATATACAACAACAATGCAACAATTCAAACATCAAATACATCATTTTAAATCATCTTATCAATCCTAATTCATCAATTCATACTCTTATAACTCAATCTATGTCATCAAACCTAACAATCACCAAAATCATACAAAACCTAATCTATTCATAAACCAATTCCTACAAAATTATAATAAGTTATGAAAACTCCCCATACCTTAGAGAATTCCGTATATTGACATTCTTCTCCAAGGTTCTTCGTAACTTCAAGACTCTAAGCTTCCTCTCCTTCTTTTCCTTTCTTCAGAGCTCTTCTTCACCAAAGAAAATACGATAACTGAGAACTTTTGATCGTATTCTCCTTTTGGGTAAAATTATCCCAGTTTATGTTTTTCCAAACTTATCCTTACTTTTTTCTCATAAATACCACCTTGTCCTTTCTCCAATATATTTTTATTAATAACAATAATAATAGTATAATAGTACACCAATTATTTATATTATATAAAAATACTTTTTTTTCTCTTAAAATTCTCCACTATTAACCAAAACCTCTAAATTCTTTCTAAATCAATTAAATAAATGAATGAATAATTAAATTTAGATTTTTGGGGTGTTACAACTCTCCCCTACTTTAAGAATTTTCGTCCTCGAAAATTACCTGAAGTAAATAGTGTCGGATACGACTCCTTCATCTGATCTTCCCGCTCCCAGGTCCAACTCTCTCCAGCTGGTCCATGTAACAGCCCGGGCCCCTCGCAAGGCAATCCCGGCACTGCCATCTCACGATCTTCTCTACTCCCCTCACTAGTAGAGTTTTTGCCTTCCGTGGGAATTTGTAACAGCTCGGACCCCTCGCAAGGCAATCCCGACACTGCCACCTCACGATCTTCTCTACTCCCCTCTCTAGTAGAATTTTTGCCTTCCGTGGGAATCGAACCATGTACCCTGGGGTTCAAGTACATGTTCATTCCATTCCCACTACCAATTGAGCTACTAGCTCAAGTGGTAGTGGGAATGGAATGAACATGTACTTGAACCCCAGGGTACATGGTTCGATTCCCACGGAAGGCAAAAATTCTACTAGAGAGGGGAGTAGAGAAGATCGTGAGGTGGCAGTGTCGGGATTGCCTTGAGGGGTCCGAGCTGTTACAGTCCACCCCACAATACCTTCACATAGGCAATCTCTTTACCTCGTAGTTGCTTCAATTTTATGCCATCAATCCTTACAGACAAGTAAAGCTTCAACTGTCATATTATCTCTCACCTTAACCTCATCCACATGAATTACATGCGTCGAATCCGGAATATATTTCCTCAACTGCGACACATGGAACACATCATGTAAATTCGCAAGTGATGGCGGTGAGCCACTTGATAAGAAACCTCTCATATCCTCTGCATAATCTAATATGGACCAACAAAATGCGGAGTGAGCTTTCTAGACTTCAAAGCTCATCCCACACCAGTCATAGGAGTAACTCTTAAGAACACATGATCTCCCTCTTGGAATTCAAGTGCTTTTCTTCTCTTATCATGGTAAATTTTCTGACGACTCTGCGACGTCTTCATCATTTCCTGAATCATCTTTATCTTCTCAGTTGTTTCTTGAAAAAATCTCAGGTCCAAGCACCAAACTCTCTCCTGACTCATACCAACACAACGGAGTTCGACAACGTCTACCATACAACGCTTCATATGGATCCATTCCAATACTAGCACGAAAACTGTTGTTGTTTGTAAACTCTACCAACAACAAGTGACTATCCCAATATCCTTCTTGGTCCAGCACACAAGCTCTCAGCAAATCTTCTAAAGATTGGATTATTCTTTCCTTCTGACCATCTGTCTGCGGATGATAAGCATAACTAATCCTCAGCTTAGTACCCAAAGCATCCTGCAAACTCTTCCAAAACCTTGACGTAAATCGCAAATCTCTATCCGACACAATACTCGAAGGCACACCATGCAACTTTACAATCTCATCAATATAAATCTCATCAAACCTTTGCATATAATGATTAATCGTCATTGGCAAGAAATGCGCCGACTTAGTTAACCGATCTATAATCACCCAAATCGAATCATTACCTCTTGCAGTCTTAGGAAACCCAGTCACAAAATCCATGGAAATGTTATCCCATTTCCACTCAGGAACATTCAACGGTTGCATCATACCTGAAGGTTTTTTATGTTCAATCTTTGACTTCTGGCACGTCAAACAAGCATATACAAATTCAACAATATCTCTTTTCATACCTGGCCACCAAAACGACCTACACAAGTCTTGATACATCTTCGTAGCACCAGGATGAATACTCAGTCGAATTTTATGTACCTCCTCTAAAATACTCTTTTTAATTCCTGGAATATCTGGAACACAAACTCTATCCCGTAATCTCAAAACTCCTTCTTCATCATTTCTCTCACCTGCATTACCTAGATCAACCAACATTAACTGATCAACTAATTTCAAATCAGATTTCCGACCCTTACGAATTTCTTCCAAAATTCCACTAGTCAGCTTTAACATACCCAATTTCACACTATTTTTAGTCTTCTCACACAACAAACTCATGTCTCTGAATTACTCAATCATTTCAAGTTCTCTCACCATAAGCATTGAAATATGCAACGGCTTCCTACTCAAAGCATTAGCCACTACATTTGCCTTACCAGGATGGGAATTCAAATCAAAATCAAAAATCTTTTAATAATTCAAGCCACCTTCTCTACCTCATATTTAACTCTTTCTGATCAAATAAATACTTTAAACCTTTCTGATCACTAAATACTTCAAATTTCGAACCAAACAAATAGTGCCTCCAAATCTTAAGCACAAACACCACTGCAACCAACTCTAAGTCGTGAGTAAGGTAACTACTCTCATGAAATCTTAACTGTCTAGAAGCATAAGAAACCACTTAATCATTATACATCAAAACTCCACCAAGACCCATCTTGGAAGCATCACAATAAACCACAAAGGACTCATTTGGATTCGGCAAAACCAACACTGGTGCAGTCGTCAACTTATTCTTTAGTTTTACAAAACTCTCTTCACAAGAAACATCCCACACATATGCTTGACTCTTTCTAGTCAACTGCGTCAATGACAAAGATAACTTAGAAAAACTCTCAATGAACTTACGATAGTAACCAACTAATCCAAGGAAACTACGAATCTTAGTAGCAGACTTTGGAGTCTCCCACTAGAATACCGCATCAATCTTTGAAGGATCCACATAAATTCCACCACTTGAAATCACATGGCCGAGGAAACTCACTTCCTTCAACCAGAACTCCCACTTGGACAACTTAGCATACAATTTCTTTTCCCTCAATACTTGCAACACAATCTTCAAATGCTCAGAATGTTCTTTTTCGGATTTAGAATATATCAAGATATCATCTATGAAAACCACCACAAATTTATCAAGATACTCATGAAAGATCATGTTCATATATTCCATAAACACACCAGGTGCATTAGAAACCCCAAACGGCATCACAATATACTCATAATGAACATATCTCGTCCTAAAAGCTGTCTTCGGAATATCATCAGCTTTAACTCAAATTTGATGATAACTAGACCTCAGATCAATCTTATTGGACACACAAGCACCTACCATCTGATCTATCAAATCACTAATCCTCGGGAGTGGGTACTTATTCTTGATAGTCACCTTATTCAACTATTGATAATCGACACACAACCTCATGCTACCATCTTTCTTCTTAACTAGCAACATTGGAGCACCCCACGAAGAAACACTGGGTCTAATGAACTTCTTCTCTAACAATTCTTCTAATTGTTTCTTCAACTCGTTCAACTCAGAAGCAAACACTTTATAAGGAGCCATCGATACATGACTCGTACCCGATACTAAGTCCATAGAAAAATTAATTTCACGTTCCGGAGGTAAATCACTTATATCATCAGGAAACACATCTTGAAATTCACAAACCACATGCAACTCTGCACTGACGATCTTATCATTAACTTGCAATGATGCAAACACCGCAAACATCAATGCTTCATCTGATAAAAGTTCATCCACTTGCTTAGCAGATAGGAACATCATCTCGCCATTCTCACTCAGTTCAGGAAACCTCATAGTATTACTATAACAATTAATATGAACATAATTGAATTCCAACCAGTTCATACCAAGGATAACATCGATTTAGTGCAAAGGTAGGCACACCAAATCCATCACAAAATTCTTCTCAAAAATTGTCAAAGGACACTTCAAACAAACAAGCATGGTAGTCACAAAACCATTAGCACGAGTCTTTATTACCATACTACCATTCATGTCAGATAATTTCAAACCCAATCTATTAGCACACTCAAGAGAGAAAAATGAATGTGTAGCTCCAGTATCAATAATAGCAATCAACTCAACATTATTAATAAAACAATTACCTCTAATCAAGTTGTCCTTCTTCGGAACCTCCGAACCAGCTAAAGCAAATACTCTTCCAGCATTCTGAGCAGCAGCAACAGTCTTCTTTGGTTTCTGGCATTAAGTACTGATATGTCCCTGTTTACCACAATTGTAACATTTTAGATAATCACCAATCCTATTCCCAGGCTTACCACAATGGTAACATTTTAGAACCCTGTTGGTACACACATCCTCCTTGTGACCTGACTCTCCACACTTGTAGCACTTAATAGGTACATTAGCAGTTCCCCTACTTTACTTATTCTCATCTGATACCTTCTGTTTCCCTTAATCACTTGTAATCACATATAGTTTCCCTCTAAAATGGTATTTGTCCTTCTTCTAACTTAGCTATTTGTAGTGAGCAGATCGAGCTCGGCTATCCTCATTATAAATGCGACTCTTATCCACTGATCTCGCCTGATCAGAAGGGCCTTCCAATGACTTGATGTAAGGGCCAGAGAATGAAAGAAGAGAAGGGGGTGTACCTGCAAAGCACTCTAATGCTTAAGTCAGAAGAGGTACAATATGGTATGGTTAATTCCAATGGGTGAGAATACCTGACCCTTTATTGAAAAAGGGTATTTATAATGTGCCCCCAGCACTGGGCCAAGGTCCCTCCATGGGCTTAGACCAGCTAGGCCCAAGGAGGAACTGCCAAGGAACGTGTAAGAAGCGTGAAGACCTAGCTAAAAGGTCCAGTCCTTGGTCAAACTGCCCTTATCTTTCAGGAGATAATAAAAGGCAGTTGGGTGACGTAGTAAGTGAGCTGGCAGATGTACTCTATGCCCGTCCTCAGTGTATGCCCATCGCATAAGCAGATGGTTTGTCCAAGAGGTGCCTCTGCTCGAGTATATGGCTCCTTTCTCGACATGTTGGGTCGTGGACCTATACATTCTTGAGGCCCAGTCCAGAACAGGAGCCCCCCAAGTCGAGTCTCCGGGTCGGAGTGATGACTTGTACTACAGTCGGGCACAGGCGTCAAGGACAAAGTAGCAGACATATAGTCGGGTCAACATGATGTTTACAGAGCTGACCTTAGCATTCTTTCCACCGGGTACGTGATGCTCCAACATTGTCGAGGATGAAGGTCCCCCGACGGGCTCGTGATGTTTTCAAAGAAGTCAAGGACGCCATACGGGGTCGAGAACATTCCGTAGAGTCGGGGAGGCGTATAATTTCCCGACGTCGTTTCAAATTCTTTATGGATTGACGTGTTTCAACATTAATGGTGCGTCGCTTCGTTTAGTGTGCAAACAGCGGCGTAGGAAGTAGGTAATGATGTCCTAGCACGTCATTCCACGCACCTGTGACTATAAAAAGGGGTTGAGTGATTTCATTTGAACTTTTTCGCTCAGACGTTCACCGGAAGCTCTAAAGAAATTCTTCTTGTCTTCGCCCGTCTCAACACCTGAACCACCGCTGCTGCTCGAGCGCCGCCGTCTCTTTTTTACTTTCATTATGTCAGGTACTATTTTTGCCTTTTAATCATCTATTTTCCATGTTTTTCTGCGTTTAATAACTATGAATTCATGTTTCATCTATATAGAATGATTAGATTTAACTTAGAAACGGTTAAATAGGCTATAGATGTGAAAAATAGGGTTAGGATTGGACTGTCCCGGTGTTGCACCCCAAAATTTTCCCTCCACAAGACAAGTAATTGTGTACTAAGAGGTTCACAAGGTTCACGGGGTTCACAAGACATCTCATGAGGTTCATAAGGTTCACAAGGTTCACAATTAGTCAGAAAGTTTGACAATTCCCTCAAACAATGCATCCTCCTAAGCAATGCATCTTAAACTAGGGTTTTGACTTTCATCAGACTAAATGGACTTCCAAGACTTCAAGTGAGCTTCATAACATCCTATATGTGTTCAATAATCCCCATGTCAAGTTTCAAGACTTTCCCAAAAGATTTGCTCAGTCAGATGATCAGATAGGTTAAAATCAGTTAAGGCAGTTAAAAAGTCAAACTGAGGTCAACTGTGGTCAAACCAAAGTCAAACTTCATGATTTTTTTGCAACATCAAGTATATGAGGTAAAATTAACATTTGATCAAGGGTTGATCATGATTCATCAAGGATATTTCAGATCATCAAGAATCAGGAGTTTCTAAATTAGGGTTTTCATAGGAAAAGTCAACTGAACTTTGACCAGCCATAACTTTCACATGCTTCATCAATTTTTTTTCCATCCAAAGCTCATTTTTAAGGAAATTTAATTCTCTACAACTTTGTGTCTCACAAGCCAAGCCCAAAAATGCTTCATTTGGAAGGTATGAGCTAGGACATTATAGGTCCTTTTAAAAGTCAACAAAAAGTCAACAACTTCCAAAGAGCATAACTTGAGAATGGTAAAAGATATGGACATGAGACCAAAGAGGTTGGTTAGAGGACTCTCTAAGCTTTATAAAATGTCCAAGAACACCTTCATAGCATTAAAATTGAAGGATTTTTGCCCTTGCAAAGTTGGGAAATTTTTGGGAAGTTTATGAAGCAAATAAGGCCTTAAAACTAATTTTTGCTAAATGAGCCCACCAAATTGCCATCCAATCTTTATAATGTCATCAAGCACGACCCAACCCATGAATTTTCTGATTTTTTATATTTTATTTGATATTTATTTGAATTTTATTCATTAAAATACAAATTAAATTAAAATAAAATATGAAAATCATATATTTGGAAGAGATTATGATTCTAGAAGGTCATAAACACCATTCAAGACTAATTGATCACATCCAAATTCGTGCTAGACCAAGATAGTAAGAATATATTGGATTTTTTTGACATTTTTGGATAAGAGATTTCTTCATAATCAAGCAATCAATTGTCATCATTACAAAGCCCATAAATCCATGACTTTTTGACCTAATTTTCATCTCTATATATACTTGAAGACATCCCAATCACAAGAGGACGAATTTCCAGCCTCCACACATATCATTCAAACTTCAAAATATCAAGAAAAAAGTCACATTCGGTTTTGGATTTAGAGGGACTCTCAAGACAAAATAAAGATTGCAAATCGTTCCTTGAAGGTCACTGAGTGTTTCTGGATCATAAAATCATCCATCCATGCACTAAATCATGAAAACCGAATTCATGTTCTTCATCTTTTTTTCAATTTTCGATTTCATTCATTTAGCTATTATAAATTGTTTTTGTGTTGTTAATCTTGTTTGTTATGATGTTTAGATGATTTCTGGGCAAGAACATTGAGGAATCATGCCCTAAACCGAAGACCACCATTGTTAGGGTTAGAGTTCTCAAGTTGAGAATTCACGATTTGCTTAAGATAAATGAATTCTAAGAACATGGCCATAATGTATAAACTTCATGTGATTGATCTGGGCTTTTAATTTACAGTAATATTGTGGTTTGCTTGATGATTCAAAAACATAGGTTTTGCTGGTTCAAGAACACGCAAGAAAATTCGCAGGAAACTTTGAAGGAGAATTCGCAGGAAATTGGATGAAGAAGATGAAGTTTTGGCGCTGAAATCAAATTCAAATATGTGTTTTAAAATATATAGTTTGATTGTTGGTTTAATTTCAAACGCGCGCAGTTAGCTCAGTTGGTTGGTGTATTGGTCTGTGAACGAATGGTCCTGGGTTCGAATCCCCCCAGGCCATTTTGTTTTGTTTCATTTTTTGGTGTTTTTGCAGGTTAATAATAAACGAATTGTTGCCCCAAACATTATCACATGCGCGCGCCCGGCCTGGTGGTAGCAGTATGCGTCCAGGAGAGGCAAGGCGTAGGGCGTGGGTTCAATCCCTGCCCCAGGTAAGTTTTTTATTTCATTTTTTCTAATTATTTTGTTTTATTACTTTGTTTTATAATTAATTCTAGTTATATTTCTTATAATAAAAATATATTTAAATAATCATATGTAAATTAGATCAACTTTCATATTTTCTAAAAAAATCTCTAATTCATTTTCTAAACTTTAATTTTAGTTTATATTTAATTTGTTTAAATTATTATTGTATTTTTTTTTTTAAATTTAATTATTTAATTATTAAAATATGTAACCTTAATTTCTAATCCTAATTTTTTATTTAACTTAAATATTAAACTTAATTAATTTTTCTAATACCTAATTAAATAATTAATTTTGTTTTTTTTTAAATAATTATTATATTGTTTATTATCATTACTTTATTTTCTTCTTAAAAATTCTTCAAAATTAATTGTTAATTTAACAAATATTCTCTTAAATTGTATATATTTTTGTTTATTTGTGCTAAACTTTTCTTCTTATATTTATTTTATCACTAACCTTTTTTTTATTAAATTGCTTATTTTATTATATAGTTATTATTTAATTATTTTTATTATAATGTAACTGTAAAAGCGTTGTAATAGCCGTAGTTTTTTATCGTTTATTTTATCATTTATAAATATTATTGCTTGGTTAGTAATTATAGGGGTTGATAATATATTTGCCTTAAAATTAATTTAGATCACTAATTATAAGATAAATATATGAACTTGTACACGCACACACGTAAGTCGATCTTTGATCGCCATCTCACTTCTTAAGGATATCCCTCATGTTGCCTAAATAAAAAGGTCAAGTAAGGTGTCTAAAAGCAAAGCCCCTTCTCCTAAAAAAAATCATCTAGTCCCTTTAAAGATTATAAGATCAAGTCCCTTCGATGTTGCCTTCGTAAATGATCTTGTCCCTTTCGAATAAAAGATGATAAGTCCCTTCGAATTGCTAAGACACCTTACAGTTGCCTAATCACAGATGACCCTTCACATGTCCCATACAACATCCAAGGTAATGACTACCTATTCCTTAATAATAGGGATAGTCTTACCATTGAAAGAACATTTAAGAACAGAAAAGATTCAAATTAGGGTAGGTTCCTCTTAAGTACTTGCTCACTCTTTCAAAAACATTTCATAACACTTCACATTTTTAAACAATTTTCAAAACAAAGTCTTTATATATATCCGTACAAGGATCATTATAAAGTACTTAAGAAATTTTTTAATCACACACTACACTTCTCAAAACAATTTAAAGTGAGCTAAGTAACTAAGAGCCCATGGATAACCATGGATGTAAAGGGTGCTAACACCTTCCCTTTACATAACCTACCCCCCGAACCCAAAAATCTTTTAAGGTCTTTCCTGTTCTTTTATGCCCTTTCCTTTGGATAAAATAAAAGTCGGTGGCGACTCTTGCTATCCGCAACATTTAACTAAAGTCAGTTCTCCCACCGTGTTACACCCGAGCATAAATTTTATGTGTATATGAATGTGCCGTGCAAAATTTTCATAAACATGTATGAGATTTTTGACCAGGGAAAAAGAACGTTCACGTGCACATTACTGCCTCGAACACGTGCGGAGATTTTTGCCCGGGGCAAAAGAACGTTCACGTGCACATTACTGCCTCGAACACGTGCGGAATTTCTCAACTGGGCCTGGTGGCAGTGGGTAAAGTTTTGCGTTGGTGCCCGTGAACGTCGCCCATACGCCATTTCACTTGACCTGCGGTGGAAGGGTGGATTTGATATGACGTCGAATTCACTCTCTGTCTGCGTTTCAGGTGCAACCGAGCGTCTTCGACCGAGAGGGGAAGAAACTGGACCTCGGCCCGTGGATGCGGACATCGCGCGCTTATCTGTCGAGGAAGGAAATGCCAGGGGTGGTATTGTACATGTCTCATCATTCGGGAAAAATGACCTCTCTTGGGTTGCGGACGAACCCTTGGACGAGGAGTCTTACTTTTGCGACGAGTCGACCCACGCTTATGCCGTGGTGGAAAATCGAAGTCGTGAAGATCCTGAAAACTGGCAGTGTCATGCTCCCAAAGAGGCGGACCGGATATGTCACCGTTTCCCAGGGAAGCAGTTCGCCATGTACGAGTTCGCTTTCCGAGAGGCGGGGATTAGACTGCCCTTCAACTCCTTCCAGATGTCTATCTTCAAGTGGCTTCGGCTGGCGCCGTCACAGTTACACCCTAATGCCATTGCTTTTATGTGGGCGTATGAGCTGGTCTGCTGCTTCCTTGGTATTGGGTGTACTCGAGCCCTCTTCTTCCATATCTTCCATCTCCAGCGGTCCGGTCTTCGGGGACGTCACAACTGGGTCTCCTTCAAACAGCCCGTGCGACTGTTCAAGACGTATGTGGATTCTGCCCGCCATTTCAAAGGGCGGTGGTATGTGGTGAGACCGATCACCCGGGCCGCCCTGCACTCTCTTTATTACTACAAACGAGATGCGGATGGGGAAGAGAAACTCATGTCGAAGATACCGCTGAGGTGGAAGCCCGACCACTTTGACCTCTCCACCAGCCATTATCGGGTCAAGTTTGCGTTGCTAAGTGTCGAGGATAGACTCGCTTATAAGAGACTGATGGAGTACGTGCAGAGCTTCAACCTGACGGTCTGGGTTGATCGAAAGGGCGTGCCTTATCTTGACGAGGTCGGGATGCCACTCTGCGAGCCTCGTCTTATCAATACCAAGGCATTGCTCAAGTGTAGAACCGAGGAGCAAGCCATGGAGTTATTAAGTAGGTGTTTCTTTTATTCTTATGCCTTTTTGTTTATGTTTTCGCCCGCTGACGTATGTGTCCCTGTTTTGTAGGTGTTATGCCTTCTGCTCGTGATCGGGTTCTTAAGCTGGCTAACCAGGTAGGTGCCCTAGACAGGGTTTCAAAGAAGAAGAAGAAGACCGCGCCTCGTGTCCAGGAGGTAGCTGGTGACTCGGGGGCTGGGACCTCGAACACAGCGAAAGCGCCCAGATGGGACACTCTCCAGGTCAACTTTAGCGGGGAGCGGCAGTCAGGGTGGCCCTGGAAGTTACTTACCGCCCCCTTCTATGTAGAGTAGGCTTTTTTCAAGAATGAGGACGCCATTGCTGTGCCAGCGCCCGAGGCGAAGGCTATTTTGAACCGGGAGGCTGGTGTTCGGCGCAAAGAATTGGCTAGGGACCTGGTCGTCGTCATCAGGGTGATGGAAACAACCATGGTCCTGACTGACACCTCTGTGTTCATTGCCTCCTTGGAAGACGCCCTCCTGCAGGTCCAGTCTGAAAAAGACAAGCTGTCCAAGGACCTGTCATATTATAAGGAGGAGCATCAGCTACAGGAGAGGCTGAAGAAAGAGTTGGACGAGGTCAAAGAGGAGCGAGACTTGCTGAAGGCGGCCGAGGCGAGTTTGGAGGAGCAAGCCGCTGAGCATCAGAAGGTGGCTGAGGAGAATGCTGGATTGCATGCTCGTCTTGCTTTGCTCGAGGACAATGTCCTTCCTTTGGCGGATGAAACTGAAGAAGAGCTTGCTCTCGGTTCCCGGGGTGAGTTGGTAGGGCACATTCGCTCCCTCAACCAGGACCTTGTGGCTGTATTCAAGGAGGGTTTTGATAACACTGTCGAGCAGCTGATGATATTAAATTCGGAGTTGGTGACGGAGGGATCGGCCCATAATTATTGTGTCCAGGACGGGGAGATTGTGTGCCCTTTCGAGGCTGAAGAGGAGCTGGGGGAAGACGAAGTAGAGGAAAATGTTGAAGAGTAACTCCGGGCGGAGTCTTAGGATTTTTAATTTGTTTTGTTTATATGGCCTGCGTGCCCGTTTCGTATGGCCTGCGTGCCTATTTTTTATGAATATTGGCCTTCGGGCGTACTTATCTTTTGTTTTGGCCGTCAATGAATGAATATTTCACATTTAATTGTTCACCTTGCTCGGTTTTTTATTTAGTTCGTATCTGTAACACGGTGGGAGAACTGACTTTAGTTAAATGTTGCGGATAGCAAGAGTCGCCACCGACTTTTATTTTATCCAAAGGAAAGGCATAAAAGAACAGGAAAGACCTTTTAAAAGATTTTTGGGTCCGGGGGGTAGGTTATGTAAAGGGAAGGTGTTAGCACCCTTTACATCCATGGTTATCCATGGGCTCTTAGTTACTTAGCTCACTTTAAAATGTTTTTGAAAGATGAAGTGTGTGAATAGAAATTTTCTTAAGTGTTTTATAATGATCCATGTACGGATGTATATAAAACCTTTGTTTTGAAAATTTGTTTGAAAATATGAAGTGTTTGAAATGTTTTGAAGAGTGAGCAAGTATCTAAGAGGAACCTACCCTAATGATTAAATCTTTACTGTTCTTGAATATCCTTTAAGTGGTAAGACTATCCCTATTATTAAGGAATAGGTAGTCATTACCTTGGATGTATTAAGGGACAAACGTAGGGTCATCGTATGGTCAATGAAGGCAACTTAAAGGATGTCTTTAGCAATTTGTAGGAACTGTCATCATTTATTCGAAGGGACAAGATCATTATTCCGTAGGCAACCTCGAAGAAACTTGATCTTTTAAACCGTAGGGACTATGATGATTTATATTCGAAGGGACTTTGCTTAAGACACCCCTATATTCGAGGGACTTGACCATTTAAAGAAGGCAACCAAGAGGAATACCCTAGGAAGTACAGATGGCGATCAAAGATCGACTTACGTGTGTGAGTGTTATTTTTCAGATATTTGTCTTGAATTTAATTTTCTAAGTTCGATTATTTACAGTTAGTTTTTGCACTCCCTAAATTACTAACCACGCAATAAATATTTACAAAAATAAAAGCAAGAAAAATAAATTCCTAAACTATTACATGGCTATGGGACAGATACATAATAATCAGGCGAGAAAGAATAAATTTACAACCTATACATTTTTTCCTAATATTATAAATAAAACAAAATTAAAATAAAGAAAATAATGAAGCAAAAATAGAATAGATAAAAGCAAATAATAATAAAATAATAAATAAACAATGGTAATAAAGTAATAATAAAATAATAATAATAATAATAATAAAGTGATAGTAAAAAGGTTAGAGTTTTAACAGAAATTATTTTAGGTTAAACAAGTTAGATTTTTTAGAAGTTATTAGAAAAATATGAGTTTAAAATAAACTAGTAATAATAAAAGAATTTAAAAAAAATATTAATGTACAAAATATAAAATAAAAGAGTTATATGAAAAATATTAAGTTAGTTATTTACAAAATAAATAAAGAATATAGAAAATATCAAATTATTAGGTTAATAGGTTTATTTATAACAAGATTTTAGAATTATTATTATTCAATTAGAAAAATGGTCAATTAGATTTTAATTACAAAATATATAAGGATTTATTATTATAAGTAAGTAATAAAAAAAAGTTATTAAAATAGTTAGTATTTATTATTTATTTACAAAGAATATAAAGATTATAGAAAAATATTAAATAATTAATTTAATAGGTTTTCACGCCCTACATTACTAAACCACGCAGTTAATATATGATCAATGGCAGGAATTTAAATGGCAGAAAAATAAATGGCAGAAAAATAAAATGGCAGAAAATAAATGGCAGAAAATAAAATCCTAACTATTACAACGCTTTGGTGCAGTTACATAATAAAGATGGCGAAAAGTAAAACTGAAAATATTACAAGTTAAAACTTAAAATATTACAAGGGCGAAGCAATTACAGTGTATGAATAACATAAACATGAGCGAAAATAAGAAATAATAACAGGTTTGTTAAGGTTTGAGAAAAGGTTTATGGTTTAGAGGAAATAACACGATTAAAGTTTATGAGAAAGTTTTAAGGTTTACATGAAAAAAAATTAAGGTTTATGAAAAGTTTGAGGTTTTAGGAAAAAAATCAGGGTCAAAGTTGTAGGTTTGAAATTTAGAGTTTATGGCGAAATTGTCAAGGTTTATGAAAAAAAATCAAGGTAGTTAGTTATGAAAAAAAAAAGAAGTGCAGATCTAAATATATATATAATAAAAAAATAAAAAGAAATTTTAAAAAAAATACAACGATGTTGCTAACGCAAAAAAGCGATCATCGCAACTGAATCGAATCAACACAAATGTCACGCCTCATATACACAGATGTGAAAACGGCGTATCGACACGATCCGATCTAAATAATCTAATCAAATAATAAAAAAGAGTATTTAACAAAACAAACAACAATCAAGAAAAAAGTATTTTATAAATTAACAATTCGTATTATATAAAATATATGTTATAAAAATTGTTGTATATTATATATAAAATACTCATAAAATATAAACATGTGTATATATGATCATCACATACATATTATGTATATTATAAATAAAAAGTTAAAAAAACAGAATATGAATATGTTTATGAAAAGTATTTGTAACGTTTTTTCTATGCATAGTAAAATGTGGGAACTATACCAATTATGCCATGAGAATTTTATGTATTACTAACAATATGAGATATCTATCTGCTATGATAAACCGATACAATACATGTATAGACCAAATGAGGCGCCGCTGCGGTTCCCTTTTTTCTCCTTCTTTTTTTTTTTTTCCGGTCCCCCCTTCTATCAGCCATGCTAGTAAATATATATAGGAACAAATTAGGTTAATGATAATGGGCTAAGTTTATTTTGAAACCCAATATTAAATTAAAAACTGAATAAAGTTAAATAATTAAAATAGTTAAAATAAAAACTAATTAACCTATTTATTTATTCTAGACCCAATATAAAAATAAATAGACTCAAAAAAAATAAAAGTCGGGCACCAAAATGCTCGAAAAAATAAAATGAACACGTCAAAATAATCAGCGCGAAATAAATGACTCGGAAAAATACAGCGTTTGGTCGGATTTTGAAATAAAAATTATGACCGTTTAAACTGCTCAGACTAATCAACATATGACCAAAAATAGTCGTAAAAATATTTTTAGCATGTCAAATTAAACCACGTGAACCGCAGATTAATGTTACCGACATTTGCAAACTTAAACTTGACATTTTTTCGTTGAATAATTTTAGGCACAATTAAAAAGTTAATTTGACCAGTCTGTTTGTAAATTCCGAGAAATTATTCCGGCTAATATTAAGACAGGAAAAAAAATGTTATGCTATGAAGATGATGCAAATGAATGTGAAACAAAAAATTGGTTAGAGTTAAAAATAGAGGGAAAATTTTGGGGTGCAACAATATCTTGTATTTTATGAACTGTTTTATGCTTGACCATGTTTGTCTCGTCGGTTTAGGGAACCGACGAGGTAGCGGGCGTTGTGCCCGTTCAAGATCGAAACCGAGTTCGTGGTTCGGAACTCTGGCCCCGAGGCTTGGGTTTTCCCATCACGAGCTGGGTGCCCTGCCGATCTTGGTACTGCGACGTTGGTGCTCGATCGAGGTCCCAACCGTCGGGGAGGGTTGTGTTCGCTGGAGGGGCGTGTTCGTCTCCGGGTCGCGCGGTTCCTCTGTAATTTTGGAGGTGAAGAGCGTGGTCGTACCTCCCACGCCTCCCCGTGACATATTCAGCTGTAATATTGTCTAAGTTTCTCTACGTTCCATGGTCGAGCAAGTTCTTCGCCTTGTAGGTTTTCTAAATAGTAGGCCCCGTTGCTCGTCTTGTCGCGGACGCGGTAGGGGCCTTCCCAGTTGGCAGCCAATTTACCCTCTCTTGGGTTTTTTTGGTTTCTTCTGAGGACCAGGCTGCCCACCTGGAACTCTCTTTTTATGACCTTTGCGTCATGGCACAAGGCTATTTTTTGTTTGAGGGATATTTCTCTAAGGGCTGCTTCGGAGCGGATCTCATCGACGAGGTCCAGCTCGGCTCTGAGTGCCTCGTCGTTCATTTCTTTGTCTAGGGGTTCTTCTATGCGTCTCGTTGGTTCTCGTATTTCTACCGGGATGACTGCTTCGGTGCCGTATGTTAGTCGGAATGGGGTCTCCCCGGTTGTGGAGTGAGGTGTTGTGCGGTAAGCCCATAGGACGCTATGTAACTCCTCGACCCACGCTCTCTTCGCCTCGCCGAGCCTGCGTTTTAGTCCGCGCAGGATTACCCTGTTGGCCGCTTCTGCTTGCCCGTTGGTTTGAGGGTGCTCGATAGATGTGAAATGTTGTTTAGTACCTAAGCAAGCCACGAAGTCTTGGAATCCACCGTCCGTGAATTGCGTCCCGTTGTCCATGATGAGGACCTGGGGCACGCCGAACCGAGCGAGGATATTTCGTTTAAAGAATCGAAGAATGTTCTGTGCTGTTATTTTAGCCAGCGCCTCTGCTTCGATCCATCTGGTAAAATAATCTACCCTTGCGATGAGGTATTTATTCTGGTACGATCCGGTTACGAAAGGCCCGAGGATGTCCATGCCCCACCATGTGAAGGGCCGTGGAGAGGAGAGTGTTTTTAGTTCGTTCGGGGGCGCGAGGTGCATGTCGGTGTGCCGTTGGCACTTGTCGCATTTTTTTACGTGTTCCTTGGAGTCGTGTTGCATAGTCGGCCAGTAGTATCCTGCTCGAAGAGCCTTTCGTGCCAGTGATCGTCCGCCGGGATGTTGGACATTAATTCCTCGGTGCATTTCCCCCAATATGTCGAGAACTTTCTCTTCCTCGACGCATTTGAGTAATGGGATGGAAAACCCCCTACGGTAGAGTTTCCCTTCGAGGAGAATGTATGAGCACACTCTACGTTTGGTGATGGCCGCCTCTTTAGGGTCGGCGGGGAGTTCGCCCTTCGTGAGGTAATTATAGATGGGCGTCATCCAACAATGAGTATCCCCGATCACGTTGACCTCAAGTGGAGGAGGTGGCTTTTCGATACTAGGTCGGGGAAGGATTTCTTGGATTACTGATTTGTTTTCGCTCTTCTTTCTCGTGCTAGATAGCTTTAACAAGATGTCAGCCCGTGTGTTGTGCTCGCGAGGCACATGTTGTACTTCCCACTTCTCGAACTTTGAGAGTATTTCTTTGACCAAAGCTAAGTACTTGATAAGGTTGTCATTCTTGGTTTGGTACTCTCCTCGTACTTGTGATGCCACGAGTTGGGAGTCTGTTGATATTTTTACTTCCTTTGCTCCTAGGTCTTCGGCGAATCTCAGGCCGGCGATGAAAGCCTCGTATTCGGCTTGGTTGTTTGATGTCGGGAAAGCCAGCGCTAGTGAGACCTCGATCAGGACCCCGTCTTCATTCTCGAGGATGATCCCGGCTCCGCTGCCCGTCGTACTGGAGGCGCCGTCGACGAAGATCGTCCATTTATGGGTGTCGTTTGTCGGTGTCGGGCTGTGGGTCATTTCCGTGACAAAGTCGACCAGTGTTTGAGCCTTCAGGGCCTTCCTGTTCTCATATTGTATATCGAATTCGGAAAGTTCCAGCGACCATTTTAGCATTCTTCTGGCCATGTCTGGTCGCTCGAGGAGTTGTTTGATTGGTTGGTCGGTTCTCACCTTGACCGTATGGGCGAGGAAGTAGTGACGTAGCCTCCTTGCTGCATTTATGAGAGCCAGGGTGACCTTTTCGATTTGTTGGTATCTGAGTTCGGGGCCTTGGAGCGCTTTGCTCGTGAAATAGATGGGTTTTTGTCCTTCGTCAGTTTCTCTTATTAGGACGGCACTAATGGCTTCGGTTGCCACAGACAAATACAGGTATAAGGTCTCTCTTTCCAACGGTCGTGATAGGACCGGGGGCTCGGAGAGGACCTTCTTCAAATGGAGCAGTGCCCGTTCACATTCGTCGGTCCATTCGAAGCTGGCCTCCTTACGAAGGAGTCTGAAGAAAGGCAGTGCATGCTGGGCAGATTTGGCGATGAAACGGGAGAGTGAGGCGAGCACCGCGTTGAGGGATTGGATTGATTTTTTAGTCTTCGGGGTTGGAAATTCCGAGAATGCTCGGCATTTGTCGGGGTTGGCCTCGATTCCCCTCTCGGTGAGGTAGAAACCCAGGAATTTTCCTGCCCGGACGCCGAACGTGCATTTTTCAGGGTTAAACCTCATTTTGCACTGTCTCGCCTGCTCGAAGACTTTGTAGAGGTGTCGAGCATGGTCGACCTCCTCGTGTGATTTGATGATCATTTCGTCCATGTATACCTCGAGCATATCCTATATCTCTCCCCTGAAGACTTTGTTCATCATGCGCTGGTATGTGGCCCCGGCGTTCTTGAGTCCGAAAGGCATTACGTTGTAATAGTAATTGCCGGTCGGGGTCATGAATGCCGTGTGTCTCTTGTCCGTGTCCGACATAGGGATTTGATTATATCCGCTATATGCATCCATGAAGGACAAGAGTCTGAAACCTGCAGAATTGTCAACGAGTTTATCTATGTTAGGGATAGAGAAAGCATCTTTGGGGCAAGCCCTATTAAGATCAGTATAATCAACACACATGCGCCATTTTCCATTATTTTTCTTAACGAGGACTACATTAGAGAGCCAGGTTGTGTACTGGGCTTCAGAAATAAAATTTGCCTCTAAGAGGTCTTTTACAGCTCGCTCGGCAGCCTCCGCTTTCTCGGGGGACTGCTTGCGCCTACGCTGTGCTATGGGCTTGACTGCTCGATCCAAAGCTAGTCGGTGGCACGCGACCTCAGGATCTAGGTCGGGCATTTCTGCGGCGTTCCATGCGAAGAGGTCGGAGTTCTCCTTGAGGCACGTCGCGAGCTGCTCCCTTGTTTCCTCGGGCAATCCTTTGCCTATCCTTACTGTTCTTCCAGGGTCGTCGCCCAAAGGGATGAGCTCGAACTCTCCGTCTGGGATTGGCCGGAACGGGTGTTCGGGAGTCTGTTTCTCGGTGGGCTTCCATTCTTCAGTTTCGTCCTGGCCAATGCGGCAATCGAGGTCAATGGCGTTGATTCCCTGGAGGTGAGGATCTTCGGTCCTGGGTGTTTTGTTGCTCTTTGTATTGACCGTAACCTGTCCTTTTACTGCAGCGTCGTAACACCGTTGGGCAGCCTCGATGTCGCCGTGGATGGTGACTACGCGGCCTAGTTTGGTGTAGTACTTCATCTTCAGATGGACGGTAGACGGGACCGCGGTCAGTTCGGCTAATGTCGGGCGGCCGAGGATGCAATTGTAAAGAGAGGGGCACTCTATGACCAGGAATTGGATTTTGATTTCTCTGGCCGTCTCCTGCTCTTTGAAGGTGACGAGGAGCTCGACGTATCCCCACGGTTTTGTCGTGGCTCCGTTGAATCCTTGGAGATCGGATCCAACGTAGGGAGATAGGTTGGTTTTGTCTAATTTCAGAGTCTTGAAAAGGTGGACGTACATGATGTCCACTGAGCTGCCTTGATCGACCAGAATGCGTCTGACGTCGAACTGGGCCATCTTGGCTCTAATCAATAGTGGGATGCCCGAATTTGGGGAGCCGCCCAGAAGCTCTTCCAAAAAGAAGGATATTGGGTTGGATTTGCCCCGGTATTTTGTCAGCGTTGCCTTTTGCTCGGGTGCGGTCAGAAGGAACTCGTCGAACTTGCGTTTCACTGAAAGGGCGGCGGCCTCGCCGTTCATCCCTCCGCCCGATATGACGAGGGCAGTCGGAAATTCTTCCCAGGGGCTGAGTGCGGCGATCCGGCCTCTGGGCAGTGTCTCGGGGAAGCTGAAATCCTCTGGGCATGATACGCAGAGGGCCACTTGATAAGGAGAGTCGTCAGGGGGTGTATCCTCCCGAGGTCTCTTCTTCTCCGGCTCTTCGTGCTTGGAAGTTTCGTTCCTCCTGGTGTATTGCTTAAGATGCCCTTCTTGGATTAAGATCTCTATTGCATCTTTTAAGTGAACGCAGTCTTCAGTCAGATGCCCGTGGCTTCTGTGGAACCTGCAGTATTTGGATTTGTCGGTGTGAGGCTTGGGTGGAGATGGTTTTGGGAACCTCACTCTTCCCTGTTTGAACTCGGAGTTGATGCATTCGGCGAGGATGCGCTCGCGGGGAGCTGTCAATAAAGTATATTCGTTGTATCGGCCCGCGGGACCTCTTCCTTCTCGAGGTTCGCGGGGTTTCTCTTCCCTTCGCCTGTCTCCGTTGCGACGGGGAATGTTCGGATCTTCACGCTTGGGGTGATCGGTATCCCCAGTATTACGGCCACTGCGAGCGTTGTGGGCCACCTGCTTTTCCTCGTATCTGATGTTGGCCTGGGCCTTATGTAGGAGGTCATTCAAGGTGCGGGGAGGCTCTATCCCAACGGCTCGACTGAGCTCGCTACCGGGCAAGAGTCCCCTCTCGAGGAGGTATTTCTTCATGTTTTCAGTGGTGTCCACCTCGACAGCCTCTTGGTTGAATCGTTCGATGTACGAACGCAATGTTTCATTTTTCTTTGTATTATGGCTTCAAGGGTTGCCTCTGTCTTGGGATGGCGCCGAGAGGCTGTGAAATGCCTCGTGAACATGGATCTCATAACTCTCCAGGATGTGATGGATTCTGGGGCCAAGCTTTTGTACCAAGCCGTGGCCCCTTTCTTGAGGGTCGTCGAGAACAGCCTGCATTTGAGATGCCCAATGATGTCATTGCGGTAGTCGAGCATTGCGTTGACGTTGTCGACGTGATCGTCGGGGTCGATAGTCCCGTCGTACACGGCCAGGTTAGGAGGTTTCTCCATGCCTTTGGGGAGTGGAGCTTCCATTATTGCCCGTGATAGGGGGCAGTGCAGGTCTTCTTCGTCGCTCCTCGGTGGAGAGAGCTCATTGCGGTCGGGGCTACGATCGCGCCTCGGTGAGGTTTCCGATCGACCGGTGTCACGGCGGGCGCGTGCCCTACTGACGTTAGGCTCTGGGGAGCGACGTCCTCGTTTCTTTGTTGCTTCTGGACGTTGTTGTGTCCTCCTCTCTTGTTGAGGTCGGACCTCATGCCGATCAGCTTCTAGGGCCATGATTCTCTCATGCTGTTGGTAGAGCATGGAGCTGGCCTGGTTGAGGGCGTTCACCATAGCAATCATGGTGGAGTCTCCTTCGACGGGAACGGGGATGGGTTGAAACGCCTCAGTCCCCTGGTTTTGAACTTGAGGGGGTCCCCATTATTTTGGGGCTCAGGAGACGGGGTGGCCGGACGGCCATCTCGGGCGTCTGCTTCATGGTACTGCAGGCTGTCCTCCATTGTGTAGTCGACGAGGGGACGACTGTGCTCATTAAGTTGTTCTCCGGACATGCTGGAAGGACGGTGTTTGAGCTTTGATCCTCTGTTGTGGAAGAAGGGGAAGCTAGTTTTCCACAGACGGCGCCATTGATCTCGCCTGATCAGAAGGGCCTTCCAGTGACTTGATGTAAGGGCCAGAGAATGAAAGAAGAGAAGGGGGGGTGTACCTGCAAAGCACTCCAATGCTTAAGTCAGAAGAGGTACAATATGGTATGGTTAATTCCAATGGGTGAGAATACCTGACCCTTTATTGAAAAGGGTATTTATAATGTGCCCCCAGCGCTGGGCCAAGGTCCCTCCATGGGCTTAGACCAGCTAGGCCCAAGGAGGAACTGCCAAGGAATGCGTAAGAAGCGTGAAGACCTAGCTAAGAGGTCTGGTCCTTGGTTCAACTGCCCCTATCTTTCAGGAGATAATAAAGGGCAGTTGGGTGACGTGGTAAGTGAGCTGGCATATGTACTCTCTGCCCGTCCTCAGTGTATGCCCATCGCATAAGCAGATGGTTTGTCCAAGAGGGGCCTCTGCTCGAGTATATGGCTCCTTGCTCGACATGTTGGGCCGTGGCCCTATACATTCTTGAGGCCCAGTCCAGAACAGGCCACCAACTCCGCATATCTACGAATTTGTTGACATTCAATCCTTTGCTTAATTTCTGGCCTCAGTCCATTCTCAAACTTAAGACACTTAGAAAGTTCAGCATCTGCCATGTTGTAGTGAGGACAAAACTTCACCATTCTCTCAAATTGGGCAGCATACTTTGCTACCGTCATGTTCCCTTGCTTCAATTCAAGGAACTCAACTTCCAACTTACCACGAGCATCTTTAGGAAAATACTTCTTACAAATGCTGACGAGTATTGTCCCACCAGTCTTCAGCTTCCTCAGACAAAATATGAGTTCCAAATTGCACTTTCTGCGCATTAGCACAGGCCATCACCCTGAAAATCTTCTCAATTTCCTTGATCCACTTCTGCACGCTCGCTGGATCATGAGTTCCTTCAAAAACAGGTGGGTTATTCCTCTGAAACTTCTCCAAGGCACGAAACTCATCATGAGCATTGTTTCGAGCAGTAGTCCGAGAAAGAGTTGCAATAACATTAGCAAGAGCATGCATGTTGTTACCAGCCATTCTACACAACACTCACCACATCGGAAAAGAATAATCGTTAATAAATAACGACTGACAACAGACTGACAACAACAAGACTTGACCGGACAGACCGACCTGTTCTGATACCACTAATGTAACACCCCTCTACCCCACATATATTTTATATAAAAATATTATCAGAGTACAACAATTAGAAGAGTGTCACACATTATTCAGAACATCACTTAATTCATTATCATGTCCCGTAACACGGGTTACACAATAAACATAAGCTAAATATGCATTTTTCGCAGCGGAATCATACTTAATAATTCAAATTAACATTTCACTTCTTAAAATAAAATTATCCAATCGGAAATAACATCATAGTTTAAAATTATTCTTCAGCAAAACTTAAAAAATAAAACAAGTTCAATAACTAATTCCCAACTCGGTGTTACATGACACAGAGCATGACAAAAACTCCAAAACCACTCCTAAAGAAATACAAGACACGCTCCAAGACTCTGAATCTTCTAGCACCACGGAGCTACTATTTATCTTCTGCAAGTTACCCACATAAGAGGCAACATTTCCAAGAAGGCAGGGTGATAAATCATTATTCATTATAATAATATAAGGATATGAAATTTAAATAAATTAAGTACAATAATATCATAACATCATCAACAACAAAATTCAGCACAACACATTCACAAATACATTATTTTAAATGCAATGTCAACTATAATGAAATGCATCATATGCATGTGGTACCGATTTTCTCCATGAGATGGACACTGGCCATCAACCCTCCATAAGGGAGTACACCAAAATCACCATATCACTTCAATCCGCACAGTGGATTGAAGCTACCAATAGGCCGAAGCACCAACAAAATATGCCATGAAATGCAATGATGCGATACTCCTCATAATCACCAAAAAATCAACAGTGCATAATTCATTTCATGTTCAACAAATAATCATTTAATAATCAGGTTTTTCATCGTAACAACACACCTATAACCCCCGTTCATCAACAACTCCAAAACATCAGTTTATAAGTCAATTACGATTAAAATCACAAGTCTAATTTAACGTTTTCTAAAAATTCAGTAATGGAAAATATCTCACATCACTTATTTTATTTCATCAAAATAAAGTTCATCTTGTTAGCTTTCCAACGCTTCAAACGGAACCTCAATCGGAGTTACGGATCAAAAGTTATGAATTTTTCAAAAATTAAAATTTGCCTTACTTACAGTGTTAACCGGTTAACGTGTGGGGTTAACAGGTTAACACATCATTTTTCTCCCAAAACACGTATATTTTCTAATGGTTAACCGATTAATGCATGGGATTAACCGGTTAACACCTGCATATCAGCAAATTCTCTGTTGTTTTACGAATTCAACACCAAAACCCTCAAATTCTTCATACGAATTTCACCATATTTCACCCCAAAACTCCTTCCAATCAAACATCAAACATATACAACAACAATGCAACAATTCAAACATCAAATACACCATTCTAAATCATCCTATCAATCATAATTCATCAGTTCATACTCTTATAACTCAATCTATGTCATCAAACCTAACAATCACCAAAATCATACAAAACCTAATCTATTCATAAACCAATTCCTACAAAATTATAATAAGCTATGAAAACTCCCCATACCTTAGATAATTCCGTAGATTGACACTCTTCTCCAAGGTCCTTTGCAACTTCAAGACTCTAAGCTTCCTATCCCTCTTTTCCTTTCTTCAGAGCTTTTCTTCACCAAAGAACTTACGATAAGTGAGAACTTTTGATCGTATTCTCCTATTTGGGTAAAATTATCCTAGATTATGTTTTTCCAAACTTATCCTTACTCTTTTCTCATAAAGACCACCTTGCCCTTTCTCCAATATATTTTTATTAATAACAATAATAATAGTATAGTAATACACCAATTATTTATATTATATAAAATACTCTTTTTCTCTCAAAATTCTCCACTTTTACCAAAAACCTCTAAATTCTTTATAAATCAATTAAATAAATAATTAAATTTTGATTTTTGGGGTGTTACAATGAAATCTATAAAGCCATTTAACTATCCAAAAATGTTCATCGGGTAAACCCTAGCATGATTTTGGCGTCTCTATACTTTTGGGAAGGTTCGACCAACACCTTCCATCTTCCCTGTGGAATGTTGACACCCACCTTGCTCAACGTGGCAGCCATTATAGGCCTTTCTCCTCTAGGGGAAATTTATGAACCAATTTAGTCGGTGAAGCACACTTTCGACTTCACTCGTGCTAGCCACCATGCCTTCGTCGAAGACCATCATGCTAAATATGATGTAGTGTTTGATCGAGAACACATAGCCTTTCTAACGATGTGGCTCTCTTATTATATATTTTGTCCAGTCTTGTTACAAGTGGCCAAACAATACATCCCCTGGAAATCCAAATACATGAATGTCGCAAGATTTCATTGGGGAAGTTGTCATTAGCTTCTCTTTATCATACTTTGGGGAGATCGGCCTACTAGATAATGTTATTGGCTGAGGCTAATAGGTCTTTGAATATTCCATGGCCTGTATGGCTGCTGCAACATTGGTTGAATGATGTCTATGAACACAAGTTGGAATATCCCCTTCTGCTGCAATGGATAAACGGATGGAGAAACGTCCCCTCGAAGGGGTTCGACTGGCTCTAATGACCCTCCAAGAAGGTTCCTCAGAAAACCTTTTAATGAAGTACCTGAATATGTTCGTCGAGACGACCACTTTCGTTGAAGGTACGACACTGTTTTTTGAAAGGGAGTTCGTGCCTACTTGGTTTACAAATCCTTTTCCTAGTACTAATCCGGCATCAGCAGCAGAATCGAATGTTGTTTGGAGGGCCTTTTTGACCCCTACCATGCTCTCTTAGAAAATTGAGCCCGAGGCCTATGGCTATACCAACTACCAGCCTAACTTGGTGGTTCGACAATTTGGCTTGAGCCAAATGCTACCAAATTCTCTGGTGAAGCACCCTTCTGACATCCTTTGGTCGGGGATCAAACTTAATGTTGCAGCCCACAGAGCATGCAAACGATTCGCAAGGAATCAGATCCTGGGGCTGCCAACTTTTTCGTTTTGAAGCCTCATTTCGTACTACTCAAGAGTTCGATATCTGGTGAGAGAACTACCAAACTGAGCATTTTCAATGGGATCTCTTCTTGGAAAATATGGTAGACGCCTTTGCAACTTTGGCCAAAGCCACCAAGACGGACACCCAGGCTGCTGACACCGACGTACCTCTTCGAAGGGTAACTTTCAACGTCATTCCTTTCTTGATACTCATCTTGTTGCATATGGTACTTATGTTTTCATTTTCCAGGGTTCGAAACATGGGTCGATTGTTGTTCCTCCTTCCCCAGCTGCAAAGAAAACAAAAATCCAAGACCTAGAGGTGAGTCTCTTTTAACCACTTCTTTTCCCTGCTTATGTCTGCATCTACTTATAAGCTCTTCTGTTTTTCAGATTGCCGAAATCGTGCCACCTCCAGAAAGGAGTGCCTCTGATGGGAGTACTCCCTCCCATGTTTTTCCCACTGATCTGGACATTTCTTCGCTGAATCCCAAGAAGAAGAAAAAAACGGGAGCCAAGAAAGTGAAAAAGACGGTCGTGAAACCCTCTCCTTCATTCCCTAAGGACTTGACTAAGGTTTTTAATCTTAGACCCGTTTCTGAGGTGACTAATCCTCATGTTTCAATTTCTTACTCAGTTACTTAGTCCACTAACTGGTGCTTTGTTATGATTTTGACAGGTCAAAGTGGCAGTTTCAACCATTGTTGTCAAAACTCCAACTCTAGAAGTTTTGGTTGACCCCTCCTCTGGGTCTAAAGTTCCACCTAGTCCTCAAAAGGTCTATGAGTTCCAACCCAATTCTCCACAGGTTTTATCAACAACAACAACACAACCTCACATCGAAATTGTCGAAGATCAACAATAACCACAATTTCCCCTTGAAACTATAGCTGTCGAGAATCAACCAGTTGTGGCCGTCAAAGACGCTTCTCCACAAACTCCCCCAACCATGACGACACCTCCAATAATTGGCGCCGCAGATAATCCGCCTTCCATCGAAATGAATGAAGCAATGGTCCTTCAAACCACTCCCCCTGTTCAAACAATCCAAGCACCGCTAATTGTTCATACTTTGGACAAATCCAATGTCGATATGACCACTCCTCAGGCCACTGAAGCATCCACCCCAAAGGACATCCTTACCTAAAAGAAAACAAATCCTGTTGAGGTGTTAAAACGGTTGCAGCAATTTCGCCCTCTTACCAGGGATTACTTTGAAGCTGGTCTAGTGCTTTTGCGTGATCTTGAGGTTGATGCCTCTTTCAATGTTAAGCTGCATGAGCTCAAAGAATATTTGTTTCAAAGGGGATTTCAGGATGCTGATGCGTGTTTTTCGCAAGTGTACGAACACGTCAGAGTAATATAAAAGATTGTCGAATCCATAGAGACCAAGTGTCAATCTATCGTACCTGTTGTTATGGTGTATATCTAAGGCAACTAAATATAAGGGTTTTAAGAAGGGTGCAATGGTAAATAAAATAGTAATTTTAAACAATAAACAAAGACAGGCTCGAATGTAATTCACGTAATCAATGATAATCCAGTACTTGTTAATGGAACTACTTATGGGCAATGTTTTCTCCTTTGAAAAGAACTAATTTAACAGGAACTGTCGCTTTCGCGTATTCAGAACCGAGTTGTACTCTCTAATCAACCCCTCCTATTGTCACGGATAAAAAGGTGCGTACTGCGTTAGAGTAGTAAACCTATTTTTAAGAAATGCAGTATCTTAACTAAGTTGAAAAGTATTTTAACCTGAACTTCTTAGCAAAAAGAGGTTCTTACGAACCAGACTCTAAACTTCCTAACGCGTCCGAAAATCATTTTAAAATCTCTTTTCTTTTTAATCTAAAAACTCCTAATGAACTAGACAAAGCGCTTTTGGCTGTTTTTGAAATAGTTAAAAACAATTAGATTGAAAGATAAAATAGCCCTTTAAGTTTTTCCACGAACAATTATACGGATTACTGGTTCAATTACGATCCTTACATTCTAACCTTTATGGAATTAGTTAGACATGATAAAGTAAAGATTCTTTTTGTAATTTTTCATAAAAGTAATTTATTGCGAGTGCGGAAAGTAAAGGAATTTAGTGCGAGTGCGAGAAATAAACAATATAAAGTGCGAGTGCGGGAAATAAAGAAAGTAAAGTGCGAGTGCGGGAAATAAAGAAAGTAAAGCGCGAGTGCGGAAAATAAAGAAAGTAAAGCAATGCGGAAAATAAAGAAAAGTAAAGCAATGCGGAAAAGTAAAATACGAACTGGAATTAAAATGGCGGCAGGATTAACTTCCTCCAGAGTGCTCCAAAACTCGATCGCACAGACAGATTACAGACTCGATTACTCGATTGCAGAAACACCCCGATGTGGAATGGCAACTGCTTTAAAACTGATATATGCCTAGAGAAATCTAATTTTGGATGATGAAAAACGAAAATCTAAGGTCCTATTTATAGGAAAACTGAAAGCATGAAAAGACTGGGATGCCCCTCCACTAAAAAGTGGAGGTTACTTATTTTTGCCTTGTGGCGCTCGCCACAAGGTCATGGCGCCCGCCATGGTGCTGACAGGGGATTGGAGAGTGGGGATCGTGGGTCTTGGGAGTTGTGGAGTGGTCTTGAGACGTGGCCACGTCATGGCTAACCCCATGGCGCCCGCCACGGTGGGTGCCGTAAGTGCAAAACGCTGAATTTCTAGGTTTACGTCCGTTTTCACTCCTTTTTCGCTCCTTTTCTCGATTCAAGCCCCGATTATTATAAAAACCTGAAAACATAAGAAAACAAAGTAATAACATAACAAAATAACAATAAAAGCTAAGAATGCATGCGAAATCGGAGTCAGAAATACGGTGAATTTTAGTGTGATCAAAATCTCCCACACTTAAACCTTTGCTTGTCCTCAAGCAAACATTAAAGCTCAAGAAAAAATGGTGTCAACACGTGTCTTTGGGCTAAAGGGCTTCTAAGTTCAAGTCAGGATGCAGTGACAGGTACTAACTAAGTGAACCAAAGGTACCATAATAACATAAACACAAACTTCAATCCTATATTAACCACTCCATATCATCCCACAATACCTAGGCCTATCTTCTCATCTTTTTGTGTCCTTTTCATTCAGGCGCAATCACATTAAGCCCGTTATCCGTACATGCTTCATAGTAGAGTGACCGGTTAGTGATTCTGATCCATAACATAAGGTTTCTGGCACATAAGCATGTGTAAACCTGTTTTTATTTCGCCTAAATGTAGCTGCGGGGGATCGGATCGTAATCCGCCCTACCAAGTTCAGTGCCAGATACCTCTGAACCAACTAACAATAGGTGACTTGCAATTTTTTTTTTCTTTTTGTGGCAAAAAATTTTTTTCTTCTCTTTTTTTCGGTTTAAATGACTTTGTGAGGGTCACCTATACCAGAGTTTGCCTTTTTTTCTTTTTTATTAGCACTGGATCATTCACTTATATTCATCGGCCCCCTACGTAGAGCATGCTTAGGCCGGAGCTGACTGCTAAAATAAACTACTTAGGACAATTTTTTAAATGATAATAAAGGCCATGGTGGTGGGGTTTAGGAGTGATTCCTATATTCAAGAGGTCTATGGTGCTAAAATGGTTCTGATGTTTCAAAAAGTTGACCTAAGTCACCACATCCTAATCTAAACCTGTCTCAAAGCCCAAAAAACATGTGAAACAACATTATTTTCTTTTTAAAATTTTTCTGGTAAGGCTAAGGAAATGGGAAAAAATGAAGATGAACTAAAAATACACTATACTGGTGACTCGTCAGACTCATGCATTATCTAAGAAAAATAAATTACTGAAAAGGGAAATAACTGAAAGGAAATAATTAACTAAAAAAAAAGGGAAATGACAGAAAGCAATAAAATCCCCTCCCACACTTAAATCAAACATTGTCCCCAATGTTTCGAAATAAGATAAGGGGGGTAACCTGAAAGAGACTACTGAGGAGGAGCACTGGTGCCCTCGCCGTCCTGCTGTGATGGTCTGGAACGACGGGATCTACTACGATGCTGGTCCCTTCGGTCGAGTCGTGCTGATAAAGCAGCCTGAGCACTCCGAACCTCTCGAAGGTTACCTAAGATGGAACCCTGAGTGGCCTCTACAAGCTGGTAGTGTCGGCTGTTGAACTCTCTCTGACGGTTCTGCTCTAATGAGATATCGTTCAAGGTACGGCAAACGTTGCTATAAGCACGATCCGAAACCAATCGCGATTGTTGCATGAAGCTCATGTTGTCCGTCAGCTGTTGTGAAATAGTAGAGAGAAGGCCGTCTCGCCTTTCTTCTCTAGCTGTCATATCACGCCACATCTCCTCGGTGACAAAGAATCCAGGAGCAGTACCTGCAACAGGGTTAGAGGAAGATGGTGCGGTGTGTGACTGTGAAGGACGATGGGGGGACATGTGAGGGATGGGAGACTGCTCTCTCCGATCATACTCTTCATCAGTGTCATGTGCCTCCCCATCAGGAATATTAGGAGGAAGTGGACCCAAAACACGTGGAGCATTAAGATCATAGGTCCAGTTCCTTTCATCGCGTACATCAGTACGTCTACTGCATGGTAAAGCAACAGATGGGATAGCTACCCCATGAACCATCAACTCATAACCACCTTCTCTCCTTGTTCGGCACAATTTCATGTCTTTCAGAAATTTTAAATTAATTGTGCGAGGAGGTAGTGGTTCAAGGGTAGCTATCTCATTGTTCAGGCCAAGAGCCCGAGCAATAGACGTAACAAGCCCTCCAAAAACAATCGGTCCTGTTTTATTAGTAAATAAAGTCATGTGGGCAAGCATAAACGGGACTAGATTGATGTGGGTTCTAGTGAGGCATCCTTGCAAAAATAGGAGTTCTCTAGCATTTACCTTGTTTGGGCTTTCCCGACCAAAAATAGTACATGCCAAAAGAAGTCTAAAAACTCTTATGGCCGGGTTGTGAATGGTCGACGCAAGTATCCCTTCAAAAGAATTAATTGAAGTACTTGAAAGCCTTTGCCAGAAGGTAAATACCTCGGCCGACCACTCCGCATCCAAAGGTGCCTCACAAATAGCACCTTCCCTATGAGGGATTCCTAACAAACCTGCTAGCTCGTCGGTACTGAATTCATATTCAATTCCAAACAGTCTAAAAATAACAGTACCGACAGTGCTAGCAGTGTCAGGACTGACAGTGTATATCAAAGAACTCAAAAACTCAATTGTCCGTTTCTCATAGGTAGGTTCCTGATTAATGAAAATATTGTGCAAGCCTAGAAATTCTAATAAATTAAAAACACTATGATAAATACCCAAAGCATACAGACAATTATCGTCGACGTACCTAGTCGAGAGAATTTCTCGACTCTGAAGCCTCTGAATAATTTTCCGTTGCCTATCGCCCGGTCTTCCATCACGAAGAAGAAATCCATTGAACTCCATTGTTGATAGCTCCTTAGGTAGTGAAAATGGTAGGAAAATGGTTTATGAGGGGAATGATAAAGTTTTGATTTTTATGGTTTTTGGTGGATGAAAATGAAAATGGATGTTGGATATGTTTTGTGGATGGAGGGTATTTTGGAAATGGGGGAGCTTTAATGGGGTTCAAGGAGGTTTTGGAAGGTTGTAAAAATGGGTTTTTGGTGTAGAAAGGGATGAAAATGGTGGAAATGGGGAATCAGCCCCGTATTTGTTGTGGGACGGTGTGGCGCCCGCCATAAGGCCATTTCCTGGGCCTTGGATTTTTAAATCCTCCTTTTGGGCCTTCCTTGCACCTTTGGTCTTCGGGGGGGGGGGGGGGGGGGTCTGGATAGCGTTTTCTTCTTCTTTTCAAGGCATGAGGCTTGCATATTTTTTTGTAAAGACAAAAAATGAAAATATTTTTGTCTTATATTTTTTTTCTTTGCACGACAAAAATAAAATAATTAAAAATCAAAAAGAAAGAAAAAGAAAAATTAACATTAGTGCATAATATGTATATATGGGAGGAATTCAAAGTACATGAAAATATAATAGATGCAATAAAGTGAGATATGTCTGGAAATGCGATAAATAAAATAAAGCATATAAAAGGAAATTAAATACTAGCGTAGCGCTGTCAGTGTAGAATGAGTCATGTGGTAGGCTTCTTTTCCTGGCTTGATCCACGAATCTCAGCTATCTCCCTCCGAAGCTCTTCAATCTCCTGATATAGAGCATCGGCCTCTGAGGCATGAGTGAGATCAGAAACCTGCATCTGTAACTCCAAGTCTGCCACTTCCTGCTTGAGCAGGGCAGTCTCCTTGCGGAGCTCATAAATCTGTGTTTGTAGGTCAGGTGGCTGCAGAGACATATTGTTAGACATAACAGTGATTCGGGGAGTAAGAGGTGTAGGAGTGTACTCAGCGGCGGGAGGCGATTTCGGCTCTTCGACAGTCTCTCCATAACCCTCTAGAGCATAACTCTAATTTTTAGGATCATGGACACTGGTCATCAGCGGATCTGGTAATGTAAAGTAGTGTATCGCTTCGCCGTCGATCAGCAATCTAAACATGTTGGGCTCAAAAGAAGCCCTCCTCATCAGTCCTCTATCAAGACAAATATCAACATCCAGGGTGGTGTAGCAGCAGAAGGTCCTGAGGTGCAATAGTTTGCGAGACAAACCCAATGCAGTAGCTATCTGTGTAACAATCCCACCGACATGTATGATGCCTACGGATAATCTGGCAACACTAGCAAGGCCCTTCAATAGAAAGTTGCCACAAGCAACTGAGCGAGACTGAGTCGCACAAAACAGTAGGAAAATCTCCTCTTCACTTAGCAGGGTCTCTGTATCTGGCAAACCTAGGAAAGAATGTGCTAGAATCATCTGGAAGTACCTCAATGCAGGGTTGTGGATTACCTGAGAAAACTGGGTAGAAGGATCTTGGCTCCCTCCACCTGATATTTTAGTCCAAAACTTTTCCACTTCTCTGCTCATAAAATACCCCATCGGTGTCTCTGGAATAGCATCAGGAGTAGTCTGGAAACCTAGCAAATCACCAAACTCTTTGTGAGAGAATGATTAGTCAATCCCGAACAACCTGAAAACAGCGAGTCCATCGGGTCCAGCCCAAGGGTCATGATGAAACGAGCTGAGGAACTCAAGAGTCAAGTTCCTATAAGTGTTGTTCCTGTCGTCAAACTGGTCCCACTGGAGTTGATGGCATAAGAATCTGACGCTTGGCTCTATCCCCGAGGCATCCATGCAGTCATGGTCAGGGTACCTGGTAGGAGCCATAGGGCGTCTCATGTGGACATAGTAACGCTCTCTCTGTGCGTCGTCTCTAAAGGCCACGTGCATGTCATCAGGGTTCTGCATTCTGTACAAGGTTAGCAAACAAGTCCTGAAAGCACATAAAACATCCAATCGTTAGTCCTGACATAATAACAAATTAAAATAAAGTAAAAATAAATAAAAAGTACATAAATAAGAAAACCATGGGTTGCCTCCCATGCAGCGCTTGTTTAACGTCATTAGCTCGACGACCGATTTTTAAACATCATTGGAAGGATATGGTGGATCACTGAGAGTATGGCAGGTGTATGTTGTTGGGATGTCACCTCCTTCGTAGGGCTTCAACCTCTGTCCATTGACAATGAACGGTTTACATGTTTGGTTCTTGATTTCAATAGCACCGGATCTTAGGATCTTAGATACTTCGAAAGGGCCAGTCCATCTCGAACGGAGCTTTCCTGGAAAAAGTTGTAACCTAGAATCGAACAGGAGAACAGGATCGCCTATTTTGAAGTCTCTTCTTATAATTCTTTTGTCATGCCAAGCTTTTGTTCTTTCTTTGTATATGATGGCATTTCGTAGGCGGATTGTCTGAGCTCTTCTAATTTGTGGATGTCAAGGATACGTTTCTCACCAGCAGCCAAGTAATCCAAATTCAAAGTTTTGATGGCCCAATAGGCCTTATGCTCCAACTCAAATGGTAAGTGACATGATTTTCCATAGACCAGTTGGTAAGGGGTCGTTCCTATAGGAGTTTTGAAAGCGGTTCTATAGGCCCATAATGCTTCTTGAAGTTTCTGTGACCAATCCTTTCTAGATATAGAGACAGTCTTCTCGAGGATTTGTTTGATCTCCCTATTAGATACTTCCACTTGTCCATTGGTCTGTGGGTGGTATGGTGTTGCTACTCTATGCTTAACTCCATACTTGCTTAAAAGTTTATCAAATATTCTTGATATGAAGTGTGATCCTCCATCACTTATGACTAAACGGGGGGTTCCAAACCTGGGAAATATATAGTTTTTGAATAATTTGATGACTACTCTGGTGTCGTTTGTGGGTGCGGCGATAGCTTCAATCCATTTAGACACGTAGTCAACAGCTACTAAGATGTACTGATTTCCAAAAGATGGTGGGAACGGTCCCATAAAGTCTATACCCCATACGTCGAAGAGTTCTACTTCTTGGATATTTCTTAACGGCATTTCATTACGTCTTGAAATATTTCCTGTGCGTTGGTATCTATCACACTTGACAATGAATGCATGGACATCACGCCACATAGTAGGCCAGAATAGGCCAGCTTGAAGAATCTTGGCGTAGGTCTTAGATGTGCTTGCATGTCCACCATAGGGTGCAGAGTGACAATGCTCAATTATATTATTTACCTCTTCTTCTAGAACACAACGGCGGAAAATGCCATCTTTACCTCTCTTGAAAAGAAATGGTTCGTCCCAATAGAAGTTTCTCACATCACTATAGAACTTCTTCTTCTGGTGGTAGTTTAGATCAGGGGGTATGATGTCAGCGGCTAGGTAATTAACAAAGTCTGCATACCAAGGTACATTGCTTATAGCTAAGGATTCATGAAAATGCTCGTGAGGGTCTGGGTTATCTTCTTCAATAGTTTCTAGTTGGGCTATCAGTCTATCATAGGCAAAATCGTCATTTATGGGTACTGAATCAGGTTTCAGGTATTCTAGCCTAGATAGGTGATCAGCTACCACATTATCAGTGCCTTTCTTATCACGGATATCCAAATCAAACTCTTGTAATAATAGAATCCATCGAAGTAACCTAGGCTTGGCATCCTTTTTGCTTAGCAAGTAACGAATGGCAGCATGGTCGGTGTAAACTATAATCTTGGCTCCTACTAGATAAGATCTAAATTTGTCTATTGCAAAAACTACAGCTAGGAGCTCTTTTTCGGTTGTTGCGTAGTTGAGCTGTGCAGCGTCTAGGGTTCTACTGGCATAATAGATTACATGTAACTTTTTGTCTTTTCTCTGACCTAGAACGGCTCCAACAGCATAATCACTGGCGTCACACATTATCTCAAACGGTTCTGACCAATCAGGGGGTTTCATTATAGGTGCTGAAATCAGAGCTTGCTTCAGAAGATTAAATGCTTCAGTACATTTTTCGTCGAAGATAAATTCAACATCTTTCATCAAAAGACCAGTTAAGGGCTTTGTTATTTTGGAGAAATCCTTGATAAAACGTCGGTAAAATCCGGCATGTCCAAGAAAACTTCTTATCTCCCTGATAGTCTTCGGCGGTTTTAGATTCTCTATGACTTCTATTTTTGCTTTATCTACCTCTATACCTTTTTCGGAAACTATATGTCCTAAAACAATCCCTTCGGTGACCATGAAATGACATTTTTCCCAATTTAGCACAAGGTTTACCTCCACACATCTCTCCAGGATTTTCTCAAGGTTGATAAGACAATTTTTGAAATTTGATCCACAAACTGAGAAATCGTCCATAAATACTTCCATAATTCCATCTAAATAATCAGCAAAGATAGACATCATGCAGCGTTGGAAAGTGGCAGGAGCATTACAAAGTCCAAAAGGCATTCTTCTATAGGCAAAAGTTCCAACTGGGCATGTAAAGGTAGTTTTTTCTTGATCTTCGGGGTGAATAGGTATTTGGAAGAATCCTGAATATCCATCTAAGTAACAAAAGTAAGAGTGTCTGGCTAGGCGCTCCAACATTTGGTCTATGAATGGTAATGGGAAATGGTCCTTCCTGGTTGCTTTATTTAATTTTCTATAATCTATGCACATACGCCAACCTCCATCGGTTCTTTTTGCTACAGGTTCGCCCTTCTCGTTTTGCACGACTGTGATGCCTCCCTTTTTAGGTACTACATGCACATGACTCACCCATTTACTGTCCGAGATCTGATATATTATACCTGCCTCTAGTAACTTAAGAACTTCAGTCTTAACTACAGTACTCATTATAGGATTTATTCTTCGTTGATGTTCTCTGGAAGGTTTTGAATCTTCTTCAAGCAAAATCCGATGCATGCATACGGATGGGCTTATTCCTTTTAGATCAGAGATCTTATATCCTAAGGCTGAGGGGTACCTACGTAAAACTTCTAATAATTGATCGGTTTCTTCTTGGTTTAAGGTAGCACTGACTATAACTGGACGGTTCATATCTTCATCAAGAAATTCATATCTCAGGTTTTTAGGCAGTTCCTTAAGTTTTACGGTCGGTTTCATAGGGCAAGGCATAGGATCTGGGGTAAGAGATAAACATTCGTGAAGGTTATCATCAATGTAGGGTTTTTTATAATTGTCATCTTCCAAAATAAGGGTTGATGGCAATTTTATAGATTCAATTTCTTCTTCTTGTTCTAATTCCCTAATGCATTCTTTGATGATATCTAAGGCATAACAAGCATCTCCTATCACAGGTGCCATAAGAAATTTTGAAAGTATAAATTCTATCTTCTCGTCACCTACCTCAAAAGTTAGTTTCCCTTTTTTAACATCTATCACGGCTCCAGCAGTTGATAAGAACGGTCTACCTAGGAGGATTGGTATGTCGTCATCTTCTTTAATGTCCATGACAACAAAATCAGTAGGTATAAACAACTGACCTATCCTAACAGGGACGTCTTCAAGTATGCCTATAGGGTATTTAACGGATCTATCGGCTAATTAAAGTGACATCTTAGTAGGTTGTAATTCTCCTAAATTTAATCTCTCACAAACTGCCAAAGGCATTAAGCTCACACTAGCTCCTAAGTCTAGAAAAGCTTTTTCGATGACATGATTCCCCAAAACACAAGGAATGGAAAAATTTTCGGGATCTTTATCTTTATTTGCTAACCTATTTTCGGAAATAGAATTACATTCCACGGGTTTCGGATCTTCAAGTCTACGTTTATTCGTAAGTATGTCTTTGAGAAACTTAGCATAAGAAGGTATTTGGGTGATGGCTTCTGTAAAGGGGATTTCTACGTGAAGTTTTTCTATAACCTTAACGAATTTTTGATATTGATTATCAATTTGGGTTTTCTTTAATCTTTGAGGGTATGGTATTGGTGGTTTGTATGGCGGTGGTGGTACATAGGTTTTATTTTTAGGTTCTTCTCCTTTTTCTTGACTTTCCGGGGTTTCAGACTTCTCTGGTTCCTTCTCCTCATTCCTCTCAGAAGTTTCGGGCTCACTCAATCTAGGGTTTAAAGGTTCTTTATAAGCGGTTCCACTTCGTAGAGTAATGGCATTTGCTTGCCCTTTCGGGTTTTGTTGAGGTTGTCCAGGGAACTGTCCTCCAGGTGTAGTCTGTGGGGCTTGGTTTAACGCTACCTGAGAGATCTGGGTTTCAAGCATCTTATTATGAGTAATGATTTGATCAACCTTGGTTCCTAACTGGGTAATTAGTTCGTTAACATGGACGTTTTGGTTCATGAACTCTTTGTTTTGTTTTGCTTGAGCAGTGATAAAATTTTTTACACTTTCATCAAAGCTCGAACTAGGTGGTACAGGTTGCATAGGTTGATTTGATCTTGGGGCTTGGTAACCTTGTTGTCTCGGAGGAGCGGTATTTTGAATAGGGTTATTATTTTTGTAGGAGAAGTTTGGGTGATTCCTCCATCCAGGGTTATATGTGTTTGAAAATGGGTTCCCTTGGGTATAGTTCACTTGCTCAGTGTTGGTCTCATTCAACAGATTGCATTCGGCGGATTGGTGTCCTTGCGTTCCACATATCTCACAATTCGGCGAAACTGCGGCTACAGTATTCGGAGTTGTACACATATGTTCGACTCTAAGGGCCAACGCGTCCATTTTAGCCTGTATCATGTCTATAGAGCTTAGCTCATGTATTCCTCCTTGGGCTTCCTTCTTTTCCACTGTCGCTCGTTCTACTCCCCATGATTGATGGTTTTGGGCCATATCCTCGATAAGGGCACTAGCTTCAGGGTAAGGTTTGTTCATCAGTGCGCCACCAGCGGCAGCGTCGATGGTCATCTTAGTGTTATAATGAAGTCCATTATAGAAGGTTTGGATGATTAGCCAATTTTCTAAGCCATGATGTGGGCATGTTCTTAATAGTTCTTTATATCTCTCCCAGGCTTCGAACAACGACTCTCCTTGGTGTTGGGTAAATCTAGTTATTAGGTTTCGAAGAAGAGCGGTCTTGCTTGGGGGGAAATATCTAGCAAGGAAAACTTTCCTAAGGTCATCCCAAGTTGTTATTGAATTGGGTGGAAGGGAATCTAACCATGATAGAGCTTTATCTCTGAGGGAAAAGGGAAATAATCTTAAGCGTATCGCCTCAGGAGAAGCTCCATTGGTTTTAAAGGTGTCTGCTAACTGAAGAAAGTTTTTTAAATGTTGGTTCGGGTTATCAGTAGCGAGACCTGCGAATTGTCTCTGTTGCACTAATTGCAGCAGGGATGGTTTAAGTTCAAAATTATTGGCTGGGATAGCGGGGTTTACTATACTGGAACTAGGTTCCTCGTTTGATGGTTGGGCGAAGTCCTTAAGAGGTCTTCGGTTTTGATCTTCGGCCATAGCTTTCCTATTCCTATGGAAAAATAAATGTGCGCGAGCGTAACGTTCAGGTTCAGCTAAAGGGTCTACTAAACTTCCGGCACTGCGAGTCTTTCGCATTGACCGGTGGGTAACAACCTTAGTCTAAATGGTATAACTACAGGGTAATGAAATTTGACGAAATTGTTCCCCGGCAACGGCGCCAAAAACTTGATGCGTGTTTTTCGCAAGTGTACGAACACGTCAGAGTAATATAAAAGATTGTCGAATCCACAGAGACCAAGTGTCAATCTATCGTACCTGTTGTTATGGTGTATATCTAAGGCAACTAAATATAAGGGTTTTAAGAAGGGTGCAATGGTAAATAAAATAGTAATTTTAAACAATAAACAAAGACAGGCTCGAATGTAATTCACGTAATCAATGATAATCCAGTACTTGTTAATGGAACTACTTATGGGCAATGTTTTCTCCTTTGAAAAGAACTAATTTAACATGAACTGTCGCTTTCGCGTATTCAGAACCGAGTTGTACTCTCTAATCAACCCCTCCTATTGTCACGGATAAAAAGGTGCGTACTGCGTTAGAGTAGTAAACCTATTTTTAAGAAATGCAGTATCTTAACTAAGTTGAAAAGTATTTTAACCTGAACTTCTTAGCAAAAAGAGGTTCTTACGAACCAGACTCTAAACTTCCTAACGCGTCCGAAAATCGTTTTAAAATCTCTTTTCTTTTTAATCTAAAAACTCCTAATGAACTAGACAAAGCGCTTTTGGCTGTTTTTGAAATAGTTAAAAACAATTAGATTGAAAGATAAAATAGCCCTTTAAGTGTTTCCACGAACAATTATACGGATTACTGGTTCAATTACGATCCTTACATTCTAACCTTTATGGAATTAGTTAGACATGATAAAGTAAAGATTCTTTTTGTAATTTTTCATAAAAGTAATTTAGTGCGAGTGCGGAAAGTAAAGGAATTTAGTGCGAGTGCGAGAAATAAACAATATAAAGTGCGAGTGCGGGAAATAAAGAAAGTAAAGTGCGAGTGCGGGAAATAAAGAAAGTAAAGCGCGAGTGCGGAAAATAAAGAAAGTAAAGCAATGCGGAAAATAAAGAAAAGTAAAGCAATGCGGAAAAGTAAAATACGAACTGGAATTAAAATGGCGGCAGGATTAACTTCCTCCAGAGTGCTCCAAAACTCGATCGCACAGACAGATTACAGACTCGATTACTCGATTGCAGAAACACCCCGATGTGGAATGGCAACTGCTTTAAACCTGATATATGCCTAGAGAAATCTAATTTTGGATGATGAAAAACGAAAATCTAAGGTCCTATTTATAGGAAAACTGAAAGCATGAAAAGACTGGGATGCCCCTCCACTAAAAAGTGGAGGTTACTTATTTTTGCCTTGTGGCGCCCGCCACAAGGTCATGGCGCCCGCCATGGTGCTGACAGGGGATTGGAGAGTGGGGATCGTGGGTCTTGGGAGTTGTGGAGTGGTCTTGAGACGTGGCCACGTCATGGCTAACCCCATGGCGCCCGCCACGGTGGGTGCCGTAAGTGCAAAACGCTGAATTTCTAGGTTTACGTCCGTTTTCACTCCTTTTTCGCTCCTTTTCTTGATTCAAGCCCCAATTATTATAAAAACCTGAAAACATAAGAAAACAAAGTAATAATATAACAAAATAACAATAAAAGCTAAGAATGCATGCGAAATCGGAGTCAGAAATACGGTGAATTTTAGTGTGATCAGATGCCCTTGCCACCAATTCTGATTTTTCCATAGACTTTTTCAAGCTGATCGACGAATTATCTATGTATCAAATGCCTACTGACATGGCCCAGTATTTCTTCAAGTTCGAAGCATTCTTTACCTAGCTGGTAAAAAACTTGTCGAGTTGTCATAATGTTGATCTCCAAATTAAGACAACCATTAATGAGATGGACCTCGAGTGGGGCTTTAGTTCTTGTTTCAAAGCTAAACTTAAAGAGTTTGAACGTTAGAAAGAAGAACGTTCCACCAAATTGCAAAGCTTTGACCAACAAATCTCATATTATCAGGCTCAAATAGCTGAATTGCAACGAAAGATTGCTGAGATCGAGGAACAAAAGGCTTCTTTGGACTCTACTAAGCCCTTGACCTCTCAAGAGGATATTGACAAAGAGGTATCTCAAGGGATTTCTCACGTCGAAAAGGCTATCGCTCTCATGGAGAGAATCCAACTCATATGCTCAAGAAGATCGAGCATTTCTAGCAAACTTCTTCATGAAAATGTGCTATTTGACAGTTTCAAGACTAGGTTCCCCGCTTAGATTCTCTTGCTCTCAAGGCTTATTTTAGTATCACCTTTCTTGATACCATTCTTGATGTATGGGATATTGGCCTTTGGCCATTTTAATTTCTGATGTATGGGATATTGCCCTTCGTTTGCCTTAATGGAACTCCGTCTTTTATGCTTTCACCTTACTTTCCTTACTATATTCTTGGCATGCTTACATGTTTTGTTGTCACAGAATTGAGTCGAAATACGTTAAATATAACTTAGTGAAATAAATAAGACGAAAACATTCAAATGTCAAGAAACTTGTATATTGCCTTAATTCTCACTGCATATTCATACATCCATAGGTGAAACCCTAAAATCATAATATACCTAATTTTACACATCTGTCAACGTTTTTCAAAGGTAATAATAGGTATTTTAACACCATCATGGTCCTTTTGTGCTAATGTACTTCTATGACCATACTGACACAACACCACATCTTCACATCTTATTCGCCCTAAAAGTAAAAGGCTTCATCAGATACCACATCCTTTTGTGCTAATGTACCTCTATGCCTCTTGTTTTTCAACAATACTTCATCGTTTTGCTTGACTGACAACGCCAGCAAAACAACTTCTTCCTTGCCACTTGGGCTGTATCTGAGCCTTTTCACTGAGTTGACTTTTTATAACAAATGATGATGTCATAGTTTGGCCTACTGGACCATATGTCCTAGCTTTGTCAGTTAGGATTTGTGTTTCATAGTTTCCATAGCCATTTCTCTTTTGTTTTCATCTAGGTAGGCCGAAATTTGAGTCATGCTTTCTGACTCAGAGGTCATTCTCGCAAACCTCAGACCACCCAACAGGTGGTAATCCACTTGGCTCCTCTGATATGTCAGCATCATCCCACACAAAACCACGATCCGGATCCAAGTTCAATATGCGTCTTGTCTCGACGAGAATGTAAGAACCTGATCCATCATCACAAGGGGCCATGTTTGCTAAGTGTTGATCGAATGACCTATTCTATCCTTTGGTGTTATCTACCTTGTAATAGCTCTATTCAGCTTCGATGTTCTCAACGATACCATCTTTTCTCCAGATACTAAGTCTTTGGTGTAGGGTTGAAGGCACTTCTCCTATACCGCGAATCCATTCTCTTCCTAGTAATAGGTTGAAATTGGCCTTAGATTTGATTACCATGAATAATGTTGACCTCGTGGCAGTTCCCACGGCCAGGTCAATGTGGATTACACCCAAGATATTGTTGGTCTTGCCTTCATAATTGGACAAAACCATGTTGTGTTGTCGAAGGTCTTCATTGGTCTTTCTAATTTTCTTGAAAATAATGTAAGGCATTAGATTCACAGCTGCCCCACCATCGACAAATACTTTGTTGACTATACTTGTCAAAAGTAGGCGACCTGAATTTGTGAGGAATAACCACCCCGGGGACTAGGCCCATGTCAGACACATCTATCCCCAAAGTGTCTCTACACTCGAGGGCTTTGACTTTCTCAGCAAGCATCAAAAAATCATGAAGATTTCCTTCTCCAGCGAACCCCATGTCGTTGTTGAAAGAAGGGAACTGATCCTCCTACTTATCTTGTACTGGAATAAAAGTTGCCGTGCCTTGTTCTGGAATCTGAGGTCCCCCTGGGCCATTGCTAGTGTTGGGAGGAGCCCCTTGCACGTCAGGAGTGGTCACAGGAGTATTAGTCTGAGGAGGGTTGAGTCCTTGAATTGCATTACTTAACTCTTGTTGTCCCTGAGCCATCCCTTGCATCATGACCACGAACTCTCCCATTCTGGTGCGAAACTCATTAAGCTCCGTTTGCATAGCGTCCATGACTGTCCTTTGATTGCTGCGAGTTGCATAGCGATGCGGGATATCTTGTCGGAGATGCCGGGTCTTGGCAGCTCTCGCAATCTTTGCCTGAAACACAGATAAATTAAGCATCCTGTAGAAAAACCTGCAAAAACAAAGAAGAAATGCAAATGATGCGTATGCAATGCAATGTGTTCCTTTTATTCCCAAGGCTTTCCTTGTTTCTGGTCCTGGCATTAAGAGAATAATAATTGGGAAGAAGACCCAAGTGATGTTCAAATACAGTGACGGCCGTGGAGAATTGGTGCTCATTACCCCATGTCGGTGCAACAAATAACAAACAAAAGATTCAAAGCAAGTCAATCACATAAACTAAAGTTTGAAACAACAAAGTCCCCGAAGGGTGCCAATCAAAAGAACAACAAAGTACATCAAATAAAAGGAATCCCACAACAAGCCTGTGGGTAATCCAAGCTTCAAATTCGGGAAACATTTGGTTATTACTCCTGCCCAAGCGTTCTATACCCTTTCTATTAATCAATTTCCAAGCACCTGCAGCTTCCCGTACCAATGGGAGATTGTCCTTCACAGGGAAATAAAAAGTCTGATCCAACTCCGAATCTTTGGGAATATTCTTCAAAGCATATCCTAATTGTCTTCTCAAAAGTATGGGGTTGTAATTAATGCCCCCAGCTTCTCCTAAGAGGGGAACATTAGGATACCCTCCACAGCTGGAGATGAGCTCTTTCCCTTTTAGCCTTAAGGTGAACCATCTAATGTCTTTGGCGGTCAACGTGCTTAGTTTTTCCGACCAGATTACTTTGGGATCCGTGAATACTCCAGTAACAGGGATGTGCCTCATAAACCATGTGTAGAATAACGGGGCACAACATCTAACCAAACCAACTCGTCTCTTCTCATTCTTATAGTGTACTGAATAATACAAATCTCACAAGAGAGTGGGTACAGGATTCTTCATCACGAACAAATGAATGGCATTCATATCCATGAACTTCTCCATGTCAGCAAACAAAACTATCCCATACACAGATAATGCCAAGATGGCGCAAACTGAATCCCACTGCTTTTCCACGGCACATTCTTCAGCTCTTCTGACCAGAAACTCTAAGGGAAAACCAAGTACTCCTGCCTTGGTGGAAACCAGATTAGCAGATATCTCTGACGGGCTCAAATAAAGAGCTTTAGCGATGTCAGCATGAGTCGGTCTTGTCATTTCTGAATTGAAAGGAATCTGGTCTTTGATAGGCAGTCCCAAAATCTCAACATACTCTTCTAGTAATGGACCTAGCTGGAAATCAGGGAATGTGAAACATCGGAGTCTAGGGTCATAATACTGTAACAAGGTATGGATGGAACTCCTTTGTGAAATATCCAGATTGAACACCATGTCCAGAATATCACCATATCGCTGTTTGAAAAATCCCAAATGACCCGGGGTAATGAGAGACACCATCTGCTTGAGCAAGTCTACCTTGGTATCAAAAAATTTGTAGAAAATATTCTTCTTTCTGATATCTTCCATTCTGAGGCAAGTATACGACCAGGAACTAGGAGTAGTGCAAACCCTGAGAATAAAAGAAACACAAATGATTAATGATGCTATGATGCTTATGCAAGGCAAGGCATGTGATCGGTGAAGTGTTTGTGATGTGCCAATCATATAATCAGGTGTCGGTGCAAGGTCACAATATCCACATATTATAATAACAATCCCTCTGATCCAGGATCCATATCTTAGAACCAGAAATCCAGATCACAAAACTGAACCAAAGGCAAAGCGGGTATGCTGAAGGTCTTAGGGTTCCTGCAAACCTGTAAACCCCTCCCAATCTCACGGGTGTGCTACTCGGGTCAACATCACGGACTCTCAAAGCCGAATAGCAATAATACATTCACCGTTTCCGAGAAATGGCTCATGACCAAATCAGGGAATCGGTTTGGCATTATGCACTACTCAGGGAGGCCTCAGCTGAGTCCGGAAAAACAAGCATCCATCACAAGTCCCCAGCTTCAAGCACTGAATCGAGAAACAATAGTACATTCATCCCGAAGGGTACAATACTACCTTCATACGAACAGTTTGCTTTAACTGGATTCCTATGAGAGAACCAGGCCATCCTATGCGAGTTCCGAATGGACCCTCGGATGCGAGTGGGTTTGCCAACAAATATGGTCTGCCACTATCATCACTGGAGAGGGGTGTTCCCATTAAGGTCCTCGAAGATCGGTCACCAGATGCACATAACTATCAAGGTCGTACCCTGAAGTAGGGTAATCCCCACACAAAATAGTTCCAAGACGGTCGCAATTTGGGTGTGGAACACATCGCCACTCATCATGGTGAGATACCATGGGAGTACAATGTTTGTCCACGCTAATCCTATAGTGCACTCAAGCCGGGTATTTGGCTTATCTCACAGTAACTCCCATCCCACAGAAAAAATGAAAACCAGCACAACCAGACAGTCCAGTATAATATGATGCATGAAAAATAAATACTGAAAGCGGTAAATAAATGCGGTAAAGTAAAGCTGTAAAGTAAAACTGTAAATGAAAACAGTAAAGCTAAACTAAAGCACACAACAGCAAACAGATAAACACCCAGAGAAACAAAACCAAACAGGCGCTAGGAGGGACTCTACAAGGGAAACCAGAGATTCTAGGTTCGATTCCCCAGCAGAGTCGCCAGCTGTTGCTCCCGGGATTTTCATCCTAGTACAAACGCGAAAGTGGCGCGGAAAAGGTAGAGTCGCCAGTCATGCATTTTTATCCCGAATGAATGGGAAATGTATTGCTGCACAAACCTGAGGAAGAAGGAAAGGACAAGGTCCTGCGAACCAAAGATCTGGGTTCAGGAGTCGGTTACGACCTGGGAAGGTATTAGCACCCCAGACCGTCCGCCGTACCCGACGGGATCCACGCTTGCTTGTTTGTTTCAAAGGGTGAGAAATAAGATGCTGCTGAACAAATGAACTGCTAACTGGAATGAGAATGAGAAATGAGAAGGGAATTGGAAAAGAGAACAAAAAGAAAGAATGGGGAAAATGTAGGGAAAATAAAGATTATGCTCGAATGGGCCCTACCCCGCTGCCTACGTACCTCATCGGGAAAATGAGGATCAGAGTCGACGTAGTTCGCCTAACTAAGGCGGGAACTATTTGTTTGTGTTTTTTATAGCTGGAACTGCGTATGTCTATGCTCAGGTGTTGCAGGCTCGTCTGGTACGAGTGCGTTTACCGTCTTGCATGCGAGACAAGTCGTCGCGAGTTCTCGTTGTGAGTGAATGAGATGAGAAAGAGAAGTTCCCGCAGGATAGTCGCTTATTGTTTGTTTTTGTCTTTTATGAGAAATGTTTTGAATTTGTTTGTGAACATTCCCATACTAAGACCTATCCATCACGGTAAGTACTTACACCTCGCCCCGAAACAGGACGCGTATAAGCACTCCACATCAAAGTCTCATGTCGTACAAGAACGTTCGGTTTTTTATCAAGTATTTTATTATTTTCTTCATGAGATGAGAAAGAATGACTCAAGTTGCAAAAGGACAAAATCTAAGGGACTAAGACACAACCCTAATTTTGTTTATTTATTTACAAGTGGTCCTAATGGTTTGTGAGGTTTTCTAAACCTAATGAAGAAGGAACTAGAAACTACTAGAATTCAACTTACTTCCTAAGGAAGTTAAGTTGATTCTAAATCAAGAGGGAGACCTATACAAGTGGAATATTCAAAGGATAAAGCAATGCAATAAAATTGAATAAGGAATAAAATTCTAAGACAAAACATTTAAGGTATGAAACCAAAAACAAACCTAAACTTTATCTAAGTTCATTTATTATGAATTCTAATCCTAAGTCCTAAAACTAAGGGGCATTATCTAATATTGTCATTCTAAAAATCAGAAATTAAACTAGGCTAAGTCAATATTAAATCCTAAGATTAAATCTAATTAAACTATTTTTTAATGAATCCTAATATTCTAGCCTAAACTAATTGGATTTTACATGTATAAAGGCCTAAAGATTAATACCCTAAAAATAGTAAAGGTCCTGGAAAAAATATGAGATTAATCCTATAGGGTCCTAAAACTACCTATAATATTGTGTTAAAAAATAATCCTAAAAAATCAGAAGTTAACTATGCCTAAAAATCACTTAATTCTACTTATGAATCAACTATAATTTTCTATGTATTAAGCTACTAAAACAAGGGATAAAATGGCCTAAAAATTCTACCAAAATTATCCTAGGTCCTATTATGAGTCCTCTAACTATGGCAAAAAGAATGGATCAAAAATCCTACTGGAAGTTACCAAAATAAAATGAACAAAATCATGTACAGTTAAAGGAAATTCAATAGAAGCTAATTAAAAGAAAAATAAGAATTAAATCGAAAAATAACCAAATTCAGAAAAATAAAATGCCAAAAATTTCTAAAATGAATTAACAACCTACTTAATGTTTTGGGGAATTTTATTGTGAATTTTTATATTTTTTAAATGAATTAATCCTAAACTATGGTAAACTAAAATTAAAATTCTAAAAGAAATAAAATGGGGGTGAGTTAAGTGTTTTTTGTAGTTGTTTCTTTTACTGGGCTTAGAAAGGGAGGTGTTACTAGCAAAAAGGCAAGACCCACACGCAGGAATTGGAGGGGCGTGCATGCAGCATCTTTTTATAGTTGTTTTCTTAATGGGCTTAAGAAAGGAGGGTGCGAATAGCAAATGGGCAAGACCCACCCAGCGCAGGAAATAGGGTGTACAACATGGAATTCAGTCAAGATAGTTGACTCATTATGGATCGTTTGATCTGAAGTCTTCCTGTGGTATTCTCATCAAGAGGTCCTAGAGCAAAGCACACAGTAACTATGAGGACCATGCGCGCACATGATCAGCCGGGGACAGAGCCTACCGGACGGTGACACTTGTCACCGCCGGTATGGCTGGAAATCCAAACTTATCCTACATTATCTCCTTGGAATTGAAAATCGATGGATTAAATTGTTTTTTATTATTCTTTAAGACCCTTTAATGCTATAATTAATGGTGCAATGAACACAATTTATGAGTTTAAACCTCATGACTTAACAATATTAACTCATAAATTAACACAGCAAGAATATGAAACCTCTCAAAGCAAGAACATAAAACCTCTCTCCTTTTCTTCTCCCAGTCGCGTCTTCCTCCAAAATAAACCCTAGTCGTGGCGGCGGCTTCCGGTGAACCACCACCATAACCTTAAACCGAAACACTAACCCCCATTCATTCTACCCTCTAATTACAAATCCAGTGTTAGATTTCTCTAATTCCCCACCAAACTACGGGATCGAACAATCCGATTTGAACTCAAACAAACACATTCAAACGTCAAAGACCTTACCTCACTCGCTTTCTAATTCCTTTACGGTGTGATTGTCGTTTTCGAAGGTGAAGAAGTGTTGAGAGATGGACGAGGATGAACGTTGGGCGATTATAATGAGGAGTCTGATTGCTGAACGGTGTGGATGCTTCAAGATCCTCGGAGTTGTCTTTGGAGATTGATGGTCGAAAAACATTCGACTTCGTTCGATCAAGAGGAACGGTGAGCGTTATGATTCGACTGAAGAATCACGATTGAAATCTTGGTCTGTTGATTGAGTATATGGTTGATTGCAAGTGCTTGAAGAGTGAAGGTGTGCGACGAAGCTTCAAAGATTCAGAGCGAAGTTGGCAATGCGTTTCGATTAACGGTGAAGAAGATGAAGAAGATTTGTGAAGATTTCAACGTGAAGATGAAAGCTCTAGTGGTTGAATGAAGTTGACGATTTTGGTGTGAAAGAGGTAGGTATGTGATGATTCTTCCTTGTTGTACCGATTTTGATACCTCCTCCTTCTGAAATTTGATGTTCTTGTTGTGGTGCAAATCTGGAATTTGTGATTGCAGGTTTGTTTATGAAGATGCCAGTTTCTGTTATGATATGGCTAGTAGAATTTTGATGAACGCATAGTGGATGAAGAATGTGGGATCAAGAGGATTTGATGAAGAATGAAGGTTGAGATTCAGAGGAGAGGAAGAAGATGCAGAAGAAGAAAAAATATGAGAGATTGAAGAGTTTTATGGATTGAAGGAGGAGGAATTGTGAGCCAAAAAATGATTGAAGAAGAAGCAATTTGATTTATAGAGGATTTTTGGATGAAGCTTCCAGAACAAAATCGGTTAGAAAAGTTAGTTAATTTTCAGTTATGAAATCCTGAACTAACATTTATCTGTTATGAGCTTTTCGAGTTAGTTCGACTCTATTACTAATTTGTGATTTCGGTTAGAATCATTGTAACTGAAACTTTGCTTTGCCTGGTTTTTTTTTCTTTTTGAGCTTGGTCTTGATCTCTTCTTTTCTGACTTTCTTATGGCTGTTTTTGCAGGATTAAGTCTAGATTGAAGAAAGTGATTTTGAAGGTTGGTCTTCGAGTTTGTGCGATTGGTCGTAGCTGAGAATCTTATGGTTGTTGTTGCGAATCGATGCGTTGTTGATGAATATCTATGTTGCAGGGTTCAGAAGACTGATTCAAGAGTTAGCCGCAACAAAATTGGTTGAAGAGTAAGCCGCATATAAAAAACTGATTGAAGAGTTTCGGTTTCTCATTTGTAATTTTTTCTTTTTCTGTCGTGATGAGTTGCGTGTGTGGTGTGTTCTTGTGATGATGCAGACTGATGTGTGTGTTGTGTGTTCTTGACATGCCTGCAGGTCGAAACTCGGAGATCGAGATCGCCGCTAAATTATTGATTGAAGGGCTTCGCGATCTTGTGATGCAGAAAGATAATTCTGATTGAATGTTGGATTGGATAAAGGTGATGTGCGATGTAGAAGTTAATGATGGTGATGAAATATTTGTGGATGAGAGTGAAGAAGCTCGTGAAAATTTCCTGAGTTTCTTCTGTATTATTATTTTTTTTGTAATTTCAAATGGGTCTTTCTTCCCCCTTTTTTTGAATTTCCCTTATTTGTGGATAAAAATGAACGTGAATTAAAAAATAACGGATAAAAGAAAGTGACATATCTATCTGTTATATCCATATATGTTATATGTATTTTTTGTTATACCTATAGATTTTTTATGAATATAAAATGAATACGACAACAACTAGTTCAATATGGATACAAAACAAAATTTGGATATTGGACTCTAAGGGAAATAGGAAAGGTGGAGTTTAATTATAATGGGCTCTAAAATAAAAATGGGCTTGATTTGCGTTTCACTTTGGACTCTTGGTAATGAATTCGAAATGGACCGACAACAATGTAAACTTTAAAAACGGGTTAAAATCGGTTTAGACACCAAATGGCTTTAAAAAAGAAGAAAAGGTGTAGAATGGAAAAATATAGAATGGTATATTAAACGAGAATGGATGAAGTCGAGTCTTTTTCCCATGTGAATAGAAGACAAAAAAACGGATTTTGGACAATGATATGGGTTCAATAGATTTTGGGTGGTAAGCCTTTTGGTAAGAAAAAGGTCATATGGTGACAAGAAGAAAGAAAAAATGAAAATTTGAGAAATTGGAATATGAAGAAAAGTTAATAATGATTTATGAAAATATGGGAATTGGATATGGACAAAAAATAAATGGAAAGGTGAATAAAAAGAAATTGAAAATGAATTAATGAAAACATAGAGAATAACGGAAACTGAAAAAATGAAATTGGAATGGAATAAACGGGAATGGTTTATGAAAATGAGAACAAAGCAATGAATGGATACGAAAACTCGATTTTAGCCCAAAGCCTATTTTGAATTCTTTCCACAAGCCTATGAACACGACCACTCCTGAACCACTGAATAATTTTCCAGATTAGTCACACCCCTTTGAATCGTCTGAAACATGCCATGACCATTCAAATCCATGTTAAGGAGAATAAATCAACAGATGAATCACTGATAAACTGAAGATTCAAACCAAACTTCACACGAAACACTGCTCGATACATTGATGAATCTCAACACACGGCAACCTGAACTTTGAATATGCATTGTCTAAGAAATAGTCCAGTGGCCCAAATAATCTTGCAGTTGTAACAATCTTTTGATAGTTTGACCATAATTAGGTCAAACTCCCATCTGAGTCGAAACATAACTGAACAACCGCATCTGTAGTGGAACCATTGTCCAGTGAATATTCTTCATCATTTCCATCCCTGACAGATACGAATAAGGTACGAAACCCTAATCTCCCAGGGCCTTGATCACATGCCCTATGAATCCATGAAATACACTATTATGATGTTAATGACCTAGTGAAGAATGCAGATGAATGCGAAGCGATAAGCCAGTAAAGGGAATAAATATGAGGGCAAATTTCGAGGTATTACAACGATTCTGTTGTATCATCCAGTGTATGATGTGCTCGGGTATTTTTTGCACCGTAACACATACACCAAATATTATTCTAGACATTGAGAGAGAGAGAGAGAGAAAGAGATTCTACACACTAATAAATGGGCGTAACACACTATTAGCCCAATAGATCAAACCATGTTTATAATTCAACATTATCTGAACTATATTTAGACTAAATATAACAATTGTTGAATGATAAAAAAAATGAAATTTATTTATAAAAGTGACCGGAAGGTGTGTATATTTAATTTGAAGCATTATAGCAAGTATTAGTGTGTTTGATGGGTTTAATTATCATAATTCCGATGTTGAAAGTATTGTTTTTACATGACGATAGCTGAAAGTTGAGAGAGCAGTGTGTTTTTGTGAGGTGGATATTAAGAATGGCCGCAGTGTGTTTTTGTGAGGTGGATATTAAGAATGGCCTCCTCTTAATTACTTCCACATAATTTCATAAGGCCATGCTTTTTATTCCTTGCTACTATACTCTATAAATTACTCCAGTTTTCTCATAAGTCCTTCGGATGTTGTTGTGATTTTCATTCAAGCCCCTAGCTTGCTTAATGGGTTACCATTGTTATAAACACAATTACAAGATAAATTATGGCACTTGTTCTGATCATACTTCAGATGTTGTTGTGATGTTACTTTTGTTGAATTTTACTGGAAGGCCACGAAGGAATCATGTGAAGCATGCCTGTTATTGTTACTGCTAGCTTGGGTCACTCTCGGTCCTTCCAAAATTTGCTGTGGTATATGTATTAATACCAAATCTTAGTACACTAATATGTCTGTATTATTAGGGTTAACACCAAAATCATACGTATATGTTTGTCTTCGGAGTGAGTACAATAATGAACAAGAACTGGTGTTAAATGTACTAATAGTACACGAAATAATTGTGTGCCTTCTTATCATCAATTGACTCATCAGAAGTATAAACATACAAATCATGTCCCACTTCAGCAATCATGGATTCAACTGTACCACTCATATCAAAAAGTAAGATATGGAGTTATAAGAAACAAGATATAAGGTGATCCGAGTGTACAATAAATGGTGACTTAATATATAATATAGTGAAAAATTGAAAATGAAAATATATTTTATCACTATTTTATGAAAATGAAAATATATTTTAAGTAAGGCGAAAACTTAGATATACTTTATTAGGTGTGTTTTTCACTATTTTCTAATAAATTTTTTATTATGAATTGTTATATGTAGGAGAAAATTGCATAGTGAAGTAGGAAAACCTGAATAATTGTATCTAAGTCTTTTTCTTTAAGTAATGCCTAATATTTTTAATCAAATGTTAGTTGTTAGGATCTTTGTTTTTTGAAAAGTTTTGATGTTCCTTTACTTAACCAAGAATAGGGAATGACATCGTAGTGAGATCTTCCAATGTGGTGGTGGCGAGTACTTCAGATACGGTGAATTATGTGGATTTGTAAGGTTAACACTCCAACGCCAAAATCAGTAAATTATTCGAAAAATAATTTTGTGTGAAAATGGAAAAGATACTTGAAACTAATGCGTGTGGAATTTATATAGGGTGAGCGGTTAAACTGTTCTTGCTGAACTTGGTACATTGTATGAATAATCATTAGATTAGATCTGACGGTGGAAAATAATTCGTACGTCAAAATTGTATGATTTGTGTTTGGCTGAAGTCTCACTTGTTTCTGCATGTTAATTACTTTCGTTTTCCGTATTAGGCCTCATGATTGCGCCTTTGTCCATGGGCCTTGCGGAAGGTCTGAAACAATTTCCCCAAGCCCTTGTTGATACTTATTAAAGTGAATGATAGGTGGTTCAGACTATCTTTGACCGTCTATCGATTTTTCTATTCGGTTCCCCATGAAGGAAAGGAAAATGTTTCGAGGGGAAGTTTGTTGCATCGGGAGCGTGCACATTCAATGATCTTTCCCTAACTTCTATGCTTCGCGGGATAAACTTAATATGTGGCTATGTGTGACGCAATGATGATGGTCCTCTTTTCTTGTGTACTTGGTGCTTGAGTAGTCGAGGCGAGATCATAACCATTGATGGCAAGGTTGTCCTTTTTAGTGTTATCCAACGATGATGGCAAAATAGTTGTATTAGGGATACATAAGAGGTTGAAGGGTAACATTTCCCTTTTTTTTTGCCACTTTTGGGTCTGAGAAATATTTATTCGCTTTTTTGTAGTTGTTTCTAATTTTTTATAATAGTTCATGTCATTCGTTGTTCATACGTCTCTATTGTTCCTTTGTGGCTGATTCATTTGTGTAAATTATCAAGATTACTTCTTTCAAGGTAACAAACAAATTATATTTCTTTTGTTATTCATTTACCCTCTATTAGGGTTTCTTCAAGGATATGTTATGAAATATTTGAAGGAAGAAGGTGCGAGAGAAGATAAGAGGGTGGCTAGCAGCCTCAATCTCAAGGAGGGTGATATAGGTTCACTTTTCCTGCTTTGCCTTTGAAGAACCCAATAATGTTAGGGGAATTGAAGTAGGAATATAAAACCCAAACGTACATCAGAGCACTTCTTCGTGCTTTGGATTGTGTCACCACTTACAATGAAATAATTTGGTCGTTGGAATCTTAAT